>OY728131.1:1048242761-1053242761 GCA_963277665.1 Viscum album | reverse complement strand
TTGTAATTTAATTTCTCTCTTATTAAGAATATGTGTTATTAACCCTATTTATGATGTGGGGTTTTCAATAATTGAATATATTTATATACCAATCCCTTGATTATGGAGATAGTTTTTAAACTAAATGGATGTAATTTAATTAAGGTGGAGAGAATGTAACACCCTGAAAATGTAGAGTTAGAATGTTGTATTCAATGGTGTGCATGACACACAAAACCAATTGAGTTAGGGAATATAATATACTGAGAATTTATAATATATTTAATATTTTAATAAATTCAATATGTTTTATAGTTTTCAATATTTTCAACAATGAGTTGGCATATGTTACATACAACAATGAGTTTCTTAAAGGACATGCGTTACATGCATGACAATGTTTTATAAAACAATAATATATTATTACAATAGTATTCTTTAATATAATAATATATAAACTAGACATTATGAATAGTATTTACTAACTATTAAAAATTTACGGTTTATATAAATATAACAAGAATTCAATGGTTACCAATTAATTTGAAATGAAAATAAGAACTAATTAAATATAAAAAGAAATATTATTATTTTTATGGTTCCCAAGGTGTTTTGTCTTAATGAACATTAGTAATTATAATTAATTAGTAATTTTAATGAAAAATATATTTTAAATATTCAATAGAATATTTTTTATATTCATCCATTATATTTTATAGGAAGATGATAAGAACAAACCCAATTTTACAATAAAAACACATATTTTTATAAAGGCAATTTTACCGCCTTTTTATGTATAACCCATTTTAAATCTCAATTTTTACACTTTAATTCATTTATTATGTAATAATAAAATTCATATTTTAAATAAGAACAATAAAATTAGGTTATGGAGAATTACAGATATTTTTATGAAACATTTCGTTTTTAATGAAGAGTTAAAAATACAAAATTTTATTTCAAAACGGGCTCTTTAATTAATTTATTTATAATGATAAATTATATTTTTAAATGACTTACTTTTTTTATTATATTATATTTTTATCAATTAATAAATTTTATTTCAAGGTAATCAATTTCAGTTTGTAATTGAATGGGAAAATTTATCAATCTCTTTGATGTTTTTACTTTAGAAACCTGCATTGTCGTCCCTCTTATAGAATGACTTTAAAATCAATTTCAACCAACTATGTGATTGTAATTTAGAAAAATTGAGTTCATATTTAGAATAATAATAATTTATAATTTATAATATGTAATAATATGTTTTTGAGAAAATATATTAGTGAAGGTAGTTAAAATTAATTTTAATTATTAAGGTAAAATTATGCATAATAAAGGACTAAAGCATTATCTTTAGGGCACAAATGACCTATCCACTTGTCCAAAACTCATTTTCTAGAAATAAATAATCGATTAACCTTAAATGGTTGAGTTTGGTTAGTTTTTATGAATTATTTTAGGTAAAAATATGGGTACACCTAAATTCTTTTAAAAAATACTAAGTGAGTCATTTTCCTCCATTATAGAAGCCCCCCACCTCTCCCTAGTCACCACACCTCTATAATCACATATGTTCAGACAAGATCCTTCCATATATATTTCCATAATCCTTCTCTTATACTTGATCCCTCTATTTTTTATAAATAAAAACAAGTAATCATTTTGGTGCAAATCAAATGAAGTTACCCAATTAAGAGGTAACGTCTTCTCTCAAACTCTCTAGTTTAATTTTCATTCTCCACCACCTTAAATATGTTTATTCCATGATTATATAAAAACAATAGTATCCTAAATATTCTAGTATGTTTTTAGGTATATTTTTCTACCTGCACTTACACATACCTCTATCTAATGGGTAACAAACATACTTTTTCGGTGTACGGTGAACTATTGCTCCACGAAACAATGATTGGTCATTTTTCCTTTACCAGCTATAATTGTTTCCCTTATGATGAAAACAATGTTTATATATGATATATATGATATTTATTATTTCCATATACTTCTTTAATACTTTTATGACACATACCATTAATACATATCATTTTGGGTTCATATGATAACATTGTTTGAGGAAGTGTGGACTACCACCCCCTCGAATCGATCTGATTCGTTCACACTTTACACATAACGTATTAAGGATTATTTTTATAAACCTATGTAACATATATTACATATATATGATAATGAAATTATAAAATACATATGTGTAATTTATTTTTCATTCTTTTAATATGAGAAATAAATTAAAGTAGTGTTCATGCGTATGTATGACCTACAGTTTCCATGAATGTTGCACTTCATTTATTATCTCCAAATTTTATGGGATATTATAAATACATATTTACTGAATATATGTGATAAATATGTCACAATTTATATTTTGGAGATTATGAAACAATGATCTAATTAATGTTCACAACAAGTGACATATTAAAAATTACTCGAGAAAACTCTACAATTAACACTGGAAATAGTGAAATTAATTAACGTTTGTTATCAAATAGGTAATTATATATTATAAGAAGTTAAAATATGAAATTATAAACATGATTATGGTTCGGGTATAAGTTAGTATCATATTTTAAACCACTATATAAGAGGATAATGACCACATAAAAAATTAAGGTTAAGGTAATGGATTTCTTCTCAATTTACGTTCCGTTGAAACTTATTTTTATTATGCTCCAACTCACATTTATTTGCATATATACTGCCCTTTAAAATGTTATATAATGAATATACTTCTTTTCATGATATTATAATTTTTTTTTAATTCACATGGAATTCTGATTTATATATTTCAATGTGTTATGGGACACATTGAAATGTTTAAATATTATTTTTTCTTTATGAATATTTTAATGTCAACAACCCTTGTTGCTACATATCCTCCTAGGAGGTATTAGTGATAAATACATATTCATTATTCAATATGGATATTTGATAAGGTAAATTATTTATTAGATATATGAGTAATTTTGTGGACATTCAATACATGATTTGGGGACTGTTTATGTTAAGAACCCCGGTTGGGGACCAGTTAATGAAAGCCCCTTAATTCATCGATAGTCTCATTATAATAAATATTTGTCCAAAATAGATGGGTTGTTACTTGATAGCTAAACTGTATTTTGAAAAGTATTTGGCTACTAGTTTTGTGTACCTTGTAATTATGAAATCCAATAATTAATCATTTCCCTCATTTAGTTTCCATTATTATTCATCCATTAGATTTTTCACCGACATATATATGGATATATATAATTACCAGTTCACTAATTAAATTGAATGTGTATCTATTTATTGTCATGCCATATTAAATTTTACTAATCAAGTTATTTGAATGGAATATGTTATCAATTATTTACCTTTCCATGTAAATTGTTTCATATTAATTCATTATTTATTCCCCTTTATTTACCATTACTGACCATTTGAGCTCACTATTATTATGTTTCCTTTCAACAGGTTATGAAGAATAATTATTTGAATAAGCATTCAAAGATGCAGGTTATTTCATTTTATTATCATGTTTTTATTTTCTATTCCCCATTGTATTATTGTTATCATATATGTAATATGGCTTTCCAAGACTACTAAACAGATCAATCCATTTGGATTTGATTCCTTGTAATCATGGCAATGTAATAAAATAATGCACCTGCTCGAGGATGCTGGGGATGGGGCATTGTATTTATTATTTAAATCTCGATGCCACCACATCCACCAAATGGTCGGGCCCACACATATATGTCTTACGAACCACTCCCCACTTTAAGATTGTAATTATCACCACATTCCTCATGAAATTAGAACTACCATAATTCAATATTTTATCACTAGCTATATCCAACAACTTATATCTGGCCATCTAGATTTTCCATAACAACAAAACAAACATCATCCCTTGCCCATTCTTGGCTTCCAAGAACATCACCCATACAATTTGTTGACATTGGAATAACCCAAGGAGCTTATCCATAAATGGTCGATGGCGTAATTCCCACTATCTGGCTCCATAGATACCTCTCCATGAGGGTATCCTCCACGTGGCACCATATCCAACCAAAATACATATAGGATTCTTGGTGTATAGATAGATCCCTCTCAGAGTAGCCATGATGATTTCAATCTATTGGGAATGGTCATTACTATCAAAATTTATGCCAATATTTCATATACAGACACCACCACAAGTTATTCATCACCGATGTTACCTCCCACTATAAGAATAACATGAACTTTCAAACATCTAGAGATTTATTTTCTGCCAAAATATCATCAATAATCAATCACCAAAACTCAAATGGGATTTTCAAACAAAACTCACCACCACTTAATAGCCTTATATCAAGAGTTCATGAACCAAAATTATCATTGGAACCACTACCATCACCCCATTCATGTTCTTATAGAATGAACCAGGAGATTCACAGGGAAACAAAACGGTCTATCATAGTAATCCAGAACTAGTAGATCTCTCTCATAACCAAATATTCCCACTAGTTTCATGAAAAATTACAGGAGTTTACTCTTATTTAACCTACCTGCATATCCCTAATAGAACTGTCCATTTCTAGAATGTTCCCGACACCTAGTGTTAAAAAAACTCATTTGAGGTCATGCAGTTCATTTCATTCACTCAATGATCTCATCTCATGATCCTATGTAACTAAAAATGCAAGAGTCAGTCCCAGATTCATACTCATTCAATTAACAATCCCTCAAATTATTTCAGCCCCACTATAATTGATGAATTATCAATATTATCTCTAATAACCCAAAATTTAACAAAAAAAAACAAAAAACGTGACCACCCTTCACCTTGGGATTCATTACCACAACAAAATCATTCATCCATGATTTGGATTCCTTTTCCTTGTCCTCCAAACATCTATATCGACTTTTACACCAAACATCATAAAAACCATAGGGTCAAGTATTTGAATGATCCTACACATAATAACTACATTTACTACAAAACATAAGCACTGAATTTCTTCCCTAAGGGAGAGACCAAGGTCTAACCTTTCACTTTTACCAATATCAATGGAACCAACCATGACTCGATTTCACCTATGAAGAAACCACCCATGATTCACATTCAAAGGCACCTATAATTCTGGGTTAACCTTCCCAAAGGCTACCCTCGATTCCCTAATTCTATCAAATTTTAACCATAACTTGAGTTGCATTTCTAAAACCATTAACATTCCCATATAGTCCTCTATTCTAAACCCATAGTAGTAAAAATTGTTTTTGTTACACTTATAAGGTCAAAAACATCAACTTGTCTCATATACACCTAAATTACACTTGCACGCCACTAACCACTCTCATGGGTAACCTCAAAAGAAAAATGATACCAACTCCCTAAAATGGAGTCATGTAATATAATGCCCACTGGAAATCCCACTTATCCATACACATCATATGTCAAACAACTCGCCACCCACAAGTGGCTCTCCTTCCCCTAATTCAAGACACACTATGTCTAACACACCCAAGTAAATATTTTCTCTATGTTTCACACTAAGGATACCCATACACATACATCATCACTACAATCTAAACACCCACTATAGGGTAAAAACAATACTTGTGCAAAAAAATACAAGGGTTACCAAACCCACATTATTAGAACACATATCAGAACCCAAATTCCACATCCCTATATAAGGTACAATAATGAACAACCCACTAATCACACATCAAAACAAAACAAAGCATCATGACCCGTAACCAATGTCTCAAACTAGATAACTCTCTCTTACAAAACCACCCATACAAGGGTCGGATCTCAAAACTATGGATACCCACCCCTACGTCCCTAAAGGTCCCAAAATTTTTGTATTTCCCTTCTAAATTAAACTATACCACTTAAAACCTAATATTTTACATTATAAAATTCATCATTTTCAAGACACGTGGATTTACATATTAAAAAACTTTTTAGTAACCCAAATTTTAAAAATATATTATTTTTTCAAATTTATATTAGAAGAACTTTTATTTAAAAATCCTTTGTCTAACTACATTTCGATTTTAGAAATGAATCACAAGAAACATGTATATTGCATATCAATCCTATTTTCCTAGAATTATTCATAAACCCACACAACTTCTATTTCTATAGTGAGAAAATATATGAAACCTCATAAATCAAATAAATAAAATCAAAGTGAAATAATCAAGGTGGAAGTATCAAAAAACTATAAAATAACAAATTAGAACATAAATTAACAAAATTAGAAACATGGTTTTTCCATCATATGTGGGGTTGTAGGAAACAAGGAACGATATCATTTAAAATTCCCAAAAAGATATTTTTCCCCTATCTTCCATGCACAAAAAATAAAAATAAACCTTCTCTGATACCACTTGGTCACATCCCCATCCCATGAGAAACTATAAATAGTTCCCTGAATAGGGATGCCAGATAACCTCAAGCAACCCCATGTTAGAGCTGGATTACTAGCATCACTGGTCTAAATACAAACATGGGGAGACCATAACCACTTATCTAAGTAATTACACAATAAATGTAACATCACGGATGAAATAACCAATTAGTAAAATTATTAGACAACATAAAACAAGTTCCCATAATAACCCAAGGGAAACATGATACAACAATTATATGTAAACTCAACATGTCAAACAAAAATACATAAAATGAATCCAATACCAAAACTATTAGAGATTCAAAAAAATGGTCCAATTTCCCAAATTAGTCTTGAAATATAATTCTACAACCCATCATCCCATACAGAACCACATACCAAGTCCCTGTCCGAAACCTGTACTAGAAAACAAGTAGAATTTTCTTAGGTTACCAAGTGAAAAGGTGTCTTGAGTAGGGTTTAATTACAAATTAACAAGACACCACCAAAAATATCTAATTAAATAAATATTATGTAGAATAATGTATGAAAATAATCAATGATAAATAAATATACTGAGTAATAAAATAAATAAGTTTCACATTTAAACAATTGTTAATCAACCCATTTTCTTTTTATGTTTCAAGTATAAAAAACCTAAAAAGGTATCAATCATTCGAGAATCCTAAGACATATCAATGGGTTCACATAATTCTAGTCACAAAGGGTTTTTTAGTAATTAATAAATTTATCATGTAACCTTATATCCTCAGTCCAATAATCTATTTATGTCCATATGTTTGGAGTATAGAGCCTCCTTTTGAAATCCTAACTAAAAAATACCTCTTTGGGGCCCTGATCATTAGTGCAGCCCTACCCAAACATGGAACCTCAGTCTCTATGTTAGGATCAAAGATCCCCAATATGAAATACCAACTAAATAAATACAAGGTTGGGGCATAGATCCTCAGTCTACCCCAACCCGTGGGATTATATCCTCAGTATGATACCCCAAACATTCCAATAATTCACATGGAAATTCTTCAGAACCCCTTTATCACATTTAACCACATTTTCATTTCATTAAAGAAGGTCCCAACAGAAATTTAAAATCAAATAAAGGAATAATATACTGAAAAAATACTCATTTATAATCAACTTGAATCCACCCCCAATATAATTGGTCTTCCTCTTTTAAATAAATTAAAACATGAAAATAGGAATTCATTTATATTTCCAACATTTCAAAAAATTATTATGAATTTTCACAAAAATGGGGACCACACCCCCATTTCAAATAATGATATAAAATATAATATGAAAACACCCTTTTCAAATTTATATAGTTCAAAAAACATTTTATAAAATTACCCACTTTCAAAACGTCATATTCTATCATTTTATTCCATTCCCAGATCCTAATCAAAAAACTTCATTTAAACCATTTCAAAGGCCTCCTAGGAATTCCATAAAAACTATCATAAAAAAATAAAGTAACCCTTAAACCAAATCCCATACAAAAATTAATAATTAAAACCCCCTAAATTTAATAATTATCATAAACCAGCATTTACCAACTCATTTTACCATTTTCAATGGTTCAACATACCCCATAGATAGATCTAGGTTTGGTCTTAGATCATCAATGAACCCAATGGGGTTCATGAGAGGTCTTGGACATCAATATAGTGCCCAAATTATTTTCCTTGACCAAATACATTAAAATTCAGAAATACAATGAGTTATCACAACTAAATACAAATATAACACATCATGGATAGGGAAAAAATCTTTAAGACCACATAACTCAAGTGTGTTGGAAACCGTTCACTTAAACTCAACCCTTGATATGAACTCAAACACCTATTAAATCTAAAACCTATAATATTATGGAGAATTTTTGTTTTAGGGATTAAAAGTAGAATAAAAATTATACAATACCTATTATAGATAAAAAAATTAAATAGGAGTTTTATAATCACCGAGATCTTTGATTCTCAACCAAAGAAACTGCAAACATCTTAGAAATGAGGGATAATAAACTCTTTGAAGTTTATTAGGGTTTCGTTGATCACCATGCTATTAGAGGAGGAACATGAGAAAAATTACGGTTATAACCCATATTTACTAAGGGGGGAAATGGAAGACCCCACCTATTTTAACATCCTAAAAATGTTGGCTACACGGTTGGATAAACTGCGTGACAACCATATAGATCTGTCTATTTATGAGGAGCCTACATCACACAGTATCCTAGAAAAAATACATAGTTTTAAAAATAGTGTTGTTTCCATTCATAATGGATCTATCTAATGCATTGTGGTTTGGTCCCCCCTCCTCCATGCACAATTTTCCAACCAGGCATTATCCCTCTCAAGGGTTCATGGTTCTTATGAACTGTTAGTATTAATCATGAACCAACCATGTAACCTGCACTAGGTGGCCTCTTTTTCTAATCTTCCATGCCTCAAAACCCTATACACCCCCAAATCCTATCATATCCTTAAGAATAATTCCATTATAAATTCTTAGGGTGTTAAAAAATTTCACACAGGGACATAACTTCATGAATGTTTGGGATTTTACACCAGGAATTCAACTACACCACTATCCCTATACAAAATTAATCACATAAAAACCCAGTATTTATATATAGTGAAATCATATATTATTCCTAAATCCCAACAAATATCTCTCAAAATATCATTAATCACTTTAAATTTAATTACATAATACCTAAAAAGGGTATTTATTCCTTTAATCATAAGACCGTTATTAAATATATTATCCCATAAATGTATTCCTAACTCCTAAAATATACGAATCAAATAACATGATAACCTATAAGTTATCTAAACCCTTCTTCAACACCCAATGAGATTATGTTTACCTATTCTCTTATATCTAATTTAATTCTATATTTGAAACAAAATAATCAATCCCAATATATACATTAGTAATGAGAATATCAATGAAAAATATTGAGTCATGTACATACCCAAATCCTTTTTGAATTAATATTTTGAGAATTAAAAAAACCAAGACACATATCATTTCCAAAAAGTGGATATTTTTTTCCACTAAATCCAATATACCTTATTTTAAAATAATTCATCAATATCCTCCAAACAATTCCTCACATATAGAACCCTTTTAGACAAACCACACCTAATGTACTAGATCATTTAATGGATAATGGAATAATATGATAAGGGTGACCTCAAAATATATGTAATGGATAGTATTGGAGATACCAATTTTAGATATTATGTGATAATAATCTAAACATTTGTCTATGAGAACTTTATAATGATATAAGGAAATCAATCCAACTAAAGAAAGAGATAAAATCATGAATCACGAAATATGGAACCATTCATAACATAAGAAACATCAATAATCATGGAACATAGGGCATAACATAAGAATATGTAATAATATAGAAATATGGTATAAGAATAAGAATATTAAATCAAAATAGTGTGAATATAAATACCCACAATCATGTCTATTAATAATGTTTTGAGAATTAATAATCGCAATAACACTCAATTATAAATATAGGATCCTATAAAACCACATCCATTTCCACTAAAACATTTTTATCATTGCTGACTGAAATAAAAAAAATGTATAAAGATGAGGGAATGCCTAATAGGAATCATATCTATTCATAATGTTGTAAAAAATTCAATTACACTGATATCTTATATTATTATCTCCTAATATATTAAACATCACCCAATACGTTCTAGGGATTTTTTATTCCAGGGCCACCTATTATTCTATAATATGTATATCAATTTTTTTCCACATAAGAAAACATTAATAATTTAACAAAATTATAATTAAACCTATAATGAAATAGGGTTTATGAATATTTAAAAAACATATCACAATAATATATTTCTGATGTGAATTATTACATCATATCCTTAGTGAATGTTAATAAAAATTAGGATATGTTGACATAGAGTGAAAATATTTTTATAAGAATATTAGGGTTTTAACACTTTCAAAAAATATCACTAATTAGTTTATTTTATACCACATGGTCAATATAAAAAATGAAAAACATAATTGGAAAGTTTAATGGACAATAAATGAATGAAAATAATAATTTAGATAGATATTTTATAGTTTTATTGGAAAATGAATTTTAAATTAAAAAAATGTCCATACTTATTTTTTTTATCATTTTTGTAAAAAAATCACATAAATATTCCATTTGAAGGGGATGAAATAATGAAATTGAAAGCTATAATTTGAAAATAATAACTAATATTTTTACTTTTAAAATTATATAAATTAAATGTGTAAGATAAAAAATATTCAGAAGTGGAAAAAAATCCATTAATATATTCTTCTAAAGAAATAACTATTGCTTTTAACAAAAACAATTCACCAAAATACCCTTAATATAAATTGAATTAGAAAAACATGATAACATAATTAGTAATATTTATTAATATATATTTTAATAAAATCTTGAAATGTGATTATATGGATAATGTTACTCTTTTCACACTTTTCATGAATGACCCATAATAAAAATATTAATAATATTCCATTAAATTTTCTAAGGAATTAAGAGTCAATGGAAAAATAAATTATGAAATAATTGAATCATCAAGATAAAAATTCATAAAATAATATAAAATTTATTAACATAGAGGATAAAGTTTGTTAGTTATAATAAAAGATAAGGTTATTCAAAATTTCTGACATAAATTCAGTTTAATTTTTAAACAAATGGAATTGAAATGATATGAAGATATGTTAACCCTAAAAATAATATGAGGATAGAAAATTACATGGGATTTTTGGGAGGTAAAAAATATCATTTCCTAAAATATTAATTTAGACATAGGTATTTTAATTTTTAAAGTAATATTTGAAAAGAAACATTTACAGTGTTAATAAATGTTAAATCATAATCCATTAAAATAAAGAACCTAAGTTTTATTTGAAAATCAATTCAATTTCATTAATTTTATGATGAAACACAACCATTGGTAGTATTTACATGCCAAATGATAATACAGTTGGTGAAAATGGAACATATCATAATGGAAAGAAAATTAAAACAGGGAAATCAATACAGATAGTGTATGGTGTAATATATAAAACTATAGGGAAGGAAATGAGACTATGAATTCAATATAAATGGAAGAAAATAATAAAAAAAAAATTAATATCATTAACTGAATTTATATAAGAAGGAATTTGATATTGGGGAAAATTACATGAAATTAATTGAGACTTAAAAAAATCCCTTAATAAAAACATGACATATGAAGTAAGAATATATCAATTAATAATTTATTTAAATGAAGTTTAAATCAATATAAAAGATTTAAATTTAAAAAAGGAGGAGGTTATAATTCACATAATATATTATTGGGATATTCAATGAATACTAGTTATAACTCAATGAATGGAAAGTGATTTTAGAAACCATTTATAAAAATTGATAAATTATGAATCAAATACACATAAATTGAGAAAATGATATTTAATTTTAAAAATAAAAAAAATATTATCTTGTGACTAAATAAATAAATTGGATGGTTAATAAACTATGTCATATTATATAATTTCCACCTACCTTGAAATATGGATCGAGGAATGAAAATTTAGGTAATGAACTCTTACTTTGTATTTATACAAAGTTAGAGAAGCTATAACCACATGTATGGTAAACTAAGACTCATTAATCATTTATTTATGAGCATAATTATTATTTATTACCATTTATATTAATATTTTAAATTAGTTTATTATATAGTCATTACATTTTTTTGTTAATATTGATCAGTGGTTGTTAGTAGTTTTACTCATTCCTTGTCACTTTCAGTATAATAGTTTTTTAATCGCTATATGTATGTGAGTCAATAATATCCATAATAGTAAATCAATAATAATATAAGTTCAATAATTATTTATTATCATCCATGTTCATTCAAGGGGAGTTTTAGGGATGGTTCGCCATAAAAAAATCCATAACATGCTTGTTTCGGAAAATTTTTATCAAATAAATATTTGGATATTAAAAATGAGTTAAATATTAATATGAAAATTATAAGATAAAAAATTGTAATTTAATATTAATATATTTTAATACATAAATTTTTTTTATTGGAAAATTAATTATATAAATTTATGAAATCATTCATATAGGTAGAAAAATTGATTGAAACATGAACATTATTATAATCAATGGATGTGTATGATTATGAATTGATATTATTACAATAAAATCATTAAAAAATATTAATTATATTATTTAGTAGTTATTAATGATATAAATCACAATTTATTATAGTTGGATATAGAAGATAAAAAAATAATGATAAGATGTTCTCACTTACAAAGAAGAAATTGTATCTCCTCTTAGAAACCTTCCCAATTTTTTGATGAAATTTGGGATTTATCTAGGGACCAAAATATTACCAACATGGGAGAAGATTGTTAGGGAAAAATATATGTCACATTATGAGGGAAAATTCTCATTTTATTTTTTTTATAAAGTTTAGTAGAGGGATACTTTATAATTGAGTGAAAAAAACTTTTTCTAAATAATTATTATTTAATATAAAATTGAATGTCATATCCAGGGAAAGAATATCCAAATTTGGAATATAATAAATATTTTTTTTCATATTTTGATAAATATCATATAAAATAATTTAATTAATAGTATTTATTATATTTTAGGTCATTACTCTTGGATTTAACACATTTACCGAACTTTAACCGTTATAGTGTTGAAAAAAAATTCCATTGGTAACTCTTTTATTCCTAAAATTAAAATTTTCATTAATAATTAACTTAGAAATTAGAATTAAACGTGTTATATTGGTTATATTTTATTAAATTATAAAAGTGGTACAAATTAATCCTAAAATAATAAATATATAACTTATAATATACTTTATATAATACAAATATTTGATTAAAAACATTTTAGAGAAAAAATTACTAATATAATAAATTATGATTATATTTATTGTATTATGACTAATAAAGGGAGATATTTGTGACATTAAAAACTTTTCAGACCAGAATGGATTTTTTTTAATGCCTAATTTATTGAAATGGAACAAAAATAGTTATTTATTTGAAAAATATTATCTTAGGTTCCAAAACGTCAAACATAGGTTCCAAAATTCATCATATTATTTTAAAATTTATAATTTTAGTCATTAAATAAATTTTAGTCATAAAAAAGTAATCATTGATTATTAATTCATGTTAAAATCAGGTATAGGTTTTAAAACATATTTTTTTTATTAAAAAAATATTTTTACAATTCATCTAAAAATGAATCTTTTTATCAAAATCTTGAAATTTAACCATATAATAATTTTGAAATAACGAATATAAATATTTTGTCCAATTTTCATATTAATATTTTAAAATTTTGGATTTTCACTTTTTAAAAAATTTATGGCAAACTATTTGTATAATCTAATCACTTTTTAAATATATTATTTTCTTAGTATTATTTCATATTAATAATCAATTTAATAAATATTAGTGTATTTTGTTACAAATGGAATAATTTTAGTAAGAAAATACTTTAATATAAATCAAATTAAATTATGTTAAATAATACACATTACTTTAATAACACTTCTTTGAAAAAAGTTGTTATTAATATTAATTGATTTCAATCACATCGCAATGGAATTATTATTTATCGATTCATTTCCCTAATGGCCCGAAGGCCTTAATTTTATCAATTCATTGGTATTATAATAAATAATATCATTCTCTAAAAAATATTAAATGAATTAATATAAATTATTTTATAATAATTAATTCTAATTAATCAATATATCTTTATTTACATGAGGTTTTAATCTTACTGTAATTTTTATAATGACGATTCACATTATATTTTCCTACTATATTTATATTCATAATGAATTGAAATGTATATCATCTATCATTTTAGTTGTATGTTTAATGTGACACAATCTATTCAATAGAATATTTATTTAATTGAATAAGACATACATAAAAATGGGGGTGTTATAGGTAAGACAATGAACATATTACACACTATGTTAATGATGGAATTAATGTAAATTTGAGGGATCAATGTGTATCTAAAATTTTATATGATGATTATATATGATATATCAAATATAATGTATCTTGATAAATGGTATACAGATAATTATTCTCATTGGATAGTATACTAGATAACTCCTTCATTGACTAGGGAGGTAAAATGAGGCTAGGTTGGGATACGATGTTATTATTTTTTATGGTTAGGCTCATTTATTTTTCTCCAAATTTTATTAGGGTATTTAAAGTATATCCTTATTAATTTTTCTAAACAATTAGTATTCCCTTCATATTTTTTTATTTTATGATTATAATTATTTGTTATTCCTTTTTTGATTGCCGATTTGTTTCTTCCTTGACATGATTAATATTTCTAATCATATTTCAAGGGTTAGTAATTGATAGGTAGTGAGATAACTAAAGTGTTTTTATTGATCTATTTAGTTGAAAATTACAGTTTTGATAATATACAACTTCAGGATAATATATTTTGATACATGAGCGGTTGCATTGTATACATCATTAGAATATGAGGGTATATGAATCTTTTGTCATGGGTAGGTTTCACCTGCACTAATATAATGTTGGGTTATACCAATGTTTTAAAACATTTAGTAATAGATGAGAGACCACTAGTATATCCTACACCAGCTATGTACCAAACCCTTGGTACTATCTCCATTAATATTGTAATACACAATTATTTCGATAAATTCTTATTATAGAAACATTGGGAAAGGCATAGAAAATGGTTTTTGGAACTTTTTTTCTATGGAAGTACCTACAGTTCCCTTAATTGATTGTATAACTCTTCCACCATGAACAAAAAAATTTATATATCCTTAACCCTATAAACAAACATCAAACAATATTACAAAACATTTAACAGAATCTGACTAGGATATCAATTCCATCCAAAATAAACATTAAAAACAAGTAAAAATTTTAACATTTTACATTGAACCAGTTAATATCTTTAAAAAATGAAATAACATATATATAATTCGTTTTAGAGTTGATAAATTGTATAATTAGTTTAAAGTTTCAAAAATATGATGTTATAAATGGGACATATCAAGATATCACTCTAAAACATCCTCTTTAAGGTAACCCCTATCATCATGGTCACCAGTACCATCATCCTCACCATGAACATCATTTGTAGAATAATTTTCCTAAATTATTTCAACTGAATCTGTACCCAAAAATTCATTTCCCTAATCACCACTAGGATCATCATTATAATCAATCATATCAACATAAATAAAGTGTATCATCAATATAAATGTATCATAAACTTTAATAATATCTTGATAATGTTCTATACACATAGTCATCATTACATCCAAGAACTGGTTAATGATTTTTCCCTCTTTTATACTCCTATAATGCTAATATTTTCAAGTAGTGTTTCTTAATAAACCACATGAACTATTACATGGTACTAGAAGTGGTTCTTGAATTAAATGAAGATGAACTATTCATAGATGGAATGATATACTTCTTGAGTTGACAGCAGCCCCTCCCCTGGTACTCCACACCTAATACATGTCACATATAATGATTTGGGTCAATTTTTTCACATTCTTCCTCATCAAGAACCTATATAGTATATTTTTATGTTATAAAATACTTTAACAAGTAAAAAAAGGATTTTTACATTTTAATGCACATAATAATTTCTATAGAATTTTAATGAATCATATAATTAATATCACTTAACTATTTATTATTTTGGGTTGAGAAAAATAATTTATCTTATGGTAAATGACATAAAATGTTAAACAACACTCAATTAAAAATCTAATGAAAGAATTAAAATATTATTAAATAATTATATAAGTTAATAAAATATAAATAAGAAAAAAATATAGCATCAGCATGACATGAATTATTTTCAATGTTCTAAACAGTGTAATTATTCTGATTTGAAATTGAGAAATAAATTATTTCTTTAATTTTCTAGAAATATCATTGATCCTAGAGTGTGAAAAATCTTCATAACACAATTGTTTTATATTTCATTGGGAATAACCCTAGAAAATAACAATATATGATTATAAATCATCACTTTGTTAATATATATTATAATCAGTTTTAAAAAAAACCATATAATTTCCATAACACATTAAACATACCGCTATTTAAAAATGCATTCATCTCTGGGAATAGTATGACTAGAAAAAAATGAGTGCCAATATACTCTATAAATTTAATCTAACTTCGTGAGACTAGATATTATATAAAAAATTATAATATTCTCTTTAATTCTCACCAATTTTTACTGGCCATACAACCCTTATAGATTGACTATTGGAAAAATTACAGGGGAGATGCTAAAAAAATATGAATTTAAATAATTAAAATAAGAAAATAAGATTTAATCTAAAAATATTTCATACCTATATTTGATCCCATATATTATTCTTGATTTTATATATGATGTTTCAATAAAATAATTATTGTATGAGATTGATATCACTATATTTCACAATATAAACATCAAAAATCATCATTATCTACCAATTTAATAGAGAATTTGATTTTATTCATTGCACTATACCGTTACTGGGTTATGGTACATCCACTCATAGAACATGTGATTACACTAATATTTCCCAATAGTAGTAAACCCAGTTATGATAAAATAATAGAGAACTATAAAATTTAAACATATGAAAATGAAAATAAATTAAGGTTAAAATTTTGATTGAATTGTATTAATATTTGATAAGAGGGATTATTAGTATGGTCAATTACTCTATACCCTCTGAAGGATAAACATCCTAGGTAGTTTCCATAAGCACCAATGAATGCTAACGATGATTGATTTTATCTAGATAATCAAACCATGATAGAGTAAAAGTTAAAGGAGCATGAACAAAAAATCCTAGTGTGATTGAAAATGAAGAAAAGTAGATGGAATAAAATATCATTTAAATGGATACATGGGATGAAGATATAGATCCATAATTAGATAAATAAATGGGTGATGAAAACAATAGCTTTGTAAAAATAGTTATGAAAAAAATTAGATTCGAATATTCTTATTTCTTTTAGGGGAAATGTGGGATGAGAAATTGTATTATATGGTATATCAGGTGAATGTTCAATGTGTGATTAGGTAGTTAAGTGCATTGGGTACTTTAATTACATACCTGAGACATTCAGTCTATTCGTTGGGGTTACTCATTTTGAAATACATTATGAATAACTACAGGAATCAATTTATATATGTTTTTCTTGTGGTGAATTATGTTTAAATAATAACATTGAAAATTGTTTGACAAATATTGAAAATAAAATAAGAATATTATATTATTCCATTTTTTATTTTATTTAATAGAATAAATTTTACACTTGATATATTTCATTATAATATTCATAGATTGAAATATAACATCTTTTAATTTTATATCTATATATATTCCTAATTTATGATGAGGTAGGAACTTAGTTTCAATGTTATTTAAAAACAATAAATGATTTTTCTTGAATGGATGATTCTTATGAATGAAAAATCAATATCTCAAAAAATAAAATAATTCTTATTTTCAATAAATTTCAGTCATATAATCTTTATAAAAATATGAAAACATATCATTCCATTCATACTCCCAAAGGAAATGATTCCTTAAGCATGAAAATCATTTATTGTCCACATAAGGCAAAAACATCTAAAATATATATTTCAGAGTAGTTGAATATCCAATAAAAACATATATTTTAGTTACAATTTAAGGGTATTAAATTTTCATTTTTGATCTTATGTGCCTGAGTTAGTGCATTTTCATTATGAACATCCATTCTCATCATTTGTGCACTTCATGCCTAATATACACCAATTTAGGCCCAATGAGTCATCTGATTATAAGGAATGTAATTATAAATATTTTAACTTTATATTTTGGTAACTATATATAAACTTAAATGTGAAAATTTTTCATTCAGGGATCAATGGATTATTCATAAATGATGATGGAGATATTTAGAGATGAATGGAAGCAATTCTAGAGAAGGCAGATTGGACATCATCCCACTTATGAGACTGTGGGGCCCAACATACAGGCCCAATGAATCCCAAATTTTGTTGGATGATATAAGAAATTTTGAGTAACAAATAATTCTTCAAGAGATAATGCTAATTCGGCCTCTATGGTGGTCCTTAAGGCAGACCAAGTTAGAGATAAAATTCTGGGCCAGATTCTGTGGCCTATAAAAACATCCCACTAATTTGATCATATCTCGGAATAAAAAACTCCAAATGGGCCAAACTTTTACATGAGGTTAGAAGACATACGAGGATCCATTTTCTAATTATATTTCTGACTCTGATTCGGCCATCTAGAAGGTCTTACAAGTGCTTCTGTTCGGTGAAGGAAAGTTGGCTTCCACCTTGGGTCAAGGGTGGAGAAATCAACTCTCCCTTACTTTCCACCCACCTATGGCCTACCAAAATTAATTGCAAAGACTTGGACTATTGGAGGCTCTACCCAAGGGCTCAAAATGACTATTTAAGGCAGTGGTGTTGGAGGATTTTGGGAATCTTTGGTGCTTGGTTCAATTGTAATGTTATGCTACGATTTTGTTGTCTCAAATTTTTCTTTCACTTGTAAGTTGTTCAATTAACTTTAGTTTCTTAATAAAATTTCTTCTTATCATCTTATTCTGTTGTTCTACATCTAACTTTGATACCGTTTCCTCAAGTTTTGAATTTATTCACACCAAATCTTGTGAAATTATTCACACAACGGTGGAGTGATCATTTTATTTTTATTGTTTTCTTTACTCCTCCATGTCCTCCCTCATGAGTCTACTTTCCGCTTCCATTGAAGCCATAGAATCAATGGAGGGCTAGCACACTTATGGTTTTCTCCAAGGGAGTAGAAAGGGGCTGTATTGGATGTTATTTATCACCTCATTAATGTATAATCACTTCTTTAATTGAGATTTTTATTTGATGATTTTTAAACTCCATCATCCTTGTTGAATTTAAGGCCACACACTTCAAGTGTTATTACGAACCTTTATCTTGAAGTGCTCAAAACATTGATCCTTCAAGTGTATAGGTGATTAGTATTAAAGGGTGTAGGCATTAAACCAGTAAGTTATGATGTTGTTTTATCTCCTTAAATGAACCCATCTCAAATATAAGAAATTGAAATCATTGAAAAGGAAATACATCCAATCCACCTCGAGCAATAACCTAGGATAAACTCATTATTTTAAATTGAATTAACTTAAGTCTCTTAGAGTTCCTTTAAACCCATCTAAAATCAACCAAAGTTGGCCACTTAATAGCCAAAACAGTCCTTATAATTTGCGTGTCTATAGGTTACTTCTTAGGTCTCTGTGGATTCAACAACCCAAGCTAGACTACAAGGATCATCCTACCTTCTTCTTTTGGGTAAATTTGAGCGAGAATAAAATCTTGGCGCCATTTCTGGGGACCTAAGTAAGTTATCTTAGACACTATAATTATTTTCTCACCCCAATTTTCTATTCTCATCCCCTATTTTACTCATATGGAAATTAATTTTGAACAAGCCCAAACATGGGAAACCTATCCCTACTTTGATCACCCAAACCCATGTGTGATGTACAATGACCATCCTAATTTCTATATGTGGGATCATCAACAACCTAATTAACCACATTGTTTTTACCCCTATGATCCACAAAACATCCCATCATATAATGAGTTTCAATCCCCACAAAGCCAATCTGAACACCCTCCTGTGCAATTCCAACAACTTAATTATCCACCTAGAATAGTCCATCTGTCTCAACCCCTTATCCATCCTTATCCACATACATTAATTGAAGAATTGTGTCAAAAAAATGGAGATAATGAATTTTGAGGTTTCATCATTGAGGTTAGAACTACAAAGCATTAAAAATTGTGAGGAACTCATCCATACACAAACTGTCCCTTCCATAACCTTATGTGAAGTGTCTATTTTCCCACAAACCTCTCATGAATTTATTGAAGAATCAACCTTTGGATTTGGGATATATTAAGAAGATCAAGGAATTGTTGAAGGATCTTTAAATAAGGAGTAAATTGACTTTTTGGATTCAAAAGTGGAGAATTTGACATCATGGATTGAGTCTCCTAAGTATAACTCCATTGATAAATTTTTAAAAAAACAAATCACTAAACCATTAAGAGAAATAACAAACTTTGAGTCCATACCCATTCCTGAAACTGATCTTTCTAATTTCGTGGTTGAATATTCTATTCAAAAGGAACCAATTTTGTTGAGAAATTTGGAAAATGAAATTGAGTTGGATTCAAAATATCAACTTGTGTCTAAATGTCCTATCCAACCTGAGCTCATAATTATTGTCCTTCCCTCCCCTATAAAGAATCCATTAATAAGGTATAATCATAACCTTTCAATTGGAATTCATTCTTCTCTTGAAACCAAAATTTTTTGAAAGATCATTGATGTCTTAGGAAAGACTACAGAGGAAACTGGATCAACAATTTTTTGTATTCCTTTGATTTTACCACTCATTTTAGAACATAGGTTTGTGAATGAAACAAATTCTAAACATATAATCAATCTCAACCTAATATAATTAGTGAAAAATGTGATCCTTAAAATGTTGAAAGTTGGTATCAGGTAAGTCATGGGGTTCAAGTCGAGCTAATGATGTTTAACAAAGCGCTGCACGGGAGGCAACCCGTGGTTTTTATGTTTCTAATCTTTCTGAATCGTCTTCATTTTTCAAATAAAATTAATTAATCATTTTTATATTTAAAAATAAAAAAATAGACTTTTGAGATGTTCTTATATTATGGGTATGGATGGGTACGAAAGGGGAGCACCATATTCATCTGTGTCACGTGGTGTGATCCTTGAGTAATACCTTACCCAGAAATTTAAAAACAAGACAATGTATCATCAGTTTATTTTGTTCTATTTTTATTATTTTATAGGTTAAGATAAAAATAATAAAAATAATAATAATATAATAATAATTAAAAAAGGGGACACGCCATAGGCCATGGGGAAAACCCCGTAACAACCAGCGAAGCCGCGGGGACTCGAACCCGGGACCGAAGGGAGACAGGGGCGCGCGCTTACCACTGACCTACAGCTTAATGTGCTTACTTATTCTATAATTTTTATATATATACTTATATTTTACTTATATATATATATATATATATATTGTATTTTTGTTTGTTTGTTTTCCTTTTTCCACTAGGGAACTTTGCAAGCGACATGGATATCAAAGGACTAAATTCGAGTGACAAGAACTTCAAACTTCAACCACCAGGTGACTTCATTCCATGATCCTCATATTTCAATTTCCTTATTGAACTCCCCTTTTATTCCTCTACCCCATTTTAAATTTTATTTTTACGAAACTAGGGACAGTTTCATTCTAAGTTGGGGGGTGTGGAAACAAAATGTTTGTTTAAAAAAAACAATGATAAAAAAAGAAGTAAAATTCCTTTATAATTCATATAATAACATCTTTTGTCACATTAAAACTTCAAATCAAATAAATTTTATTTCTTTGACTCTTAATTTAATTCATGATTAAGTTTAAAAGCATTGATTTTGGAATTTTGGTTGTCCAATGAAAATTTTCATCATTTTTATTTTCATCCATTAAATCAAAATACCATAATGCACGTCCTCTGGACTGTGGGGTACTAATTTGAATTTTTGGGGTCCCATAATAAATAGCATAGACTGGTTTGATTTTTATGAATAATATGAGTATTCAAAAAAAAAATAAAAAAAAATAATAAAATAAATTTTTCGCGTGTAGAGCAATGGATTGATAAAATGTGAGGCTTTCGGAACTTGGGGATCGTGACTCCAGAGTTGTCTAGCCCTGAGTTTTTTAATCTATCTCTATTTATGGTAATATGACTTTGTTTTTGATTAATTTAACTCGAGACGATGCCCGAGTATGTGGGCTTCACTTGGTGCCCTAAGGCCTTTGAGTCTGGGAGTCATCGGCAAAGTCTTGCTACATGGGTTAATTTGATTAACTGTAATCTCAATTACTATAGAAATATTGCAAAAAAAATCAAAAAAAAAGAATGAAGAATACTCATATTAGGATTAAATGTGATTCCACCTAGTGCTTCCATGATTTCCCCCATGAATGAAAATGAACCCTCATATCTATTGTGATTCACAACACATCATTACACCTAATTGAGTTGGATGAAGTATGATGATGGATTTGATCAAAGGAATGGGATTGGGATTAGGATATGCTTTTAAATTCATCTTGTTTTAAATTATCTTGATAGGTTATAAAAATATATTTGTGTGCAGTTTACATTGTGAGCACTGTTTGTTATAATGTGTTTGAAGAAAGGAATTCAAATAAAATCATTGAATTATTTGCTCAGGACTAGAAAATCTCAATTTTGGGGGTGTGATTATCCAATAAAAACATATATTTCAATTACATTTTAATGGTATTAAATGTTCATTTTTTATCTTATGGGCTTGAGTTAGTGCATTTTCATTATGAACATCCATTCTCATTATTTGTGCACTTCATGCCTAATATACACCAATTTAGGCCCAATTAGTCATCTGATTATAAGTAATTTAATTATAAATATTTTAATTTGATATTTTGGGAACTATATATACACTTAAATGTGAGCATTTTTCATTCAGGTATAAATGGATGATTCATAAACGATGATGGAGATATTTGGAGATGAATGGAAGCAATTATAGAGAAGGCAGATTGAACACCATCCCACTTATGAGACTGTGGGGCCCAACATACAGGCCCAATTAATCCCACATTTTTTATGATGATAGAAGAACTGTTTAGGAACAAATAACTCTTCACGAGATAATTCTAATTAGTCCTCTATGGTGGTCATTAAGGTGTCTGAAGTTAGAGATAAAATTCTGGGCCAGATTCTGAGGCCCATAAAAACAGACCACTAATTTAATCATATCTAGGAATACACACCTCCAAATGGGCCCAACTTTTACAGGAGGTTATAAGACATCCGATTCTCCATTTTCTTCTTATATGGTCCACTCTGATTCGGCCAGAGAGAAGGTCTTACAAGTGCTTCTGTTCGGTGAAGGAAAGTTGGATGCCACCTCGGGTCAAGGGTGGAAAAATCAACTCTCCCTTACTTTCCACCCCCCTATGGCCTACCAAAATTAATTGATAAGCCTTGGACTATTGTAGGACATACCCAAGGGCTCAAAAATTACTATTTAAGGCAGTGTTGTTGGAGTATTTTGGGAATATTTGGTGCTTGGTTCAATTGTAATGTTATGCTGCGATTTTGTTGTCTCAAATATGTCTTTCACTTGTAAGTTGTTCAATTAACTTTAGTTTCTTAATAAAAGTTATTCTTATCCCCTTATTCTATTGTTCTACATCTTACTTTGATACCGTTGCCTCAAGGTGTGAATTTATTTACACCAAATCTTTTGAAATTATTCACACAACGGTGGAGTGATCATTTTATTTTTGTTGTTTTCTTTACTTCTCTATGTCCTCCCTCATGAGTCTACTTTCCACTTCCATTGAAACCATAGAATAAATGGAGGGCTAAACCACTTATGGGTTGATCCAAGGGAGTATCAAGGGGCTGGATTGGATGTTATTTATCACCTCATTAATGTATAATCACTTCTTTAATTGAGATTTTTTTTTGATGATTTTTAAACTTCATCATCCTTGTTGAATTTAAGGTCACAAACTTCAAGTACTAATACGAACCTTTACCTTGAAGTGCTCAAAACATTGATCCTTCAAGTGTATAGGTGATTAGTATTAAAGGGTGTAGTAATTAAACCAGTAATTTATGATGTTGTTTTATCTCCTGAAATGAACCCATCTCAAATATAAGAAATTGAAATCATTGAAAAGGAAATACGTCCAATCCACCCCGAGCAATAACCTAGGATAAACTCATTATTTTAAATTGAATTAACTTAATTCTATTAGAGTTCCTTTAAAACCATCTAAAATCAACCAAAGTTGGCCACTTAATATCCAAAAACAGTCCTTAGAATGTCCGTGTCTATAGGTTACTTCTTAGGTCTCTGTGGATTCGACAACCCAAGATAGACTACAAGGACCGTCCTACCTTCTTCTTTTGGGTAAATTTGAGCCAGAATCAGCAGTATCATATGTATGATAATAATCATTCCAATGATATTATAATTCATTTATTGAATATTTCTAGGATATATCTTTTTCATTTTATGGATCAGATGTTTTTGATATATGTATATTCATATCAGTAAGTATCCTTTCATACATAACCTTGGTAAAAAATAATATATGGGAATTAAAATTCGACAAGGACAAAGTGTGGTAAGAATTTGTAAAAAATATTAAAATCAACACATGATAGAATGAACATGATATTATACAATTACTCTACAAAAATAAGATATATCTATGACCAAATTTCTACCATATTAATCCATCATCTAGGTGAAACATTTTATTATTTTCAATATTTAATTTATTATCATGGCATTACAGATTTGTTTATATTTTAAATGGCCATAATATATTTTAAAGACTATGAATCAATGAGAAGATCCAGATTTTATTTTTTTATGAATGATATAGTGTTTAATATACATTGTTATTATATAGATATGCATCACATTGTTTCTCCTCGTTTATCCCTATAGATTCCTCTGAAAATAGATTTCAATCATTTCATAGTTCATGTGTTTCATTTGATAAAAATAAATTTTGATCAATTATTTTTTATTTTATTTAATGTTTTTAGGAATATCATTATTATCATGAGGTAATTCACTTAAAAATATTTTTTGAAAATAATTCATAGTATTATAAATTATATAAATTATTATCCCATGGTGTAGTCACATTAAAAAATTCTTCTTAGCCCCTTTAACAAATCCTTAATATATGAGAGTTGTTTCATTGTCAATCATTCTTTTTCACACTCTCAAAATTAGCCTTCTCATCATATTTATAATGTTTAATTGTACTATTTAATTTTTTACCTCCATAAATTCATCTTTATGAAGATTCATTAAATGAAACTACTCAAATGTCAAATTCTTCACTCCACTACATTCATTTTTAATATTAACATTCAATGATTTATTTTTCTTGACATTCTAATATAAGACATAATAGTTAGATTGTAAAGAAAATTTTTTGATATTTAATATAACTTCATCCTAACAAAACCATGGTCTGTATACAATTTAATTTTATGGGAATTTAATGAGATTTTTATTTAATCTTTTTAAATGAAAAATCTAAAAAAATCAATTTCATTATGAATGTTTGTTAAGATATAATTAAAACAATACATGCACCATGTATAGTTTTTTTATAAATAATTTAATTTATTATTGATAGAAATAAATTTATAATGTACTATTAAAATATAAGTTATATTGGTGCCACAACCTAGTTATCAACAAAAAAACATGAACACCTCCTAAAATTCTAGAGGCCATAGACTAGTTTTCCGTTCTACAGTGGTATCAGAGGGAGTCTATAAATATTGTATCAGAGAGTAAAATAGAAAATAAATAACCAAATATCATAAATTATAATAAAATTAATGTGTAAAAAAATAAAAAAAAATGATAATAAATTTAATGAAATAAATTCTTGAATAACTATTCCATTGAAACAACACATGACTATCGACTGCATCAGTCACATATTCATACTCGAACAAAAGAACTAAAAGACACTGACTCTATGAACAAAATGTTCCTAAAATATATCTAAATATATTTACATCAACAAATCTATATTTTTTACCATGTTATTCTATGACTTAATACAAATTTTTTCTTACAATGACCATATGAGAGATAATCAGGTACCAATCTGCAATGGAAGCCTTAACATAGTGTGAGCATAAAACATAGTTGGGAACCACCACTATATTTTTGTACCAACCCACATATGATATGATATCTGAATGTGAAATACACTATATAAATAAATAAAATTATCAAAAGTAAATTAAATAAACCCACAATAACATCATTTCCCTAATTCCAAAATATCATAGAGCATGTGTCGATGCCCATGCCAACCTGTCTACTATAACCATATCAATATTGATCCATAGTATCCTAAACCCAATCAGTGATACCTACTGAATCTCGTGTTGATTTTACCTTGATAACATCATTATATTGTGAAAACCAAATTTATACAAATTTTTGTGTAACCCAGGGACCACTCAAATATATGATCATTAGCTAACTACTCATTATAAATGGTTCAATGACCATATTCCATGTTTTTGTGTCATATCTTGGAAATTTTAGTATAATGAATGTATTAAGGAATATTCCAAGAATCTAAATAAATCACCAAATCAAACTTATATACCTAGTCACCATG
Organism: Viscum album; assembly: GCA_963277665.1. Lineage (NCBI taxonomy): Eukaryota > Viridiplantae > Streptophyta > Magnoliopsida > Santalales > Viscaceae > Viscum > Viscum album. The sequence continues at coordinate 1,053,215,936 of OY728131.1, read as the reverse complement.
CCCTATAGTTGGATCCCACATATCTTGGGCATCCTAATCAAGAATAAGAAATAACATCAGGCTCGACCGCCCAGATCCCAAGGTTGATCAAGGAAAGTCATCGTCATTATAGTAATCACAATATAATAATTCTCACATGCTACAAATTTTTTCCCTTGAAATTAAATGTATCCTAGGGGCCCATGTCAACAAGAGAATCCCACATATCCCTATGTTCGAATCTAGGTGTCCCACAATTTCATCACACGGCTCAACAACTAGATCTTAAGATACTGATCAAGTATCTACAACAATATCATTGATCATTCCGTATAACAACCATATCTCATAAGAACCAAAGATTAATATTTGGAAGCACCACTGGGAATCAACCATTTCATCATCACATCTGGCTCATAGCTTGAGTTATTAGAATCACATTTGGGGACAATAAATACATACAAAATAAATAAATGAAGACCTATATTAAATTAAATGGTTTTTTGAAATCCAAAAAGAATCATGCAAATTAATATCCTAATAGGATAACAGATTCTATGAAAGTTACAAAATGGAACACACTGTCATCTATTCCTAATCCATATATATCAATTATGGGTCAGTCAGTTTCTAGGGAAACCACTGGGTTTTCCAAAGTCACACTATATTAGAGGAAGCCTTATATAGATCCTCAGTATCATTATGGGAATTTGGTTGATAAAAACACTTTTCTAATACTATGTAACTTTTAATTATTATAATGAAATTGTGGCCCTACCATCTAGATAGGTTTTTCCATGTCTGAAACACTCAATAGATGGAACATGGTCCATATTGGTCCCAAGATTCTCACAAAGTAGGTATGAAAATATAGCCTTCCACCCATATAATATGGCATATCCACTAAGTATAAATACATTTCAAGAGGTATATAAATATTTGGGAATCGTAATTTAGTTTTGGAGGCCTTCATACATTGGAGGATAAGTTATCCAGTTACTTTTTGAGGGCCGATAGTAATCTGTGATACTTTTTGTAGTTTATCCATAGTCATTCCATGTAATTATAATTAAAATGATAATTAATTACAATTATATAATTTAATTTATTTATATAGTAATTATTTATTTTAAAGGGTGATATCCCTATGGTGGTAATTCGACATGCTGAAATGCATATGACCAAATCGAAAAACCATAGGGTTTTCTCAAGAATCCACCTTCCTTAATTTCTTTCATTCGTCATATTGGAAGGGTGGGATATAGATTCTATGACCCTCCATATCCTTCCCAACATCTTCTATAGACATATATACTTGTAAAAATGTCCATATATCCAAAATCAAGATGAACATCGATATATAATTTATTATAACAGTCATAATTAATTAACTCAAATATAACTTTCCATAATTCCAGATAACTGACCTAAATTCATAGTCACATTGGAACCACATCCAAAGGAAACCCATGGTCCCTTTAACATCTTCAATACTATGATAATTGAAACCCCAATGAATTAAAAATAATTAAATGGATAGAAAACTAAATTTCAAATGAAAAACATCTAAAATTGAAATAAATACACACATTTAACCAAATAAAAAATGGTGGTAGGAAGACGTCGTCATGGTAAATCCTTTTACATGATTATTTGAAAGACCCAAAAATACAATATATCACCATTCCTTGATAGAATATCAACTATGGGAATAAACAGAAATTATTTCAAATTAATAATAACAATAAGTTAAAGATAATATATGTGGTGTAGGATCGTGTACTTTGCATCATTGCCAAAAATTTCAAATAAATCCACCCTAAACCAACAGAGGAACCAATGGAGGAGATTAAGAGAACCCATTACCCATATGAAACAAATGGGGATCTAGTTAGGTCATTAACCATTAAAAATTTGAGGGGGTTAGTAATTACTCCCTCTCCCAATTTTTAATATAGAATAGCACATATGTGACCACCAGAAATCCCATGGAACCAACAGTGGAACCAGGCTGTTGTTGGCCACATTATATATATGGTTCCTGTAATATATATCCTAGATAAACCTACACCACTATAGTGATATCTCAAACATCCAATTTAAATATTATACTCTATTTGATTCCTAAAAATCCAATTTTTTGTGCTCAAACTCTCATAATTCCACTCTGAAGATTGGATAAGAATATGGCTCATCCACTAGATTGAAAATTCAAATATTACATTTATTTCACTGTACCATATGGTCTTGATATTTTTCAATATCATTAAATTAACACTTATAATCTATGATAAGTATTGGTGTTCATCAAACTACATCTCTTTACCTATCATAGTCAAAAACTAGCTATCAAAAGGCCTATTTTCAACATAGAAATATATACATGCTTATAAAGTATAACCACCATGTTATGACACATAAGAATTGAAAACACTATAAAATAGTCATATAACATTTGAAAACATTGAGATGGATCTCTATTGTTCTCATATTTATAAAGATATTATCACATTATTTTCCCATTAATCACCTAGTCTATATTGTTCCCCAATAAAATTATTACATTAAAATAGTATATTATGATCCATGATGCACCTTAATATAATAATTTCATATAAAAAATATTATAGACTTACAAATGATGAAATTAGTGTTTTTTAGGTTCAACACATCTGATCGCATGTGAAAACACTGGCCAGACCTCCTCTGGCTAACCCTTCTCAAGAAAACATGGCTCTAATTACTGACCCCTTTCCAGTGCATTGGATAATGATGCCTCTAATTACATAGAAATACATTTATAATAAAATAATAAAAAATGAAACCTATATCTAAATTTTGGTTACGATCAATGGTTAAACTGTCCATGTCCCTTTCTACCATTGTTTCATACCATGATCGGTGACACACCACCAACCCAACTACATTTGCATCACCTCAAATTCATCCTTAGTCTGATGTCCATTCTTAGACTCCACCTGATATCATATCATAATTTAAAACTCAAATTCAAAATTAAATCCATAATTACCTGGGTTAATTTATCTACTAGTGTCTGAATTACAAAATGATCATGTAATGAATGATGTAATACCCTCCTTTCCATTTTTTTATGAGGGGTCGCATCACCAAAAATAGACACCATACTCCATACCATATGAGTTTTCTTATTGTCATGTTATCAGGCCATCCTCGCAAGATATAATGGTGGTCACACTATCAAAATTCCAATGTTTCACTCCAAAAAATGTCGATCATGTTATACCTCGAACATAGTGGAACCTCAATGGATTTTATCATAATAAAACACACATATCACCTTTAGATCGATACTCATTCCATCCTATGAAATATATTATTATGATCAACTCATGACCCAATTGTACTACTTCACCTTGTTCATTTTTCAAATATAACTCACAATATGAACACTTTTTATTTGATTCTATGCAGTAGGTAACCACACCCACACATATCATATATCATCTCAAACATGTTCAATTTAGATTCAAAATAAAAACAGACCCAATATGAAAGTTATGCATACCATACACCAAATTTCATTCAAAGATTGTATATAATCTAGTAAAACTCAATTCATCAATTGAACCATACATCTATGAGGTATAAAACACAAAAAATAGTGGATCATGCTCCATGACATGAGAAATTTCTAATCCAGGATCACAGATGGATATCCTCTAAAAAAAATTACTGCACCCATGCCTTGATTTATCACACAGCCACTGACCTCATGGAACCATTCGATCACCGTAGCTTCCAATACTTATCTTACCACATCCACACACATAGATAACACGTAGATTATACTGACTTAGGCATAAAATACATGGATATTACATCTTTTTAGATGAATATTCAGTACATTATAGAAATACATGCCATGAGACTGTAATAGTTTAGTGTCTTTGGAAGAATGGAAAAAATATTCTATCATGGTGAAGGATCTTCAACTTCTCCCATAAAGATCTCCACCTTTTGTACATGTACCTAAAATATTTCTTCATAACCTAGAGAAAGGAAACATTAGAAATGGGTGAGTTGGGAAGATCGATAGAGGTAAAAAAGGGAGACATATAAGAATAATCATGAACATAGTAGTATAATAATGTGATCGTAATATTCAGAGATCATACCCTTCATATCAAAGGTCAAAAACAGGAGTTATGGGATAAATCTTGGTGGTTCATAAGACATGAATCATAAGGAAATCATCATGATCCACGAAATCATAAAAAAGTAATAAGAAATAGGATTTTTGGCATACATATAATAATGGAAAAAAATTATGTCAGGGCTACCTACCATGACCATTATAACATGTTAGGCTTGGGCTATGACCTGTGTACCTGCTTTGGGCTTGGGCTAGAAACCCGTGTACCCAATTTCTTTTAGGATTGGGATAAAACCCATGTACCTTCTTGTTTTTGGGCTTGGGCTACAACATGTATACCCTCTTTCTATTAGGCTTGGGCTACAACCCATTTACCTTATTATTTTGGGGATTGGGCTACTACCCATGTACCCACTTTCATTTATGATTGGGCTACAACCCGTAAACCCTATTTCAATTTGGGTTTGGGATACAACCCATACACCCTATTTCTTTTTGGGCATGGGCTATAATCTGGGAACTCTTTTAGCTTGTATTAAACTTATCATTACCCTATTCATTGGAGGGAGATATAGTTTCCACCCATCTCATAGTAAAATCATTCACTCATTTGCCACAAGATAATAAAACATTCATCATATCATAACCCATAAAAATATATTGGTCTTATAAACATCAAATCAAAACCCATGAAATGAAATTGGTATCATTAACATTACATAAAATAATAACCTACAAAAATGTGATTGGATACATAACCATTTTATTAAAGTATAACATGTAAAAAGAATCATGTATCTTAAACATGTAACGCATGAAGGAAACAAACTTCATAAAGTCCATGACATTAAGAATAACACATTCATTAAAGGGATATGAATGGGACCTTTATATAACTACATAAATAGGGATGAGGAATAACAACAGATGTCATCTTATATGGGAAATAATTAATAAATATCATCAAAAAACATTTCTTGTGTAAAATAACCTTTCTTGTTTGAAAATTTCTTTTTAACTCATAAAAACATTTGAAAATTATTTTCATAGAAATACATTGAAACTTATGAGATAATTTTGAAAACCATTTTCCATGAAAATATATAAAATATTATTAAAAACATTTTAAAAACCTTAATCTTTGAAAACACTTTGAAAAACCTTTAAAGGAAGCTTAAAAATGTTGTGAAGACCACTGTACTCAAAAACTTATAAAATAAGATTGAAAATGTTTGGAAAACCATTTTTCATGAAAACATATTAAAAAATTATTGAATACATTTTAAAAAAACTTATCTTAAAAAATATATTTTAAAAATATTTTCTTAAATATTATCATTTGAAAACTAAAAATGGAGCTTCAATGAAATGATGAAAGGTAAATCTGTACATGTCGTATGAGTCAAAATAACATTCCTTTTGAACAGTAAAATGGGTTGGAAAAGTGAGTTGTTTGGAAATATACAAGAATATTACCTTAAATATATTGGTAAAATAAAAAAATGAAGACATTTATTTTAGTTATTATAGAATAATGGTATAATATTCTTGTAATCCCTTTTTAAAAAAACATATATTTTTGAACTATGGATGGGTAAAGTCGGGTTTTCCTAAAAACACTTTCATAACTATCATATGTATCAAAGAGTAGAAAATGGTACCAATACATGAGTATATCATGAAATAAAATTGGATAAGGAAACTAATGAATATTATTTAGAGATGTATTATAACAGTTCATCAATGGAAGCATGAACATACATAATCTTGAAAAGCAAGGGATTGTCTCAATAAACTCTTATAACTTGGTATCTAGGGACCATGCATTCTATATAAGTAGTGGAATTTAAATGGAGCATAAGATATCATGAAAAGATTTATATTTATGATATTATAACTAAAATAGAAGTATGTACACCTCAAAATTCGTTTAGGTGCATAAAAAATAGAAATCTAAAAGAAGGAAAATTGAGACAAAACATTTTTACCGATTTGGTAACTTTGGAAAATTAATCATCATGAAAGAAGGATCATAAAATGGGAATGTGAATACCCATAAATTTAATTATATGACACCTAGAATAAAATCATGTTAATTACATACACCACACCAATGGATAGTGTGGAGAACATAAAATTTATCTCAAGGAAATTAAAATTTAGATGAAATCCCCTTACCTTGTGTCTTGAATCTATCCATACTCATTCAAAATTCATGTATAATAAATAAATGGTTAGTATATATATTTTCAATAATAAAATAATTATATATATTACCATATATGGTTTGATTAAAACCTTATATTACCAACTTGTTAACGATTCTATGTTATGGTTTCACTTCGGGTAATATTCACTTTGTTTTTCGCATGTGTCTTAATTTGTTACATATTTGGTCCTTATACATATACCATGAATAAAAAATATAAACCATGATATAAATATAATATATATATATTATATTTTTATTATAATAATATATATAATATAGTGGTATGAAATAGAATACATCATTCATGGAGATGGTAAGTCGTACGTACGCATGAACATTTTTTCATCTTTATTATCATATTGAAAGAATTTCATGTAAATGAAATATATATATATATGTGTATATATATATATGTATATATATATATAATTATTAAATAAGAATTATCATATCATATATATTATATAAGTTCATTAAAACCATCCTTGATACATTCTATGTGGTGTGTGAACGAATCACATCTCTTTGAGGGGGCGGTAGTCTGCACATCCTCAAAAGAGATTATCATATTAGCACGAAATGGAAAGTAAAGAGATGTGTGTTGTAAAAGGAAAATATAAGATTAAATATATATTAAATATAATATATTACATATATAAAAATAATTCCCTTTCTAATATCCCCCTTGATTAGTGGTAAAGGAGAAATGGACAATCATCATTCTGTTATGCAGTAGTTTTCTGTGCACAGAAACAGTATGTTCAACATCCATTAGATGGAGGTGTTTGTATGCATAGGTAAGACCATTTTCACTAAAAAATCCTAGAATATGGATTATAATTATTTTTTTACATGTTAAGGTAACAAATGGAGTGTAGGGGGTGGGGTATAATTAAAATAAATGGAAGGATCTTGAGAGAAGATGTTACCTATTAATTGGGTAACTCCTTTTGGTTCATTCCAAAAGGATTCCTTGAGAAGATTTCTTCCCAAAGGTAGGCCTAAAGGTAAAAGGGAGGGTTTTTTGGAGGCTACATGGGAAGATCTTGGATAAAAATTAAATTATTCAGAGGTGTGAGTAATGGGTAGAGGTGGTGGCCTTTTATAGGGAAGGAAAAGGACTCATTTGAAATTTATAGAAACAAGTTAGGTATGCACACAATATTACCAAAAAAATTTCATATAAAATGAAAAAATATCAATAATGGAAGTTTTATGGCCTAAATATGGACATAAAATTTGTTTTTTACAATTTTATTGGCCACTTGAACCCTTTAGTTTAAGGTTTAGTTCCTAATTAAGCTTAATTTTCCCTTAACTACTGTGCATAATTTTAGTCAGTTTTACTAATCATTTTGATCAAAAATTAACATGGTATTACTATAATCTATATATTATACCAAATAAAATGTTTTATTTTATATTTTTGAAATTCAAATCACAAAAGTGAAAAAAATAAAGAATAGTTCCAACCCTGCAAATGGGATGAAATAATAGGGTTTTAAATTAGGAAAAAGATTAAATGTGTGTTAATATTTTTTATTAAGTTTCAAAGTGAAATTGATTATAATGAATTAAAATATATTAATATATATATTATTTATAAATTTAAACCTTAAAATAGTATTTATAATATTATTTATCATTAGTAAATAATTAGACCCAAATGTATTTTTTCACTAAAAAGCAGTATTTTTCACTATTCATCAAAAATGAAGTTTCTCAGAAAAATCAAAAAAACTCACCCAAGGATAATTTCGACACTATGAAAAAAAAATGAATTTTATTTTATCAAATTAAATTTCTAAGTGTTCCTAAAATAAATTTTATTATTAAAACTATTCCTTTCAAGAACATGATATTTTTAACATAAAAGGTGTTTACCAAAAAATCCCATTTTTCCTTGTCAATATGTTTTATTTATATAAAGAAATTATAAAACTTATTTGGATTGTATTTAATACTATTAATATAAATAATATTAATGGTTAGGTTATAAATATCTAATTTAATTAATTATATATATATATGCTTCATAGAGACTCAGTGTTGCATGCGTCGTACACCAAGTCGGTGTTTCTTATAGTGAAATCCAAGTTGGTATTGTGTGTAGTGCAAGAAATGTTAGTATTTCATGTGAAATTAATGTTTTAATTAGTTTATATATATATAACTATTTACTATCTCATTTGAAATTAAAAAAATTGAAAAAATAAATTAATGTGAAAAAAAATCTCGAAATCTCAGGGTGTTACATTTTACCCCCCAAAAAATGAATTTCTCCCCAAACATTCATATATTTTATCAAAGGTTAAATAATTAAAATTTACATTCATAGAAACCCACATCGTAAAAATTTATACTAAAATATCCCTTAAAAATGCAAATTTGGAACCATAATGGTTATGCAAAGTAACATATAACTGGGTTTTTACACATGAGAACTTAGGTTGGGAGTGATGATTGGACATAGAGAAAAAGTGTAAATTTTTATAGGAAGTGATTGAAGTTATAAATCACAAATAATTGAATTATTAATGGAAATTTTAGGCATCAAAGTTATAAATATGTAATGATTTAAAAGGCCGTAATCTCAATGAAAATTAAGGAATTAGGACAACAATTATTTTGATCACTTTCAGAATCATGATTAATTCTTGATAAATTTATATAAACAAAATTTTATTCTTGGGTTGTGCTTTGAAAATTTTCTAATACATCCCTTAACTTATGGAATGAATGTATAGAAATTAACATTAATGAATAATGCACCAAAATATGATTTTAATGGATCTAAATGCATACAGAGATTAAAAAGTATAAATATTTATCTATTAAAAAGAAACATACATTAATCTATAAAAATAAAATTTTACACTACTAGTTTATCATAAATATTTATTCATTACAAATAAATACACATTAACTAGGACAACACATAGGCTAGTGGTAGGTGTGAATCCCTTATCGTCCTTCGGTGATGGGTTCAAGACCTATGGCATTGACCGACATGATTGGTTTTCACCCAACATACATGAATCCATTTTTTAAAACTGAACTAATATAATATATAAGATGCACATCCTTGAAAAAAGGTTAATCATTTATTAGACTTTTAACCATGGTTTTCAACATAAAATCAGTGCACAATAGTTCCTCTGAATATTAACTTAATATTTTCATGAACAATTAACCTTATAACCCTTCATAAAGGTGAAAAATACAAAACCTTATAAAGAGAGTCCCAAAATTATCTTAAAATTGATTCCCATGTATAAAAAATAGTAATACTTGGTTTTCACATTCCAAACATGTGAAAAATATCATTATATATTCTCTTGAAACATAGTAAAACCCTAAATTACCATTAATCCTTTTAGAAAACATGCATGCTTCCTAATTACAATAGATATTGGATTTACTACTTAAATCCATAAATTTTGAAAACTTCATTAGTGGTAGTATAAACCACCTATAAACATGTCCTTACCTGGTTCTTAGGTAATCAATACAGTCTAATTTACTTATTCATATCCTATGTATCTTTATCCATACAACATTATCTTATCATGAGGAACATATTAAGGGTTACCTTCCCTTTGACAAAATATCATCTTATCATTAAATCACTTCACCATCCTAAGGGGAACATTCAACATTAACATGAAAATACTGTGTGAAAAACTTAAGTAGAGAAATCCTTTTATATTTCATCATTCCGAACTTTTGAATCAAGATACAAAAGTACTTTGATTACATCGTCCATAATCCATTAACAATGCTACCTCATAGTATTACATAATACCTATTTATGTTCACATCATAGAGGTAGTCTCGTCATCATCAGCAGTGTGATGATTACTCATACCACCTTACTGATTATCTTTAGTAACATTCCTTTGGGATATTGGGTTGCTTAATGACCATTTTATACACACTTAAAACACTTAACCATTGATGACGTCTTAGGGAGGACAAAATTCACATCCATTTCTTTAATATAACACTTCATTTTCCCATGAATTCACTTTCTTTGTGTCCTTTTTTTCTACAGTCAAAACACCTTCTTCTTCCTCTAAGAAAATAACTTCGGTGATTCTTTCCACATTCTTGACACAAAGGAAACTGAATTCTATTTCCTCCATGGTCTCCATTACCCAAACTCTCAGAAAACTCCTTCTTTATCTTCCTTGATGATTTTGAGAGTTGGTAGAGGTAGAAATTGATAATCATGTTCAAAGGAATATGATTAGGAATTATTATGACATCATTCACTCCAGTGATCATCCCCCTTGATTGCTCATTAGAAAATATTCCATTACATTCAACATTAATCATGTTCCTTCTAGTTCCCTCCATTTAATAAAACTATAAATATAGTGTGAGCATTAATTATCATAGATATAACCCATATATCCATAAAAAGAATTACATATGGGATTTCTAAATCATTACACCCTCCATAATATATGACACATTCTGTTTATCCTAGGTTATTCATAGCTAACTTGTATCTAAGTCATTCATTTTAGTTTGTGATGTGTTTGTGAATTCCAAAAGCATATTCCCTATGAGTGTAAAACCATGTGGGATGCAAGGCCCATTGTAGTGAACAAGATTATCCCAAGTCAATCCTGAAACATCTTGTTAGAGTTGTTACCTTTAGGTGTATCTATTCTAGAGCCACATCCACTTTTAGTATCCATAAAGGTATGTATTTCTAGGAAACCACATACTCTATCCTTTACCCAAATTTCAAGAAATTTTCATAAACATTAAATTATCCTTATACTTATCCATAGATACATCCCTAGACATATACTTAGAAATATACCTAGGTATCTCACTATGGCTTTCTCATCATAGTTTCCAAAGGTTGACTAAACCTTTCCTCTGATACCAAATAAAGTGACCCTAACATAACATACATGGATATTACATGCATTTAGATGAATATTCAGTACATTAAAAAAAATACAATCCTGATGACAATAATAGTTTAGTGTCTTTGGAAACATGGAATTAGAATCTTTTATCCTTTTGAAAGATTTTAAAAACCTCCCATAAAGATCTCCACCTTTAGTACTTATACCTAAAACATTTCATCATAACATGGAGAAATGAAATATAATAAAGGGGTTATCTTAGATGATCAGTAATGGAAAAAAAGGGAGGAATGTAAGCATACACATGAAAATAGTTTGTTTATAACGTGGTCATAACATTAGAAGATCATACCCTGCATATCAAAGGTCAGAAACATGAGTTAAGGGATAATTCATGGCAACTCATTGGACATGAATCATAAAGAAATAAACATCATGATCCATGAAATCATATATAAGGAATTGGACATAGTATTTGGTGCATACATATAATAGTATAACCTTTTATGTTAGGGATACCTACCAAGAACTTTATAACATGTTAGGCTTGGGATACGACCTGTGTACCTACTTCGGGCTTTGGCTAGCAACCCTTGTACCCACATTCTTTTAGGATTGGTATATAACCCATATACCTTAGTGTTTTATAACATGGTATGTACGCTATTGCTTTTAGGATTGGTCTACAACTCATGTTCATTCTTATTTTCAGGCATGGGCTACTACCCGTGTACCCTCTTTTATTTTGTCTTGGGCTATAACCCGTACACCCTCCTTCTTTTAAGGATTGTTCTACAACCCATACACCTATTTATTTTCAAGATTGGGATGCAACTCATGTACCCATTGATATCATATAAAATTTATCATTACCCAATGTATTGTAGGGAGATATAGGTACCACTAATCTCATAGTAAAATCATCTACACATGTGCCACAAGATAATAAAACATTCATCATATCATGAACCATAAAAATATATAGGTCTGATAAACATCAAATCATAACCCATGAAATGAAATGGGTGTCATTAATATTTCATCACATCATAACCTATGGAAAAGATATAGGTTTCATAACCATTTCATCAAATCATATCCCATGAAAAGAAGCGAGTTTCTTAAACAAGTTACCCATGAAAGAAATAGATTTCAAAATGACCATGAAATTAAGCATAACACATTAATATAAGGTATGTGAATGGAAACATTATATAATTTCTTAAAAATGTATGAGTATCATTAATGTATGACATATTATATGGGAAATAATTTTTAAATATCCTCTAAAAACATTTCTTGAGGAAAATATCATTTCTTGTTTGAAAAATATTTTTTAATACATAAAACCATATAAAATTATTTTCTTAGAAAATACCTTGAATATTGTGAAATCATTTTGAAATCATTTTTCCTTGAAAAAATATAAAATAATATTAAAAAAATTAAAAACATTATTCTTTGAAAACACTTTAAAAACCTCTAATGGAAACTTGAAAATGTTTGTAAAATAATGGTATTTAAAAACATATAAAATAATATTGAAACTTTTTTAGAAACTATTTTTATTAAAACCTAATGAATAATCATGATAACATTTGGAAAATAATTTTCATTGAAAATCTATTTAAAAAAAATCTTAATGATTAAACTTTGTAAAATTAAATGTTATCTTATAAGAAATAATGGCGGTTAAATCCATACATGTCGTATGAAGTCAATAGTACATTTGTTTTGCATAGTAAAATGAGTTAGAAAATTGACTTGTTTGGAAAGTTATAAGAATATTCCCCGGAATATATTATTTAAAGAAAAAAGGGTTAAAATTTATTTTAAATCTTATATGACAATGGTATAATATTATTTTAATCCCTTTTTATAAAATATAGATTTCTAACCGATGAAAGGATAAAGTCAGGTTTTCCTAAAAACAATTTCTTAATAATATTATGTACCATAGAGTAGATAATGGTACCAATACATGAGTATATTATTAAATAATAGAGGATAATTAATGTCATGAAAATTATTTGGAGATGGATGAAAATATTTCATCAAAGGTAGAAAAATAATAATCAATCTTGAAAAGCAATGAGATTGTCTCAACTAACTCTTATAACATGGAATCTTGGGATCATGCTCTCAATGTAAGGAAATTAAATTAGATTAGGCATATATTATCATGAAAATATTTATTTTCATGATATAGAATGTGAAATGGAAGTATGTACACCTCTAAAAATGGTTTAGGTTCATAAAAAACATAATTTTCAAAGAAGACAAGTTGAGACAAAAAAATTTAAGGATTTGGAAAATTTTGAGACTTAAACCTCATGAAAGAAGGATCATAAAATGGGAATTTGAATACCAATAAATTTTATTAAATGATACATAGAATAATGTTTTGGGTATTTCATACACCACGCAAAAAGGAAAGAGTGGCAAACAAAACATTTATCTAACAAAAATTAATAGTGATATAAAATCCCCTTACCTTCTGTCTTAAATCTCTCCGTACATGTACATACTTCATGTATAATAAATATAAGTTACTTATAAATATTTTACAGATTAATATTTTTATATCTATCGCCATATTTTTTATTATAACATTATATTACCTACTTGATAATGATCTTATGTTAAGGTTTCACTTCGGGTAATATTAACTTTGTTCTTCACATGTGTCTTAATTTGTTACATGTTTGTTCCTTATACTTATATCATGATTCTAGTATTTAAACCAAGATATAAATATCAGGTATGTACATTATATTTTTATTATAACAATATATAGAAAATAGGAGTATGAAATGGAATACACCATTCATGGAGACGGTAAGTCGTACGTACGCATGAATATTGTTTCCATCATTATTGTAATACTCGAAGAAATTATGTAAATGAAACACACACACACACATATATATATAATTATTAAATTATAATTAATATATCATATAAATCATAAAATTTTATTTAAACTATACTTAATACCTTCAATGTGGTGTGTGAACGAATCACATCGCTTTGAGGGGGCGGTAGTACACACTTCCTCAAACAAGAATATCGTATTTACACCAAATGGAAAGTAAAAAAGATGTGTGTTATAAAAGGAATATAGAAGAATAAATAGATATTAAATATAATATATTAAATATATAAATAGGTTTTACATCATAATGGCCACCATGATTTCTAGTAAAGTAGAAATGAACAATCATCATTTCGTGAGGCAGTAGTTTGTCGTGCACAGAATCAATAAATTCAACATCCATTAGATGAATGTGTGTATAAGTGTAGGTTATAAAATTTTAATAATTATCCTATTATATGGAGGATACTTATTCTTTCACACAATAATTTAATAAATATAGTTGATAGGGTTGAGAAAGAAAATAAAATGATGAAGCATGAGAAAATTTTATAACTCTTAATCAGGTAACTCCTTTTGGTTTATGCCAAAAGGATTACTTTATAAGCATTATTAAAAAAGGTAGGATTCAAGGTCTAAGTGGGGATTTTTGGTAGGATACATGGGAATATTATTTATGAGAATAAAATGATTGATAGGTGTATTGAATGGGTATATGTTGTGTCCTTTTATAAAAAAGGAAAAGGGCTCATTTGCAATTTCTAGAAACAAGTTAGGTGTGCACATGCTATTACCTAAAAAAATCATACCAATCCAACCAAATGATAAAATTAAATGTTTATGGCCTAAATATAGACATAAAATGCGTTTTTTAGATGTTTATTGGTCATTTTGGCCCTTAATTTTAAGGATTAGTTCCAAATTAATCTTAATTTGGCCTTAACCGATGTGATTAATTTTAATCAGTATTACTAGTCATTTGGGTCAAAAAAATAACATGGACTTATGAGAATCTAAATATTATACTAAATACAATGGTGTTTGTCATATTTTTGAAATTCAAATCACATAATTTTCAATATTAATATTAGTTCCAATCCCGCATACTAGACGAAATAATGGGGTTTTAATGTTGGAAAAAGTTCAAATGTTTGTTAAGATTTTATATTTCGTTTCAAAGAAAAATTGATTCAAATGAATTAAATTTAATTAATATATATTTTATTTATCTAATGTGACCTTTAAACACTATTTATAATATCAGTTATCATTAATAATAAATTAGATAAAAAGGCAGTTTTTAACTAAAAAGTAGTATTTTTCACTAATCATCAAAAAATGATGTTTCTCAGAAAAATACCAAAAATTAAAAATAGGATAATTTAGTTGTTCAGAATAAAAAATAGAGTTTATTTTATAAAATTAAATTTATAAATTTGTATAGATTTATATTATTATTAAATTTTTTCATTCAAGAAAACAATATTTTTAATATAAAATGACATTACCAAAAGATCTCATCATTCATTATCATTAATTTTTATTTATATAAAAAAAATTATAAACAATATTAGTAAAGTAGTTATTACTATTACTATAACTATTTTTAATTATTAAGTGATACAAATCTCATTTAATTAATATATATATATAGATGTTTCATAGAAACTCAATGTTGCATGCATCGTATGCCAAATCAGGGTTGCTTGTAGTACAAGCCAAGATGGTATTACGTGTTGTGCCAGACAAGTTTATATTTAATGTAAGAGGAATGATTGAATTAGTGTTTCTATATATATATATATATATATAAAGACCTATTTTTAGTTTCATGAGAAATGAAAAAAATGAAAAGATAAATTAATTCGAAAAAATTACCAAAATCTCGGGGTGGTACATAGATTCCTTCAAGTAATGGGTGCCCACCCATTCTCAAACAATGTGGAAAAATATTAATAAAATGCATAGTGTTTGGAATCACATTGGTCCTTCCCTATACACTAAACAATGGTATCCATATAGCTTGAACAAGAGGTTCACTTCACCTTAAACCCCAAGGAATTACCATTCATAGTTAAGACACCTTATGACAACTCATGTGCACCAATATTAGCCCTAAATTACCTACCTATGTTCCTATTTCTATTGATACAGCTAAAACTAGGCCAACCCATATTAATGTTAGAGGCCACTAAGAAAAAACACCATCCAACTAACATCCAATTCAATTTATGGTCTTTAAGACTCCTTTATAGTCAAAAGGTTCAGTCTTGCACCACGTTCATTACATTTGAACACAAAGGCTATGTCCAAAAAAATAAAAATACCCATCTAACATGAAACCATCCATGATCTTGTATCAATAAATATAATATCCAACATTCCTAAACAGCTAATCATGGGTCTCAAGCAACATAATATGGAACAATATATTGAACTGTCCATCCATAAGGGAACAAAATCCATCCTTAAGTACCCACACTGGACATCCCATAGAGAATCATGACTCAATAATAATTTAATCCATACACAATAGCACCATCCCTGATAAACCATGCCATGAAAAATGTAATTTATGGCTCGGATATGTATGATAACAATATAGTATATATGGTAAAATCAAAAAAAGGTTGTTATTGGAACATTATATAACCAAATATATACAAAACTCACCCCAAGGGGTTCATCTCAACTCACTGAATTCCTTTATAGATACCTCAATGTCTCTACACATTCCTTCTGAAAAGGAATCAATTAATATCATCACCATATGATCTATAATGATAAAAAATGGATAAAATATTCATACAAAATCCATCCCAAAAATGTTAATTTCCACTAAGTATGTAATGACCCACCAATTCACATTGGCTTGAGAGTACAATGACTCATTTATAGGACTTAAGCGACATCCCCAAGATGCCAATGGCTAGAAATAAATGCCGAAGGGTTTCAAATACAATTTGGGGGATGATTTACCATTTATTAAATAAACCCATAAACCAACCATAACCAAACATTCACTATATGATGCATGAACAAATGAAAGACCAATAAACACTTAATTTATATCAAACTTCATCAAGGTACACAATAATGGAAGAACAAACTAAGCATCAAAGTACACAATGTATGAACAACTCAAGACTCTCAAAAGACACTACAACTCTATGATCCACAAGCTCCAAGCTCCACAATATCTCCCAAGAATCACCACAAGCCACTAGCAATAAGATACTTTACCTTTACCTGTGTCCTAGAATATGACATCTGCAAAAGCACCAATGTTCCAAAGCAGGGGTGAGTATAAAACTCAGTAGGTTTTCCCCAATGACTTCCCCACTCATACCACTAGGGTAGAAGAGTTAGCCACATTTATATAAAAACATTTTATATAAAGCATTTTCTCAAAAGTAGTTTATAACTAAATATAAACAAGTTTCCAAAACCATTCATAACCAAAGGTATTCCAATAGCAGTTGAAACCAATTTTACAGTAAGTTATTTTTTCCAGAAAAATAACCAAACATGTTTAAGAACCATTTCCCACACATTCCTTTTTGGCATAACCAACCATTTCCCAATCCATGCTACAAACCATGCATGCTTCGTTATGACAGTTCCATACTCATGAGCGGTCTCTCGTCGATCTACCAAGTCGTCACAAGGTAATTGTTTCCCATGCGCCATTACACCTTTGGAACTAAGCACAAGGTCATATTTCAACCAAGCCTCATACATATAGTTACCATTGTTCCATTAAATGTTTGGAACCGAGCACAAGGTTGTATTTCAACCTAGCCTCGTATATACAACATGAACACACACCACATATTCCCAACGGTCAGGCCAAAACTCCCTTTCAATAAAAACACCTTTTTATTGAAAACCATTTCCATCAAAACCATTTCAATTCCAAACCATTTCAATAAAACTCCATTTTTATTGAAAACCAAATCCATAAAATTCATTTCAATCTCAAACCATTTCAATTCCAAACCAATTCAATAAAGCTTCCTTTTTATTGAAAACCAAGTCCATCAAAGTCATTTCAATCTCAAACCATTTCAATAAAACGCCCTTTTTATTGAAAACCCATTTTTCATAAAACCATTTACAATTTCAGTGATCATAATTTAAAATCAACATTTTAAATTCAAGAAGCCAAATCACTTTGCACAACAATTCACCAAGATTTCAAAATTACATCAAAACCATAAATCATTGCTAAAGAAGATTTATTCCATGCTTTTTACAATCAAAACCATTCAAATAAACCAATTTGAAACTAATCCAATCAATTCAAATAAGAGGATTCGAGATTAAAGCCTCCTACCTCAAAGGTTTTGACGAAAACCACAACGGTCGAAGAACGCTCAAGAAAACCAGGTTGATTCTCCAAAAACCCTCCTTAGATATCTTCTCCCAGAAATATCAAGACCAAATCTCATCATATTTGGTATCCACACACTTAGATCTACCCATAATGGGCATAGATCTAAGAAATGGAGAAAATAGGAGAAGTAGATCTAAGAAACCGATCAAGAACGAAGAAGAATGATCACATACCTAAAGAATCCGGCTTCGATTCGCCAAGAGAAGCCTTAGGATCGCCTCCAAAATTATGTGAGAACCCTCTTTGACCTTAGGAGAGGAAAAATCACAAGTTATGGCCTCTTAGAAGCTTAAACGAGGCACTTATAGGCAAAAACATGTGGGATCCACTTTTATAGGATCTTGTTTAAGTGGACGCACGGTTTGACCGCACGGTTAGACAAACCGTGCGATAACTGTGCGTTAGCCATGGCCTCGACAGACACTCCACGCATAGTTTGGATGAATGGTTAGACAAACCATGTGTCATCTGTGCGGAAGCTACTGCCTCCAAGACCAACTACGCACGGTTTTACCGCACAATTTAGACAAACCTTGTGTCATTCGTGCGACTTCCCCTTTGCCTCAAAACATCATTTAAAGTTCTCTCGACTCTCCCATTCATCACCTTAACTTTAAAACCATTAAAATCATCAAGAAATGGTAACATACCAGAAACCGGGGGTACTAAATTCTCCCCACCATTGGTCTTTTCGTCCTTAGAAAGTAGAAAACCTTCACCCAACTGAAAGAGTTCCAGCCACTGCTCTTTCATTTCCTTCTCACATTCCCAAGTCTCTTCTTGAATTTGACCATGATGCCATAAAACCCACACTAGACCGATTCGTTTTCCATGCAAGACTTTATCTTTCCTATCCACAATCCATATAAGGATATGTATCAATGAAACATCTGGATCTAGGTCAATGTGATCCCATCTGATCACATGGTCGGGATCAGGTTGATACTTTTTCAACTGACACACATGGAAGACATTATGCACCAAACAGAACCATGGTGGTAATTCCAACCGATATGCCACCTCTACAACCCGTTCCAGTATCTCAAAAGGTCTAATGTATCTAGGAGATAACTTTCCCTGCTTCCTGAAATGACGATGTCAAGCCTTGGAGAGATCTTCAAGAAGACAAGATCACCCAAAACGAACGAAAATAGTCTTAGATGGTTATCTTCATAATATTTCTGATGACTCTGAGTCATCTACATCCTCTTTATAATCAACTAGATCTTCTCTGTTGTCTCTTTGACAAGGCTTGGTCTGAATAATGAAGTTTCACCAGTTTCCACCCAATATAGTGGAGATTGACAAGGACGCCCATACAATGCTTCAAACAGAGCCATGCGTATCGAGGCTTGATAGCTGTTATTGTATGGGAACTCCACTAAGGTTATATGCTCCTCCCATGATCCACCAAAATCCATTACACAAGCCCACAACATATCTTCCAAGTTTTGTATCGTTCGCTCATATTGCACATCCGTCTGGGGCTGATACGTTGTGCTCATAGTCAACTGAGTTCCGAGGGCTTGCTGTAACGATTTCCAGAAAGGAGATGTGAACCTCAGATCTCTATATAGGACTATAGAAACTGGTAAACCATGCCTCTTTACCACTTCTCATATATATATTTTTGAAAGATCTTCCACCATATGAGTTTCACGAATAGGGATGAAATGGGATGACTTAGTTAGATGATCCACTATCACCCAAATGGCATTGTGATTCCGAATCGTTCTTGGAAGACCTGTAACAAAATCCATTGCTATCTGATCCCATTTCCACACTGGGATAGGTAAATATTGTAACATACCAGCTGGTCTCTAATGCTCTGCTTTAACCTGCTGACAAGTTAAGCACTGTGAGATGAACTCGTCCACCTTTCTTTTCATGTCGCTTCACCAAAATTGCACCTTCAACGCCTTGAACATATTCTGTGTACCTGGATGTACAACCCATATTGAATGGTGGTAAGCATGAAGGAGTTGTTCCTGACAAACCATAGGTACAATCATCCTATCCTTGAAACAAAAAATTTAACCCCCATCAAGTTTCCAGCCATCAATGGTCTCCCCACTATTGAGTTTTGAACTTACAACCAGACATTCTGAATTAGATGTTTGTGCTTATTTGATCATCTTTACTAAATCAGGAAAAAGTGTATCTGAAAAGAAGACAGCAGCATCACCTCAGTCTTTACATTCCACATGCATTTAAGCTAAGACTGACATCAACTTCCTTTCATTTGAAGCTTCTTTTGCCAACTGAGCATATGACTTTCTACTCAATGCACCCACCACTGAATTTCTTTTTCCTAGTGTGTACATAAATTCAAAGTCAAACATTTAGAGATACTCCATTCACCTCCTTTTCCTCAGGTTCAAATCTCATTGTGAGAAAATGTGTTCCAAGATTTTTTGATCCGTAAACACAGTAAATTTCTCACCAAAGTGATAATGTCTCTATGTTTTCAAAGCATGGACGACTGCAGCCAACTCCAAATCATGTGTTGGGTAATTTTTCTCATGCAACCTCAACTGCCTTGAACCATAAGCAACCACATGATCTCTTTGCATAATAACACAACCCAACCCTGATCCTGAAGCATCACAATACACCACATACCCCTGTCATTATTCTTGAAAGATCAAGATAGGTGTCGATGTAAGCTGAACTTTTAGTTCATGGAAAGACTTCTGACATTCTTCTGTCCATGGAAATGGGGAATTATTCTTTTTCAGAGCTGTCATTGGTGAATCTATTCGTGATAAATCATGAAAAAATCGTTGGTAGTAACTAGATGGACCAAGAAAAATTCATATCTAGAACACATTCTTCAGTGGTTTCCATGAGATAACGGCTTCTATCTTTTCAGGATCAACAGAAACGCCCTTCTTAGAATTAACAAGGATAAGGAAACGTACTTCCTATATCCAAAAATCACACTTTGATAATTTGGAATAAAAAAGATGATCTCTCAATATTTGTAACACTGTTTCTAGGTGCACCTCATGATCATCCCTTGTTTTTGAACAGACCAAAATATTGTCCACAAACACCACAACAAAAGAATCTAGATATCACTTAAATATTCAATTAATCAAATCAATGAAGACCACTGGTGCATTCGTTAGACCGAAAGGCATGACTACATATTCGTATTGGCCATATCTACTTCTGAAAGCTGTCTTTGGAATATCCTCTTTCCGAACTCACAATTAGTGATATTCTGATCACAATTCAATCTTAGAGAAACACTGATCTTTCCTTAATTGATCGAACATATCATCAATGCGTGGAAGTGGATATCTATTCATTACCATAACTTGGTTAATCTTATGATAATCAACAAACAGCTGAAGAGTTCCATCTTCCTTCTTCACAAACAACACTGGTGCTGCCCATGGAGAAGTACTTGGTCAAATGAAACCCTTGCTTTCCAGCTCCTCTAACTGCACTTTCAATTCTTGTAACTCTGTTGGTTCCATCCTATAAGACAGAAGGGAAATAGGACTGGTCCCCGGAAGGAGATCAATCGTAAACTCCACATACCTTAGAGCTGGTAACCCTGAAAATTTGTTGGAAAAGGAATCTGGAAATTGATCCACAACAGATGGAAAACTATTTTCCTCAATCTCCTCCCATGATTCCAAAGTCAACGCTTCCAGTTGATAAGAGGTTTTTCCCACCATTGGTTCCAAAAATATCTTTTCACCTTTGTTTACCATCCTCTCTCCTCTGAAGAAATGGTTGATGTCGTCCTCAGTCGTAAAACTAACCATTCGCCTATAACAGTCGATGTGAGCCTTAAACATTTTCAACCAATCCATACCCAGGATTACGTCATAGACATCTATGTCCAACATCGAGAAGTCCCATTTTAAATCAGCTCCATCAACAGTTATAGAACATGATCTACACACAAATTCTTGACATTCTCTTTCACCAAGAGGAGTTTTAATTTTCATAATAGAAGGCATCATTTCCAGTTTTAAACATAGCAAGTCAACAGCTTGAGAAGAAATGAAGGAATGTGATGCACCAGTATCAAAGAGAACCTACAAAATGGTAGAATTCAAAAGAATCGTACCTCTCACCATAGATAGTCCAGCTTGATCATCGACCATCATCTTCTCAGCTCCATACAATTTCTTCGTCACTGCACTATTCTCTTAATTTCCTTTCTAAGATTTCCCTAGTTGATGATTCATGGTATTTCAAGAATCACCATGGCTAACTCTGTTATGCTGACAAGACTTATTCTGCTGTCCTCGTCCTGTAGAATCATATGATTCTTGTGACGCCTGAGGAGTGTCATGCGCACCCAACCTCGGTGCATTCCTACAATAGCGTTGTAGATGCCCTATCTTCTTGCAATTGTGACATGATCTAGGTTGCATCATACACTCTCTCTTTATGTGGTGAATCGAACCACATTGAAAGTAACTTTCTTTTCTCTGGGGTCATGGAAGAAGGTTCACTGATCTCGCCGTTTGGTTCTGATTTTCACTCGCACCGTGGAAATAGGTATCTTGTTTCCTCTTGTTCCCATCAGTTGGGTTCCCACCATTTCCCATAGGTATCATCATTCATCCTCTTATTGATCTCAAGATATCACATTCAGAAATATTCACTCTGTTCACCATCTCTATATAATCCGTAATACAGATCACCACAATCTTCGATCGAATCTCTTTCCTTAGCCCCGATTTGAAGATGTGTCCCTTCAACAATGCACTTGTTGTGACCTCTGGTGCAAAACAAACTAAATTCATGAATTTAGCCACATACTATGTGACAGAGAGAGTCTCTTGTTTCAAGCTGAAGAAGTCTATTGTTTTCTGGATCTTGAACCTGTTAGGATAGAATTTTTTATTGAACAATTATTCAAAATCCTCCCATGTAAGGCCTTCATTCAATTTATCCTGCACCACTAAATCCCACCACTGACGTTCAAGATCCTTGAGCATATATGTCGCTAACCTTACTTTCAGATCTACTGGTGTGTCAATGAAATTGAAGATATGATTCATCCTACTTAACCACACCTTTTCCTTTTCGGGTTCAGCATCACCCCGAAAGTTTGGTGGATTCTGCTTCATGAACTAGATGGTATAATCCACATGCCTTGGTTCATTCCACTGGTTCCCCATATCCACAGCATGAAAATCCTAGACAATACTCTGAACCAGCTCTTGGTTCACACGTGGTTCAGGTGCAACCACATTCTCCGCAGCTTCTTCGGGTTGGTTCTGACGACGCCTACCAGGTTCCATTTTCTAAACCAACAACAAACTCTGTAAATCTCATTCTCTAGCAATTGATGGCTTAGCGTTTTAAATTCTATCACATCATCTATCACAACATTGTTTTCAAAACAACATTTTTCCCATGTACAAACATTTTTTAAAACATTCCCCATGCCTTTTGAAAATCAAACCATTTTTAAAATACACTAAATACCCTATTTTCAAAATCTTCTACTTGAAAACAATTTCTACATTTTTCAAAAATTCACACCTTGCACAAAATCCTTACTCATTCCTCACAATGAGATATGAAATCCTAGTGGGAAGTAATTCCTCTACAATTCATGTCATTCTTTTCACATTGGCTAAACCCATGACAATGAGATTTCCAACATTCTATAAGTGTATCCAAAACACTTAGGTACCCAACACCCTAGTAACTTGAAGTTCATCATAAACGGGTTAGCTACGTCCTTTTATGATATACATTTCAAGTTCTGACAATCCTACTCCTGTCTAAGATTTTGAACCAAGGAATATACAAGAATGAATTTCAACTCCAAGACCCAGAACATCGATGACTACTTATAAGGCAAGGACCGAACAAGCTAATACCATTTGTAATGACCTGCCAATTCTCATTGGCTTGAGAGTACAACGAGTCATTACTAGGCCTTAAGTGACATCCCCAAGACACCAAAGGCTAGAAATAAATGCTGAAGGGTTTCAAATACAAGTTGGGGGATGATTTACCCTTTATGAAATAAACCCATAAACCAACCATAAACAAACATTCACTATATGATCATGGACAAATGAAATACCAATAAACACTTCATTTATATCAAACATCATCAAAGTACACAACAACGGAAGACCAAACTAAGCATCAAAGTACACATCAGATGAACAACTCAAGACTCTCAAAAGACACTACAAATTCATTCTCCACAAGCTCCAAGCTCCATAATATCTCCCAAGCATCACCACAAGCCACTAGCAATAAGATGTTTTACCTTTACCTATGTCCCGGAATACGACATCTGCAAAAGCACCAACATGCCAAAGCAGGGGTGAGTATAAAACTCATTAGGTTTTCCCCAATGACTTACCCACTCACACCACTAGGGTAGAAGAGTTATCCACATTTATATAAAAATAGTTTATATAAAAAAATTTCTCAAAAGCAGTTTAAAACTAAATATAAAAAAGTTTCCAAAACCATTCATAACCAAAGGCATTCCAAGAGTAATTGAAACCAATTTTCCAGCAAGTTATTTTTTCTAGAAAAATAACTAAACAAGTCTAAGAACCATTTCAAAAACATTCCTTTTTGTCATACCCAACCATTTCCCAACCCATGATACCAACCATGAATGCTTCGTTATGAAAGTTCCATACTCATGAGTGGTCTCTCGTCGATCTACCAATTTATCACAAGGTAATTGTTTCCCATGTGCCAGTACACCTTTGGCACCAAGAACATGGTCATATTTCAACCAAGCCTCGTACATATAGTTACCATTTTTCCATTAAATGTTTGGCACCGAGCACAAGGTCATATTTCAACCAAGCCTCGTACATGCAACATGAACACACACCACATAATCCCAACAGTCATGCCAAAACACCCTTTCAATAAAAACACCTTTTTATTGAAAACCATTTCCATCAAAACCATTTCAATTCTAAACCATTTCAATAAAACTCACTTTTTATTGAAAACCAAATCCATCAAAGTCATTTCAATATCAACCCATTTCAATTCCAAACTATTTCAATAAAACTCCCTTTTATTGAAAACCAAATCCATCAAAGTCATTTCAATCTCAAACCATTTCAATAAAATTCCATTTTTATTGAAAACCCATTTTTCATCAAACTATTTACAATTTCAACAATCATAATTTAAAATCAATATTTTAAATTCAAGAAGCCAAATCACTTTGCACAACAATTCACCAAGATTTCACAATTACATCAAAACCATAAATCATCACTAAAGAAGATTTATTCCATGCTTTTCTCAATAAAACCCATTAAAATAAACCAATTTGAAACTAATCCAATCAGTACTAACAAGAGGAGTTGAGAGTGAAGCCTCAAACCTAAAAGGTTTTTATGAAAACCACAATGGTTGAAGAATGCTCAAGAAAACCGGGTTGATTCTCCAAAAACCCGCCTTAGATCTCTTCTCCTGGCAAGATCAAGACCAAATCTCATCATATTTGGCATCCACACACTTAGATCTACCCATAACAGGCATAGATCTAAGAAACCAAGAAAAGAATAGAAGTATATCTAAGTAGATCTTAGAAACCGATCAAGAAAGATGAAGAATGATCACATACCTCAAGAATACAGCTTCGATTCACCAAGATAAGCCTTCAGATCGCCTCTGGAATGATGGGACAACCCTCTTTGACCTTAGGAGAAGCAAAATCCCGATTTATGGCTACTTAGAATCTTAAAAGAGACACTTAGAGGCAAAAACAAGTGAGATCCACTTTTATAGGATCTCATTTAAGTGGCAGCATGGTTTGCCCGCACGGTTAGACAAACCGTGCTCTAACCATGTGTTATCCACTACCTCGGCAGACACTCCACACACGGTTTGGCCGCACGGTTAGATAAACCATACACCGCCCATGCAGAAGCTACTGCCTCCAAGACCAACTATGCACAGTTTTACCGCACAGTTTAGACAAACTGTGCGTCGTCCCTGCGACTTTACCTTTGCCTCAAAACATCATTTAAAGTTCTCCCGACTCTCCCATTCATCACCCTTAACTTTAAAAACATTAAAGGAATCAATAAAGGGTTACATACCAGAAACCAGGGGTACTAAATTCCCCCCACCATTGGTCTTTCCGTCCTCAGAAAGTATAAAACCTTCACCCAACTGAAAGAGTTCCAGCCACTGCTCTTTAATTTCCTTCTCGCGTTCCCAAGTCTCTTCTGGAATTTGACCATGCTGCCATAAAACCTACACTAGATCAATGATTTTTCCACGAAATACATTATCTTTCCTATCCACAATCCGTATCAGGATATGTATTAACGATGAATCTGGCTCTAGGTCAACGCGATCCCATCTGATCACATGGTCAGGATCAAGCTGATACTTTTTCAACTGAGATACATGGAAGACATTATGCACCAAACTGAACCATAGTGGTAATTAAAAAC
The DNA here is from genome assembly GCA_963277665.1 of Viscum album. Classification (NCBI taxonomy): domain Eukaryota; kingdom Viridiplantae; phylum Streptophyta; class Magnoliopsida; order Santalales; family Viscaceae; genus Viscum; species Viscum album. The sequence continues at coordinate 1,053,189,018 of OY728131.1, read as the reverse complement.
GATATGACACCTCTACAACCTGTTCCAGTATCTCAAAAGGTCCAATGTATCTAGGAGATAACTTTCCCTACTTCCCGAAATGACGATGTCCAAGCCTTGGAGAAATATTCAAGAAGACATGATCACCCACAACAAGTGACAATGGTCTTCAAAGGTGATCTGCATAAGATTTATGACGACTCTGAGTCATATACATCCTCTTTCTAATCAACTGGATCTTCTCTATTGTCTCTTTGACAAGGCTTGGTCCGACTAGTGAAGTTTCACCAGTTTCCACCGAACATAGTGGAGAACGACAAGGACGCCCATATAATGCTTCAAACAGAACCATGCGTATCGAGGCTTGATAGCTGTTATTGTATGGGAACTCCACTAAGGGTATATGATCCTTCAATGATCCACCAAAATCCATTACACAATCCCGCAACATATCTTCCAAAGTTTGTATCGCCCGCTCAGATTTCCCATCCGTCTGAGGATCATACGCTGTTCTCATAGTCAACTGAGTTCTGAGGGATTGCTGTAATGACTTCCAGAAACGAGATCTGAACCTCGGATCTCTATGTGAGACTATAGAAACTGGTACACTATGCCTCTTTACCACTTCTCAGATATATATTTTGGAAATATCTTCCACCGTATGAGTTTCATGAATAGGGATGAAATGGTCCGACTTAGTTAGACGATCCAATATCACCCAAATGGAATCATGTTTTCGGACCATTCTTGGAAGACCTGTAACAAAATCCATTGATATATGATCCCATTTACACACTGGGATAGGTAAATATTGTTACATACCAATTGTTCTATGATGCTCTGCTTTAACCTGCTGACAAGTTAAGCACTGCGAGACGAACTCGGCCACCTTCCTTTTCATGCTGCTCCACCAAAATTGCACCTTCAACGCCTTATACATATTATGTGTACCTGGATGTACAACCCATCTTGAATGGTGGTAAGCATGAAGGATTTGTTCCTGACAAACCATAGGTACAATCATCCAATCTCTTAAACACATAATTGAACCCCCATCAAGTTTCCAGCCATCAATGGTCTCCCCACCATTGAGTTTTGAACTTACAACCAGAAATTCTTCATTAGATGTTTGTGCTTCTTTGATCATCTTTAAAAAATCAGAAACAAGTGTAGCTGAAAATAAAACAGCAACATCACCTTAGTCTTCACATTCCACATGCATGTTGGCTAAGACCGACATCAACTGCCATTCATTTAAAGCTTCTTTCGCCAACTAAGCATATGAATTTCTACTCAATGCATCCACCACTGAATTTCCTTTTCCCAGTGTGTACATCTAGTCAAAGTCAAAAATTTGGAGATACTCCATCCACCTCCTTTTCCTCAGGTTCAAATCTCGCTGTGAGAAAATGTGTTTCAAGCTTTTGTGATCTGTAAACGCAGTAAATTTCTAACCAATGAGATAATGTCTCTATGTCTTCAAAGCATGGACGACTACAGCCAACTCCAAATCATGAGTTGGGTAATTTTTCTCATGCACCCTCAAATGCCTTCAACCATAAGCAACCACATGATCTATTTTCATGATAACACAACCCTGAAGCATCACAATACACCACATACCTTTTTACTAATTCTGGAAAGATCAATATTGGTGTCGATGTAAGCTGAAATTTTAGTTCTTAGAAAGACTTCTGACATTCTTCTTTCCATTGGAATGGAGCATTCTTCTTTTTCAGAGTTTTCATTGGTAAAGCTAGTTGTGAGAAATCATGAAAAAAGCATCGGTAGTAACCAAATAGACCAAGAAAACTTCTTATCTAGAGCACATTCTTTGGTGGTTTCCATGAGATAATGGATTATATCTTTTCAGGATAAACAGAAACACCCTTCTTAGAATTGAAATGGCCAAGTAAACATACTTCATGTATCCAAAAATCACACTTTGATAATTTGTCATACAAACGATGATCTCTCAAGATTTTTAACATTGTTTCCAGGTGCACCTCATGATCATCCCTTGTTTTTGAATAGACCAAAATATCATCCACAAACACCACAACCAAAGAATATAGATATCACTAAAATATTTTATTCATCAAATCCATGAAGACCGTTGGTGCATTCGTTAGACCTAAAGTCATGACTACATATTTGTAGTGCCATGTCTGCTTCTGAAAGCTGTCTTTGGAATATCCTCCTTCCGAACTCGCAATTGTTGATATCTTTATCACAAGTAAATCTTGGAGAACCACTGATCTCCCATTAATTGATCAAAAAGATAATCAATATGTGGAAGTGAATATCTATTCTTTATCGTAACTTGGTTAAGATTATGATAATAAACACATAGCCGAAGAGTTCCATATGCCTTCTTCACAAACAACACCGGTGCTGCCCATGGAGAAGTACTTGGTCGAATGAAACCCTTTATTTCCAGCTCCTCTAACTACAATTTCAATTACCATAACTCTATTGGTTCTATCCTATAAGATGGAATGGAAATAGGACTGGTCCCCCGAAGGAGATCAATCGTAAACTCCACTTCCCTTAGAGGTGGTAACCCTGAGAAGTTATTTGGAAAGAAATATAGAAATTGATCCACAATAGATGGAAAACTGTTTTCCTCAATCTCTTCCAATGATGACAAAATCAATGCTGCCAGTTGATAATAGATCTTTCCCACCATTGGTTCCAATAAGATCTTTTCACCTTTGCTTATCATTCTCTCTCCTCTTAAGAGATAGTTGATGCCTTCCTCAGTCATGAAACTAACCGTTCTCCTATAATAGTTGATGTGAGCCTTAAACATTGTAAACTAATCATTACCTAGGATTACATCATATACATCCATGTCCAACATCGAGAAGTCCCATTTTAACTCAGCTCCATCAACAGTTACAGCACATGCTCTACACACAAAGTATTGACATTCTCTTTCACCAAGAGAAGTTTTCAGTTTCAAAATAGAAGGCATCATTTTCAGTTTTAAACATAGCAAGTCAACAGCATGAGAAGCAATGAAGGAATGTGATGCACCAGTATCAAAGAGCACTTGCACAAGGGTATAATTCAAAAGAATCGTACCTCTCACAGTAGATGGTCCAACCTGATCATCGACCATCATCTGCTCAACTCCATACAATTGCTTCATCGCTACACTATTCTCCTTGTTTCCTTGCTGAGATTGCACCAGTTTAGGATTCATGATATTTCGATAATTTCCATGGGTAGCTCTGTTATGCTGATAATACTGGTTCTATTGTCCTCATCCTATCGAAGCATATGATGCTTGCGACACCTGATGAGTGTCACGCGCACCCGACATCGGTGCATTCTTACAATAGCGTTGTATATGCCCCATCTTCTTGCAATTGTGATATGCTCTAGGTTTCACCGTACACTCTCACTTTATGTGGTGAATCAAACCACATTAAAATCAACCTGCTTTTCTCTAGGGTCGTGGAGGAAGATTCACTGGTCCCACCATCTGGTTCTGATTTGCACTCGCACCATGGAAATAGGTATCCCTTTTCCTCTTGTTCCCAGCGGTTGAGTTCCCACTATTTCCCGTAGGTATCATCATTACTCATCCTATTGATATCAAGATATCACGTTTAACAACAGTCACTCTGTTAACCATCTCTATATAATTCCTAATACAGAGCACCTCAATCTTCGATCGAATCTCTTTCCTTAGCCCCAATTTGATGATCCTTTACTTCAACGATGCACTAGTCATGACCTCTGGTGAAAAATGGACTAAATTCATGAATTTAGCCACATACTCTATGACAGAGAGAGTCTCTTGTTTCAATCTAAAGAAGTCCATTGTTTTCTGGATCTTGAACGTGTGAGGATAGAATTTTTTGTTGAAAAATTCTTCAAAATCCTCCCATGTAAGACCTTCATTCAATTTACCATGCATCGCTAAATCCCACCACTGACATGCAAGATCCTCGAGAATATGTGTCGCCAAATTTACTTTCAGATCTACTAGTGTGTCAATGAAATCGAAGATATGATTCATCCTTCTTATCGACATCTCCACCTTTTCAGGTTCAACATCACCCCAAAAGTTCGGTGGATTCTGCTTCATGAACTGGATGGTATGATCCACATGCCTTGGTTTATTCATCTAGTTCCCCATATCCACAACATTAAAAGCCTAGAAAAAACTCTGAACCAGCTCTTAGTTCACACGTGGTTTAGGTGCAACCACATTCTCTGCAGCTTCTTCGAGTTGGTTCTGACAATGCCTACCAGGTGCCATTTTCTAAACCAACAACAAACTCTGTCAATCTAACTCTCTAGAAATTGATGGCTTAGCATTTCAAATTCTATCACATCATCTATCACAACATTGTTTTCAAATGAACCTTTTCCCATGTACAAACATTTTTGAAAACATTCCTCATGCCTTTTGAAAATCAACCCATTTTCAAAATACACCAAATACCCTGTTTTCAAAATCTTCTACTTGAAAACAATTTCTACATTTTAAAAAAATTCGCACCTTGCACCAAATCCTTACTCATTCCCTACAATGAGATATGAAATCCTAGTGGTCAGCCATTCCTCTACAATGCATGTCATGCTGGTCTCATTGGCTAAACCCATGACAATGAGATTTCAAACATTCTAGAAGTGTATCCAAAACATTAATGTACCCAACACCCTGGTAACTTGAAGTTTAGCATAAACGGGTTAGCTACGTCCTTTTATGCTATACATTTCAAGTTCCGACAATCCTACTCCTGTCTAAGATTTCAACCCAAGAAATATACAAGAATGAATTTCAAATCCATGACTAAGAACATCGATGACTACTTGTTAGGAAAGGACCAAACAAGCTAATACCATTTGTAATGACCCGCCAATTATCATTGGCTTGAGAGTACAACGAGTCATTACTAGGCCTTAAGAGACATCCCCAAGACACCAAAGGCTGGAAATAAATGCCAAAGGGTTTCAAATACAAGTTGGGGGACGATTTACCCTTTATGAAATAAACCCATAAACCAACCATAACCAAACATTCACTATATGATGCATGAGCAAATGAAAGACTAATAAACACTTCATTTATAACAAACTTCATCAAAGTACACAACAGCGAAAGACCAAACTAATCATCAAAGTATATAGTGGATGAATAACTCAAGACTCTCAAAAGACACTACAACTCCATGCTCCACAAGCTCCAAGATTCACAATATCTCCCAAGAATCACCACAAGCCACTATCAATAAGATGCTTTACCATTACCTGTGTCCTGGAATACGACATCTACAAAATCACCAACATGCCAAAGCAGGGGTGAGTATAAAACTCAGTAGGTTTTCCCCAATGACTTCCCCACTCATGCCACTAGGGTAGAAGAGTTAGCCACATTTATATAAAAAAAATTTAGATAAAAAAATTTCTCAAAAACAGTTTATAAATAAATATAAAAAAAATTCCAAAATCATTCATAACCAAAGCCATTACAAGAGTAACTGAAACCAATTTTCCAAAAAGTTATTTTTTAGAAAAATAACCAAACAAGTTTAAGAACTATTTCACAAACATTCCTTTTTGGCATACCCAACCATTTCCCAAGCCATGCTACCAACCATGCATGCTTTGTTATGACAGTTCTATACTCATGAGTGGTCTCTCATCAATCTACCAAGTCGTCATAAGGTAATTGTTTCCCATGTGCCATTACACCTTTGTCACCGAGCACAAGGTCATATTTCAACCAAGACTCGTACATATAGTTACCATTGTGCCATTAAACATTTGGCACGGAGAACAAGGTCATATTTCAACCAAGCCTCATACATGCAACATGAACACACACCACATATTCCCAACGGTCATGCCAAAACACCCATTCAATAAAAACACCTTTTTATTGAAAAACATTTCCATCAAAACCATTTCAATTCCAAACCATTTCAATAAAACTATTTTTTTATTGAAAACCAAAACTATCAAAGTCATTTCAATCTCAAACCATTTCAATAAAACTCCCTTTTTTGAAAACCAAATCCATCAAAGTCATTTCAATATTAAACCATTTTAATAAAATGCCCTTTTTATTGAAAACCCATTTTTCATCAAACCATTTACAATTTCAGCAATCATAATTTAAAATAAACATTTTAAATTCAAGAGGACAATTCACTTTGCACAACAATTCACCAAGATTTCACAATTACATCAAAACCATAAATCATCACTAAAGAATATGTATTCCATGATTTTAACAATCAAAACCATTCAAATAAACCAATTTGAAACTAAGCCAATCAATTCTAACAAGAGGAGTCGAGAGTAAAGCCTCCTACATCAAAGGTTTTGATGAAAACCACAATGGTCGAAGAACGCTCAGGAAAACCGGGTTGATTCTCCAAAAACCCACCTTAGATCTCTTCTCCTATCAAGATAAAGACCAAATCTCATCATGTTTGGCATCCACACACTTAGATCTACCCAAAACGAGTGTAGATCTAAGAAACTGAGAAAAGAGGAGAAGTAGATCTAAGTAGATCTAAGAAACCGATCAAGAACAACGAAGAACGATCACATACCTCAAGAATTCGGCTTCGATTCGCTAAAATAAGCCTTAAGATCACCTTTGGAATGATGGGACAACCCTCTTTGACCTTAGGAGAAGAAAAATCCCGAGTTATGGCCACTTAGGAGCTTAAATGAGGCACTTAGAGGGAAAAAACGAGTGATATCCACTTTTATAGGATCTCATTTAAGTGGTCGTACAGTTTTCCCGCACGGTTAGACAAACCGTACACTAACCTTGTGTTATCCACTGCCTCAGCAGACACTCCACACATGGTTTTTCCGCACTATTAGACAAACCGTGCACCGCCCGTGCAGAAGCTATTGCCTCCAAGACCAACTACGCATGGTTTTACCGCACGGTTTAGACAAACTGTGCGTCGTTCGTGTGACTTCTCCTTTACCTAAAAATATCATTTAAAGTTCTCCCGACTCTCCCATTCATAACCCTTAACTTTAAAACCATTAAAATCATCAAGAAAGGTTTACATACTAGAAATTGGGGGTACTACAAAGTACATACATTGGAAATTTTTTTATGAGTAGTTGCTAAAACTATAAAGAGATCAGACATTGGAATGAGTTATAAAAATCCATACTAATAGGACTATATCATATGGATACTACGTGTATGATCATGATTCATATGAATGAAATTTATTCTAAATTACATGATTAAAAATTTTAATGTTTTTCCTATTTCTAATGGGATATGATCATGAGTTCATTAACTAATAAATCATAACTCCAAGCCCACATGTGCCTCCACAAAGATTAAAATTACATATACTATAATATTAAAATCTGAAAACATCATCCTTATGAATGTACTAACCTAGAAATCTATTTTAAATGGTGTTCATGATATACTATTACAGATTCCATCTAAAGTCCCAATACATCTCTATTCCTCCTATTAAAAAATTAAAAAAAAATAATACAAGGATAAATAAATCATTAATAAAATATTATAACTTCCTTGTATTATGTCCACTTGACTGGTTACCTATCCTAGATCATCAAAATACCCCATGCATACCACTAATAATGCTAGAGTCTATCAAATAGAAGCATGATTCTATGGAGCTATCATGGGGAGGTTATACCCCCATTATTACGGTGCTAAATTATAAATAAATTACTAAATATATTCTATTGGGATTGAATAATAGAAGAGGAGATAAGTAAAAATAATAAAAATAATAAAATAAATATAATAAAGGCATAAATACCCATTGCATTTATGAAACATATGACTCCCCTCTATGATAGTTATAGATACATACCAAACCAAAATAAATACAAGAAACAGACTCCACACCTACAATGATCTACACCTCTATCTTAATATCTTGAAAACATATGAGTAGTTTTGCTCAACCATTTTATATTTTTAATCAACGTAAAACTGTGCCTACAATGATCATTCATGATATTCATAGATGAACACATGAAATTGTGGTCTTTATAGGGTGAGAAAACAAAACATAGTATGTCACCGCCAATGTGGTCCCATATAAACCATTACATGAAATGTTATGTGCATGTGACCGCCTCCTTCTAAAAAAATGAATAGTAAATTCAAGAAACATACAATACTAGACTTATCCTATTACTATAATATCTATGGGAATGTCTCGATGACCATGCCAAAATGTGTTCCATATCTATATCATTGTCAATGATAAGATATGTTACCCTGATCGACCATACCTATATTGAGCAATCCTAGGGTATCTATGAGAATATAATGATATTGTTCTAACTATATAAACATTGGATCTTATTGTGACCCAAGAATCCCTCATATCATGGATTTGATGACCATCAACTAAAGATTATTATCTAAATGGAAAGACCCCAGGCTTCCTAAGAATTTCTCCAAAATATGAGTGTAATGAATGACTCACGAAAGATTAATAGTTTCCTGGGTAATAAAAAAATAAAAATCATCCACTTCAATTGACCCTTATTATCTTTGTAGTCTTGATCAATACCCCGAAATATCATATAAATTGATTGGATAAATAGAAGATATGAATATAGAATCTCATAATTATAATATAAATCATGATAAAATAATTACCTAAATTCTACATGGAAAATTCTAGATTGGAAAGGTATCATAGGGATGCATTGTATCTAATTATTCCTTTATATACCTATGTTTGAATCTCAACATCCTATAAATTCATTACATGGACCAATATTCTATTCATTTGATACTCACCAAGAAACCACTGATACATAATTATTTAATCCATATCAAAATGAAAATTCATAAGTCCCATGTTTGGATTCCATAGAGAACCTATGGGAATCTACCATGTTGTCATCACATCAGAACAATAGTCCATGTTCCTAGAAGAACATTTGGGAACCATAGTTTCATCCATAATAAATACTTGAAAGAATAATGGAATGTTAAGGGTTGGAAGAATGACTAGTCCCATCACAACATTTCATATCAACAAGGGCTTACACATTTAATTTAGGTTATAAGGTGACAACCTCTTCCATTTCCAACCATTCCATACAAAATTCACTAAGGATCGGTGAATTGTCGAGGCATACATGGGGGTCCCCAATTTCATTTTATATGCAATGATCTGAACATTTATAAATGAAATTCACTTTTTGAATGAATAAATCCATTATTATGTAATGTTTATATAGAATATGCAATCACTACATTAGATATTTTTGGATCATTACATCAATTAATTATTAAAATACCATTATGAATCAGAACCTTTTAATGTACAGTTTTTGTACAGTGATCTTATTATTATTAAATAGTAGGGGTAAGCTAAAGTTAATCTGACATAGGAAAAAGAAGAAATGACCTTGACCAGTAGGATTGTACCAAATAAGTACCATTTATTAGAGCTTCTAAGGGATATAGAATAAGAATTATATTCCCTCAAACAATCCCAATAAATGATTGAAAATATAAATCATGAGTGATTCCTTTTATAGTAGAAGTTCATGTTCATCAAAATCATGACGAAAACTATATATATCGAACCACCTGAAGAAAATATCACCATTACACACTATACCATCAAAGAATTTTCTATTTTAATAAAATGATATGTATATATATGATAAGAGTATAAATTTATTTTTTATAATTTTTAATAAATCAATGATTATATTTATACCATTTAAATATTTTTTCAATGATTGATAATTATTTTTGAAAAAAAATTATTTTATTACAATGAAACATTAATTGTATTTTTGGGAAATATATAGCTTTAATCTAGAAAATATATTTTTATAAATTCATGAATTTTTAAAATAAATTTTATTTTAATACATTTTTATTCATTAATAATATTTATTATATATATGTAATAATATAATTTTATAATGTCAAAACTAATTTTTCATAGGGGTCAAAAAACTGTTACAGTAAAACAACCAGTATTTTCCAATAATTGTGAAATGTTAACATAAAAGTCTAAATTATCACATATATATAATTATATCAATAAAATAGATAATATTTTTAAAGAATTAAATAAAAAATTATCCAATATTTAATTATTCATAATTTCCATAGACAGTAAAAGTTTTGGGTAAAAATTACATACATCAAAAACATACAGTATGTATAATGAAACCAAAAATTATCCAAAAACTGATGTAATATATTCAATAAAATGATTTAATGAACAAATATATACATCCCCTTTAAAGTAATTTGTTTTTAATGTAATCTTATTAATCTTAAAAAATCATAATGAATCCCATAAAAGATAAATAATATTATATGTTTTAAAAATCCATTATTTATAAACATTACTCGGTTCCACATCACATAGGGTATTAATTTAATATTTTTGGTTCTTATCAATATAAAAATGAAAACCAATCATCTTTGGAAGAATAAATTTAAAAAACCCATTTTATGGTTTTTTATTTTGATTACATTATCATATAACATCCAAGACCTAAGTTTGGAAATTAATAATGAACTCTCATCTCTTTCTCTATTTAAAAAAACTCAGCCACCCATTCTTCTAAACTCAAAAACCATATACCATGACATAAATCTTTCATTAACTCTATATATCCCTCTCAATGTTCCCATATGTTCCTATTAATCTCCTCCAAATCATTTAGAAGCTCGCTCTCAAGGAAATGGATCCACTCTTCCTCTTTATTCAAGAACCTTCTTTTAATTATGTCACTTATTCCCTAATTTTTCAAGTTGGGATAAGTTATCAAATATCCCACATACTATCTTTAAATTTTCCATGCGATGAGAGACCAATTTCATTATATTTTATCCCTTACATTCATAATTATGCACCCCCATTATGATTCCAAAATCATCGTGTAATTTTCCATGCCAAACATTTTTATAGTGAATGCACATTCCCATTTAAACTCATGAGTATTCACCTTAGTGTAACAATAATTATTTTATTATGAATATATATATATATATATATATATATCACACTCCTTATTCATGGAATTACAATTTATTTAATACATTCTTAACTTTTCAGATCTACGTGGAACATTTATAATAGTACTTGATATGAATGTGACAGTTGGGCCAAGAATTATATATCCTTAAAATACATAGGGTAGAATTTATATCTAATTGGATTCATTATATAGTACATGTAAGTTTACCTTGAGAACAATATGTAATGATTTATTGGTGCCTCTCTTTTACTTATGTTTATGATGTCATGCTTTATGATGTTTCTACATTCCTATATTACATTTATATTACAATGTTATACCATTCCTCATTGTTCAAGATTATGATTTTTGATCCCTCTTATCTTACTATAATATAAATCTTTTCCCATATGTACTTATATACCTTATTCTATTCTTTTCTTATTCCACTACTGGAATTTATAGCTTACTTATTTCTTATGAATGTCATAGGTTATCCCAGGAAGTTTTAGAAGATCAAGTGAATTTTAATAATATGTAAAGGAATTTTTCAATAATTTAATTATATTATTGTTTCATGTTGTTATGTTATGTATTTTATTTCATAATTAAAATACGAATAATTTTTTTATGTGTACCTATATATAATAAATCATTAATTATGGTATAATAAAGATATGGGTTGTCATAGTTGGTATTAAAATAAAGACTAGTTATTTTTTTATTAAGATTAAAAAAATGCAGTGAAATACATAAGAATAATACTTATATTAAAACATAAAAAATGTTTGGTGAAGTATATAGTAATTGGTGTATTAAAAAATATATCTTTATCTCAATACTATAAGTAGATTTGGATCCATCACATTTTTACCTAGGGGTAATGACCAAAAAATGTGTATATTTAGATAGACTCGATAATCCGCTAGTTCATGAAAATGATCATATCATCATACATAGTTTGACACTCTTGTGAGATATGATTTCATATATTCACAAGCACTTTATAAAATATTATTAATAGAGTAAAATTTCATATAATGTTTTTAGGAAGTATAACCTAGATGACATAGATTGAAACCAATAAATACATAGGTTAAGAAATTCATGTCATTTGTGAGTTATCCCTTTAATGTCCATAATCTCCATTTTATGTGTTCATTACATTGAATTTTCATCCATATGTCTCTTTTGTATTATGTGAATTATTAGATCCATAATCAAATAGTGAAAGGTAGGCTTGTCATTTATGAATCTACACATTCTTACATATTAGAATATTTTATAAAAACTATTCAAAAACAACATCCAAACATGGATAGCATGTTATCTATAAAGATTATTAATGGGTCAATTGTTAAATCCCATGAATATAACACATACCCTATCCAATTTGAATGATTAATTTCCCATTAAACCTTATGATGCTCCCTTTATAAAAAATTCATGCATTTATGGGTATGGATTATTTTTATATATATAGAGCCAACATGAAATGATACGATCATGGATTCACTGATTGTATCATGAATCACCCACCAATTTTATATAATTATAAGTATGAGGATGAATATTCTTTGGTACCAATTTTTTTTTTCTAGAATATTATTGAATTTTGAAAAATCATATCTAATCAAATGATTGAGAAAAAAAGAAAATAACATCCTCGCTAACATACACATTGTTAGGGAATTCACTTATGTGTATATTTATGATTTTCATAGTCTTCCTCATATCCATGTGGTTTTTATCTTAATCGAGAACATAGCTCAATATTTTATACTATAAAATAATCCATATATAATGGAAATTTTATAACTGTAAGAGTTGATGACATAATTACTGGAGAATCTAGATAAAGGGATTATATGAACAGGTGCTTAACCATGGGGTACACCAATCCTATTCATCAATAATAAAAATCAATCAGTTTTCCTCTGTATTTATTATCATTATTTCAACCAAAACAAAATAAATAAATAAAATATCATCATCAATGGAATGATGAATTTTTTGATTAGTTCTATAGAGAACAATACTTAACTTTAGTGGATCTTCAGTCATGATACTATCATTTAATGATGAATAGGGTTCATATCCACAAGATGGTTTTTCCTAGATGGTTCAAGCACCATGATTTCATAATGATTCCATTTGGACATAGTACAGCTCCAAAAAATTTCATGTACATAATGAATAAAGTAGTTCCAGATTACCTTGAAAAAATTGTGGTAGTATTTTTAAATGATATTCTTATCCAATAAAAAACTATGAATCAATATAAGGAGGGCCTGAATTATATACTAAAGAATTTTAAAAATGGAAAGTAATCTATGAAGTACAATAAATTTTAGTTTTGGTTAAATAAATATGCTTTCTTGGGAAATGTTATCACTAGTGAAGGGATATATATGGATCCTTCAAAATCATAGGCAGTTGAATGAAGGGTATTTCCAACATTTATGATGGTAATCCGTAGTTTACATGTATTATATGGGTAATGTAATCAATTTGTGTGAAATGTTTTATTATTTTCAAGAAAACTAACTAAGCTAACTCATTTGTTAGTAAATATTTTAAGGACTGATGAAAGTGAAGGAGGAATTTAAGAGTTGAATAAGAGGATAACCACCACACATATTCTCATATTACCCACCATTATTATGTATTTGTTATCTAACATGATGAATGTGAAAAGGTATTGGGTTGTGTAATCAGGACTAATGACAAATAGATAATATATTCCTCCAGTCAATTAATGACCCATGTCCAAAACTACCAATAACATGATATGAAACTGGAAAGAGTGATCTTCCCATTGAATATCTAGTGAAATTATCTCAATGGATAAATGAGTGACATATATATGGATCATAAAATCATCAAGTATATATTAACAAAAAATGAGGTTCATATGCACCAAGGAAGGTGGTTAGATTTGATCAAGGATTACGGTTATTTAATATATTAGTATCAAGGGAAGGAAAAAAAATTGGTATATTATATATGTTAGAATTATCCCACAACCAACTCCATGGTGAGGATTAAAAGGGATCTAATCATATTTGACAAAGAAATTATGGAACTGTGAATAATTAATGGATCTTCACACCGAATTTTTGAAATATATTATCTATCATCTATTAATGATAGGATTAAGGGGGCCCAAAAATATGATTAGTTTATACAGAATAGGGAAAAAATATTTTGGAGATTAAATTTACTGAATATGGAGTCATAATGTTTGGAACCTAGATATGTGTCCCAGAAAAACTAGAATATAAGAGTGAACATTTGGATGATGAACATTCCTAGTCCTTATAAACAAATCCTATATTCCCTAAGATGTATTCAGATTTGAAGACATCCTTCTAGTGGTATAACATGAAGAGGAATATTGTAGAGTTTTTATCTCGATGATTGGTATGCCAACAACTAATGTCCAAATGACATAAGTATAAGGGTTCGATGAAACATTTCCTAATATTGGTATGGAAATGGAAAAAATATAACAATGTATTTCATTATAAGAATACCCATGAAACCTAATGGAAATAATACTGTATGGATTGTATTTTATCACCTTATAATGATATAACATTTCATTATTATCAAGGAATTTTTCCCTCTCAAAAAAAATAATCAAGATATACATATTGGAATTTGTAATTCATCATGATCTTCTACTCTCTATTTTATCTGATCGAGATCCAAGGATTAAATCAAGGTTTTATAGAATCCATTATAATGTGTTGGATATAAAACTATGAATCAACACTAATTTTCACCCTCATATAGATTTTTATTCTAAATGAACCATAAAAACTCTGGAGAATATGTTGAAATCTTTTTCAATGGATTTATAATGATATTGGGATCACCATATTCCCCTACTAAAGTTCGAATATATCAACAATTTTTATTCTAGAATTAAAATGGAACATTTTCAGGCTCTATATGGGTAGAGGAGTTAGACTTTGACAAGTTTGGAATATTTTGGAGAGAGTATATGATTATATGAAAGTGATGATAGATAAGGTTCAAACAATTCGGTGACAAGAAACCCACAAAAATTTTATTTAAAGTATTTTCATGCATTCTATGACGAGACCTGGAGTATGAGGTCAGATATTTACTATTCCTTTATATGTAACCATTGATGAATGTCATGATGTTTTTTAATAAGGGAATTATTTTTACAATATACATAGGCCCTTTGAGATCCTTTATTGCATTGGAAAAGTTGACTATAAACTATGATTCCCTCCTAACCAATCTCAAATACATTATCTGTTCCTTGTATCCCACTTGAGGATGTACATAAAAAACCCTCATAGGTACTTAACCAAGATGTGGTACCATTTTAGAATTATATATATTGTGATGAGAATCTGTTGAAGATCATTTATCATAGAGACAAGGTTTTATGAAAAAAGACAACTCACAAGGTCAATGTGTTGTGGTTAAACCACACGTTTAAGGAAGAGACATTAGAACTGAAAGAGGTGATAAAAAATAAGTAAACTCATATATTATAGTATATGAAATGAAAATATTTAGTTAAAACTTATTATATGGAGACAATGTAATAACTTTAATTATAATAAAATAAATCCCCTTTTAATGAATATATTCATTAATAAGTTACATAGATATAGAAAAAACATGCACTACTTTGGTTATTTAGGAACATTATATCCTATTTTATTTAAAATAAAATTTTTAATATAAATAATTGATATGAAAAATTTTATACAAATATCCTATGATTATTATATGTTAAGTGCTATGATAAAGTCCAATTTCCATGAAAAAGGAAAAAATATCCTCAACCAGTAGTATTGTACACTATAAAGTCCATTTATTAGAGATTTCAAGGGAGATAACATCTGTACAGTTTTTTCCTTGAATAAGACCAAGTCATGATTAAATAAATAAATAACGAGAGAAACCATTTATAAGATAAGTTTATTCTCATCGAGATCATGGTCCAAACCATGTATGTTGAACCACCCTAAGAAAATCTCATAATCACATGCCTTACCCTATGGGAATTTACTAGGTTAATAAAGGGTAATGTATATATACCCTAATAGTATGAACATATATAATTTTATTTTTAATAAATCAATAACTTTTAAAATATTTTTAATATTACTTTTTAAATGAATAAATAATGAGTTTGATGAAAATGTATATTTTGATACGATGAAGTAGAAATTCTATTCTGGGTAAATACACAGTCTTAATAAAGAAACTCTATTTTAATGAATTTAATTTTTATTGAAATAAATTATATTTTAATAAAATATTTTTATTAATTTCAATTTAATAAATATAAATGATAAAATAGCTTCATGAAGTCAAAATTTATTATATATAAGGGTCAGAAAACTTTTATGCTAAAAGAACTAGTATTTTTAAATAAATAACTATTTTTGGTTTCATAGACTAAATTATAATACCAAGATAATATTATATATTAAATAAATATTATTTTTTGTATTAAAATGTATAAATTATGCAATGTTTAATTTTTCATAATTTTATAAAACATTATTATTTTTGGGTAAAAATTAAATACAGTTTAAATATGCAGTATGTATTTTGACATCATAATAACCCAAAACTTATGTAATATAATCTATAGAAGGTATCACAGAACATATATATATCCCCTTTAAAATAATGTGTTATTGAATTTATTTGATTAATTTAATATAACCTTAATGAGTCCTCCAAAACCTATATTATAATTGATGTTTTTAAAATTAGTTCATTGTAAACATGAATCACTTCCAAATCACCAAGCTAATTATTTTATTCAGACAAATTCATATACATATAAAAACATTATACAAATCCTATTTGGAATAAACCATGGGATTGGTTTTTTCTTTTCATAATTGTATCATATAGAGTTCAAAACCAATGTTTAAAAATTTATAAAAATAATCCTCTATTTTTCTATATGAAATATCCCAACATCTAATTCCATTTAAATACAAAAAAACATTTATCATTACATTTATATACCATTACCTCTATAGATACATCTCAGGGTTCCACAAAAATCATATGAAGCTCCACCCAATATTTTAGAACTGTCCTCCCAAGGTAAGGTGTCATCTACTTCTTGTATTTAATCAAGAACCTTCTTTAATTATTCCTTTTTTTTTGAATTGTTCATGTTGGTATATGGTTAAAAATTTCTCTCCTACTACACATAAAATTTAAACGTGATGATATACCATGTTAAATCTTATTTAACTCATCCATTAATATTTATGTACCCCGTTATGTTGTAGAAATTATCTTCTGATTTTCCATGCCAATCATTTTCATATTCAATACCAATTCCAATTTCAACTCAAAGGTATTCACCAATATACACATTTTTTAAATTTAATTTTCACTTCTCTATGTGTACCTAAAACTCCATAATCATTTTATTAAATATTATTAATACATACTTATGTTGTATGATATATGTGGAACACATATGCATATAGATGATAAAAAAGAAATGGGTGAGACTAGAATTATATAGCCCTTCACATAAATGGGTAATGTCTTTATCTCATGAGATTCCATGTATAATATATAAGATGTTATCATAAACAGATTTTTATGATTTCATGGTTGGTATCCATGAATTATGTTTTGGATTTCATGTTTTTTGTTGTTGGAACAATCCTATGTACCCTTTATTAATTAATTTTATAGAATGCCTAATTATTCAAGATTATGATTTCCCACCCATCTTATGTTGTCTTGATTTGTCTCTAGGATCACATGTACTACTTTATATTATTCTATGATTTTCTTATTCCCTTCATGTTATTTATAGAACAATCCTTTCTTATGTAATTCCCTAGGTTCTCCCATGTATTTTTAGAAGAATGATGGGATTTTAGGAACATTTAAAGAAATTTTCAATGATGTCATTTTATTCTTGTTGAAAGTTGTTATTATATATATTTAATTTAACAAAGACACAAAGATTCACAATCCATTGGGATTGTATTATGTCTACCTTTATTTAAATATCAAGAATTAAGGTGTAATAAAGATATGGGTTGTCATTGTATAATAGACTCACCCTAGTACGGGTCCTAAGTTTTAGTCCAAGTATCTGGACTATACTAAGTTCATGAGTAATACTATTTTCCTCACCATAATTATTCTTAATAGATTAGACTCACAAAATTTATAGGGTATCTCACATTTGGAACACTCTAGTGAAGAATTATGGAAAATCTTAGTCCTTGTGGTCTCACATTGTGGTCACACTCTCCAAAATAGTCACCCATAACTTATGGTGGATCCACTAAGAAAATATAATTATTAAGGGGTAGTAATGTCTCAAGGAACCATATCATAGTTATCCAAGCCATTGTACACCAGTTTTTGAGGCATCCAGCTGGTATCTGATGGTGTATATTGGTCATTGACAACTTTTTTCAGTCCCACCAATAAAATTTTATTAATTATATTTTTATAAACTAATTAATTTTAAATTTAGTAATTAATAAACTTATTTAGAAACACATTAATTCAATTTTTTATTTCCCTATAGTAGAGAGGCCCTATTTTAAAGTGAATGTTACTGAATGAATAAACTATGAGGTGTTTAAAAGAGACTACCTACCACAATTAATTTCTTTCCACATATTCCCATTGTATGTAACAACTACCAAATGATTGAGGGGTGGTGAAGTGGGGCTTCACATTATAGATTTCAAGGTACACTATGCCATCATTTTTTAGAATCAGTATAATAGAGTTTAGGTATAAAATGGTTTTTTAAAACCATTTGTATATCTATTTCAATTCTAATGGTTTCTATAAACCTTTGTGGAGATAAATGTTTTTCAAATAGTTTATCCAAACCATTATTATTACATTGTTAGTATATAAATTATTTGTAATAGTGTCACCCTAGATTTCATATCACCTATATATATACTATATGTTCATATATTTTATTCATTATGAAAACATTTTTATATGAAACTCTATGATCTTATAAGGGTTTTTTTGTATTGGTTGAGAGACCTTCAAAGAAACTTATACATGATTATAATGTATTATTGGTACTATATGAGTTATGATAAGAGGGGGACTATCAATGGGTCATGGGAATCTCTTCCTATCTGTATAAAAAACATCATTTGGGATATATTTGGGAAGAACAATATGGTTAATTTCATGGAAATTTATTATATTGGAGTTGAATATATGACCAATCAGTGAAATGTGATGAAATTGATGTTTTAAATGGATATTTTTAGTGAATTTGTAGAGAGGCCACTTTATTTTATTTATTATTCTCATTTTTTTACATCAATATCTAACAAGGGGCCGTTATGATTAATAATTTTTTAATTAAATTTATGTATATTTTATTTTATTTTTCTTTTAATATTTTTACATATCATGAATATTTTTTTAATTTTTTAAACTAAATTAAGGGATTGAACTACTAGATCATAGTATTATATATACATGTTCTCAATATGTCTATTATATATTAATTTTATATTAATTTTTTGATAGAGTCATACTTGATCATTTTTATTAGGGTTGATGTAATTGAATATACATCATTTCATTAGGGCCACACCATTAGTCAAATAAAAATGGTATATTGGAAGGAACTCTTGTGTTCTAGTGATGACCTAGATTAGGAGTTGTTCATATGTACTAAGACAGTATATTAAATATTGATTCTGATAATTTTTTTCTTTGTATAGATTCATTTAGTGGTAGATATATAGTATCAGAATATTGGAGTATTATTAAATGCATTCCTAGGAAAGATGAATTCATTTGAAACCAATTTTTTCATGGGATTTATACTGTTAGGAATAAGAAATCGATATTGATTGAGGTAATGGTTTGGTACACTGAGAGTTTGAGAACATAAGATCTATAGTATGGATTATCATAAATCTCGTTTTTAGGTTTATTATCTCCTCATTATAGTAACATTGTTTTTGAATGGTACATTCCTTTATTGGTAGTGGTGTTTAATATAATACAATTATATGGTCAATCATTAGTTAAAAGAAACTATTATTCTAATCAATGTTTTATGAAATTTATTATTTTGTGTAAGTAGATTAATATTTATTAGAGTTATTTAATATATTTTTTGATGTTATCATTGATTGAAATTATTTATACATCATAGATAAATGGTTTATAATATTAGCGTTTAAAAAAGAAAACTATTTTTTGCAATCTTACTCAGTGGAAACATTCATTTCTAATTTTTTTTACAAGTATGTTTTAATTATATTATGTCATTGAGCCAATGATTCTAAAATTCAATATATTTATTTCCAAAATTATTATTTATAATGGATTTTTTTTGAGATTGGAAAACATTTATAAAATGGTTTTTCTGAATTTTTTTCTAAAAATTAATGTCAAGTGTAGTGTTTTTAGGATTTTTTACTATTAAAAAAATTATTTAAAATCATTAATATATTTTTTCTAAATTTTATTGTAAAATTTTATTAGCATCCATGATGAAGACCAGTTAGGTTAGAAATTTTGTATACGGTGTATTGATAAAAAACACAGTCCAAAGAGTGATTTTAAGGGAAGACATGTGGTTTTTAGTGTCTAACTAATGATTGTATTTGGTTTCCAAATAGGCAACATAAATGTGTGAATAGTTTTTTGGTTTAAAATGATTTGACTGGGAGTGACTCAATTGATTTTAATTATATGTCTATAATTTTTACTATGATTTTTTGAGAGACTCATGAATGTTAGGTTTGATCAATTTTTTTTATAGAATGTATTGAGTTTTAAGGAATATAAATTTTATATATCATGATATTGATATTCTAGGTTGTGTTTTTGGTCTATGATTCCTATAATAGGTATTATGGTTATATATAATCATGTTTTTTTGGTATGTATATATGTCATTGATTAATATAATATTGGATATTGGTAGAAATTATCATGTCCTTATAGTGTGGAGCACTATAAGGATGGATGTATTTTTATTTTTTGTGAATTGGGAATGATTGGGGTGTCCATACCCCATATTAGTGTTATAATAGTGATTGTTATTATAGTGATTAGTTGATTGGTAATTTTATAGAAGAAATAGGGTAAGAGTTACATAGAAAAATAATTCTATTTATATGATGGAGATTGTAATAGAAAAAGTATAATTATAATTGACTGGGTAGAATAGATATTTTTTAATTGAAATATTGGGTGTTTGGAGTCTTACAATTAAGGTGTGAGAATATTTTTAGGATAAAAATGAATTGAGTCAGGGATGAATTTATTTCAAAGATAGGCCAATTTATTTTGATGAAGTACTATTTTGGACTATCAAGGATCAAATTAATTATGGAATGTAGTTTCTAATGACCTATTTCACTAGTTATACATGAAATCAAACAATGCATGGACTAATGTATAAATAAAGCAGATGTGAGTTTTTTAATTTTAATAATCAATAAAGTGAAACACCATTTTGAGGTTCATACAAATCTTGAATTGATTTATTAGACATATAGTATCCAATATAAAATTCTAACCGGCTAATTTCACTAGAGATAAAACAACCTAGGAATATTATGTTACAGTAACAGGACCTCAGTACCCCCAATTTTAGTCCACCAAGGTTTAATTATGATATTATGTGATCTTATCCCATTACCCCCCCCCCCAAATACAGGTGGTTTTCCAGTGAGACATCATTAGTTTGACTGGGAGTATATTAAGGGCCACTAAATTTCTAGTGGTCCACAACCCATTTTGTTAAATGGGAGACTAGGGAAACCTCAATTTTTTTATAAGCCCCAGATAAGGGTTACTTATAAGGAATCATCATAATGTCTTTAGGGTTATCATCCCAACCCATTATTCCTCTAATTTTTATCCAATGATCTATAGTGGTTAAAAATAGATTTGTCTAACCAATTTGACATTGGATACTCCTTTTTATTCCATTTATTCTTATTTTTATTATTTTATTATTTAGTGATATGGAACTATAGATTTAGGACAGTGATTCCACATGATGACGGTGAAATTTCATTAATAGGGAAGTGAAATTTCTCATCATCGCACATCTTTACAGTTAAGGTATCATACATGGTAATTTTATTTTATATTTTTTTATAAAATTTGATAAATTTACTATTAAAATAGATTTTATAAAATTTTACATTTAATGTCATAGGTTAGTGGTGTGATTCATTTAGACCAAACCTTTTTTTACATTATTTTGTAGACATGATCTATATTTGGAAGATTTATTATGTTTTTTCTACTAGGGATTTCATATAAGGTAAATAGATTATATAACCATGGAATTAATTGATGATAAAAGATCATATGAAATCGGGTACCTATAAAATTTACATAGATTATTAATAGGGTGTGTAATTTCTATAGGTTTATTTTAAATAATTAATATCTTGATCATTGTAGAATGTCGGATCTTTTATACTAGTTATATTATATTAGTGTATTATTATCATTATTATTTCTATTATCTTAATTTTTTGACATCACTGTATATTTCTCTAATATGTGTACAAACTCTTATCATCCTAATTATATCTAACATAATATATTACATTTTAGATTATCTTTTTTGTTTCTTCATGGTCAAATGAGTATTATTATCCCATCTTATATATTTCAGGGTGGTGTGAGATAGTTTTGGACATGATTATATAAAGGAAAACTATATAACCATTAAAATAAGAATGTCATGAATGGATATATTGAAATTGAACTTTCAAATAAAACGATGAGTAAGAATAATTGATGTAAAATAGAATTTTAAAACATTGTGATGGTTTTAAAATAGTTTTTAATATGATTTTTCCAAGTTCCTTTATTGTATAAATCTAGCATGTGATTACTTTTGAATGAATTCTTAATGGAAAATTTATCTCAAGTTTTTTAATGTGAATTATGAAGGCTTGTTTTGATAAATTATTTAGTCTATTTAAACTAATGAGAGTGTTTAACTATTATTTCATATACATTTTATATATTTGAGTTACACTATTTTATATTTTCCATATATATCAAAAAATGTTTTATAATTATAAAATATAGTAGAGAAACCATATGGGGGTCATTCCCTTGTGTGATAGGTTTGTTAGATTAGTTTAATATATCTAGTAGTTTCCTGGTTTGTGTATATCCTTAAGAAACATGAGGAATCTTGCAAGGATTGATATATTTTATGAACCATTAGAGAAACATTTTCCTTGAGAAATGATGAAAATAATTTTGGACGTTCATAAGATCACATATGAATAGTGACCAAGCCATTAGATGACCACAGGATTGTTGAGTAACCTTGTATTAATAGAGTGGTAGTGATATATATCACTATTAAATTATGGTATACAATTTTCATAGTTGTGGAATAATATTTGGGGTTTTTCTAATTAATTACATAGGTTTGAGTTGGAGATATATCCTTATGGTTGTGTTGATAAATAGTGGGGAGTAAGACTGTGGTATTAAAGAATAACAGGTTCCATATTTATATTAATATTATTCCAATGAGAGATAAAGTGACTATGTATATTGAATTTTTAGGTGTGAATATGAAATAGAGAAAAAAATTATTATGATATGAACCAAAAAGAGATAATTCCCATAATTTTGTCAAGGTTAAATATTGAAATTGAGGAGACTAATTTATATTTACTTTCATAGTTATATACACTAGTAGATTTTACATGGTGGGACTTATTCCCTTATTAGTGGTGATATTTTCCATGGCTGTTTGGATTTTTTTTCAAAAGTAGAAAATTCTCTAGAAAATATGGATGTATATACATGAGAACAGTTGTGTTCAATATGTGATAAGAAAAAATGGTGTCCTTTAAGGTTCAAACTATGGTATGATGATGAAAATGATACATACATTGTTGGTAATGGTTTTTTTATCCATGGTATAACTGTGTAGTCATAATAATGTATGATCATATTTGATAAACTAGAACATGTTATGATTCAAAAAATATTGGGAAAATCCTAAGGTTCCCAAACAGTAATATGAAAAAGAAATTAGACTAATACTGATGGGAGGAGATAGATAATTGAATGAGTGATGAGATTCTTATTTCAAATATGTTATCTCCATTCAATGTTTTACCATTTGATTTGTCATGGTATTACTCTTATATTAGTATTTGTTTCATTAGGCCCTCACTATCCACTATTTTATTTTTCATTATCATTTGATGGTTTTTATTAATGAACTATACTAAAATTAATAATTTTGGGATGATTATTCAATAAGTAGTTCTTAAAACATGGGCATAACAATTCAATGAAATTTTACTCACATAACCCAAACGATTATGGTCCCACCTATGGTGGCGATTAGTCATGTGTTCTACCAAAGTCCATTTATAATGTCTTAACTTGGTTTATTATATAGTAACTAGAGTATATTATTTCAAGACCATAGGCACACCTCCCCATATTCTACATCCCACCAACATGTAGCAAGGGAATGTAGTGGTATTATTTGGAGACTATACTCCCATGGAAGAGTCAAAAAATAACATTGGAAATATTAAAAATAAAATTAATATACAATAATAAATAGAATATATATCAAATAATTTTTTATTAAATAAAACATAAATCATGGTATATCAAAATGTGGTGATATAAATGTTATTAAAGATTTATATAAAAATGATCTTTCGTTGGTTGATCACATACAAAAAAATTTAAAAATAACAATTTTATTAAAAACTATGGGAATCTATAAAAATCATCCTCATTATTAGCCTAATCAAATTTATAATCAAACATACTAGAAAATTGATATGTAACAACACATAATTTTATATGTATTTATTTTTAAATAAAACCATATGTATTCAATATATTACCCTATACACAACATCGAGCGAGTATGAACCATGATATAGTAAACTATTATAAAATAATGTTTTGATTTGATGTTGGGAATTTAAAAAACCACAACATAAAAATATGAATAAAATATTAAAATAATGAAATTTTTTTGGTAAATTCATAATAAATAATTATGTAATAATCACTGAAGTCATGTTATTCTTTAGAAATATTTTTTCATCAAAAATTGCTTTATCTCATTATTTATGAGAATAATATAATTAACTTGTTATATTTCTATAAAAAAATGTATGCCTTGATTATAATTTTTTAAATCATATTTTCATATTTTTATTAGGTTGGATCATTATATTTTATCTATAAATATTTATTTTTTAGTGAATTGTGAAACATACAGTTTTTTTGTAAAAACTATGGTTTTTTCATATTAAAGTATCATTATATTTATAAATTGATCTTAAACTAAAATAATAATAAATTAATTAAAAATAACATAATTAATTACATATTAAACATAATTATAATTAATCTTATTAAAAAATAATGTTTTGTCATAAAAACCCATTTTTATAAAACCTCTTTTATTCTCAAAATTTGTTTTTATCATATTAAATTAAATTAATCCCCATTTATTGAGAATTATAACGAAATTTTATATCATAGAATAATTCATATATTCTATCATGAATTTTATTATTTTTATAATTATATGAATGTATGTGAATTATTTTTTATGCTTCATTAGTCATTATTCTAAAACATGTTTTCACTACAGGTTTGGTACTTATTTAAAATTAAATTCTACCACTTATGGAAATTGAATCATATAAAATGGATTCTATTATTGAAATTAAAAAAAAAATTAATATATTATGGTAAAATTAATTTTTTATGTAGATAATTATATATGTAGTTAAATTATGATAACATAGTTAATGTTAAAAGAAGTATACCGTGGGGTTATATTAATAGATAAGTATAGGATTTCCACCCACAAAAATATAATTAATATTAATTGATGGGATTTCAACCTTATATTATCCAAATATAAAATACATTGAAATTTGTAGCCATTTTCCCATGATAATGACCATATATTATTGAACTATTTTAAGAAATCTCATATATGTTCCTCCCTATACTTATAAAAGGGGACATATTCTCTATAATTCACAATATTTTATCCTCCCACCATAGAAAATCACAAATAAAAAACCTTCTTAGAATCCTAATTATCATCTTAAAAATTTTATACTTCTTCTAAGACAAGTCTTTCAAGGATTAAGCTATAGTCCAAATGAGGTATCAAAAATAAGATAAGGTTAGATCACGTAAAAATTAATATAGACTTGAGGTAAGGTTTTTCTATTTCAATATCAGATTTTACTAGGATTTTTCTAGATTTAATTTTCTTATAATGATATTTTATTATCTATCACTCCCTAATAATTTTTATTTTATTCTCCTCTCATAATTTCTATAGGTTTAATTTTTTCATTTTATTTTTATATATTTATGTAATCAAGATACCAAAATAATGTTTTTATGGAACACTAACCTTGTTTTTCCCCTTCAATCAGGAATCTTTGGTTTCATGTCTATATTTTCATTAAAATGGATTCAATAGTTTTTTTTTAATATTCCACAATTATTATTGAAAATAAATTATTAATATATTATATTTTCATTACCACAGTTTAAAATGAACCTTCCTATCTTTTTACAAACATGGTACATTTCACTTTTTACTAAAAAGGTGAATGTACATTTTGTTTAAATATACACTACATGAATTAATTTTCCCACCATCATGAATACTTCATTATTTATCTGCCTCTCTATATTATATTTATTAGTTTCAAATAAAATCATTTATAAATTTTTTAAAATTATAATTTAAATCTAATTAAATATTTTAAATAAAATGTTAATTTTCCTGTAGAAATGTTGTTGACATTTTTTTTAATTTTTTTTACCTATAAAAAAAATACTTTGATGTTTCTTACAGTTTACTATGGATATTATCCAATGTTACCATATTTATTATTTCCCTATATTTTTTATGATTATGATGATGAAATTTTTATGAAATTCTTAACCTTTCCATGAGTTATGATTTCATGATATATTAAATATTTTTTACACAAATTTATGGAATTCATTATGTAATGGGTGGGCCTAAAATTATATATCCCTAAAATAAATTGGTTAATTAATGATATATAATTAGATAATAAGGAACATAAAAGTGATTTAACCTTGTTCAGTAAGTGACATTGTCTTATAAGATAGTCTTGGGATGAACCATGACAGAAGAAATGATGGAATAAGGAGTGACCCCAATCTATTATGACAGAATCGGGTGTAATCCTTGACAAAGTAATGGAATTTATAAGATTATTTTCAGGCAAAAAACTTATGTATTACACTTATTATATATTAATAACTCATTATTCATTATTAATTATTCCAAACTCATATGTATTATGTAATTTGATTGATAAAACATTATTCCATGTTTAATGATACTTATATATGAATTTATGTGTTTGATATTTTCATGGTTAACTATTGTTCCCTTACAATTTTTATTACATTATTCTCATTTATAACAATTGTTTGATATCACATATGTTTATAATTATGGGGAATGTAAGGTCACTATTTCTAATTTTTCTCATCTCTAGGTTATGGAGAATGTTTTTATGTATGTTATGTCTAAGATGGATGGTTTTTATGAAGAACATAATGTAAAATGATGTCGATATTTATTTACCAGTTTTTTATGCATCCATGTTTATAAAGATACTAACCCTTTTTGTTTATGGTATGGAAATTATTGATATTTAATGTATATGTTTACTAAAAATAAGTAGTACTTGTTTATGTAATGCATGAGTCTATATAATTAATATCAATTCATGGTTTAGTAACTTTTGGAAACTAGGATTAGGAAACAATAGTTATAACCCTTATGATAAGATTGTGTATAGAATAATACACCATGTTATGGTAATTAATGGATTTTTCACCTAAGAAAATACATCCCAATATAGATGCTACAAGTGGATGTGGTTTTTGTAAAAGCTAAATAATTGTGTGATACCCTCAAAACTAATTGGTTGAGTATATCTTAGACATCATTTGGGTGAAAGGTGATTGTGCCCTTACTATACACCTGGTATGACACTCTTAGAGGACATACATAAGATAATTACAATTTTATTTAAGATCCATTCTGAAGGATTTGAGTAAATATGAAAATGGATATGAACAGTTAAACCAATGGTGTGATAGATTGAAAATAAAGTTTCATGATTTATAAATCCTATAAAATATTTCTATTATTGTATGATTCCTCACAATTATTATTTTTAAACATACCATATTTATTTGTTTTATTCAATTGATAGAACCATAAATAAGGTTGTTAAAACATAATATTATGTAAAATTCAATGATTAACCCCATGAATAATCAAATGTTATCAGATATGGAATGAAAAAAAACTTTTTTATTCATATAATATTTTATCAAGCCATGATTCAGGATGAGAATATGAGTGGGAAATGGATGGAACATTGTACTATTAAGGCCTTTAGACGGTTGCATGAACCTTCTTTTAGTGAGTCCATAAAATCCAATAATTTCTGAGAAATGGATAATTTCATGTAAAATATATTTTCAGTTCTCCAATTATTAGATCATGAAAATGTTTTCTAATATTTTTATCATTTAAAAGATAAAATATATATGTGGTGGAAACTTATGAAGAATATGAGGAAATCAAAATATATTGACTGTATATTCTAGGATGAGTTTATGAGAATATTTTTCAATAAGTATATTAAATTAATTATTTATAAGAATGCGGAGAAGGAATTCCATGATCTTAAGTAGAAAGATAATGCATCAGTTGGTAAAAATTAGGCAAACATAGATGGACATATGTGGTATGCATCGAGTATTATTGTTTAACCAAAAGTAAGATTTATCTATTTTCAGTGGCTTAAAACAAAATCATTAAATGGTTTAGCCCATAACAAAATGTATTAGTTATGAACAAAATCCATTTTTGTGATATAAAGGTAGAAATAGAGGTTGTAACTTCCCATTAGTCTAATGAATTTGATAATAAAAGAATATTTAAATTGAAAGTAAATTCTAATAAGATTAACTATAGAGTCATGAAGATGGGTTTTTCTTTTTCTAGAAATTTGTAATGAGTCATGGAGGTAATTTTCATAAGGGGAATATAAAATTATTTAAATACAGAAAATAAGGTAATTAAAAAATTAAATGAAAATTTAATGGGATGAAGTTATCAAATAATAAAAATTGGTAGAAATATCCAAATAATTAAACAACTATATTCCAATGTAATAGTTATAAGGATTATGGAAATTATGATAACCAGTGCTAAAAACTGAGGGTTTATAGTGACGATCGATGTCTATAAATCAAAAATACATAGTTAAATCTCATGAGATCAATATTAATAATGTGGGGTGTGATAATGATGTTCTGAAAGGTTCACTTACTATACTATCTAGAACTGATAATGTCTCATTTAATTTTATTTCTACTAACTCTTTTATATATGGAGAACATTATTATGGTATAACATTACCACCAGAATAATTAGATCTGAAAATTGCATTTTATGCTCCTAACTGAACAATGATCACATAAAATGATTATAAATATTGCATAACATATGTTTTTGGGAATTTCATCTGTTTGGATCTTTCTACATTTATTTGAGTTGAATTTGATGTGATTTTGGCCATTGGATGGATTTTTATTTATTAATCCCATATCAATTGATGAAGAAAGGACATTAAATTTTTTATCCTAAACCCACCTATGATTGTCTATTAAATAGAGGATAATTTTTAATATCTAATAGAAATTACATCTATTACATAGATATTTATTCCTATTAAATTGGGGGATTTATCTATTTTGGTTACATAGATATTAAATATATAAAAGATATGGCTAGTGTATGGAAGCTTTTTTATGTCATTTTAGAAGAGTTACTTAGATATGGACTAAATCATGATTTCTAGTTTTCAAAAGAACTCATACCTAATTCATTATCTATTTCTAAAACTCCAAATAGAATGAAAATAATTGAGTATAAGGAATTAAAAAAGAAACTCTAGTGGAATCATGAGGAGGTATTCATTTAAGAAAGTGAACCACCATGTGGTGTGCCTATTATTTTTGTTAAGAATATAGATTAATAAATATGTCTATAAATTGGACAATTATAACTTAACAATATCACAATGAATATTAAGAATCTTTTCCCAGTATTTATGATTTATCAATTATGAGAAGATCAATATTTTTTAAAAATTTATCTTCAATATATATACTATAAATTGATGTTCCATCCATCCAATGGCCCAAAGGCCTTTAATTTTTTATTGATTTTGATAATCCACCTTTCAAGGGGTGATGTGGAACCCATACAAGGCCTGTAAGATTAAGTATTACATGGGTCATAGGCCTTAGAGGAATTTATTGTCCGTAGGCTTCAAACATTACATACAACCCAGACTAACTACTTGGAACTATTCTTCCCCAACATCTTCATCGTGAAATCAGCTTTCCACCTTCGCATGGTTGTTTGGATAGGCTATCCAGTGCATGCATAGGATTTTCCCGATGGCAGATGACATACCCTCTCATTCTTGCAATTTTTGTAGCTTCTGTTGTGGTGAAAGATCCTTTCTCATTGTAGCTTCTTTTGTGGTGAAAGCTCCTTTCTCATCCTCCTATAGATCTTGTTCCTTGTAGGTTGTCTGGTATTCATCTACACTTTAAGGTGGCCCAAAGGCCTTGAGGTGGCCCAAAGGCCTTACTGGATCGAGGGCTTGGGTGGGCTGAAGGCCTTAAAGGACTCAGGGACCAAATCTTTGGTTCAAAGGCCCAAACGGGGGCAAATTCCTGGCTGCTACAATGCAAAATAGTGCTTGATACAGTACCTATTACAGTACTGCTATAGTACCAGAAATTATTCCACCACTTGGATTTGATCTCGGGTCGCCTGGATGCACTTAAGAGTCCTCACCAACCAGGTTTAGTCTCATGTGCTACTATAAATTGATGTTCAGAAGTGAATTAATACCCATAAAAGTATTCTGATTGAGGAATGACCACTTTGAATTTTTAGTCATTCCACTTGGCCTTACTAATTCCCCAACTATATTTATTAATTTAATGAATTGATTATTTATAAATTTACATCATTAGTCGATGGAAGTATTTATTGAATATATTTATATATAGTTGATGTCCAAGGAATATCATTAATATAAAAATAAGATTTTACTATGGAACCTATGAAAGGATAAGTTTTATAAAAAACTTATCAATTGTGAATTTTGAAGAAATAAATTTTCATTCTAGTGTCATATAATATAATGTGAGGGTATATTGGTAGATGCATCAAATACATATGTTATTAAACATTATATAGTACTGACCACAATAACTAAGATCTATAGTTTCTTTATATTGACTATATATAATGGATACATTGTTATGGACTTATCTTGACTATCTAATCCATCCACCATGTTAACATGGAATGGAGTTATGTTCTTTTGATTTGATGAATGTAGTGAATATTTAATGGAACAAAAGAGTGGGTTGGTCAGTTCGCATGTACCCACACAAACCTATTAAATTGAAGGGTTTTCAATATATATTGATGAATCAAAAGGTGAATTGGGTGTGTAATTAAGAAGATATATATGATGATATATTATACCTCAAACCAATTGAATGTTCCTTCCAAAATCATAGGCATCGTGATTTAGAGTCGATAATAGTAATTTTTCCATTATTTATTTGGGGAAATTATCTGTACTGATAAATATGTGAGAAATATAAATATCATAAATATATATAGTATATATTGACCAAAAAATAATTGAATATGTG
Organism: Viscum album; assembly: GCA_963277665.1. Taxonomy (NCBI): domain Eukaryota; kingdom Viridiplantae; phylum Streptophyta; class Magnoliopsida; order Santalales; family Viscaceae; genus Viscum; species Viscum album. The sequence continues at coordinate 1,053,157,194 of OY728131.1, read as the reverse complement.
CCCATGTAGATTGTTAGAGTGGATTAAAAATTATTATTTATGAATGACTTATCTCTATGGAAAAGAGAACATGGGAACTGATTCATTGAGTAGAATGGATAATTCTATATTATGTTTGATTTGGATCAAAAAAGAAAAACATTTTAAGGATTTTAATTTTATGGGTCTTAAAATATTGAAGGAAGGGGAGATAAAAAATATTTCCCAATTGAGTATTCCACTATCTATCCATATAAATAATAAAGGGGAGTCGAAGGAGGAAATAGGGATATAATAGTAGGTGACAAATAATCATGATTCCATATTAATTTTGATCGAATGATAAGTTTCACAAATCAAGTATTCATCCTTTCAATATTAATCCTAAAGAAGGAACCATTTGAAGAATATCATAGATCATTATTTTCTATCCATCATGGATCTATTAATATATATATATATATATCTAAAAGTGGATTTATATTATCATAACATAAAGAGAGGTATCATGGAGTACGTATATTAGTTCTTGGTATGTATGAATGTTGAGGATAAGAGACATAAGTATAAAGAAATTTTATAACAATGACCTAAAACAGAATAGAAATGAAAAAAATTCAATGTGAATTTCTTCACCAGACTCCCCAAAATAACCAAAGGCGCTCATGATATTTTAGTTGTATTCAATCACATTAATAATTTATGAATAATCATTTTTATCAGAGAAAATTTATAATTTGATATTCTTTCCAAGATATACATTAAGGATTTGGTATGTTTTCAAGGGGAATCACATTCAAATATATATTTTTCATAATCTAAGGTTTTCCTTAATGTTTTGGAAATTTCTTCACTAATCCATAAATACAGTGTTGTGTTTCAAAATTACTTATTATCCTCAGATAGATGGCTAGTTTTAGAGTTCCATTCAAACCTTTGTGTAGATATCTCTATATTTGATAGTGGGTTAGGATCAAAAACTTTATATAGTCTTGTTTTCTTACAATAAAATCCTTCACTATCACTATCTGATGAATCCTCGTGACTCTATATATGGAACATAGTTCAAGACACCAATATACTATGATAATGTTATTTAAAGAATTATATCGGGACCTGAGCTAGCTAAGGAAATTATAGAGAAGGTTAAATCCATTTAGCGGCACACCAAGCCAGCTCAGTATCAAAATATATTCTATCATAAAAAACATCAGTTATTTCTAAAAATTGATGTCAGTGAGAAGGTTTTCATGAATAATTATTCATGTAATAAGGCTATGAGATTCGAAAAAGAAGGAATGATGTTCCCTATGTATTTTGTTCCCTTCAAGATTCTCAATTTAGTAAGGACTATATCTTGTAGCATTAAAATCCTACTAAACTTATCTTAATCCTATGATATGTTCCATGAGTAACTCCTGTTGAAGTGCATAATCAATCCCTAGAATTTATTAAACTTATAGGTTATACCACTAGATAATGATATGTACTATGGAAAAAAATATGTAAAAACCTTTTATCATAAAGATAACACTATATATAACAACACTACTTGACATGTTAATGTTCTATCGACAAATCATAAATTTTAGAAATCTATATGGAAACATCATGATATAAAAAATTGGTGATACCAAAAATCTTGTATATGAGAGAAATGTAATTTTAATTTATAAATTTATTATAATTGGTGTCCTAAGTAACACACTATCATTTTATATGTATTTAAATTTAAATTAACCTTAATGTATTTGATAGATTCTATTACATGAAAACCTCAGTCTATATAAATTGTGATATAGTCAAACATTATTCCTAAGCCATTAAATAGAAAAATATGAATACTAATAAACATATTAGGAAAAAATACATTTTTTTGATAAATAAACATTATTTATTAATTTAAAATAAATATGAAATAATTTTCTATTAAATTCATTTTACGCTTAAATATTTTCCTTTATTGAAGTATATTTTTATTGGATTTTTTATAATTAAAATTTTAATTAATTTATAATATTTTTATAAATACTATTTTAGTAAAAATAATAATATTTTTATATATAATGTTAACATGATCATAGTGTTATTTTTTAAGGATCCTTCAAAAAGGATTTTTTTTTGAGTAGTGAAAATAAAAATTTTATTAAAAACTAACATTTTGTTCAATTTAATGCCACATTTATTTTTAATTTTTTACATAAATAAATATTAATATCCATTAATAATATATAATATAATTAAATAAGTATGATTAATCATTATACATTATTTTAATATAAGTTAATTTTGGGTTAAAAAAATCATTTTTCTAAAAGTAGTTTTTATGGGAACAAAGTGTTTTTAACATCATAAATTAAATAAATTAATATTGATTAATTATATTAATAAAATGTTTATATTATATAGTGAATTATATATTTTGATATTAATTTTATATTTTTTTACTTTTAATTTAATGTATATAATTATTTTGTGTTCTTAAAGATTCGTTCTTCTAAAACATTTTTAAATGCTGGTTGCATGCTTATTTAAAATTAAAAACTCCCACTTTTAGAAATTGAATTTGTTAAACTAGAATTAATATATAAAATCACTATAATTAATATAATCTATGCTTTTAATATTAATTTTTATCCATGTATAATAGTTAACATTATAAAACATTGTTTCCATGTTTAAGTTTAAAATGGGTTTACTACAGGTTAAACCGAGGGATAAAGATAGGATTACCACCCTCACCTATCTAATTATTATTTTTTGTATATATTTAAACCTTTTCATATCCATAAATTAAATAATAATCAATTTCATGCACGTTTCCTAGGTTTGGGGCCTTAAATAATTGAAATCCATAAGAAATTCCATGTGTTTCTTTCCCCTCTCATATAAAATGGAATATTTTATCATCCCTTATTTAATTATTTGATAATTATATCTCATAAAATCCATTCTAAAAACCCATCATAGAATATTTCCCATTTTCTAGATTGTATACTATAATCATAAACCCAATTCATCAGAAATTTAGGTAAAATCCAAAGGAGGTCTCTTAAAGAAAAAGTGGTTAGAGATCCTATAAAGCAACACAGACCCGAGGTGAGCGTTTTATGTTAAAACTGTTTATTAAAAATATTTTATATGATTTAATTTTATGAAGATTAAATTGTATAATTTATATATCCTAAATCATATTTCTTTTATTCCCCTTTTTTCTATATAGTTCATATTATCTTTTAAATTTCCTCACACAAAGTACTCTAGAGATTAAATGAATGTTTCTATGGAAATCTATACTTTTTTCAATTTTGTCAGGAATCTTTTCATCCTTATCCAAATTTTATATAATTGTTTTAAGAATTATTTTACTATTCTTCATTTTCTATTTAATGATATTTTTTAATATATTTTACTTTGAATAGTGAGGTTTAAAAGGATCATTCTTATCAATTTTGAAATGCTATATTTTTTACTTTTAAAAAAATGTGGGAGGAGTTTTTATTTTAACATATAATGCTTGAATTAGTTTCCATAACATCGTGAATAAAATTTTCATTAAATATTAATTATAATTTCAATTTTCATTTTTAGAAAACATTTTTTCCTTAATAATTTTCAAATTCCTTGAGATTATAATTATATTATCTCAAAGAAAAAGGGTATGTTCAAAATGTCATGTCATAGTGATATTTTAAAGGTATAGTTATCAATAAAAATATCCTTTTATAATTATATTTATTTTTATTGATATGATTCTATTTTTAAATATATATTGTTTCACTATATTTTTCATTATAATTTTGATTCCATGTTTATGAAATGCATGACATGTATACCAATAATTACATGATGATATGATAAATGTTTTATGATCATCTGAAACAAATGTGTATAGTTTTAATTATTTGATTTTTGGTCCCAGAATTATATATTCATCTAATTCATTGGATTAAGAATGATATATTAAAATAAAATATAATCTGGATTGGGGAGTCAACTGGGTTAAGAATGGTATTTTTTCTAACAAGATAGTATTTCCAGAGAACCTTGAATAAGGAAATAATACAATGGGTAGTGAACCCAATACACTATTATAGTATTTATAGTGAGACTTCCCTAACGTAATGATTTTGTTTGAATTTGAGAAAGATATGAAATTATTTATTATGAAATTATTATTTTTTATTATCTCATGATTGGTAGTTGATTATTTTGAACTATTGTGTCTTATTTATATTGATTGATAAAAATTTATTCTATATTTCTGGATTTTGAAATATGAATTGATGAGTATAATTTTTATTGATTATATCCACTTATCATACCCTAATTCATAGATTGTGCTCACATGATATCATTGATTAATACCTCTTATATTTAGACTTTTTATAATCAATAATCTACCATCCTCATATTTACCTTCCCCAGGCAATGGAAAATGTATTTAAGTATGTTATTTTTATGTAGCGTTATGGTTTTAAACAAAATAATTTGAAATGTTGTAGATCGTTTATGTACTAGTTTTTGACACATCTATGTTTACAAATAAACTAAATCAGTGTATTAATGCTGTTGATAATATTTATATTTAATTGAAATTTCTGATAATAAGATATAATATTTATTTATGAAAAGTATGGGTTTATACAGGATCTACCACATTGCATATAGAGCTTTCCCATGTCTAGTCCCACAATAAGGAAATTTTCTCAAGAAACCAAGTAAGCATGATCAGATGTGAGTATATCTCATTTATCCACCACCAATTATGTCTATAAACATACCTGGTTTGACAAAAAGTTTATGTTAATATGAATACATAATTAAAAAAACCATCGTCAATCATTGACTTCTAAGGCACCGCCTAGGATATTTAATACATTTTAAAAAAATGATAGATTTATATAAAATAATATTTCATTATACATAAATAAAAATATTTGGAAGTATCCTAGGCATAAAAATTCATCATTAATAAAATGTAGGTATTATGTTGTATCATATGTATCTGATGTAATCTGGAATAAAATTCATACCCTTGGTAGTGTATTAGCTTTCCCAATTCAGTAAGGATAATGTTGGATCTTAGGAAGAATCTAAGGAATCCATGAGTCATTAGAAATAAATATAGATCCTATGAAGTATAATTTCCATCAAAATTCACCAATATATCTTGTCTCCTCCCATGATATATATAAAAACGTGTCCTTAATTGAAACCTCAGAATATGTATTCATTTTTGGGTCACCACATTAGCACACCACTTATGTCATGACATTAATTCTTAATTTTTTATAATCATACTCACCTCACATGCCGAATGATTTTGTAGTATTAATATTCATTGATTACCCACTAACAACCCCAATAGTGATTTATCAAAAGAATGAATCATATTATAAAATTTATAATGATTTTTATTCAATTTCTAGTTTGTCGGTGAAACCACACATCACAGACACACGAATAAAAAATGAATGGAATAGGTGGATAGATCACGGTCAACTTACCATAGGTTAATAAGATTATACTCATTGAATATTATATTCTAATTCAATAGAAAACTATGGAAATTTATGAATTAAATGAATTCATTGGAATAAGGAACAAATGATTATCATAGAATTAAGACAAAAAAAATGATGATACCTCAGTCAGGTTGGAAGAGGATTGTTATACATTCCTATAATTTTCACTCAAATCCATTGACTTTTGAATCCATAAATTAAAAAAAGGAAAACATACATAGAAGTGAGGAGATCATGGGGGAGTCACTAGTAGTGTTAACTAGATTAATGAATAGGAGATCCCCCATATATATTATCCCTAATAAATTAATAAATATATCAACTAAGAAAAAAGGGTAATGACATCACCATATAGGTTTCAGCATGACCTATCCTAGATTAAGGGCCACCACTATACTGTGATACCATTTTTTCATGACCCCACATAGGTTGTGATGTGACTTAGTCAAGATAAGGCCTTTACATCTACCAAGTATTCATTATGGAATGACCCCTTGGGTGATGAGGTGAGGCTCACTCCCCAGTCATATTTTTTCAGGTTTATAATTATTATTCATAGTCATGGCATAAATACACCCTTCATAGTGTGAAATATTCATTCCTATAAGTTATCACTACACAAATCACACTATGAATCTTTGGGTTGTGACAGGACATTCTTATGACTTATACAAAAGATTACACCCATCACCCATAATTTTAAGAACATATCATCATAACTCAATGGGTTTTTACTACATATTATGGTAGTTTTTAGTCACCACCTTCAACTAATCTTTTAGATGACTATACCACCCCAAAAACACCTTAAAATACATAAATAAATAAAATACATGGGTTTTGAAAAAATATATATAATTTTTTCATAGTTAAATAATATTTTAGATTTTGTACTCTCCATCAATAGATTATGTTATAGTTGGTAGAACCATGTAGGTTTATAAAGAAATATAAAATATTTCTAATACATAAAATCACCCACATCATTATAAGTACATATATATAATTAACTGTAATGTATAAATAAATTAATGTGATGAATAATTATTTCCCAATATCTCAATGAAAAATGATGATATAAATAGTCTAAAAAATAAAATAAAAATATGACCATCCCAAGTCTGTAAAAATCCCCACTTCACTTTGTATACTCTTAGATTTTCTTCTATCCATAACTATCTCTTCCATCAATAGAAACTATTATTATTCATCATACACAACCATGAATTGACGGAATTTATCTCTGAATAATCCACACTTTCTTCATGTCTACTAGGAACATATTGAAACCAATACAATATCTACAAAAAATGTAACACATATGGCCTTAGGTCTAGTTCATGGGTGAGTATGAACATTCCATGTAATATACAACAAAATTAGAAAATAAAAAACTAAATAAAACCATCATCTCAAAACCCATAGTATGAGTATTTATATGTTTGTGAAAAAAGATAATGATATTCCAAATTTTCTCTATAACTAAAAGTATTAGTAAAATTCATTTTAAACCTATCCATTTTTCCACTGACCCACATATATCAAAATACCATGAGTAATTAGGGAATAATATATTAATAAAAAATACCTTAATTCTAAATTATAAAGCCTAGACATATTCCAAATTGGGATGAAAACCAAGGGTTTATAAGGAGTCATAAGGCTCAAAATTTATATTCATCTCAACCTATCCATATTCAATATATCCACTAGAAAATATAAACTATAACATTATTCTCACTAAATTATATACATCAATCAAGGGAGTACCACACCCTACTGTCAACAATAGAAGTTACCATGTTTTGAAAAAAAATAGTAGGGAATCATCCACTTTGAATAAATATATAATTTGATCTGGGGAATATTATCACCCATCATCGTACAACCCAGATACAATAAAACATATTTCACCTCCCTAGAATCAGAAAGGTGAATTCATGCCTCACAATAAGACACCTAAATCGATATCGTATGATCAAAAGGATGAGGATAGTGTTCCCATGGTAAATATAGGAATGCCTAACTCTACCTATTGGATGAGATAGAGGTTATTGCACTCTATTTGTATAAGGGGAATACCTGACCCAATATATTTATCATCTTGTTGTCAGATAATATCATGCACTGGGAAGGGGTGGGGAATACATGAACCTATTAATTTTATGAGATAGAGGATCACACACTCTAGCTATATAGAAGAATACATAACCCTACTTGTAGGATGATAATGCTCTGATCATTATTCTATAACTCCATTATTTTTCTTACAAATATAACACCCAAATTTTCATATCTCACATCCCAAGTGGCATTAGATTGAATAAAGGACTCCCAAAATATCATCAAAGTAGAAAAATATTCATGATAACCTAACCAAATTCCTAAATTTTATACTGAGTTTGATAGTTGAAAAGAAACACCTTAGTGCGAAACTAAGGAACATGGGATCCTTTGAGTTTTTCACATGGTGAATCGGTAGTTGTGGAAACCCATGATTCATTTGATACATGATCCTATGAAATACATACACACCATAGTTCATTACCACATTATCCTAGATCAGGCCAAGTCAAACCAATAATGTAAGGTGTACGTATCCCTATGGTTGGCCCAAGTAGACATGCGCTTGTGACCCCACCAGTCATGCCTCGCAAGCTAGACAGTTGAGGAGGTTCGGGATCTTGTCGAACCTAGATTCCACCATTAGGTCAAAACCAATATTTAGGTTTAATTGATTCAATCTCCTTCCCAATCCACTGATTCTTGGGTGGGTCATCTTCTGCCTCCCATTAATAATTGGTATCTTTTCACATTTGTTCATTCTCACCTTTGATGATGATAGTTACCTACTCACACAACTTTACACCCCCTACTCAAAAAATAAGATTCCCTATTTTGAAAAATATTTTTTTCTATTTGGACTACCTTCAACAAACACCCTTCTCACATAAACCTCCCTTTATTACGCAAGCCTCTTCAATTAAATGAACATCCATTATTCCCTATCAACATGTTCTACATCTAACTAATGCCTCGTTTAACGACAACCCTTACTTTTTTTAGACTCTTCCAAGGTTAGGAGATAATTTTCCACATGTGATATAGGGAGGGATTGGTGAGGGATAAATAAAAAGAGAGTGACAGGAGGTATGTAGAGACATATATAATAATTTTATGTCATGTTCAACAATGATCTACAATCGAAAAAAACTCACATTGAAATAGTTATAAATCAACATGTCCAACACTATGAAATCTATGGATTATTGTTTATGTAAATATAGAACTTGAATTCTATAATATATTTAAGAATTCTGGAAGAATAATTAAATTAACCACAACATGGTAGAACATGAATTTTATTTCTCTAAAAATTATGTTATAACATAAATCTCATGAAAAAAGAGTGAATGAAAATTAAAAAATCCATCCCATTGGAAGGTCTCATTCACTAATTAATAATTCATCAACATTCATTAATACTATTGATCCCAGTAGGAGTTCTTCAATTTGAACAATATATCTCTTTCATTGGAATTCAAAAATTAAAGATTTGATGTGGTAACTTAAGGATTTGGTGATATGTGTAGATAATTAATGGTCATATATAGGTCTAGTTTTTTTATAACACATAAATTATTAAATTATTACATTAATAATTTATATTTTAAAATTAATTAATCTCTTTATGATAGTCATCCCTCCAAAACATCATTGAAAATGAAAACAATACCCACCATAAGGAAGAAACCCCTATTATAGACACAATAATTGTCATTTTTACCATCCAATATTCCTTTTATAAGTTATATTAATTTCATCTAAAATTAATGTGTGTGAGTTAAAAATAATAAATTATATTAAATATATTATTTTCAGGGATCCACAACACCCAAAAATGAACATCAAATAAACTTAGATGTAAACAGCTTAACAAGGAACAAAATAAACCATTTGATAATTCTTCAATGTTTATATGGTAGGGTTAATAAACCATTTTACTACTAGGGATGTCCTTAAACTCTAAAAAATATTGATTTATGTCTCGAACAAGAAAAATCAATGTAACTACATATAAATATGGCCATTGTTTTATAAGTCATAAATTAGTTGAAAATGTTTTTTCAATTTATTTGTGCATTTTTTTAGATTCAATAATATAAATTGGTTATGAAACCAATGAATCATGTTTAAAAAACATATTAAAAATAATTTTTTTATATAAATTGGAATTGGTTTAACCAATATATTTTATGTGGTTGTGGTGTTTAAGAATTAATTATTGACATAAATTTGAAATTGTGTAATTATTGGATAATAGGTCTATGATGGAATGTAATAAATTGATGTAATTTTATTATAGTTTTGGTTGATTTAAACTACGACTAAAAAATTAATGGTTGTCATTATGATTAATCATTATGTAAATTTAAAAGTTAGATGTGAGGTTATTGAATACATTTGTTACTATAACATAAAAAATGAAAATAATACGACCATGAAATAAATAAGTTCTAGAGTCCAAAAAATTTAAAAATTATAGGGAACCATCATCATCCATATATTATTTTATAAAAAAAACCCTATATATTAATACACTAGTTTATGTTTTAGTTTAATACTATAGAGTCAACATTCATGTTTTTATTCATAAAAAAGGACATAGATATAACTAAGGGGAACTAATATCTACCTGATGGGAGCCATATTTAAATTATACCCCACAAAAAATGATGTACGCTCCAACTAAGAATCATTCTCATACACACTACACTCCTATGGAACATATACTAATAATAATTTATAAAAGATGTATTTTAATTTTGAAAATATATAATAAAATAAATTTAAAATAAATGTTCTAATAATTTAAATCTGTTAAAATAATTGTATTTAATTTATTATCAATTGGGTATGGAGTATTTATTATCTAATTTATATATTAATAGTCTCTTTTATACACTATAATATACTTCACAATGGACTCTCCATCCTATTTAACTACTGATATCAAGTTTTCGTTCCTGACACACACACTACCTACCCCAATATATTCCAATATAAGCATTTATCACCATTTTAATCACCCCTTACATGTGAGGCAGATGATCAAATTATCCTTATCTATATCTAATTGGAGCACTAAAGAAAAACGGGTTTCATTGAATTTATTATTATACATGGTGGATATTGGAGAATATCATATGGCCTGGTGAGTCCAAAAGGGGGAATAAGAAAACTAGTGAGTGTATGATATTTTTTCTAAAGAGTATCATATATGTTATTAGAAATAATTTTGGTTATAGATGAAAATATAATCTATTTAAAACATTTTTATTTTAGCATTCCTATATCAAAAATAGTATGTAGTAAGTTATATTATGATATATGGTATAAATCAATAAAACATTAAAAAAATGGATTTAGATTTACTGAATAAATGTATTCTTAATTAATAAAAAATATAATTAATAAATATTTTAAAGGATAAATAGAAAAAATATTTACTAATTTACCCATAAAAATATTATTATCACACTACAATGTAAATTTTATTCCATCATCTTCAGCCTCCCTTATAATTTAAACTATTCAAATATCATATTATAGAGATATATTATGGTTCTATTAATGATAGGGATCACTATAAAAAAATATTCATTAAATTCATTGTCCACATCAAAAAATTATCTCAGATTCACATGTAGAAAAACACTCCACACTCTCTCAGCTCAATCATCTATATAATATACAATTATGTACTTTTAATATAAAATAAATAGATCATGTTCTAATGTTTTCATGTTCTGAAATAACGAGATAATTTTGCAAAATTATATTGTAATGAATTTTTCTTTATATCCTTATAAATAATGAACAATAAGAATTGAAATAATATAATTTAAAAATATCCTTAATAATTTAATTTTAAAATTTTTATCAACACTTCACTAAATCAAGAGTCTATGAATTAATTGAAGATAATATTATTTTATTTTTTAAACAATTTTTCATGTAAAAATATACAATACATAAATACCCTAATATACTATTCATTAAATATCCTATACTTATTTAATGGTTTTTAATCAAAATATCTCAAAAAAATATTACATTGTTGATCAATTGTCAATATTTAGAATTTACATGGAATAATATAAAATATCATTAGGTAATTAATATTATTATTTAAACATTTATTTATATGAAAATTTTTAGAATCTTACATTATAAGAAAAAAAATGATTCTATCATTTTTAATAACTTTTGATATGTCTGTCTAGTTTTTGAGATTGGCTCTAAAGTCTTCAACTTTTTTACAAAATCAATTAATAAATGAAATAATCTAAAATAAATTTTTTTTAGTAGAATATATCATGGTAATTTTTGGAACAATATTTATGTCATTTTAATTATGGCTATTATCCCAACATGTTGACTAAACATTGGGAGGATTATTGACTTACTATTGAACTATAAATTATTTACATTATCATCCACACATAAAACTCCACTGAATCATGTACCAATAATATATAATTACATTGAAAACTAGGGGACACTCATTGACTATATATCATTAACAATAGATCATTCTGGTAGATATTTTTTTTAACAAATGATATAAAATGACCTCGATTCCAAATGAATGAAAAATAATTTTTTCCGAATAAATAAACTTTTAATGATAAAAAATATGGATGGAAATACCTCTCTATAAGATACATTAATCCATAATTTATGGGTCCCTTAACAATAATATCCTTGATCAAATTCAAAATCAATTGAACCATCATAGTGAAAATTAATAGGGGTAAATATCATCTATAAATTGAAGAGTATAAAAATAGTGGTAAATATAACATATCTAACATTAATACCATGTAAAATATATTGTTTTAGTTCACTAAATCATGATTTATTACCTTAATATCAATTAGATACTCAAAAATTTTATCACTATTTAATGGAAAATATATTTTTCTAGATTTCTAAATACCACAATTACAATATGATTCTTCCATATATTCTTCGGAAATTAATCGTGGGTAATTATTATGAATCTTTCCTTGGAAATTGCCGGGTATTTGATTGCTATATGACTATTCATCAACACAATAGATCAATACCATGGGTATGAATTGTGTTGGATGTTCTGAATAGAGGATCAAAAATGAAGGTGGACGAATCAAGGGGGGACGAGATCAGACTAGTGGGATTTTGTTTCCTAATCGACACATGGTGTAGCTACGGATGGTTCTATTGGATATCTCTTGAAATCATTCGAAGATAAAATCTATGATCTCCAGCTATGAGAGGCTTTTCCAAACACAAAAATTCTATTTCCAATGAGGATGGTGGATCCAATGATGTGGTAGACAAAATATAAGAGAAAGCAAGGAGTTCAGAAAATCTCAATCTTCAAAGAGTGTATTTAGGGATTACATAAAAAGCGGGTCCACCTTTATATAACTATTGGGTTGCAGATGGGGTAAAATATAACACATCATGTGACATTAACACATTCCATGTGACACTTCCTTGATAACATATCATGTACCTCATAGGGAATACCGACACATCCATAAGTACATAGGATTTGACACATCAAGTACTAGGAATGATGTGTATGAGTACACATACACGACCAAAGATACATTGGTAAGGAAATATGGAATGAAAATTTTCAAGAACCCTCTACACACTTTTTGTTTCACTATAATGTTGTTTATAATGAGTTTTACATTCCATATGATGTGTACCACACATGATGACATGGGGACAGGTGGAAACACCTTGTACCCTCAATAAATGATGTGTTCCCCCTTAAAGGGTGTTTTTTGCCATTTGTTTCATTAATATATACTATTATTTGTTGACTGTGTTCCCTTGGTCCATTACCTCAATGGTAAAATTTGAAATTGCATTCACATCATAGGATTGTGATCCCCTCTAGAGGATGATTCTCATATAGAGTTCGTGTTGTTCCTCAGTGAAACAGTTGAGAATTCCTCTATCATCTTTATACCCTAGGTGGGGTTTATGGAATCATTGTGACCTCATTGAGCATGGAATTGATCCTTTATCTATATGTTCATATTGGTAGGGTTTGTGGAATCATTTAAATATGATCCCTTACATAGTGGGTTGATCTAGATTGGTTTCATGGTGTCTCCCATAAGTTCAAGGCATTACCACTTATATTAGTATTAGTGTCTTATAAGAGTGGTGATATTTCATCAGTAGGACCCTTGTAGAGTGGATTCTCCTAGAATGATGATTGTTTCGAGTAGAATCTTGTGGCTGGTAGTTTTTTCTGACCACTTGGGGGAATGATGTCTGTCTGGACTATATCTTGTAGTTTTATATTATAAATTTATTTCAATATCCTTTTATTGATCTAACTATACATTATCATTCATATTTAATGATTTTCAGGTGTCCTACATGGAATTTTTATAGTCACCCATGTATGGGATCTACCCTCATGTGTCATGACTTATGTAGATGAAGAACAATTTGATGATGTCTTGGGAGTATGAAGATAAGTTGGAGCTTATATTGAGCATGAAATATTGTTGTTTCTTGGGATTATTAATTTTATCATAGTCCTTGCCCTTGGATAAGGTTGAAATATTTATAATTTTTGTATGGGATTGTATTTCTCCAATTTTTCTCTATCATTACTTTATTGCCAAACTCTTGTTTTGGGATTATAAATTTATACATGCATTGGTTTTACTGGCTTTAGATTTTAGCATAACATGGACTTTCTGATTTGTGCATGTGTATAGGTACATGAGGATAATACCTCTCATTTGTGGGATATTTCTACTTGGTGTTATTCACTAGCCCATGACCTATTGGAGGAGGGAATGGGGTTGTCATGGTTTAGACCTCACCAATTCATGTCATGATAGAGTGCTATAAGGGCATTAATTTCTACCTTAGGAATGGAGTCGATGAGATTTGTTTGGGGAATCCTTGTTATGTGTCTCCTGTTTGGCTTTCAGGAAAAGGAAATCATTGTTGGTGTAGCAGCCAATGTATCCATACCCCCGTAATCTGATCACATATATTTAGACTCAGTACTAATAGGTATTAGTTACATAGAAAACAATGGTGCATGATTCATATAAGATTGGGTATTGTTTACATTTCCTTTTTGGGTTATCTCCATAGATATAGTCTTCTGATTATGAAACATATTTTATTATTTCAATATGCCTATGTGAATATGGCCATCCAGGATTCCACTATGTGATCATGAGGATGCTCCAATGATTTGTGAGGCTTTTTTATAGGGTATTGTATCATAGATAGCACTTGTGGGTGGTTTACTATGTATAACACCACCCGTTGAGTAGATTATATTTCTAGAAGTGCCCCAAAAGGAAAGACATAGGCCTAGTTCACTCAAAAAGATCCAAAGGCAGATAATTACCATGTTTTGGGGTAAGCCGTATCCCTAGGTGGATAAAGACTTTATAGATTAATTCACTCACACATGATGCCTTATGAGGACGCCTACAGATACGATTTTATTCCTCGTGGTGAGTGTTAGTTAGAACTCTACTGGGAGATGGTATTGTTTTGTGAATCAATCAAATGACAAGATAACTCTCTCATTATGAAACTTTCAGTGTCTCTACAAGAGGATTTATATTTGACCACATAATTATTAATGTGAATAAAGAAGATTATGCATCTAGATGAGGATAGTTTGACTACGGCCGAGTATCTGTTAAGGATTACTGATCTCTCACATTACTCCATGGATAGAGTGAGAGATACATTATTCAAAGCAGAGACCATTGAGTAGGGATTACACTTGGAAATCAAGGATTTGGTGATATTCCTTACCATTCCAACATGTGTTGGGGTACTTCAGTAGTCCTTGGTGGTTGAGATATTACTGGAGGAGGAAGCACTAATATTGGGGGGCTAGTTGTATAAATCCAAGAATTGAGACCTCTAAAGCATTCCATTGTCTGTAGTCATATGGATCCAAGCATGTGAAATGTTTTAGGAGGCGATCCTAGGACATATGATAAGTGGAATAGGGAGCACATGATGGATCAAATTAGCTGAGGGAGATGTTGTGTTGCTTATTTGATGGTAAAAGACATCTATCATAGGATTGTATAACCCATCATACAATTAATTGGGACAGAGTAGAGGGAGCACTTAGGTAGAGTCAGAGATATGATTAGGGTGTTCCATAGTGCATCAGACATGGAAGAGGGGCCAGTTGAGCAGTAGGAGGTGTATGGTGGTTTTACCAATTTCCACCACCACATTAGGTGGTCCACGCCATACTCATGTAGTTGGTGTTTGGAGATGAGGATTCATATAGGCTCTAGAGGACTATGAACATGGTGCTCTAAGAATAATAATAGATATGATCTATGTCCATTATACCATAGATATAATATTGACCAACACATGTGATATTAATTCAATTATTACCACTTCTCAAGTTTGAAACTTATAGATTATAGTTAATCCATTGGATCAACTAGTATGGTTATAAACACAGAAATTTATTGAGTCAGAGACCATACACATTTGAAGATAGTGTGATCTAACACATGGAGGCTATAGTTTTGCATGGGATACATTTTTAGATGTGATGAATCCTTAACCCAACATCTAAGGTATGGATTGGTGATCCACATTTCATGCCTATATTCACAATTTTAGGTAGTGGGTGTGGTGTGTCTATAGTTATGGGATAAGGTTTTCCTTTTTTGGTGTAAGGAAATCCTTGGAAGAGAATGATGATCTCCAAAACTAGAGAGTGTATTCGATTACTCACCATTTGACTAGAATGACACTTAGATATTTCAATTCTATTAAATTGCAGTTTCCTCCAGTAGTATTGGAGTATGAGGATATATTTCATGATTTTTTCTAGTCTTACCTCCCTTATGAGATCTAGACATATGCATTGATAGGAATTCTGGGATCACCTTGATATCTACACCAGCATGTTAGATTTATCATCCAAAGCTTCATGAGTTGAGTGTGTAGTTAGAGGACTTGCAATTGAAGAGATTTGTAATGCATAGTGTTTTCACCTTTTCATCCCCGGTGTTTCTTAAAAAGGAGGGCCAAATCTTGAGGTCATGTGTGGATTACCATTATTTAAACTGAGTGACCAAGAAGAACAAGTATCAACTAATCATTATTTATTATTAATTGGATTAGTTGAAAGTGGCACGCTTTTTCTTAATGATTGACCTCAGATCAAGCTATCACTAGATATGAGTTTGAGATGAGGATATACTGAAGATGAAATTCAAATGGTGGTATTGTCACTATGAGTATTTAGTGATACCATTTAGCATGAAAAACTCCCCTGCATTGTTCATGGGACTCATGAATCGGATCTTCCATCATTTCTTAGATTGGTTCTCGTGTACTTCCTTGATGATATCCCAGTGTACTAGGAATCCGAGGAGGATCACATGAGGAAATTGAGGATAGATTTGTACACACTTAGAGATAACCAACATTATAGTATGCTCTTGAAGTTTTGGTTCCAGATTTGATAGTTTCACATTTTGGAAATGTCATTGTAGAGGCTGGTGTGGAAATGGACCTAGAGAAAATTGAGGCAATGCTTTCTTGGGAGCCACCTATGACTATTATGAAGGTGTGGAGTTTCCTTTGGTTGTAAGGGTAAAATAAAAGGTTTGTACCCAATTTTTACAGATTATAATCACCCTTATTTGGTTTGAACTTAAAGTATAATCATTTAATGTAGAAATTAAGGTGCCAACTGATCTTTTGGTGGTAGTGATAGTGGTTGAAGAGTGGTCTAATCTTAATATTTCCATAATAGGGTGTTGATTACGTAGTGCACTATGATTCATAAGGGACCTGAAATGTTTCTGTTTTGATGTAGTGGTAGTAGGTTTTCACCTATATTTCATTCAAGTTGATACCACATGAGTTGAACTAAACAACCCACAGTCATGAGCTAGTATATGTAGTCTTTTCACTAAATATGTGGTGAAACTAACTAATGGGTGGGTGTTTTTTCATCTACTCTAAACATAAGAGCCTCAAGTATATCTTAACTCCAAGGGATATTAATCAAATATAGAGGTGATAGATAGAGTTCCTCCTGGACTATAACTTAGAGATAGTCTATACTTTTAATAAGGGAAATGGGGTATCATACTCTCTTAGCAAGAGATCATGTTCTAAGCTATTTTTTGAGGAATTAGAGAAGTTAGCCTCGTCTTAGTTTACTTTAGTGGAAATGGATGGTTATAAATATCTATAGTATAATGTTGTTACCCCACTACATTTATAGTGTTTCAAGGATTGTTATCATGGTGATATCAATAGTTAGATAATGCATACACAAATTCCCATCAGACATTATCTTGATGGATATTATGAATATGGGGAGAACACAATTCTATTCAGAGAGTGGATGATTCTACATTCAACGTTTCAAGAGGAGGTGATGTGTTAGATTCACACACCCCATTTAAAGGTACATATATTTGAGTAAAATATGTTCCAAGACCATCGGTGTTATTATTGGTGTCCACGTATGAAGATGGGAGTTACATAGTAAGTCTCTCAATTCCTTAATTTTTAATAGGTGATGGCGAGAACTAGGTTCTAGTGGGTTTTTCATAGAAACTTATGGTTTATGAATGTAAGTGAGATGTGGTATCCATGAAATTTTTTATGGGGTTACCAAGTATTTCAAGGGGAAATGATTCCATTTTATGGATCGTATAAAGACTCCCAACATCAGATAACTTCCTAGCCATTCAATAGTAGTTTTTAGTAGATATCTTAGGATTATTTTACATGTATGAGATAGTATAAATCTATGGAGTGCCCTGGATGATCATTTATTATCATGATTATTGATCCACATCACGATTGTGGAGAGGATTACAAGAGGCATTTTTGAATATTTTATTCCTGATCATGATGTTTCATGGAAATACTGATGGCTAGACTAATCATACCTTTCAGGTATATGAGGACATGTTGTGGGATTATATGTTGGACTTTGTCTGTATCTAGAATGATAAACTACCATTGATGGTGTTTTCATTAAATAATAGATACCGTTAAACCATTGAAATGGATCCATTCATGGATTTTTTATGGGTGACACTATAGGTCACCACTCTGTTAGACTCATCTAGGTGAGTTAGTACTCATGGGCCTAGAGTTGGTGTTCTCCACTACTGAGAAGGTATAGATCATCCTGTAGTGGATGAGGACTTCACGGATCCATTAGAAGTTATATATGAATCGACTAAGAAGACCTATGATAATAGAGGATGGATTCCATTTGTTCTTAAGGGTAGCACCTCAGCATTGATTGAGGGTATTTTTCTATAGTTTCAATATTTATTCGAGATATATTATCCATTTATAGAAACTTCTTAGAGATAGAGAGGTGGCATACTTCTTATCTCTACTGTCGTAGATGGATCATGTACATGATTTCTTCCATGAATCACAACTGAGGTGGTACGTGCATGACCCATCTCATTTTACTGACTAGGGTGAGCTGGAAATTGAGGATGAAGATACATTTTTGAGTACCCAGTAGATATCTATGATTGGCGTAAGAATATCCATTGTGTATGATCGATTCCCCTAGAGTGTGTTTGATGGAAGTATGTGAATATTCTTGAGATCACCTAGGAGTGAGAGTCCTATATGTGAGACTAGTATGCTCATATTTTTGAACTGTTTTTTCTCTTTTCGGGATAAAAATCCCTAATTTGGGGGGAATGTAATGGATATGATTTTCAATATCTTATTTTTTTCATTTTATATCGATTACTTTCGAGGCCACTCACAAAGACATCATGTTATTTAAAGGCCTAGTGTGCTAGGAATAAATGTTTGAAATATATTAAATGTATTAAATAGCACACATGTATAGTTTTCTAAAAATATTTGAATAACTCCCAAATAGGGACCCATATTAGAAATAAGGGGGAACTATTGTGTTTCAAACATAAGTTTTACCTAAGGTATAACTTACAATTTTTTGGCACTGGGTATTTGTAAAAAATTCATCATGGTTGTTAAATGAATAAAATATTAATTTATTTTATTTTACATTATTCATTGACATAGAGATTGAACAACTTATATATGTATTTAATTATGCGGGATACATAGTTTTCACTATTGAGTCCTAGTGATTCATATAACCATTGTAGAGAAATTTGAGGATATTACATTGGATAATTCCAATTGGATAATATTTTGATTATTGGTGCACAATGAGATTCAATGATCTGAAAAATGATAACAACACAGCTTCATTATTCCTTGGAGATCGATCCAAATTAAGGTAGGATTTTTTATTTTTATTTTCCATTTTTTAATCCTAAATGAACACAGATGAACTCCATGAATATAATTGATACATGAATCATCAAAAGATTTAATAAGATGGATTTATTTTATTTTTTGTATTGATTTTTCCTCATTATTTTCCTTATTCTATGAAAATTTATTGAGGAAGAAAGGAAATGTGTCATGGTTCATTACTCAATTTTGATGGTTGTTTTATTTCTTCCCCTCATTCCTAGCACATTCATCATGTGTATTAATTTTTGCCCCTGCTTTTGAGATTACCAAAATTTGATGATTGTGTGATCTTTCTTCATTGAAATAGTTCAATATCATTGGTACAAATTTCAATGGAGGTTGATATTGGAGGATTGAAAATGATAGTGGATTATTTTTGGATGAATGAGACTAGAAATGGGGGATAAATTTATCTCGGGTGATGAATAGTGTGGCTAAGGATTGTGTGAGTGGATGTTTCAAAAATAGTTTCAACCCATATATCCATAATCAATAGAAAATAGAGTCTTAGAAGAAACCAGATATTTATTTTTTGGTGAGGATTATGGATCTGGTGATGTGGAATATGATGTAGAAGAGGAACTAGGGATTGTGGAAAATCTAGGTCTACGTGCCATGTATTTTTGGATTACACTCTATTTGGGACACCCTAGAAGCTGCACTGGGGTTTTATATAGAGTTAAATATCCCAGAACATGTGACATTTTTACAAACCATGTGACCATCCCCTATAATCTTGATGTGTAACTCATAGGGTACAAATACATGGCTAGAAGTACATAGGCTTGGACACACCATGTACTGGGCATGTTGTGTACGAGTACATAGATAGTTTCCGAGATACACTAGCATGGATAGACAGCATGGGAAGGTTCTGAGTGACCTATAGAAACCATGTGTTTCACTCACACATCATTTATGTTGATGTTTACATTCTTTGTCAGTATTTACCACATAGGAATACCAAGGGATAGGTAGAAACTCTTTGAACTCTCCATACATGTCATGTTTCCTCTTAAAGGGTGTTTGTAGACCTTTAATTATTTATTCTGGACTAGTCTTGGTTGTGGATGATCCCCTGGTGCATTCCCATTAGGGTACAATGAATCATTAAATCCACATCATAAGAATGTGATACCCTCTAGAAGATGATTCTTAGGTATATTTAATGATCTACCTCTGTGAGACAAGAGTTTGATCCTCTATCATCTTTATACCATATAAGGGGCTTGTGGAATCAGTTGTACTTACTTGATCAGGGAATTAATCCTCCATCTATTTGGTCATATCATTAGGGTTTGTGGTATCATTGTAATATGATTACCAACAAGCGGTTTGATTCAGATTGGGTTCATGGTGTCCCCTAGTAGTCCTTGCTATGTCCCCATATCTGAGTATCAAGGTCTGCTAGGACCAGTGAGATTTATTGGGTAGTGACCAATGATCATGAACTCTTGGATGACTATTTTCAATGATAACATAGCTAATGGAGTGGATTCTCTTAGAACAAGAATTAATTCCAGCAGAATTCTATGGCTTGTAGTTGGTTGTGACCACCTGGTGGCACAACACCCTTAATGAGTGTATCTGGATGGTTTTTTTTATAAATTGGTTGTTATATCATTGTATTGAGATGAATATACCTAATTATTTATGTATATTTTTTATTGTTCTCTACTAGGTATTGTCATACTCATATATGGATGGCATCGTCCCACACATTTCATGTCTTATTCAGATGATGGCCCATTTGACGGTGTTCGGGGTGGAGGTGGAGCAGTAGGAGCATATCATGATCAATAAACCCAAATTTTTTATATATGTTTTCATTTCATGGTAGCCCTTTACCTTGGAGCAGTTTGGACACTATACAGTTTTTGGTTGGTCTTGTATTTAGCCCCTTCACTTTTAGAACATTACTACCATTCTCTAGTTGTGGGATTATAGATGTATACATCAATTGGTTTTGGTTTTCTTGACATTTCAGAATTTTATGGTCTAGGAGATGTGTGTGTGAATATAGGTATATTAGGAAGATGTCTCCAATTTGTGAGTTCTTCATACTTTTTATTGGATTCCAACCCCTGTCCTTTTGGAGGTGGGATAGGGTTATTCACAGGTCGGAACCCACTAGTTCAGGTCTTGACATTATTAGTATGGAATTCTTAAAACCACTACTAATAATAACATTATAATAAATTAATTATGGTTTTAGAATAGAGAATTAATGATTAATTATTAAGAGTATTTTTTTACTTTTATAATATGATGAAATAATAACTATTTTACAAATGTAATAGTGTTTAATGATGTTTTTATGAAAATATTATAAATAATCAACCACAAAAAAACTTTCTCCATAGTGAATTTTGATACTTAATTAATTTTCAATTATTTTATTGATTGACACCATTGTTATTTCCCATGTATTTTTTTCGATATTGAATTGGAGTGAGATGATGGATCACGTGTGATTTCACATAATGAGTCATTTTTATTGTGATAAAATATTCAATATCCCAAGGACCAGTTTAGTACCACTAATAGGGTGTATGAATTAGTTATTCACAAATTTTATGAATTTAATCAATTTTAAATCCAACCCCTTGAACCTATTAATATTCTTGATCCACCCAATATAATCTCACATCCTCATCTTAGGGTAAATCGAATTAAATAATAGAGAATCATATAGTATTTACAACGTTTTACCTAGAATCATACTCATTTTCAAGGTAATTAACCCCTATAAATTTATTCTCCACTATCTCAAACATCTATACACAACCAAGCAAAATTAAAATTTTTCTATAAAGACTTCACTATGTCTTCCCTTACAAATTAATCCCAAAAAATCCATTCTGTTTTTTCTTCTCCCAGAATCCACTAGAAGACTTATTCACTTCTCTATGGATAATCCAAAACAAACAAAAAATCATTGTACTAATGGATTATGGCCTTCTTACACAAGACTACATGATCGGGTTTTTTCATTTAAAATTATCAAAGGTCTTCAACAACTATAGGCTACATGTATACATGAAATAAAACTCTTATCATATTTTGAATGGTATTATTCTCTCAATATTTAAATATATAGTCTTTCCCCTTTAGGGACTCCATGATTCGTCTCACCATCCTTCATAAATAGTTTTTAATCTTAGATTATCTCAAAATTATATCAATCTATGCATAGACTCAAACATTTATTCATCAAATTTACAATATATTTAATCTCAAAGAATAATATATCTACAATGATATTTTATATATTCATAATCTATATCTTACATTAAAATTTATGGAAGAAAATATTCAAATTCATATCATGAGGTTATTTTTCCATTTTTAATTCTAATTTAAATATGGAATTTCTTTAAATTTAAATCCAACAAGACTTGAGATGTAATCTTATTTAAATTTAATATTATATATCATCTATAAAACCTCAAAAAATCAATTTATCATTAATTATTTTTCAGGTAATTTGAAAACAATTGTGTTATCATCATTCCTAAAACATCACATGAGTTAATATAATGTGTCCTATTATTTATTTACTAATTTAACAGCATGCATATGAAACTTCATACATGTATCGATCCCTAAAAATATTAAATTACTATGATGTATATCCCATGAATCCTAACTTATGCTCATTGTCACATTTAAATAACAGAAGTGATAAATTATCATTATATCATTATTTTATAAAAATACCAACAAGTATCACTACATGTGTGAATAATAATATCTATCTTAGTAATTGAATTTTATCACATCATTAATGGTGAATGTTGAGACTCAAGATTTTGTAAATCATTTATTATTGAACATATTAAAAAATATGTCTCATCAGTTTATCATCATGATGGATTGAATATATGGGGGTGATGTAGCTATATTATCTTCATCCCAAAGAAATTCGGTGCTTAATTATTTTCCACAAGAATGATCCATGGTCAAAGAAGATATACATGGAATTTCGTAATAACAAAAATTCACTAGAAAAAATGTTGAAAAATATCATCCACATAGGAGATACTTCTACATGGAATATCCACACGTGATCAGAACCCAAACTCATGAATGACTCATTTTTCCTTCAATTTTCCAATTCATAGAATATCTATTCTAATTATAACTATAAAATGGTTATTTTAAATGTAGAATCTCATCATCACATATTTCATGGAGATTGTATCTTGTCATAATATTTGATCATTGGAATGTATCTTCTCTTTATATGGTGGATGAGTCTTTTAATATCATTATGAATAAAATTAGACATCTTGATAGAGTACCAAAATGTAGAATATAAGACAATGGGATTGTTAGATAGTTTTGATTAAATAGATCATGAATATTTCATTCATTCCATTTGAAATGCATGAATATAGTAACTATAACTCAACATCATGCATCCAAGATACTAAATGGTTTCTTATTTAGAATAATTACTTAGGATCCCCAATCCATTATCTCAGTCATTTATAATATATTTAATATATTTTTATTAATCCATTTTATTAAAATATTTTTTATTTCAAATATTTATATTTTTTATAAAAATAAAAATAAACAAATATGTTTTAAAAAATTAAAAACATATATTTTATCATTTTTATAACATTTATATACTTATATCATGATATAAATATGACATATTATAAATTTACGAGATTTATAAATATTATTTTATGATTAAATATATGATGTTACAATTCTAATGTTCATGTAATTATTCTTAATGGTAAAATTACTATTCCAATGATATGATTATAATACCAATAGTCAGATTTTCAATTATCATATGGGTTCTCTAATTTATATAGATAGCAAATATTTCATTCAATTTTCATTCAATTATCTTTCCATTTATGGTGATATATATTTTTTACTTTCAAAATGAATATTTTATTATTAAAATTATGATTCATTTATACAGTGTTGTTTCTATGTACGATCAATATAGGGATCAAGGAAATACAAAACCTCATACTATAGTTATCAAAGTTTCTAAATTTTCATTATTATAAATTTTTAATTCCATATGGCCTTATTTATTCTTTAAATTTATTTTTCAAGATAATATAATAATTTTTTTCTATTTTTCATTATGTCTTTATTGTGCTTTATATAATAATACATTATTATATATAAAACATTCATATAATCATAAGGGAAATTGAATTGATAAAAATTATTGTGTATATCACTCTTATTCACCAATTAAATTTTTTACATTTAATTTAATTTAATTTATAAAAATAAATTGATGAATTTACTTATGTTTTATGATATTTATATTTCCAATTTATCCTCATAATTTTGGTTGCATCATAATACATTGACTAGGTGAGTTTTCCTATTAAATAGAACTTTTTTTTATTATCCAAGGTTGTTTCTATATGCACTTCATAAGAATGATCATACTCAAATAGTGACACTTATTGATTGAATAAATATAAGTGATTAAGTATGTACTTACTTAGGAAGAATGTGTGAAACACATCATGCAGTTGAGATAATGTTAGTGGTAGTTGTATTCATTAAGCTATAACTCTAATGTCATCAATAATTTCAATGGTCCCAATGTACCTAATATAAATATTCCCCATCATCCCAAATATATTGACTCTCTTCCATGTAGATATACTATGTAAAATTATATCCCAAACCTCAAAATCTATATCTATTCAATATTTTTCAATATATCTCATTTTTTGACTCTGACCTATATATATGCAGTGCTAAATAGTATTGAATATTTATACAATTTCTTTTACTATTTCTAGTACCAATAATTTTTTTTCACCAACTTCATACCAACAAACTAGTGTTCAACATAACTTCCCATAATTATAAAAATATAGTACCATTTGGATACTTGAGTGAATGCTTTTATTGTATGAGTACTTATCTATAAGAATATAATAATATCATCCACCTTTAAAGTCTACTGATAAATCTGTCAATATGTTCTAAAATTATTTGATGGTTCATTTAGATTGACTATTTGTTTAGGGGTGATAATACACACTGAAATTCAACCCAACGTTTAGAGAATATTTATGATTTTTTATAATATGGAGGTAAAAATTCTATCTTGGTAGGATATAATCTAAAGTGGTATTCCATGGATCCTCACCACTTATTTGATGTATATTCATTCAAATTTATCAATTGATAATTTCTATTAAATAAAATTAAATGACCATTATTTGCAATGAAATCCTAAAACACCCATAGACTATTATTTCCAATTGATGTATTTAGAAGAATATTAACAACATCAATGGTGATGTTTTCCCATTTCATGTAGTTGTGGGTAATGTTTTCCTGACCCCTTAAGTAATTTACCTTTTATACATCACTATATGGAATACCTTGGAATTTTAGGTGTAGTCATCAATTTCCTTCCACATTATATACCACTAATAGTTTTTATAAAGATCATGATACATCTTTCTTCTCCCTATATAGATGGACAATTTCAAGATATGTGAATCATTTAACATCTCCTTATCTATCTCAGGACTTGATGAAATGCATATTCATGAACCAAATCTTGTAACTCTTTCTTAATCAATTTTAATCTCTTTTGATTTCCATTTTCTCAAAGCTTCCATCAACTTTGGTATTTTCAGATTATTCCTTTTAGAATACATTATTTTCTAAAAAATGATGGTTGAGAAATCATTTGATAAATTAATGATTATGTTTTTTTTATGATTCCCATTTCCTTTTATTTCATTTTTTGGATGATCAGATCCATATCTATCCTCATCCTTAATATGTTTTTAAGATTCTTTCTACCTAGTGAATATTTATTATTAGTTGTCTTCCCATGATGGTAATGTACTATGTAGTTATATTCCTTGATCATCTATAATTGTTATCATGGGTGGATGTTAAGTTCCCTATGTGTAAATGTATATTTTAGGAGCATATGATCCATATATATTTCACACTTCTAAAAATAATGATAGTGATACAAAATTTTCAATGGGTGGATTAATGATACCACCTCTAAATCATTAATTATATAGTATTAATCATGAATTTTTATCTTCCTTGAATTCTAGCATACTACTTTATCATTTTGAAATAAATTATACTTCATATGCCTTTTTGTAAGAATCACTATATACCCATAATAGTTCCCTGCATAAGGGTATAGTGAGGACTAGAATAGTGATAGGACTCATTTTTAACACCCCTAAGTATCCTTATAATTCATTAGCCTAGGAAAAAATTGCTCCATTATGGGTATGCATGGTTAGTTTGTTTGAAAATACTGATATTTTTATCACAAATCATTAGTAATACTTTGTTAGTCTAGTAAAAAACAATATATCAATTACAGATTCTAGTCTGGGACACTCCTTAATTACCTGTGTCTTTGAAGGGTCCATATATATCCCTTTGTAGGTTTAATCATTCCCCATTTATGATATATACTATATCTATAAATAATATTTATTATTCCTTCCATATATATTCTCTTTTCATAATTTCAATAGAAAAATATTCAATTTCTCCTCTTGAACATAATTTATTTTGATGTATATCAAAATATAATCTATAATGACTACCATTTTTTTTTTAATCTCTATATAATATATTCATCAATTAAAAGAATATTTTTAAAGAATTAGTGAGTCTGAAGGATATCACATTGAATTAATAGTGTTCATATTTTGTTTGAATGACACTTTTTGGAATAACTTCCTTCATAAATTTTAATAAGACATACCCCGGCCTATGGTACATCATAAGGATGTATTGGGCCCTACCCAGTTTATTAAACAATTCATCAATCAGTTTCATGGAAAACATGTTATTTATAATTACTTTTTAGTGTCCATGAAAATCATTACAGAGGAACATTGACCGATTCTTCTTTCTGACTAGAAGGACCAGCTGTCAAGACCCAACCTAGTGGGGGCTTGTGACGTAAATACCCAAATCCAGCATCCAACAGGTAACAGGATAGGGACTAGTGCTGAATTGGCGTATTACACACATAAGAAGAATTTTTCAAATGTACGTGTACACATGAACAGATATCCAAGCCTATAAAAGGAATAAAAGTAAAAAAATTGATAATGATTGCATATATCTATAATACCACATTTTAAAAATGGAATAATGTACTAGAATGAATAAAAAGGTCCATATACAACCCCACCCAAATCAGTAAAATAAAATCTGACATGCTTAGAAGGAGGGGTGTGCTATCAAATGATACACCAGTATATATATTTGTCTATCTAGTAAAAACTACGCTCCACGTGTTCTTAGACCTCCATCAACTATGTAGAAATACTCTCATCTACATACTAAAATACATGTTTGGGAACATATTGTGTATTATTTACTATAATAATACTGAATTGGACACCCATAAAACACCAAATATAAATATTAAAGAGAAGTAATCTCATAAAACACCAGTATGTCAACAAGATATGATATATAATAAAAACATAGAATACCCATGATATACTATTAAAAGGAACAAAGTCTCAATATATCACAATAACTGCAAGCCATAAAAATTCTCAAGGTATTATGGTAATGATCCTTTGTTTGGAACCACTCCCCAAGGTGCACTGCTACTAAAAACCCTCATCACAGAGGTTACACTCATCAACTCTATCCAAGAAGATTCTTGATGAAAATAGATAGGGTTATTCAAAGATAAATACTCCATTGAATTAATACCCCATTGCAAAGATCATATATGGATACTTGGATAGGTGTCAATGCACATGGATCATTGGGAGTACACCCAACCCTATTGGAAACATCCTCCTATATAGGGGATCAATGATTGGGTAAATATTAGTCATGCTGATTCTAATGACCCTAACTAGGGAATAAATGAAGTAAATGAGGATCACATATAGCCACTCAGAGGGATACATGCTCTAAGTCATTGAACAACCCAGTCGAAGATGGATGAGAAAAATTACTTCAAAATAAGAGAACATACCCACATTGCATTGATTAAACTATAGTTGTAGAGAGGTCACACTCTATGACGGGAACATTATGATACATAAAACCCTTATATCAATTAACCAAGGGAACATACATAACCAATATTGGTCCAAAGAAGATCACACAAGCTCACAATAAAACTGAGAAGAGAAGGAGGACTCCAACCTATCCTCAAATGAGTACATATTATTACCATAGGATTACATGGAATGTCACACATATCTTGGTGTTGCATGTGTATCATGGTCACACGACATGAGGTTTTCCACAATTAATGATGTGTCTTATGGGTAAATGTGATATATATGTCACTTAGGAACTCATCATTCCATTTTTCTTATTCATTTGTACATCAGATCATTCTCATGTACTTTGTTGTGTTTGAGTACACCACTCTACCCATGTACTCTGACCTACCCATGTACATCCCTAGTACTCGACATGTTTTTCCTCAATCCCACTAATGTGTATACCCCCCCTACATGTTGATACATCAACCATGAGTCACACAGTGTGCGACTTCACACACATGGTGTGTAACACTACATGGACTCATGGTCTTTACCTCATGTACATGCCATGATGGTCAGTTAAGGGTCACATGGTCTATTACATGTGTCACATATTGTGTGATACTTATCTCTACATAAAAACATATCACCTCACTGAGTGGATTACAAAGAATGTGTTCATAGTATTACACGCCATGTAGGTGGGTTTTTCAAAAATCCCACATGATTATTTTTATGTCATCATTTGTGCCTCAAATCTCATTTAATTCCCCATGATTTCACCCATGGTACTCATATATGGTCTAACCATGTCTCATAGTCACCTTATTACAGAATTCTAGCCTCCAAAATTTCATGTCACACCTCCCATTGCCTTATCTCATCACGAAGTGAATACCCACGCATGATAATATAAGAATTGTACCTAATCTACTTTATTCTCAAATTTTAACATGATTCCATCATTAAATATGGAATCTAGACCGGTAGAAATAATTTTTGTGGAAAAATATCTAATGTACACAATCTATTTTTGGGTATTCTTCAAACTTCTAGTCAAAATTATTGGTCATAATGCTTATTTATTTTTAATGAGGGTTGAATATGTTTTTATAGAGTTTATATGGAGTGGTGATTCTTGGAGAATTGTTTTGGATTCATCTAATTTCATTGGATTTCACACATGGTAAATGATCCATGAAATAACCATGATTGTTATTTATAATGATCTTAAATGTTGAAGACATGTGTTAAAAAGAACACATTGTTTACAATATTTTTTGTTTGATTAACGAAGGCCATGATATAATAATTTCATATTGCATGAAGTAAATAAGAGTAGAGAAAGTTGCCATAAAAAATAAAATTACATTATGAATGAATTTTCATGAAGAATACAATTGATAAGATAATAAGAAATGATTAGGTAGTCATTTTCGGATGAATGTTCTTGGAATTATATTTTAGAATGCTAGGAATTTCATTTATAATACTTAGATTATTTCTAATCATTCAAGGAGGCCATAATCATAAAAGAGGTCCAACCCAAATGATAGTTGAGGCCATGTCTTAACCATTAACTTATGTGGGTCCATTGATTACCACACCTAATGGGAGCCATCCCAGGCCAACTAGTAGTTAGCATCGGTGGGTGTTGTATTTGCCCACATATATGGTTGTGTATAAGGCCCTCATCATGCATGAGTGTAAGGAGAATAGAGTACCAATGGACACATAGGAGTGTCACCATGGTGGCATGTGTGAAGGGTTTAAATGGTGAAAATCCCTGATATCCCACTAGTGGAGGAGTAGTAACCACCTGAATGATATAATGAATCATTGATGAGTGTTTAAATCGAGGTGGGAAAAATGAGAAAAATATTCTATTAATCTGTCTTAAAAAAATGTACATATATGATTGACCATAATATAGTGAAATTCTAAATATTTTATCAAGTTGGGTATGCCATATTCTTCTTTGGATCCCCAGGAGGAGATTCAGTTCTCTAAAGCATAGCTGATCCTTCCATGATCGATCTCTTATCATATTTGAAGATTGTCTGAATTGAATCATGGTCATTTTATCATCTCAATATTCATCATGCAAATACAACTTTCATGCATGTTCTAAATCTATGAAATATTATTTCCTATAATTAAAACATATTTACATGATTCCTATCGAATAACTAATCATGATTAATTAAATTGATCTTGGATTAATAAGGAACATGGGAACATTATCACATACATGTGAGGAGCTCATGGAATATGATACTCAAGGAAGATAGAAAAACACCATTTTCATGGTAACCCCAAGAGACTATTGTATTTAAATAATATCCATGACATGGAGGTATTTTTGGAACATTGATGAAGACCTCAAGGTGGAATGAATAGTGGCGATGAGGCAGTGCACATTTTCTATAAATTTCATATTCACTGAGACTGATAAGTTGATGCATATTTTGAGAATAAATCATTTAATATACAAAAAAAAAGTATCATTGAACCCCAATATTTATTTAAAAGAATAGTATATACATGAAACACTTGCCTTGCGCAAAGGATAATCCTGTGGAAATATTAATTGAACATAGATGAGTAGTTTTTCTTTGTAAATAACTTGATTGAAAAATCCATTTGGGAGGATCTATAATCTTATGTTTAGGCTCCTAGATTGTGTGAAATTTTTGAGGAAATGAACTAATGTTTCACCTACACTGTGATATGGGATCAGAAATAAGAATATATCAAATATACCATGTACGAATAAGGTCAGGGGTGTAGACTATTTTGGGTTCTTATCTATTTAACACAAAGGATTTACATTCATAAAGAAAATTCTTATAAAAATGTGGGTTCATGACAACCACAGAGCATATTCACATATATGAAACACATATATTGACCCTAAACTCAAGAAACAGAAATATTGTGAGTGAATAAAAGGATTTTGTAAAGAAATAAAATTGAATAGTGTGTTTTTGAGGTTTCATGAAACAAAAAACACTTGGATGCATTCATGCATGATTATGCACACGTAGAGAAGTACTTGAGATACTTGAACCAAGTCTTTCAGATTTCATGATACCCATGCATGAATTGAGTTTTAATTGATAATTTAAGAACTATTGGTTTGATATTGATTATTTTATTCATGAATTAAATAATAAATTATGAATTTTTTGGCACAACTTTTACATATATAATTTAGGCTAGGACTTTAGACAGAAGGATGATATATAACTTGATAAATTGTTGCATTAATTCAATGGATTGTATTCAAGTGACCATTCTTATTTTTGAAAGACCGTCATCACTAAAAAGGTACTTGAAGTGTTACATGTGCTATTCATATCCAACAAGCTCATATAAGAAGATTATAGAATCATCTTATAGTATATCAAGCCATTGAATAGTGGTGAAGCCTTACAGTTGGTTCTTGTAGTAGGTGATGTCTTTCTGTATGAGTGAGGAGAAAATAGAGTGTCTCAGTTGGATCTTGAGTAAGAAGTCTTTTGGTTGGATGCAAAAATAAACAAAGTATCCTTGTTAGATCAATAATATAATTCTTTCAATTTGAGAAAAAATCCATTGTAATCATTTTTTTCATAGATAGGATTATATTAAAGAATCCATGCTGGGGGGAATAACAAACATGGAAATGAGTCATACTTTATTCAAAATCTTGTAAATAATATTTGATCCTCTCTCTGGTATTATTATAGAATAAGAGGTTTTATTGTGAGATAATATTAGGTATATTCAGAACTATAACAAGTTTAGGAGGTTAAATTGAAAAGAAAATGCATTTCTAAAAAGAAACTATTGAGTCACCCCTCCTCTCTCAATGATCAATCCAACATGGGATTAAAAAGTGTTATCATAGTTTTGGTTACCTATAAAGATCCATTTGATTATTTATGAAGTTGTAACTTCTATATATGAGTGATTTTATTCAGTTAGATATTTTTCTCAAGACTGAAAAATCTAAAGAAGTTACAGGAATGGAAGATAATGAAGAATCATAGTGTAAATGAAGAGACACCTAAAATTATCTGTAATCTGAAAGTTACATGTTGTAATAATAATTTCAATTATGAGTGATATATAAAATCCTAGTAAATATTTAATGATTATGGATCAGTTAGTGATATTCATTCTTTATTAAAATATCATCTGAATATTATTCCTAGGGAAGTGTAAAATCTATTATTTCTTTCATCAAGGGTAATCATGATGGAAAATTAAAACATGAAGAAGAAGATAATTCAATGAAAGAAGTATTTTGTAGAATGGTTGGAATATTTAGCACTCTCAAAAAATGTTTCAATTTGAAGTTTGAAACAATTACTCATTTCAATCTATTATATGCTGAGGTAATTAATGAATTCAAATAAGTTTTTATGAGAAATAATTCCTTGATATTGAGTTTTTATAAGACTTCCACGCATTCAAAAAATTTCACAAAGTATCTATGGTTTTCAAAGTGTCTTAATTATAGGATAATGTAAATAGGGTAAAGGATCTTGATAATTAATTATTAAAATCAGGGAATATTCATGAAGAAAAATCATTGAAGTTGAAGGAGGAATTATAAAATATTTTGAGATCAGTTGGGGATGAGAAAAACTCTATCAACATTATTTGAATATAGTTGTAGGTGTGATTAGAGAATCAAAAAATGCCTCAATACAGAACTTCCAATATCGGTTTGAAAAGATATATATCTACACAATTGTTTTATGAATATCATTACTTATAGAAGATCTTATGTGATTTTTCTAATTAGATGG
The DNA here is from genome assembly GCA_963277665.1 of Viscum album. Taxonomy (NCBI): domain Eukaryota; kingdom Viridiplantae; phylum Streptophyta; class Magnoliopsida; order Santalales; family Viscaceae; genus Viscum; species Viscum album. Next base: position 1,053,123,492 of record OY728131.1, on the reverse strand, counting down.
AAGCATCATCCAAGAAGAAGGTGTCTCATATCCTAGAAATTATATTTTATACTAATTATGATTCAATTATTGATATAGTTTTTAAAAAAATCTCTAGGAAAATATAGATGGTAAAAATTTATGATAAACCCACCACATAAAGGGTGGATGTGAAAATATGATTAATGATTTGTTCCCCAAGATGTGTTCGAATTAGGGATGGATCCACTCAGAAGAAGAAAGGTTCACAATATGTGAAATTTAAAGGGGCCACTCCTCAAGTTTAATGAATAAGGCTTATAAAATATTTTTGGTGTTGTTGGATGTTTCGAAACAAGTCCTTGAAATATTTGAATAACATGTAAATTTATAAAAATTATAGAAGGAAAACATTTATTGATAGAAAAGATGAATAAAATGGATGACCCTCATTACATAATATAAATCCATAGAAAATATAAGGTAAAAATTCCACCATGGCTAAAAATCAAGAAAATAATTTAGATAAAATTTCCCCCAAGATGTTTCAGATGAAGATAAACTAGAGTGCTTCATCTCAGAAGAGTGAGGTAAATAAATGGACATATATAAAGCTATATGAAAACACCAAAAAACATGTCAACATTCCCAAATATATTCTCATGATATTTCTAACAGAATTGGAGAAATTTATAAAGATATAATAACCCCAAAAGTTTTATTTCAAATTGATAAAATGAAGATTCAATATGATGAAGTATAATTTCATGGGAGGTTTTAAAAAAATAACAAGTCATGTATTAAAGAACCATTGTGTGAGAGATGTAATAATGTTGGACACATTTTAATAGAATATTAAACCACATTTAAAGCATAAAAATAAACCATGATGTTATTGAATCTTTAATAAGAAGATGCATATGATTTGATTTATAAATAATGAATAACTATATCACACAATGAAGTTGTTGGAGTAAAATATCAATGTTTTAAAAGGATAAATCAGATTTGAAATCCAGATGTGGAAGCATGAATATAAAGAAAGTGGACCAACATGGTCTAGAAAAACATCTCAAAATTCCTTATTCACATTAAGGAATAAGTAATTTCTCTTTTTTATTCTGTTTTGTTTTATGGGTTTTAAGCTAACATTAAGGGAATTGAATGTCGTGATTAGGGCATTCACTTTCGATTAGTTTGCAGAGACCATTCTTCATAGAGTCTAATGACTTTTTTGAAACGGAAGAAAAGTGTGCATCCCTTATGTTAGAAAACCCTTGAGAATGAATATAAAAAACATGGAATATAATTAAGAATAAAGTTAAAGGTATCTGAATCACACTCCAATCCCACATTCTTAATTATGTAAATGTAACAATTATGTGTGATTATTTGGTTGATGAAAAAAATAATACAAAGTGGGAGATTTATATTTTTCACCTAAACATTTTTATGTTTTTTATTTATGTGTAGGATTTATAATTTCCTTGATAAATATGATTATTTAAAACTCATTGAGTTTTAATCAAGATATTTGGATCCTGATTTCACAAGAATAGCTTTTATGTACAACATTAAAAACCTTGGTCATATCTATCTTGTTTTCTACATATAATTTCCCCAAGAATACATTTTCATGAATTACTAAATGATATTTCTAGGATAAATATGTGATATAATACCTCTCTTCAAGGTATTAAAGAAATAATCTTAAAATGGAAAAGAACATGTTTATGAAAAAAAAAACCTACTATTACTTTTTAGTTTATTTGTAGTAAGGGGTGGGGAAAGTTTGAGCACACATATTGACTCATATAAAGTGTTCCAAGGAGGTATTGAAAAAAAATAAAGGATATTTTTGGGACCAATTTTGATTTTGTTGTTAATGGAATGTCAATATTTATTTAATGATTTTTGATATAATGGTTGTGACTGGATAATTGTCATGGATTCTTCTAATGGAATTGGATGTCCAACATGGAAAATTATCCATGGACCAACACTGATGAGTGTTTGTGCTGGTATTAAAAGTCTATGAAATTTATTAAGAAAACGTTTTTTACCAAAAAATTATTAATATTAAATAATTCCATGAAAAATTAATTTCTTATTGCATGATGTAAAGAAGATATGAGTAGGTTTCCATGAAAAATTCAGATAAATTTTTCATGTTGTTTCATAAAGAAATCATTTGAGAGGAAAAAATAAATTAGTTGGTTAGAAATTTTGTAGAAGATTTGTATTGGAATTATAATTGAGAGGTCTTGGAATTAAATTTATGATACCTAGATTATTTCTATGTACTCACGGTGTCCTTTATTAAAGATGATGGCCAACCTACTGGCCAACCGAGACCAAGGATCAATGACAGGGTCATGTGGTATTGAGGTATACCATGCCCAATGGTTTCCTAATCATGCATAACAAAAATTATCTAGGGTGGGAACAAGAGTGTGCCCACATTTAGGCCCACGTATAAGGCCTTCTATATTCTCATGTATAAGCCACACAGGGTACAAGTTTCCACATAGGAACGTGGGAATGGTGTCAAGAGTGAAGGGTATAATCGGTACTGATCCATGGTATCTAGCTTAGGGAGCTCTAGTCAACACATGAATGATATATGTAATCCTTGATGTGTGGTAAAATATATGTAGGACTGATGAGATGTTTTCACTATTAATCTAACATAAATAAGACAGACATAATATTGTACACAGAATCATTTTATTCTGAGACATTCGATCAAGTCGAGGATTCCATTTTCTTCCTTGCCTCTCCACGAGGACATCTAGTTCACTAGAGCATATCCAATCCTTCCATTATCTATCTATAGTAATATTTGAAGATCATTACAAAGGAATGAGGGTCATTCAATTATCTCAATATCATTCCATCAATTACATATAGAATGTATATGATAAATCAAATAACTATTACCGAATGAACTACAAATGCTATTACAGGAGTCCTCTTTAACAACTAACCATGATTAATGAGTCTGATCTTTGACAAATTAGGATAATTTGATCCTTATCACAAGCATGTGAGAAGATCATTGCAAATGAGATGTGTGGATGAATAATTCTATATTTTTTGATGTAAACCTGATTGAATTAGGTGTTTAAAGAATGTAAATGACAAATAAGTTTTTTATGGATCTTTAGAAGTCCTCAAAATGGAATGAATCGAGTATATATTGTGGTTATCATTTCCTATAATTATTAAATTCACTAAGACTGAGAAGTTTCTAAATATTATGAGAGGATGTAATTTTCTCTGCATAAATAGAGTATCTATGAACCCCACTAGATTTCAAAAGTCATAGGAGATCTATAAATCATTTACCTTAAACAATGGTGATTCTTGTGGTTATACTACTTGTGTAATGAAAATTAGTTTCTCTTTAAAAAATAACTTGTTATGCGAATCTATTCAGGAAGCACGCGACTATTACAAATATTAAACTAATTTTCTGAATGTTTTGATGAAAATCAAGATATTTTCACCTACTCTATGATATTAATAAGATTTCATATGTAACATGTGTGAAGAAGGTCCTTCATGAAAAATATAATAGGCACTACACTGTTTCATGTGAAGGATTAGTGTGCATGATGTGATGTCCTCAAAACATTCAATTTCAAGAAAAAAATAGTGTAAATTATGTGATGAAATAAAAGTGTAAATTGTGTGATTTAGGATACATGAAACAAAAAACACATTCATGCATTCTTGGATGATCATGGATATGTAATGATGTATGTGAGATACCTAAACAAATACTTTATAATACCATGGAACCCATGTATGAAGTGTGTTTGAATTGATAAATAAATATGGAGTGATTTTTTATTGTGCATGTTATTCTTCCATTAAATAAAAATGGAAGAATTTGTGTGCAAAACATGCACACTTCTAATCTAGGTCAGGATATCAGACATAAGGAATAATAATAGCTAGATAATTGTTTTAACTAAGGCAAATAATAATATTCAGGTGATCATACTTATTTGATAAAGACAAAAATCACAACAAAGGTACTTTAATAAGTACATAATCTAGTTATATTCTTCATTAACGAGTTAGAAGGTAAGAGAATCACTATACAGTGCATCATGGACTTTAACATAGGTGAAAAATTATAGTTAGTTCCAAGAAATGGTTTCATCATTGGGTAATATCCCAGAGAAAATAGAGTTTCTCAGTTGGATCCATGGGAAGAATTATGTTTGTTATAGCCAAAATAAAATAGAGTTACTTTGTTATAGTTAGTGAAGATGTATTTTAATCAGAGAATTAATCGATTTTATTCACCTATTTGAGAGTGAATATTACAAAGAAGAATCCATGTTTGAGGGAATAATAAACATGAAAAGGGGTCAGTATTTAGGCTAATACTTGTAAATATTATATTATTATCCCTCTAATACAATTACTGCACTTGAGGTATGTCTAAGAGATTACATTGAGTTGATTGTGAACCATAAATAGTTCACAATTATTAATAAAAAATAAAAACAAATTTTAAAAAAAAATTGATTTAACCTTCCCATCTTAGTGGTTAATCCGAACTTAGGCTCAACAAAAATAAATGTCAATGATCAACACATAGAAAAGGGGAGAGAACAAAAAAATATGATGAATTAACCTCATCCATTTTTTTGACTAGCCTTGATCTATTATCATTAGAATGTAGGATGAATGTCCTAGAAATAAATAGTGGAATAATAATTATCCCCCAAATCTCAAATAAACAAAACCATGCACTCGAAACTATTGATACACAAATCAATCCATTATTAAATTCATTTGAGTTATTCTTAGTATATTAAAATGAGTATAATTGAAAAAAAAAACATCATAACTCAATTTATATCAATCACTAATAAAGCACAACTGCACATCATTATTTTTGACATGATCTATAGGTTTTTTTTGTTGGTGATATGTATTGTAATATGATAATTGTTCCATGATCCTGATTCCCACCAATTCACCTCTAATATGACCTCTTAATTATAATGGGTTTGAGGATAACCCTACTAATTAGTTATTAAATAATATTTATATAATAAAATATAATTTATTATGTCACTTTTATAAATAAAAATTAATTTAATTTATATATTTTATTATTTACACCCCTGATAGATTTTAACGAAATGCCCAAAGATGAAAAATATTATGTCACACCTAGGATAAAACCCATATTATGAACTCAATAACAATTTTAGATTTTAAATATGAGACTCCATTTGATATTTATTCCACTTTTTCTGGAAAACCACTCACACGTTATATTAATGTTTTTTTAATATTTCTCAAATATCAATTTAGGGATCACCGAGCCTTGGAACTCATGTTTTCTTACCTCATGGATCTATAAATATTCCTAGAAATATTAAAATGTATTAAATTAAAATAATGATACATTACATTAGTCCTCTCCTCAAGGATTTTCACCCAAAAAACAACAAACTAAAAAAAATTGGGGATGCTTTGCTCTAAACTGGGCCTCCAATAATGAAGACCTACCCCTATGTTTTCTTATTATTCCAAAAAACATAAAACCAAGGAAACAAATTTATCATTAAGGGTCTTTCTTTTTTAGTTAACAATGCCACCAGATCCTTGAAAATGGAAAATCCACTCTCATGAACCTATTTTTCTAGGTCTATGTTTTACAATGAGTCGTGGTCACACCACCTCATCTTCAACAAGTGGAGAACACTGAAAAAACAAAACTATTGTGGTCACAAGGTTCACCAGCATAACAACTCTTTAATCTGACATAGTATTAGGAAAAAAAGAGGTAATAATAACATCATAGATATCCTACCACCCTTGCTAAAACTTTGAAACTAATGAACACCTAAGGCCTTTTTCATTGGTCCATAAATAACTCATGATGTTTCTGGGAAATCCACATCTAACCTTGGTTGATGATCATCCTCACTAGCATCACATTCTAAAAAACTAAGAACCAAACATTATCAATCACTGGATCCAACTAGTATAATAGTGAACTAAAAGATCTCTCAATCATGGCATTAAAAATGAGCTACAAAATTGGTGGAGTGTTAATCATTATTATATGAAAACTACACCAATGGTAGATTATCCTCACATCTATGGACTGTAGAAAACATTTGAACCTAAAACTAAATAATCAACAATACAAAGTTAGTTGACTCGGGTGAAACATTGTGATAAATTGTAACTAATACCCCAAAAGATTATTGCATCCTAAAACTAATTTTTCAATGATAGAAGTATCCCAATTTGCAATAATATTTTATCAAATTCCAAAAATTTGGACTACCTCTTACACACATAGGTTTCTTGAACTCTCCATAATGATCCTTTGGTCATCACTCATAGGTAGGTTAGACAAAAAATGGTTTATATTGAAGACTTTAAATTACTCCATCATCTTTCCAACCAACACCAGTTGATCTAAGTATATACTCACCTCCACTAGAAGTAATTCTATGGGAAAAAACATACTCATCACCCCCTTCTGTAGCATAATGGGTGTCATTTTCCAACCATGAACAAGTATGATGAGTTTATCACCTTATTAAAAACATGAGGATCATATCCAAGAGATATCTGGTCACACAACATCGGGATATTGATATCTCTAAGTTGTACCACCCAATATATTTAAACAAGAGGATGGGTAAAACCTATTGAATGGAGGTAAACCATCCCATCTAAAGGTGTCTCATTTTCTATAACATAGATGATGTGAACACATGGATTTTATTGAATATGAAAATAATTAACTGATTTTATTGAATATGAAAATAATTAACTGGTTTATAAAGGGTTAAGGATCCAATCCCCAAGTATGACAACTCTTTTAAGGAATTAAACACATCAAAGGGTATCATCATGAATTCAAAACATCTATAGTGACTTTAAAAAGTCACTTCTAGTATATCCTACACCAAAATGAGATTATGTGATACCATTTCTCAAGGTCAATATCAGAGAACCATTTCACCCCAAAATAGTGGTCAATGAACAAAACAATTCTAGAGAGTGGTTACTCATCCTCACATCACCTGGTTTAAGTGAAACCAATCCACACTCAACCTCAATCACTCATTCACCCATTAGGTGAGTAACCATTGATTTTCGAAGTGAAGAAACTTTTACATATAGAATCCTTCTTCCACAAACTCTTGACTACACCATCAGATTACAAAGATCAATGGGTTCCATATAATGTTTTATCAACAAAATGGGGAGAAATATCTTGTTCTAGTTCTTGAAGATGACTAGAATTTAGTAAGAAGGTAACCCTAAACCATAACTAGGAAATACATCATCATACTCCACCACCATGGTAGAAAAACAATTTCATATACTCTAATAATACAAATAATACTCAAGCAAAATAATAATAATCCTATAATAACCACTTACACATGATATCATCCTACTCTTTTTGGGATCGATCCTTTTCATAGGAGGAAAAAATCACCCCAGAAAACAAAAAGCACTACTACACTCACTTGTAGAAAAAACTTGGGAATAGATGGTAGTAAACTTGTCTATACAAATAATAACATCATAGAGTCACATTTACAGTGTGTGGATATTCCATGAATGGAACATTCCCTTCTCCATAGTCTAGTCACACTATCAATAAAATCATTTAATCACCAATCCTCTCTACCAGAGACTTAAATTAAAGGGTTGGTAAAAAAATATTCATTGGTATCATAGGGTCTCTAGTTAGGGAGATTGTTAGGGATAATGGGTCTCATGATTCCATGAGTAAACTAAAACCAAGGTAGTGAAGAGACACATAGTTTCTATAACCACACTTGAAAACTCTAGTATATAAGCACATGTAACATAGAACTCATCCTTTACTTTTTTCACATGTTTACCATAAACATGGATTTCTCCAAAACCTGATCCAAATAAAATTACATCAAACACACCAGGAAAAGGAACTCATCATCCACACCTCTACAATTTTTATATTGGCGAGCACTATCTCACTCACACAGTTTGTGATCACATCTAAAAAACACATCTTAGTGGGGGAATTGCACATATTTATTTCATGTACAAAGTCACACAAAACATCACTAACACGGGGAACTAAATATTCCCCACATCTCACAAGAAAATACTCATAAAATGAAGAAAAGATGAGTTTTTTTATACTAGTGTATAATAGTACTACAATAGATGTAGAAGGAACATGGATATATCTCAAAACACTACTAGATATTATAGGTAAAGAACCACCAGCACATATGACTATACAAGATTCTAACCACCAGCTTCCCGATCAATGAGTGGTCCACCTGGAGGTGGTGGTATATTAAATACAATGTGCATACCGCCTCTTACAGCTCCCCAATCTTTTCCAAATCATCCACTTCCTCAAGGAAATCCTTCCTATAGTCTCTAATTCAACCTAGCCGGTTCTTTGACCACTTACCTGAATACAACATAACATGTCATGAACTGTCCCAGATGGGCCAGTGATGTGACTATCCCCATCCCACCTCTGTTAGGATAGGGGTTGGGGACTAGTTCTAAGTAGGGATTTCCCAATAATGGGAGGCATTTTACTGAGTACCTATACACACACACACATATCGAATCCCAAAATGAGGAAATGTAGAAACACAATGTAAAAAATACATGCATACACTAAGATACCAACCACAGAGTAAGAAAGGAATGAAAAGCGCAGTAAAGTACAACTGGACCAGAATACATTCCCACCAAAAACAATGAGTCTGTAGCACAAGTTCTTAAATCTCATCCGCAGAAAACCCTACCTAAAGGGTATGTATAGGAACATCTGTCTGAAGCTATTGGAGCACAACTCATCTCTTTGGTGTCTCTCTAAGTACCACCTGGTCCAGGTCCACCTTAGACTCTGTCAAAATATCGATGGTCTACAAAAGACATGAAACATTTGGGAAAATCCCATGTATGGGTGAGTAAAACAATATTTAGTAGGAGACCCCAAAACAAAATGTAAAAGACCACAGAGAAAACATGAAGAAGATAACACGTAGAAATGTCACAAAGGGACTACACCACTAATATGATACAGTATTCTTAATATATGTATACATCTATATCACATATAACAGGAACATCTAGGTATATTAATAAAGGGTCCCAAGCCTTAAAGCCTCATCCATTTCCAGCTATGTGGTTTTGCTCGTAGCACGCACATCCCATGTGAACTGACTCCTAGAGATATATGATAGAAGCACGTAGAAAAAGTCTACCAAAAATACCCAAGGGAGCACTACAGTCTTGACATGTTACGTAGTTTCCCTAACACATCCATTCTCACTAAGACATGGAGTTTTGGTAACACACGGAGTGTCACTATGACACAGAGTGTTGGTAACACACGAAGTGTCAATAACACACGGAGTATCCATAAGTAATGTAGTCACAAAGTCATGTAGTCCCCAAGTCAAATCAAAACATCAACAAATGAAAACTACCTGAATCGCATTTGTTAGGTATAGTCACATAGAATGGAAAGAATATGATCTTAATACAAAGATAGGGTTTTCTCCATGCCCAGGGCTCACTAGGGGACTCCTCTCCCTACTAGAAACATCATCTCAGATAGGGGATAGGTTCCTTTGTAAATATTGGTCACACATTCTACACAACCCCTATATATGGAACCATGAAGATAATTGAGGACCGATCAGGCCTCTCAGTGAAATACATGTTCCAACCCACTGAATCAACTGTTAAAGCTGGGCTGAGATAACTTACATCAGAATACAGGTCATCCTCTATGATGGGAATGTGATTCTGCATCGAACCCTCATAGAAAACGACCAAGGGTAAGTTCTCAACCACTTTTGATCCAAAAAAATCCACCAAGTCATTTCAAAATGAACTCCCTATTATGAGGGTCCCAATTCCACAAACATACACTCTATTTGAATGATATGGCTGATTTAGTAAAAAGGGTCTAGTCTGGTCCATGCCCGACCAGACCTGGGCCGCCTGACACGACCCGACTTGGTTTGGTTTGGGAAGCCCTGAACCGGCCTGACCCGATGTACTTGACCCAACCCATTGGTCCACTGGACCATGACACTATGTGTCGCACGATCCAACAAGGCCCGCATCGTGTGGGCTGGCTTTTCTCCACTAGACACGACCCGTCGTGGCTGTGTCCCTCTGCTTAATGCAGTTTCCCGACCGCATGACCATTTGACGTCCCTGGTCAACATGGATGGCCTTCCCATTCAATGCATTTGGCCACTATGTTCAATATGGAAATCCTCTATGTCGCCTACCCATGACCGTCGTCGCAGGTCGCTCCATTAGACGGGGCCCCGAGACGCATCCCAGCGGCCGCCCTCATGACCTCTTGTTGTGTCCCTTGTTCACCATCAGTGGCCTACGCTTCCGTGAACCCCCTCTCTCAAGAGGTCACACCTAGACCACATCCCATCGTCGCCACCATCTGCCCTGCCTATGGACCGTTATGCAGGCTCTGTCTGGCTCTACACCCCGCTGGGCCGCACTTTCGGTGGCCTATTATTCGACGTTCCCTCCACCCAGACTCGATTGTAGTCGCTGCTCTGAACGACATCGTGTGCCACCACCTTACCATACCATAACCCGCTGCCTTGGGTGATTCATGCCTCCCCTTTGTCACTGTACCTTTCTGATGTCATTGCGGTGTTAGATATCTGATCTTCGATCATTGCATTATGGATTGAAGGTGCAACGATCCTTGGTTCATCTTTCACGAAGAAAGAGGAACAAAAATTGTTTTGGGGAAAAGTGATAAAGAACATGAATTCCAAAAGAATGAATCTTTGCCTTGTTCATGTTGTCCTTGACCCATTCATGTTAGAAGGATTATGAAGAACCATTCAACATGTAGATCTAACCCCATTTAAAACCCTACAAGTATCTATCCATCCCATAAGAATGGATGAAACACATATCAACCACTATGGGAAAAACCATTATTTGCAACGGGCTATTTGCGACGGGAAAAAATCTCGTCACAAATAGTCCATCGAAGAGGTTATTTGCAACGGGCTGACCAACCCGTCGCAACTAGTTCGACCCCCGAAGGGTATTTGTGATGAGTCCCGTCGCAAATAACTGGCGGCGGTAAAAACATATTTCAGACGAGAGGTTGTCCATTCGCAAAAAGTGTGTCGGCATGTCACTTTTTGCGATGGGCCTCGTCACAAATAACCTTTTAACCGCCGACGTTAATTAATGCGGCCGAATGTATTTGCAACGGGTCCCGTCGCAAAAAAAGTACTTTTTGCGACGGGATTCTCATCGCTAATAGTCTCGTCGCAACTAATCTAACCAATATATACCCATCTCCATTTTTTCTTCTCTCTGCCTGAATTTCTTGTTCCTTTGCTTCTGTAAACTCTAATTTTAGAGTGAAAATTTTTTAGAGTTAGCTTTTTTTTACGAAGAAGTTTTGAACCTGCCTATAATTATAAGAGATCAAGTTTAAAGGTATTTATGTTTTATTTAATTTAGTATTTATTTTCGTTCTTTATATGAATTTTAATTATTTTTGATTAGTTATAATTAAGTTAGATTTAAATTGTTTTGTCATCAGTATTTATTTGTAATAATAAAATTAAATTATTAGTATTAATTCTTAATAATTAGTAATAATTAATAATTATTAACGACAATTAGTAATGTATATAAATAATTAGTGGTAATTAGAAATTAGTAGCTGTATTTTGTAGTAATAAATAGTAATTAACGCTAATTAGTAATAATTAAAAAAATGTAATAAATATTAACAATTAGTAATAAATAGTATTAATTAGCAATAATTAGTAATAAATAGTAATAAATAGTAATAAATACTAATAAATACTAATAAATACAAATAAATACTAATAAATAGTCATAAATACTAATAACTAGTAATAAATACTAATAATTGGTAATAGAAATACTAATTAATAGTAATAAATACTAATAAATACTAATAAATAGTAATAAATTGTAATAAATAGTAATAATTACAAATAAATAGTAATAACTATTAATAAATAGTAATAATTGGTAATAATTACTAATAAAAATTAATAAATACCAATAAATAGTAATAAATAGTAATACATACTAATAAATAGTAATAAATACTAATAAATACAAATAAATATTAATAAATAAAAATAAATAGTATTAAATAGAAATAAATAGAAATAAATACTAATAAATATAAATAAATGCAAATAAATACTAATAAATAGTAATAAATACTAATAAATAGTAATAGATATTAATAAATACTAATAAATAGAAATAAATACTAATAAATAGTAACAAATAGTAATAAATACTAATAATTAGTAATAAATAGTAATAAATACTAATATATAGAAATAAATACTAATAAATAGTAATAAATACTAATAAATACTAATAAATACTAATAAATAGTAATAAATACCAATAAATAGTAATAAATACTAATAAATAGTAATAAATATTAATAAATAGTAATAATTAGTAATAATTAGTAATAAATAGTAATAAATGGTAATAATTAGTAATAAAAAGTAATAAATAGTAACAAATAGTAACAAATAGTAACAAATAGTAATAAATAGTAAAAATAGTAATAAAGAGTAATAACTATTGATAAATAGTAATAATTAGTAATAATTAGTAATAATTAGTAATAATTAGTAATAATTAGTAATAAATAGTAATAATTACTAATAAATACTAATAATTAGTAATAATTAGTAATAATTAGTTATAAATACTAAAAAATACTAATAAATACTGATAAATACTTATAAATACTAATTAATACTAATAAGTACTAATAAATACTAATAAATTGTAATAAATTGTAATAAATAGGAATAAATAGTAAAAAATACTAATAAAATAGTAATAAATAGTAATAAATAGTAATAAATAGAAATAAATACTAATAAATAGAAATAAATAATAATAAATACTAATAAATACTAATAAATACTAATAAATTCTAATAAATACCAATAAATAGTAATAAATACCAATAAATACTGATAAATACTAATAAATACTAATAAATACTAATAAATAGTAATAAATAGCAATAAATACTAATATTTAGTAATAATTAGTAATAAATAGTAATAATTAGTAATAAATAGTACTAAATAGTAATAAATACTAATAATTAACAATAAATAGTAATAAACATTAATAATTAGTAATAATTAGTAATAATTAGTAAAAAATAGTAAAAAATATTAATAAATAGTAATAAATATTAATAAATAGTAATAAATAATAATAAAAACTAATAATTAGCAATAAATACTAATATTTATCAATAATTAGCAATAAATAATTATAATTATTAATAAATAGAAATTAATTTCAATAAATAGCAATAAATAGCAATAAATAACAATAAATAGCAATAAATAGTAATTAATTGCAATAAATAGCAATAAATTGGAATAAAATGCAATAAATTGCAACAAATAGCAGTAAATAGCAATAAATAGTAATAAATAGCTATAATTAGCAATAATTAGAAATAATTAGCAATGATTAGCAATGATTAGCAGTAATTATAAATAATTAGAAATAATTCGCAATTAATTGCAATAATTAGTGATAATTAGCAATAATTAGTGATAATTATCAATAAATAGCAATAAATAGTAATAATTAGCAATAATTAGTAATAATTGGTTATAATTAGCAATAATTAGCAATAAATGGCAATAATTAACAATAATTACCAATAATTACCAATAATTAGAAATAAATTGCAATAAATAGAAAAAATAAGCAATAAATAGATATAAATAGTAATAAATAGTAATAAATAGCCATAATTAGAATAAATATCAATAATTAGAAATAATTATCCTTAATTAACAATAATTTTCAATAAATAGCAATAAATAGCAATAATTAGTAATAATTAGCAATAAAATCATTTGTAATAACTTGGCACAATTTTCAGTGGATTGATGACACTCTTTTTTCTCAATGACTCTTCTCCTTTCAACTCTCACTGACTCAAAACATTATAAAAAGATTTCTTCTACGTATGCATATCCAATCTCGTATGCACGAGTTTGAATATACATTCGTAGGACCACATTTTCATAATATTTTTAGACTATGACAGTTGCAAGAAGAAGATTCATCAACGAAAAGGGGGGTGTTTTGTCTGAAGGCTCATTTACTTGCATCTTTTTTACACTGAAATCACAAAGTAGAATCTGGTCGGATGTACGCTTATGCATTCTCGTATGCATGAGAATGAATAAGAATACATCCGAGAAGATTCTTTGAAGTGATTTCAGTGTGAGAAAGTTGCAAGTAAAAGTGTCGTCAGACAAAAGAGGAGTCGTCAATCCACTGGAAATTATGTCACCTCTAATTAATGGTAATTATTAAGAAGTAGTTGTAATTATTTATCTTCTTTTTTTGGATAGTGTTTTTCTAATTTCAAATTATTCAAAAAAAGTAATGATTTTATATTTTTTAGAAAAATATGGAACAAGAAAGTCGACAAAAATCATTATTAGATGATCACGCTTGGATAAATTAGTGTAGAAATCCAAACGGGTATGATTGAAATCCTGTATATATGAGGGTGTTGAAGCCTTCTTATCATTTTCATCATTAGAACCAGAACTTTTTTTAGAAGGTACAATTTAGTGTCCTTGTAAAAAATGTGCTCTGAGAACATTTGACATAGTTGAAGAGGTTGGGGGACATCTCTTGCTGTTTGGTTTTCAACCAAATTATGTTTTTTGGTATCAACATGGTGAACACAGTTCTAGAGAAGATACTAATAACTTGATTCAAAGTTTAAAAATTTAGTACATGATGTTGCAGGTTCATCTCTTCAACAAACTAAAACTCAGGATGCTATTTATTTATCTCCTAAGTTGGTACTATATGAATTTTATGAGTTGTTGAGGTCTAATGATGATACATTATATCTTGGTTACAAGATAAGAAAATTAGAAATGGTTGTAAAATTTGTGGCTATTAAATCAAATAATTCAATGTCAAACAACTATTTTGATCAGATATTTTCTTTGGTTAAAACATTGTTACCAGAAGGAAATGTGTTTCCTACAAATTACTATGAGAGCAAGAGGTTGGTTCATAATTGGGGCCTTAGATATCAGAAGATTCATGCATGTGCAAATGATTACATTATATATTCTAGTGAAAATGAGTCATTGGATAGTTATCCCACATGTGGATAATCAAGGTATAATGAAGCTCAACCGGGGATGTTTAGATCGATTCCTGTGAAACAGTTGAGATATTTCCCTCTTACACTTAGGTTTCAGTATTTTTTTATGTCTCAGAACATAGGGTTAATGATGTCATGGCACAAAACCAAGATTTCAACTGATAAAATCTTGAATCATCCATATGATGGTGATTCATGGAAACATTTTTACCGACGTCTTTTTCTTTAGAAGTCCAAAACATGAGATTGGGCCTTTCTACTGACGGTTTATGTTTTTTTGGTTCTTATAGTGGTCAGTATTCATGTTGGCCTATCTTTATAACTCCGTACAATTTACCTCCATAGATGTTGATGAAGGAGCCCTATATCTTTTTGAACTTATTAATTTCAAGACATCCGAAAAAGAATATTGATGTTTATTTGAAACCAATGATTGATGAGTTAAATTCATTGTGGAGTAATGGTGTTAGTACATATGATGTTTCTGTGAAACAAAATTTCATATTAAAAGATGCCTTGATGTGGATGATTAGTGACTTCCCGACATATGGCATGTTATCTGACTGGACTACACATGGACCAAAATCATGTCCTTACTATATGAAATACAACAAAGACTTTATGCTCGTCAATGAAAAAAACCTTTCTATTTTTACTGTCATCACAAATTTCTTCCAACCGATCATCCTTTTAGGAGGAACAAAACACATTTCAGAAAAGGCCCAATTGAAAGGGATGAACCCCAAAAAATAATCTTAGGTACAGAGTTAAATTCAATTGTATTTTCATTACCTACCATCACATTTGGGCCAAAAGTAAACCAACAAAAAATTCATGGCTTTGGGAAAGAGCGTAATTGGATAAAACAGAGCATTTTTTGGGATCTTCCATATTGGTCTGATTTATTGTTCTGCCACATATAAGATGTAATGCATATTGAGAAGAACTATTTTGATAATTTATTTTATACAGTTTTGGATACACCATGTAAGACCAAAGATAATGTAAAGGCATGATTAGATCTTTCCAAAATTTGCAGACAACTGAAACTTAAACTATTTCAAAATGTCAGATCATAGAGGTTAATTAAGCCAAAAGCAGCTTATACACTATCCAAAGAGAGTTGATTATTATTTTTTCAGTGGATTAAATATTTTAGACTTCCATATGGCTATGCTTCCAATTTTGGAAGATGTGTTAAGAATTGTCATATTACTGGATTAAAAAGTCATGATTATCATGTTATAATGGAAAGGATTATGCCAATTGGATTTAGAGGTTTGTTTAATTCTATGATTTGAGATTCGATAATAGACATATCATATTTTTTCGATACATATGTATGGTGAAAATATACTATGATGCACTAAGTAAACTGGAAGAAGATGTTGTTGTCATTATTTGTAAACTGGAAAAAATCTTTCTGTCGGATTTCTTTGACTTAATGGAACATCTGATATTACATTTTCCACATGAAGCTAAATGTAGAGCTCCAATACAGTTTTAATGGATGTACCCATTCAAGAGATTCATGCGGAAATTGATGAAAAACTACATTACAAAGCATTAGTTGAAGCCTCAATTGCTTAAGCTTATTTGCAAGAGGAAATTGCTTTTTTCTACTCTCATTATTTTGAATCTTAATATCCCTCAAAATACAACCGCATGGGACATAACAAGGTGAATTTTGATGATGAAATGGACAATAAATTATCAATTTTTAATCATTCAGAGCTTTGATTTGGTGGAGTTCATGAATGATGGATTTCAGATGATGAACATCACAAATCCCATATATATTTTATGCTCAAATGTGAAGAAATTACATTATTTTTATTGTGAGTTATTCTATCACTTATTCTATAATTTATGTTACAGTAAGTAAATTTATTTAATTTTTAGGTTATATGATAACCATATCAAGAAATATCTTCCAAAAATTACAATAGTTTCACTTGAAGAACACTGACAGAAAAAAAAATTTCTCAATGGTTTCAAAAACTGGTAACTTAAATTAATGATTGTTTAACATATCAATTTGGTTTATTATTTATTATATTGATAATTGTTTTACAAATTTTTAAATGTCTCAACATGCTGATAAAATTGATAAGTGATTGTGTATATTAAGTAACCCACCACCCAAAATGGTTAAATCTTACAATTCATATGTGTTGAATAGTTTTTGATTTCATACACGTGCATATGGGGAATCAAAAAAACAATGAACAGTGGAGTTTTCTTGAGAGGATTTCATCATAGTGAAACTGAAGTTGACTTTTGCGGCATGTTGGATGAAATTATTGAACTGTGTTATCTAGGTAAAAATAATATAAAAAAGTTTAAATGCCAATGGTTAGATTATGAGAGAGGCTTGTGTGTTCATCTGATTCATGGAATTGTTGATATTAAATATAAAATTCTTCTTGTAGTAAATGAACCATTTTTCCTGGATCAATAGGCACATCAAATATATTACACATAGTACTGTGCTACTTTAAGAGACCTGAGTGATTGGTGGAGCATTATAAAAATGAACTCTCAGGAAAATGATTTTACTCAAACTGAATGTGGTTTCGATGAAGTACATGGAATTGAAATTTTTCAAGAGACTACACAAAATCCATCTTTTTCCAAAAGAGACATGAATATCGATGATAAAACCCCATAATTAAGGGTCAATGGTGACAATGATGTTAATGATGTTACAAATGAATTTGAAATGGAAATAGATGATGAAACCGAAACTCATATGGATATTGATGATGTCGATGATGAATATGAATACATTGACATCGTTAGATATGAAGATGATGATGAAGGTGAACATTGACACCGTTAAATGCTGGTTATAATCATAACTAATATATATCTATATGTAATAGTTATTTTAAACTACCTGCTAACAACAATAATTTTTTGTTTCATATGGACCCTGATCTACTTCATGAGTTAGAGGAGGCTAAGATACCTTTGTATGAGGAAGATTTGGGATCATCTGACACTCAGGATACTGGCGGTTCAGGGGGTGCGTGGAGGGGATGCGGTCTTGCATGACTTATGATTCCTGACCCTATCCCTGAGCGACGTCCACATCTTGGTTTTGATCCATACACGCAGAGGTATGATTACCTGTGTATTTTAGTTAGCATTCATTAATTTATTTATATACTAATTGTTTGATTATTTGTTCTTTTTCACTATTTTATGCATGTGGCTATTGGATAGGGGAGAGCTATCTTACACAATTATTTTTTTCAACTGTGGATCACGTGGGAATAGATTCCCATTGATGTGTGGATTAGAATGTTCAATCATTGGCTTCTACATAAATAAATTATATTCATTTAGAAATTTATTTCATTAATAACTTGATATTATAAATTTTTTATAGGTTTTATGGTATCCCATCGATGATAGCATGTGTGGCGCTATCCACGAGGCATGGGAGATGTCTATGCATGAGTGTTTCTGTCAATTTTTAAAAAAATTGAGAAGGAAAACCATTAAGAAAGTATGACAAACAATATTTGATGATTTGTGTAGAGACCACCGACCAGAGTATATTTCTTCTCACGTATGGGATGGATTATGTTCACACTGGTTGAGTAGTAGATTTCAGAGGAGATATTCATTGGGCCGGAAGAGCCGGTGGAGATAGGAGGTGACACATCGAGCTAGTAACTGTACATTCAGTACATATAGAGAGCATCTGGTAAGTATCCTTTTTAAATATTTTATATAACATTGCATATAAAAAATTTATTTTATATTCATATAGGTAGTCAAGAATCCTGATATTACAGAGTATGACGTTTATCGGAGGATGTATAGTGATCTAGTCACTGGAGAGATTAGAGGTGATCGCCAGGGTTAGATTGTGGCCAGTATTATTTCATTTTTAGTTTTAAAATTAAATGCATATAATATTTTCACTATTTTAATTTTAAAGTGAAACTGAAGGAGTCATATGAGGCCATGACCTCTCAGACACGAGCTGAGAGTCAGGCTGAGACGGCTAATCAGACTGGTGCCCACCATTTCGATGATGTGGCATGGATGCAGGCGACCCAATATGCCTTCAAGAAGGTCCAAGTAGTTGGAATCAACTCTCATTTGACTTCTAAGACTTATTATGGTACTGATGAAATGTCGGCATTTGTCTCATGAGGAGCTCTTATAGAGGCATCATCTTATGGCTCACAGTATCAGGAGAATTTTCGAGCTCAAACTGAACTTACATAGAGTTTTCAGAAGCAGCAAGAAGAGATGCATCAGCAGTAGTAGCAGCAACACGAGGAGGACATGTGTCGATGGCAGCAGCAGCAGCACGATTTGATGGAGTACATGTGTCATCTAACTCATAGTTTAGGGATGAATTTTCTTCCACCATCTCCTCCAGCTCCTCCAAATCCTCCAGAAAACTATCCCCCCAGTGATTTTTTTGTTTTGTTAAAAACATTTGAATTGAATATTTTTTGTAATATGAACTATTTATAGTTTTTTCCTTTTATATTGGTGCGAATATTTCATAATTTTTTTAGTATTTTTAATATTTTATTATTTTATTATTTTATTATTTATTATTAGTATTAAATTTTTTTAATATTTTTTTATTTTACTAATAATAATAATAATAATATTTTATGATTTTTTATATATTTTTTTTGAATATTGAGAATTTGAATATTTTTTAATTTTTTTATTTTTTTATTATTTTAATAATATTGATATTAATTTTTTCATTAATCATAATTTTATTATTTTATTATATTTTATTATGTATTTTCAAATATTGAGAATTTTAATATTTTTTATTTTTTTATTATTTTAACAACATTTAAAAAAAATTATTAAGTATTTACAATGGGATCCCCTTTGCAAATATATTATATATATATTTTAAAAGTTTTTTGTGATGGGTTTCTTTACCTTCACAATAACTTTTTTGCGACGGGCTCATCGTACAAGGTTTATAACATATAAGCTATTTGTGATGGGATGGTATCTCATCGCTAAAGGTTCTTAAATATATATAAGGAATTTAATCGGACATCTATTTTAGATGGGCCCGCTTCTTGTCGCAAGTAATATTTTTTGTGACAGGCCCATCGCAACAAATACTAGTTGCGATGTCATTTTTTGCAATGGGCTATTTGCGATGGGCCCCTGTCACAAAAGGGTTTTTTGTGACGGGATCCCGTTGCAAATAGCCCATCAAAAATAGTCAAATTTCTAGTAGTGAACCTATCTATGGGTTGGTCCATGTTAATCACTAGAATATAAGAGGGTAATAGAAAATTACTAAGAGATTGAATTCCCTACCTCGATTAGGTTTGATTGCTGAAGAAGAACGTCTAGCGCATTGTTGTCGTGGGTGAAGATCCTACAAATATGAGGTTCATCGTTGATCATCGATCCATCATCCACCGTTATTTATCATGAGAGATATGTATCCTTACCCAAGAAAAATAACAAGGTTATGTTGATAACCCTAAATTCTCTGACAAACATATATAAAAATAAAACAATTCATTACATCAAGAATAAAATATTTTTCTTAAAATATTTTAATGACATTCACGTCCCAAAACTATCTTTCACAGTCAGCCCATGCCAGCTGATGTTAGGCCTAGACATAGGAAAACACCCCCTAATAAAATCAATATTGGTCTCTTATTTTGAAACCAAGTTACTGATTATGAGTTATTATGATTTTAAACTAAACTAATTATTTTTATTTATTTATTTTTATGGTTATGTCCTTTTTGGGGTTTTCTGTAGAAGACATATGCTGAATAAATTTATGTCACACCTAGGGTAATGGCACTACTCTGAGCTCAAAGTTGCCTTCATATTTCTGATCTAAGAACCTATTTAAGTGTTATTTCAATTTTTTTGGAAAATTCATGTGCGTGTGTGATTAAAAACAAAACATTTTTCAGCTTATCGTTCAGGGCACACTGGTGCTCAAAATCAGACACTATCTCAATGCCTTGCATCAGAATTTTCCCAGATAATTTCTAAAAATAAATTCAAGAAAATTTGAGTCATTACGTTCTCCCCACTATAGGAATTTACGTCCTCAAAAGCCAAACCAAAGGGATACACATACATCTGAGGGTACTGAGCACAAATATGAGTGTTCTGCTCCCATGTACTCTCCTAAAGATTCCCATACCACCACCGAATGTGCACCATAGGAATCAACCTCTCATTAAGGAACCAACTATTGATCCTTGATCTCCACCGTGTTCTCAAAAAAAGTAACCCCAGTCAAAGACGTATTATGAAGCATAAATGTATCTCCTTAACTAAGACACTAGGAAGACGTCGTGAACCCGATCCAACTGCGAGGGTAGTTCCATGTTGTATGTTGCCTCAGAAACTCTATGTATTTTCTAGAAAGGGACAATGAACCTTAGAGAAAGAATTCTATCCCAGCCAAATCTTCATATCCCGCATTGGGCAGATACTTGAAGGAATACATGGTCTCCCTCCTCGAACTCCCAAGGCCTCTCCCCCATATCAATAGAAGATTTATGAAGGCTATTTTCAGTCTTTATCTACTCTTGTATGACCTTCACCTTTTTAGTAATCACCTACACCAACTTTGATCCCATGGGTTTCAACTATCTTGGGTCAGTCCAACAATGTGGTGACTTGCTGCATAACCTGTACCAAGCCTTGAATGGTGCCATAACGATGGTGACGGAGTAGCTGTTATTGTAAAAAAACTCCACCAGAGATAGGTGATCCTCCCAACTACAACCAAAACTTAACATGAAAGTCAGAATCATTTCCTTCGGAACCTAAATGGTCCTCTCCATCTAGACATCTATTCGGGGATGAAACACCATTCCCAAGCATAAATTAATCCTAAACACCTCCTTCAATCCCTTCCACAACCGGAATGTGAAGTGAGGATCATGATCTGAAATAATAATCAATTGAAATCCATGATGCTGAACTATCTCCTGCACATAGAGTCATCCCAATCTCTCTAATGAACTTTGCACTAAATAGGTAGAAATTAGGATGACTTGGTGAGTCGATCAATGATCACCAAGATGGTATCATGCCCCTTGGATGTACATGGTAAACTTTTCATGAAGTATTTTTTTATTCCATCCCATTCGCATTCTGGTACCTAAAGGGGTTGAGTCAAACTCGCTGGAACCTAATGATGAGCTTTCATTTGTCGACATGTAAGGCATCGAGACACAAACTCTACAACTTTCTTCTTCATCCATGTCCACCAAACTGACGTTATAGGTCTTGGTACATCATTTTCACATCTAGATGTGCTGCTAAATTGGATGCAAGAAACTCACTCAGAACCTCCTCTCACAAGTCCATTGGTTTCTTCATTCGTCCTATCAAAATAATTACGTGCTTCCCACCTTTTGAATATCCATCAGGGGAATTAAATATAGACATATGAGCACATGAAGCCTCAAAGTCATTATCAAAACTTTGTGCCTCCCTGACTCATTGTAAGAGTGGTGGGGTGACAACCATTAAAAGGTGGAAAGCTGCTCCATGTCCATCCCCATAGGATGTCTACAATGCGAACAACTACTCTTACACCCCACATAGAAACTGCAAGCTAGATCACCTATTAAGAGTTCCCTCCACTACATTACCCTTCCCAAGAGTATAGAAAATCTCAAAATCATTTTCCTGGAGGATCTTTATCCCTCGCCTCTATCTCATTTTACAATACTTCTATGAGAATATATACTTGAGACTCTTGTGGTCAAAGTAAAAGATAAACCTCTCCCCTTAAGATAGTTTCACTACATCTTCAATTTGAAGACTAATTCTCCTAACTATAGAACTTGGTTCGCATAGTTCTATTCATGTGATTTTAGCTGGCATGAACCATAGGAAATCATTTCTTACCTCTGTATCATCAAAAAAATCAATAATAGTTTCTGATGAATCACATAATATTATGTACTCGACACCTTCCTTTAGAATCCTCAATATGAGGGTGCTCATCAAACTTAGCCTCAACCTTCATTGGATCCATAGAAAAACTAGTCTTTGAGAAGATATGTCTAAGATCAATGAAGAAAACTTAAGGATTCCTAGGGTGAAACACTTGGTCTCAAAAACCCCATCCTATGAAAGTCCTCAAACTACACCCTTAAATCATGATGGCCTATGGTAACCATCTGATATGATGGTGTAGATATATGTATCACCCTAGGGTGTAGATCAATGTAGAAGCCTTTTTCTCTATGGGGAGGTAAACCTATAACATCTTTAGGGAAGAAGAACATATACTCCTCCAATATTACTGGAAATTGAGGAATCAAAACATCCACTGCACTAAGGGTTGGGCTTCCCAAATAAAGAGTAATTGACTTCACCCTTAAATGTGTGAGTCAATCTTAAGCTACAAGGATTTACCTTTCATATATAAAAAGGGAAATATGGTTCTATTACCATGGAAGAACCACACCATTTTCCTAAAACAATCAATATGAGTATGAACTTAGGCTACTAGCCATTATTGAGAATGAAATCATAAAGCCTCGATGCAACTACCAAGATATCCCAACTAAAACTCTCACATTTAAGAGTCAAGTAACACTGTCGGCACTAATTTCTGATAATATTGTCTCTTCCAATAAGAGTATCTGAATGTGTGGGTCAACTTAACAGTTTAACCAGAATCTCAATGTATAATAAATGAAAATTTTTTGGAAATGGAATCACTGAAACATGTGTCTATCAACTAAAGTGAAATCCAAAAAACACAGATTGTAACTTAAACCATTCTTGGAGTCCTGGGGTCATATGGCTCAACAGACAACAACTGTCTCCTCCCCCATCTTCCAGCTCCTGCAGTTTGGTATGGACCACCTGGTGGTGGCGGTGGTAACACATCCAAATGTTGGACACCTCATACAGCTTCTCTAGCTCCTTTTCCTCATCTTCCACCTGACGGATCTGTCTAATCCCTCTATTTCTTCTTACATGGCAGTTCATCATCCACCTCTCTAAATACAGCCTGAACAGTTGGAAAATCTTGTGAAGAATGTCCCATCCCATGACAATCAAAGAAACACATCTTCATTAGGGAACTAGAATTCCCATATAACTTCCAAAGAAACCTCCTATTCAGCAGCTTATATCATGCACCTGCTATTAGTAGGTCCTATTGACCCTGCATCCTGGGTGATTGCTACCTCAAAAGCCTATGATATGTGTTGGGACCCTATGTATCATCATCCAGCACCAATATAGTCGTCCATGAAAATGTCTAGAAAACTTCATCCACCTGAACCATATAATATGGGGTTAATAACTAATCAATAGGATAAAGTTCCACCTTATGACCATCGTGATGAAAAACTGCTTCGTGACTGGCTCCCCTTAAGGAGGACTCATAAAACATCTTGTCGATCTCCCAATCCTGTTGTTGAAACCTCTTTGGCTAGAATCGTGATTACATCCTATAAGAAAACAAGATGTATCATTATTAAAAGAGGATACCTAGTGAGCTAACTCAAGAAGGATATGGAAAACAAAACCCATTCATATATGATTCATGTACCTTTATTGTTCCATATGACTAGTGTTTTCATGTAATGAATCAAAAAGTAGGTGTACTGAGTCATGGTGTATGGATACGTCAGCCGCCACACCAACACTAGATTCCTTGGCCTGAAAACTGAACTCAAACCACATAACACTATTTCTTGAAAACAATGTCAGAGAATCACAATCCTTACTTAGAACCGACTTGTCTCTGATACCACTCTGTCATGAATCGTTTCAGAGGAACTTTTGTCATGAATACCCCTATACCTCCTCCGATAGACTAGGGGTAAGACACTACCACCAAGTAGGCATATGAGACACATGGTAGGAATTTTCTTATGTACTTGTATACACACAGACATCTACATGAGAAAAATACTAAAATGTAAAAACACTACGTAAACAATGCATTAATACACAAAGATACCAACCCTAGAGTAATATAGGAAAGTAAATTTCACCAAAGTATAATTGGGCTTGAAATCAAGCCCACCAAAAAGAAAGATTTTGTAGAAAAAGGTTCTGAAGCTCATCCACATAAAACACTACCTGAAGGGTTGGTACAGGAATAGTTTTCTGAAGCCGTAAGAGAATACCCCAACCATTTAGTCTCACTCTAAGCACCACTTGGACTTATTTTACCTCAGACTCCATCCAAACATTGACAGTATTCACAATACAAGACACATGCGGGCAAATCCCATATAGGGGTGAGTAAAATAATACTCAGTAAGAAACCCTAAAAATCAATGTAATAGACCACAAAGAAAACATCAAGAAGATTCCATGTAGAAATACCACAATGGGAAAACACGACTAAGAAGATATAGTCATCACTATATAGGTATATGTATATATAATATATAACAATAACATCAAGTTATACTTATAATGTATCCAAAGCCTCAAAGTCTCATTCACTTCTAGTTACATGGTTCCACTCATAGCACACTCATCACGAGAGATATGACTCCTCAAGATATATGATAGAAACACATAGTACTGGTCAACCAAAAGTACCCAAGAGAACACTAGGGTCTTTACAAGTTATGTAGTTTCCCTAAGACATCCAGTCTCTCAAATACATGGAATGTTGGTAACACATGGAGTGTCGCTATGTAATAACTCAGATTTTTTCCCAGGCCCTTCCTTTGAGAAAATATAATGTTGAGTTGTTCTAGGAGCTATCTGGGTTCTATTTCAAGAGATTACCAAAAATTCCAGTTTTTCCATCAGCATGACAGTGTGTCAACATGTCAGTACATTGGCATGTTAGTGTGTCAGAATGATAGTGAATCAGTGAGTCATGGGGTGCTAGCCTCAATGATTCAAGGGGAATCAACATAATTGAGTTAGGGGCATTGGAATTGGTGGGTTGAGGACATCAATGTTAGTAGGTCTTGGATTTGTAGGTCAGGGCATTGGTAGGTCAACATCTATAGGTCAGGGCATCAATAGGGCGCGGTGTTAGTAGCTCAGCATCGGTAGGTCCAGGCATTGGTAGGTCAAGGTGTTACTAGGTAACGTCGGTAGGTCACCCATCTATGGCTCAACATCGGTGTCTCAGCATCGGTGACTCGCCCATCGGTGACTCATTTCCAATTTTTCCCAGTTTTTTCAGTTTCACCCATGTTACTTGTTTCTCTCCATTTAAAGTTACTCTATCAACTCAGTGCCATCCACTTGTCTATATCCACTATTTCTGAGGGGAATTATTAAATCCCAGTTAATTACAATTTGTGAACCGCCAAGATACGTAGTAAAACCATGATATGTGTTTTATGTACTTCGAAATGGTCTCCTTGATTTTAGGATCTGGACTCTTCTTAAGTTTAGATCCTCTCTTCCTTCTTACTTTTTGTTTCTCTTGTTGTGCCTAGTGACTTCCTCCCGAGACGAGTCATTCATCCATGATGGAGCCCTTCCCGCTCAACCTTAGTGTTCTTCCTACATGTCACGCCATCCCCAGTTCTTGGCACAAGAATGAACTTCAATCCTCGATCATCCACAGAGGTATTTTCTTTTTATTCTCCTTAATTGTGAATCAGGTAGGGTTGGTATATTAATGGTTCCTTTTGTGTAATTTCTATAAACTCTTCTTAAAAATAATAATTAAACACGAATTTAATATAATCAAAAGATTACTCTTGTAAATAAAATAATGTGCAGGGTGTGGTTTGATGTTGATCTCTTATTTCATTTTATTATCATTGATTCTTTTATGATTCTTTTTGGTGTATTCCTTATGAAAATAATGTTCGTTGGTGGTCTTCGCTTGTGGATAGGTGGTTTTATGTTTTTGATATAGAGTTTCGATGTATTAATGTAACATGAAATCTGGTTAATCATGTTCACTTGGTTAAATAAATGGATTCCCCAGGATCAAACCTATTTTTCGATCACCCCGATTATATTCAAGTGAAAATTAAAGAACCCATGTCAGTTAAATTTTAATATGCTTAGTTTGATAGTTGTGGTTAGGTGCTGTGCATTTTGGTCTGGGTTTTGTGGGCTTGGTATGTGGGGTGGTACAGGGGGGTCTGTTGGTGTCTCTGTCTGAGATATTGATTGATTTTGGAATGGATGAACTTTGTAGGAAGTTTAACATCCTTTTTTTCATGTTGTGGTCACGAAGCGATGTTGAGCAGTGGGGATGCAGTGTGGTTATGGACTTGTTATGCAGTGAGACTGCATCTGGGGATTTTTTGGGTAGCGAGGCTACAGGGCCGGGTTGTGAGAGAATGAATGGTCTTTTTTACATTGATGAGAGATAGTTGGTAGGAGTTGAACTGTGATATGTTGTGTGACAACAAGTCTAGTTTTGTATTGTTATGAAGTGGGACTGTAAGTCTTTTTTTGTGATGTAGTTTTGTGCTGGTATATAGTGGGACTACAATTTGGTTTTGTTCGTTTCATAGTTGGGTTATAGTTGGTAGTTTCCCAGTAGTGACAAAAACATTTAAAGTGAATCACCTTAAATAAATAAATAGAAGTTGAACAGAAAGGGGTTGGGTTTGTGCTAGGCAGTGGTTGTTATATGGTTGTGCATATAGGGGTAGCAGCAAAAGAAGTGTTGGTGTGGGGTTGTTGTCTATTCATGTGAAACCTATAGGTTGATGTTGAGTGTTTTATTATATATATATATATATATATTGTAGTTCTATTTGTTTTTTATATGCACCCCACCATTATTGAGCACTATGTGTTGAACACCACCATCTCATGGGGGAGGGTGGATTTATAACATCCCAGTGTGAGGATGGATGGCTGGTTACTAATTCTCTTCCTCAGACCCTCTTATGGATCTTTCCTCTTGGGCATATCTAGGTAGGATGTAATGGATGGAGGATTACCATAGTCCATGATTCTTTGGGAAAAGGATTGTTTTGGATAAGGGGCTCAGGTGTCTGTGGGCCAGGTATGTTTTCCCATGTATCTTCAGGATGAGGCCCATGTGTCTACGGGCATGGTGTGTGGCTGTTGTGGACCAGGTTTCATTAGGTGTGGTGGTGGTTGTTTCACCCCAAATGTCTGTGGGCATGGTTTTTTGTGGTTTGTGGTCTAGGTTTGTGCAGGAAGGTTGTGGCAGTGGGACTACATATGGGAAGAGTGGAAGTATCAAGTTGTCAGATTGGTAGGAATGAGCTATTAACCAGTGATAAAGTGGTGTTTAGAGTACCCAAATGATGATGTTCTTATATTATTAATTTACTTGAATTGTGTTACTTGGGTGAGTGTTCCTTGGTGAGGTTGGGATAGTTAGTATTCCTTGGAAGTTGCTTGAGGGTATACTATTTTCTCATAGGGGCATTAGTGTGTTCCCTCACTTTTGGATGAGTAGCTTCAATTTTCCCAACTGAGTATACTTGTATTCTCACCCTACGTATGTAAAACTATTTTCAGGTTTCCAGGAGGACATTGAGGATAGTGTTGGACTTTACTAGCTCAAGCATTGGGATATTTGTTTTTTCTATTTAGTTCTTTTACTTGGTACATTATTTGGGAGTTTTTTCGTACTTGTATCAGTTATACATTTAAAAATTCATGTGGTAATGGAATCTTGGCTTTACTTTTACCTTTAGTCTTTGGCGTTGCTTGGATATACCATATTATCTCCCAATATTGTTCTATAAAAAAGATAATGCCTTCCAATTATGTTATATTATATACCCTTGGTCTAGTGGCCACTCTAGGGAATACTGAAGGTGGGACTTGGGGGTCATTATCTCTCCTTCACCTTTAGGAAAAAAGGTCATGGCACTTTTCCATCCCTTTCCTCATCACGGAGAAGGCTGATCATGACTGAATTATATCAGAGGTGATGGTTGAGAGATTGGAT
This sequence comes from Viscum album, assembly GCA_963277665.1. Lineage (NCBI taxonomy): Eukaryota > Viridiplantae > Streptophyta > Magnoliopsida > Santalales > Viscaceae > Viscum > Viscum album. The sequence goes on along the minus strand of OY728131.1, from coordinate 1,053,094,384 downwards.
GGATTTTAGGTTTAGGAACAATTTGGATTTCATGATTTGGTATGGAAATAGTGGTATGCAATATTGGTGCGTGAAATTGGCCTGGGAAGTCCCACTAAGACATAGGATTTTAGGGCCCCCCATGATCCAATGCAAGGAATCTGGACCTACTGAATGACTAGGTGGGGCTACACTGATTACAGGGTAGAGACCCTTGGGAATGTACATGTATTATAGTGACTTGTGTTCTTGTGTGGATTTTTTTTGGGGGAATTAAAATAGATAAAAATTTCAAAAAAAGAATAAAGTAATTTTCCACACTACATGGGATTAGGAGTTTCTAGTTTTCTTTTTTAGCTATGGCACCCAAACATCTTTCATGAGTAGTACGGGTAGTCAAGGCCTAGTAGGTTGATCTAGTTGATCATCAGATGGACGATTGAGAGGAGGAGGATGACCAGTGACAGAATACTATTTTTGACTTCAAGCGGAAGGCTCTAGGAAAGTACGACAAAAACATTTTTTCACAGCGCCCCCCTTTATCAGTGCTTGCTTAGTAGCGCTGATAAAGGGCCCCCCTTTATCAGTGCTTGCTTAGTAGCGCTGATAAAGGGGGGCCTTTATCAGCGCTTTTTTTAGCGCTGATAAAGGGTCGGCTTCAAAAAAAATTTAACATATATTAATATATTAATATATAAATATAGTTATATTGTTATATAAATATAATATATAATTTTTAAATATATTTTAGATAAGTATAAATGTACATTTACTTAATATATAAGATATTTAGTGAAAATGACTTCTTAAAAAATTAAAAAAAATATTTTTAATTAATATTTTGATAATCATTATGGATTAATAGCCATTTAATAACAATTTTAGGACTAAAAAAATTAAAAAAAATTAAAAAAGATCCAAAATATGTTGAAAACGCAACTCAAACTTCAAACGGCCATAACTTTTGATCCAGGTGTCCGTTTGAGCTCTACCACATATCAAATCGAAGCCTGCGACGAGCTCTACGTCGTTGTGACTCTGAGGGACCCTAGTCAAGAGATTTTCGAGGCCAAAAGAGGCCCATAAGGCCTCCAAAACTGAGTTTTTAGTCGGGGTACCCCGATTTTTTAACATTTTGTGGATTTTCACCCTCGTTTAAGGGGGTATTATTGGATTTTTTTGGTGGGGTATGAATTTATTCCAAGGTATTACATTCATATTGATATTATGTCTTTGAAATTTTATCATTTTTTATAATACACTGCTATTTATAATCAAATATATAACAATATATTCATATTTTTTAAATATTCACACCTAAAAATTTAATTATAAATATAAATAATAAAATATATTTACATATAAAATATATTAGTTTTATCTCAATAATAACTAAAATCCATTTTATTTAAAATACTAATATATGAATATTTATATACCTATATATTAATATGACTATATATATATATTAATCTAACTATACATATATATTAATATAATAACTATATATATATTAATATAACTACATATATATATATTAGTATTACTATAAATATATATATATTAATATCACCATAAATATATATATTAATATCACTATATATATATTAATATAACTATATAAATATATATTCATATAACTATATATATGTTAATATAACTATATATATGTTAATATAACTATATATATGTTAATATAACTATATATATATATTAATATAAATATATATTACTATACGAATAAATATAACTAAATAAATATATATATATAGATATAGATATATATTAATACCACTATATATATATATATTAATATTACTATATATATTATAATATAACTATATATATATATTATAATATAACTATATATATATATTATAATATAACTATATATATATATTATAATATAAATATATATATATATTAATATAAATATATATTACTATACGAATAAATATAACTAAATATATATATATATATATAGATATCATGAATTGGAAAGCAAATCAAAATAGAGTAGTGGTAAGGGCTTAGGCGCGCAGGGGGGAGGTCTCGAGTTCAAATCCTGGTGAAGGTAGGGGTGCGCGCGCATGGGGAATATTGGAGAAAGCACTGTTAAAGGGTGGAGGGGGGTGCGTGGGGTGTGTGGGGTGTTGTATAGGGGTCGAAAAGCGCTGTAAAAGGGGGGGTTCAAGCGCTATAAAATCCCCCCCCCCCCCGATTTGCAGTATTTTTTAAATTTTTTTAAATTTTTTTAAATTTTTTTAACTTTTATCAGCGCTTTTTTAAAAGCGCTGATAAAAGGGTCCTTTATCAGTGCTAAAACGAGAGCGCTGATAAAGGAAGCGTTGATATAGGACCCCTTTATCAGCGCTAAAAAAAGCACTGATAAAGGGGTACTTTTATCAGCGCTTTTTTTGAGCGCTGATAAAGGGGTCCTATATCAGCGCTTTTCGGATCGCTGATAAAGGGGACCCCCCCCCCCTTTATCTACGCTGGCTTTATCAGCACTTTTCTAGCGCTGATAAAGGCCATTTTTAGCGCTGATAAAGGTCGTGTTTGTAGTAGTGGTAGTGTCTTATACATGTAGACTACGAGCTGGATCGAATAGATGGTGATCACTTTCATATTGGTATGCACTCTGAAAGAGTATTGGGTTCCTTTGGTAGTGAGCTAGATGTGAAGAGCAGTATTTCAACGGTGTAATATTTACCTTTGGGATAATAATGAGATTGAGGTTTCTTGGACTGACTTTGAGACAGAGTCCTAGGCTGAATTTCCTTTTTCCATGATGAAGGTTGAGAAGAGGTAGGAGCTACTCTCCCTTCAGTAAGGTAGTATGTAGGTAAGGGAGTTGGGGATCAAGTTCAAGGATATCCTTCATTTTTCTTTGAATCTCTTTCTGGATGAGGATTCATATATATGATGTTTTGAGGAGTCCCTCTAACCTTATTTTTAGTATACTGTTACTCTCTTTACTCTACTGAAGTACCTAGTAGTTCAGAACAAGGCTGATGTAGTGGAGAGGATGAACATGCTATGAGGTTTTCCGTGAGAGGTGAGACAACAGAGTTCGTTGAAGGGGAAGGCCGTCATAAGTAGGTGTCCAACATCAAGCCCTTCTAGGTTTTGGCTAGCAGAGAGTATGCCTCAGCAGTTCCAGTTCTCATCTCCTGGTCCTCACCCATTCTCCATAGGCCTCAGACCGAGATGCTTTATCTATGGAAGCAATGGGAATATTCGGAATCAGTGCCCTATCTGAGTGCATTATAGTATGGGTGGTTAGGTTCAGCACCCACCTCAGCAGCATCAGTTTCCATCAAAGACCTTCCAGTTGTAAGGGTAGTGAGCTCCCACTTCACCAAGGGTGGATGGTGCCAGAGGAGCCCATCCTCATGGTGGTCCTCAGGGACCTCAACATGGGCATGGTTAGGGAGGCAATCAACATATGAGGGGTAGAGGGGTTGGGAGAGGGAAGTTTCATGTTGTAGTTGTAGCAATTCTAGTGGTCCGGATGTTTTTGAGGTACAATCGGTATTTTTAGTACTCTTGCATGTGCCTTGTCTGATTCAGGAGCTTCACACTCCATTGCTTCACTCAGTGTATCCCATTCCCTAGGTCTAGAAGTAGATATACTTTTCCATTCCCCTAGTGTTGAGTATGGTAGTTGGAGGTTAGACTAGCCTATTTGATGTTTTTTGAGAATTTATATTGATGTTGGGGTTCCATAAGTCTGGTGGGGATCTCCTTATACTACAAATGTAGGCATATGTTGTCATCCTAGGCATCGACTGGCTATTTTCTGGGCACACTTTTATCAAATTCTTCTAGAGAAGGGTCGTGTTCTCAAATATGGGCTACCAGTGTGCAATGTTTTTTTGGTGAGTAGAGATTCCAGGAGAGCAGCCGATGTGTAGAGTCCCTTCTTTCTTTGTCATACGAGCTGTTAGTGGAATCAGTAGACTCATAGATGGTGGAATTTTTGGAGATTATCAGTGAGTTCTTAGATGTCTTCATAAGATAGGTTGTTACTCTACCCCCCCTCGAAATGATGTTGTTTTTGAGATAGACATACAACCTGGTGCCCATCTGATTTTTATGGATCCCTATCAGATGTTTCCTTTTGAGTTGCGGGAGTTACGAATTTAGGTTGATGACTTGATGATGAAGGGTTTTATCTGACTAAGTGTGTTTCCATAGGGGGCTCCATTATTGTTCTCAAATAAGGAAGAAGTTGTTATCAGTCTATGAATAGACTACCGGTGACTAAATTAGGTAACATTCAAGAATAGTTACCCCCTCCCAAGGATCGATGTCCTTTTGGAACAGTTGAAGGGAGTAGGTTGGTTTTCTAAGATCAACCTGTAGTCTGCATATCACCATTTTATGGTGAAGGATGGTGACATCCCGAAGAATGATTTTAGGTGTAGGTATGGGAATTTTGAGTTCATGGTCTTATGGTTTGGCATTATGAACACACCAGTTGTGTTCATGGGACTCATGAACATTGTTTTCTCAAAGTATATTTACCATTTTATGGATGTTTTCATGGAAAACATCTTGATATACTCAATAATGGAGTAGGATCATTCTGAGTGTATAAGGATAGTTTTTGTGGTACTCTGATACCACAAACTCTACAGGAAGTTTTCCAAGTGCTAGTTCTAGACACGAGAGGTCCACTTCCTTGGACATGTGGTGTCCTAGAAGGGAATATCAATGGACCTATTGAAGGTTAAAAAGTTTTTTCTTGGGAAGCACCCAATAACATGGAAGACATTCATAGTTTCATGGGCCTGGAAGGTTACTACCAGAGGTTTGTACCCAACTTCTCTTGAGTTGTTGCAAATTTGATAGTTTTGACAAGAAAAGACTAGACATTCATATGTAGTGAGTTTTTCTAGGTATCCTTCAGTTATCTAAAAGGGAAGAAGGTCAGTGGCCTAGTTATTTAGATTTTAGAACAAGGGGTGATGTTCGATGTGTTTTATGATGCTTATGGTATAGGCTTGGGGTTTGTGCTAATGCAGTAGTGGGGAGTGATCTCTTATGGGTCTAGGTGTATGCGTCCTTAAGAATGTAACTATTCCACCCACAACCTTGAATATGCGGCAGTTGTGTTTGCACGAATGTTGTGGCTACATTTCCTCATCAGGGAATTCTTCATGGTCTTCACAAATCACAATAGATTGGGATATATCTTCTCCTTGCGATACCTGAACTTCCAGTAGTGAAGGTTGATGGAGTTTCTTTAGGAATTAGTCTTTGAAGTATCTTACACCTCAGGAAAGGGGAACATGTTAGCTGATTCCATGAGTAGGAAGTCACATAAGGATGTAGTTTGGGAGTCCGTAGATGCTTGGATGGCAATGGAGGAGTTGGTTACTTTACATCTAGGATTGAGAGTGTAGGATGGTATAGGCTATCTATTTCAGATGAAAGTGAAGTCTTCCTTGGTACATCAGGTGGAGGAGACTCAGTGGGGAGTCTCAGAGGCTAAACTAATGTGTCATCATGTTAGCCAGGGTGATGCACCGGTGGGATGGTCGGAGGATAGTCATAATCGGATGATGCTCTGTGGGAAGTTTTGTTTCCTTGTCGCGATACGTGAGGGTGTTCCTGGTGAGTTCCATAACTCACCCCTAGCGGTACATCCATGAGTCTCCAAGATTCACTGGGGATTTAGAGGTTAGATTTGGTGGCCCATAGTGAAGTTGGAAGGGGAGGAGTTTTTGGCAAGGTGCCTCATTTCTCAGTAAGTGAAGGCTAAAAAAAATGTTACCAGTAGTCTATTGCTACCCTTAGACGTTCTTGAGTGGAAGTGGGATGACACCTCGATGGATTTATTCATAGGAATACCCATGGATGATGGAGGCTATAATTCCCTCTGGGTAGTGGTAGACCGATTGACGAAATTGTCTCACTTCTTATTGGTCAAGGAGACAAGCACAATGGATTCCTTACAAAAAAAGAGTTATATAGGTGATGTTGTATGACAACATGGAGTTCCATGATCCCATATTTCAGATCGGGATACATTCTTTACTTCATGAGTCTGGAAGGGATTACAACATGCTTTTGAAACCTAGCTATGCCTTAAAACTTTTTTCCACCCTCATATGGATGGGCAGACAAAGAGGACCATATATACATTGGAGGATATGCTATGAGTGTGTGTTTTAGACTTCATAGGATTGTGGGTATGACACTTTCCCCTAGTGTAATTTTCCTATAATAATAGATATCACTCTATCATTGGCATGGAACTATTCGAAGCCTTGTATGGAATACCATGTCATTCAACTGTGTGTTGTATAGAGGTTGGAGAGGCAGGTTTTCTTGTCCTAGAGGTAGTACAAAGCACAACATAGAAGGTTCATCTTGTGCAAAAAAGGATAGAGGTATCTCAGGACCGACCAAAGTTGTATTCCAATCATAGGAGGAGACCCATGGAGTTTGATTTTTGGGACCACATGTTCTTAAAACTCTCCCTCGGCATGTATAGCTGAGTTTTGATAAGGGGAGTAAGATTTATCCCATGTTCATTGGGTCTTTCGAGATATTGGGATGAGTCGTTGAGGTGGCCTATCAGTTAGTGTTTCCATTGTGGTTGGAAAGGATCTACAACATCTTTCATTTCTCCCAGCTCCTTCGGTATATACATGATGACTCCCATGTCCTAGACTGGGGTGAGTTGGATATCGAGGACGATGTGACATTCGTGGAGTGACTGGTGAGAATCGAGGATCATAAGGAGAAGGTGCTTCGTGGATGGACCATTCCATTGGTTCGAGTGTTATATAGGCATGGTGGCCTCAAGGAGAGTACTTGGGAATGAAGGGAACATATGCATGGATAATACCCAGAGTTTTCCTAAGTTTTGATCTTGTGTTCACTTTGTGTATTTCTTGTAATGTAATTTTTAACCTTTCTTGTTATACGATAAGTTGTTTCCCCATTCTCTGTTTTGTGTGATAAGTTCTAACTATGGGGAGGGGAGGACATGATCCCTAATCAAGATTCATTAATGTGGATGTGATTAAACCCATGTAGGCAAGTCGGTGCCGCCCAAAGAGGATAGTATCTTGACAAGGGGAAGGATCTCCTGAATACATGTATCTAGACAGTGTGACCCTTTGGTGTTTTTATGATTTTTGGGATAGTGGAGCCTTAGTGACTCCCCAGTTTTTTAGGAGATTGATGTTAGAGATGTGTCCTTAGATGTTGAGTTTTTCATTCCATATTTAGAAAAACATGGGGTGGTTTACTCCGGAGAGGTATCATAAGGGATGGTTGTTCAGACCTCTTTTCTTCTAGGTTAGTTTTAAATTCATGAGGACGATAATAGTTTCAGAGGAATTTAATGTAATAACCCATATTTTCCCCAAGCCATTTCATTATGAAAATCCAATGTTGAGGTGTTTTGGGAGATTTCAGTTGTCCATTTCATGTGGTTGAAAAAAATTCTAGTTTTTCCATCGGCATGACAGTGTGTCGACATGTCAGTATATTGGCATGTTAGTGCGTTGACATGACAGTGCATCAGTGAGTTAAGGGGAATCGACATTGATGAGTCAAGGGGTTTCAGCATCAGTGAGTTAGGGGCATCAGCATCAGTGAGTCAAGGGCATCAGGGTCGGCATGTCAGGGCATTAGTAGTGTGAGGCGTCGGTAGCTCAGTGTCGGTAGGTGAGGGCATCAGTATCTCAACTTCAGTACGTCAGGTCATCAGTTGGTAAAGTAATTAGTAGGTCATGTCTATATCTCACACGTCGGTGTCTCATCATCAATGGCTTAGTGTCAGTGACTCTCCCATCAGTGACTCATTTCCAATTTTTCCCATTTTTTATAGTTTTTTCCACTATTATGTGTTTTTGTCCATTTAAAGTTACTCTATTAACTCACAGTGATCCTCTGGTCTATCTCCACCATTTCTAAGAGGAATTAGTAAATCTCAATTAATTCCAACATGTGAAACTGACAAGATTTATGGTTAAAACATGATCCATCTTTTATCTACTTTAAAATGGTCTCCCTGATTTTAGGTTATGGCATCTTCTTTAGTCGAGATACTCTCTTACTTCTTCTTTTCCATTTGTATTGGGGAACCTACATACTTTCTCTCGAGGTGATTCATGTCACCGTACTAGATCCCTTCTCTCTCATCCTTGGAGTTCATCTTGAAAGTCACTCCATACTTGGTTCTTGGCGCAAGAAGGAATTCGATCTTTGATCATCCACATAGGGATTTTATTTTTCTTATCTTTAACTTTACATCATCTATGGTGGGTATATTAATGGTTCCCTGTGAGTAATTACTGGATACTCTTCTTGAAAACAAGAATTAAACAAGGATTTAATATGATCAAAAGATAACTCATGTAAATAAAATAATGGGCAGGGTTCGATTTGATGTTGATTGCCTATTTTATTTTGTTGTCTTTGATTCTTTTATGAATTTTTTGGTTGTACACCTTCTGAAAAACATGGCCTTTTGTGGTATTTTCTTGTGTACTAGTGGTGTTCTGTTTTCATGGTGGTGTTTCTATGTATAGATGTAACATGAAATCTGGTTAATCCCGTACACTCGGTTAAATAAAGGTATTCCCCAAGATCAAACCTATTTTTTGATCACCCCATTTATATTCAAGTAAAAATTAAAGAACCCCAGTCAGTTAAATTTGAATATGATTATTTTGATGATTTTGGTTATGTGTTTTGCATTCTGGTCTGGGTTTTGTGGGCTTTATATGTGGGGTGGTACAGGGGGTGTGTTGGTGTCTCAATCTAAGATATTTATTGATTGTGGGATGGATGAAATTGTAGGGAACTGAACTTCCTTTATGTAGTGTTTTGGTCACGAAGAGACATAATGTAGTGGGACTATGATGTGGTTATGGACTTGTTATGTAGTGGGAAAACATCTGGGGATCATTTGGGAAACGGGGATATAGGGATGGGTTGTGAGAGAAGGAATGGTCGGTTTCACATTGAAGAGTGATAGTTGGCAGGAGTTGAACTAGGATATGCAAGGGGACTACAAGTCTAGATTTGTGTTGTTATGTAGTAGGAAAACAAGTATTGTTTTGTGATATGGTTATAGCAAGTGTGTAGTGGGACTGAATTTTGGTTTTGTTCGTCACTTGGTGTGGTTATGGTTGTTTGTTTCTTGGTAGTGATAGAATAATTTAAAGTGAATACCCATAAATAAATAAATTGAATTTTAACAAAAAGGGGGTTGGGTTTGTGCTTGGTAGTGGTTGTTATATGGTTGTTCATATAGGGGTAGCAGTAAAAGTTGTGCTGGTTTGGGCTTGTTTTCTATTCTTGTGAAATCAATAGGTAGGATATGAGTGTTTAATTACTTATATATATATATATATATATATATATATATATTAGTTATATTTGTTTTCAATACGCACCACATCCCTATTGATAACTATATGTCGAACACCCCCATCTCATGGGGGAGGGTGTATTTACCAACATCCCGATGGGAGGATGGATGGAGGGATACTAATTTTATTCCTCATACCCTTTTTCGGCTCATACCACTCAGGTGTATCCGGGTAGGTTCTAATGGATTGAGGCTTACCATAGTCCAATATTATTTGGGAAAAGGTTTATTTTGATGAGGGGCTCAGGTGTTTGTGGTCCAAGTATGTTTTCCCAAGTATCTTTAGGATGAGTACCATGTGTCTTTGGGTGTGGTGTGTGGTTGTTTCAGCTTAGGTGTATTTGGGCGTGGTAGTGGTTTTTGTGGTCCAGGTGTCTACGAGTGTGGTTGTGTTTGTTTTGTGGCCCAAGTGTGTGCGGGAATGTTGCATCAGTGGAACTGCATATGGGAATAGTGGAAGTATCAAGATGTCAGATCGTTAAGAATGAGCAGTTAACCATGGGGAAAGTGGTGTGCAGGGTACCCAAATGATGATGTTCTTATATTATTACTTTAATTGACTTTCATTAATTGGGTGAGTGTGTCTTCGATAGGTTGGGATGGTTAATATTCCTTGGTAGGTGCTTGAGGTTCTAGTGTTTTCTCACAAGGAAATTAGTATAATCCCTCACTTGGGAATGAGTAGATTTATTTTTACCTACTGAGTATACTTTTATGATCACCCTATATATGTAAAATTGATTTTAGGTTTCCAAGTGGAATTTGAGGACAGTTCTGGACTTTACTAGCTCATGTGTCGGGATAGTTTCTATTGTTGTTTAGTTCTTTTCCTTGGTACATTATTTGGGAGTTTTTTCTTACCTTGTATTAGTTTTACTTTTCAACATGCATGTGGGAATGGATTCATGGCTTTAATTTTACATTTAGTCTGTGTTGTTGTTTGTATTTACCATCTTATCTCTCGATCTTGTTCTATAAAAAGGGTAATTCCTTCTATTTATGTGAGATTTTATACCCTTGGTGCTAGTCACCACTTAGGGGCCTACTGAAGGCAGGCCTTAGGGGTTATTATCTCTAGTTTAACTCATGGAAGGAAGGACAAAGAACATGTATTCCCTTCTCCCATCTTGGAGAAGGTGTTTCGTGACACGATAAGACATGGAGTTTCGGTAACACATGGAGTTTTAGTAATGCATGGAGTGTCGGTAACACATAGAGTGTCGAAAAGTCATGCATCCCCCAAAACACGTAGTCCCTAAGTAATATCCAAAAATACACCACTAAAAACATAAAAAATCACACTCGTCATGTCAATACACATTGAATGGAATGAATCTGATCTCAATAAATGAATAGGGGGTCCTCAGAACCTAGGGATTACTAGGGGGACTCCTCACCATAGTGGAAATATCATCCTAGATAGGGGATCATTGCCCATGAAAATATTGGAAACACATTCTCCACAAAGCCTATATATGGTACCATGAAGAGGAGTGAGGACCGACTAGGAATCTTTGTGTGATACATACTCTAACCCGCTAAGTCAATAGTCTATGTTGGGATTAGAGAACTCACTTTATAATACGACTCATCCTTTATGACGAGAAAATGATCTGGCATCGAACCCTCATAGGAAAAGAACAAGGTTATTCTCTCAATATATTTTGATCCAACTAAAAACCCATGTATTCATCTCAAAAGTATCGCCCTGTCACAAGTTTCCCAATGTCACAAATAGCTTGCCAATCAGATGATCTGTTAGAAAGATATATGCAATTTAGTAAGAAGGGTTTGGTCATGTCTGGGTCTGACCCATACTATTCCGACCGACCTGAACCGACATGATATAACTCACTATGGGATATCCTAAACTATCATGGACCTATGGGACTAACCTAGACCATTGGGATCCTGGACGACGCCCCCTGGGGCGCGATGTCCATCCTACTGGGCCACCAGAGCCGCCTGGTTATCTACCTCGAACTGCTTCACGCATGCCTACTTTGCTCCACTAGATGTGGCCCACCCTAGCCATGTCCCTATTCTCCAGGTGGTTGTCCAACCATGTGGCTAGCAGGCTTCCCTGTTCAATGCGGTCGGATGCTGCATTGAACATGGTCAGTCGCCGCATCGCCTACCCACGACTGTTGCTGCTAGTCCCTCCGTCGGACATGGCTATAATCCAAGTCCCAGCTAACACTTCAACTGCCACCTATCGCAGCCCCTAGTCACTGTCCATAGCATACGCCACCACGGTTACCCTCTCCAATATAGTCCCACATGGGCCAAATCCTATCCCCACCGTTAGATGCCCCGCCTGCGGCCCGTTCTACCTACTCTGCCTAGCCTCGCCCCCTGCCGGGCCGCTATGGCCTCCACTGCCGCCATCCTTGCCGATGGCCTATTATTTTTCATTCCCTCCACCCAAATATAATTATAACCACTACTCCATGATCAATTGTGCACAACATCCTTTCACCATAGTAACCCACCACCTCAAGTGATTTGTGTCGTGCCTTTTATACCGCTCATTTGTCTTGTCATTACGGTGTTGAATCCACAGTCATGGATTATTATGCCACAGATCAAAGGTTCAAAGATCCACTATTCATATTTTGTGAAGATAAAAGAATGAAAAGATGTTTGGGAAAATGAGATAAATCACATGAACACATAAATAATAGATCTTGGCCTTTTTTGGGTTGGCCTTGACCCATTCATGTTAAAAGGATTATGAAGAACCATTCAAAACACAGATCTATTCCCCATTCAAATCCTCACAATGAGTTATCCATCCCAAAAGAATAGAAGTACCATAGATCAACCAATTTATGGGTTGGTCTGTGTTTTTCATTTCAATCTAAGAAGGGAAAGAAAAATCATAATGAGATTAAACATCCTACCTCTATTTGATTTGATCGTTGATGATGAACAGTCACCGCATCATTGCGGTGGGTGAAGATCCATCGAATCTGAGGTTATTCATTCATCATGAATCCATGATCCAAAATAGTTTTTCAAGAGAGCTTTGTATCCTTAATCAAATGAATTCCAGGGTTCCGGTGATAACCCTGAATTCTCTAACAAACTTTTATTCAAAGAAAATGTGTCACTACATCAAGAATAAAATATTTCTATTAAAATATTATAGTGAAATTCATGATAAAAAACAATCATTCACAACCGGCCAACACCAGATGATGTTTGGCCTTGCCTAAGGAAGACACCACCTTAAGAACTCAACAGTTGTCTCATATTTCCAATCTGACATATCATATATGATGTATTTTTATTTTAATATAAAATAATTTTATTTAATAATTTTATTTACGGTTATGTCCTTTTTGAGTTTTTTCGTAGAAGACCCATGCATACTAAAGTTATGTCACACCTAGATAAATCCAATTATCTGAGCTCAATGGTTCCCTTAGATTTCTAATCTGGGATCCCGTTTAAGAGTCATTTACCTTTTTCATAAAAGTTGTGCGTGCGTGCTATTAAAAACATTACAATTTGTAGTGAATCATTCCAAGAACTATGAGCCTCCGAATCGCACTCCATCTCAGCGACTGGTATCATAATTTTCCCAAATTGTTTGTAAAAATAAATTTAGTAATATTCAAGTCATTAAATTCTCCCCACATTATGAATTTACATCCCTAAAACCCAAAAAGGTATACCCATATAACTAAGGGTATTGAGCATGAACTTGAGCCTTCTGATCCCATGTGGTATCCTAGATATTCAAATTCCACCACTGAATGTGCACCATAGTAATCAACTTCCCACTAAGGAGGTCATTTTATTGATCCTTCATCTCCACTAAGTTCTAATAAAATGTCACCCCAGTCAATGATTTGTGATGAATCATGCACATATATCCTCAGTAGGGATACATGGAAGACATCATGTACCAAGTCCAACTGCTGGGGTAGAGCCAAGAAGTATGCCACCTCACCAAAACTACACAGTAGTATGAATGGGTTAATGAACCTTGGAGAAATCTTTCCATCCTGGCCAAATATCGGTATCCCATTTTGAAGAGAGACCCAAAGGAACACATGGTCTCTATCCTTGAACTCAAAAGGCATCAGTATCCTATCATAATAAGATTTACAATGGCTCTTTTTAGTCTTCATCAACTCATGGATGACCTGCACCTTCTTTGTAGTCATTTTCACCAACATCGGGCCCATGGGTGTCGACTCTCTTGGGTAAATCCAACAAAGTGGTGAAGTGTAGGTTTGCCTGTACCAAACCTGGATTGGTGAAATACCTACGGTGGAGGGGTAGATGTTGTTATACTAATTATACACCAGAGGTAGGTGATCCACCCAACTATGGTCAAACCATAACATGAAATCCCAAAGTATGACCTCCTAAACCTGAATAGTCCTCTCCATGTGGACATATGTCAGGGGATGAAACATTGTGATCAAGTATAACTGAGTCCCAAATGCCTCCTATAATTCCTTCCAAATCTAGGATGTGAAGCAGGGATCATGATCTGGAACAATGATCGATGGAACTCCATGAATCTGGACTATCTCTTATGCATAGAGGAGTCCCAAGAAATCTACTGAACTCTACTTCTGGATAGGTAAGAAGTGAGATGACTTGGTGAGTCGATCAACGATCACCCAGATGGTGTCATTCCCCCTGGACATATATAGAAAACCCATGACGATGTCCATTTTTAGTCCATCCCATCCCATTCTGGCACCTTAAGGGTTCGAGTAAAACATTGGTGAATGTAATGCACATCCTTCATTTATCGAAAAGTAAGGCATCGAGACCCAAACTATGAAACTTCCTTCTTCATCGTAAGACAATAAATATACATCAGAGTTCTTGGTACATCATTGCCACACCTGGATGTACTGCTAAAGGGGATGCATGAAACACCCACAGAATCTACTCTCGCAATGCCATTGGTATCACCATGCATCCTCTGAAAATAACAATGTGCTCCCCACATTTTGAATATCAATCAAGGGCATGCCCAGTGGAAATCTAAGTATGTAAATCCTCTTAGTTTATATCCCTATGATGTGAATCCCTAACTTGTCGTAAGAGTGGAGTGGTGAAAACCATTTTAGTAGGTAAAATTCTCCAATTCCATCCACAAATTATATCTGTAATGTGGAAAACTGATCTAATGCCTCACTCAGTAACTACATGTTGGATCATCTGCTGAGAGAGTTTGCCACTACATTCCCATTCCCAAGAGTAATTAAAATATCAATGTCATTGTACTTGGGGGACTCTATCCCTTTACTCTATTTTAATTTCCAATCCTTCTGAGATAATGTATACATGAGACTATTAGGGTTGTTTTAGATGATAAACAGTTCACCCATTAGGTAGTGTCACCATAAATTCAATGTGGAGACGTCTATTTCTATCTCCAGATCATGGGTCGCGTAGCTATATTCATGTAATTTCATCTATTTTGAACTATATGAAATCACTACATTCCTCTTTATTAGGACACAACCAAGTCCAATTCCTAATGCATCATAGAACACTACATACTCAACACCCACCTGTGGAAACCTCAAAATGGGAGCGCTCATAAAACTCTACCTAAACCTTTTCTGGATCCATTATAACTCCAGTCGCTAAGATTATATGTTTGGTATAAATGAAGACCACTTTGGAAAACCCAGGGTGGAACACTGGGTATCTTGAAGCCCTTCCTCTACAATTCATCTAACTACACCATTAGTTCATGAAGCTCTATGGGAACCATCCAATATACTTGTGTAGATATCAGTATCGTCTCAAGGTGTAGATAAACATAGAAGTCTTTCTCTTGGTGGGTGGTAAACCTGGAACATCTTCATAGAAGGATTCTGTATACTCCTCCACTATTATAAAAACTGAGGACTCAAAATATCCACTACACTAAGGGCCACGCTGTCTAACTGATGATTAATTGGCTATACCCTCCCATGTGTGATCTCATCCTAAGTTGCATGGATTTCCCATTTACCAATAAAAAGTAAAATCTATTTCAATTACCATATAATAACCACACCCTTTTCCTAAAACAATCAATATGAGCATGAACTATGGCTATTATTTGATACTAGGAATGACATTGTAAGGCCTCGATGCTACTACCAAGATATCCCTACCTAAACTCTCACATTTAAGAGTCAGGTGACATTGTCGACACCAGTGTGTGATCATTGGGTATCCTCTTATAGGAGTATCTAAATGTGATGGTCAGGTCAATGGTTTAACCAGAATCTCTAAGAATCAAACTGGAAATGTGGAAAAAAAGGAAATCACTAGCACATGTGTCTATCATAAACAACTAAAGTAGAAAGACATAGATTTTACTATGAACAATTCTGGGTGTCTTGGGGTGATAAGCCTCAATAGATTGAAACTATCTCATCCCCATCCTATAGCTCCCTGAATCTGGTATGGACCACATGGGGGTGGGGGTGGTAACATGTGAAAATGTTGGCCACTTCATACTACTTCCCCATCTCCTCTACCATATCTGTCACCCAACAAATCTATCTACTCTAACTATTATATATTCCTTGGTGGTTCATCAACTGCCTCCTTGAATGTAGCCTGAATAGTGGGAAAATCTTGAACGGAATGTCCCCTCCAACAAAAATCATAACAACACCTCTTCCTTGGGAAACTATCACACCCAATGAACTTCCGAAAAAACCTCATGTTATGTGGCCTACGTCACACACCTTCTTTTGGTAGGTCATGATGACCTTGAATTCCAGGTGATCTCTACCTTGAAAGCCTATGATACATGTTTGGGCCCTTTATATCACCATCCAGTTCCAAAATAGCCATCCATGACTCATCCTAGAAAGTTGCATCCACTTGAACCACTAGAGGTGGGTGTATGAAGTGATCAATAGGAGAAAGAGCCACCTATGACCATCCTAAAGAAAAATTGGTCTGTGATTGGCTACCCTTAGGGAGGCCTCATCCATAATTGGGTCGATCTCTTGATCCTACTACAGAAACCTTGTTGGCTATCATCATGAATACATCCTTTAAGAAAACACGATGTATCATGTTTAAAAAAGTATACATGGTGAGTTGACTGATGAAGGATATGGAAAACAGAACCCATTCCTATAAGATGCATGTACCATTGTTATTCCCTACTACCAGTGTTTTCATATACCGATTCAAAAATTAGGTGTCTAGAGTCCTAGTGTATGGATATGTAGGCCACCACACCAACATTGGATTTCATGGCCTGAACGCTGAACTCGAAACACTCGGCACTACTTCCCCCAAACGAACCTCACAAACACTCGGTACATAAGTTGAACTTACCTACCTCTAATAACACTCTATCATGACCCTTCCTAGAGGGGCCCATACCATGACTACCCCAATCCAACCTTCTATAGGCCAGGGGCTAGGGACTTTCTAGAAGTAGGCATATCCCACAAATGAAGGGCATTTTCTTATACACCTATACACATGCACACATCTCCAAGCCCAAAATGTTGAAATTTAAGAACACTATGTAAACAATGAATGCATACACTATGATACTAACCACATATTATGAGAGGAAAGTAAAGTGTAGTAATGTACAACTGGGCCATGATACAAGACCAAAAAAAAAGAAAGAGTCTGTAGAACAGGGTCCTGAAGCTCGTCCTCGGAAAACCCTATATGAAGGGTTGGTAAAAAAATAGCTCTCTAAAGAAGCAGTAGCACAACTCAATTGTAAGGTCACTCTCTAAGCACCACCTATTCCTGGTCCACCTTGGAAACTATCAAAACTTCGATGTTCTATACAAGAAAAGACATGTGTGGGAAAATCTCGTGTAGGGGTGAGTAAAATAATACTCAATAGGACACCCTAAAACACAAAGTAAAAGACCACATAGGATACATGAAGAACTTACCATACAGAAATACCACAAAGGTAAATCACCTTTATGAGGATACAATTGGCTCAATACAGGTATATTTCTATACTAGAAATAATATGAACATCCAGGTATACTCATAAAGGATCCCTCGCCTCAATTTCTCATCCACTGCCTGGTACGCACCTCCGCTCTTAGTATGCTCATTCAGGGACATATAACTCCTCGATCTATATGATTGAAGCATGTTGAATAAGTATATGAAATGTATCAAAGATAAAAATATGGTCTTGAAAAGTTATGTAGTTTCCCTGATACATCCAGACTAGAAATTACTTAGAGTTTCGGTAACAAAGGGAGTGTCGCAACGACATAGAGTGTTGGTAACACATAGAGTGTCCCTAAGTCATGGATTGTCACAAAGAAACAGATTTTCAGTAACACACGGAGTGTCAATAACACACAGATCATTGGGAACACACAGAATGTTGGTAACACACGGAGTTTCGATATGTCATGCATCCCCCAAATCACGTAGTCACCAATTCATAGCCAAACATTAATGACGTAAAAAATCTCAAAGCACAATTATCAGGTCTAGTCATGTAGAATGGAATGAATCTGAATTTGATACAATTATAGAAGGTCCTCCACACCCAGGGCTCACTAGGGGGACTCCTCACCATATTGGAAACATCATCCTAAATAAGGGATAGGCTCCCTTGTAAATATTGGTCACACATTCCCCAAAAAACCTGTCTATGGTACCGCGAAGAGAAGTGAGGACTGTCTGGGCCTCTCGGTGTGATACATGATCCAACCTACTGAGTTGACTGTCAAATCCAAGATCAGATAACACAGTTCAGAATATGGTTCATCCTATATAATGAGAATGAGATCATGTATCAAACCCTTATAGGAAAGGACAAAGGGTACTATCTCAACCGCTTTTAATCCATCTAAAAACCCAACAAACCATATCAAAAGGGTTGTCCTATCACAAGGGTCCCAACGCTATAGAATTCTCAATCAGACAATTTGTTTGAATGATATGGAAAATTTAGTAAAAATAGTTAGGTTCGGTCTTAGTCCAACCCGACCCGGTCTAGCTGACATGACCAATCCTGGTTCGGATGACCTGACCCAACCCTATTCAGTCTGCAAAGGCCCAAACCAGCTTGACCTGATGGGCCTGAGTCAGCCCAGATAGGTGGGCCTGAGGAATCCCATTAGCCTGTTAGACCGCACAATCCAACCTATTGTGATGACAGAGTGGCATGGTTATCTAGCCCAGCCAACGTCTCATGGGTCGGCTTTGCTCCACCATACAAATGCTTCCATATTCTCATCCCACTACTCCACATGGTTGCCCAAATAGATGGAAAACTAACTTTCTAGGTCAACATATCCATCTGATGTGTTCATCATGGAGGGTCATTGTGTTTAACATGATTTTCCACCATGTTACCTACTTGTGACCACTGATATGGGTCCCTCCGACGGACATGGATCTAAGTTGCGTCCCAACTGCCACTACCGCCGACTACTGTCTTGGCCCCCGGTCACTACCCATGGCCTGCGCCACCTTGGGCCCCTCTCATATGCATCTACTCCTTGACCATGTTCATCACTGTCGTCGACCACCCTATCCATGGAACCTTTTTTCGGCTCCAACTCACCTAACCCTCCATCGGTCCACTACTGCCTCCATGGTTAGTAGCCTACTATTCCTCATGCCCTCTTTTCGGACCTGAACGAATCCACTTCTTCAGGTTCTATTATGTTGCACCACCTTGCTCCACCACAACTCGCTGCCTTGGGTCACTTGGGCCACACCTTTTCCATCACACCTTTGTGATGTCATTGTTGTGTTGGATCCCCAGTCCTGGATCGTTGTTCCATGGGTCAATGGGACACTGATCCTATGTTCGTATTTCTTAATGAGATATGAACATGGAGAGTTTTGGGAAAAAGAGATAAAGCGCATGAATTCCCAAGGAATAGATATTGTCCTTGTTCATGTCAGTGTTGATACATTCATGTTTGAAGGATTATGAAGAACCATTCAACACATAGATCTAAGCCCCATTCAAAACACAACAAGCGGTTATACATCCCTCAAGAATGGATGAACTAGAGATCAACATATTCATTAGTTGGTCTGTGTTCATCATTTGAATGTAAGAGGGGAAAGGATAATTCCAAAGATATTAAATGTCCTACCTAGATTCGGTTTGATCGCTGACAAATAATGGCCATCACGTCATTGTCGTGGTTGAAGATCCTTCGAATCATAGGTTCATCATTGATCATCGATCCACAATCTACCTCTGTTTGTCAATATAGATCTGTATCCTTACCATAATAAAATTCAAGGGTTATGGAGATAACTCTTAATTCTCTAAAAAAATTATTTAATGAACACATGTCACTGAATCAAAAATAAAATATTTTTACAAAAATATTTTGAATACGTTCACGTCCAAAAACTATCTTTCACAGCCGGAACCCGCCAACCGATGTGAGGGTACTCCCAAGGAAACAAACCCATACGAACTCAAATATGGTCTCATATTTCCAATATTAGTTATCATTTATGAGTTATTATGATATTAAAATAAAATAGTCTTATTTAATTATTTTATTTATGGTTACATCCTTTTTGGGGTTTTCCACAGAAGACCTGCAGGACTAACATTAAGTCACACCTAGGGTAATGCCACTGCTCTGAGTTCAATGATGCCCTAATATTTCTGATATGTGCACCCATTTAAGTGTTGTTAGTTTTTTTTATAAATTTTGCGCATGTTTGCTACTAAAAAATTCGCATTTTCATCAAATAGTTTTGGTCACATCAGGTCTTGGAATTGAACTTTGTCTGAACAACTAGTCTTGGAATATTACCAAATAATTTATAAAAAAAATTCAAGAAAATACAAGTCATTACAAAATTGGTAAAAAAATCATCTGTGATATTTACTTTGTAAACATACTCATAGAAATGTCTTATCCTGAGATAACAGATCTATCCATGAAGTATCTAACAAAACTTCCGGATTTGTGACTTACATATCCCTCATTCCATTAGTAGGACTTGATAAACCAAAATATTAATAAATCCCTATTTTAGATGAATTAGTTACATGGTTGAACCCTATGCTTCATCGTCCTTCACCAAAAGAGAAATCCATGACTCATTCAATGAGTATATCAGGTCATAATATTGACTCTGCTGCAGATAACTCACTATATGTCTTTGTGAATACATACTGAAATAAGAAATGATGTACCACATTCAATGAGTATATCAGGTGAGATGACTGAAGAAGGACAGAAAAACAAGAACCTATTTCTATATGATTTATGTACTAATTTTTTCACAATAACTGGTGCCAACATGTATAGAGTCAAAATTTAGTTTATCAGAGTCCTATATAATGGATATGGAAACTACCACACCAACACTAGAGTCCCTATCCTAAAATCAAAACTCAAAAAAAATTAATTTCATAGACTAGTGTTGAAAGAAAACCACACATATAAAAAACTCCAAAATATGGACCTAATATGGGAAGAAACTATGATACCATTCTATAATGAACTGGCCTAAAGAGCCTCGATCCACAACTACCCCAATCCAACCTTTAATAGGATAGGGGCTAGAAAACAATTACAACTTAGAATATCACACAAAAGGGATGCATTTGACTAATGTACCTTTACAACTGCCCAAATCTTAAAACCCATAAAATAATTAAATTTATGTTAATTGATAAAAACTCATGCATCTATATACAATCCCACAACCATTTTAAGAATTATAGTACCAAAAATAATAAAAAGGGGTCAAATACAAGACCACCAAAATATAGAAAATTATGTTTGGTCTTTTCAGAAGGATATGTATACTTTCAAATGTAACATTGGTATACACCTTGGTCTATCTATCCCAAAATAATATCCACTTTATATTCATCCTCCAAGGACGCTATAAAAACTTAATTTATCTCCATAAGATACAACATGTGTGGGAAGATCCCATGGAAGGGTGAGTATAGAAATATCATGTAGGAAACCCAAAAAACACAAAACATAAAGCCTCAAAATTTGTTAGAACATCAAACATAGGCATTTCAACAAGATAAGATACACAATGATAACCAAGGATGCCATAGAAATACTCATAAAAGTCTCAAATTATAAAACAAAGTTATTAACCACTACTATGTGTAGAAAAACTCAAGTTATGAAGGGATTTTTTGATACCAACCACTCCATGATATATACTACCACTGAAGATATACATTATTGAGGTCATTCCATTCAGTTATGTCCAAAAATTATCATAAATGAAACTAAAATTGTTATTCTAATACACACACACCATCAAAAAAATACCCCATTGGAATGATCATATCTCGATACCCAGATAGGGTTCAATGTCTAAGGTTCAATGTGGGACACTAGAAACTACTCAAAACACCCTCCTAAATAATTCATTGATACACAGGTAAATATTGGTCACAAAAATTCCAAAAACCCAACATAGGGAAACCATGCTGGACATGATAACTGCTCCAAGCCTCTTATAGCGATATTTTCCCTGGGCCACAAAGGGGTCTAGTTAAAGAGGACTTGGATAACTCACACTAGAATTAGGGAACACACCCAAACTACACTAATCAATTGGATGTTATATAGGGGTCACCCTATAAAAGAGTAACCAGATGTTTCAACGAAACCTCATATTAATGGACAAAGGGAAAACACTGAACTGATACTGGACCCAGGAAGCTGAATCATGCTCACAAAAATGTTGAGCTGAGAATAAAGAGGAATCTAACATGCCCTAAAAGTACTTCATGCCATATCCATAGGTGTACAATGAGTGTCTCACAAATCCTTTTCCTTATTGTGTCTTTCACTCACATGGCATACACATTTCCATAATACATGGTGTCTTCTAAGGTTAAAAACATGTAGTTGTTGCTCTGGTACTTTTAATTTCATTCTTCCCATGCCCGTGTACACTGGTTCATCCAAATGTAATTAGAAAGGACTAAATATATGGCTCTTTCCAAGTAATCCTACCTATGTACTTCCCATTTACATGGATTTTGGAGCCACATGGCCACTAAGGGATGTACACTTAGTACACACCAACCTATCCACTAGGAGTTTCATTTTGTTTGACTAGGCACACCTGGTAGGTAACACTACCTAGGCTCTTAGGCATGTATACCTTATACTTGTAGAGAATATTGGATAGGGGTTACACAGTTTGTGACAAATGTCATGTGGCGTGTGATACTTATCTCTAAGTGGACATCATAGATACACACAATTAGAACTAAATAGCATGTGTTCTTAAGACTACACACTATGTAGTCTGGGTCTTTAAAAAACTTGCGAGATTCTTAATGTATCTATAATAATCCCTCCAATATATTCATATCCACTATTATATCTCCCATGTAACATATATTTTTTCCAACCATGTCCCACCATCACATGTTTGCCGAATTTTTCATACAAAAGTGTCACGTCTCACCTCCTATTGTCTCTCTTCATCAAAACATGAAAAAATAATAGATGAGGATCTACTATCTGAACCCGATACAAAAAAATTTCCATAAAAACATTATTCCATTTCCAGATCTTGATTATGGGCCCACGAAAATGATTTAATATGGAAATGATCAAATGTGAAATTATTAGTTACTTGGAATTCATCAAACCTCTAGTAAAAATATATTATAATGATGAATACATAGAACAGGGGAGAACCACAAAAAACATGATAGAGAACAAACCATGGCCATTTTCTAGATGGGCCTCAATTAGTTTCCATTTGAATGACGAACGAATATTAAACAAATAAAAAATGAAAAAATAATTATCCTCAAAATCCTTGATAAAGAAACTTATACTCACAAAATGATCAATCCATGACTAAATATGTTAGTTGATTGATTCACATTAATTATATGTTAATAAAACAAGGATAAATAAAAAAAATTGTATACATCGATTCGTACCAATCATTGGAAATGAAAGATCATGAGTCATTGTCGTTGATGAGATCCACAAGTTGTGTTGTCACTAGCAATCCTTGCAGTACTCTGGTCGTCGATCCACAATCCTGATTCCCATCAATGCACCTCCACACTCTCATCTCAATTTTTAGATCTATGAGGATAACATTGAGAATTGTTCATAATAGTGTATATATAAAAGGAAAACTAGGTTGCTACATTAACATTATAAATTAATTTATTTAAAATAAGTTATTTTTTGATTTGTGCCCACTACGTATTTTAAAGAAATGCACAAAGAGGAAAAATATTATGTCACACCTATAGTGAAACCCAAAATTTTAGCTCAATGGTGGTCTTAGATTTACAATATAATACTATTTTTGGGAGATATTCTACTTTTTTAGGAAAACTACACAAGTCTGATATTAATATTTTTTAACATTTTTAAAATATCAATTCTAGGATTACCAGGCCTCAAAATCTCATGCTATATCAGGGCCTAGCTTCAGAAATATTTCGAGAAACATCTAAAAGTGATAAATGAGAAAATAGAGACATTACACAAAAAAAAATATTATAGTTATGTAATTAGGAAGATAAATCCCTTATACAAATTCTACTACGGATTATTCCACAGATAATCTTACTCAATGGTTTTAAATCAGTAGGTAGTACTGGATATGGGTAGAGATATATGTATATGTTCAATTAAAAAACCAACTACTTTTTAATGTAGAAGGCCAGAAAACTCTTTAGGAAATACATCAGTATATTCCGTCACAATTGGAATTTATTCATGCATGACACCCTCTATTTCCATAAAATGGTGAAATAAATATTAATTATCATAATATAATAAACTCTATACTTTCTAATATGATACAAATGAAAATTAATTCCCAATTTTTACTCTTGTATAAAATCATAGGATAACATAGTTTGTGAATAGTCATATCTCTCTCCCCTGAAATTTGATGTTGAAATTAAATAAGTAAAACAATCCATTCCTAATATATAATTAAATTATGTATGAATTTATTTAGGGATTTTTTCTTCCAACATTGACTGGGGAGGAGTTATATAATTTAGTAAATAATTTCATCTTTTTTTTCTCATAGGTAGATATACTCCCATGTTTTGAAGTGTTTTCGGAATAGATTTACTAAATATGAAAGATATAAAAGAATGTGTAGAAAAATAATAAAATAATATATTCAATATTCTTGAATGAATACCTTGTATTCCTATCAAAAAGATATTTTTAGGATCTGTTATAGTAGTAGTGATTTCATATCCACTTCATTTCTCAATATGATTTGGTTGTTATTACTGTTTACAGTATTAAAAAACCCTTCGAATAGAGTATTTTATTGGATAAAGTACACATTTCGTGCAGTTAAAGAACTAAACTATATAATATGTGTCAATAGGAACCTTTTTTATTTTTAATATCATTAGTGGGATTCTTCATCTCAGTTCAATAATAATTAGCTTGATTCAACTCTTTTCCATACTTTATGTATCACAATGTTCCCTTAAGATAATCTTGTGGATGTTTCTTCCCAAATTTTTTACATATGGAAAATTTAGTTTTATTTACTCAATGGAATTTATATGTTTATCCTGCAAAAAAAATCTATTTTATAATTATTATCTCCTACACTATGATGCTAGTAAGAGTCACCGATCTCTAAATTGTCCTTAAGGGAACAACATAAAATCTCTTCATAGTTATCAAATTCTTGAATCAAAAAATATTTTCATGTACTTATCATTAATCTACTAAATGAGTGTGAAACCATACATATATTTTTTATGAAAAAGAGAGATTAATTTCAAAAAATCCTTATGAAGCTTTCCTCATATTCCCAAGATAGCCTTATATTTGTTTTCAGTCAATGGAAGGTACTCCATCCCCCTTATATGATAGATAGTCCAGTGAAAATATTTATTGAAAAATATTTTCCATGACTTCAATGCATTCAATTGAATTGATTTCTTCCTTGGGACTCATATTATTGATCATTGTCCTCCACTAATCATCTCACACTCCAATTAATGAATAGTTTTTTTGACTTTATCATATTACAGTAATTGAAAGATAAAAATTATATTCTCAATAGAGTTGATGAATTTTTATGCAATAAAGAGATTAGAAGATCCCTAATGTTAGGAGGCATTTTTCACATGATGTATCCAACTACAAATTTCCCATTCTTAGAAGAAGGGGGTGTTCTGCATGATTTATGTTATTATTCATGACATGAGATAGTTGAGGATGTACTTCCATGTTGTTTGGGGCCCTATCTTTGGTCAGTTTAGGAATCTAATTCGGGAAATCATCACATTGAATATCACAATAGTTGTTGAAAAAATTCCAATAATTTCAAAACATCAACATAATTAATGGAAACAAAATTAGGGATGAGAATAATCAAAATAAAAATCATATAAAAGAGACAATATGAAATTGAAAGCAACAACTTATCAATGATAGGAATATCCTAACTTTTGAGTCTCTCAGTTTGAGTATAGGTTATCCATGTAATTTCCCTATTATGTTTTATAAACAAACAATATATTATTTCCCTTCACAATTATTCATAATGATTTTGAGAAATTTTCAATGAATGTCCCCTGATAGTTTAAAATAAGGTGTAAAATATGTCCACTATTTATTTTAAAATGTATATGTCATGTTAACACTCAATTAACCATTTGGGGGTTATTACCCCAATATACATGTCCATATACACATATAGTATTCAAATGTAGATGAAATTAATTTGAAACTCCTTACTCTATGATTCACAATATTTTCATAATATTTTCAAATTCATTTACTGGATATATTGTTTTTTAAACTTTAAACTTTTACAAAATGAAAATAATAACTAGATCATTATTTTATACCAAATATAGAGGCCTAAATCTCTAAAAATATTATTAGATGATTCTTAAACAAAATATACAATTAACAGAAAAATGTTTTAGAGGAAACGTTTCTTTGGAAAACTTGGTTTATAAGCATAAATTTGAGACTAAAACAAAAAATAATTATTTTATTCTCAATTATGATCTTCTTAACACCTTTGACCTCTAAAAAATTTATTGGATGGCACATGTAATACATAATGAATTAGTGTGGGCTATAAATCCTAGTAATGGGATTAAACATGTTGGTGAAGCAAAACATATATATCAAAAGAAAATATATAATATTATAAAATATAAAGCTCATGAATAATTTTATGGGTTCTTGAAAATAATAATAATAATAATATGATCATGTTAACTATGGAATATTGAAACAACATAATATAATATAATCATATGTCTAGTATAACTCCTAAGAAAACATCACATGGTGGACATAGTCCCATTAGGGAATATGTTTACTACATAATCCCTTAGATATTATCTCATGAGAACAAAACATTACCCTATAAATTCAAGCATTATATGGGAACACTCAATATATCATGTAAATAAATATAAGACCATCTTATGGAAATTAAAATTATGGTATAAGAATTGATAAAACCCATGAAAATGAAATGGGTTATATGATAATGTCTAATAACACAACCAAATTGAATATCATAATGAATTCCTTGAGTAATGGAATTAAATAATTCTTGGATATTATTAAAGAAAAAAATTAACAATGGAAATGAAGTTAAAGTGAATTGATAACCTAAAATTGAATGTTGAAAATGATTTGTAAATATTTCTCTTATGCGTTGTTTTAGGAAAAAGGGTAATGAATCATTTAAGATGGTATGAACATAATAATTTCAATAAATCCATAAATTAACACAAATAGTTTTACATAGTGAAATGGGTTTTTTAAGATACCATTTAGGGTATTAATAATTAAATAGAGAGGTACTTGAAATGGAGCATGAAAACATATAACTTTTCTTTAATCGGTTATGCATAAAAAAATAAATTGAGAAGCTGACCATTAAATTATATATATCCCTATCATTGAAAAGAGTATTAAAATAGTTATATGTGTGTTATAATTAATCAATCATAATATGAATATTAATTAAAAAAAATTTTTGAAGATTACTTAATATAGTAGACAATCAGACACCCAATGACCATATTAGTATAATACCTTTAGAAAAATGTAAAAATATATAATAGTACATAAGTGAGCTAAATTATCCCCCACAAGGATCTTCATGATAAGAAACTTTCTATGAAACATCATACATAATATATATCGTCATAACATGGGGAATGTAAACATAAATAGGGGTGACTTCTGATGCTCAATATGGGTAAATAAGAGAGATATGTAAGCATAATCATGAGAATAAGGGTATGATAACATGATCATAACATTAGAAGATAAAACCCTTCTTATCAAAGATAGTAAAAATGAATCATGGAATAAATATTGGTTGTTCATAAGACATGAATCATAATGGAATCAAGAGAATAATCCATGAAATCCTAACATAAGACTAAGACATGGAATTATGGATGACACATAATAATAAAAAATTATTTCAATATTAGTCATTTAATCACTTCCAATTCCTTCTTATAGGAATGTTTTCAGTCCCCAAACCATCATATTAGTCATGGTTCACTCCCAAGAGTGTCTTAATATAAATTTTCCCTTACTAAACCAAGTTGACTTCCCATTCTATCCATGTTTATATCATAAGATATAAATCCTTACCCAAGGAATTGAAGGGAGATATAGGTCGCACCCATCACATGATGAAATCATACATATGTGTTCCATAATATAATAAAACATTAATCATATAATAACCCATAAAATAGATGGGTTTCATAAACAAAATACCATAACCCATGAAATTAAATTTGTATCATAAAAATGTTATCACATCATAACATGTGTAAAAGAGATAGTTTTCATAATAATATCATCATATCATAATTCGTGAATGAAAACATGTTTCATAAGCATATAACATGTGGAAGAGAAACATGTTTCATAAACATCATGCCCTCACAACATAAACCATTAAGAGAGATAATAGGAATGGAACCATTGGATCAATTCCATAGATATTCATGAATAACACCAAGGGTTTTATTCATAGATAGAAATTAATTTTTAAAGACATTTTAATAATATTTCATGGAGAAAATATCCTTTATTCTATAAAAAATGATTTAGAAAAATAAAAAAATTTGAAAAACATTTTCTTTGATTATAGATTTTAAAATGTATAATAGAATATTAGAAAACCATAAAAAATTTAAAAAAAATCACTGAAAATGAGATTATGTGATCATTTTAAAAATAAAAGTTTAAAAATTTATGAATATACGATTTTTTGAATAAAAAAAATTTCTGGACAAAGGGAAAAATATGGTCATATTTTCATAAAAATATATTCTTAATTATCATATGTTCCAAAGAGTGAAAAATTGCACTAATACATGAATTTATATTGAATAAACAAAGGAGAGGAGAATTAATGAGTTTTCTTGAGATACAGATCATAATGTTTAATTAATTGATGCAAAATTAAAAACAATCCCATCAAATGATGATATTATTAAAAGAAAATATTATCACATTGGTAACACTTAATCAAAATCCCCATGAATGAAAATAAAATTTCATAAAGATTAAAAAAGCAGGAAAAGGATTATATAAGGGATAAAATATTTCAAATGGCAGTATATGATCATTGCAAAATAATATAGGTTTACAATAATACATGTGTTTCAAAGAAGGAAAATTTGGACAAAACAACCTTACTAATTTGGTACATTTTTAACTATAAAACCCCCACGAAATAGAGATAGTCAAATGGGTATGTAAATAACCCTAAATTTATGGATATGAATCATTTAATATGTTCACAGGAAGTATATATACCATATAAAATAAATGATTTGTAAAAGAAGAATAAGTCTCGGATGGTGAAGGATCGGACGGCAGAGGAAACCTAATAGAGCGGCTCCTCTATTAGTGACGGCAGAGGCCACTGCACTGGTCCCTCTCTCCGCAGCAGGAGAGGGACCACCACATTCTATCAAGGGAGTGGCTTCTTCTTTCCTCCCCTTCTCGAACCTGGATCTCCTTCCATCGTTTCCCCGCATCTTGCTTGGCCCGAAGGTCCCAGATTTGTTATATGGATATCCTAATCTTCCTATATCGAATGCGGAGTTCATGGAAGCTTCGTCTCTCTTGAAGTTTTCTTTGTTTGCTAGGTTTAAGCAATGGCACCCATCGGTGGATTCGTTCGATAGGTATGTCTTCGATTCTTGGGATTTACAGGAAAAATCTACAGTGGGTCTTCTGGACAGACATCAGATTCTGATTCGATTTTCCTCAGAGGCTGATTTTATCAAAGCATGGTCAAGTGCCCATCGCAGCTACAATGGATATAGATTTTACCTGTTAAGATGGTCGTTCGACCTCCATATGAAGAGAGATCCCCCTAAAATGTAAATTTGGGTAATTTTTCCCAAACTTCCCCTACTGTTTCAAAATCCTGCTGTTATTAGGATGGTCGAGAACCTTATTGGCAGGTACCTATGTTCGAATAGCCGCACTGAATCACTTTTTCACCTTATTAATCCACGTGTGTGCATAAAAATGGATGTATCCAAGGTTTCGTTTGAATATGTTTGGATCACTATTGGTGAGGAGTACCGATGCAAACAACGCGTGGTCTACGAATCCTGGATGGATTTTTGCTCTGTCTGCAAGTGCCTGGGACACTCAAGGGAGTACTATTGACGTGGGTCTCAGGAAAAGTCAGAGGCTCATCCAACTGGTATGGAAGGAAATACTTGGGGGGTTCGATCTCCTAGGGGTCCGCTATAGTATTCACTACTAGCTTCTGGGGGGTTGAGGGGCCTGTGGAGGAGGAACGACCTGTTAGTTCTGAGGTTCGAGAAGGCTTGGTTCACAGGGATGGAAATTCTGCAGAATTGATTAGGTCGGACATGGTTAAGTGGAAACATCCATTGTTTTAGGATAATCCCAAAGTCTCTACAATTATTAATAGGTTAAGACAGGATTTGGTTGGTCCTGACAGGTGGTACAATTTAAAATACAATGGCAATGGCAGAGGGGCAATAGTTGGTCTGGTTGACATTGCTTGGAGTGAATCTCAAAAGGAGATTAGTAATGGTGCTATGATCCAAATGGAAGGAGCTGAAGTAGATGTTGTTAATGGCGCTTTTTTGGAGGCTTCACAAGTCAGTGATATCCTATCCAAGGGAAATCTGCCACTGGTTATGGATGACCAAAGTTCATCCCGTAAGGAAGGGGATTCCACTGCAAAGAACCAGTACTCAATTCAAGTGAGAAACATCTTTGAAGGTCTTGAAATGGAAGGTCTGAAGGCTGAACAAGAAGACCAGGACTGTGCAAACAGGGTCCGTGTGGAGGATCCCAGTGAAATCGGTAAGAGTTTTTCCACAGAGGAAACAAGCCCGAGAAGTGGTAGGAGTAACAGGCGAAGGAAGGGTAGGAAGGATTACTCATCCTTACCTCCTCCCTTGGAAACTCTTTCAGCAAAAAAGAAATACAATGAGAATATGGTCATCAAGTCTATGTGTCAACCAAAATCAAGCGGTCTGTGTGAACAAAAATTGAATTTTCTTACGTGTTCGGAAGATGAGGTGACAGAACAAGTCCTGTTACTCAATGCTTCTGAAGAGGAAGCAGCCAAAATGATGGGACGGTCTATTGAAGTGGTTATGAATGAGGAGAAATACATATGGATTGACAAGAAGGACATGATCTTGGTTGGGGGATTCAACAAGGGTAATATTAGCATTGAGGAGTATATATAGACATGGGATAAGCTGGCCTCTACATTTGAAGATATGATAAGGGATGATCTGAGCACTCAGGTAACCTCTATTTCCTGGAACTTGTTTAGGGATATTGAGTCTGGTAGAATTAAGTTTCTTTTCAATGACTCTACTTTATCATTATGTTGTTGACTCTTGGTTCCTCACTTTTCCTCAAAAGTGTTTGAATTAAAAAAAATTAAATTTCAGTCAGTCCCGGAGAAATAAAAGTTAGACTAGAAATCTCCTAACCTTACATATTGACTATATTATAACTTTTTAAAAATCATTTATAATAAATATAGGTTTATTATAAGTCTATCATGTGAACATTATAAATTATATAATACAATATATTATTTTATTACAACCTTTTATTTATCATTTATTAAAAATAACAGGTCAATGTTACATTTTCGGTAGTAACCACTGTGTTTTTCACATGTGTTTTGATTTGATATATTTATAATCCTAATACTTATATAATTATCTCCATAATGTAAACTATGATATTTATATCAAATATTTTCAGTATATATTTAGTTATAATAATATATAATGTATAAAAATTGAAATTTAAAAACACTGTTTATTTAGACAGTATGTTGTATGTACGCATGAACATTGTTTCCATTTTCATGTCATATTGAAGGAAGAAAAATAAATTATATATATATATATATATATTATCATTAATATAGAATAATTATTTCATATATATCATATAAATTTACTAAACCCATCCTTAAGACATTCCAGGTAATGTGTGGATGAATCACATCAATTTGAGGAGGCGGCAGTCCACACATCCACAAATGAAGTTATCTTATTTCCAAATAATGAAGTAATGTTTTAAATAATAATTTAAAAGTATTAAGGATTCATAAATATCAAATATATCATATAAAAAATAAATTTAATCATTATTCCCAACCTTGAATGGTCTTAATGGAAGAATGGGCAACATTGGTTCACCAGGCGGTAGTCCACCATACACAGGGACAATGATTGTGTATATCATTTGATTGAAATGTGAATGAGTAAAGGAAAAAAATTAATATTAAAAAAATTAGTATATTGTGTATATTTATGTTATTATATAATCATGGAATAATTATAATTGAGATGGTGGAAAATGAAAATAATATAAAATAGAATAACGAAGGATATTACCTCTTATTTGGGTAACTCCTTTTGGTTTACACCCAATAGATTCATTGGTTGTATTTATGCCCCATGGGATGGTTCTAGGATGAATTTATAGATGTTTGGAGGATATTTGAGTAATTTTCTAAGATACATAGGGCACGATAGGTGTTATGATTTTAGGGGTGTGAGTGCCCTATTATAGTGGAGGAGTTGAATTCTTGTAAATATAAAATGGTAAGAACAATTGGGAGGTATCCCTTACATCATATGTCTCCAATAATTTTGAATTTTAGATAAAATAGGTGAATTGGTAGAAATATTTCCATCCAATGGAACTTTGATATGATAATATGTTATTTTACCCCTTATAATGAAGTTTAACTACTAATTAATCTTATTTCTGCCTGAATCGTTCTTATTAATTTTAATTTCATTCAATAATTTTTTTTCAAAAACAAATTTGAACTTATAAGACATTATAATTAATGTTTATTCAAAATATTTAATCATTTTTTCCAAATTCTAATCACATTAGTGGCATAAATTAATTTAATAATAATCCCGCAGAAGTGTTGTGACAACTGGTTTTTAAACGAAAATGTTTAATGGTTTAAATTGTTTTTATGCCCAATTTCAATGAGAATTTTGTTCAAGGGAAATAAATTGGATTAATTTATGTATAATTTATTTAATTAAACTTTAAGAACAAATTAAAATATAATTTAACAATATAAACACATTAGATGAAAAATTAGTTTTGAAATAAAATTCAGCATTTTTCACTATTCCTTCAAAAAATGTTGTTGTTCATAAAAATCCCAAAAAATTAACCATAAGATAATATTGAAAGCCTAAAATACAAAAATTATATTTTTTTATCAAACTAAATTTAAAATTTTTTGAAAATTTAGTTTTTTTATTATTTACATAAGTAAATAAAAGTTATACATATGGGAAAATTAAATTTTAAGACATATAAATACTTTATAGAAAAGTTATATGTTTTATTGTAATTATGTTTTATTATTATAATAACATTATAAATAATATTTTAATATAAGTTATTAATATTCATATTTCTATGTTTAAAATCTATGTTATAATTATCTCATTTAAATGATAATAATAATAATAAAATGTTATTTGGTTGAAACTCAGTTTTGTGTGTAACATATGCCAATTCAGTGATACATGTAGTAGAATATTATCTAGGTTTAATGCATAATAAATGTATAAAATGGTAGAGAATGAAATACAATACATCAATGAAAGTAAATTTTTTATAAAAAAGGTCCATAAAAACTCTACCTATTAAATTCTACCCCCATAATATAAATTTTTTCATCGAAATTCATCATTTTGATACAAATAAATGTGGATTCTTATACCTCATCATATCAATGTGTACCCACATAGATTCCTCTAACAAGTTATTTTCACACAAAACATTAATCAGGTGAGTGGTATTATTTCATATAACTTTCTCTATATGATCCATAATTTAAACCTGTTGCTCATCATAAGAAAGTACCTGCTCCAATGGTATGGAATTTGAGTTTGGTACACATGAAGGGTAAGATATGTACTTCCTCAAGAAATAAAAATGGAACACATCATGGAATTTATAGATATTTGAGTGTGTTCCAAGCGATATCAACAATATAGATAGGATAAATAATTTCAAAGGGATTGATATACCAAGGGCTTAATTTCCCTCTCTTCCCAAATATAGTATCATTATTCTAGGGAGATATTTTTAGAAACATGTTCTCTCCAACATAAATTTATAGACCACAATGATGGTTATAAACCTAATTTTTCTGTCAAATTGGACCTGCCTTGATATGATACTGAATGGTTATAATCTTCTTAACCATTTGTTCAGCTTTCTCACATCCCAATAGCTTTCTTTCTCCAAATTCATCCATGAATGTTAAAGCTATAAATTTCATTCCATTGAGGGATTCATAAAGAGACATATAAATTATTGAGAGAATGATATTATTGTTTGAAAAATAATCTAGAGTATTTTTTTATCCAAACCACCTTTTACATACATGAAAAATTATCTCACCATATCCAATAGGGTTTGAATTTTTCTTTTAGACTGGCCAAATGTCTGAGGATGATAAGTAGGCTAAAAATCAATTTTGTATCATGGTCTTTCTAATGAATTCAATATAACATTGAGGTAAACCTCATATACCAATCGTATACTATAGAATATGAAACTCCAAGAAACCTTATGTAACACCCCAAGCTTCCACGATACGTTTCCCTTTGAATAAAGCAATAACTTGCATTGTACGCAACTTCGAGACTCTAACACACCGCGACTAATCAAAGTAGTTGTTATGAATAGTAATACCCAATTTTAGAAATTTTATAAATTTTATCTTTCAAAACGAACTTCATATTTGGATTCGGAATATTGAAATTATCCTAGGGTGAATTTTTGGTATTTTTCTGAAAGCTTTCAATTTTTGATGAATAGTGAAAAAACACTGAGTTATAGTTTAAAAAAAATTATTTAAAAAATTATTTATTTTATTTAAATTTAATTAAGTTCAAAATAGATACATAATACATATATAAGTTCAATGTAATTCATTGAAGTTAGTTTAGAATAATTTTAGATATATAAAAAAATTTATTGAACTTTTCACCGTCTTTTACCCACCTCCTAGGAGAATTTGAAAATTCACGTAAAACTTAATTTTACCACTTCTGTGAGTGGAATTTCGGAAATCCGAGAGACACGGTTAATATCAAGGAGTAAAATGTGGTTCAATAAGATAAAAATAATTTTTTGGTGAATAGTAACTTTTAACTTTTATTTACCACGGTTAAACGTAAATAGGGTAATTAAGGGTAAAAATGATATTAATATTGCCCTAAAACATGTCCTAATTATATTGGACAAGTGTATCTCAACCAAAAACAACCTTAGGAATAAAATATTATCATTTAGGTCCACTTTGATTAGATTAGGACATTTATTATTATTTAATTCAAAGAAGAGTTAAAAGAGTTAAAATCAATGTTTAATTACTAAAACATTTTTAATATAGGATTAAAAATAAGATAAATTCAATTGTAAATATTAATTTGAAATTTAAAAATATTTCCTACATAATGATATTTTATTTATAATTTTTAGAAATTAAATAATTTAATTTATTTATGACAAAATGGGGATGCAGTAATTACCAAATTAATGAAATATTAAAATAATTGATATTATAAATATCCCAATAAATGTAATTTGAGACTTTTTATGAATTACACTAATTTTATAGGTTAATATGACATGTTAGGATTGATTTAATTAAATTTTTTTGAATTGATAATTTTGTTATGATTTTCAAAAAAATCAAATTCCAAATAGTGTCAAAATTGACATAAAAGAGTTTTTAAAACAAATATTATATTATAAATTCATATTCTATTCCTAAAAATCTAAGGTTTGGAAAAAGGACTTTTATCATGATAGTTGTATAATTAATGGACCACTTGTGTGTCGGTTGGAGGTATATAGTATGTTTATTAACTATATAATATAAAAATACAAAGAGACATGGTAAATGTCAAACTAATTAACTAAGAGTTAAAACTAAAAGATAAGGTTAATAATGTGACACAAACATGTCTAAAACCTATTGGTTGAGTTGGTTTTGACCTATACCCACCTTACCCTTTAAATAATCCACTTTTGAGCCATTATAAACTGAATATGAATTTATTATAAAATAATATTTCTAGCTTTTCCAAAGGAGCCCGTCACCCCTCTTATAAAAGGGCACTCCCCCTTCTCACTAATTCACACCTTCAAAGCCATTTCTATCGGACAACCCCAGCCCAAATATTCTCTAAACTTCTCTCACTTAAACCTAGAGGCCTTAGTTTGATCAGAGATCCAACCTAAGGAGCCCTTTTGATCAAATCAAAAGGAAGAACCCGAAGAAGAGGTAATGTTTTCACCACCCTCTTTCAAGTTCCTTTCTTCTTCAACTTCTTATTTCTTTATTATTTCCATTCTAAAATAATAACTCCAGTATCTCCTATATACTGTGATGTTATTATAAATATGGTACAACCATATTCAGTATTCTATCCATCCCTTGAATGACATATCACCATACGTGCGTACATACGGCTTACTGTCTCCACGTCGTGGTGTAATTGTTATTCAATACATTATTATTTGGATGGGTATAATAATGATGTGTAATTAATCCAAATAATAAATATAACATGATAATTATTCTGTGTATATGATATAACATCCAATTATATATTATTTTAATATCAAAAGAGTGATATTGTCGCTCGTGCATACATACGGACTACTGTCTCCACGAACGTGATGAGATTCATTCCCCATTATATCTATTCAAGTCTAATTCTCATTTGATGATTAAAAAAAATTAAGGACTTGATATCATTATTTATATGAATAAGATACAACCTATCCATAACAAACACGTCTTATGTAACAAAACATATAAAATAAAACGAGTAAGTTAACACTCGAAATGACGATAATACTAAAATATTATTAACAAAGAAATGTTAAAAGATCATATATGATATCATATTAATGTATATGATTATTGTATAATTTAATAACAATTATTTCACCATTATACATGAGGTTAACCTACCCTCAACCAAGGAAAAGTACAAGTTAAGGGGTTTTCATCTCACTCCTTATTTCCGTGAGATTCATGTCATATTGCCACTATTACCTTTTGTGTGGTGTATGTACTGCCCATCATTATTTGTGTAATAAAATTTAATTTATGTGTATTTACATATTAATTGTATGATACTTCTTTTATGGGGTGTATGTTTCGTATGTTACCAAATTAGTAGGGGTTAATTCCTCAATCTCATTATTATCCGAGGTTGTTTTGCCTAAGTATCTACTGGGACATATTTAATATCCATGTCCATGTTTCATAAAAGAGTTTTCAAAGGGATTATTTTTAAGGGACATTTTACTAAAACATCATTTTAAATGTTTTAAATATTTATTCTTCTAAATTATTTTCATTAATGTCCATGTTTTCAAAATGGTTTTTAAGGATTTATTTAAATGGACATGAATGTTTTAAAATGTTAATTACTTTAAAAAGTTTCAAAATGGTATGGGACACTTTGATTCAAAAATGTCTTTAAATGTCTTCCTTTCTAAATTTTGTGAATTTTAAATGTTTTCATGAAAAGGGATATTTCAATCAAAGAGTTTTACAAATCATTTCCATCTATGTCAAATCATTTAATGGATTTTAAACTTGTTTTGAAGTGGATTTATTATGATACAAATCATCCATATTGTATTTAAGGTTTTGTGATATGTTTGAATATGGATGAGTTATTTTTATGCCATTAATGGTTTATGATTAATGTTTTGGCATTCCGTATGCTAGTTTTAATATGAATTTTTATGTTATATTTCATCCTCTTCTTAAGATGATGTGTTGGACTTGTATGTTCGAGGTTGGGGTCTGGTTACAGTAGACCCTCCGGGTTGGTGTCTGGTTATTAGTGGCACTCCGGGTTGGTGTCTGGTTATTAGAGGCACTCCGAGTTGGTGTCCTATTATTAGAGGCACTCCGGGTTGGAGTCCGGTTATAGAGGCTCTCTGGGATGGATTCCGGTTACAGAGGCTCTCCGGGTTGGGTTCCGGTTACAGTTATCCCTTAGGTCTTGGCACAAGACCTTGAGATAGAAATTAAAGTTCGGCATTATGCATTCCCTTGTTATGAAAGTGGTTATTGATATTGCATGTGATTATTCGATTAGTAGAATATCCATGTGAATAATTAAATGGAATTATTTCATTTTATCTTTTCCATATTATGATGAAGTTCAAGTTTAAAAGGCTTTTGTTTTAGTTATACATTGCCTTAAATGTTTATGTTTATTTATGTAAGTTTCTGCTATATTGTTATCCTTACTAAGCATGTGAGCTCACCCCTTTCAGTGTTTTATTTTTCCTAGGATGTGAAGAAATATTTTATGAATGACCTAAAAGGATAGTATGAGGGGATATGAAGAAAATATGTTGTTGTAGTTTTTTTAATTTATGATGTAATGTATGGATTACGATTATATCT
The DNA here is from genome assembly GCA_963277665.1 of Viscum album. NCBI lineage: Eukaryota > Viridiplantae > Streptophyta > Magnoliopsida > Santalales > Viscaceae > Viscum > Viscum album. The sequence continues at coordinate 1,053,056,013 of OY728131.1, read as the reverse complement.
AGTGTTTCCAAGGATACTAAACAGATCGGTCTTTCGGGATTTGATCCCTTGTGATGATGCCAATGTATTAAAATAATGTACTGACTCTGGGTAACTGGGGTTAAGGCGTTATAGTTAGTATTAGAGGAAGTTTAGCAATAATCATGGAAGCTAGATTTAGATAAACTCTTGTTAGAGCACATAGCCCTAAGATAGACTTTGAGGATTAGTATAGAAGAACTTCCTAGAATTTTGGTATTGTAGAGATTTTGTAAGTTTTCCAAGAAATACATCCCTGTCTGGATATGAGAAGGTAGAGGCAGATCTGGCACAGATGTACCTAGGGATAAAACCCGAAAACACCGCTTTGAGCTAGACTCGAACAGGAACTGGTGCATGACAATGGGCCTTGTTGCACTCTTGGTTACGACACTCCTGGGGGATATTCTTTGGATAATTATCATTTTATTTATGAACCATTATGAAGGGTTTATGAGTATATACTTCCTCAAAGAAAACATTTTTATGATTATGGAATATATCCATAAACTGTTTAATTTATGTTAATTGTTTTAAAAGTATGGAATTATGTATTTTGATTCATAAACTGATCTAGTTTATGCCATTGTTTAGAAATGGTGCCTAGTGGAAGAAATGGAAACCGTATCAATGCACGCACTCCATGTAGGGATTTCCCTCTTGCTCAAGATAATTATAGTAGATATGGTGATGCAACTGGTGCTGATCAGCTAATCACCATACTGGGACAACTCACTTAGGTTATGAATAATAACCTTACCCATATGGATCACCCTGATCTGCAGCGTGGAGGATCAATGTTAGATTACTTCATGAGGCAACAACCACCAACATTAAATGGGAGTAAAAATCTCTTAGTAGCTGAGCAATGGATAAATTCATTAGAGAAAATATTCCATGTCTTGGGGAGTATTGAAATGGAAAAAGTTATCATGGAAGTTTACCACCTCACTGGAGATGCTGACCAATGGTGGTCATTGATTCAAAACACAAAGGAAGATGATGAAGTATCAAATATGGAATGGAGGGATTTTAAATATCTTTTCTTAAAAAAATACTTTCCTCGTGACCATCGAGTAGATATGGAAAGACAATTTCTGAGTCTGAGACAAAAGGAGGATGAGAATGTCGCAAAGTATGAGGCAAACTTTACAAGGTTAGCAAGGTATGCTGGATATTATATACATAATCCAAGAAGTAATATTGATCATTTATTTTATGGGTTAAAACCATTTCTTCGTCGAGTATTGATCTCACAATCCTTCTTGTTGTACGAAGACATTGTCTTATGTGCTATCAAGATAGAAAAGGAATTCTCTAAATCTTATGACAATAAAGTAAAGCAAGAGAAGAAGAGAACTATGGAGCAAGAGACAGATAAAGGGAAAAGGGGAAAGAAGGATTTTCCATTATGTGAAAATTGTGGGAAGAAACACCTCAGTACTTGCCTAAAAGGAATGAGAGTTTGTTACAAATGTGGAGAAAAAGGTCACCAGACTCGTGATTGCAAGGAAAAGAAGGAGGATGTCAATGTTGAATGCTACAATTGTAGATAAATGGGGAATTATGCAAATGAATTTCCAAAGTGTCAGGGAAAATTACCTCAGAAAAGTCCAAGGGATCAAGGCCAAGCTTATGTTGTTACTACAGTTGAAGAGGAATAATTAATGTATTTGTATTTTTGGACTCAAGGATTATATTCTGGTTATGAGAATAATGTGATATATATAAGGATTGTACTGTAGTACTTGTTGTTTTCATTAAGGTTTTAATATGACTAAGGTGATCATATTTTCAGTATGTGACAATAATAGAAACTTTACTCTTTTTGGAGAATCTGATGTTGCGATTAATTTTGGAATTTAGATACCTTTTACAGAGAGTCTGGGCAGAGATACTTTGGATAACTATAATGTTTTGGAATGGATTAAGTTGAACTTTGGATAGTATTGTTCAAGGTTAAAACATTTCTTATGATTATTTTTGAAATATTATGATACTAAAGTTTTAGGAAAAGGACAACCTGCAGGTTGGGTGATAACCCGTCGCGTCGGACAAAGCTGCAGGAATCAAACTGACAACCATAGTGCGATGGGCCTTTATTACCTACCACTAGCCTACAGGAAGTCCCTGGTTATTACAAAATATTTTTTCATTATAATGGTATGTGTTAATGATTGGAACCTTATATTATTAGGATAAATATAATATTTTTGAGTTCTATTATCTTTTGGAGTGAAAGTTGAGTTTGTGGTAGAAATTAATTGAAGGATGAAAACTCTACTTGTCAAGATGTATATATATATATTTATCTTATTCTATGAAGAAATTAATTCTTTAGGGAAGGGATATTAAGACCAAAAATGTGTTATCTTAATATCTTATGTTTTTTTGAACTGATGATATTTTAAATCATCGTAGATTGATGGCTTTGAGGCCCTTAATTCTACACTTGTTTGTGATTGATGACCTCAATCACTCCCTATAAATATTTATGTTTTTCCTCTAATTATGTGTGTATAATTTCCACCAATGTTCTCCTATTCGAAACCCTAATTTGGTGGTGACATTCTCATTTCCCTTTCCCTCTTATTAAAACTAAATTTTATTAACCCTATTTCCGATATGGGTTTTCCACAAAGGTATTTTCTATTTTCAAACTTTTATTTTCAAAGAACAATTTCAATTTCAAGGACGTAATTATTTGAAGGAGGGGATAATGTAACACCCCAAGCTTCCACGACACGTTTCCCTTTTAATAAAGCAATATCTTGCATTGTACGCAACTTTGAGACTATAACACACTGCGACTAATCAAAGCAGCTGTTATGAATAGTAATACCCACTTTTTGAAATTTTATAAATTTTATCTTTCAAAATGGACTTCATATTTAGATTCGGAATATCGAAATTATCTTAGGCTGAATTTTTGGTATTTTTCTGAAAACTTTCAATTTTTGATGAATAGTGAAAAAACACTGAGTTATAGTTTAAAAATGAATTTTTATTTAAATAAATATTTATTTTATTTAAATTTAATTAAGGTCAAAATAGATACATAATACCTATATAATTTCATTTTAATTCATTGAAGTTATTTTAGAATAATTTTACATATATAAAAAAATTTATTGAACTTTTCACCGTCTTTTACCCACCTCCTAGGAGAATTTGAAAATTCACATAAAACTTAATTTTACCGCTTCTGTGAATGGAATTTCTAAAATACAAGAGACACGGTTAATATCAAGGATTAAAATGTGGTTCAATAAGATAAAAATAATTTTTGGTGAATAGTAACTTTTTACTTTTATTTACCACGGTTAAAAGTAAATAGGGTAATTAAGGGTAAAAATGATATTAATATTACCCTAACACATGTCCTAATTCTATTGGACAAGTTTATCTCGACCAAAAACAACCTTAGGAATAAAATATTATCATTTAGGTCCACTTGGATTAGATTAGGACATTTATTATTATTTAATTCAAAGAAGAGTTAAAAGAGTTAAAATCAATGTTTAATTACTAAAACATTTTTCATATAGGTTTAAACATAAGATAAATTCGATTGTAAATATTAATTAGAAATATAAAAATATTTCCTACATAATGATATTTTATTTATAATTTTTATACATTAAATAATTTAATTTATTTATGACACAATGGTGATGTAGTAATTACCAAATTAATGAAATATTAAAATAATTGATATTATAAATATCCAAATAAATGTAATTTTAGACTTTTTATGAATCACACTAATTTTATAAGATAATATGACATGTTATGATTTATTTAATTAACTTTTTTTGAATTAATAATGTTGTTATAAGTTTCACAAAAATCAAATTCCAAATAGTGTCAAAATTGACATAAAAGAGTTTTTAAAACAAATATTATATTATTAATTCATATTATATTCCTAAAAATATAAGGTTTGGAAAAAGGACTTGTATCATGATAGGTGTATCATTAATGTACCACTTGTGGGTCTCTTGGAGGTATATAGTAAGTTTATTAACTATATAATATAAAAAAACAAAGAGACATGGTAAATGTCAATCTAATTAACTAAGAGTTAAAACTAAAAGATAAGGTTAATAATGTGACCCAAACCTGTCTAAAACCTATTTGTTGAGTTTTTTTAGACCTAAAACCACCTTACCCTTTAAATAATCCACTTTGGAGACATTATAAACTGAATATGAATTTATTATAAAATAATATTTATAGCATTTCCAAAGGAGCCCCTCACCCCTCTTATAAAAGGGCACTCCCCCTTCTCACTAATTCACACCTTCAAAGCCATTTGGATCAGCCAACCACTGCCCAAATATTCTCTCAACTTACATCACTTCAACCTATATTCCTTAGTTTGATCAGAAAGCCAACCTAAGGAGACATTTTGATCAAATCAAAAGGAAGAACCCGAAGAAGAGGTAATGTTTTCACCACCCTCTTTCAAGTTCCTTGCTTCTTCAACTTCTTCTTTATTTGTTATTTCCATTATAAAATAATAACTCCAGAATATCCTATATAATGTGATGTTATTATAAATATAGTACAACCATATTCAGTATTCTATCCATCCCTTGAATGACATATCACTATACGTGCGTACGTACGGCTTACCGTCTCCACGTCGTGGTGTAATTGTTATTCAATACATTATTATTTGGATGGGTATAATAATGATGTTTAATTCATGTAAATAATAAATATAACATGATAATTATTATCTATATATGATATATCATCCAATTATATATTATTTTAATATCAAAAGAGTGATATTGTCGCTCGTGCATACGTACAGACTACCGTCTCCACGAACGCGATGAGATTCATTCCCCATCGTATCCATTCAAGTATAATTATCATTTTATGATTAAAAAAATGTTTAAGGACTTGATATCATTATGTATATGAATAAGATACAACCTATCCATAACAAACATGTCTTATGTAACAAAACATATAAAAGAAAATGAGTAAGTTAACACCCGAAACGACGATAATACTAAAATATTATTAACAAAGCAATGTTAAAAGATCATATATGATATCATATTAATGTATATGATTCTTGTATAATTTAATAACAATTATTTCACCATTATAAAGGAGGTTAACCTACCCTCAACCAAGTAAAATTACAAGGTAAGGCGTTTTCATCTCACTCCTTATTCCCGTGAGATTCATGTCATATTGCCAATATTACCTTTTGTGTGGTGTATGTACTGCCCATAATTCTCTATGTAATACAATTTAATTTATGTGTATTTTCATATTCATTGTATGATACTTCTTTTATGGGGTGTATGTTTCGTAAGTTACCAAATTATTAAGCGTTAATTTCTCAATCTCATTATTATCAGAGGTTGTTTTGCATAAGTATCTACTGGGACATATTTAATATCCATGTACATGTTTCATAAAAGAGTTTTAAAAGGGATTATTTTTAAGGTACCTTTTACTAAAACATCATTTTAAATGTTTTAAATATTTATTCTTCTAAATTATTCTCATTAATGTCCATGTTTTCAAAATAGTTTTTAAGGATTTATTTAAATGGACATGAATGTTTTAAAATGTTAATTACTTTAAAAAGTTTCAAAGTGGTATGGGGCACTTTGATTCAAAAATGTCTTTAAATGTCTTCCTTTCTAAATTGTGTGACTTTTAAATGTTTTCATGAAAATGTATATTTCAATAAAAGAGTTTTACAAATAATTTCCATCTATGTCAAATCCTTTAATGGATTTTAAACTTGTTTTGAAGTGGATTTATTATGATACAAATCATCCATATTGTATTTAAGGTTTTGTGATATGTTTGACTATGGATGAGTTGTTTTTATGCCATTAATGGTTTATGATTAATGTTTTTTCATTTCGTATGCTAGTTTTAATACGAATGTTTATGTTATATTTCATCCTCTTATTAAGACGAATGTGTTGGACTAGTATGTTCCGGGTTGGGGTCCGGTTACAGCAGACCCTCCAGGTTGGTGTCCGGTTATTAGAGGCACTCCGGGTTGCTGTCTGGTTATTAGGGGCACTCCGGGTTGGTGTCCGGTTATTAGAGGCCCTCAGGGTTGGAGTCCGGTTATAGAGGCTCTCTGGGATGGAGTCTGGTTATAGAGGCTCTCTGGGTTGGGTTCCGTTTACAGTTATCCCTTAGATCTTGGAACGAGGCCTTGACACAGAAATTAAAGTTCGGCATTATGCATTCCCTTGTTATGAAAGTGGTTATTGATATTGGATGTGATTATTCGATTAGTAGAATATCCATGTGAATAATTAAATGGCATTATTTCATTTTATCTTTTCCATATTATAATGCAGTTCAAGTTTAAAAGGCTTTTGTTTTAGTTATACATTGCCTTAAATGTTTATGTTTATTTATGCAAGTTTCTGCTATATTGTTATCCTTACTGAGCATTTGAGGGGATATGAAGAAAATATGTTGTTGTAGTTTTTTTTAATTTATGATGTAATGTATGGATTATGATTATATCTAGTGTTTCCAAGGATACTAAACTGATCGGTCTTTCAGGATTTGATCCCTTGTGATCATGCCAATGTATTAAAATAATGCACTAACTCTGGGTAAGTGGGGTCGGGGAATTACACCTTACCACTTCCATGATTTATATCCAAGTAATATGATCCAAAGATATGTCAAATCTGATAGAAATTAAGTGTGTTGACTTTTTTAGGCCATAAAATACCCCAAATATAGCATTTAAACTATTAGAGGATTTGGGGAGTCCATTTTTTTTTGAAATTACGATCTCCAATTTTCATTGTGGTATGGGTAATGGATGAATAATTACATTAGACTTTTTTCATTCATCCTTAAATTTTTATCATACTAAGAAATGAGATACAAACTTTTCAATATCTCCCTTCATTACATCCCACCATATATAGTCTTTCAAGTCACCAATGATTATCATACATCTAGGATGAATATAGAATGATAAACTATGAGATTCCTCGAATAACACATTCTTCAAATCTAGTATTGAGAGAACACATACATGGTTCCTAAACTTTATTATTCCATCCTAATCAAGGTTATTATTAGATAATTTATGATATTCAAATATTGTTCTACGTCTTCCTTATACACCTCTTTAATCTCTACTTGGATAGAGGGCTGAACATTAAATTGTACAAGATAATATTTTTCAACATTATTCATGATTTCCAAACATATCATTTGAAAATCTAAAAATATTAGATCATTTGAGATCATCATTATGGATAAGCTAGCATGAACCGTTTTCAAAAATTCATTAGTTACTTTATTCTCATTACTATGGTGGTATTTTATTAGGTAGTCATAATATTTTATTAGGTCTAACCATTTTCTCTGGAACAATTTCAACTCATTTTGTGACAATAAATATTTCATAATTTTATGATTTGTATATATATCATACCTTTCTCCATAAAGATAATGCCTCTATATTTATAATGGAAAAATTACTTCAACTAAATCCAAAACATTAGTTGGGAAATTTTGATAATTAATCTTCAATTTTAATGTTTAATTGTCTATAAACATGTTATTATATACAATGAGACATCCTAATCCCTTATTGGATTCATTGATAGTGATTACTAACCCTTCTCCACTACAGGGTAATGTAATCACTAGTGTACGAACTAACATTCTCTTCAGTTCCATGAATTTTTCATACCATTCATCTGTCCAGAGGAACTTTTCACCCTTATGAGTTCAATTTTTTATAGGATTAGATATTCATGATTAATTATCCACAAAAAATCAATAATGTTCAAATAAACCTTGAAAAATACATATCTCAGTCACTATGGTTGGTTCAGACCTGCATTCATAAGCCTCTATCTTCAATTGACCTAGTGTAATACCCAACCATGAGATTATATAACCCAAAAAATGAATCATTTTACCACCAAAATTAACACTTTTTAAATTTTTCAAAAAAATTATCCATCCTTAGTCTCATTATTACAATTCATGAGTGGTCTTTAGGCACTTCCCTAACCATTGAATAAATAAGAATATCATTTATAAATATTACCATAATCTAATTGAGTTATTCCCTAAAGACTCTATTAATAAATTCCATGATGATATCGAGGGAATTTGTAAGACCAAAGGAATAACTATGTATTCATAGTTTCCATTGACTTATCTTTTATCTCTTTAGGGTTTCATTATCTCCTCAGTGGGGATGGGATTTTCCTCTTGCCCCGACTGCATTGTTTTCCATGTTTTTAGGGTTTCTTCACTCAAGCCTCCATTTCAGCATTGAATTCTCCTTCCTCAGGATCTGTTATCCTCTCAATAGTAATGGTTCCTCTTTACGGAATCTTTATATTCCTTCTATCCATATTATTTTCCATATAGTTCAATGGAGTTACCTCACCCTCTCCCATTCCACCACTACTCTACCGATCTGACCCAACACACACAACCCCATAATGTTTTGGTGTGTTGGTTACTTAGATGGGTTTGGGATTATAGCGGTGGGATTTGGGTCCAATGGGGTTCCTTGTTTATCTGGATCTCTTATTTGGTTCTCTCAATCCGTTGGTGGTTTCTTTTTTGGGTTTTAATCTACAGTTTCTTTTAAGGCTTCAATTCAGGCATCCTCTCCTTTATTTATGTTTTTTTTCTTGTTATGGGTTTCTTTCACAGGATGATTTCTAGTTTAGTGTTTAAGCCTCTTCTCATAGGGAATTGTGTGTGGTTTATTTTTTTCTATGGTTTTTTGGTCTCCTCAAATGGGTCTTGGTGAAAGTATCATTCTCCAGGAATCTCATGCGGCTTTATCCCTTCCCTAGCACTGTGTTCCATTTCTCATCTTCTAGTCTTCCAAGAGTGGTGGTTCGTCAGAGCTCTGGGAGTTGGTGTTCGGGCAGTCATCGGTTCTCCATGGAATGATCCCCTAGCTCAGCTATTCGATGAAGGTGAAGAGTGGATGGTGGAGTTTGTCATGGTTTATTGGTTTTTGGCTGCTTTGGTTACCAACTCTGATGATGATAGGGTGGCGACAACATCTGAGTTAGTATCTCAAAGTATTGATGAAGACGATGAATAGATTTATTGGGGTTTTGGTTTAGTTGATGAGGTTTATTGGATGTCAGACCTCGAGTGGATCATGGAGTGGGTTAGATGCGGATAGTCTCAGCTTTTTGAAATTTAAATTTTTATCCACATGGAATCAGCTTTCGAGGGGGTTGAAACTATTTTTTTTTCTTTTCATATATCTTGTATTTTAAATGTGTACTGGATGTAACTAGCTACAGTATAAGGAACTATTTCAGATGAGGTCCAGAGCAATAATTTTGATTGTGAAGGAAACTAGACACACAATAAGGAGTAGCTCTAGATGAGGATTTAGAGAAGGAAGTTTTAACTAGAGCATAATTATTCAGATTTGGATGAATGAGAGGTAATGGAAATTTCCATTGGTACTAGGCCCATGAAACAGTACATGAGATTGATAATCGAGAGGTCATTCGATGTTGTAGGATTGAGATAATGATATAGATGCTGGGGACGGGGTAGTTCCAAGTAGTCTCATTTTTAAATTTATTCTTTTATGATTCTAATTGGTTGAAATTATTAGGTTTCACACACATCCTTTATAAGTTTCATCTAAATATACAGAAAATTTGATTTGGAAATATAGGGAAAATGATTCTTTTTTTGGACTGTGATCTAGTTCATCTCCTGATAATCAATTAATATTCGCATCAATACAACTTTTTTTTATCAAAAATCATAGGTTCACCCCAAGGTGGCACACATGGTTTAATGAACCCCTTATCAAGGATTTTTTGGAGTTTCTTTTTCAATTCCTACAACTCAATTGGGTCTATTCTATAGGGATTAGTTGAAATTAGCGTGGAACCAGGAATGTGTTATATTGATAATTTAACATCACTATTTGGTGGAAGGTTAAAAAAACTTCTAAAAATCCACAAATTTTTGAACAATTGGCTTATCATCGATGTCAATTTTTTACCAACCATTTTAGATAAACATGCCATTTGAATGGGAAATAAGACTCATACATAGGATATAATTTTCATATGAAGTTCATACTTATCGTGACATTAATATACGATCATATGCTTGATTGAAATATCAAACCTAACATCCCTTCCTTGAAAATTAACATGGAATTTATGTACTGAAAGAAAATACACCCCTAATATAACATCAAATTCAACTAGAGGATGAATGAAAATATTTCTAAGAAGCACATTCCAAAAAATATATAGCAAAGATAAATCATACACATGAGATGAACTAGTCATAACATTAGGGGTTTTCACTTTAAATTCCACATATAATCATTTTTTTAAATCATAATACCCTTAGAAAATTCTATATATAAGAATGAACGAGTATATACATAATTATATAAGGTATTAGTAGTTATAGAGTGGGCGGTAGGTGTACCTTTCTCAACTTCATTATCACACCCTTCGGATAAACATTAATCGCATGCGATTTCTCCTTGTACCTAGGCTAAAGAGGTTTCTAACATTGATAATCATAATTAACCTTATAGTTTGGATGATTGTTATCATAATTCCCATTCTCCTTAAACATGTATCACTAAAGTGGGGGAGGTTCATTTTGTGTAGTATTATCTCCATTAGCATTGTTACCTAACATCTTTCTAGCACTTCGACAATCAAATGCTTAGAGACCTTCCCTTACAAACATAAGAAATCATTTAGATACCTTGGGATAATTTCCTCCATGCTTCTTCCCACACAAAGAGAATAAAATAAATCTCATCTCCCTCGCTCCATGGTTTTTAGATTTTCCGTTCAAATTCACCATTCTTTTCTTATAAAAACCATGATATTGATATATAAATCCAACATCCATTTAAAACTTGATTTCATAATAAAAATATCTTCATATCTAAAAATTTATCTTATGTCCAATGACATTCTGATACATGGATTTAAGCCACTAACGAATCTATAAAATTTAATTTCGATTCATAAGATAATAATAGATACCTATATCACATGTCATGTGAAATTATCCTCTTAGGTACCAAAAGATTCATCATCCCTTTTCATTAACACATGGATATATTTATTGATATTTTTAATATGAATAAAAGGAAACTACATATTGAAAAAATAAGTTATTGATCGCAGCCCAATCCACGGATTAAATTTCACATTGCTAATTCAGATTTATGATTAGAGTACTCTAATGGTCCACATCTCTATATAACCAATATACAAGGAGAATTACATTCTCATGTTCTAAAAACAAGATAATGGAGAATATATTTTCATTCATACTAATATATTTTTAGCAACGAGTGTATTAGAAGACCCCTTGAAATATGGTGAACATTGTCCCACGAAGGACTCAACAGAATGTTGTACCCACTTTTACTCATTTAGAAGTGTGACATGATTCATATACTGATAAAGTTGTTTGAGCATACCAATGATGTTTTTCATTCAAACTACCATTTCATTTGTATTCTCAAGATATATTTCATTGAACATCCCATAAAACACAACATTGACGTGGTACCTTAGGGTTTATCCATTGACTAAAACAAAAAATCCTAGATTAGGAAACAATAATCAAAGTAGGGAACTACATAATAATTTAAAACCTCTTATAGTATGTCTAAATTATGACACATTCTTTAATCTATGAAACCTTGGGTTTATCCTAGGTTACTCATAGAATAATTATATTTAAATCCTCTATGATAGTTCATAAAATGTTTTTAAATTTCAAAAGAATCTCCCCCATAACTCTCAAACCATATGTTCAACAAGTCCCATTATCTTGCAATATTTCTCGATCATGTTTAGCCTAATATGGTATTTTTAGGGTTGTTCCCCCTTTTTATAACTATTCCAGATCCACATACACCTGTAGTATCTAGAAAGGGATGTATTTCTAGGAATCCTCTCACTCTATATTTTACCAAAATTCCTTAATATCTTAATATACATTTCCATATCCTTAGAAATATCCTCAAACATTTATATAGGTTTATCACTAAGGTTTTCTCATCATATATTACAAAGTTTAACTGATATTTTACTAGGATAGAAACTATTGTGACCCTATCTTAAAACTAATACACATTACAAATTTTTGGTTGAATACTTTATAAATTACACAATTAGATTCCCCAAGACCATATTAGCATAGTGCATTTTGGAACATAGTAACACAAACACTTGATACAAAATTGATCTACATTTTCTCCCACTATATTCTTCATGACTATCACCCATCATAGACACATAATACATAATACATATCTTCATAACCTTGGGAATGAAACATAGAAAATGGTGAGATGTGATGCTCAATAAGGGTAAAAAGGAAGATATATAAAAATAATCATGATAATAAGGCTATGAGTTTGTGATCATAAAATTATGATATCATTCCATATATATCAAAGATTGTAAACATGAATCATGGAATAAATATTGGTAGTTCAGAAGACATGAATACTTAGGTAATCAAGAGAATAATTCATGACATCATAACCTAGAAACATGAAATGGAATTGTGTTATTCACATAATAATATAAAATTATTTCCATAGTAGTCAAGGTAGTGATTTTAATTCCATATTAATGGAATGGGTTCCCTCCAAAATCAATCTTAGTATTTAGGTCTCACTCCCAAGTCTATGTTAGCAGACATAGTCAATAACAGAAATGAGTTCACTCTTTATTCCTGCCTTGTCTATATCATGAGATATAAATAATTACCCAATAAATTGGAGGGATATATAGGTCTCACCTATCACATAATGAAATAATACACTGGTGTTCCACAAGATATTAGAACATTCATCATATCATGACCCATACATGAGATGGGTTTCATAAACATCATATCATAACCCCTAAAATGAAATGGGAATCCTAAATGTGTCATCATATCATGACCTATGTAAAATGAATATGTTTCATAATAATTTCATCAATGAATATCTTATAGTGAGAAGCGGGTTTCGTAAGCATATATCAAGTGGGAGAGAAACCGGTTTCATAACCATCATTCCATAAAAGCATAAATCATTCAAAGAAATAATATTAATTTAACCCCTGTATAATATCCCTATAATATAATGAGTAACATCAATGGATGTCATATTATGTGGAAAATAATTTGGAAAGATATTTTAAAATCATTTTTGGAGGAAAACATCCATTTAGATTTGAAAAAACATTTTTTAAATGAAACAACATTTTTGAAAAAAAAAATCATTGAAAATATATTTCAAAACAGATCGTGGATTATTTTGAAACCATAAAATATTCTTAAAATAATTTTTCATTAAAAATTATCAAAATATATAATTTTGAATTTTTTTTAAAAAACATGAATTTTTGAATTAACATATTTCTAAACGAAGAGATAAATAAATTCATTTTTTTGTAATTTTTTTATTTATTATCTTAACTACCAAATATAGGTAAAATGGTATTAAAAACTGAATATATTTTTAATTAAAAATGTATAAAAAAATTCATGTGTTATCTTGATAGATGGATCATAACATTCCATCAATGGATGTATAGTCACAAACAATCCCGATAAATAATGATATTATTTATAATAAACTCTTACCTCATCGATAATATTGAATAAAAATTTCCATGTAAGAAAATGAAATTACATGAAGCTTAAAATATCATTAAAAATAGTATATTCATGATACAACATGTCAAATGGTATTATATACAATCTATAGAACAATATAGGTAAATAAAAAACATGTGTCTCAAATAAGGTAAATTGAGCCAAACTACCTTACTTATTTGGTAACTTTTGAACCATAAAACCCAATGAAATATAGATTATAAAATGGGAATTTAAATTAACATAAATTTAAGGATATAAATAATATCATACATTCATTGGAAGTATATACACCACAAAAATGAAGTGAGTGGTGAATAGGGAAAAAGTCTCGTAGAAATAAAAGTGAGACTAGAATTCCTCTTACCATGTGAATTGACTCTCACCGTACTTGTTAAAACATATTTTAGATTAAATATAGATTTATTATAAAACAATCACTTAACCATATTTATTTATATAATATAATATATTATTTTCTTCTGATTTTTTATTAAAATTTTATGAACAATTCAATGTTAGTGTTACTTTTTAGGTAGTAACCACTTTGTTTTCCACCCGTGTTTCGATTTTTTATATGTTTTGTCCTTATACATATATCAATATCTTTATAATTGAATACATGATATAAATATCATATATATTCAGTATATTTTTATTTATAAAAATCTATAAACTATACAAATAGAAAATGAAATACACAGTTTATTGAGATGGTAGGCCATACGTATGCATGGACACTATTTAAATTTTCTTTTCATATTGAAATAATGAATATAGATTATGTATATATATGCTATAATTATAGTAAAATTATTATATCCTATATATCAACTATTTTTACTTAACCCATCCTAACACATTCTATATAAACTTTGAATGAATCACATCACTTAGAGGAGGTGGTGGTCCACACATCCACTAACAAAGTGACCCCATTTACATAAAATATAAATCATGAAGGTATTTTTTATATAATAATTAAAAAAGTATAATAAAATGAAAAATATAATCTATATCATAAAGAAAAATAATTTCAATCATTATTATCAAATGTGAAATATGGTAGTGGAAGAACAAGCGATAATGGTTTTCCCGACGTCAGTCCTCCGTAAACATGAACTATGATTGTATACCCCCATTTAATTGAAGTGTTTGCGAGTGTATATAAAATTTTTAACATAAAAAAATATTCTTATATTTAGGATACTGAGATTATTATATAATCATGGAATAAATATATTTTAGGTGGTGGATAATGAAAATAAAACAAAAGACCTTGTGGTAGTATATTACTTCTTCTTTGGGTAACACCTTTTAGTTTTCACCAATGGGCTTCTTTGGATGGATTTATGACTAAATAGAGGATTATATAATAAATTAAGGGAATTTGGGAGTATATTTGGGAATATTTTGTCATAGAAAATGGTATTTATAGTTTTTAAGAAGCGAGGGGGCTTTGTTCCATTTTATAGTTGAGGAGGAGTGACATTCTTGTAAATATAAGAAGGTAAACACTATTGGGAGGTATCCCTTAAATGAATTGTCTCCAATAATTGTATATTGTAGATAAAGTTTGGTAAATGGTCTAAATATTTCCATAAAATGGATTATGGACATGTTTTTATGTTATTTATCCTTTTAAATTAATGTTTATCTACTCTATAGTCTTGTATTTATGTTAATCCATGTAATTATTTTTAATTACATTCACTAATATTATTAGTCAAAAACTATGTTGAACTTGCGTGAAATTATAAATTATACTAATTTAAAATATGGAATCCATTTTCCCACATTTTAATCATTGATGTGGAAAAAATTAAATTAATATTATTCCCATAGGCATGTCATTACAGTGTGTTTTAAGAGAAAATATTTAAATATTTGAATTGTTTTTATATAGTATTTCAATTAAAATATTGTAATAATGACCTAAATTATATTAATAGATGTAAAATTGATTTAATTATAGTTTAAAACCAAATTTAAAAATAACTTAACAATATAAATTAATTAGATAAAAATAAGTTTTGAATTAAAATTTATAAATTTTCATTATTCATCCTAAAAAGTATGTTTTTTAGAAAAATCCCAAAAAAAACACCAAAATATAATTGTGAAATTATGAATTAAAAAAGGAATTTTATTTTATAAAATAAAATTAATAAAATTGCATAAAATTGTTTTTTTATTGTTTATTGATGGACATAAAATTAGTTTATTTGAGAAAATATCATTTTCCAATACATAAATACTTAATGAAAAATTATATGTTTTATTATAATTTAATTTTAATTTTATTAAACCATTATAAATAAATTATAAAATTGGTTATTAATATTCATATTAAAATGTTTAATGAATGTGTAATAACTATGTTGTTTATATAATTATAATAATAAAATTTTATTTTATAGAAACTTAGTGTTATATGTAATGCAATCCAAGTCAATGTTTCATGTCGTGAAAGCATATCATGGTTTGTCATATAATGAAAGATTAACATAGTGTACCAAGAAATTCAAGAAATAAAAAAAAAATCTAAAAAAAGGATCACAAAAGCTCAATTTTTTCCATGTTTGGGATATATATAGAGAATAAATAAGAATTAATTATTAATAAAAGTGGTATATATAATGAGATAAAGAGATAAAAATCATAACATAATAAAAATAGTGTGATTTAGAGAGAACCCAAACCATAGTTATACAATCATTCTGCACCTAAAATTAATATTCTATATAATAAAATTAGACTCACTAATTACTTAATTTAGATCATTTTAAAAAAACACTTTATTTACTATAATTGTTTTAGTATCCTGCCCTGGAATCCACTAACTGGTTCCCCTAAATAGTTGGCCACATGTCCTCAAGAAAGCCTCCTCGTAATCCAGATGTTTCTAATCTATAGTGAGGGCCTAGGGTGTGTTTTTTGGGAGAATTATACCTCATGGTTTAGAGTGTGGAATTGTGGTAATTTGAATATGATAAGTAGCGAAAACAAAAATAAATAATCATCAGTGAGAAAAGAGTAATAAATCAACCAATCTAAATGAATATTAAGAAGATGAATCATAAATATAAAGAAAATGATAATGATTATTTCATGAATATGTAAAAAATGTAGTACACATGATAAAATTTAAATAGTCATTTACCAGATGCTATAAAAAAATAAAAAAGGGAAAAATATACCTATACAAGCTTGATGATCTTTGGATTGGTCCTCTTCTACCAAACATTGTCCTTCTACTAAAAATCAAATATCAAAATATAGAATCATCCCATTATCTACATATGTAGTCATGATGTCTGCATAGGTACCATGGGAGGTTCAAGTAGAGTGTAAGATATACTCAGTAGAACAACACCAATAGTTTCTAGAATAATACATCTTTTTCTTATAAAATTAGTCGTGTTCCAATAATAAGAAAAGAAAGATAATCATAGATAAATAAATGAAATCAAATCAGGTTCCTCTGGGAATATTGGACTAAAACAACCATCTCCATCCTAAGATGGATATTTTTTAGTGAATGGAAAAACAATGAAGATATAATATTGGAGTATTAAGGATTTATAGCATACATACAAGGAAGAATAAATGATACTTTCAACATAGAAGGCATCTTTTATGGACCTAACCCAAGCATGTGATTTGGCTTGGCAGACACATCCATTAATCTAATAGTATGGAAGGATTAGATTTATATATAAAGAATATTTAAATTTTAAATCACCATCTTCCTAGGCTAGTCCTTGGGGAACCATACATATGAAACTATATATCACTCCACAAGCACTAAAAATACCCCAAACCATAACAGTTTGTCAAAGGTTATCCATATAGGAATCCATATTTTCATTGGTGGCATGGTGTAATGAATTAAAAATTGAGCCGATCATAGGTGTACCATATAGGGGACAATGTATCACTCATGGATGGTGTAACCATATCACCAACTGGTACAATCAAAGGTATCAACCATAGGTAACTCAAATCACTCATGGGTATGTAAGTAATAAATTGAGTGATTCCATCCAAGGTGATCTATAAAACGGATCCAAGTACAACTCCTAGTGTGAAGACAATCATTCCCATTTATAATTATTAAGTGTGATTAGTATATCCAAGGCATCCTTAAGATATGACAATTTTATCAACCTTTGCATTTGTGAAAGAATTTTTATGGTTAGTAGTAACTCATACCATAACCCCCATTCCTTGTTAAAAAATTTTACAATTCAATTAATTATATAAATTTAAGGAATTTTATAAAACATAGGGGCCTAAACACCTGTAATATCACTTATATTTTTAAATTATCATTCCAATTAATTTATTATAATGCATTTCATACACCCTGATAAATATTTTATAATCTCGTTTCCAAAAAATATGGATCTTAAGGATCTAAAGAGGGGTGACCCAATGGGGTGGATTGGGTTGAGGTAAACACCTCATGATGTTAATTTTTGGGTAGATAGAGTCCCATTACACATGTGAATAAATATTAATTTATTTAATTTGAAAAAATAGAGGAGACTCTAAGAAGTCATGTGCACTTCATAATGGAACATAATAAAATTTAAAAATACATTGAGGGAAAAGAACTACACCACCTACAATATGCCTGTGAAAATATATTCCTCATGTATTGGCCCCAAAATCAATCTAGAATTGGAGAAATTTGAAAAATAAATACAAACGATAAAAATATGTCATAAAAGATCACACTATAATAGTATAGAAGATAGAAAGATAACCTATTAATAGAATAAAGTGGATTAGAGAGATTATCATTGGGGATACAATGCACCTATTGATGAAGTAAATAATGATCAGATGAAGGATATATCAAAAAAACCAACTTGGATTGAAATGGAGAGCTCACATGGGAGAGGAGGTATCTAGTCGAAAAAAATGGAGTTCACAAAAAAAAATCATTGTAAAAAGGTATATTTACTCCTTTATTAATTGCTCACATGGTTTTTCTATATGGTTGGTCAAACCATGATCCCAAAACTACCCAAGGAAGCCTCTCATTTGGTCTTGGGATACAGTTTGACTAAACATGAATAGACCACATTAAATGGGTCAGTGAAGCTATTTGCAGTACCTGAAAGAGAATGCTTCCAAGGTTGGATGTTTTGGCCGAACAGTTCACCCCTACTATATACTGAGCACCCAACACGGTTTAGTGGAACGGTAAACACTAACGATATGATAACAATGTGGCTCAATCTTCCTCTCCAATTGCCAATGATCTGATGTTCGAACTACACCTAGGCTCTCCCAAACCACCACTTAGCCTTTTGGGAACATTATTAACATAAAATATTGGGTTTGAAATATATCACAAGTGTTATTAGCATTTTAAAATTAGGTACGTTATGACCTCCCCTATTTAAAACAACTCATCCCTGGGTTTCTGTTTCGAGGGTGGTAAATGTTCATCTGATAAAATTTTATGTGGCTGGGCATGTATGTTGACCTCTCACTCCTAGGTATCATCCTATATATGGACATGTTTCCATAGATACTAGAACAAGGGAACTAACTTTCCTTAGAGATCCTTTATTCTCTTATCAATGATACATATCGAATGCTCTACAAAGGAAGCATCCACCTAATTATAGATATCAAAAGGGGAAAATGAATGAGATGGAATGGAATGATACAGGTATATTTGTGATAAATTGAGGACATATTTGTTGTAAATGTATATATGAGGTAGCTATAACTAAAATGCCACATGACAGAATATCACCACAATCTCAAAAGTCCCTACATATTGAGGTGACATCATTCCATGTCTCTGTATATGTATATGACATAATATAGGTGAAATTCACGTAATGACCCAATATCCCACCTCAAAGTTAATAGTTTGGAAACAAAGATCGGTATATGTCTTTTACCTCAACTGATCTATAGACTTACATTTTGAATTAGATATACATTCCCTAAAGTATCTTGAATGAGATATGGTACTAGTAGTTTTTCCTCACCTACCTCTAAAAATCACTAAGGTGTACAAAAAGGTCTAATGTAAAGAGTCTCATATAGATCTATATGAATCATTTCCTAAAATATGTTATAACATGTAAACTCAAATAGAGGTATATTTTTATACTCAAAAACATATAAATCAAGGACACATTCTCAAAGAACACCCTCTAACACCTATATCTTCCTATCTGACTACCCGATGGTCTGAGGGTGATATGATATACACAGTAGTACATATGAACCTTGTACATTCTATAACCCCTTATAGTAATGTGACATAAACTGAGTGAATGGGGAACACTATGAACATGTAAAACCTCCCAAATATAAATCCCCTTGATCTCATTAAATGATAAGGACTCTCATATGGGTAGGAAGTTTTTGACCATAGTAAACCTATCAATGATCACCCATACCACATCATTTCCTAAGGGGTATCTTGTTAAAAATATCATTAAATGAATATTAAATTCATTATATATCCACAATGTAATAAATTATGGCTATAGAAGACATTTAGGTCACTGGTGATCTTCCATCACCTACTGACAGGTTGAGATCCTAGTGATAAAACCTATAATCAACCTCTTCAAACATGGAAATCAATATTGATGAACTATGTCTCAGTATATCTTGGTCTCCCATGGTGGACTACCCTAATAGAGGTATGATATTAACACATCAACTTTAGACCCATAAACTCTCATGGAAGTGAATGGTCACATTCTCATAAAGAGCCTAACCAGGTAGAGTGTTCTCACTAGAGAAAAACTCTCTTATGATAAGGCCCTTAGGACTTAGAAGCTATCTCATTCTCACCCATTCCATAAGGGATGATGTCACTTATAAACATTTTAAAACATGTTAACCATGAAATTCATTAAACGTTAGGTGAAACACAAAAAAGATTCATCAACTACCACTCATTGGTGGCCTCCTAGAAGACATGTTTTTTAGTTTTCATAATTAATGATTTAGATAATGAATTACCCTTTTTGGATGCATAATAAAGTTTACAGTTGAATGATTATAGGTATTCAAACCACCTACACTCCCTCATATTTATGTCATTCTTTTTATAAATTTATTTTAGTATTTTATGTTTCGCATAAATCATAAACCATTCCCACAAAAATAATGTTTTCAATTATATAAATCATGAACCATGGATTCTAGAACTAGGTCATACGTAGGGTAATTCCTATAATGGGGTCTCAAATGGAAGGAATCATATGATACATCCTAATCTCCATACATTAAAAAGGCTCCCAACTCTATTCATAAAGCATCAAAATAAATATTTTATCCTATTTCTAGTTATGGAAGAATCAGGATTGGTGCTAAAGTCAATCTTCCTTTGAAGTCCTAAAAGAATACCTCACTAGAATCAGACCATATGAAATTCCCACCCTTAATTTTAAATATAGTATATAGTGCTTCTAGGTTTGTGATATCATAAATGAGACTCTTTTAGTATCTATTAATCATTATAAATAGTTTTCATCAAAGAAATTATTATGATACTACTAGGAAAACACAACGATTACTTTTTATGGGCCATCTAATAATCCTACATCTATAATGATATGATCAAGAAAGTAAACATTATCAGTGCATAATTAACATTTTGTGATTATAGCATACAAATGGATCTCTCTTAGTGTATTAATCCTAATTCTAAGTTTTTTTTCATGGTAGTGTTGAGTATGATAATACACCAAGATGTATTATATGAATACTACCGAAAATGAGTTTAGATATGGGAGAAACCCCTGATTCATTCAAGCCACTAAATCTTTTGGTGCATTCATAAGGTCGAATGACATAACTAAAAAATAAAACAAGCTCTATCTACTCTATAACACTATATGTGGTATCACTGATGGTATTACCTGAACCTAATGCTAGTCTGACCAAAAAATAAATCTTACAGAAAATAATCACCACTCAGACATGGACAAAGATGTTATCCATATGAGGGATTAGACACCGGTTCATATTTATATGTTGGATCAACTAGTGGAAATCTACAAAAAATTTGATGGTACCATCCCCCATATTTTAGAAAAGAATAGTTAAAAAACATGGAAAATTACTCAGTATTTTAAAACCCCTTTACCTGATGTCTTCCATTTTCTTGATGAGTTTCTAGAGATATATAGGTTTTATCTAATAAGGTGGAATAGAAACATGTGCTTATTCCAACTCTGAAATGATGGTGAAATCCACCTCATTCACAGGAGGCAATCTAGAGAATTCATCATGGAATACATCCCGAAAATGATCCACCATTGGATGGAATTCCATTCATTAAGTTCCCTAATTTCTCATAATGATAGTATCCATTTGGGTTGTCACTCTACCCATCCCATGATGATTTGTTCTACCTCGACATTCCTAGACACCACATTCAACCTTTTGAATGCTGCCATTCCCTTAGGTAATGTAAAAGAAAACCTATAGCGATATAAATCAAAATTTTAATGTTAAGGAAAAAGCTATCACATATATAGTATAACAACAAAGTTGGTCATCTTGAATACAAATAAATTCCACAATAATTGGTACCCACCTATCTCAAGGGGGAACTCCTTGCACTAGTGTATACTCTCTGATCGAACCCCTAATGATGTGTAAAGAATCATCACACCATATAATTACTCTAACTTTATTCCCATGCTTTCCATAATATCCATTATTAAAAAAAGAGTGTGATATACAATAGTAAAACAAACCAGAATCTAATGTAGAGGATACTAGAATAGATCCTCATATAGTTCAAGTCAATAGACACTACTTCATAGAAGTTGGATGCACTACATAGGTATGGCCTAATATGTGGCCCTGAGATGCAATGTGACTACAATGGGATGGAACTATATACTATAACTGAACCTTAAATATTTGGATACTTTAGCCCTGACTTCCCATTGGCCTAATCATCTGGTAGTAGACGAGCTCCCAGCCTGATGCAGAGCTAAAAATCCAACCAAATGGAGTTTCAGTAAAAATTAATTCTATATAGGAATAAGAGGGAAGGTCCTACAAAAAACACTGATGGTGACCCATCATACCACAAAATCAGAACAAAATAGGGCCCCTCATACACTAGGAATTCTTATGGACAGTTCTGCATTATTTGTGTTACACCACATAGCTATAGGTTCAGGTCTCATGACTCGTGCATTCTCTATGATAAAAATTGAATCAACATTTCCTATCTCTATACATAGCACCTCCCTTCCTGGATACTAAATCTCTATGACTAAAAATACCAAATACCCTCAGGTTCTTCACATTGATTATAGAATGATTCACTATCTATGAATCACTGTAGAAGAAAAATACATTCACATACAGTTAGATGGTGTATGTATTCCCATATTCAATCCATCACACAATCATCTACTCTTCAATGGTCAGTGACAGTGTGAAACACTAATGATCAGTGAAATAAGTCGAATACTCCATCACTAACATAGAACCATGATGTAGGTTCATAAACTCTATAAAATTATTCAATCTCAATGATTTTGGAAAGAAGTAATTATAGAATACTTTCTAGAATTATTCCCAGACCATAGGTTGGTGATGATTATCCTAATAGATGACATCCAACCAATTATTGGTGGAGTCATGCAGCATATAGATGCAGAGCATGGACCTCTAATTTGGAGGTGTCTCTAAATACTCAATAATCGATAACAAGGCCTCTATCTATCACATAGTAGCCTAACATTCACCTTACCCCCAAAAGGTGGGAGGATGTTGATGTTGGAATTCTCACATCAACTCTGCCATATTAGGGATAGGTTATAGAGATCCATATATAGATTACATGAATCTTAAAAATCTATCTCAAAACTATGAATTGTTACCTGATAGAAGATCAAAATGAGGTTCCATGGGTGGTACTAAAAGAGGTAATACTGGTGGTTTATGTACCACCACCTCTAGAGTATGGTCGTCCCCACCCTCATAATGCATGACTCGAGGACTTCCTAGAAACATATATCTAAAATTTTCAAACACATGATTTGGATAATATGTATCTGCGGATAAGAAACAATGATAGTAGAAATGCAACATACACATCCTTTATAAAAATGAGTCACATATAAAACACCTAAGTTCAAGTCTAGGTGACAAAAAATATTACAACAGACTCTATGAGACACAGCCGACTACCCACTACTAAGGTCGGGTCAAGGAAAAGGTATCATATAACACAACATAGGTTCTGGTATAAGGATCTCAATTCAAAGGAATAGAGGTAAACACCTTTTAATTAGAAATTGGAATCCTAATTTTGTGTTATATAGTTAATTTAGACATTGAATTTAATTAATTTAATTTTTATTCATATGCATATAAATTTCCAGATCTAGTTATAAGATTCACCATTCCCAATTTAGAAATGCTCATACTCTAGATAAATTTAAAATTTCAAGTAAAATAACTAGTACATAGCCTTTACATCTGATATCGGCATGTAACAGGTAATATAAAATGATTTTATTGAATGAACTCTAAGATCCCAATTTTTTATGTGAGGTACTAATCTTATCAATTTTTGTTTAAATTATTTTTTTATAACCTAAATTGAGTTCCTTATTAGGTCATGGTGTTTTTAGGGGTGTCAAAGGCTTGTTCAAATCCAATAGCCTGGGATTTTTTGAAAACAAGGTAGGATTCTTGGTCAGTATAAACTATGTAGATATGCTGCATCATCTATCTAGCCAGGAGATTCCTAGACCAAGGGAAAGGGAGCCCACACAGTTTGTTAAACTGTATTTATGGAGGAAAATACCTATCTAGAAGAACCTGTATTTTCTGATAGAGGTTTTGTTTCATGAATTTTGCATGGTTAGTCAATCCATTCATAATGACCATGAAGGTTCCCCTTTATCATAGCAGTGGGTCCATTGTTGGTGCACAGTTTGGCCAACCATTCGGTCAAACCATGAGGGCTCATTTAAAATAGGAAAATAAAAAATTTCTCCCTAAATTCAATTAAAAAATAATTTTACACATTATTCTTCTCCTTGGAAAGTAGGGTGGCATTGGGAGATCCTCTGTGATCTTATTTTTAGTTTTTGATCCCTCTTCTCCATCTGAGAACAGAATTGAGAGATGTTCATCCTATTCGATCTTCACAGGTGACTACTCAATTCCTTTTATTTCATTCTTCGTTATTCCTTGTATCATCAATGTTATTTAGGTGCATTATAATTTGTCTTATTTTTATGTTCTTCATCAATTCATTGTTTTTCTTCTAATCTATGATGAATCAAAAAGTGATACTAGACAAGAAATCTACTACAGAACTGAAATAGTTCATTTATAATTTTCCCAAGTGGTTTGTTTCTTTATCAATATTTTGTCCATTATGACTCTGACCAGAATTTCTGGCACAACCACGATAATGAATTTGATATTGGAATTGAATGTAATGGGTCCTATTAGGGATTCTCTTAGTTCCTCAAAGATGTGTTGGAGGATTACCCCAAAAAAGGTCATCCATGGGTTGATAAATATGAATTGACATTGAGTATTCCTTGTTATACCACCCATGGGGTTTTTGATTAAGCTTCCCTAGTTAAAGGAATCTTGTTAATAAATGAATTGGATTAAATTGGTTAAATATGATATAGTTTTCATCTATTTCCATGTGTTGGAATTGTGTCATTTTTTAAAATTTTGTGAATGTATTATTTAGAAATTATTGAAATGATAATTTAAATTACTGAATGTTTATAATTGTGAATTATTATATGAGGGGGTAAACTCATCATTTGAAATGGTGATTTTTATTAATGGTGAATGGTTCTAAAGGACACCATCAATGTGCTACACCATGTGTATTGATAGTGGTATATAATTCCATAGACTTATATACTCATTGGATTATCATTATGTGGGATCCCTTGGCCCTTTATTCCCACTGTATTTGGTTTGTTTGGCCTCATAGTGGACATGTTCTATTAACAGTATCCTTTGACCCTAATTCCAGCCTAACTAAATTTCCACAATGATACTACTTAGACTTAATGAGGATGACTTGGTTGACTATACCTTAGATCCAACCTTGTGGAGTCTGACATTATTGATTATATGGTACAACTATGGTAAATGTGATATAAATTATTATACAGATCGGATGTGGTTGTTATAAAACTTATGATTATACGGCATTATAAGGCTTGATTTGATTTATATATTATATATAAAGTCCATGGGTGATATGTGATATTGAGTATATGTCATGGATATGGTATTTAATTTAGTTTACCATATTTCTATCTCGTTATAGAATCTAGAAATTAATTTTTTATGGAGACTTGTGGGATTGACAGTATCACTTTAAAATAATATGTTTCCATTATTATTTATATGTACTGTTTTCATATTTTTTGTACCATGAACTATACTTTATCTCTAATTGAACACCCATGATTTCTTATAGCCATTTGGGTGATGAACTATTTGGATTTTATCTCACACCATATTCAATATTCCTTGGGGTACCCAGGAAGACTATTTGGATGGATGTATGGATTGGGGAAAGCACCAATAGTTTGGTGCTTGACATTGTTTTATGTTTAGGATAAGGGGAGATGAGAATGAGATAAGGCTCAATATGTAATCGTAAGATAGTTATTTTTTTGTTATTTTTTGTATGTTTACACATGTACTGTATTAATGCCTCATTAACATATTTTATAAGCTTTGTAGAGACATGACCATCATTGTATTTTAGATTACCTTATGGAATTATTTACTAATTATCTGATAGTAATATTGCTTCCTCTATTGGATCTGTATGATTATTAACACTATGTTACACTCTAATAATATGGAATAGTCTCTCCTTAGACACTACATAGGTCCTCACTGCTATTCAACAGCCTCTAGCATTGGGGGAGATGCACTTAAGGTTGTGTGACAAATCGGGCTTGGGGATCCATTTAGTGGAATCCTGGTCCAGAATTTTACAAAGTAGTAATAGAGAATGTATATTATATTGTTAAATGTTTTGAGAAAATTAAAAAGGGATAATTATTGATTTTTAATTTGGTAATATGATGTTCCTAGGAGTAGCTAACCCACGTAGAAGAGAAATCAAATTTTCCTCGAATGGAAAATGTTGTTTTTTGGATTTAAACTATTATAGATGATTTGATTCCATCTTTGGATGATGTGGATGAATTGTGATGTCATCATTGATATGAATATGAGTTATATTTTGTTTCAACCATAGGATATGATTTTATGATATCTCATGCATCATTTTATGACTTTCACAGAAATCACATGCCTTGTATTATTACATTTTATATAGGATTCATTTCTTTTTTTCATGATATTGTTATAGGTGTTGTGATAGATACACCAACTAATTTGATAGATGATAAGTGAATTTTATTGAGAAACATGGTTTTTTCTTAGAGTTCCTTTTGTAGCCTAATAAGTGTTTCCCAAATTATTCTAAAAAAGAAATCATAATAATCCAATTTTGGCACATTGAGAGATGGTTCATGAGTTGCATGGACTTGAATGTCTTATGGTGTGGATTAGGTGGATTCCATACATCATATTATGAGGATTGTGGGACCTTATGGATTATAATTTTGTGATTCATTTGTTTCAACCGTTTAAAATTAAATATGGAATGAATATGGATATTAAATGGAAATTGAAATGTGAAACGAAGACATGAACATGAACGAACAATTGAGTGGTCTTAAGGTAGTGTCTTAGGTGACGTTTTTTAAAATTTATTTTATATAGTACTAGGTTTAGGAGAATTTTGTATGGTATGACTTGTTTATACAATATTAGTTGTGAACTTTGATATCATTCTTTCAGAGGTTCCCCTTTGGCATTGTTGAAGAATGACACAATAAAGTCCTCTTATCATATGCTAGGAGGGTGGTGATGATCAAGATTCAAAGGTTTTGGGGCCTAAGATATCGGTGGATCCTTCTAAATTTTTAGCTATAGAATAAGTAGTTTTACTAAAAAGAGGTTCTAAGTCTCAATTTTGTGATGGTCTTTTCTACTTCATGCAAAAACTTAAGGGAACACTGTATTCATCCCTATATATGGATAAGTATACATGGGTGTTCTAATAGAAAAATCCTTCCACATTTTTAGGCAATGTTTTTCCATAGGCTTTTGATATGTGTCATGATACTACATTATCAATATTAGAGAATTTGGAGACACCTCCTATGAGGAGAGTTAAGATCAACCCCTTTATGATTTGAGGAGTAGGAAAGTTATGTTTGGATTCTATGAACTAAGATGATCACCTATGAGAGAAAATTTGGGTTGATTTCTAATTGAGATTATATGATTACTTTTATCCCAATACTTTGGGGGTAGAGTGGGATAGTGAGTTTATATGTCTAAATAAGGGCACTATGATGGTTATGAAATACTCAACACCCTTTATAGTGCATCAATATTTTTCTCTAGCTTACCTTTATGGTGCTCTATCAAGGGAGATTCTCTTTGAGGAAGGTCTCAGAAATGTCAATAGATCTTATTTCAACATGTTTATTTTGAACTATATTACTGATATAGTAAATTATGTGATAATTATAGAGTGTAACTAGAGGTAAGTTGGGGGAGGAAAAAAGATTCATTTTGTTTCTTGACCTAGTATTTCAACTTTGTGTGCAATGAAGTGTCATTTGGAGGTTTTACATGAGATGTGAAATAGGAGGTATGTTAGTACTGGAAGTTTAGTTTTCTACCATTAGTGTGGATGATGTGGACACATAAGGAATTAGTGATATTTTTACCCATTTGAATGCCAATCTTCTTGTAGGATGGGCCACGTGAAAAATTTCGGTAGGACATTTCCTCTAGTAGTGAGTGGAAGGGGGTCTGATCCGACACTAGGTTTAGGAGAGGGTTTATTAACTCCATGCCAGGAATGGATATAAGGTAGTACTGGTCAATCAGGATGAGGTGGTGGTTGTTGTGTATGAGGCAGCTAGGAACCATTTAGAATAAGATAGCAGATCATGCCTACTCTATGTAAGGAGGTTGTGTCACAGGGCCACAGTTAAGGCAGGATGTTTTCTATACAACATACACATAAGTATTAGGTTTCTAGACTGTCTATGGTGAGAGGTACTATCTTAGAATTCTATACTCCAATAACATCCCTCTTTGATAAAGGTTCACCACATTGTTTTATATATGTACCTATTGGGGGAAAACTTTGTATTTTTTCAGCTATATAAGAATTTATGATGATTTACACTCCATTGGGGGTCTGTAAAGAGGATTTTCATCACTTTATGTAGTTTCCCCTTGATATTAGTAGGTTTCACTTCATCTATAACAATTTTCCCTATATATTAATTTTTTTGATGTACTACATTGAGTGGACTATCTAGTTTTTATCAAGACTACATTGACTTATATCATCAAAGGCAGACTTTAACATCACCATAGGGAGCATTTTATTCTGTTTTGAAAAAACTAATTAGGAATGTGTTTTTTATTTAAGTTTTTCCTTTTGTTTTCAAGGAATTTTTTTGAAAATCACCTCACTTTGTTTCTAGAAATAATCGGACTGACCTTTGTTTTTAAAATAATCTGATCCACTGTGAATGTCTATTGTAAAAAATCTATCTGGAGGAAATGGTGTTGATTAGACTCAAATTGGGTCTGGAATTAATGTGAATACTTCTTTATGGAAGTAAATGTTCATCAGTATCACTTTTGATTCGATGTGGGAGATGTAATTGTTTATCTGAAAATCAGAGTCTTAGTGACTACGATGAATTAATTATGATGATGCTTTGTTATATTATAATTCTCTTATATCTCAAAGTTTAATTGAGAAATTGTTATTCAAGCATGATTAATGAAAAGGGGAATATAAGAGATGATGTCGATAGAAAAGGTATCATACCCAATTTAATCATAACTGGGTGAAATAGAGAAATAAGTGGTACAAATTTTTTTTCAAAAAAATCGTAACTGGGTGAAAGAAGAGTAAGAGGTGTTGTTGATTTAATGTAGAATCTTATTATTCATCATACATGTAATAAAATTTTCATACCCAGGTTGATAATACCCAGAATGATTGTATCAATACCTTTTGTATTCATAAAATATTACACTTAGGTTGAGAAGAAAAGAAAGAAGCTAGAATGAATCGAAAGTTTTAATAATTTCTATATAAAGTCAGATAAAGATTCAGTTTTTCTCAAAATAATTTATAGTACAGAAGAAAACCATGTTACCAGAACATGATTGTGAATGATTTTTTTTTGAAATTTGGTTAATAGAATAGAAAGTGAGAAAGTGATCATCAATGTAGAGAACAATTTCAAAAGGGTTGAAATACTTTGCTCGTTTCCAACTAGGTCAAGAGAAGAGGAGAAGATGAATTTTGAAATATCTAGTGAGTCAAGTGAAATATATTAGAAGATTAATAAATTAATTTTCATGTGGGATATGTACATTGAAATTAAATATTTTTATTCAAATTGGTTTTAGAATCTATTTCATTAAATCAGAATGGTATCCATTTCTTCATATATATTTTTTCAATTGTTACAAAGATTTGTTATGAAGAAACAGGTTTTTTAAAAGTCAAACTCATGTATTGAAAATGTATTGATGATTCAAATAAATGTATGAAGAAGGATATTTCATTTTAATAAGAATCTAGAAACTTTGATAAGAGTTGATTAAGTCAAAATGCATCCCAGGATTTTATGGTAAATTGAAATTTGGGTGAATTTTCTGTGAGAGGGGTAGATTTTTGGGATTCCTACCCAAACCACTTGATAATCACCTATAAAAGGATAATTAATTTATAATTTAATAATATAGGTATTTTTCACTATGGTAGGGAGAGAGGTTCTGAGTTCTATATAGAAAAATATGACTTCATACTAATCTTTTGTTGAAGAGGTTTTTGATGGATAAGTGAAATTATTATTCACCTGCTCATTGTATCAGGATGGATTAATCGGATTTGGGATTTCTCTATTGGGTTTGTTAGTCTGAGGAAGAACCATACTGGGTTTTATCATTCTCATTGATTGATGCGGTGCTGATTCCTTTCTATTGTATTCTGAAATAAAAATAGGTAGGAAGACTCATATTAGGGAGAATCGTACTGAGAGAAATAAGACTTAAAAAATCAAACCTAGGAAAATCAGAATATGTATTCATAAAAAAGTACAATAGGTTATTACCTTTCACCTAGGTATGTAAATGAATAATTTTAGTTTAATTTAATACATTTATTGAATTGAAAAGAAGAAAAGGTAAAATGAGTTGTTATACAAACATTTGAATTAGCCATTTTGTTCTTGGAGGGTGCACACACACTTGTAGATTATTTAAAAATTCATACATGAGTTAAAGGGTATATACTACTAGTTGGAATCCATGAATTTATTTCTAGTGGATTTTGTGGTATTTGATCATTTTCAAACCATACCAAGGATGTAGCTATTCTGATTTAATAGTGAACCTTGAAAAACATTATGCTCCTATGGATGTGTATTGGATTTGTTTTCAGCTGGGAATTGAAATATTTAAAATGAGGGCAAGGTTGTTCAAATTGAAAAGAAACATAAAAGAAAAATAGTATCACTGATTCACCACTCCCCCTTATAGTGATACAATACACTGTCTGGGGACATACAACTTGTATCAGAGTGTTGGTTCCCATCACCATTCTTTGCTGATGGAGCATTTGAACTATGTTAATAGTAAAGTTATTTTGATATATAATAGAAATAGTTATCATATTGGGATATATATAATTCTTCCTTATCTTATGTATATAATTTATTATGTTCTTGAAGCTTTAAAAGTTGGATTTCCACTCATTGATGATAATGCTCCACTTACTCTTGTTGATAAGAAGCATGTTGAGAATGATGGAAGGGAAAAGAATAATATATTATCATCACTTTATAAAATTGAATTATTTAGATTGAAATTTGTGGCTAAAACCAATGGTATATGGGATACATAAAAAATATTGATGATGGAAATAAAAATTTCATGAAGGAAAAACTTCAAATCTGTAGATTTAAGTAATAATACATTATGATGGGTGAGTATGAATCTATTGGGGAATTGTTTTACCGGAGTGAATGATAGTGTGAGTACTACAAGATGTCTCGGTTAAAAGATAGATGACTCTTTAGTAGTTGAATAGAACATGAGAATCTTACCTGAACAATCCGATGAAAATTTTTCTTCATTAGAAGACACTGATCCTGAATCATTATCTCTTGATTATTTTCATATCATTAGAATCACTTATGAAATGAGAAGAGATAAATCCATTAAGTGAAAAAAAAAAGAGTTGATAGAGAAATATCTTACAAGGATGCAAAGAAAGAAAAATCAAATAACATTCTTATTAAAGAAAAAGATGATGATTCTGAATTTGAAAATGAGGTATGTGAAAATCTTATTGATATTTTTTCCTTGTTTTCTAAAAATTTGAAGAGTGGTTCATAGAAATTCAGAGGTAAAATTCCATATAATTTTTTTGAATGTGGTGTAATTGGTAAATTTAAAGTTAATTTCCATCGAATAAAGAATTAATAAGATAGTGATGAAGAGGAGAGAAAGCCAAGACGATCATGGAAGAAGTAGGGAAATGAGAAAAATTGAAATCCATAGGGAAAACAATGAAATTCTTGATATCCAAAAGAAAAATATTCTTATCAAAATATAATGAAGAAAAATTCAGTGATGTTGAACCAAAAAATTAGTTAAGAATTTTATTGAAAATAATTTTAATGAAACATTGGATGATAAAGTATTTAAAATTCGTAGTTTTGAATAAAAAGAATAAACTCAACTTTAAATACATTTTATAGAATAATTGAATGAATGTATAAGAAAGAACCAAAGTATTGAAAAGAAAAATAATAAGTCGTAAGACAAATGTACTTCAACGAGAAATCAAGATTGTTTTTCTAAAGAGAAAAAAAAATCTAGAGAAAGAGATTTATGACTTGAATAAATCTCTTATAGAAGAAAAGAATCATAATGATCATTTGAAATAGAAATAGATAGAAAAAGAATAAGAGTTAGAACTTGTCCAACAAAAGCTCTCTAAAGTTGAAGATAAAAGTACAAGTTTTAAAAACTCTCTCACTGATGTAGGTGAATGTTATCATAATGAGAAATTTGAGAAGTTTCAACAAAAGTTACATTTAATGGGAGATAAAAAAGAAATTGTTTTGTAAAAGAATAATTTAGGGAAAGTTATGTACGTGACCAAAGTAAGGAACTCAGAAGTTACAAAACATCCAAATCCCAAAAAAATTTTATTTGTAGGCAAAAAAATTCAAATACTTCTACTTCGATTAATTATGAAATAAAGAAAAAGAATCCAATTGAAAATTAAAAGTAGGTAACTGAAGGAGACATTCATAATTTTGGTAAGAATGGAGGTTTCATAAGAAAATACTCATTTTATTTCTATTGATGGTATTATGATTGATTTAGACATAAAAAATATGTGGTATTTCAACCAACAATGTTACTATTATTTAATGGGTTATTAAGTGAAAATATTAAGGGGATTAATTTTCCACAAATAATGAATACTGAGGAAGTTTCAATGAATAAGTCTAAAAAGAGTGGAATACTGATTGAAAATAGGTTCTAGTCCCTAGAAACTATTTGTGAAAGGTTTGAACAAGATTGAAACTTTGATAAAGGATTTATTTTTTTGTTACCGATATAAAATAATATTCTTAATAATTCTCACAAGATAGAAGTGAAGCAAGAAAAGGAAGGAGAAAAAGATATTGTAATTGAAACTACAATGAAATCCCCAAAGGAGAATGGTCTTTGATACTTTATAGTTGGTTTTCTTGTCATATGAAAGAAGAAATGAGGATATTAAAAAATTTAAAAGATTTTAAAGAATGAATAATTTCATTTATAAATGATGAATATCTGATAATAAGAGGTTTTGGTTCAGCAATCATTGGAAAAGTAAAGATGAAATCCAAGAAACAATTGTATGTTCATGGTTTATAAAACAATATTCTAAGTGTTTCACAGCAATGTGATGAGGGTAACAATTTTATTTTCAATAAATATGGAATTTTTTGAAGAGTGATGAATATGGAAAGATTGTTACAGGGGTCCAATGTACAAAAGGAAATTTGTTTCATGTTGGTGATGCAAAAAACTCTTGTTACATGGGTATGGTGGAAGTGAATGAATTGTGGAATAAAAGGATATGATGCTTGTGTCAAAGAAACATGAGAAAGTTATCTAAAAGAGACAGCATTCAAGAAATTCCTAATTTTCCAAGAAGAAGGGATTGTTATTTCACTATGTTCTAAAAAAGGAAAGATTACAAATGCTCTGTATAAGAAGGTTGAAATCTGTTCAAAACAACCCTCAGAGCTGATACGTTCGGATATATGTGGTACAATTATAAATCAATCAAAACAATGAGATATGTAATTAATTACCTTAAAAATGATTTTACTCACATTACATGTGTCTTGTATATGAAACATAAATCTGATGCTTTGAAAATATATATATGTTTCAGAAGAAAAGCAGAAAAGGAACGTGAGTATTTAGTAAAGAATTGGCAAATAGATAATGGTGGTGAATATAGAATTTAAGAGTTTGAAGACTATCTTGATAATCATGGAATTCAACATTAGTATAGTTCCCCATATACTCCCCCCAAAAAATGAGGTTGCTGAATGAAATAACAAAAACATGGTGGAAATGGGAATAACCATGTTACTTGAACATGGTATTTCTAATTACATTGGGAGACAAGCCATGAGAAATAATGTGTATATTTAGAACCGTTAATTCTATAGGAATCAATTGGGTATGACTCCATATGAATTGTTTTATGGAAAAACTCCATGTTTTAAACACTTGAGGGTTTTCAGGGGTCCATGCATTATAAAGAAGAAAGGTGGAAATAGTAGAAAGTTTGAGTAAAAAGGGGAAGATGGAATATTTCTTTTCTATGAACATGATGGAAGATGATATAGATATTTCAACAAAGAAATGGGAAGAATTGTTGATTTAGTTTATGTGAACATGATTAAAGGATATGAGAAAGATAAACACACTCAGGCAAATAAGGATGTTGAGAAAGTTGAAGAAAACAATTCTGATGAGGATAAAAATAATTGAAATCCTTCCCAAAAAGGAGAAACAAACTCAGTTATTTATAGTGATGAGGAATAAAATAAAAAGTCTCACCCCTAACTAAAGAAACAAGTGGAATCTTGGAATATAATTGGCGATCAACAATAGAAGGTTCAAAAAAGAAGAACAACAATTTTCATTATAAATACTTCATTGTATTCTATAGGGGAAACAAATTATGTGAAAAAAATTTATGAGAATCTAGAATGGGTTAAAGCCATGAAATGAAGAATTGGATCAAATTTAAAAGAATGGGACATGGGAACTCATACCCAAGCATGAAAAAGACAATATTGGCACAAAATGGGTTTTCCAAAAAAAGTCGAATGATGAAAGTGAAGTTATAAGAAACAAATAAATATTTTTTTAAAAAGGGTATTCACATATTGAAGGAATTTATTTTGGTTAAACTTTTTCTCTAGTGTCCAGATTGGAAATAATTAGAATCTTTCTTACTATTTCTACATAGTGAGGCTACAAAATCGTTCAAATTGATGTTTAATGCTCATTATTAAATGGTGATTTTAAAGAGTATGTTTACATTGAACAAACTTTTGTCTCTGATGTTGGTAATGATGAAACCTATGTGTGCAGATTGAAGAAAGCCTTGTATGGGCTAAAACAACATCTAAGAGAATGGTAATCCAAATTGGATACTTTATTATGGAAGATGAGTTTCAAGAAAGGAAGAGTTGACAACAATATTTATATCAGATAATGTTAAGAGTATTCCCTCATTGTGAATGTTTATGTTGATGATATTATCTTTTCTAGGAATGATGAAAGATGTTGTGAAAGATTTTCTGATGAAATTTAGAAGTTATTTAAAATTTACATGATGGGGAAATGAAATACATTCTTTGGTTAAAAATATTTCAAAGGAAATAATACATTTTTTTCTAAGAAAACTATGCTAAGGAACATCTTAAGAGGTTTTTCATAGAGATCACAAAACTTATTTCAACACTTATTTCAAAGAAAAAAATATGAGTAAATATGGAAAAGAAAATAAATTTGTTCTGAAATAGTATTATAAGATGATTGGAAGGCTACTGTATTTGACTATTTTAAGAACCAACATTTTTTATAATGTTACCTTATGTGAAAGATTTCATATTTCTCTAAAAGAATCACTTTTTATTACTATAAAAGGAATTATCAGTTACATCATAGGCACAAAAAAATTTAGATTCAGGTATTATATATCATATAGTATTTATTTTTTTGGGTATTCATATATATATTGGGTAGAAAATATTTATTAATGAAGATCCACATCTTGGGTAGTATTCTTTATGGGAATGAATTATGTTAGTTGGAATTCAAAGAAATATAATTCAGTAACTCTCAATATGGCTGAATCTGAGTATGCTGTTACCAATCTAGATGCTATTGAACTCTTGTGGATGAAAACTCAATTAGATAATCTAATTATTGAAGTAAAGTTACCTTTTATATTGGGTATTTATAATCAAAGTACAATCAATCTCACTAGGAATTCAGTTCAATCTTAGTATTTGAAATAAATTGATATCAAATAAAATTTCATCAAAGAGAATGTATAGAATAATGAATGTAAGCTAAAGTATGTTCCAACATTGGAAAAATTGGATGATATTTTCAAAAAACCTTGACTAAATAAATAATTCTAAAAATTGTGTTTGAAAATGGGTTTCTGACCTCTTACTCATCAATGATTAACTATGTGTTTTGGTCCCCCATCTCATCATATGTTTGGATTTTATTGTGAATGGGGATAATTTATATTGTTTAATTAGTCTATTTTAAAAAAGATAGAGTTATGGGTAAGCTATTAATCTAACATTTTTTCTATCAATGATTCTTATTTCCTATGAAGACTTTGCACATGTACACTTAGAATTATTTATATATAATCCACTACTTATGGATAGAAAATTTCAGTGATTTATCAAACTTGTTTGAAAACCAAATCCAAAGGATGATATTGTTATGACCAATCTAACAATGAATGTTTTTTTATTCATTTGTTGTCTTTTGTTGTCAAGGAATGTTTTTCGAAATCACCTCATGTTGTTTCTTGAAATAATCAAACTGGCCATTGTTTTCAAATGAATCGAACACACAATGAATGTACATTGTAATGACTATTTCTCAATGAAATGGTGTTGATTTGATTCAACTCGGTTTTATAATGAAATTGAATAAAACATGCTGGAAGTAAATGGACATTGATATCACTCTGGATCCGATGTGGGGGATGTAATTGTTTTGGTGAAAAATATGAGTCTCTATGACTATGGTGAATTAATTGTGGTGAAAATTTTCTATATTGGAATCATATTAAATAAAAATGTAGAATTAATAACATGTGATAAATGAATGATAAATTAAAAGGGGAGAAGAAGAGATGATTTTTACCTAAAAGGTATCATACCTAGATTAATTTTAACTAGGTGAAAGAGAGAAAAAAAGTTATACTGATTGTTTTTGAAACAATTGTATCAGAGTGAAAGAAGAGTAAGAGGTGCATCTAATTTCTATGGCATCTGATTATCCATAGGACATGCTATAAAAATTTCATACTTAGGTTTATCATACATAGAATGACCGTATCCAGACCTATTGTATTCAGAAAAGATTATACTCAATATGAGAAGAAAAGAAAGAAGTTTGAATGAATATAATGTTGAAATACTTTCTATATGAAGTATTACGATGCATAAGTTGTTCTTAAATGAATTTAAAGTCATGAAGAAAGCCATGACATAATAATAAGACTATTAATGAATGTTTTTTTTTTTTTTGTTAGTATGAGATTAAGAGAGAATGATATCAAAAATGTAGTCAACCATTTCAAAAGGGTTTAATTAATTTGTTGGTTTCTATCTAGGTCAAGAGAAAAGTAGAAGATGATGTTTTGAATCTCAAGTGAGTTGAAAGAAAAAGATAAGGGTATTGAAGAATGAATTTTCAAGGGGAGGTGTACATTGAAATGAATGATTTTGAATTAAATCAGTTCTAAAAATCATTTTTAACAAATTAGAATGTGGTCTATTTCATCATATTTTTTTAAAATTGATACAGATATTTGTATTGAAGAAATCAGATTGGGAAAAATCAAACATATGTATTTAAATCATACTAAAGATTCAAATGAAAGTCTAAAGAAAGGGATGAAGTTTTATAAATAATCAAGAATAGTTGATAAGAGTTGATGAATTCAAAATGAATCCCAAGATTCCAATGGAAATTGATATTTGGGAGAATTTTGTGTGAAGGGGAATGTTTTTTGGTATTCCCACCCAAGCCTCTCAAGAGTCACCTATAAAAGGATAAGTACATTATAATTTATAACTATTGGTACTGTTTACTATAGTAGAGATAGAGGCTTTGAGTTTCTATATTGAAGAAAAAATCTTTATATCGATCGTCTATTGAAGAGGTTTTTGGTGGAGAAGTGAAATTTTTATTTGGATGATCATTGTATCGAGCTGGATTAATCGACTTCAGAATTTTTGTATTGGGTTTCTTAGACCGAGAAAGATTATTTCTAGGTTTTATGTTACTCATTGATTGAAGTGGTTTTGATTCATTTCTATTGTATTATGAAATAAAATCATACTGGATGAATTGTATTGGTGAGAATTGTACTTAGAGGAATGAGAATAAGAAACCCGGACCCTGGAAAATCTGAATTAGATTTCATAACAAAGTCCAAGTGGTTCATACCATTATTTTGGGTAAGGAATTGAATAATTTTATTTCATTTGAATAAATTTTTTTAATTAATAAGAATCACCTATAACATGATTTGTTACACATCCATTTAAATTACAATATTTATGCTAAGATGTGGACACAAAGTTCTAGATTGTTTACAAAGTGCTACATGATTGAAATGGTATATCCTACTAATTGTAATCCTTGGATTTCATTCATGCGTATTGTATGGTATTGGATCATTTCCAAACCATAATAAAGATATAACTATTCTTATTGAACTATAAAACTTGAAAATCATTGAATTCTAGTGGATGTGTATTGGATTTGTTTTTTATAGGGAATTAAAATCATTAAAATAATGAGAAGTTTGTTTTAATTAAAAAGAAACAGAAATTAAAAATATTATCATTGATTTACCCCTCCCCCTCTCAGTGACATACAACACTTTATAGGAACTTACCTATTCTCATAGGGGTAAATGGGATGTAATAATTAGTGAATATAGATTAGAGAATCATGGGATGGGTGGGATGACATCCCAGATCGCTATCTTATATAAGAACAATTAGGGAGTGCATTAGAAATATTTTCCTATAGTGGTTGATCATTTAAGGGATTTTTTCCAAGATGAATTTTCTTGGTTATGTCATGAGAGAGTGGTTATTTTACCTATTGAGTTTATACTAAGAGATACACTGATATCCATTCCTTCTTATAGGATAGTTACAATGGATTTTAATGAGATCAATAAGAAGCAATAGGATTTGGTGGAAAGGGGGATTATTTGACCCAGTACTTCTCTAAGGGGTTTACTGATCCTTTTTTAAAAAAGGTGGATATTAAATTAGACTATGTGTATAGAAACCCAATCTTTTCATACATGTATATTGCATATTTTTAGATGAATATTTACTATATTACACAAACACATGATCGAGGACCATAATAGTTTAGGGTATTTAGAAACATGGAACACGTTTTTTTAATTTGGTGATATATCTAAAATATCCCACATAAAGATCTTATCTGTTATTATTACGACCCAAAACTGTTCTTTATATACCGGGGAAAAGAAACATAGGAAAAGGGTGTCCTCAAATTCTTAGTAAGGGTAAAACATAAATGAATCAAGAAAAAAATGATAATAACAATGTAAAAACAAGAACATAACAATTAAAAATATATCATGAATATAATATATCACATTATTGAATCATAGAATAAATATTTGGAATTCATACGACATAACTCAAAAAGGAACACGAGCCATGAGAAAATTGATTTGGCATAAAACATGGATTTCTGAAAAACAAATAATCATTGAATATAATTTCCTTAATTGTCAATTCTCTTTTCCAAAACAATCATAATGGAATGGATTCACATCCCATATTATCACAGTAGACAAAATCCCTTACTGAACTAAGTTCACCCCTCATTCCAGTCCTATATTACTTAACCGAGTCCACTTCCCTTTCCAATCATATCAATCTCATGAGATATAAATATTTACCTAATGAATTAGATATAGATATAGTTCCCACCCATCATATAATTAAAACCATACATATGTGTTCACAATGAACATAAATCATATCTGGACCCATAAAGATAAATGGGTTTCATTAACATTTTTTCATAACATAAATCATCAAAAATAAACATAACTCGTAAAAATATCTCCACCATAAACATAAAAAATTCATATAATTAATAATAATGTTAATATGGGATCATATCCATATTAAACTTAAGTAAAATCAAATAACATTTTTTTAGATAGAAAATTCTTTTCAAAGATCATTTGAAATAATTCTTGAGAGAAATATCATTTTCGCTTTAAAAAAATCATAAGAAAACATTTTCATCTAAAATAACCTATATAAAGTTGAATTTAATAAATACAAACCATTTTAAAAATATTTTATATACTCTACCTTAAAATTTCATATAATATCATGTAAAAAATTTATAACATTGTTTGAAAAAATTGTTTTGATGAGAAATATATTTTTGACCAAATAGAGACTAAAATTACATGAAACATATAATATATTTAAAATATTTATAATCATGATATGTCATTTAAAATGACTATATATACACCCTATAAAAGAATATTGGTTCATAACATAACATGTCTCTCCATGAAGTAAAATTCAGACAAAATTACCTTACCGATTTTGTAAAATATGAACAGTAAACCCCATGAAAGGGAGATAAACATGAGGATATATAAATAAACATATGATTTAATGATAATGATCATATATTAAATTCATGGGTTTTATATAACCCACAAAAAAACAAGTGGTGAATATGGAGTAAGTCTTGCAGAAATAAAAGTTCGACCAGAAACCCCCTTACCTTATTTCTTGACTCTCATCGTACTCATAAAAACATCATGTACAATACATATAAGTTTATTATTCATTTATTATAGAACCATATTCAAATATATAATACCATATATGATTTACAGATGACTTTATATTATCATCTTATTAACAATTCAATGTTTACATTATGTATTGGGAAATAACAGTATTGTTTCTCATACAAGATTTGACATGTTATTCTTGGTCCTCATACATAGATCATGATTTAATTAGATACATAATGATAAACATGATAAAAATTTAATATATATTCATTATTTATTTATTTTTGGTTATATATAAAATATATAATTAGAAAATGAAATATACCATTCATATATATGGTAGGTCGTACGTACGCATGAACACTGCTTTAATTTTCATTTCATATTAAAAAATGTAAAGTATATGGTATATTATAATTCAAGAATAATTTTTATGTTATATATATATAATACATATTAAAAACATTAATACTTATTAACACCCTTGTGATATATATATGAAAAAAATATCACAACACATCGTGGAGATGCTAAGTCTTATGCACACACGAGCGACGTTATCATTTCCCAAAAGATTGTGTTTTAAAATGGGAGATATGATATTATCATTACAGAAGTATAATAATGTCATAAATATTACATATAAATATTAAACCCATTATACTTACCAATCATAAAAGATGGTGATGGAAGATGAATTGTTTTTCTACATGGGCACGGTAAGTCGTACATGTGCATGAGTGATACATTCACTTCATGTTCGGTTGGAAAGAGATTGTATAATAGTTTTTTAATTATCATAATAAAAGTTAATATTTTTTGTATTACTAAGTTAAAATTTTATGATATATATCATATATTTATTGGTGGTATAGTTGATTAAAGAAAGAGATTAATCGGTTAGAGTGATTTCATCTTCTTCGAAACGACTATTTTATATCTCATCTAACTGACTATAGAGTTTTTATCTTGGGAAGACTAGAACCTCTAGAATGTGGATAAGGAAGTGTAGAAGTCAGGGAGTAGGTTCTCTTTTATTATTGATATTAGGGGAACTTTTGGAATTTCAAAAAACATTAATTTAAAAAAAAATGAGATATCAATCCAAATACCATTTAAATGACATGTATTTTATGATAAGATGATATAGGGTTTTAGTATCATCAAAAAATAATTTGTAAAAGTTTTGATTTTATTTTAATCCTTATCATTTTGATTAACCCTTAGTTAACCTATTTTAATGATAACTAAGGTAATAAGATTTTCAATATTAATAGGGTATAAATTTTCCATATATGATGTCAATTAAATCATAAATGAACAATTTTTCACATTTTAGATCATATTATTTTTTTTATATATGTTTTTTATTTTTAAATAAGTTATGGAAATATTATTTTCAAAAAATAAAATTAGTGTCAATTTTGACAGTATTCATTACTTAGACTTTTAAAAATATCATGATAACAAGTTAACTTAGAACCAAATATTTTATTATATTCGTAAGAGGTCAAGTTCATATATAAAATTAGTTGATCACATTAATTACTTAAAATTTTATTTATTTTAATATTTTTAGAAACATTTATTTGATATCTCCATTGATAAAATAAATAATATATCAGTGTTTTTTAATTACTTAGTATAATTATTTTTTAACTAAAATTAAAAATGAAATTCCATAAAAAATATAATTATTCAATATTTAATAATATAAATTATTGTATAATATATATATATTTAAAAATATATATTTAATGATAAAGTATTTAAAATACGAATGTGACATCTTTAAATTGCCAATAATTAAAATATTATAAAACCATAATTTCATCTAAGTGACCAGAATATTTAAAAATAAATATCTATTATGAAAATATATTTATTGAATGAAAAATTTACATTTATACGGGTT
Organism: Viscum album; assembly: GCA_963277665.1. NCBI lineage: Eukaryota > Viridiplantae > Streptophyta > Magnoliopsida > Santalales > Viscaceae > Viscum > Viscum album. The sequence goes on along the minus strand of OY728131.1, from coordinate 1,053,013,099 downwards.
CTTATCATAATTTTTTCTCATATAAACACATAGGATAAAGAAAGTTATATTTTTTGACGTTCCTTGATTTAAATATTATATAAGAAATTTTCATGTAAAATTTTCCATTAAACAACTTAATTTTGATCCTCGTGTGGTATGCTTTATTTTTTTTAATCCAATGATTTTTTTTAATTTGGTATAGTTATATTATTTTCTTTATAATTTTATTTTTATCCTTAATTACTCAATTTACCCTTTATGATGGTCAAAAAAATTACCAATGTTACTATTTATATTAGAATAAAATAAAAGGGTCCTAATTACTAAATTTGGAATCTATGATTACAAATATGAAATCTATTTTTCTAAATTCATCACATATTAATTTATAAAATTAATTTAAAATTAATCCCATCTATGGAATTAGAAAACAGGTTCTTAAAGTGAAAACGTCGAAAAGATAGACATGATTTCATAAAATAATTAAATGTGAAATTGATTCAATGAAATAAATTGTTTTAAAAAATAAAAATATTATATAATTAAATTTTAAATCCAATAAAATATATAATTAAACCTCATTGATGATTTCTCTGAAAATAATGTTTTCAATTAAAATTTACTATTTTTCGTTATTCATCGAAAGATAAAACTTATTAGAAAATTACAAAAAATTAACCCAAATTAAATTTAGATATATTTATTTAAAATATGAATTTTATATTTTCATATAAAAAATATAAATGTGTCATAATATAGATTTTAAATGGGTTCTCAGTTAAAAGGTGAGAAAATGCCCTTTTAGAAAAATACTTCTTTTATGAGTAAAATTGAATTTGTTCTTATATAATTTATAGAAAACACATAAGATGAATAATAATTATTAAATATAATATTATATATATGTATATTTTATTAATATAATTCAACAAGAGTTATTTTTTTTATTTTTTGGTATAAAACACACTTATGCATATTTAAATAATTTTTTCAAAAAATATTTCCTTTTACTTTAAAAAATAAAATTCATTTATAATTATTTGGTCAATGAAATATTTGTAAGCAATAATTTCATAATTAAGGTAATACTATTAAAACACTCCATTATAAAAACTAGTTTATAATTGTCTTGTTTAAATAATTACTTCAATTAAATAATGTTTCATTGAAACATTGTGTTGCGTGTGACACATGCTAAGTCGGTGTAGTTTATAGTGAAAGATTAGAATGGTGTATCATAAAATGAAATCTCTTAACTAAATGATATAATTTAAAATTCCATTTCATAAAAATCATGGGGTGTTATATTTTACCCCCCTTAAATTTAATTTCACCCTCTAAATTCATCATTCTAACCAAAAAATAAGGATAATTCTACATCATCATATCCTCATGTTACCACACAGTTTTTTCAAACTGGTGGGTTTCTCGACCAAACATTAACCATCTGAGTGGTCTTATTTTTTAGAACTATATCTGTATGATCGTAAATTTATACTAGTTTATATTCATAAGATGCATCTTTCTCCAACAATATGGCCACTGATTTTATTAAATGTAAAGGATTAGGTATATACTTCCTCATAAGAGATATATGGAATACATTATGAACATGAGAGATATTTTGTGGATGTTCCAACACATATGATGTATTTATAAAATTTTCAAGTGTTTAAAGAGGACACCACATCACTAAAATTTCATATCGCACTTCAGTAATAAAAGGTCTATGTTTTATAATTTCATTGAGGGAAACCCACATCATAAAAAAGGACAACAAAACATCCACATAAAAATATAGAAGGTAAAAGGTAAAGAACACCACATAATAAGGTTTACATGAATGTGAAAACATGAAAATGGATAATACTTCCAACATTCATGTTTTGATTGAGAGTGATAAAGAACATTGTGAGCAAAAAGTTAACAATCACAAATCCATAATTTTTCGATGACTTAGGAGACCATTTGATTAATAGGAAAAAAGGTACTAGGACTACATTTTCTGTTTCATGATCCTTTACATAGAGTTGATTAATTTTCATGAGAAGATATACTTACATGATTTCATCAAAATTTTACCCTCTGTTGTGCCTTGATCAATTTCAAAATTATCTATAATTCTCATAAATGAAGGTGAATTTTTTGTTCATTAGGAATTATAAGATCATGATATCAATGAGTATAATGATAGTTTATTCCGTCTATCCAAATTGAAAATTGTCATCACATGTTATATTGTATGCATTAATACCTATATGGAGAGATAATATTTTAATCATTAAAACCTCATCCAAATTTCAAAGTAAACAATATCATAAATGGTTACATTTATAATCCTTCCAAAATATTAAAACCCAAAAAAAATGAAATAAGTTTGCTATATTTCAAAAATAAACATATCATTAATCTCCCAATCAACATGACATAGCTCTTAATTGTCACACACCAAACATGTGAAGTCCATTATCATGAACACTCTTGAAACATGGTAATGACCTGAATTACCATAAAACCATGATAAATACACACATGTTTCTTCATTATTTATAAATAATCTGTTCTTATAAAAAATCATTTTCATTGGAGGCTTGGTTTTGTCATTGTACCAAAAGAATATGTGATTTTAATATTCCAGAATCCATATACATAATCACATGAAATTTCACTAATGGATGAACAATAAGGTTTTCATAGGGCTTATTCCTTCTAAACATGACATGAAATTACCAATAAAGGAGAGGAGGATAAATATTCATTAATTTTTATAGGTCAAATAATCCATTATGAAATAATAAGATTTTTCTTTCATCCTTTGTCCTTAGTGGTAATCTGGGATCATCGTTCTCATTAGTCCTTGGATTAAGGAACTTGTTAGTGTAATTCCCAAACTCTTTAAAATTGAAACACATAATTACGGGAGGTTCCCTATTTGATGTTTTCTTTTTTATTCTGATTATTTCGTTAGTCAAATTCTGGATGAGATTTTTTCCCACAAATAAAACATTCATTGGTACCCTTAAGACAATTTCCTCCATGTTCCCTTCCACACTTTGAGCATAAAGTGAATCTAATATTCTTATATCCATAGTTTTTAGAGTTTCCATTGATTTATATCCTTGCTTTCCTATAATAACCATGATATATATGGGAATATTCAAAATACATTTTGAAAAAGAAGAATATGAGGAATATACTTACAAAAAAATAATATCTTGTATAAATCCCAATCCTTGAAGTAAATATTATCTCATTATCACATATTATTGATAATGTTCCACCAATAATTCATTTATCCTTTCAATAAACAAGTGACAAACTTAACCTTTCCATGTTCTAAATAATGGGGACTGAATAATATCATTTCATTGGTATATATAAATTTCTCTAAAACTAGTTGTTCAGTCATTCCACTAAAAGGAGGTGTATGTTTCCTTTAGAAGGATACAAGAAAACATTGTACTCACATTTGGTCATTTAGAATTTCATCATGATTTATGGATTTATATGGATGTGTGGCCATATCAATAAGGTTTTTCATTCCATATTCCTTTACATTCAATTGTATTAGAGGTTTATCATTTCATTTTCCTTTGCATTCCTCATTGACATAGTTCCTTTTGGATTCATCAATTTAATAAAACATTAAAAAATAATGTGAGAAACACTAATAGTGGTGGGAAAACCACTTAATATACTGAAATTACTTATAAAAGATCAATCTATGACACAATAGGTTTATTCCTAGGTTATTAAATATCATTATAAAAATACTAGGATGGTAACCTAAACATAGAATTATCCTTATAGATAGTTGTAGACATATCCTTAAAATTAATTATAAGGATGTCACAAATTTTTTCTCATCGCATTTTTCAAATTTTTACTTAACCATTGCTTTGATACCAACTATAACGACTCATGATTTTTATATATAGATATTAAATATTTTTAGATGAATATTCATTAAATTACACAAAAAAATGCTCAAGGAATTTAATAGTCTAGTTCCTTTGGAAACATGGAACATTACCTCCTAATTTGGTGAAAGATCTTCAACATATCCAACAATGATCTTCCACTTTAGTATCCCTACCTAAAACCTTTCTTTATAACCTGGGGAAAATAAAAATATGAAAATCTTGAGCTCAAATTACTAGTAAGGGTAAACTAGTAAGAAATAATGAAAGACATGAGAATATGATTGTGAAAACATGAACCTAAAATTTTAATACCAACCCATTTAAAAAATATTACATAATCATGAATCATGGGATAAATATAGGCCATTTATAAGACTTAAATCATAAATTAACATAATCCATGTGAAAATAGCATTGGAATAAAACATGGAATTGTGGTAAAAAAATAATCATAGAAAATAATTTCCTTATTAGTAAAGGATATTTCCAAGACTGTAATAGTGGAATGGGTTTGCATCCTTAACCTTCATAGGGGAAAAATTCCTTTACTAAACCATGTTTACTCCCCATTACAGCCTTTTATTACCAAACCAGGTTCACTTTCCATTCCAAGCATGCCTATCTCAGGAGATATGAATCTTTATCTAATGCATTGGATGGAGTTGTATCTCCCACCATCACATAATGAAAACCATACATATGTGTTCCATATGAACAATAACTCTACCAGAACCCATAAAATTAAATAGGTTCCAGAAACATTTTATCATAACATAAATGATAGAAAAGAAGCATAATTCATAAATATCAATACACCATAAACATAAACCATTCAGAGAAAGAATTATAATGGTATCATATGATCATATCCCTATTAAAACACATATAATATCAAATAATGTTGACTTCGATGAAAATTTATTTTGAAAGATCATTTGAAATAATTCCTCAGGAAAATATTATTTCCACTTTGAAAAAAAAACATTATTTAAATCATTAAAAATCTATAAATAATTTTTAATTGAAAATAACCTTGAAAAAAATATAATGGATGATTTAAAAACCATTCTAAACATCGTTTAAATTATCTCCCTAGAAAATTCTTTTAACATCTTGTAAAACACTTTTAATTTTTTTAGAAATCAATGTTTTGAGGATATAAAGATTTCTAACCAAAAAGAGAATAAAGTTACATAAAAATTATAATATCATAAAAATAATAATACTCATGATACAAAATTTAAAATGACCTTATATACACCTCATTAAAAATGTCATGTGTATAAAATAATATGTGTTTCAAAGAAGGACAATTGAGATAAAACTACCTTATAAATTCGATAACTTTTTAAATGTAAGACCCATGAAAGAGAGATCATTATATGGATATATAAATTCCAAAAAACATTAAGGATAAATATCATAAATTACATTGATGGGTATAATATACACCATAAAAAAGAAATTAGTGTTTAATATGGTTTCTTCCTTGTAGAAATAAATGTTAGACTATAAATCTCCTTACATTGTGTCTTGACTCTCTTCATAATAATAAAAACAATATGTATAATAAATATAAGTTCACTATACATATATTATAGGACCATATTGATATATATATATATATATATGATTAACTTATGATTTTATATTACCCACTTATTAACAATTCCTTGTTTAAGTTATGTTTTGGGTAATGAGCACTTTGTTTCTCATACATGCATGGACTTTCTATTCTTCATCTTCATACTTATATCATGATTTAATTGTCTCCCAAGTTATAAACATGATAAAAATATCATATATATTTTTTATATATGTATTTTTGGTTATCTATAAAAGATATAAATAGAATATGAAATACATTATTCATGGAGATGGTAGGCATACACACCGATTAATGCTGATTTCATTTTCCTATCATATATAAATAATGAAAAGTATATGATATATTATAATTAAAAATAATAATTTTTATGGTATATATATAATATATATTTATAAAATTTATCATAAATATTACCCTAGTAAAATATAGATGAAAAACTAATCACATCGGATTTTGGAGATGATAATCCACACATACACATGAGCAATGGTACCATTTTCCAAAAGATTAGGTCGTAAAATGGTTGATATGATCTTATCATTATATAATTAAAATAATTAAATAAATATAATATATAAAAATTAAAACCATTATTATTATCATTCATAAAATATAGTGATGGAATTTGAATTGTATCGTTACGTGGATACGGTAACCTGTACGTACACACGAGTGGTACATTCACTTCTTATTCGATGGAAAAGGGGATTTATAATGACGTATTCATTATAATAATAATTTTTTTGATTATTTAGGATTATTAATTTATAATTTTATGATATATATATATATATTAGATAAATAGAATTTATAGAAGATTAGAAAAATAGAGGGATTAGTTAGATCAATTACCTCTCCATCAAAACAATTCCATTAGATATCCTCTAAAGTACTATAGAGATGATCTTTTGGGAAGAAAAAAACTCTAGAATTTAACTAGGTAAATGGAGAATATAATTTGTAGATTTTGGTTAAATTTGAAGGCTTAATGTGATGTGTATAAGCGAGGGAGGAGGTTCCATTTTATAATTGATGTGAGCGGTACTTTTGGAATTTCAAAAAATATTAATTTGTAATAAATTAAATATCTATCAAAATACCCCCAAAATTTAATGTATTAGAAGATGAGATGCAATATGTTTTTAATATAATCAAAAAATATATTTTTTAAATTTTTTTATTTTATCTTAAACCTTATCATTTTATTAAAGCTTTGTTAACCTATTTTAATTTTAACTATGGTAACAAAATTTTAAAAAATCAAAACATTATAAATTTTAATTATGTGATAGCAATTAAATCATAAATAAACAATTTTTTATTTTTTATTAAATATTATATGTTTTATTTATTTTGAAAGATGTTTTTTGATTTTTATGTAATTAAATAAAATATTATTTTGATAAAATATCATTATTGTCAATTTTCACATTATTTATTACATGGACATTTAAAAATATAAAGATAAAATTATTACTTCAAAAAAATATTTTATTATATCCCTATTAGGTCAAGTTAATCTATAAAATTCTTATATCACATTAATTATCTCAAATTTAATTTATTTTATAAATTTTAGTAACATTTTTTTAATATCTCTATTAATAAAATAATTACTACATTAGTGTTTTGTAATTATTTAATATATTTACTAGACTGTAAAAAATTAAAAATAAAATACAATGATAAAGATAAATTATCTATGTTTCATGATAATATTTATATTCAAATATATATATATATATATATATATATTATAACTACATACGAATGATAAAGTACAGAAAACATGAATGTGAAATCTTTTAATTTTCATTAATTAAAATAATATAAATACCATAATTTATTCTAAGTGACACAATAAGACCAAAATAAATTTATATCATGAAAATATATTTTTTATGTTATGAATTCATTGTTATATTCATTAATACTATTTTCCCCCATGTGGAAACATAAGTGATATTAAAAGGAAATTGACATTTTTTTTATTTCTTCGATTTAAATATTATATAAGTGAATTTCATGGACAAGTGTCCATTAAAAAATTTAATTTAAATCCTTATGAGACAAGAGTTTATTTTTCCACATCAAATAATTTTTTATTTCATTTTTAAGTGTCATTTTATAGGCTGTATAATTTTTTTAGCCTATATTAATCAATATATCATTTACCATGGTAACAAAATTTACTAATGTTATTATTTATATAGGCCAAAAATAAAAGGGAACTATTTAATAAATCAATAACATATAATTGAAAATATATCATTCATTTTCAATAATTAAAAACATATAAATTACTAAAATTAACTCAAAATTAATCTCATTGATGGAATGAGAAAACATGTTTTTAAAGTCAAAACGTCCAAAAGAATGACATGTTTTTATATCCAAATTCAAGGTGAAATTGATTAAAATGACCTAAATTTTACTAAATGATAAAAATTAAATCTAAATTTACTTTATAAAAAATCATTTATATATGTAAACACTATATATTATTTTGATGAAAATTTTTATTTAAATTAAAATTTAGTATTTCTCATTATTCATCAAAACATAAAACTTATCAGAAAAAAAAAATATAGAAAATTAAATTTTGATATCCCTATTTCCAATAATATTTTTATTTTTCCATATAATAATTATAAAATTCTTAAAAATTATATTTAAAATGTTTTCTCCATTAAAAGGGGGGGGAAACTGCCATTTTAGAAAAAATATTTCTTTTATGCCTAAAATTATATTTGTTCTTATATAATGTAGAGAAAACACATATGATGAATGATTGAAATTATATGGAATATTATATATATATTTCGTCTAAATAATTCAAAAAGAGTGATTTTTTATTTAATAGTATAATAAAAGATGTGCATATTTAAATATTTTTTCATAAAAACAATTACTTTTATTTTAAAAAATGTTTTACATTCATTTATAATTAACTATTAAATCAATTATTTGTAAATAATAATTTCATAATTTAGTTAATCCTATTCATAGCCTCCATATTTATGGCTATGCTATAATTTTCTTGTTTAAATAATTAAAATAATACAATTTTGTTTCAGAGAAGCCCAATGTTGCGTGTAATGCAAGATAAGATGATTTTGAATATAGCCAAAGATTTATATGGTGTATAATTTAATACATTCTCTTTAATAAATAAAATTATTTAAAAATATATTTCATTAAAATAATAAGGTTTTACAATGAGTGGATTACCAGAAATTGGACATGCTGAAAATTAAGTACATGAATCCATTTCCACAGATAAATGACCTGTTTGTTCAGATTCAAGGAGATAAAATATTATTGTAAATTGGATTAAGTTCTAGATACCATCAGGTTCGATTTTGACCAGGAGACATACCTCATACAATATGTTTTATTAGGTATGGTCTCTATGAGTATTTGGTTATGTCATTCATTCTCACAAATGTGCCAGGATTTTTATGGCGATGATAAACCAAGTTCTCAACCTTTATATGGATTCTATTGTGGTGCTTTTAGTGGAAAATATCTTGGTGTATTCTCATAATTGAATTACCATGACAATTAACTTGATATCATTTTGGATACACTGAGAGAGTATCGGTTATATTTTAATCTCAAAAGGTGCAACATTTGGGTGGATAATATTCACATACTAGGTCATATTATATCTGAGATGAGAGTATCAATAGACCATGAGATGTTGAGATCTATAGTTTTATGGGAGCATCCCATGAACATAAATGACATTTAGGGTTTCTTAGGGAATGTTTCATATTATACATATTTCATATAATAATTTTAGCTCCTAGTAGTGCCATTGATGGGAATGACTATGATGTGTGTGAAGTTTTTATTGACATATACCTATGAGACATCCATTTTAAATATGAGGAAACATGAGAGGAATTACCTGGAGAAAAATATCCAGTTATACGAATTTGTTCATTCTATTCATTGTTAGAGATATTATTTATTAGGATACCATTTTGTTGTGTACACGTATTAAAAGAGCCTCAATTATATATTTACGTAAAATGATCCAAATATGAGGTAGAAATTATGGGTTGAGTACCAATGATATTTTTCATTTGAGCTTCCCTATATGCCTGGGAAAGGCAATGTAGTGGCGGATGCAATGATTAAGAGGAATCAAATACTCGTAGTTTAGGAGGTTAGTAGAAAGTGTCTAATTATAGTGTTGTTCTATGAGATTTACTTGGGGTGAAGGATAGTATTGGGTAGACATATCAATCATCCTTATTTGGGAAATCTAACCTGCAATATTGTGTGAGGATGAGGTAGGTATCAGATTTTGAGGGCTTAGTACTATAGAAAAGTGCGGCCAATGAGGATCTACCTCTAGATTAAACTTTTTGTGAGGATTTAATCATGCATATCCACATTCATTTTTGGGTTTTAGTGGACATACATGAGGATATATTGTGTTAGTTTCATGACTCGGTTTGGGTAGTGCATCCCCACATTACCAGGATGTACCATGACTTATGCCATCAGTACTAGTGGTCAGGTATGAAAAGAAAGTTAACTAGTTTTATTTTGATGTTTCCAACCTATTAGCAAGGGATGATGAAACATTAGTGAACAACTAGAATATTACAACATTTATCTATTATTGAGTGGAATGGGATTATGTCACGATGTATTATTTGGTTGATTTTCTAGGGTTTCCTTGAGGAAGTGATTCAGTTTTTTTTATTGTGGAAAGTGTCATGAAGGTTTTATATTTCCTACAAATAAATTGGACCCTCAATGTAGATGAGATGGAGAGGTTATATATCCGTGATATAATATGTCTTCACGAGGTTCCACACACTATCATTTTAGATATGGTATCTTGGGTTAAGTCTTTTTTCTGGAAGATCTTATAGAGGGTGATGGGTATACAGAGGCTTCTAATCAAAACATACCACCATCAGACAGATGTCCTATCATGGTGTATAATATTTGGGCTTGAGGATATGTTTCAAGAATGAATCAATGATTAGGGGGGATCTTGGGAGGGGAATATACCCCCTTTTGGTTATAGAAAAATAATATTTATCAGATGAATATTTATATGGATCCTAATGAGGATTTATATAGTAGGTTGTTTTGATCACCCTTATACTAGTTAGATGTATGTGAGATTACTTTACTAGGACTGTGTTTCATGTAAGAGATTTCTAATAATATGAATATGATCAAAAATTGGGTGCATACTCTACTATATAGACATAAATACAATGTCTATTACTGTAGAAAATCTGTATAGTTTGAGGTTAGGGATCATGTATTCTTACATATCTCCCCAAGCTTGGGACATAGACAGATCATGAGACATGGTATGTTTTCACCGTGATATGTCAGGTCATTTAAGATTCTAGGGAGAGTCGTCCTGGTAGCCTATCAGTTGTATTTACCTAAGAGTAATCGAGCCATGCATGATGTATTCTATGTATCTCAATTTTTCCATAATCATAAAGACCCATCTCACATTCTGTAACCTAAGGAGGTGGAGTTACATATAGTTTAATCCTTTTAGTATCATCCTATTCATGTTGTTGAAATCAGCATAAAGGTTCTATGAGTACGTTCAGTTCCTCTAGTATGGGTGTTTTGATAGAATAAGCATTTAAAGGATGATACATGAGATCAGTAGGGAAACATACATTCTCAATGGCCATAGTTATTCTTTGACAAATCATAACCTCCCTTGAGAGAGAAATTTGGGGACTAATGTATTTTAGGGGGAAGATAGTAATATCACAATTTTTTATAAGAGGTATGGTTCTTATTAATTTCAGTTTAAATTCTTTTTTAAAGCCTAATGTGAGTACCCTTTTATGTCATGGGGGAATCAGGGGTGACATGGTCCTGTTCAGAGCCTGTAGCTTGGGTTTTTTCAGAAAACTAGGATTGTCGCATTGTCTGACTTACCATGTGAGGCATAGAAAAATGGATTTTTTGGGACATCAATTAGTTAGAGGCACATGCATGTACAGAAGCACATATACATTTTATCGTAAGTATTATTCATGCTTTAGATATGGTTTATCAAATCATTTATAGTGACCATGTGGGTGTCCCCTTAGCAAAATTTTTGGAACATGGTTGGTGCATAGATTGGAAAATAATGCATCCAAACCATGCAGCCAAGTTAAAAATAGGGAAATGGGTAATTTTCCCCTAAATTCTATTAAAAACCTAATTTTTCTATTTTTATCTTCCATGGATAGTGGGGAGGTATTGAATGCTCCACTTGGAGCTAATTTTTAGTTTTCAAATCCCTATTTTCTATCAAAACTCTAAATCAAGATCTGTTTATCTCATTGGATCCACCAAAGTGAGTACTAAATTTATTTTGTGTCATTATTTATTATTCTAGGAATCGACTATGTTATTTAAGTGCAAGACAATATTCCATATTTCATGTTTCTTCACCCTTTCTTATTCTTTTCTTCTGATCTGAGTTGAATTAAAAGCTGATACTATTTAAGGATTCCACTATAGACAAATAATATGTGGTCTATACATTTCCTCTATGATTTGGTGATTTATGAAGATATTTTCCACTATGATTTCCACCATACTTTTAGGAATTGATCTAATACTGAATTGGATATTTAAATTGAATATAATGTAACATGATAGAGATTCAATTAGTTCCTTTGAGATGTTTAGAAGGTTGTTTCCCCAACCAAGGCCACCCTTGGGATGTTCCATATGAATTTCATTAGATTTATCATTGTTATACAACTCATGGGGTGTATGATTGATTATTCCTTATAATAGGAGGATTTTTAACAATCCAATTGGATTAAATTGGCTAAATAGGATATGGTTTGGATCCTTTTCCACATGCTATAATGATCTTGGTTGTTTGAGTTGCTTGAATGAATTATTTATAAATTATAGAAATGAGTGGGTAACTTATTGAATGTGATTGATTATGAATTTTTATATGAGTGGGTAAACACATGTTATGAAATGGTAATTTTTAGGAATTATGAATTGTGCTAAAGGTGGCTAGGGATGTGATAAACCATGGTTCATGATAGTAGTATAGAACACCCTATACCTGTATGCTGCATAGATTCTGATTCCATGGTATGTCTGGTGCCATGATACCCCTGGTTATTGATTATTTGGGCTTGTACTGGACATGGTATGTTGACATGATCCTTGGACCCAAATTCAAGCCTCACTGAGATTCCATTGAAATGCACCTGGGACTCGATTAGTGTAATGACCCAAAATTCTATCAATGAAATTTAACTTCATAGAATCATTTAATATACAAAAAATTGCATAAAATCACAAAGATAAAACAATACAAACTTTATAAAATAATAATGAATAAAATATGCGGTCTTTATAAAAATTAAAGAGCCTAAACCAATTAAATAGTAACTAGACATTTGGAATAGTAATATGACCCTTATGAATAGTAAACCAGGCAATTGAATACTAACATCACCCATGAAATTATAAATAAAATCTATCCATCCTATCAATGAAAAAATGTTTAAATTATATAATAGTATAACTAATTAAATGTTTTAAAAATGATAAATTAATTTTTGGTATTTTTAGAAAAAAAAATTATTTTAAAAATTCATAATTAATATAATGATTTAAAAATAAAAATTATTTTCCTAATATAGATTCATAAATTAATATTTTTTCCTTATGATTATATAAAAATTTTATGAGACCTTATCTAATTGTTCAAAGCATCATAAAATTATTTAAAATTTTAAAAGATGTATTATTCAAGTAAATTATTATCTTAATTAAAAATTACATTTCTCATATTTAAAAAATTATTTTCTTAAAATGGATCTTTTTTTTAATTTTACAAGTTGAAAAATGGTGAGGGTGATTTTTTGGGATTTTTCTAAAATAATTGAATTTTGTATGAATAGTGAAATACATCAATTTACAGTATTTAAAAGATACATGATTAATTCAATCATGAATAATATATGGATGATTTAAGCCCATAATCTCATACTATACTTATCTATTTACTTTATTTAGTAAGGGTAATGAAAACAATTTATAGTCTTGATCCAAAATAATAAACTAATGAGTAAAATAAAAAATCGTCCCTCTCTTATACTATAAATACCACCCCTCACCACTACATCTCCTTACACCTCACAAGACATTAATATTTTAAAAATTCAATATAATATTATTACCAAGTATCTCCACAAAACTATGATCCTTTTTTATCAAAAAAAATCCAAACCCAATTTCCATAATGAGGTTCTCAAGGAGAAGAATTCAAGAGGTAAAAACCTCTTTCTTTTTATTTAAATTTATTTTAAATTTATTTTATTTTATTTTCCTTTCCTCACATAAATTTATGAAATTTAAATGATATCTCCAGTATATTTTATATCTTGGAATGTTTTTTTATTAATTTAGAAACCCATCATCATTTACTTCCACCTCCCCTTTTGTTCTAAAAATGAAAATATCATATTTATTGTGTTCCTTTATCGTATTCAAGGGAGAAGAGTTTTCAATATCCATTACCGACATCAATGATGATCATAAAACCATTTTAATGGTAAAAACAGATTATACAATATGTTTAATGACTTATTTAATGTTTTTAACCAATATATATATAGAATATTGATTAATTAAAAAAACTAGTTCATGATGATCAGAAAAAACACCAAAATAATCTAAACGGTTATCATTGAATTTTTTTCTAATAAATAATAATCACATATAAAAAATGATATATAAGACCATTTAATATTATTTATTTTAATTAGTATTATATAATTTTAATTATTAATATCTATATTAATTTCACATCATATTTCATACATGTATACAAGTAAACAAATCATGAAAACCAAGGAAACGAATGCTCTCTAAATGATGAAATTGTATCTTATAAATTATAAAAAGGCCATATATGAAAATAATAAAATTAAAATAATGTGTATAAATTTTATATTAGTTATGAATTAAAATATTAATGAATCTAATTTTATTACACAGAACATTATGTACAAGTGTTGAACACTATCATATATAAGGTAACAGATTCCTTCCGAACCTCCATTTGTTCCATCATGGTACACTTTATCTATCATTACACCAATGTAATTATTATTTATTTTTTATATAATTATTATAAATTATGTTTATATGTTTCAAAAACAAGTATCTTGATAAATTAATCCTTTTTATATGGAAATACATGTTTAAAAAAGGATTCTTTCTCATTTATTCTCGATAACCAAGCCCTATTGATGGGAACTTCCCAATTTCATACCCATTTTCAAGGGCTATATATAATCTATTTTAAGAAAAAATTATTTTTATAAAATAAAACATTTTATCTTGATCAATATATCTTGGTTCATTAATAGTTAAAAAAACTATTATTCCTTTTTTATTTTAAACAATCTTTAATATTTTTCTTAAACCGCAATAAAATGTTTTATTCCTAAATTTTCTCAAACACTCTTTTCAAATGATTCCACTTCATTTTAAGATAAATTATCATGATATATGCCTACTTTTCCTTATGAATTTCCATTTATCATTTAAATCCATTCTTTCATGGACACAATTTTGATATTCCCATTTTTTTATTCCATTCAACATGATTATGATACCCAATTATTTCCATGTGTAACCCTTATATTTATGTTTTATTCCTTATATATGATTCTTCATGTTCCAAAAATATTCCTGAAAATTTTATGATTGGTGTGCCTAGATATTGCTTTAATGAATTGTTTAATGTTTATCCTCATGAGACGTTATGTGTAATGGTCTTGGTGGTTATACATGGATAGTGTTTATGTCATGTTGTATGTTATTGACACAAATATGTGGTTCCATCATTACATGATATCATGTTGTCTATGATATTATTCCATATGTTTATTCAGGTTCCATTCATTTTTATACCCTCATGTTATGCCTTCTAACACATTTTCTATGTTTTATTCTTATTCTTATTCCCTTACTAGGATTTTTATCTCATACCTTTGTTCATGTATTCCACAGGTTATCCTATTTATATGTAAGAACTAAATGGATGTTAGGATCTCTTTATTGATAATAAATAAAATATGCATTCTTATTTAATGTTTTTTTATTATGCAGCTAATATTCCTAATACACTAGAATATATGATCCCTGATATGTATTTGGAGGATATTTATGCTTAAAATCATGTAATAATATGTGTAAAAGTATAGTTCCATTATTGTTTTTATCAAAGGGTGGTTTAATTATTTTTAGATATTAGGACTAGAGCACATTTCCAAGAACCATAGGGATAATTTCATCACCATGGATAACCCAGATTAAAACATAGAGAATCACAAGTTAAATATACATTTTATTTACATGTTTATCCTTTTAGGTTAAAATTTTCTTTTTTACATGATTATTATCTAAGTATTAAATCCCACCAAATTGGAATTTATTTTACTTAGTTAATGACTCAAGGTAGCATACATTATTCCAATAATCAATGTGATAGAAAATGTAATGATTTCTCAAATTAAATTCCAAATATGATGGGAATGGGAGCTCAAAACCTTTGGAAAATAATTACTGAACTGACTCATGTTATGATAAAAATCTTGAATCAAGTGGAATTACATACTTCTCCAATGAAAAATAATGTTTCGGTCAAGTACTTTATAATACAAAGGCCTACCTTATTTATTGGATCCTCTGATCCACTCCTCACAAAACTATAGATAAACTCCATTGAGAAGAAATTATCTATCATCTAGTGTTCATAAGAAGAGAATTTTGTTCATATGGTCTTTTTTATGACTAAGTATATTAGAGGTGGAAATTGATAAGGAGAATTGTTTATATGGTGAAAATTAATTCCTTGGATTGGGGGGCTTGAACAAAATATTTGTCAATAAATATTTTCCCTAAAACCTCCATCTAAAGATGGAAAGAGAGTTCCTTAGAATGTTGAAAAAGGATAGAAAATCTATTGGGAGTATGAGAAAAAAATTAAAAAAATTGCAAGATACAGATCTGGATTTTTCCTGAACAATGAAAGAGAGGGGGGTCAATTATTTAGGGGGATAAATAAAACTCTAGGAAAATTGTTAGTGATTCAAGCCTTTAATATCTATGAGAAGATTATTTGTTGTTCCCTCAAGGTTGAAGTAGAAATTAGATACTCTTGATGGTCTCATGGTCCTAGAAATAAAATGCAAAAAATAGAGTTTAATATGGGAGGATCAACACATAAATTACATAATGGATTGAAAACCAAAAATCACAACTATAAAAATTATGGTAATAATCATCATGGAATCTATTTAAAGAGAACATGTAAATACTACATATATAGATGAATGGGGTATCTATCTGATTACTACTTATGGGATATGAAGAATCCCACTAATATGAAAGAATAAATTATGGTTTATATCAGCAATTAGCCCATAGTTTAGTGTTTCAACTGCAAATAACATGGGAAATATGTGAACCATTACCCTAAGACAAGGGATATAGGTAGAAATCAAAAACGAAAACCTCTAAGGTAGAAAGAAGTGGAATATTATATCACTAATGACCTGGTGGATCCCAATAATGATTATGTGGGAGGTACACTGTTTATTAATTAAATAATAGATAACATTCTATTTGATTATGGTTCTATGCATTATTTCATATCTTTCAAGATTAATATAACTATTTAAACACCCCCTAAAAATATGGGTCAATTATTGAATCCAAAGTATATAACTCATCCCCGGATAATTTTTCTGGACTAAGCCTCCTAGAAAATCATATCTTGCATCATTGGGTGGAGTTTGAAGCTATATTGGGCATGGATTGGTTATCTTTATACAAGTCCTACATCTACTATTGGGAAAGAGAGATCACTCTTGACATCCCAAGGCTCCTCCAGTTCTAAAGAATACTACGGTCATTAAGGAATCTCTATCAAAATCATTGTTAAAATTGTGGATATTATTACTTTATGAGAGATCATGTCTAGATCAAATGATTAAGACAATGCGGAGGAACATACTCAATGAAATTCTTACTGTGAGGGACTACGCTATTATGTTACCTAATTGTTGGTATGGTCTTCAACCTGACTGAGAAGTTGAGTTTTTAATTTAACTTATTTCTAGATCTATGCCTATATCAAATACTCCTTATACAATGGCCACCATTTATTTGGATGAACATATGATGTACTTACTGGAGAATCAGGACAAAGTTTTTATTATCCTGAGTGCTTCAGCATTGGGTGAACCATTCCTCTACAACAAAAATAAGGATGGACCAATGTGCCTCTTTATTGATTATCATGATCTCAACAAAATCACAATAAAGAGAAATTATCCCCTAACATAGATCGATGAATTTTTTAATCAACTTGGTAGGGACATGTATTTCTCTAAAGTGGACCATTAACGGGGATATCCGCAATTAATGGTTAGGAAGGAGGATATTCTAATGAATTAAATTCGAATGAGTCATGGACACTATAATTTTATAGTGATGCCTTTTGGACTCACTAATGGTCTATAAATCTTCATGTATATAATGAATATAGTGTCTAGAGATTACATTGTCAAATTTATGGCAGTATTTATTAAGGATATTCTGGTATACTCAAAGAGTAATGATGAACCCATGGATCATTTGAATACTCTACTAATGAAATTATGAAGGGAGAAAATTTATGCATTGTAAAGTAAATGGGAGTTCTATATAGAATAATTATCATTCTTGGGGGATATTATCTCTAAGAAAAGAATATTTGTGGACCTTTTCAAGAATATGGAAATTGAGGAGTGGCTGAGGCCAACATTTTTATTTGATATCTATAGTTTATGTAGTCTAGATAGGTCTTACTGATTTTTTTTGAAAAAATTGTCACAATTTTCAAAATAAATAACCAAGTTGGCATAGAAGGGAGTGATGTTTTTTCTAGACTAGTGAATGTAAAGACTACTTCAAAAAGTTGATAAATAGGCTTATCACTGCACTAGTGCTCACACTAATGAAAAATGGGGAGAACTTTATGGTGTAAAATGATGATTTAAAGAAGTATTAAGTTTTATATTGGTGAAAAATGATAAAGTTGAATCATATTACTCAATTTAGCTGAAAATTAAAGAGTAAAACTATCCCACTCATGATCTAGAGTTGCCGACAGTGATCATTGCAATGAAAATATAGTGGCATTATCTATATGGGGAGAAGTGTGAGATTTATATTGATAATAAGATCCTAAAATATATATTCAAACAAAACAATAATAATATTTTCCAATATGTATATTTATAGTTCATCAATGATTACAAGTGCTCAATCCACTAAAATCCTATAAAAGAAGATAAGGCAGAGGATGCTCTAAGTATAAATGAGCATGAATCCTTATCAATGATTAGAATTGAGAAGGATCAAATCTTATTAGGCTTAAAAAAGGTTAAAAAGCGAATCATTAAGGATGTAAAAGAATCAATCCATTCTCAAATGATTTCCCAACCATCCCTTATTGAGAAAATAAGGGATTCTCAAAACAATGATGTGGAAATTTTGAAAAATGTTGAACCTATCTGAAATTGGAAATCTAAAATGGAAAAAATGGGTGAGGAAGGAGTCTTGAGATTTGTGTGATGATTATGTGTAACCTAAAATCAATATATAAATATATAGAATATGAATAATGCATATAAATCAAGCATCTCTATTCACCCAAAGAACGCAAAGATGTATCAATATCTCTAAGATCACTTTTGGTAGGGAAATATGAAGAAATAGATTACTAAATATACATCAAGGTTTCTATTATGTCAGAATGTGAATGTGGGAAGGAAAAAGTATAATTGGATGATGAAAACATTACTCATACCAACATATAAATCAGAAAACATCATCCTGGACTTTGTCACTAGACTTTTAAATACATACAGAGAAAACAATAACATATGGGTAGTTGTGGATCATCTTAAAAAGACTACTCACTTTATCTCAATTTGAGAGGACTTATCACTGGATCAATATGTAAGGATATAAATTAGATAAGTTGTAAGGCTACATGGAGTAGCACTATTTATTTTATCTGATTGAGATTCAAGATTTACATCCATGTTCTGGAAAAGTATCCAACATGCTCTAAAAAATAGGTTGAACTTTACTATGTCCAATCATCCTAAAACTGATATTCAATATAAGTTGACTATTAAAACATTGGAAGACATATTGAGAGATTGTTCTATGGATTTATTAGGTGTATCGGACCAATATCTACCTTTGGTAAAGTTATTATACAACAAAAGTTTCCAATCGAACAATCAAATGGCTTTATATGAATCCCTTTATGGGAAAAGATGCATAAAGCTGGAATGATGGGATGAAGTTTATGAATGTAAGCTAGTTAGATATAAAATGGGTGATGAATTTGAAGAAAATGTGAAAACCATTCAGCAATACCTCAAGGAATCCCAAAGTCGATGGAAGTGTTATGAGTATAATCATCGAAAATTCCTTTAGTTTATGGGTGGAGACATGGAATTCCTCTACATATCAACATGGAATATGATCATGAGATTTTGGAAGAAAGGAATGTTGAGTCTTAGTTACATTGGGTCCTTTGATGTTCATGATCATGTCAAAACTATGGATTATCGACTAACAAATCCACCAACCATGTATCATGTACATGATGTTTCCATATGACCCACTTGAGTAAGTAAATAAAATATCCATCACATGTACTGAATTTAGAGTTGGTATATTTGGGAAATGATCTCTCTTGTGAGGAGAATCCAGTGAATATCATGGACCATTGTTATAATTTTCTACACAAAAGACCACTCACTTAGTAAATATACTATGGAGGAACTATAAATACAAAGAGGAAACATTGGAACTAGAGGAAGCAGTGATGGAAATGTACCCTCACCTTTTTTCTCTATAGTTTGTAAAATGAAATTTTGAGGGAGAAATTTTCTATAGGGGGAAGAATATTACAACATATAATTCTATCCATGAAATTTCCATTCTTATAATTATTTCATATAGTATAAATCACATAGATAATATAATACAAAAATTATATATAAATAATGAATAAAATTAGTGGTATTTTTATTAATTAAGGAACCTAAACCAATAAAATAGTAACCTGACTTTTAAAATAGTAATATGACCCTTATGTATAGTAAACCAGGCAATATAATTGTATCCTCACCCAAAAAAGTATAAGTAAAATTTAGGTAACTTATACATGAATGTATTATATAATTATATCATAGTATAAGTAATTAAATGTTATAAAAATGATAAATTATTTGTTGGTAATTTTATAAAAAAATAAATGATTATTTAAAATTATATACTTAATATAAATTTTTGATGCAAATTTATTTTCATAAAATAAAATCATAGATTAATATTTTTTTCTTATGATTATATTATAATTTTATGAGACCATATCTAATTGTTGAAAGTATCATAATATTAGTTATAATTTTAAAATTAGTATTTTTTAATAAATGAAGATTTTAATTTAAAATTAAATCTATCATATTTAAAAAAATATTTTCATAAACTGGGGTTTATTGTTTAATTCTACAAATTAAAAAAATTAGAAAGGATTTTTGGGATTTTTATAAAATAGTTGAATTTTTGGTGAATAAAGAAATACTATAATTTATCGTATTTAATGAATACTTTATTTCTGATTCAAGACTGATGAACAGCTAATGTAATCCCACAATATCTTATTATCCTTCTATATTTAAAATATTTATTCATGGGAATTAAAACTATTATTATTCTGGATCCGTAATAATAAACTAATGTGTAAAAAAAACCCTCTCATTCACTATAAATACCACCCCTCACCGCCTCTTCTCCTCACACCTCAAAATCATAGAATATTTTCCAAATTCCACACAATACTCTTCCCAAGACTCCCCCCATTTCAAAGATCCTTTTTTCATAACAAAAGACCAATCCCATTTACCATAATGAGGTTCTCAAGGAGAATAATTCAAGAGGTAAAAACCTCTTTCTTTTTCTTTTAATTTATTTTCATTCTCATTTCCTCTTATAACATACAATTTACCATGTGACATGGTAAATATAGTATCATTTATATAGTTTATTTCTTTATTGTTAATGGATAACCCCATCATAATTTCTTTTCACCTCCCCTTCTATTCTATAAATGAAAACACCATCTGTGATGTGTTAATTTATCAAATTTAAAAATGGTTATAAAACCAGTATATGGTAAAAATAGATTATATGTCTATTTTAAAGATTATTTAATATTATTGACCCTATATATATATAATATTAATTAATAATACTAAAGTATTTTGTAATGATCTAAAAATACCAAAAATAATCAATATGGTTGTCATTAACATTTAATCTAATGAATCATCCTATCATATGGAAATAAAATGATATATAAGACTATTTAATATAGTGTATATTAAATAATAACATATAATTTCAATTCTAGACAACTATTTCCATTTTACTTGATATTCCATACATTATACAAGTAAAGTGATCATGAGAACCAAGGAAACCAATGCTTATAAAATGATAAAATTGTATATTATAGCTTATCAAAAGTCCATATATGAACATAATAAAATTGTAATAAATAAATTTAATGTTAAATAAATTGTTAATTAAATTATTAATGAATCTAATTTAATTATCTAGGACATTAAGTACAAGTGTAAAACACTTTCAAACATAAATTAAGGGAATCTTTCCGACACACCATTTTTTCGTCGGGTTATGCTTTCTATCTCTTTACCATAATGTAATTATTATTAAATTTAATATAATTATTATAAATATATTTTATATGTTCCAATCACTGGTAACTAGATCTATCCATCCTTCGTTGATTGGGAATTACATGTTTTAAAAAGGCTCCCTTCTCAATTATTCCCGACATGCAAGCCCAAATAAATAGAACATCACAATTTCTCACCCACTTTCATGTACTATCCATAATATATTTTAATACACCATTATTTTTTCTAAAATCACTCATTTTATCATGAAAAAACTATCTTGGTTCATTTTTTGATTTATATAAAAAATTATTCCTTTTTAATTTTAAATAATATTTATTCTTTTCCTTAAACCACATATTTTTTTTATTTCAAATGTTTCTTAAACACTATATTAAATGTTTTCACATCAGTTTGACATAAATTATCATGATATATTCCTATTTTCCATTATTAATTATCATTTATTTTTTAAATCAATTATTTTGTGGACACCGTTATGATATTCCATTTTTATGTCTTTTCCATGATTATGATACCGAATTATTTCTTTCGTTAACCCTTATGTTTATATTTGATTATTTATGTATGACTTTTCATGTGGAAAACATATTCATGAATATGTCATGATGGGTGTACCCAGATATCACTATAATGAATTGGGTAATGTTTAGTCTCATGAGACGTCATGTGCAATGGCATTGGTGGTTAGCCTTGGCTCATGATCCTCAATGTTTAATGGTCTTTGTGGTTATCCTAGACTCATGAATCTCTATATGAAATGGTCCTCAAGATTATACTTGACTCATGATTATATCATGTTTTATGTTTTTTCCTCATTTTTATGATTCTATTGTTGCATGATCTCGTGGTCTGTATGTAATGCTTCCATATGTTTATTCATATTCAATTTCTTTTTATATCATCATGTTATTCCTTCTAATACATGTGATATGATTTATTCATATTCTTTCTCCCTTAATACACATTTTAGATCTTCCTGTTGTTCATGTATTCCCTAGTTTATCCTATGATGATGTAAGAACTAAAGAGATGTTAGGATCTCTTTATGATGATTACCAAAAATTTGTTGTTTTTATTTCATGTTGTTTAATTAATGAAGTAATCTTCCAATGGAACAACACTTTATGATCCATGTTTTGTATTTGAATGATATTTATTCTTAAAATCATGTAATAATATGTGTAAAAGTATATTTCTATTATAATGAGGATTACATGGTCCAATATACCTTTGATTAATCCAATAGGGGTTAGAAATTATTGATTATATGGAATGGCTGTAGTAAATTTGATATAGTTGGTTATACGGCTAGTCTATGGTTTTTCTATCTCTTTTAGATATACAGCGTGGACATTATTGGTTTGATTTACTAATTAAATTAAAAGTCCATGGGTGATGTGAGATATTTTGTATATGGAATGAATGTAGTATTTAATTATTTTTAAATTAATACTTTCTTTTAATAGGATCTTGACATATGTTTTGTAGGGAGCCTTAATGGCTTGATTGTATCAGTTTACAGCTTTACATTTCCATGAGAATTTACTTATACTACTTTCATAGTTGTTTTATATTACACACTAAATTAGCTATTTTTTAAATAGATAGGATTTGATATAGAAAATTGGGTGATGACCTAATGGGATTGTATCTCACACCCTGTTTGGGCTGCGGTTGGGCACATGGACTGACTATTTGGATGCACGTAGGGATCATGGTAAGTGCCAATAAATCGATTCTTGAAATTGTGCCCTGCTCATGGGTAGGGGAGAATGAGACTAATATGAGGATCATTATTATATCCGTATATAGTGATTTTTGGTATTTTTTTTATTTTGATACATGTATTAAATTAATTCCATGTGTTCCATTTTTTGTTGTTTTGTAGATATAATATCATCATTATATATGATATTCCCTTATGTGATTATATATCTATTATATCACTATTATACTTCTTATACTATTTGATATGTATGGTATCTTCAATTATGTTACACTCTGATAATAGGTTAAGTCTAACCATAGAAAAATCATTATCCCTCCCTACTAGTCGGTTGCCTATTCTGTTTGGGGAGACATTCTTGAGTCCATGTGATTAACCAAGCATGGGGCACTATTTAGTGGAATCCAGGTATGAGATGTTACATGAACTAACAGTCCCAATTTATAGAAGTAAATTCTTCACAAATTACAATTTTAATTCATGTAGTAAAAATAATATACCGTTTTAGTCCATAGATCTAGTTGTTCATGCATCAAACATGTCATAATTGGTTATTTAAGGTTTCATCATCAATATATATAGGAAAATACTATTTATACCGAGCACATTAATTAATCTAATTATGTCAACAATTCAAGAAACATTATGTCATTCCATATTTAATAATCTAGGCACAAAACATATGTTATATGAAATACATGTAGAAAGAAAAAATGGTTTAGAATAATGAATGGAATATAACTCATAAAATTAATATAATGATTCATGAGATGATACCTCATTTTCATACCATTATAAGCATAAATAAAAATAGAATCCATAATAATTTATTAAATATTAATAATAATGTTACAAATCATGTGAATCACCCAATTCTAATATTAGTACAACTATAAAAGGTAAATACCATAACAACATTATCCATTCCCATGTAAATTGGGTTTCCACTATATGTTAGTTAGCTACTACCATGAATAGGCTCATTACCAAATTCCAATGCATCATAGTCTCCTAACCAATACTAAAATTCCAATGGAAAAGGTATAATAATACTCTGATACAACTTTGTTTTATCCCACCTTAGAAGCCACTAAGTGGTGCACTGATATGGTTGGCCACATGACCGTAAGCATGCGTCCCCGTATGCCAAAGGCTACCAAAAAAAGTGAGGGCCTAGGGAGTGTTCATAGTAATAAAATTCCCTCATTTGTACAACTTTGGCATATCAAGATTATGAATTTGATAAGTCACAGAAATAGAAACAAAAAATAATTTTTAGAATAAGTGTAATAAATCATTTAAACTAAACAACGATGAGTAATATGAATCATAAATAAATACAACATGAAGATGATGACTTCATATAACTTTAATTTTTTTATATGAGATTTCTGGGAATCATTAATATAGGACATGATATAAAAAAAATAAAAATGCACAAAATGATTCTATTAATAGCATCACAAGCATAGGCGAGGTTCCCTTCTCTCATAATCCATTATAGTACTCAGAAGAAAACATCCGAATTTTGATCATTCCCTTTATATACACCTATAATCATGAATCATTCTTTGGTATCAAGAA
Organism: Viscum album; assembly: GCA_963277665.1. Lineage (NCBI taxonomy): Eukaryota > Viridiplantae > Streptophyta > Magnoliopsida > Santalales > Viscaceae > Viscum > Viscum album. The sequence continues at coordinate 1,052,987,443 of OY728131.1, read as the reverse complement.
AATACCATGAATTTTGTGACAACTAATTAGTATACTACCTCCAATGGAGTCTAAAACAATCTAGTATATTCATGTAAAATGAGCAGTCTTCTAATAATAATAAAAGAAATATTGTCATAGATAAACAAATTAAATCAGATTATGTTTCTCTCAGAACACTTGACCAACAATACCTTATTCGGACTAAGATAGATATCTGAATAGAAGAAAAATCTATGAAGATATAATATGTGGGTATCTAGGTTCTCTATAATGCATGAAATAAAAAATAATTGATCCAATTAACATGGTACATGTCATGAATGTAATGAACCCAAGCATGTGATTTGGATCTTTGGTTGCATCCTTTAATTTAATAGATCAACATTCTTATTATTATATAGAAGGGATATCTAGAATCTATATAAGAATAATCTGGAGCCTGTATAAGGAAAACTATATAGAGGAACCCAAGTATCACACTTGGATAACTACAAACACCAAAAACAATAAGAGTACAACCATATCGATCCAAAGCGGCATCCCAATTATCACTCTCGATGTGGTGTAATACACCACCATCTATGTCCATACTTGGTGTACCACATAGATAACCAAGTATCAACTATGGATGGTTTAACCAAATCCCCCCATTGAGTTTTTCCAAGGTATCTCCCCTAGGGAATTCGTATCTATCATAGTATAGTTAATAATACTCCATGTGATCGCATCCCAAGGAAATCTATAAAAATAATCAATGTATCACTCCTGATGTAAAGGTAATCAATCCCATTTGTATTTATAAAGTGTGATGAGCCTATCTGAGGAATCCTTAATTTAGGACCCTTGTATCACTCTCATATTAGGTAAAATAGTGGTTTTTCTAAGCACTAAATACTACCATAATCCCAAAAATTGTTAAAATTTTGGCCAATTCATTTAATTAAAAAAATTCATGTGATGTAATAACACCTAGGAGCCTATAAATTCCTATCTAAGAGTCTCATTACATTACATTTATTACAAGTTAATTCATACACCGCAATTATTATTTAATAATCACATTACCAATGCATATGGATCTTAATCATTTAAATATGGTAACACACAAATGGGAGGCACATGTTGAGGTATATGCCTCATGTCATTGATTCTATGGTAGATAGAGTAACATTACACATGAGAATATCATTTAATTTAATTTATGAATCATAATGGTAGTGATGATAAGAAGTCAGGAATTTGGAAGACTTAATCATAATAAAATACAACTTGAATTTGAGGGAAAATAAATATACCTCCTACCTTATCCCCATAACATTATCCTCATCATTTACATGCCCTTGAATCAAGCTATAAAGGGAGAAATCAGAAGAATATTTGGAACCTATGAAAATAAGGCATATAATCATAGAAAAATGGAAAATAATTTTGGAAGATAAACTAAGAATGGATTTAATAGTATTAGATATCCTACCATTGTAGATCCAATGCACCAGTTGGTGAAGAAAATCATGATTGGATGGAGGAGAAATAAAAAATCTAGCTTGGCTTGAAGAGGAGCGCTAACAAAGGGGACAAGTAGTCAGATAGAGGCTAAAATAAGGAGTTGAGGGTTACTAAAAATTCAATGTAAAATTTTAAATTACTCCTTTATTATGGGGTCTCATGGTTTGGGTAAATGATTTACAAAACCATGAACCAATAATTCATGAAACACCACTAAAAGAAATACCCTCACAATGGCTTGGTGCACGGTTTGACTAACTGTGTACAGTCCTACAGAATGGACCTGTCAATGTGTTAGTAGCACCACCATGGTCATGCGGCATAGTTATCATAGTTTGGTTAAACTATGTAGACCCTACTTTTTTACTAAGAACCCCTACCTGGTTGAGTCATGGGGTTATAAGTAACTGCACGCAAACTGTGTGGCTCAATCTGCCTCTCCAATCTATAAGGATTTGGGATTTGAATGAATCTTGGAATCTCCAAAACCACCAAATATTCTATGGATAAAATTATTAAAATAAAAATTAATTTGGAATATTATCATAATATTTCATACCAATTCGAAAATCTGAGATTTAACAATTATTTTATGTTTAGCTATAATCATTTTAATGAGATATAGAGATTAATTTGGTTATTATGAGTGAAGTTATTTCATTGATCCAAGGTTGGGTCACTTGTGGATAATTATTAATGTTATATTTAAATGAGAATTCAAATTTAAAAGTGAAATTAAATTACAATAATATCATTATAAAAATTTAAATTACCCCAAATTTTGATATGTGTTCAAATATTGGGTTGATTCTCATTGTATAAACATTTTTTGTTATATGGTAAGATCATATTTGAGGTTTTACTGACAATCAAGAACTACATTAATTTAATTTAATTAATAAATTATAGAAAATAAAATATATTATTATATAATTTTTGTATTCATATTTAACAATAATAATATTTCTCATACTTTCCTTGAAGGTATTTAAGAAAACCCAAATACATTGTTTCTGGAGGTAGTGAATTTCCCATATTATGAAAAAATATATTTTTTTATTAATAAGAGTAGATAATAGGTTAGATGATAAAAATTTAATTACTAATATCATTAAAATATATATAAGGCACTTCAGTCAGTATTCTATGTGGGTAGAATTTCTTTGTATGAAGAGGGGGAAGAAAAATTCAAAGGCTCTACTGAGGATAATCCTTTCACTTTTTGATGTCTCCTCTTAGGATTTCCCTAAATTAACCTTGGATTTGACTTTTTAGTTGACCAAGTATTATAATAATATGCAACAATTATGGTGAGATAATTGGTTATACCTTTGTATTGGTAAGGAAGTTACAATATGTGATGTGAAGGGGTTGTGAGGGGTTTTATATACTAGGGGAGGATATGGGTTCTTTTTAATATAAAATTACTAAATTTATTTTTTAATTGATACATCTAATATTGGGTAATCATGTTACAATATGCATTAATTATTAAATGAGAGGTTAAAATATTGATTTTTTATATCATGTGTTCTCATTTTTGGATGCCATTTTATTATTTTGAAAATTGAAATATTTTGTCGTATTTCACAACTATATTAAGGCATAATATAGTTTTATAAATCAATTTACTATTATTAATTTTATTTAAAATAATTTTTTTATATTTAAATTTAAAACTAAAACATATAGGTTTCACAAAATTGCAACCACTTAATTTATCATTTTTAGAAATTTTATTTACTTTTATCATGATTTAAATATTCCATATTTTCATTTATTTACTATTCTAATGGTTAAGTCAAAATTTCTAATGGTTATATAACTATTACAATGGTCACATTACTATTAAATTATCTTCATATTTAATGGTCATATGGGTTCTCAACATTCTTTAAATACCTCATATATCATTCATTATTCATTCACTAATATTTCCTCTCATTATTATATATATTTTAATTTTCAAAATGAATATTTCATTTCTAATATTCTAATTCATTTCAATAGTGTTTTTGTGTGTAAGATCATTCTGGGGGGTTATGGAGATCTATATTTTAGTATTATAGTTACCTTATATTCTATTTTTACCCCATTATAATAATATCAATTATTATTAGATATGTATTATTTAATGTTAATGTCTATCTGAATGTAATAAAATTTTTATTATTTTCATTATTTTATAGGTTTTTATTGCATAGAACTATATCGCTATGAATGAAACATTTATACAATCAGATGGGAAATTCCATTGATATTTTTTTGTTCTTTATAATATCCCTTCCTACAAATGTGGTTGTGATTCCCCCTATATTTCTAGGTGTTTTCCAATTTATTACTAGATTATTATTAAAAGAGTTAGTAAATTTTTCATATTACCCCAATGACATCTCATATATCTTTATAAAAAAATATAAATAATTTTCCATGATCATTAATTTATCTTCCTAATGAAATTTCATGGACTTTTGAAAGTATTAATAAAAATATTATATGAAATGTGCACTGATCAAGAACCTGACAAAATTTTTGTAATAATTATGAATATTTCATCAATCATTAGATATAAATTTTAACGATTTATGATGCATGAACTTCACTAGCACTCTATTTGAACATAAAATGTGATTACATCAAACTGTAGCCTCAAAATATCTTTACCATAGTCTATAAAAACAACTCAATAATATTATATAGTTACATAGAGTTGTTATCAATAATTAAATCAAATGAAATATTAATGAATACATAACAATACTCCAAGAATCATTATCAAATCCACTAAAAAATATTGAACCACTGAAAATAAATCCAATACATACTTGGCCCCATCATTCCCCACATTGAATTTGTTGTCAATTCCATAAATTCTCAAATTTAATATATATGATTGGATTAATTAATTCTCCTCCACTTTATTGATAATAAAATGAAAAGGTTAATGTATGGTTCTTCTAAACTCTTTTTTCATATAAAGGAACAAAAATTATCTTAATCCTTTTTATACGATGTGGAATACAATATTTGGTTCTCCAAGAAAATATCCTTAAGATTTTTTTACACAATGTCTATGTTTGATATCCTATAGTATAATCATATAGGTACAACAATGGTTTTTTATGTTGTACACAAACCACTATACATGTGATACCAGGATAATGAAAATATTTATTTCTCAATTATGGGCTGAATAAAATGGATTTATAAAACAAATAAAAATCATTCACACACATCAACAAACATCTTCCCCTTTATTTCCTAATTTTTTCATATAATAATCCTCATTCATAATTGTATTTATTATAATAAAAATTTGGTGTTGTTTTTGATTGTATACCACATTATATAGGTTATTAAAGATTTCCATAAATTCTATATTTAATTAAAATAAAAAAATGGAAGCATCCTTCTCAGTATTATTCACCTAAAGGAAAGAATATATTTTATTTTCATCATATTGAATTTTCACATTGTTTATCAAATGAAATAATAATACTGATAAATTTCTCTAATTTAGGGAAACAATTTACTTCTTATCTTAACATTTCTTTTGTGTGACACCACCATTTATAATATATTCACTTGAGAGTATTTTTTTTTAGTTTTTCATATTATTTTATAAAAAATATCACTAAATTATACAATCATTATGTGGTCTTGTGGAGATTATTTAGATTTACTAAATCTTTTACAAAAGTCCCTATATTTACTCAATATGATACTAATTAGATTCTTTAATTTTTTCTTTTTAAATTTTTCATAGTATGTATCTTCCTAAAAATAGATTTAATCCCCCTTTCTTGTGCTTTAATATATTTTTTATTTATTAAACTAATATTCTAATATTCCAATGCATTGTGTCTAAACTTCCAATAACACCGAGAATAACTTATGATCATTTTTCTCTTATTTATTAGTGAAATCAATCAGGATTTCCATGGTTTTTCACCCATATTTTTTAGGGGATCCACAAAAATTTTAGAGAATTCTTATTTAATAAATCATTATATATCATTTTATATCCACTATTTATTATACTGTTGGATTTTAATTACTCTTCACAATCTATATTTTCCATTAATTTAAACAAGTTATCGTAAGTGATACAAAATTAGTAAATAAGACAGTTTCTATGGTATGGTAGACATTTTTGTATATTCATTAGATAGATTCACATATAGATGATTTAAATCTCTTAGGGAAACCATTTTGTGTTTTATGAGAATAAAATCTCACTTTAGATATTGATGTGGATGTATTTATTTTCTTAGTAAATTGAGATGTTCTAGATTTTTCTTTGTGGAGATCAATCTGTTTTTTTTTTCTTAACACTAGACTATTCATGCTGATAATGTTATTCTAATAATTAACTAATCTCAATATGTCTTCCAGATATAATTTATCTTTTCTAATTAATAATCATGTAATTTTTTACATCTAATTACTAATTACCAAACTCTTTTACTCTATTAAACATGTTTTCTCGTTGGGATGTACCGACACTGATGGAGACTTTATGTAGCTTTTCAAATATAATTAATACTTCGCAAATTAATTCCTTGAAAAGTTTCTTATCACAATCTAATCATTCTATATTTTCAATAGATTCAACATACCATTCCTTTTGTAGATAAACTACTTCATAATGTCTCCCATAATATTAATTACGATGTTTCTTATCCCAAAAATTTTAAACAATGCCACTTCCATTACATTTTCCTCTTGAACTTATTTTGATTTCTCATCATAATATCTCTTGATTGTTAGAATAGTATAATTTAATTATTATTTTAAAACTTTCATTTTATCATCTTAAATACATGAATTATGATGACTAAGTTATTTAACATTATCATATCTTGATCAAGTGTCCATAGAAAAATCATATAGAGTATAATTTTTTCTACTTATACCTCTATGATTATCTTAACATAGTTTTGTCTCTATCTTTAACATTACATTTTTTATTCTTCCTTTAATTTATTTTCAACCACTTTTTTTATGTCTTGGTAGAACTCTAATGTTTTTTATCATTATATTAACTTTATTTTACTGAATCTATGTAAGGTCAAACATTTCCTAGAATCCAAAAATCTTAATATATGTCAGAATAAATCACATAAAAAGTTTAATCTTTTAATGAAACTATTCTATGATACATATTATAGATTCCAATGATAGGGAAGGTACCACTAATATGGGGTGAATCTATGATACACTCTTTTTACAAATGAATTCCATGTAAATTCAACCACATGAACTTTTTAATTTTCTCAATCTACTAAAAATTGTATCATAAACTCACCTTGATAAAAAAATAATGAAACATATATTTGCACATAGTATTTATAATATTTAGCTTGAAACTCTTCTCCTTTCCTTTTCTGTTTCCCCTCCCCCCAACATGGATTCTCCACAATCTCTAATAACTTTTTATGAAAAGGAAAATAATATCCAATATACCTAGAATCTTCTATGTCTTTCATAAAAAAAAAATTCCAACACAGAATCCAATGTGTTTCTACTACTTCTGAAATCTATTAGAAAGCCTCTTAACTTCATCAAGGTTGATCCACAAATAGAATTATCTAAAACCTTTTGGATTATATTTTTCCCCAAAAATAATATAGGATCAGTTCTGTGATTGATAAATTCAATAAGGTATTCAATAGGTATATAGAGAAAGTTATTAGGAATTGAAGATATTATAATATCTTGAAGGATCAGATTCTATCATTCTTTGAAAACATAGGTGTATCTTCTTTAGGGACTCTTTGATTTTTCTCACTTTATTTCATCAAAATTTTAGCCTACCATATTTTATCAGAATTATCTAAATGTATTGATAGAATCATAAATTTATTCATCCCTTATATGTTATATTTATACTCATAGAATAATATATATCAAATGATATTTTCCATATTAAAAATATTTGTTATCCTATATTATCAAGGATATAAGATCATCATATTCAAAATTGGATGTTATTTAACCCTTTTAAATTCTCATTTAATCTTGTTCAACCTTTATACTAAAATCTCATAAGTCTTATTTTTTAATCTTCATTGAAATTCTTATACAATATTATATTTATTATAAGAAAAAATCTATCTCTGAATAATTATTCCTCATGTTTTTTATAATTAACTATATCCTCATATTTTTAAAAAATATTTATGAATTATTCCCAAATATATTCATCAAAATTTAAAAAATTTAAAATCACACAGTTGAAACTTATTTCATTTCTTTATCTCTATAAATTTTATAATACAGTGATATATATCCCATAAAGCTCATTTAAAATTATTTTTTACATTTAATTACCTGAATGGATCATGTCTCATTTCCTCACATGGATGTTGAAATAAATAAATCCACACATGAATTATTACTTCATGAATAAAAAACATGCGACTTCATAATATCTATAGCTTCTATATGCATAATTTCTTATTTGATCAATATATAGTACTCATATTATGGATGACATTTAGAGACATCCAATATTATGTACTTATACGGAAGGCATATGATTGATGAGTCATGTTTTTTTCTATAAATGATACTGCATGTGTTCAATGGTGAGAAATGAGCTTGAGATAATCCTAGATGACATGTGAAAGTCAATACATCAAATTCTCATTTTATTTTTATTCATGGATGTAACACTAGATACATGGATTATCATTTTTAACCAAAATCAATCATTTTTTTGTAGCAATTATTAGATAATTTTATGAATATGTGTAACACCCCATGGTTTTAAAAGTAAATTGAAATTCATGAAACATTGTTTTATGCAGATAGTAATAATTAGAACTAAACTTTATTTACCCACTTATGTGTTCTGAATTTCAAAAAACAGACACACACAGTTACAATCGGTAAGTTATTTAGAGTTTGATAAGACTAACATAATTTTTGTTGAATAGTAACAAAACCTTATGAATATTAATGTTACACTTATGAATAGTAACATACCCTTATGAATAGTAACCTAATCTATGATAGTATACATATAATATTTAATTGAATTTATGATATAACCATATATTGGAATAAATGAATAAATGTTTTAAAATTTTTGTTTTGGAATAAAATATTATTTTATATAAAAATTAAATGAATCATATTTAGAAATTATTTTCAAAAAATGGAGTTCATTTTTTAATTCTACATGTAGAAAAATGGTTAGGGTGAATTTTTGGTATTTTTTTGAAATACTTAAATTTTTGATGAATCGTGAAATACAGTAAAATACCGTATATATAAATGATTAGTTAAATACACTATTACCTACATCATAGCTGATGTAAGAAACCATTAGTTTGAACACACAAGCACTTATTACTATTTTTGGTCTTTTAATCATAACAATTCATTATCTTGTGGAAAAATAATTAAATAATGATGAAAATAATGTAAACTCTTCATCTTCTATACTATAAATACCACCCACTCCCTCCTCTTCCTCCCATACCTCCCAAGCATTGAGACATTAAAATTTTCTACTAAATACTTCCCTAAATCACCATCCCCACATAAAAGACCTTTTGGTATCACCAAAATCCAAAACCAAGGGCCTTAAAAAGGATCTCAAGGAGATGAGATCAAAAGGTAAACATCCTCTTTTGTTTTCTTTCTTTTATTTTAATTTTTTTTCTATTCTTCTTATTTCCTCACCTCCCATTATCCAAGAGGAATTAATGATCCAGTATCTTACATATTCTAGATTTTTTATTTATTATGGATGATTCACCATTATACTTCTTTGTTTCTCCCAGTTATTCAGTAAATTAAAACACAGTCCGTGATGTGTCAATTTACCGACATCGTGGATGATGTGAGTTAAATTTATTTTACTTCCTTAAAGATAGGTCATGAAACCATTTTTCTGGTTGAAAAAGATTAAAATTTATGTGTTATATCTTATTTGAGGTCCTGGAATCATTTTTTACACATGTTATTAACTTATAAAACAAAATGAGTTCATTATGATCGAAGAATCACCAAAATGACATAAACAGTTATGAATAATGTTTTAACTTTTGAATCATCATCATGTAAATTTTAAAAATGATAAATGGTATAATTTATTATTCTGGAAATATGAAAATACCATTCCATTATAATCCTATAGTTTCACTTCCAATCGACAAGAATATCCACCCTGAACCAATCATGGAAACCATGTAAAAAACCCACCAAAAAACAATGGAATTATCACAATATTATTAATGAATGGGTAGAATGATGTTATAAAATGATCATTAAAGGTGTTATAAACATGAATATGTTTCTGTAAAATATTCATAATACTATTTTAACCTTCATACATGAGTTTTAAACATGTATGAAGGAAGTTAAACCTGAGGTAAGGGATTCTCTCTTTCTCACTTTTATTGAAAAATAACCCCTATGTTATTCTCTTTAATTTTCAATTATTAATGATGGTGAATAATTTAAAACCTCGCCATACTCTCCTTATGATATATTAATGATTAAATACCCATTTATATCACATTTAACACACCCATGTACACCCGATACCATGTCAAAATTTCGTAAATGAATTCTAAACCCAATTTCCATTTTTTGGGTTAACCTTCAACTTCAACAGCATTATCATGATATAGGGATATGTGAAATTTAATTTGATTATATTATGTTATATTATGTTTATTTACATTATATATACATATTTTCTTCATTTAATCAATTCTCTCTTAAATTTTATTGTATTTCTAAATGTCATTCCCCTTAAAATCCTTTTAGATGTCTCCTTTATAAAATCCAAAGAGATTGTTTCATTTTTATTGTCATGTGTGTTATATTATAATTTCATGATGTTTTAATAATATAGTGTCTCCATTATATGTTTTATAGGTATTTTTTAACAATAAGGATTTCATTATTTGTTGTATCCAGTGTTTATGTTCTAATAGTGATTTTTACAAAAAAGGGGGTTTTGAAATGTGAATGTGTTTTGCTCAAGGGTGTAAATGAGTTATGAAGTGATTTATTCATGATATGTTCCTTGGGAATTATTTTTGTTGGTTTTATCCCATTATATCCCAAGATATTATTGGTTATCCCCATTATATCTCATGATATGTTAGGTTGAGCCCATTATAGCTCAAGATATACTGGGTTGAGCTCATTATTGCTCAAGATATGACAGGTGAGCCCCATTATAGCTCTCCAATGTATTTGGTAATATAGAGATGGATTTTGACTAAAGTTTTATTCCATGGGTAAGTGTGAATGTAAGTGTGATATGGTAAATATGTCCTTAGGCAACTTCATGATGTTTCTATGCATATGAGTTCTTATGATTGTGGGTTTTATTGGTTTTTATGTTATCACTTGACTAAAAATTTCTTTCCCTGTATACCTTAATAATTTTTATAACCCTACCAAGAATTCAAAAAAATCATAGGATATAAGTATGGGTAAGAGAAATAAGGGATTCATGATGAATGATATGGATTATTGTCAACAAATCATGTGTTATGTTTTAATGTTTTATATTTTGAAAAAAATAGATACTATTTTGAGTAGAATCCTCTTAATATTAATGTGGTATGTTATTGATGTATGATATCATAATTATCTAAAACTATAAACCTAAAAATATCCTCAATGTGTAATAATGTATGTTATTGACTAAAAATCACGATTAAGTAATGTTTGAAGGATGAGTCCTTATAGTTGGTATTAGAGGATTGTTTAGATAACATTAGGGGTTAGGATAATGTTAATATAATACCATAAATTATTTTTTACACCATGGTTATATTTAAATGTTATATAATTTAAATATTACCATGTTTCTTTTTCTAATATTTGTCTGTTCAGAATGGTTTTCCATAGAAGAAATAGGGATGCTAAAGTAGGAAGGCACCAAGAGGTTGATGTCTATCTGAATCTATAACCTAGAATGGTGGGAATAGGAACCGAGCAGTTTGTGATTTCAATAGATCAGTTTACTCAGGCAATAAATGGTGGTGGCATTCATGATAGAGAGGAAATTGATCTACCATGAAGAAACATGTCTTTTTTGAAGCATTTTATGAGGCAACATCCTCCAGTATTTAGTGGGACCACTGATCCAATAATAGGAGAAGGATCGATAAATGATTTAGAAATAATATTTGATATCATGGGATGTTTTTAAAATCAAAAGGTAATACTAGAAATTTATCATTTAGAATGTGAAGATGATCAATGGTAATCTCTAGTTAAGAATATGAGAGAAAGAGATGATCTGGAAATTCTGGAATGGTTTGATTTTAAGAGTCTTTTATGGGAAAAATATTTTCCTAAGACTATTCAACTCAGAATGGAGAAACAATTCTTGGAACTGAAGAAGAAAGATGATGGTAATACAGATGAATATGAAGCCACTTTTACCAGACTATCCAAGTACATACTTGATTTTACTCGAGATTTTGATAGTAAAATTAATAGATTTTAATATAGTTTGTTACTATTTTTGTGTAGTGATTTGGCTTCACAAGAGTTTAAAAGCTATGAGAAGCTTGTTCATTATGGTAAAAAATTGGATATAGAGTTTTCTGATATGTATGTGCCTCGTGATGACAAGAATAATAAGAGGTTAGGTTGGAAGGCTTTTGGGAAGAATTCATAAAAGAAGTCTTGAGGTAAGAAAATCAATTTCACTTCTTATGAAAAGTGTTGTAAAAGGCATCCTGGTGAATTCCTAGTAAATTCTGGGAAGACCTACCGATGTTGAAATTTTGGACACAAGTCTCATGAGAGCAAGTAAAATGATCTGAAAATTAATGAGAAGCTGAAGGTGAGATGATTTAATTGTATTTAATTGGGTAATTTTGCTAATGTTTGTCTGAAGCTAGTCACTCATGCAGGAAATCAGCATGATTAGAAGTATAAGGGTGTGGAAAAATACTTTGCAACCACTTTAGTAGATGTTTGGACATCAAATGAGGTGGTATCAGGTACATTACATGTTTTTATAGACTTTGTGAATGTTTTGTTTTATTTAGGGTGTACACATTCCTTCCTTTAAGAGTAATTTTTAGAAAAATTGGGAATTCAACCTTGTGAAATGAAACTAGAACTCATGGTAAAAACACTAGGAGGAAATATTGTGGTAAAAATAAGTTATAAAAATTTACCTATATCTGTCTATGGAAATAGTTTACCTACAAACCATATTTTTTTGGATCTAGTATAGTTTATTGTTATTCTGGGTAAGGACTAGATTTCTTTTTATCATGATAATATATATTTCATAGGAAAAGAAAATGTTTTTCATAAGGAATTTTTGTTTTTTTACAAGAATGATCCCATAACACTGATAACATATCAGGAAGCTAGGATACTAATAAAATATGTAAATGAAAGTTATATTTCTCATGTTTTTAAAGATAAAGGAACTATTCAGATTAATGATGTACCCATGGTAAATGAATATCTATATGTTTTTCCTGATGATTTTCCTAGTGTAATTACTAACCAAGAGGTTGAGTTTATCATTGACTTATTTCTTGATGCTAATAAAATTTCTAAACTCCCTTATCGAATAGCTCAAATGGAACTTCTAGAATTAAAAAAGAAGTTAGAGGAATTATTATATAAAGGATTCATCTAACCTAACACTTAACCATGGGTTGCTAATATCTTGTTTGTTAAGTAGAAAGATGGTTCAATGATAATTTTCATTGATTATAGAGTCTTGAATAACATTACTATTAAAAACAAGTGTCCTTTTCCTCATATTGATGATTTGTTTGAACAGCTCTAGGGAGAACAGTATTTTTCGAAGGTTGACCTGAGGTTGGGGTACCATCAGTTGAAAGTAAAGAATGAAGACATCTCGAAGATTGTGTTCTACACTATATATGGTCATTGTGAATCTTTAGTTATTCCTTTTGGTTTAACTAATTCACCCGCTGAATTCATGGATCTTATGAATAGAATATTTCATGATTTCTTGGAGAAGTAAGTGGTTGTGTTTATTGAGACATTTTGGTATATTCTAGAAGTAAAGTGGAACATGAAAAATATCTAAGAGTTTTTTTACAAACCTTAAATGAAAATAAACTATATGCAAAATTCAGAAACTTTGATTTTTGGTTGTAACAAATTTCTTTTCTTGGGAACATTGTAAATAAGGATGGAATAACAGTTGATCCTTCCAAAACAAATGTTTTTTATGAATGGAAAAGACCTACAAATGTAATATAAATTCATATTTTTCTTAGATTAACATGTTATTATCGATAGTTTGTTAAAAACATTTCATGGTTATCTAGCCTTCAAACTAAGTTGATTAAAAAAGGTGTCAAATTTGATTGGATAGAAGAATGGGATGTTTGTTTTCAATAATTGAAAAGAATATTGGTGAATGCTCTGGTTTTTAAATTACCATCCAAAAATTATGAATTGATCATCTATAGTGATGCTTCTTTGAAGGGACTTGCTTGTGTTCTGATACAGAATAATCAGGTAATTTCTTATTCTTCACTTCAATGAATCTCTATGAGTTAAATTATCCTACACATGATTTGGAATTAGCACCTATGGTCTATGCTCTAAAAATTTAGAGGAATAATTTATATGGATCCAAATGTGAAATGTATTCTAACCATAAAAGTTTTAAGTATATATTCACTGAGAAGGAATTAAACATGATATAGAGATGATGGCTAGAACTAATTATGGTTTATGATTTCATGATTCATTACCATACTGGGAAAGCAAATAGAGTGGCTGATGCGTTGAGTTAGAAAAGTAATGCTACATTAACCATGATACATTTAGAACACAATCCTTTACTAAATGATTTGATAAATGTTTTCTATGATGTTGTGGGTGCAGGAAATATATCTGTTTTTTTCAGGTTTAAGTGCAATCATATTTGTTAGATAGAATAAATAAAGCACACAATGCATATGGGGAGCAACAGAAAAAGGTAAATTTAGTTAAAAAGGGTAAGTTATCAGAATTTTACCTTGATATGGATAGTGTTTTAATATTTTTAAAAATTTATTATATTCCTTGTGATTCTCAGTTGAAGAAATAATTGTTACACGAAGCTCACAGTTTTCTCTTTTTAGTTTATCTTGGCAGCACTAAGATGTATAGAGATCTTTGGGATTGTTACTGGTGAAATGGAATGAAAAAGGATATTTCTGATTTTACCATGAAATGTTTGACATGTCAATAGGTTAAGGAAGTGAGAAAGTTATAAAATGGTATGTTTTAGTCTTTTCCAATGCCAGAGTGGAAATGGGAGAATATATCCATGGACTTCATTGTAAGACTACCAAAGACTTCTCGAGGTAACAATGCAATCTAGGTTGTTGTTGATCGACTGACTAAATCTACACATTTTCTCCTTATTCAAGATATAATGCCTTTGGATCAGTTTTATCATTTTTACCTCAAAGATATTGTCATGTTACATGGAGTTTCTCTTTCAATTATATCTGACTGGGATCCCAGGTACACTTCTAACTTTTAGAAGGGCCTTCAGAAGTATTTGGGAATATAATTAAATTTATATACAGATTTCCCTCCTCAATTAGATGGGTTGTCAGAACGAATGATTCAGACATTGGTAGATATGCTTCGATCTTATTCAATGGATTACCAAGAAATTTGGGACTAACATCTTTCTTTAGTTGATTTTTGTTATAATAACAATTTTCATTCCAGTATTCAGATGGCATGTTTTGAGGCATTGTATGGGAAGTGGTGTTGAACTCTGGATTTTTTGGATGATGTCGGTGAAAGAAATATGATGGGGCCAGAATTAGTAGATAAAGTTAGGATGATCCAGAAGAACATGAGGACAACTCATAGTAGGAAGAAAGTTTTTTCAAATAACAGAAGGAAAGACTTCTCTTTCAAGGCCGATGACAATGTTTTCTTTAAAATATCTTCTTGGAAAAGTGTTATGTGTTTTGTTAAGAAAGGAATGCTATGTCCTTTTTTAATCAATACTTTTGAAATATTGGAGAATATTGGACTTTTTTAATACCGAATATCATTGCCTATGAGTTTGTCTCAGGTACACAATGTTTTTCATATTTCTATGTTGAGAAAGTATGTGCTAGATTTATCCCAAGTTCTCAGCCCAGAAGCAGTTCAGCTGGAAGAGAACCTTACTTATAATGAGAGATCAGTTCAGATTCTTGATCATATAGAGAAAGTATTCCAGAATAAGGTAATCCACCAGATAAAGGTTTTGTTGAGAAACCACATTGTAGAAGAAGTAACATGGGAATCTGAAAATGCAATGAGGGAAAGGAATCGTCACTTATTTAATAAGTAAAATAAAATTGTGAGGATGCAATTTCCAGAAGTAGGGATAATGCAACACCCCCAGGATTTAAAATTAAATTGAAATTAATGAAACATTGTTTTAAACAAATATTTATAATTAGCACTATACTTAATTTTCCCACTTTGGTGTTTGGAATATCAAAAAAACGGACACACACGGTTGCAATCAGTAAGTTTTTTAGAGTCTAATAAGACCAAATTAATTTTGGATAAATAGTAAAATAACCTTATAAATATTATTATTACCCTTATGAATATTAACATATCCTTATGAAAAGTAACCTCAACTATGATAGTATACATATAATATTTAATTTAATTTATGATATACCCATATCTTGAAATAAGTAAATAAATGTTTTAAAATTATTTTTTTGGAATAAAATATTATTTCATTTAAAAATAAAATTAATCATAATTAGAAAATTATTTTCAAAAAATGGAGTTCATTATTGAATTATACAAGTCAAAAAATGGTTAGGGTTAATTTTTGTGATTTTTTGTAATATATGAATTTTTTATGAAGAGTGAAATATGGTAAAATACCGTATATATAAAGTATCAGTTAAGTACACAATTCACTACATCATATCTAATGTAAGAAAACAGTAATTCAAACTCACATGCACTTATTAATATTTTTGGTCTTGGAATCATAGCTATTACTTGTCTTGTGAAAAAATAATTAAATAATGATTAAAATAATGTAAAACTCATCCTCTCCTCCACTATATATACCACCCACTCCCCCTCTTCCTCACACACCTCTAAATAATCGATCCTTCTAAATGTTCAGAAAAATACTCCTCTCAAGAAACTTCTCCACATCCAAAACCTACTAGTCTCACCAAAAGGCCAAAACCAAGGGCCTTAAAAAGGATCTCATGGAGAAGAGATCAAGAGGTAAACATCTTCTTTTTTATTTCATTCTTTTCTTTTCTTTTTAATTTCTATTCATACACTTTCCTCACATACCCTTATCCAAGAGGCATGAATGATCCAGTATATTACATATTATATATTTCATAATGTTTATGGAATATTTATCATTATACTTATTCTCCTCTATAATTTATTCAAGAAATTAAAACACCATCTGTGATGTGTCAATTTACCGACATCATGGACGATGTGATTTAAATTTATTTTAATTCCTTCAAGACAAGTCATGAAACCTTTTTATGGTTTAAAAATATTATAATTTATGAATTATATCTTATTTAAGGTTATGGAATCATTTTTTACATGTGTTATTAACTTATATAACAAAATGAGTTCATTATGATTGAAAAAACACCAAAATGACCAAAATAGGTATCGATAATGTTTTAACTTATGAATCGTCCTTAGTTCATAAATAAAAATTATAAATGGTATAATTAAGGGTTCTATAAATATGAAAATTTAATTCTATTCTAATTCTGGTGTTTCACTTCCAATTGACAAGAATATCCATCATGAACTAATCATGAAAACCATGTGAGGAACACACCTGAAAATAATGAAATTAACAAAATATTATTAATGAATGGGTGGAATAGTGTTATAAAATTATCATTAAAGGTGTTATAAGCATGAATATGTTTTTTTAAAATATTTATAACACTATTTAAATCTTGATACTGGTGTTTTAATCATGTTTGAAGGATTTCTAACCTGAGATAAGGGATTCTCTCTTTCTCACTTTTATTCAAGAATCACCCATGTGTTATGCTCTTTAATTTTCAATTCATAATTATGGTGTATGCTTTAAAGCCTCCCATATACTGACTTTATGATATATTAATTATGAGATTCCCCATTTCAGTCTCATTAATCCATCCCATGTACACCCATTACCATGCCGAAATTTTGTAAGTGAATTTCAAACCCACATTCCATTCAATGGGTTAACCATCAATTTCAATGGTTTTATCTTGATAATAGGATTTATGAAATTTAATTTGATTATATAATGTTATATTATGTGTATTTATTGTATATATACATATTCCCATCATTTAATCAATTCTATCTTAAATGTTATAGTATTTGAAAAGGCTTTTTCCCTAAAAACCTTTTAGATGTCTTCTTTATGAAATCCAAAGATATTGTTTCCTTTTTTTTCTGTCATGGGTGTTCTATTATGACTTCATGGTGTTTTAATACTATAGTGTCTCCATTATATGTTTTAGAGTTATTTTTGAATAATATGTTTTTCATTATTTTGTGTGGGTAGTGTTTATGTGCTAAGAGTGTTTTTTACGAAAAAGGGGATTTGAAATGTGAATGTGTTTTTCTCAAGGTTATAAATGAGTTATATAGTGATTTATTCATGATATGTTCCTTGGAAATTATTTATGTTGGTTTGAGATGATTATATCTCAAGATATGATGGTTGATCCCCATTATAGATCAGGATATGTTGGTTTGGCCCATTATAGCTCAAGATATATTGGGTTGATCCCATTATATCTCAAGATATGACAGGTGATCTCCATTATAGCTCTCCAATGCATTGGGTACTCTGGAGATGTAAGTTTACCAAAGGGTTATTCCATGTGTAAGGGTAAATGTAAGAGTTATATGGTAAATATTTTCTAAGGAATCTATATGAAGTTTCTATGCATATGAGTTTTTAGGATTAAGGGTTTTATTGTTTTTTATGTTATCACTTAACTAATGATTTCTTTATTTATATCCCTTAATGATTTTTATATTCATCCCAAGACTTCAAAATATTTTCAGAAGATATAAGGATGGGTAAGAGAAATAATGGATTCATGGTGAATGATATGGAGTGTTGTTAAGAAATCATGTTTTCATTTTTAATGTATATATTTTAAAAAAAATGTATACTGTTTTTACAAGTATCCTGTTTTTATGAATGCAGGATGTTATGTATGTAATATATCCTAATTCTATAAAACTTTAAACCTGAAAAAGAAAATCAATGTGTAATAATGTATGTTATCGACTAAAATTCATGATTAATTAATGTTTTATGGTTGGTACCTTATACTAGGACATCTATAAATCATTCATATATGTGCATATACATGTACACGTCTCATTGTGATCACTGTATATAACTCAATAATACAAGAAAAAAATGTTCAATCATCTTTATCCTATAGAAAATATATCACAGATAAGAATCATTACATAAGATCCATTATCATTGTATATATTCATGGTTGGTTCTACCTAGGAATATTAGTGGATTTTTTAGCCTAGATGATCATATGAGTCAATGATATATGCATTTTTTATACTGAAAATCAGATGATATCTATGTTTTTCTAGATTCACCAATTGATGGAAGATACATGATAATCAAAACTCGTGAATCATTCTTTTACATACTGAAGCTTATAATATATACTTGCACAATGATAAAATCCTAAAATAATAAATGATCATGGGAGATTAAATTGTCTTTATCTAGGGGACATGGATCCCTAATGTATAGATTTCATCATCCTCCCACACACAACTCCTTTTTTATTTTCAAGATAATATTATAGGGAATTGTATATCCTTGAACTCACAACAACTATAATACAAAAAATATTAAACAATATTCCACTTGTTTCATACTATAATAAAATAAATCTTCATGATGAATGATAATTTGATAAATAGTAACTATATAGAAGGATGAATAAATATAATATTCTTCTTCCTTTTAAAAATAATAATATCTAGGGGGTTTATTCATTTCACTCCATTTATATAATAGTTTCAACATCTTCTAATCTCCTTTCATATTTTAATGTTGGTCACCAATGACTATTATATTTTAAAAATCAATATATATATATAATGATAATAATGATTTTTAATTAAAATATATAAACTCTCATTAAATGTAGAGTCAAGATTATAAAAATAAAACTCTCCCTTTTTATTATAAAAATTTATCTTATAAAAAAACCTATCATTGATGCTCAAATATTGGAAACAAATTATAATTTAAACATCCCCTAATATCATTTAATGATATTATCATCTAAATTATTTTAAATAAAAAGATTATCCTTTCATCTACGATCTAAAAACCCCTTGTTTTTTCCATATCTATATTATCTCATTAAATAAAATTATATTGTAAATTTTCACCTAACATGGTATGCTCCATAAAATCTCATCACCAGTCTCAAAATGAATCAGGACTTAATGAATAACAATATCACATTTAATATTATATTTCACCTAAAAATAACCATTTACTCTTGTATATGAAATATAATTTTTTTGTATTCATGGAAAACCTAATATCAGTAAATATCATGATGTTTGTTCATAAATAATCTAGAATTCAAAATAAATATATACTATAACCATGGATTTAATATCACATATCATCAAAATTAAACATATGTAATTAGTGAATCATTGGAGTAGATATTACACAACACCATATTATTATTTCATATTATTCAAGTAATATATGGGAGATAATTTGTATTATTGAAGGTATGTTATATCCTATGGTGTAAACTATAATTAACTTTTATTATTTACAAAAATATATTACATGTTATATTTCTATATTTTATCACAAAATGGGGAATATTACATATAAACTACATCCATACAATATTAACTCATAACACCTTTAACACTCATTCTAACTCTTCTTAACTCATTTCCAATCATTTTTAACCATCTCAAATAAATTTACACAAAATCACATGTATTTAAAAACAATGTGAAACCATCTATAATGGGATTAACATATAAAACAAAGTATAATAATCTCATTCCAATTTATCAATATAGAGAAGTTCTCACCCATCGATTGGGAATCATGATGTTATATATTATTTATTTTTTATTGGAGTCCATAATAAATTTTTTCCTAAAAACATAAATTGTGTGGAATAAATAATAATAAAAAAATGTGATGGATCAACCAATTAGATTGAACATAATCCTCAAATATTACTACAAGAAGTTGATTAAACACATGAAAAAATATCGATATAGTTTTTTACAAGTAGTGACCAACTAAAAATTAATCCATATCATAAGTGACTAAGAGTTTAATAGAATAATGTTAGAGGTATAAAGAGATGACTATATTTAGAAGGTTTGGATTGTAGAAAAATCAATTTACTATAATTCATTGGTACATATGGATAAAAATATATTAAAAATTCAATATATATTTTCATAAATATTTCATCTATTTTTATTAACTCAGATGATTTAAATACATAAATTTTTCATACCCTAGATTTTTTTAAGATTCTAGTAGATAATATTCATTTATCACCAATGACATATACAATATCAAGATAATGGTAAATATTTTTAATGTTAATATATGATTTTGAATTAGTGGTGGGACATTTTTAAGAATCATTGGACCAGTTAAGGTTAGGAGTTCAATTCATTCATGTCATGTGGTAGTATTATTATATATTGTATTATATTGAATAAATTATAAAAATATTATTTTTTCCTATATAGATATATATAACAATGTTTTCTTAAGTGAAAGGGATCTACCTAATCAGTTGTGACATATTGAGTCATAGTGAGTCACATATTAAATGGTGAGATTGTTTTTTTTTTTGAAAAAAAATAAATGGTATGAAATTTACATGGGGAGTATAATATTTTTTATGTGATTTTAAAATATATGTAATTTTTCCATTATAGTGGGAAATATAATTTGATTTAGAATTTATAACAAGGGTATTTCTTATTTTATTTTTATAATGTCAAATTATGCATGTAGTTCGTAATTAATTTATAAATAAAATAAATGATTTATTTAAAAAAGTCTTTATCAAGTGTAATACATATCCAAAAACTATAGGAATATTATTTACTATGGAGATAGATATTGGTTTACATGTATTTATTGAGTGGTAATTTTTATATCATGTTTTATTGAAATTTTTTTATTTCTTAAAAAGGATTGTTGATTAATTTGAATAATTAATAGATGTGATCTTATTTTTAAAGATTACCCTATGATATGTGTACTATCATATAATTTTTTTAATGGGTACATTCGAAAATTATATTTTCTATTTTGATAAAGTCATTCTAATTTTTTTGTTATTCAATTTGATTGTAGAAATAAACCATATAAATGTATAGAATTTGTGCATTGTGTATCAAAACCATACCTTCATCAATTCATGAATATTTCTAATTAATATATTTTAATTTATTATATGATTGAGGATGATCGTGATATGATGTAATTAGTACCTTATAAAAAATTGAATTTGAATTTTAAATTATCCACTTTTATATAACTATTATTTTAACATAGTGATTATTATTTGAGGTGAAATAAATTTTAAATTGTCATGAAAATTGAGATTTCATTAATAGGTTATACCATATCCCTATAAAAATGAAATCCTAGATATACCATGATGATATCCATAAAATAATACATATTATGGGTTTGTTGCATCAATATAATGGGACATATTTAATGTCTGACTATCAAGTGTCGTGGTTAAATATACACTGAGTCATTTTTCAAAAATGATAACTCTATATGTTTTTTGTGTCCTTTGATGTTATTTTCAATTAATGTGGGTATTTTTTTTTAAACATGATTTCATTATTAATGTTTATCATGAATCATGTAATTTGATTTATGGAATGAAGTTGCAATGGCATATGCTACCAGCTAGGGGGAAAATTAGATAAATCAAAAGTTAAATGAAATTAGTTTAATTATGATGATATAATTAGTCCCATTCCAAATAATAAAATAATATATCATTTACATGTTGAATTAATGGAACTATTTGAAAAAATATGTCAGAATGTTAGTTTATAGGCTAATTTTTTTAAATGTTAAAAAATATAAAATAAGTATATCTAGTGATGAAACATATATTCTTACTTATTTTTGAGATATAAGTTTCAAAAATTATTATATTACAATGTATAATTTAATGTATGGTTATTCTAATTTATAAACTTATATATTTCTATTTGGGAACCTTGATTTTTTTAGACATTAATCATAGACTACTAGTGTGTTACACATATTCTGTTAAGAATTGGTCCGAGAGGGCCACACACTATATTTATCCAAAAACACATTATATTAAATTAAATTTTAAATTAAGAATATGATAATTATTTGATTTTTGGAATATTATTTATTCAAGTACACTGTGATAAAAAATATTCAATCACAAGGGATCTATTTTAGAATTCTGGGATTTAATTTTATTCATTGTTTAATTAATCATAAGTTAATGAATATAATATTTATTTTCTCATGAGATAAGTGAATGGTGTAAAATAAATATTTATTAAATTTATCGTAATATTAGAAATAAATATTTATTCATATGTTTTGTGAATATAATATTTTTTTTGTTCATTGGAATGAATATATTTTATTATTCATGGATTAATTAATTTTGTTATAGAATATGGTTTGAGTGTAACAATCTAATTGTAGTGATTTAATTATTTATGATCAAGAAAATAATACATATTTTTTTATTTAAGGAATGATATAATATTTAATGTGTGACCATATATATAAAAATATTTTACTATAATTATTTAGACATGGTAAATTGTTAAGGTAAAATAATATGATATGGATATTTGTGTAATTAATTTTATTTAACCTCATCTACATAATGTAAAATATATCCTTCTATTATGATTTTTTATTATAAAAAATGAACCATTTTCTATTATTGTCTCAATCCATAGATATAATTCATATTTCCCCCATTATTAAAGAACTAAGGGAGAGAAAAGGATAACATTGTTTCATCCAACAAATAATGGTGTGGATTACTTCATTATTTCATACTATTACCTAGAATATTAATAATTAAATTTTTATTATCATTGATTACATGTGAATATGTCAAGATAAATACAATAATTATCACAATGATAACAATACAAGGGTGGGAACAAAATTTTGTTTAAGATAAATACAATGGATGAGGTAATTCTATATTTAAATCAATTATAAATTAAATTTTAGAGATCCTATATTAAAAATATTGGTGTGTGTTTAACTAGATTCATCAATATTGATGAAAAATAAAAATTGTATTCCCACTAAATGCTTTAGCTTTTCCTTAGAATGTTAATTGAGAAAATAGAAGTTTGTATTTCAAATTATGTGGAAAGTAAATGTTATATAGGAAAATTTATAACAGTTATTTTTAGATATGTGAAAGTATATGTTATCCAAAATAGAGAGGATAAACTATCCCTATTTGTTTACAAAAAATATATATTTAAAATATTGTTATTCTTCCTCTCAATAAATATTTACTACCCATCAATAGTATATCATGAATCTGTAATTGTATAAATAGATAAATTAAAACAACTTTAGTGGTACATAAAAACACTCCAAACCCATCCTCAAGATGATTATATTAGTTAACTTATACTTTTGTTTTATATTTTATCATGACTTCTAAATCACCATCATTTCCCAAAGAGTCAAACATACTAGAATTTCCATCTTTCTTATTTAATATAAATTTTCTAAATTTTTTATTTTTTAAATTATTCATAATAATAAATCCTTCAATAATGACATTAATTATGGTTAAAAATATCGTTTTGACCATTTAATATTTGAGTGAATATATTTTTAGGAAATATATATATTTATACATTTGAAAAAACATTAAAATATAACAAAATACATAATTTTACTAAACCATGTCATAATATAGAGGTACTTTAGGGTCAAAGAAGGATCCAAAAAATGGGCTGAATCAAGGATCATTAAAACTTTTTTCTTTCTTTTTAATAAACTATCACCACATGTTAGGATTTGGGGTTTATTGTTGAAACACACCCAAACACATACCAACATAATATAACAAGACATATTTACATGTTTCACCTATCAATGTGATAATTTTAGTCTTTCATTTGATATGGATTCCTCAAGGATTACACTACCCACATGAATCATTATGTTGTTATAAACAATATTATCAAAACATTATTACTATTATTTTCACACATCCCAATTATACTTTTATGATTCCCACACAAAACTAAATCCATAAATTTATAATGATAATTTTTTTAAGAAATAATAGAAAATAATCCAACCAGAATATAGTTTCCCTATATTATTGAGTGTGATGAAATATACCACTTACACATCAATTGATGTATATGTAATAAGAAAAAACACTCTATAAAACAAACACAAGATCATTTTATTATTCAAATTTCTTGAATAACACATGAACCCAATCACTTCAATCATCATCATATTATTCCTTTAATTTACATTGCATAATCCACAAATATTTACAATATTTCACATATCAAACTTATTCTTCTTCCTTATCTCCATAGAAATCATTCTTTAAATTAATTATATTTTTAAAATCTTCATAGAATACCCTCTGAAACATAAAATAGATTTGAATTTTAGTTTGAAATTAAAATAAATTTCATGAATCACAACCCTTGGATCATATCCCATCATAAATGTGACCCATAAATTCCATTTGTAAGTTATTATTGGTTGGAATAACTACCAAATTTTGAATTTGAATCAAAGTCATAATGTTAATTGAAACTACCTAGATTTTACTTGGAAAATATCTTATATATGTATAGAGGTATTTATAGTGTAACTAGTTTGTTTTTAGTGATTTTCACTACACATCCAAAAATAGATGGGGTGTTGAGTAAGATCTATAACATGGAGGTATTGAATTTTCTAGAGCCACGGAACAATTGGTTTAATCATCATTTCATTGTGATCTATGTACTATAGTATAGTCCTCCATATTTGTTCATGATTGTGACATAGAGGACCTTAATTATATTTATCCAATGAATTAAATATTGTCATGAATTTATTTGTAGGGGTCCCTAATTTTATATGGAAATTGAAAATTTTACATCATCTTATATGGAATAATCATCCTTCTATGGCCTAAATACCTACCAATATTCTCATTTCATTATGGTTTTTCAATATGGTGTATAGTACTATGATAAATAATCATTTATGGAATGGTCTCTCATAATATGTTTGGAAATCTTGTAGAATTTTTTTATCAACTTCCAATTTTAGAAATATCATGTCATATACAACACTGATATTCCATGGTCTAACTTTATGTCATGTTTCTATGACCTATATATTAATTATGGATTAAATGATCTTATGTAGTAAGCTTATATAGTGAAATACCATGAATTTTTTTTATAACTCCTTCATTTTCTCCATTTAATATTTTTTTTTGATATCTATCAATGATATGTAAGCACCATGTACTAACTTAATCATCATCTCAATTAGTCTCATTAAATATTAAAATCCAATTAAATTTGATTTTAAATTTGATTTATGAATTTAAAATAATATAAAACACCAAGAATCATATCCACTACATAGATAAACTCATATTAATATAAAAAATCTCAACCTTTTGATTTTGATAATATCCATGAAATAGAAATCACCACTAAACACTAACATTCTAGTAATCGATCACTATTAAATAATCCATTATGAGAAAAATAAATGTAGGAAAACACATCATTGAATAAAAAATTCAATTTTTTCATTAGTTATATGTGATCAATAATAAAATTCCTTCAAATATGATCAATTTAATTGATGATTAAATGATTCCATGTAAATGAACATCATCAACGCAACATACATTTAGTTACATAAAATATTATAATTGTTCAAAAAATTCCATAAATATAGAAATTATACCTTTCCATTTTTTAATAACATTTACTAAATTTATGCTCCCCTTAACGAACATTTAGTAATGGATAGTATTCTTATATATATTCATCCATTATTTTAAAAAATGAATAATATAAAATAAATAAAATATTAATGTTTTCATTTTTCACCTCTATTGATTACCATATCCAATGATATGACAAGAGAGGTGAAATACAAAACATAACTCATACTTGATAGTAATGAGGTGGAATTACCAACATTATCCTTAGATTATGAAATGAAACATTTATCAATGTCTTAGTGAACATATCTTAAATTTGTTCTTGTATAAGAAAAAAAATTAATTTTTAGTCAATTTTATCCATTAGTTCTTTGATAATTTGATATTTAATATTAAAGTGGTTGATTCTAGAATATTGAAATAAATAGTTTGAAAAATTAATATCACATTGATTTTCACAACTAAAGAGAAGATAAAATATCACTTCATTTTTTAAATATTCTAACAGTGTCCTTATCCACATTAATTGTCTCTTGATATGAGTTTTAGTTCCTTATTCTACTTCATTAATTGATAACGCTATTGAAAATTTTTACTGATTTTTCCAACAAGATTAATATCCACAATATAGAAAACTCTAATATATATCAACATATTATCATCAACATAGTCCCTCCAATATAAATTTCTTTATATAAAAATATCGAGCATTCATATTCTATCATATTTCAAACCAAAATTTTGTATGCCTTTGAAATATTTAATAATACATTATCCCTCGCTGAAATGGGACACTTTTTTTACCATGAAACTGATCATAACTTATAACCATTTACATAATATCTGGTCTCAATGGTGTTAAATATATTAGAAAATATAATAGTTTTTCAATTTCATTTAGATAAAAATAATTTCCATTTTTATATTTGGAAAATTTCACTCATAATAATATTTGGGTAGATAATGGATTTTAATTATCTATATAAATCCATTTTATATATTCATTGGAATACTTTTCATGAGAAAGAAAAAGGAAATCTCATATGCGATAATACTAAAACTAAAAAAATACATCATTTCTCCAAGAATAGACATCTTGAATGACTATATTTTACCCATAAAAAACATCTCAAACATTTCATATTCATTCTTAGAAAATATAATTTCATATATATAACCAATAATAAGAAGAGATTCTCCATTTTCATGTTTTATTCAAAGATTTATTTCCAATTTTCCTTTTTTTAAATTACATCACTTCAAATGGTATTCGAGCTTAGAATAGAAATCTATTAGGTATTTTTAATCCATTTTAAATCACTTTTCAACCTAAACGATTTGTTATAATATACTCCAAGCATGATACAATAAGGATTCATAATAAAAATCACCGCTTCCAATTCACTATTGTGGAAGGTTTACTTTTCATCCCTTAATAAATCATGAATTTCATTTAAGAGAATATCAAGAAGGATTATTATGGTTTCAAGCCTTGTACCTGGTGAAAATTTCACATCTATATCAACTCCATAAATCATTTAATATCCTTTTCAAACCAATTCATCTTTATTTTATACCGCATCACGAACATCATTCATTTTGTCTCAGAACACCCACTTTGTCCTAATGATATTTTTTTCATTAGGCTTAGGTACCTACTCCCATGAATCATTCTTCCCTATGTTATCTTTTTAATTATTCAAAACATCAATCCACTATTAATACAATTTATTTTCCTCAAAATCCTATGGTTAAACATGAGAATCAAAATATGTCTATGTTTATGTCCTCATTGTCCTTATAGTTCAAACATTATGTACATAAAATCTAGTGATTTTTTGAACCTGAAAATTAATTTTTATCCTTGGATGATTTAAAGGAATTTATTCCCTATAACTTGAAATGGATAAATCTTCTTCTACAATATATATTTATTTTACACATCCATTATTTTCATATATTTATCTAGAAATTTTAATATAATTTGAATCAATGTCACTTTAAAAACATGCTTAATCATGAGCAATTTCATTATTTTATTTCTCTCACAATTTATTATCAAAAAAAATCAATGGTATTTGTTACATTCATTGATAAAATAGTGATAAACTATTTCATATAGAGGATATCTATGAAAAATCCCATCAACACTTGGATTTTCAAACATTCCAAGATTCTCACATTTTTCCATGATAATATATGGGCTACAAAACACCATAAGGTACATCAATGTTTGAATTTTTTTTATACATATAATATAGTGAAATATTTGTGTTTATATACAATAATGCCAGTTTTGGATATAAACTAGTAAACCAATATATTTTCTATATAAATAATAAGAAGAAACACTCTCTAATATAAATTTTTGGTCCACCACCATAAAATAGATATTCTTCTGTTAAACTATTACATTTTTTATTGGGTGTATGCTATATAGAGTTTATGTCAAAATCCATGATTTTCAATATGAGATTCAAACATCCCATTTTTATATTTTTTTTAAATTATCATCATAGACCTTCTTGATATAAAAACTAAACTCTTTCACTATACTTCTTTGGAAACATTTAATAAATTTTAAGGACTATGATACTCTTTTCCAAAAAATAATACAAGTAATATAATAGATGTAAATAATAAAATTTTTAAAATACTTACATAAATGGTTACAATTCTTCCTCATGGGATCACATATATCATAATGAAGGATCCATAATGGTTTAGTATAATAAATAACTACATTCTTGTGTAAATAGTTAATGATGTTTCAATTTTTACATATTGAGAACTTCTATTAACCATATTCCCATCTAATTAACATTATATATATTTCCACATTGATTGATTAAATTAATATTATTTTTTCATGGATGGATATGTTTCTGATGCCACAATTAATTTTACTTAGTCAAACATAAATAAATTGAGTTTCCTATACCACCCAAAAGAAAAAAGTTTCCCTTTGTCTGTTGTACTTTTTGCATAACTTTAACACCATCATGATAATTAAAAAACATTATTTTGGAAGATCACTTAATTTCATTCATTATAGTGTTGTGAAACACATAAGAGATTGTGTTTCAATCTATTAAAAAAATTTATTTTTGTATTTCTACAGTTCAATTACAATAACTACTTAGTAAAATCTTTTAATCTTGAGAGATACATTATTACTAATAGGTATTAATCCATATTTATAATTTAACACATCCTTAGGGTTTTTTAACTTTATTTTCATTTGTGAGGATCATTAAATATCTTATATCCATGTACATATCCCTATAGACAATTTATGTGAAACTTTAACCATTAAGGCATTCCTATTTCCTTTTATCTTATTATTATGAGGATTTTGAGTTTCAAAAAACATATATTTGGGGTTCATAAAATGATAATTCAATCATTAGAATAATGAAAAAGGATGATAACACATTCCATTTACTTCTTCAACTATATTATTATTATTATTTCTATCCAAATTTCTTAATGAAATTTTGAACATCCATAAATAAAGATGACTAAATCCAACTCAATCCATTCCTATAATGACTTATAGTCTAATTATGTTCTTATTTATTTTCCCAAAACATATTTTTTAAGATCCCAAATCCCCTAAAATACCATAAATAACCATATAAATTATATTTACCATTAAATGTAACATATTGTCAAAATTTCATTGACTATCATTCACCTATATTCGAGCCAACTATTTTAACACTATTTTTGAAAAATAAATTTGGAAAAAACCAAATTAGTGATCCTTATATCAATTTTACCAATATTTATAGATACCTAAGATTTAATATAATTATCATTAAATTTAGTGCTCCTAGAATTTCCAAATATTGGAATATCACATGATTTAGCCACAATGTTTCAATTCATTAATTTCATATTCTTTATTGAATTTTACCTTAGACATTATGTAATATTTTCATATTTATATAAGTATTTATACTATTTTTTTTATCATTAAACTTCAATGATGATTCTCTAACTTCAAAATTATAATTCGGAACATTGGATTTGATGTTCAACAAAGCCTCTTAAATTCAGATCCTTTATTTTTGTATGTGATCAAAATCATTTTCTGTCTATGTTAATATTTCTTCTAATAATATTTTATGAGTATACTTATCAAAATAAAATTTCTATAAACCTTTTAATTAATAAAGAAAGTTATATTATTCTTTTATAAAGATCTATTCACTCTTGTCAAAAGATTTATCATCTATCTACATTTTTTATCTCATTCTCATATTTCAAAATTATTTGGTATATTTCATTTAATTTTATCTTTAGTATGAATTCCAAAAAAGTCACTTATTTATCTGTACTAACAGAATTAATTTCATCACCTGAGATGTTTTAATCATTCACTCAAATAATGATATGTTTTTATTATCTTCACTTTCAGAGGAAAAAATTTCTCATATTCACTCTTATTTTATTCACCATGTTAGATATGATTTTTGACCTATAAACTCGATTAAACTTCATACAATTCAAATTATATGAATCATTTAGAATTATTCATTTCATTATTAATAATATTATAGTCATATCATCTTCCTCTTCATTATCATCATTGATTTTTTATTTTTATAAGTTCCCTTATAATTCCCAATAGCTCAAACCTAGAAACATTATAAGGGATGTTCGCTTTTTTACATTCCACACCCACTTCTCATGATTATTTAGTTAATATAAATAGAATTATATAAAATATCCTCTAAATGTTCATTGAAATATAAAAAAATTATTCAATAGAAGCAATCTTCTTTAAATTTTCTATCATTATTGATTTAAAAGATATTTCATTTTCAGAACATAAATTATAATTTATGGAATTGTCCCTCCTCATTTTATAATATGTATAAACACTATGTAAATAATCAATAGAAATATCACATTAATATTTTTAGTCTAAAAAATAGAAATTATAATCAATATTAAATCATAAGATATTCAAAATAATTTCAAAAATATTATAATCTTTCAACTTCTCAATATATCCTTTAAAAATTCCCACAACCTCATTCTCCCATATATAGAAACTATCAATAGTTTTGTCATCATTCATATTAATATCTCTATACTTAAATTTATAAAAAAATGAAATTTATATCACTTTAAATTGGTCTTTCCAACGCAGGTATTCGATTCATTATCCCAAAAAAAACATTAGTGGTTTTGAGTACATTGAATTTCAAAACCATAATTTTTGATTGAGATGAAATAAATTAATTCTTTTCATGAGCATAATTTTCTGTTTTCCTCTTATCTATTTTTGTTGTAGTAATTTCCTAATCCTGTGGGAAAAACCCATCTATTTAGACATTCAACACTATATAATTGATATATTATATATATTTAATCATCCTCTATATCATTATGTGGTAGATTTTATTGTCAAATATTGTAATCCCCATGTAATTATATAAATTTTAAAAATCAATTCTAGATAATATAATTAATGACTTCTTCAAATCATTGGGGAGATATTTGAAAATATAACTACATCAAATATCCAATCACAAACCAAGGGAACCTAGATCTGAAACTAGTTGTGTAAAAAATTCATGATCAAGGAATGATCCCTAAAATGTGGTTAATCAGTGAAATGTACAATAATAACATTTTTTTAAGATAAAATTCAATAACTACTAATATTATGTGATGATTACTACAACACACCCAAAAAACACATCATCTCAAGGGAACACAACCTATTTATAATGCTAACATATCAATGATAGAATGTTATTCCTCAGTGTGAAATGGATTCCTCTAGGATTACCCCTCCTACTATAATCATCATGTGAGTAAAAATAACTACGTAAAAACCTTTACACTCATGTATTCAGGTCTCCCAGCTTTTCTTTATTGCATCTCACAAACATATGTTTCGCTCACAATATAATGATAAATATTTGGGTAACAATAGAAAGTTATTCAACCAAAATAGTCTTCTTTTAAGTTATTGAGTGTCAGGAAATCCTCCAATTAAACTCTACTTTCACTATATCAAATATGGATAAATTACCCTTAACAAATTCACCAGAATAATTTTATTCTTGTATTTGTATGGATGAAACATACACACAATAACTTCATTCATCATGTTCTTCATACTTTCTTATACATTGGATTATTATTTAATCATCACTATATTTCATACGTAGAGAACTAATTAATCATATTTCTCTCTACACACATCATTTTTATCAATATTCAATTTTTTTAAAATTTTAAATATAGTCCCATATTAATAGAATATTTATTTGAATTTTAAAATCAAGCCTTTTTCTAGAATCACATATCTTGGATCATATATCATATTAATCATGACCATTTAGTTTTAATTGGAATATTAATTAGATGGAATAACCAGCCAATTTTTAATATGAATTCAATATGGAATTTTTACTTGAACTGTTCATATTACCCCTAAAAATACCTTCTATGGAATGGTAGTGGGATTTATAGTGTAGCCAATTTGTATTTGGACATGTTCACTCATCTTACACATAATGTTGTAGTGTGGTATAAGTGATTTTGTAAATAGGTCTCTACTTTTATAGACAAAAAACCTACATATTCTTTAAATATTTATGTTCCATGAAGTATATAATAATTCAAAAAAAATTATCTAGAATTTAACATAGAAAATGAGTTTTGAAATATAGGTCCTATATTCCCTAGATTCTATGAATTATTGAGTGCATTAAATTTCATCGTGGGACATCACCACAACATGGAGGTAAGTTATTATGTAGGGCCACTACAATTTTCCCAGCCTCTTATATGGTTTTGTCCTCCATATATTGAACGTGAACATAGGAAAACCCATGATTTATTGAATGGTTCTTCCTTATAATGTGTAATACACTGATTAAATTTCCTTTTCAGTGAAATCACTCATGCAACATCCTATGTTCTTATAGGCCGTAATTAATACCTATTCAAATATCAATATATCGATGACAAGGTCACCACTGCTGTGTTTTAGAACAACATAATAACAACTAGATATAACATAGAAATTTATTATGGCCTAGAACATTTTCTATAATCAAATAATATTTTAAAATACCATTATTTATAATATGGGACACCCCTATAGCTCCCTTAAATCATATAGTCTCATGAAATCCATTCATGATATGTAAACACTTTGAAATAACCGATGAATAATCAGGATTATTCTACAATAATATTAAACTATTATTAAATTTGGGTTTGAATGTGATTTTTCGATTGAAAAAAATAAAAAAATTAATTATATCGACTATAGGCATTAATATATCTTATTCACATCAAAAACTAACTAAAATTATGTTAAATTTTGTTAGTAAATCCATTATATTTGAAAACATCTGTTAATAGGGATCCTTATTCCAAAAAATTTAAATTGTTACCTTCCTTTTAAAATATATATTTTTGATGCACCACAGGGTAGTAACGAGAACCATTCATAATGGTTTTTCAATGATAGTCGGTTTATATAGAATGATCATCATTATTCATATATCAAGGAGATACTTGGTTATATTATTGTTATCATTATGTTTAAGATACCATTCAGAATAATTTTCTATGATTTAATAAGATTTTAGTTTTTCATTTTTATTATTTTTTTAATAAATATTAATTAAAATAATATATCTATCATATGTGATTTCTTTCATTTATTATTTGATATTTGTTAAAAAATGATTATGTAAATTTAATTTAATTTATTTTTTCATTAAATATTATAGGATATCAGGTTGTGGATGTTTAAAATAATGAAATTGAATATTTTATAGGACATATTAGGAGGGGTGTGATAGTGTTGGGATAAAAAACACAACATTAGGGAATGATAATATGGAACTATTAAAAGTTTTCCTCAACCAAAAATACATAATGGAAACATAAATATAATTTAGTCTGAGGCAAGTACATGAAATATATAATATAGAAAATATAGTCTATCATTAGTATTTAGGTTCTTATGTAAAGATAATTTGATAGTAACACTGGATATATAAAAATTACTAAAAGATAACTCATATGGCCGAGATCATTTCCATGTGCCAATGAATCACCTCATTATAACGTATTAGGTTGTTGAGACACCAATATATGCTCATGGTAAGGATCCAGAATGAGTTTCACTCAAATTTTATAAAACAAATCCATTATATCATCCATATTCTCTCAAATGTATCCTTAAAATCCAAAACAAAATATGGTTTCATGGTAATGTAAGGTGCATTAAAATGTTAGGGTTTGAGGATAATAAAATGAAATAAAAACATAGTCTGATGAATCCAGTGTAACCCATCATTCATTCCTTAATAAATTTTTGAATCCCATAGACCCTCTATCCTCAATAAAACTAAATTCATAAAAAGACTCCATGTCACTCTAGAACCCAACATTTTGTTTGTGTTTCAACGATACATAAAGTATGAGCTCAAGATAATTTCATTCAATTAACACTTCTTAGGTTGATCAGAACCCATATTGACCACTTTAGGAACCCATGAGCATCATCTGGTCACCCCTTTCATCATCACATGTGTGGTATTTCATGTAAGGGCTAAGAATACTGAGACAAATCCACTGAGATCATATCCATTAAACATTGAACACATAAAAGATAATGGGAGTTCAAATATTTATCCATAACAAACTCTATATCCAAACAATGCATTGATTCAAATTAATTACCACCTGGAGGAAGAATAATGATATTAGGGGATTATTGAGATCGTGAGTTTGTACACTAGAAAAAATGATTAAAAATTAAGGAATCAAGATCCCTACATGGAAGTGACATATAATTATATTTCCATATGTTATGATCACACAAATTAGAGATGGTGTAAATTTCTAGTTAATGTATAAGTATCAAAGAATGAAATTGAAGAGGGAATCTATACTAAGGGAGATAATATCAAATTGGATGATGGAATGTAAAAATTATTTAATGATACCACACCCTAGTAGAAGAAAAAGGTGGAGTAGTGCACACTGAATCCAAAGTACATAGAGAGAGATCATATACTCACAATAATATTGTTTTACATGAACTATATTCCATATATTAGATTTATGTGTATATTATGTTGTAATTATATTTATAAAAAAGGGAGTTTATTATTTTCTCTATTAATTGAATTTATAAATTTTTACATTTATGATTCCTCACTTGGTACATGATGGTTCTATAACACTTCTAGAATGTTAATGGACAAATGAGGTGAAGTGTGATAGTGAGTGTTTAATCCCCCTATTTCATATAAGGTTAGGATTATTGGGTGATGTATTTTTATTTTTCACATATTCTGATAATTATTTGTTCATCGCATTATTTATTTCTTATAACATTATTTTTTGTTTTTATTTATTTAGTTATATATATTTTTTTAATATTATTAATATGTATAGATATTTATGTTGTGTAGGAATATATCAACATTTAAAAATATGTAAGTTTATTGAAGTACTATAGTGCGTAAGAAGAGACTGGTAGTGGAATAAACAATCCACCTTATGATATTATAATAATAATATCAATATATGAAATTGGAATTATGATTTTAAGAAAAAAATAACAAAATATTGACATTATGATAATATAAAAACATATAGCCATGGGGATAACATTAGGTTGTGATATCATAAGAACCTATGTTGTTCATGAGCTCAATATTGTGATAGGACTTAGTGGAAGATCAAATATTCAATACACTATACAAAAGAAGATAAAGAAATGTAATATAAAGAAACCTATGTTTGACCAATGATAATGGAATGATAAAATAGTTTCATTATTTTTTCAATTTTATAGAACTACAGATCTGATGTATTTTAAAATTGGTCATAACATTGTTAAAAAAACTCACACACCTGTTATAGAAGCATAAAATATTATCATCTTTGTTATACTCATGTGACCAAAAAACATAAAAAGAAAATAGGTTAATACTTCTCCTGTAATGTCTGTGTTAGGTCTAATTATGGGTAATATATTTTTCATGGTGGTTTTCTATTATGGTGATATATCATAGTGGATGTCTATACTCTTATGATGAATGTTTAATTAGAGGGAGTATGATTATTTGGATTCAAAATACAATATAATCAATGTTCTATATATTATTTACATTATTATATTCACTATGTGATAATAAATTGCACAAACTATTCATGCTTTCCTTTTTTTATTCAAATAATTTAGTATATTACATAAATAATTCAATTTAGTCATGTTGCAAAATTCACCATCCCTCATGTCTCATTGAATATAAATTATGGTACCTAATAATTACTTTTAGGTCATTCCTTTTTAAGATCATTTTGATCATCTAGAATAATATTGAGAGAATAATTGATAAGGTTCATGAACCACACCCCAAACTCACTCACATTAGAGTTCCCCTGTCGAAGGGTGAGAAACTCCTGTCATTATGTCACATTAAATGTTAAGGATAAAAACTCATATCGAAACTAATTCTTGAAATCCTCTCACATCACCTCAAACCCATCATGGTCATCAAGATAAATAATCCACTACTTTTGAGCTACACCTATCAACAAAATAACTTTTAAATAAATCCAATACTTCTTACTTACATGAATCAAACCGTAGGTAATCTCAGACTCCTTTTGGCACCTCTCTATCTTTTGGTCAAATACATGTCATACTTTGAGAAGATATGGCACTAAAACTCACAAAAAAATTTCCTTCATAAATCATCCTTTTCGGGATTAACTTGCCTACGATTAGCCGGAATATCTTGCTACACCTCACTAACCTAAACCACATAGGTTCATCATCCACTAGTTATATTTATGAATGAAAAAAAAACTACTAAACCCAAGATATGGATTTTATTTAAGATATTTTAATTAAAATCATTTCAATTCCCAAGATATATTTTTTATTCAAATATAGGGATAAACAAGTATCATGCATATACCAAAACTAGTTCTTTACCCTGTAATCAATATAATCTCACTTTAATATGTTCAATAAGCTTAGAAAATTCCTTGTGTTGGATCAAAAGACCCCTATCTACATCTTGGATAGTCTCTTTGGACTACATCACTTAATAAACTCAAATTATATTATTTCCCTACCAAACCAATGTAATCCTACTAGTGCTTAACTCCAAATGTCAACCTAACTTTTAACCAAAGATCTAATACCACTTTGTCATGACTCATACCCACTAAAACCACTCTTAGGTTGGTAGTGAGGATGGAATTTTCCTTTGATACCTGCCTGCAATAGGTTATGTGGTAATGACTAGAACTGATGGTATATAGCACATGACATGGGAGGCGTTATCCTCAAAAAACCTAGTAATAATAAGATTAGACTACCAATCAACACCATATCCATAAAATAAAGCATCCCATAAAACCAAAAATGTATGTAATGTTAGAAAAAATAAAAATACAATGTCTCTAAAAATAGATACGAAAAGGAATAATTCTTAAGTAAGAAACTCCACCAACTGAACTCCACTTCACGATCTAGTAATATATATCATGATCACTAACTCCATCCTAAAAATCTATAAAAATGATATATATAAGTATGGGTGATCATACAAGTATATATGGTAAGTTACTCCCTGAAAATTCTCATTCAAATGTATAAGAAGTATACTAAAGTATCAGTGAATAAACATTAAAACCAAATGATTTTCTATCCCAAGTCAACTACCAACCCATATCACCAAGACTCGCTCACTAAATCCACATACTAGTAGAGTAACATAGTAATCATTAAAATATATCAAGAAATGTAACTCACACCCACATCCCTACTAATCTAGTCACCCTCACCTCCCAATAACAAATTTCTTGGATATCCACATATCAAAACCATATACCACATCTGTATACTCCATGGCATGACCACATACCGTATACCACAACTACATAATAATTTTCATATATTCATTTTCATATATCTACCACCATGTATCTACTTCCATACCACATCCATGTATCATATTACCATGTTGTGTTTAAAAGAGATAACAGGAGAAGGTAAATAGTCATTCATCTATATCACTCACATCCTGGATGTTGGGAGTATTCTCAAAACCCAAAACCTCTTATGGGTGTCATTTAGGTTACCTGACATGGGTGTGAAGGTCCCGGGGCACAGAAAAAGTGGTTGGGCCCATGATAAACAATGGTTTTTCATTGATTTCCTTGGATTCCTCATTGGAACTAGATGAATAAAAATCCCAAAATCCTCAAGAAAATATATTTCACATGAAATTTATAATTAATTTATAAATAAGAATTACCACTTATATTGGAATTATATCTTCATTTTCAAATCAATTGAACTCTTCTTGTCATACTATCATTACATCAAAGGATTCAATTGTAGAATCCCTATAATAATATCCACATGTGTTCCAAAAACCTTGAAACAAGGGAGGAAGAGAATTGATTTTCTCTATTATTGATATTATTCTAGAAGTTCTCTCTACGGTTGAGAGAATCTCTAGAGAGGATTTTTTGTGCACAAAAATGTCTAACCATATAAATGATATAATCTAGTTTAAATGGTTAGGTTAGAGAATTGGTTATTTTACATGG
This sequence comes from Viscum album, assembly GCA_963277665.1. Lineage (NCBI taxonomy): Eukaryota > Viridiplantae > Streptophyta > Magnoliopsida > Santalales > Viscaceae > Viscum > Viscum album. Next base: position 1,052,948,294 of record OY728131.1, on the reverse strand, counting down.
GCCCTTAACCAATATCTTAATATTTAGCTAATCCCACATCAAATAATAATAACATCATTATTATTATTTCCTTTACATGTGAAAATATAAAAAATATTTAAATAAACTTTATTTAAATAATGATATTAAATATATCATTTCTTTCATATCCTTTAAATCGGTCTATCATTCCTCAAAAATTATCAAACCCTGAATAATAACTATTTATATAAATAAAAAAATATCACTTTATTATTTGTTCAATAAATAATAATATGATCAACATAACCCAAATACATTTTATTCTTTGAAACTATAGAATAATATTTATTCTGATATTAAATTCAAATTAGAATTTAACTTAGGTTCTGGATACACTTAGTGTGTGACCCTCTTGGCCTCTTTCTCAGTGAAATTAGGTTAACTAGCCTAAAATCCAATATCAACATCTAGAAACATATCAAGGCACTCATAGAGAAAGACATTAATATCACAATGACAAAAACCTCCTATGAATGATCACTATGTAATATAATCTCTCTGTCTCAATATCTCATCATGCATATTGCATACTTTTGTCATCAACCTATATGCTTGATATATCATTATTTAGCATTCCTGAAATGAACTCATTGATAAAATTACCATGGACATGAACATAACTATAAAGTTTCATTCCAATAAAAGGGCCTGAGATATCTACTTCCATTAACCCAAAGGGACAAATCCTTTATTGACTTATTCATTAATATCATATCAATTATGATGCGTCCAATGTATCCTACCTCATCACAACCATATGTCATTATGGTTTTCATTAATATATCAAAGTAAGTGACTCATGATATACATTGATAATAATATCAATTCTAAGGACCAATACACATGTCTAAATATAGTAATATCCGATGAAACATAAAACATCACTAGTGGAAAAAATGTTTAACACATCGGCATTTTTCATGTCAACTCTATATAACCGACGTGCAAAGCTATAAAAATGGATTTATCACATAGGTTATTGTATAACCGATGTGATAAATCGATGAAGATCAATTTTTTACATCGGTTATTTTATAACCGACATAATAAAAACTGAGATTAGATTTATCATGTCTTTTATTTTATAACCGACGTGGCATATCGAATTTGGGCGCTTTATCATGTTGGTTATTTTATAACCGACATGATAAAGAAAATATCAGTAATTTGTCATGACGATTATAAAAGAACCGATGTGATAAAGCACCATTTATAAGGACGGTTATAAAATAACTGACGTTATAAATAATTTTCGACGTCGGTTATTAAATAACCAATGTTATAAAAAAAATAGTTTATCACACTGGTTATTAAATAACCAATGTGATAAAGCTTTTAAATGATTTATCATGCCCCGTATTCAGTTATTCTATTTTCTTTGATCGGGCGACTTGCGACTCGTCTCTCTCACGTGGAAAAACTAGAAAATATTCTTTGAAGTTGTTCCCTCCAACCTCATTTTTCCAACATCATTCATCATCTTTATTAGCACCAGATCTATCAGGTCAACTCACAGCACTCAAGTAAACCTCACATGGCTTGGTTTCATTTTTTATTTTTCACAATTCCCTAAACTAATTTTTTGAGATGTTATTTTTCTATCTTTTTTCTTTCTATCATGGTAAGTTTCATAGTGTTCATTTATACCATGCTAAATTATTTTATGGTAAAATAAACCATAGAAGTGATATCATGCAAGTTTATGATTTTTGTGTGTTCTATCATGTGTGTGTGCGCGTACAAGGGGTGTCCAGGGGGGGTTGTCCAAGTGGGTGGGGGTGTCCAAGGGTGGGGGCTGTCCAAGGGGTGGGGGTGCCCAGGGGGTGTCAAAGGGGGTGGGGGTGGTGTCCAAGGGGGTGTGGGGGTTGTCCAAGGGGGGTGGGGGTGTCCAAGGGGGTGGGGGTGTCCAGGGGGTGAGGGGGTTGTCCAAGGGGGTAGGGGTGTCCAAGGGGTGGGGGTGGTGTCCAGGGGGGTGAGTGGGTTGTCCAATGGGGGTAGGGGTGTCCAGGGGGTGGGGGTGTCCAGGGGGATTTCCAGAGGGGTGGGAACTGTCTAGGGGGTGAGGGGGCTATCCATAGGGGGGGTTGTCCATGGGGTGGGGGCTGTCCAGAAGGTTGGGGGGTTGTCCAGGGGGTGGGGGCTGTCCAGAGGGGTGGGGGTTGTCCAAGGGGTGGTGGTGTCCATGGGGTGTCCAAGGGGGGTGGGGGTGGTGTCTAGGGGGGTGAGGGGGCTTTACAAGGGGGTAGGGGTGTCCAAGGGGGTAGGGGTGGGGGTGTCCAGGGGGTGGGGGTGGTGTCCAGGGGGGTGAGTGGGTTGTCCAAGGGGGTATGGGGTGTCCAGGGGGTGGGGGTGTCTAGGGGGTGGGGGGATGTTCAGAGGGGTTGGGGTTGTCTAGGAGGTGGGGGTTGTCCAAGGGGTGGTGGTGTCCAGGGGGTGTCCAAGGGGGTGGTGGTGTCCAGGGGGTGTCCAAGGGGGTGGGGGTGGTGTCTAGGGGTGAGGAATATTTCCAAGGGGGGTGGGGGTGTCCAGGGGTGGGGGTGGTGTTCAGGGGGTGAGGGGGATATTCAGGGGGTGGGGGTGTCCATGGGGGGTCGGGGGGTTTTCCAGGGGGTGGGGGGCTATCTAAGGGGGTGGTGGTGTCCAGGGGGTGTCCAAGGGGTGGGGGGTGGTGTCCAAGGGTGAGGGGGATTTCTAAGGGGGGTGGTTTCCAGGGGGGTGAGGGGATGTCCAGGGGGTGGGGTGTCCAGGGGGCTGAGGGGATGTCCAGGGGGGTTGGGGGGCCGTCCAGGGGGTGGGGGTTGTCCAAGGGGGGTGGTGGTGTCCAGGGGAGTACAAGGGGGTGGGGTGGTGTCCTGGGGGTGAGGGGGATTTCTAATGGGGTGGGGGTGGGGTGGTGTCCTGGGGGTGAGGGGGCTTTCCAATGGGGTGGGGGTGTCCAGGGGTGGGGGTGGTATCCAGGGGGGTGAGGGACTGTCCAGGGGGGGTGGGTGTGTCCAGCGGGTGTGGGGGTGTCCAGGGGGTGTCTAATGGGGTAGGGGGTTGGGGTGGTGTTTAGGGGTGAGGGGAATTTCCAAGGGGGTAGGGGTGTCCAGCGGGGTGAGGGGGTTATCCAGGGGGTGGGGGTGTACAGGGGGTGTCCAAGGGGGCAGGGGGTGGTTTCTAGGGGTGGGGTGTCCAGGGGGTGGGGGTGGTGTCCAGGGGGTGAGTGGGTTGTCCAAGGGGGTAGGGGGTATCTAGGGGGTGTCCATAGGGGTGGGGGTGTTATTTAGAGGGTGGGGGATATCCAGGGGGTGGTGTCCAGGGGGTGTCCAAGGGGGTGGGGTGGTTTCCAATGGGGTAGGGGGTTGGACATCCCCATCACCCCCCTAGACACCACTCCCCCACCCCCCCACCCCTGTACACCCCCCACCCTCATGGACACCCCCCCCCCCCACCCCCTGGATAGGCCCCCTCCCCCTAGACACCCCTACCCCCTTGGACACCCTGGACAGCCCCTACCCCCGTGGACAGCCCCTACCCCCCTTGGACAGCCCCCACCACCCCCCTTGGACAGCCCCTACCCCCTTGGTATATATATATCCTAACGGTTTCATTGAAATTGTTGGAATATTTTAACTTCAGGTAGTCTATACCAACGGTTCCTATAGAATTGTTGGTATAGGGTTATTGCAACGACCATCATGCCAACGGTGTGTGAAACCATTGGGGTATTCTATCCCAATGGTTTCAGGGGTTATCCCAATGGTTTCAAATCGTTGGGATATGTGTAATTTTCAGTAGTGAATGTATATATATTTTAATATTTATACTTCATATTTATTTTTTACAAAAGGGTGAATTTGGTATCCAGTTGCACCAGGATGTATTCTTTGTGTACCTTAAGAAGAAAGGATTCAAGATGAATTTAAAACTATTATATCTAACTATGTTTTATTTTTAAAATCATTTTCATGCATATTTTTTTCAAATACGCATAGATTTGTTTTATATTTCAAAAAAAATACATTCAAATTATGATATTTTCATATAAATATATATTTGTCTTATCTTAAAAAGATGTATAATTTTGATATTTGTCACAGGTAATAATGAGTTGAAGTTGGATTATGGAACATCAAATGAGTAATGAATATGGGGAAGGTGTTGATGCCTTTTTTGAATTTTCTAAATGAAATGTTCCAAGCAGTGACGTTTTTTCTGTACATGCCTGAAATGTTTGAATATAAAGAAGTTGAAAAGTAGAGAGATCAAAGATCGTCTGATTCATCATGGTTTTAATCTGAGTTATAACCCTTGGATTTGGCATGGTGAAACTAGACAAAATGTCAGATCTATTGATGATGATGATTTTCAAGATAGTAACTCCAATGGAATTGAAGAAATGATTCGTGATATTACAGCAGAACAAATTGAGATAGAACCGAAAGTTGCACGTCCATATGGTGATGCTGAAAAACCATTATATCCTGGTTGTGTGGATTTTACAGTTTTGTCGGCGGTGTTAAGATTAATTAACCTGAAGTCGAAACATGGATGGAGTGATAGAAGTTTTACAGAGCTTCTACAATTATTGAAAGACATTCTTCCAAAAGACAATGATCTTCCAGATTGAAATTATAAGGCCAAGAAAATATTATGCCCGATGGGATTGGGATACAAGAAAATACATTCATGTCTGAATGACTGTATGATATATAGGAAGGAATATGAATTTTTTCCAGAGTTTCCTAAATGTGGGACATCACGGTATAAGTTTAAAGAAAAATCACAGGTTGATGTAGAGATTACATAGATCCCTTCCAAGGTATTTTGCAATCTTCCTATAATTCATCATTTGAAACATTTATTTTCTAATTCACATGATGAAAAAAGGTTAATATGGTATGCTAATTAGTAGATATGTGATGGAAAAATACGCCATCTAGATGATTTTCCATAATGGAAGAAAATTGATGAGAGGTATCCTACATTTGGAAATGAAATTAGAAATCTCAGAATAGGTTTGTGCACAGATGTAATGAATCCATATCGAACCCTCAGTAGAACACATAGTTCATGGCCTATTTTATTGGTAATTTACAACCTCTCTCCTAAAGTTTTTATGAAGCACAAATATTTCATGTTGATTATAATTATATCTGGTCCGAAGAAACCTGGAAATGATATTGATGTTTTCTTATCACCATTGATTTATGATTTGAAACTTTTATGGGAGGATGGTATTAGGGTGTGTGATTATTATAAAATGGAATATTTTCAACTGCATGTAGTGCTTATGTTCACTATAAATGACTTCCTATCATATGAAAATTTGTCTGGATATAGTGTTAAAGTGCATAAATCATGTCCAATTTGAAAACAATAGACTTCATATTGTCAATTTCGTCATGGGAGGAAAATTGTATACATGGGTCATCAAATTTTTTTTGCCTATGGATCACTCTTATAGAAGACTAAAATGGTCATTCAATGTCTCACAAGAATTTGATATTGCTCCAAAACATTTATTCCCCGATGTGTATTTTGAGGGGGTGGAAAACCTTGATGTGACATTGGGAAAGACACAGAAATCTGGTAATGATAGACATATTTGGAAAAAAATGTCAATATTTTTTGAGATACCATATTGAAGATATCATGAAGTGAAACATAATATTAATGTCATGCATGTGGAGAAGAATATTTCTGAAAGTTTGATTAGAACATTTTTGGATATTAAAGGGAAGACCAAAGATGGGTTGAATGCAAGATTAGACTTACTATCGATGGGAATACATTTGGAGTTAGCTCTCACTCCTAATAGAAGATGAAAATTTCTTTCCCCGGCTTGTCATGCATTATCCAAGAGGGAGAAAATTATCTTTTTTCAGTGTCTTCATGATATCAAAGTGCCAAAACATTATTCTTCAAATGTAAAAAATTTTGTCTCTTTGAAGGATTTGAAGTTGATAGGTATGAAATCGCATGATTGTCACGTCATGATGCAACAACTTCTACCAGTTGGATTGCATGGAATATTGCCCATCTATGTAAGAAAGACTATAATGAAGTTGTTTTATTTTTTCAATTCAATTTGTAATAAGGTGATTGATGTGAATTCTTTGAACATTTTGGAAAAGGATGCAAATTCTATACTTTTTCAATTGGAAATGTATTTTCCTCCATATTTTTTTGATATAATGGTGCATTTAATGATTCATCTAGTTTGAGAAATAAATTTTTGTGGACCTGTTATCTTTATTGGATGTATCCTTTTGAAAGTTATATGAAAATATTGAAGGGGTATGTTAAGAATCCATATCAACCAGAAGCCTCTATTATTGAAAAGTATATTTATGAGGAGGTTGTGGAGTTTTGTGCGAGCTACTTGGCTACGGTGAAGCACATAGGTTTGCCTCTATCTCACCATGAATGAGTTAATAATGAGGGAAAGGGGATTCATGGCTTGAAATTCAAATCATTGTCAGCTGAACAGATAAATAAGTTAGAATTATACATCTTGAATAATATATTTTATGCTCAACCGTATATCACATTGCATATTAATGAGTTGAAACAATTTCATTCAAAGAAGAAAGAAATGTGGATTTTGAATGATCACAACAAAACATTTTTTTCATGGTTTAAAAATACCTTGCTTGGTAGATCAGATGTATCAGAGACATTAATATGGTTAGTGGGTGGTCCATGTTTAAATGTGATAACATGGTTCGGTTATGACATTAATGGCTATACATTTCATACGAAAGCTCAAGAAAACAGAAGTGTAGTTCGGAATAGTGGTGTATTGGTGTTTGTAGAAGCAATGAATTTTTTGAATTTTAAAGAAAAAAACCCAATTTTTGCATCAAGTGTATATTATGGAGTCATTGGATAAATATGGGAGGTTGATTACTTTAAAAGTAAAGTTTCTGATTTTAACTGCAAATGGTTTATCGGTAACAACAGTGTCAGACACAATGAATTTGGAATGATATTTTTTAATCTGAATAGATTGGAAGACACAACATATTCTTTTATAATGGAAACACATGCAAAACATATTTTCTATGTAGTTAATCAATCAGATATAGAGTGGTATGTTTTTTTACAAGGGAAAAAACAATATGTTGGTGAGGATAAACTTGATGAAGATGTTGATTTATGTGAGATCCCTACTTCCATGGAAATATTATCATTACATAATGATGAGCATGTTGAAGACATGGTTTGTTCCATAAGGAATGATCATGACGAAGGAATTTGGGAAAACAACCCATTTGTACATTCCTAATATTATAGGAAACATATGTTTATTTCTTTTTTACATTTATTATTTTCATAAAATGTTAGATATTGTAATTTTTTCTTTATTAAAATGCGTATTAAAACAAATAAGTAGAAGTTTTTGTTAATTTTAATTTTGTTTAGTTTAGTTTATCATGTTTACCATTACGTAAATTATATATCTATTATTTTTGTTGAATGATAATTACTTTACCATGTTTACCATGTTTACCATGTTTACCATGTTTACCATGTTTACCATGTTTACCATGTTTACTATGTTTACCATGTCTACCATGTCTACCATGTCTACCATGTTTAATATGTTTACCATGTTTACCATGTTTACCATGTTTACCATGTTTACCATGTTTACCATGTTTACCATGCTTACCATGTTTACCATGTTTACCATGTATACCATGTTTACTATAGTTTAATATAGTTTACCTTTATGTAACTTATATATTTATTGATTTTTTTGAATGAAAATTACACTACCATGTTTACCATCTTTACCATATTTACCATTGTTTAACATTATTTCCATATTAACCATGTTTACTATTACATAACTTAGTTCAATTTTCCATTTTTTTGTTTACATTAGTATTGTAATATCTGAATTTGTATATTTGTGAACTAATGTTTGTTTTTTTTATTTGAAGGATAATGACAGATCAATCAGTTGATCAACCACATGATTCTAGAGATGAGCATAATGATCATACCTCTGGGGAGGTATATTCACATGCTCCTCTTTATGTTCCCCCAATCTTCCTCATGTGCTCCTATAATGACAAAGAAGAGTTCAAGAGTTGGTAAACGTGGGTGCACAAGTTTACCAAAATTATCACTTGCCCGTACGCAAGACCAGAGGATACTCGTTGATTTTGATGAGAATGATATTCCTAGAGGTCCAAATGAAAAAGATTTTAAGAGTTTTGTATCAACTCAGGGTAAGAGAAAAGTAAGCATTTTGTATGATGATTGGAGAAGTGTGGACAGATTGATAATATCTCAGTTGTGGGAGACAATTTTGGTAAGATCTTTTTCTATTGTTTTCCTATTCCTTAAATGTTTCTAGTATAATATGTTTTACCTCTTCTTTATCAGATGACATTTTATATTCCTGACACTAGAGGAGTTGGGAATAAATTCTTATCGATGGCTGCTAGGAGATGAAGGGATTTCAAATAAACCCTCACATTTAATTTCATTTTTTGTCATAGTATTCATGACAATCTATGTCATATATATCCTTTCATAGATGAAGACACGTAGATATAGTTTGTTGAAAGTAGAAGAAAAGATTCATTTTTGGTAAGGGCAATGTAAACTTTTATAAACTTTATTATATAAATGATATTATTAATGTTTTGTTAATGATTTCTTATTCTTAATTTACAGAAAACAAGGAAATCTCATCAAGAGATCCAATATAAAGATGTATTCCCTTATAGTTTATCTTGGGGAGGGTATACATTATTGGAAGAAAAAATGATGGTGGAAAAAATACAAAAAACTGAGAGCTGAGTCTTCAAAATCTAGAGAGGTTGCCTCTCCATCCCCTCTATCTAGACATGAAAAATGGAAGAGAGCTCGGATGGGCAAAAAGGGGAAATATCTTTCAAAAGATTCGAGAATCGTAGCTGAGAGGATTGTAAGATATTTATTTTATTTATTTAAGTTAACTATATTCTTTATATAATTTGATTCATTACATAAATGTTCAATTAATTAATATAGGATTCTTTTGAGGAGCAGAGCTCACAGGGGGGTATTTATAGCTGCTAGGAGGCAAGATATTTTATCTGTAGCATTGGGAAATCCCAAACATCCTGGTCGTGTATAAGGATATCTAACGGGTGTATCGGTAAGAAAAGTGTTGCCACATTCTTCAACTTCTTCCATTGAGGGTGTTTATAAAAAAAATAGAATCCTTGGAGGATGAAGTTCATAATATTAATGTGATGGTGGAGGAAAAGATTAGAGTATCGGTGCAGTCTATGTTTGAAGACATGCAAAGACAATTTCAGACTACAACTCCCACTCCTCCACCTCCCCTTGCAGACCCCATTATTTATCCTCCACCTCTGCCAGTAGCTCCCACTCCCCCACCTCAGCCTGCGGACCCCATTTTTTATCCTACTCCTCTGCTGCAGCTTCCTACTTATTGCGAGTTGTATTTTGATGATCCTCAACATCATATAGTTGCATATTGGATGGTATATTGTATAGGATATACAGTTCGTCATCAACAGTTAGAGGTAGAGCATCATAGGGTCACTTTATAGGATATTATAGAAAGATCGGCTCGAGTACCATTACCTACAGATGAGGTGACGACAGTTGGACATAGTATCGACCATTTTTTAATTTGGCCATCCAGACTTCTGTGACTCATTACCATAGAGGTATGTATGTTATATATTCTATTTTATTTTTTTATTAAAGTTGTTTTAATATTTGAAAACTAATATATTTTTCTATTTATTTTTATAGGAATACTTCAAAGGTAAATAAATACTACATAGATAACAACAAAGACAAATGGCTATGACATCAGATACAGATTCTAGTAGTCTTGATAGATTGTCAAGATATTCAAATTTTTTGGTGGATCATTATGAGTTTCCAATGGAATCTCATGTTTGTGGATGTGCAATAAATGTGAGGATTTTGAAAAATGATATCATGGAGCTTGTTATTGGACATAAGTTGGGCATCAACGTGGTGAAAATTTTTTCCATGTAAGTCTTAACACCTTTTCCCTGAATTATATTTATTAAAAATGTATACTTATGTCTATTTTTTATTAGGTATCTTTATAACATGCATGAGAAGAATGAGCGGACAGATGTATATGGATTCATGGACCCTCATTTTATTTCCCCTGAAGCACATGCATTGGATGAGGAACAAAGAATGCTTTATATTGCTGAAAGATTTGAACAGAATATAATCACACAGTGTTGGATGATGCCTTTTTGTGATAGGTATGAAACATATCTCTGGAAAATAGTTCATTATATTTTAACATAAAAAACCACTAACCTTAAATTTTATTTTATAAGTGATCATTGGATGTTAGGTGTTTTTTTCCGAAGGGAGAAAACACTTTATTGGATATGCTCTGTCCATGGCGATATACGGGAAAGTTTTAAGAATATATTGGAAAAGTAAGTTTAAATTTATTAATAGTTTTATATATTATTTAATTTTAAATTTATCCCATTTGTATTATTTTCTAACAGGGGATGGGTCTACTTTCGAAAAAACACAAAGAAAATGAGTGCCAAGATCAAATATGTAAAATTAAAGGTAAATATCCATTTATAATTTGTACTTTTTGATGTATTACATAAAAATAATATTTTGAATTTACACTCATTTAAACAGAATTTTCATGAACAAAAAGGCGTCATCGAATGTGGATATTATATGTTAAGATTTATGTATGAAATAATTATAGTCAGAACACTTGTGAACTTTGACCTGGTAAGATTTCCTTTTAAACTTTTCCATAATATTTCATTTGATTTATTCATTATACATGTTAACTACTATCCTTTTAATTTTTAGCTATTTGATGACCCTCAACCCTATATTTCTCAAGAGTTCAAACACTTACAAGTGGAATGGTCAAATTATTTTTTAGGTTTGATTGGATTTTAGTTTTTTTGTAGTGTAAAATGTAATTTTGAATATTTTCATTATGATTGTGTATTTGGTAGTCTTTTAAGTTGGATTTAGGTTTTTTTAGTTGACATTGTAGGTTTTGAATGTTATATATGTGAATGTTTTTTTCTTTTCTTTTTGTTTTGGTCTAGTTCTGATGGTTTTTCTGGTATGGATTCTGGTCTTGGGGGGTTTCCAGGGGTGTGGGGGTTTCCAGTGGGGTGGGGGTTTCTAGGGGTGTGGGAGGGTTGTTCAATGGGGTGGGGTTTCCATGGTGGTGGGAGGGTGTCTAGGGTGTGGGAGGGTTGTCTAGGGGTGGGGTTTATCCAGGAGGGTGGGGGCTATCCAGGGGGTGTCCAGGGGTTTGGGGGTGTCCAGTGGGGTGGGGGTTCTAGGGGTGTGGGAGGTATGTCCAGTGGGGTGGGGGTTTCTATGGGTGTGGGAGGGTTGTCCAATGGGGTGGGGTGTCCAGGGTGTCCATGGGGGTGGGAGGGTTTCCAGGAGGGTGGGAGGGCTGTCCAGGGGAGTGGGGGTTGTCCAAGAGGGTGGGGGTTGTCCATGGGGTATCCAGGGGTGTGGGGGTGTACAGTGGGGCGGGGGGTTTAGGGGTGTGGGAGGCATGTCCAGTGGGGTGGGGTGTCCAGGGTTCTATGGGGGTGGAAGGGTGTCCATGAGGGTGGGAGGGCTGTCCAGGGGGTGGGGGATGTCCAGGAGGGTGGGGGTCTGTCCAGGGGGTGTCCAGGGGGGTGGGGGTGTCCGGTGGTGTGGGGGTTTTTTAGGGGTGTGAGAGGGTTGTCCAGTGGGGTGGGGGTGTCCAAGGTGTCCATGGGGGTGGGAGGGTGTCCAGGAGGGTGGGAGGGATGTCCAGGGGAGTGGGGGATTTCCAGGAGGGTGGGGGCTATCCAGGGGGTGTCTAGGGGTGGGGGTGGGGGGGGTTTCAGGGGTGTAAGAGGGTTTTCTAGTGGGGTGGGGGTGTACAGGGTGTCCATGGGGGTGGGAGGGTGTCCAGGAGAGTGGGAGGGCTGTCTAGGGGGTGGGGGCTGTCCAGGAGGGTGGGGAGTTGTCCAAGGGTGTGGGGGTGTTCAGTGGGGTGGAGGGGTTTCCAGGGGTGTGGGAGGGTTATCTAGAGGGGTGGGGGTGTCCAGGGTGTCCATGGGGGTGGGAGGGTGTCCAGGAGGGTAGGAGGGATGTCCAGGGGAGTGGGGGACTGTCCAGAAGGTGTCTAGAGGTGTGGGGGTGTCCAGGGGGTGGGGGTTTTCAGTGGTGTGGGAGGGCTATCCAGTGGGGTGGGGGTGTCCAGGGTGTCCATGGGGGTGGGAGGGTGTCCAGGAGGGTATGAGGGATGTCCAGGGGTGGGGTCTGTCCAAGATGGTGGGGGTGTCCAGGGGTCGTCTAGGGGTGTGGAGGGGTGTCCGGTGGGGTGGGGGTTTCCAAGGGTGTGGGAGGGTTTTCCAGTGGGTTGGAGGTGTTTAGGGTGTCCATGGGGGTCGGAGGGTGTCTAGAAGGGTGGGAGGGCTGTCCAGGGGAGTGGGGGCTATCCAGGAGGGTGAGGGGCTTTCCAGGGGGTGTCCAAGGGTGTGGGGTGTCCAAGGGGTGGAGGAGGGTTTCCAGGGGTGTGGGAGGGATGTCTAGTGGGGTGGGGGGTCCGAGGTGTCCATGGGGGTGGGAGGGTGTCCAAGAGGGTGGGAGAGCTGTCCAAAGGGTGGGGGTTGTCTAGGAGGATGGTGGGGTTATCCAGGGGTGTGGGGGTGTCCAGTGGGGTGGGGGGTTTCCAAGGGTGTGGGAGGGCTATCCAGTGGGGTGGGGGTTTTGGTCTAGTTTTAGTCTGGTTTTGGTCTGTTTTTGGTTTGTTTCATGTCTTCTTTGGTAGGTAATATTTGTGGTTTAATGGTTTTATTAAAAAAAATTGGTTTTTACGTCGGTTATTTTATAACCGACGTAAAAAATGCATAGGAATGGGTTTTAACGTCGGTTATTTGAAAACTGACGTAACAAATGCATGGGAATGGGTTTTTACGTTGGTTATTTCATAATCGAGGTAATAAATGGAATGGAATAGTTTTTTACATTGGTTATTTTATAACCAATGTAGTATATATGTTTTCACGTCGGTTATTATTTAACCGACATGAAAAAACTCTTGGAATACTGGTTTATCACGTCAGTTATGAAAATAACCAACGTGATAAACTCGTTTTTCACGTCGGTTATTCAATAACTAACCTCCTACTCTAATGGCCCAAAGACCTTCATTTTTTATTGATTTTTTGATAATCCACCTTTCAAGGGGTGAGGTGGAACCCTTACAAGGCCCGTAGGCGTAAGTATTACATGGCCCGTAGGCCTTAAAGTAATTCATTGCTCGTAGGCTTCAAACATTACATACAACCCATACTAACTACTTGGAACTGCCCCTCCCCAGCATCTTCATTGTGAAATCAGCTCTCCACCTTCGCATGGCTGTTCGGCTAGGCATTCTCGTGCATGCACAGGCTTGTCCCGATGGTAGGTGTCATACCCTCTCATTCTTGCAATCTGTTTATCTTCTACTGTGGTGAAAGCTCCTTGCTCATCCTCCTTGTAGAGCTTATTCCTTGTAGGTTATCTGGTTTGCATCTGCACTTAAGTTGCATAGTTTATTACGTTGGTTATTATATAATCGATGTAAAAAAGTATATACCATGTCAGTTATTTAAAAACCGATGTAATAAATCACGACTTCGAAGCATTTTCCACATTGGTTTTTGAGGAACTGATGTGAAAAATGCTTTGGATTTTTGGTTTTTATGTCGGTTTTAAAATAACCGACATAAAAAACAATGTTTATAATGTCTCCTGTAATAACATCAGCCAAAAGAAGACGTAAAAAATAAAAAATAACCACCATAAAAACATTTTCTACACTAGTGCATATGGAATTTCTATGGGTGGGTATGTTCTCATAACCTCTACTCTTAGAGATTACTGAATGAGAAATTCATGACAAGAAGTCTCAATGTATAATGAGCCGCCTACCCTAATTTTCTACATTTTTTGTATCCCATCAGATAGATTTCATGTGGTCATAGAACATATATTTAAGAATAACGTCATAGAATTTCAAGGTTCTCATCATAGAAGGGAACTGGTATGACCTTTCGATGCGACAAATACTCTAAGGACATTATCACATTAATGATACACAAAAGAACACACATCATGTGATAAGATATTTATTAATATTCAAGTCCTTGAATATATAGGTAATCATATGTAAAAAGTATTTAATTATATGGTACAAACTTCAATAGGTTGTTGTGTATAATAAATAGGAAAACATAAGATCATATATAAATAAGACATAATCCCAGACTTGGGTCCACTTCCTGTCACAAAACTTATACAACCATGACTCATCACCACAACATTACTATTACACTAATCAATAATCCCTAAAACCTCTAACCACACCACATGGAAACACCACTACCACACAAAAAAACACATCTCCTTTCTATTCTGTGTCTCTTTATTGGTTCTGCATTATTCATTACTAGGCATATTTATTTTATATTTCCACATTATATTTTAGCAACTACAGTTTCACATAAACTACTTCAATTTTTCAACATTTACATTTCAATTACCACACATGATGCTTCCTCCACTTTACTTAATTATATTCATCCCATTATTTATTCATCATAACTTGTTTCTCATTTCATGTTATTAAATTAAATTATTTATTATTGCATGCTTCCACGTATATGGTTATTACCATACATTATCCATACCAACTACATCAAAGTATTGCAACATCGTATCATATCAACACCTATTTAAAAAACAATTCTATTTCTTCATCTCTTCTTTATAAAACTACTGCTTCATGTTTAATATAAAAAAATAAACAAAAAAATCCAGATTTCCAATTTTTTACTACTTGTAAAACATATTTGATACACTTACCACCAATTTTAATTCAATTACTTATCTTTGTTAGTTTTGTTTCATCACTTCATCCAAATAAAACTAAATGATTCTAAAACCACATTAACACAATAATAGATAAAAGACGATATGAATAACCTACCTTTGAGCAAAGCTTAAAATAATGTAATACCAAAGAGAGATGATAATCGATAATCAAATGCCTAAAAACTCACAAGGATCCCCCACCAAACCTATAACATATCAATCCCTCTTCAATACATCTTAAATACCTCATCAAAATAATGACCCATAGACTATTATAAGACTAAGATAAGATCTAATGTGATAATAGAAGATAGATAGGAAAGAAGAGTGTCTTAGATCACAAGAAGTTAATCTCTCGAGGCTAATGACTTAAGAGTCCTCCAATGGCATCCAAAATCACCAAAACCAAGTTTCTAGGATTCCAAGTGGAAAATAGGAATTTAAAAAAGGGAAGAGAAGCCTAAAATTTATAATAAAACTTGGTATTATCAAACCATGGTGTGGTGAGATTAACCCATGATGTGGTTTAACTTGGTCGATAATGATCTAGAAACCACGTCACCTTAAAATTCTCACTCCCCTTAATCTCATTAGTTTTTCAATTCATAAAAATACCCATCGACTAAACCACAACATAGACACCATAGACCATAACATGGTCCTTTGATCTTTTCTTCGAACCATAGAATGTCCACAATGTAATGTTCACTAAACACATCATTTTCAACCATGATAAACAACCATAAGAATTTAGACCCTCCTCATTAAGACGTGGATTTTTATTCAAACCATAGCATCCAAAATAGAGACTACCACATCATAGTTTAAATCACAATATAATCCAACTCCAAAATGGTTATATTCAAATCTATCTACTCTTTCTTATAAAAATAATCACACTACAATGACCCCAACTACAACCATGATCAAACAACAAAAATCATGATGTACTGAAGGTAATACCATGATGTATTTCATCCAAAGAAATAAAAACGCATTTATTAATCCACAATTCACCTCCAAATTCACTTCTTCCACCTCCTTCACCTATAAAACACAAAGTGAGGACAAAGAAAATGTGTCCCTCTATATGTAATCTGATCAAAGTCATTCATGTGTTTTCAAATCTTTGATTATATGATAATATGTTTTGGGAATGTATTGTCTCAACAATACCCTATAAATTTTATTGATTTTGATGCTCACAAATACCTTTGATTGTTTTACTAATGATATTACTTTAAGAGTATTTCAGGAAATTGATATTCTTTATATTCCTTATTTTTTAATTATATTCAAGCTTATAATTCACATGAAATATTCTTCAAAGTGTTTGAAATTATCTTAAGCATGTTCTGGAAACAATATTCATACAATAATGACCCGCCAATTCTCATTTTATTGAGAGTACAATGAGTCATTACTAGGCCATAAGCGACATCCCCAAGATGCCAAAGGCTGGCAATAAATGTCAAAGGGTTTCAAATACAAATTGGGGGATGATTTACCCTTTAGAAAATAACCCATAAACCAACCAAGCATAACCAAACATTCTATATATGATGCATGAACAAATAAAAGACTAACTCATGCATTACCAAAAGAGAACTACATTGTTCCACAAACCAACACAATATCAAAGTACCAAGCAGAAGAATAAACAAAATACCCAAACAAGCCAAGACACACTCCACAGCTCCACACCGAGCTCCATGCACCAAGCACCACCACATCTCCTAAGCGTCACCACGAACCACTAGTAATGAGATACCTTACCTTTACCTGTGTCTCGGAATACAACATCTGAAAAAGCACCAAAGTTCCAAAGTAGGGGTGAGTATAAAACTCGGTAGGTTTTCCCCAATGACTTCCCTACTCATGCCACTAGGATAGAAGAGTTAGAAAAAATTATATAAAACATTTTATATAAAACATTTTCTCAAAACAGTTTATAACTAAATATAAACAAGTTTCCAAAACCATTCATAACCAAAGGCCTTCCAAGAGCAATTGAAACCAATTTTCTAGCAAGATATTTTTCCAGAAAAATAACCAAACAAGATTTAGAACCATTTCACAAACATCTTGTTTTGGAATACCCAACCATTTCACAAACCCATGAAATAAACCATGCATGCTACGTTATGATAGTTTCATACTCATGAGCGGTCTCTCGTCGATCTATCAAGTCGTCACAAGGTAATTATTTCCCAAGTTCCATTACACCTTTGGCACCGAGCACAAGTTCATATTTCAACCAAGCCTCGTACGTATAGTTACCAAGTGCCATTAAACATTTAGCACCAAGCACAAGGTCATATTTCAAACAAGCCTCGTACAATGCAACATGAACACACACCATATGTTCCCAAAAATCATTCCAAAACAATTCTTTCAATAAAAACACCTTTTTATTGAAAACCATTTTCGTCAAAACCATTTCAATTCCAAACCATTTCAATTCCAAACCATTTCAATAAAACTCCCTTTTTATTGAAAACCAATTACATCAAAGTCATTTCAATCTCAAACCATTTCAATAAAACCCCCTTTTTATTGAAAACCCATTTTCATCAAACCCTTTCCAATTTCAACAAATCCATAATTTAAAATTAACATTTTAAATTCAAGAAGCCAAAACACTTTTCACAACAATACCCCAAGATTTCACAATTTCACTAAAACCTTAAATCATCACTAAAGAAGATTTATTCCATGCTTTTCACAATAAATTTCATTTAAATAAACCAATTTGAAACTAATACAACCAATTCTAACAATAAGAGTCGAGAGTGAAGCCTCCTACCTCAATGGTTTTGATGAAAACCACAACGGTCGAAGAACGCTCAAGAAAACTGGGCTGATTCACCAAGGATCCTCCTTAAATCTCTTCTCCTAACACAAACAAGACCAAAAATCATCATATTTGTCATCCACACACTTAGATCTACCCATAATGGGTGTAGATCTAAAAAATAGAGAGAAGAGGAGAAATAGATCTAAGTAGATCTAATAAACCAAACAAGAACGATCGCATACCTCAAGAAGCCGGCTTCGATTCGTTAATAGAAGCCTTCGGATCACCTCCGGAATGATAGGAGAACCCTCATTGACCTTAGGAGAATCAAAATCTCGATTTAGGGCTGCTTAGAATCTTAAACGAGGCATTTAGAGGCAAAAACGCATGAGATCTACAATTTAAGGATCTCATTTAAGTGGACGCATGGTTAGTTCGCACGTTTTGACAAACTGTGCGCTAATTGTGCATTAGCTACTACCTCAGTCACCCTTCTCACATGGTTTGGATACACGGTTAGACAAACTATGTGCCACCTATGCGGAAGCCACTGCCTCTAAGACCAACTACGCATGGTTTGGCCACACGGTTTAGACAAATCGTGCATCGCCCGTGCGACTTCCCATTTTGCCTCAAAACTCATTCCAAGTTCTCCCGACTCTCCCATTCATCACCCTTAACTTTAAAACCATTAAAAGCATCAATAAAGGGTTACATACCAGAAACCGAGGGTACTAAATTCTCCCCACAATTGGTCTTTCCATCCTCAGAAAGTAGAAAACCTTCAGCCAAATGAAAGAGTTCCGGCCACTGCTCCTTTATTTCCTTTTCACGTTCCCAAGTCTCTTCCTGAATCTGACCGTACTGCCATAAAACCCGCACCAGACTGAGGCTTTTTCCACACAAGACTTTCTCTTGAATATCCACATTTCATACCAGGATATGTATCAATGAAGCATCTGGCTCTAGGTCAATGTGATCCCATCTGATCACATGGTCAGGATCAGGCTGATACTTTTTCAATTAGGATACATGGAACACATTATGCACCCAACTAAACCATGGTGGTAATGCCAACCGATATTCCACCACTCCAACCTGTTCCAGTATCTCAAAAAGGAAAATGTATTGAGGAGATAACTTGCCCTGCTTCCCAAAATGACGATGTTCAAGCCTTGGAGAGATCCTCAAGAAGACATGATCACAAACAACAAATGACAACGGTCTTCGACGGTGATCTGCATAAGATTTCTGACGACTCTGAGACATCTCCATCCTCTTTCTAATCAAATGAATCTTCTTCGTTGTTTCTTGGACAAGGCTTGGCCCAACTAGTATAGTTTCACCAGTTTCCACCCAGCATAGTGGAGAACGACAAGGACGCCCATACAATGCTTCAAACGGAGCCATGCGTATTGAGGCTTAATAGTTATTATTGTATGAGAACTCCACTAAGGGTATATGCTCCTCCCATGAGCCACAAAAATCCATTACACAAGCCCGCAACATATCTTCCAAAGTTTGTATCATCTGCTTGGATTGCCCATCCATCTAAGGATGACATGTCGTGCTCATCGTCAACTGAGTCCCAAGGGCTTGCTGTAATGATTTCTAGAAACGAGATGTGAACCTTGGATCTCTATCTGAGACTATAGACACTGGTACACCATGCCTCTTTACCACTTATCAGATATAGATTTTTGAAAGATCTTCCACCGTATGAGTTTCACGAATAGGGATGAAATGGGCCGACTTGGTTAGACGATCCACTATCACCCAAATGGAATCGTGTTTCCGGACCATTCTTGGAAGACTTGTAACAAAATACATTTCTATTTGATCCCATTTACACACTGGGATAGGTAAATATTGTAACATACTAGCTGGTCTCTGATGCTCTGCTTTAACCTGTTGACAAGTCAAACACCGTGAGATGAACTCGGCCACCTTCCTTTTCATGCCGCTCCACCAAAACTACGTTTTCAACACCTTATACATTTTCTGTGTACCCGGATGTACAACCCATCTTGAATGGTGGTAATCATGAAGGAGTTGTTCCTGACAAACCATAGGTACAAACATCTGATCTATAAAACACAAAACTGAACCCCCATCAAGTTTCCAGCCATCAATGGTCTCCCCACCATTGAGTTTTGAACTTACAACTAGACATTCTGCATCAGATGTTTGTGCTTCTTTGATCATCTTTACCAAATCAGGAACAAGCGTAACTGAAAATAAAACTACAACATCACCTCAGTTTTCATATTCCACATGCATGTCGGCTAAGACTGACATCAACTGCTATTCATTTGAAGCTTCTTTCACCAAGTGAGAATATGACTTTCTACTCAATGCATCCACCACCGAATTTCCATTGTCGGGTGTGTACATTAAGACAAAAGTCAAACATTTGGAGATACTCTATCCACCTCCTCTGCCTCAGATTCAAATCTCACTGTGAGAAAATGTGTTTCAAGATTTTTTGATCCGTAAACACAGTAAATTTCTCACCAAAGAGATAATGTATCCATGTTTTCAATGCATGGATGACTGTAGCCAACTCCAAATCATGTGTTGGGTAATTCTTCTCATGCTCCCTCAACTGCCTTGAACCATAAGCAACCACATGGTCTCTTTTCATGAGAACACAACCCAACCCTAATCCTGAAGCATCACAATACACCACATACCCCTGTCTTGATTCAGGAAAGATCAAGATGGGTGTCGATGTAAGACGAACCTTCAGTTCCTAAAAAGACTTCTGACATTCTTCTGTCCATTGGAATGGAACATTCTTCTTTTTCAGGGCTATCATTGGTGATTCTAGTCATGATAAATCATGCACAAAGCGTCGGTAGTAACTAGCTAGACCAAGAAAACTTCGTATCTCGAACACATTCTTTGGTGGTTTCCAAGAGATAATGGCTTCTATCTTCTCAGGATCAACAGAAACACCTTTCTCAGAAATGACATGGCCAAGGAAACTTACTTCCCGTATCCAAAAATCACACTTTGATAATTTGGCATACAGACGATGTTCTCTCAAGATTTGTAACATTGTTTCTAGGTGAACCTCATGATCAGCCCTTGTTTTTTAATATACCAAGATATCATCCACAAACACCACAACAAAAGAATACAGATATCGCTAAAATATCTGATTTATCAAATCCATGAAGACCACTGGTGCATTCATTAGACCAAAAGGCATGACTACATATTCTTAGTGTCTATATCTACTTCTGAAAGCTGTCTTTGGGATATCCTCCTTCTAAACTTGCAATTGGTGATATCCTGATCGCAAGTCAATCTTGGAGAACCACTGAGCTCCCCTTAATTGATTGAATAGATAATCAATGCGTGGAAGTGGATATCTATTCTTTATCATAACTTGGTTAAGCTTATGATAATCAAAACATAGCTGAAGAGTTCCATCTGCCTTTTTCACGAACAAAACTGGTGTTTCCCACGAAGATGTACTTGGTCGAATGAAACCCTTGCTTTCCAGCTCTTCTAAATACACTTTCAATTCTCATAACTCTGTTGGTGCCATCCTATAATATGGAAGGGAAATAGGACTGGTCCCTGGAAGGAGATCAATCGTAAACTCCACTTCCCTTAGAGGTGGTAACCCTGAGAAGTTATTGGGAAAGACATCTAGAAATTGATTTACAACAGCTGGAAAACTATTTTCCTCAATCTCTTACATTGATGCCAAAGTCAACGCTGCCAGTTAGTAGGAGATCGTTCCCACTATTGGTGCCAAAAATCTCTTTGCATCTTTCTTTACCATCCTCTCTCCCCTGAAGAGATGGTTGATGTCGTCCTTAGTTGTGAAACTAACTGTTCTCCTATAACAGTCAATGTGAGCCTTAAACATTGTCAAACAATCCATACCCAGGATTACGTCATAGACATCCATGTACAACATCGAGAAGTCCCATTTTAACTCAGCTCCATCAACATTTATAGCACATGCTCTACACATAAAGTCTTGACGTTCTCTTTCACCAAGAAGAGTTTTTAGTTTCAAAATAGAAGGCATCATTTCCAGTTTTAAACATAGAAAGTCAACAGAACTAGAAGCAATGAAGGAATTTGATGCACCAGTATCAAAGAGAACTTGCACAAGGGTAGAATTCAAAAGAATCGTACCTCTCACCATAGATGGTCCAGCCTGATCATCGACCATCGTCTGCTCATCTCCATATAATTACTTCATCGCTGCACTGCTCTCCTTGTTGCCTTGTTGAAATTTCCCTGGTTGAGAAGTCATGGTATTTCGAGAATCACCATGGCTAGTTCTGTTATGCTGATGAGACTGACTCAACTGTCCTCTTCCTATCGAAGCATACGACGCTTGAGATGCCTGGGAAGTGTCACTTGCACCCGACCTTGGATAATTCCTACAATAGCACTGTAGATACTCCATTTTCTTGAAATTATGACATGCTCTATGTTGTGCCATACACTCTCACTTTATGTGGTCAGTCGAACCACTTCTTCAAAAACGCACTTGTCACAACCTCTGGTGAAAAACGGACTAAATTCATGAACTTAGTCGTGTACTCTATCACAGAGAGGCTCTCCTGCTTCAAGCTGAAGAAGTCCATTGTTTTCTGGATCTTGAACATGTGAGGATAGAATTGTTTGTTGAACAATTCTTCAAAATCCTCCCATGTAAGGGATTCATCCAATTTAGCATGCACCGCTAAATCCCACCATTGACTTGAAAGATCATCGAGCATATATGTCGCCAACTTGACCTTGAGATATGATGGTGTGCCGATGAAATCAAAGATACGATTCATCCTACTTTTCCACACCTCTGTCTTTTCGGGTTCAGCATCACCCTGAAAGTTCGGTGGATTCTGCTTCATGAACTGGATGGTATGATCCACATGTCGTGGCTCATTCCTCCGGTTCCCCATATCCAAAGCTTGGAAAGCTTGGAAGATACTCTGAACTAGATCTTGGTTCACCTGTGGTTTAGGTGCAACCATATTTTCCGCAGCCTCTTCAGGTTGGTTCTGACGACGCCTATCGGGTGCCATTTTCTAAACCAACAACAAACTCTGTCAATCTCACTCTCTAGAAACTGATGGCTTAGCATTTCAAATTCTATCACATCATCTATCACAACATTGTTTTCAAAAAAACCTTTTTCCCATGTTTAAACATTTTTGAAAACATTCATCATGCTTTTTGAATATCAACCCATTTTCAAAATACACCAAATATCCTTTTTTCAAAATCTTTCACTTGAAAACAATTTCTGCATTTTTTCCCAAAATTTGCACCTTGCACAAAAACAAAAATCATTCCTCACAGTGAGATATGAAATCCTAATGGTAATTCATTTCTCTATAATGCATGTCATGCTCATATCATTGGCTAAAACCATGATAATGATATTTCCAACATTCCAGAAGTGTATCCAAAACACTTATGTACCCAACACCCCGGTAACTTGAATTTCAGCATAAACAGGTTAGCTACGTCCTTTTATGCTATACATTTCAAGTTCCAACAACCCTAATTCTGTCTAAGATTTCGACCCAAGGAATAGACAAGAATGAATTTCAACTTCAAGACCAAGAACATCGATGACCACTTGTTAGGCGAGGACCGAACAAGATGATACCATTTGTAATGACCCACCAATTCTCATTGGCTTGAGAGTACAACGAGTCATTAATAGGCCTTAAGCGACATCCCCGAGATGCTAAAGGCTGGCAATAAATGCCAAAGGGTTTCAAATACAAATTGGGGGATGATTTACCATTTAGGAAATAACCCATAAACCAACCAAGCATAACCAAACAATCACTATATGATGCATGAACAAATAAAATACCAACTCATGAATTACCAAAAGAGAACTACACTATTCCACAAACCAACACAATATCAGAGTACCAAGAAGAAGAATAAACAAAAGACCCAAACAATCCAAGACACACTCCATGGCTCCACACAGAGCTCCATGCGCCAAGCACCACCACATCTCCCAAGCGTCACCACGAACCACTAGTAATGAGATGCCTTACCTTTACCAGTATCTCAAAATACAACATCTGAAAAAGCACCAAATTTGCAAAGTAGGGGTGAGTATAAAACTCAGTAGGTTTTCCCCAATGACTTCCCTACTCACGCCACTAGGATAGAAGAGTTAGCAAAATTTATATAAAATGGTTTATATAAAACATTTTTTCAAAATAGTTTATAACTAAATATAAACAAGTTTCCAAAACCATTCATAACCAAAGGGCTTCCAAGAGTAATTGAAACCAATTTTCCAGCAAGTTATTTTTCCAGAAAAATAACCAAACAAGCTTTAGAACCATTTCACAAACATCCTGTTTTGGCATACCCAACCATTTCACAAACCCGTGAAATCAACCACGCATGCTACGTTATGACAGTTCCATACTCATGAGCGGTCTCTCGTCGATCTACCAAGTCGTCACAAGGTAATTATTTCCCATGTGCCATTACACATTTGGCACCGAGCATAGGGTCATATTTCAACCAAGCTTCATACATATAGTTACCATGTGCCATTAAACGTTTGGCACTGAGAACATGGTCATATTTCAACCAAGCCTCATACAATGCAACATGAACACACACCACATGTTCCCAAAAATCATACCAAAACAATCCTTTCAATAAAAACGCCTTTTTATTGAAAACCATTTCCGTCAAAACCATTTCAATTCCAAACCATTTCAATAAAACTCCCTTTTTATTGAAAACCAATTCCATAAAAGTCATTTCAATCTCAAACCATTTCAAAAAAAACCCCTTTTTATTGAAACCCATTTTTCATCAAACCCTTTCCAATTTCAGCAAATTAATAATTTAAAATCAATATTTTAAATTCAAGAAGCCAAAACACTTTGCACAACAATACCCCAAGATTTCACAATTTTACTAAAACCTTAAATCATCACTAAAGAAGATTTATTCCATGCTTCTCACAATTAATTTCATACAAATAAACCAATTTGAAACTAAGTCAACCAATTCTAACAAGAGGAGTCTAGAGTGAAGCCTCCTACCTTAAAGGTTTTGACGAAAACCACAACGGTCGAAGAACTCTCAAGAAAATCGGGCCGATTCATGAAGGATCCTCCTTAGATATCTTCTCCTAACACAACCAAGACCAAAACTCATCATATTTGGAATCCACACACTTATATCTACCCATAATGGGAGTAGATCTAACAAACCGAGAGAAGAGGATAGGTAGATCTAATTATATCTAAGAAACCAAACAAGAACGATCACATACCTCAAGAATCTGGTTTTGATTCATCAAGAGAAGCCTTTGGATCACCTCAGGAATGATGGGAGAACCCTCCTTGACCTTAGGAGAATAAAAATCCCGAGTTAGGGCCGCTTAGAAGCTTAAACGAGGCATTTAGAGGCCAAAACGTGTGATATCCACAATTTAAGGATCTCATTTAAGTGGTTGTACGGTTAGTTCTCACGGTTTGACAAACCATGCGCTAACCATATGTTAGCTACTGCCTCAGTCACCCTTCTCTCACGGTTTGGCCACACGGTTAGACAAATCGCGCACTGGCCATGTGGAAGCCACTGGCTCCAAGACCAAATACGCACAGTTTGGCCGCACGGTTTAGACAAATCGTGTGTTGCCCATGCGACTTCCCCTTTTGACTCAAAACTCATTCCAAGTTCTCCCAACTCTCTCATTCATCACCCATAACTTTAAAACCATTAAAATCATCAAGAAAGGGTTACATACCAGAAACTGGGGGTACTACACATACCATACGTTGAAAAATGTAACATAATGAACAAACCCTAGGTTTTTATTAAACCTTATGCTGAAAGTTCAGCACATATGGTTAATCAACCCTACGTTGATAGAAACGTATGGATAAAGAACCCAATATTTGGATGAAACCTTACGTTTGAAAAAGATAAAAATTATGGTTAAAGAACCCTACGTAAGTATGGAACCGTACGTTTGAGAAGCAAACATATGGATCATCAACCATACTTTTATGATCAACCTTACGTTGTCAACCTTATGTTCTGAAAATGAACGCTACATAGTTGAACCTTACGTTGGTATTTTCTTGTTTTGTGAAGGAACCTTACGTTTGAATTTTCATCACCGAAGATTTGAATTTACAATTTTATCAAAATTTCGTGCAATGGTCTTTAAGGAATATCTGATCAATTTAAAGCTCGTTTTCAAATGATTCAAAGCTCATTATGATTGATTCAAAGAATCATATTAAGTAGAGAAATTCTCTCATATTGTTAAGGAAATTTATGACTACTCCGATCTTTCTCATAAAATTGAATTCTTACGATTTATTAGGCATTTTTCTTGGATCTAATTTTTTTTTTAAAAAAACAGGTTCTCTGCTATATTTATTCTATTAGTGTATTTGTTCTATAAATGTGTGTATGATTCAAAGAATAAGATATATATTGAGATGTATACTGAGCCGTATATTGCGACACATATTCATGATTGAAATTGTATTCTTGTGAATATATTTTACAGATCTACTACAACAATCGATCAGACTCTATTTTATACAGAAGAGGCTATAGTGGAGATATATGTATTCTGAATTTAGTATTTATTATAAGTTTGCGGATTCTATTCGTTGTTGTTTTTATTTCAAATATCTATTGCAACCAGATCACTTCAGAACTGTTCTTACTTGAAGAAAATATTTTCTAAAGAAGAAGATCCATATACTGTCAATTTCTATTTCAACTGTGAAGTTTAATCAGAACATTTTTAATCAATATATTTTATTGAGTGTTTCAACTGCTCATACTCAGTTGTGGTGGAGTATCATCTTCTCGATCTAATCTGTGGTTTTTCGGTTCTCTGTTAAAGAACCAGAAGGCTCTATTTTTAGCCTTATTTGTAAAGATGTCAAATGCCTACACTCAATTGTGGATTTGTCTTATGATATGAGGACCTGACTAGTGAAATTAACCATACTCATAGAGAGAGTAATTGGTGGAGTGTACTAGGGGATCTTCATGCCTTGAACCACTATAAACAGTCATGTTCTATATTTATGTTTTTATTCGCTGCTCATAAATTCATACAAAATATAAACACTACTTACCCGCATAATCATCAGTCGACATCAAAAGGCAGAATTGTGAAATATTTTGAAAAGAAACAATTCACCCCCCTCTTATGTATATTTGTATATTCCAACCTAACAATTGGTATTATAGGAGAGCTTTTGGAAAAGGCTATAATAAGATAAAAGTATAAGGTCTATACAAAGATGGAAATGACTAATCGGAGAGAAGTAATGTCAATGGTCTATGCTTCTTATTTCAATGGTGAAAACTATGGATATTGGAAATCACGAATGATTATATATTTGAAGAATCTGGGATTCAAAGTCTACTCTAAGATCATTACTCCTTATATAATTCTAGAAAATCCTACAACTTGGATTGCTGCTATAGTGGATGAGTATGACACAAATTCTAAAGCTATGAATGCAATTATTTGTGCTCTTGGACCCGATGAATTCAACCATGTATCACAATGTCCTACTACTTATGAAATGTGGAAAACAATTACAGATTCTTATGAAGGAACAAAAAATGTAAGAGAAATGAGGTATGCAATAGAAAAACTAAAATTTGATACATTCAGAATATTTGATAGAGAAAGTATCACTCAGATGAATGGAATTCTTATAGATATTATTAATAATATTACAGCCTTAGGTGATCCTATCAAACAAGAAGATCAAGATTTAAAATTACTGAGAGTACTACCTACTAAATGGAATGGTATATCAGCTACAATTCGACAATCATCACTTGTCAAAAATCTGACAATGAGAGAATTGATTGGGACACTGATGATATATAAAGCTAAAATGAAATATGAAGATTAAGATCATAAAGTCCTAGTGAAAAAGGATAATACTGATTTAAAGATAACATCTTAGAATCAAAGAAAAAGAATAAAGTAAGAAGTTAGAGAAGAAAGGAATTCAAATGCATCTGATTCTGAAATGGAATTGGCTCAATTAGCCAGAACGTTTAGTAAGTTTTATAATAAGAAAAGAGGATTAAGAAAACCCTTCAAAAGGGATGAGAAAGATTCAAGGGAAGTCAGATGATATGAATGCAAGAAATTAGGTCATATAAGACCTGATTGTCCCCAGCTAAAAGGTGAAAAGAGAAATAAAAAAAGTACATATCATAGAAATGATAATTATAAACATAAAGGAAAGGAGAAATGAAGGCTACTTGGAGTGTTTCTGAAGACTCTAGCAGCTCATCAAAATTTGATTCAAAAAAGGAAGAATCAAATATGAAAGCAAATATGTGCTTCATGGCATAAGAAGACAAGGTACAAACCTATTATTCATCTAATTCTTATTCTTATTCAAATTATTTAAATAATAAATTGGCTGCTTACTACAAAATTCTAGAAGTAAAATATGAATCCTTATTAAAGAAACACAAATCTTTAAAGAATATTCACAATGCTATTTTAGGGGAAAGAGATGCCTTACTTAAACAACATTAATATTTAATTGATAAATTTAACTCATCTACCACAAATTGTGTTGATCATGAAAATAAGATTAAATCATTACAAGATGAAGTAGAAACTTATAAAAGTGATTCTCTCTTCTTTACAAAAGAAGAAAATGTTCTGAATGAAATTCTTGGTAAAAATATCATTATAAAGAAAAGATTCGATATAGGAAATAAGGGTAAAAAATATAAACTATATAAGAATTATTTTGTTCCCAACTCAAAAACTGTTACTTGTCATTTTTGGGGAACAGCAGGACATATAACAAAAAACTGTTATTTAAGAAATCCTCAAATAAGTGAAATTAAAAAGGATTCTATTTCAAATAGCTTATCTGAAGAAAGTGATATAAGTTATGGAAAAAACAAAGCAGATCTAGATTTATAGATCTTTTCTTGCTAATATTGTTGGACCCAAAAGAATATGGGTACCAAAACAAACTCTTGTTTAAATTGCCATTGTAGGAAACAAGTCACAGAAAAAGAAAAGATATATGGTACATGGATAGTGGCTGCTCCAGGAATATGAGTGGAAACTCATCAAACTTCAATACACTGACTCAAATAGATGGAGGTCTATTCACTTTCGATGATAATGCCAAAGGAAAGATGATTGGATTTGGAACTATTGGAGATCCAAAAATAGTCTCAGTCAACAAAGTACTATATGTATAAGGGTTAAAGCATAACCTGATAAGTATCTATCAACTCTGTGATGATGGATATTATGTTGATTTTTCTAACAATTCTTGCTCTGTATTTAAAGATAAACTGCTTAAGATTAGATCACCTAGAACTGATAATGTTTATACTTTAGATTTAAATTCCTTGTGTAAATAGAAAGTGACTTTTTTAACTGCTAATACAAATGAGTCTTGGATATGGAATAGGAGTCTTGGTCATTTTAATATTTATGTTTTTCATAATTTCTCTAAGAAATAGCTATCTTTTGATTTACCTAGTCTTAAGTTTGATAGTGACAGATTTTTTGATGCATGCCAAATTAGAAAGCAACACAAATCTTCCTTCAAATCTATTAAAAAAATTGCTACATCAAAACCTCTAGAACTTATCCACATGAATCTGTTTGGACCATCAAGAATAGAAAGTTTTGGTAGAAAATTATATGTATATTTTTTAGTTGATGATTACTCTAGATTTACTTGGATTTATTTTTTAAAACTAAAAAGTGAAGCTTTTACTATTTTTGAAAGTTTCTGTAAAATTGTTCAAAATGAAAAAGATTTTATGATAATTTCATTAAGAAGTGATCATGATGGAGAATTTGAGAATCGGGAATCAAATTCCTTTTGTTCAAATCTAGGTATTAAACACACCTTTTCTATACTAATAACACCTCAACAAAATGAAATTTTTGAAAGAAGAAACATAACTATTTAAGAAATGGCTAGGAATATGTTGAATGAATATAGTCTACCTACCTACTTATGGGAATAAGCTATAAGAAAAACCTACTATATCATGAATAGAGTTTTAATTCGGCCTATTTTCAAAAATACACCTTATGAAATTTGGAATAACAGAAAACCTAAGGTAAAGTACTTTAAAGTTTTTGGATGTAAGGTGTCACTACAAGAGAATCGCCGTTTAGTGGCAGTTTTTAGTGCATTTAGCGGCGGTTTAAACCGCTACTACATGGTTTGGCGGCGGTTTCTATAAATCGCTACCTAATACGGAGTCACCAATCTATTAGAGGCAGTTATTTCCATTTTGCGGCGGTTTAAGGAAAGCGTCGTATCTGCCTCATTTCGCGGCAGTTTTACTGAGTTTGGCGGCGGTTTTTACGTTCCCTTGAGATCATTTTATTCGCGGCGGTTATAACCGCCATGAATAAACTCAAATCCAGCAGCCGTAAAACCGCCGCTGAAGTCATGTGAACCACCTCGGAATGAGCACCTACGATGCCACTATGTAGCGGAGTTTAAAACCACCGCGAAACATAATTTTTTTTAACATTTCACGGTAGTTTTCATAGTTTAGCGGTGGTTTAAACCGCCACCAATGTACATTTCGCGGCAGTTTAAACCACCGCTAAAAGATGACCAGAAAAAAAAATTGTCTTCCGCTGCACCCCTTCCCTGAAAGACAAATCAAACCAGAAATGAATATCATATCCACCTTCAAGTTGTATGCCCCATCCTCTTAAGCATTCATCCATTATCATCATACCAACATATATGATATTGAAAACAATATATGGGCCCTCTAATAGGTGTAATCCACAACCATACCTTCTCCAAATTAGTCATTGAAGACCAATATGAAACTGAAATTGAAACTCATGATAAATTCAAACACTATCTATTTCTAGGTACCTTTCACAAAGTGTTCCCCTTCACAAAAAGTTAAGATTCTTGAAATATTTCTATTTAAATTGAACATAAATGGTATGATGTATACCACTAATCATTAATAAACTATGTGTGTTATGATTCTATTTATAGAGATTCATATGATGCTCATCACATGGGCCTGATCCCAACAATGTAAACACCTACGACCTCTTTGTATGGCAAAAAATGAATAATTTCCTAACTATGTGGCCTTAAACAAATGAATCATAAACATGTATTATATGTATGATTAACCTAAAAATCATATATTTTCATATCTACATAGATTCAGAGATATCATAGGAATACGGGTAACTCGTTAAACACTAGTATTTTGATATTATTCATTAAAAAATCATAAATCTATAAGGGATAATTCAAATGATTCCACCCAAAGAATATTTGATGATCCCAAAATATCACACCTTTTACCAATACCTATTTTGAAGAATCTATAGTATATGAATCACTAGTGAACACCTTTCATTGTAATTTAGTTATAAAAGGACATCCATACCAAATATTCATATACATGGAAGCCCATTGGAGGTTCTCATCAAAAAATAGATAACCTAATGTGAATCCATTAACATGGAATTGGATTGATAAAATATGAACTCTTACATTTGATGATGTATTTATGGGTTTCTTAATTGTGTTTCCTTTTCAATACCTTCATCACATCCTTCAATTAAAATTGAATCACCAAATGCACAAATTATGTTCAAGACCAAAAACAAGCTGATAGTACCCATAAGGAACACAATGGTGAGGCATGAAAACAATTGTTATGTCATACATAGGACTCAATTTCTATGAATATATGTTCCCCATACCCTGACATACATTGTCTCCTACCCTTGTAAAATGAGTGCATGATGGTTCACACCTTATTTTAGGAATACCATCTAAATGGATCTATCCTGACATTATATGACACTCATGGTAATCTATAGGGAATAATGCCCCATAGTTTGTCCAACTAAAAATATTCTATGGCAAAACCATTGGTCCATAATTTCACATCCAACCTTTTTGTATCCTATCAATAGATCATGAGAACACGTTCTTCTCTTATCATATTGATTTGGATAAATATGTCCACCATAAAGTAGAAATAACCTTAGAACTTCATTATGAGTATCATGTTCACTATAGTCATTTTTATTAACATTTAACCTTGAGTACTCAAGAAGATATATAGCGTGTTTTTCCCTATTGTCTATACTCAAGCATCTAAAAGTTGATCCCACTGGGGATATCCAACCACTGACACTCAAGATTATATTTATACCCCTACTAGTTTAAACACCCTTGAGGCCCATTAGAATATCTATATAATATAATAGGTATGGTTACAATTCTCTAATATCTAAAAGCATCAAAATCTATCCTAAGTGGCGCTTGTGACTATAAAATTACAATGGAAAACATAACCCACATGGGTGGGGGAATTTTTTACCATTTTTTCTTCATGGTCATCTCCAGTATCATTCATCCTATGGGATCACACCCAAATTAATGATATCCCTCTTACAATGTAAATATGTGTTTCCTATTGGTGGTAACACATTAGTATATTTCTTCAATTTTAACCCAATTGATTTTGGGAAACATGATTCTATTGAGTATGAAATAGGTGTGGATGAATCCACTACCCCCTCACCACTAAAAAATATTAAAACCATCTCAACATAATAGAATATTACTTAGTTCAAATTCAAAATAGTATAACAAGTGAAATGACCCAATTTGTTCAACACATCAACAATGGGTTTAACTCCTAGTCATCCAAAATCTCGACTACCAATTCAAACATAGGCCTAAATGGAATGATGTATATCACACTCGAGAAATCAAGACATAAAAAGAAACATCAGAAATCAATAAAACGCATAATAAAGGAAACATGAGAAATCAAGGAAATTTTAGGACATGAAAATGTTTGGTGGAAACTATGTGCCAAAAATGTTACATATACAAATAAATTGTTCCCATATTTGTTCAAAACATGAACAATACAACTAATCATGGTTCGATGATGCATCTTCACCCTTTCCACCTTCATCACCACTTTCTACTGTCACCTGTAAGAACATTATATTGAAAATTAAACACGGTTGCATATTTATATTAAAACTTAAAACCAATGAAAGTTAGAAAACTAAATAATTTTGATTTTTTGTGATTTACCTGCATACCACCAGTTGATACTACCACCGGGGGCATATCTGCTCATATGCTGACGTATTTCAATAAACTCTTTCTACAAAGAAGATATCTGATCCCCCTACTGGTGAACTGTGTTTCGTAGAGAAACAATCTCTTTCTGAGCATCTCTGGGTATGGGCTGAATAAATCCAGGAGTAGATGCAGCTTCCATCCCCGGTGTCCTGCTAAAAACCTCATATGGTACGGGTCCCAAACCCATCCTGCGCACTCTACCAGGATGCTCCTTCCCAAGGACTTTAGCAACCGGGTCATCCTAGGAGACTGAGTAGGACTGCGCAGGATTGGCATCCCATATTTCTTTAATTTTTACCTATAAATCAAATATCAATATATATTAACACAATAAAAACTGATAATAAGTTATTATAATAAAAAATTGAATTCATACCCCCAACTTCTTTAGCAGGCTCATTAACAAAACTTCCATCTGATTTCTTATGAACATCCAACCACAGTTCAATTTGGGATGCTTCGTGCCCTAAACTCTATGACTACATTAAGAAAAGATAAATCAATAGTTCAATATATTAAACAGATAATACTATATTATAAATATTTAAACTAATTAAAATATTACCAATTTCATTCGGCTTCCAGAAAAGATTTTTGAGCCCGCAGTGTGAGGGATGACTTGCTTAGCCCGGTTTGAAGCATTATTTCTTGAGAGATCCTAAAATAAATAAAATTCAATTTAATAGTAATGTATTCAATGTCATTTCCTCTTCATATACATGTATAAATTTAAAATGAGGATAATATAATAATATATATTTCAATACCATCTTCTTCTCATCATAATGTTTGTCAACAAAAACTTTCCACTGTTCTTTTGGTACCCCACTGGGTAGCTTCTCATACATTTGTTGCACAGTCAACGAGGTATCGTTGACATCACACCACAATCTCCATTTGAAATCTTTTCATTTCTTACCTAGATTTTTCAATGTCCACTTCTGTGCTATCACATCAGCAACTGTAAAGTGGAAGAACATCTCTATACAGAAATTCATTTTGAACATATTAGTAACATGACATTCAATTAAACCATAATGTAATAAATTTACCTTTATTTGAGAATCAAAAACTTCATTTTTCCAGCTTGAATTCATATGTCTCCAATCATCATATGAAATAGGAAAGGAAATGGGCTCTGCTGCCAGCTGGCCTAGAATCTAGAAGTAACCCCGCGGCGTCATCCGTCGGGACCCCATAAGAATCAAATGGTATGACTATCTTTTCGCCAGTCATATTCCAAACATCTGCACTTTTTATGTTTTTCTTCACAGTTGTATTTTTTTTATCTTCAATGATCAAATAATTAGTATAAATAAAATGCAACAAATTTATTTAATTGAAATTTGTACCTATGATAGTGACACTCCAATACGCTCATGATGAACTGGAATGGGTGTGTTGCTGCCCCACTGCTGAGGCTTCTGAAGGGGGAGTCGACGACTCACCCTCTAATGGGACATCCAAATATGGTGTGAGAGATGGTGCAGGGGGATATGGTGCAGGAGTGTAGGAAACTAGTGCCTCATATGTCGTGGGGAGGGAGCCAGATGGATCGTCATCTGTCGCGGAACTAGATGAAATAGTATACCGCTTCTTCCTTGGCATTCCTATCATTTAATCAAATAAAATTAAGTTTAGAATATATATTTCAAAAAAATTATGTAGAAAAAAAAAATAAAAATGATAATAGATGCCCAGTACTAATAGACATAATATATATAACAATGATAATGAATGACTGCAAAAATGAAACAAGTGGTTGCTGAATAAATAAATAATTGTACATACAATCATTTTCCCCTTAAATCATATTGGTTTTCTGCTCCATTGCTTCATCCACTTCATTCATCCTTGCTAGACTAATATTTTCAATATTATGATGGACAAATAATTCTGCTGCCTGTTGTTGATTAAATTCAATTTCAGAGGTCAAATTATCCACTTCATCACCCATATCATACAAATCTATTTGTATTACGTGAGCAACTACACTCCACCCTTCATCGACAACATCATTCACATAATATACCATTTTTTCTTGCAATGATAAGATATAGGGATCATGCAGTTCATGATCACCAACATTCATCAAGCGAGAGAAGTTCACAGAAGTAAATTGTAAGGAATCTATTTTAACACCTCTGATAATATCAACCCATTTGCATTTGAATAAAACAACAGAAAAATTCTTGTGGTAGTTTAATTCAATAATATCATATAGCTTTCTATAGTATTCCACTTCAGCAAATGTAAATATACCATTATTCTGTGTTTTCAAACCCACTTCTCGATCGACTGTACGAAATCTAAATCCATTCACATTATAAGCGTCGAACTTTCTAACTTGTTTTAGAGGACCTCTAGCAAGAAACTTCAAATCTTCTGACACCTCTGCTCGAATATCAGTATTCATGATCTGAGAAAAGAAATATACTTTATTATATTTACAAAATTTATGTGTCAAACTAATATTCGTACTTATTGAAATATTTATGAACTTACATGTCGTGCAAACCATTCTACAAGCTCTTTATTAACAGCTTTCATTATATATTTCTCATTTTGTGTTTGGCCTCTCATTCGTCTCTTTGTTTGTTTCATCAACTCTTCAATAAATGGATCTGCAATTTCACTATTCAGAATCACATATCTATGTGCCTGTAATAATTCCAATTCAATCAGTGTCACATTTGAGGTCCTCCCAACTGATCGGCCAATAGCAGGAAATATTTTGGATTTCTGATGTATTTGAGATTGAGTCGATGTGTTGTCAACACATCCAACTTGATTAAATCTTGTCTCAATATCATCCAAGTATTGAGAACAAAAGGTAAGACACTCCTCAGCCAAATAGCCTTCAGCAATAGATCCTTCTGGTTGAGCTTTATTTCTCACGTATGATTTCAAATGCCCAAGATATCTGTGAAATAAAATAAACATAATGATGCATTTAATTAAGTACTAAAAAAAATTTACTTAACTAAAAAACATATAAATAAAGTACCTCTCAATTGGATACATCCATCGATAATGAACGAGGCCTCCTAATTTATCTTCCTCAACCAAATGCACAGTTAAATGCATCATTACAGTAAAAAATGACAGAGGAAAGATCATCTCCATTGCACAAAGGGTCAATACAAACCTCTCCTGGAGGTTGTCAAGATGAAATGGATGTATAGATTTCTCACATAGTTGTCTGAAAAATATGCAGAATTGGAGTACAATAGCAGTAATTTTTTCAGGTAATAATGTACGCAATGCCAATGGTAGTAACTGTTGTAACAAAATATGTGAATCGTGACTTTTCAATCCATGTAACTTACGATTCTTCAAGTCAACACACCTTGAGATGTTACTTGAATACCCATCATATACCTTAACATTCTTTAAAATTCGAAGGAATGTATCTTTATCCCTATTTTTCATTGAAAAAATTGTCATAGGATACTTTTCATTCTCATCTGACCAAAGATCGCATTTTATGTTCATTGCTTGTAAGTCTTTACGAGCATTGAGATGATCCTTCGACTTTCCATGCTCATTAAGCAATGTAAAAATAAAATTATAACAGACATTCTTCTCAATATGCATCACATCAAGATTATGCCGCAATAAATTAAATTCCCAATATGGAAGTTTGAAGAATGTACTTTTTTTCTTCCATTGTTGCGTTCCAATTTCGCTTGACGATGCACTTTGGACCCATTTTACGCTATCATTCAAATGATGAACCTTCCCAAATTCTGTTTCAACATTTTCAAGTTGTTTCAATATTTTAGAACCAGTTAACAACTTTGGAGGTGGTCTATGATCAATGGAACCATTAAATTTTGATCTGTTCAGCCGAAATCTATGATATGCATCGAGAAATCTTCGATGACACAAGAAGCACCATTTTCTACTATGAGGTAGCCATTTGGGATAAAAATCAAAGTTACAAACGGGACAATCCAAACCTGTGTAAGTGCTCCAACCATATAAATTCCCAAGCCCAGGGAAGTCACTAATGGTCCACATTAAATCAGCATGCATTTTGAACATTGTTTTAGAAGAAGCATCAAATGTCTCAACACTATTTCTCCATAACTCCTACAATTCATCAATCAAAGGCTGCAAGTATACATCAATATCATTTCCAGGCATTTGTTTTCCAGGAATAATCATCGAAAGGATAGAAGATGTTTGTTGTATACACATCCACGGAGGCAGATTATAAGGGATCAAAACAACTAGCCAAATTCTATAATTAGTACTTAAAGTCCCAAATGGGTTGAATCCATCGGTAGAAAATCCTAATCGAACATTCCTAGGATCAGCTGAGAAATCTAGATGTAATGAATCAAATATCTTCCACGATTGGGAATCTTGTGGATGTCTCATTAACCCATCATTGTTATTATCTACAGAATGACACTTCATGTATTCAGCGGTTTTCGATGACATGAATAATCTTTGCAATCGAGGCTTCAAAGGAAAGTAACGCAAAACCTTTGCAGTTTTGTTCCTTTTCTTCTTCTCCGTGAAATTATGTTCATTCAGACTTCCAACATCACCCTTTTCATGCCATCTAGAAGAAGAACATTTCTTGAAATTCTGTCTACTTGAATCCTCTCCCCAATAAAGCATACAATCATTGGGACACGCATGTATTTTTGTATAATTAAGACTAAGCTTGTTAACAAATTTTTTTATATCATAAAAAGATTCTGGGATTTTTGCTTCAGGAAATGCATCATGAATCAATTCCAATATCATGGACATTGCCTTATTTGTAATTCCACATAGACATTTGATATGGTACAACTTCAGCAGAAATGAAAGATTTGAATATTTCAAACACCCAATATACAACTCTTGATTTCCATCATCAACTAAATCATGAAATTCATTTTCCTCAGTGAAGTTTTCTCTTACATTTGGTTCCACAGAATTAAGAGGAGGATCCAATGATATGTTACAATCTTGATCTGCCTGTGTTATAGTATCAAAAACATCACTTGTCACGTTGCAATTTGTAGCACCCTCTTCTGGTTGTTCTGATATGTTTTGATGCTGATAGTGGTGTCTTGCAGTGCCGAATGCATCATTTATTAGGTTTTTCATTTCATTTTCCATTGTCGACAAACTTGGGACCTCATTTTGTGGATTAACATAAGTGCTCAATCTTTCTGTAATGTTCGATTCTCCATTCCAAATCCAACACAAATATTGACCAGGGAATTGCTTCAGTATTAAATGTTCATAAACTTCATCTCTCTTCAACCATGTTCTGAATTTACATTTAGGACATGGACATTTTATTCTCCCTTCAACGGATCGATTAGAAATTGAAAAATCTAAAAACTCATTCAATCCCTTAACATACTGAGGTGTGTTCCTCGATAATGTGATCCAGCTTTTATCCATGTATATCACAATGTGACTACACAAAATATACGACAGTGTAAGATTACAGAAACATAATATAATAAATATGACCCATTGATCATAAAGTATGCATAATATAATAAAGATGATTCATTGATCACATTTACCAATTCAGACCAACCGAACAAGTCTGGTCCATAGGAGACAGCGTCAACACCTCATTGAGAAGCATTAAGAATATCGGGTTACACACTTATCATAACACTATCGATCACACATTTATTTTTCCTCAAACAACACCCCATTGACGTTTGATTGAAACCGATCATAATGCATTTTAAACCTGAGACATTATGTGATTGTTTAGGCTTGACCTTAGATGTCCTCCAAGAGGAATGATGTTTCTCAATGGTTTCATACACAACCAACCATATCAAAGTCGTATCTCCAAGCAATAACTGAAGAGATTTAAGATATAAGAGCTCAAAAGAAATTATAGAAAAAAATTCCATTTTTCAATTGACATCTTAGGTTGTGTTCATTCTACCGAGAAGGACACATTTTTAACAAAAATGATGAGATTATCCCCACATTTGGAGTGTCCTAGTTATAAAAATTAAAGATATATCATCCACTGATAAGTTATTTATATCATATTCACATCAAACATACATTTGATTCTCCCCTCAAGCACACTCATTACGTCATAACAATCATAAAGAGGGCCAAAACCAAACCGACCAGCATGCCAAAACACCTTATTCTTTTTGAAGCCCTCCAATGCTTTGAGACATAGTTGATTATTTAATTCATAGGTCACTCAACTCCGTAGATGACCCGACACCTTAAAAAATAGCCCATGGTTCAATGATTTAATCGAACTCCATACATTCATTACAACATTTAGAACTCTACAGGAAAAACATAGATGTAAGCATGTTACCATAGGTTCCATAAGAAATTGGCACATCCTGATTACTATACATAGTTTGTCCACCCTATGCATTAAAGAATTAGAAGGTACATAAAATAGATTTAAACCAACATCATATTGACTCATACGACCATCAACATGAATGAAAGCATACAATGTTGTCCAACACTGAGGAAAATAAAGGGTCATGCGACCTAAAAAGAAGATGACAATGCTTGAGGTAAGCCTATCCTACTGAAACTAATAATTTCTCGATACTCATGAAAATAAAAATGGCCAAAAACACAATAACCACCCAAAAAAAGGTTTCATTAGAACTAAAGATTCATATGAGGGGAAACGACACCTGAACAGAACCGAGCATCAGAAAACTCCTTGTAATAGAAAGGTATTAATGTTCTAAGGGCACTACCTACCAAAGTATATCAACTTAAAATGAGAATGCATCAAACCTAACACCATGTTATGATTACAAAATTCACAAGGCTCAAAATATAATCAACTAATCCATCATTAAAAAGGAGGTCTATGGATAATGCATGTGGTTATATTCCAAGACAACTCAAAAAAGTCCCATGCTACCCTTACATAAGAGTCTCTACCAAGGACACCACTAAAAGTTCCATTTCCAATAAATAATGGGAAATCACAAACCGAATTTAAATAAGTTTTTTTCATAAGAAATTATCTTATATTTTAACATAATAATGGGAAATCACATGTTCAACTCATTCCATCAATCCTGATACACCATGCATATCACCATACATCCACCATATCAAGTGCCAACTGCAACCAAAAACCCAAGTCTTATTAACCAT
This sequence comes from Viscum album, assembly GCA_963277665.1. Lineage (NCBI taxonomy): Eukaryota > Viridiplantae > Streptophyta > Magnoliopsida > Santalales > Viscaceae > Viscum > Viscum album. The sequence goes on along the minus strand of OY728131.1, from coordinate 1,052,908,265 downwards.
ATACCTTCAATCTTCATCCATCCCAAGATCAAAAAGAATCATATAAAATACTCAATTAAAAAGAAAATATAGAAGTAAATAAACAATAAAAAGTGTCAATAGGGCATATAGGCCCTAGAAACAATGTATCTGAACATCACATGAAAATAGGTTCTCTCAACCCCAAACAGTTATCTTTATCAAACAACCAGTTTTATTTCTATTTTGGATTAACTGATTCATTTATCATAGGTTAAAACTATGAGAAACATATGGAATTATCTACCATAACCTATAAATTATTTAAATATTATTTCAATCAAAACTTCATGTTTCATTGAATTTTAAGGATGAAAATTTCCATTAACATACCTCTTTATTATTATCATTAATAAGTATTTCCAGATTCATTTTCTTTATCCAATTCCATTAACACATGGAATAACAATTTCAATTAATCATGAATGAGGTATCAAATTAATAATTTTCTTTAAATTAACATGCTAAAACTTGGAGTAACAAATAGTCTAATCAAATAATAAACATATATTGCACAAAATCTTGTAAAAAAATGAAAAATGTTATCACAATGGAAAACTCACTTTGGGGTTGCGGTCGCAGTGAGAAGGGTCTTCGGGAGAAGGGGGGTCGCGGGTCGCCAGGGTCGCTGGTCGCGGGCTCCGCCGTAGACACTGGTCACGGGGTCTCAGAAGACAGAGGTCACGCATTTGTCGGAGATGTCATGGGGTCACCGGGGGGGTTGCGGGAAGAAGGGACCATGAGGGGTCGGGAGGGTTTGGGGAAACGGGGGTCGGGGTAAGGAAGGGTCGGGATTTTTAAAAAAAAAATGGGTTTAGCGGTGGTTTATTAAAAACTGCCATGAAACCCTTTTTGAAAAACATTTAGCGGTGGTTTTATGAACTGCCACCACAAAACCGCCGCTAAACCCTATTTATGTTATAGTGTGTATATCCTGAACACTAAGGATAATATTTGAAATTTTGATCCAAAAGCTGATGAAGGAATATTTTTAGGATATTCTGCTACCTCTAAAGCCTATAGAGTGTTTAATAAAAAATAAAGGATTTTTGAAGAATCATTTCATGTAAAGTTTGATGAAACTAGCCCTTTTATTAAAGAAAAAGATCAAACTGATGAAATTACTGACTCTTCTAACAACATGAGACTTGAAAACCTAAAAAATGGTTTTGAAAATAACATAAATAAAATTCAGTTCATTTCATAAGAACATGATACGGATGAACCTAAAAGTGTTTTACCTAAACAGTTTAGAACCCTAAAGAATCATCCTTTAGAAACTGTAATAGGAGACCTAAACATATGAATAATAACTAGAAGAAATACAGGAAACCCATTTGAATTCTATACCTTTATATATCAACTAGAACCTAAATCTTTTGAAGAAACTTTAAAAGATGAGAGTTTGATGTTAGCAATGCAAGATGTGCTAAACCAATTCAAAAGGAATGAAGTTTGGGAATTAGTTGAAAGACTATCAAATTATCCAGTTATAGGAACTAAGTGGGTATTTAGAAATAAACAAGATGATCAAGGGGTTATAACTAGAAACAAATCTAGATTAGTAGCTAAAGGATATAATCAAGAAAAAGGTATATATTATGATGAAACATTTTCCCCTATAGCTAGATTAGAAGAAATTAGAATTCTTTTAGCTTATTCATCTCATATTAACTTTAAATTATATCAAATGGATATTAAATCTACCTTTTTAAATGGATATTTAATGGAGGAAGTTAATGTTGAACAACCTCCTAGTTTTGAAAATTCTTAAAAACTAGATTCTTTTTTTAAACTTACTAAATCTCTCTATGGCCTTAAACAAGCACCTAGAGTTTGGTATGAAAGATTAAGTTGTTTTCTTTTAAAAATGGATTTACTGTTGGAATGAATGATCCAAATATTTTTAAGAAAACCATTTGTTCTAATATATTATTAGTTCAAATCTATGTTGATGATGTTATTTTTGGTTCAACCAATAAAAACCTTTGTAATGATTTTTCAGAACTTATGCAAAAAGAATTTGAAATTAGTATGATGAGAGAATTGAACTTCTTTTTAAGACATCAAATTTATCAAAAAGATTATGGAAATATTTTAAACCAAAGTAAATATATTACTAATTTATTGAAAAATTTTGGTCTTAAGAATAGCAAGAAATATACAACTCCCATGTGTACCAATATAAAACTTGATTTAGATGAAGCTAGAAAACCAGTGGACAATAAGTTATATAGAGGTATGATTGGTATTTTATTATATATTACTGTTATCAGACCTGATATTATGTTTTCTATATGTTTATGTGCTAGATTTCAAACAAATGCTAAATAATATCATCATATTATTGTCAAAATGATTTTTAGATATTTAAAGGGAACTATTTTTCAATCTCTTCTTTATTGAAAAAATTTTAAAATTTAATATCATATTAAAATGTTGATTTTGGAGGTTATAAATTAGATAGAAAATATACCTTAGGAACCTTTCACTTTTTAGGAAAATCTTTAGTATCATGGTCAAGTAAGAAACAACACTCAGTTTCCCTATTAACAGCCGAGGAAGAATATGTATATGCAGGCAGTTGTTGTACACAAGTATTATGGATGAAAAACGCACTAATAGACTTTGGATTAAATTTTAATAGTACACCTATTTTATGTGATAATACAAGTGAAATAAATATATATAAAAAATCAATAAGTCGTTCATGAACTAAGAATATTGATATTAGGCATAATTTTCTAAGAGATCATGTTCTTAAAAAGGATATATCTTTAGAATTTGTAAATACTGAATATCAACTAGCTAATATTTTTACTAAACCACTTCTCACTGTAAGTTTTGATTTTATTTAGGGTGAGTTAGGTTTATTTAATTTTTAAATAAATGTTAATATTTTTTATGTTTCTTTTATTTTATTTTTTTATTTTATTTTTTTTTTTTTATTTATTCCATTTTATTTATGTTAAAATTATTTACTGATTACTTTAAATCTGATTTGTTTTAATATTTTTTTCACTGTACATTTTAGTTAATTTATTTTATCCTAAATTTATTCATGATGCGTGTTTTCAAAAAATTTAATTATTATCTTACATAATGACATGGGAAACAAGGGACTATCAAAAATGTTTTGAATACCTAATATTTTTGTCTCTCAAACCCTTTTTGAATACCAAAACTCTCATTTACCTTTATCTACCTTCGTTTACCTCTGTTTTCTTTCAAAACCCTAGAACCCAAAAACCTCAGAGTTTTCGTTTCTCAAAAATGAAGAAAACTAAGAGAACCGAAGAAGGTGAATCCATTGACTCAAAGTGTTAGAAAGTTTCTGGAAGAAAGATTTTGTAGGGTAAATTAGTTGATTTCAAATGGATTTATCAGACAAATCTTCTCCTAAAGCAAGAGTTAGATTTTCAAGGATTGGAATCTATGTTCAATGAGGCGAACTCAAAATTCCTTTATGAGGTAAAACTGAAATTTTTCTATAACAGTGTTCAGTTTAGTTTTGGTGATTCTGAAGATACAATTTTTGCAAGAATATAAGATAAGGACTTTTCAGTTTCTTCAACTGAAATTTCTCAAATTTTGAATTGTCCTCCTGAGGGGGTCTTTAATTTCAATCTAAGGTCTATCAAAGATAAGGACCATAAGTCTTAAGACATTATTTCTTTTTTGTTTGGTTCAAAAAATGTTGGGAAAATGTTTTTCAAGGATCTTGACAAAGACTAAAATCTTGGTTAAGTTTTTTCAAACAGGAATTGCTCCTAGAATAGCTGAGATGGAGAAGATTCTATATCCACACATGGATATCATGTTTATGTTTTTTATTGAAATAAAGCTGAATTTTCCAAGGTATATGTTTAGATATTTGCATTACCACTGTCAACCAGATGCTAGGATGACTTTTTATCTTTATGGAAGGATAATCTCATGAATTTTGTTTAAGAAATGAATGATTCATTTAATAGATTCTCAAATAAAATGTCATCACAGTAATGTACTCAATGCGGAAAATTTTAGGAAGTTAGGTTTTTACTGTAGTACAGTCAAAGGAAAACTCTTTCTAGTTGGTGCAGATGACCAACAAAGATTGGGATCTTTTGCTCAGGGGGAGAAAAGTGCAATTGGGAATAAAGGAATTGGTGAAACCCGAGGTGAAGGACTTTCAAAACCAACCTAAAGAAAATAGATATTCATTGAAGAAGATGAGTAAGAAGAGGATATGCAAGAATAATTGGTTGTAAAACCATGAAAAAGGGTAGATCCACCTACTAAAGAATTGGTGTTAGGTTCAAGTGAGGCTACCTAGTCAGTACATTTGGAAGAAATTTTTCTTGAGGAAGATCAACAGGTTGAAATCCAGATAAGAGATCTACATAATGTTGATTTACCAATTTTCCAGGAGGAAGGACCAACTATTCAAGAAGAGAAACAGTTTATTAGATCTAAAAACATGGCTATTGAAATTGTTGAGAATCTAGTTTTCTTTATTTTTGATCATGTGGATGAAAGACATTAATCTATAACTAAAGAAAAAACAGAATTTATTGATAGTTTGTCTTTTTCAAGTGAAAAATCAATTGAAAAACCAGTAGATAAGTTTGTGGAAAAATCTCCTTCAAGATCTCTATAAATTGTGGCAGTTGGTCAGTCACAACATCCAAATGAAGGGAAATTTGATTCCCAGTCAAAACAGGTTGAGGTGCTTGTAATGAATTTTAATAAGTCTCAGGAAGAGAATGTAAATCTTTGTAAAGAGTTGGAAGTTTCAAAGAAAAAGTTACATGATCTTAAAGAAAATTTTGTTTCCAAGAAGGAATTTTATGCTTTCAAGAGAGAGATGTTGAATGAAGTTAGAAAGATAAAATCTAAAGTTGTTTATATTTCTGACTTTGCTGATCTAAAGTGGTATTTGGGGATTCAATTTTAATCAATCAAGAGTATTGTTGGTCATACTAGTACATCTACCTCTACCCCTACTACTATTACAGACTAGATTCGAAGATTTTAGGAAATCACCTCTGTCATGGTTGATATGAATGATCACATTAAAAATATTCAGTGCAATAGTGCTCCTCTGTAAGTTCTATTAGAAAAATAGAAATTTCTAGTTGACCAACTAACACAGAATGAACCAAGTATCAGATTTCTTCTAAACAAATTCACAGAAAAGTTAGATCAATTTATGCAGCAAGAGGAGAGTTTGCATAACTTTTTGAAAGTCAATCTTGTTGAGAATTTTCATATCAGTCAATATTCCAGAGTTTTGATTATGAAATTGGGGGATAGTCTAATGAAGAAGTTGTAGTTACAGATGGCAGAGTTGAAAGATATGTTTGAAGCTGCTCAAAATCCTTAGAACCTTGACCAAGACAACTCTTACCCAATATTTTGTACCCTAACCATTTCAGTTGACTAAACTTGTTTCCTAGTCATACTAATTATTTTATTTTTACAATTTTTTATCAATAAAATATTCTTATTTTTATTTTTTTGTTCTTTATTTCATATTCTTTTATGTTTATGTCTCAAACCAAAAATCTAGTTTTATTTATTTAAATATATTATTATAACATTCACTTACAGATCTATGCAAAATTAAACATGTTTTATTCATTTTCTATAATTTCTTTTTGATCTCACAAAAAGAGGGATAAATTTGGATAAACCCAGCATTTCTTTTTATCAAAATAATTCTGTAAAATTGAATTTTGAATTATTTTCTTTTAATTATTTACAAAATTATAAATTTTATTCTTAATTTTATGGGTTTTATGATCATCAAAAAGGGGGAGATTGTTAGGCATGTATTGTCTCAACAATACTCTATAAATCTTATTGATTTTGATGCTCACAAATACCCTTGTTTTTTTACTAATGATATTACTTTAAGTTTATTTTAGGAAATTAATATTCTTTATATTCCTTATTTTGGAATTATATTCAAGCTTATTATTCACATGAAATATTCTTCAAAGTGTTTGAAATGCTCTTAAGCGTGTTCTGGAAACATCGTTCATACTGTATGTTGAAAAACGTAATGTAAGGGAAAAACCCTATGTTTGTATTAAACCTTATGCTAAAAGTTCAGCGTATATAGTTAATCAATCCTATGTTGATAGAAACTTATGGATAAATAACCCTAAATTTGGATGAAACCTTACGTTTGAAAAAGAGAAAAAGTATGGTTAAAGAACCCTATGTAAGTATAGAACCTTACATTTGAGAAGCAAACGTATGGATCATCAACCTTACTTTTGTGATCAACCTTACGTTGTCAACCTTATGTTTGGAGAATGAACACAATGTAGTTGAACCCTATGTTTGGTATTTTTTCATTTTGTGAAGGAACCTTACATTTGACTTTTTATCACTGTATATTTGAATTTATGATTTTATTAGAGTTTTTTGCAATGATCTTTATGGAATATTAGGCCGATTTAAAGATCATTTTAGAACGATTCAAAGCTCATTATGATTGATTCAAAGAATTGTATTAAGTAGAGAAATTCTATCATATTATTAAGGAATGTTACGACTACTCTGATCTATCTCAGGAATTTGAATTCTTACAATTTATCATACATTTTTCTTGGATTTGAATTTAAAAAAAAAAGCAGGCTCTCTACTTTATTTATTCTATCGGTGTATTTGTTCTATAAATGTGTGTATGATTCAAAGAAGAATATATATTTTGATATATATATTGATCCATATATTATGACACATATTCACGATTGAAACTACATTCTTGTGAATATATTTTACAGATCTACTACAACAATCGATCAGACACTATTTTCTATAGAAGAGGCTATAGTGGAGATATACATATTCTGAATTTAGTATTTATTGTAAGTATGCTACTGATATTCATTGATATTTTTATTTCAAATATCTATTGCAACTGGATCACTTTAGAACTGATCTTTCTTAAAGAAACCATTTTCTGAAGAGGAATATTCATCTACCGTCAGTTGTTGTTTCAACTGTGAAGTTTAACCGGAACCTTTTTAATCAATATCTTTTATTGAGAGTTTCAACTGCTCCTACTCATTTGTGATGGTGTAGCAGATTCTCGATCTAAGCTGTGGTTTTTTGGTTCTCTATTAAAGAACTAGATGGATCTATTTTTAGCCTTATTTGTAAAGGTGTCAACTGTCTGCACTCAGTTGTGGATTAGTCTTATGATATGATGACCTGACTAGTGAAATTCACCATACTCGCAGAGAGAGTAATTGGTGGAGTGGACTAGGGGATCTTTATGCCCTGAAACACTATAAACAGTCATGTTCTATATTTCTATTTTTATTCGCTGCTCATAAATTCACACAGAAGATAAACACTGCTTATCCACATAATCATCGGTCGACATCAGAAGGCAAAATTGTGAAAGATTTTGAAAAGGCGCAATTCACCCCCCCCCCCTTGTGTATATTTGTATATTCTGACATAACAATATGTTTGAATAAGACAAATCAATCTTATCTTTTTAGTGTACTCCAAGTTCATCTGTAAGACCCTTGTATGTTTTAAGTAGATTTTTTTTTATATGTGTGATCATGTGCATTGGAGCCCATATGTATGACTTGAAAGTCTATTGTATTTGTACATATAACTTTGCATGCATCGCATGGAACCTCACTTAGGTACGTAGGACCTATGAGTCATCTGCATTGTAGTTATGACTTAAAAATCTACCACATCAACACTTCCCATGGTCAACCAATTTATAGTATGTATAAACTCATAGTTTTACAAAAAATTATTATTCTCCATGCATACAAGAAATTGTGGGTATATAATGGATTTAAAGAATATTGAAATTCAACATAATGTACATATGAGCTTATAGTCTTATGGAAATTATACCTAGTCAACTTTTAGTATTTTCCTAAATCTTTTTCCCTGCACTACAAACGACCTTTTTCATCCAATCCAATGACACCAAATCTGATTCAAATATCATGAATTAACAATCAAAATCTTCAGGAACATTGTTGACATCTAATCCAATAAATTCACAAAACATGAGTTGGGAATAGATGATCAATTTATCTAAGCAGTAATAGGATTTTTTATTAAAAATGTTTTCTAAAAAATTATTAGGTTTAGGTTAAAACTAATTACCAAAATGGGTTCTAAAAACATGGAATGATTTCATGCATTCCACCATGAAATGATTTCACACATTCCCTTTCATGCAGAATGTTCATGTTTCAGTCCCACATAATGCATGAAACAATTTCACACATTTTTTCAATTTGAAAAAATGTTTATATATATATATATTTATCACTATTGATGGGTCTTTTCTGAACTGTTTTTTCTTTGATTTTCTGGAAAATTATGTTCTCTCTTTTCAAATTGTACTTCTTTTACATTTGGAAAGCACTAACCTATGGATTCCTCCCTTTATTGTCTTTTCATATATATAATCATGGTACCTTTAATATCACCCATAAATGAGGGATAAAACTAGGAAATTATGCTTGGGTACCATCTAGAGCATAGGGCTCTTACTTCATATATATATATATATATATATATATAGCAAAATGTTAAATATTATATAACTATTATTATATGTTGTGCTTCTTTCATTAAAGTAACTCAAAAATATTATTTAAATTATCATTCAAACCACTCTTTTATAAGGGTTTGGAATGATAAAAATAGCACATTGTTAATGTTAATACATTATTAATAATTAATCATAATACATTAATATTTTATAATTTAATTAGTAATAATATAATAATTATTAATGTATTTAATAATAATTAATTATTATTATTAATGATTTAATAATTTTATTAATAATTAATAATGTAATTATTAATATTTATTTATCATTTTCAATTACATTATTATGATTTTATTTTTATTAATTACATTATTATTACTACTACTATTATTATTATTAATTACATGACAAATCATGTTGGTGTCCTGCTCAGGTTGGAACGTTCAACCCTGCCTGGCATTACAGGTTTCAATGTGGGACCACAGCAGAGCCTTTTGAATCTCACTGAGACAGTGTTTTAGTGCAAGCTACATCCTCACATATAATATTGTTGGTGTCATTAGGGATATGCAAATAGCATCCACCTTAAAGGAGGGGTGTATGAATAACACAATGGAAGATATTTTAATTACTAAATCATTGTGTGTTTATAGTGTTTTTTGGGACCAAGTTGGATGGAGAAAGAAGTTTGAAGAGTTAGCGTTTGAAGAGTGTTGTCTTTTATTGTCAAAGAAGATAAATCAATTCACTTTGTAAAGGACTTGAAACCAGACGATGCTTTGCTGATATGTATTTCTCAAATATCATAAGTTAGGAGAACTTGTGATGCAAGCCTTATGATGGAAGGGGGAGAAATGAGGATGCCAGTCATATACAGTTTTTATTGGAATGAGTGATACTGCTGGAAGATAGGGAAGTTTTTGTACTTCCCATTGTAATTCTGACGATGCTAAATCTGATCTATCAAAGGATACATATCATGATAGTGGAATTCATGATAAAAGATGAAGAATGATTATGGGGAGTAGTGAAGAGAGAAATGAAAAAGCAATGGAAAATCTGGGGGTGGCATAAAAGCACAGTTTAAGGTGGCGTTGTTTTCCAGTGTTTTCCAAATTTTAGGGCCTGAAAATCAAGAGATGAAGATGTGTTTTTGGCAATGGATGGAGCATGAAAGATTGAAGATGGTTTAGATTTTTGCGCGCAAGGCATGATTCAAGGTCAGAACATCGAAAAATGACAAAGGCATGGAGTGCGCAGAAATTTAGGCTAGTTGCATGAAAAAATAAAATGGTGCACTAAATAGTAGCGGGTTGCGTGAAAAATCAGCGGGATGCACGCAAAATAAAAAGGTTGCGCGAAATATATGTGGGTTGCGCGAAATAGAGGAATGAAGTTTTTCGCGCAAAAGGTGTTTCGAGATCAGAAGTTCGAAAATTGGCAAAGGCATGAGGTGCGCGAAATATTGGAGCATTGCACGAAATGTGAAGTTGCGTAAAATATTTTTTACGCACATGAAGAGGGTTTTACGCGCAGATTAGTGGTTTTCACACAGGGTCAAAAATGCCTATAAATATGAGGTGAACCCCTCTCATTGGTTAATGCTCGACACTTAGAAGAAATCCTGAGCTCTAGTGCGCGTAAAATTATACGCTAAGTGAGTTGCGTGAAAAGAAAGGAGTTTGCGCGAAAAGAGGTCAGCTACGCGAAAAGAGAAACAGTTGCGTGGAAAAAGAGAAGTTGCGCGAAAAGAGAAAAGGTTGCACGAAAAGGGGAAGTTGTGCAAAAAAGTTTTTCGCGCCAAAAAGGAATTTTTGCACGCAAGGCATTGGAATTGCGCGCAAGATATCCTAAAGGCTGCATGAAATATTTGGGGTCTTCGCACATATTTAGTTGTGCGTATGGAAGTTCTTACCAGCTTCTGGGTAGGAAAGTGAAGATTTGTACTTCAGAGAATACAACTGTTCTATTGTAAAGAAGCGCTGAAATACTGTAATTCCCTATTTGTGCTAAGAGGGTGCACACGCGCTTGCAGATTGTTTTCCAAGTGCTACATGAGTGTAAGGGTATATCCTACTCGTTGTATTCCACATCAAAGGATTTTTTTCTAGTGGATTGTGTGGTAATGGATTATTTCCGTACCATACTAAGGACGTAGCTGCTCTTGTTGAGTAGTGAACCTTGTAAATCTTGTGTTCATGTGGTTGTGTGTGTTCAGTAGAGAAGGAACTCTTTAACAGGAGGCGAAGATTGTTTCAATTTTAAGGAAACATAAAAATAAAAAGATATTACTGATTTACCCCCTCCCCCTCTCAGTGATACTTGGATCCTAACTGGGAACTTCAGTGTTCCCAAACCTGCCAGATATGTTAAATGGATACCTCTCATCCCTTAAATGTTGCTGGTGTTGCTTTTGGAGCTCTTGTCCTTGCAAGATGTGGTGGCATTTTTAGAACCAATAGAGGCCTCATTAAGTGTTGCTTTCATCACTTCCTTGGACATTGGATTGCCTTTGAAATAGATTTATGTGTTATGACCCATGCAGTTAGATTTGCAAAGCACTATGGTTGGAACAGGCTGTGGATTGAGAGTGACTCCATGTGGGTTGTCTCCATCCTCAGGAACAAGTCGTCTTTGGTTCCTTGGAATCTCTATAGAGAATGGATGGACTACTTGGCCTACTTGGATGAGATTCAGTTCATGGTGTCGTATGCCTACAAAGAGGCTAACACGGTGGTTGATGCACTTTCTAAGATGGTTGTGGCAGATGGATTTGATATTAGTGATGTTGTTTTGCCTGTTCACTTTTCCAATATAAGAGGGTGTTGTCTATACATGCCACTAACTCCGCTTGTTCCTTATCATCCTTTTATTTTAATTAATTTGATGGGTGTGGACGTTTATGGTCCACTACCTGGGCTTTCCTAGATTATTAATTACATTATTTATGGTCCACTACCTGAGATTTCCTAGATTATTAATTACATTATTATCTGAGCATGGGAGCATTTTCTTTATTTGTATGAGTTGTAAACCTACTTTGATTATTAATTTTTGTATTAATTATTAATATGTTACTATTAATTAAATCATTAATTATTAATAATGTATTATCATTAATAACATATTACTAATGATCATGTATTAATAATATGTTTTATTATTATTATAGGCTCTTATAAAAGAGAGAATCTTGTGAGATTTTAAATAATATTTTTAGATTACTTTAATAAAAGGAATATAAAATATAATAATAGTTAAATAATGTTTAGAATTTTATTTTATATATATATATATACAAAACAAAATAAATAAATAAATAAAATGTATAAAACTATTTCATGCATTTTGTGGAACTAAAACACAGATGGGGCGGTGGCAACGGGCTCTTCATTATCAGGTTGTGGTCCTTTTCGGCAGATGGAGAGGATGGTGTTTCATTTTTGTTTTGACTCATTGTTGTGTATCCTCTGCAGCTTTTCTCCTATGGTGGAAGTGTCCACTGCTGTTTTGTTGTCCCCAAACCTTCCTTCCAAGTTTCCCCTTATTTGTTTTGACTCGGCTTCAACTTGGTCCACCAAATTTGTTGGCTAAAGAAGCATCTAACCGCTTTTCCTCGACGACGAAGATGTTGTTGTCGTTGTGTTTGTTTGTGGGGTTAGCTAGGATAAAGTTGAGGTAGGTGTGGGTATTTTCAGAAGAGGATGTCTTGTTGACCATCGCTGGATGAGGCATCCTAACGGCGGCCTAACAGTGGTTCTTGTTGGGGCAGCATAAGTTTTAGGTGACGGAAGCACGCATAAAACAAAAGAGAAAAATTGAAGAATATAAGAATTTAACATGGTTTGGATGTGTGCCTACATCCACGAAAGAAGGGGGCATGTTCTTTATTTTCTCTCCAGATGAAACATCATAGGATCAAAAAATTATAGTTACATGTGAGTTTCAACATAATTTTATAGTTGAAAAATACACAGTAATCTAAAGGTTGGTTTGGGGTGGCTCATCAAACCTTGAAGAATCCTTCCTGCTACTAGTTGTGTTCCACGTTGGCTATCAACCAAGGAAGACCTGCACTAGGTTGTTGCCGACAAAGACTCCTGTTGATTTCTCTCATAAATGGAAGTGGTCCGCACAAATCTCCCCCCTCATGACCATTTTGAGGTAGAAGATGGACCTGCAGCCTCCTTGCAAGCTTCCAACTTCTATTTCAATAGAACATTTATCATCGTGTTTATCTCATTATCATTGGTGTGGATTTTCTCAACTTTCAATAATCTTTCTTCTGACACATTACGGATCTAGTGATATCGCACATCGATGTGTTTGGACCTGGAATGGAATGTCAAGTTCTTGCTGAGATGAATAGTGTTCTGACTATCACAATAAAGAATGCAATTCTCCTGACTTTGTCCCAACTCCTGTAGAAACTTCTTCATCTACAGCATCTCCTTGCAGCCTTCAATGACTGTGATATACTCTACTTTTATGGTAGATAAGGCAACACACTTATGAAGTCGTGATTTTCATGAGACTGCTTCCCCTACAAATGATATCAAATACTCATATATGGATTTCATTGTGTCAACATCTCCAGTCATATTAGCATCTGTGTATCCTTCCAAAACAGGTTTACAATTTCCAAAACATAAACAATGACTAAATGTACCCTAAAGATACCTCAATATCCATTTGACGGTTATCTAATTCTTATTTCCTAGATTTGATAAAAATATACTCACAACACCCATTTCATGAGCAATGTCTGGTTTGGTGCATGCCATGACATATATAAGACTGTCAACTGTTGATTGGTAAGGAATTTTCTCCATTTCTGCTTTCTCTATTTCTGCTTTCTTCTCTTCAGTTGAAGGACTTTGGCTTGTCGTAAGCCTAAAGTGGCTCGCAAGTGGAGTATCAACTGGTTTCGACCTACTCATGTTGAACATTTAAAGAACTTTCTCCATGTATCGTTCCTAAGATAACCAAATCCCGTGATTCCTCCTATCACAAATAATCATCATACCAAGAATCTAAGTAGTGTTTCCTAAGTCTTTCATTTCAAAATACTTGTTCGAATTATTCTTCAACCTATCAATTGTGAGGATGTCTCTGTCAATAATTATCATATCATCAACATAAAGTAATAAAATAATGAAATCATCATCAGAAAACTGTTTGATGAAAACACAGTGATCAACCGTCATCCTCCAATACTCATTTTTCTCCATGAATGAGTCAAACTTCATGTACCATTGCCTCAATGCTTGTTTCAATCCATATAAAATTTTTCTAAGTTTTCATGCCATATTTTCTTTATCTTTCACCTAAAATCCCTCTGGCAACTCCATGTATATCTCCTCTTCAAGATCACCATGTAATATTGTTGTATTTACATCCAGTTTTTGAACCTTCAGGTTTAGACTAGCAGTCGATCCAAAAACAACTCTAATAGAAGATATTTTCACCACAGGAGAAAAAATTTCATCAAAGTCAATATCTTTCTTCTGATCAAATCCTTTCACAGTCATTATAGCTCTATAGCGCGCTTATGAGTTGCCATCCTCTGATTTTATACACTCACTTGTTCTTGGGTGTCTTATTTCCATGTGGTAACTCCACTAAATGGAATGTAAGGTTCTTGTACAAAGATCGCATCTCCTCTTGCATGACCTTTTTACATTCCATCTTTTGGTAACTCGTGATCGCATCATCATAATTGTCTGGCTCTCCCCTATCGGTGAGAATCACATACTCATGTGGTGACTATCTATGACTTGGTTATCGTTCTCTAGTGGATCTACTCAACTACGCTTCGGGGGGAATCTGCTCTAGAATATCATATGATGGAGACATATCAGCAGATGGATACATATTACCTGATAGTGATGTATCATCGGTGGCATGAATCTCTCTCACACTAGTTAGAACTAATAGTAGTGAGACTAGTTCCAAATTGACTGAAATTTCCTCAGACTGCAACTTCTCTGCATTTTCTGGCTTCTCAAAATCTTTAATTGTCTAGTCCTCAAGAAACATCACATCTCTACTTCTGACGATCCTCTTGCTAACAGGATTCCAAAGTCAATATCCAAACTCCTCACGAGCATGCCCAAAAAGATACACTACTTTCCTTTTTCATTCAACTTTGTCCACTCATCTTCCAAGATGTGAACAAATGTCCTGTGGCCAAATACTCTCAAGTGTTTGTATGAAACGTTTTTACCTGTCCAAACCCTTTTTTAAATGTCCTGGTTCAATGGAACTAATGGAGAAATGTTAATAAGATCAATTGCAGTCCTCATTGTCTCCCCCCAAAAGGCATTCGGTATCTTTGCATTTGAGAGCATACAACTGACTCTCACAAATTGTTTTGGTCATCCTCTCAACAATACTGTTATGTTGAGGTGTCTTTGGTACTGATTTTTCTAGCCTAATGTCAAAACTCCTGCAGTACTCCCCAAATGGACCACGGTACTCTCCTCAATTGTCCGCTCGCACACACTTAAATTGTCTGTCTATTTCTCTTTCCACCTTCGCATGAAACTACTTGAAAACATCTTACACTTGATCTTTAGTTTTCAAAACAAAGTCTCGCACTTTTCTAGAATGATCATCTATGAAGGTAACAAAATAAATAGCACCTCTCATTGTACAGACATCGGTGTGAATCAAATCTAAAACATTCACTTTTATAGATGGTAAATAACCATAAAATGATACTTTGTGATGTTTTCCCATCATGTAATCAACACAAGTATTCAAATGTGTGCCTTTTATTCCTGGCAAGAGATCCTTCCTGGAGAGCATTTTGATTCCTCTCACTCATGTGACCAAGCCGCCTTTGTCAAACTTCTGCAGGAACGTCTTTTCTGGTTGCATTGACTCCTCCACATGGTATGGCATCTGTGAGATAAAGAGAAGTATTTTTCTTGCATTTAGCAATTACCATGTTACATTTAGTACGCTTCCATTTCTCATCATCGAAGAAGCTGTTGTATCCATCGTCGTTAAGCATTCCAGTGGATATTAGATTGAGGTAAATATGAGGAACATGTCTCACATCTTTCAACAGTAATCTGAATCCAATATTAGTCTCCAGAAAAATATAACCAATACTAGTAATTTTGGATGCACCGACATTTCTTATCTTCACGTGTCCAAAACTCCTCTCATCCTCTACTTCTTCCTTGTTGGCATTTTTGCTTCTCTTGTCTTTCAATGAAAAAAGTTTCTAGTTCAGTTATACATCCATTGTCCTTCAGGACACTACATTCAGCATTTTGTCCTTCACCATTTCAGTAGTGAGCTTTCCATCAGGTTTTGAGTTGATGACTGACATGACAAGTGTGTCTCGCGTCTTTGGTAAGCAGCTCAACATCAACAGTGCCTACAACTCATCATCAACCATCATTTTCATGGAATTCAACCGATCAATTATACCTCGGAACTAGCTTAGTGCTTTGATACGTTGTTCTCATCCTTGTACTTTAAGTTGACAAATCGACGTATCAGGTTTGCTTTGTTCTGAGCGTTTGTCCTTGCATGCATCTTTTCCAATTTTCACCATAAAACAGAATCATCGTGTTCGTTGACAAAATTATGGAAGATACTCTTGTCGATCCACTGTCAGATTTGAGCAGCGCACTTCCTGTTGAGCACGACCCACTCTGCATCAACTATCATGGTACTTGTAGACGTCTTCTCACCAGATTGACCGCTTGTTGAAGGTTCATCCGCTTGCACTCCAATGGCTTAGTGATCTCCACTATTGATTTCCACAAATCTTTAATGTACAAAAATCTTCCATTTTGGATTTTCAGATAACATAATTATAAAGCGGTAAGCTTAACCATGTTACTAATATTTTCTTCTATTGATGGATTGAGAATATCGAAAATCTAACCATATGAATGTGTTCGACGCGATCAAAATAGCTGGAAACGACTCTTGGATCGCTAGAAACAAGCTCTAATTGGTCAAGATATTGTCAAAACAGTTTCAACGGTCCAGATTGAACGATGAGGTGACACTGACGTGGCTCGCTGGAACAGACATTGGAAAACACACCGGAAAGTCATCATCATCGTGAATAGTACCGTCTTCTCCGGCAAGGGGTTACCGTGGCACCTGGGGTTTGACCAAAACTTTGACTCGGGCTCTACATACTTTGTTTCAACTATATTTTTGACGTCATTTGTGTCGTTGGAATCGTCTCGACGAGAACTTCACGAATCTTGCTTCAAAAATAGATTCTGACCACCTTCAATTTTCTAGTCATTGGAAAACCTCTTTGCACCATCCTCGTTTCAACCCTGGTGGCTCTGATACCACTTTGTTGGGGCAGGGGAGTTTCAGGCGATGAAACACACAAAACAGAAGAGAACAATGGAAGAATGCGAAAATTTAACGTGGTACGGTTGTGTCAACATCCACGGGAAAGTTTCATCATGATTTTAAGATGGAAAAATCACAGTAGTCTAGGGTTGGTTTAGGATGGTTCATCAACCCTTTGAAGAATCTTTCACGTCGGCAGTTGCATTCCACGTCGGCTGCCAACCAAGAAAGACCTGCAACAGGCTGTTGTCGACAGACTCGTTGATTTCTCCCATAATTAGGAGTGGCCCCCACGGTTCTCTTTTCTTTCGACTGCTTGGTTCCTACGTCGGTATCATGTCTAGTTTGCCTCTCGTTAGAGGTTGTCGTTGCCCCTGCCCCTCTTGTTTCTCCATTTGATTTGTGATGTTCTGTTTTCTGATCATCTTTTTGGGTTTGTTGTAGGTTGTTCTTCACTAGTGGAAGGCTTTGAGCACGGTGGCGGCTCTCATAGATGTTGACACTGAGGGTTGAAGGCAATCGATAGAGTTTCGACGATGGAGCTACATTGATCAATGATCGTGTTTTAGGCAGACTAGGTATCATTTTGGTAGTGTATCATGCCTAGTTGGAGGTGTGAACTGTTGACTTGATCGACACTCGAGGCTTGTGGCTGCATTTGGCTCAAGGAATGTGTCACCCGAGGTGCCATTAACAACATTGTTGAGTTGTCATAGAGGTAGGTGGGTTGGGGTTTGTATGTGGTTTGTTTTTTGTTGGGTCTGGTTATAAGTGGTTTGTTTGGGCTCAGCTGGTTGGTTGTTTTGTATTATGGGCTTTGGCATGGGGGTCGGGCTCACCCAAGCTGCCTGAGGCCCACCCCCAATTTCTTTTAAGGATCCCGACTCCCATATGTGGCTTCTAAAAATAGTGTTAAGAGAAGACATTGAATAAATTATTTTTTTTAAAAAAACATTAAAAAAAGCAGTACGATCCCATACCAACTTGTGCATGTGTTTGGGGGTTCAGCAATCACAAAACTCAATCCCCGCTTAAGACATTCCTTGGAACATGGTATCACCGATTTAGTTGTCCCAACGGCCCTGTGACGCCTATATCATCTAGGTGCCTAGTTTGAAAATGTTGTCCATTAAATAGAATGGAACATGTCTACAATCAACAGAATGCACACATACTACAGATACGGGTGACCTGCTGGTTGTCGGATCAAGATCAACCGAGCCACTGCTCTGCACGGCGGCAGCTGCCCCCAACAGAATGCCGGATGCTGATCTTCTCCGCAGCATACTTCTGCTGCAGCCACTCAAAACCATTCATGTCAAGTTTCCCGGTCACCGACTTCCCTTGCTTCCGCCAAATCTGCTGTTCCCTTATCGAATTCCAGAGCTTCTTGATCGCCACTCTCTGCACCTGAGTGAATCGCGACATATTATCATAGGCATGCTTGGCTAATATGTCTATTCCAGTCTGACACCATGGAATTTTGTAGCGCCTTGCAGCGATCTCCAAACATGCAACCAGAGCCTCTCTCTGTGACTGGACGAATCTCTTGCACTCTTCATCTTCCTCCTTATCCTTCATCTTTTCATCTTTCTTCAATGTACTAGGAATCAGAGCATCAAGGCCAAAAGGATCAGACTCTTCACTTTTAATACTTCCAGACCATGAGTTCTTCCCATCATCCTCCTTGCTCTTGGCCTCATCTTTTAGGGCCAGGGCTTCCTCCTCATCATCATCCTCTGTTGCAATTGGAAGACTGATTATAGCTTCTCTTATCCGAGCAGCAGCTTTTGAAAACTAAACGATTTCCCCACAAAAAAAAATAAACATAGTTTTATATTAATAAATGTAATAATCAAAGAAAGAACAAGTCGGCATATAAAACAATGATTGCTAGAAGGAGAAAGCTGACCAAACTCAACTCAAAAAATGCATACCACAAAACTGTCATCGGTGAAAAGATCATTTGCCACGACTGCCCTCAGCGTCCATGTGGCCAATAGATTTCTTTGCTTGTAATTGAAGTACTGCAATAAAATAATATGATTTTTCAGTGTGGTAGATAATGCCTACAGCTTTATAGAAACAGTGCATCCAAATCTTACTTCAAGTAACTCTTGAGCCGCCAAAAACAATGTATGAAAATCCGCTCTAACTGAAGCATCACTACAAGATATGGGTGATGACATTGCTGCTTCAAGTATAGCAAAGAAGGGATCACTTGTTCCACTATCCACACTCCCAGCCTCAATCAACTGTACAGCAAGCTTTGAAGCCTTGCTAAACTTTCCAGGGCATTTGATATGTGCTGATATCTTTTGCATGGCATCTAAAATTTGTACTGCAGAGGCATCAGCCACAGTTTTAAACCTGCAGCGCTTCTCCGGCACAGTAGCTGAGAATCAAAATAAACATCTTAGATTGTGTTTGCAAAGACAACAGCAAGCAGCAAGCATCAGCCCCAGATGTATAGGTGTTGGACTCAGTCATGGGCCTTTGCCCGGAGTCATTTATGTATTAGAATTACGAGTCCCCCGCATTGGTTTTCACCAATTATGTATTTATTAAATTTATCCATAAATAGTGTCTCGCCCCTCATCAAGGTAAGGGATTCCATTCTACATGGTATAAGAAAACAGAAATTCTATAAAATAAAATAAAAAATCTCTCTCTCTGTCTAACCTAGCCACCCACCAACCCTATTCCCTCCAAGCATCACGCCTCCTTCAGCTGCCTCAAGGTAAGATCAGAAACATTCAAATATCACAATCAGACCCCTCCTCACCCCATCTATAGTCGTATGAACCTCCCTCCTATAGTCATGTGACCTATTCAAGATGCAGCCATTCCCCCTTCACCCCATCTGGCAACTGAATGCTTATCCAACAACACAACCAGCACAGTTATCTGTACTCCTGCACGCTTTGATTGTACTTAGTTATAATTGCTCAAGGGCCAGCATCTGGTCCAGACCCGACTATTCCTGTTGGCATATTCTCTTTATCATGCTGGTTCGGCAGTGATATTCACCTCTTACCGGCATTCATTCTCCCCTGCTGTTATCTTCATCATGGAGGATTCTTCGATGCTATCTTCCTCCATCCTTCCACAAAAGATCATGGCCGCCAAGCTGGGTGGGCGTCTTGACAAGGCCAATTTCTCTGTTTGGCAAAAGACGCTTGATGCCATCTTCCTCCATCCTTCCACAAAAGATCATGGCCGCCAAGCTGGGTGAGCGTCTTGACAAGGCCAATTTCTCTGTTTGGCAAAAGATGGTTCACACATCGCTCATCAGTACGAAACTTGATTCTCACTTGGTTGATCCTTTGCCACCACCCACTGATCCAAAATACAAGGTATGAAAGTTAATAGATAGAAAAGATTTTGACTTGCTTGTTAATTCGATGGAGCAGCCAGTCAAGGACGTTAACTCCAAACATGGTCAAGGAACTTTGCAATTGTGTCTCGGATATTCTTTAGTGACTCTACCATTGCTTAGCTCCTAGTTGTGGCCACTTTGTGTGTCTTTAGTCTTCTTTCAGATTCTACATCCTATGTATGCGATCACCGCGACTGAAATGTTGGTCAGTCCGCTCCTCTCAAGATCCCTACGATATACCACTCTCAGTAAGGCTCACTGCCAATTTTCTCTGACAGTTGATACCATGGAACATGGTGCACTCATGGGGCGTTGTGGTGGACACTCCTCCAGCACTAGTGGTTGCGAACATGGTTGCAACCGACCAACCTTTCTGCCAACATTGTAGCAAGCCAAGACACATTATTGATTATTGCCGTCATGCTGCACCTGTGCACCTACATAGCGCCAGATGTTGCTGAAAATACCTTAGGCAGGGCATGAAGGTTCCGGGCGCAGCGGAAGCGCGTGGGTGGATGTGCCCACTTGGCTTTTTGTCATTAGCAATGATCAATCCGGGATCAATACGACGATAAACGCCAGACTCCATGGATCGAATCACAGAAATAGACAAAGAAGAAGTCCCGGAACCACAAACGACGATCGTTACAGGTTGATTATAATTAATGTAATTAATTGACAAGTACCTTTTTTGGGTGTTCTTTCTTCGTTGATATTCTTGATCACGTTCCGATGTGATTCGTCGTTGCGTCGCAGAAGCCAAGTGTAGACTTCCTCTAGCAGTGATCCACACGTGCACCACGTATCTCTGGACGTCGTCAAAGGATTCTCTGGGTGCTAGCGTGGAGAAACATTTGATTGCGTTGTCCGCCTTAGATCGTCTTGATCCGATGAAGGAGGATCTCTCTCGGTCTTGAGAGCGTTCTTGGAGGAAGTTCTCTCGGCCTTGAGGGAATTCTCCAGAATTGTTGTGCACAACTATTGGAGAAAAGTGTTGGGGTTGTGAAGATATTTATAATCGGGTTTGAGGTTATAGTGTTATGACAATAAATAAACGCGTTACGCGTTTTATTTATTTCATTAACTCTTATTGGAAACCCCATGTCGAATAATTAATTCCTTGACATGCGTCCACGCTGATTATAATAAATATCATTTAATAAAACAATATTATATCCTCAAAATCCCAACTGGAAAAACTACACGGCGTGTAATCATTAATACACGACGTGTACTTGTTTTTCATAAAAAAACTACACGGCGTGTAATCATTAATACACGGCATGTACTTGTTTTTCATTTCCTTTCCTAAATGAAAACTACACAGTGTGTAATCATTAATACACGGCGTGTATATCTTGTTTTCATTTTATTCTTCCTCCATCATTAAAATGATTTAGGCTTTTTTGAATAATTATTAAACCACGTACGAGAATAATCTTTATTCTACTTGAGATACTTGGATACACATAGTGTGTGACCCTCTAAGCCTCTTTCTCGTTGGCATTAGGCGGGTTTGCTTAAAGTCCAAGATTCTAGCAACGGGTCAAGGCACCCAAGAGAAAGAAGTTGACGCCGCATTGACGTGTCATCTCATACGAACGCTTACTGTGTAATTTAATCTCTTTGTCTCAATATCTCATCAAGCAGGTTTCATGGCAGTGTCATAAACCTATATGTTTGATCCGTCATTCTTTGACTTTCAGAAATAAACTCGTCGTGTCATCATGGCCATGGAATTTGATCGACAATTCTATTTCAATCAAAGGGCCCGAGATATCTACTTCCATAAATATGGAAGGGGCAAATCCTTCCTCGACTTATCAATTAACAACATGTCATTCATGACGCACCCAACGTACCCTACTTCCCGCCAACTGTCTTCGTGGCGGTTTTCGTCAGCAAATCTAAGTGCGCGAGTCATGACATAAGTCAATGATAATCTTCCAGTCTAATGACCATTACACACGCTCGTAGATAGTAATGTCTGATGACAGCAAAACATGCGGAATTACTATTGGCGGGTCTGTTCTTATAATCTCTCATCTTGGAGATTACCAAGTGCGAACTCCATGAGAGAGTCGTCTTCTTACGAGTACTCGCACATGACGGTCTGTGTACTATGTGTCCTATCATAGTATGTCATCCAACCGTAGAACTTTATTTAAGAATATTGTTATAGCATTTCAATGTTCTCATCATAGCGGGGATCTGCCATGACCTTATCAATGCACCAAATATTCCAGGACATTATTATATTATAGTCATGCAGAACAATGAACAATATATAATATGTGTACATTCATGTAATCAAAGTACAAAACAGTTGGTTCTCAGGACACCAACTCTTACAAACTCTCACTTGGACTAGAGCCAACTGCCTACGACTTTTAATCCGCTAGACCTCACATGATGATCATGTTTCTGCTGAGTCAAGGTTTTAGTCAAGGGGTCTGCCATGTTTTCTTCCGTGGAAATACTGCTAACTGCAACTTCACCTCTCTTAGAAAAATCCCTCAAGAGATGATACTTCTGAAGTATGTGTTTTGTCCGCTGGTGTGACCTTAACTCTTTTGCAAGTGTCACTGCTGCAGTATTATCACAATAGAGTGTGATATAATCTTTACTGCTAGGTACTACATCCAGCTCTTGGACGAAGTTTCGCATCCATACTGCTTCTTTAACTGCCTCAGAAGCTGCAATATACTCGGACTCTGCTGTAGAATCTGCGACCACACCTTGCTTTGAGCTCTTCCAGCTCACTACACCTCCATTCAAACTGAAGATGTATCCAGTCTGCGACTTCATGTCATCTTGATTAGTCTGGAAACTAGCATCTACATGTCCTCTGATGACTAGTTCATCATCTCCTCCATAAACCAGGAACATATCCTTAGTACGCCTCAGATACTTAAGGATAGTCTTGACTGTCATCCAATGGTGGTCACCTGGATCAGCTTGATATCTACCTACCGCACTTAATGCATAAGCAACATCTAGCA
The DNA here is from genome assembly GCA_963277665.1 of Viscum album. Lineage (NCBI taxonomy): Eukaryota > Viridiplantae > Streptophyta > Magnoliopsida > Santalales > Viscaceae > Viscum > Viscum album. The sequence goes on along the minus strand of OY728131.1, from coordinate 1,052,884,996 downwards.
TTGTACATAGCATAGCATACATGACTAACCCAATCGCGGATGCGTAAGGGATCCTTGCCATTTTCTTTCTTTCCTCATGTGTCTGAGGACACATTTTCTTAGAAAGATGAATGTCATGTGATTCACGCTCAAATTTACCCAAAAGAAGAAGGTAGGACGGTCCTTTTAGTCTAGCTTGGGTTGTCGAATCCTCAAAGACCTAAAAAGTACCTACAGACACGTACATTCTATGGATTGTTTTTTGCTATGAAGTGGCCAACTTTGGTTGATTTAAGATGGTTTTAAAGGATCACTAACAGATTTAAGTTAATTCAAATTAAGGTAATGAGTTGATCCTAGGTTATCGCTCGGGGTGGATAAGATGAATTCCTTTTTTAATGATTTCAATTTCTTATATTTGAGATGGGTTCATTTAAGAAGATCAAACAAAATCATCACTTACTGGTTTAATGCCTACACACCCTAATACTAATCACCTATACACTTGAAGGATCAAAGTTTTGAGCACTCCAAGGTAAAGGTTCGTATTAGCACTTGAAATGTGTGACCTTAAATTCAATAAGGATGAAGAGGTTTTAAAATCATCAAATAAAAATTTCATTTAAAAGAAGTGAATAGCCATTAATAGAGTGAGAAATAACATCCAATCCAGCCCCTTGCTACTCCCTTGGATCAACCTATAAAAGAGTTAGTCTTCTATTGATGACATGTCTTCAACGGAAGCGGAAAGTAGACTTACAAAGATGGAATTGAAAAAGTAAAAACAACAACAAAAATCGATCACTCCACCGTTGTGTGATAAATGTCACAAAGTATGGTGTGAATAAATTCACACCTTGAACCAACGGTATCAACGTGATATGTAGAAGAACAGAATAAGAGTAAAGGAATAACTTTTATTAAGAAACTAAGGTGAATTAAACAACTTACATGAGAAAGAAATGCAATTACAAATACAAAGCGACGGCATAACACTACAATGAAACCAAGCACCAAAGATGAAAAACTCATCCATCACCACTGCCTTAAATAGGCATTTTGGGAGCCTTGGGTCGAGCCTCCAACAGTACAAAGCATCCCACTTGATTATGGTAGGTCTGGGTAGTGGAAAGCTTGTGGAACTTGGATTTTTCCACTCTTCACCCGAAATGGCAGCCAGCTTGCAACCACCGAACAGACGCGCTTGTAAGACCTTCTAGATGGCCGAATTAGAGTGGGTCATAGAGGAAGAAAATGGAGCCCCGGATGTCTCCTAACCGCCTGTAAAATTTGGGCCCATTTGGAGTTGTGGATTCTGATATATGATTAGATTGGTAGGATGTTTTCTGGGCCGCAGAATCTGGCCCAGAATTTTATCTCCAAATTGGGCCGCCTTAATAACCACCATGGAGGCCGAATTAGCACTGGCTCCTGAAGAATGATTTGTTCCTCTACATGTCTTCTAGCATCCCACGAAATTTGGGCTTCATTGGGCCTGTATGTTGGCCCCACATTTTCATCAATGGGCGAGTATCCAATCTGACTTCTCCAGAATTGTTTGCATGAAATCCCATTTTGGTGGTCTTTCAAATATGGATCTTCCAACACTCCACAAATATGAAATGTTCCCAATATAATTAGAAACCTGAAAATTAAATATGAAAATAAAATCAAGATCATTAGGTACTTTAAATGATGTTCAAAAATGTATCACATAATAGTGCATTTTAAGAAGAAATTACAATCATAATGTGAAATGATGTTCAAAGTGTAAAATGCACTAAAATGGTGTTTATGAATAATAAAGCACATGAATATTATATAAATTAACAATGAATATTAGCCTCATTTAGTGGCTAATCACCATGTGACACTGGCAACAATCCCCTCTTGGACTGTTCCATACTGAATCTCTTCAGTATCTTGTCAATGTATGTACTTTGACTTAAGCCCAGCATTCTCTTGGATCTATCACGATGGATCTTGATCCCCAGAATATATACTGTCTCGCCCAAGTCTTTCATAGAGAAGCATTTATCCAACCATGTCTTAACTGACTGTAAGACAGGTACTTTGTTTCCAATTAGTAATATGTCATCAACATATACTATTAGAAAAATAATTGCACTTCCACTAAACCTTTTGTAGACACAAGGCTCACATTCGTTTTTAATAAAGCCAAATTTCGTTACGGCTTCATCAAAACGAACGTTTCATGACCTTGATGTTTGCTTTAATCCATAAATAGATTTCTGCAACTTGCATACCTTGTTGGCATCCTTTGGAGTCACAAACCCTTCAGGTTGTGTCATGTAGACATCTTCCTGGAGGTTCCCATTAAGGAATGTTGTTTTGACATCCATTTTCCAAATTTCATAGTCATGGTAAGCGGCAATAGCCAATAGGATTCTGATGGATTTCAGCATCACAACTGGTGAAAAGGTTTCATCATAGTCAATTCCTTGACGCTGTCTAAAACCTTTTGCAACCAGTCGTGCCTTATAGGTGCTGACTTGCCCCTCCATGTCCAGTTTCTTCTTGAATACCCATTTATTACCAACAGGCTTTACATCAACTGGAGGATCTACCAAAATCCAGACTTGGTTTTGGTACATGGAATCCATTTCAGAATTCATGACTTCTTGCCACTTGGTAGCGTTTGTGCCTTCAACTGCTTCCTTGTAGGTAAGAGGATCATCATTGTCAACCAATAATGAGTCACCATCCTTGGTGACAAGAAAACCATATCGTTCTGATTCTCTCACCTCTCTCGTGCTCCTACGCAGTTCTTGTGTCTCTGGAACAGATTGTTCTTCCACGAGGCTTTGTGGAATCTAATCTTGTACCAACTCCTGTGTATCTTGAGCCTCGACTTCATCGAAGTCTATCTCGCTCCCACTATCTCTTTTGGAGATGTGCTCCCTCTCAAGGAATATGGTGTGTCTTGCCACTGCTACCTTTTTATCTGAGGGGTTGTATAGGTAATATCCCCTTGTTTCCTTGGGATATCCTATAAAGATACACTGCGTGCCTTGGGGTGCAAGCTTGTTACCTGAAGAGGCCTCAACAAATGTTTCGCTACCCCACACATGTAAATTTGATAACATGGCTTTGCGTCCACTCCATAATTTGTATGGAATACCATTTATCGATTTAGTTGGTACTTGGTTTAGTATGTGTGATGATGTTTGTAATGCATATCCCCAAAAGGATAATGGAAGACTCGCATGACTCATCATTGATCTCACCATGTCCAACAGGGTGCGGTTCCTCCTTTCACTTACATCATTCCACTGAGGCGTGTAAGGAGAAGTGAGTTGAGATAGAATCTCAAACTCCCGTAAGAAATCAATGAAGTCCTGATTAAGATATTCTCCTCCTCTGTCTGAGCGGAGTTTCTTAATCTTCTTACCAAGCTGGTTCTCAACTTCATTCTTGTATTCTTTGAACCGATCAAAAGAATCTGACTTATACCTCATTAAGTAAATATATTCATATCTACTAAAATCACCAGTAAAAGTTATGAAGTACAAGAACCCACCTCTTGCTTCAACTGGAAATGGTCCACACACATCTGTGTGAACTAATTCTAGAAGCTCTTTAACCCTTTCACCTTTCCCACTAAATGGGGTTTTGGTCATTTTGCCTTGTAGACACGCATGACATACACCAAGTGATTTTAGTTCAAAATAATCTAAATACTCAACTTGATATAATTTTGTCAAACGCTTCTTCATTGACATGACCTAGCCGGTGATGCCAAACTTGGGTGTGGTATGAGTCATGTGAATTAACTTTGTCATCGATTGTTATTACTTGGTTTGTGTAGTCTAACACATAAAGGTAGTTATATAAATGTGCCCAACCAAAACAAATGTTATCTTTATAAAAGTAGCAACATTCATTTCCAAACTTGAAGATGAATCCATCAATATCTAATCTGGATACTGAAATAATGTTTTTGGTTACAGAGGGTACATAATAACATCCTTTTAATACCAAGACCATCCCAGTAGGCAATGTGAGGTGGTAGTCTTTGACTGATACAGCAGCGAGTCTGGCTCCGTTGGCTGCACGTCTGTCCCGGCTCGTGTCGTTGACCTCCATTCTCGGTTGGGCCACCCCTCCGCCTCAGCTCTTCATCAGCTCTATCCCGATATTAGTCCTCGTTTATCTTTTCCTTGTGAGTCGTGTCGTTTTGCGAAACACCATCGCACATCATATTTTCCTCGAGTTGACACACGGGCCGCCAAACCCTTTGATTTGGTTCATTCCGATGTATGGGGTCAATGTGCCACCTCGAGTCAATCTGGGTATAAATATTACATTTCTTTCATTGATGATTATTCCCGTATGACATGGTTTTACCTTCTTCGAGATCGGACAGAGGTTCTCTCCACCTTTCAGACCTTTTACCATGAGATCCAGACACAGTTTTTTATCCCTGTGAAATGTCTCTGATCTAACAATGGGCGGGAATACTTATCCACTCACTTTCAGCAGTTTCTGCAGGCCCACGGCATCATCCACCAGACCTCCTGTCCTGATACCCCTCGGCAAAATGGGGTGGCCGAGCGGAAACACCGGCATATTCTGGAAACCGCTCGTGCCCTCCTCTTCCACCGCCAGGTACCTCTTCTCTTCTGGGGGGATGTCATCCTCACTGTTACTTACATTCTCAATCGTCTTCCCTCCTCCATCCTTCAGGGGGAGACTCCTTTTCATACCATGTTCCCCTCTATTCCTCCTCACTCTCTTCCACTCCGCGTCTTCGGATGTCTCTGCTATGTCCGAGACACTCGCCCCAATCTCTCTAAACTTTCTCCCAAATTCGATGTATTTTTCTCGGATATTCCCGCACTCAGCGCGGGTACTGATGCTGCTCTCCAGACCTACGCTGGTATATCACCTCTGCCGACGTATCGTTTGTCGAGAGCTCTCCTTTCACTCCACCCTCTCCTCATCCAGACACTACCATCGATGACTGTCTTCCACTCATGATTCACCCGCCTCTGGTGTCTCCTCCGACCGGTCATCTCTTTGGACAGACCTCTCGTCGTCCATCCGCTGTACCCCCCATCCAGGCCGAGGACAACATTGTTCTCGCTTCGTCCGATGCTCCTGTCACAGCTCCTGAGGACTTGTCGATTGCGCTCCGGAAAGGTACTCGCTCGTGTCAGACTACTCCTCTCTTTGTATCTTCATACAGGGGTCTGTCAGCTCTAGAGACCGTGTCGATTCCTTGAACAGTTGGTGAAGCCAAATCTCACCCCGGGTGGCTAGCCGCAATGCGGGATGAATTGCAAGCTCTGGATGACAACCATACATGGGATCTTGTTCCACTTCCGGCGGGCAAACAGGCGGTCGGTTGTAAATGGATTTTTACGATCCGTCTCAATCCCGATGGCTCTCTTTGCCGCCTCAAAGCCCGGCTTGTGGCAAAGGGATTTGCTCAGACATATGGCATCGACTACTTTAAGACCTTCTCTCCAGTCGCAAAGATGGTCTTTGTTCGCCTATTCATATCTCTGGCTGCTCATCATCACTGGCCGCTTCATCAACTGGATGTCAAGAATGCTTTTCTCCATGGCTTTCTTGACGAAGAAGTCTACCTGCAGCAGCCCCCTGGCTTTTCTGCCTCTGGTGCCGACTCCCATGTCTGCCGTCTCCGTCGATCCCTCTATGGCCTCAAGCAGTCTCCTCGAGCATGGTTTGGCCGCTTCAGCACTGTCGTCACAGCCTTTGGCCTCTCTTGCAGTATGAAAGATCACACAGTCTTCTTTCGTACGACGACGCACGGCTGTATCTTGCTTGTGGTATATGTTGATGATATCATCATCACAGGGAGCGACTCCAGAGGCATCGCCAACCTCAAGACGCATCTTCACCAGCACTTTCACACCAAAGATCTTGGTCCCCTCACCTACTTCCTTGGCATCGAGGTCTCCCGGACTGCGGACACTATCTCTCTCTGCCAGCGCAAATATGCTCTTGATATCTTGCAGGATGCCGGGTTGAGCACAGCCACTGCAGTGGACACTCCACTTGAGCCTGGGGAACGCTCTCTTCATTCCGACTCGGAACCATTTCCTCATCCCGAGAGCTATCGACGCCTGGTAGGTAAACTTAACTACTTCACCATGACGCATCCCAACATTGCATGCGTCGTTGGCAAAGTCAACCACAAATTTCTTCGTCTGGCGGAAGACGGTCTTGATGTCCCTACGCGGCATGGGACTTAATTCTCATCTTGAGAATCCCCCACCCGCCATCACTGACCCCAAATTCGACTCTTGGCAACTGGCAGACAGCAAAATTTTCGCATTACTGGCAACTCCATGGACCGATCGGTGAAAGATGTCACCAGGACTGCCAACACTATCAAAGAGCTCTGGGATTCCTTGATTGTCATGTACTCCAAGACCAATAACTTGGCTCGGGTCTCCGACGTTCTACAGCGTCTCTCCCACATCCGCCAGCAGAATCAGACCTTTCCAAACTATTTCATGGAATGGAAGGGTCTCCGAGACGAACTGCAAGAACTCTGGCCTATTCCTCAGAATCCGGCAGAAGCGCAGACTCAACGGGACCAGCTCTGCCTATTCAATCTCCTGAATGGCCTCGCCCCGGACTACGCCACGACGGCCACTGAGATGCTAGTCAGCTCTTCTACGCTGGATATCCCGCAGGTCTATCATCGCCTGCAGAAGGCTCATCGGGCCCTTGCACCACCCGTCCCCATCCCTGATCACACTGCCCTCCTGGGACGTGGCGGTGGCCGCCCTACCGGCCCTCGTGGACGCGACCGTGAAGACGGCCGACCTCGCCCCCTCTGCCAGCATTGTGGCAAGCTCGGCCACCTGGTCGACCGCTGCTGGGTCCTTCATGGTCGTCCCGACTCGCACCCCCGACAGGGCCAGACTGCGATCCGCGATGCATCATCACCTGCTGCTGCTCTTCCCCCGTCTTTGGATCTCTCCCTGGCTGAGATCCAGCTGATTCAGGATTATCGGACCACCTCCATGTCGGACACTTCATCAGCCTCTCTTGCCCATTCCGGTGGTCCCACTGCTTTTGTCAGTCATCGTTCCCCTGCATTGATGCTTGACTCAGGTGCGTCCGACCACCTCACCGGGGATGCAGGTATACTCTCCAACTATCGTCCATATACTGGATCCTCAGCCATCACTGTTGTTGATGGGTCCACTCTCCCCATAGCCGGCTTTGGTACATGTTCCCTCACCTCCTCCCTTCACCTATCCTTGGTGGCTCATGTACCCCGCAGTCCATTTAACCTGCTTTCCATCAACAAGCTGACCAAGGATCTCAATTGTAATGCTATATTTACCCCGTCTTCTGTTTTGTTTCAGGAGCGGACGACGAACCAGGAACTTGGTAGAGGCCAGCTTCGGGATGGGGTGTACATGTTCGATGGCCCGACTTCCATCGCCTGCACGTCTGTCTTAGCTCGTGTCGTTGACCTCCATTCTCGGTTGGGTCACCCCTCCGCCTCAGCTCTATCACGATATTAGTCCCCGTTTATCTTTTCCTTGTGAGTCGTGTCGTTTTGCGAAACACCATCGCACATCATATTTTCCTCGAGTTGACGCACGGGCCGCCAAATCCTTTGATTTGGTTCATTCCGATGTATGGGGTCCTTGTGCCACCTCGAGTCAATCTGGGTATAAATATTACATTTCTTTCATTGATGATTATTCCCGTATGACATGGTTTTACCTTCTTCGAGATCGGACAGAGGTTCTCTTCACCTTTCAGACCTTTTACCATGAGATCCAGACACAGTTTTCTATCCCTGTGAAATGTCTCCGATCTGACAATGGGCGGGATACTTATCCACTCACTTTCAGCAATTTCTGCGGGGCCACGGCGTCATCCACCACACCTCATGTCCTGATACCCCTCAGCAAAATGGGGTGGCCGAGCGGAAACACCGGCATATTCTGGAAACCGCTCGTGCCCTCCTCTTCCACTGCCAGGTACCTCTTCTCTTCTGGGGGGATGTCATCATCACTGCTACTTATCTTCTCAATCGTCTTCCCTACTCCATCCTTCAGGGGGAGACTCCTTTTCATACCCTGTTCCCCTCTATTCCTCCTCACTCTCTTCCACTCCGCGTCTTCGGATGTCTCTACTATGTTCGGGACACTTGCCTCAATCTCTCTAAACTTTCTCCCAAATCCCTTCGATGTATTTTTCTTGGATATTCCCGCACTCAGCACGGGTACCGATGCTTCTCTCCAGACCTACGCCGATATATCACCTCTGCCGACGTATCGTTTGTCGAGAGCTCTCCTTTCACTCCACCCTCTCCTCATCCAGACACTACCATCGATGACTGTCTTCCACTCATGATTCACCCGCCTCTGGTGTCTCCTCCGACCGGTCATCTCTTTGGACAGACCTACTCTCGTCGTCCATCCGCTGTACCCCCCATCCAGGCCGAGGACAACATTGTTCCCGCTTCGTCCGATGCTCCTGTCACAGCTCCCGAGGACTTGCCGATTGCGCTCCGGAAAGGTACTCGCTCGTGTCAGACTACTACTCTCTTTGTATCTTCATACAGGGGTCTGTCAGCTCTGGAGACCGTGTCGATTCCTCGAACAGTTGGTGAAGCCAAATCTCACCCCGGGGGGCTAACCGCAATGCAGGATGAATTACAAACTCTGGATGACAACCATACATGGGATCTTGTTCCACTTCCGGCGGGCAAACAGGCGGTCGGTTGTAAATGGATTTTTACGATCCGTCTCAATCCCGATGGCTCTCTTTGCCGCCTCAAAGCCCGGCTTGTGGCAAAGGGATTTGCTCAGACATATGGCATCGACTACTTTGAGACCTTCTCTCCAGTCGCAAAGATGGCCTCTGTTCGCCTATTCATATCTCTAGCTGCTCATCATCACTGGCCGCTTCATCAACTGAATGTCAAGAATGCTTTTCTCCATGGCTTTCTTGACGAAGAAGCCTACCTGCAGCAGCCCCTTGGCTTTTCTGCCTCTGGTGCCGACTCCCATGTCTGTCGTCTCCGTCGATCCCTCTACGGCCTCAAGCAGTCTCCGCGAGCATGGTTTGGCCGCTTCAGCACTGTCGTCACAACCTTTGGCCTCTCTCGCAGTATTAAAGATCACACGGTCTTCTTCCGTACGACGACGCACGGCTGTATCTTGCTTGTGGTATATGTTGTTGATATCATCATCACAGGGAGCGACTCCAGAGGCATCGCCAGCCTCAAGACGCATCTTCACCAGCACTTTCACACCAAAGATCTTGGTCCCCTCACCTACTTCCTTGGCATCGAGGTCTCCCGGACTGCGGACACTATCTCTCTCTGCCAGCGCAAGTATGCTCTTGATATCTTGCAGGATGCCGGGTTGAGCACAGCCACTGCAGTGGACACTCCACTTGAGCCTGGGGAACGCTCTCTTCATTCCGACTCGGAACCATTTCCTCATCCCGAGAGCTATCGACGCCTGGTAGGTAAACTTAACTACCTCACCATGACGCGTCCCGACATTGCCTGCGTCATTGGCAAAGTCAGCCAGTTCATGGAGCATCCAACCAGATCTCAGAGGGATGTTGTCCTCCACATTGCCAAATACATCAAGAAAGACCCTGCACGTGGCCTTCAGTACTCACATCATGCTCACATGAATGTTGATGTCTTCTGTGATGCGGAATATGCAGGTTGTCTCGCTACCCGCAAGTCTACTTCGGGATTCGCCGTGTTCTTCGCCGGTAATCTCATCTCTTAGCGCAGCAAGAAGCAGATTGTCATCTCTCGATCGAGTGCTGAGGCCGAGTATCGAGTCATGGCCACAGTCACTACTGAGATCCTCTGGCTTCGTCATCTCCTCCATGAGCTCGGTTTCCCAGCACAGACTCCTGCTCATATCTGGGTGACAATCAGGCAGCCACGAAAATTGTCTCGAATCCCGTCTTCAATGAACGGACAAAGCATATCGAGGTGGACTGTCACTTTCTCCGCCACCATCTGGAGTAGAACCATATCAGTTTCAGCCATATCCCGACGGCAGATCAGCTTGCCGATCTCTTCACCAAAGGTCTCCCAGGAGCTCGTCTTGAGTCTCTCACTACTAGGCTGGGTATTCACAGCCTCCATAGCCCAGCTTGAGGGGGAGTATGAGATGGTCTTGTGTCTTGTCATCTTTTTCTTTGTGGGACTCTATCCAATCTGGGAATGTCCAGCTTGAGGGGGAGTGTTGGACCCCATTTAAGTTTAAATGGGTATTTCTGAGTCCCACATCGGACTTACCCTCCTTGTAATTAGATTTACTCATCTATAAAAGAATATCTCCACCTCACATTGAGGTAAGGGGGAATTCACCATCTACAATTACATTTTATGAGAAATAATAAATTTTATTAAGTCTCCCACTATTTTATCAAGTCCCAATGGCCATCACCATTGAACTCGGAATGTCCAGTTGTTTTGACATTCTAGTGGCACGGATCCATATTCCCCTTCGCATAACCCCAACAAGGGTTGGTCAAGCTATTTGAAGGTATTTAGGTAGGCAAGTCTTTGTCAACTGTGAGCTTACAGTTCCTTGATCTGTTGAGTGGACTCTCCAATCCTGAAATCTTGATTTGGATTTCCTCAACACTTGACTTCATTTTACAACAAGTCTAGCAAGGGCTACACCTCTTGATGTAAAATGTTTAAGTCAACCCAAAACTTTCATAAGAGCTTCCTTTATAAAAGTAGGTGTCCCAAAAGGGTTGGTCAAACACATAGTTTTATTGAGTCTTGCCCTTAATCAAGTAACGGAAGGCTTGGTCTGACTTAATATGGTATTTGAGGGATTTTATTCTTTATGCGTAGTTTTGCATTATCACATGCTTGTTAATATTAAGTGATGCTTGCTTAAGTGATTAACCATGTTCCGATAATGTTTACGCATAGTCCGATTTTTATTTTATTCCATCTTTGCATGCTTGTTTATTTCATTAATTATGAGATCGTGACAACACATACATAATAAATAAACCATGCAATCAGACAGAAATAAAATAAGATGATCATGAGCTTCTATTGGTTAGCTTATCTAGCGGTTTTGACAAGCTAACCCTGATCTAGGGAAAAACACCTTGAACCTGACGGTTCGTGTTTTGTAGCTCCCACCTGTCCACCTTTGTATTTTCTGTAGGTTCCGGGCGCAGCGGAAGCGTGTTGGTGGGTTTGCCCAACTTTGATTTTAGCGTTAAACAATGTTCAAACCGAGATTCGTCACGATATAAAACGCCGGATCTTCGGAATAGAACGAAGAACGAAAAACAAAAGAAAGAGTCCCGAAACCATAGAGATAGGATTATCATATGTTGGTTATAATTAATTTAATTAATTCCCAAGAATTACCTTGGTGGAATTCTTTCTTCGTTGATATCTCCGGTCACGATCTGGTGTGATCCGTCGTTGCGTCGTAGAATCCAAGTGTAGGATTCCTCTAGCGGTGATCCACACGTGCTCCACGTATCTCTGGACGTCGCCGAAGGGATCTCCGGGTGCTAGCGCGGAAGAACCTTCGCTTGCGATCTCCGCCTTCGATCGCCTTGATCCGATGGAGGAGGATCTCTCTCGGTCTTGAGAGCGTTCTTGGAGGAAGTAGTTCTTTCGGCCTTGAAAGAATTCTCCAAAATTGTTGTGCACAACGATTGGGGAAAAGTGTTGGGGTTGTGAGGATATTTATAATCGGGTTTGAGGTTATAAAGTTATAATAATAAATAAACGTGTTACGCGTTTTATTTATTTCATCAACTCTTATTGAAAACTCTCATGTCGAGTTATTAATTCATTGACATGCACCCACGCTGATTATAATAAATATCATTAATAAAACAATATTATATCCTCAAAATCCCGACTGGAAAAACTACACGGCGTGTAATCATTAATACACGGCATATGCTCGTTTTTCATAAAACTACACTGCGTGTATATTTAATATACACGGCGTGTACTTTTATTTTCCATTTTTCTTTATTTCTTCCACCACATTTATTAGACTTTGAGTAATGGCTATTTATTTCTTAAATAAATGTAACTGCATTACTCGCTAATAAATATATTATTTCGCCCACAATATATTCTCTCGAATAACTAGTGTCGAAATAAATGCGATCAGACATCCTTAAATAATTATTAAACCACAGTCGGGAATAATCTTTATTTAACATGTTAAATTAATATTTAACTGAGATACATGAACACACTTAGTGTGTGACCCTCTAGGTCTCTTTCTCGTTGGCATTAGGCGGGCTTGCCTAAAGTTCAAGATTACTGTCTAGCAACGGGTCAAAGCACCCAAGAGAAAGAAGTTGACGCCGCATTGACGTGTCACCTCATACGAACGCTTACCGTGTAATATAATCCATTTGTCTCGGTATCTCTAATCAAGCGGGTTGCATGCTAGTGCCATCAACCCATGTGCTCGATTATTCTTTCTTTGACTTTCTGGAATTGAACTTTCTCATTCCTTACCATGGTCATGGATTTACTTAGGCTATATCAATTCCATCAAAGGGCTTGAGATATCTACTTCCGTTATGGAACAGAAGGGACAAATCCTTTCTCGCATTATCTATTAATCCGGTATTACTCGTGACGCACCCAATGTATCATACCTCGCTGCGAACAGTGTGTCGTCACAGTTTTCGTCAATACATCTAAATGCGTGAGTTGTAATATCTATTAATAATAATCTTAAAGTCTAAGGACCAATACACACGTTCGCAGATAGGAACATCCAATGACACTATGAAATGTGGATTTCCTACTGGCGGGTCTCGTTCTCATAATATCCTCCTAGATATTACCAAGGGCGCACACCATGAGAAAGTGCCTCAAAGTTTTATGAGTCCTCACCCCTAATGGCCTATATTATTTGTGTCCCTCAAATAACATCATCCGGCCATAGAACATATATTCAAGAACAGTGTTATGACACTTCTGGGTTCTCATCATAACAAGGATCCGCTATGACCCTTTAATGCAACAACTATCCTTGGGACATTATCACATGCATTGTCACGCAGAAGAACAATCAACATGTGATAAGATGTTTATTTAATGAATAAAGTACAAAGTAGTTGATTATAGGTCACCAACTCCAACATCTTCTTGGGTTGGTTTCGCCTCAGCTTCAGGTTTTGAACCGTCTCCTCTGACTTGGGATATCCTCCATTATATGGGGTTTACATTAAAGAAATCATGGGCACGCAGGCCCTACATATTATTGGAAGAAGGCTCGCAGGCCAACGAATTTAAATTAAATAAATTTAAATGAAACCATACACACACAAAGGGTATTTAGTCTAACTCATGATCATCCATAGCATGCAACGACATTTACGCATATTTAGAATTCAAATTCTTTTAATCGTTCTTTCATTTAAGATAAGTCGCGTTTGAATTCAATTAATTGTGATCTTATAATTAATCAATTCTTTATCTTAAATTCTTTTCTGAATTTCCTTGAGATTCTTCTCATCCATATTCCTTGTACAGGTCTTTGGACTTTGGAGGAAACCTGGTGAAATTCCATTTCTGGAAAGTACACGGCATGTAACATATATTACACGGCGTGTATTTTTTACCCTTTATCCAAAGTACACGCCGGGGGCTTTGGCGTGTTTTCTGTACTTTGGAAATTTTGGAGTACACGGCGTGTAGATTAATCTAACACGGCGTGTACTTGTTACGCAGTTACAGTTGGGTTTCAAGATTGCACGCGATCCGCAACCTCACGATCACGGACCGACCAACACAATCGCATACTACGCCGAGATTAAACCACCAGGAGCAGTGGTGCGCCACTCAACACCGCACCAGCGCAATCACGGCCACACGACCGAGATTTGAAAACTATAACTGCATCAAGGTTCGACTTTATACCCATACCTTTTTGTTTTGATCTTAGATGAGCTTGCAAAGCATATGCAAGATGAGATGCCTAATTGAATGTTTTTTTGAAGATGATAAAGTTCTCGTTGCGGAATCCAAAGAGATTATCAATTTAAAGTTAGAGCTTTGGAAAGAGACTTTAGAATCGAAAGATTTTCATCTTAATAGGAATAAGAGATAATATATGGAGTGTTGTTTTAGCAAAGGATTGTCTAGTAATGTTATGAATGTGAGATTGGGTGACCACTTTATTTCAAAAGTTGGTCGTTTTCAATATTTAGGTTCATTTCTGCAATGTGATGGAGATATTAATGCAGATGTCTCTCAAAAGATTCAAGCTGGATGGATAAAGGCTTCTGGGGTGCTTTGTAATCATAAAATTCCTTCGAAATTGAAGGATAAATTTTATAGGACTGTTATTAGGCCAACTATTCTATATATTAGTGAGTGTTGGCCTCTGACGGGACATCTTGAACAGAAAATAAGGATAGTGAAAATGAAAATATTAAGATGGACATGTGAACATACTAAGAAGGATAAGATTAGAAATGAATGTGTTCAAGAGAAAAGTAAAGTGGCTTTGATTGACGAAAATATGACTGAGACTATATTAAAATGATTTGGACATGTTAAAGAAGACCTAGGAATGCATCTGTTAATAGGGTAAACTTAATGAAAAATTCACTTAATAAAAGAGGTAGAGGTGGGCCTAAAAGGACCCTTAAACAAATCATTCAAAATGATCTTGTTCTAAATGGTTTCAATAAAAATATGGTCTTCGATAGAGCTAATTAGTGATGTTTGATCCATGTAGCCAACTCAATTTAATTGATTTTAAGACTTTGTTGTTGTTGTTGTTGACATCTCCAAGAAGTTTCAGCTCATTTGAAATCCTGTGGTTAAAGTTATTAAAGTTACAAAACGAGATTCCTGAAACAGTGCAGAAAGGCAGAATTTAGCATTCATGTTCAGGGGGCTGTTTGGACTTTCAGATGGAAAAATCAGGTAAACTGGTGAACTAATGATCTTATGAATTTATCTCCATTTTGGGCTTTGAATCACCTCATTTGGATATGTGGTTCGAATGTTATGGCCTATTTAATCTGAAGTCCTGTAGAAGTGCATTTGCAGATTACAAATTTACTTTTGCTGACTTCAGTGAATTTTTTGACTATGATGGAGGCCGATTCAAGTTTGGGTTAAAACTAATTAAAGTTGGGGAATTTCATAAGCTTTCTAGAGAATTTTGAATCACCTCAATCAGAGCAGTATTGGAGAAGATACGGCCGAATAACCACAGCTGTCCAGAACAAAGTTGGGCTGACAACACATTTTCAAGTCAAGTGGTAGGTAAAGTGGGTGGAGACATTTATGGCTTAGTGAGTGTAAGGTGTGAAGGAGAGAGATTCAGAAGTGTTTCCTTATTTGTGGTACAAGAAGAAGAAAGAAATCCTCCGAAAGACTCAGCTACCCGAGGCCCTGGGCCTAACCCCTCCCGTGTTTCCAGCCGCCATTGAGAACTCACTGTACCAATAATACGACCTAACCACCCAGCCCCACTAATTCCCCTACTTATACCTCTCAAAAAACCCCTAACAACTATTAACTTGCAATCACATTCCCGCCCCAGACATTATTCCTATGAATTACCCACCCCTTGAAAAGCCACCTTGTCCACAAAGTGGTGTTGAAGAATCTGCAAGTAGAAACTGCTCAGCCAAACGGCTCATCCCTTGCTTGTTCCTCCACTGGTTCTTCCTTCTCCTCATTCCAAGGCTCCAAATACTCCCACACCATCAGCTTGAGTCCCTTCTCTGGACACCTATGTCCCGGACTGAATTTCTGTCCACAAGCATAGCACAATCCCTTAACCTTCCGTTCCTCAAATTCCGCCTTGGACAAATTGCAGACTCCCCCATTGTGCTGCACTATCTCCCCGCTTTTCCTTCTCACCCTCTGCCATTGTAGGTACAAGTTTCACTGTACCAGAATTCCAGCTCCTTGGCCATTTATTGCATTCATCTTACCCCGGGGTTCAGGCCGCTCTATTACTCCATTTTTCCAACACCTCCCGCTCTACACTCCTGGTCAGTGTAAGCAACCGCGCCTTGTTCAGTGGATCGTGCATCAAAACAGTACTACCGATTTCCAATTTCAAAGCCCCGATAAACATACTCATGTATCACCTCAGCTCTTCCTTGAGCTGCGACCAGGTAAGCTCTGCTTTGATTTACTTCAGCGACATGATCCAATACTGGATCATTCCTTCCATGCAAAGTTGCGCCATCAGCACCATGTACTCTTCCCGCGTGCGATAAATTGAAAAGTATGTTTCAGCTTTGGTTATCCAGGTAACCGGATCCTCGCCAGAAAAAACAGGCTTCTCCATCTGCCTGGTAACGGCTTGCATCTCCTCATGATCTCTCAGTCATCCATCCCTAACCACTGGAGTTTGCCACCCTCCACTACCTTCATCTGGTTTCAAACTGCACTCACCTTCCTCACCCACTGTCAACTTTGCCTTGTTGTTTGGTCGTGCTGCATTCTCCACATGCGCCTTATACAGTTGCGTCACTATAGCCCGAACTCCTGCATCATTGCCTCCTGTCGTTGGAATCCGGATTTCAACTTTGAAACTTCTGACGTAAGTTCCTTAGTATATGTTTCAAGTGTTGTGACTCTACCTTCCATTCTTGGGGACATTCGGTAGTCGAGTCTATCAGAATCTTGCAAACAGGAAGTTGCTGCTTGAATACCTCTCTCTAGAAGCCTCCCTACCAAGCAGAGACGTTTTCCACTACCGCGTCTGCTTTGTCCACTTACGCCCCGTTCGTCTTCGTCAGCTGTTGTGACTCGTCTTCCCTACGTATACGCTCCAGTTCGTTTGTTCACTTCTTCCGCGTACGCTGCGACTCGTCTGGGCGTCTGCTGCGTCTGCTTCGAACTACCAAATCAAGAACCTCAATCTTCTTAAATTTCTCTCGCCCCGGAATCGACTCTCAATGAAAGCACAAAGTGTCACGTGCGAAAGAGAGAGAGATTCAGAAGTGTTTCCTTCTATGCGGTACGTACTGGAATTACAAAAAGGAAGAAAGAAATCCCCCGGGAGACTCAGCTTCCCAAGGCCCTAGGCCTAACCCTTCCCGCGTTTCCAGCTGCCACTGGGAACTCACTGTACCAATAATACGATCTAACCCCCCAGCACCCCCACTAATTCCCCTACTTATACCTCTCAACTAACCCCTAACAACTATTAACTTGCAATTACATTTCTGCCCCTAACATTCTTCCAATCGGTGAGGGACACTATGTCGTGGTGTTGTTTATGGAAGACTACGTGATTATGCGATAACGCGTGGCTCGGGCAATTTCTCCTACATCAATCTATCATGATCAGTTAAGTTTATCATTTGAAGATACTAAAAGGAGTTTTTGATGATGAATGTTAAATGTTTTAAGAGAGCATTGTGTCATGAACGGTCATGGAGTTACGAACTGTTTGTAACGTTCACATTAACTATCAAACGTTTATGAAACGTTTGATGTCCCCTCAATGCCTATAAAAAGTGGCCAGGATTGATAGGAACACGGTCGGGTCCTTTGGAGAAACTTCAGGCATGCGGTCCAGGCTTCCAATATTATATACAGTTAGAGTTGGTGCCCTAGAAACCAACTTATGTGTATTTTAGGATTACTTGTATTCATAGTTTTGAATATTAATATAATTCTTATCAAATCATGATTGTTCTTCTGCGTGACATAGTATGCGATAATGTCCTAAGGGTAGTTGTTGCATTGAAAGATTATAGCAGTTCCCCGTTATGATGAGAACCCGGAAATACGATGACAGTATTCTTAAATATATATGTTCTATAGCCGGATGAAATCATTTGAGCGACACAAATGATACAAGCTATCAGGGGTGAGAACTCATAGAACTTTGAGGCACTGATAGAATTCTCGCACCGAAACAATCAATATATTACAATTGTATTCAAAGAGTACAGCAAGAATTACCTGGAATACAGACTCTGGAAGTACAGACTCTGAAGGAAGAAGAAGATAGGGGAGAAAATCCAGGTGAACTTTGGGAGGCCCCTGCGCTATCCCACCCAAGCACTAGCAGAAAGCCACTAACCTTCTAACTGTCTGCCTCTCACCCAGTCCCACTCCCACAATTCATTCCCATTCGGTTAGGCTTCACATGTACTGAGGCCCCCACGTGACTCCTCATTTGTTGCACCCCCTCCTGTAGCTTTATTCCTACGGGAATATATATGCTAGGTGGCAGGGTCCCCTCCGGCTCTAACACTGCCCCCCCTAGAAATGCAGTCTTGCCCCCAAGACTGAAATAAGAAAACTGGTTACGGAGGGTAAATTCATCTCCCTAGGTTGCATCATCTTTCGAGCTGTCGGTCCACTGAATTAAAAAATGTGGATAGGCCAAGCCATCTTTCAAGTGTAGGCGATGAGACAAAACAGACAATGGTCCTGGACAATGGGTTGTGTCGATGTCCATTCCAGGTGGCAGGGAAGGGTGTACCTGTTGTGTGCCAATTGGCTTTTTTAATTGGGGAACATGAAAAACCGGGTGAACCCGTGCGGCAGCAGGTAAATCTAACCGATAAGCAACAAGACCAATCCACTCCAAGATGATAAAAGGGCCATAAAATCTGGCATCCAATTTTTGATGAATTCGCTGAGCAACAGTGTGTTGTTTATGCGGTCGAAGCTTTAAGAAAACTCGATCCCCAACCTGGAACTCAACTTTGCGTCGATGCTTATCTATTATACGCTTCATATAATCCTAGGACCGGGCCAAATGATGACAGAGTTGGCGAATGGCTTCATCACAATCCCCTAAGGCAGCCGTTACAACTGGAACTCGGATCTTAGAGGGCATAAAACCAAGGATGGTTGGGGACATTCAACCATAAACTTCTTCAAAAGGAGTAGTCTGAATGGAGATATGTCAGGTGGCGTTGTGACTCCATTCAGCCCATGGGATCCAATAGGACCAAGTGTTTGGTCCCCCGCAAACCAGCGCTGGTAGATTTCAAGACAACGGTTGACAACTTCCGTTTGTACTTCCGTTTGAGGGTGTGGTAGGCTGAACTCAGTCGAAGGGTAGTGTCATAAAGACGGAATAGTTCTGTCCAAAAATGACTAAGAAAAAGTGGGTCACAATCACTCACAATAGACGTAGGTACGCCATGTAAACGGACTATCTCACGAATAAAAAGCTCAACAACTGACCAGGTTGTATAAGGGTGTTTAAGGAGGAAATGGGCATTTTTGGACAGTCCGTCAACAACCACCAAGACTACATCATAGCCTTTGGATTTAGGAAGGCCAGAAATGAAATCCATAGATAAATCCGACCAAACTGCTGTAGGAATTTCCAGGGGTTCTAGCAGACCCGCGGGAGACCGCTTACACACTTCACAGTGCTGAACATAGTTCCTCACAGCATGCTTCATTCCCACCCAATATAAATTGTCAGCCAACTTTCTGTAGGGGCGGTAGAAACCCATGTGACCCTCTTGAGTAGAATGAAATTCCGCAAGTAGGACAGGAACCTAAGGGGACGTGGCTGGTATAGCCAAACACCCATGGTAGACCCGCGAGAGACTGCTTACACACTTCACACTGCTGAACATAGTTCCTCACAGCATGCTTCATTCCCATCCAATATAAATTGAGGGCGGTAGAAACCCATGTGACCCCCTTGAGTAGAATGAAATTCCGCAAGTAGGATAGGAACCCAAGGGGACGTGGCTGGTATAGCCAAACACCCATGGTAGTGCAGCATGCCCTGGTTAATGGTAAATCCAGCAGCAGTCGGTGCCCATACTGCAATGCACAAAAAAAAAATCCAAAAAAGGGTCAGAAGAAACCCCATCGGTTAAGTTGCGGCCCTCCTCCCAAACTGGCCGAGACTCTAACAGACAAAGGCGAGACGCCACCTCATCCCTCCTAGACAAAGCATCAGCAGCTGAATTTTACTTGCCCGGTTTATAACATATTTCAAATTGATAACTCAATAAATTTGCAATCCAACAATGCTGGTCGACAATGGTAATGCGCTGCTGAAGCAAGTATTTAAGGCTACGGTGATCCGAAGAAACTGTGAATGGGCGGCCCAAGAGATATGGCCGCCAATGCTGAATAGAGAGGACAAGTGCCATGATTTTCTTTTTGTTGGAGTCTGTATCCCACATCGGACTTGAGGTCCGGTGTGGTCTTTACCATTTGTTATAAAAGCACCCCAAGGGCTCCTTAGAGAGTAGACCTTGGGGGTTCGGTCTCTCTCTCTTTTATCTCTCTACATGGTATCAGAGGGAAGTTAATCCCGACCCCTCTTCCTCCCATTTTATTTCCCCCTTCATCTAGGGTTCTTTTTATTTATCCCCCGTGGGGGGCGGCGGCCCTAATGTAGGGTTAGTTTTTTTTTTCTCAGCCGCCGCCCCCTCCGGGCTCGTTTCTCCGGCGGGTCTCCCCTGCCGGCGCCTGCTTCCCCGCTGCGCGCGGCGGCCCTCCCTTCCCGGCAGGCCCTCCCTCCCGTCCGCCTCTTCCCTGCCGACTCCTGGTCGCGCAGCCCTCCAGCGCACGGCGGCCTGCTCTCCCGGCGCGCTTCCCATCCCAGCCGCCCCCTGTGGCCTTCCCCGACGGCGCGCCTCCCTTCCCGGCGACCTCATGCGCGTCGCTCCTCCTGCTGTGGCTTCCCGGCTCCAGCGGCGCCCTCCTCCTGTTGGTTTCCAGCGGCCTCCTCTGAGCGAGCCGGCCCCGACATCCCGCAGCGGCGCATCCCGTCGCGCCGCCCGTCGCGACGCCTCCCGACCCTTGCGCGCCTCCCTTCCGCGACGGCTCCCTGCTGCGGCTTCCCGACCTCCGCCGCCCTCCCACGGTGCGCCCTCGTCTCGGCGGCCCCTCCATGCCGGCGCCCGGCGGACGCCTCTCCCTAGTTCTCCAGCCGCCGTCGCCTCCTCCTGCGGAGCTCTCGGCAGGCCCTACCTCCCGGCAGTCCTCACTCCCGCTGCGCCTCCACCTCCCGGCGGGCCTCCCTTCCCGGCGGCCCTCTCCTCTGCGCATCCCGTCGGCTCAACCTCCCTCTGCGCGCAGCGCTCCCTCCCGGAGACTCTCCCTCCCCGGCGGCTCCATCCCAGCCGGCTCCATGCGCCGGCAGCCTCCCTTCTCCAGCCGGCCTCCATTCCTGCCAGCGCTTCCAGCAGCCGGCCTCCAGCAACCGGCCTCCACCCTTGTCGGCCCCTCCATGCCTCCCGGCCTCCTCCGGCTTCCAGCGCCACCTCTCGGCCTCCTGCTCCCTCGCCGGCAGATTTCTCTCCCTGCCAACTCCTCCGACAGCCGGCCTCCATCCATCCCGGCCCTCCCAAAAGCCGGCTCCTCCAGCTGTCGGGCCTCCCGAGCCGCCTCTTTCTGCTCCCCGCGGCATTCTCGCCTCAATCGCCGGCCTCCTCCATTGCGGATTTCCCGGCGCTTCGACGACCGGCACCGCCACTGCAGATTTCTCGGCACTCTGACGTCCAGCCCTCCCGAGTGGATTTCTCGGCGCTTTGACGATCGGCCCGACATTACGGATTTCCCGGCGCTCTGACGACCGGCCCGTAGTGCGGATTTTCCCGACGCTCTGACGACCGACCCGCCAGTGTGGATTTCCCGAGGCTCTGTTGTCCGGCCCCGCACTTTTCCGGCGATGACCCATCCTTTTTTTATCAGCGGCATCACATTACCATCTTCAGGGGGAGCAGCATCAACAACGTTTTTATTATTTCTGTTTCTTTGTTTTTATCTTGTTTTGTAATCAAGCTGGGTATGTCCAGCTTGAGGGGGAGTGTTAGTGTCTGTTTTTCTTGCTTTCTTTTCATTATGTGTCCAAGCTAGGTACATCTAGCTTGAGGGGGAGTGTTGGAGTCTGTATCCCACATCGGACTTGAGGTCCGGTGTGGTCTTTACCATTTGTTATAAAAGCACCCCAAGGGCTCCTTAGAGAGTAGACCTTGGGGGTTCGGGTCTCTCTTATTTTCACCCTCTTCACCCTCTACACTTTTCATAAACGGATTTAGCTAAATGACGATCTGACAGAGCAGTGCTAAAGAAAGCAATAGGTCGGCTTTCCTGCATAAGGACAGCTCCTATCCCCCACCATGAAGTATCACACTCAAGCTTGAGGCGTTTGGAAAAATCTGGTAAAGCGAGGACGGGGGCTTCCGTCATTAATTGTTTCAACTGATTGAAAGCGCGGAGAGCCTCAACCGACTAAAGAAAATTGTCCTTGCGAGTAAGTGTAGTATGGGGTCGAGCCACTTTTCCATATCCACGGATAAACTTCCAATAGTACCTGATAAGGCCAAAGAAACCATGGACTCCTTTGACTTGTTGGATTGGTGAAGCCCGATCCGTTCTGGATGATGATTGGGCCAAATGCTTCTAGTCCATACTGAGCACCAGGCCGCAACCCTGCGGGTCAAGCTTCGTGGTTAGCTCGTTGGGGGTTGCAGGGGGCAACATGCCCCTGCTCCGGGGTCCAGGGGTCGAAGGCCTCCGGCCCAATTTTTGGGGGCACTATAGTAACTCTGACCACTGTAGCAGAGATGATCGACCGACACCAACAGAACACTGTAGCAGTGCGGACTTTTGGCATGACTATTGTAGCTGGTCGGACTTTGGAGTTAGCAGTACTGTAGCGATGCGGACTTCTTGCCACCTTTCACTATAGCACAGTGGACTTCCTGTGCTTTTGGCAGAATAGTACTTCATCCTTCTTATTAGCCCATTTCGAGATAGAGTTTTGTGTGTGTTTGAAACTTTGAAATCTCCCTGTCAATTATGCTCCCGAATCATAGTGAAATTATGCATCTTCGTGGACGTAGGGATTATTTCTCGAACCACGTAAATCTTCGTGTCCAAGATCTTCTTCTTCTTTCGTTTTCTGCTTTTACTCTTCTGTGAATCGTTTCTTTCTATCGTTGCGACTCCCAAAGTTTTCGCAACATGACTGTAGTAGGGGCCGGCCAATCAAGCATAACTTGCACTTTTCCGGGGTCCATGGAGACTCCCTCTACGAAAATCATGTGACCCAAATATTCAATTTTCCGCTGCCCAAAATGGCATTTCTTCTTGTTGGCAAACAACTAATTTTCTTGGAGAACTTGAAGTACCTCTGCCACATGTTGTAAATGCGTCGGCCAATCCCTGATATGCACAAGAATGACATAAAAAAAAAACAGTGTCGAAGCAAGGAACGGAATAACTCGTTCATAGTGGCCTGAAAGGTGGATGGTGCATTCATCAAACCAAAAGGCATCACTAAATCATCATAGCGGCCACTATGAGTCCGAAAAGCGGTTTTTTCACATCGCACTCTCGCATGCGAATTTGATGATACCCTGCTCAAAGCTTAGAAAAATAAGTAGCCCCATGCAATTCATTAAGTAATTCTTCTACCACCGGAATTGGAAATTTGTCCGGTGTAGTCACCTTATTCAACGCACGGTAATCTACACATAGTCTCCACGTCCCATCCTTCTTTTTAACTAATAACACCGGGCTGGAAAAAGCACTAGAAATTGGGTGTATAATGCCACTGTTTAACATCTGTTGTACCTGCTTTTCTATCTGGGTATCTATACGGCCGAAACTGGTCCTTGTCCTGGAGTGGGGTTTATCGCATGTTCATGTTGCCGCTGTACTGGAAGACCGCTGGGTTCATCAAAAACTAAGGGAAAACGACAGAAAACCTGTTGTAATTCCCAGCTTTGTTTCTCAGTGAGAAACTGCTCCCCACTACTTCTCTTGCCTCCAATTATCTAACAATGTGTACAGATGAAACGTTGCCCACAAACCCACTGATCCAGAGATAAAGTTGTTCGATCAGCACATTGAACTCCCAGAAGAGTGTAAAACTGGTTGTCCACTGCAAATTTCTTCACCATAGTTTTCCAGTTGATGCAAGCATCCCCAAGGGTACTTAACCATGCTACTCCCAAGATGAGATCCAACCCCCCGAATATCTAAGACATGTGCTTCGATAGAACAACCATACGCTCCCATCGTTAGCCAAATATGCTGACAGACCCCTTTGGTTCCTGTTTTATGCCCATCTCCAAGCTCCACCCTCATCCTCTTGGAGTCCACAACTGTCAAACCAAGTATCCTGACCAATTTAGTACTAATAAAATTGTGTGAGGCGCCACTATCTAGTAAAATTAAAACTGAAATTCCCTTAACGCTACCCTCAATTTTCAAAGTCATAGCAGATTTCTTTGAGCAGTTTCTAGAGCAGTACAAAATTCCGAAGCCCTAAGTCCATAAGCTTACATTCAGCCTCATGACTTTCTTCCACTACCTCCATCTGCTTGGAGACCTCTTCTTGTGAGAGTGTAGGTTTAGACTAATTGTCGTCTTCTCCTAAAATTCACACCCTTATCTTGGGGTCGGAGCATTTATGCATAGGATTGTAGAGTTTTCCACAACGGAAACACAATCCCCTCTTCCTCTGGTCCTCCCACTCTTGACTTAATAATTGGTGAACTCCTTTACCTCCATTCAGAACAGTACGTGGTACCTCCCTGTTGAGTGTGCCTGTCAGCTCCCCTCTTCGTAGTATTTGTGGCGATGAGTTTGGCTGCTGAGAAAGAAGAACCCGAAAGGAGTGCGTCCAGTCTCTTCTGCCAGTCCAGCGTGAACTTCCAGCCTGAACCTGTGGACCCACTCCTTTGCCAAGGGTCATCTCAACATGTCGCGCCAGACGCATTACCTGTAAACGAGTCTTCGGGTTATGAATTCGTACTCGGCTCCGCACTTCCTCTCGCAACCCGTGGAGGAAATACCCAACATATTGAGATTCTGGCTAGCGTGGGATGAGAAATGCCAGAAATTTGAAACGTTCAATGTATTCTTGGCCTGTGTCGTATTGCCAATTTGCAGCTAATTCTTCATAAGGATTTTGTACTTCTAATCCACTAAATCCTTCCATTAACCCCACCATAAATTGTTCCCAAGATAATTGTGGATGCACCTCTTCCAAAATGGTGAACCAGTGCATAGCCACCCCTTCCATAGTCACCTGAGCCAAAGAAATCTTGGCCAGCTCGGATGTTTGATTTATCCGAAAATATAATTCAGCTCTATTGAGCCATCCTCGAGGATCTTGTCCATCAAAAACAGGAAGTTCTACTCGCCGCACCGCTAACATCAGCACGGGACCATCACCAACAGCTTCCCCCAACCCCTGCATCCCTTCAGTCGGGCTCGATATCTCTTGCGACATCACCAGCAACTCTCCTGATTCGAAATTCGGCGCAGAATGTGTCGCCTCCTCTTGCATCAGTAATTTCTCTAATCGATGCACGATTCGATCCATAGATTTATGCAGTTACTTTAGTCAGGAGATTTCCTGTGGAAAAGCTCCCACTATAGACGCCAGTCCCGTTACTGTCATTTCCACTCGTTCGATAAGTTGGTCTCGTATAGATTTTGCACACTCCATTATCTGCTTTAGTGCTTGCAAACGAGACTGAAGTCGAGTCTCCAAACTCGATTTGTGTCTGACGTCATCCCCTCAAGGAAACGATGCGGGGGGGAGCGCGAGTTTATGGTTATCCGGCAAGTCGGACCAAAATTATAGAATTCCCGCACCGAAACAATCAATATATTGCAATTGTATTCAAAGAGTACACCAAGAATTACATGGAATCCAGACTCTGGAGGTAGGCTATAAAGGAAGAAGAAAATATGGGAGAAAATCCAGGAGAACTTGGGAGGCCCCTGCACTCTCCCACACAAGCACTAACCGAAAGTCACTAACCTTCTAACTGTCAGCCTCTCACCCGGTCCCACTCCCACAATTTATTCCCATTCCGTTAGGCTTCACGTGCGATGAGGCCCCCACGTGACTCCCCATTTGTTGCACCCCCTCCTAGGCCCCCAGGTGACTCCCCATTTGTTGCACCCCCTCTTGTAGCTTTATTCCTACGGGAATATACCTGCCAGGTGGCAGGGTCCCCTCCGGCTCTAGCAAGCACCTCCTCATGGTGTACGTCCATGATAATTTTCAGTATAGGGGATTATGAGAACGAGACCCATCAGTAGGAAATACACATTTATATGTGTCATTGGATGTTCCTATCTGCAAACGTGTGTATTGATCCTTAGACTTAAAGATTATTATTAATGAATATTATTAGTCACGTATTTTGATGTATTGACGAAAACCATGACGACATATTTTCGCTGCAAAGTAGGATACGTTGGGTGTGTCACGAGTAATGTTTCTTTAATGAATAATACGAGAAAAGATTTGTCTTTTATGTTCTTTAATAGAAGTTGATATTCATTGATTGAAATGATGCACCCTAAATAAATCTATGGTCATGGTGTTCGGTAGGAAAGTTCAATTTCTGAAAAGTTAAATAAAGAGACATCAGACATATGGGTTGATGACACCAACATACAACCTATTTGATAAGAGATATCGCAATGAAATGATTATATTACAAAGGGTTCGTATGAGGTTTTATGTCGTTGCGAGATTAAGTCGGTATGAGGTTTTATGTCTTTGTGAGATTAACTTCTTTCTCTATGAGTGCTTTGACGTGTTGTGAGACGCTAACTTTGGACTTTGGGTTGTTTCGCCTATTGCCACTAAGAAAGAGGCCTAGAAGGTCACACATTAAGTGTATCCAAAACCTAATTAAATAATATTATTATTCATTAACATTTTGAACAAATATTATTCTCACGCGTGCTTTAATAATTATTCATGTTTGCTTGATTACATATATTCCATCACTAGTTATTAAGAGAATATTTTATGCGCAGAATATTTAATAAATATTTATTTGATATTTAGTAAATATAATATTTATTTATTTATTGGTGAATAATGAAATGATATTTATTTATTAAAGAGATATTTATTATTCAATGTCTGATAAGTATTATAGAATGGAGAACCGAGTTTTATGGTCTAGTGAGAAATAATATATTTAATAAATATTTATTTGATATTTAGTAAATATAATATTTATTTATTTATTGGCGAATAATGCAGTAATATTTATTTATTAAACAAATATTCATTATTCAATGTCCGATAAATATTATAGAGGAATGGCGAACTGAGTTTTATGGTTTAGTGAGAAATATTATATACTGAATATTATTTGAATAAATAATATTTAATTAATTCGCAAACTTTGCACACGTCAAGAAATAATAATATTATTATTATTATTATAAACATGGGGTTTCGTAGGGATTAAGAAAATAATAAAGGCACATGTGCAATTATTATTTTCTAACCCTATCAGTATATAAACTCAATTATATTATTTTCTTGAGGGTTTTCATTTTGTTTTGGTTGTGCACAACAACATCCGGAGAATTCTCTAAGACCCTAAAGAGCTCCCTTCACCACTCTCGATTCTAAAGAGATCCAAGAGAATCCTTCTTGAAGCGATTCCCGAGGGGATCAAAGACAAACAACGCAAGCATTAGGATCTACAGCGCTAGCACCCGGAGATTCCTACGGCAACTTTTGGAGGTTCGTGGAACACGTGTAGATCACCCCTAGAGGGAATCTGCAATTGATTCCTACAACACAATGACAGTGCGACGTAGAAACGTTGTCAGATTCATCAACGGGGAAAGAATTCATCGCAAGATAATTCTTTAATTGTTTAAATTAATTATAAATAATATGTGATGATCCTGCAATTTGGTTTTAGTTTTCTCCCATCAATTAATCTTTGATTCGATTTAGTTGGTCACATCGTTTATCATCAATGTACATCTCGGATTAATCATCGATTACGACAAAAAGCTAAGTTGGGCATGTCCCGTCTGGCGCTTCCGCTGCGTCCGGAACCTTCAAGTGGTATCAGAGCAGTCGTATAATTATTTATAATTATTTAAAGATCATTGATTAATTTACGCATTTATCATTAGTTTTAAAAGGTTGTGTTTGTACAACACACGCAAGGAAAGAAACGTGCCTGGGGACTCGACCCTGCGACGCACGACCCAAACCCCAACCCCCCGAGCCACCCCAGCCGCCTACGGTTTCAATTCAAGTTTAATTGTTCTTTAATCCAAATTGCGAGATTTGCTCTTCATTCTCGCAAATATAATCAAAATCGATTAATTTTATGAACAAATAACATTCGAAGAATAACATTTGAAGAACTCATCTAGAAGTGTCGAGGATTCTGGTCGGATAGCGCAAGAGTGCACGCCGTGTAGCCCGTTGGTACATGTCGTGTACTCGTGTTTAATGCTCACGAATTAATTCAGAATTAATTCAAACCGTGTGCATTTATTACATGCGGTGTGTATTTAAATACACTGTGTGTTGACCGGGCCAGTCTGGCGCACAGTTAGTCGGACTACACAGCATGTAACATCCGTACACGACGTGTAGTCCTTTAGCCAAAGACGGACTGTACTTTCTAACATGGCCTGCATGACTGGTGACCATGTAACTCGAAGACCACATGGCGTGTAGCCCATGTACGAGTCATGTACTCCATTAATTTTCATAGCACGACTACACATCGAGTACTTAGGTGTGTCTCGCGGATAGGCGGTGAGAAATATATACATCGTGTAGCTGGATTGTACACACTGCGTATATTACCAAATTACGCAAAATTAAAAATTAATTTATTATACAGCTTAAAACTTATCAACATGTGTTTCGTGTGTCATTTCTTTGACAATGTATACACCATATGATGGGTTTTATATACATTAAATGCCTTCTGCGTAATATTCGGAACTGTATATCATGTATGAGTCATAATACAGTCATTACTCTACACGGCATGTAACATTCGTACACGACGTGTAGTCATTTAGTCAAAACGAACTGTATATTTTCTAACACGGCCTACATGACAAGTGACCATGTAACTCGGAGACCACACGACGTGTAGCCCATGTACGCGTCGTGTACTCCATTAATTTTCACAGCACGGCCACACGTCAAGTCCCTAGGTGTATGTCGCAGATAGATGGTGTGTGTCGCAGATAGATGGTGTGTAGCTGGATTGTACACGCCGTGTATATTATCAAATTACACAGAATTAAAAATTAATTTATTATACAGCTTAAACCTTATCAACATGTGTTTCGTGTGTCATTTCTTTGACTATGTATATGCCATGTGATGGGTTTTATATACACATTAATTGTCTAATTAATTTCTGCATAATATTCGGAACTGCATATCATGTATAAGTCGTAATATAGCCATTACTCTACATGTATTGAAGCATAACACACTGTGAAAATAACATGTGCTCCATGCGTCATTCAATTGACTTGTACAAGTCATGAAATGACGTGATAAGTCGATGTTATATATTGCGTGAGTAAATAGTATACGAATATAATACACATTGGGTAGTATGGATTGGTACTCAATGTGTTGCCTCTAAGGAACATATTTTGTACATGGTTAATTTTAAATAAATTTATTTAATTTGTTTAAAATTATGATGGATGAGAATCTCAAGAATGTTCGGATGAGAATTAAGATAAAACAATTGATTAATTAAAGAAGATAATTAATTGATTCGAGCGCAATTTATCTTAAATAAGAACGATTAGAATTTAATGTTAATTTTATTAAAAGTGTAATCTTTTATATGTGATTGGTTTCTTTTAATTTATTATTAAATTAAACTGATGGTCTAGGTGGCGTCATCCCTCTAATTATGCAAGGGTTTACGTGCCCATGGTTTCCTTTTATGTAAACCACTTTAACCAATCTTTTGGTTCCCTCGCCAGCGTGTGATTAAAAGCTCGTGTAATTGATGGAGCTCCCAAGCTAGTGGAGGCGGTTCAAGTTTGAAGTCGAGGCGAAACCAATCCAAGAGGTGCATGGATGGATAGATGGAAAGCTGCAACAAGAACCAAGTCACAGTTCAAATCACAGTTCAAAGTGTTTTTTCTCCTAGGTCGACGGTTAGTTTATCATCTACTAAATAAACTAACCATTAGTAAAAGCACATGATAATAACACTATTATTTTATTTCTGTCAAGATGCATGGTTAATTCCGTTATGGATGTTTTGTCGCGATCACATAAATTAATGAATTAACAAACATGCAAAATAAAACAAAAAAAAATGGTTTATGCGTAAACTTTATCTAAGACATAGTCAATCATAGTTCGAAGTATGAATTCTAACCAATTATCGATGAATTCTAACTTGAAGTTTTGAGTCAACTTAACTTAGTTCACATCAACGGTTGACAGCTCAAGCAGGACTTGGTGTAGCTAAGAGACAAAGGTTAAAAAAATCGAATTTAAGGATTTCAGGATTGAGGAGTTCACTCAACAGATTAAGAAATTGTGAGTTAATGCAATTGGCAATTTTATGTCTTGAACAAACCCAAGTCTGAGTTATGAGAAGGGGGATATGGGTCATTGCCACTAGAATATCCAAGCAACAGGATATTTCGAAGCCAATTGTGAGGATTATTGGGTTTCAATAAAATAGTGGGAGATTAATAAATATAATATAATATTTATTATCTACTTTTATCAAATAAAGTACTAAAATTTTGCTCTTATTATTTGTAGAAAAGGCAATAAATATGACTTCAAAAATATCACTGTGATCCATACTTGAGAATGATGACCTTCTCATTGGCATTAATTTCAATGAATGACAAAGGCATTTACGCGTTATCCTATGTCGTGAAAGAAAATTATATGTGCTAGAAAACTCTATTCCTGAAGTGTCTAGCCAAGAGGCTAATGAGGAGGAGTTCTCTTTGTGAGAAACATTTGAATGATGTCACAGATGTTCAATGTTTCATGTTACCATCCATGACTAATGAGCTTCTAAAGCAACATGAGGACATGAATGTGTATAACATGATGTCTCACCTTCGGGATCTCAATCAAGAGAATGTGAGACAAAAGAGATACGAGATCTTCAATGCTTTGTTTACATGCAAGCTTGGAGAGTCGGCGTCAATTGGGTCTCATGTAATCAAGCTTTATCAATTGCATTGAGCGTTTAGACATCTTGGGGACTAAATTCTCAAATGAGTTGCGAACAAATCTCATACTTTCCTCACTACCAAATTCCTTTTCCGGTTTTATTGTTAATTATAACATGAGCAATAACGAGAAGAGTCTTTCAGAGCTTCTTACTCTCATTTGCCAAGTGAACAAAAACATGAGGCGTGACAAACCCGCAGTCATTATGGTGAATAATAAAAGAAAGAACAAGACAAAAGGGTCAAAGACTCATAACAAGTCTAAAGCTCTCGAGCACCATCCTTCCAAGAAGAGGAAGATCCAAAGGCGGGTGAAGGAAAAGAAATCAAGTGTATTTTGCATGGCGCAAGCAAGGCCACTGGAAGGGAAACTGCACCCAGAAGCAAGGGGAAGTTAAAAGTGTGTTCGTTATCAAGTGCCATCTTTTTATATCTACACATTGGGTATTAGATACAGCTCGTGGTGGTCACATCAATATCCAAATGCAGGAACCAAATAGATTATGAAAGATTGCTAAAGGATAGGTGGATTTGCAAGCTGTCAACGATGCGAGGCTAACTGCTCTAGCCATTCGAGACTACCACCTCTCATTACTAACAGGAATAATATTGGTCTTAAAATATTGTTATTATGTACCGACGGTTACCAAAAACATAATTTCTATATCCTGCCTAGATACAAATGGTTTTGTTTTCATGTTTGGAAATAAAAGTTGGTTCTTTTATACAGACGGTATATGTTATGGTATGACACATTTAAACAACGGTCATTATATATTAAATTACGAAAACCAAGTATTGGCAATTGATCACGAACAATGTTCGCACGGCTCATATAACAACCAGTTGTGGCATCACCGTCTTGGTCATGTAAACGAGAAGCGTTTGACAAAGCTCTATCAAGAAGATGGTTATTTAAACTTTTTTTTAGCTAAAACCACTTGAAAGATGTCATGCTTGTTCACAAGGCAAAATGGCCAAACCACCAAGGTAGTGAGGTATTAGTCTGGATCCTTTGAGAAATTCAAATAATTCAAGAATGAAGTAGATAATCAACTTAGAAACAAGATAGAGAAGCTTTGATCTGATCAAGGTGGTGAATATCTTAACAAAGAGTTTATCGACTTTTTACGAGAATTTGATATTCTTTTTCAACTCACTCCACCTTACACACCACAGTAGAATGGTGTTAATGAAAGGAGGAACTGTATCTTGCTAGACATAGTAAGATTGATGATGAGTCATGCAAATCTTTCATTGTCATTTTGGGGATATACAGTACAAATTGTGACATACACGCTAAATAGAGCATCAACTAAAGAGGCAAACGGAATCCCTTCGTGTTATGGAGTGGAAAGAAACTCATTTTGTCACATACACGTGTATGGGGTTGTGAGGCGTTTGTTAAGGTCATCTCAAGCAACAAACTAGCACCCTGGGGCGCAAAGTGTATCTTTATAGGGTATCCTAAGAAAACAAGAGGGTACTACCTATACAACCCCTCAGACAGAAAAATCATTGTCGTCAGACAAGTCGTCCTTCTTGAGAGGGAGCACATGCTCAAAAAGAATAATGGGAGCAAGATTGACTGCGATGAAGTTGATGCTCAAGATACACAAGAGTTGTATTGAATGATAAAAGGAGGAGAGACCCGAATCCCCAAGGTCCTCTATAAAGGAGGCCTTGAAGTTCTTTTTATAATGAATACTAAAGACCACACCGGACCACAAGTCCGATGTGGGATGCAGACTCCAACACCCCCCCCCCTCAAGCTAGGTGTACCTAGCTTGGACACATAAAGAAAAAAACAAAGCAATAACAGACTGCAAACACACCCCCTCAAGCTGGACATACCCAACTTGATTACAAAACAAGACGAAATAGAAGGAAACAAGCGACGATCGTAGCTCCCCCCTCAAGATCACAGCTCCCCCTCAAGATGATGGATGGATGAAGTTGTCGCGGGCGCAGCATAGGAACCACACAGACCGGGCCGGTTAACGGAGCGCCAGGAAATCCGCACTAGCGGGGCCGGTCGATGATACGCCGAGAAAACCACACTAGCACCGAGAAAGCCGCACTTGCGGGGCCGACGACGGGAGGCGGGGATTCCGCAGAATCATTGCGGGATCTGGCGGCGGCAAAGGGCCCGATTCGAGGCGGTCGAGGTGCTGCGCCACGATGGAGGAAGCACGAGGGCGTGCCAGCTGACATTGGAGATAGCGCTCTTGATCTGGAAGGAGCGCGTAGAATTTGTTCCACCGGGAAAGGAAGGCGGCTGCCGGGAGAGCAGCGCAGGAGGGGGCCGCCGCACGCATTGAGGGAGCCACAAGTGGAGCGCCGGCGTGGAGACGAAGACGCCGCAGGATGCACCGACGACTAGATCTGGCCGAATCTGGCCAATCTGGGAGGGGGGGGAGGCCGCCAGACGGTTGTCCGGCTGAGGGAGCGTTGTGGCTGCTCGGGGGAGCAGGGAGAGCCTCAGACGGGGTGGCTGCCGCTGGAGGGCAGAGCGCGGGAGAATCGCAGGAGGCGGGCACCGCTGCAAGAGGAGGCATCACGGGATAGGGAGGTGCGGCGGGACTGGGAGCCAGGAAGGGCAGCAGGTCGGGAGCCGTCGGGAGGGGAGGCCGCATAGGGCAAGAGCCGATTTGGGGGGTCTGACGGTCGTCGCGCGGGAGAGGGGAAGGGCGCCGAGGAAGCAGGCGCCGGCAGGGGGGAGATCTGCCGAAGATGAGGTCGTCGCGCACAACGGGGAAGGGCGTCGAGGAAACAAGCGTCGGTAGGGGGAGATTCGCCACCTAGGAAGAGCCCGGAGGAACGGCGGCAGAAAATAAACCCAGCCCTACATGAGGGGGGGCGCCCCCCCGGGGGAGAAAAAAAATGAGAAACCCCAGATGGGATAAAATAAAAATGGGAGGGAGGGTTCGGGATTAGGTTCCCTTTGATACCATGTTGAATGATAAAAGGAGAGACCTGAATCCCCAAGGTCCTCTCTAAAGGAGGCCTTGAGGTTCTTTTTATAATGAATACTAAAGACCAAACCGGACCACAAGTCTGATGTGGGATGCAGACTCCAACAAGTTGGTACAAGAACAAATTTCACAGGTCCCCGTGAAAGTAGTTCCTGAAACACAAGTACTGCGTAGAAGCACCATAAAGGTAAGAGAACCAAAGAGATGGTTTTCTAGTCACCGAAGATGATGACTCGTTATTGGTTGATATTAATGAACTTCTCTCCTACAAAGAGACAGTAGAAAGCTCAAAATTCTACTTGTTATAACAGCTTCACATGACTATAAAATTTGGCAGATGGATGTCAAAAACAGCTTTCCTTTATGGGAACCTTCAAGAAGATGTCTATATGACACAACGAGAAAAGTTTATGACTTCAGGTGATGCCAAAAGGATATGCAAGTTGTAGAGATCCATTTATGAATTAAAGCAAACATTCAAGTTATGGAACATTCGGTTCGATGGAGCTATAAAAGAATATGAATTCATTAATAACGAATGTGAGTCATGTGTTTACAAGTATTTTAGTGGGAATGCGGTCGTTATCCTAGTAGTGTATGTTGAGGACATATTACTTACTGGAAACGACATATTAGTCTTACAATCTGTTAAGAACTGGTTAAATAAGTGTTTCTTCATGAAGAACTTAGGGGAAGCACCCTACATTCTATGGATCAAGATCATTCGTGATAGATCCAAGAGGCTGCTTGGACTAAATCAAGATACATACATTGACCAGATACTAAAGAGATTTAGTATGAAACAATCCAATAGGGGATTGGTTCCAGTTTCATATGGTATACATCTTTCCAAAAAAATGTGTGCTCAGACACAAAAAGAGAAAGAGAGAATGAGTAAGATCTCATATGCTTCAGCGATAGGATCAATCATGTATGTCATGTTGTGTACTAGACTTGATTTTACCTACGCATTGAACATGGTAAGCAGATATCAAGCTGATCCAGGTGAACAGCATTGGTCTATTGTTAAGGTTATCCTTAAGTATCTGAAAAGAACTGGGGATATGTTCCTGATGTATAGAAGAGACAAGGAGCTGGTCAATGAGCAAATTGATTCCAGACCGGTGCATCCAGATGTGAAGAAAGAACTAAAACCAAACACAGATCAGCCGAAAGAGTTAGTGCAGCAAGCGCAAGAGACGCTGCTGATGGAGTCGGCACGAGTTTATGCTGAGCTGCTTGTACAGCCGTCGGTGAATATTGATGGAGGGATGACAGAATTGAGATGCAGTACCAAGTTTACAGAAATTCTTGAGGTGTGTGGGGCTAAAGACTTTTCTGATGTAGCCAAATATCATTCGGTCCTTGCATTCGTCGATCACATGAAGAGGGGGATATTGCACCAAAAGAAAAGAGCTACTGAACAAGTTGTGTGGTTGCCGAAACCACCACCAAAGCCACTGGATAACCATCTTGAGGACAAGGTGGATCTTCAAATGGGCAGGGATGATAGAGTAGTGTGTTGCAGTCATGCCTGGAAGATGGTTGTCGCAGCACAAAGGGGTCTTTGGTGCTGGGGTGTGGGGTGTTGTTACAGGTGCATGAGGGTCGACCTTGTGTTGGGGCGTTGGGGCGTTGGGGCGTTGGGGCAGGCTTGTAATTGTAGTAGCAGAGCAGGTTGGTTAGGTGAGTGATAAATGGCAAGGGCAGTAATGTAAATACAGTCAGATGTTAGCTGGCAGGATTGTAACACGGTGGGTGGGGGTTATTAAATGAGGAGGCTGATGTTGAGTAGGGATTACGAACGGTTTTGCTGGTCTTCACCATAGCAGAGGGGTTGGGCCTCGGGCCTTGGGAGCGGCGTCAACCAAGGAGTTCATCCTCTTTCCCATTCTTCTTTTTTGCTCCTAATTTTTTTCTGATGAACTACAGTAAATCATGTTAGTTGTTGTCGCTGGGATAAAAGTCTTCTCATTACCCTCTCTCTCTCTCACGCTCCACACCCTATCACGGTTAGTCACCAGTATTTTACTGAATCCATGGGGGGGTGTTGTCCACTTGTCGTGGGAGGGCTGATTTTCATCTCAACCTAGCTCCCCATGGGTATGACAAGGAAATCCTCAATAAAATGATTCTGAAAATAAGTCTCAACTCAGGTAAGCTAACCCTGCGGATTCTACCCCCAATAACTTTAGTAGTTTGACTTTCCTGGTTGGGGACTGAGTTTTTAAACATGGTAAGCAATGATATCAAAGTATAATCCACCGTCCCCGAGTAAAGAAAATCCCTTGTGAGTGATCATGCCATCTTTGCAGCTCTATGAACATGAGAATGAGTAATCAACTAACCCGCCTTCTGATACAGGCTTCTTTTCTTCATGTTCGATCCACATTGTGACTGTGTTACAAAAATCGTCCTGACTTCGCTTCTCCATCTACACCAGCCACAATGCGAGTAATAAAACTTCACACTTATTAGTCCACTTCATTCAATCTACTCTACAGGTCTCCGCAGTGGTTTATGGCAGCTTGGCCTTCAGTCTCCATGGTTTTTGGTGGCTCTAACGAAAGTTGAACAATTCGTACCAATTGATGGAGAAGATAAAAAAAAAAAAACTTTATTAAAAGAATCGCTAAACAGTTCAGAATGGAAGACAGGTGGCAAGGGGTCTCTTCATTCCTTCCAACCAAAGATTGACCCCAGGAAGGACTAACTCGCCGCCCAAGGAACAACCTCCCCTCCACTTCATCGGGCCTGGATACCAAAATAAAAAAGAAGCCCCACCTTCAGAAAATTCCCCTTGCTGTTAAAAAACCCAAATGATTTTTAAAATAATATGGTTTCTTAATTATTCCAAATTGCCATTTATTTCCAAAATATTGAGTTGCTCCCTTGTATTTCCTTAGGTCCTCTTAGGGTAGACTTTTCAGTCCAATGTGCCTCGGCCAAGGATTCAAATTCATCCTCAATCATATCAGTAGTTCACTTGGTCATTAATTACTTTTTATAAATGAGTACAATATAACTCGATCTATACTTCATCCGGAAGTTCTTTACATGAGGTAACGTGGAGTTTGAGGACCCTCTTGGGAGCCCCATGAATAAGGATAGACCGACTTCTGTCCACTGCTTATTATTTCTTTGAAGGTGGGTTACAGCCGTGAACGCGGCACACTAAACAACAGCCAAAATGGCAAGAAACCGCTGACCCGGGGGCTCGACCCCGCAACCACGCCTCAAACCCCGACCCTCCCTCACCACCCCAGCCGACCACAGGGGGCCTGTTCACTGCTTATTATTCTCCAAACTATCTATTATTTCTGTCATTTTTAGCTTGCTACGCTCATTCATTATTCTGTCATTCAAAAAAAAAAATAGCAGCCTCGGTACAAACAAAAACCAAAAACCAAAACCACCATCGCTATGAAAATACATATTATTTTCTCTAAGCGTTTGCATAAATAGGAAAATGAAAACGCATTGGGACATCTGACACAGTCCCTCTGGACATGTCCTCCATGGTATATTTGGTCTGATCACTTTCATCGAATGCATGTTGCTTTGTTACTACTGACAGACAAAAAAGTACCACAGGCAAGTCACCAGAAAATGCCCTGCCATTAATTCATCATTCAAGAAATCAATAAATGTAAAGCAATTGATGTTAACACGAAGAACCATCAAAGGTGCCAAAACAGATCAACAAAGGAACGCCTAAATAGATTCCATGAAAATAAAAAACTCGCCGCCCAGATCTCAACGAAAGAAATAGAAAGTAAAATAAACAAATAAAATCGAAGACAGAAGGGCCAAGCGCGGGTAAAGAAAACAGTGAATATCAGTTGTAGATGGACGACTGGATATTAGGCCTGAAGCAAGGCGCTGGCGAACCTTGTGGCCGCGATTCGAGTAATTTGGAACGTTTCATAGCGCTTTTGAGGGCAGGAGCTGAAACAGTAGGCTCTGGAGAATCTTGACGGCGCGATTCGGGAGATGTGCAGCGTTTTATGGCACTTTTGAGAGCTGGCGCGGGAATAACAGCGGATTCCTTATCAGAGCAAGCATTGCTTCGAGGAGACGTGGGCGGTTTGATAGCGCTTTTGAGAGGACGGTCCGCAACTGCGGAAGATTGTCTGATTTCATGAGCAGTGGCTTTTGAAACCAGATCTTCTTGCTGACGAATAATCTGTGGAGTTGCAGGAGGAGGCAACCCTTGAAACAGGCCATCCGCCATAGTTGCTCTATCGCGCTCTCTCGATAAAATTCCGTCCGGCTTCTCGCCGCTGCCCATCACTGCGCCTCCTCGGCAGTCAAACGGTATCGTTTTTTTTTTTTTTTTAATTTTCATATTCCGGATATTATATATTTTAGTCATTAAATTAGTGTTGAGAAAATGGAAAAATAAATAAAATGTATTTAAATATATAAAAGATGAGTTGCATGTAATCAGACATTAAAAAATTTAGAAAATATTGCATCACCACTCTTATGAAATGAGCGTTTGATGAGTGTTCAAGCTAAAAAACATATCTTTATTAAAATAAAATTTTAAGTATGAAATATATGTGTTGTATGATTTTTTATTTTATTTTATTTTATTTGTTTTAATATTGTTTTTTACATATATAACATAAAAATAACATAAAATAAAATATTCAACCGAATCGGTCCGGGTTCATGGCGGTCCATCCCTATTCAATTCATTAAGCATTGACTCAACTGACCAGGATGACCCATTGGTGGGCGATCTATAGGTCGGACCGTCCGGTCCGGTCCGGTCCGGTTTCAAAACAATGCATCCCCAATCAGAACCTGATTTCATCAAATGTTTTTTAATGTTTTTTTTTTAATTTATTAAAATAAGTACCCGTATGGATGGGTGAAATTGTTCCACACAGTATGTTTAGTGATACCCACATTTCGTGTATATTCTTTTAATATTAAAATACATTGATTTTGTAATTAAATTAATAACTTTTGACCACATGTTTAATGCTTTATTCACTTGTGGTAGGATGCATGTGAAATTTATTAAAAGGTAAAATGAATCAATGATGATGAAATTCACGATGAAAATGATGCTCCGCGATATGGGTTAAGTCAGGGCTCAAGTTTGATGCTCAAAATTGAAGGTTTCAGTGAAAATGAACCCGATTACACCGAAAAATAGCCCATATCACGGAGCATCATTTTCATCGTGGATTTCATTTCGTTGGTTCGTTTCCCCTTTTAATAAATTTCACATGTAACTTGCCACAAATGAATAAAGAATTAGATATGTTGGCAAGAGTTGTCATTTTAATTACCAAATTAATGTATTTTAATTTTAAAACCATATACAAGAAATGTGGTTATCAAATATTTCCACATCTAAATTCATGTTTGTATTCAATAATGAAATCTCAACAAATTGTAAAGGACGATCACCCTACCAATATTTAAGTGCAATGTCAATAAAATCAAGTAATTAAATGCGGAATTAAATGTTATCCCATAAGAAAACTTTCACCGACTCATTGCTTTTTAAAGAAACAAGTCGTCAAGTATTTTACTTTTTATCCTTTGACCTAAGAGTACCCCTTTATTCTTCCATTTATATTTTTCAATTTATTATCAGTCTGTATGTCACTTGCAATTTACCTTGCTTTATTTTTTTTCACCCATCATCAAGGTAACAGATGTAAATAAAGTTTTGTTCATACTTCGAATCATGCTCATTACCGTAGACTTGTAATGCATCTATTTTCTCCACCTCATGAAGACAAAATCACAATTATTCACGAGGGTTTCTCCATTATGCTTAAAGGCTATGGGGTTTTAAGGTGGGTGGGTAATGGTGTAAAAACAAGCAAAACTAAAAAAAGAGGTTAATCTATGAGGCATTATGCATGATAATCAATAAAAGCTCAATAAAAAATTATCCCTTTACAAATATCATCTCTCCTCTTCTGGAATCTCAAAATAGGCACATGAAGCAATAAAACAAAATGAATGAAACACCCTCTTGATTTTTCTTTTCTATTTTTTCTGGAAGTTAAATGTCACGACCCGCCCTCGGGGTCCGTGCCGTGACTACCCCAAGCCCGCCTTCCATAGGCCAGGGGCTGACGACTAGCACCAAGGCGTAAATCCCGGTAAAAAGGGAAGGCATTGCCTTTGAAAAGTAAACACACACCACAGAGTAAACAAGCGGAAAGTAAACACTAAGCAAGCAGAGTACAACTGAAAGTGCGGAAAAGTAAATGGGCCAGTATACAAACCCAAACTGAAAGTAAAGTACAACTCGAAAAGGGAAAAACAGCAACTGAAAAGTAAAAGCCGCTACTCCGAGCTGTCCACTGGAAATCCCACCTGAAGGGTGGGTACAGATAGCTCCTCTGCTCCACGGGTCCCGTCGTCCGCTCCGTGCACGTCCCGCCCAGTGGTCCACGTCCGGGTACCGTTCCGCTCTGCAAGCCTCAGCTAAGGTCAACGCTGTCCGTCGTCTGCAACCAACACAACGTAGTGCGGGCGAAGCCCGTGCAGGGGTGAGTATAAGTTACTCAGTAGGGACCCCGAGACCCCTGAAGGTCTCTCAAATCCACAAAGGATAAACCACGAAGAAAAGTATATTCACGAAGTAACAACCGACTCTGCTTAGGTATATGCCCATACATATACCTAAGTCATCAATTTAAATACGCTCCAACCTCCGAGCCCAAGTACCACTCAGTCCACGCAGGAAAGTATACGTATTCCACATAGGAAAGCAAAACATAATCCACACAGGATTGCACAACACAATCCACACAGGAAAGCAACAGGATTCAGCTCACACAGGTATACTTCTTCAA
Organism: Viscum album; assembly: GCA_963277665.1. Taxonomy (NCBI): domain Eukaryota; kingdom Viridiplantae; phylum Streptophyta; class Magnoliopsida; order Santalales; family Viscaceae; genus Viscum; species Viscum album. Next base: position 1,052,844,236 of record OY728131.1, on the reverse strand, counting down.
GGACGATAAAGATGATCACTGATCCATCTAAGTCGTCGGACCCACGAAGGATCGATAGGTAACTAACCCCCGCAGAAGACCCACACAGGATCGGGCTCACACAGAACCTGTAGGCGCTGGCTCATACAGAACCGCTGAGCGCAAGGACCCACACAGGATCGGGCCCACACAGGACCTGTAGCACTGATCCACGTAGGATCGCTGAGTGCTATAGTCGTCGTCGTCGAATCCACATAGGATCTTTGTACTGTCGTCGTCGAATCCACACAGGATCTCTGTACTGTCGTCGTCGCAGTCACAGTAGCAGTCGTAGCAGTAGAACAGTCGCAGCCAGCACTAGGGTTCCCGCACACAGCAAGCTCGTACGGAGGGTCCGCTCCACGAGCCGAGAGGCTGATACATCAACTGTCACAAAGACCAGAGTTGATGTATCCAAAAGTTCCGTATCGTCAACAGGAACTCAACGTAACAGACGGTGCGTCGATCGGACGCCCGGTCTGAGAGTTATTGGCATTTTCGTCTCCGGGGCCCGGTTGGTTTTTAAGGCAAAACCAACCCGACCGTACTCTACCTGCGTCCAAACCTCGGGCGGAGTATGCCAAAAGATCCGTCTCACTAAGAGGAACACTACGCGACTGACGACACGTCAAACGGACGTCCGTAGCTCAAGATATGAGCGTTTCCGCTCCGAAGGCCCGGTTGGTTTCGTGAACGAACCAACCCGGCCGAACTAAAAGTAAACCGAAACCTTGAGTGCGATATACCGAAACGACCGTCTCGATCCAAGGATCGCGTTGCCGCAGACGGTTCGTTATTCGGAGGTCCGAGGCTCAAGTTATGGACGAAAAACCAAAACTGGTCCGAAACGGGGGGTCCGGGTCCGGGCCGACCCGGCCTGACCCCCCCCCCCCCCTGGGCGGCGCGGCGGCCGGCGGCGGCGGACGGCGGCGGCGGACGGCGGCGCGGCGGGCCGCGGCGGCCTGGCGCCGTGAGGTGGCGGCGCACGCGGGGGCTAAGCCCCGCGGTTTTGACAAGGCGGCACGGCCTTGTGCCGTGCCTTTGCAACAAACGGCCCCCACGTGGGGGCCGATTAAAAAAAAGAACCGGGGGGCTGTTGCCCCCCCCCTTACAAGGAACCGCCCCCCTCTTAAAGAGGGGGGTTTTACAGGCTGGCCGGGGAATTAATTTCCCCGGTTTAATGCCTTCCGGCCGGCCAGCTGGCCGGCCGGTTTTCTCCAACGGAACCGGTAATTTCCGGTTCCCCCTTCGGCTTCCGACGCCGGCGGCCCGGCCGCCGGTTTTCTCTTCCGCCGCGGCCCGGAACCGGCCGCGGTCTCCTCGTCCCGCCGCGGCCCGGAACCGGCCGCGGTGTTCGTCGTCCGGCGCGGTGCGACGGCACCGCGCCCCTTCGCCGTACCATGATTCCTTCCAACGCGGCGCGACGGCGTCGCGTTCTTGAAGATTCTCCTTGGCGTAGCGCGACGGCGTTGCGTAAATTATAAGCACGATCATCCGCGTGGTGCGACGGCACCACGCCACTTGCTTCCACCCGCATGAATAAAACAAGAACGATGGAGGGGGGTTCGGCCGTGTTCGTGCGGTCCGGCCCCCCTCACGTTAAAATAATAACGCAACTTAAAATAAATCAAGTCACACGTTAGTCTTGATAAAATCACGATCAAGAATAAAATATGGAAACCAAAAGAAAACGACAAACCCTACCTCGGGTATAAGTTCAAGGATTTGACTACGTTCCGCGGAAGACGGCGTCGCGGAGGTCGGGCGTCACGGTCGTCGTTCGTCAAATCCGTTGACGAAGTGTTATGCCCGAAGAGACACGTCGTTGGCGGATCTTCGATTGCCGACGAAGAAGGTTCGGGGAGGAAGAAGAGGTCCGAAGATACCGGGTCGCCGAGTCGATGATCCTTGACGAAGTGTTGTCGTTCTTCGTTGAGGATGAAGACGTTCTTCACCGGAGAAGATGATGTTCTTCAAGAGACTTAGAGCTCTCTCCTCCAATCCTCAACACAACCAATCTAACCCCCAAAAATAAAATAAGCTAATCTTATTTTATTAAGTCATTCTATGAGTTCAAAATTCAAAAACTTAATTCCATTAATTGGATTAGTGTGTTGGCATGATTAAAGTGAGGAGAGGGAAAGTCACCCAATTAATGGGAAGTTTAAAGGTTAAGATGAGTTACACATCTTAAGTGGGGGGTTTAGAGGAGTTAGGGAAGGTGAGGGGTTGGGCTCGTGTGGGCCCCACCCCACCTTTATTCTCTCAAGGGTAGTTAACAACAAGTAGGTCCCACCCAACTTCCACACATAGGTTAACAACTTAGAATATGAAATAAAATTGTAACACAATTTTATTACTTCACATTTAACTCCCCTTTTTTTTTTAACAACTCCTCCTCAGCAAACGCACCTTCGGGAAAAGTCCTCTTAAGCAATTACCGGTGCTGCGGTTTCATCGGTGCCCTCAGATTTCAAATCCGAGCACCGGATCAAAAGTTAGGAATTCCCGCTCGTTCGTTCACTGAACGTACCCGAGCCAAACTTCGGAAATTAATTCCGAGCACTCCGGGCCTCGGAATCAGGTGCCGTCTGAAACCGCGCTCTTGTAAAATTCTAAAGAAAATTAAGAAAAAATTTCCCTTAAATTTTACGGGTCTTTACATTACTCCCACCTCAGGGCTTTACGTCCCCGTAAAGATACATCAAAAACTAGGGAAACAAATGAGGGTACTGAGCACGCATCTGAGCCTCCCGCTCCCATGTGCTCTCCTGGAGATTCCCGTGCTGCCATCTGATGCGCACAAGAGGAATCGATCGCCCACGTAGGACCCGCTCCTGTCGATCCTCTATCTCCACCGGGACCTCCGTAAAAGTCGCCCCATCGTCAACGTCAAGCTCCCCATGGTCAATGATGTGCGTCGGGTCGTGCACGTATCTCCTCAGCTGGGATACGTGGAAGACGTCGTGCACCCGGTGCAACTGAGGTGGTAGAGCCAGGCGATAAGCCACCTCGCCAATCCTGCTGAGAATCTGGAAAGGTCCGATGAAGCGCGGAGATAACTTGCCGCCTCGGCCAAATCTCCGAATACCACGTCGAGGTGAGACCCGCAAGAAGACGTGGTCGCCATCCTCGAACTCCAGTGGCCTCCGCCTCCTGTCAGCGTATGACTTCTGCCGGCTCTGAGCTGTCCTCATCCGCTCCTGGATGACCTGGACCTTCTCTGTCGTGGCCTAGACCATCTCCGGTCCCACCAGTGCTGACTCCCCAGGGTCTGTCCAGCACAAAGGAGATCTACATGGTCGGCCGTACAACGCCTCGTACGGTGCCATCCCGATGGTGGAGTGGTAGCTGTTGTTGTATGCGAACTCCACCAAGGGTAGGTGGTCCTCCCAGCTACGACCAAAGTCGAGGACACATGCGCGGAGCATGTCCTCGAGAGTCTGAATGGTCCTCTCCGTCTGACCATCCGTCTGAGGGTGAAAAGCTGTGCTAAGACGTAGCTGCGTCCCGAACGCCTCCTGTAACCCCTTCCAAAGCTGGGAAGTAAAGCGGGCATCTCGATCGGAAACGATAGATGATGGCACGCCGTGGAGCCGCACAATCTCCCGAACGTAGAGACGTCCCAAGCTCTCCACCGAGCCTTGCTCTCTGATGGGTAAGAAGTGTGCCGACTTGGTGAGTCGGTCAACAATCACCCAGATGGAGTCGTGACCTCTGGAAGTGCGTGGAAGTCCAGTCACGAAGTCCATAGAAATGCCGTCCCACTTCCACTCCGGAACCTCCAAGGGCTGTACCAAGCCTGCTGGTACCTGATGCTCTGCCTTCACCTGCTGACAGGTGAGGCATCGAGAAACGAACTCTGCTACTGCCTTCTTCATGCCCGGCCACCAATGCTGTCGTCTGAGGTCCTGGTACATCTTCGTCACTCCAGGATGTACCGCCAAAGGAGAAGTGTGAAACTCTCTCAGCACTTCCTCTCGCAAAGCGACTGGTACCATGGTACGTCCTCTGAAAAGGATGTCGTGCTCTGCTCCTAGGGAGAAACCATCAGGTGCCTGTCCCGAGGATATCTGTGCACGCCGTGTCTCACAGTCAGCGTCCCCGCGCTGTGCCTCCCTGACCCGCTGCAGTAGTGGAGGAGTGACTGTGAGAGACTGAAGAAAGGTTGCTCCATCTCTATCCACGAAGGATATCTGCAAAGAGGCTAGCTGCTCCGTCGCCTCCTCAAGTAGCTGAATGCCCGTCCTCCTGCTGAGGGCATCGGCTACTACGTTCCCCTTCCCAGGAGTATAGACTATCTCAAAGTCATAGTCCTGGAGGAACTCGAGCCATCGTCGCTGTCTCAGGTTCAGGTCCTTCTGCGAGAAGATATACCTGAGACTCTGATGATCGGAAAAGACTGTAAAGCGCTCGCCCATCAAATAGTGTCGCCATGTCTTCAGAGCGAAGACCACTGCTGCTAACTCCAGGTCATGGGTAGCGTAGTTCTGCTCATGCGGTCTCAACTGTCGCGATCCATAGGCGATCACTGCCCGCTCCTGCATCAGAACACATCCGAGTCCGGTCCCTGATGCATCGCAGTAGACTACGTACCCTACTCCCTCCTCAGGCAACCTCAAGATAGGTGCGCTAGTCAATCTCTGTCTCAGCTCCTGGAAGCTCTGCTGACAACTGTCTGACCACACGAAGGGTTTCCCCTTCTTCGTCAAAGCTGTGAGTGATGCCGCAACTCTGGAGAAGTTCGGCACAAATCTCCGATAGTATCCAGCTAGTCCCAAGAAACTCCGAACCTCAGTCACGCTCCTGGGTGGCTCCCATGCTAACACAGCCTCAATCTTCGCGGGATCCACTGCAACTCCCGCCTCAGAGATAACGTGTCCCAAAAAGTGGACCTCACGTATCCAGAACTGGCACTTCGAGAGTTTACCATAAAGCTGGTGCTCTCAGAGTGTGTCAAGAACAACTCGCAAGTGATAGGCGTGCTCCTCCTCTGTCGTAGAGTAAATCAGAATGTCGTCGATGAAGACCACGACAAACCGATCGAGGTATGGCTGAAAGATCCTATTCATGAGAGCCATGAACACTGCTGGAGCATTGGTTACACCGAAAGGCATAACCAAGAACTCATAGTGGCCATACCGACATCTGAAGGCCGTCTTCTGCACATCCTCGTCTCTGACTCTGAGCTGATGATAGCCTGACCTGAGGTCTATCTTCGAGAACCACCGTGCTCCCTTGAGCTGATCAAAGAGGTCATCAATCCTCGGTAGCGGATACTTGTTCCTCACTGTCACCTGGTTCAGGCGACGATAGTCAACACAAAGTCGTAAGCTCCCGTCCGCCTTCTTGGCGAACAATATCGGGGAAGCCCAGGGTGAAACACTGGGTCGGATGAACCCCTTGCCCTGCAAGTCCTCCAACTGTACCCGTAGCTCTCGAAGCTCGGCGGGGGCCATCCGATATGCTGGAGTGGATATCGGGGATGTCCCGGGGTACAAGTCAATATAAAAGTCTACCTCTCTGCGAGGAGGTAGCCCTGGAACGTCGTCGGGAAAAACGTCCGCAAACTGATCCACCACTGCAGGAAAACCAGGACTCCGCACGTCAACTGCTCCAAGGATGAGGCTAGCCAACTGATGAGTAATGGGCTGTCCTCTCCTCCGCGGAAGTCCATCCTGTGCTGCTAAGGCTCCCTTCTCGCCGGTGAAGGTGAACCTGCTCCCGTCGGTGCGTACACATCGCACCTTGCGCCTAAAACAGTCAATCTGTGCATGGACCGTAGACAGCCAATCCATGCCCAAGATGACGTCGTAAGGCCTCGACGCTGCTACAAGAAGATCCCAGCCGAATCTCTCGCCTCCTAGAGTAAGCTCACACTGCCGGTACCAGTGCGTAATCGTCGAGTCTGCTCCCGTAGGAGTCTCTAGCCGTAAGGATCGAGCCAACGGCTCTGTCGGAATCTCCGAGCTCCGAACAAGGGCAACGGCTATGAAAGAGTGACTCGCTCCTGTGTCTATAAGAACTGCAGCAAGGGTGGAATAGACACAGATAGTACCTCGAATCATCTCAGGTGCGCCGTGGTCGTAGGCCTCTGCTGCCTGGAGCTGTGCCTGTCGCTGCCCGCCAGCTCCCTGTGGTCGGGGTGGACCTCCTGGTGGTGGTGGTGGTAGAGCCTCAAAGCGTCGTCCACCACCGGCTGCTCGTCCAGCTCCTCTGCCTCGTCCGCCTCCTCCCTGCGGACCGCCACGGTCGACCCTCTGCCTCTGCCTCGGTGGTCCATCAACTGACTGCTGCTCCTCGGCACGACGGGTCGGGCAGTCGCGAGCCATGTGGCCCTGCCCGCCGCACGAGTAGCACTGTCTGCCTCTCGTAAGACTGGCTCCGTGCTGTGTGCCCCGCACTGCTGAGCCAGTGCCCTGAGGTCGTCTGCCTGAAGGTCTGGTCTGCCTGGACCCCTGAGTCATCCGTCGACTGCCTGCTGCAGATGACTCTGCCACGTGCCGCCCTGCGGTGGGTCTCTGTGCTGGTGTAGACTCAGCAAGGAAGCTCTCGATCAGAAGAGCCCGCTCCAGTACTCCTGTCTGAGTCGGTATGCTGAGGGAGATCAGCGATGCCCTGATCTCGTGTCTCAAACCCTGCTCGAAGGTCCGGGCCCGGAAGAATGGGTCCCGTACCATGTCGGTCGAGTAGCGCGAGAGATCGGTAAATCTCGCCGAGTACTGGGCGAACGTCATGCTGCCCTGCCGCAGCTGTAGAAGCTCCTGGATGCGCACCGCTCGGAGGGTGGCCGGGACGAACTCAGAGCGGAAGAGGCTCTCGAAGTCCGTCCAGAGAAGAGATGCCTCATCGTGCACCTGGAGCATCAGGCTCCACCATCGTCCTGCTGCTGCGTGTAGTAGGATCGCAGCGAGGATCACCATGAGGTCTGCTGGTGTCCTCACTAGCCTAAACACTCGAACCACTGCCTCCAGCCAGTCCTCTGCTGCCTGGGGATCCGTCTCCCCGCGAAACCTGGGCGGTCGCTGGCGCTGAAACTCATGCAGTGCGCTGAGGCGACGTGCATTGTCAGCGTCTGGTACTGGTAGCATCGGTGGCTCGGCGGGTAAAGCTACCGCCGGTGCCACTACTGAAAAAGGGCCCTGCACCGAGGCCTCGTCGCTCGGTGGGCTGTCGTCTCGCTCGACTCTCAGAACCCTAGCTGGCTGCCGTCGTGGGGCCATCCTGAAAAGGAAACAGGTGCGCCACGGTTAGAACAATATACCTGGTGAGCTGATATAAGTAATCACAAAGAAAACTTTGAAACACACACGCAATCAATGTTTTCGTGCATTAAGTCGGAAATCAGAAGTCAGGGTCCTGGTGTACGGATACGTCGGCCGCCGCACCAACACTGGACTCCCTGGACTGATAACCACACTCAATACGCTAAACATTATTGCTTCACATAGAAAAGATCAGAGTTCGCGGTAGAACCGAACTCCTCTGATACCAATTTGTCACGACCCGCCCTCGGGGTCCGTGCCGTGACTACCCCAAGCCCGCCTTCCATAGGCCAGGGGCTGGCGACTAGCACCAAGGCGTAAATCCCGGTAAAAAGGGAAGGCATTGCCTTTAAAAAGTAAACACACACCACAGAGTAAACAAGCAGAAAGTAAACACTAAGCAAGCAGAGTACAACTGAAAGTGCGGAAAAGTAAATGGGCCAGTATACAAACCCAAACTGAAAGTAAAGTACAACTCGAAAAGGGAAAAACAGCAACTGAAAAGTAAAAGCCGCTACTCCGAGCTGTCCACTGGAAATCTCACCTGAAGGGTGGGTACAGATAGCTCCTCTGCTCCACGGGTCCCGTCGTCCGCTCCGTGCACGTCCCGCCCAGTGGTCCACGTCCGGGTACCGTTCCGCTCTGCAAGCCTCAGCTAAGGTCAACGCTGTCCGTCGTCTGCAACCAACACAACGTAGTACGGGCGAAGCCCGTGCAGGGGTGAGTATAAGTTACTCAGTAGGGACCCCGAGACCCCTGAAGGTCTCTCAAATCCACAAAGGATAAACCACGAAGAAAAGTATATTCACGAGGTAACAACCGACTCTGCTTAGGTATATGCCCATACATATACCTAAGTCATCAATTTAAATATGCTCCAACCTCCGAGCCCAAGTACCACTCAGTCCACGCAGGAAAGTATACGTATTCCACATAGGAAAGCAAAACATAATCCACACAGGATTGCACAACACAATCCACACAGGAAAGCAACAGGATTCAGCTCACACAGGTATACTTCTTCAAGGACGATAAAGATGATCACTGATCCATCTAAGTCGTCGGACCCACGAAGGATCGATAGGTAACTAACCCCCGCAGAAGACCCACACAGGATCGGGCTCACACAGAACCTGTAGGCGCTGGCTCACACAGAACCGCTGAGCGCAAGGACCCACACAGGATCGGGCCCACACAGGACCTGTAGCACTGATCCACGTAGGATCGCTGAGTGCTATAGTCGTCGTCGTCGAATCCACATAGGATCTCTGTATTGTCGTCGTCGAATCCACACAGGATCTCTGTACTGTCGTCGTCGCAGTCACAGTAGCAGTCGTAGTAGTAGAACAGTCGCAGCCAGCACTAGGGTTCCCGCACACAGCAAGCTCGTACGGAGGGTCCGCTCCACGAGCCGAGAGGCTGATACATCAACTGTCACAAAGACCAGAGTTGATGTATCCAAAAGTTCCGTATCGTCAACAGGAACTCAACGTAACAGACGGCGCGTCGATCGGACGCCCGGTCTGAGAGTTATTGGCATTTTCGTCTCCGGGCCCCGGTTGGTTTTTAAGGCAAAACCAACCCGACCGTACTCCACCTGTGTCCAAACCTCGGGCGGAGTATTCCAAAAGATCTGTCTCACTAAGAGGAACACTACGCGACTGACGACACGTCAAACGGACGTCCGTAGCTCAAGATATGAGCGTTTCCGCTCCGAAGGCCCGGTTGGTTTCGTGAACGAACCAACCCGGCCGAACTCAAAGTAAACCGAAACCTTGAGTGCGATATACCGAAACGACCGTCTCGATCCAAGGATTGCGTTTCCGCAGACAGTTCGTCATTCGGAGGTCCGAGGCTCAAGTTATGGACGAAAAACCAAAACTGGTCCGAAACGGGGGGTCCGGGTCCGGGCCGACCCGGCCCGACCCCCCCCCCCCCCCCTGGGCGGCGCGACGGCGCGGCAGCGGCGGCCGGCGGCGGCGGACGGCGGCGGCGGACGGCGGCGGCGGACGGCGGCGCGGCGGGCCGCGGCGGCCTGGCGCCGCGAGGTGGCGGCGCACGCGGGGGCTAAGCCCCCCGGTTTTGACAAGGCGGCACGGCCTTGTGTCGTGCCTTTGCAACAAACGGCCCCCACGTGGGGGCCGATTAAAAAAAAGAACCGGGGGGCTGTTGCCCCCCCCCCTTACATGGAACCGCCCCCCTCTTAAAGAGGGGGGTTTTACAGGCTGGCCGGGGAATTAATTTCCCCGGTTTAATGCCTTCCGGCCGGCCAGCTGGCCGACCGGTTTTCTCCAACGGAACCGGTAATTTCCGGTTCCCCCTTCGGCTTCCGACGCCGGCGGCCCGGCCGCCGGTTTTCTCTTCCGCCGCGGCCTGGAACCGGCCGCGGTCTCCTCGTCCCGCCGCGACCCGGAATCGGCCGCGGTGTTCGTCGTCCGGCGCGGTGCGACGACACCGCGCCCCTTCTCCGTACCATGATTCCTTCCAACGCGGCGCGACGGCGTCGCGTTCTTGAAGATTCTCCTTGGCGTAGCGCGACGGCGTTGCGTAAATTATAAGCACGATCATCCGCGTGGTGCGACGGCACCACGCCACTTGCTTCCACCCGCATGAATAAAACAAGAACGATGGAGGGGGGTTCGGCCGTGTTCGTGCGGTCCGGCCCCCCTCACGTTAAAATAATAACGCAACTTAAAATAAATCAAGTCACACGTTAGTCTTGATAAAATCACGATCAAGAATAAAATAAGGAAACCAAAAGAAAACGACAAACCCTACCTCGGGTATAAGTTCAAGGATTTGACTACGTTCCGCGGAAGACGGCGTCGCGGAGGTCGGGCATCGCGGTCGTCGTTCGTCAAATCCGTTGACGAAGTGTTATGCCCGAAGAGACACGTCGTTGGCGGATCTTCGATTGCCGACGAAGAAGGTTCGGGGAGGAAGAAGAGGTCCGAAGATACCGGGTCGCCGAGTCGATGATCCTTGACGAAGTGTTGTCGTTCTTCGTTGAGGATGAATACGTTCTTCGCCGGAGAAGATGATGTTCTTCAAGAGACTTAGAGCTCTCTCCTCCAATCCTCAACACAACCAATCTAACCCCCAAAAATAAAATAAGCTAATCTTATTTTATTAAGTCATTCTATGAGTTCAAAATTCAAAAACTTAATTCCATTAATTGGATTAGTGTGTTGGCATGATTAAAGTGAGGAGAGGGAAAGTCACCCAATTAATGGGAAGTTTAAAGGTTAAGATGAGTTACACATCTTAAGTGGGGGGTTTAGAGGAGTTAGGGAAGGTGAGGGGTTGGGCTCGTGTGGGCCCCATCCCACCTTTATTCTCTCAAGGGTAGTTAACAACAAGTAGGTCCCACCCAACTTCCACACATAGGTTAACAACTTAGAATATGAAATAAAATTGTAACACAATTTTATTACTTCACATTTAACTCCCCTTTTTTTTTAACAACTCCTCCTCAGCAAACGCACCTTCGAGAAAAGTCCTCTTAAGCAATTACCGGTGCTGCGGTTTCATCGGTGCCCTCAGATTTCAAATCCGAGCACCGGATCAAAAGTTAGGAATTCCCGCTCGTTCGTTCACTGAACGTACCCGAGCCAAACTTCGGAAATTAATTCCGGGCACTCCGGGCCTCGGAATCAGGTGCCGTCTGAAAGCGCGCTCTTGTAAAATTCTAAAGAAAATTAAGAAAAAATTTCCCTTGAATTTTACGGGTCTTTACATTAAATTAGAACAAGTCTCACATCCACCACCCAACTCCAAACGATAAAAATCATCAATCAAGTAATGGTGTTTTTGACCCTCCAAGTCACAACTTTTTTTCTTTTTTTAAGAGGGTGTGCAATAGAGTACGATAAATGAATAATCACGAACATTTTCTCCAACATTCCATAAAAATTGCCCCCACTTATCTGTTTCAAAATACACATCTCCTCCATCACGACACTATCTTCCTCACATTCATTTTTTTAATCATGTAAAATACATTGAGTAGAGTATGAAAGGATAAGACGAGCTTGCAGTTTGGTTCTTCCCTAACAAGGCTATTCATGGATTATATGAGTTTAAGAAAGATTAACGTAAAGATGAGTCTCAAGATAAGGGCTAATCAAAATATGTCTCGATCATGTTAAATGTGAATTTGTACAATCATAGTTTCGATAAGATGCAAAGTAAGTTTTGAAAGAAAACATGCCCGAGTTTCACTCAAAAAAATTGCTCAAGAAAATAATGAGAAAATTTAGGCTTATAAAATTTATCGAGAATGAGAACATGTAATGGAGACAATCACTCATGAAAATACACATCAATAATAAAATCAATCCATATAAATTCTAGAATTTCAAAGCATGACAAATCTCAAAAAAAAATCATTTACATAAATCAACTGATTCCCCAAACCATGATTCGTCAAATCAAAATCCCCATGTTTATCTCTGCTTATTCATTCCTCTGTTTTTCTCGTTCAAAATTATTGAAAAAGAAATTTAAAACATGGCATGATGATTATCTCAAGCATTGTTTGTTTTCCCGACCAATGATTAAAGCAAAAAAGTAAAATTTAGGGCAAGTGTTTTTAGTTAAAAGTTCCTAGGTAGAAATGTAGGGGAGTGTCAGAAAAATACTAAAATTAAAATCCATACCCTTGTGTTGGATTGATGGACTTTAGCTAGAAGTTTCCCATTATTTTTCCTGCTTATTCCCTTTCCGGACCTGAAAAATAAAAGCACACATGTGATGGTGTAGATCCCTTTTCAATAAAATTCAGAAATATTTGGGAAATAATGCCTACACCTAAAAAATGAAAATTTAAAAGTAAAAAAAACCTAGGTTTGCCTCCCAAAAATGATTTTGTTTAACAACATTGGCCCAACCTTACTTCTTAAGCTCACGTGACAGAAGATTAGAAAGATTGTACCTTGTATGGATTCACAAATGACCTCAACCGTGACTTGTCCACATATACAGGCCTCCTTCCTTCTTCCGAAAACAACTTCATTCTTCCTTGGGGTAGAACCTCCTCGATCTCCATTAGGCCTATCCATTAATGCTTGTTCATATTATAAAATTCAAAGTCTAGGTCACGCACCATCCAAACCTTCCAAACCAAAATGGAAGATGTCATGCTTGCTTATAAGGAAACACTACTGGAAAACTAACCTATACCAACGGTTTGGAACTGTTGGTATAGGCCTCCAAACCGTTGGTATAGCCTATACCAACGGTTTGGAGAACCGTTACCAAGTAAGCCGTTGGGATAGGTCTATACCAACGGTTTTCCCAAAACCGTTGGTATAGACCTATCCCAACGGTTTTGGAAACCGTTGGTATAATTAATATGAAAATATATACCAACGGTTATGGAACCGTTGGTATATGTATTTCAAAAAAAACATTCGCTGGGATTTGATCCCAGGACCCCTAGTTTATTTTTCAATGACTTAACCACTAACCTAACATGACTTTTGTGAATATAATTACATAAATATATATATATATATATATATATGTGTGTGTGTGTGTGTGTGTATTCTCATAATGATTTTAAATTTTGATTTATATAATGTTCTGGGTAAGAAGAAATGATAAAAAATCAAAGGATATATACCAACGGTTGTCAAAACCGTTGGTATAGATTTTGATTCTGGATTTTGATTCTGGGTAAGGTTGATTTATGGGGGACCTTTCCCAATGGTTTTGGCAAACCGTTGGGATAGGTATACCCTTTCCCAACGGTTTTGGACAAACCGTTGGGAAAGATGTCCACAAAGTGGACTTTTCCCAACGGTTTGGCCAAACCGTTGGGAAAGGGTATACCTATCCCAACGGTTTGTCAAAACCGTTGGGAAAGGTGGCCAAAATGCGGGCTTTTACAAACCGTTGGTATAGAAGTGTTGGGAAAGGTCAGATTTCTAGTAGTAAAAAATGATCAAACCATCATTTGGTGGATAGGGTGAAAGTGCCACAAAATTTCTATGATTGGTACACACTAATGTGTGTGAATCATTTTTAGTATAAGCTAGAGGTGAGTATTCATACTGGAGCGTCCCCGACCCGATTAGCTACACTAACAGTGCTTTCGAGCTAGGTGCCACCGGCCTTAGGCCCGCCTCCCTGTACGCCAAAGGCTGCCGACTAGCAGCGAGAGTGTGAAAGAGTATAGTGGGGACACTACAAAATATTTGACTTATACCAATAGAAATATAGCATCAAGAAATATATCTGTTGGTATTAAAGATAAATTCCAACAGATATTAAGTTTTATTGGTATTAAAATCAAGTACCAACATTTATTTTTACCAACACATATATATGTAGTTATTAATTGTTTAATACCAACATATACTTTACTAACAATTAAATTTGATGATTTATCATATTAATACTGACAATTTTTTTTACCAACAAATGAATATATTGTTATTAATTATTATTACCAATAGTTTTTTTCAACGTATAAATCTGCTACTAATATTTATTCACTACAAACAAATCATTTAAGAATATTTTTTTGCATCACTATCATTTAACATTTTACTAAAAAAATTATATTAATATTAAAAAAATATTTTGATAAATATTAGAAATATGACACTCTCTATTTGAAACAAAATCAAACTAGTATTTGAAATATGTTTTATTTGATAACCAGTCATTTAACCCTGTTTTTTTTCGTGTTCACGTTTCCGTGGGGCTTTCCTGATTAATTTCTTTTAGGGGTTTCTTCTGTTCTTCGTTATCCTGCTTTAATAGTCTTGTTTTGGCCTCTATATTTCCTCTGTGGTTCTTTGTTGTGGCTCTTGCTAGCTAGGGAGGGGTGTAGGGGTGCGATAGTGATGAAAACAATGATTCATTTTTTCAGAGGTGCTTCGCAGGTGATGGCCTTTAGGCATCATCAACATTCATAAAAGATTTTATCTTCTACAAGGACAAGATTACTCCTCGAGACACTTGATAGACGGGGGACCTCAGGGATGCTGTAACTGCATTTCCCATTTGGGGGAATCAAATTCATAGAAAATGTGTGACCTGCTGAGGGTCAAAAGGCATCATGATGCAGTCGATTTGGTTATACCTACCATTTGAAGCTCTGTGATCTCTGGTAAATTGTATTATTTATCATACAACATCCTTAATTTCCCTTTCAAGTGACGTTGTCTTTGATTTGAATAGCCCCACTCTTGCACACTTCCTGTTAAAGGGTGATTTTCATACATCTGTCTCAACAACATACTCTGTATTCAGCGGTAAAAATCCATGATCTTGCATCTCTACTAAGATTTTTGAATTTAACTTTTCTTTGAACTTTCATGTTTTTATCTATTAAAATAGCATTGGTTATTGAAAAATATATAATAATTAATTTAATTTAAATAAAATAGTTTTCTTTGTTTACAGTGGAACATTTTGATGCTTCTTCATAGGAAAACTTGATTTCACCTAATACATACGTTTTATTTTCATATTTTGAATAATGATCACTTATATAGTTGGATTGAAATGAGTGGAAGGTGTATTAGATGTTAGATTTGTTTCTTATGTCTGTTCAATATCCAATGGTTAATCAGTCATTTAAAAAAATGTAAAAAATAAAAAATAAAAATAAAAATGAAAATAGGTTTCGTCATCCATATGTGCTTTCTCTCCGCATCTCCCTCTTCCCCTCTTACCTCTTGATCTTCGTCACTCGCACAGTGGCAATCTCCACCTGCGCTAACACTCCCAGCTCATCACTGCTGACCACACCCACATCCAAACCCTTGATCATCTACTATTTCTCACACCTTCATCTACTGATGTTCGATTGCATTTTTCCTCTTTCAACTATACAAACGAGGTGTAGGGAGAGGCATGGACAAAAACCCATTTCACATTAAATCGGTCAATGTTTGGGCCACTTATCAGGTATGAAATTATATTATTGAAGTTATAAGCACCTAAAATCACATGTATCTAGTGTTTAAATTGAATTCCAGTTAGGGTTTCAGTGAAATTATAATGAAATAAGCCTTCTTATTCATGTTCTTGTTTTTTGGGTGATTTTAGAATTATAATTACATACTTCTCTTTGGCAAAGCATTTGATCCTAACATTGAATCACATTTATGTGGATAAGATTCATCCACCTTCCAAGACCCTTACAAGAATTATGATCCCTTATAAAACCCTTAGGATGAATCCTGGAAGAGTTGTTTCTATTAGTCATGACCATCATGACAAGGTAGGAAAGTTGATCTTTGTCAGTTTAAAGAATTGGAAACTATTATGTTGCCTAATTATGGAGGAACTGATGTTAATCTAGACATTGATAATGTGCACGTCTTTATGGTGACATGATATACCTAGAACTCTTCATGATCGATTGAAAATGTAACAAAGGTACACCTTATGGTTAATTTTTGGTTTGTGCTCTCAAATTAACTTTTCTATGGTTGGATGGAATAATTCTCCCATGAGTATATTAAAATGTAACTTAATGCTTGATTTAGCTCATGGAATGAGCTTTTCAAGAGTTTTGGTCTCATGTGATCATTTTTAGCCTATTGATTCCCTTATAAATTTGGATGGAATTATTACTTTCAGTGTATTTGAGTTTTCTTTGTGAGTTTTCTTAAGGAAATGTATTTGAATATACTTTTGCTTTATATAACGTCTTTTATTTGTTATTTCCCAATCACAACTGACAAGGAGACTAATATTCTCTTTGTGTTATTATGCACTTATTGAATGGGTTTCCCTCATATTTTATTATCAATAGTTTGAACCCCCGCCCCTATTTCATGATTGAGTTTTTCTGCAGGTGTTTATGTTGTAAGGGACTAGCATGCCAGCTTGAGTAGAATGATCGAAGGCAATCTCTAGGTTTTCCCTCATCTGCTATAATAATTTATCAAACAATATAACTATTATAATTTTCATTTTATGTAATTTGTAAACCTTCTTATGAAAAATTTATTGGTATATAGGTGTGCATGATGGTAAGGATGATCACTCCTTAGACTATGCAGGAACCTCATCTTTCATCCCCCATCCATCCTTTGTGGGAAGGTGGTGATGGGTACCCATCACAGTAGGATTCTATGATTTCTGGTGATCACAATGGAAAACAAGATGTGCCACTGCCAGTCGGGGCTGCTCAGATTCAAGCTGGTGTGGCTGAAGCTGTCTAAGAGGATAATCCCTATACGTAGATTTCCCCTCTTCCCATGATGAAATGATTTGGTCTCCTCGGTGAAGAGGTCAATGACAATCAGCCTACTCGACAATTCCCTTATAGTGTGGAAGATGAAGGGGTAGTCTCAGGAGTAGATCAACATTAGTGTTAAGAAAGATTGGGTAGAAGTTTTTATCAGAGATCTCACTTGCTCAGTAAGTGGCAAATTTGCGTACTGACTGGAAGGATGACTATGATTTTCATTCCAATGGTGCTTCATTTTTTATTGACTAATATGCATAATTTTTTTGGTTGTATCACTACTACAAAATTGACCATCAGCGACCGCCAAAATCGGTCGCTAATAGTCTTCTATGACCACTCAGCGACGGCCAACGACGGTCGCCGTTGGCCCGTCGCTAAAGGCTAATAGCGACCGCCAATGGCGGTCGCTATAGGGCCTCCACGGCCGACCGCTGCAGCGGTCACCAAGAGGAGCAGTAGCGACCGCCAAAAGCGGTCGCTATAAACCAAAAAAAATTGGCATCATTAGCGACCGCCTAAGGCGGTCGCTAACCTGGGATTTTTTAAAAAAAAAAACAGAACATTGAAAGCAGCCAATGATCCATAAAACAAAATCCTACGAATAGAATCATGTGCCGATGGATCAATATGTTTGTGTATTTCAATTAAGTGGATGACAACTAAAATTAAAATGCACATAAGGTGAAAAAAATTCAGACTTCACCCCGGGCTCGTTGTAGAAGGGTTCCTCTTTAATCACAAGGGCCTGGAGCGACACCATATGCGGTCTCTAGACTGAAACCTTAAAAAAAACCAAACCTGAAATCAGATGCTGCCATGATAAATAAAAAATCCAAGGAAACATTCAGAAGGAAAAAATCCTAGACACCATGTCACCATAAATGGTAAAAATTGAGAGAAGATCCATTCAATCTATTTAAAAAATGGATAATAAAATATTCCAGCTGAAGAGAAGGAAAAACAGGAAATTTCCAATATAATTATAAAGATACATGATAAATCTTCACCATTGACTGAAAGGTTCAAGTAATCTCACTTTACAAAGGGTGGTTATCATCAGATGACAATGATTAACAGATATCATATTTTTCATATCAAGTACGTAGGACTTATTATCAAGCTTCAAAGATAATAAAATCATGATTCCAGGTAGATTTTAAAATACTAAACAATAATAAGCTCCATGGAGCATTTCTAAATCAATATTAAATTTTTAATGAATCTTTCCTGATCATGAGACATCCAGCTTTCCAGGAGGCCATAGAAGACCACACAGACACGAAAATGAAGAAACCAAAATGAATATAAACTAAAGCACAAAACAAAACATAAAATGGAAAACTAGATATATAACAAAACCCAAAATGGAAGTCCAGATATATAAAATCAAAAAAATAATAACCAAAAGAATGCAGTTTCCGTTCTTGATCTTCCTTTAAATGCAATCATCATGATATCATCTCATCAAAATCACCATAAATATATGTCATCTAGATAACAAAATCACAATATAAAGAACCTGTATTCAAGAAAATTTGGACCTTCCAATCTCCTTTCTCAATCAACCTAAAAATATAATATAGGAAAACAATTAAATAAAGAAAATATAAATAGGCTCTTTTCTCTCTATGAAAAAACACAAAATGTGTAATGAGAAATATCATAATGTAACTTTCCAAGAGAAATTTTAGGAGGTAAATAGTTAGTGAATTATGTCATTGTACCAGCAATGAATTCATCTAGGAAACCTACAAACATAAAACCAATAAGAAAAACGTGACATTCCAACTAAAGATTAGTCTTATCCCATGACACCGTACAATCTCCTAGTTGGTCTATAAATCATAATCAATGGTAGATTTACATGTCGCTTCAATAAAGTCTCGAACATATCTAATATTACCGCTATGATTTTTATCCATTACATGGAATCCTATAGCCATCCCATTCTCTAAATAGCTGGAAGATATTAGAGCTAAAATTCATGGAGATAGTCAACTATGGTACTTTTTACACCTCCTCCATGGGATGTTACAGTCCAAAAGACTCTGATCTAGAGGACCTCTAATGCCTAAACCACTAGAACAAGTTCGAGAGAATGATATGGTGAATCCTCCTGCACAACTTATGGTTGAATTGGTGTGTCCAACCTATCTCGATTATTTTGGTTATCTTCACAGAGTTTTATAGTCAAGAACCTTGGTGGTGGCATTTTATGATGTTTTTAATGAAATTTTAGAATAACATGAACCACTTTCTTAAGGTATTAGCTTTACAAGTTGAAGACACACAAGAATATATATATTTTTTTATACTCATAATTTCACCACACAAAAAAACAAGAATATATTTATTTTTTACCAAAAAAAAACAAAAAACCATTATTAATAAATATAATAAATCAAATTACCTCATCCCATGCCTTCGAGTCCCAAGAATGTCGATATATTAGTCTTTCCAGCTTCCTCGGTCTCTAAACTCTTTATAAGGTTAAAGAATTATGCAAAAAATCTTGAACATTCGCTAAAATGAAAAGCCAAAACTTGTATACATAGAAACATATACTGATAAGCAATACATATTTATTCAATGAACATAAGAACCATTATTTAAAGAGAATTTAAAACAATTCAAGCCCAATAGAAATATCCATGATATCCCCATAGTTCCTCCACAATCCTGGTGCTAAATCATTTTTAGTACATATATGAGTCGTAAAATCCCTTAAATTATTTCCACAACATATACATTTAAAAGATAGAACAATACCTTGCCATTTGAATATCCCCATCTGTTAAAAGTGTATTCCTCCTAATTATCCAAATCAAAAAAGCTCATTTTTTAGGAACACTCTTATCCCGGAATAGATCACCCCACAAACATATGTTTTTGAAGTCCTATTGATGTTTCAAAATGAAATAGATGAAAAAATACCATTAGCACTAGGTATGTAAACTAACCATCTTTAGAAGAAGATATAAAAATATCCTTGGCCTTAGATGTTTGATCTCTATGAAGCACCACATGAAGAAAATTAAGGCACCAAACAAGCAACATAGGTTCCAAGAAAAAAAAAATCATCACTAGTGGTGAAAAATAGTGCATATCTGTATAACATCACATTAAAGAATGATTCTATGTATCTTTATAGCCAATATAAATTAAATGCAAGTTTCAAAAATTCAACTTTCAAAAAGATTAAATTGGATTGTACACAATATGGTGGTAAATAAATTTCATTGAACACAATATATTCCTATACATTTCAGCGAGATAAAACACACTATGTGGGATACAATGTATGTAGTAATATATTCTTGTACCTTTCAGTGAGATACAACAGTATATAGGAAAACTAATATATGCCCATTTATTCCTAAAACATTTTAGTAAATGGGAAAGATAATAAATCAAAAAAGTATTAAAAAAATTATATTATGATTTATTAGCTATCACAACCTAAAAAATAAATGGGCAGGTCCACCATTGAAATTAATAAATATCAACAACGCCTGGTATTTAAAAAAATGATAGTGTATAACTATAGACAAAACATTAAATGGGTGGTTTATAATATTAGAACATATTTAATAACTGTTTATAACAATAGAAAATACAAAATAATAGTATATGACAGTAGAAATTGAAAAAATGATAGTGTATAACAGTATACAGAATAATAGCAGACAGTGTATAATAGTAGACAGTGTCAAATGGGCAGGTTTTGGCAGTGTATTAATAACACCTAATCAATGATAAAAAATCCAGTCATCTTGTCATCCGTATAGCTACCATGAAAAATAGAGAAAGGATAATCAAGAAATGCATCTAAGAGAAGTGGTATCAAGCAATGCAGCCAAAAAAGGCAATTTTATTCAAAATTAAGACACATATGAAATCAAACGCAATAAAAAAACAAAATAAAATACATACTTGTTTAATATCTAGATTTTGTGCACGATTAACCTATAAAACCAATGACAACATGAAAGATAGTCAATGTTGAGGTAAAATAATTTAATAAATGGAATAAAATAAATAGATGAACCTAAAAGAGGGTAAATTATTTGATGAACATGCCATTAATTAATTTAAAACAGTGAGAGATCATTGTATATCATGTACTTGATTAAACTAAGTAGAAAATGAGATGAGAGTTCACTTAATATTGAATAGTGGGATGTAAATATTCTTGGAATAATTGAAATTGGAAGAATAATTATCCACATATTAGATACTTGGAATTAAAATTGTCCCAAAATTAAATAATGCTAACCTAGAACCCTAGGCTACCGAGATATGTAGATGGGAGATGTCGGAGGCAAGAGCGGGGGTAGGGATGGAGGTGGAGGCCAAGAGAGGTGCGAGGGAGGGGCGGAAGAGAGGGAAGATGGGCTGTGTCAAAGGATCTGTGCGTGGTGGTGTAGGCAGCGGGCGGAGGCACAGGTCCGATGAGGCCTGCTGGAGGGGTGGTGGTGGGGGAGGATGGATGGCGGCGACGAATCCAGGTGTGGCGGCGACGATAAACCTTGGTGCGATGGCAGTGACAGACGAGAGGGAGGGGCGGCAGTGATGGGTCTCTGCACGAAGGGAGGGATTTGGGGGAGGAGGGTTTGCTGTTTGTGAGGATGATTTGAAGAGTGGGGGTGCGATTGCGCCAATTTTTTTTTAATTCGGGTTAGCGACCGCCAATGGCGGTCGCCCATTCCAGGGGCCTCAATTGCCCAATTCTCTAGTAGTGTATCTAGTTTGAAAGTGTGACTTCATTTAATAAAAAGGAAAAGAAGAATTTATAGAACATGTTTCTTGGAGCTTTATGACTTTTTTTGGAGTTTGAACATAATTTTATATTATGTTTGAATAAGATTTTTCAAATAAAGCATAGTTTTTTGGAGTTTCATATAACCTAATTTTATAATTATTATATAATAAATATAATAAATATGTTATATATAATTATGTTAATAAATATAATATTAAATTTTATCTATAAATATTGGAATATACATGCATAGTATTTTATTTAAAATGTAATTTATAGATATTAATTGTTGTTATTGATTCTAAATATTGGTAATAATATTATCAACAAATAAATCTATCATATGAATCAGTTGCTAAATGTTTTAACAACATATATATTATCTATTGGTATTATTATAATTGCAATGGAACTATTTTATCTATTACAATAACATTTAGTGATAGAGTTTTTACCAACAATTTAGTGATAGGACATTTTTTATTGGTAAAACATTTTTCCAACAAAAAAGTGCACTTTTACCAACAAATATACCCCTATTAGAAAAAGTTAATTATTTTGTAGTGGGAGACTATACCCTCAGTTGTTGATATAATAATGGTTTGAGTAGATATATAATAAATAGTGGAAGAAAAGACTCAGCAAACTCAAACTAGACCCGCCCATGGTGGAATTATAATCAATAAAAAATGATAGTGGAATCATAAGTAAATAACAACAACTAAATAAATAAATAGATAAACATACCACTTATAGCTACTAAACATATCATACATCCCAAAACAAGTATTACAATACAATAACTAGAAGGGGTTGCTAATGGCTGACCACATTATATACATATATCATAAACATGCTAAAACTGAAAGGGAAACTAAAAAGAAAATCTAGTTGAGGTAAGAACCAATGTTCCCTTGATTTCCATCCCAAGTCAACAACCACTAAGATCTAGCTCCTAAACTCGGTCCTTTACCTAAATACAAGAGCATAAATTTTACATGTGTCCTGAAGGGCCTGTGACAATAAGGTACCACCCATGTGTGCGTACCTTACATTTGTGATTAAGTAGATGTAAATATGAATAAATAAAACAACCAAACATGAATATAAATAAACACACACTTCACTGGTGCTCAAAATCCACCAAGAAGTTGTCACCTGCCTCGACTAATGCTGGAATACTGTAGCGGAGCTCATGGACCAAGACATCCCCTAATGTAAAATAGACCCAGGTGAACCCCCAGTTTCCACCTCCAAACATCACTTGGCACATCATGCCATCATTAAAGTAACTGACATCCCGAAGCCATGCCCAAGCTAAATGAAAACCTGGTCCCTTAGACCCCTGCTTGAAAGCACCCTTCGGCTTGAAGCTCGATGTTCTAAGGCACAATGATATCTGTCCTCAAAGTAGAATCACCTTTGGCTCAACAACCAATGTCTCGGGGAACAATGATGATTGTTCTCTAAAATGATCCTGGCCCAACAGTCTCAAGCATGGTAGGCCTCAATCCCCAACTAATAGCCTCAATGTTGTCATCTGATGGTTCCTCACCATCCCCATGACTTTCTATGGCAGACACCCCCAAACCAATTACCTAATCTGCACTACCGAGGTCCTCTACCCACACGAGTGGTCAAAACCACCTCATCAATGAGTCAACCTATGTGCACATGACTCCAAACAATGCTTTGGCCAACACGGGTGAGTGACATAACTAATTTAGAACCTAAGACACCAATTTTGAGACCTCATGCCCCTATGACCATGTCGCTCAAGTCTGATGACCACACCATCCAATGTCACAGGCAATACCCTCAACCCGATGACCTTGCCACCTCAACCGACGACCGTGTGGCCCAACCGATGGTCAACACCCAAGTACCCTAGGCCAAGCCCATCTTGATGATCACATCACCTCAAATCCAGATGGCCATTGCCATCTCAAACCTCGGCCAAGCTCGTCACAATCCCATGGATCTCATCAGTATATCACAAGCAATATATATATATATATATAATTCACTTTAATTTAAATAAAACAATTCAATATAATTGAATTGAACCACTCAAAATAAATAAAACAAATCAATTTAATATAAAGAACACCCCCGACCTAACTTCCCAAGGTTTTGAGACTCTCACACGTCTAAAACGACTTATCAACTTGAGTGGTCATGCCCGTTGGCATCCCACAAGGTTTTAATTAATTAATTAAGAACAAACATCAAATTTAAATGGTCTCTATCGGCCAATACAACGACGCACTAAAAGATGTGTCCCCTAAACACTAGAGAAATCTCAAAGAAATGTATGCATTGCCTACCTTGGAGTCATAGATGTAGGCACATACAGTCTTTGCCTCTAACTCCGATTGATTTGGAAGAAATTGACATTTCCATTTAACACCCTAAAAATAATGGAGGCATGGGTGAGGAGAGCCATACTAAGATGGATCCAATGCCACAAACGGCTTGAATAATGGAGGTTAGACAGAGGATATGGATCAAATCTAAGGAGAGGAGGAAAATGAGGGTTCATCCTTGCTGTACATGACCTACAGAGTATAAAAAGGAGTAAGAAAGAAATAATAGTAAGGGTAAAAACTGAAAATTCACCTATTTAAGTGCTTTCATGGTTAGCTCGCATGGTTTTCCAAACCGTGTGATAATCGTACTGGCTATAGTGTGAAGGTACTACCTAAGTGGCACTACCTGTGCAGCTTGCGCATGGTTTTCCTTAATCGTACGTAAGTCATACTAAATCTCTCTACAAAAACTATAGACTTCCACACACGATTGTATGCCCCAACCCACACAATTTTCCAAATCACGTGGCAGTACAAAATTGGGTTGCACAGTTTGCACTGAGAGGCCGCACGGTTTACCCAAACTGCGTGCCTCAACCTGCAACTTCCAAAACAGGGCCTCTGATGCACCCAAAACCCATTCAAACACCCAAGGAACTTTCCAAACCTCTAAAACCATCAAAAAACAAGATATTGGGTTGTCAGAAAACTCATAATTAGGTTTCGATGATCAGAAAAGAAATTAGCATACCCACCAATTCCAAAAATTCAAAAAGGGATAGGTTTTCTACCCACTCTGAAAAATCTGAGTCGTTACAATCTCTCCACCTTAACATAACTTATCCTAGAGATATAAAACAAAACCTGAATATGGTACCGAACATACCCATCCCATTTAAAATAACCCAAACTACCTCAGTTAGAAGGGTATAGGTCAACTTCCTCAAGTGGGCTCCCCACCTTAGGAGTGACCTACCCTGGTCGCATCCTGACCCAAAACTCAAATCAACTGATGGTCCATCGACCATCCCAGGACTCAAATGTCCTTTTTCAATGCATCATCACTCCTGCACCTCATTGGGTGCTCTCGTGTCATACTCAACACCAATCAGATTCCCACATCGCATTGATGCCCGCCTCATGCCCATGCCACACATGGCACCAACGAGGTCCCACATTTCAACTAATGCTCAAAATTCCTGGTGCATCACACCTCAATCAAGTTCCACATCACAATAATGTATAGATTCCAACGAAACTTAGGTAACCCGCATATCCTCAATGCTATGATGCATATGAACCACAATTATCATGATTCCAATGATGCTCACATATAAGTCCTAGTTCCACACACCTCATATATATATTTAATGCACTCAACTAGTTCCAAACCTACTAACCAACATCTGGTTATTCTATATACATAAAACCCATGCAACTCATGCACCAAAAATGGACATGCCTCAAAAGGGACATGCCAAAACAAAAATAAATCACGTACACACCTGTGGTGTACCTCTAGCTGTCATTGACTCACCAGCCTGATTTGACCCTAGAAGCTTCACAACGTGCACCTGGCCCAAAGCTTGACTAATTGAAGCCTAACCTCCCTGTAGTGTTAAACCAACCACCATGCACTGACCCCACTATTGGGTCTTGATGTCTCTTCCACAACCTCTGCGTGCAGCTGAAGCTCATATACCATCACCTGGTATCTCTCTTGGTCCAATCTCAGAACCCTAAGTCTACCCCGATCCTTGAATGTCAGTTGTCTGAGAAGGCTTCCTGCAGAACCTCTCGAGATGCCCGACCTTCCCACATGCACGAAACTCCTTTGGAGGTCGCTCAAACTAAGTCCAAACATGTCATATCTTCCCAAAATAGAATCACACCATTGATGAACCACTCAAAAGTGGTATACTTGAGTCCTTGGCTTGATTACCCTGTTGGAACTCATCTCGACCTCTCTTCCTGCTATCTGAAGCATCGCCATTGAAGTCACCTGAAACCATCACTCGACTTGAGTGTTCCATATACCTTAGATTTCTTTAGAATATTAGTACCAGGTTAACCACCTTTAAGAATGAACCCAACCTAAAGATGCTCACCTTCACCCAAATGGCGTGCCATAAACCATCCTCGAAATGCTTCAGACTTGAGGTGTAATCACTCAAAATGATGGGTGAAAAAAGATACATCTCAGTGAATGTTGTTTCATAGTCCATGATGAACATGTCACCCTTATAAAGGATTAAGAACTCCTAAGCTCTCTTTTCCCTCAACATCTCTGGGAAGAAGTGCTCGAATAACCTGGCCTCAAACTCCTTCTAAGCCACTCCCTTATGTCTACCTTCCTAAACCTACATGCCCCACCAATGCTTTTTTGGTCCTATAAGAATATACATTTCCATCTTCACCCTCTTCCCTATAGGTGTCTCTATCTACTCAAAGATTATCTACATAGACTCGATCCAGTTCTTAGCTACCTGTGGTCCGCCCTCATCATGAAACAACGGTGGGTACTATGACCGGAACTCCCATGTTAGATATTCCATGGAAGACTTTGCTCCCTGAGATCCCATATCAATACATTGGATAACACATACCATGCTCACTCAGAGCTTCTTTTTAAGCCACGACCCAAAAGTTTTCAAGTTAGGTGGCTGCCCCACCTGAACTGGAATCTAAGCCGGAGCTTATACCTACGACTCATGATCTGCCTGACCCTCAGGGGTCTCAACCTGCTCATGATCCTAAGGCACTAAACCATCACCCACTTGACGCTCCATCTGAGTCGTTTAGATGAAAACCCGTTTAATACCATTACATGGTTAGACAACCCAAATAACATATATATAAATATCACAAATAGGGAAAGCAATAACATGCAATGTCAAATCACTACCCTTACCCTTCCCTATCACAACCATTCCACCCAACATACTGACCTCATGTCCTCCTTACCCACTCATATCTAATCCAAGTATCAAATAAACATAGGGCCTTGCCCGTCCTGATGAACCATGTCACCTTAAACCGACGATCTCATCGCCCAACTCAATGATCAACATCACTCCATATAATTGTACCTGCCTGCTCTTGTAAGAGCCATACCCATATATATATATATATATATATATCACATGGAATATCAAATTTTAAAAGACATTTCATGTCACAAGCAAATGAAAATATAAAATTCAAAACATCATATGCTTAATCAAAAGCATAGAAAACACACCTTGCCTTACCAGGCCAATGTTTCGATATCCACTTCTTATCATACCAGGCCAAGGGTAACAAGTAATAAAAAATAAAAACTCACATTCCAAGTGAACCACTTGAGGTGGAAATAATATAAATCATAAAACAAGAAACAATAGAACAATAATTCCCACCCTCGGTAACTTGGTTTGTCCCTCGTGCATGGGGATGCAGTCACTCAAGCATGAGTTCTAAACCCAGTTCCAACAACATTCTAATATATAATCCAAAACAACCCAAATAGTAAGACCATAAGAAGAGAAAATAATTTGGTACCATCAGTAGATAGTCATATGCTACTATTAATTCCCAATCTAGAACTGTTCTGATACCATTTATAGCGTTCTTGGCCCAATTAGCCACCCGAACAGTGCTTTCGGGCCAGGTACCACTGGACTTAGACGCACCTCCCTATATTCCAAAGGATGCTGACTAGAACTGAGGGAGTTAAAGAGTATAGTGGGGAGAATATAACCTTAGTTGTTGATATAGTAATGGTATGAGTAGATATATAATAAACATCAGAAGAAAATACTCAACAGACTCAAACTAGACCCGCCCATGGTGGAAGAACAATCAATAACAAGAGATAGAAGAAGCATAAGTAAATAAAAACAACTAAATAAATAAACAGCCAAAAATAACACTTAAAGCTACTAAATATATCATGCATCCCAAAACAAGTCATACAATATGTTGACCTCACCTGTTTTGATAATACCAATTATGATTTAATATGTTTTGATAATCTCAAATAATATCTATTCTTCTATTAATTATAATCTCATAATGATATTGAGTTAATAAGAATATCAAAATAATCATTGGAATATGTTTTTCCTATGTTCATATGTGTTTATAATTGTTCTAACTTAATCTGAAAATATCTTGCATAGAATAGATCAATTTTAAGGGATTAGGTCACTGATAGACCAAGTATTCAGGTCTACCGTTACAAAGCTCACCGATATGCAAAGGTCACCGGTATAGATAGCTATCGATAGACAAAGGTTACCGTTAGAGTAAGTGTTCTGTGATACAAGTTCACTGGTTCATGCCCAAATTTACCCAAGAGAAGAAGGGTAGAACGGTCCTTGTAGTGTAGCTTGGGTTGTCGATTCCACAGAGACCTAAGAAGATACCTAAGATACACAACCTAAGGGATGGATTTTTTGGCTATGAAGTGGCCAACTTGGATTTGTTTTAAAGTGTTTTGGGAGAAGACTAAAAAGCTTAGTTGAGTTTAATTATAATGAAATGGGTTGATCTTAGGGTTACGCTTGGGTGGATTGAATGTATTTTATTTCTTTAGACAAATTTTTGGTTTTATTAATTCTTGATGAAACCATTCTTCAAAATAACACTACCTTCATCATTTTCTGGTTAGATACTAACTAAACTCAATTACTAGTCACCAACACACTTAGAGAACCAGATTCATGATCTCTCCAAGGTATATGGTCAATTTAGTAATTGAAATTAGCTTTTTCAAACACAGTGAAGATGAGGAGTGAAAATAATTGAAGAATGGAAGTCTTGAATTATTTAACCAATTAACAACAATTCATGCATTAAATAACATTAAATCCAGACTTTTCATCTTCCTAAGATCAACCCATTAAAGGGTTATCCCTCCATTGATGATATACTATCAATGGTGGGCGGAAGATGGCTTACAAGAATTGAATTGAAGAGATTAAAACCGCGGAAATAACGAGCACTCCTCCGTGTGCGTGAATGGAATTCACACCTATGTGTGAACTATATCACCAACACACAGAGTTATCACTGTGATTTTGTGATTTTAGAGATTTAAGTATAGAAATTGGAAGAAGATAAGAGAAGGAATTGGATTAAGAACTTATAAATACAAAAAGAAACTTACATGGGGAAATGAAAGCATTACAACGAAAATTGAGCATAATAACATTACATGAAAGAAGGTATGAGTTCCTCATCACCACCACTGCCTTAAATAGGAAAATTTGGATCCTTAGGCCGTGCTCCAACAGTCCAAGTCATCCCAATAAATTAGGGTAGGCATAGGTGGTAGAAAGTAGGTGGAGAGGAGACTTATCCACCCTTGACCCGAGATGGCATCCAGCTTGCATTCACTTGACAGATCCGCTTCAAAGTCCTTCTAGATGGACGATTTGGAGTGGGCCATAGAAGACAAAAATGAATCTCAGGATGTCTTATAAAATCCTGTAAAGTATCAGACCAATTTACATTGTGGTTCGGGAGATATGGAAGATTCATTGGGCTGACATTCTGGGCCGCAGATTTTGGCCCAGATTCTGATCTTCCATTTGGGCTGCCTTGATCACCATCCTGGAGACCGAATTAGCACTTTGACCTGAATAATGATTTGTTCCCCTGTATGTCTTATATAATCACAAGAAATCAGGGCTTCATTGGTCCAGTATTGTGGGACCCACATCCTCAACAGTGGGTTGGTGTCCAATCTGCCTTCACCAGAATTGTCTCCTTTCATCACCAAATATCTTCATCATCCTTTATGAATCTTTCCTTGATCCCTGAATGAGAAACATTTAAATTTTAAGTGAAGATACATTTCCAAAAATATAATATTAAAACATGAATAATTACATTCAATAAAATTAGATGAGTCATTGGGCCTAAATTGGTGTACATTAGGCATGAAGTGCACAATTGATGAGAGTGAATGTTTAAAATTAAAATGTACTAACTCAGGACTATATGATAAAAAATGAACTTTTAATTCCAATAAAATGTAATTATAAAATATTTTTTGATTGTCTAATCACACCTCCCAACTTGAGATTTTCTAGTCCCGAGCAAATAACTCAAAGATTATGAAAATCAAATTCCCTTTTCCAAAAACATTTTAATAAACAATGCTCACCAAAATACCTCATACCAAAAAATTATGCATCCCATCAAAATCATTTAATACAATGTAGGTTCTAAATCATAACCCAAGCCCAAGCCCATTCTTCTGATCAAATTCAATGCCACATTTCATCCAATTACAATTAATCATGATGATGTGTTGTGTGTCACAATAGACATGGGGGTTCATTTTTATTCAAGGGTGAAAAGATGGAAGCGCTAGGTGGAATCACATTTTAATATTAATATGAGTATTAATTTTTTTTTCTTTTTTTTTGCAATGTTTCCATGGTTATTGAAATTGCATTCAAATGAGTCAACCCTTGTAGCGAGACTTTGCCGATGACTCCCAGGCTCAAAGGCCTTAGGGCACCAAGTGAAGCCCACATACTCGGGCATCATCTCGTGTTAACTCATTCAAAAACAAATTCGAATTTCCATAAATAGAGATAAAATTCCCAACTCTGGGCCAAACAACTATGGAGTCACGATCCCTAAGTGTCGAAAGCCACACATTAAGTCATTTCATTGCTCTATGCGCAAATTTATTGTTGTTTTTTTGTGTTTTTTACACCTCTTTTATATATATATATATTTTTAAATACTCATATTAAATTTAAAATGATCACCAAAACTATGCTATTTATTATGGGACCCCAAGAATTCAAATTAATACCCCACAATCCAACGAACGTGCATTGTGAATTTTTTATAAAAATTGGATGAAAATATAACAGTGAAAAATCACATTAGACAGCCACACTTTCCAAAATTTCATACTCATGAACTTAAACATGTATTAAAATCAGAATCAAGGAATACAAAATTATTTAATATTCAGTTTTCAAGGTTTTCAATGTGTAAAAACATGTTCAAGGTTAAGGAAAATTTTCATTCAATTAACATGCACATTTTATTGCTCTATGTGATTGATTTTTATTTTCACCCCCCAACATAATATAAAATTGTCCCCAGTGTTTAAAGAAAATATAATTTAGAAGGGGTAGAGGCAGAGAATAGGAGCATAGAAAAATTTCACCTGATATTTTATGTTGAAGTTTGTGATGCTCTAATTTAATCCCTTGGTCTCCATGTCACTTGAAGAATCCTCACGGTAGTGTACGCTTGTACTCTTATGATTTCCCTGAAAATCCATCAAACTTGGCAGCCCCTGAATCTCAAAAACCAACATAGTTAGACACAATGGAAACCCCTTGAGGTTCCATTTTCTAAAAATAAACAACAACAAAATAAAAAAATAAAAAAAATAAAAATAAAAATAAAGAAAAAACATACTTGTTAATTTTAAAACTCCAACGATCGACACTCATAACAAGTAATAATTTTTTTTTAAAAAATTATGTATATATATATAAATTTAAAATATAAGTATATATATAAAGAAGATATAATAATGAAGCACCAACCGTCGTAGTTCAGTGTTAGGTGTGCGCCCCTGTCTCCCTTCGGTCCCGGGTTCGAGTCCCGCGGCTTCGCTGGCCGTGACGGGGTTTGACCCACGTCCTACGGCGTGTCACTTTTTTTTTACATTTTTATTTTGTTTTGTTTTGTTGTTGTTGTTTTTTTTAATAATAAAAATAAAACTTACAAACACCTATATTGTTGATACATTGTCTTCTTTTTTATTTCTGGGTAAGATAATACTCAGGGATCACACCGCGTGACACGGATGAATACACCGCTCCCCTTTCATACCCATCCATACTCATAAGAGAAGAACATGTCAACAATATGAGGTAAAATTATATCAAATTGTTTTGCTAAAAAAATAATTGATTAAAATAATAAAGTGATTGTAAATTTAAAAAAAACATGGGTTGCCTCCCATTTAACGCTTTGTTTAACATCGTTAGTTCGACTTAAAACCCTAATTGATTAATTGTTTTTTTCATCAAAGGTAGGTTCACTCAGGTCTTCACCAAATTCATGTTTTTCGAATGGTTCTATGAATGGTTTGACTCTATGACCATTAACTTTGAATATTTGACCGTTGGTGGGATCTTGAATTTCAACAGCCCCATGGGGGTACACCTTATGCACTATGTATGGACCAGACCATCTAGACCTCAACTTTCCCGGGTGAAAATGAAGTTTAGAACTATACAAAAGCACAGGTTTCCCTGGTTCAATGTGTTTAGTTTTAAGATTCCTAGACTGGTAGGCTTGAACTCTAGCTTTATTGATCCTTGAATTTTCATAAGCCTCCATCCTAAGTTCCTCAAGCTTGTTTAGATCCAATTTCCTCTTTATTCCGGCCAAAGAAATGTCAAAGTTCATTTTTCTGATTTCCCAAAAGGCCTTATGCTCAATCTCCACTGGCAAATGGCATGCTTTACCATAAACCAACCTATATGGGGACATTCCTAGGATGGTTTTAAATGCTGTTCGATATGCCCAAAGAGCATTTAAGAGTTTGCTCGACCAATCTTTCCTAGATTGATTAACAGTTTTCTCAAGAATTTGTTTGATTTCTCGATTGGCTAACTCATCTTGACCATTGGTTTGTGGGTGGTAAGCGGTGGACACTTTGTGAGAAATTCCATACTTCTCCATGAGCGATGAGAATGGGTGATTGCAGAAATGAGTTCCACGATCACTAATGATAGCCCTAGGAATCCCAAATCTAGAGAAGATGTTTTCTTTAAGGAATCTAATCACAGTTTGATGGTCATTGTATTTTTTAGGAATGGAATAAACCCATTTTGAGACATAATCGACAGCCAAGAGAATGTAAAGATATCCCCTAGAGTTTGGGAAGGGACCCATGAAATCAATTCCCCATCAGTCAAAGATTTCAACCACTAATATTGGAGTGAGAGGCATTTGATTCCTTTTTGTGATGGACCCTACTTGTTGACACCTAGGACAACTTTGAAAAAATGTGCAGGAGTACCTTGAGAGGGTGGACCAAAAGAGACCACATTGAAGAACCTTGTAATAAGTTTTCTTATAGGAAAAGTGACCTCCACAAGCCTCACTATGACAGAACATTAGGATGGAATCTTGTTCGGATTCTGGCACACACCTCCTAATGACTTGGTCAGGACAGAACTTATAGATGTATGGATCATAAAACACATAATGCTTGACATCAGAAAGAAATTTTCTTCTAGCTTGGGTCCCTAAGAATTTTGGAATGACCCCTGAAACTAAGAAGTTGGCTATGTCAGCATACCAAGGGCAATCACTCACAGAATAGAGGTTCTCATTGGGAAATGAATCAGACACAGAAAGGTGATGTGATTTGTCTTTGAATTCCAACCTAGAGAGGTGATCAGCTACAACATTCTCGACACCTTTTTTTATCCTTAATGGTTAAATCGAACTCTTGAAGAAGAAGGACCCACCTAATCAATCTAGCCTTGGAATCTTGTTTTTGGAAGATATATTTTAGAGCTGAATGGTCGGTGAAGACAATGATGGGTGATCCTAAGAGGTAGGACCTAAATTTCTCTAAGGCAAACACAACAGAAAGTAACTCCTTTTCAGTGGTGGTGTAATTGATTTGGGCATCATTTAAGGATTTGCTTGCATAAGAAATGACATATGGATTTTTATCACACCATTGTACTAACACAGCTCCTACAGCAAAGTCACTGGCATCACACATGAGTTCGAAAGGAAGGTCCCAGTTTGGAGATTTCATAATGGGAGGAGAGGTGAGAGCGGATTTAAGGGTTGAAAATGAACCCTCACAGCTTTCTGTCCAAACAAATGGAGCATCCTTTACTTGGAGAGCACAAAGAGGACGAGAGATTGAACTAAAGTCCTTAATGAATCTTCTATAGAAACCAGCATGTCCTAAGAAGGACCTCACTTCCTTAACAGTTCTGGGTGATGGAAGGTGACGAATGATGTCAACCTTTGCTTTATCAACTTCAATTCCCCTACCCGAGACTATATGGCCAAGGACTAACCCCTCTTTTACCATGAAATGGCATTTATCCCAGTTTAGGACCAAATTCTTTTCTTCACATCTTGACAAAACTCTCTCCACATTCCTAAGACATCCCTCAAATGTATCCCCAAAGACAGAGAAGTCATCCATGAAGACCTCTAGAAAATCCCCTACCATATCCGAGAAGATTCCCATCATGCACCGCTGGAAGGTTCCAGGGGCATTGCATAACCCGAACGACATGCTTTTGAAGGAAAAGGTGCCGAATGAACAGGTTAAGGTTGTCTTCCCTTGATCCTCCAAGGAGACTTCGATTTGATTGTACCCTGAGTACCCATCTAGGAAGCAATAGAATTGATGACCCGCCACTCGCTCGAGGACTTGATCAATAAAGGGCAAGGGAAAATGGTCATTCTTGGTACAAGAGTTGAGCTTCCTATAGTCAATACAGACTCTCCAGCCACTACTCACCCTAGTTGGAAGAATTTCCCCATCCTTATTAGTGATCACAGTGATTCCAGCTTTCTTTGGGACAACTTGAATTGGGCTTACACACTCACTCTCAACTATGGGGTAGATGATACCAACTTTCAACAACTTAAGAAGTTCTTTCCTTACCACATCCATAAGATTTGGATTGAGTCTCCTCTGAGGTTGACGACATGGTTTGGATTCAGATTCAAGAGTAATCCTATGAGTTCCAATAAGTGGGCTAATCCCAGGAATATCAGACAGGGTCCAACCAATGGCTTTCTTGTGTTTCCTAAGGACATCTAGAAGCATCCCCTCATGATTGGCTTCAAGAGAAGAAGATATGACTATAGGATGTGTTTGATTTTCCCCTAGGAAGGAATACTTGAGGGAATTAAGAAGTTCCTTTAATTCAAGATCAGGTTGGTTCAGAATTTTAGCAGAAGATTGGGGCATTGGATCAAGATCAAATTTGTTTCCTAGATTTTCAAATTGAATTGATTCCCCATGTGTAGAAGTTTCAGCCACAATATTGTATTGACCTGGGTTAGGGAAGGGAGTTTTAGTTGTCTCCATGAATGTGGTTTCTTGAAAGGTTTCACTGATTGTTGGTCCTAAGACATCATCATAGGAGCAATTTGAAAATGATTCGAGCCTAGAAGATAAACTTCCTTCATGTGAACAAAGGAAATCAATCTCATCCTAACTTAAACATCCATCAAATATTTCTTGATGTTCTATGGATTCATTTTCAATGCTTCCTAACATGTTTAGTTCATGAATGTCCTCGTCATCTCCTATTTGTGAGCTTGCATTATAGATGTTCAAGTCTAGACTCAGGTTCCCAAAGGTGATGGTCATGTTCCCATTTCGGACTCGGATAACAGAGTTGATTGTTGCAAGGAAAGGATGACCAAGAATGATTGGGGTTTGCTCCCTAGGACCTAAGCTTGGATGATTTTCAAGGACAATGAAGTCAGCAGGGTAAATGAAATTCTCAACTTTCACTAAAACATCCTTTAAGATCCCCTTAGGAACCCGAACACTGCGATCAGCGAGTTGAAGAGTGACAGATGTGGTTTGGATTTCTTCGAGCCCTAACTGACAATACATGGCATAAGGAATGAGGTTTACACTGGCACCTAGGTCACACAAGGCCTTGAAAACTTTTTTCTCTCCTAGTTCAACATTGATGTAAGGGCAACCCGGGTCTTTCATCTTTGGAGGAATGGTCCCTTGAATGGTGGTACTCACATTAGCAGCCAAAAGGAATTGGTTTTTAGGTAAAAATTTCCTTTTAAAAGTGAACAAGTCCTTAAGGTAATTTGAGTAGGCTGGTATGGTTTGTATTGCATCGAGGAGTGGAATGTTCATCTTGACTTGAGAGAAGATTTCTCTCAAGGTTTCACTCAGTTCGGGATTGGATTTCCCCCTCATG
Source organism: Viscum album (assembly GCA_963277665.1). Taxonomy (NCBI): domain Eukaryota; kingdom Viridiplantae; phylum Streptophyta; class Magnoliopsida; order Santalales; family Viscaceae; genus Viscum; species Viscum album. The sequence goes on along the minus strand of OY728131.1, from coordinate 1,052,808,702 downwards.
CATTGAGGGAAGGGAGCAGGTTGTTTGAGTGTTTGGTGTGGTTGTGGTTCCTTCTCATTCTCATTGGTTTTTTCAGAATCTGTGGGTTTTTATTCATCATTTTGAAGTGATGTTGAATCTTTTAATAGTTCTGAAATGTTTTGTTCAGGTTTTTCAATTGATTTACCACTTCTTAAGACTGTCACTGCTTTCAATTGTTCATGATTTGATTGAGTGCAACTTGACTCTACCCTTGTTGTTTGTTGAGGAACGGATTGGGTAGGCATGGGTGCCTTCCCAGTTTTGATTGTTTGAAGTTCTTGTTTAAGGGAAGAGACTTCCGAGTTCATCCTTTCCATTTGTTTGCAAAGTTTTTCTAGTAGGCTTTGTGGAACAGTTTGGGTTGGTGCTTGAGAAGATTGGTTTATCCCTGGGGGATATTTTGAAGGTGGAATGGTTTGTTGAAAATGGATTGGTGGCTGTTGGTATTGGATAGGTTGGGTTTGAAACTGATTATGGGTTTGATAGTTCTGTTGAGGGTAAGGATTTTTCCCTTGTGGTTGGATATGTTGTTGGTTATCCTTCCATCAGAAGCCTGGGTGGTCATTGTACCTTGGATTGAAGGTGTTTTGGTATTGGGGCTTTTGAAAGTTTAGGGCATTGACTTCCGCTGGGGGTCCTCCTAGAATAACATCCTTGATGGATGGAATGGTTGGGAAGTTGTTTGTTTTATGGTCATGTTTGTCACAAATTGTGCAAACAAGGTCTACATTTTGGATTTCATGGACTTTCCTAAGGTCTATCTATTCAACCTTCCTAGAGAGTGATGTGAGTTTAGCCCTAAGGCTTTCCTCTTCTCTAAGTGTATGAATTCCAGTGGTTCTTTGTGGCTTTTCAGAATAAGGTGAAGTTCTCCAAGTTTGGTTTTGTTTAGCAAGACTTTCCAGATACTCGTAAGCATCATTTGGGGCCTTGTTTTTAAAAGTTCCATTACACATCATTTCAATGAATTGTTTATTACCCGGACCCAACCCTTCATAGAAAATTCTCACTTGTTCAGGTATGGAAAACCCATGGTGTGGAACCATGTTTAGGGTGTATTTGAACCTCTCCCATGTTTCATAAAATGACTCTCCCTCTTTTTCAAAAAAGTTTTGGATGCTCTTTTTAAGTGCAATTGTTTTGTGACGAGGGAAGTATTTTTTGTAGAATTCTCTTTGCAGTTGGTCCCAAGAGTGGATTGATGCAGGTCTCAAGTTTTTTAGCCAATTTTTAGCTCTATCCTTTAATGAAAAAGGAAAGATCCTCATCTTAGAGGATTCTAGTTGATGTGGGGGACACATGGTTTCAACAATGTCGTTGAACTCTTTGACATGAAGGTATGGCATTTCTGACTCCATCTCATGAAAGGTTGGAAGGTGGTTTAGGACATGGGGTTTAAATATGTAGTTGGTGTCTCCTATGGAATTGTGTCTAATGCATGAGGGGGCATTGGTCCAAGCTGGAGTGAGGTAGCCGTTCATGGTTTGATCAACTACATTCCCTAAGTTTGGAGCTTCTTGGTTTTGGTTTCCCATTTGATTCCCCCCAGGGTTTACAATTTGATTTTGTGGATGACCCTCCATTGGACTTGTTTCAAGTTTTGACTTTGGGGTTTCAAGAATATTTGGATCTGATTTAAACAATCCCCTAGGTTCACTTGACTCCCCTATCCTATGACTTTCCACCCTAACTAGTTTGTTTGAGAAATCGCGGGTGTAGGCGGACATGCACCAAAAAAAGCGAGAAAGGGACAAGATAAGAGATCTTGGGTGAGAGTAGAAGAATGGAGGTGAGGAAAGAAGGTTTTTTTTGGATCTAAGGTACTTAATTGGTCCCTGAAAATGGCTCCAAAATTGGTTCACGCCCAAATTTACCCAAGAGAAGAAGGGTAGAACGGTCCTTGTAGTGTATCTTGGGTTGTCGATTCCACAGAGACCTATGAAGATACCTAAGATACACAACCTAAGGGATGGATTTTTTGCTATAAAGTGTCCAAATTGGATTTGTTTTAAAGTGTTTTTGTAGAAGACTAAAAAGCTTAGTTGAGTTTAATTATAATGAAATGGGTTGATCTTAGGGTTACGCTTGGGTGTATTGAATGCATTTTATTTCTTTAGAGAAATTTTTGGTTTTATTAATTCTTGATGAAACCGTTATTCAAAATAACACTACCTTCATCATTTTCTGGTTAGATACTAACTAAACTCAATTACTAGTCACCAACACACTTAGAAAACCATATTCATGATCTCTCCAAGGTATATGGTCAATTTATTAATTGAAATTAGCTTTTTCAAACACAGTGAAGATGAGGAGCGAAAATAATTGAAGAATGGAAGTCTTGAATTATTTAACCAATTAACAACAATTCGTGCATTAAATAACATTAAATATAGACTTTTAATCTTCCTAAGATCAACCCATTAAAGGTTTATCCCTCCATTGATGATATACTATCAATGGTGGGCGGAAGACGGCTTACAAGAATTGAATTGAAGAGATTAAAACCGCGGAAATAACGGGCACTCCTCCGTGTGCGTGAATAGAATTCACACCTATGTGTGAACTATATCACCAACACACAGAGTTATCACTGTGCTTTTGTGATTTTAGAGATTTAATTATAGAAATTGTAAGAAGAGAAGAGAAGGAATTGGATTAAGAACTTAGAAATACAAAAAGAAACTTACATGGGGAAATGAAAGCATTACAACAAAAATTGAGCATAATAACATTACATGAAAGAAGGTATGAGTTACTCCTCACCAACACTACCTTAAACAGGCAAATTTGGATCCTTAGGCCGATTTACAATAGTAAAAGTCATCCCAATCAATGAGGGTAGGCATAGGTGGTAGAAAGTAGGTGGAGAGGAGACTTCTCCACCCTTGACCCGAGATGGCATCCAACTTGCATCCACTTGACAGATCTGCTTCACAGTCCTTCTAGATGGCAGATTTGGAGTGGGACATAGAAGAAAAAAATGAAGCCCCGGATGTCTTATAATATCCTGTAAAATATCAGCCCAATTTACGTTGTGGTTAGGGAGATATGGAAGATTCATTGGGCTGACATTCTGGGCCACAGATTCTGGCCCAGATTCTGATCTTCCATTTGGGCTGCCTTGATCACCATCATGGAGACCGAATTAGCACTTTGGCCTGAATAATGATTTGTTCCCCTGTATGTCTTATACCATAAAAAGAAATTTGGGCTTCATTGGTCCAGTATTGTGGGACCCACATCCTCATCAGTGGGTTGGTGTCCAATCTGCCTTCACCAGAATTGTCTCCTTTCATCACCAAATATCTTCATCATCCTTTATGAATCTTTCCTTGCTCCCTGAATGAGAAACATTTAAATTTTAAGTGAAGATACATTTCCAAAAATATAATATTAAAACATGAATAATTACATTCAATAAAATCAGATGAGTCATTGGGCCTAAATTGGTGTACATTAGGCATGAAGTGCACAATTGATGAGAGTGGATGTTTAAAATTAAAATGTACTAACTCAGGCCTATATGATAAAAAATGAACTTTTAATCCCAATAAAATGTAATTATAAAATATGTTTTGATTGTCTAATCACACCCCCCAACTTGAGATTTTCTAGTCCCAAGAAAATAAATCAAAGATTATGAAAATCAAATTCCCTTTTCCAAAAACATTTTAATAAACAATGCTCACCAAAATACCTCATACCAAATAATTATGCATCCCATAAAAATCATTTAATACAATGTAGGTTCTAAAGAATAACCCAATCCCAAGCCCATTATTCTAATCAAATTAAATAACACATTTCATCCAATTACAATTAATCATGATGATGTGTTGTGTGTCACAATAGACATGGGGGTTCATTTTTATTCAAGGGGGAAAAGATGGAAGCGCTAGGTGGAATCACATTTTAATATTAATATGAGTATTCATTTTTTTCTTTTTTTTTTGCAATGTTTCCATGGTTATTGAAATTGCATTCAAATGAGTCAACCCTTGTAGCGAGACTTTGCCGATAACTCCCAGGCTCAAAGGCCTTAGGGCACCAAGTGAAGCCCACATACTCGGACATCATCTCGTGTTAACTCATTCAAAAACAAATTCAAATTTCCACAAATAGAGATAAAATTCCCAACTCTGGGCCAGAAAACTATGGAGTCACTATCCCCAAGTGCCGAAAGCCACACATTAAGTCATTTCATTTCTCTATACGCAAATTTATTGTTGTTTTTTTTTTGTTTTTTTACACCTCTTATATATATATATATATATTTTTAAATACTCATATTAAATTTAAAATGATCACCAAAAATATGCTATTTATTATGGGACCCCAAGAATTCAAATTAATACCCCACAATCCAACGAACGTGCATTGTGATTTTTTTATAAAAATTGGATGAAAATGTAATAGTGAAAAATCACATTAGACAGCCACACTTTCCAAAATTTTATGCTCATGAACTTAAACATGTATTAAAATAAGAATCAAGGAATACAAAATTATTTAATATTTAGTTTTCAAGGTTTTCAATGTGTAAAAACATGTTCAAGGTTAAGGAAAATTTTCATTCAATTAACACTCACATTTTATTGCTCTATGTGATTGATTTTTATTTTCACCTCACCCCAACATAATATAACATTGTCCCCAGTGTTTAAAGAAAATATAATTTAGAAGGGGTAGAGGCAGAGAATAGGAGCATAGAACAATTTAACCTGATATTTTATGTTGAAGTTTGTGATGCTCTCATTTAATCCCTTGGTCTCCATGTCACTTGAAGAATCCTCACGATAGTGTACGCTTGTACTCTTATGATTTCCCTGAAAATCCATCAAACTTGGCAGCCCATGAATCTCAAAAACCAACATAGTTAGACACAATGGAAACCCATTGAGGTTCCCTTTACTAAAAATAAACAACAATAAAATAAAAAAATAAAAAAAAAATAAAAATAAAAATAAAGACAAAACATACTTGTTAATTTTGAAACTCCAACGATCGACACTCATAACAAGTAATAATTTTTTTTTAAAAAAAATTATGTATATATATAAAAATTTAAAATATAAGTATATATATAAAGAAGATATAATAAGGAAGCACCAACCGTCATAGTTCAGTGGTAGGTGTGCGCCCCTGTCTCCCTTCGGTCCCGAGTTCGAGTCCCGCGGCTTCGCCGGCCATGACGGGGTTTGACCCACGTCCTACGGCGTGTCACTTTTTTTTTACATTTTTATTTTTTTTGTTTTGTTGTTGTTGTTTTTTTTAATAATAAAAATAAAACTTACAAACACCTATATTGTTGATACATTGTCTTCTTTTTTATTTCTGGGTAAGATAATACTCAGGGATCACACCGCGTGACACAGATGAATACAATGCTCCCCTTTCATACCCATCCATACTCATAAGAGAAGAACATGTCAACAATATGAGGTAAAATTATATCAAATTGTTTTGCTAAAAAAAAATTGATTAAAACAATAAAGTGATTGTAAATTTAAAAAAAACATGGGTTGCCTCCCATTCAACGCTTTGTTTAACGTCGTTAGTTCAACTTAAACCCCTAATTGATTAATTGTTTTTTTCATCAAAGGTAGGTTCACTCAGGTCTTCATCAACTTCATGTTTTTGGAATGGTTGTATGAATGGTTTGACTCTATGACCATTAACTTTGAATATTTGACCATTGGTGGGATCTTGAATTTCAACAGCCCCATGGGGGTACTCCTTATGCACTATGTATGGACCAGACCATCTAGACCTCAACTTTCCCGGGTGCAAATGAAGTTTAGAACTATACAAAAGCACAAGTTTCCCTGGTTCAATGTGTTTAGTTTTAAGATTCCTAGACTGGTAGTCTTAAACTCTAGCTTTATTGATCCTTGAATTTTCATAAGCCTCCATCCTAAGTTCCTCAAGCTTGTTTAGATCCAATTTCCTCTTTATTCTGGCCAAAGAAATGTCAAAGTTCATTTTTTTGATTGCCCAAAAGGCCTTATGCTCAATCTCCACTGGCAAATGGCATGCTTTACCATAAACCAAACTATATGGGGACATTCCTAGGATGGTTTTAAATGCTGTTCGATATGCCCAAAGAGCATCTAAGAGTTTGCTCGACCAATCTTTCCTAGATTGATTAACAATTTTCTCAAGAATTTGTTTGATTTCTCGATTGGCTAACTCAGCTTGACCATTGGTTTGTGGGTGGTAAGCGATGGACACTTTGTGAGAAATTCCATACTTCTCCATGAGCGATGAGAATGGGCGATTACAAAAATGAGTTCCACGATCACTAATGATAGCCCTAGGAATCCCAAATCTAGAGAAGATGTTTTCTTTAAGGAATCTAATCACAGTTTGATGGTCATTGGATTTTGTAGGAATGGCCTCAACCCATTTTGAGAAATAATCGACAGCTAAGAGAATGTAAAGATATCCCCTAGAGTTTAGGAAGGGACCCATGAAATCAATTCCCCAACAGTCAAAGATTTCAACCACTAATATTGGAGTGAGAGGCATTTGATTTCTTTTTGTGATGGACCCTACTTGTTGACACCTAGGACAGATTTGACAAAATGTGTAGGAGTCCCTTGAGAGGGTGGGCCAAAAGAGACCACATTGAAGAACCTTGGCATAAGTTTTCTTAGAGGAAAAGTGACCTCCACAAGCCTCACTATGAGAGAACATTAGGATGGACTCTTGTTCGGATTCTGGAACACACCTCCTAATGACTTGGTTAGGACAGAACTTATAGAGTTATGGATCATCAAACACATAATGCTTGACATCAGAAAGAAATTTTCTTCTAGCTTGGGTCCCTAAGAATTTTGGAATGACCCCTGAAACTAAGAAGTTGGCTATGTCAGCATACCAAGGGAAATCACTCACAAAATAGAGGTTCTCATCGGGAAATGAATCAGACACCGAAAGGTGATGTGAGTTGTATTTGAATTCCAACCTAGAGAGGTGATCATCTACAACATTCTTGACACCTTTTTTATCCTTAATGGATAAATCGAACTCTTGAAGAAGAAGGACCCACCTAATCAATCTAGCCTTATCATCTTGTTTTTGGAAGAGATATTTTAGAGCTGAATGGTTGGTGAAGACAATGATGGGTGATCCTAAGAGGTAGGACCTGAATTTCTCTAAGGCAAACACAACAGCAAGTAAATCCTTTTCAGTGGTGGTGTAATTGATTTGGGCATCATTTAAGGATTTGCTTTCATAATAAATGACATATAGAGTTTTATCACACCGTTGTCCTAACACAGCTCCTACAGCAAAGTCACTGGCATCACACATGAGTTTGAAAGGAAGGTCCCAGTTTGGAGATTTCATAATGGGAGGAGAGGTGAGAGCGGATTTAAGGGTTGAAAATGAACCCTCACAGCTTTATGTCCAAACAAATGGAGCATCCTTTACTAGGAGAGCACAAAGAGGACGAGAGATTGAACTAAAGTCCTTAATGAATATTCTATAGAAACCAGCATGTCCTAAGAAGGACCTCACTTCCTTAACAGTTCTGGGTGATGGAAGGTGACGAATGATGTCAACCTTTGCTTTATCAACTTCAATTCCCCTACCCGAGACTATATGGCCAAGTACTAACCCCTCTTTTATCATGAAATGTCATTTTTCCCAGTTTAGGACGAGATTCTTTTCTTCACATCTTGACAAAAATCTATCCACATTCCTAAGACATCCCTCAAATGTATCCCCAAATACAGAGAAGTCATCCATGAAGACCTCTAGAAAATCCCCTACCATATCTAAGAAGATTCCCATCATGCACCGTTGGAAGGTTCCAGGGGCATTACATAACCCGAATGACATGCGTTTGAAGGAAAAGGTGCCGAATGGACATGTGAAGGTTGTCTTCCCTTTATCCTCCAAGGAGACCTCGATTTGATTATACCCTGAGTACCCATCTAGGAAGCAATAGAATTAATGACCCGCCACTCGCTTGAGGACTTGATCAATAAAGGGCAAGGGAAAATGGCCCTTCTTGGTACAAGAGTTGAGCTTCCTATAGTCAATACAGACTCTCCAGCCACTACTCACCCTAGTTGGAAGAATTTCCCCATCCTTATTAGTGATCACAGTGATTCCATCTTTCTTTGGGACAACTTGAATTGGGCTTACCCACTCACTCTCAGCTATGGGGTAGATGATACCAGCTTTCAACAACTTAAGAAGTTATTTCCTTACCACATCCATAAGATTTGGATTGAGTATTCTCTGAGGTTGACGACATGGTTTGGATTCAGATTCAAGAGTAATCCTATGAGTTCCAATAAGTGGGCTAATCCCAGGAATATCAGACAGGGTCCAACCAATGGCTTTCTTGTGTTTCCTAAGGACATCTAGAAGCAACCCCTCATGATTGGCTTCAAGAGAAGAAGATATGACTATAGGATGTGTTTGATTTTCCTCTAGGAAGGCATACTTGAGGGAAGTAGGAAGTTCCTTCAATTCAAGATCAGGTTGGTTTAGAATTTCAGCAGAAGATTGGGGCATTGGATCCAGATAAAATTTGTTTCCTAGATTTTCAGATTGAATTGATTCCCCATGTGTAGAAGTTTCAGCCACAAGATTGTATTGACCTGGGTTAGGGAAGGGAGTTTTAGTTGTCTCCATGAATGTGGTTTCCTGAAAGGTTTCACTGATTTTTGGTCCTAAGACATCATAATAGGATCAATTTGAAAATGATTCGAGCCAAGGAGATAAACTTCCTTCATGTGAACAAAGTAAATCAATCTCATCCTAACTTAAACATCCATCAAATATTTCTTGATGTTCTATGGATTCATTTTCAATGCTTCCTAACATGTTTAGTTCATGAATATCCTCATCATCTCCTATTTGTGAGCTTTCATTATAGATGTTCAAGTCTAGACTCATGTTCCCAAAGGTGATGGTCATGTTCCCATTTCGGACTCGGATAACAGAGTTGATTGTTGCAAGGAAAGGACGACCAAGAATGATTGGGGTTTGCTCCCTAGGACCTAAGCTTGGATGATTGTCAAGGAAAATGAAGTCAGCAGGGTAAATGAAATTCTCAACTTTCACTAAAACATCCTTTAAGATCCCCTTAGGAACCCGAACACTACGATCAGCGAGTTGAAGAGTGACAGATGTGGTTTGGAGTTCTTCGAGCCCTAACTAACATTACATGGCATAAGGAATGAGGTTTACACTGGCACCTAGGTCACACAAGGCCTTGACAACTTTTCTCTCTCCTAGTTCAACATTGATGTAAGGGCAACCCGGGTCTTTCATCTTTGGAGGAATGGTCTCTTGAATGGTGGTACTCACATTAGCAGCCAAAAGGACTTGGTTTTTATGTAAAAATTTCCTTTTAAAAGTGCACAAGTTCTTAAGGTACTTTGAGCAGGCTGCTATGGTTTGTATTGCATCAAGGAGTGGAATGTTCATCTTGAATTGAGAGAATATTTCTCTCAAGGTTTCACTCAATTCAGGCTTGGATTTCCCCCTCATGCATTGAGGGAAGGGAGCAGGTTGTTTGAGTGTTTGGTGTGGTTGTGGTTGCTTCTCATTCTCATTGGGTTTTTCAGAATCTGTGGGTTGTTCTTCATCATTTTGAAGTGATGTTGAATCTTTTAATAGTTCTGAAATGGTTTGTTCAGGTTTTTCAATTGATTTACCACTTCTTAAGACTGTCACTGCTTTCAATTGTTCATGATTTGATTGAGTGCAACTTGACTCTCCCCTTGTTGTTTGTTGTGGAACGGCTTGGGTAGGCATGGGTGCCTTCCCAGTTTTGATTGTTTGAAGTTCTTGTTTAAGGGAAGAGACTTCCGAGTTCATCCTTTCCATTTGTTTGAAAAGTTGTTCTAGTAGGCTTTGTGGAACAGTTTGGGTTGGTGCTTGAGAAGATTGGTTTATCCCTGGGGGATATTTTGAAGGTGGAATGGTTTGTTGAAAATGAACTGGTGGCTGTTGGTATTGGATAGGTTGGGTTTGAAACTGATTATGGGTTTGATAGTTCTGTTGAGGGTAAGGATTTTGCCCTTGTGGTTGGCTATGTTGTTGGTTATCCTTCCATCGGAAGCCTGGGTGGTCATTGTACCTTGGATTGAAGGTGTTTTGGTATTGGGGCTTTTGAAAGTTTAGGGTATTGACTTCCGCTGGGGGTCCTCCTAGAAGAACATCCTTGATGGATGGAATGGTTGGGCAGTTGTCTGTTTTATGGTCATGTTTGTCACAAATTTTGCAAACTAGGTCTACATTTTGGATTTCATGGACTTTCCTAAGGTCTATCTATTCAACCTTCCTAGAGAGTGCTGCGAGTTTAGCCCTAAGGATTTCCTCTTCTCTAAGTGTATGAATTCCAGTGGTTCTTTGTGGCTTTTCAGAATAAGGTGAAGTTCTCCAAGTTTGGTTTTGTTCAGCCAGACTTTCCAGATACTTGTAAGCATCATTTGGGGCCTTGTTTTTAAAAGTTACATTACACATCATGTCAATGAATTGTTTATTACCCAGACCCAACCCTTCATAGAAAATTCTAACTTGTTCAGGTATGGAAAACCCATGGTGTGGAACCATGTTTAGGGTGTCTTTGAACCTCTCCCATGTTTCATAAAATGACTCTCCCTCTTTTTCAAAAAAATTTTGGATGCTCTTTTTAAGTGCAATTGTTTTGTGATGAGGGAAGTATTTTTTGTAGAATTCTCTTTGCAGTTGGTCCCAAGAGTGGATTGATGCAGGTATCAAGTTTTTTAGCCAATTTTTAGCTCGATCCTTTAATGAAAAAGGAAAGAGCCTCATCTTAGCATATTCTAGTTGATGTGGGGGACACATGGTTTCAACAATGTCATTGAACTCTTTGACATGAAGGTATGTCATTTCTGACTCCATCCCATGAAAGGTTGGAAGGTGGTTTAGGACATGGGGTTTAAATATGTAGTTGGTGTCTCCTATGGAATTGCGTCTAATGCATGAGGGGGCATTGGTCCAAGCTGGAGTGAGGTAGTCGTTCATGGTTTGATCAACTACATTCCCTAAGTTTGGAGCTTCTTGGTTTTGGTTTCCCATTTGATTCCCCCCAGGGTTTACAATTTGATTTTGTGGATGACCCTCCATTGGACTTGTTTCAAGTTCTGACTTTGGGGTATCAAGAATATTTTGATCTAATTTAAACAATCCCCTAGGTGCACTTTAATCCCCTATCCTAGGACTTTCCACCCTAACTAGTCTGTTTGAGAAATTGCAGGTGTAGGCGGACATGCACCAAAAAAAAGGGAGAAAGGGACAAGATAAGAGATCTTGGGTGAGAGTAGAAGAATGGAGGTGAGGAAAGAAGGTTTTTTATGGATCTAAGGTACTTACTTGGTCCCCGGAAACGACGAAAAAATTTGGTTCATGCCCAAATTTACCCAAGAGAAGAAGGGTAGAACGGTCCTTGTAGTGTAGCTTGGGTTGTCGATTCCACAGAGACCTAATAAGATACCTAAGATACACAACCTAAGTGATGGATTTTTGGCTATGAAGTGGCCAACTTGGATTTGTTTTAAAGTGTTTTTGGAGAAGACTAAAAAGCTTATTTGAGTTTAATTATAATGAAATGGGTTGATCTTAGGGTTACGCTTGGGTGGATTGAATGCATTTTATTTCTTTAGACAAATTTTTGGTTTTATTAATTCTTGATGAAACCATTCTTCAAAATAACACCACCTTCATCATTTTCTAGTTAGATACTAATTAAACTAAATTACTAGTCACCAACACAATTAGATAACCAGATTCATGATCTCTCCAAGGTATATGGTCAATTTAGTAATTGAAATTAGCTTTTTCAAACACAGTGAAGATGAGGAGCGAAAATAATTGAAGAATGGAAGTCTTGAATTATTTAACCAATTAACAAAAATTCGTGCATTAAATAACATTCAATCCAGACTTTTCATCTTCCTAAGATCAACCCATTAAAGGTTTAGACCTCCATTGATGATATACTATCAATGGTGGGTGGAAGACGACTTACAATAATTGAATTGAAGAGATTAAAACCGCGGAAATAACGAGCACTCCTCCGTGTGCGTGAATAGAATTCACACCTATGTGTGAACTATATCACCAACACATAGAGTTATCACTGTGATTTTGTGATTTTAGAGATTTAAGTATATAAATTGGAAGAAGAGAAGAGAAGTAATTGGATTAAGAACTTAGAAATACAAAAAGAAACTTACATGGGGAAATGAAAGCATTACAATGAAAATTGAGCATAATAACATTAAATGAAAGAAGGTATGAGTTCCTCCTCACCACCACTGCCTTAAATAGGAAAATTTGGATCCTTAGGCCGATCTCCAACAGTACAAGTCATCCCAATCAATGAGGGTAGGCATAGGTGGTAGAAAGTAGGTGGAGAGGAGACTTCTCCACCCTTGACCCGAGATGGCATCCAGCTTGCATTTACTTGATAGATCCGCTTCAAAGTCCTTCTATATGGCCTATTTGGAGTGGGACATAGAAGACAAAAATGAATTCCCGGATGTCTTATAATAGCCTGTAAAATATAAGCCCAATTTACTTTGTGGTTCGGGAGATATGGAAGATTCATTGGGCTGACATTCTGGGCCGCAGATTCTGGCCCAGATTCTGATCTTCCATTTGGGCTGCCTTGATCACCATCATGGAGACCGAATTAGAACTTTGGCCTGAATAATTATCTGTTCCCCTGTATGTCTTCTATCATCAAAAGAAATTTGGGCTTCATTGGTCCAGTATTGTGGGACCCACATCCTCAACAGTGGGTTGGTGTCCAATTTGCCTTCACCAGAATTGTCTCCTTTCATCACCAAATATCTTCATCATCATTTATGAATCTTTTCTTGCTCCCTGAATGAGAAAAATTTAAATTTTAAGTGAAGATACATTTCCAAAAATATAATATTAAAACATGAATAATTACATTCAATAAAATCAGATGAGTCATTGGGCCTAAATTAGTGTACATTAGGCATGAAGTGCACAATTGATGAGAGTGAATGTTTAAAATTAAAATGTACTAACTCAGGACTATATGATCAAAAATGAACTTTTAATCCCAGTAAAATGTAATTATAAAATTTGTTTTGATTGTCTAATAAGTCACTGTTACAGATCTACCAATATACTAAGTCTACCGACATAGACTTAGTTTGCTTTTCATAACAAGAGCTATCAGTACAAGCGAGTTACCGATACAAACAGAGATACTGACAGACAGCTACTGTTAGAAGCCTACTGATACAAACAGACCAATTCACCGATATAAAACAGCTACCGGTACAAGCCAGTTACCAATGGACAGTGCTACTGATACATCCTAGCTACTTATTCAGGGAAGCTGCTGATTCAATAAATCTAGTGATACAAGGAAGCTACCACAACAACTTCTACTAATACACAGAGGCTAATGCTACACATAGTGACAACTACTGATACAACAACATACCTATAGAAACAAGTCCACCGTTGCAAGCACACTGATATAATGAGAAACTGATGAATAATAGTCCCCGTTTCTTTAACTCTACTTATATTTGTTTATCTAACAACGATCATATTTATGATTTTAATGAATCTACTATTAATTAAATGTTGTATGATGAATGTCAGGGAATTGTACCTCATACCTACAGAGAAAATCATCCTCTTTGTCGAACCACATGTGCTATAAGAAGAAGGAAAAAGGGAGTGCATAGAAGGGTGTGTGAAAAAGTGGAGACAAGGTGGTAAAAGGCTAATACAAAAAGGTACGCCTGAGCCAAAAAGAAAATAAAAGAGGACTTATTGATGGAAGCCAAGGAAGAGTGTTGAGCTGCATATTGTACTGAAACCTCCAGCAAACTCATTCATGAAGGAGTTTGGAATAGAAACCACGACACTCTGTTTTCTCAACAAATTCCAAAAGGACTCAAAAAACTCATTTGCTCTAACCGGGAGTCCAGACCTTCATTACTACCACACAAATCATTCTAAACTCATCTCAAATATTATTCACTCTATTGTGATTCATTTATTTACATTTTGAGTACTGTGTGTGTGTCTCTGTTTCCCTGAAACACACACAGTCTCCTCATCACAACTGAAGTATTTCTAAATACTTTCTAAAACTATCTAAACTCTTTCATACCCCCACTGTGAATTGTAGTAGAGGTAGAGTGTGACCTGGATAGCCTGCGTGCTATTGATTTTCCTACAAATAAATGTGGTAGAGGTCGTACGACCTGGACAGTCTGTGTACTGGTGTTTACCCCCGATCCAGGGTGTGGATCAAAATTTTATATAAACTGTTTAAGAGGACTAAGTCTCAGCTTGAGACTGAACCTCTTGGTTAATCCTGCCGTGTTATTTCAAACTATGTTTTATATTCCGCTGCTAAGTACTTTAAATTCAAATCCGTGTTAAAGTAACTCTGATAGTTAAATTAGCAAGTGTTTGTCATTGTTGTAAGCGAGTAAGTTAGTTTCAAAAGTCAAATTAATCTTTAGATTAAATTGACTGAGAACTAATCAATCTTTGAGAAGCTAATTGAAAATTCATAACCTTTACAAATTCACTATTATTTAACTTATATGTAATTTGGGGTATTTTAATCCAAAAGTTTTTAACAGAATTTTTTTTAACTGGAACTAAATTCACCCCCCTCTTGAGTATCCACTCCGACCAACATTTGGTATCAGAGGGCTGTTTTTAAAAAGTCTTCAAACCCTCTGTTTTTTAAACTGTGATTTTAGTTTTATTTTAAAGATCTTAAATTTCTGTTAGTTCTAAATTTTACCTCTTTAATAAATTTTATAAAATCTAGTTATGGACAATAGACTAGAAGGTGCTGCTACTAACATGCCACCCTTCTTTAACGGTGTGAACTATGCTCAATGGAAAATTAAAATGAAAATTCATTTGGAATGTATTGGTTTTGATATTTGGTCTACTATAGAATTAGAATATGAGATCCCCAAAAATTCTAGATCTACCCGGGATGATGCTATAAAGTCTAACTATAACAATAACTATAAAGATATGAATTCCCTTTACTGCTCTTTAGGAGATGAGAAATTTAGCCGAATTTTTTCATGTAAAATAGCTCATGAAATCTGGGACACCTTGGATGTTTCTCATGAAGGGACTGCCAACATGAAGGAAATGAGATTAAATACTTAAACTATTAAATATGATAATTTTAAGATGATACATGATGAACCCATTTCTGACATGTACCTCAGGTTTAATGAGATTGTCAACACCATGAGCTCACTGAGAAAAGTTGTTTCAGAGAAGGAGAAGATCATGAGAATATTGAGATGTTTTCCAGACAGATGGAGATACACTTCTGTGTCTATCCGAGAGTCATGTGACATCAGCAAGATACCTGTTAAGGAGTTGATTGGTAAACTAATGATGTATGAAGAAGAACTGAAGGTGAACAAATAAGAAGATGATGAAACCAAGATAAAATTAGTGGCATTCAAGTCTACTGCTTCAAAGAGAAAAGACAAAGAGAAAATACATGTACCTACTGAAATTTCAACCAGTGAAGATTCAGATTCAGACAGTGATAAAGAAATGGCTCAAATAGCCAGGATATTTAAGAAGTTATATAGGAAGAAGAAGTTTTTCAGAAATCAAAAGTACAAGGGTAAGTATGATAAAAAAGGTAAGTGGAAGAAGGATTGGAAGAAATATAATAAGGAAGATGATGTAGTCTGATATGAATGAAAGAGGAAAGGACACATCAAGGCTGACTGTACGAAGTTAAAATTCAAAAAGAAATATGATTATAAGGAAAAGAAGTACAAGAAATCCATGAAAGCAACCTAGAGTGCTTCGGAAGACAACACAAGTGAATCAGAGGCTACTGATTCTGAAAAGAATCATGCCAACATGTGCTTCATGACTAACATATCTGAGGTACCTATTTCCCCTATTTTAAATGATTATTATTCTGGAAATAACAGCGATTCAGATAATGATGAAAATATGTATAAGGCTGAACTGTTTGAATATTGTAATATGATGGAAGATACCTGCAATGAACTAAAAGATAAATATAAATCCTTAAAGAAACAACATGCCTTGACTAGTACTGTTAAAACAGATCTAAATGTAGAAAAAGAAAAGAATGCTCAGCTGTTGAAAGAGAACACTCAACTCAAACTATCAAATGAGCAACTTAAAAAGGATTTAGAGAAATTTACAAATGGAAAGAACACCTTAACTCAAATGCTTGGAAAACAAATGGCACCAAGGTATAATACTGGTTTAGGTTATCAACCTGGACAGAGACAACTTGCTAAAAATAGATTTATTCTAAAGTATGACCAGTATGCTGCTAGTTCTAGTTCTAGAAATCCTATTGCCTCATCTATATTTTATTATTCTGCTAGACCAAACAGAATACACAATGCAAAATCATTTGAACCCCATAATTATGGAAAACATATTAGACAAATATGGATGCCTAAAGTTTTGTTGGCTAACCTTTGTCAACCCAAGAAGATCTGGGTACCAAAATCATTTTCTATCTAAATCTGTTTTGTAGGAGACCTGCTTGAAGAGTTCTCACAAGAAGGTATGGTACTTGGATAGTGGATGTTCAAGGCACATGTCTGGAGATTATTCATGCTTTAAAAGCTTAATAAAGGTTAATGGAGGCTATTTCACCTTTGGTGATAATTTTAAAGGAAAAATCATCGGCCTAGGCCAGATTGGTAACATTAATTCAGTTTTAATTTATAACGTTTCATTTGTTGATGATCTTAAATATAATCTGTTGAGTATTTCTCAGTTATGTGATGATGGATTTTATGTTAAGTTTGAAAATTATTCTTGTAATGTTTTTAATTCTAAAAATGTTTTAGTATTTTCTGCCTTGAGAAATGAAAATGTTTATGCTGTTGATTTGAATTCTTTAGCCAAGAAAAATGTTACTTTTTAAATGCATTTCATAAATAATCTTGGCTATGGAACAGAAGATTAGGACACTGAAATATAAATTTACTTAGAAAACTGACTAGGAAGAACTTGGTTAGAGACCTACCCAAAATTGAATTCCCAAATGACAAAGTTTGTAGTCCCTGTCAAAAGGGAAAGCAACATAAAGTTTCTTTTAAATCAAAGAAAGAAGTCTCAACTTCTCAACCTCTTGAGTTGGTTTACATGGACTTGTTTGGACCTTCTAGGATTTCTAGTTTAAATGGGAAGCACTATATCTATATCCTAGTAGATGACTTTTCTAGATATACTTGGGTATACTTCTTGGCTCACAAAAGTGAATCTTGTTCTTACTTTATTAAATACTCCAAATCTTTAGAAAACCTTAGTGGACTTAAGATTAAAACCCTGAGAAGTGATCATGGTCGTGAGTTTGAAAATCATGAGTTTGAATCTTACTGCTCACACAATGGATATAGTCATAACTTTTCTACCCCTAGGGCACCTCAGCAGAATGGTGTAGTAGAAAGAAGAAATAGAACCCTGCAAGAAATTGCTAGAACTGTGTTTAATGAGTATGACCTACCTATTTATTTTTGGGCTGAGGCTGTGAATACAGCTTTTTATATTACTAATAGAGTCTTAATTAGACCCGTTCTTAAAAACACCCCTTATGAGTTATGGAATAATAGGAAACCTAAAGTTAGTTACTTTAGAGTTTTTGGTTGCAAAGTTTTTATTCTTAATAGAAAGGATAATCTGGATAAATTTGCTTCTAAAAGTGATGAGGGAATCTTTCTAGGTTATTCCATATCCAGTAAATCTTATAGAGTCTTTAATAAAAGGACCAAATGTGTGGAAGAATCTGTTCACATCAAATTTGATCAAACTGATCCACATGAGCCTAAAACCTCTCTTGAAAAACTTGAAGAAGATTTGAGTATTCTAGACCTTAATGATAAAACTAAAGAACCTGCTGTAAAAACATCCAGTTCTGGACATATTCCAGAATCTGCTTCTGTTGAACCCAAACCTATAAATGAACTTGAAATTTCTAGCCCTACCTTTACTAGATCAACTAGGATTCTAAAGAATCGTCCTTTGGATGTTGTTGTAGGAGAGTTAGGTAGAGGAACACAGACTAGAGCTTCTCTAAGAAATTAGGTTGAACATCAAACTTTTCTTTCACAGATTGAACCCAAAAATATCAATGATGCAATCAATGATGAATTCTGGGTAATGGCTATGCAAGAAGAATTAAATCAATTTGAAAGAAACAAAGTCTGGGAATTAGTTGACAGACCTAAGGACACTCTGACCATAGACACTAAATGGGTTTTTAGAAACAAAATTGATGAATCTGGAAACATCATTAGAAATAAAGCTAGGTTAGTTGCACAAGGATATAGTCAAGAGGAAGGAATAGACTACGAGGAAACCTTTTCACCTGTAGCTAGACTAGAAGCTATTAGGATTCTACTTGCCTATGCAGCTCATCTGAATTTCAAGTTATATCAAATGGATGTTAAAAGTGATTTTCTAAATGGTTTTATAGTTGAAGATGTATTTGTTGAAAAACCACCTGGATTTACAAATCCTCATTTTCCAAATAGAGTGTTTAAACTTTCTAAAGCTTTGTATGGTTTAAAATAAGATCCACGAGCTTGGTATGATAGACTTAGTAGTTTCCTTATTTCAAAAGGTTTTACAAAAGAAACTGCAGACCCGACCTTATTTATCAAAAGAATTTCAAATGATGTTTTGATAGTACAAATCTATGTAGATGATATTATTTTTGGATCTTCTAAAAATTCCCTATGTATTGATTATTCAAAAAGCATGCAAAATGAATTTGAAATGAGTTTAATGGGAGAACTTAAATACTTTCTTGGATTTCAAGTTTTTCAAAAGGAAAATGGTATTATCTTAAATCAAAGAAAGTATACAAAGGATCTTTTAAAACATTTTGGTTTGGATAGAATTAAGGGTAATGTGACACACCCATGAGTACCACATGTAAATTGGATGCTGATGAAACTGGGAAACCAGTAGATCAAACCAATTATAGAGGTATGATAGGGAGTCTGCTCTATCTTACTACTAGTCGACCAGACATTATGTTTAGTGTATGCATGTGTGCTAGATTTCAAGCTAATCCAAAAGAGTCGCACTTGCTCGCTGTTAAATGAATTTTTAAGTATCTTAAACATACTACTAATTTGGGATTATTTTATCCAAAAGGACAATCATTTGAATTAATAAGTTATTCAGATGCTGACTTCGTTGGATGCAAGTTATATAGAAAGAGCACTTTTGGAACATGTCACATTCTTGGTAAGTCTCTAGTATCATGGTGTAGTAAAAAGTAGAACTCTGTTGCATTATCTACTACTGAAGTAGAATACATTGCTGCTGGTAGTTGCTGTGCATAGATTCTATGGATGAAACACACATTACTGGACTATGGTTATCAATTTAGACATGTATCTATCAACTGTGACAACACTAGTACGATTAATATCTCTAAGAACCCTATATCTCACTCTAGGACCAAACACATTGATGTCAGGCACCACTTTTTAAGATATCATTACCAAAAAGGTGATATTACTCTTGAATTTATAGGTAATGAACTTCAGTTGGCTGATATTTTCACCAAACCCTTGAGCTCATAATGGCTAAGCTTCATTAGGCATGAACTTGGAGTAATTAACTGTGAATAAGGCAAACCTCACTGTTATCCAAACTCACTGTTAGAAATCCTCACCGTTATCTGACCTCACTGATAGCCAGATCCTACTATTAGAGAGACCTCATTGTTAGCTTTTCTCACCGTTAGGTACACCTCACTGATAGAGAAACCATGCCATTAGAAATCCTCACTGTTAGGAATCCTCACCGATAGAGTAACCTTACCGATATATATAACTCACTGATCGAATGCTCACCATTATGACTTTACACTGTTTTAATTTTTGATTGCCTAAGATAAAACTGTTATTATTTTAAACACATTGTTTTTGTTGATTTACGATTCCTAAATGATAAAAATTAGATTTAAGTCATCTCTCAATCCACTGATCCCTCTACTCCTCTTCCTCTCTCAAACCTAACTCCTTGAGTCCCCACATGTAAACCCTAAACCCTTCAATCCTGAAATGGAGAAAACCAAGATCCCTAATGTTAGAGATACCATTGATGAGTCGAAGGTTAAGAAGTAGAAGACCATCACTAAATCCAACATCAGGGGAGCTAGAACAAGAGCCGTGAAGAACACAGTGAACCCGCATATGTTACATAGAGAAATAGTCATCGAAAGAGAGTTATGTGCAGAGTGGCTGATGACCAGTAAGTCGCTAGTTCTAAAGGTACTGTAGGAACAAGGATGGTTAGATTGTTTTTCGAACAATAACGGGCCTTACTACTCGAAGTTAGTGAAGGAGTTTTATGCTAATGTTCATTATGAAAGATCTGATGAGGAGAATAGGATGATATACTTAGTAAATGTCAAGGAGATAGCATTTTCTTCGGCTAAGTGGGTAGAGATCTTAAAATTCCCACATGAGGGCGATTATGGTTATTCATCCAAAACCATTCCTCCTTCCAGTGATGTTTTTAGCTATGATGTTGCTTTGGAAGAACTGAATGGCAGTTGAAAGCAAAGGAAGATGGTAGCTGCTGAAATGAATGGAGAGAACATGCTACTGTTCAAATTTCTTCAACATGTTGTAAGTCCAAGAAGGGGAGATTTTGCAAACCTAAGGTATCAGGACATTTACCTGTTACATCTGCTGAGGCATGAAGTAAAGGTCAACCTATGTAGGCTGATTATGATCCAAATGGAAGATATGACCAGGGTAAAATCAAAGACAAATGCACTATTCTATGCTGATTTGATTTTGGTCATGATCAAAGGAAAGGATATAGCTGAGTCTCAGGATGAGACTGAAGTGGTTAAGGACAATTTTTTCATTACTAGCATCACTTTCAAGTACATGAAGATAAGCTGGAACCCTTGGAGAAAGCAGTGGGTGTCAGATGATGGAAGAGTCTATGAAAAATTCAATCCAGTGGATCACCCAAGTAGGCCAAGGGATATGAGAGATCCAGGACTAGGATCTGATGAGTAAGAGCCAAAGTACAATGATGAGTCTGATGAATCAGATGAGGAGGATGGATCTGCAGGAGATGGAGGAGATGCAGACCTACCTCCCAGTCCTAAGGTTGTAACAGTTTCTCAAGTAAAGACTGTTGGTGATGAGGAAGACCAGCTCAATTTGAACCCTAAAGAGAATGCTCAATGTAGTGAAGCAGAAAAGGATTCAGAAAGTAAAGTATCAGGATTTGCAAGTCCTGAAAAAAGCATCTCACCAGGCCTTAGTCCCTTGATAGGGAATACTGTTATGATAGTAGAGGAGATCCCAAAAGAAGTCAGGCAAGAGGAAAAGGTTAAGGCAAATAGGATTGAAGAAGTTGTTGATGATTTATTAGAAGATGAATTGACTTAAATGGTAGCTATTGATGAGAATGAGGCAGTGGCTGCAGTGCTAGTTGATGTTGAGGAAGAAGAGATGGCTGAAGATCAAGATGGAGTAAAAGAAGCTCAAGTTGAGGGGGAGAAACCTGCTTCCCTTGGTTCAGTTTCTGTACTATATGACATAGAGGGTTGGTCATCAGATCTAGGGTACATGGTACTTGGACTAAATTATAGAGATTTTGATGAGGAAAACCAGCCTCAAAGGGAGTCTGTTATCCTTCCTAAAAGTATTTCAGTAGTTGTGGCTAACAATTTGGCAACCAAGGAGGACCTTGAGTCCTTAAAGGTTGAAATAAAAGAGGCAGTGAGAGAATCAATGGCAGATTTGAAGAATAGCCTTGTTGAAGAGATGAGGAGTGTGGAGAAATCCTTGGAGCTATCTATGGGATGTGCTGTGTCTAGTCCAGTGAAATAAATGCTGAATGAGATTAAAGTGCGCCATACTCAAATTGAAAGCTGGACATGAGATATGGTTGCTCTGAGACAATCGGTTGCTTTATTGACTGCCATCAGCTGTTCTCAAAACTAAGTGAATGCTAAGATTAGATACATCAAAGAGGTAGTCAAGTAGTTTGTGGAAGTTTTTGAGGATTTTAAGACATCAGTCAAAGAACATATGAAAATTCAGGATGTACTTGTTCAGAAGATGATTGGTAACTTGACTCAGTCTTTCAAAGAGATAGTAGCTTTCTTAGTCAAACCCCTTCCATCATCTAGCTCCTCTATGAACATTGAACAGATTAGAAATTTGATCCAGGAAGAACTTGCTAAGGCCATTACCAGTGGCACCTCTGATTCTCAGGTAATTGATACCACCAGGGAAGTCAACAATTATGTCTGTGAACACTTGCGAGCAGCTACTGCTACTCAGGAAGCCATTAAGAATAAGGTGGATTATTACTTTGAGAAGATCTATACCAAGCAACAAATGACCAACCACTTCAAGATTTTGATAGAGAATATGAAGCAGCCTCCAGTGACTCATGCATTCAGGTAGCACGTAAGCAAACTGAGAGAATTGACCCCTGCTTTGGATAAATTTTTGGAGAATAAAGATGATTTTCTGTCTGCTATGGAGAGGGGAGGTGGAATCATTATGGACTTCAGGAATTTGATGCTACCCTTCTTGTATGTGGACAGTACACCTATCATAGTTCATCCTGCTTTACCAGCTTCAACTCAGTCTGCTTCAGTTCCTCAGATGTCTCCAGTCCAAGCCATTCAGAGCCTCTCACCTATGATTCCTCGGAAACCTAATACTTACCGGCTAGGCACAATTTCAATAGATCAGGCACCTGTGGTTATCACTGGAGTTCCTAAGCCTTCTCTTGCCTCTACAGAACCTGAACCTTCTCATCCTAAAGGCAAATCCCAATCAACCGATGAGGATGTGGATTGATTGTGGCTTAGATTTTTGATAGGGATCCTTTTGTAACTTTTTGTGTATTTCTCTTGTAACTTTTTGACTCAAGTAATACATACCCTTTTCTACCTCTGATCACTTTCCGTGTTATGTTTATCTCTAATACATTTTTTATCTCTTTTTGCTAATCACAAAGGGGGAGAGTAATAATGACCATCATGATATTCATTATGGCTACAAAGGGAGAGAAACCTATGATACATTTGCCTCTCTCATTATTCATACTAAGAATCTGTTATATTTTACCTATGATCATACATGATTTTTGTGCATTACCTTTGATATATCACTAATTATTCTGATTTTCCTATGATACCTTAATAATTATTTTGGATCACCTCTGATACTTTACTAATTGTTTTGGGTTATAATATCATAAGTTGTGATTATCAAAAATGGGGAGATTGTTTACCTCACCTTTTTGATAATCCCAATTATGATTTAATATGTTTTGATAATCTCAAATAATATCTATTCTTCTATTAATTATAATCTCATAATGATATTGAGTTAATAAGAATATCAAAATAATCATTATAATATGTTTTTCCTATGTTCATCTGTGTTTATAATTGTTCTAACTTAATCTGGAAATATCTTGCATAGAACAGATCAATGTTAAGGGATTAGGTCACTGATAGACCAAGTCTTCAGATCTACCATTACAAAGCTCACCGATATAAAAAGGTCACCAGTACAGATAGCTACCGATAGACAAAGGTTACTATTAGAGTAAGTGTTCTGTGATACAGGGTCAACGGTACAGAGCTACCGATACACTAAGTCTACCGATACACTAAGTCTACCGATATAGACTTAGTCTGCTTTTCATAACAAGAGCTACCGGTACAAGTGAGTTATCGATAAAAACAGAGATACTGACAGACATCTACTGTTAGAAGCCTACTGATACAAACAGACCGAGTCATCGATATAAAACAACTACTGGTATAAGCCAATTACCAATGGACAGTGCTACTGATACATCCTAGCTACTGATTCAGGGAAGCTGCTGATTCAATAAATCTACTGATACAAGGAAGCTACCACAACAACTTCTACTGATACATAAAGGATACTACTACACAAAGTGACAACTACTGATATAATAATAGACCTACAAACACAAGTCCACCGTTCCAAGCACACTGATACAATGAGAAAATGATGAATAACAATCACCATTTCTTTAACTCTACTTATCTTTGTTTATCTAACAATAGTTATATTTATGATTTTAATGAATCTGCTATTAATTAAATGTTGTATGCTGAATGTCAGGGAACCGTACCTCGTACCTACAGAGAAAATCATCCTCTTTGTCAGACCACATGTGCTATAAGAAGAAGGACAAAGGGAGTGCATAGAAGGGTGTGTGAAAAAGTGGAGACAAGGTGGTAAAAGGCTGATACACAAAGGTACGTTTGAGAAAAAAAAAGAAAAAAAGTGGACTTATTTCTAGAAGCGAAGGAAGAGTGATGAGCTGCATATTGTACTGCAACCTCAAGCAAACTCATTCACGAAGGAGTCTGGAAGAGAAACCACGACACTCTTTTTTCTCAACAAATTTCAGAAGGACTCAAAAAACTCATTTGCTCTAACCAGAAGGAGTCCAGACCTGCATTACCTTCCATACAAAGCATTCTAAACTCATCTCAAATATTATTCACTCTATTGTGATTCATTTATTTACATTTTGAGTACTGTGTGTGTGTGTCTCTGTTTCCCTAAAACACACACAGACTCCTGAGCATAACTAAAGTATTTCTAAATACTTTCTCAAACTCTCTAAACTCTTTCATATCCCCACTGTGAATTGTGGTAGAGGTCGAGTATGACCCGGATAGCCTGCGTGCTATTGCTTTTCCCGCGAATAACTCTGGTAGAGTTCATACGACCTAGACAGTCTGTGTACCAGTGTTTACCCCTGATACAAGGTGTGGATCAAAAGTTTATATAAACTGTTTAAGAGGACTAAGTCTCATCTTGAGACTTAACCTCTTGGTTAATCCTACTGTGTTATTTCAAACTATTTTTTATATTCCGCTGCTAAGTACTTTAAATTCAAATCTGTGTTAAAGTAACTCTGATAAATAAATTAACAAGTGTTTGTAATTTTTGTAATCCAGTAAGTTAGTTTAAAAAGTCAAATTAATCTTTAGATTAAATTTACTGAGAACTAATCAATATTTGAGAAGATAATTGAAAATTCATAACCTTTACAAATTCACTACTATTTAACTTATATGTAATTTGGAGGATTTTAATCCTAAAGTTTTTAACAGAATTTTTTTAACTGAAACTCAATTCACCCCCCCTCTTGAGTATCCACTCCGACCAACATTTGGTATCAGAGGGATGTTTTTAAAATGTTTTCAAACCCTCTGTTTTTCAAACTGTGATTTTAGTTTTATTTTAAAATCTTAAATTTATGTTAGTTCTAAATTTTACCTCTTTAATAAATTTTATAAAATCTAGTTATGGACAATAGACTAGAAGGTATTTATACTAACACACCACCCTTCTTTAATTGCGTGAACTATGCTCAATGGAAAATTAAAATGAAAATTCATTTGGAAAGTATTGGTTTTTATATTTGTTCTACTGTAGAATCAGAACATGAGATCCCCAAAACTGCTAGATCTACCTGGGATGATGCTACAAAGTCTGACTATAACAATAACTGTAAAGCTATAAATACCGTTTACTGCTCTTTAGGAGATGAGGAATTTAACCTAATTTCTACATGTAAAACAACTCATGAAATCTGGGACACCTTGGATGTTTCCCATGAAGGAACAACCAACCTGAAGGAAATGAGATTAAATACTTATACTATTAAATATGATAATTTTAGGATGAGACATGATGAACCCATTTCTAACATGTACCTTAGGTTTATTGAGATTTTCAACACCATGAGCTCACTGGGAAAAGTTTTTCCAGAGAAGGAGCAGATCATGAGAATATTGAGATGTTTGCCAGATAGATGGAGAGGCACTTCTGTGTCTATCCGAGAGTCATGTGACATCAACAAGCTACTTGTTAAGGAGTTGATTGGTAAACTAATGATGTATGAAGAATAATTGAAGGTGAACAAAGAAGAAGATGATGAACCCAAGAGAAAATCTGTGGTATTCAAGTCTACTGCTTCAAAGAGAAAAGACAAAGATAAAATACATGTACCTACTGAAAGTTCAACCAGTGAAGATTCGAATTCAGACAGTGATAAAGAAATGACTCAAATATCCAATAGATTTAAGAAGTTCTATAGGAAGAAGAAGTTTTTCAGACAACCAAACTACAAGGGTAAGTATGATCAACAAGGTAAGTGGAAGAAGGATTGGAAGAAATCTGATAAGGAAGATGATGTAGTCTGCTATGAATGCAAGAGGAAAGGACACATCAAGGTTGACTGTCCGAAGTTAAAATTCAAAAAGAAATATGATTATAAGGACAAGAAGTAAAAGAAAGCCACGCAAGCAACCTGGAGTGCTTCGGAAGACAACACAAGTGAATCAGAGGCTAATTATTCTAAAAAGAATCATGCCAACATGTGCTTCATGACTAACATATCTGAGGTACCTGTTTCCCCTTTTTTAAATGATTATTATTCTAGAAATAACAGTGATTCAGATAATGATGAAAATATGTCTAAGGATGAATTGTTTGAATATTGCAATATGTTGGAAGATACCTGCAATGAAATAAAAGATAAATATAAATTCTTGAAGAAACAACATGCCTTGACTAGTACTGTTAAAATAGATCTAGATGTAGAAAAAGAAAGGAATGCTCAGCTGTTGAAAGAGAACACTCAAATAAAACTATCAAATGATCAACTTAAAAAGGATTTAGAGAAATTTACAAATATAAAGAACACCTTAACTCAAATGCTTGGAAAAAAATGGCACCAAGGTATACTACTGGTTTAGGTTATCAACCTGGATAGAGACAATTGGTAAAAATAGATTTATTCTAAAGTCCGACCAGTATGCTGCTAGTTATAGTTCTGGAAATCCTATTGCCTCATCTATATTTTCTTATTCTGCTAGACCAAACAGAATACACTATGAAAAATCTTTTGAACCCAATAATTATGGAAAAAATATTAGACAAATATGGATGCTTAAAGTTTTGCTGGCTAACCTGTGTGGACCCAAGAAGATCTGGGTACCAAAATCATTTTCTATCTAAATCTGTTTTGTAGGAGACCTGCTTGAAGAGTTCTCACAAGAAGGTATGGTACTTGGATGGTGGATGTTCAAGGCACATGTCTGGAGATTATTCTTGCTTTAAAAGCTTAATAAAGGTTGATGAAGGCTATGTCACCTTTGGTGGTAATTCTAAAGGAAAAATCATTGGGCTAGGCCAGATTGGTAACATTAATTCAGTTTTAATTTCTAAAGTTTTATTTGTTGATGGACTTAAATATAATCTGTTGATTATTTATCAGTTATGTGATGATGGATTTTATGTTAAGTTTGAAAATGACTCTTATAATGTTTTTAATTCTAAAAATGTTTTAGTATTTTCAGCCTTGAGAAATGAAAATGTTTATGCTGTTGATTTGAATTCTTTAGCCAAGAAAAATGTTACTTGTTTAAATGCTTTTCATAAAGAATCTTGGATATGACTATAACGACCCATACTTTACATACATGGATATTTCTTCAAAATTGAAGTACACTTATTACAACATATAACAAAACCATGGAAGGACCGTATAGGTATAGTGTCTTTAGAAACTGGGAAACATAAACAACTGGTTCATAAAGTGTCTACACTGCCTCCCATTTATTTCATCATATCTAGAGTCCCTTTTTGGAATATCCTACTTAATAACCTTCTTCCTGACCTGGGGAAAGAAAACATACAAAAGGGTGAGCTCAAATGCTCAGTAAGGGTAAACAAAAGAAATATCAATCACATTATATTCATAAGAACATAACATTTTGGAAATCTTACCCTGCAAAAGAGATCATAATTTCATAACATGGGATAAATCATGGTAGTGAAATGTAATCACAATAATCATAACTTAAAACACGAAGATTTGTGGCATACACACATAATCATAGAGAATCATTTCTTATTAGTCAAGACTTATTTCCAAGACCATCTTAGTGGACAAATTCCATTTCTGAACCGAGTTTATTCCTCATTTCAGTCCTATTTCACTGAACCGGTTTAACCTGCCATTCCAGCCATGTCTATCTCATGAGATATAAAATCTTTACCCAATGCATTGGAGAGAGATATAGGTCCCACCCATATCATAATGATACCATTCTTATGTGTGCCACAAAATCACAAACATACATCATAACATAACCCATGTAATAAAAATGGGATTCTTAAACATCGTGACATCATAAAACAATTCATATAAGATAAAGGAATTCATAAAAATAATTCCATCACAACATAATCAAATCAATGTAATAATAGGGATAGAAACAGAACCCTTTATTATCTTAGATGGAAAATAATTTTGATAAAACACTTGAACTCCATTCTTGAGGAAAACATCCTTTCTACTTCAAAAACACTTTTCCTTTCTTAACATGTCATACAATTCTAAACTAAAAGAAGTTGATTAAAAATAAACTTGAAAACTTGTAAAGGAATATTCTTGGAAATAATTTTTTAAAAATCCATTCATGCCGTATAAGTTAAAAAAAATATTCTTCTCGTACTTTTTTCAGAAAAGTCAAAAAGTACCTCGTACGAAAAATGACAAAAGATTCCTTTCATATCTTTTAATAAAAACTCACCGAAGGGTAAAATTAGATTTAAAAAATTGTATGTGGATGGAAATAATATTACATATTGAGGAAAAATGGATGTGGATGATAAAATACACCCCAGTAAATACCAAATTATAAACAATCTCGGATAAAAATGAGATTGTGATATTTTCCCTTACCTTAGGTCCGATTTACTTCATAAGTGTCCGAAACTCATGTATAATGATTTAAATAATGTTATTGAATTATTACAGAATCATACTTATTGTTATGATATCATATATTGTCATATTCTTAGCTTATTATTAGTAATATTTCATTGCTACTTGTTATTTGGATGTTTATTACTTTTTGTTCTTATGCGTGTTTTGTCGAATAAATTATTATTCTTGTTTTTAGGTTATAGATACCTCATTTAAATAATGGTATTAGTGTAATATATATCATATTTATTCACTCAATTCATTTATGTAATCATTATGCAATGAAAATCATGTAGAACGAGTCGCATCACATCGTGGAGACGGTATTTCGTACGTACGCACGAGCGATGATATCGTTCCCATGATTGTGGAATTGTATTAGAGTGTATGTATACTATTTCAGAATCAGTATAACTTTAAAATAATCATATTTATTCATTCTTTACACCATTATACCCATCCAAGTAAGGTGGTGGTGGAAAATAGATTACACCACGGCGTGGAGACGGTATTCCGTACGTACGCACGCGCGGTGATTTCGTTTTCTGTAGGATGGATAGATGGTGAAATAGGGTTGTTTCATAATTATAATAACATATCAGTATATGAGTGATACTTATGTTATTAATTCATAATGAAAAAACTAAATAAGAAGAAGTGGAAGAAGAAATAAAGTTGAAATAATCGGTAACGGACATTACCTCTTCTTTGAAGTGCTTCTTTAAGACCTCCTTTTAGGGCACTAAAATTGGTCTTTGAATAATACCAGGACCTCTAGGATGTTTCTAGGGAAGTGGAGAGGAGAAATTGACAGGGGTTGGCCGATCTTGAAGGCTCAAAGTGGTGTGAGGAAGAGAGGGAGGAGGTGACCTTTTATAAGGGAGGAGAGGGGCACCTTTGGAAAAACTAAAAATATTATTTTATTATAAAGCCATATTCGGTTTTAAATAGCTCCAAATTAATTTATTTATAAGATAAGGTGGATATGGGTCTAAATCCTCTCATCCAATAGAATTTGGACAAGTTTAGTTTACTATTTTAACCTTATCATTTAGATTTAACTTTAAGTTAGATAATTTTACTTTTACCGTGTCTTTTTGTGTTGTTACACTATAAGGTTAATAAACTTACTATAACAAGACAAAAGAACCCCAAGTTGTTTATTATTAATATATATAACCTTATATAAGTCATTTGGATGAACCTTAGATTTTTAGGAATAAAATAACAATTAATAATATAATATTTGTTTTAAAAACTATTTTATGTCAATTTTGACACTATTTAGTAATTGATTTTTGTAAAAATAATAACAGAATGATTAGTTCAAAAAAAGTTAATTAAATCAATAATAACATGTCATATTAACCTAGAAAATTAGTTTAATTCATAAAAAGTCTCAAATTACATTTATTTGGGTATTTATAACATCAATTATGTCAATATTTCATTAATAAGATAATTACTGCATCATCTTTGTGTCATAAATAAATTAAATTATTTAATGTCTAAAAATTATAAATAAAATAACATTATGTATGAAATCTTTTTATCTTTATAATTAATATTTATAGTCGAATTTATCTTATGTATAACCCTATATTAAAAATTATTTACTTATTAAACTTTGATTTTAACTATTTTAACCCTTCTTTAAATAAATTAATAATAAATATCCTAATCTAATCCAAGTGGGCCTAAATGGTCATATTTTAATCCTAAGGTTGTTTTTGGTCGAATTACACTTATCCAATAGAATTAGGACATGTGTTAGGGTAATAATAATATCATTTTTCCCTTAATTACCCTATTTACTTTTAATTGTGGTAAATAAAAGTAAAAAGTTACTATTCACCAAAAATTATTTTCATCTCATTGAACCACATTTTACTTACTGAAATAAACCGTGTCTCTCGTATTTTTTAAATTCCACTCATAGAAGCGGTAAAATTAAGTTTTATGTAAATTTGTAAATTCTCCTAGGAGGTGGGTAAAAGACGGTGAAAAGTTCAATAAAATTTTTATACATCTAAAATTATTATAAAATTACTCCAATGAATTACATTGAACTTATATAGGTATTATGTATCAATTTTGACCTAAAATAAATTTAAATAAAATAAATAATTATTTAAATAAAAAGTCAGTTTTTAAATAGTAATCTAGTGTTTTCACTATTCATCAAAAATTGAAAGTTTCCAGAAAAATACCAAAATTTCACCCTAGGATAATTTCGATATTCTGAATCCAAAAATGAAGTCCATTTTGAAAAATAAAATTTACAAAATTTCAAAAAGTGGGTATTACTATTCATAACGGTTAGTTTTAATAATATTTTAATAGCATATCGTTGTTTAGTGAAACTCAGTATTGCGTACGACACAAGCTATCGAGGAAGGTCGCGATTGCGTGTAAAGAAAGCCAAGATAGTGTTGTGTGTAGTGAAAGATTCCTTTGATTATTTATATAAAATAAAAACAAAATATTTCTTATAAAAGTCTCGGGTGTTACATTCTACCCCCCTTAAAATGAATTTCGCCCTCGAAATTCATCACTTGTAACAAACAGATGAGGATACCTCTCCCTAATCATATCCTCAAGTTCCCATGTAGCTTCTTCTAATTGGTGGTTCCTCCATAAAACTTTCACCAAGAGAGTGGTCTTGTTTCGTAGGACTTTTTCACTACGATCGAGAATCTCTATCGGCTGTTCTTCATAAGAAAGATCTTGTTCCAGCGGTACAACTTCTGAGCTGAGTACATGTGAAGGATCAGGTATGTACTTTCTCAAGAGAGATACATGGAACACATCGTGAACTTGAGAGAGATTTAGTGGAATCACCAATCGGTAAGCTACCTTCCCAACATGATCCATTATTTCGAAAGGACCGATATACTTAGGGCTCAACTTTCCATTCTTTCCAAATCTCATTACTCTCTTCCAACGAGATATTAGTAAGAACACTTTATCACCCACTTCAAACTCTAAGTCTTTTCTTCAGTTGTCGGTATAACTTTTTTGTCGACTCTGAGCTGCTCTTATGTGTTGTTGAATAGATCAGACCTTTTCTGCCATCTCATCAACAAGATCAGGTCCTAATAGCTTTCTTTCCACAACTTCATCCCAGCAAGTTAGAGTCCTGCATTTCTTTCCATAGAGAGCTTCATAAGGAGCCATATGAATACTGGAGTGAAAGCTATTATTATAAGAAAATTCCACCAAAGGTAGGTGTTGATCCCAACCACCTTTGAAATCCATAGAGCAAGCTCTCAACATATCTTCTAGAGTTTGAATTATCCTCTCAGACTGACCGTCTGTCTGAGGATGATAAGCAGTGCTGAAACTCAACTCAGTATCCAGAGTATGCTGAAGACTTCGCCAGAACTTTGAGGTAAACCTCGGATCCCTATCAGATATAATAGAAAGTGGTACTCCATGCAATCTTACCACTTCCTTTACATATATCCTGGCAAGCTGATCCATAGAGAAATCCTCTCTAATAGCAATGAAGTGTGCAGACTTTGTAAGACGATCAACTATGACCCAGATAGCATTATTGCCTTTGGATGTTTTAGGAAGTCCTATGACAAAGTCCATAGTGATGTTTTCCCATTTCCATTCGGGTATGGGTAATGGTTGTAACATCCCCTTAGACTTCTGTCTCTCAGCTTTAACTTGCTGACAAACCAAGCATCGAGAGACATATTCAGCAACATCTCTTTTCATACCATCCCACCAGGAGTACTCTTTCAGGTCCCTATACATCTTCGTGCTTCCAGGATGAATAGAGAATGAAGAACTATGAGCCTCATCCAGCATCTCCTTCTTTAATTCGGGGATGGGAGGAATACAAACCCAATTACTGAACTTTATTATCCCATCACAATCAAGGTTGAATTCAGGAACATTTCTCACCTTATTTTGTAACTCTACATCTTCTTTCTGTGCCTCTTTAATCTTAACATGTAAAGATGGTTGAACATTCATTTGAGAAAGATATGATTTTTCCCCTTTCATTATAATTCCAAGATCCATCCTTTGTAAATCCATAAATATTGGATCTTTTGTGATCCTCATCATGGATAAACTAGCATGGTCTTGTCGACTTAATGCATCTGCCACCTTGTTTGCTTTCCCAGGGTGGTAATGAATTGAGCAGTTGTAATCCTTAATCATCTCCAACCATCTTCTTTGACATATATTCAGATCCTTTTGTGTGAAAATATAATTTAAACTTTTATGATCAGTATAAATTTCACACCTTTCTCCATAAAGATAATGCCTCCAAATCTTTAATGCAAAGATTACCACAGCTAACTCCAAATCATAATTTGGGTAATTTTTCTCATGGATTTTCAACTGTCGTGAGGCATAAGCTATCACCATATCATTTTTCATAAGAACACACCCCAATCCCTTCTTGGATGCATCATTGTAGATCACAAACCTTTCTCCACTACAAGGTAGTGTGAGCACAGGTGCACTGGATAACCTTCTTTTCAACTCCTTGAAATTCTCTTCACATTCCTCCATCTAAACAAACTTAACTCCTTTCCGAGTCAACCTGGTGAGTGGATTAGATAATCGTGAAAAATCTTTCACAAAATGTTGATAATATCCATCCAAACCAAGAAAACTTCGGATCTCAGTTACTATTGTTGGTCTTGACCATCTTTCGATAACCTCTGTTTTTTCTAGATCCACAGATATCCCCTCTTTTGAGATTATGTGACCCAAAAATGAAACTTTTTGAAGCCAAAATTCATACTTGGTAAATTTTTCATAAAGATTCTCCTTTCTCAGGGTCTTCAATATAATTCTCAAGTGATCTTCATGTTCTTCCTTGCTCTTTGAATATACAAGAATATCGTCTATAAAGACTACCACAAACTGATCAAGATAGTCTCTAAAGACTCTATTCATCAGATCCATGAAGATAGCAGGGGCATTAGTAAGACCAAATGGCATCACTATAAATTAATAGTGTCCATACCTTGTACGGAAATTCGTCTTTGGTATATCCTCCCTTTTGACCCTTAATTGATGATACCCTGAACGAAGATCAATCTTGGAAAAGTATTGAGCTCCGCGTAGTTGGTCAAATAAGTCATCAATGCGCGGGAGAGGATATTTGTTCTTGATATTGATCTTGTTAAGTTATCGATAATCAATGCAGAGTCTCATTGATCCATCTTTCTTCTTAACAAACAGAACAGGTGCTCCCCAAGGTGACGCACTAGGGCGTATGAACCCCTTATCAAGATTCTCTTGGAGTTGCTTCTTCAATTCCTGCAACTCAATTGGGGCCATTCTATAAGGTGTTTTTGAAATAGGTAAAGCACCTGGTACGAGTTCTATTGAAAACTCAACTTCACGATTTGGTGGAAGACCCGACAATTCCTCCGAAAAGACATCATCAAACTCCCGTACAATGGGAATATTCTTAATTGTGAGTTTCTCACCAACCATTTGAGATAAATAACCTTCATTTAGTGGAATCAAGACCCATAAGATGGAATAAATTTCCACTGGAATGTTATGTTCATCTTTGCATCGATATACGATCAAAGATTGATCTGGAATATGAAATGTGACTTCCCTTATTTGGCAATTGATATGATCTCCATATAAAGAAAGCTAATCCATGCCAAGAATCACATCAAATTCCACTATAGGGAGGATCACAAGATTTACAGGAAGCACTTTCCCACAAACTTCAATCAGAGAAGAATTATAAACTTTTGATGTGACTGTTGTGCCATTAGGGTTTGTCATAGCTAACTCAACATCTAATTGTTGAGGTAATACGGTGATACCCTTAGAAAATTATTCAGAAATAAAGGAGTGGGTGGATCCAGAATCAAATAAAACATTTTCTACTTTAGAGTGGATGATAAGTGTACCTTTCACCACTTCATTATCATACTCCACATCGCTGATAGAAATTGCATGTGACTTCCCTTTTTCTTTAGACTTAAGAGTTTTTTGATGTCGATCATCATCAACAACCCTTGGATTAGGGCATTGATTGGCATAATGCCCCATTTCCTTGCACTTGTAACATTGAAGTGTAGGAGGTGCACTCTGTGTAGCCTTTTCATTGTTCGCATCACTAGACATCTTCTTCCCATCATTGCGGCATTAAAATGCCCGATGACCTTCCTTTAAACATTTGAAACATTTAATTGTCCCTTTAAGACAACTCCCTCTATGTTTCTTTTCACACTTTGAGCATAAGGGAAAACTCATCTTCTTTTCAGTGTGATCTTTAGATTTTCCTTTGAATTCCATTTTCCTCTTATTATGAAACCCATATGACTGATGGGTTACTCCAATCTCCATATCAACTTTGAGAGCACATCGAACAATTTCCTCATAGGTATTGAAGTCCCTTATGGCTAACGCCCTTAGAAGACTTGGTTTTAAGCCACTAAATAATCGATCGATCTTACTCTCAGGTTGGATAATAATACCAGAAGAGTACCTTGCAAGTCTTGTAAAATTTGCTTCATAGGTACCAATAGATTCGTCATCCTTTTGCTTTAGTTCAAGAAACTCCTTCTCCATCTTTGTTCAGAGAATAAGAGGGAAGTAATTATTGAAAAATAAGTTCTTGAACTCGTCCCATTCGATGGACTCAATTTCATCTCTTGGCCTCATATTCTTGATAAGATTCCACCATTGATCAGCATCACCTTCCAAACGATACACTACTAAGATGACTTTATCATGTTCAGAACATTGAAGAACTGAAAATATCTTTTCAGTAGTACTGATCCATTGTTCAGCAACTAATGGATCAGTAGACCCGCTGAATGAAGGTGGACGCTGTCTCATGAAGGATTCAACAGAATGTTGCTCATTCCTTTGCTCTTTTGGAAGTCCTTCATGATTCATAGCTTGAGAAAGTTGTGTGAGCATGGATACAAGATTTTTCATTCCAGCTCCCATAACGTTTGGTTGCTCAGGGGGACAATCATTGCATTGCCCGTCACATTCCTCATTAACACGGTTCCTTTGGGTTCCATCCATTGACTAAAACCAAGAATAATAGTGTGAGAAACACTAATTATAATAGGAAAACCACATAATCAAGAATAAAATTTCACACTTAAGGTATTATCCTAGGTTATTTATGGCCATTTCTAAAACACTAAGATTGTGTTCTATGCTTATACTTATCCTTAGGATTCTTACTAAGGCTTTCACATCCTAGTTTCCAAAGGTTGACTATACATTTTATCTGATACCAACTATAACGACCCATACTTTACATACATGGTTATTAATTCAAAATTGAAGTACAATTATTACAACATATAACAAAACCATGAAAGGACCGTATAGGTATAGTGTCTTTAGAAACTGGGAAACATAAACAACTGGTTCATAAAGCGTCTACACTGCCTCCCATTTATTTCATCATATCTCGAGTCCCTTTTTGGCATATCCTACTTAATAACCTTCTTCCTGACCTGGGGAAAGAAAACATACAAAAGGGTGCGCTCAAATTCTCAGTAAGGGTAAACAAAAGAAATATCAATTACATCATATTCATAAGAACATAACATTTTGGAAATCTTACCCTGCAAAAGAGATCATAATTTCATAACATGGGATAAATCATGGTAGTGAAATGTAATCACAATAATCATAACTTAAAACACGAAGCTTTGTGTCATACACACATAATCATAGAGAATCATTTCTTATTAGTCAATACTTATTGCCAAGACTATCTTAGTGGAAAAAGTCCATTTCTGAACCGAGTTCATTCCTCATTTCAGTCTTGTTTCTCTGAACCGGTTTAACCTGCCGTTCCATCCATGTCTATCTCATGAGATATAAAATCTTTACCCAATTCATTGGAGGTAGATATAGGTCCCACCCATCTCATAATTATACCATTCTTATGTGTGCCACAAAATCATAAACCATACATCATAGCATAACCCATGTAATAAAAATGGGATTCTTAAACATCGTGACATCATAAAACAATTCATATAAGATAAAGGAATTCATAAAAATAATTCCATCACAAAATAATCAAATAAATGTAATAATAGGGATAGAAATATAACCCTTTATTATCTTAGATGGAAAATAATTTTGATAAAACACTTGAACTCCATTCTTGAGGAAAATATCCTTTCTACTTTAAAAACACTTTTCCTTTATTAACATGTCATACAATTATAAACTAAAAGAAGTTGATTAAAAATAAACTTGAAAACTTGTAAAGGAAGCTTCTTGGAAATAATTTTTTAAAAATCCATTCATTCCGTATAAGTTAAAAAAAACATTCTTCTCGTACTTTTGTCGGAAAAGTCAAAAAGTACCTCGTACGAAAAACGACAAAAGATTCCTTTCACATCTTTTAATAAAAACTCACCGAAGGGTAAAATTGGATTTAAACAATTTTATGTGGATGGAAATAATATTACATATTAAGGAAACATGGATGTGGATGATAAAATACACCCCAGTAAATACCAAAGTATAAACAATCTCGGATAAAAATGAGATTGTGATATTTTCCCTTACCTTAAGTCCGATTTGCTTCGTAAGTGTCTGAACCTCCTGTATAATGATTTAAATAATGTTATTGACTTATTACAGAATCATACTTATTGTTATGATATCATATATGGTCATATTCTTAGCTTATTATTAGTAATATTTCATTGCTACTTGTTATTCGGGTGTTTATTACTTTTTGTTCTTATGCGTGTTTTGTCGAATAAATTCTTATTCTTCTTTTTAGGTTATAGATACCTCATTTCCAGAATGATATTAGTGTAATATATATCATATTTATTCACTCAATTCATTTATATAATCATTATGCAATGAAAATCATGTAGAACGAGTCGCATCACATCGTGGAGACGGTATTCCGTACGTACGCACGAGCGATGATATCATTCCCATGATCGTGGAATTGTATTAGAGTGTATGTATACTATTTCAGAATCAATATCACTTTACAATAATCATATTTATTCATTATTTACACCATTATACCCATCCAAGTAAGGTGGTGGTGGAAAATAGATTACACCACGGCGTGGAGACGGTATTCCGTACGTACGCACGCGCGGTGATTTTGTTTTCCGTAGGATGGATAGATGGTGAAATAGGGTTGTTTCATACTTATAATAAAATATCAGTATATGAGTGATACTAATGTTATTAATTCATAATTAAAAAACTAAATAAGAATAATTGGAAGAAGAAATAAAGTTGAAATAATCGTTAACAGACATTACCTCTTCTTTGAAGCGCTTCTTTGAGGCCTCCTTTTAGGGCACTAAAATTGGTCTTTGAAGAAGACCAGAACCTATAGGATGTTTCTAGGGAAGTGGAGAGGAGAAATTGTCAGGGGTTTGCCGATCTTGAAGGCTCAAAGTGGTGTGAGGAAGAGATGGAGGAGGTGCCCTTTTATAAGAGAGGAGAGGGTCACCTTTGGAAAAACTAAAAAGATTATTTTATTATAAAGCCATATTCGGTTTTAAATAGCTCAAAATTGATTTATTTAGAAGCTAAGGTGGGGATGGGTCTAAATCCTCTCATCCAATATAATTTGGACAAGTTTAGTTTACTATTTTAACCTTATCATTTAGATTTAACTTTAAGTTAGATAATTTTACTTTTACCGTGTCTTTTTGTGTTCTTACACTATAAGGTTAATAAACTTACTATAATAAGCCAAACGAACCCCAAGTTGTTTATTATTAATATATATAACCTTATATAAGTCATTTGGCCGAAACTTATATTTTTAGGAATAAAATAACAATTAATAATATAATATTTGTTTTAAAAACTATTTTATGTCAATTTTGACACTATTTAGTAATTGATTTTTGTAAAAATCATAACAGAATGATTAGTTCTAAAAAAGTTAATTAAATAAATACTAACATGTCATATTAACTTATAAAATTAGTGGAATTCATAAAAAGTCTCAAATTAAATTTATTTGGGTATTTATAACATCAATTATGTCAATATTTCATTAATAAGATAATTAATGCATCATCTTTGTGTCATAAATAAATTAAATTATTTAATGTCTAAAAATTAAAAATAAAATACCATTATGTAGGAAATATTTTTAGCTTTCTAATTAATATTTATAGTCGAATTTATCTTATGTATAACCCTACTGATAGAATGCTCACCGTTATGACTTTACATTGTTTTAATTTTCTATTGCCTAAGCCGAAACTGTTATTTTTTTAAACACATTGTTTTTGTTGATTTATGATTCATAAATGATAAAAACGAGATTTAATTAATCTCTCAATCCACTGATCCCTCTACTCCTCTTCCTCTCTCAAACCCGACTCCTCGAGTCCCCGCGCGTAAACCATAAACCCTTCAATCCTGAAATGGAGAAAACCAAGCTACCTAATGTCAGAGATACCAGTGACAAGCCCAAGGTTAAGAAGTAGAAGACCACCACTGAATCCAATATAAGTGGAGTTAGAACAAGATCCACGAAGAACACAGTGAACCCGCATCTATTACATAGAGAAATAGTCATCGAAAGAGAGCTATGTGCAGAGTGGCTGATGACCAGTAAGTCACTAGTTCTAAAGGTACTAGAGGAACAAGGATGGATAGATTGTTTTTAGAATAATAACGGGCATTACTACCCGAAGTTAGTGAAGGAGTTTTATGCCAATGTTAATTATGAAAGATCTGATGAGGATAATGGGATGATATCCTTAGTAAACGACAAGGAGATAGCGTTTTCTTCGGCTAAGTGGGCAGAGATCTTAAAAGTCCCACATGAGGGCGATTATGGTTATTCATCCAAAACCATTCCTACTTATAGTGATGTTTTTAGCTATGATGTTGCTTTGGAAGAACTAAATGGTAGTGGAAAGCAAAGGAAGGTAGTAGCTGCTTAAATGAATGGAGAGAACGAGCTACTGTTCAAATTTCTTCAACATGTTGTAAGTCCAAGAAGGGGAGATTTTGCAAACCTAAGGTATCAGGACATTTACCTATTACATCTGATGAGGAATAGAGTAAAGTTCAACCTGTGTAGGCTGATTATGATCCGAATGGAAGATATGACCAGTGTAAAATCAAAGACAAATGCACTATTCTATGATAAGTTGATTTCAGTCATGATTAAAGGAAAGGATGCAGATGAGTCTCAGGATGAGACTGAAGTGGTTAAGGACAATTTTTGGGTTACTATCATCACTTGAAAGTACATGAAGATAATCTGGAACCCTTAGAGAAAGTAGTGGGTGTCAGATGATGGAAGAGTCTATGAAAAATTCAATCCAGTGGATCAACCAAGTAGGCTAAGGGATATAAGAGATCCACGCCTAGGATCTGATGAGGAAGAGCCAGAGTACAGTGATGAGTCTGATGACTCAGATGAGGAGGATGGATCTACAGGAGATGGAGGAGATCCAGACCTACCTCCCAGTCCTAAGGCTGTAACAGTTTCTCAAGTAAAGACTGTTGGTGATGAGGAAGACCAGCTCAATTTGAACCCTGAAGAGACTGCTCAAGGCAGTGAAGCAGAAAAGGATTTAGAAAGTAAAGGACCAGGATTTGGAAGTCCTGAAAAAATCATCTCACCAGGCCTTAGTCCCTTGATAGGGAATACTGTTATGATAGTATAGGAGATCTCAAAATAAGTCAGGCAAGAGGAAAAGGTTGAGGAAAATAGGCTTGAAGAAGTTGCTGATGATTCATTAGAAGATGAAGTGACTGAAATGGCAACTGTTGATGAGAATGAGGCAGTGGCTGCAGTGCTAGTTGATGTTGAGGAAGAAGAGATGGATGAAGATCAAGATGGAGTGGAAGAAGCTCAAGTTGAGGGGAAGCAACCTGCTTCCCTTGGTTCAGTTTCTGTACTGTATGACCTAGAGGGTTGGTCATCAGATCCAGGGTACATGATACTTGGACTCAATTATGGAGATTCTGATGAGGAATACCAGCCTCAAAGGGAGTCTGTTATCCTTCCTGAAAGTATTCCAGTAGTTGTGGCTGCCAATTTGGCAACCAAGGAGAACCTTGAGTCCTTAAAGGTTGAAATTAAAGAGGCAGTGAGAGACTCAGTGGCAGATTTGAATAATAGCCTTGTTGAAGAGCTAAGGAGTGTGGAGAAATCCTTGGAGCTATCTCTGGGATGTGATGTGTCTAGTCCAGTCAAAGAAATGATGAATGAGATTAAAGTGTGCCATACTCAAATTGAAAGCTGGAAAGGAGCTGTGGTTTCTCTGAGACAATCGGTTGCTTCATTAAATACCATGAGTAGTTCTCAAAACCCAGTGAATGCTAAGATTTGATACATCAAAGAGGTAGTCAAGAAGTTTGTGGAAGTTTTTGAGGATTTTAAGACATCGATCAAAGAACATATGAAAATTCAGGATGTACTTGTTCAGAAGGTGATTGGTAACTTGACTCAGTCTTTCAAAGAGACAGTAGCTTTCTCAGTCAAACCCCTTCCATCATCTAGCTCCTCTGTGAACATTGAAAAGATTAGAAATGTGATCCAGGAAAAATATGTTAAGGCTAATACCAGTGGCACCTCTAATTCTCAGGTGATTTCTACCACCAGGGAAGTCAACAATTATGTTCGTGAACACTTGCGAGTAGCTACTGCTACTCAAGAAGCCATTAAGAATAAGGTGTATTATTACTTTGAGAAGATCTATACCAAGCAACAAATAACCAACCACTTCAAGCTTTTGGTAGAGAATATGAAGCTGCCTCCAGTGACTCAGGCATTGAGGGAGTAGGTAAGAAAACTGAGAGAATTGACCCCTGATTTGGATAATTTTTTAGAGA
The DNA here is from genome assembly GCA_963277665.1 of Viscum album. Lineage (NCBI taxonomy): Eukaryota > Viridiplantae > Streptophyta > Magnoliopsida > Santalales > Viscaceae > Viscum > Viscum album. The sequence continues at coordinate 1,052,766,984 of OY728131.1, read as the reverse complement.
ATAAAGATGATTTTCTGTCTTCTATGGAGAGGGGAGGTGGAATCATTATGGACTTTCATAATTTTCTACTACCCTTATTGAATGTGGACAGTACACCTATCATAGTTCGTCCTGCTTTACCAACTTCAGCTCAGTCTGCTTTAGTTCCTCAGATGTCTCCAGTCCAAGCCATTCAGAGCCTCTCACCTATGATTCCTCAGAAACCTACTACTTACCGTCCAGGAACAATTTCAGTAGCTCAAGCACCTATGGTTATCACCAGAGTTCCTAAGCCTTCTCCTGCCTCTACAGAACCTGAACCTTCTCATCCTAAAGGAAAATCCCAAGCAACCGATGAGGATGTGGATTGATTGTGGCTTAGATTTTTGATAGGGATCCTTTTGTAACTTTTTGTGTATTTCTCTTGTAACTTTTTGACTCAAGTAATACATACCCTTTTCTAACTCTGATCACTTTCTGTGTTATGTTTATCTCTGATACATTATTTATCTATTTTTTCTAATCACAAAGGGGGGGAGTAATAATGACCATCATGATATTCATTATGGCTACAAAGGGAGAGAAACCTATGATACATCTCTATCATTATTCATACTAAGAATCTGTTATATTTTACCACTGATCATAAATGATTTTTGTGCATTACCTTTGATATATCACTAATTATTCTGATTTTCCTATGATACCTTAATAATTATTTTGGATCACCTCTGATACTTTACTAATTGTTTTGGGTTATAATATCATAAGTTGTGATTATCAGAAAGGGGGAGATTGTTGACCTCACATGTTTTGATAATCCCAATTATGATTTAATATATTTTTATAATCTCAAATAATATATATTCTTCTATTAATTATAATCTCATAATGATATTGAGTTAATAAGAATATCAAAATAATCATTGGAATATGCTTTTCCTATATTTATCTATGTATATAATTGTTCTAACTTAATCTGGAAATATCTTGCATAGAACAGATCATTGTTAAGGGATTAGGTCACTGATAGACCAAGTCTTCAGGTCTACCATTACAAAGCTCACTGATATGCAAAGGTCACCAGTACAGATAGCTATCGATAGACAAAGGTTACCGTTAGAGTAAGTGTTTTGTGATACAAGGTCACTGGTACAGAGCTACCGATACACTAAGTCTACCGATATAGACTTAGTCTGCTTTTCATAACAAGAACTACCTGTACAAGCAATTTACCGATACAAACAGAGCTACTGACAGACAGCTACTGTTAGAATCCTACTGATACAAACAAACCGAGTCACCGATATAAAACAACTACTGGTACAAGCCAGTTACCAATGGACAGTGCTACTGATACATCCTAGCTACTAATTCAGGGAAGATGCTGATTCAATAAAGCTACTGATACAAGGAAGCTACCACAACAACTTCTACTTATACACAGAGGCTACTGCTACACAGAGTGACAACTACTGATACAACAACAGACCTACAAACACAAGTCCACCGTTGCAAGCACACTGATACAATGAGAAACTGATGAATAACAATCACCATTTCTTTAACTCTACTTATCTTTGTTTATATAAAAATGGGCATATTTATGATTTTAATGAATCTGGTATTAATTAAATGTTGTATGCTAAATGTTAGGGAACCGTACCTCGTACCTATAGATAAAATCATCCTCTTTATTGGACCACATGTGCTATAATAAGAAGGACAAAGGGAGTTCATAGAAGGGTGTGTGAAAAAGTGGAGACAAGGTGGTAAAAGGCTGATACACAAAGGTACACCTGAGCCAAAAAAAAGAAAAGAGGACTTATTTCTGGAAGCCAAGGAAGAGTGCTGAGCTACATATTGTACTGAAACCTCAAGCAAACTCATTCACGAAGGAGTATGTAAGAGAAACCACGACACTCTGTTTTCTCAAAAAATTCCAAAAGGACTCAAAAACCTCATTTTCTCTAACCAAAAGGAGTCCATACCTACATTACTACCACACAGAGCATTATAAACTCATCTCAAATATTATTCACTCTGTTGTGATTCATTTATTTACATTTTGTGTACTGTGTGTGTGTGTCTCTGTTTCCCTGAAACACACACAGTCTCCTGAGCATAACTGAAGTGTTTCTAAATACTTTCTCAAACTCTCTAAACTCTTTCATACCCCACTGTGAATTCTGGTAGAGGTCGAGTGTGACCTGGATAGCCTGCGTGCTATTGATTTTCCCACGAATAACTGTGGTAGAGGTCGTACGACCTGGACAGTCTGTGTACTGGTGTTTACCCCCGATCCAGGGTGTGGATCAAAAGTTTATATAAACTGTTTAAGAGGACTAAGTCTCAACTTGAGACTGAACCTCTTGGTTAATCTTGCTGTGTTATTTCAAACTATGTTTTATATTCTGCTGCTAAGTAATTTAAATTCAAATATGTGTTAAAGTAACTCTGATAGTTAAATTAGCAAGTGTTTGTAATTATTGTAAGCCAGTAAGTTAGTTTCAAAAGTCAAATTAATCTTTAGATTAAATTGACCGAGAACTAATTAATCTTTGAGAAGCTAATTGAAAATTTATAACCTTTACAAATTCAATACTATTTAACTTATATGTAATTTGGGGGATTTTAATCCTAAAGTTTTTAACAGAATTTTTTTTAATTGGAACTCAAGTCACCCCCCCTCTTGAGTATCCACTCCGACCAACATAATACAATAATCAGAAGGGGTTGCTAATGGTTAACCATATTATATACATATATCATAAGCATACTAAAACTTAAAGGGAAACTAAAAAGAAACTCCAGTTGATCCAAGAACCAATGGTCCCTTACCTTCTATCCCAAGCCAATGACCACTAATATCTAGCTCTTGAACCTGGGTCTTTACCTGAACGTAAGAGCATAAAGTCTACATGCATCCCAAAGGGCTCATGTAGGGTGTGAGAATGAGTCCCAGTAGGGTACCAACCATGTGTGAATACCTTATATTTGTGATTCAACATGTGTAACTATGAATAAATACATGCATATAAATAAACACACACTTCACCAGTGCTCAAAATCCACCAGGAAGTTGTTACCTGCCTCAACCAACACCAGAATGTCGTAGTAGAGAGGATCCTTATCCCATGGCACAAGGCATCCCCTAATGTCAAATAGCCCCAGCTGAACCCTCGTGTTCCACCTCTAAATTTCACTCGGAACCTAATTCCATCATTCCAGTAACTGAAGTATCAAAGGCACGACCAAGATAAATGGAAACCTAGTCCCAAAGACCCCTGTTCGAAAGCACTCATCTGCTTGAAGCCTAACTTCCAGAGGCACAATGATATTTGTCCTCAATGTAGAATCACCATTGGCTCAAATAAAAATATCTCGATGAATGAGGATTCCCATCCTCCAAAATGATCCTAGCCCAATGGCCTCAAGCGCGGTAGGCCTCAACCTCAAACTGAAAGCCTCAACATTATCATCAGATGGCTCCTCACCATCCCTGTGGATTTCTGTGGTAAACACCCCCAAACCAATTACCTAAGCCGCACTATCAAGATCCTCTACCCACACGAGTGGTCAAAACCACCTCATCATTGAGTCAACTTGTGTGCACATGACTCCAAACGATGCTTTGGCCAACATGAGTGAGCGACATCGCCAATTTAGAGCATAATCCACACCATGTCTGACACCTCATTCCCTTACGACCATGTCTCTCAATTCCTATGGACACACCATCCAATGTCATAGGCCATGCCCTTAACCTGACAGCCTTGCCACCTCAACCGACGACCATGTCACCTAACCGATGGTCAACACCACCCAAGTACCTCGATCCAAGCTCGTCCTGACAATCACATCGCATCAAATCTAGATGGACATCACCATCTCAAACCTTGTACTAAGCTCATCATGATCCCATGGATCTCAGATGTACATCACAAACAATTTATATATATAATCCACTTTAATTTAAATAAAACAATCCAATATAATTAATTAAACCACTAAAAAATAAATAAAGCAAATAAATTTAATATAAAGAACACCCTCGGCCTAACTACCCAAGGTTTCAAGACTCTCACACAGCTCAAACAACTTATCAAATTGAATGGACATGCCCACTAGCATCCCACAAGGGTTCAATTAATTAATTAAGAATAGACATCAAATTTAAATGGTCTCGCTCAACCAATACAATGACATGCTAAAATATGTACCACCTAAACACTCGTGAAATATCAAAGAAAGGTATAACCACCTACCTTGGATTCACAAACATATACATGTCTGATCTTACCCTTTAACTACAACCGATTTTGAAGAAATCAGTGTTTCCATCGAATGCCCTAAAAATAGGGAAAAACAACTCAAACAGATTTAGAGGAATACAAGGTGATAGTAAAGAATAAATGATTCATGGGTGAGGATATCCTTACCAAGATGGATCCAACACTGCAAACGACTTGAAGAATGAAGGTCGGATGGAGGAGATGGATCAAATCCAAGGAGAGGAGGAAAAAGTGGGTTCCTCCTTGCTGTATGCAGCCCACATAGGAGAATAAAGGAGAAATGAAGAAATAAGAAGAATATAAAAAGTCATAAATTAACCAATTTAATAGGAACCATGGTTAAATCAAATATTTTTCCAAACTGTGCGACAATCGTGCAAGCTACAATGTGAAGGTACTGCCTAAGTGGCACTACCCGTGCTGCTTGCACATGATTTTCTCTAAACGTGTGAAAGTCATGTGAAAGACCTATGAAAAAAATAAATACTTCTATACATATTCATGTGACCTAATCTATATAGTTTTTCAACCCATGCGACAGTATAAAATTGGGTTGCACAGTTTTCACTGAGAGGCCACACGGTTTACCTAAACCGTGCGTCTCAACCTATAACTTCCAAAACAGAGCCTTCGGGCCTTCGATGCACCTGAAAACCATAAAAATACCTGATACACTTTCCAATACTCTAAAACTATCCAAAAAAAAACATATTAGTCTGTTAGAAAACTTGAAATTAGGTTTTGATGATCAAAAAAGAAATTGACATACCCTCCAATTCCAAAAATTCAAAAAGGGAGAGGTTTTCAACCCGCTCTAAAATATACGAGATGTTACACTCACATCATAACTTTTACCAATGACTTAAGTAGATATGGTTATGTCTACTTGATGAGCTATAAGTCTGAATCCTTTGAGAAATTCAAATAATTCAATAATGAATTAGAGAATCAATTTAGAAAGAAGATAAAGAAGCTTAGATATGATTAAGGAAGAGAATATCTTAACCAAGAGTTTATCTAGTTTTTATGAGAATTTTAGATTTTTTCAACTCACTACACCTTACACACAACAATGTAATAGTGTTAGTGAAAGGAGGTATCATATCTTGCTAGACATAGTGTTGGAGTTGGTGTCTTAGAACCAACTGTTTGTACTTTGATTACATGTATATTCATTGTGTTGAATATTAATAAAACTTATTATTACATATTTCTCATTTTTATACATGAATCTAATGTAATAATGTCCTAGAGTATATTTCAAATTAATAAGATCACAATAGTTCTCCGCTATGATAAGATCTTGATGTGCTATGATGATATTCTTAAATAATGTTTTGTAGTTGGATAACATAAAATGATAATACACATAGTACATAGACTATTAGATGCGAGTACTCATATTAAGATGATGATTATTCTCATGAAGTTCACACTTGGTAATCTCTAAGATGATAGATTATGTGAACAAACCCACCATTAAGAATTATGAATGTATTGGTGTCATTGGATATTCCTATATGTGAGGGTGTGTGATAGTCCTTAGACTTTAAGATTATTATTAATGCATGTTACAACTCACGTACTTTGATGTATTTCATAAACCATGATGATAATAGTTCATGGAAAAGTTGGATGAGTTGGGTGCATCACAAGTGACACGTCATTAATGGATAAGTTGAGGAAAGATTTGTCCCTTCCATCTTTATGGAAGCTGATATCTCAAATATTTGATTAGAATAGAACCGTCACACTAAATTTTATGGTCTTGGTGTAATGATGTGTTATAGTTTATATATTCATAGAAAGATGTATCAAGAAAATAGGTTGATGAAATTGTCATGCAACCTACTTGATTAGATATTGTGATAAATGGAGTATATTAAAAAGCGAGTGTTCATATGTGGTTGTCATCATTGTGACATTAAGTTATTTTTCTTAGGTGCCTTGTCCCATTTCTAGATAGCAATCTTAGACTTTAGGCAAACCCACCTAATGCCAATGAGAAAGAACCCTAGAGGGTCACACACGAAGTGTTTCTATTGATCTTGATTAAATTCTATTTGAATTTAATTAATAAAATAAATATTCTTGTCAATACTGAGCAATAATTTTATTCAAGTTATATTGATCGCATAAATTAAGTAAATATTTATTCGTAGACATTTGAATACAAATATATTTGTTTATTTTATTGAATATTTAATAAGTATTTATTCGTCGGTATGTGAATGAAATATTTATTTATGAATAAAAAATTTATTTAGGTATTCAATAAATACCAAGGAGTTTGAACTAACCAAGACCGCTTCTAGTGATAAAATAATTATTTATAAGTTGGTAAATATTATTTATCAATTTGCGCAAGTTGGAACACCAAAAAATAATAATAATAGTATTATGTGGCATGAGGTTTATTAAAGGTTTTAAATATTATTTAATGGATAACATGAAATTAAATAATATTTTAACTTAAACCCTAAATCTATAAATAGATGGATATTTCTATTATGTATTGCATCTAAAATTGAGAAAAGATAATTGTTGCACACAATGAATTCTATCTCGACTCATTCTCTCTCCATCTTAAGAACAAGAAGTGCAAGAGAGATTTTTTCAAGACCGATGAATGATCGATCAAGAAAAAATAACATAAGACATTTGATTCACTGTGCTAGCACTCAAAGATTGAGTGATGTTGCTTGAAGATCATTAGAGCATGTGTGAATCACCTTTATAGGGATTCTATCCTTGGATCCTCACAACACAATGAAGGCAATTCGAAAGGTTCTTTTTAGATGATCGAAATTCATTAATGAAGAAAGTTCCTAAACCCAGATATTTATTTTTTCAGATATTAAATAAATTAATTATAAATTTGACGTGAAATATCCTAGCTCATGGTTTCATGCGATGATTATTAAAATAAATTTTAATAAATCTCCCGCCAATGCACACTTACGTTGTGCCCAAAACCAACAAGTGGCATAATAGGGGTCATATTTAAATTTATAACTATTTATTTGATTGTTGATATATGCACAATTGTGGTTATATTTTCATTTCATGTTATTCATTTTTTAATCTGATTTGAATTAACATGTTATTGACATATTAATCATGTTCATTATGTGTTTCATTTTCTTAAAGGTTTAAGAACAAATGAACAATGACCAAAGATGCCATCAGGAAGTGTCAAATCTTTGGCTGATAAAATCGGGTTACACGATGTGTAACCAGAGTACACATCATGTACCCATGTGCATTGTACATGAATGCGCTAAATATTTAATTACACACGGTGCATTTATTGAACACCCATGTGTTGATCGGGCCAACCTGATACACAACAAGAAGATACATGGCGTGTGACTGGCATGTATACACTTTATAGTCTGGCCGAGTTAACACACTGAATCTCTAGAAGCATGACTTAGATACGTGACAACCAAGATACAAAATGTGTATCTGGATTGTACGTGTCATGTAGTCTCCCAATTAATAATAGAATTAATTTACATTAAATTGACAATTATAGCATTAAAACCTTAATTTATTGATTGAAACCTATTGTGTGTTTGATAATTTAATAATGATTTTAAAGATTTTTAAATACTTAATTAACTTATTGTAATAAATATGACATTATTGGTGTTGTTGTTTATTTTCCATGAATGCCATTAACGATGAGTATCTTCAATTAAGTTCAAATGATCATTAATATGAAATATAATTAATTAATTAATTAATGAATGAAAGTGGGTTTATCATAATAATAAAGAACGAATAAAGAAATAAATGCTAGCCAATTACTTTTTTCCGTATTCGTTGCATGTATGACTGATCATGAGCTTGACCAAGACCTATGTATGCATTGACATTTATTTACTTTAATTTATTATAGGGGATTATAATTATTTAATATTAAAATAAATGACAGCTTATGAGTCATCTCTCCCTCCATTATTATACAAGACCTATGTTACCAAGGATATTTATGTAATCCCTTTTAACCAATAATTTGGTTCCCCTCACCCACACGTGAGTAATAAATACTTGTAATTAATAAAGCATCCCAGGGTGCATGGAGGCAGTTAAAGATGGAACTATAATGATTCCAACTTGGTGATACATAGATATACGAGTGAAATGTTGTAACTCATGCCATGATCGACAAATAGAGTTATTACTATAGGTTATAGGTTGATTTAATGTCCGCTCATTAAATAAACCGTTAGATGAGCTCATGATCTGATCATTTACTTTATTTATTTATTTATTTCTATGCATTATTTATTTTATATATGCAAGAACACAATCAAATAAATTAATGAATTAATATACAAAGATGGAAATTAAATAAATGGATTATGTGTAAATGTTTTATCCAACATGGTTAATTAATTAAGCAACATCCACTTAATATTAAAAAGACATGTAAATGATAAAAAAAGATAAAATTTATGTATAAATTAATTAAAATACCTCAACCAAATATTAATTTAGACAAATTATTCCATTACTTTATTGATAATGAAACCATAAAACTAAGTGTAGTACATGGCCAAAGTCTGGACACTTACTTTTATCAGGGAGTTCTCATGAGAGTTTTTGGTTGACTTAACCAAACTTGTATTGGGTTTAATAAACAAAATATATTCAATAAAAATTTGGAGGCAAGTTTTGAGGAAATCCAAGTTAGGATTTCAAGATAGGGGAATCCACTCAATAGATCAAGGAGTTTCAAACCTGAAGTTAACAAGACCGCCTACCTAATTACTTTCTTATGGTTTTCATGGCCAAAGTCTGGATCATTAAGAAAACAAATGGAGATCCTTGCTACTAGAATTTCATCATAACTAGACATTCTGAGTTAAATGGTAAAATCTATTGAGAATTAAAAATAGTGGGAGATTTAATAAAAATCAATTAATTTATTATTTCTTAAAAAAATTGTAATCAAACAAAGTACTAATAATCTTCTTCTTTTTAATTATATAATAAAATGAAAAGTTCATCACCTACACTATCCCTATGATAAATAATGGATAAATACAACTTCCTAACTGGAAGTAACTTCTATGAGTGGTTTAGACACCTTTGGGTTGTGCTATACCTTGAACAAAAATCTTACATGCTAGAATCCTCAATGCTTGATCCACCTGCTAAGAAGGAAAGTGATGAATAGTTCCTTGTCTATGAAAAAAATTTGAGTTATGTGATTGACATTCAATGTTTGATGCATTCATCTATGTCTAGTGAACTCATGAAGTCTCATGAGATCATGGATGCGTATAAAAATCTTGGGCACCTTCGTGGTCTTTACTAGGAGAGAGCTATCCATGAATGGTTTGAGATATCCAAGGCACTATTTTAGAGTAATCTTGGAGAGGGTTCCCCAGCTAGGCCTCATGTAGTCAAGCTCATTATCTACATTGAGTGCCTAGAGGTTCTAGGGTTTAAACTCCCCGAAGAACTGGGCATCGATATCATTATGGAATCATTCCCCCATAGATTATCTAGATTTTTTGTAAATTTTAATCTGAACAACATTGAGAAGTCTCTGCCAGATCTTCTTACTCTCATTCTCCAAGTAAATAAGGATACGAAGCGTGAAAGGCCTTCTGTCCTTATGGTGAAAAAATAGAAAGGGTAAGTGAAGATATTTAAGCTCAAAGATTCTTCACACCATTATAATAAGAGGAAGATAAAGAGGCAAGTAAGGGAACAAGATGTTGTCTATTTCATATGTGGTAAGAATGGCCACTGGAAGAAAAATTGCACCCAACCAAAGAAGCAAGGGGAAGATTCAAGTACATTTGTTGTCGAGTGAAATTTATCTGTTTCTATAAATTAGGTATTAGATACATCTTTTGGTGCTCACATATGTATTCAAATACAAGAACCAAGTAGATTTAGAAATATTGACCAAGGGGAGGTAGATCTACAAGTATCCAAATAAGCTAAACTTGCTATTGTAGCTATCGAGGACTACCACCTCATGTTGCAGACCAAAATGATCTTGGTTTTAAAGGGTTTTTATTATGTGCCTTTAGTTTCTAAAAACATTATTTATATATCCAGACTAGATACAGATGGATTTATTTTCAAATTTTGGAATAAATGTTGCTTCTTTTATAAAGATAACATTTTTATAGTAAGACACATTTAAATAACGGTCTTTATGTGTTGGATGACATGAACCAAGTAATGAAAATCGACAACAAATTTACTTTACATGACTCGTACCACACCCAAATTTGACATCACTGGATAAGTCATGTGAATGAAAAACACTTGACTAAATTACATCAAGATGAATATTTAGATTCTTTTGAACTAAAATCACATGGTGTATGTCACACATGTTTATAAGGAAAAATGACCAAATCCCCATTTATTGGGAAATATGAAAGGGATAAAGAGATTATTGAATTAGTTCATATCGATGTGTGTGGACCATTTCCTGTTGAGTCAAGGGGTGAGTATTCATACTTCATAACTTTTACTAATGATTTTAGTAGATATGGATATGTCAACTTAATGAGGTATAAGTGAGTTTCTTTTGATAAATTCAAGGAATACAAAAATGAAGTTGAGAACCATCTTGGTAATAATATTAAGAAACTCTGCTCAGAACATGGTAGATAATATATTAATCAAGACTTCATTGATTATTTATGAGAGTTCGGGATATTATCTCAAATTAATCCTCCTTATACGTCTCAGTGGAATGGTGTAAGAAAAAGGAGGAACTGCATATTGTTAGACACGGTGAGATCAATGATGAGTCATGCAAAGCTTCCATTATCCTTTTTAGGATACATGCTACAAACAACAACATACATACTACACCGAGTGCCAACTAAAGCAACATATGATATACCATAACAATTATGGAATGGAAAGAAACTTGTGTTTTCTTGCTTACATGTGTGGGGTTGTGAATAATTTGTTAAGGCCTCATCAGGTAATAAGATTGTACCCTGATGTACAAAGGGTATCTTTATAGGATATCTTAAGGAAATAAAGGGATACTACCTATAAAATCTTTCAGAAAAAAGGTTGTGGTTGACATACATCCCACATTTCCTAAGGATGATCTTATCTCTAAAATAGATAGTGGGAGCAATATAGACTTCAATAAAGTCCAGGATTAAGATACACAAGAGTCGGAATAGGAACAAATTCCACAAATCCCCATGGAAGAAGAAATTGTTCCAGAGATACAATTACTATTTAGGAGTACTAAATAAGTTAGAGAACAATAATGGTATGGATTTCTATTCATCGAGGATGGATAATAATTATTAATTGATAATAATGATCCTCTAACTTATAAGGAAGCAATAAGTTGTATAGATGTTTCCAAGTGGTAAGAGACAATGAATTCAGAAATAGATTCTATACCAAAACCAAATATGGATTTTGGTCAACCCTTTAGTATATGTAAATCCCGTTGGTTGTAAATGGGTATTAAATAATAAAATAGACATAGAAGGATAAGTCGGTACCTATAAGGCACGACTGGTTGCAAACGAGTTTAAACAACGTCAAATCATTGACTATATTGGAACCTTTTCACCGGTTTTAATGAAAAAATCCATCAAAATTATAATTTCCATTGAGTATTTCCATGATTATGAGATTTTGAAAATGGATATCAAAACATCCTTCCTTAATGGAAACCTTTAGGAAGATTTCTATATGAAACAACCCTAAGGGTTTATGACTCCAAAGGATGCCAACAAGGTATGCAAGTTGTAAATATCCATTTACAGATTAAAGAAAACATCCAGGTCATGGAAAATTCATTTTGATGAGGCCATAATTAAATTTGGTTTCATAAATAATTAATGTGAGTGATGCGTCTATAAATGGTTTAGTGGGAGTGTAGTCATTTTATTAATAGTATATGTTGGTGAAATATCACTCATTGAAAACTAAATATCAGTCTTACATTATGTTAAGGTGAGGTTGAATAAATGATTCTCTATGAAGGACTTGGGAGAGGTAACATATATTCTTGGGATCAAGATCCATCATGATAGATCTAAGAGGTTACTCAGCCCAAGTCACTACTAGAAATATAACCTTTCCCAACGATTCTATACCAACAGTTTGTAAAAACAATTGGTATAGGTCCCCTTTCCCAACGGTTTGGCCAAACCGTTGGAAAAAGTCCACTTTGAGGCCACTTTTCCCAAAGGTTTGTCCAAACTATTGGGAAAGGGTGGCTTTCCTAACGGTTTAGCCAAACTGTTGGAAAAATTATACTTTTTGGCCACTTTTCCCAATGGTTTGGCCAAACCGTTGGGAAAGGGTATGGATTTCCTAACTTTGAGGCCACTTTCCCCAACGGTTTGGCCAAACCATTGGGAAAGGGTGGGATAGGTGCCCTTATTTTTTATGAGTACATTTATCGAATATCGTCAAATAAATCAATATATAAATTACATATATATATATATATATATATATATATTTATACAAATATATTCACAAAGGATACTCTAGGATAGTGGTAAAGTCATTGATATATAACGTGGAGGTTGTGGGTTCAAACCTCCACTGGAAATCTTTTTTATATATTTACCTATCCCAACGGTTTCCTAAAACCATTGGGAAAGACCTAGGGATTTTTTTCCAACGGTTCAATGAGAACCATTGGAAAAAACCATTCCCAACGGTTGGCTAAACCGTTGGCATAGGTTAATTTTACTAACCTATACCAACGATTCTTTATAAACCGTTGGGATAGGTTTTCCCAGTGGCTTACTTCCCTACGGTTTTCAAAATCGTTGGTATAACATATACCAACGGTTCTACAGGCTTTCCCAATGGTTCAAAACTATTGGGAAAGACCCCATTTCCAGTAGTGAGTCAAAGTACCTACATTTACAAGATGCTTAAGAGATTCAGTATGAAAAAATCCAAGAGGGGATTTTTTCCAGCATCACATGACATTCATCTTTCTAGGAAAATGTGTCCTTAGATGCATGAGGAAAGAAAAATAATGACAAGGATTCCATATGCATCAGTGATTGAGTCAGTCGTGTATGCTATACTATGTACTAGCCTATATGTTGCTTACACATTAAGTGCAATAGGAAAATATCAAGTTGATTCAGGTGACCTCTATTGGATGGAAGTAAAGACTATCCTTAAGTTTCTAAGGCATAATAAGGATATGTTCCTTATTTATAAAGGAGATTAAAAACTATTCATCAATAGGATATGAAGATTCTATTTTCTAAACTGATCAAGATGACATGAAGTCATAAATGGGATACATATTCACTTTGAATGGAGGTACTGTGAGATAAAATAGCTCAAAGATGGTTGTAGCTATAGATTCTACAGAAGAGTTTGAGTATATCGAATCTTTTATGATAGCTAAAGAAGCAGTATGGATACACAAATTCATCCAAAATATTGACATGTTACTTAGTAGTAAAGATCCCATCACACTCTATTTTGATAATACTGCAAAAGTGGCACTTGAAAAAGAGATAAGGTCACATAAGTGGATGAAGCACATAATTTAGAAGTATTATCTCTTGAGGTATTTTTCTTATAGAGATGAATTTATAGTGATAAGTATTTCCATAGAAGACAATGTGGTAGAGCCCTTGAATAAAGCCTTGAATCAGAAAAAACATGACTATCACGTGAGGTCTAGTGGACTAAGGGTCGTAGGTAGTTGTCTCTAGTCCAAGAGAGAGTTTTTTAGAGTTGGTTTCCTATGAACAACAATTTATACTTTGATTACATGTATATTTGATGTATTTAATATCAATAAAACTTCTTATTATATATTGTTTGTTGTTCTAAATGAATCTAATGTAATAATGTCCTAGAGTATTGATTAGTCACTGAAAGTGGCTAATATTCATTGTTAATATCTTTATATTCATTGTTTCAAAGTCCATAAACATTGTTTTTAGTGCATATATAAATAGAACTTCATTTCTCATCTTAAATGCAATTCATGTTTAAAATGCAAATTTGGGCCCAATAATTCATCTATTTGTGGACAACATTATATTCATTTTATGAATTTTATATTTTGGGATATTATTTATCACTTTATTTGGAACATTTTATCTTTTAGGTCCGATGGATGAATCCCAAGGGAAGATGGTGTTTTTTGCGCCTGAATGAAAAAATTTGCTGGAGAAAGCATAATGGGCCTAAGGCCCATCAAACAAATGTGGGGCCCTCAAACCAAGCCTAATGAAGCTCAAATTTTTACAGTAGAAAAAGAAAAATATGAGGATCATTTTATTCAACTGTGGCCGGAGCTAATTCTGAAGTTTTCATAATGATAAAGGGATATAAAGTTGAGATTTAAATGGTGGGCCCGACATTAACGCACATAAAGTTGTACCACCATTTCGACCATAACTTCCAAAAGGATGTGAAAAATGACCTGAAATTTGGACATATGATAGAGGAAACATGGAAGAAGATATTTGTCTTCTACGACCACTGATGATTCGGCCTCCTTCAATTCCAAATTCACACGTCAAAATGGTAGACAAATCTGAATGAAATTTCCGGGTCAACTTCGAAACATCAAAATCCCTTAATTTTCTCACCCTCCTTTTGACTCTCTAAATTAATGGGTATGGAATTTATTATGGTGGGGTTTCTATAAGGCTCCTAATATGACTATATAAGGAGCTGGTGGTGAAGGGAATTATCATCTAACATTTTTCTTTGAATCCAAGTTTTTTTGTTTCGTCCATTGTATTTCTTTCAATTGTAATTTACCGCTTTCATTTTGTAATGACATCGTCAATTTCCCTAATGTAAGTTTTTCTTTAACATTTAGTATTTTAATAAAATTTATTCTTATTCTTAACTTTTTATTTTCCTTTTCTTCACACATTGATACCGTTGAATCAAGGTGTGAATTTATTCACACCAGCACTTGTGAATTAAATCACACAATGGTGGAGTGTTCATTTTTCAATAATTTTCTTCTTCTTCAATTATGCCCCCGTAAGACTACATCCCACTTCCATTGGTATAATAGCATCAATGGAGGGCTACCCACTTAAGGGTTTATCCAAGGGAGTAGCAAGGTCAGGGATTTTATGTTATTTCATTGACTTTAATTTTTAAATCTGTTTGTTATTTTAAGATTTCCATTCGATGAGTTATGTTCTTCTTCGTCTTTTCCAAGTTTAACGATGACACATTTTAAGTGCTAGTACAATCTATTTCCTTTGATTGCTCAGTAAAGTGATCCTCAAAGTGAATTAGTGATTGACCTTGGAATTGTGTAGGGATTAAATTGGTGAATGATTTTGGAGAATTATCTTGTTGTTTGGGTACATCTTCAATTAATGACATGAAATTTTTAAGAAAAGAAATTTATCCAATCCAACCCAAGAGAAACCCTAATATCAACCCATCATCAATAATTGTTTAGTTCACATCATTTTCCTTATCTGTTATTTAAATTATATCATTAGTTCTACAATTAAATGTTAAACGGTCTTTAAATCAGGAGGAAATTAATTTTGGCGTCGTTGTCGGGGACCAAGTAAGTACCTTAGACCCACGTCTTCTTTTCTCACCCCAAATTCTCTATTCTCACCCTAATTTCTCTTCTCTTTTCCCCTTTCTGTTTCTGTGTGTCCAAAAAATCCCAAAAACAATTTTCAATAAACCCCAATGGATTATCCTCCAAAATAACCCTTCATAAACCAATTCTGTAATCAATTCAGAAATCAATATTGGAAAACACCTCATATAGGGAATTTCATTGACCAAACCTTAATTGAATACACCAAACCAGATGAGATGTAAAATCAATGGGATTATGATTGTTTAAAAGATCAATTTCCATACCTATCAAGAATGATTGAAAATATAAATAATGAGGAAGTCCTGGATGTACAAACATCTATCAACTCTAATCCTGAAAAAATTCTTGAACAATTGTGTAATAAAATGGAGATAATGAATTATGAGGTTTCATATTTGAGGTTAGAACTACAAAACTTTAAA
Organism: Viscum album; assembly: GCA_963277665.1. Classification (NCBI taxonomy): domain Eukaryota; kingdom Viridiplantae; phylum Streptophyta; class Magnoliopsida; order Santalales; family Viscaceae; genus Viscum; species Viscum album. The sequence goes on along the minus strand of OY728131.1, from coordinate 1,052,750,689 downwards.
ACATGTGAAGAACTCACCATAGAAATTGGGAATTCAGAGTTAGATAATGAATTGAATTGGTTAGGAAATGTTGAAAGTCAAGCTGAAGAGTGTTTAAATCAGGAGGAAATTGATTTTTTGAATTCAAAAGATAATAAATTGACATCATGGATGGAGTTTCATGAACATGGCTCCATTAGTGAATTTTTAGGACCAAAAATCACTGAACCATTGAGAGATATAACGAATATTGAGTCTATACCCACTCATGAAATTCAAATGGAAAATTTTGGGGATGAATCATCTTTTCAAAAGGAACCAATTCTTTCAAAATTTTTTGAAGAAGAAACAACTTTTGATTCAAAATTTCATTCTTCTTTAGGAAAATTCAATCAAACTGAACTCGATGATATGATAATTCCTTACCAACTCAAGAATCCCTCCATTTATGATAACCTAGACCATTCAATTATCATCCATTTTCATCAAGAATCCCAAAAAAGTGGAATCACCCTAGAAATATTAGGAAGGACTATAGATGAAACTCAATCAACCATTACCAAAATTCCTTGGACTTTCACACTCATTGTTGAACATGGTATTTCAAATGGCACAAATTCTAAAAAAATAATTAATCTCAATCACGTGGAAGTGGAGAAAAACGGGGTCCTAAAAATTTTTAAAGTTGGAATTGGATAAGTTGGGGGGTCTAAGTCAAGCTAACGACTTTAAATTAAGTGCTGCATGAGAGGTAACCCATGGCTTTTCATGTTTCCAATAAAGTGAATCATCTTTTTTTTTATTTTTTATTTTTCATTCAAAAAAAAATTACCATTGACTGTTGACGTGTTCTTTTTTTTATGAGTATGGATGGGTATAAAAGGGGAGTACCGTATTCATCTGTGTCACACAGTGTGATCCCTGAGTAATACCTTACCCAAAAAATATAAATAAGACAATGTATCATCAGTTTGATTTTTAAAATAAAAATAAAAATAAAAAAACAACAAAAACCATAAAAATGATGATACTTGGTATTAAATAAATCATTGTGTTGTTTGTTTTGTCTGGTTTGTTATTCTTTGTATAGTTTAGGGACTATTTTGGGTGATACATGTTCAATCAAGGAGGTGTCTACATTCCCTAAGATATCAAAGGAGTAATATGGAGCATCATGAACTTCAACTTCAAAAACCAGGTGAATTTGTTCCATGTTTATCATTTTCAATTTCCTCTTTGAACTCCTCTCCTACCCCCTTCTAAATTTTCTTTTCTTTAAACACTGGAGAAAATGTTATTCTAAGTTGGGGGGAGATGAAATAAAAAAATGATTTTTTTAAGAACATGCATGGAAAAAAAATTCCATTAACCTTGAACATGATAACACACATTGAAAACTCTGAAATTGGATATCAAATTTTTTTGCATGCCTTGATTCTGATTTTAATGCAAGTTTAAGTTCATGAGCATAGTTTTTGAAAAGTGCGATTGTCCGATGTGATTTTTCAAAGTTTACATTTTAATCCTCTTAATAAAAATTCCACAATGCATGTCTACTAGATCGTGGGTGTAAATTTGAGTTCTTAGTTCTCTTTCATTATAGCATAGGGCTCTGGGGTCACTTTTAGTTTAATTTGAGTATCAAAAAAAAAAAAAAACAAAACAAAAAACAAACAATTTTTTTTGAAAAATAATAATAATGACCACATAGAGAAATGTTTTGTCCAAATGTGTGGCGTCCAACACTTGGGGATCGTGACTCCATAGTTTTCTTTCCCAGAGTTAGGCTTTATATCTCTACCGTAGAGCATGGAATTGACAATATGTGTGGCGTCCGACACTTGGGGATCACGACTCTATAGTTGTCTTGCTCAGAGTTAGTATTTTCATATCTATTATGGTTAAAAAAATAATAAAAAATAATAAAAAAAATTAGATACTCATCTTAAGGTTTAATGTGATTCCCACCTAGCGCTTTCATTTTTTCCCCTTGAACAATAAAATGGACCCCATGTCTTTTTGTGATGCACAACACTTTATCATGCTTAATTGAAATTGGATGAAATGTGGTGATGAATTTTAACAAAGGAATGGGCTTGGGATTGGGATATTCTTATGGACCTAGCTTGTTTTAAATTATTTTGATGGGTTTCATAATTTTTTTGGTATGAGGTCTTTGGGTGAGCAATGTGTATTAAAATGTGTTTGGAAAAAGGGATTTGAATTTCATATTTGTAATATATTTTGCTTGGGACTAGAAAAACTCAAGTTGGGGGGTGTGATTAGTCACTAAAAGTAGCTAATATTCATTTTTAATATCTTTATATTCATTGTTACAAAGTACATAAACATTTTTTTATTGCATTATATAAATAGAACTTCATTTCTCATCTTAAATGCAATTCATGTTTAAAATGAAAATTTGGGCCCAATCATTCATCTATTTGTGGACAACATTATATTCATTTTATGAATTTTATATTTTGGAATATGATTTATCACTTTGTTTGGAACATTTTATCTTTTAGGTCCGATGGATGAATCCCAAGGGAAGATGGTGATTTTTGCGCTTGAATGCAGAAATTTTCTAGAGAAAGCATAATGGGCCTAAGGCCCATCAAACAAATGTGGGGCCCACAAACCAAGCCCAATGAAGCTAAAAATTTTACAGTAGAAATATAAAAATATGAGGATAATTTTATTCAACTGTGTACGGAGCTAATTCTGAAGTTTTCATGATGATAAAGGGATCTGAAGTTGAGATTTAAATGGTGGGCCCGACATTAATGCACATAAAGTCGTACCACCATTTCGACCATAACTTCCAAAAGGCTACATAAAATGACCTGAACTTTGTACAGATGATAGATAACACATGTAATAAGATATTTGTCTTCTACGACTACTGATTATTATGCTTAATTCAATTCCAAATTCACACGTCAAAATGGTAGACGAATCTGGACGAAATTTTCAGGTCAATTTCGAAACGTCAAAATCCCTTAATTTTCTCACCCTCCTTTTGACTCTCTAAATTAATGGGGATGGAATTTATTATGGTAGGGTTTCTCTAAGGATCCTAATATGCCTATATAAAGTGTTGGTGGTGAAGGTAATTATCATCTAACATTTTTCTTTGAATCCAAGTTCTTTTCTTTCGTCCATTGTATTTCTTTCAATTGTAATTTCCCGCTTTCATTTTGTAATGACATCATCAATTTCCCTAATGTAAGTTTTTCTTTAACATTTATTATTTTAATAAAATTTATTCTTCTTCTTCACTTTTTATTTTCCTTTTCTTCACACATTGATACCGTTGAATCAAGGTGTGAATTTATTCACACCAGCACTTGTGAATTCAATCACACAACGGTGGAGTGTTCATTTTTCAATAATTTTCTTCTTCTTCAATTCTTCCCCCATAAGTCTACATCCCACTTCCATTGGTAGAATAGAATCAATGTAGGGCTAACCACTTAAGGGTTTATCCAAGGGAGTAGCAAGGTCAGGGATTGGATCTTATTTCATTGACTTTAATTTTTAAATCTGTTTGTTATTTTAAGATTTACATTCGATGAGTTATGTTCTTCTTCATCTTTTCCAAGTTTAATGACGACACATTTTAAGTGCTAGTATAATATATTTTCTTTTAGTACTCAGTAAAGTGGTCCTCAAAGTGAATTAGTGATTGGCCTTGGAATTGTGTAGGGATTAAATTTGTGAATGATTTGGGAGAATTATCTTGTTGTTTGGGTACATCTTCAATTAATGACATGAAATTTTTAAGAAAGAAAATTTATCCAATTCACCCCAAGATAAACCCTAATATCAACCCATCATCAATATTTTTTTAGTTCACATCATTTTCCTTATCTGTTATTTAAATTATATTATTAGTTCTATGGCACGCACGTCGCAACGCGTGAAAATTTGCAATATTTATTTACCTACTAACTACTGTAGAAGTGGCGAGCAGGGTCGAACCACAGAGAGAATGTGAGTAGACACTAGAAATGTCCTTTTGGAGGAATGTTCAGGCAAATGAGTTTTAATTGTGTGATTAACAACTAAGTTCTAAAAAAACTAAATGACTATTTTAAAAATGACTATTTAAATTGACTAAACTATCTAAGTGAATTAAGCTATGAAAGAAACTGGCGGAGATGGAAGTGTCAGAGTCGTGACGTCCATTCAAGTGCATGCAATGTCAATTATTTAGTCCCCACATTTGAATATTTATTTATTCAATTATCACCGATTCCAAATTTAATCAAAATACTATCTGGTCTCATTCTCTGATGTTAGACAATATTTTAATGTTTACACAAATTATCCGTCATTTCGTTCTCTGTCATGACGAATAATTTGCGCGTCATTATAGTACTGAATCACTTGGTGAAATACGACGACTCGTTTCTCACAAAGTCGAAGTATCTACCTGCGTCGGGTTCGCTCACATGAGATCACTTATTCAGTATCACTCACACAAGTTTGAAGAAGCGCACACACAAAATATTAATTTTCCAATTAATATATTTATTTATTCAGAATTTGCTCGCGCGCTTGATTGAATTCCGGATAAATAAATTCTCTGATGAACTCCCGTTCGTGGTTACTTGTTAGGTATCACACGAACGGGCACCAAAGCATGTGTGCAGAGCCCAAATAACAATTAATTTCAACGAAGATATAATTAATTAAATAAACATCCAATTAAAATTAATTTAAAAGGCAATCAAACATGAAGATAAATTAAAGACATGCATTCACCATCACATTTATCACAACTCTGACATCAATGAATTAGCCCGCCATCATGATGACAAAGCATCACATAAAATAATAAACAGAAATCACCGTGCTCATGTCGTCGTAATTGTCACCATAAGCCGCCTTTGACGATCGCAAAATAATAATCTTTAATCCGCTGATCATCGCAACGTCGAACCACATCATCGCGCAACTACAAAAATGATTGGATTTGTATTTTTTCTTGGTGCACACCTCCGATCTTCGAAAGTGAACCGAATGTCGATGAAGCACTCGAACCACCACTGCTCACACGGAATGAAGGAGGCTGGTCGTCGAATGTTGATCTGGTCAGCGGAGGGGAGACCGGCCGTCGTGGTCCGCCTTGGGGTTTGCTGGTGAGAACCTAAGAAGTTAGGGAATAGGGGAATCAGATGTGTCGTTGGGGATTTGGGGCGTGGAGATGCAAGAGTCGGCAGGGGGGTGAGGTGACGGGTCCAACGGAGTGGAGCGGCGGCGGGTCTGGGGTTTGGAGATAGATGTGCTGCTGGGGGAGATGAGGGGGGGGGGGGGGGGCGGGTAGTGGAGAGAGGATAGTGGAGCGGCGGGTAAGAATGAGGGGGTGGGGTTCTCGCGTCCAGGGAGATGAGGGGCCGCGGGTCCAGGGAGATGGGAGGCAGGGATATAATGGGTAGGCGGGGTGGATCGGCGTATAAGAATTAGAGGGGCGTTGCTGGGGGAGATAAGGGGGGGCCGCGTGGGATAATTGGAGAGAGGGAGATTGGAAAAGAAAAAGAGGGTTAGGGGTTGGTTTGATTGGAGAGAGGGGAGGCAGGTAAATAGGGAGGGGGCGTGAGATGAGGGGAGAGGTTGAGAGAAAAGGGAGAAAAAGTCAAAACAAAATAGAAATTACAATCAGAAATTAAATCTAAGTTAGAATTAATAATTAAAAATAATCAATTAGTCTCAAGGTTAAATATTAATAATAATAATAATAACAACGAAAATTAAATATTAATGCACATGTAATTAAATATAATATTACTATTAAATATAATAATAAACTAATAATAAATATTATTTTATTAATGCAACAAAGTAATGAAATAAAATAAAATACAAATTAAAATATACATACTAATAAAAATTAATAAAATAAACTAAACTAAAATTAGAGAAACTAATAATAATAATATAGTGTTAAATATAATATATAAAATTAATATAACTAATAGAAAAACTAAATTACTAATATAAGTATATAAGTTAACTAAAAATTATCAAAATATCTAAATTACTACAAAACTACAAAAATAAACTAAAAATATAAAAATTGGTTAAACTAATTAATTAAAACTATGTTAGAATATTATAAAAATACATGTAAAAATACATGCACATCAAATCCCCCACACTTAAACTTTTGCACTCCTGGGCAAAACAATCAGAAAGAAAAAACAAGTGGACCCATAGACAAATCAAAACATCAAAATTACATGTTCAAAATTTTCCAATCTCTTTCCTCATAATATATCATGCTTCATTTAAAACTTTAGTTTCAAAAACAATTTTTCTTTCACTTGCATTTTTTCAAAACAAGTATGTGCACTCATCAATCATGTGACCTACCTTGCCATTACACTCATTGCTCGAAAAGATTTGATCAAAGTTTTTCTCAGTTCTCATGCACATGCATGCTTACCATAGGCTTGCCATGAATTTCACATCTCCACTAGTGGAAATCAAAAGAATGTACCAATCTCAAGGATTTTACATGAGGTTCAAATGTTTCTGAAGCTGTGGGACGGTGGGTTAAAAAAATATTGACATCTTTTTGGTAAAAAGGAGGGTTGAATCTTGAAATAAATGCATGATAAGTCAATCTAAATGTCTCCCTCAAACTCTCGCTCCCCCACACTTAAAACACTTCTTGTCCCCAAGTATTTGATAATCCAATGTTTCACTCTCTTTTTTACACAACTCACTCAAATAAGATGAGTAGGAAAAACAAGTGAGTATCAGTTCCAAAACCCCATGAAATAAATGTCAGACAATAATCCCAAAGAAAGGTACACAAGTAGCGTATACGATGTAACATCTCAATGAAGGTAGGTCATATAGAAAACTTTCTAGTTCCTGGAGTAATGGATCATCACTTTAATAGGTATCCCTTAAGTCGAGGGTTACCGCGTAATGACCACCAATGTACTCATTGTTGGAACTGAAAAGGGTTCTATATTCCTATATCAAAATAATATGAAATAAATGTCGCTACTGTGAAAAAGAACTCATATGATCAGGATGGAATAATGTCAATCCATGTACATCAAATGACTCACTGCCCCTCGAAGAACCCTCTCCACGAGTAAGTCTCTCTCCCCCACACTTAGATTGAAATCATCATGCAAAAATTCAAGAAATTGGTAGGGAAGGGTATCGGCTTGGGCTCATCCTAAAAGGCTCCTGCATGGCTTCTAAGGGCTATACGAAGGAGAAAATGTTTGGGTGGCTCAGTGGGTCAACGGGGCTAAAATATCAAACAGATGCCTCGATCATTTTATTGCAACTTTCAAAAATTCCTATCGCTTTGATGGAAAAACATGGAAAGTTCTAGAAGACAAAACATGGTTGAGATTCCCTCAAGAGATAAGAGAAATAAGAGATGATTGTAAAATGGCTCAGAGTCCTCACGGGTATGGAAATATAATGCTGGACAGCACAGGTGAGCATGAGTGAAAATAAGTGTCTCAAACAAAATACAAGTTTTTGAAAAACATTTTTAAAGCATGAAATAATATCAGCAATCATCTAAGTCATGAGATCAAGGATCAAAGAATTCCAAACAAGAATCAGGTGTTCAAAATGCCTAGGGACACAAGTGTTATGTTCCTGACTGTGTTGTGACAAAAATACAACGGCTTTTATGTGGGTTCATCAATGACAAGAATGTTAGTTTTTTTTTTCAAATTTTTTTTTTACATGGTGTTGTTGGAAGCATAAAATATGACAAAAATAAAACACTTCCCTGTGTAAGTGCAGATTAACACGGAGAGGCTGTTTGTATCTGATGAAGCTCCAGAAATGGTATACCTGTAAAACCTACACATTGACAGCACATACTCGCATCATATCAAAGAAGTCACACCATAATAAAAAAATGTGGATGATAAAAAAAAATTTAAGATGAATTTAAATCCACTACTGTGCCGGGAGAAAACAGATTGTTGTAAATGCACGCCATTTTATTTAAAATAAAACTAAATGAAATGAAATCAAATGCAGTGAAAAGAAAACAAACAAATGATGGGTTGCCTCCCATTGAGCGCTAAGTTTACTTCGTCTTCAGCCAGACGTTATTGAAACTCCACCCGGGTCAAACGGAAATGTAAACCATGCATCTGCTTCTTTTTCAGTAGGAGTGTGGAATCTATTTGTTGAAGATGAGTTTATCCTGCAAGCTGTACAAAATCTCAATGGAATCTTGTTAGAATAATGGATTTGTGGAATGAAATGAAAATATGCCAACTCACAAGGGAATGAAAATACCTCACCTGAAGAAAGACTCATCGAATTGTTGAATTTTGGGAAAAGGCTGTCAATGGAAAGATCAAGAAGATTACCTCCTTGAACATACACAAGTGAAAAAGTTCCATTACTAGACTCCTTCAGCGGTCGGCTTATATCCATCATATCCTTGAATGTAGTATCTGGGTTGATGATGTATCCCAATTCGTTTTCACACCCAACCACTAGCACGGGGAAATATACTGGTTTCCAACTCAATTCATGCTCGATGGTTTCATTGATTGTGCCAAGGTCAAAAATATTGTTAGAATATATGGGTATTTCAAGTGAAGTGTTTTTAACCTCGACGCATAGAGCAAGTGGCTCAGGATCAATTGGAGCAGATGACTCCATTATGTCAATAATGACATCTTTTTCAAAATTTTCTTCTATACCACCCTCATCATATTTCTCTGTCGGTACATGTTTCACCACAAACTCAGGATCCTCCAAGCAATCCCATTCTTCCATTATTTCTAGAAAATTATGAGTGTTCTCTTCCACCAATGCTGATTGATTCTTCGACTCCAGAAATGTTTCAGATGTCTCCCTTTTAGAAAAAGTTTCAGACTCACATGGATTTTCAGAAAGAGGTGATTCGATGTCATTTGAAGTGATGTCCTCTTGAGTGTGGCAATCCACTGTCTCTTGGTTCAATTCTGAATCTATCATGGTAAAGAATGATCCTAGTTCAATGTCCTCTTCATCCTCAAAAGGTGCAGTTTGATATACATTGAATGTGTCCTTTTTCACTTTGGGATGACTAGGTTGTGAATTCACAGAAGGACATGAAATCACATTTTCTGAGGGACCATTATGTTTAACAGGGCGGAAGACCAAGCTCTCATATTCTTGAAATGTGATTAGATTGGAAGAATTATTTTGTGATGGAGGGGAGTCATCAATTGTATGATAAGAAGGCAGATCAATCCCATTATCAGACTCGGGACATAGATGTTGTTCAAATGGAACCTCTATTGCACTCTCCTCAAAAGAATTGTTTTGAATTAGATCATCAAGGGGTAATGAAGCAGGTATTTTGGAAATATGATTCATTTGATTTACTAAATTATTCAATTGATTTTCTAGATCTTTTGTTGAGGAAAGCAACTTTGCATTGCATTCATCTTGAAGTTCAAACCTCTGATTGGTCTCAGTGATAGCACAATGCAACATGTGTTCAATTATTGAATCATTTGTTTGACATGAATTGTCAAGTTCTAAATTTTCAGGAATGCATTGACTTTGAAAATGATTAACAGATGTATAAGGACTTGTTTCATAGCATGGTGAAATGTTCTCATATGGATCATAGCCTGGACTTGAATAAAGACCATTGAAATAAACGGGATTACCTGGATAGCTCATGTGCGGTGAAGCATTATATGTCATACCTTGAGTCGGGGCTGCATAGGGCGGATACTGGTTGTAATTGTGTGGTGCGGCCCACGTCATTTTGAACTTCTGGGCGTCGTGAAAATCCCTGCAATGAAAAATTCCCAGAGTAGTAAACTTTTTTTTAATTATTTTTTTTTTAATTTTTGACCTAAATTACTCTTTTAAAGGAACTCCTAATGCTACTATTCTCCCCAGCAATGGCGCCAGAAATTTGGCACGCGCGTCGCAACGCGTGAAAATTTGCAATATTTATTTACCTACTAACTACTGTAGAAGTGGCGAGCAGGGTCGAACCACAGAGAGAATGTGAGTAGACACTAGAAATGTCCTTTTGGAGGAATGTTCAGGCAAATGAGTTTTAATTGTGTGATTAACAACTAAGTTCTAAAAAAACTAAATGACTATTTTAAAAATGACTATTTAAATTGACTAAACTATCTAAGTGAATTAAGCTATGAAAGAAACTGGCGGAGATGGAAATGTCAGAGTCGTGACGTCCGTTCAAGTACATGCAATGTCAATTATTTAGTCCCCACATTTGAATATTTATTTATTCAATTATCACCGATTCCAAATTTAATCAAAATACTATCTGGTCTCGTTCTCTGATGTTAGACAATATTTTAATGTTTACACAAATTATCCGTCATTTCGTTCTCTGTCATGACAAATAATTTGCGCGTCATTATAGTACTGAATCACTTGGTGAAATACGACGACTCGTTTCTCACAAAGTCGAAGTATCTACCTGCATCGGGTTCGCTCACATGAGATCACTTATTCAGTATCACTCACACAAGTTTGAATAAGCGCACACACAAAATATTAATTTTCCAATTAATATATTTATTTATTCAGAATTTGCTCGCGCGCTTGATTGAATTCCGGATAAATAAATTCTCTGATGAACTCCCGTTCGTGGTTACTTGTTAGGTATCACACGAACGGGCACCAAAGCATGTGTGCAGAGCCCAAATAACAATTAATTTCAACGCAGATATAATTAATTAAATAAACATCCAATTAAAATTAATTTAAAAGGCAATCAAACATGAAGATAAATTAAAGACATGCATTCACCATCACATTTATCACAACTCTGACATCAATGAATTAGCCCGCCATCATGACGACAAAGCAGCACATAAAATAATAAACAGAAATCACTGTGCTCATGTCGTCGTAATTGTCACCATAAGCCGCCTTTGACGATCGCAAAATAATAATATTTAATCCGCTGATCGTCGCAACGTCGAACCACATCATCGCGTAACTACAAAAATGATTGGATTTGTATTTGTTCTTGGTGCACACCGCCGATCTTCGAAAGTGAACCGAACGTCGATGAAGCACTCGAACCACCACTGCTCAGACGGAATGAAGGAGGCTGGTCGTCGAATGTTGATCTGGTCAGCGGAGGGGAGACCGGCCGTCGTGGTCCGCCTTGGGGTTTGCTGGTGAGAACCTAAGAAGTCAGGGAATAGGGGAATCAGATGTGTCGCTGGGGATTTGGGGCATGGAGATGCAAGAGTCGGCAGGGGGTGAGGCGACGGGTCCAACAGAGTGGAGCGGCGGCGGGTCTGGGGTTTGGAGATAGATGTGCTGCTGGGGGAGATGAGGGGGGGGGGTAGTGGAGAGAGGATAGTGGAGCGGCGGGTAAGAATGAGGGGGTGGGGTTCTCGCGTCCAGGGAGATGAGGGGCCGCGGGTCCAGGGAGATGGGAGGCAGGGATATAATGGGTAGGCGGGGTGGATCGGCGTATGAGAATTAGAGGGGCGCTGCTGGGGGAGATAAGGGGGGGGGGGGCGCGTGGGATAATTGGAGAGAGGGAGATTGGAAAAGAAAAAGAGGGTTAGGGGTTGGTTTGATTGGAGAGAGGGGAGGCGGGTAAATAGGGAGGGGGCGTGAGATGAGGGGAGAGGTTGAGAGAAAAGGGAGAAAAAGTCAAAACAAAATAGAAATTACAATGAGAAATTAAATCTAAGTTAGAATTAATAATTAAAAATAATCAATTAGTCTCAAGGTTAAATATTAATAATAATAATAATAACAACGAAAATTAAATATTAATGCACATGTAATTAAATATAATATCACTATTAAATATAATAATAAACTAATAATAAATATTATTTTATTAATGCAACAAAGTAATGAAATAAAATAAAATACAAATTAAAATATACATACTAATAAAAATTAATAAAATAAACTAAACTAAAATTAGAGAAACTAATAATAATAATATAGTGTTAAATATAATATATAAAATTAATATAACTAATAGAAAAACTAAATTACTAATATAAGTATATAAGTTAACTAAAAATTATCAAAATATCTAAATTACTACAAAACTACAAAAATAAACTAAAAATATAAAAATTGGTTAAACTAATTAATTAAAACTATGTTAGAATATTATAAAAATACATGTAAAAATCCATGTACATCATTCTATAATTAAAATCTACCTCAAATTTGTCCACTTCTTAGCCAATCCATCAACAAATTTGTGTGTCTCAAGGTTTCTTCTTCAGTCCCTGTGGATTCAATCCCTACTTGTACTTCAAAAACCTCTTTTACCGGTAGGGTAAATTTGGGCGCAACCAAGTATACATCGTATTGATAAGGTTATAATAATTCCCTACTATGATGAGAACATTGATGTGATATGAAAATATTTTTAAATAATGTTTTGTGGTTACATAACGTACTATGATGAGACACATAGTACATAGATTGTTAGGTGTGAGTACTTGTAAGCAGATGAAGTTTATACGCATGAAGTTTATACTTGGTAATATCCAAGATGGAAGATTATGAGAATAGATCTACCAGTAGGAATTATGAATGTTTTGGTTTCATCAGATATTCCTATCCATGAGTGTGTGTGATGGTCCTGGAACTTTAAGATTATTATTAATGCATGTTACAACTCGCACACTTAGATATATTTTGTAAACTATGATGATAAAAATTCATGGTGAAGTTGGATACATTGGGTGTGTCACGAGTGACATTCCATTAATGGATAAGTTGAGGAAAGATTTATACCTTCTATCTTTATGAAAGATGATATATCTCCCCTTTGATTGGAATAGAACTATCACCCTAAATTTCATAGTTATGGCGTAACGATGCATTTATTTCAGATAGTCCAAGAAAGACGTAATGAAAAAATAGGTTGATGACACCGTTGTGCAACCTGCTTGATGAGATATTGTGACAAAAGGATTATATTTCAAAGTGAGTGTTTATATGCGGTTGTCTTCATTGTGACATTAAGTTATTTCTATTGGGTGCATTGACCTATTGCTAGATAGTAATCTTGGACTGTAGGTAAGCCCACCTACTGCTAACGAGAAAAAATCTTAGAGGGTCACACACTAAGTGTTTCCATTGATCTTGATTAAATTATATTTGAATTTAATTAATGGAATAAGTACTATTCTCAATAATGAGGGATAATTTTATTCAAGTTATATTGATCGTATAATTTAAATATATATTTATTTGTCATCAAGCGAATAATTTTTTTTTAAATTTTATTTAATTTTTAATAAATGTTTATTTTCTAGTATGTGAATGAAATATTTATTTATGAATAAAATATTTATTTGAGTATTCAATAAATACCGAGGATTTTGAATGGTCCAAGACCACATCCAGTGATAAAACAATCATTTATAAGCCAATAAATATTATTTATCAATTTGAAAAAGTTCGCGCACCATAAAATAATAATAATATTATTATGAAACATGAGGTTTATTAAAGGTTTTAAATTTTATTTAATATCCAACATGCAATTAAATAACATATTAACCTAAACCCTAACTCTATAAATAGACGAACATGTTTATTGTGTATTTCATTTAAAATCGAGAAGAGAAAATTATTGTACACAATGAATTCTCTCTTTACTCCTCTCTCCCTCTCAAGAACGAGAAACACAAGAGTGATTTCTTCAAGATTGATGAGATAGTGATCAAGAACGAATAACACAAGACATTTGATTCACCATGCTAGAACCCGAATATCGAGTCGTGTTACTCGAAGATCATTGGAGCACAGGTAGATCACTGTTAGAGGTATTTTATCCTTGGATCCTCACCGTGTAATGAAGGTGACCTAAAAAGGTATTTTTGGATGACCAACATTCATCAACGAAGAAAGTTCCCAAGCCCAAATATTTATTTATTTAGATATTAAATAAATTAATTATAAATTTGACATGAAATATCCTCACTCGTGGTTTCAGAAAATGATTATTAAAAGAAATTTTAATATATCTCCCAACAATGCACACTTCTGCTATGTCTGAAACCAAAAGTGGTATCAAAGGGGTCACATTTAAATTTATAATTATTTATTTGATTGTTGATCTATGTACAACTATGGTTAGATTTTCATTTCATGTAATTTGTTTTTTTAATCTGATTTGAATTAACATGTTATTAACATATTAATCATGTTTGTTCAGTGTTTCATTTTCTTAAAGGTTTAAGAATAGATGAAGAACGACCAGAGATTCCATTGTGAAGTGTCAAATCTTTGGCTGGTAAAACTAGGTTAAAATAGCATGTATCCGGAGTACATACCATGTATCCATGCACATTATACCTGGATGCACCGTGTAGTTAATTACACATGGTGCATTTATTGTACACTACATGTTGATCAATCCAATCTGAAACATGAAAAATAGATACATAGTGTGTAGATGGAAAGTATACACCATGTAGTCTGGCTGATTTAACACGCCGAAGCCCCAGGCATGTGACTCAGATTCACAGAAACTGAGATACATGATGTGTAGCTGGATTGTACACGTCGTGTAGTCTCTTGATTAATGGAAGAATTAAATAAAATTTAATTGAAAATTGTAGAATTAAAACCTTAATTTATAGATTGGAACCAATTGTGCATTTGATAATTTAATAATGGTTTTAAATATTTTTAAATTCTCAATTAATTTATTATAATAAATATGTCATTATTTGTTTTACCATTTATTTTCCACCAATTCCATTAATGATGGGTATCTCCAATTAAGTTTGAATGATCATTAATATAAAAGAGAATTAATTAATTAATTAATTAATTAATTAATTAATTAATGTAATCAAATTTATCTTAATAATAAAGAATGAATAAAGAAATAAATGTTATCGAGTTACTTTTTGTGCATTCGTTGCATGTATGACCGATCATGAGCTTGACCAATACCTATGCATGTTTTGGAATTTATTTAATTTAATTTATTATAGGGGTTTTCAATTATTTAATATTAAATTAAATTATGGCCTACGAGTCATCACTCCCTTCATTATTATGCAGGACTTGCATGTCCAAGGGTATTTATGTAATCCTTTTTAACCAATCCTTTGGTCCCCCTTACCTGCATGTGAGTAATAAATACTTGTAATTAATGGAGTATCCCAAGGCGCATGGAGGCAGTCCAAGATAGAACTATGATAATGCCAACTTGGTGATACATAGATATATAGGTGGAATGTTGTAACTCATGCCATGGATGATAAATAGAGTTACCCCTCTAAGTCCTTAATGGACCGAAGGCCTTTTTTATTTATGATAATCTCCCTTTCAAGGGATGAAGGGGAAACCTTACAAGGCCCTAAGGCTTAAGTAACACATTACATGACCCATAGGTCTTAGAGGAAATCATCCCAAATAAGACAACTTAGAACTGACCCTCCCCAACAAATATCATGATGTCATCTCTCCACCTTCGCATGGATGGTCGTCCAGCTATCCTATGTAGAGTTTCACAGGCCTGGTACCGATGGAAATTCCATACCCTCTCAATATTCCAAGTCTGATTATCTTTGCTTTGGTGAATGCGCCTACTATGAATCCTTATCCAGAGACTTGTTCCTTATAAACTTTATAGTTGAATCTGCATTATTTCATGTGACCCGAAGGCCTTGTGGTGGCCTGAAGTCCTTGAGGTGGCTTAAAGATCTTGAGATGTCCTGAAATCCTTACTGGCCTGAAGGCCTTGGGTGGCCCGAAGGCCTTGAAGGACTCGAGGACCATACTAGTGGCCCAAAGGCCCAAACAGATGAATAGTTCCAGTTGCTATAGTACCGAATAGTAACTGCTACAGTACATGCTACAATATCTGCTATAGTGTCTGCTATAATGACCACTATAATACCTGCTACAGTAACCTCGAAATATGTCTCCACCTGGATTTAATCTCGGGTCTCTTGGATGTACTTTCCAAGTCCTCACCAATCGGGCCGAGGCTCATGTGTTATTCCCCTAATTTATAGGTTGATTTAATGTCCATTCATTAAATCAACTGTTAGATAAATTCATGACCGAGTCATTTAATTAATTAATTTATTTCTGTATATGCATTATTTATTTTATATATGCAAGACAACAGTCGCATAAATGAATGAATTAATATGCAAAGATCAAAATTAAATAAATTAGTTATACATAAATGTTTTATCCAACATGTTTAATTAATTAAGTAACATCCAATTAATATTAACAAGAAATTTAATGGATAAAACAAGATAAAATTTATGTATTAATTAATTAAAACCCATCAACTTAATATTAAGTCAAACTAATCCTTCCCTTAATTGATTTAGAATGAAACCATAGAACTAAGTGTATTACATGACCAAAGTTTGGACACTTAATTTTATTGAGGAGTTATCATGAGAGTTTTGGGTTTACTTAACCAAAATTTTATTGATTTTTATGTCCAAAGTCCATTAAATACAAATTTGGAGGCAAGTGTTGATGAAATCCAAGTCCGGATTTCAGGATAGGGGAATCTAATCAACAGATCAAGGGGTTTGAATCTTGATGTTGGAAAGACTATCTACCTAATTACTTTCTTATAGTTTTCATGGGAAAAGTCTAGATCATTAAAAAAATTAGTGGGGATACTTTCCACTATAATGTTATAACAAATTAACATTCTAAGTTTAATGGTAAGGGATATTATGACTTTAAAAATAGTGGGGGATTTAATAAAAATCAATTAATTTATTATTTCTCACAAAATTTATAATCAAACAAAGTACTAATATTTTTTTAAATTGTATAATAAAATTAAAGTTTTATCATCCACACTATCCCTATGATCAATAATGGATAAAGACAACCTTCTTACTGGCAGTAACTTCCAAGAGTGGTTTTTATGCCTTCAGGTTATGCTTCACCATGAACGGAAATCTTACATGCTAGAATCCTAAATTCCTGATCCACCTGCTAAGGAGGCAAGTGATGAAGAGTTCATTATCTATGAAATATATTTGAGTGGCGTGGTCAATATTCAATTTTTGATGCTTTCATCTATTTTTAGTGAACTCATGAAGTCTCATGAAAACATAGATGCATATAGCATGCTTAAAAACCTCCATGGTATTTACCCGAAGAGAACCAGAAAGGAATGGTTTGAGATATCCAAGGCACACTTTCAAAGTAATATTGGAGAGGGTTCCCCAAATGGGCCTCATGTAGTCAAGATCATTGGCTACATTGAGTTCTTAGAGGTTCTAGGGTTTAAAATCCCTAAATAATTGAGCAAAGTTCTCATTCTGGCATCACTCCCTTAGATATTATCCACCTTTATTGTAAATTTTAATACGAACAACATTGAGAAGTCTCTAACAGATCTTCTTACTCTCCTTCTCTGAGTAGATAAGGATACGAATCATGAAAAGCTTTCCATCCTTATGGTGAACAAACAGAATGGGAAAGTGATGATCTTTAAGCCCAAATCTTCTTCACACCCTTCTAAGAAGAGAAATATCAAGGGGAAATCAAGGGAATAAGATGTTGTTTGTTTCACATGTGGAAAAAAGGGACACTGGAAGAATAACTGCACCTAGCCAATGAAGTAAGGGAAAACTTCAAGTGCATTTTTTATCAAGTAAAATTTATCTATTTCTACAAATTGGGTATTAGATACATCTTGTGGTGTACACATATATATTCAAATATAGTAACCAAGTAGATTTATAAATATTTAATGAGGGGAGGTAGATCTATGAGCAGGCATTAAAGCTAAACTTACTGTTTTATTTATTGAGGACTACCAACTCACATTACCGACCAGAATGATCTTGGTTTTAAATGGTTTTTTATGTTCCTTCAGTTACCAAAAACATTATTTCTACATCCAAACTAGATACAGATGGATTTATTTTCAAATTTGGGAATAAATGTTTCTTATTTTATAAAGATATTATTTTTATGGAAAGACACATTTAAATAATAGTCTTTATGTGTTGGATGACATGAACCAAGGAATTATAATCGATAATGAAGTTACTTCACATGACTCATACCACACCCAACTTTGGCATAAATAGCTAGGTCATGTGAATGAAAAACACTTGCCTAAATTACATTAATATGGATATTTAGATTCTTTTGAACTAAAACCAATTTGTGCATGTCACACATGTTTACAAGAAAAAATAACCAAATCACCATTTAGTGGGAAAGGTGAAAGGGATAAATAGATTCTTGAATTAGTTAATACCTATCTGTGTGGACCATTTCCTATTAAGGCAAGGGGTGGGTACTCATACTTCATAACTTTTACTGATGATTTTAGTAGATATGGATATGTATAATTAATGAGGTAATTAAGATTATTTTGATAAATTCAAGGAATACAATAATGAAGTTGAGAACCAGCTTGGTAAGAAGATTAATAAAATCCGCTCAGACTGTGGTAGAGAACATATTAATCAAGAATTCATTGATTATTTATAGGAATTAATGATATTATCTCAACTCACTTTTCCTTATATTCCTTAGTGTAATGGTGTAAGAAGGATGAACTGCACTGTAACATCCCCAACCCAGAATCCACTAAATCGGTGCCCTGAGCTGGGTCTCTACATGACCTCAAACACGCCTCCCTATACACCAGAGATTTCTAACTAGTAGTAAGGGTCTAATGAGTCACATGATGAGACTATACCATCTTTAGTAGAGTAATACACAACAGTCGATAATATAAATAGTGGAAACAAAATTTTATAACCAATAAACATGCATGAATAAGAATCTCCCAAAACTAGGTACAAAACAAAAAACAACAATAACAATGTAATGTCATGATAATAGTGACATGGGTGAGGGAACCCAAAATAATGACAAACAATTTAATCCCCAAAATGGTTCTGACTCCAAGTTTGGATCCTCATCCATGTGTATCTCAAGCCTGACTCAACTCTCTAACACTGGTCCTTTTCCATTATCTGAACCTGCAACAATGAATTCTGCTTGAGTACCCAATGAAAGCCTGAGTAGGGTGTGTGTACAATTCAGTAGGCCACCACCAATGGTGTCTATAAAATATCCAGTCTAAATAGATAGTGCATTAAAATAATAAATAAAAGACAAGTAAATAATGGACAACTCGGGTTCCATTAGTTAACCATCTTTACTTTAATCATTTTCTATCATTATTATCATTTTCATTACTTAATCCATCTTTATTACTTAATCAATATTCATCATGTGTTCCATGGGTTAGGAACTTACATCATATATACAAGGGTCTAAGGCAACCAATCACCATGCATAGGGAAAATAAATCAATTCCTCATCTCACTAGGGGTAAAAACATCACAATAAATACATTTCACTCACCTCGAAGCCTCAGTCTGAGTGGTATCATCGAATGCAACTGTCAGGGGAATAAATACTTCGTCCCCTTTTCTAACCCATCCATTTTACAGTGGAGTTTAGAGCCTCAGTCTAAATCGACCCATGGGTGTAGAACCTCAAGTCAATACCCCACACTACCAAGCCATGTGCACATTATTATTTATCTATTCATCACACACATACCATATCACAACCAAAAAAAACCAATACAAATATCAAACATAATCTATAACAATAAACATTGGAATTAATATTATTCCACAACCCATTATCACATTTTCCATCTATATTACATAACCATTTATACCAATTCAAATTTATTATGACTAAAATCATTAAGAATATTAAAAAATTACCATTCTTTCTCCCCTTTATCCTACTCATCAATTTCCCACATGTTAAACCATTTAACCCATTCCTCATTCCACAAGTAATAACCCCCTTATGTATTTCGTGTAAATTTCATAAGCCATTTGGCATGTTCACATTAATATAATTAACCCATTTAGAATATTTAACAATCTCTATCCATTATACATTTAACACTTCCATAAAATCATGACCCTTAACCCCTTTAACCATTCCCATAACATGTATTAACCCAAGTAGCCCATGTATCATTCATAAGCCTTAGACCATCAACCAATTCCCCTTTCCTACTTCATAGATCATATAACCCATTAGAATTTAGCCAAATGACCCCTTATGACATTATCCAAGACTAGAAACATCTATAAATGTTACTCTTTCAACCCAAGTTAACATATTAACATGTTCATCATGGCTCTACATTATCTCACATCAACTCTACACTTAACTTTACCTATTTCTAGGTTTGGAAATGTTGGTGCACCCCATGGGTGGCCCTAAATTGGTCAAATCATCCTAAATGCATCCCATGAGGATCATGAGGGGTTTAATTCACCATTTATACACCCATTTTACCAAATCTCACTAAAGGCATCAAACACACAACAATATATAACCAAGAACGAAACCAAACACGCACAAATCAACTCAATGACTATGAGATATAACTTGTATACCAACTACCTTGAATCCATTGATGAACACACTCTTAGTCATTGCCTTATATCCGGATTCAAGAACCCCTTGATGCTTTAAACTAGAATCCACTAGATAAAGAGGGTTTTAGTGATTTAGAAGAAGATAACCAAAGATATAATCCCTAATTTGGAAAAGATAAGTAAGAGGGAGATTAGACTTACCCAGAGCTTCGATCTGCAACCAACGATGCTCCAAACGATAAAGAATTGAAGGAGAACCAACATTGGTAAGATTTGGGAGCTTTATTTCATCACTAGGGTTGATAGGGGAATACTGGGAGGAAAAATTAGGTAGAACATAAAAATCCTGAGATGGAAAAACTGTAATTTTTCCAACTTTTAATGGGGTACATGGTTTGTCTGCACAATTTTCCAAACTGTGCGCAAACCGTGCACAAGCCACTGTCCAAGGGGAGTGAGGATGCATGGTTACCTAGGGAGCTCCACATGGTTTGACTAACTATGTGCCAACCATGAATAATGCCACTATCCAAGTTTGCATTGTTTTCCTGGGAAGGCCACACAATTTACTCAACTGTGCACAAACTGTGCACCTTGCATAGGTTGGCCCGATTTTCCTTATTTTCACGTCCTAAACCCCAAAAACACCCTTGAGACCCCTCATACACCTGGTGAACATTTAATTAACAAAAACTATGGGATTTGAACCAAAATTTAAATAATGACATACCTCTATAGAACTGAGATCTTACACGCACCTTATTGGACTTGGTGAGATTAATGACGAGTCATGTGAGCCTTCCATTATCATTTTGGGGATACAAATTACAAACAAAAACATACATACTAAACATAGTGCCAACTAAAGCAATAGAAGGTATACCATACCGATTATGGAATGGAAAGAAACCTGTATTGTCTTACTTACATGTGTGGGGTTACGAAGCATTTGTTAAGGCCTCTTCAGGTAACAAGATTACACCTGGAGGCATAAAGTGTATATTTATAGGATATCCCAAAGAAACAAAGAGATAATACCTATACAATAATTTAGATAAAAAGGTTGTGGTTGAAATATGTCCCACATTTCTTGATGATTATTTTATCTCTAAAAGAGATAGTGTTAGTGATATAGACTTCGATGAAGTCCAAGCTCAAGAAACATAAGAGTTGGCATAAGAAAAAATTCCAAAAAGCCCTATGGAAGAATAAATTGTTCCAGAGACACAATTACTACACAGGGGAACTATATAAGTTAGATAATCAGAACAATATATTTTTCTAGTCACTGAGTATGGTGACTCATTATTAGTTAATAATAATGATCCTTTAACCTACAAGGAAGTAGTAAGTGACATAGATGTTTCGAAGTGGCAAGAGGCCATGGATTATAAAATGGATTCTATGTACCAAAACAAAGTCTAGATTTTAGTAGAACCTCTAGTATATGTAAATCCTATTGGTTACAAATGGGTATTTAAGAAGAAACTAGACATGGAAGGACAAGTCAGTACCAACAAGGCATAACGAGTTGCAAAGGGGTTAAACAACATTAATGCATTGACTATGATGAAACCTTTTCACCTGTTGAAAAGATAAAATCCACCAGAATTATAGTTGTCATTTTGGATTTCTATGATTATGAAATTTAAAAAATGGATGTTAAAAAATTATTCCTTAACAAGAACCTTCAGGAAGATGTCTATATGACACAACCTGGAGGGTTTGTGACTCCAAATGATGCCAACATGGTATGCAAGCTACAAAGATCCATTTATAGATTAAAGAAAGCATCCAGGTCATGGATCATTCATTTTTATGAGGCCATAATGCAATTTGGTTTCATAAAGAATGAATGCAATCCATGTGTCTATAAACTGTTTAGTGGGAGTAAAACCGCTTTCTTAATAGTATATGTTTATTGACATATTACTCATTAGAAATGAAATACCAGCCTTATAGATTATTAAGTCATGGTTGAATAAATTATCCTTTATTAAGGACTTGTAAGAGTTATCATATATTCTTGGGATCAATATCCATCATGATATATCTAAGAGGTTGCTCGCTCTAAGTCAAAATACAAACATTGATAAGATACTGAAGATATTTAGTATGGAACAATACAAGTGGGTATTGTTTCCAATGTCACATGACATTCATCTTTCCAAGAAAATGTGTCCTTAGACACATGAGGAAAGAAACAGAATTACAAGGATTCTATATACAACATTGATTGGGTTAGTCATGTATGTTTTGTTATGTACTAGGCTAAATATTGCCTACGCATTAAGTGTGGTAGGAAGATATCAAACCGATCCAGGTGAATGACATTGGATGGAAGTTAATACTATACTTAAGTATCTAATGTGTAATAAGGATATATTCCTATTTTATGGAGGATATGAGGAATTAATCATTATAGGACATGCAAATTCTAGTTTCCAAACTGATCAAGATGACATAAAGTCACAAACAAGATACATCTTCTCTTTGAATAGAGGTTCTTTGAGATGAAAGAGCCTAAATAATGTTGTGGTCATAGATTTTACAGTAGAATATGAGTATATTCCATCTTATGAGGTAGCCAAAGAAGAAGTATTTATGTGAAACTTCATCCAAGATCTTGATGTGGTACCTAGTAGTAAAGATCCCATCACACTCTATTGTGATGATACTGCAATAGTGGATCTTGCAAAGGAGTCAAGGTTGCATCAGTAGACGAAACACATACTTTGAAAGTATCATCTCTTAAGGGATTTTTCTCATAGAGATAAAGTTGTAGTGAGCAGTATTTCCACATAAGACAACGCAATAGATCCCTTGAAAAAATCCATGACTCAGCAGAAACATGAATATTATGTGAGGTCTAGTGGACTAAAGGTCATAGGTAGTTGGATCTATTCAAAGTGGGAGTTTATTGGATTTGGTGTCCCATGACCAACTATTTTTACTTTGATTACATGTATATTCGATGCATTTAATATTAATAAAAATTATTATTACATATTATTTGTTGTTCTACATGACTCTAATATAATAATTTCCTAGAGTATACGTCACATTGATAAGGTCATAACAGTTCCCCGCTATGATGAGAACCTTGACGTGCTATGATGATATTCTTAAATAACTTTTTATGGTTGGATAACATACTATGATGGAGAACATACTAAATAAACTATCAAGTGTGAGTACTCATAAGCAGATGAGGCTTCTTCTCATGAAGTTCACACTTGGTAATCTCCAATATGGAGATTATGAGAACATACTTGCCAGTAGAAATTATGCATGTTTTGGTATCATCAGATATTCCTATCTAAGAGCATGTATGATGGTCCTTAGACTTTAAGATTATTATTAATGCATGTTACAACTCACGTACATATATGTATTTCGTTAACTATGATGATAACAGTTCATAGCGAAGTTGGATACATTGGGTGCATCACGAGTGACATGTCATTAATGGATAAGTCGAGGAAGTATTTTTCCCTTCCATCTTTATGGAAGCTAATATCTCATCCCTTTGATTGTAATAAAACTATTTCCCAAAATTCTATGACCATGGTGTAATGATGTGTTTAGTTTAGATAGTCAAATAAAGGCATATTAAGAAAATAGGTTGATGAAACTATCGTGCAACCTTCTTGACGAGATATTGTGACAAAGAGATTATATTTCAAAGTGATCATTCATATGTGATTGTTGTCGTTGCAACATTAAGTTCTCTCTCATGGGTCCCTTGACCCATTTTTAGGTAGTAATCTTAGACTTTAGGCAAACCCACCTAATTACAATGAGAAAGAATCCTAGAGGGTTACACAATAAGTGTTTTCGTTGATCTTGATTAAATTATATTTGAATTTAATTAATGGAATAAATATTATTCTCAAGATCTAGGAATAATTTTATTCAACTTATATTGATCGCATAAATTAAATAAATATTTATTCACCAACATGTGAATAAAAATATTTTTTATTTTATCGAATATTTAATAAATATTTATTCTTCGGTATGTGAATGAAATATTTATTTATGAATATGATATTTATTCCAGTATTCAATAAATACAAGAAGTTAAAACAGACCAAGACTGCATGTGGTGATAAAATAATTATTTACAAGTTGATAAATATTATTTATCAATTTATGAAAGCTAGAACACTAAAAAATAATAATAATATTATTACGTGACATGGGGTTTATTAAAGGTTTTAAATTTTATTTAATTGATAACATGCAATTAAATAATATTTTAATATAAACCCTAAATCTATAAATAGATGAATATTTCTATTGTGTATTGCATCCAAAATTGAGAATTGAGAATTGTTGTGCACAATTAATTCTCTCTCAAATCCTTCTCTCTCCCTCTCAAGAATAAGAAACACAAGAGAGGTTTCTTTAAGATTGAAGAACAAGTGATCAAGAATGAATAATTCAAGACATTTGATTCATCGTGCTAGAACTCGAAGATCGAATGATGTTACTCAGTGATCATTAGAGCATATGTGGATCACTGCTAGAGGGATTATATCCTTGGATTATCACATCACAATGAAGAAAATTCAAAAGGGTATTTCAGATGAGAAACATTCCTCAATGAAGAAAGTTTCTAAGCCCATGTATTTATTTCTTTAGATATTAAATAAATTAATTATAAATTTGACGTACAAGATCCCCGCTCATGGTTTCATGTAATTATCATTGAAAGAAATTTTAATATATCTCTCACCAATTTATGATTCCACTATTCCTAGAACCAACACATAGTAAGGTCTATGATGAGTCATGTAGATCTTTCATTATCCTTTTGAGGATATGAATTATAAACTACGACATACACACTAAAAAGAGTACCAAATAAAGTGTAAAATGAAATTCCCTTCAAGTTATAGAGTGCAAATAAACTCATTTTGTCACATAAATGTGTATGGGGTTATGAGGCATTTGTTAAGGCCATATCAAGCAAAAAACTAGCACCTTGGGGAATAAAGTGTATCTTTTTAGTGTATCCTAAGGAGACAAGGGGATACTACATATACAACCCCTCATAAAGGAAAATAACTATCATTAGAAAATTCATATTTATTAAGAGGGATTATATCCTCACGAAGTATAGTGGGAGAAATATTGACTTCGATAAAGTTAATTCTAAAGATGTACAAGAGTTGGTACATGAATAGATTTCACAGGTCCCCATGGAAGTAGTTCCTAAAACAAAAGTACTGTGTAGGAGCAAAAAAAAGGTAATATAACTAGAGATACATAGTTTTGTAGTCACCAAATATGGTGACTCATTATTGATTGAAAATAATGAACTTCTATTCTATAAACATGTAGTAGAGATCTTAGAATTATACTTGTTATAATAGCTTAACATGACTATGAAATTTGGCTGATGGATGTCAAAACAAATTTACTTAATGGGAACCATTAGGAAGATGTCTATATGACACAACTGGAAGGGTTTATGACTCCAAGTGATGCCAAAAGGATATGAAAGTTACAAAGATCCATTTATGGATTGAAGAAAGCATCCAAGTCATGGAACATTTGGTTCAATGGATCTATAAAAGAATATGATTTCATTAAGAATGAATGTAAGACATGTGTTTACAAGTGTTTTAGTGGGAATTCTATCATTATCCTAGTATTATATGTTGATGACATATTGCTTATTGGAAATGACATACCGGTCTTACAGTCTGTTAAGGACTTGTTAAATAAGTGTTTCTCTATGAAGGACTTAGGGGAAGAAGCCTATATTCTACAGATCAAGATCATTCATGATAAATACAAGAGGCCTCTTGGACTAAGTAAAGGTATATACATTGACCAAATACTAAAGAGATTTAGTATGAAACAATCTAATAGGGTATTGGTTCTAATGTAACATGATATTCATCTTTCCAAGAAAATGTGTCCCCATACACAATAATATAAAGAGATAATGAGTAAGATATCATATGATTCAGTGATAGTATCAATCATTTATTTCATGTTATGTACTAGAATTTATGTTACCTATTCATTGAACATGATAATAAGATATCAAGATGATCCAGGTGAACAACATTGGTATGTTGTTAAGGAAATCCTTAAGTATTTGAGAAGAACTAAGGATATGATCCTAGGGTATAGAGGAGATAAGGAGTGGATCAATGAGAACATTTATTCTAGACCAATGCATCCAGATGTGAAGGAGGAACAAAAATTAGACATATATTGACCATAAAAGTTAGAGTAGTAAGCGCAAGAGATGCTGTTAATGGAGCTGACAAGAGTTTCTATTGATCTTATTGTATACCCATTAATGAATGTTGATGGAGGGATGATATAATTGGTATGAAATAAAAAGTTGATAGAAATTATTAAGGTGTGTGGGTATAAATAATTTTATGATGTATCCAAATAGCATTTGGTCCTTACATTCATCGATCACAAGAAGGGGGGGGGGGAGATATTACAGAAAATAAAAAGAGTTACTGAACAAGTTGTATGGTTGCTTAGACCACCACCAAATCCACTGGATAATAATCTTAAGGACAAGGTGGATCTTCAAATGGGAAAATATGATAGATTAGTTTTTTGTATTAGTTCCTATAAAATGGTTTCCAGAACACAAGGGGGTCTTAGGTGTTGGGGTGTGGGGTGTTGTTATAGGGGCATGAGGTTCAACCTTGCATCAAGGTGTTGGGGAAAGTTTGTAATTGTAGTAATAGTAGGTTGTTTAGTTGAGTGATAAATAGAAGGTATAGTAATGTAAATACAATATAATTTTAGTTGGTAGGATTGTTACATGGTGGGTGAGGGTTATTACATGAGGTGACTGATGTTGAGTAGGGATTACAAACACTTTTATTGGTCTTCAGTATAGGCTGACCAGAGGGTTAGGCCTTAGGCCTTGGGAGGAGTGTCTACCAAGGAGTTTATCCTATTTCATATTCTTCTTTTTTTCCTATTAATTTTCTTTTTTTTTGAACTATAGTAAATCATGTTAGTTGCTGCTACTAGAATAAAATTCTTACCATTACCCTATCTCTCTCTCTCTCTCTCACATGCTCTAGATCCTATCACGATTAGTCACCTATATTTTAGCGAATCCATCGAGGATATTTATCCACTTATCATTGTGGGTGGGATGATTTTCATGTAAACCAGATCTCTATGGGTATGACATGGAAATCATCAAAAAAATGATTATGAAAATAAGACTCAACATAGGTAAACTAACCCTACAGATTCTACCCCCAATCACTTTAGTAGTTTGAATTTACTGGTTGGGGATTATGAGTTTTTAAATGCGGTAAGCAGTGATATCAAAGTATAATCCACCATCTCACAAGTAAAGAAACCCCCTATGAGTGATCATTCCATCTTTTCAGTTATATGAACATGAGAATTAGTAATCAACTGAAATGCCTTCTAATATAGGCTTTTATTATTCATGTTCGATCAACATCATGACTGGGTTATAAAAATAATCCTGAATTTGCTTCTTCATCTCCACCATCCATAATGAAAGTAAAAATTCTCACCTATTATTCCACTTCATTCAATCTACTTTATGTCTCTAAAATGGTTTATGGTAGCTTGTCTTTGAGTCTCCATGGTTTTTGGTGGATCTAAAAAAAGTTGAAAAATTAATACCAATCGACGAAGAAGATAAAAAACAACCTTTATTAAAAGAATAACTATAATAAATAGTTCATAATAGAAAATAGGTAGTAAGGGGTCTCTTCATCCCATTAAACCAAAAATTGACCCTAAGAAGAACTAACTCACCACCTAAGGAACAACCTCCCTTCCACTTCATCATGCATGAATACCAAAATAAAAAACCCCACCATTAAAAAATTATCCTTTCTATTAAAAAAATAAAATGTTTTTTTAAAAATACTATAATTTATTAATTATTATAAATTTCCCCTTATTTTCAAAATATTGAGTTGCTCCCTTTTATTTCCTTAGGTCATCCTAGAGTAGACTTTTCAGTCCAATGTGCCTCAGAAAAGGATTCAAAAATCATCCTCAATAATACCATTAGTTCACTTGGTCATTAATTACTTTTTATAAATGAGTATAATATAACTCAATCTATACTTTATACAGAAGTTCTTTACATGGGGTAACATGGAGGTTGAGGAACCTCTTAGGAGCCTCATGAATAAGGATAGAATGACTTCTATCCACTTCTTATTATTCTTAAAAATATATATTATTTCTATCATTTTTAGCTTTCTATATTCATTCATTATTCTATTATTAAAAAAAAAAGCATCCTCAGTATAAACAAAAACCAAAAACCAAATACCAAAAACACCATCACTATGAAAATAAATATTATTTTCTCTAAGAGTTTTCATAAATAGGAAAATGAAAACACATTAGGTCATCTAACATAGTCCCTCTAGACATTTCCTCTATGGTATATTTAGTATAATAATTTTCATTGAATGCATGTTGATTTATTACTACTGAAAAACAAAAAAGTACCATGGGAAAGTCACTAGAAAATGCCTTTCCATTAATTCTTCAGTCAAGAAATCAATAAATGTAAATCAATTGATTCTAATAATAAGAACCATAAAAGGTTAAAAAATATATCAAAAAAGGAAATCCTAAATAGATTCCATGAAAATTAAAAAACTCATTGCCCATATCCCAATAAAAGAAATATCGAAGATAAAAGGGCTAAGAGCAGGTAAAGAAAATAGTGAATATTAGTTGTAGATGGATAACTAAATATTACCCCTATATAAAGGCACTAGTGAACCATGTGGGAATGATTCTCATAATTTTGAATGTTTTATATCACTTTTGGGGTAAGGATATAAAACATTAGGCTCTAGAAAATCTTGAAGGCACGATTTGGGAGATGTGTAATGTTTTATGGAACTTTTCAAAGTGTATTTTCATGAGACTTGGAATTATCCCAAGATCTTGTGTCGCATAAAACTATATTCCTCACTCAAATACTAGCCAAGTTCATCCTATACATACTCACAATGGAAGTAAGGATCACAAGGGAAGTGCTTGACAAGATAAAAAGATACAATTACAATGGAAGCTCTCAATTTCTCTCAAATTATGTGTGTATTTACAAATGAGGCACCCTCACTTTATATAGGGTTGGATGGTAAAGTCTAAAACATTATATAATATTATATATCCATAAGATTCTAGATAATTATATCCTACTAGAATATACATAGATAATTCTAGAACCTGTAGAGATCCACAACCTTCTGTAAAACTCTAAAATGTTCTAGAGCCCTCAAGGCCTAAGGGGGTGTTCCCCAATACCCCATATAAGTCTGGAATATTTTGGAAACTGATATAGATGAAGACATTTCTAAAGATTATATAGAACCTCATCACCATACCCCCTATCTATGTGTCAGGGAATGACATCCTCCCCCACCTAATCTAGAGACATCCTCAACATAGCCTAATGGTACTCCTTGATCGACTTTATGAAATACCAAAAGTTTTCTACAGGTTCCCAGGTTTCCTTGCACTTTGGTAATCCCTTCCACTTGATTAGGTACTCCTTACTTTGTGTCACTCCACATATTCAAACTATGCAATAACCGAGTATGATATCTACCTCCTTGTCATACAACTCGACAATAATGGTAGGAACCCTTAATGAAACCTCTTGGATCAGGTCCTCCACTTATTCATGATATGGCTTCATCATGATCACATGGAATATTGGATGGATATTTATCTTGGGAGGTAACTCCAAGTGATAAGACACCTCCCCAACTCAGTGCAGGACTTCATATGGTATCTTATATCACCGTATCAAGCCCTTGTGAACCCTTCCTAATGATTTGTATTCCTGAGGAAAGAGTTTTACCATCACCTTGTCTCTAGGTTGGAAGCTCTCATCCCTTATCTCCGTATTGTCCTACTTCTTCATCCTATTGGTAGCTTTGTGCAAGTGGGTTCTTGTTAAGTCCACCTATTCTTGGAACTCTTTTTCTATTGAGTGGGTGGTAGGGCTACTTCCTTGGTATTTCTATCAAATTAGAATTGTATGGGGAGTGAGGGGTTGTTTTTCAGTCACCACTTCAAAAGGAATCTTCCCCATGAACTCCCTCCTTTGCAGGTTATAGGATAATTGGGCTACATCAAGCAACTTAGCCCAATATCACTGGTTGGAACTCACAAAGTGCCTCAAGTAGATCTACAACAAGGAATTAACCCTCTACATTTGACCATCAATATGTGGGTGAAAAATAATAGAGTAGTAGAGATTAGATCCCAATAATCTAAAGAGCTCAGTCCATAACTTACTCGTGAAGAGTGGATCCCGATCACTAATGATATTTTGTGGTATCCCCCAACACTTTACCACATGATTGAAGAGTAGCCTTGTGGTGAGATCAATTTTCACATCTGCTGGAGTAGGGATGAATGTGGAATACTTAGAGAACATTTACACAACCATGATAATGCTCCCATACCCTTAATAATTTGGTAGTGCAACGATGAAGTCTATGGTCACCATCTCCCATGGACTCTCTATAATGGGCAATGGATACAATAATCCCTTGGAAAACTGATTGTCTACATTATCTTGTTGGCATAAAAGACAAATCTAAAAATGATACTCCACATCATCCTCCATCCTTGTCCAATAATATGCTTACTCTAGCAAGTCCTTAGTCCAATTATACCCTAGATATCCTGAAAATCTCGAGTCATGAAATTATTTTATAAGATCCCTCCATAGTTTCCCCCACTTTGGGACATATATCCTCCTACCTATAGTATAAATTATTCCACTATCCTCCCAAAATATCCTTGTCTTTCTCTCCACTAAAAGGTACAAGACATTCTTGGCTATATGATCATGCTTCATGCCTTCCTTGATCCTACCCAAGATCCCATAATCCACACCTGACAAGTGGACGAACACCATCTTCCTGCTGAGTGCATCTGCCACCACATTTTCTATCTTAGTCATGTACTCCAAAGTATAATCAAACTCAGCTAAGAATTCCTTCCACTATTCTAGCTTTAGAGTCATCTTCTTATGAGTTTGTAAATAACTTGTGTCAACATTATTGGTCTTCGCTACAAACTTTAAACCTAAGATGTAGTGTCTCCATACCTAAGGATAATGTACCATGACCATCATCTCTGTCTCTTTAACCATGTACCTCCTATTAACATCATTCAACTTCCAACTCTCAAAATTTATGGTATGTATTTCCTAAATGACCACACACCCAATAGAAAAGTTTGAGGCATCAATGTGTACCTCATAAGTCTTGGTTGGATCCACTAACCTCAAGATTGGTTACTCCATGACCATCTTCTTAAAACCCTCAAATACCTCCTCAAATTTGTAATCACACTCCCATAGATTATTATTATTTATAAAGTTGGTGAGTGGATCAAACTTATTTTAGTATTCACAGATGAAACACTGATATTAATTCACCAAACCAAGGAAAAATCTCAACTTAGGAACCTTGGTTGGCCTCTCCCATTCATCTATATCATGGATCTTATCATGATCCATCATGATCTTCCCTCCTTTGATCTTGTTCCCCAAAAAGAGAAATTCATCTATCACAAAGGAATTATTATCATTCTTTACATATAACTTGTTCTCCCTCAATACCATGAAGATGGTTCATAAGTGATCTACATAGTCCTCCATTGTATAACTATAGATAAAAATGTAATCCAAGTAGACTACCATGAACTTGTCCAAGTATTAATGGAATAATTTATTCATCAAAGTGAAAATGTAGCTGGAATAAGTAAAACCAAATGGAATAACAAGGAACTCATAGGATCTGTACCTTGTCACACATGTAGTCTTCTACACATCCTCTATGACTATGTGAACTTAATAGTATCCTGACCTCAAGTCCAACTTAGTGAACACCCATGCCTTTCCCAATTGATCAAAGAGATCCACTATCAATGGGATAGAATAATTTTTCTTTATCGTGACTTTTTTCAATTCCCTATAGTCCACACACATCCTTAAGAAGCCATCATGCTTCTTTTAGAATAACATGGGTGATTCATATGGCTACTTTGACGGTTGGAGTTTCCCAACATCCAACATCTCTTTCAACTGTCTCTTCAACTCCTCAAGATGAAGTGGATCCATGCGATAGGGTACCATGGAAGGTGGTTTCACTCTAGGAACCAACTCAATCTCATGATACACCTATCTCTTAGGTGGGAGCCTCTTGGGAAACTTTAGTGTCATGATGTCACTAAACTCCCTTAGCATGCCCTTCACCTCCTTTGAAAACTCACGGTTGTCATCCACTGTCACGAATGAGATAGATACCCTAGAAACTTGATAACTGATCCAGACCTTATATAGCCTAAATATCATTCTTGATCCCCATGGGTTGGAGACTAGCACCTGAAATCACACAAAATGAAAGTGGGAATGAATTTTCCATGAACACAATGAAAGAAAGAGATAGAAGTAAGTATTCATACAAGAAAAAATCTATAGGGAGAACTGTACCAAAAGTCAAAAAAGTATAATAACCCAAATTAAAACAAAAATGTACCATAAAATAGGATAAAAAACCCAATTACCAACATACAAAAGTCTCTAAGCTAAAGGATTAGCAATAAGAACCACCTCTAAGTGGCACTTTACCCTTTCTCGAACCTGGAAGAAGATAATCTACAAACACCAAAAGACATAAGTGGGGTCTGAGATAAAATCCCAATAGAGTCTCACCAAGGATTCCCAAATAATATTCCATAATTAATCAACCAAATAAAGATTTTAATTTTAAATAAATAGGAATGTAGTTTCAAAATAATATTTAAAACCAATCATGATTTATGTTTCTAATAATGAATTTTTTTTAAATAAATGGATTAAAAAACATTTTATATAAAACATTTTATATAAATTCACAAGGAATTTGTAATTTTTTTTAAAAATAATGGAACATATATTAAATCATTAACAACAATCAACATGGTCATCTTACAATAGGTTTGATAGTTTCGGGTTATGGGATCCTCACACACTGATATAATGAAAAACAAAAATGCACACACACATCCCTTTGGAACTAGCCAAAGAAGACTAACCAACATCCCACTAGGGATAAGATCTACTATAAATTTATGTTATAGTTATAAAGCATCAATACATTTCTAGGGAATTACCTTACTAGAGCAGTTTTTTCTAATAACTCACTAACTACCTAGGATTGCATGTGCTCAAACAATAACCAATAATGGGAAATTTATTTCAAAACTATTTAAAATACAATTAAACCCATTTTTACCATTTAAATATTCCAATTTCCATTTAAAAAACAAAAATGGGGTTTTATTCAAATCATGACTTATTCCAGGATAAAACCAATGGGTTTCTATCAAAACAATTTAAGCCATTTTTATCAAATCCAAATTTGAAATCAATTTCAAAATTCAGTTTCATAATTTAAATTTCATAATTTAATTTCACAACTTTCTATCAAATTCCACAAACACACCCCAATTCATTGGAATTGGTTTTTTTATCAAATTTCATGCCAAAGAAAATTTAAACCAAAATCCACAAAGAATTGGTTTTACACAATTTAATTAAAATCAATTTAATTTATATCAATCAATTTAGGGTTAGATCAATTGAAAAATCTTAAATAAAACCACCTACCTCAGGATCATGGGATCACGAATCACAAAGCCCTAAACAAGAAACTCCAAAGAATATTGTAGACAACGAAGATCTGAGAATCAAACCTAGATTCAAGATCTAAACATATTATATTAGAACCTGTAACAACATAGAGATCTAAAAAAACCTAAGGGAGATAGGAGATGAGATTGAGAGAGAAGTAACGAGAAAACAAAACTTACTGGGAAAGGACCAAACAAAGACTTCCTAGCTTCGATCTGCCTTATAAGGGGTTCGGAGGAACCAAATGGGTCCTTGAGAGATCCAACAACCTAGGGAGACATCCAATCCTGAGCTAGGGCTAAGAAGGGGAAGAAATAGGGGTTTTGAAAAATTTAAATGAATTTTTAGATTAATTAAAAGCCGCACACACAATTTCCTAGGAAGGGCCACACAATTCAACAAATCATTCACCCTAGATGTGTGCCCCTACTAGTGGGGTTTCATGGTTTCTCATTGGTGGGAGAATGATTTATCAAACCATGAATCAACCATAAAACCCTCACTACCAAGTTTTTCATGGATTTCACTAGCAGGGTGCATAGTTTGGGAAAACCATGCGCCAACCATACACAACCCAAGAGCCCTTAAAATTTTCCAAAATTTCACCCAAATCACCCCTAAATGAGACCCAAACAAATCATGTTCAAAAGAGTGGTTTAGGAGTACCTAAAAATAGTAATAGGATGTTACAACCTCACCATAGAAAATTTCTATCTCTATAAAGTCTGTTAAGAAGATTTCATGTCAAAAATATGAGTCCACTACTCCATCCTCAATGCCTCCCTCACCCAAGTCTCATGAGAATCAAAATCGTGCTACCATTACACTTGAACCTAAGGTATCATCCTTCTATGAAGTACCTTGGTTTTATAATCAACTATATTGACTGGATTCTCAATCATAGATAAATTAGGTTCAACATTGAGATCACTCCATCTTAGAACATGAGATAGATTAGAAATATACTTTCATAGCTGAGATACATGGAACACATTATGTATCAACATCAGTTGTAGAGAAAGTGATAAATGGTAATCCACCTTCCCCACTTTCTCAAAAACCTAAAAAGGTCCCACAAAATAAGGATCAAGTTTCCCTTACCTTACAATATATCAATGGCCCAATTGAGGTGAAAATTTCAAGAACACCTGATCACCAACTAGAAATTCCAATGGTCTAAGATGATGATCAACATGAGACTTATACCGACTATGTTCCATAAAAATTATTTGATGAATAAACTGAATGTTTTTTGTAATATATTAAACCAATATCAGTCCAACCAAGGAACTTTCACCAATCCTTGACCAACACAACATAGATTTTTAATGCCAGCCATACAATGTATCAAAAGGATCCATTCTGATCATGAACTGGTAAACTGTTGTTATAATAAAACTCAATAATCCCTAAATGATCATCTAAATATCCACCAAAGTCAAGAACATAGGCACAAGGCATATACTTATGAATCTGTATAGCTCTTTTTATCTGTCCATCCGATCACGAATGGTATGCCATACTCAAATGGACCTGAGATCCCAGTGCCTCCTAAAGGCCTCTCCAAAAGTGATAAGTGAACTAAAGATCCCTATTAGAGACTATAGAAGATGGAATTATGTTTAAATGAATAATATATTTCACATAGATATTTCCTAGTTCCTAAAATTTGGTTGTATCAAGAATGAGTATAAAGTAAGCTGATTTAGTTAGCCTATCGATCACAACCCATATCACTTTCTTCTTTATTTGGGTACACAGAAATACAACCAAAAATTCCATATAGATCTCATACCACTTTCAAGTTAGCACTAGAAGTGTCTGAAGAAAACCTGAAGGTTTCTAGTGCTCGAACGTGACCTATCAGCATGTATAACAAAGAGAGAGGAAATCAAAAATACCTCATCTCATACCTGACCACCAAAATTGATGTCGCATTTCATAGAACTTATTCGTGATTACTAGGTTTACAACCCATTGGGAATTATATAAATCCCACATCATAGCTATCCTAACCAATAAGGGTACCAAAAAAATTATTTCTACAACATATAATTCCCTCTATGGAAAATGACCACTCATACATGGTCTTCCCACCATAAAGAGAGTCTCAAATGCCATAGAACTCATCATCATGATCTTGTTCATGAATAACCATCTTGAGAAGAGTGGATATCAACTAAAAACTATCCAAAATAACCTAATACCTTGATTCCAAGACTCTAATACGCAACTGTGCAAAAATATCCATCAAGTTCCACTCTTCTGATGATTCTTTTATGGCCCGGGTCAGAAGTTTCCTGCTCAAAGCATCTGCGATGACATTGCCTTTCCCTAAGGTATATAAGATGTAAAAGTAAAATTATTTTAGGTATTCCACCCAATTCCTATGAAATAGATTTATATATTTTTGAGATAAGATATAACTCGAGCTCTTATGGTCAGAATACATGGTAAACCTTTCTCCGTAAAGGTAATGCTACCAACTCTTAAGCGCATGCATCACACCTGTGAGTTTAAGGTCATGGGTCAGATAATTTTTATTGTGTGGACTTAGATGAAAAGATCCATAAGTAATGACATGATCACTCTACATAATAACACGACCCAAACCTGAACCCGATGCATCACATAAGACCACTTAGCCCTACCCGTCCTCTGGAAGAGTCAACATCGGTGCAGTAGTCAAAATACATTTCATCTCAACAAAATAATTCTAACATTTTTCATCCCAAACAAACTTTACTCCCTTCTAAGTTAGAGTGGTCATTAGAGAATCTATATTTGAGAATTCCTTTATGAAACAGTGATAATACCCAGCTAAACCAAAGAAGCTCCAAATATCAAAAACATTTCACGGTTGTTCCCATGTCATAACAACCTTTACCTTTTTAGGATCAACTAAAATATCATGTTACGACACCACATGTACTAAGAACTTCACTTCTAGAATCCAGAAATAATATTTCATAATCTTGGCATAAAGTTCGTGATTTATCAATAATTCTAGAACTTCTCTCAGATAGAAAACATGATCCTCCTCAAACTTAGAGTAAACAAGTATTTAATCCAAAAATACCACCACAGAAGTATCAAGATACTCATGGAAAATCCTGTTTATTAAAGGCATGAATACTGCAGGAGCATTGATTTGACCAAATGGCATGACAAAGTACTCATAAAGTCCATACTTGATCTGAAAGGCAATTTTATGAATGTCATATTCTTTTATTCTCAACTAATGATATCTAGATCGAAGATAAATCTTTTAAAACCACTTATCCTCTTTCAACTGGTCAAAAAAATCATCAATACATGGAAATGGATATATTCTCTTTATTGTAACTTGATTGAGTTTTTGGTAATCAACATAAAGGATAAGTGACCCATCATCTTTCTTACCAAAGAGAACTGACACCACCCAAGGTGACACACTCGAGCATATAAATCCTTTCTCTAGAAGATAATCCAATGAAGTCTTCAACTCCTTAATTTTAGTTTGATCCATGTGGTACGAAGGAATTGAAACTGGTTGATCACCAGGCACTAAATTAATATACAACTCTAAATCTCTTACTAGTGGAAAACTAGATAATTCAGAAGGGAACACATCAGGAAACTCAACAAAAACTAGATAGATATCACTTCTCAAGGATTACCAATCCATATCAAAATAAAATTCTAATATTACTTTCCCCAACTATGGATAAGAAAGTTTAGATCTACTTGAACTTAGGTCTCATTTTACTTGAAAGATACGGTAGACCTCGTCATGTGTAGTGAAGGAGACCTATCAAAGATAACAATCAATCCAGGATTTATTAGCAACAAGCCAATTCATCCCAAAAATGGCATCAAGAGGTTACAATCGAGAACCATAAAATACCAAGAAATCTTGATATATAATAATGATAAAACACAACTAAGACTATGGAGACCCTGATCTCTATTTGTTCTGAGGGGTGTAGTAATATCCATTACAAAAGACAAAATCTCCATAGTAAGATTAAGAATATTCACAATATGGTTTGAAATAAATGAACGAGATGCACCAATATTTAATAAATAATTCACTAATGAGGAAGTTATAGTGATGATACCTCTCACAGTCGCTAGACCCATATTTTCTTACTCTGGAGACTCTTCCATTGCATGAAGAAGATTCATTCCGTATGCCTATGGCTGGAACCCATTTGTTTGTGAAGCATCTAATTACACCATAGTTTTAGTAGGTTTTGATGATCCTGTGACACTATGTGGAGTGTAATAGACATGAAAAAACTTTTATAAGTGACCTAAGCATCTATAAGAACCATATATCTTGGGCGCCTTAGTGAAAACCCATTTTGAGTGCCCATGTTATCCACACTGGTAAAAAATTAAAGGGCCTCTACTAGGCACTGCAGGAAGTCTATAAATACCTTACCATAGAGAACCATAATGAGAATCATCACTCTTCCTATTCCCTTTAGAGGGATTAATATAACCTCCATTGGGAGAAAAAGGAACTCCCATCAACCTTGACTTACCATATAGGCCCATTTCAACCATCAATGATCTATCCAACACATCAGTATAAGAAGGTAGCTTCTGAAATAAAACCTAATAAAAAATATAAGATCGAAGTCTCATCTCAAACCGTCAAGTCTTCATCTTCTCATTCTTTATAATCTTAGGTGCAGACTGTACAAGCTCTGAAAAATGATTTACATATTCTATCACAGTCCTATTAGCCTAATTAAGTTTGAAAAACTCTAAATCCTTAGACAACACCATAGAATCTAGATAGAACTGGTTGGTGAAAATAAATTTTAATTCTTTCCACTCTAATAACTAATGCTTCTTCACTATCACCATCGAGTCCCACCATTTCCTACTTGGCCCCTCTAGATTTAAGGTATCACATTTCACCTTGATTTCATCTGGTGTCTCCAAGAACTCAAATAAAAGCTCAATATATCTCAACCAATACTAATAATTTTATGGATCATTTAATCCTTGGAATGATGGAGGCTTATGGTGAAGGAAATCCTAATCACAATTCCATAAAACATCCCTTTGAGGTTCTACAGCTAGAGCCAGAATGGGAATGGGTGTTGGTGTATATCCCATAGCTTGGACAACATGCATGATAACCTCAACCAGATTCTGGTCCATGAGAGGATTCGATCATAGAGGGTCAAAAACTTCCTCCTAGATCCAATTTACACTTCTTCTCGGAGGCATGATGCTACACAACATCATAAGACAACATTGAAGACATCAGATTAACACTCAAACAAGATAAATAGGGAAATTAACCCCAATATACAGACAAAAAAGATTTGGATTCTAACCTATCCAAATAAAAATAAGGGAAAATACTAGAAATAATCCTCAATATATCTTTTCTAAACCACCCTTGGTGACTTAAGACTCATTTTAGTGAGAGATGGTGAGGCACTCAATCACAACTACCTCCTAAGTCCCGACAAGATTAATCAAACTATTTACTGACATCAATGAAAGATTCTTAACCTATACTTTTGATACCACTTTCTCAAAAACCATCCCATATACCCTAATACCTTGATAACTAATCCAGTACAAACATATATCTAAGGGACTTCCCGATTACCATGGGATATGAACTAGCACCTGGCATCACAGAAAATTAAAGTGGGAATGATTTTTTCACAAACACAATGAAAAAAAGAGATACAAGTCAATATGTATACAATAAAAACTCCACAGGTAGAACTGTACTAGAAGTCAAGTAGGTATAAAAATCCAAAGTACAACAAAAAGTACCAAAAAATAAGATAAACAACCTAATTCCCAGCAAACACAACTTTCCAATCCAAAGGACTAGCAATAAGAACCACCTCAAAGTGGTGCTTTACCATTACTCGAACTTGGAAGAAGATAATATAAAAATTATCAAAGGTATAAGTAGGGTGTGATATAAAATCCCAGCAGGGTATCACCAAGGATTACATAATAATATGCCACAATTAATCAACCAAATAAAGATTTTAATTTTAAATAAATAGGCATGACATTTCAAAATCATATTTAAAACCAATCATGCTTTACATTTCAAATAATGGAAAAAATTTAAACAAATGGCTTAATAAACATTTTATATAAAATAGTTTATATAAATTCAAAAGTCATTTGTATTTTTTTTACAAACAATGTAATATATATCAAATCATTAACTATTATTAACATGGTTATCTTCCAATAGGTACAATAGTTCCAGGTTATGGAATCCTCACACACTGATATAATAAAAAATGATAATGTGCACACATGTCCCTATGACACTAGACATATAAGATTTACCAACATCCCATTGGGGATAATATCTGCCTATACGTTTATGTTGGAGTTTTAAATCATCAATCCAATGCTAGGGCATTCCCATCCTAGCATGTTTGTCCATAATAAATCACTAACCGCCTAGGCTTTCATGTGATCAAACAATAACCAATAATGGTAAATTTATTTAAAAACTATTTAAAATAATATTCAACCCATTTTCCCATTTAAACATGTCAATTTCCATTTAAAAACCAAAATGGGTTTTTAATCAAATCATGCATTATTCCAAGATAAAACCAATGGATTTATATCAAAAACATTTAAGGCATTTTCTCAAATAAAAATTTGAAATTGATTTCAAAATTCATTTTCACAATTTAAATTCCAATATTTAAATTCCACAATTTAATTTCACAAATTTCCATCAAATTATACAAACACAACCCAATTCATTAGAATTGGGGGTTTTCCCCAAATTTCATGCCAAAAAAAAAAATTAAACCACAATCCATAATGAATTTATTTTTTATAATTTAATTGAAATAAATTTAATTTAAATCAAGTAATTTATTGTTAGATCAATTGGAAAATCTTAAATGGAACCACCTACCTCAGGATCATGTGATCATGAATCACAAATCCCTAAACATGAAACTCTAATAAAGAATGCCAACAATGAAGATCTGAGAATCCAACCTAGATTCAAGATCTAAAACATCTTAGATTAGATCCCCCAACAACACATATATCTAACAAACCCTAATAGAGAGAGGAGATGAGAGTTGGAGAGAAGTAATGGGGAACAAAAACTTACCGGTAAAGGACCAAATGAGGACCGCCTAGCTTCAATCCACCTTGGAAGGGGTTTGGAGGATCCAAAATGGGCCCTTGAGAGATCCAAAAACCTAGGGGGATGTCCAATCCTAAGTTAGGGATGTTCAGGGGAAGAAATAGGGGTTTGGGAATTTTTAAATGAATTTTTATATTAATTAAAAGTCACACGCACAGTTTCCTAGTCAGGGCCACATGGTTAGACAAACCGTTTTCCCTTTTGTGTGCCCCTACTAGTGGGGTTTCATGGTTTCTCCTTGGTAGGTGCATGGTTTTTCAAACCATGCACCAACCATGAAAACCCTCACCACCTGGGTTTACACGGTTTACACTTGAAGGGTGCACAGTTTGGGAAAACCGTGCACCAACCGTACACAACCCAATATCCCTTAAAAATTTCTAAAATTTCACCCAAAGCACCCCTAAATTAGACCCAACCAAATAATGTTCAAAATAGGGGTTTAGGAGGACCAAAAAATAGTAACAAGATGTTATATTCATTGAAACATATTCTTTCACAGTAATAAATAAGGTCTCCCATCCCTTCTTGAAACCCTTATTGACTTGAATGGTAGAAATTAAAGATAAGTAAAGATAGTCACAAACCTTCATTGGAACCATGTATGGTCTTATATACTCTATAATAACCATTTTCTCTAAGTGTGGTGTTGGTATGGACTTAGTTTTCAAAAATAACTCCATCCCCAACAATATCTTGAAGTCATCCATGGGAACCACCATGAAGTCAACCATTCCCATCCATTCCTTGATGCAAAGGGTAACTCCACGGATAATTAAACTAGCAGGTTTGGGTGTAGAATTCATAGCTTTCATGTGACTAGCTGTCTTGGCTACAACTAGCCTAAGTCTTCTCGCCTCATCTTAAACCACAAAATTATGTGTGGATCCCGTGTTGAGAATCACAAAGGTAGTATTCCCATTTAACCCAAAATTTTCATACATAAACCCATCCTTAAGTTATGCCTTTGGTGTATTATTTACCTCCAATGCATTGAAGAACATTAATGTACCCATTTGTCTCTCATTGGGAATATCCTTCTTCTCTTAAAACATGGAGTTTAGTGTATTCCTCTTGGGACACTCCCTTCACTGATGAGGACCATCACAAAAGTAACATCCTTGGGGCTTGTGTTCTCTTGAGTAGTCCTTGGTGTATTACTTGGACTTTCCCTTGTCATGGGAATCCCAATCCTACCTATTCTCTTGTTCTTCCCCACCTTTACCCTTGTAATACTTCTTGATATTAAGGGGTTCAACCTTCTTCTTGTATTCCACCTAGGACCCGACTATAGAAATGGTTTTGGTGAAGGTATTAGGTCACCGATCTCTCACCTCTTATTGTGCCCAAGGCTTAAGACCTTTCATGAAATCATACATGTGTTCATAGTTGAGATTGACATGTACTTGGATATTTAGCGAGACATACTCCAACACATACTCATAGATTGTCCCCATATGCTTCAAAGTTTGTAGCTTGTCCCTTGCTTCCCGATCTTATTCTTCGGGGTATAACTGAGAATATACCCATTGCTTGAACTCCTCCCATGATGTAATATACTTCCAACCATCCTTGAGCTCTTGGTGCTTTATCCTCCACCATAGTATATAAAAATAATATTCACACGTTCCATGTCTTCCAACAAGACTATCACCTCAAAGTATTGCT
Source organism: Viscum album (assembly GCA_963277665.1). Lineage (NCBI taxonomy): Eukaryota > Viridiplantae > Streptophyta > Magnoliopsida > Santalales > Viscaceae > Viscum > Viscum album. The sequence continues at coordinate 1,052,707,764 of OY728131.1, read as the reverse complement.
CGAATTTCCAAAAGAAGTTTTCAAACTCTTTAGCATCTTGCTTTACATTAAAGTGCCTTGGTCAAAGCACATAAATATTTTGTGTGTCCTTTACAATAACACCAATATCCATCTCACCATGGTAGTTATACCACTATTTATTAAGTTGATCAAGAGTTTGGTCATACCTAGCCATTTCCTCCCTATGTTGCGACAATACCCATTTAGTCCAATCCATGAAGGCATCCTTATCTATATTATTCTCCTTGGTATACCTCTCAACTTATTCCACTCAAGCTTTAATATTGAAGAGTGCTTCATGTAGGCCCATGATGCCTAGTTCCCTGTCTTCATCGTCTCCCTTGACAACCTCAACCCTTTCCTTCATGTTAGTAAGGTTATCCTCTGCCCTTAGGAGACAATACACTAGGGTTTCCATAGTCTCATGGACTTCCCATTTATATTCTCAGGGATGGAAGAAATGGTCTCCTTCTCATCCACAACATTAGGATCATCCACACCAGAACTTTCCATTCTCGAACACTTGCCTTGAACCTCCTTTGATACCAACTGTCATGGGACTTAGACTTCTCCCAAGCTCTTGTATGGAACCCTAATATCTTCATCACTCAAATAATATCCAACTTTATCCTTTATACACTCATAATGGAAGTAACAATTCTAAGGGAAGTTCTTGAAAATCTCACAAGAGACAATTGCAATGGAATCTCTCAATTGCTCTCAAAATTGGTGTCTCTTTAAAAATGAGGTTCCCCTACCTTTATATAGGGTTGGATGGAAAAGTATTAAACATTATAGAATATTACACATCCATAATATTCTAGATAATTATATCCTACTAGAATATACATGGATAATTCTATAACTCTTAGGGATCCACAACATTCCATAGAGCTCTAGAATGTTATGAATCCCTCAAGGTCCAAGGGGGTGTTCCACAATACTCTAGAGAAGTATACAATATTCTGGAACTTGGTGGATATGAAGATATTTCTAGAGGATTATATATAACCTCATCACTATACCTCCTCTCCATGTAGTAGGGTGTGACAGGGCACTACAATAACAACATATTCCTTATCAGCACAATCATTGCTTTAAGGAGACGTGGACGGTTTGATAGTGATTTTGAGAGGATGATCCACAAATGCAGAAGATTGTTTGATTTCATGAGTAGTGGATTTTGAAACCAAATATTATTATTGATGAATAATTTGTGGAGTTGTAGGAGGAGGAAACCCTTAAAATAGTCCATCCTCCATAGCTTCTCTATCACGGTCTCTCGATAAAATTCCATCTACCTTCTCTTTGATGCCCATCACTACACCTCCCATGTAGTCAAATGGAATCATTTTACTCCAACATAAACATGATTTAAGAAAGTAAATGCATCAAACATCACTCATAAACTAATACAATAAATAATTAAGTTCAGTAAACAATAAATTAATAAATAAGATAACCATGATTGGATGTGTGTGTTTGATGTAATTATAACCCTAAGAATCAAATATATATTGAGGGGAGTGGTTTAAAGTTGGAATGATCAAACTGGTTAATCCAGTTCATTAAAACTGTTTTATTATTTTATTCATTTTTAGTATTATATTATTATTTATCATATTTTTTAACCAACTATAATATTTTTTTATATCCTATAATTATTTTAACGATTTTATATTAATTTCATTTTTATTATAAAACAAACACTTATTTTTTATTTTTTCACATATCTCTATTTTATTTTTATTTTATTTAATTTTCATATTGTGAATGTTATATATTTTAGTCATTAAATTAGTGTTGAGAAAATGGAAAAATAAATAAAATGCATTTAAATCTATAAAAGATGAGTTGCATATAATCCGACATTCAAAAATTTAGAAAATATTCCATCACAAATATTATAACTAAATTAATAACTTTTGAAAATGTATTTAATTCTGAAAAAACTGTATTATGAAAACCAAGAAAAATATAGTCCAATGATGGTTTTTAGAAAAAAATATCGAGGCCATTGGAACCAGGTAGACTAATAAAATTATCCTCAAAACCAGGCGATCCAACTGAATTAGTCTAGGTTTATAGAATCCCATACTAGTATAATTCATGAAGTGGATTAAGTGACCCGACTAACCTAGATAACCCATTGGTGGGTGATCTAGAGGTCGGACCATCTAGTCTGGTCCAGTTCTACAACAATGTATCCACAATCAGAACATGATTTTATGAAATGTTTTTTTAATGTTTTTGGAATTTATTAAAATAAGTACTCATACAAATGCATGAAATTGTTTCACATAGTATATTTAGTGATACACCCATTTAATGTATATACTTTTAATATTTAAATACATTGATTTTATAATTAAATTAATAAATTTTGACAACATATTTAATAATTTATTCAGTTGTGGAAGGTTACATGTGAAATTTATTAAATTGTAAAATAAATTAATGATGATGGAATTCATGATGAAAATGATACTTCATGATATGGGTTAAGTCAAGGCCAGAGTTCAATGCTCATAATTAAAGATTCAAGTGAAAATGAACCTGAATACACTGAAAAATATCCCATATCATGGAGCATCATTTTCATCATGAATTTCATCTTCATTGGTTCATTTTACCTTTTAATAAATCTCACACATAACCGACCAAAAATGAATAAATAATTAAATATGTTTTCAATAATCGTCAATTTAATTACAAAAATTAATGTATTTTAATATTAAAACCATATACATGAAATGCAGTTATCAAATCTTTCCACACTTAAATTAATGATTGTACTCAATAATGAAATCTCAAAAAATTACAATGGAAGATCACCCTACTAATATTTAAGTGCAATTTCAATAAAATCAAGTAATTAAATGTATAATTAAATGTTATCGCATAAGAAAAATTTCATCGAATCATCACTTTTCAAAGAAACAAGTCAACCAAATATTTTAATATTTCTCCTTTGACCTAACAATACCTCTTCATTCTTCCATTTATATTTTTCAATTTATTATTAATGTAAATGTCAATTGAAATTTACCTCGCTTTATTTTTTTTACCCATCATCAATGTAACAAATCTAAATAAAGTTTTGTTCATACTTAAAATCATGCTCATTACTATAGGTTTGTAATGCATATACTTTCTCCACCTCATGAAGAAAAAATCACAATTATTAATGAGGGTTTCTACTTTAGGTTTAAAAGACTATCAGGTTTTAGGGTAGGTGGGTAATGATGTAAAAAGAAGAAAATATCAAAAAAATAGGTTAATATTTAGGGAATTTATCATGATAATCAATAAAATATCAATGAAAAATTATCCCTTTAAAAATATCATCTCTCATCTTCTCAAATATCAAAATAAGCACATAAAGTAATAAAACAAAAATAAATGAAACACCCTATTTAATTTTTTTTCTATTTTTTCAAAAGTTTAATTAGAACAAGTCTCATATCTACCACCCAACTCCAAATAATAAGAATCATCAGCCAAGTAATGGCGTTTTGACCCCCAAGTCACAACCTTTTTTCCCTTTTTTAAGATGGCATGCAATATAGTAAGATAAATGAATAATCACAAAACTTTTCCCCAACATCCCATGAAAATTACCCCTAATTATCCATTTCAAAATGAATATATCTTCTAACAGGAAACTTTCTACCTTACATTCATTTTTTTAATCATGTAAAATACATCAAGTAGAGTAGGAAAGGATAAGATGAGCATGTAGTGTGGCTCTTCCCTAACAAGGCTATTTATGGATTCTACAGGCTTAATAAATATTAATATAAAGGTGGGTATCGGGATAAGGTCTAATTAAAATATATCTCAAACATATTAAATGTGAATTTTTACAATTATAGTTTCGACAAGATGGAAATTAAGTTATGGAAGAAAACATGCTTGAGTTTCACTAAAAAAAATTTATCAAGAAAAGAAGGAGAAAATTTAGGATTAGAAAATTTATCAGGAATGGGAACATGTAATCGAGACAATCACTCATGAAAATTCACATCAATTATAAAATCAATCCATATAAATTCTAGAATTTCAAAGCATGAAAAATATTAGAAAAAATTTCATTTACATAAATCAACTAATTTCCCAAACCATGATTTTTCAAATCAAAATCCCCATGTTTATATATACTTATTTATTCCTCTATTTTCCAATTAAAAATTATTGAAAAATAAATTTAAAACATGATATGATGATTATACTAAGCATTATTTGTTTTCCTGACCAATGATTAAAGAAAAAAAGTTAAATGCAGGCTAGGTATTTTTCAGTTAAAAGTTTCAAGGAAGAAATGTAGGGGAGTATCATAAAATACTAAATTAAAATTCATACTATTGTGTTGTATTAATGGAATTTATCTTTTAGTTTCCCATTATTATTCCTGCTTAATCCCTTTTTAATACTGAAAAATAAAAGTACACATGTGATGATGAAAATAATTTTTCAATAAAATTCAAAAATATTTGGAGAATAATTCCTACACCTAAAAATAGAAAATTAAAAAGTTATAAAAAAACTCATGTTTCCTTCCAAAATCACTTTTTTTCAATTACATTGGCCCAAACTTACTTCTTAAGCTCATGTGATATAAGATTGGAAATATAGAACATGGTATGGATCCATAAATAACCTCAACCGTGACGTATCCATGTATACATGCATGCTTCCTTCTTCTGAAAACAATTTCATCATTCCTTGGTTAGAACCTCCTAGACCTCTATCAGTCCTATCTATTAATTATTTTTTAGTTTATAAAATCCAAATTCCAGGTCGTTCACCATCCAAACCTTCCAACATTCTTCAAATTTTTGTGTTCCAACTATCCCTCTATCATCGGTGATTTTAAATATTATATTTTTTTCCTTCTTCATCAACCTGGATAGAATGTATCTCTTGATTTTATTCTAGGATGATGACCTCCACAACTTCAAACCTTCATTTACTTGAAATTAATCCTCCTTCACATCATAGTTCTTCATTTCTTGGCGTGTGTTGAAACTAATTTCATCACTCCCCACTCTCAAACACAACACTCTACTTTTCATGTCGATCAACACTCTTATAGTTTCAAAAAATGATCTCCTAAGAATGAGAGGTGTCTACTCCACATCCATATATAGCACAAAAAATCCCACAATGAATATAAAATCATCCAATTTAATTAGAATACCTTTAATTAGTCTTCTTGGGTATTTCACTGTTGAATCCACTAGCAGAAGTGCGACTCTTATGGGCTTCAGGGCCTCAAGTCCCAAACTTTTGAAAGTAGTGTATGACATGATATTGACTCCCAAACCTAAATCACATAAGTATTTTCCAAACTTGTTAGACCCAATATAAATAGGAATTGAAAAACTACCAGAGTCTTGTAACTTTTTGGGTAGATCCTTTGACACTATGATAAAGCATTCTATTTCAAGTGGTATTATTCTAATTTCTTCCAAATTAATTTTGTTTGTAACTAGTTCTTTTATAAACTTTGAATACATTTTCATGTTTTCTAGTGCTTATTTAAAAGGAATATTAATTGTAAACCTTTTAAATTGTTAAATAAAATTATCTATCTACACTTTAAGGTTGTCCTGTTTAACCCTCTCTGGAAATGGTAGGCATGGTTTGAATGATGGTGATGGTTCCTCCTTTACTTGTTCCTTATATTTTTCTTGATTTTCCTTCTATTCTTAAATTTTTTTTCTTGTTGTTTGTTTCTTGGTTCAGGAGGGTCTTGGTTGATTTTCCTAATTCTCAAGGTTACCTTAACTTCTCTTCATGGGTTTTTTCTGAGATTTATAGCAAAAATACTCTCATCCTTTCCCTTAGTTGTTCAACAATCTACCCCACTTGGAATTATAGATTTTGTAGGGGATATTTTTGAGTGTTTGAATCCTTATTTAGTTATTTTATAACCACTCCAGTGGTGGTTATAAGGTTGTCCATTATCTCCTCTAAGGAGTCAATTTGGCTTGTGAGTGAGGGACTTTAAGATGATTATTGCTAGCATCCTTATTGTATCTTCTAGAAGCCTTATTGCATCCAATTTTCTTGTCATGGCCTCAATATGGGATACCATCCATACTTGGTTGTCTATCATATGAAACCCTCACCTTTGGGTTCTTTTTTTTTCCAATGAAAACTATTGATTTTAATCTCATTCAAAATGTTATATCTCTCCTCAGGTGATTTCATCATCAATGATCTTCCTGATATAACATCAACAATAGAACCGTTCTCTTAAGATAAACCTTTATAAAAATTTTGATTTAAAATTAATATTTATATACCATGATGAGGGAATTTTCAAATAAAATATTTAAATCATTCACAGGAACTATAAATAGATTCATTGTAAAATTGGTTAAAGTTTAAAATGTAAACTATGATGTTCATAGGTTTTAAGTAGGAAAGAAACATGTCAAGAAATTTCTCACCAACCCAGCTCATGTAGTGATGAAATAAGGTGGAGGATTTGAATATATTCGCTTGCTTTATATTTTAATTAAAATCAAAATAATCATAGTCTTATCATATTCATTGAGAAATTTTTGAATTGAAAAGTGTCACATAGTTCAAGAAAACTCCCTATGTGAGTGTTCAAATCATTATGTGAGAACCTGTAAAATATGATCTAATTTAAGATCATTTGAATTGTTGTTAGTTTTATCTCAAATTGATGCACTATAATTGGAGGCACCAACATACTCGATTGAATCCCTACACTAAAGGGTTTTCCATAGTCTATGAGTGTATGCATCTTTGGTGGTCCGTGTGGTGATACTCCAATAATGTCATGTATTTCTTGTCCATCCATACCCCTTTCATGGTTATTTATTTACTTTCATATGTTTCTTTCCAACTCAAAATCGTGTGTGAGTATTCGACTGAGATGCTCCACAATTCTTGTAGGAATTATTTTCTTGCCTCCCTCCTCTCTCACCCTCTCATGACTAGCATGAGGGGGTAATTTTCTCATGTGTTGAGTGATGTAATAATAAGGGGATTGTGCCAAGTTTATTTTTTCATTTTATTTTTATTTTATGATGGGTTGTATATTCATGAGACAATTTTATCTTTTCCCCTTTATTTCATATTGACTATTGATAATTGAACCAGAAAAAATCATTAAATATATGGATAATTAACCCAATCCATGCATGGATATTGTATAAATAAGGATAATTATGCTTAAACATGGTTTTGAATCACCTAATTAATTAATACAAATGACGTAATTGACCATATAAAAATGGGAACTTAATAAATTATAGAGGAAACACCAAGATAAAGGGTGTTATTAGATTCAATTCTGATGACAACATAACTAAACAAGCTTAATTGTTAATCCATTAGCACATGAACCTACAAATAACTAAACTTGGTATGTTTTATTTATTTTATTTCAAACTAATTATCTTTCTTTTCTATCTTTATCGATCAAATTCAACCAATAATTTTTAATTTTTACCAAGTTTTTTCAAAATTATCTCAGAGTTTGACCTAAAAATCTCCACTTTATGTTTTTAATTAGTTAATTTCATAAGTTTGATTTTAAAAATAAATTATTAAACTTGGGTATCCCCATGAGAAATAATGATTCCCTACGGGATGATTATTTTTATGTACTAATTATTGAATAAATTTGTCTCACATGATCTATGGAACACTCGCATGGAACAATTTCATGAAATTTGGATCCTAAAAAACATTACAAATTGGAAAATGGGTAAAAAAAACAGTTTCATACAATGAATTTGGGTCACATTGATTTCATGAAACAAATTCATGTAATAATTAGGACAGTGAAAAAATGTTTCATGAAAATCCTCATACACCTATAAAACGGGATATTCCTTATAGAAACTCTAGATTTTTCAGGTTTGTATCAGGTTTAATTTTGATCTTTTTGAGATTTTTGGGGTGATTTTTTCTTGGATTTTAGAGTTATAAGGGATTGGGGGGATTTGGGGGTTTGATCATGGGTGGTAGACTTTGGAAATAGTAGCTGAACACCATCGGATTTTTGGTGATGTAAGTTCGGTGAGTTCATAAAAATACAAGGATGACTTTGTTAGCCAGAAAAGTTCAAGGGGGTGTGTAAAGAAGTTCTGGTGGGCATCTCAACCCTCATTTTTAATGAGGGATGATCTAGTAAATCTCGTTTTTTAATTTGTTAATATAATTGGAGATTTGGGTTTCATGTGAATAGTAACTCCATATTTATTTTCCAAATCTCTTTTAATATCTCTCAAACTTCAATTGGTGACATCACTCTTGTTTTTGATGGGTTGATGATCTATTTGTTGTTTTAGAACCTGAACATTGAGTCGAGTGTTTGTACCATGGTTTTTTTCGAAGTCTTAAAGGATTAAATTTTTATATCTTTTCATTCTTGTTTTTATTATAGTTATATGTATTTTTTTATATTATGTGGTTAAAGGGGGGGGGGATTAGGCTTCCAATCCTCATGCGGATTGTTGACATACCATGAGGTAGGTGGTTTCTACCTTCTCTAAGCATTAAAATTGACTACTCTAATGTATTTTGATTGATTTCATACCTGAATTTAATTATCCCATGATCATTTGACATGGTATTGATTGTTAAATTAAGAAGAAATCATTAATATGACTTGATGTGAAATAATTAAGAGATTATCCTTTGAAATTATACTATGATCTTTTTTAAAATAATTATTAATTGATTATGACTTGAAGAAAAATGATTTATTTGGAACACCGAACTAAAATAGGACACAACATATTAGGTGAATTTTATTAATAAATATATAATAATAATAAAACCATTACTAAATAAAAAGATATTACTCAATTAAAAATGCTTATATATTGAGGATAGATAATTAATATGATTTTTTATTAAAAAGGATTATTCTTTCTCAAATAACTATTTTTTAAAGTGTTGTATATTTTATCCTAATAAATTAAATTGATTTTTTTTTAAAATAATATCATATATTTACTAATATATTAACATTATTTAAATTATAAATTGTTATAAAATAATATTAAGAACACTTAAAAATGTGATTTTTCAATAAAAATAATTTCTATTTATATTTTGTATTTTCTTTAAAAAACTAAATTTATAAATTTTAGAATTAAAATTTTATAAAATAGACTTAATTTTTGAATTAATCATGTTAAAATTAGATTAGGATGATTTTTTGAGTTTTTTTCAAGAAGTCTGAATTTTAGGTGAATAGTAAAAAATATCAATTTTAAAAATGCTGTCACTTTTATGTCATTGTCATGATACAAGAATGATTTAAAAAGTTAATGAAACCTTTTTTATATAAAAAATATATATTTATAAATTAAAATAAAACACTTTAAAATATAGCGTTGAATTTATAAAACCCATGTTTAAAATTTTAGAAACTTAAGTAATATTTTACTTTAATAAAAAAATTATTTCTAGTTTGTTTCATTTAACTAATTATCCACAAGGTGGAATTTAGTTTTGGTTTGTTTTTAAGGTCACTTAACTATTATTTGGTTAATAATAAAAAAATTAATTTCATAAAATTAACAACATTGATAATTTCATCTTAATCATAATTTTTAAGCATAAAATACACTTTTTCTAAAAATTGTTTTTACGTGATATGTGCACTAATATTAAATTTATTTTTTATCATAATTAGAGATTTTATTTGAAAAAATGGTTTTCATATTTGGAATCATTAGTCATAAATTATATAATAAGTCCCAATTTATTTTTAGATATTAAAAGGTAAATTACTTAGGTAAAAATTAGTTACCACAATAAAAAAATGGTAAAATTGAAAAATATAAGAATAAAAAACATAAAAACAAGATAAAAACGTATGTTAAAATGTATTATTGAGGATTTATCAACATTTAAAATTTTCCCACTTCATTATTTACCAATTTTGGATCCACTTTCCCTAAATATTGACTTTACCTTATATTATTACAAAAATGTCACTCCCTTTACTTATAAACAGATCCATCACCACCCCACTTATCCTTACATCCAAAGACTCTCATATTCAACCAAAATACACCCAAAAAACTCCTCAACACTCATATTATCTCCTAAATGTTTTTTTATTTTTGAAATAACACCTCTTAAATCCTTAATCCAATTTAAAAAGGAGCACTTCTAATGTGTAAGGTGAAAATTTCAATTACTAATTTTTATTTATTTTCCTTTATTTTATCTTTTACCTCCTCAAAATATAATCTATCCATGTTGGTATAATTACATCAATATAATAATTATATTGAAATATTATTATGTTTATGGGATAACCATTTTCCACCTTCCTTGTAACATCATGGATAAAAGGGTACACCCTCTTTTATGCTTAAGAGTGTGTTCCTTGGGTTTAGAGGGCATTAGGAATGTTTTGGGAGCTTTTCAATAGATATTGGGATGGGAACTACCTATATGAAACATTTAAAGCATAAATGATTAATTTATGGTGTAAATGGGTTTCATAGTACAAGCTGTGAAAATGGTTTGTGGCACAAGTACATTTACACAGTAAACCCTACTTTTACATTGTAAATATGTTGTCCATAATTTTTTTAACCAGAGGTGATGTGTTTTTTAGTTTACATGTTTTATGGGTATTTTACACCACAAATACCTAGTTTAAAATTAAAACCCTTTGGCCCATTAGGTTTTATATGTCACTTTTATGTAACTCTTCCTACCTCCTTGTGCAGTCGTAGATCTAGAACCCTAGGATCTTCCAGGTGATTTTGGGTGTCTCCTCATCCTTTGTATCAATTTGTTCAGCACTTGATATCTATGGTTATTGTGTCACTTCTATCTGATTCATTGTTTTATCTTCTCCCAAAGGTTGACCCTTGTATTAGTTTTGGTACGATGTGCGAGTTCCTTGAGTTATGTGCTAGTCTATCCTCTCCATTGACCATTTAATTTATGAGAATTTATTATGAGATGTGGAAATTGATGTTAGGGACTCTGTTGTTGTCTCTGATTTATTTTTTTTGTTGGTGGATCTTGTTACGAGTAGTGTTCGATCCGAGTTTGAGGTAGGTGGTTTCATCTCTAGCCTATGTTGGAGAACTGTATTTCTTTGGTTTTTATGAATTATTTTTATACATGAATTGGCATGATTGTTTTGTGTGCATAAATGGATTTGTCATAAAATATAGTTTCCCCTTATTTTGGTAAAATAAAATACATTTTAAAATCAATTTTAAATGTACTAAGAAATGGGTTTTAAAATCATGTTTTTGATAGAATAAAGGGTTTTTTGGAATTTTTTGTAAAATGTAGAAATAACTTGATAAATGAAACACATGGGAATTCTTAGGGTACTTAGGTGGGAGGTGTAGCTTAGGGACATCATCCATTTTATTATTGGAAGGTTCAATCATGAGGTTTTCCTCTACTCCCTAGGTCTGTTTTTCTAGGGACTTGTTATTGACATTGTTGTGGGGTTCACTCATGGGGTGTTCCTATGCCCCTTAGCCCTATGTTATAAGGACTAGGGTGCACACTTGTCATTGATTTTGGTATAATTAGTCTGCTAGCTTGACCTATTCCGATCCTTGGCTTGTTTACCATCATGCTTGGTTTTTTAATATTTTGGATTGATATATAGGATTTAGTTTTTGATAAATGGTTATGGAAAAATTTTCTTTGAAACTATTTTACTTGGATTGTTAGAACTATGGAAAATGGAAATATTTACCATGCTTTTGATATAAAACTACCTTACTACTTATCATACCATGTTTTATTTAAAATGAGCATACTGATATTATTTGTACAGAGACTTGATATGGAACACCTAGATGGGATTCTATTGATTTTGTTTAGATCACACCCTAAACACCCATTTGGTGGTGTGTAGACCTGGTTATGTCTTTTGATGCAGGGAAAGACAAGGCACCGCAGTGAGGCAGTGATGTTCATGTCAGCTAGGTATGAGTAGCTGGTGGTGAGATGGTGGGGCTTTACCCATGTATCACATAGAGCAACATTTTTTGGTTTTAGATTTTCCATTTTGGTTTTTTTAGACATGTAACTTTGGATTTTATCTACTATTTTAGAGTTGTATCTCTACCACTGCTTTTCTTTGGTCATGACATGTATTTATTCTAGTTTTTATTCTTTTATTATTTCTATTATATATATATGCCATGTATCTTATCCAGGTTGGGAGAAATTATTCTGTATGATTATTGTTAATGCCCGTGTACTAGTATCCAGCCCATGGGGATTAGTAATTCACTTTGGGTATGTGGATGATCAGGTCAGGTTCCTATTTGTGATGGAAAATTGAGCCAATTAATTACTAATTGGTATCAAAGTTCTTTTTTCCTCAAGTTCCATTATCTTGGGATGTTAGGTAGATAGAATATAGGACTATCAGAACTCGAGAGGTAAGTTTTGGTGAGTTCCTATCCATCTATTACCATGATGATACTCAAGTTACCATGAGATGTTAGGATGTATGTCTCATGTGTTGATTTCTTGATCTCAGTCTTAGTTTTTTCTTATGGTTTTCTGATTTGAACTAAGATTATCCTATTATTGAATCATTTCTTTTGTTTTTAGTGTGTAGTGATATGCCTCTAAGACATCTCCAATGGGTTCCATAGGAGGGTGTAGTGGATGATCCTCATGGGAATCTACTTATGGATTAGATTTTTATAGAGTCTATTATTCAAGAATTTCGTGTCATGGACTAGAATGAACCATGAGCTTAGGATCATGTTGTTGAGGTATAACTAGGAGTTGGAGGAGATACAGATCGATCTTGAGAGTTGTTACACGAGAATAACCCATAATTTAAGGGTTTGGAAAATCCCCAAGAGTTAGAGGACTGGTGAGATAAGATTTAAGATATCCTTGACTTCTTGGATATACCTGAGACTATCAAGGTGAAGTGCATAGTGTCCATGCTTGAGGTTCCCAACAAGATATAATGGGATTTTTGATACAGGTGTATAGGCATGTGGGATTGGATTAGAAGAGTTTCAAGACACTCTTATTTCAATAATTATTCCCAGAGTCTCTAATGATAGAAAAGTATATGGAGTTCATCTCTTTATAGTAGGGAGTTTGTTCAGTGTTAGAGTACACCAATTATTTTGTGGAGCCGGTTCATTTTTCTCCGAAGGTGGTAAGGAATGATTATCTAAAATACCAAAATTCCCTGTAGTGTTTGTGACTAGATATTAGATCTCAAGTATTTATGATAAATCCTTTTACCTATATAGAGATAGAAGGCATGGCTATGATGGAAGAAATGTACATGATAGAAAAAATTGTATATTTTACACCTAATCTTCCACCTAGTGGTAGATTAAGTGGAACATAATAAAATAAGAGGAAGTGGTATGATCATCACAAGAGTGATGAATGTGGTTATCAGCAGCAGGCTTCCTCTACACCATCAGTTTTATCCAGCAGTGTGCCCCTGAGTTGCTACCAGTATGGCAAGGCCGAGCACATCCAACGTTCTTATCCTACCCCTTCTAAGATGTGAAATGGTTGTGGCTACTATGATCATCTAGAATGGTTTTTCTAGGCTATGTCTATTCCATTCTATGTTCAGGGATCATCAGCTACAAAGGTCACTATGGCATATTCATAAGCTTCAAAGTTCACAGGGATCTAGCCATAGGCCTCAGGGGTAAAACACTTTTATATAGTGGATGAGTATCTGGTAGAGGTTGTTTTAGGTTTCATGAAAGTGGGAGGTACCATATTTATTGTATCTTCTATAACAATTTCACTATTTTATATAGATGCCTCCCACAAGTTTATATTTACTCATTTTGTTGATGTTTTGAAACTTCTAATGGATCTCATGTCTTTTTTCATGAAGTTTGCAACACCCATTAGAAATAGAAAAGATAATCGATTTTGGTGTCCTTATTCTCTATCAATAGCTGACACAAAGTTAGTTTGGGATTTCATCATTCTTGATCTGGATTTGTTTGACATCATTATTAGGATGGATTTGATTATCACTCATCATGACGAGGTTGATTATTATTATCAAAGCATAAAATTACTTACTGCCTAGGGAGATCTTGGGTGTTTTAGGGAGAGTGATATCTGAGGTTTGGTCATGAAATGACTCCTCATACAGATATTAGGAGTTTGTTGTTTGTTGTTTCATTTAATCTCGATGTGGTTTTTCTCTTATTGATCTTCCCATGGTTGTTCGATACTTTCTTGATGTTTTCCCATATGAATTATCTATTCTTCATATAGAGAGAGATGTAGAGTTTTTAATTGATTTGATTCTAGGTACATGGCCTATATTAATACCCTCTTATCATATAAAATATACCGAGATGAAGGAGATCAAGACCCAATTGGACGATCTAATAGATAAGGTTTTTACTTTCCCTAGTGTTTTTCCATGGGCCACCCCAATGCTTTTTATCAATAAGGATGATGGTTCACTTCAATTTTGCATGAACTATCATAAGTTGGACTGAGTAATGGTTATGAATAAGTATCATTTACCCCACGTGGATGATTTTTTTGACTAGTTAAGGGGGAAAAGTGGTTTTAGAAGATTGATCTTCAGTGGGTTATCATCATCTTAGAGTTAGGGAAAATGATATTCCAAAGATGGAATTTAAGATAAGGTATGACCATTATGAATATATTATGATGCCTTTTTGTCCAACTAACTATCTTGAAGTTTTATGGATTTGATGAATAGGATATTCCATCAATATCTTAACAAATTTATAATAGTGTTCATGGATGAAATTTTGGTTTATTTGAGGGTTGAGTGTGATCATGAGCACTATCTGAGTTTGGTTTTGGAAATCCTGATGAGTCACTATTTGTTTGTAAATCTTTAGAAATGTAGTTTTTAGATTCAATAAGTGAAGTTCATGGGGCACATGATTTATGAGCATGGATTATCAGTTGATCCTGAGAAGGTGAAAGATGTATTTTCATGGTAGGATCAACAAACCATCTTTGGGATATGGAGCATACTTGGTCTTGTTGGATACTATTGGTGGTTCGTCAGGGATTTCTTGAAGTTGGTGTCATCATTGACTGCTCTTACCAGGAAAGGGATAAAATTCATATAGGATGATAAATGTTAGACTTATTTTGATGATTTTAAATGAATTCTAATATCAACACATATTTTAATCTTAACCAATCCTGTTAAGGGGTATGTGGTGTACTGTGATGCTTTTGGTGTTGGTCTGGGTTACGTGATTATACAGGATAATCATGTGGAATCCTATGGTTCTCATCAGCTTTGGCCTCATAGAAAAATTACCCCACTCATGATTTGGAGCTTGTCTTGCTTATTTATGCACTTAAGTGTTGGTGTCATTATCTTTTTGGGGAGAGATTCATAGTATTTTCTAAACATAAGAGTTTTATCTATATATTTTATCATAAGTAATTTAATATCAGATAGAATTGGTGGGTGGAGTACCTCTAGACATTCGATTTCAACATCACCTACACTCTGGGGAAGGGTAATGTCATTACAGATCCTCTCATTAGGAAAGTAATATCACAGTCTATCTTAGAATCAAAGGAAGAGTGGAACCTTATGGGGATATTTTTTTAGTTTCATTTGGATACTCAAGAGGATGTTTTGAACATGGTTATGACCAGTCTTTAGTTGTCATCATCTATCCTTGAGTCTATCCTACAAGGTTATTAGCAGGATGATGAGTTAAGAGGAATCATAGAAAACCTTTATGGTAGGGAGAATGTTTTTGGTTGGTCTCTCCCTTATGAAGGTATTCTAAACTTTAGGGATTGGTTTGTCATCTTAGAATATATGAGGATTTTAGTTTTGTTTTATTATCATAGTTCTTCATGTTCCATTCACTCTAGCATGATGAATATGTACCATGACATGAGATGTTATTTATAGTGTTTGGGTTTAAAGCATGACATCGATGATTATGTGTCTTATTGTTACACCTGCCAATGGATAAAGGTATAATATCTGAAACATTATGGGTTTCTCTAGACTCTTATGATGCCAATTTTAAAATGGGATGAGGTGTCCATGAAATTTTTTGTTGGACTACAATAGACTCCTCGAGGGAATAATTTTATTTGGTTAGTGGTTGATTAGTTGAAGAAATCATCCTATTTCATTCTAATCTGGGATAATAATGAGATTAAATATCTAGTTAAACTATATGTGTAGGAGCTTATGGGTTACATGGGGTTCCCTATACTATCATATTAGATAGGGATAAGAGGTTTACCTCCTGGTTTTGGAAGAGTCTCCAAGAGGCGATGAAGACTCAGGTCGAGTTGAGTATAACTTACCATCCATAAAAGGAAGTTCAAACATAGAGTACTACATAGATATTGTGGGATATTATCTATTCTTACATCTTGGATTTTGGAAGATCGTGGGATAGATATATGATACTAGCTAAGTTTTCTTATAACCCCAGTCATCAATCATTAATCAGGATGGCGCCCTTTGAGGCTTTGTATGGTCACCTGTGTAGGTAATATCTTTGTTTGGATGAGGTGATTGAGGCCTCTCTTGTAGGACTGAGTCTCATTCAAGAGATTTTGGACAATATTTAGTATGTATGTTAATTCCTGGTTATAACAAAAAGTTGGAAAAAATCATATGCAGATCGTCAGTGTCATCCTTTAGAGTTTTCCATTGGTGACTGAGTTTTATTAAAAGTTTATCCTTGGTTGGGTCACTGTCGGCCTAGGAAATAAGGAAATCTAGTTTTGAGATATGTTGGATTGTTTGAGTACACTTATTGTCTTGGGTAGGTTTCTTATTGTTTGGTGTTTCTAATTCAGTTGATAGTAATTTATGATTTTTTAATGTATATAGGATCAGGAATTACCATCTCAATCCCTCATTTTTTTTGAGTTGGGAAGAGGTTGAGATAGAGCTAGATGTTTCATTTGTAAAGAAAATAATGGAGACACCATATTCTCAAGTGAAATAATTTCATGGTAATTCTCTTCTATTGTTCAAAGTTTTATGGTGAAACAAATTAGATTCTCACGATACTTGGGAGTGTGAATCATTAGTGAGGGATAAGTGGCCTCACATATTTCCAAAGAACCCTTCTTTTGTAGGACTTATCAGGGACTTAAAGTCCTATAGTGGGGAGATTTTAACATCCTAAATAAAAATTTACTCCATCTTTCTTGTTTAAGAGTGTTTTCATTGGGTGTGGAGGGCATCAGAAATGTTTTGGGATCTTTTTAGTAGATCCTAGATTGGGCAATGCCTACACGGAACATTTATGACATAAAGGGGTCATAGGGAACAATCCATGAAAATAGTTTTTGGTGTAAGTACATTTATTTTTTAAACCCTATTTTTAAATCATAAATATTCCATATAATATTTTTTAACTTGAGGAAAAGTGTTATCTTTTGTGTACGTGTTTTATGGGAATTTCACACCGTAAATCCCTAGTTTTCAATGCAAACCCTTCAATATAGTAGGTTTTATGTGTTTCCCATGTGTAAGTGAAACCATAGGTATCAAACCCTAGGATCTTCCATGATATTTTAAGTGTCTTATATTCTTCTATATCACTTTGTCCAGTGCTCGATCTCTATGGTGGGTTCATCTCTTTTCTCTGATTTGTTGTGCGATATTCTCCCAAAGGCCGTCCCTTGTGTTTTTTTGTGGTGTATCATGTGAGTTCCTTGATCTATGTGTTAGTATATCCTCTCTATAAAACATTTTGTTTATGGGGTTTTATTTGAGATGTGGGAATCATTGTTAGGGACTCTTATATTTTCTATAATTTACTTCTGGTGTTGGTGGATCCCGTTGCGAGTAGTTTTAATCTGAGTTTAAGGTAGGTGGCTCCGTCTCTAGCCTACATTAGATGAATTTTATTTATCCTATTTTTATTAATTTTTTTTATAAATTAATTGGCATGATTATTCTGTGTGAATAAATGGATTTGTGATAAAATATGGGTTTTCCCTTGTTTTGGTAAAAGAAAAGGTATTTTCAAATCATTGTGAAATGGATTGAGAAATGGGTTTTCAAAGAATGTTTTTGATATAATAAAGGGTTGTTTGGAATTTTTTATGAAATGTGGATCTGTTTTAAATGAATTGAGAAATGAAACCCATGGGAAACTTTTGGAACTTATGTGGGAGGTGTAGCTTAGGGCCATTTTTCATTTTATTATCGAGAGGTTCACTCCCTATGCTCCATAAGCTTGTTGTTTTAGGGAATTATTTTTATAATTATTGGGGGGTTCACTCATGGGGTGTTAATAAGATCCTTAAGACCATTTTATAAGGACTTGGGTGTGCACTAGTCATTTATTGTTGTATGAGAAGTCTGATATCATGACCTATTGTGATCCTTAGCCTATTTACCCTTGTGCATGGTTTTGTATTGTTTTGGATTGATATACATGCTTTGGTTTTTGATAAATGGTTATGGAAAATTATGATTTGTAACTTTTTTACTTGGATTTCTTTAGAATTATAAAAAATGGAAATATTTACCATGTTTTTAATATAAAAATTATTTACTACTTATCATGATATGTTTTATTTAAAATGATCATACTGGGATTATTTGTGCAATGACTTGATATGGAACACCTAGGTGGGATCCTACTGATCCTATTTAGCTCACACCCTACACATCCCTTCAGTAGTGCATAGAATCAGTTATGTTTTTTGATATAATGAAAGACAAGGAACTGTAGTGAGGCGGTAAGGTTTATGTCAGCTGGGTATGGGTAGTTGGTGGTGAGATGGTGAGGCTTTTATCAAATATCACATAGAGTAGCAGTTATTGGTTTTAGCTATCCTCTATGGTTTATTTGGACATGTACCTTTGGATTTTATCTATTTTTTAGAGATTTATCAATATTAATATTTCTCTTTGGTCATGTCATGTATTTATTTTGGTTTTTCTTCCAATGCTTTTTCTACTATGTATATATATTTCCTGTATCTTATTCAAGTTGGGAGAAATCATTCCCTATAGGTGTTATTGATGTCGGGGTGTTAGTCACCAAACCATGGGGATTAGGAACTCTCTTAAGTTATGTGTAAAATTAGGTTAGGTTCCAGTTTATGAGGGAAAATCTAGTCATTTCATTATATTCCTTCTATCAATTTGAAAAATGAAAACACTGCTTATGTCACATGTGGACTAATACCTCTATAAGTGACCTGATTTATTTTTTATAACTTTCTTACATGGTTGGTTCAAAGGGAGTATTTAATGAATAAATATGATATTTACACCATTATTAATATTTTGAAATTATAAACCATTCCCTAACTTCCTCTTATTATATGGAAACAAATGTGTTGCTCGTGCGTACATGCAGACTACCACCTCCATGAAAGTGACATGTTTCATTTTTCATATATTCTTTTATTCTTTATAAAAACTATGAAAATATGATTCACCACCTTTAAAACATCTAAATAATATCATTATTCTTTTTTAATAATGATATTATGTTAAAATAATCACTTCTTTACCATACTCACCCATATATTATAGCGTGCTCTTATTTAGGTTATTTTATCCACCCACATGAATAATGTTATAAATATTTATCATGGATGACTATGGAAACATTACTAGTAGTTTTATTATAAATTAATGATAAAATAACATATGGTTTATAGTTTTGGAAAGTTTATATTAATATTTAACTTATTATTATTATATCACCCTTTTATTTGTTAAAAAACACTGAAATAATCTCATCACCAACTTCGTTGTCATGAATCATAACTAAAATACTTATTAAATTAAATTAGAGCATTATAAATAATTAAAAAACATCTATTCTAGTACCTATAATGATATCATAATGATGAAATTTTAATCTATAAACAAGGATAGACATCACCATTATGAAACAAATAATAAACAAATAATCGAAGCTAATAACATAAGATGATAAAAATAAAATATAACTAACTAATATATATTTAATAAACTATTATAAATGAAGTTTATAGGTATGAATAATTTTATAAAATAGATTATCAATGTATTTATTTTTGTTATATAGGATTTTTGATCATGTTCGGCTAAGCGAGATTAAAGTTAAGGGTTTTTTGTTAACTCAAACTCTCTTTCTTTGAGTTATATTGATTCATCTTGAAATCCTTACTTTTATGCCTATTTTCTTCCATCCTAAGGTTTTATATCATACTTTATATTTTTATTTATGGAAAATGATACTTTTGATTCAAATATCCCTCCTTAAAGAATTTCTCCCCCATAATAGTATATCACTGTTAAGAATAATTCTCATTCTCTTTAACAATGATTTTTCTTCCATATACATATTTTCCCTTCTTACCAATGTTATCCTTTATATTTGGAAATCTAGTTATGTGTTATCTCACGTGGCCTTCATATTTCCCTTCTTATCTTTTTAAAAGGAAGTTTTATTATCCCTTTTTTATGATATGAGATTTCCATAAAGGTATTTTAAAATATTAAAATGGTTTTCCTTCCACGATCATTTGTTTTCTCTCCCAATCCACATTTCCTTGAGATAGTATTTTTTTAAGGATCCATTATTGAAGGTTGTTTTTTTAAAGTAAAAGTTTTCAAAAGAATTCACTTCACATTTTTGAAAATAAGTTTTAAAAGTAATGTATAACCTTTTTATATTATGATAATGTTAAAATGTTTTATAAAATCTATTTTAATATTTTTCCACATGAAAAAATTCTTCTCTTGTTATGAACATTATTTTTAACAAATCTTCCTTTCCATGTTTAAAAATGGTTTTTTATAAATAAACATAATTCATAATTATTTTAAAATTAAAAATGGGTATTTCCTATTATTTTTTAAAGTAATTTACCCAATGATCTTGAAAATTCATTATATATATATATGTTAATATCCTATATGCTGATTATGTTACACAATGAATATGTTCTTATACCACTATCCATCCTCCTTATCTGGTTGGCTTCTGAAATGTTCTTTGAAAGTTTTCATGAAACCAATCTCTTTTCTATGGGTGAATCAAGTGATGTTTGAAATATGAATCTTTTCATGTTTTATTGGAATATAAATGTATTAACTATTTTTGATGGGTGGAGTCTTATATCACCCTATAATAATTTGTTTTAAGTTTTATATCTCACAATCTCAAAAAAGTACACAAGTAGTAGCTCAAGCGCAAGAGGGTACACAGGTAGTAAACCAAGCTTAAGAGGGTACATGAGTTGTTAGATAAATACCAAGAGGGTATATGAGTTGTTATCCCAAAACTAATAAGGTATATGGGTTGTTATCCCAATCCCAAGAGAGTACACGATTTGTTATCCCAATCCCACTATGTGATGGGAATTAGGTATCAAAGCCTACTCTACTAGGTTATGATTTCTTATGCCTTTTCTTATGACATATTTTTATATTATATGTTTATATTATGCTACCATGACTTATGTTTATTGGTATATGTTTACACTCACATTCCACAGAATATGTTTGATCATTTGAGACCAAAAGTCATCCTATTATGCCTTATGGATAAAATTTATTATTCCATGTTATTTTTAATAAGATATTTCTCCCATGATCATGTTTTCTCATATGATTATAATCCAAAACTTGATGACATATTGATGATTTTTTACTTTACTGAGCATTTGATACCACCCATTATATTTCCATTCCCCAATTTATGAAGATGAGTATAACTTATGTGAAGTCTATAAGGGATTACAGTCTCGCTCAATTATAAAGAAATGTTCACAAGTATTATAAAATAATTTTCTTTTGTAGCCAGTACTAAAATACACTAAACCTTATGTTCTTGGGATTTTGTAAAATTATTTGTGAGATGTGATGTTTAACTTATATAAATGATGCAAAATAAAGATATGTTTAGTTTGGTTCATCTCACTTGATATAAAATCCTATGTGTAAATTATATGTTTTTAGAACCAGATCTAGGAGTGAGAGTCTAGGGAACCTTAGTTAATAATCAATTATTATGTGTTTAATAGTCATTCCATGTTTTTGAATAAGAATAATTGATGAAATGACATTAAGCGTTAAAGAAAGTATTAATTGTTTAATTAATACATTTAAGTCTTGCTTATTATGCTGTGATTACGGTATATAAAGTTTTGTTTTCATGATAATTGACTATTATTGAATTAAAAAAATCATTAAAAATATTACATGACATGATGATATGTTAATAAGGTTTTACTTGATTAATTTTTCTTGTTTGGTTTGATATATTTTTCTTATGATTTTGGAATTAATTTCCATTTGTTAGTTAAATGTGTTTTAAGTGATTAAACTATGTGTGGGGTAAAATGAGATAAATGGGGTTATTAAATGGGTAACAAAGGTGGTATATTTAGGGGTTTAATGTGGAAAATTATGTTATGTTAGGTAGTGAACATTATGGATTTTTATCATATAATATTTCTTAAAAACCGTTAAATCCACCTACTAGGAGTCTTCATTGATATTCCAAAACCATTGATACTCTTTAAAAACATTATAGATATAAGAGTGTATGTAGAAAAATAATCCAATAGGATATTTTAAATTCTTTAGTGGGTGATGATTGTACCTTTTACCCTTCATTTTCATGACCCACATCATCAGTACTGATTGCATAATCTCTTCTATGTTCCATTAGTATTTGGGGTTGTTTATGTATTTTATCCTTATTATCCATTGGGTTAGGGCATTAATTTTTATAATACCCACACTCCTTTCATTTGAAGAATTATAAATTCTTTTACACCTTTTCACTGTCTAGCCTCTTTACCCCAACCCGACAATCATGAGCTTTACGGACAAGATTCCCACATTTGAAACATTTTTCGATTCATTTCAAGAAATTTATTGGGTCATTACTCCCACATTTGTGGCATTTAAGTGATTCAAATAAATTTCCTCCATTTTATTTTCTATTTTTTTTCTTAAAACTCTATATTCCTTTTATTTTCACTAAAATAATGAGATTCCCCAACTTCCATTTCCACTTTTAGTGCACTTAGAACAATTTATTCATAGTTACCAAAGTATCTTATATCTAATTCCTTTTGAAGTATTGGTTTTAGACCACTATAGAATCATTCAATCCTACTGTTAGGTCCAATAATAAAATTGTAGAAATCCCTTTCAAGTCTTGTGAAGTTATCCTCATAAGTACCTATAGATTTATCCTCCATTTTCTTCAATAATATGAATTATCTCTCCATATTCTTGTGAAGAATTCAAGGACAATATTTATTGAAGAATATGTTTTTAACTCCTCCCATTTTATAGAGTCAAATTTTCTCCTTACCAGTCATATCTTAATAAGGGTCCACTATTGGTCTATCTCACCTTCCAAGTGATAAATTGAAAAAACAAAATTCTCAAGGTCTGAGCATGGAGCACAAAAAATATTTTCTCTATCACATTAATCCATTTCTTAGAAATTAGTGGGTTAGAAACCCACTAAATGAGTTTGGATTTTGTCTCATAAATAACTATATATAAATTTAATCATTCTATAGCGTTTTCATGAGATAAACATGGTTCACATTGTTATTCATATCCTAATAAAGTTGGGTGATCATTTCCATGTGGTTTTGTACCACAAATCCCATCCCATTTACTGGATCATTTGGATAATAACCACACTGTCCTTTGGAATCACTATTAACTTAGTTCCTCCTAGTTATATCCATTTAATAAAATGTAAAGTTAGGGATGATAATACTTATAGAAGGAAAATTACTAACTTAGAAGAATTATTAATAAATATTTTTTATACTCTAACTTGTGAACTTATTGGTTTTAGCCTTGGTTATCCATAGTCACACTTCTATTAGGTTATCTAACCATACTAGTTATATATTACATCATAAAATTCTATTTAAATATTTTATAATGGTTTATAAAGATAACGTGAATTAACCAATACATATTCCTCAGGAGTGTCAAACTAGGTGTGTAGTTATGTATCTTTTTCATGCTCCAAGTAAGGATTGAGTTAAAACCCAACCAACCTTTTTAGGGTTATTAACCCTCGGTGCATCTGTGCCAGAGCCTGTAACCACTTGTTTGTATCTAGAAAAGGATTAAATTGCTATTAAACCAAAAAATATCTACTTAAGAAAAACTTAATGATGTTATCCAATAATAAGACACATCCCAAGGGTTTTTAATAAAATTTTCTCTTCCCAATACTTGAAAAAAATCTAAACCAATCCATAAAAATAATTAAAACCTTATATAATACCAAATGAGATGCCTCTAACTCAAAATCCTAGGTGCTAAAATAACATTCTTTACACATAGGATTTTATATCAAGTGAAACTCACACATATTTACATAATTTAAACATTATATCTTATAAATAATTACACAATCCAAGAACTGTAAAGGTATATGTCTCTGGATATTATCTATAAAAAAATATTATTTCATATATTGGTGATCTTTCTATATAATCACACTATAAAATATAACCTTCTATAAATCTCCTAGGTTATTCTAATTTTCATAACATGGGTAATAAAAAACAAAATAAATGGGTGAGCTCAAATGATCAATAAGGAAAAAACACGTCAACATGTCATTAAGGGTTAGATTATAAGCACGATACGATATGAGTGTGGAAGATATATTTTATTTAAATAACATGAACCAATAATATTTTTTAATATAATATAAGGGCATGTAATCTCAATGTTTAGAAATATACCAAGGAATAAGAGTATGGAAACATGATACAATAATTATATTCCATGGAGACCAACATAGACATATAACATAGAAATATGGAATAAACATAAGTATAGGAAATCATAAAATTATGAACATAGATAGTCGTATCATGTCTACATTCAATCTTGTGACCATTTCTAACCACAAAATGTCTATTATAAATCTTGTAAACATATCTTACCACACTGTGACCACTATTAAATCTTTTTATTAAAAAGGGTAGGAATTATTCATAACAATGTAGAATTTTTAGGAAGTATGAAATTAATAAAATAGGAATATTTTTATGATAAAATTTAAATTAAAAAAATAAAAATAGAAAAAATAATATATAATATATAAATATCCACATAACAGAAACTTGAAATATCTTAGTTAAGGAAAATAATTTAGGATTTAGTGAAAGAAAATTGAGCCAACAAAAACTCCTACAGCTTTAGAGTTTTTGAATTGAAGGCCTATGAAAGACTGAACTAGAGATGATTTTTGAATCCATTTAAATGGATGAAAAATATGGTAAAAAAATCCATAGGTCTCTATATACACCAAAAAAAAAATCAAGCAATGAATATGGTATATATCTTAAAGAAAGAAAAGTGCAACGAGAAACCCTTACAATGGATTCATGCTCAGTCAGACGCTTTCTAACATATGATATAATAACATTAAACTCATTAAACATATATTAAAAAAAGTTAATCATATTTATTATATTTTTTAATAATATTTTTTTTCATTTATTATATAATTTTTTACTTGTTTTTAGTTAATATTAATTACCAGTAATTATTGGTTTTAACTGTTCCATGTTTGTTTTGGTATAATGGTTCTGGTTTTAATTACATGTTTATAAATTATTAATCTCCCAAATGGTAAATATAATATAAATATATGTTTCATAATGGTTTATATAGTTCCATTTTCATCCCATGAAACTTTGAGGTATGATTTGTAAATATAAAATCTAAAACGCGTCTGTTTGTATAACAACCCTACTCTTTATTTCACACTTAAACATAATTTATTACATAAAATATTCACTTTATAAAACATAAAATATTGATAGGTATAGTGTATTTGGGGCTTAGTAACATTACATAACTACTTAAAACATGAAATGCATATCTTTATTGAAAACTTATTTTACACGACCACACACATTCCTTCGTACTTAGCATTGCATGAGATAACCTGAGGACATGCATAAGAAAAGGGTGAGATATAAAGCCCAGTAAGGGATTAAAAAACCATAACATGAATAATATAATACATGTTAGGAAATATTCATATCAATGGAGCATAAGAGAAACATGAACATAAAGTAATGATATAACATGAATATCATAACATGGAAATGTGACATCAACATTTAACATGATATTAGCATGAGACAAGGATCATTGAACATGGAGAATGAGTAAAACCTCATTTCACTTTAATTATCATGAGTAAACCCTCATTTCACTTTACGTATCATGATACTAATATTTACCTAATGCATTGGAGCGCTATCAGGGCACACCATTCTTAATCATTTTATTTCATGCATAAGTGTGCCACATGGATCATATAACATGAATTCATTAAACATAATAATTTATTCCATGATAAAGGAATGTGGAATTAATACATGAAACTATATAATCAATAAGTAAATGTTCATAAAGGTGAATACCCTCGATAAAAAAATAAGCATGGTATTCACTACACAATGACTTTGGCTTGGAAAATCACGGTGCAATTTCGGCAGCATAACAACATGACATAAAAATTCATCAAAATGGTTAATGATAGAGAAAGGGGTGTCTCATCATATGTAAATGAAATTTATAGTAAGGGGATAATATATATACATGTCCCAACATATGTAATGTAATTTATATTCATAATACAAAAATAATTTCTTTAATGTAAATTTGAAGAGAGAAATTCCTTACGTAATTTCAGCATGGTAACAGGTGTACATTAGAGGCATTAATGAGAGATAAAGAGGTCTATAATAATTAAAAAATAAGTAGGGAAGTATGGTGGATGTTATAAATCATACCCCAACATTTTTAATTGAAAAAAATGGTAAAACAACATAATGAAATTTGGACAAAAATGAGAAAAGAAGAAATCCCTTACTTGGAAGTGTGATACAAAGGCTTGGGAGAGGCTTATTGGGAGCTTGGGATGCCTTGATAGGATAATAGAGAGATGATGGAAGATTAATTATGTGATAAAAGTGGTTTTAGTGAAGATAAGTTGGATATTGGGTGGTTTTATATAGGAAATGAGAGAATTCTTTATTATTTAGGTTTGGACACCACACATTAAACTAATCAAAACCACAAACCAAACCATAGTTTTTGCTCATAGTTTTTTCTAAAGGGGAGTGGAAAAAATTATTTTATAAGGACAATGTCATAAATTATTAAAATATTAGGCTTTATTATGTGTAGGTGAGTCACACTCTCAAGGAAATCATTTTAAAAGTTAAAATGTTTTATAAGTCTTGGAGGGTCCACTAAGGCACCTTAAAATTAATCAAAAAAATATAAAATCACATTATTTTAAATTTAAAACATATATTGGCCGAAAATACATTTTATAGTATTCTATTAAATTACTATTGGGTCATTATGATGTCATAAAACACATTATATATTTAAACGGTATTTAATTTTTACCCAAAAATTAGACTATCTTAGAAAATTATGAAAAATTCACCATTGGACAATTTCAATGTCCTGATTACAAAAATAATATTCATTTAATATAAATAATTTTATAAATATGTTAATTTTTACTTTTAAAATAAAAACCGACATTTATTGAAAATTCATGGGTTTTGACAAAAACAGTTTTCAAACCTTAATAAAAATTACAATTGTATTCATAAAAATTATACGATCATTTATATTTAATAAAAATTAATTTAGTAATAATAATATTTTATTAAAATATTATTTAATTACAAAAATCCATTACTTAATCAAAATATATTTCTTAATTTATTGTTAACTAAAAATACTATTTGTGCTTTAAAAACCATTTACAAAGTAACAATAATGAAATGAATGTATATTCTCTATACAAAAAATAAAGCACATAATCATATTTCTAGGGTGTTGTTACATAACCCATTATAACACCCACATAATACCTAAGGGTAAGATGTGTGATGGTGACAGACTCTTGGGGAGGATTAGATAACATCGTTCGGGTGGTAATCTCTATTAACTTCCACTTCTCCCATAAGCAATTCCATTAAAGCTTAACACATTGAAGATCAGATTGGGATTGGTCAAGAGAAAATCCCAATGACGCTACCTCTTTTCAAAGATCTTACAAATGGGCTTCGTATGGAGCAATTCTACTGGATGAGGCCATCACTTCCTTTATTTGAGTAAATTGGATTTGTTAAAGCCCTATATTTATACTAGTCATGTGATCACTGTTCAAAAGCTTTATTAGCAATGATAACTATTCTTAACAGTATTTTAAAATCCAAAAACATAAAACCAATGAAGTTTATATGTTTTATATAACTATTTTACATAATAAGACATTTAAATAGATTAAGAGGAATTTTCATTAATAAAAGTTTGGGTCGTTACAATCTTCCCCCCTTAAGAAATTTCACCCTCAAAATTTTCTTTTCCCACACTAAAACAGATGTGTGTAACTCTGATTCATAACTTCCTCCAATTCCCACATTTCCTATTCAAACTTGTGGTTTCACCATAACACCTTTATTGGGGGTATTGTCTTATTTCATAGAATGTTTTCCCTACGATCTATTATTTTTACCAGCTTCTCTTCATATTAGAGGCAATTCTTCAATTGAACCACCTTTGGATTGAGTACATGTGATGGGTCAGGTATGTACTTCCTCAAGAGTGATACATGGAATACATCATGTACTTGAGATAGGTTTGGTGGTAGTGCTAGTCGATAGGCCACTGCTCTAATGCGATCAAGAATCTCAAAAGGGCCGATGTACCTTGGACTAAGTTTTTCCTTATTCCTAAATCTCATAACTCTCTTCCAAGATGATATGTGGAGGAATACCATGTCTCCAACTTCAAAATCAAGGTCTCATTGACGATTATTAGCATAACTCTTTTTTTGACTCTAAGAAACTCTAATGTGCTGCTGAATGGTCTTAACCCTATCCATTATTTCTTCAACCATTTCTGGACCTAGGAGTTTTTATTCCCCAACTTCATCCCAAAATGCTAGTATTCTGCACCTCTTCCCATACAGAGATTCATAAGAATCCATTTGGATGTTTGAGTAGAAACTATTATTGTAAGAGAACTCAACCAGAGGAAGATGTTAATCCCATCCTCTATTTAAGTCCATTGAGAATGCTCTCAACTTGTACTCAAGTGTTTGGATTGTCCGCTCATATTTTCCATCAGTTTGAGGATGCTAAGTCATACTAAAGTTTAGCTTAGTATTCAGATCATGTTGAAGAATATTCTAGAACTTAGAGGTGAATCTTGGATCTCGATTGGATACAATTGACAGTGGTACTCCATGCAGCCTTACCAATTCTCTGATGTATATCCGCGCTAGTTGATCCAATGAGAAATTCTCCTGAATTACAATGAAGTGTGTAGTATTTATAATACGATCCACAACAACCTAGATAGAATTGTTTTCTTTGGATGTATTTTGAAGTTCGGTGATAAAATCTATAGTGGTGTTCTCCCATTTCCACATTGGTATGTGTAATAGTTGCATCATCCCCTTAGACTTCTGCCTCTTAGCCTTCACTTGATAACACACCAAGAACTTTGATGTATACCCAGAGATATCCTTATTCATGTTATTCCACCAATAATGATCTTAGAGATCTCGATACATATTTTTATTTCCTGGGTTAATGGAGAAATTTGAACTATGTGCATCATTAAAAAGTTCACTCTTTAACTCTGGATTTTATGGAACAAATAGTCTTGTCCCAAATCTCACAATTCCTTCTTTATTAACATTGAACTATGAGGATTTCCATTTTCTGACAGTTTAAACTTTCTTCTGAATTCCCACATCATCATTTTGAGCATCCTTTAACCTTTATAAAAGATATGGTTGAGAAATAATTTGTGAAAAGATTGATGATATTCCCTTCTTTATGATTCCCATGTCCATCTTCATCAAATCTAATAAGATTAAATCCTTTTCAATTCTCATCAATGATAGAATTGTTAGGTCCTTTCTACTTAGAGCATCTGCCACCTTGTTTTCTTTCCCAGGGTGGTAATGGATTGAGAAGTCATAGTATTTGATCAGCTCTAACCATATTCATTGGAGCATGTTCAACTCTTTCTGTGTGAATATATACTTGAGGCTTTTATGATTCATATATATTTCACACTTCTCCCCAAAGAGGTAATGTCGCTAAATTTTTAAAGCGAAGATTACTGAAGCCAACTCCAGATCATGTTTTGGATAGTTTTTCTTATGAAATTTCAATTGCCTTAAAGTATAGGCAATGAATTTGTCATTCTGAATCAACACATAGCCTAGTCCCTTCTTTAAAGTATCACTGAATACCACAAAAAGTTCTCCACTTTTGGGTAGTGTGAGCATGGGTGTAGTGATAAGCCTCCTTTTCAACTCCTTGAAGCTATCTTATCATTCATCACTCTAAGAAAACTTTAGTCCCTTCTGAGTTAACTTAATAAGAGGATTGAACAATTGTGATAAATTTCTCACAAATCGGTGATAATATCCAACTAACCCCAGGAAGATACGGATATCCGTTATCAATGTTGGCCTTGGACATCCCTCAATTGCAGCTGTCTTAGAGGGATCCACATATATCTCATTACTTGTGATGATATGACCCAAGAATGAGACCTCCTTCAACCAGAACTCACACTTGTTGTACTTTTCATAGAGATTCTCCTTTCGCAAGGTATCTAGTACAATACTTATATTCTCCTCATGCTCCTCCTTGGTTTTGGAGTATATTAGAATATAGTATATAAATACTACCAAAAATTTGTCTAGGTAATCTCTAAAGACTCTATTCATCAAGTCCATGAAGTTTGATAGTGCGTTAGTGAGTCTGAAAGGCATTACTATTAACTCATAGTGCCTGTATCTTGTATGAAAAGTAGTCTTGGGGATATCCTCCTTCACCCTTACTTGGTAATATCCTGACCGCAAATCCACCTTGGAGAAGTATTGTGCTCCACATAGATGATCGAACAAGTCATCAATTTGTGGAAGAGGATACTTGTTTTTTATCATGATTGTGTTGAGCTCACGATAATCAATGAAAAGGCACATTGACCCATCCTTCTTATTAACAAAGAGGACTAGTGCACCCCATGGTGAAGCACTTGGGTGTATAAACCCTTTATCTAGATTCTCATGTAGTTATTTCTTCAGCTCCTCAAGCTCTACAACAAACATTCTATACGAAGTCTTGGATATTGGCAACACCCCAGGTATAAGATCAATTGAGAATTCAACATCTCTTTTAAGAGGAAGACCAGACAATTCCTCAAGAAACACTTCAGCGAATTCCCTCACAATAGGAATGTCTTCAAGGATGGTTTCTTCCTTAGACTCAATCATTTTAGCAAGATACACATGCTCATAGGGAATTAATATCCATTCTTGAGATGATAGTGCTAAATAAGATTCATCATACTCCTTGAACTTGTATAGAATCGGGGGTCAATTTACCATATGGAGAGTTATTTCCCTCTCACAACAATTTATGTTGGATCTATATAAGGAAATCCAATACATGCCAAGAATTGCATCAAATTACACCAGAGGGAGTATGACGAGGTTCTCCAGGAAGTTCAATCCACAAATCATGACAGGTGAGGAGTTATATTCATGGGATGCAATGATTTCTCCATTTTTTGTTATCACCAACATATTTACTTCCATGATTTTTGGTGGTGTTGGGATTATTCTACTAAACTTTTGGGATATAAAAGAATACATAGAACTAGAATAAAAAAGTACGTTCTCTATTCTTGAATGAATAACCAGCGTACCTGTCACCACTTCATTTTCGAGGTTCACTTTGGTAGTAGTGATGGTAAAAGCTCACCCTTACTGCATTGGAGGTTGTTGGTTGCCTATGAAAACCCTTGGATTAGGGCACTAGTTTGAAAAGTTCCTTGGTTCCTTGTAGTTGAAGCAATGAACAATGCATTAAGGTTCAAATGGATCATTCCTATCCTTTGTCACATTTGCAGATTTTTCTTGTCAGCATTTAATGGCCAGGTTCCCTTCTCTTCTACACCTAAAACATTTCCTCGTCCCCTTCAGGAAATTTCTAGGGTGCTTCTTTTCACACCTTTTGAAAGTGGGGTGTTGGATTTTCTTAGCACCGTTGGATTTATCCATAAGACCACCAGAATTAAAGCCCACCTTATGCTTCTTATCCCCATAATAACCCTAAGATTCACCGATCTCTATTTCGACCTTGAGGGAACATCAAACAATTTCCTCATATCTCTCTAAGTCACAGATCACTAGGGATTTCCATAGGCTAGGTTTTAGCCCACCAAAGAAGTGGTCAACATTGCATTCAGGGGTAACGACAAATCTAAAGGCATATCATGCAAGCCTTGTGAATTTTTTCTCATAATATTGATGGATTCATTGTCTTTTTTCTTGAGGGAAAGGAAGTCCCTTTCCATATTAAGTCAGAGGGTGCGAGGAAAATATTTATCGAATTTTTGTTTCCATAAATCATTCCATTAAAATTCCATGATCTCCTCCTTAGGATTTTTATTTTTGATCAATGTACATAATTGATTAGTTTCACCCTCCATACGATAAACAGCCAGAAGAACCTTCTCTTGTTCAGAATATTGAAGGATGAAGAATATCCTTTCAATGGAGTTGATTCATTGTTCAAAAATTGAGGGATTGGATGATCCATTAAAATTAGGAGGCCTTTGTCTCATGAAGCTCTCAATTGAAACTTGTTATTTCTTATGGGGGGTTGAACATTCCTCTTTACCCATGTTTCTATTCAAAACTTGAGTTAACGAAGAGAGTATGGTGACAAAGTTCGTGATTCCTGCTCCCATCGGATTGGGAATCTTATTAGAACAATCACCACATTGATCTTCACATAAATTGTTAGCCCAAGTCCTTATATTACTGTCCATTGGTTGGAATAAAAGGAAATTTAGGGGTAAAACATAAAGGGTAATCAATAGAAAAAAACGGATGAATTATAAATTACTTTTATTTCCTTAACTTATGAATTTATAGGATTTAATCTATGTTATCCATGATCTAATTCCCAACATATATTCTTAGGGGAATTTTTTATTCCCTTAATAATGGTTCGTGCTAAGATTATGAATTTACCAAAGCATATCCCCCAAGAGTGTCGTAACTAAGAGTGCAGTAAGACTCCTTGTCATGCACCAATTCTCGTTCGAGTTTATCTCAAAGTAGTGTTTTCGGGTTTTACCTCTAGATACATCTATATCAGAGCCACCTCTACCTGCTCATATCCAGACATGAATGTATTTTCTTGATAAACCACTTACTCAATACTCACCAAAATTTAGGGATGTTTTTATTATACTTAGTCTTATCCCTAAGGATTTCACTAGGTTTTTCTAATCCTAATCTCAAAAAGAACTAAACCTATCCTCTCCTACCAACTATAACAACCCTACTCTTTATTTTACACTTAAACATAATTTATTACATAAAATCATCACTTGATTTAACATAGAATATAGATAGGTATAGTATATTTTGGGATTATAAACATTACATAACAACTTAAAACATTAAATACACATCTTTATTGAAAACTTCTTTTACATGACCACACACATTCCTTCGTACTTATCATTGCATGGGATAACCTGAGGACATGCATAAGAAAAGAGTGAGATATAAACTTCAATAAGGTAGTAAAAAAGGAATAACATGAATAATATAGTACATGTTAGGCAATAGGTATATCTATGGAGCATTAGAGAAATATGAACATAAATGCATGATATAACATGATTATCATAACATGGAAATGTGGCATCAACATTTAACATGATATTAGCATGAGTCAAGGCTCATTATAAATGGAGAATGAGTAAACCCTCATTGTACTTGAATTATCATGAGTAAACCCTCATTTCACTTGAATTATCATGATATCAATCTTTACCCAATGCATTGGAGCGCTATCAGGGCGCACCCTTCTTAATCATTTCATTTCATGCATAAGTGTGCCACATGGATCATATAACAAGGATTCATTAAACATCGTCATTTATTCCATGATAAAGGAATGTGTAATTAATACATGAAACTATATAATCAATAAGTAAATGTGCATAAAGGTGAATACTCTTGATAGAAAAATGGGCATGATATTCACTACACAATGACTTTGACTTGAAAAATCATGGTGCAATTTCAGCAGCATAACTGTGTGACATAAGAATTAATAAAAATGGGTTATGAGAGAGAAATGAGTTTATCATAATATTTACCTGAAATTTAAAGTAATGGGGTCATATAAATACATTTACCAACATATTTAATGGAATTTAGATTCATAATACAAAATAATTGGTTGAATGTAAATGTGAAGAGAGAATTCCTTATGGAATTTCGGCATAGTAATGGGTGTACATGAGAAGAATTAATGAGAGAGAAAGGGGTATCTCATCATTAAAAAATAATGAGGGAATTATTGGGGAGGTGAAAAATCATACCCCAACATTTTTAATTGAAATAAAAATGGTATAACAACATAATTAAATTTGGACAAAAATGAGAAAGGAAGAAATCCCTTACTTGGAAGTGTGATTCAAAGGCTTAGGAGAGGATTGAGAGAGGCTTATTAGGATATTGAGGCACCTTGGAAGGATACTAGAGATATGAGGAAAGGGTAGGAAAGTTCTCCAAGGGTTTTTAGTGAAGAGAAGTGGGAGATTAGGTGTGTTTATATAGGAAAAGAGAGGGAATTCTTTATTATTTAGGTTTTGGACACCACACATTAAACTATTCAAAACCACAAAACAACCCATAGTTTTTGCCCATGGTTTTTTAAAAAGGGGAGTGGAAAACATTATTTTATAAGGAAAATGTTAGAAATTCTTAAAGTAATAGGCTTTATTATTTGGAAGTGAGTCACACTCTCAAGGAAATCATTTTAAAAGTTAAATTATTTTATAAGTATCAGAGGGTCCACTAAGGCACCATAAAATTAATCAAACAAATATAAAATCACATTATTTTAAAGTTAAAACATATATTGGTAGAAAATACATTTTATAGTATTTTATTACTTCACTATTGGGTCATTATGATGTTATAAAACACATTATATATTTAAACGGTATTTACTTTTTACCAGAAAATTCGTCTGCCTCAGAAAATTATGAAAAATTTACCATTGAACAATTTTTATATCATGATTCCAAAAATAATATTAATTTTATCTAAATAATTTTCTAAATATTTTCATTTTCACTTTTAAAATAAAATTTGACATTTATTGAAAATTCATGGGTTTTGACAAAAATAGTTTTTAAACATTAATAAAAATTAAAATTGTATTCATAAAAATTATAAGATCATTTATATTTAATAAAAAGTAATTTAGTAATAATAATATTTTTTAAAATATTATTTAATTTCAAAAATCTATTAATTCATTGAAATAGATTTATTAATTGAATATTAACTAAAAATACCATTTGTGCTTTAAAAACCATTTACAAAGTAACAATAATGAAATGAATGTATATTCTTTATACAAAAAATAAATCACATAATCATAGTTCTAGGGTATTGTTACATAAACCCTTATAACACCTACATAAGACCTAAGGGTAAGATGGGAGATGGTGACAAACTCTTGGGGAGGCTTAGATAACATCGCTCGGGTGGTAATCTCTATTAACTTACACTTCTCCCTTAGACAGTTCCATTTAAGGTTAACGTGTTAAATAAAAACTTGGGATTGGTCAAGAGCGAAGCCCTATGATGCTACTTCCTTTACGAGCTCCGAAAAATGAGCTTCGTATGAAGAAATTATACTAGATGAGGCCATCAATTCCTTTGTCTGAGTAAATTGGATTTTTTAAAGCCCTATATTTATACTAATCATGTGATCACTGTTCAATGACTATATTAGCAACGGTAAACAATTTTTAATGTTATTTTAAAATCCAAAAACATAAAACCAAGGAATTTAATATGTTTTATATAACCATTTTACATAATAAGACATTTAAATAGATCAATAGGAATTTTTATTAATAAAAGTTTGGGTCGTTATAGTTTTAGTAAATTTTATCATATAATTTTTTTATTAATATTGAGTTTAAATAATAATAATAAAAATATAGAAAAAAAATTATTTTATATTAATATCATATATTAATAGAAATTATGTTTCTATAACCAACCATGATAAAAATTCACAGTATTTTTCATGTATACGATTAAACCAACTAAAACAAGAAATTTCTA
The DNA here is from genome assembly GCA_963277665.1 of Viscum album. Lineage (NCBI taxonomy): Eukaryota > Viridiplantae > Streptophyta > Magnoliopsida > Santalales > Viscaceae > Viscum > Viscum album. The sequence continues at coordinate 1,052,671,525 of OY728131.1, read as the reverse complement.
GAATTAATTAGATAGGGGTTAACATCATTAGAGGAGATGCTCTTGGTCTCCAATACTTTAGACCCACTTGATTATTTTATTTCTTTTGGTCTGTCTGTTCGAGCCTTTTCTTCTTGTAATCTTTATTTTCTTTGAATAAATAAAAAATATGAGTTTAGTTGCTAGAATTAATTAGATAAGTATGATTATGGAATGATTTTCTTATAGTATCATCATTATAAAATTATTAGAACATAATAAATTCATAATAATTATATAATATTACCATTATTTAATATTTATTAATAATTCATGATATAATCCTTATAATTCCATTCACATAGTTAGTAAAACCGACCTAATCAAAAGTGTGTTATAATGATTGAACGAGTATGATCAAGCTATCTAATAATGGTAATAATAATTTTCTATAAGCTTTATGATTTCAAATAAATTATAATATATTGACTAATAATATTTAAGAATAAGTAGAATAATATTAAATGGATGAATAATAAGTGAGGAAAAAATACTACATAGAGGAATTTTATCTTCTCTTGGAAACCTTCTTGATTTAGAATGGATTAGGGAAATATCTAGGTACTAGAAGCTCAAAAATATGGTAGAGGATTTTTGGGAAGTAAATTAGTCATGTTATGTGGGATAATTCTTATTTTTTGAGTTTCTTTGAATGTGTGATGGAATGATTCTTTTATAAGTGAGGGGAGTGACACTCTTGTAAATATTAAGAACTTTTAAATACAATAATTTTCTTTCTCATGGAAAGTGGATCCAATTTAGTGAAATTTAAAATATAGGATGTTTTAAGGTAAATATACACTCAAAAACCAAATTGGGTAATGTTTTAGTGATAATTTTGGACTTATCGCTTTGGTTAACCCCTCTTTTACCCTTTTAACCCTTACCGTGGTGATAAACTTTTACCATGGTAACTTATTTTTATGCTAAAAAATTAAGATGAAATTATTATATAATATTTATTATTATAATTAAAATATTAAATCCATTTTAAAATATTCAACTTATATAGGTGGTAAAAAAGAATTTAATATAAGAACGCAAAACGTTACGAAAAACAGTTTTTTGGAAAAATGTCTTTTTAAGAATAAAAATGATTTTACACTAAAATAATGTTTAGATTTGATTCTTATGAAAATTATTGGTTTATTAATAAATTAATAATATTTATGTGACTTTAAAACCAATAAAAATCGAATGTAACCACACAATTACTTAATTAATGAATAGGATAAAAAATAATTATTTTATTAGAATGAAATTTAACTTATGTTATAAAGTGTTAAACGTATATTTATGAATCCAAAATAATATTTTTAATTATTTATTTCACTAAATAATAAATATTCATTAAATAAAAAAGTTTTATAATCTTTTAATTCATTCTTATATCATGATAATGTCTTAAAAGTGACGATATTTGTAAAAACTGTATTTTTCACTATTCACCTAAAAATAAAACTTTTTAGAAGAATCTAAACAATTCACCCTTAGGTAATTTTTATATTTTTAATTAAAAAATAAATTTAATTTTATAAAATTTAAATTGAAAAAAATCATAAATATATCTTTTAAACAAAAATATAAAATATAAAAGAAAATTACTTTTATAAAAAAAGGAGCTTTAGTCTTTGAGTGTTATTAATCTTATTTCATATAATTTAACAATTGAATGAAAGTTAATATATTAGTTGATTAAATATTATCATAATAATATTTTAAAATAGATAAATTTAATTTATTGTAATTAAATACACAAAATTAAAAAAATCTTTTTAACATTAAATCCTATTAATTATTTATCATCTAAATATAAGCATTTTTAATTGATTAATATTTTTATTCACTAGAGGTTTTATTCTTATTGTATTTTTGATATTTTTTATCTCTTTTAAATGTGGTGTTTCATGCAGATAAATATTATTAAAAATATCATTTAATTAAAAGAAAATATATACAAAAATCTCAGGGCGGTATATTTTGCCCCTCTTAAATAAATTACATCCTTGAAATCTTATTTTATCTCATTTATGAAGATATTATTAATATATTCACGACTCAAGGTATAATATATAATTAAATATAAAACTCACTAACTTGGGTAAGACTAATAAAATCATCTCATTATTGATTATTATGACCCATATAATAGAAGCAATCACTATAAGCAGTTCATGATTATTCTTTCAATGACAGATAATCATAGCTTGATATGAAATGTGGCTAAATTACTTTATAAATTGATATGGGATCTATTTATATAGAGTTAATCAGTATCCAAAATAAAATAACTCAAAATCTAGAATAATAATATTAAGAATCACATAAAAAAATGTATTAAAGAATATTATGGACTTGGAGTGAAATTATCATACTTATAAGAGTTTTTACCGATATTCTAGAATAATTGATTCACTTAGAAAATATTATAGATATAAGAGAGTGGGTGAAAACTATAATCTAATAGGTTATTTTAAATTCTTGATTGAGTGATGAGTGTACCTTTTACCCTTTATTTTCATGACCCACTTCAGTAGTAGTGATTGTATAAGCTCTTCTATGTTCCCTTGGTGTTAAAGGTTGGTCCTGTCTATTATTATTATAATCCCTTGGGTAAAGGCATAAATTTTAATAATTCCCTCACTCCTTGCATTTTAAGCATTGAAAATTATTTTTCTCCATTTCATTTTTTGCCTCTTCACCACTAATCAACAATAATGAGTTCGATGTCCACCCTTCCCACACATGAAATATTTCCTAGTTTATTTCAAGAATTTTCCTTGGGGATTCCTATGACACCCCTAAATTCCACTTTATTACTCTTCATATTTTAGTTGATTTATCTCTTGATACTGGGGCATCCAATGGTTTCAATTTTTAATTTTTGAAGCTTTTTTTAAGGCTACATGGTTAGGTTCATAGTTTGGGAAACCATATAGTATAAATCGTGTGACTTTAGAAGTGGTGACAGTGGTGATCACGTGGTCTAAACATGATTTTCCAAACCATGCAAGACAACCGTGTGACCTCTAGGGTGTTGAGTTAGTGGCAGTTTCATGGTCTTCTCACAGTTTGGTAAACTGTGAGAGACAACCATGTGACTTATCAGGGAGGGGATTTATTGAATTTTTTTCCTTTATTTTAATCGATGGATTTCACTCCAAGCTACCTATTTTTAACCCCAAATTTGAGTTTAATCTATAAGGATCTCTCTCCCTCTCTCAAGCTCCTTTTAGTGTATTTAGAGTGGATCCTTGGTTGTTCTTCATCCGAGTCAAGAGGTAAGGGCTTCTCCTCTCTCCCTATCTTGGTTTGTTCCTCTTTCTCCAATTTCTTATAACCCTAGTGGCCATTGGTAGCCAATTTTATTTGGTTAGGGTTGTTTTAAATTGAGGCTTTTGGTATTTAAAGGTTATGAGCCATCCCCTGAGGCCTCTTTTGGTGGTTTCTATTGTAGGAAACATCTTTCCACCAGTTGAGAAAGGTGTTTCAATTAAATTTCCAATTTTCAAAGAGTTCCTTGATTGCTTGATGTTTTATAGGTGTTCTTGAACCTAATTAATGAGATATGTGATACCTGGTTTTGTGTTATCAAATGGTTTTCATGTTTTTTTTGTTTTTATTTCATAAAGTTTGTGTAAAATACTTGGTTTAGTGGGAATTTAATTTTAAATGGTGTTTTATGCATTCTAGGTTTTTTATAAAATTCCATTGATAGTTTTTTCATGATAAAAAATTTATTTCATGGTGTTTAAAACCAATTGGGTTTTATAAAGTGATGTGTTCTTTGATTAAAAATGGATTTTCTTATTTTAAGAGGTTATCAAGTTTTAAAAAGAAATTTCTTTATTTTTGAATGGTATTACCTTGAGTTTAAAAGAGTGTTTTTATTTAGAAAGGGGATTTATATGTTTAAAAAAACATTTAGTGATTACTTATTAGTTTTTTTTATCTTTGGCAAAGCCTTTAATTGTTTTGGGCATGTTAATTACTTTTTTTGATTTGTGAATTTCTAAAATTTACCTTGTGTTTAAAGGTGATTTTGAAAGAGTATTCCCAAATATAGATCTTAGGTGTTCTTTGGCATGTTTATAATTTTCCTTGGGTTTCATTTGGTTTCAAAACGGTTTTAAAAAGGGTATTTTAAAATCATGTGATATTTATATATAAAGTGAAGGCCCAATTATCACTTTATGTGATTCCATTTTCTTATCTATCTTTTACACCCTAGACAAGCCCATTTATGAGCATGTGTTTGATTATATAAATTGTGATTCATGTTTGAATGTTTGGGTTGGAGATCAATATCAAAGGGGGTGTGTTAGAGGTGATATTCTTATTTGATTGCTATGTATCATGCCCTAGGGCCATGTACTAGTAACATGATGATGTTAACTTAAAGGTAATCACCTATTTTTATCCATGATATGTGGATCCTAGGTTACTGAGTTGTAATTTTAGGGATTTTTCCTTACTATTTGAGTTTTATACCCTACCTAGTAACCCCTAGTTGTATATAATACCTAGCTAGGGGATTTTTCATCAATGAGGCTATGTGAAAGTGATTTAGGTGATGAGTTGTGTAACTATTAACTTGTCAAAAGTTGGTTCCACCTTTTCACATAAAGAAACTTATGCCATTAATTTCTAGTGTGTTTCCTCATGGGTTGTACATTATATTATGCTTGTTTATTATGGTTACCATATGATTTTACACTTTTTTATGTGCCTACTTTAGTGATTTTTGAGTAAGAATCATGGAGGTACGACATGCCTTACCTGATTATTGTCATTTTTTATGACTTATTATGGATTTTAATTTTATTATGTATTCCCTTACTTATAACCATGTGTGTGTGTTAATGTTTTAAAAAAATAGAAGAGAGACATTTTTTTAAAATGAAAGCCTTGGAATGTATTTCCTTTGAAAGTGTATTTTAAACCATGTGTGAGTTTTATTTCAAAGTATGGTGTTTTTAAAATAAAATGTGCATATTTTTCTTTTTGAAATGCAAGTGGCATTATTTTAAAAAGGTAAGTGGTTGGTTTTTGAAATAGAATCACCTTGATAAGTCCACATAGAGGTATATTTTTTGTAAATTTATTGTGTTGAGAAAGTATATGTAGTATATATTATTTTATTTAAATTTTGAATAAAGGAAATGAAAACTTATTTTAGTATGCCATGTTTTCCAAACTATAATTCTTAGTTTATTTAAAAATTGAATGTGAATTGACTCATGGTTGTATCCCACTAGCCTTTAGATCACACCCTTAATACACAATTTTTGTATATGTATTATTCATGTTTTCTACAAGATTTAGGTTATGACTTATAGGTTGTATTTTTACCACTCTTTGTTTGGAAGTAGGTGTTGTTTGGGTTATGGTGGTGAAATGTGATTCACACAAAAATGTTGGGATTTTTTCCCATTTTAGTTTGGTTAATTTTAGGCCATGTGGTGTATCAGCCTCTTAGTCCACTTTTTTCCTTTCACTTTAGTTTTTATTTCCTTTTATTAGAAAGAAAAAAGTTTTGTATAAAAATTATTTCATGTATGGGAATGTTTTGTGAATTTTTTTGTTTATTTGAGTTTTATTCCATTTTTTTACATCTTCCATTTTGTTTTCATGTGTTTATTTTAGCACGGTCATCCAATGTAAGGAGGATTCATGTCGAGTTCTGGAATGACCATTGCTGATCTTGGTTTTATAAGGGTAAAACTATTCCTACAAGTTAAATTGTGATACCTTGGTGCTTGTCACCAGCCTAGGGTGATTGAGAACCTATCCCAGGCCTTGTGGTGGAACAGTATTCGGTGACATGGCAATTCATCTTGGGCCAGTTCTCTACAAAAATGGAATTAAATCCCCTCTTGTTATTTGGGGGTAAAATTTTACTATTTCTAAGACCATCAAAAGTCAGGTGGTAAGTCCAGGGAAGTTCTAATTCCACTCTTCCTTTTATTGGATCTTGAATTTCCATGGGTGTTAAAGAGTCTTATTTTAATTTTTATATTTATTATGGCTTGTTCTTGAGATGTTTTTATGAAGAGTGATGCTACTGTAGGTTATAGTAAGACCTGAAGAGACATCTCAAGAAATTACTAGTTTTAGAGTGAATCTGGAGGAAATACAAGGGGTTCATGTTTAAGGTTCATGGTCTTCCAAACCATGTGGAGCCTGTGAAAACCATCCTAGACAACTTCCAGTGGCACTCGTATGGTTGGTGCATGGTCTGAAAAATCATATAGCCAAACCATGCATAGTGGATAAAGTTGGGATTTTTTTTTGTTTTCCCTCCATTTATTTTATCCACTCTTGTGCTTGTTGGGTCATGTTTGTGAGTGATTAAGTGAATATTTGTGGATTTAAAAAACTATTTTAACCTTGATTTAAAATCAATGTTTTATGATTTTTTATTTATGTTAATTTTCAATTTTTTTTGGTTGCTCGAGTTTCTTGGGAAAAATGTTTTTGAACTCTAGAGAATATTTTTGGTTGTGTGGTTTTAAAATAAATAATTCCATGAGTTTTAAGTGGTAAAATTATCGAAATGTTTTGGTGTGTGGGGTTTAAAGTGAAATTCATTTTCCAAAAAATGAGTTCTTTCCTTCACTGGATTTGAACTATTTTATGGTTTTAAACCTATTTGGTTTTTTGGAAAAGGAAATAAGGTAATATTAGGCATTTTTGAAATGAAGTTTCTAAAGGTGTTTATAATATTGTTTTGTTTGATTGGTGATTTTATCCCATTTGTTGGAATTTGTGTTGATTTGATTATGTGTTGTGTTTTTGTGATGTTTTAGAATGTGACCCCCAAAAATGAGTCAATAAGTAAAGAAGATAATCTCTCAGGTAGTTGTCCTAGTGATATAGAAGAAATTATCCCTATCTTAGAATCTTCATAGATTTGTGATGGAGTGGAATGGTATAACTCTTCTTAGCTTGTGGATCATGTGCGAGAGTTTCTAAATCAATATCTGTTAGTGTTTAGTGGTGATCCAGGATCCCATGAGGTGATATATTTTCCAACTAAGATCGAAGAGATCGTCAAATCATTAGGAAATCTAGGGTCCTCTAGGGAGAGGTGCACCACTCCTTTGTTCAAAGGTTTGGGCTTAGATTGGTGGAGTTATACTATTTATACCTAATTGTAGGGGTTTCCAGACCTGACCTGACCCGATGGACCCAAACTGACCTGACTGGGTTGGGTTGGGTTGGGTTAGGTTTCATGAAAAAATAGTCCGGTTGGGTTATATTAGGTTGACCTATTCATGGATCAGGTTGGGTCTCGGGTTGTCTAAATATAGACCCAAACCAACTTGATGGGCATGATGGATGGATGTATGAAAAAAAATACTCATTCACTTTATCCCTCACCCCATACCCTCAAAAAGATGTATCCTCTTCCCTCATGCTTCCCTCCTCCTCCTCCCCTAACTCTGAGATCCCCTTGTGACTGGTGAAACCCTACGCCCTACCTGATTCACCTACTTTCCCACTCGGCACTCACCTTATCTTCTCCTCCTTTCTCATCCTTATTTGATCTTCCCTCATGAGAAAACTGTACTCCTTGATTTTCCTCCTCTCCTACTTAGTGATTTCCTTCTCTTCTCTTACCCTCATGAGAAATCCTTGCTATATGATTCTCCTCCTTACTCATATCCCACCACCTTTAACACCATAGTTAATTCACTCACCTAGCTAGAGCTTCCGTCCTCACTCAACCCCCCCATTCACCTCCCCTTATTGGTGTCATACATGCACTCTGGTAAGTATATATCTCTTTATTTTTTATCATTTTATTTATTCTTATCTTCCCCCTTAACTACCTATACATGTTCAATCTATACTATTTCTTGAATTCACTAAATCATTTTTAACATGAAATTACTCTGATTGAGTTTTGATTCTCCTCTCAATATATTTGGATAAATCCATGTGTTTTTTCTGTAAGTTCTTTTTGATTCTAAATTCAAATAAATCATTTTATGATTTCTGTTATGCCTGATGAACCTATTATTCTTCCAATAGGTTTATTCTTTTTTTATTAATTGATACTTTTTGGTCATATAATTAATTGGATGATTTGCATACTGAATTCGATCAGTCATTAAATATTTATTTTAACTTTAATTCCAAGTCTTTCATGTGAAATCTAATTTTTTATTATAATCTATTTGATTGTAATTTTCATGTTATTTTAAGCTGATTATGACTCTGCTACATGTACCTGTTAATGTTGAAATTGAATTTTTTTTTAAACATTTCTTGTTAAATTGAATCCTCCACCTTGGAATCAACATTGGTTAAGTTAAGTTGTGTATGATTTCTATATTGGCGTTGAAATATTTCTTAAAGAAAATTTATAAAAGGAATTAGATTTTTTTAATTCTTTTAAGGGTTCTAGATTTGGTTATCTTTTGAAATAAAAAACTAGATTTTCACCAAACCCATTTATTTTGAGAGTGGTAACATGTTCTAATTTTTTGAACTACTCATTTTCTTGTGAATTATATTATTTGAACCAAAATTGATATTTATTACTGAGTATGTAAATTGACACTTTTTAAATTCAAAGAATTTTGTTTTCGACTCCCGACTTTGCTCTGGAGAGAAAAAAGGTAATAGGGGGAGGGTGATGTTACATGGTTTTATATGTGGATCACACCAATTTGAGTGTTTTTTTGTTTTAAATATGTTATTATATGGGATGAAACTGATTAATTGTTTTTATTTTTTTAGTTATGATATCATACTATTTTGAGTAATTAATTAAATTCGTTTTATATAGGTAAAAAAACAAAATAATTTTAAATATGGTGATATGTGGGAATTATGAAAGCCCTAAATAAATTATAAATAAATTATTTTTGTTGTATATGTTTTGGGGTTTCATAACATTATATTTAGGAATAACACTTTATAATTGTTTGAATTTTTTTATCAATGGAACAATAAGAGGAGGAAGAGGAGTAACTGAGCCAAAGATGGATCATTGGTTTCATGCAAAAATTCCACTCCACACTGCATTTCTCAATAAATAAATCTATTCGGCTGTAGACTCTCCCATGTAATTTTTTAAAGGTAAAATACTTGTTCAACTATGTTTTTAAGTGAATTAGTTTATCCATGTATGATTTTCAAGGTTAGAGTTCTTGTTTTCATTTCGCATGCTTGCTTAGATTTTTAGATAACTCTCAGTGATTCATTTTTGAGAATTTTATTTTATATTTTTCTTTTATTTATCTATTGATATGTTTTTTATTTTTTTAGGATTATTCACCTTCAAAATTCTTACCCATAGTGTCGATCATCCAAATAATTTTTAAAGCTCCTCATACCCTTTTAAACTCTCTCAACATTTTTATTTGAAAACATATGAAACTATACCTTCCTTTTAGAACCTACTTTAATTTAGTTTCAATATTTTTCATTAGATTAACCATTTATTACAAAATATAATCAATATTTTTCCCAACTCATTAATAAAATCATTAAATACAATTCTTACCATTTCTTTTTCATCAATTCTTAACTAAAAAACTTCTCCTGATTCAATTATAAATTGAGCATGACCTAGAAAAATGCTTTTCTATTCACCGATGAGTATTTTTTTGCATTAAATTTCCATGATTGGTCCATTATTATATTAATATACCCTTATTACATCTCTTTCTCTATGGAAAACACCTCTATATTAGGTTATTCCAAGGTTTATTCCATACTAGGCACCTCTTTAATAAACTTATCTTGTTCTTATTCAACCATGGCATGCATCACTAAAGCTCATTATGTACTATAATAGTGAGAAGAAATAGTTTTTAAATCATATTTAATTAAATAAAAATTAAGTGAATTCTTCTAATTAAGGATGTCCCCCTCATCATATTTAGTTTTGAAGCTCTCTTTCTTAAAGTAGTTCCCTTAAGATTTTTTTTTGTTTTAAGTGTTGTAAACAATGCTTCTTTCCATTTTTCTTTGAAATACACCACATGTGATGTTATTTACTCTTTATGTCCTTAATATAAGGCATGAACCCAAGATACTAATCCTTTATATAAGGCATGCACCCCTAACTGCTGATCCTTCATATTAGGTTGGGTCTGGATCCATCAGGTTGGGTCGGGTCTGTACACATGTAACCCACTAAACCCGACTCAAACTAACCCAAACTACAACCGGTTGGGTTAGGTCAGATTTTTTGTCCATGAATCATGTAACCCAACCACCACAGGTCGGGTTGGATCCAGTTGACTACTAATGAATCATGCAACCCGACCTAACCCATGGTCACCCCTACCTAATTGTTTGAAGTATTATATTGGGAGTGTTTCGGGGATGCCTTCATCCAACAGTTTTATCTTGAGGAGGTGAGAATATCTAAGGTGATAAAGTTCCTGAGCATGAATTAGGGTTATCTTTCTATGAAATATTATGTGGAATGTTTCACAAGACTCACCCCTTTCTCCTGAATTGGTTGCTAGTGATTCAAAGAATGAATGGTTCCTTTCCAGGGGCCTTTCATCCAGATCTTAGTTCTATGGTGTTTCATTCTAGACTAACTACCTTCAAGGAATTTATTTTCAAGGATATAGTTGTTGATTCATAGTCAGTAGGGAAACATATGACAAGTTATGATGAGACCTTATCCAGTGTCAGTAATGGTGTTCTAGAAAGCAATAAGAAGAAGATAGTTATGTGTTGTTAGTGGGAGAATTATGAGCATGTTAGGCCTTCCTATCCTATATATCCATAAAACTGTAATCAATGTGTCTATTTAGTCCACATTCAAAGGTTTTGGAAGAATAATGGATGTAATAAGAATAAGTCTAGGATAAAACTTCAGTTTGCATAGTGATCTATGGTATTTCTTTCACTTAGAGAGTTAGAAGTTTTTTTGTGGTTTGGAGGATTTTATCTATTTTAATCCTATATTTTGTTGGAATTTTTTATATATATATTTTTATACCTCATTTATTTTTTTTAATGAATGATGGTGTTTTTGGATCATTTTATTATCTTTTGGTTATTCATGCCTCATTTCATTTATGCCAGTTATTGTTGTCCATGGTGTTGACCATGGTTTGAAATTGTGGATGAATGACATGGGAATACCTTAGGTGTGGGTTGTAGTATCAAGGATAGGTTTATGGTTTCTATGTAGAAAATGATAGTTACTGAGATGAGATTTTATTTGAGAATTATCATGGGTAGGTATTCCATAGGTTTGTCCCTAAGTTATCCTTTGTGTAATCCCATGACCTGAAGTCAGAGCCACATCATTATTTTTTAGGGAATGTTAATGTTTGGGGTATTTTTTTCCAATTCATTGGAGTGTATTGATCTGGTGATCCTTTGGATGTTCTTGAGGATGCACTCACTTGTTAGGTTTTTATCTAGTTTCTTTGGTTAGTGGCTTCGTGGTTGGAGTATTGTGAAAGTTTGGAGAGGATCATTATTTTGAGATGGCCCTTTATTATTTCAACATTTTATATTAAATATAAATGGAGGGGATACATATAACTAGTATCCATGTATTTTACTCATTCTCATGGAGTTTCTTCCTAGATGTTTTATGTTGGGACTTGCCATTATATCTTGATTTTAAGGTCTTAGATGTTCCATTGGTGTTATTACATCCTTTCGTCTAGTTCAAGACTCATAAAGCACTTGTGGGTTTTATTATGTGTGTTTTATAGAGTTCCAAAATTCATTATAGACTAGATAAGTGGTCTCCCAAATACTATGTTTTGTTATGGATATTCTATTAGGATTCTTAGAGATTTGGTGTTCGAGAAATCTCTAGTTTCTGGGTTTTAGTATGTCACTTTCTTACTCTTGATATTGTTGTTAATTTTTCCCTTAGTATCAAGGTGTCTTGGGACTAAAATTTTGAATTTTTAAAGCTTTTAGAAGGCTTAAAAGTTAAGTCAACAGTTTGGAAAATTATGCACTATCAGTAGTGGTGATAGAGCTGATCACATGGTCTGTGAATGATTTTTCAAACCATTCATGAAAACCATGTGACCTCTAGGGTGATGAGGTAGTGTATGCCGCATGGTCTATGCATGGTTTGGTAAATCATGTGAAAGAACCATGTGACCTGTTCAGAGTGGGGTACTTTTGTCCATTTTTCCTTTCTTTTAACTGGGGACTTTCACACCAAGCTACCAATTTCAAAACCAACATCTTAGGCACTTATCCAAGGATCTCTCTCCCTACCCCAAGCTCCTCCAAGTAGATTTTCACCGGATCCTTGGTTGTTCTTCATCTAGATCAATAGGTAAGGGATTTACCTCTATCCCACTCTTGGTTTCTTCCTCTTTCTCCAATTTTATCTAACCCTAGTGGCCATGGTTGGATAATTTTCATTGTTATGGTTGTTCTAAATTGTAAATTTTGGTCTTTAAATATTTTAATCCATCCCTTAAGGTATATTTTGGTTGTTTTCATTATATGTAACATGTTTCCATTGGTTGAGGTAGGCATTTTTGTTCCCTTTCTAGTTGACAAAGAGTTACTTGATTACTTGATGTTTTAAAGGTGTTCTTGAACCTAATTAATGAGATATGTGATACTTTATTTTGTGTTATCAAAGTTTTTCCATGTTTTCTAGTTTTTAATTTTGAAAAATTGGGTGAAATTCTTGGTTTAGTGGAACTTTGATTTTAAATGGTGTTTGATTAAATGAAATTGATAGTTTTTCATGAGAAAAATAATTGGTTCATAGTGTTTAGAACCAATTTTGTTTTATAAAGTGATGTGTTATTTGAGAAAAAATAGTTTCCTTATTTAATAGGTTAAAAAGTTTTAAAAAGAAACTTCCTTGTTTCTAAACAGGTTTCCCTTGAGTGTAAAAGGGTATGTTACTTTAGAAAATATATTTCTATATTTTAAAAAAGGTAGTATGATTCCTTTTTTGATTTTTAATATTGGGTTAATACTTTAATTTTTTAGGCATATTAATTCCTTATTGTGATTTGTGAATTTCTAAAATTTACCTTATGTTAATAGGTTATTTTGAAAGAGGATTACCAAAGATAGATCTTGGGTGTGCTTTGTGTGTGTATTATTTTCCCTTGGGTTTCATTTGGTTATAAAATGGTTTTAAAAAGGGGATTTTAAAATCATGTGATCTTTATTTATAAATAGAAGGAATGATTGGTAATTTATGTGATTCTATTTTCTTGGCTATTATTTACACCCTATATGAGACCATTATTTCCCATTGTTTATGCTTGTGAGCATATGTTTGATTATATGAATTGAAATTCATGTTTTTATGTTTGGTTTGGGGATCAATATCGAATTTGGTGTATCAAAGGTGATATTTTTATTTTATTATTATATCTCATCCCTTAGAGCAGTGTTCTAGTCATATGATGAAATTAGATTGAAGTTAACCACCTATTTTTAGCTATGAAATGGGGAGTCTAGGTTACTAAGTGGAAAGTTTAGGGATGTTACCTCACTAGTTGAGTATGATACCCTCACTATCAAAACCTAGTTGTATATAAAATCTGTATAGGTGATGTGTTGCTGATGAAGTTATGCAAGAGCGATTCAGGTGATGGGTTGTGCAACCATTAACCTTCTAGTAGTTGGTTCTACTTTTTTCATGTCAATAAACTTTTACTAATAGTTACTAGGATGTTTCCTCGTGTTTTTTAATTTATATTATTCTTGTTTATTGTGGTTAGAATATGATTTTACACTTTTTTTATGATCTTACTTCAGTGATTTATTGGTAATAATCATGGGGGTGAGACATTCCTTATATGGATATCAGAATATGTTTATGAATTTTTATGGCTTTTCATTTTATTATGTATTCCCTTGCTTATACCCATGTGCATGGGGCATGTGTGTTAGTTTTTAAAAAAAAGAAGAGTGAAATTTATTTCTAATTCAATTCTGGAACACATTTCTTTTGAAAATGTATTTTAAACCATGTGTGAGTTTTATTTAAAAGGTGGGTGGTTTCAAAAGAGAAGTTTTATCTTATTATTTTTGAAATGAAAGTAGATTTTTTTAAAAGGTTATTGGTTGGTTTTTAACGAAAAATCACCTAAATAAGTCCTATTTGAGGCGTTTTTTTAAATAACATGTTTTTGAGAAAGTCTATGTAGTATATCTTATTTTATTTCTATTTTATATAAAGGAATTGAAAAACTATTCTACTATGAAATATTTTTCAAACTAGAATTCTTGGTTTCTTTATAAATGAAATGTGAATAGACTCATGGTGGTATCCTAATAGACTTTGGCCCACACCCTATATACTCATTTTGTTGGGTATATTGTCTTTATGTTTTCTGCAAGTTTTAGGTTATGACTTACAGGTTGGATTGTTACCACTCTCTGTTGGGAAGCAGGGGTTGTTCAAGTTATGGTGGTGACATGTGATTCACATGGAGATGTTGGGGTTTGTTGCCCATTTTATTTTTTCCATTTTCAGTTCATATGGTGTATTGGCCTATTAGGCCACCTATTTCTATTTAGTTTAGTTTTTATTAAATTTTATTGGAAATGTAAAAGATTTGTATAAAAATGGTTACATTTAAGGAAATTATTTGTGAAAGATTTTTTTTATTTGAGCTTTATTCTATGTTTGAATGTATTCCATTTTATTTATGTTTGTTTATTTTGGCATGATCATCAAATATAAGGTGACCTCATGTGAGTTTCTTGGTGGGACCATTATTGATCCTAGTTTTACAAGGGTAAAGTCATTCCCATGAGTTCAATTGTGATAACAAGGTGCTTTTATCTATCCTGTGATGATTGAGAATGCACATCAAGATTTTTGGCAGAATGGTCTTGGCTCACATGTTAGGTTATTTTGGTTTGGTTTGCTAAAATTCCTCCCAAAATTTTGGCATGTATGTGATTGGAATTTCTTTCCTCCATGTGATTCCCCATTTTATTTTTCTTGAAACTATATATTCATCTTCATATTTCAGAAATAATGAGATTTCTTAACTTCCATTTAAAATTTTAGTGTACATAGAACAATTAATTTATAATTACCAAAGTATATTATAGCTAATTCCTTTCAAAGAATTGGTTTCTAACCACTAAAGAATCATTCAATCTTACTCTCAGGGTGAGTAATAAAACTAGAGGCATCCCTTGAAAGTCTCATGAAGATAGACTCATAAGTACCTATAGATTCATCTCCATTTTGACCAACTCTATGAATTCTCTATCCATATTCGTGAGAAGAGTTCAGGAACAATATTTGGTGAAGAATATTTGTTTTAACTCTTCCTATTCAACATAATCAACATTTTCCTTCTATGTCATTTCTTAATAAGGGTCCAACACTAGTCAGTCTCACCTCCCAAGTGATAAATAACTGAAACAACCTTCTCAAGGTCTAAGAACCGAAGAAAAAGAATATATTTTCTCTATTTCATTAATACATTGCTCATAAATTATTGGGTTGGATGAACCACTAAAGGAGGGTGGACATTGTCTCATAAAGAACACTATATAAATTTTCTTATTCCCTAGCGCGTTTGGGAGCTCAACATGGTTCACATTATTATTCATTTATTGAGAAAGTTGGGAAAGTATTACCATGAAGTTTTATACTCGAATTCCTATCCTAGTTGGTTTCTTATTGGGATAATCACCACATTGTCCTTCATAATCATTGTTAACTCAATTCATCTTGGCTCCATCCATTTATTAAAAAGGAATGTTAGGGATCATAATACATATAAAAGGAAAATTATGGAATTATAAGAAATAGATTATAAATAATGTGTATACCATAACTTATGAACTTATATGTTTTAATTAATGTTATTCACGGTCACATTCCTATTATGTACACATAATAGGTTTACATAATAAAATTCCATTTAAATCCTTCAGTATGGTTTATAAAGAAAATGTGAATTAACCAAAACATATCTTCTGAGTGTGTCAAACCAGGTGTGTAGTTAGGCATCTTTGTTGTGCACTAGGTAAATACTGAGTTAATACCCGAACAATTTTTTTAGGGTTATCACCCCTAAGTGTATCTGTGCTAGATCCCAAATCCACTTATTTGTATCCAAACATGAATTTCATTGCTAGGTAACCAAACAATCTCTACTTCACAAAAACTGTAGGATGTTATCCTACAATTAAACTTATCCCTAGGGTTTTCAATAAAGTTTAATCATCCTAATACCTTAAAAGTAACTAAACAAATATAAAAAAATAACTAAAACATGCTCTTATACCAACTGATATTTCCCATACCCACACTCCTAGGCCCAATGCTAAAAACACATTCTTTATGCATAGACTTTGATACCAAGTGAGATGACTCAAGAAAAAATTACCTATATTTCCCTAATTTAGACATTACATCTAAAAAATACTCATATAATTCTATAACTATAAAATTTTAGAATCCTTGGAGATTATATACATGAAAATATTATTTCACATATTTGTGATCATTTTGATATAATCACACCATGTTTGATCCTCTTATATAAATATCCTAGGTTGTGTTCATCTTTATAACCTCTGTAGTGGAAAAAATAAGAAATGGGTGAGTTAAAATGCTTGGTAAGGGAAAAACCTATCAACATATCATAAATGGTTAAATAATAAGCATATGAATACATGAGAATGGGAGAGATATATGATTAAAAGAACATTAACTAACAATATTTTTCTATATAATATAAGGACATGTAATCTCAATATTGAAAAATATACCATGGAATACGAGTGAAGAAAAGAGATAATAATTATGTTCCATGGATTAGAACATAGGCATACTACAGAGAATTTTTTCATAAGAATAATCATGGTAAATCATAACATTGTGAACATAGCTAGATACACAGTTTTTATACTCAATATTATGAACATAGCTAACCACATCATGTCCATTCTCAATATTGTAAACATATCTAACCAAATCATGTCCAATCTATATTTTGTGAATATAGATAACCAAATTTTTCCAACTCTGAATATTGTGAACATAGCTAACTAAATCGTGTCTAGTCTCAATCTTGTGAACATAAATAATCACATCATGTACACACTCAATATAATTATTACATAAGATATAAAACATTAACCAATGTATTGAAGGGGAATATATGACCCCAATCATAATCATCCACACATATGTGTTCTATAATATATTAATCATTTAAAATACCATGGAAACCCTTGGAAAGAAAATGGGTTCTATATCACTTTAAACTAGTATCACATGAAGTGGTATCAAAATTAGACCGGTTGATACCTAAAACTCAATAAAACAAATAGAGTGTTTAATAAAGGAATTAATAGTATGATTTATAAAATATTACTCTATAAGATATTGAAATTTTGTAGTTAAATAGGAAAATGAAAACGATACATCAAAAATTCTTTAAAATAATTTCTTAACATTTCCATCAAAGAAGAAGTTGGGAGTCACTTTTGAAAATATCATTTCTAAGAAGTTATCTTGAAGATTTTTTTAAACATTATTTTATTAAAAAATACATAAATTTTTAACAAATGAAATTTTTAGTGGAAGATAAAATATTTTATCATGAAAAATAAATTCATTTATTATTTTAAAATACCTTTTTTGAAACCCACATAATTTAAAAGAGTAATAAAGATTCATTTTAAAAATAGGTAAATATTTTTTTAATATCACGAGAATAAAATATATTTGGATTTAAAAATAATAGAGGAGGTAATTGGTTGGAAGAAAACTATGGACATATAAGAAAACACTCCATTATAAAGGTTATGAATTATTCTCAACAACATAGAATTTTTTGGAAGGAGGAAATTGATCAAAAAGGAATATTTTACAGATAAAATATAAATTTCCTATATAAAAATATAAAACATCATCTATAGTATATAAATTTTATCATAATATAAACTTATAATAGTTTATTTAAGGAAAATAATTTATGACTCAATATAGAAAATCGAGTCAACGAAAACCCTTACAACATTGGTATCTTTAAAATAAAAGTAATATGAAATATGGGACTTGAGATAGATTTTTAAATTAATTAAATTTCTTAAAAGGTATGATAAAAACATCCATAGTTTAGTATATATACCATAAAAACTAAAATAAGTGGTGAATATAGCATATGTCTTAAATAAATAAAATTGAGACGAGAAACCCTTAAAGTGGATTCCTACTTAGTCAGGAATGTTCTAAATTCTTGTATAATAATCATAGAATAATTAATAATATATTAATTAAACTCATTCATATTTATTAACTTCTTTAATAACATTTTATATTCATTTATTACATAATTTTTACTTGTTTTTAGTTAATATAATTATTGATCATTCATGATTTTAATAATTCCATGATTATTTTGGTATAATAGTTATGATTGTAAACCTATGTTTATAAGTTATTAATATCCATAATATTAAAGGTACCATAAATATAAGTTCTATAATGGTTTATCTAGTACCATGTTCATCCCATGGAACTTTAAGGCGTGATTCATAAAGACAAAATTTGAAACATGCTTGTTTTTGTAACCTTTATCACACAAATGGTTTTTTATTAATATTGAGTTTAAATATTCATATTTCCATTTTAGAAACAAAAAAATGTATATTAATATTATATATTACCAAAAATTATGTTTCCATAACCATCCATGATAAATATTCATAACATCATTCTTGTATTCGGTTAAACCGACCAAAATAAGAATACGTTAGAATTAATTGGATAAGTATGATTATGGAATGATTTTATTATAGTATCATCATTCCAAAATTTTATAAAATAAAAAAATAATCATTATTATATAACATTACCATCATTTAATAGTTGTTAATAATTCATTATATAATCATTCTAACAGTGTTCGTGTAGGTGGTAAAACCGACCCCAACGAGAGCATGCTAAAATGTCTGAAAAAATAAGATCATATTATTTAATAATGGTAATATTAATTTTATAAAAGATTAATTATTTAAAAAACATGATAATATGGTGATAAATATTATTTAATAATATGTAGAAGAAGAATAAATGTAATAATGATAAGATTTGAGAAAATACTTTTGTGGAAGAATTCAATATTCTCTTGGAAACCTTTTTGATTTAGAAGGGATTTGGTAAATATATGGGAAACATAAGCTCAAAAAAGTGGGAGAGAATATTTTGTGATGGAAATTAAATATATTATATGGGAGAATTTTAATTTTTATAGTGGATTTAAAGGGTTTTTGGAAGGATCCTTTTATAAGTGAAGGGAATGACACTCTTGTAAATATTAAAAACTTAAAAAAATGTATTTCTCCTAGAAAGTGGTTCCAATTTAGTAAAATTTATAAAATAATATAATTTAAAGTCAAAATACACTCAAAAAATAAAATTTATTCTTGTTTTAGTGATAATTGTGGACTTATCTCTTTGGTTAACCTCCCTTTTAATCCTTTCAACCATTATGGCGGTGACAAATTTTTACCATGGTAACTTATTTTAATGCCCAAAAATTAAGTTGAACTTATTAACTAATATTAATTATGATAATTAAAAATTTTAAATAAATTTTAAAAGATTTAATTTATAGAGGTGTTAAGAACTAATTTTAAAATAAATACACAAAACGTAACAAAAAATAACTTTTTTGAGAAATTTATTTTTAATCATAAAAATGATTTTACATGAAAATCATGTGAATAATTTATTATCATGAAAATTATTGTTTTATTAATAAGTAAATAATATTTTTTTTCCTTAAAACCAATCCAAAAATAAATGTATCTTTATAATTACTTAATTAAATAAAATGATCAAAAATAGTTCTTTTATAAGAATAAAATTCCACTTATGTTCCAAAAGTTTTGAACATAGATTTATAAATACTAAACAATATATTTAAATAATTTATTTCACTCCTTTGAATAAATATTTTTTTAAGAAAAATATTTTAAAATTTTTTAGGTTATTCTAATATCATGATAATTTCTTAAAAGTGATGGTATTCGTAAAAATTTTATTTTTCATTATTCACATAAAAATCAAAATTTTTATAAAAAATCAAAAAAATTACCATAATATAATTTTGATATTATATATTAAAAAATAAAGTTCATTACATAAAATTTAAATTTTAAAATTCATAAATATATATTTTAAATGAAAATAAAAAATATAAAATAAAAACTGTTTTTATAGTAAAATGACCTTTAATCTTCGAGTGTTCTTCATCTTATTTCATAAAATTTACTAATTAAATGTATTTTTATATATTAGTTCATTAAATATTATCATAATCGTCTTTTAAAAGTGATAAATTTAATTTATTAATATTAAATACACAACAATTTAAAAAAATCTTTAAAAAAAATCCTTTTTAACATTAAACCATATTAATTATTTACCCTATAAATGTAAGAATTTATATGTAATTACTATTTTTATTTACTATAGGTTTTATTATTCTTGAAATTGTAATATGTCGTGGATAATTTTAGTTTGGTGTTGTGTATGGAGAAATATTATTAAACATAGTATTTAATTAAAGGAAAATGTATACTAAAATCTTAGGGGAATACACTATTTACACAATATAGAAGAATATAAGAATTTAGGAATGAAAATTCCTTTTACAAGAGATATTCTACTTTTAAGGGATAAATCCCTAAAATTATATGCACTCCATTGATCATTGATTTTTTGGGTAATATCACTAAATAAAGCAAATATTTTTCTATCCTAGAAAAGAGTCATGCTCATAAAGGTGAAGGTAAGCTTTACTTATTTTATTTTTAAGTGCCTCTTTATAAGAATTTTCCTCTAAATGATAAGGATGTGACTAAAGAAGATGATAGATTTGGGATATCTAATAATTTAACCAAGAATCTATACATAATGGTCCAAGGTATCCTTGAGAACTTCTATATTTATAGAGTTACCTTGGAAGAAAATTATCAGATCATCAGCATAAATTAGATGCAATAGAGATTTAAATCCTTTTCCATCTTGTATAGGACTAAACAAACCATTGATCCACTAGTTTAATAATATATATACCATGGTAGTCCTCAAAAATACTAAAGAGGATAATATACAATAAGTCACCATGTTAGACACTATATGAACATGAGATGCAACCCTCTCGAGTACCATCCATAAGTACAAAAATCTTAAAAGAATCAAATAAGATATATTGCCAACTAATAAAAATATTAATGAAACCAGACTTGTAGACCACTTTAAACATGAAATCTTTAATGGTTTAAAAATAATTCATGACATCTAACTTGAGATAAATAACACCATTCTTTATAGGATTCGTTAGAAGATTTATACATTCTGAAGCTATGATTAGGAAATTTTGACTTTTCTTACTAAGTATATATAACAACCTATAGAAATGACTATCTCATCCACATAACTTAAAAAAATATTCCATTTCAATTCATACCCAAGACCTTTAAAGTTTATAAGTTTATATAATCATGAAAAAACATTAACTAATAAAAACCCATGTTATTTGTGTCAATTAGACATTTTTTCTATTATGTAGGAAGCTAATTAATCCATAAAGAGTCTTCAAAATCTCCCAAATATTTTCCAAATAATAAAATCTTCTATAAATTTCATACTTTTACTATATTCATAACCCAAATAAATGGAAACATAATAAAAAGTGTGAGCTTAGTTTCTTAGTAAGGGTAAACATAAGTGATAACAATCAAATATCATTAGTGAACAAAAAATGTGTATATGGGTATAATTAGGATATATAAGAAACTTATACCAAATTAAGAATATATTATACATCATGTAATAAGGCTTGGAATAACACAATACATGAATGAGTCAATAAACATGATCCATGAGAGCATAACATAAGAATGAGAATAATCATAAAATTATTGAATATCTTTCAAATATAGAAAAAACACTAGTATAGGGAAACATTACATTCATGAGCCACACCATCAGTTCCCACACTTACAAGAAACTAAAATTACTAATATCATGATATATAAACTTTTAACCAATGCATTGGAGGGTGATATATGTAACATATCATGTATTGTAGGATCAATAACTTTCAAGTTTTATTGGTTAGAGAGTGTTTGGAGGAAGTCCCATAGGGTTTGGTGGAGGTTAGAGCTACAAGAGTTCTATTGTAGGTGGTTTGTGATGTGAACCAAATTCACATCATGAGTTGGCGATTCATGGATTGTGTAGTCGGTTAGTTTCATGACTTATGGGCGATAGTGGAGGAAATATATGAAACAAATTAATATCATGAAAGTGATTCATGGTGTGTAATTAATTTGAGTCACGATGATGTGAAATTCAGTAGAATTTGAAATTATGGGGATTTACCATGGAATTAATGTTGTGAATTGAGTTCACAATGTGAAATAGATGGAATTATAGGTTTTTAACCCTTGTTGGTCTGATTTTTATTCATCAGGATGAAGCCCCATCTCTTTTGTTTCTAGATGAACCCTAGGTGATTTTAGATGATCTTCTATCCCTCCTTCTCTTGATTCAATCCTTGGGTTCCAGTGGATTCACATTGGTTATACATGGTGAGCTCTCCTCTCTTCCCTGTGGTTTTACTTATTCTATTATTCTAAGATCCACTATGGTGGTATTTTTTTGGTTTGGGGTGTGTGTGGGATTCATTTTTGATGAACCCTTGATATGGTTTAGGTTGGTCCATGGGTTTTTGTGCGAGGTTATGTTTTTTGGGTGCTTCTTCCTTCTCCCCTTGGTTCACAACTACCAAAAAGATTCTTTTAAGGTAGGGAATACCACCTTTCTTATCTTGTGTATCACGTGAGAGGTGTTTTTTTCTTATTTATATTTGGGAATATGGTTTACACTATCCTAATCAAGATAATTAAATGCTTAATTTAATCTAAAAAGGTAAGGGGTTTTGAATTTCCTACTTTTACAACTTTTTTTATTATCTTGATATTGTGATTATATGGGAATAATTCCCCATTAAAAATTATGGTCATTGGTGGATTTTTTTGTACAGGTTTGATATGATTTGTAGAGCCCTTGTTATGTGTTTGTTATGATATGACCCTAAAATTAAAATTGGTTAACCATTTATATTTGTCTAATAAAATGGATGCCTCAGGATTTATGGATCTTGTGATAATTCCCCTAAAATAAAGAAGTGTAATTGATAAAAATATCCTTACTAAATCTATAAAATGGTTGTTAATATGTTTTTATGTGTGGCCATACTGTGGGAAAATGATGTGTGGTTGGGTAGATGAGGAGATGGGTTTGTGTGGCCATGTTGTGGGGTGGTGATGTGTGGTTGTGGCATGTGGGGATGATGGGCTTGTTGGTACGTGCTATGGGGTGGCGAGGAGATGGGTTATTTTGGCCATGCTATGGGGAAATAGTGATGAGAGGTGGTATATGATGTGGCTATGAGATGTTGGTGTTGTGAGTCTGGTTTTCTTAGCAAGGTTGATGTGATGTTTTTTTGTGATATGTTATGATGTGTTGTGCTAGTCACCTAGCTAGTAATAGAATTGGTTAATAATGATTGAAATAGTAGGGGTTGGTTTGGTTAATGGGATGGGAATGAATAATGAATGAATGAATTAATAATGAGTTTTATGGTTGAAACTGTCAATATTTTAATATGATATATTTGTATTGGAATAATGAAATTGGTTGGTAGTGTGAGACGTGGATTGTGTGGTGTTGTGCATTTAGTGGCATTAATGAAAGTGGTAGTGTTTTGAGTTGGTTAGTGTTTTATTGTGAACCCATTGGTTAGACTTGTGTGTGGATATATATATATATATATCTTATGATTTCTATACACACCCCACCCACATTGAGAACCATGTGCCAAAACTTTTATATATATATATATGGGGGTGTTTTACCAATATCCCGATGGTGAGGATGGATGAATAATTACTCCCTCTTTCAGGACAGTATATATACACATGATGTGATGGAAAAAGTTCTGATAGTGAACTGGGTGATAACCCATGTGTCTTCGGGAAAGATGTGATATGACCGTGCTATGGTTTGGTGGCCTAGGTGTCTTTGGGTGATATGTGATATGATCATGTTGTGAGGTGGTGGCACAGGTGTCTTCTGGTGATATGTGATATGACCGTTTTGTGGGGTGGATTATGGTGGGGTTCATGCATGTAAGGAGGAGGGAATGGGGTTGTTTTCCTTCATGTTCATGATGCCCTACAACTTTGGTTATGGAAATGTTTGTGATGTGATGACCCGAGTTTCTTCAAGTAAGATGAGATGTGACCGTACTGTGGGGCGGTGGCCCAGGTGTCTATGGACATGATGTGATGTGACTGTACTATGGGGCGGTGGTATATGTTATACAAAATAAATGGAATTTTTAGGACATATGAAGTCGGGGTGTGAGAGAAAAAAATCAGTGGGAAAGTGGTGTGGGGTACCCCATATTGATATGCTTCATATTATGTTATTATACTTATATTTCATTATTTTTCGAGCATGTTGTGGTGAGGATGGGATTAGTTAGTTGAAATGTTTAGGTGCCGTTGGTTCTGCTATTTACTCATGTGTGGATTAGTATGCTTCTTTCACATGTACATGAGAGACTTTGGTTTTCCTACTGAGTATACTTGTATGATCACCCTATGTATATAAACCGATTTTCAAGTTTCTAATAGTACTACATGGACCGTATTAGACATTACTATCTCAGAACATTGGATAGTTTCTATGTCCCTACTTTATATTTTCTTTTGGTTATTTACTTTAAAGACTTTTATCTGTAGATATTTTATATACATGCATTATGGGATAGTTTTGGTTTCTTCTTTATATTATGCCATGTAGTTGATTGATCAATGATATCTTAACTCCTGATCCTATATTATTATAGAGGGTAATTCCTACCATTATATGATATATTTATACCATCAGTACTAGTTACCAACCCGGAGCCTATCGGAGGTGGGACTCTAGGGGGGTCATTATCTCTCCCCCTTCATTGAGGTATCTTTAGTGGAAAGGGTTCTTTATAGAGTGGTATCAAAGGCTAATGTTTTAGAGATATGATGAATTTTGGAGTTGGGCATAGTGAGTGTGACAGCTGGGCCCCACCCACTAGTTACCCCGCAGACACGTGGTCCCTACCCTGGGGCCCACCCACATGGTCGAACGGGTCATCCGACTAATGATAGTCCCCATAGGCCAACACATGTCCTTTCCCATGTGATTTTTCCTCACTCACACACACCCTGAGAAACTTCCTAGAAGATCACCCATCCTGATCACTACTCAAGGCCAAGCATGCTTAACTGTGGAGTTCTAATCAGGTAGGATCCCGAAAAAGAAGGTGAAACTTGTTAACATGATTCATATCATTTAGTCATTTAACCCTTTATCATTCTGGGGTTTTACAATCACCCTCCTTTTATCGCACAATGTCCTCATTGTGGGCCCTACATCTCAACCTAGGCAGTGCACCACACTTAAGGCTGGGTACCACCTCTAATACCAAATGTGATAACTGAGACCCACCCACCAGTTGCCCCACAAACACGTGGTCCCCACCCTGGGTCCCACCCACGTGCCCGAAAAAGAAGGTGCACCTTGTTGACATGAGTCACATCATTTATTCATTTAACCCTTTATCATTCTGGGGTTTTACAATCACCCTCCCATTAGAGCACAATGTCCTCATTGTGAACCCTACATCTCAACCCAAGCAGTGCACCACACTTAAGGCTGGGTACCCTTTATCATTCTGGGGTTTTACAATCACCCTCCCTTTAGAGCACAATGTCCTTGTTGTGATCCCTACATCTCAACCTAGGCATTGCATCACACTTAAGGCGGGGTATCACCTCTGATACCAAATGTGAAAACTAGGCCCCACCCACCAGTTTCCCCACAGACACGTGGTCCCCACCCTGGGGCCCACCCATGTGCCCGAAAAAGAAGGTGAACCTTATTGACATGAGTCATATCAATTAGTCATTTAACCCTTTATCATTCTGGGGTTTTACAATCACCCTCCCTTTAGAGCACAACGTCCTCATTATGAACCCTACATCTCAACCCAGGTAGTGCACCACACTTAAGGCAGGGTACCCTTTATCATTCCGGGGTTTTACAATCACCCTCCCTTTAGAGCACAACATCCTTGTTGTGGACCCTACATCTCAACCCAGGCAGTGCACCACACTTAAGTCTAGGTACCACCTCTCATACCAAATGTGACAACTGGGCCCCACCCACCAGTTGCCCCGCAGACACGTGGTCCCCACCCTGGGGCCCACCCATGTGCCCAAAAAAGAAGGTGAACCTTATTGACATGAGTCATATCATTTAGTCATTTAAACCTTTATCATTCTGGGGTTTTAAGGCTGGGTACCCTTTATCATTCCGGGGTTTTACAATCACCCTCCCTTTAGAGCACAACATCCTTGTTGTGGGTCCTATATCTCAACCCAGGCAGTGCACCACACTTAAGGCTAGGTACCACCTCTGATACCAAATGTGACAACTGGGCCCCACCCACCAGTTGCCCCGCAGACACGTGGTCCCCACCCTGGGGCCCACCCATGTGCCCAAAAAAGAAGGTGAACCTTATTGACATGAGTCATATCATTTAGTCATTTAAACCTTTATCATTCTGGGGTTTTAAGGCTGGGTACCCTTTATCATTCCGGGGTTTTACAATCACCCTCCCTTTAGAGCACAACATCCTTGTTGTGGGTCCTATATCTCAACCCAGACAGTGCACCACACTTAAGGCTAGGTACCACCTCTGATACCAAATGTGACAACTGGGCCCCACCCACCAGTTGCCCTGCAGACACGTGGTCTCCACCCTGGGGCCCACCCATGTGCCCAAAAAAGAAAGTGCACCTTATTGACATGAGTCATATCATTTATTCATTTAAACCTTTATCATTTCTGGGTTTTACAATCAACCTCGCTTTAAAGCACAATGTCCTCATTGTGGGCCCTACATCTCAACCCAGTTGCCAAATGTGACAACTGGGCCCCACCCACCAGTTGCCCTGCAGACACGTGGTCTCCACCCTGGGGCCCACCCATGTGCCCAAAAAAGAAAGTGCACCTTATTGACATGAGTCATATCATTTATTCATTTAAACCTTTATCATTTCTGGGTTTTACAATCAACCTCGCTTTAAAGAACAATGTCCTCATTGTGGGCCCTACATCTCAACCCAGGCAGTGCACCACACTTAAGGCTAGGTACTACCTCTGATACCAAATGTGACAACTGGGCCGCACTCACCAGTTACCCTGCAGACACGTGGTCCCCACCTTGGGTCCCACCCATGTGCCCGAATGGATCATCTGACTAATGATAGTCTCCATAGGCCAACACATGTCCTTTTCCGTGTGCTTTGTCCTCACTCACACACACACTGAAATACTTCCCAGAAGGTCACCCATCCCAATCACTACTCTAGGCCAAGCATGTTTAACTGTGGAGTTCTAACCAGGTAGGCTCTTGAAAAGAAAGGTGCACCTTGTTGACATGATTCATATCATTTAGTCATTTAACCCTTTATCATTCTGGGGTGCTATAGTGAGGATTGTACGAGTTGGTAATGAAACAATGCTAGTTAATCTTGGTGCATGGCATAGGCTAGGGAGATAGGCTAGGATAAGAAATTTTAGGGGCCCCTATGATCAAGTATATGGGTTCTGAGCTTATTGAACGACCAAGTGAGGTGGACCAATTTGTAGGGTAGAGACCTAGGAGAGGTATATACATCATGTTGACTTGTATTCCTATTTTAATTGGGTTGTTTTGGGAAATTTAAAATGAATAATATAGATTAAATGAATCTTGATGAAAATTCCATGCTACCCAGGCTTAGGAAAACCTTGTTTTCCTTTCAGCAATGACTCTTGGACATTGTCTATGTGTGGTTTAGATGGTATAGGTTCATTTGGATGATCTGGTTAATTGCTGGAGGGTTGATCCAATTGAGGAGGATGATCAGTGGTAGAGGATGTTGCATGCTTGTTAGTTTCAGGATTTGGGGAAGTATGATGGTAGTGTCTTAGATATGGAGATATAGAGATGGATGGAGGATATCAATATTTCTTTTAGTTTGATCCAAGCCACAATGAGGTACTCGGTCCCTTTGTAAGTTAGTCATATGCATGGAGCTATGTGTCAGTGGGGGATATTGTATCTGGGAGAGTGGAAGGAGGTGAATGTTTTATGGGTTGACTTTCAGAAAGAGTTTAGAGAAGAGTTTATTTCATCAACCATGAATACAATGAAGATGAAGGATTTTATCTCACTTTAGTAGGGGAGTATTTTAGTGTAGGATTTTGGATTCAAGTTCAAATACCTTCTGTGTTTTTTTCTAGATCTTTTTCCAGATTAGGAGTCTCATGTGAGATGTCTTGAGGAGGCACTCTATCCTTCAATCCAATTTTTGGTTACTCCATTTACATTTCCAATGTATCTGGAGGTTCAAAAGAAAGCAGAGGTGATTGAGAAGATACACTCATGAGGAGGTTTACTATGATAGGGGATCCAGGAGGGTTGCTTAAGGAGTAGGGTTTTTAGTGGTAGGTCATAGGCAACGAGACCTTTAAGATTTTGACTAGTAGGGATTAAACTTATGAATCTTCATTTACAACCTTATGGGGATATAGGTTTATGTGATTTCCTAGGGACTTTAGGCTGGTGTTATTTTTCTGCTGAGTTCATGAGCATCGTTAGAACCAATGCTCTATGGTTATTTGAGCTCAGTTTGGTGGAGGTGTTTAGGTTCAACATCAGCCTCAGTAGTAGTTTCTAGCGAGGCTATTTCAGCAGCAGGGGCAGCGGGCTCATGCTCCTTAAAGGGGAGATGTAGCTAGTAGAGGCCGAACTTAGGATGTTTCTTGAGTTTAGGGACCACGACCTAATTTTTATCATGGAGGTGGCCATTAGTAGAGAGGTAGATTTGCTGGGTATGGTTAGTTTCAGGCAGTAGAGGTGGTGGTTCTAGAGGGTCCCGATATTGGTTGAGGTGTACTCAGTTTTTCATCCACCATTTTTTGTGCTTTATTTGATTTAGGATCTTCAAAATCCTTTATTTTACCCACTCCATTCCTTGCTTTAGGACTAGATGTTGGGAGGATTCCCATGCCCTTGATGCTGACTATGCCAATCAAAAGTAAGACCATCTTATTTGATGTGTGCGGAGGTGTAGACCGATGATGGGGCCATATTAGTCATATGTATATATTTTCTTGCTTCAAATGTAGTCATACAATATCATCCTCAATATCGACTAGTTGTATTCTATGCATGATATAATCGAATTCTTTTAGAAGAGAGTCATTCTCTTGGATGTGGATGACCAGTGTGTGTTTTTTTTGTGAGATGTATTTTCAGATGAGCAATAGAAATCTAGAGCCTCTTCTTTATTTGATGGCTGAGTCATCTATGGAATTAGTGGATGATGGAAAGTAGAGGTTCCTAAGGTCATTGGGGAGTTTTTTGGTGCTTTTATTGAGAATTTTCTGATGCTTCCCCCTCAACATGATGTTGAGTTTAGGGTATACTTGTAACCCAGTGTTTATTCAATTTCAATGGATCCTTATCATATGAAACCCTCTAAGTTATGGGAGTTGAGTATTTAGAAAGATGATATAATGAAAAAGGGTTTTATCTGACCCAATGTGTCATCATGGGGTGCTTCTATGTTATTCACAAAGAATACAGATGGTAGTTTAAGGTTTCACATAGACTACCAGAAGTTGAATTAGGTAACTATTAAAAACTATTACCCTATTTTGAGGATAGATGATTTTTCAACCATTTGAGAGGGTCAAGTTGGTTTTCTAAGGTCGATCTACATTCTGGGTACCACCAGTTGAGCATGAAGGAGGGAGATATATTTAATACTACCTTTATATGTAGGTATGGGAACTTTGAGTTTTTAGTCATGTTATTTTCTATAAAAAACATAAGTTGTGTTCATGGGGATCATGAACTATGTGTTCAGTGAAATTTTAGACTAGTTCATAGGTGTGTTCATTGATGAAATATTGATCTACTCAAAGTCAAAGGAGGAGTATTCCAAGCATCTTACATCTATCTTATAGGTTCTTCAATGCCACCAGATCTATGTAAAGCTGTATAAGTGTAAGTTTTGGACATAATAGGTTAATTTTATTGGGCATGTGGTGTCTCATTAGGGTGTGGAAGTGGACCTGTTGAAGGACAAGGCAATTGATTCTTAGTAAGCACCTAATAATGTGTAAGATTTTTATAGTTTCGTTGATCTAAAAGGTTATTATTGGAGGTTTTTAACCGATTTATCTCATGTTGTAGCCTCATTGATATATTTTACTAGGAAAGACCATAATTTTTTGTGGACTAATCAGTGTTAGGTAGAGTTTGGTTATCTGAAGGGGAATTTGGTTAGTGTTCCAGTGCTTTAGTTTCTTGATGTGGGTGTATTGTTTGAGGTGTTTTGTGATGTTTCCCATTTGGGTTTGAGATTCATGTTGATGTAGTAAAGAGTGGTGATCTATTATGAGTCTATGTAGTTATGTACCCATGAGTGTAACTATTCCACCCATGATCTGAAGTTTGTAGCATTACTTTTTTTGATGAATTTTTGGCGACATTACCTCATTGGGGAGTATTTTGTGGCCTTCATGAATCATAAGAGTTTTAGGTATATATTTTCTCATTATGATCTGAAACTATGACAGTGGATGTGGATGAAGTTTCTTCAGGATTATGATTTTGAGATCTCATACACCTTAGGAAATGGGAATTTCGTGGTTATGATTTGTATATTAATTCATGTAAGGATGTTTTTTTGGAGTTCAGAGATGTTCGAAGAAGGATGGAGGAGTTAACAGTCTTTAAATTAGATGAAAGGGTGGTCAATGGTAGAGGTTTCTTATTTAAAATGAAAGTACAATATACTATGATTCAACAGGTGTAGAAGTCTTAGTGGAGAGATTCAAAGGAAGAGGTGATGCACGATCATGCTGGACATGGTAATGCTCCAAAGGGATGGTCATAGGATGGTCAAGATCAGATGTTGTTTCAAAAAAATTTGTTTGTTCTGGCAGGAATTCATGAAGTAGTTCTCCATGAGTTCCATATATCACCTTTTTTAGTATACCCAGTAGTGTCCAATATGTATACCATGGATTGAGAATGAATTTTTTGTGGCCTAGGATGAAATGAGTAGTGGCAGAGTTTGTAACTTAGATTTTGGTTTATCAGTAGATAAGGGATGAGCATCATGTTCCTGGTGATTTTTTTGTAGCCTTTAGATGTACTTGAGTAAAAATGAGATAAAATATTGATGGATTTCTTAACAAAGTTACCCTAAGATTAGGGAGGTTGTGATGATAACTGGGTAATCATTGATCGATTGATGAAATCAACCCACTTCCTAATGATCAAGGAGTTAGGAATAATGGATGTTTTGGTTAATATTTATATGTATGAGGTGGTGTGTTTTCATGGGGTTCCAAGGTCCATTGTCTCATATCAAGATGCATGTTTTACTTCATGATTCTGGAGGGTATTGAGGTGTGATTTTGGCACTCAATTATGCCTCATCATTGTTTTCCACCCTTATATGGATGAGAAGATATAGAATAATATCTTAACACTAGAGGATATGTTGTGGGCATGGATCTTAAAATTTATAGGATCATGGGAATGAAACTTTCCTTTGGTTGGGTTTTCTTATAATAATAGCTATCACTCATCCATTGTCATGTCCCCATTTGTTCCTTTTCACATGAAACCATTTCATTCTTCATTTTTCTATATGGAGGTTGGGGGGTAGTAGTTCTTGGTCCTAATTTGGTAAAGAGCATGATAGAGAATGTTCATATTGTTTATGAGAGGATGAAAGTAGTGAAGGACCAGTGAAATTCTTAGCTAATCACATGAGGAGGCCCTTGGAGTTCGAGGTTGGAGACTATGTTTTATTGAAGGTTTCCTCTAAACATGGGCTACAAAGGTTTGGAATAAGGATTAATTTTCTCCCAGGTTTATTGGGACCTTTGAGGTGTTGGGGAAAGTTGGTGAGGTTGGATATTGGTTGTCACTCATGCCATGACTGTACAAGATTCATGACATCTTTTATGTGTCCCAGCTTCATTAGTATCTTCATTATGACTTCCATGTTATCAAATAGGGAGATTTGGATATTGAGGATGACATGAAATTTGTGGAGCGACCAGTAAAGATCCAGGATCATTGAGAGAAGCTTTTGTAGGGGTGGTCTATTCCCCTGGTTTATGTGTTGAGGAGGCATGATACCTTGGAGGATATTACTTGGAAGTGTGAGATGTAGACACATTCCCAATACCCAAAGTTGTTTTGATTTTTTTACTCTATTTTTTCTTTCAATGTTTAGATCTCATAGTTCTATGAGATGTGTTGTTCTTTTGTTGTGCTATTTTCTTTATGTGTGACGTGTGATAAAGATTTCAACATAAGAAAAGTGGAAGACTTGTTTCCTAATCAAGACACATTTTATCACAATGTTTTTAAACCCATGTGAGAGAGTGATTGTTTCCCAGAGCAGATAATATCTTAACATAGGGGATGTAATTCCCTGATTTGTGTGTTTGGGTTAGTGTGGTATATTGGTTATGAAAGTAAATGGTTTGGGATATGTGAAGGTTGTGATGGTTGTGCAGTGGTCATGTGGAGATGTGGCAATTTTTAGCTGGTATGGAATGACTTGGTGTTATGCCTAGTAAGAGGTGGTGAGGTGGTTTTGTGGTGATGAGGTTGTGTGAGGTGTTTTGTGGGCATTTGGTTGATGATTTTAGATAGTGTTAGTTTTTGTGGTATGATGAGATCCTTGAGAGGTATCTCATGGGGTGATTGTTCATACCCCTTTCTTTCCTTGGGTTTGGTTTTTATTCTCATGGATTAGAATCATTTGAGAGGTATCTGATGTAATGAACCATGTCTTATTGGATCATTTCTTTTCTAGTTTTGGTGGTTTGAGAGTGTTTAGAGGAAGTCCTGAAGGGTTTGGTGGAGGTTGGATTTACAGAAGTGCTATAGCAGGTGAGTCATGATGTGAACTAGATTCACATCACGAGTTTGCAGTTCATGGTTTGTGTATCCAACTAGTTTCATGACTTGTGTGTAGTAGTGGATAAAATCAATGAAATGAATTCACATCATGAATGTGATTCACAATGTGTAATTAATTTTAGTCAAGGAAATGTGAAATTCAATAGAATTTGTAATTATGGGGAATTTCCATGGAATTAACATCATGAATTGAGTTCCCAATGTGAAAAGGATGGAATTCAATATTTTATCACTTTTTCATCCAATTTTTATTCATCCATCTATACCCCTTTCATTTCTGTGAAAATTCTAGGTGATTTTAGAGGATCTTCTAGCCATCATTCTACTACTTTGATCCTTGTATTATAGTGGATTCCCATTGGTGATCTGTGGAGATTTATACTCTCTTCCCTAGGGATTTCCTTTTGTTATTCTTATAAGATCCATTGCAGTGGTGCAGTTTTGGTTTGGGGTGTGTGTGGGATTCATTTTAGATGAACCCTTGTTTTGGTGTAGGTTGATCCGTGGGGTTTTTCACATGGTTATGGTTTTTAGGTGCTTCTTTCTTCACCCTATAGTGCACAACGAGATCAGAAAGCTTCTTTTGAGGTAAGTAATCCTTCATTTCTCATCTCATGTATAATTTGAGAGGGGTTTTCTCTTGTTTATATTTGGGAATATGTTTTGAAATATCCTAATCAAAATAATTAAATGGTTAATTAAATATGAAAATGGAAGGGGGTTTGAATCACCTACTTTTATAAATTTTTTATCATCTTAATATTATGATTGTATGGGATT
This sequence comes from Viscum album, assembly GCA_963277665.1. NCBI lineage: Eukaryota > Viridiplantae > Streptophyta > Magnoliopsida > Santalales > Viscaceae > Viscum > Viscum album. The sequence goes on along the minus strand of OY728131.1, from coordinate 1,052,637,629 downwards.
TATTCCCCATTGAAAATTGTAGTAATTGGTGGCTTTTTTTTATGTTGTTTTGACATGTGTTGTGGAGCCCTTGTTCTGTGGTTATTGTGATATCACCCTAAAATGAAAATTGGTTAACCACTTATATTTGGATAATAAAATGGTTGCCTTGGGATTTATGGCTCGCATGATAATTCCCATAAAATAAATAATTTTAATTGATAAAAACCCCATTGATAAATTTTTAAAATTCTTTGTGATGTGTTGTGATGTGTGGTCATGCTGTGGGGAAGTGATGTGTGGTTGTGGAATGTGAGGAGATGGGTTTGTGTGGTCATACTATAGGGAAGAGATGTGTGGTTATGGAATGTGGGGATGATGGGTTTATTGATCCATGCTATGGGGCAGTGAGAAGATGGGTTTGTTTGGCCGTGATATGGGGATACATTGATGGAAGGTAGTTTGTGATGTGGTTGTGAGGTTAGTTATATTGGCATTATTGATGCGCTATTTGTTTGTACTGTGCTATGATGCATTGTGATAATTTCCTGAGTAGTAATGGAATTGGTTAATAATGATTGAAATGGAATGAGTTGGAAACAAATAATGAATGAATGAATGAATAATGGCTTATGTATTTGAAACAATTAATATTTAAATATGAGATGTTTGGGCTAGAATAATAAAATTGGTTGGAAGTGTGAGATGTGTCTTGTGACTAGTGTGGTGTTGTGCATTTAGTGGCGGTAGAGAAAGTGATGATGTTGTGAGTTGGTTAGTGTTTTTTTGTAAACCCATAGTTTGTACTTGTGTGTGGCTATATATATATATATGTATTGTGTGTTATTTTTTATTTCTATATGAACCACACCCATGTCAACAACAATGTGCCGACACCTGTATATATATATATATATATGGGGGGTGTTTTTCCAAACACCGTAATGGTGAGGATAGATGGATGGCTACCCAATCTCTCATTCTCTCTCTTCAAAGTGAGTAGATATACACATGATATGATGACCGTAGGTCTGATAGTGCAATAAGTGATGGACCACATGTCTTCAAGTGAGATGTGATATGACCGTGTTGTGGGGTGGTGGCCCCGATGTCTTCAGGTGAGATGTGATATGATAGTGCTGTGGGGTGGTAGCCCAGGTGTCTTTAGGTGATATGTGATATGACCATGTTGTGGGGTGTCTTATAGTGGGGGTTTTTCTTGGTAGGATGAGGGAAAAAGGTTGACGCCCTTCATGTTCAAGATACCCTACTACTTTGGTTATGGGAGTGGTTGTGATGTGATTGCCCATGTGTCTTCAGGTGAGATGATATACGATCATGATATGGGGCTGTGGAATATTTTTATATGGTCATGATGTGGTGTGATAGTGCTGTGGTCCAGTGGTATATGTTATATGAAAGATATTAAAGTGCCATGATGTATGACGTTGGGGTGTGAGAGTGAAAAATCAGTGGGAAAGTGGTGTGGGAACCCTTTATTGATATGCTTTATATTATGTTATTATACTTGGATTATGTTATTTGTTAAGTGTTTCATGATGAATATGAGATTATTTAGTTAACCTATTTAGGTGATGTTGGTTCTGTTATTTACTCATGGGTGAATTAGTATACTTATTTCACATGTGCATGAGAGACTTTGGTTTTCCTATTGAGTACACTTGTATGCTCACCCTATGTATACAAAATTATTTTCAGGTTTTTAGGAGGACTATGTGGATCATGATATACATTACTAGCTCGAACCATTGGACAATTTTTGTGTCGCTGCTTTAGCTTTTATTTTAGGTATTTAATTTGGAGTCTTTTATCTGTATCTATTTTATAAACATTAATTATGGGATGGTTTTGGTTTCTTTTTTATATTATTCTATGGATTTGATTTATCATTGTCATTCTATCTCCTAATCTTATATTATTATAGAAGATAATTCCTCCCAATATATGATATTTTTATACTCTCAGTGTTATTCACCAACTCAGGATCTACTAGAGGTGAGACTCAAGAGTCATTATCTCTCTCCCTTCATTGCTAAATCTTTTACAGTGGGGGTCATGAAAATATAGGATCCCACCCATCATTAATCCATACTTATGTGTTCCAACAGAAAATCATTCACTTATCACATCATGAATAACCCATAGAAATAAAGTGGGTTTTATACAACTTTCAAATGAAAATCATTCACTTTCTATAACATAAATAATCCATGTAAATAAAAGGCGTTTCATTAAATACATTATAAATAACCCTCAAAAAGAAAATGGATTTCATATCATTTTCAAATGAATTCATATAAGGAAATCATTAATAATTCCATGAATAATCATAACATGATAAACCCATAAAGAATAATTGGGTATACAATGACATAAAGTGACTTTTTAGGTAAATACCATTCAATATAGATAATAAATCATATGGTATTTACACATTATAGATAAACAGTATATATTAAAGTTAATTATTTATCTAATAAATTGATGAAAAATAATGATATATATGAAAATATTTTTTTAATTTCTAGTAAAACCACTTTTGAAATAAGAAATATTATTGATATTTCAAAATCATTTTAAAAGAAATATTTTATAAAACTAGGAGAAAAATAATTTCTTTTAGAAAGCATGAAAACATGGAGATAAATCTTTATATAAAATAATAAAGGTGGAAAAATAACATTTCACACGTAAACATTAAAAAGGGAATCATTTCAAATTTTGATGAAAATGACCCATAAAAAATGAAAAAAATTTATTTAAAACTTTTAAAAATAGGTCAAGTAGTAGAAAATTACCTTAATAAATTATTTAATAATAGATAAGGGCACTTGAAAAGTCATCCAATTAATAAAGATATAGAAAAAGGGAAGTTCTCAACTAAGAAGAAGAGATGAGGCTAGTTTCACTTACATGAAACTCTTAGGATAAAATACAAGTCAAGGGGATATGAAATTTTTAGGTGAAATGTAAATACCCATGAACATCTAATGAAAATGATGAGGTTTTTTAGAAATAATACAAATTATCCATATATATTATATTTCAAAAACAATCCTGACTTGAAAATAATATTACCAATGAAACCGTTACGGTTTGAGTTACATTTCAATCAAAAGACCATTTTCATATTTGGAATATTTTGAATTAAAATCCATTTAAAGATAAATTGATATAGATCTCCAAAACTCCATGAATATGGTAAAATAAATTCATTATGCACTAGGTACACCATTTCAAATAAAACATGGTGTATAATAGGAAATATATCTCAAAGGGAGAACATTTGAGACAAGAAAAACTTATAGATTTTTTAATTTTTGAGTAAAAACCACATGATAGAATGAACTCGGATTATAAAATTAAAAATTATTAAATATAAGGGAATAATATTAAAAAGTTATAATGGGTTAGTATTTTTATTATGAAAATGAAATCATGGCATATGAAATAAACATGTCACATAGAATTCAAATTTTTTAGAAAGAACCCTTACCTCCATTGCTGATTAGTCAAAATGCACTCTAACCTCCAGTATAAAAAAAATTAAGAATATCACATAATTATTTTATAAAATTTTCATATCTATAAACTTTTATAGACTTAATTTATAATTATTCTGAACACGTATGTTAGTTAGTTATTATCTATTTTTGATATAGTGTGTGAGTAATCTTGATCATTTTAAACTAGTTTCATAATAGCCATGTTGTTTTTCATTCTTCTCCAAAAGTTCATAATTCCTAGATCATACAAGGTACTAGAATAGATGTTTTATAATCATTTATCATTTCATATTTTCATTCTATGTTAGTTTTTTTTATGATCTTTAAAGATGAATTTGGTGATGAGCATGTTTTGATAATTCTTAATGAACGTAGGGTGTTTTCTTAAATAACGAGTTAAAATTTTATATTAACATTATATAAAAAATCATTTTTCAATTATTTATTTCATATATTACCAAAAATTAAATTCCTATAGTCATCCATGATATAAATTTATAATATTATTCAAGAAGGTAGTTAAACCAAACCAAACAAGAACATACCATAATTAATGGATGATTATGATGTGATTTAGTAGTAATATCATTATAACAAAAGAATATTATTATTATTTAGTGTTTAATATAGTGATATATCAGAATTATAAATAATTATAAGAATAATATAACCTACATTAAGTTATTTTATAGTATTAAGGAATCATTTTTTTCTCTTAAGTTTCTCTTTTGAACGGTTGAATTTATCACGGTTGTTTATTGTTCATATTCTTAATAGGTAGTCCAATTTGTATTTAAATGATATTAATAATTTGATAACCATAATATTTATCCATTAAAACTATTCTTATAACCATCCATTAAAGGCAGTAATGAAAAGAAAATATGGAAATCAATCATTCCATAAAAGCGGTAGTCTACACGTACACATGGATGATGATTTTTTTTTCTATAGAACAGGTAAAATGAGAAATATGATTTATTATTTAAAAATATATCATATGTAATAAATATCATAATTATATATTAAATTTCCTATTATTACCATAATTTTTAGGTAGTTATGTAAAACGAAACATGTTGTGTCGTGGAGGTGGTAGTCTGCACAATGCACGAATGAAAATTTCATTTTTATTAAAGGAGAAGGGAAAGGTGGTTAATGATTATACCATAATTATAATTACATAAAAGTATAATAATGATAATTATGTTATTATTTTAATATTTTTTAATTTAATTTTAGGAATAATAAGTTCACATAAAGAAATAAAAATGAGAAATGAGTGGTTAGAAATTTATATCTCACTTCTTGAATTATCACCTTTGTGAAGGGGGTTAACCCTTTGAGGGATGGAATTTTTAAAAGACTAAACAATATTGAAGGTGGATAGGAATGTTTAGGAAATTTTTTGGTGGATTTTTAGGCATATCAAGTGATATTTGGTGTGAGGGGAAGTGAGAAGAGGAGTTCCCCTTTTCTAAGTTAAAAGGGATGACATTTTTTGTAAATACCCAGAACTTGTCAATAATGGGAAGTTAATAATAAGGAAAGTAGCTCCAAAATTAAAAAATAATGGACAGGGGAAGAGATAAGGTCAATATAGGCATTAATAACCCATTCCCACACATGTTTTAAACACGTTTTCAACTCATTAACATTATTATTTTTTTACTTTTACCATTTTAGATTTTAGCATGGTAACTAGTTTTTATCTAAGGTAACTTATCCTTTATGAATAAAAATAAAATTTCAATTATTATATAATTTAGAAATAATTATTCTAAATTTTAAATCCATTTTATTATATTAATTTTCTAAAAGTGAAAAAAATTAATTTTAAAATACTAAATGTATAATGTCATAAAAACAATTTTTCTGAAAAATATAAATTAAGCTCTAAAATGTCAAATATGGGTTTGTAAAATAAAACTAACATTTTTGAAATTATAAATTCACTTATAAAATAAATATTTGGTCTTATAAAAATGTTTCATGAATTTATAATTCATACTTATATACTAATAATCCTGTCAATGTTATATTATTTATAAAAATGACATTTTTCACTATTCACCTAAAAATCAATCTTTCTTGAAAAATCCAAAAAATTCATCTTAAAATAATATTAAAATTATAAATACAAAAATAAAGTTTATTTTTCATATTCAATTTCAAGAATTTTTTATTTTAAATTTTGAATTAAATTATAAAATATAATGAGAAAATATTTTATAGGAAAATAACTTTTTAAATACTAGTTATTATTATTCTTAATTTCTTTAAAATAGTAATAAAGATATAATTAATCAATTAATATTATATCTTATCAAAATAATAATTTAATTATAATATACTTATTTTTATTTAATAAAAATCATAGTGCATAAAAATATAGATTTTTAAACACAATAATGAATTATGTAAATTTATATAAAATAAACTTTATATATATTAATATATTTTTAAATTTAGTTACACATATTTATACCTAATAATTCAATATTTAATTTTTAATAGTCTAAACATATCATGTCTTTATTTTAGTTCGATATGGCGTGTGTACCAAGCTATTAGAAACATTGTTTATTTAAGGAAAATGTACAGTGAAATCTCAGGTCATTATATAATGAAACCAAACTGGTTGTTTGACATGACCCTAACACTCACCATGGAGAGTAATATTTCCAATATTTTACTCATAATATTTTATACACTATTTTCTAATGCAATAGGCTTGAACATGTGGATGGATCCTGCAGACTCAACCTTAGTCTAGAGACCAAAAAATGGGAATTGATACATTTAGAAAGGATTCAATTCCTAAAAAAGATATAAAACATATTCAAAATATCATTATACACAATACCACTAAATTCCTAAAATAAAAATTTGGTGAATCTATATGAGACGGGAATACTAGAAGGATTGTGGGAAAACACCACAGTCTTAACCTCTTTTATGTTATGAATTTGAGTGACCATGTTGTTGCCAGTCACATCAAGAACCATAGAGATAACATCCCTTATGTCATTAATATTAACTTTTGATTGATTTTTAGATAACTACTTTTAATATCCCATAATTTTCTACCTTATTTATTCATTTTTAAATAAAACTTCATTACCTTTATTCAAATATGAAATTGTTTTATTGGCCTTCCTATCTTTCTAAAGATTAATGAAAAAGGAGGTGCTCCCATCCCCCTCCTTGATCCATTTAGATATAAAATATTATTTAGGAATTTATTCATTGGTTATAATATTTGTTTTTAGTTGATAATATAGGTAAACTTGTTTGTTAAAGATATAAATATAAAACTCTCCATTATGAATATACTATATATTTTCCAAATTCTTTTCTAAATCATTAATATCTACATCAATGCTACTATAAGACTATCTAATCCAATTTCCGAGATTAATCTTTAAATTCCTCAACTTTAAGACACATGTATAAAGTTCATTAGAATAAATAGTTATAGAATAAGATTCATGAATAATTCTTTTACAATCAGGTTGCTTGAATCAATAATTGTTTAATCTGAAAAGAAGTGGTCCCCTTTTTTTCTTCTTATAAAAATTTGTGATGATATGATGATTATATGAATAAATATTTAGAAGTTTTATAGATTGAGCTTATTCCCTTTAATCTAAATATTAAAATTTGACAAAGCTTCTATCAAGCCTACTAGACACAACCCTGTTTTTTGATTGTCAATATACCAAGTGAATTTTTCACCATGAGAAGAAACTTTTACTAAGTACTTGAAGTATATGAACTCCATGAATTATATAATATAAATATATAAATATGTATTTACAATCATTTTATGAATTATAATGACCATATTGAAGTCCCCAATGAGCAATCAATATCCCTAGTCAATGGGTTTAAGATTTTTAATTTCGAACCAAAGTGACCTCCTACCTAGAAAATTATTAAAATCTTTAATGAAATGGAAATAAAAAAGTTTAACTTAAAAAATAAATCTATTTTTAAAGTTTTATAATTTATATGAATGATAGTGAAGTCATTTAGTAGGTACAAGAACCCAAAGTGTTTCCAAAACTTTGGTGTGTTGATTAATCCCCCACAATGTAATAGCCCAAGGTCCTAAAATTCAACCCTTCAAAAGAATTAAAGTGACCCATAGGTTTAATAATCACAATAATTATTGGATGATGGTTCATAATTTTTTTAAGAGTGATAATAGTGGATTAATTGTAAAACTCATGAAAATTTCAAAAAAGGACATTCATTTTGTCCCATTCTTAGATTTTTCTTTCTTTCCACCATAGTGTGAATTTTTATTACCAATTGAACCCTTAAGACTACCATTTTTTACTTTCCTATAAGGTAAATGGGAAATTATTACCCTTTTTTCATCACCTATAGTGACTTTATCCATGTTTATTAGGTCCTTTGAATTGAATAACTCAAATTACTCCTTAGAAAGTACTTGAACTCCTAACTCAGAACAAAATTTCGATGCCTCTTTATTTTATTATGGGGGTTGCTTGTCATTATTTTAACCAAACATCTATGGATTATTAATATGTTCATAGGGGTATAGGTCCTTTATAGGTTTTTTTCACCATGATCCATGGAATTCATAGAGATTTGGGCATCTTTCATTATAAGGATTGTTTCCTCATCCACTATGTCACTCCATATTTTTCCTTTTAGATCGTCATTCTTGGCTAGGTGTTCCAAGTTATCCCTGACCACCTCATTCTCCTTGTGGGAGATCTATCTATAAGTGGTTATATTTTTATGATGTTGTAGGAAATCATATACTTTTCCCACCATTTTCCCCTTGAACATCTCAAATATTAATCTTAGGAATCTTTTTAGGTTTAGAGGGTTATCCTATCTAAGTGATCCTATCATTTTTAGGCTATTTTTTAACTTCCTTACCATATTCATTTTGAATCAAAGACCCTAATTGATAGATTTATAACTTTCAAGAATTCTTATAGCTGGTAATATTATGTACCTCTATCTTTCCATGATTATCGAAAGTAGGGATGGATTCATACTCAAAATATACTTTAATTTTATCTCCATTATCCATAAGAGTGAAACTATTAGGAAAGGGGCTTTAAAGATAAACTTATGTAAGAATCCAAGCATAATACACAAGATTTCATTCAATATTATTCTCATATATCTTAATAAGTTCTTCAATACATGAATAAATATAATTTATGATTTGTGAGTATTAGAACATCCAACCGATACCATGAATGCTTACCCAAATTTGAGCATTGGCATGATTATGAGTATACAGATTGAAATTAATGTCCCATTATGGGACTCAAAAGACCCTTGAGTTTATATTATAAATAATGAACTCTAGGAAATGAAAATATCATTAAAATATTTGAAAAAAAGATGAAAATACCCTTATACAATGGGAATTATCCTCTATTGATCAAATCCCCAAATTCAAGATAGAACCAATTTCAAATACTTCACATTCAGTGGATTATCTCTCTTTATAAGGATTATATGAAAAATTAGGGAAAAAATACATGCCTAAAGTCTCTACATTACATTTAGTTTAAAAATAATGGATAACCACTCATATTTAGATATTAAAATGCATGATTCATGTGAAGCTTTGATATATTTTTCTACCTCATGCGAGGATCCTTAATTCAAATCATTTGAAAATAATAATACCTTATTATAAGTTTCCTTGAGAATAAATTTTGAAACCTCTTATATACCTATACTTGGATTTGGTTAATTAGAGAAATTAAAATAAAGAAAAACCTGATTGCTGCCAGATCTCCATAAAAGGTTTCTCTAAAAATATCAATCCAATGATAATAATAATTTTTTAATATTAATAATGATAATAAAAATAGAAAATTTTCATTTTCACTTGAGAATTAATTCCAAAATTTCCCCAATCCTCTCTTAAATATAAAAATTTTCATGAATGTGACCTAGATACTCAAACAATATCAAATTAAGTCACCACAACACCTCATAAATACCTCCTAATAGCCATTGGCTATCCTAAACATTGGGGTATGAGTAAAACATATGTGGGAGATGGTTTTAACTCTTTGAATAAGATATAATTTCCAAACCTTATTTGTAATGACCTTTATAAGCTTCAATTTCAAGGAGTGTTTAACTTATAAATCAGTAAAAGTGCATGGAATATATAATAGTTTTAGAAATATAAAACTATATGATCATACAATATCTAATATAAATCATAAAAAACGTCATAAAAATATAAAAAAATATACAAAATACTAAAAAATAATTACACCAATATTAATTAAACCAAACATACACTAGATTGACAAAATAGAGGGCTCAAAAATTTAAGTATCCCTCAAAGAAGAACCATGGAAAACCCATGTTGAACACTAATTGATGAACCATCAACAAATACAAAAAGATATTAAAAGATCCCTTACTTCTGGGATTACGAAATCCCATGATTTGGTTACTTTCTTTTCCTAGTATCATACATAAAAGGGTTTTTATACACCCTAAATTGGGACATGTGTAAGGTGTGTGTATAACCTATCCAGTAGGTAGTTACCACCCCACCCCTACATACCTATCATAAACTGATGTGTATGGAGTAAAAATACAATGTTTTTTGGATAAATAAAACACAAAAAACATCATGTTACATCATAATATATAATATGTATATCATTCTTAATAAAAAACTCCTAATAAAGAGAGGGTCCATACCTAGTTTACCTAATTTGGGTATAACTTGGAACACATGAAACAAAGAAGACAAAAAGTTATAGAATTAATAAAACACCATGGGAAAGGGGACCGTGTATTTAAAGTTAAGGAAATATTGTAGCTCATCCCTTCAGGAATATGGTAAATGGTATAAACTATCAGAGCACTGAAAGCCCATACCATTTCATTAACTCATTTAAAATCATCAGGTATATCTACTCATGATTTATATAACATCAATATACCCCTTATAAAATTCCTTATAATAATTTAATATTAATTACAAATGACTATATCATTGAACATACAATAATACTCATATAACACTTTTAACATTATAAATTATAACTTTTAATAATTTTAGAAAATAACTATATATAACTAGCAAGATGACTAGTCATGTTACCTAACATTATTAACAATTAATACATGGCTGGTAAAAATACCAAGCATAATGGAAAACATTTATAACACCCAAGGAATGTGAACATTTATTTAATAGATTAAGTTAACCAATATAACATTTAAATTTGATAAATTGGTTTAATAAAAAACTTTATTATTAGAAAAAAACCACCTTTTAATTTAATTCACTCAGCCTCATACCATTACTTTTCCAACCCTTTAGGTGTATGAGATAAATTAGGGTAATCTATCAAAATTAGAATTGAACAAAAGTCTAAATCTCAATGGAAGATAATATGACACCACTATCCAATTTTAAAACCAACCTAGGTTAGATAAAAAGTATTTTTAGTTGGTGACCTGCTTTGAAAATTTAAATTGAGAAGAAAAATCACTTACCTTACCTCAAGAACACTAATAATGATTTCCTCCAACCCTTCATAGGATATACAACCAAAATATTTGATTGATACCAAAACCCTATAACTAATAGAAAATTTAGGCATTAGATTTATATCAAAGTTGAAAATAGGAATCCAAATATTAGGGCTATCTAGGATTATATTGTTCAACTGAAATTCATTTCACAAAATAAGGATTCCTTAAATCACATTATTTCAAAGACTTTCCATGGGATGAAGAAGAGTTGAGGGAGAGATTCCAAATGATATGAAGAGTGTATAAATAATGGTAAATCGTAAGTGAGTTATTAGAGATAAATATTTTAAAGTTTTAATTAATAAAATGAAAAATAATTTCACTTTTAAAAATTAAATAGAATTACCACTAGGTTTTTGGTGGGATAACACCAGAATTTCTATGGATTTAAAATTTCCACTAGAACTTTTTTGGTAATCACTAGAGTTCCAATGCCTTACTGCACCTTTACCCCCATTTCATTTCTCTTTCACCCTCCTCTTATAATCCTATTTTTTTCCCACTCTAGCTTCCTACCCACATCTAATATAGTCATGTGATATTTAGAAAGGCATAAATTAAAGAGATTAAATAACACGTTTAATAAGGGTCATTACAAAAATAATGACAACGAATTTATAATTACTGATTAATTATATTTGTTAATTTAAAACAAGTTTCAAGATAAATGTATATTTTTTAAATTATTTTTAAATAAAATCTTGTGATGACACAATTTACAAACCATACAACAAATCATGTTTACCTTGAATTTTTCTATAATTTTAAACATTTAAAACCCCATTTTAAATAAAATTAAATAATAATAATAATTAATTAAAATTAAAGGTGTTAAATTTGTACCTTCTCAACTCTTATATTTAATTTAATTTTAACTACTAATTTTTATTCATTTATTACAATTAATCTATTCAAATATCTAGACCTTCCAATAGAGTTAATTCAATAACCAATGGAGTTATTTACTCTATTAGAGATAAGGGTTATTTGTGGGTCAATGGTGAAACATGATCAAGCATCATAGGATATTTTTTTGTTGCTAATGAAACAATATGATATTTTTTGACATATATTAGTTTTATTATATATATTCTTATATTGAAAATTATCATATAAGGATTATCCTTTCCAATTTGGAAGGGGTTACATAATTTTTGTTAGTGTAAGGGATAAATGGAATGTTCTATGATGTATTGTACCATGGGGAATCACATATCAATTGGATAATTTGATTCAATATGCATCTAAAGAAATAGTAATGGATTTTAATAGGGTTCTATGATATTTTATCAATATTTTCATATAGAAAATTACAAGTCAACCTTTTATATAAAAAAAAGTTTGGTATAGAATTATACCTAGGAGTATCTCACATATTAATGATAGCATATTAGATGACACATACATATAAAAAGGTATATGGTAATTTATATTTATATATTTTTTACTAGTGATTAAATCATGTGATGTTGAAAAAATTATATCCTTTAATGAAGATTAAAAATTTATTTCAAGAATTGAGAAGAATAAGCTATTTTCAAAGATTAATTTTTAGTTAGTCTATCACCAGATAAGAGTGAAGAAACATGGAATTCCTAAGACTAATTTTTAATTTTGATATAGATATTTCCAATTAATTTTTATTCCATTTATATTTACCAATACACCACTTATATATATGAAGTTGATTCATTAGGTATTCAAGTCATTTCTTGATCAATTTATTATGGTATTCATTGATGATATTATTTTTCATTTATTAAATAGAGTTTTGTTACATATTTTATTATATATTTTAATGAAAATATTCCCTTAAAATTTGTTAAATCATGAGTATTAAAATGTTTTCATACCTTTATTTATTTTTTATTAATAAAATGAATTCGGCCAAAATTGATGATTTTAATTAGTTTAAAGTATCATTTAGAATTAGTTTATGATTTTATGGGGATATTCACATTATTTTTATTTATTTATATATATTGAATAAAAATTTATAGATTATAAATAAATAAAATGGTCCTAGAAGAAGTGTTTTGTGCTAACAAGAACTTATGTTTTGTACTGAGGGTTTATGTTATGGACCCAGTAGGTTATCTAGTCTAAGTATTTTTATATTTTGTTCCCATGATTCCAATTATTATATAATATTATGATTAAACTATAATTTTTCTAAATTATCTGTTACTAAAGAATGTTCTTGGATTTTACAAGTGTTCTATGGAGTTTTATGTGATTATATGAGTTGATTTTTGTTATGAAAAGAAATATTTTAAACTGAAATCAAGTGTTTTATTGATGAATATATGTATTATTGGTTAAAATGTGCTTTGAAAGATATTATCTATATAAATGGTCTAATAAATGAGTGCATAGACCTATGAATGGGTTTTATGATTAATTATCCTAAGCCAACTAAAAGTTGAGCTTGAGCCACTAGAGAGGAATACTAGGCTAGTCATACATGATTGAATCTAATAACAATTATAGGAAGACATGTGTGATGAAAAATGCTTGATAGATTTAGGATTAAATTGAGAAAGTTGAAAAATAATACATTCATGGTCATTGGATCACTACTATAGGAGAAAAATATTTTGTAAAATTTACTATAATGGAAGTGAGGGGATACTTATATGATAGAACTTATCAAGAACTTTGTTTCACTTGTGAATTCATAAATCTATAGTTTTATTTGTTCTTGGATATAAAATATATCTAAGATTTATATTTGATCACACTTATAGATTAAATTTGAAAGTATTTTATGTAGTTTCTATATTTAAATCAGAGTTTGAGTCTTTTTCATAGTGTGTTTCCAAGTTCATGATTAAATAAGAGGTTTTTGAATTGTTTCAAGTCATATCCAAACTAAGGGTAAGTAGATACAAGGTTATTTTGTACCAAAAATTCAATATTGAAAATCCATTACTAAAACCATAGATATAATTAAAGAAGATCTAGATTTTAGACATGAGCTAAGTTTGTTTTGTTTTTTTGGGTTTGTGTGATTTTATGTCTGTGTTCCCTTATTTATTTTGAACTGGGTTCACACTAATTTCAAATTTAGAGATTGTGTATATATGAAAACTAAAATATAAGATGACCCAACCATAACATACATATATATTACATCATTTTACATGAATATTCATTACGCATCACAATAAATAACACACATAAAACCTATAGGTTTAGTTACTTTTGAGATTATATACATAATCGACTAATTTTACACATATTATTCAATATATACCAAAAATATTCTTCACACATGATACCCATATAGACAAATAATATATAATACCCTTATTTATAACTTGGGGAATGAAAAAATAAGAAAACAGTGAGCTCAGATAGCAGTTAAGGGTAAACATAATAGATAACAATCAAATATCATAAGTGAGTATAATATGAACATATGGGTATGATGAAATAATTAAGATTTATGGAAATAAATTAAGAAAATCATACCCAATTAAACATATATATCATAAATCATGAGTTGTGACATGATTATTTTGACATCACATAAGACAAGAGTCATTGAGGTTTGTAAACATGAGTCAATATTCATGAGTTGGGAAAATATTATATAAGGATATTTCATAATAAAGTTCTGTGAAATAAGACCATTGTGTATAAATAATCATAGAAAATAATTTTTTATATCAAGGATCATCACCAATACCACCATAACATAGTAGAAAGAGTCCCATAGTTGATTAGGTTTACTCTCCATTCTCATAAACATAATGGATAAAATCCCATAGTTGATTGGGTTTACTCCCAAATCCCTTTCTTATCATCTCATGAGATATAAAGATTTACCTAATGAATTGGAGGGATATATAATCCAATCACATCCATCAAATAATGAAAAAATACATACGTGTTCCATGTGAACATTACCAAATCTATAATTTCATTATAGCTTCACTAACACATGAAAAAATTGGTTTCATAAAAATTTCCACAAGATATGATCATAAGCCATCCAGAAAAAAGGTGGATGGTATCATTAGAGTATATCCCCAATGAAATATATGAAACATTAAAGGATGTTGAAATATATATAAAATATCTTATAAGATCATTATAAAATTACTTTGAAAAATAAGAATAAATATCCTTTACTTTTTGCCAACTTTTATTTTAAAAGGAAATAATTTATAAAACAATGGTTTTAGGCATATTGAGAAAGTAAAAAAAATAATTTAAGAAATACATGAAAAATTGAAAAATAATATTCATGAATAAAAATGAAGAAAATTATGGGATAAATCAATTTCATATAAAACATTAAAAAATATATTCTTTTCACACTTTTATATAGAAAATCAAGTTAATATAAAATAACTCTTGTAGAAAATGTTTAAAATATATTTTTCACACTTTTTTAAAGAAATTAAAATTAAATATAATTAACCTTAAACAATCATGTAATTATAAATTAATTAATCTATAAACCAATATAAACAATATGGATATGAAGGATAAATATTCCTGACAGAAAAATGAGATAAGGTCCACCCCGCCTATAGGAAACCTTTCAATTGAGTTATGAACCAAAGAGTGGTTAAATGCTAAGAATAAATATAAACCCCCTAAATAACCATAGTATAATAAAATAAATCAGGTTTTAGAGATAAATAACATAAAATTTCCCCTAACACAAATTTATTCATAAACATTCTTGATTTCAAAGTAAGATTGGAAAACAAAACCTTAACTTTAAACCTGAATTCCATGAAGGATATTTATCCTCTTATATAATAAATTTATTTTTATTATTCATTTATTTAATAAAATTACTCATATTTATTTTAATTAATAATATTCATTTATAATTGCTTAATACCTATATATTACTTTTTTATTTTTAGAATTAATATTTGGGTGTTAATTGTTCAATTTTTCCATATATGCTTCGGGTTGGATATTCAAGTACTTGCTCCTTGATCATGGTTTCATTATATACATAATTTTTATGAAGATTTAGTGTATGTGTTTGATATATTTATAGGGTCACATGGTTATTCCATGGAACTTATGGTGAAAGTTCACAAGGAACACTTAAAAATCTCATTTATGGTGATTATTAAATTTTCAAGAGAATTGAATTTATTAGTGAATATACTTTTTTAACATTACCATTAAAAATTTATTAAAACATTCTAAATTATTAATTATTACAACATATTACAAGTTTTTATTTTTTCTTAGTCATTCATTATGTAAATGTTATAACATAGTTCATGTAAGTGGTAAAATCAACCCAAATAAGAACACATTATAACGACTAAATGAGTGAGAACATGTTATACTAAAGTAAAAATATATATATTTTAAAATATTCATGATTTTAAAAACATTATATTGAAGTGATAAATCATATAAAAGAAGGGTTAAATTAAGAAGATAAATAATAATGATTAAGGATATGATAACACTTACGTTGAAGTCTTGAATATTCCCATAAAGAGCCTCTTAAAAATGAGGGATTTGGGGCCTATTATTATAACCAGTAGTTCTCAAACATGGGAGAGTATTTTTAGTGAGATAATTTTCATATTTATTAAATATGAACTCTAATTAATGGTGTGGGTTGAATAGGGGATAATATGGGTCATTTTATAGGTGGACTTGAGTGGAATTTTCGCACATATTGATTCCCAAATGAACAAGGTTGTCATTTTACCTGGAAATTTAATCCAAAGTAGAAAAATAATGGAAATTAGATAATATGAGATTTAGAATTATATCATACACTGATTTATACATAATATTTTAGGTTATTTTAGGTCTTTACCCCTTAATTTAACCCCTTTACCTTATTTCTTTATTTACCGCGGTGACAAAATTTCACCTTGGTAAATTATTTTTATGCCTAAAAATCAAATTAACCTTCTTAAATATTTTTTACATTATTAAAAAAAATTGGAATCCATTTTATCTAATTCAATTTCTAAATGTAAATTTTTAATTTTTAAATAAAAAAATAAATTATATATGAAAAACCACTTCTATAGAAAAAAATAACTTTTTAAGTTCGACCAATTTAATTCATTAATGTAAAAATACAAAACACTTAAAAAAATTATTTGAAAAATATCAATTTTAAAATAAAACTATTTTAATCCCATACTATTAAAATTAATTATTTATCTTAAAACCATTAAATTATATCAATTAATTAGTATTATAATCTATATTTGAATTTTATAAACACATCAAATCATTCTTTAATAATAATAATAATATAAAAAATGCATATTTTTATCATAAAATATTTTTTTATTCTTGAATTATTTTTTATATATGAATTATATTTTTAATTTTTACTAATAATTATGAAACTTCAATGTACTTATTGGATATAATTATATCCATTGACCATCTATACAATGCCCATATATCCAACAGTTGTGTATCCAATGGCCATATATCCAATGACCATATGCCCAAAGAATTTATATCCAATGGCCATATTTCCAAAGGCCGTATGTCTAATGCCCATATGTCCAATGGATAAATTTTCAATGGACATATATCCAATGACCATATTTCATTTCTATATATAACCTTTCATACATATCTAAAATCATTCATCACATTCACTAATTTATTTAAGTATATTTTTATCATATTTATAACATGTTTTATTCTTTATATATTTATAGTTATCAATATAATCTTTATGTAAGATCATGATAATGAGAGTTTAAACTATATAGTAGTTTTATTTATTTGTGGTTTCATTATATTAGGAATTTTTACTAATTATTTTTCATTTAGTTATCTCATAATTTTTTTATCTTATATTGTAATATTCTACCATAATAAAATAAATAATTGTCCATTTTAGTTCAGTATTGTGTGTATCATAATCTATAAAACACAAATTATTTATTTAAAGGGAAATATATACTAAAATCACGTGGTTTTACAATATCTGGATTTTGTGTTGAAGTTAAAGGGTTTTTTTCTTAAATTGGGTGTTCATGATCACTACATCTAGGCTGGAATGAAATTACATATGATCTAAAGATGAGATCAGAATCCTTGGATATTGTTCATATCTATTTGGATTCATGGTTCTTCATCAATTTAATTAAAAAGATTAATGTTTTTGTGTTGATTTGATTTAGGTCAAGTAACTCAAGCTATGGTTTAAGGGGGAGGCAAAAAATGTCTATGCCTACTCATTGGCCAAAACCAAACCATGAAATATTTAGAGTTTGGTAATAATATTACCACTAGATCTGAAGTGAGAGACAATGATGTTTAGTCTAGAAGCTTGAATAAATGTCCATTGATTTAAGATAAACCTGGTTAATGACTCAAGTCAACCTGAAATTATTTCTAATACTTGGACTCAAGATTAAGATCCTGATCCAATTATATAAAACCAAGTCACATGAGACCAAGATATCATTGATATTATTGTTTTTAATTTGAATCAAGGACAAATAAAAATAAATGGAACACTTATAAAGATTAGTCTACTTTAATATTCATATATTCAAGATATGGTGTTCAAAAGGGATGAATGTAAACCATCTGATAATCCTAAGGACATAAAAAATGTTAGTTTATAAAATTTTACCAAGTTTTTAATTTTTAATAGCTACTATTAAAGGTTTATTAAAGAGATAAATTTTGTGTCACAGGATTTTAACAATAATAGTTTTCATAGGAGAAACTTTGGTTAAAAAAAGACCCACATAATAAATAAATGGATACACTGGTTTTGGTTGAGAACTTCAAGGGAGGATAACAACTACTAAGTTATAATTTATAGAAGACTCTTATATTGTTGGGTCCAAAATAAAGTGTATGAATATGATTACCACTTACAACACATCTATAGAATGATAAAACACATTGGATACCTAACCTTGCGAGACCTCAGGTGACATATTCACATATGTTTTTCATGTTCATTTTATCTTTATTTCTAGACCAATTTCATAGGTCTGGAAAAATTATTTTGTGTATCATTGTTTGCAATAAAATTTCTTAAATGATAATTTATTTTAAATTTATATGTTTGAGTTTATTAAATTAAATAATTCTTACATTTTGAATTTATTTTTGTAAATTTAGAATTGAATAAGTGTGATTTCAATGGTTTTTATATTATTTAAAGTTATCTTCCACAATTACAATAGTGAGAAAAGTGTGGGTAAATCATTGAATATTTTTAATTAGTAATTGTTGAATTATTTATAACCTTTATTGAAAATTGAAATAACTTACTTTTATTATACTTAAAAAATTATATAATTTTAAATATATCAATGTTTGGTTCATAATTATGAACTTATCATTGAAAATATTTTTCTTAGGAGTAATATTTTGTATGTTTTAGAAAATACACCTTGAATTTTAAACTTGGTTAGGGTCACTAATTTTTTATCTAATTATTACCATCATAAATATAAATTATACTTACTTCTAATCAAAATTATTACCATTTTCACAATATTTCCTTTTTTAAAAACCATGAGTTTATTTATAAAAAAATAAATATTTTCCATATATTACAATCATTTAATTATTTGTTCAATAAAACATTTGAGTGATAAAGAACTAAATTATGAAACTTATTTTAGTTTTACCTATGATGTTTCACCATGGTATATTATAATAAATAATATTTTATTATGACTTAGTGATAAAAGTCTTACAAATAAAATTGGTTTCATTGTTAGAGATACCATCCTTCTTAAATATCAAAATTTTACAAGGATTTCCCCCTATATGATCCTTGATCATAAAAAATTGATAAACTCCACCCTAAATATCAACTTATGAAACCTATGATGTTATGTTTTCCCAAACATCCCTCAATTGACCCAACCTACCCTTAGTCACCGCCACCTGTAACGATTTGTGTTTTAGTAAATATTCATCCTTAAAAAATATGACGTTTAAAAGCTAGTTTCATACACAAAACCACTAAAACGATCCTCAAAATATTATATAAGAAAATTATAATAATAATAAATCCTTTCATAAATAAAAATATAATAATAAATTAGAAATGTATAGGAAATAGGGTTGAGAACACTTAAATTTTGAAAAATTAATTTTTCAATAAAAGTATTTTTAATTGTATATTTTATTTTTAAATTAATGAAATTGAATTTTTTAAAATAAAAATAATTGTAAAATTATACATATAAAATTTCATCAAATATGAATTTGAATATTTTTCTAAAATATTTTTTTATATAAATAGTGAAAAATACATTTTTTTTCCAAAATAGTGACTTTTATTACTTTATCATTGTATAAGAAAAAGATATAATTTTATAAAACTTTTTAATTGAACAAATATGTATTTAAGGAATAAATTTATTTATTCTAAAAATATTATTTTAAGTTTATAAAACCTATGTTTAACGTTATAAAACAAAACTAATATTTTAATTCTAAAAAACTATTTATGGTATTTTCATTTAATTAAACATTATTTTGGGAAAATTCAGATTTGGATTGATTTTAACTAAATAAAATTTATTTGTTTTATAAAAACTAATTTATTTATTTAAAATAAAAACTATTGGTAATTTTATACTACACATAAATTTTAAGCTTAAAATGATAAGTTTCCTTTAAATTATTTTTACGCGTCATGTGTGTGTATTTTAAAATTATAATTTCACATCATTGTAAATTTTATTTTATAAAATTATTTTAAAATTTTAAATCATAAGGTTGAAATAAGGTTTAAATTAAAATTTTTATTTCATTCCTTAAAATTAATTATTAAGGTAAAAAATTAGTAACCCTAGTAAAAGTAAAAAATTGGAAAATTTGATTTACTAAGAGGATATAAACCAAAATATGTTAATAAAATATTTTAAAATGGATGTTTGAAGTTTTTATTGACCAAAAATCACCTCCCATACATATTATTTATCTTTTTGGGCCTTTTACCCTTGAATGGTAACTTTACATTTTTGAAAATATAAAGTGTGCTTCCCAAATTGCCCTCCTCTTCACTTATAAAAGGGAATAATTCCACAAAATCATGTTGCAACTTTAAATTAAAATTTATTTCTAAAAATATATATATTTTTTATCCTAGAACTATCTCCCACTTAATTAATCCTCTGTTCACCATTATTTATCTTAATACCTCTATTTCCAAAGAGATTTCTAAAAGAAAACTCAACCTCTCGATGTAAGTATTACCCCATTCTTGGTATTTTATTCTTAATATTACTCTCAAAAAAAATTTCTAAAAAAATTATTATAATTACATAACTATAATTAATATACCAATATTTTATTATATTAATGTAATAACACCTATTTATTTCTTCCCATTCAATTAGAAAAACAAAATAAAGTTGATCGTGCATTGTGCGAACTATCACCTCCATGAAGCGACGTATTCTAGTGTTCATTACCATCTCTAAAGGATTTATTTAATGATGGTAATATGAAAAAACATGATATATATAATTTAATTATGATTCTTATAATATAATTTATTATATACCTTTATCCCATATTATTTTTTGAGAAATGAAAAACGTTAACCATGCATTGTGCAGACTACCGCCTCCATAAAGTAATGTATCTCATTTTTCATCTAATTTATTTATTTTTTATTAAAATATATTAAAATATGATTAAAAACTTTATAATTATCTAAATAATATCATTATTATAATCTAATAATGATATTATGCAAAAACAAACTACTTTCATAAGCATACTCATCCATTAATTATATTATTGTTTGGGTCAATCTAACCACCTACTTGAATAATGATATAAAATAATATTATGGATGTATATGATAATTTAATTATTTGTAATATATGATATAAATAATAAAATAAATATTTTATTTTGTTTATGGAATTGTAAATTTAGTATTAAAATATTTAATTAAGATACTAATGTCTGTTCACTAAAAATCACTGAAACATTCTCATCAATGAATTTATCCTTAAGAATCATATAAATTACTATAAAATAAAACTAAAATATTATAAATAATTTTAAAAACTAAATTCTAGTACCTTTTATTATCTATCAAATATAAAATTTTGGAGAATAAAAAATTAGAACATCGTGATTATGAAACTAGTTCAAAACGGTCAAGATTACTCACACCCGAAATTGAAAATGGATTAGAACTAACTAATACACATGTAGATAATAATCATAAATTAATTTTATAAAATGGTATGGATATTAATAAGGTTCTGAAATAGAATATTAATATAGTTATTTTTTTATACATTATGTTAAAGTAGTTCTGTGTAAATTAAGAAGTAAAGTTCATGGATTTGGTAACTCAAACTTATTCCTTTAAGTTATATGACTTATTATTTAATTTCATTCTAAAATGTTTACTACATTAACATATTTTAAATTTTAAATGATTTTAATTATTATATCATTTGGGGAAAATATTTTTTAATTAAAATCCGCTTCTACAAAGCGTTACCTTTTAACTTGTTTTAAATAAAATAAAAGACACTTTTTGAAAAGAGACTCATAGATATAAATTTTACATATATGATTTCAATATGTTTTCAAGAAATATATTTTGTGATTTTATTTTCATTTTACTATATATGTTAAATAATACCTATCTACAATTTAGTTACTTTTCATGTTTCACCCACCATTCTTCTATTATTATGGGATTATTTTATGGTGATCATGTTTTCAATGTAAATCAATATATTTCATGTTGTTATACTATTTGAAAATTTTATGAAACCCAATTTTATTTAAATGGATTATTTATTATATTAAATTTGAATGATTTTCATTTTAAAGTTTTATGATACCCTTTTTTTTATTTCCATGGGTTTTTTTATAAAAAGTGGATGTTTTTCATTTAAACATTTTATGAAACCCATTTTATTTCCATGGGTTCTTTATTATAGGAAAAGTGAATGATTTTAAAGTGTAACTAATAAGTATGGATGATGATGGGTGGGGTCCTATACCTCCCTCCAATTCATTTGTTAAAATATTAAATCTCATGAGATATGTACACATGGGAATAATTTAGTTATTCGTAAGCATGTGTGCAAGTGTGTGACTCCCAAAGGTGATATATGTGTGGGTGTAATTAAGTTGTCTATAAAGTATGGGTTAAAGTGTGGGAATCATAAAATTAATACTACCTTATGCTAATGCTTTCAATAAAATTAAAATATGTTATATATTCTGATATTATTCTCTCATGATTCAAGGTTTATGTTAAAATTATTAAGTCATGATATGGATATTTTGTTTCCTTAATGATATTTTGAATCTTTAAGATCTTTTACCTTTTCATTTGGACTTCACTTATGTTTTATGATTATAACTCATAATGATATGATATTTCTATTATTCTCACGCATTTTTATTATACTTATGAACTCATCCTTGATGAAATGATTATTCACCCCCTTTCTGAGTGTTTGAGATCACTCTTTTCTTATGTTTTTACTCCCCAAGTTATGAGGATGAGTTTTTCTGATGAACCATTTTGAAGATGGTATAATATGGTTAATTTAGAGGGAAATATTAATGATTATTGTAAAATAAGTTATTTATGTAGCTAATCCTCCAAGTCACAAAACCTCCACTCCCATGGGTTGTAAAAACATCTTTGATATGGAATGATTATTCATGTAAAATAATGATATGAATGTGTGTATTTAGATTGGGTTGCTATAGTTGTAATCAAAGGATGGTTTAGTGATTTTAGGAATTAGTTTGTATAACTTTAGTGAAAACACTAGGGATAAGAATAAGGGATGAGTCTAAGTATATTATAATATCTTGAAGTTTTGGTAAAGTAATGATTGTGTGGTTAACCTAGAAATAACAGCCCATTATGAATACTATAAGTGGATGCAGGCTCTAGCACAGATTTACCTAGGGGTAATAACCCTAAAAAGTGTATGTTTCATATTGAATCAATCATAACCTAGTGAATAAAAAAGATTCATAACTGCACACCTAGTTTAAAACTCCTAGGGGTTATGATTTGGTTAATTAACATTCACTTTATGAAACAATATAAGGGATTTGAATGTGTTTAGGTTATAGAATATAATAGAATATTACCATGAATAAATTAAATTAAACCCTTAAAATTTATAAGTTATGGAACACATGACATTTATGATTCATCCCTTTTATGTTAATAGTCTTCTTTTTAGATTTGATATTATTATCCTTAACTTTTCTTTTTTTAAAGAAATGGATGGAGTAAGGATAAATTGGGTTAACAATGGGTGTGAAAGGAAATGAAATAATTATCCCATTAATCTACCAAATATGATGGGATCCAGTGTATACAATTTTATAGTAATGATCACCCAAAAATCACAAGCTATGAATAATAACACAAACCATGTAGATCTCCTGAACACACCAAAGAAAGAGGATCATACAATCAAGTATTTTATATAACCATGTACACCATCCTTTAATTAATCTTTTAATCCAATTATTATTAAGCAATGGATCAATGTAATGGAAAATATTTTTTTTGTTATTTGGTTCTTGAAGTATGAAAAGGTTTTCTTGGTTGTATATTGTTTTAAAGGAGAGGCTTTCCAATGTTGAAATATCATCAAGAACACAACAGAGAAGAATAAAATAGACACTATATAATGGTATGATTTTAAAAAAGCATTATTCATCAAGAACTTTCCTCAAACTATTCACACAAGGATAGAGTGAGAATTTATAGAGTTGAAACAAAAGTAAGATGAGTCTGCTGAAACTTATGAATAAAACTTCTTGAGGCTTGTGAGGTTAGACTATTTTCATATATCCCAATACAAAATAATGATTAACCATTTCTTTGGTGGTTTAAATTCAAGCCCAAAAAGTAAATTATCTATAAAATATTTTGGGAGCTATGAGGAGATTTTTATATGTGTTCTAAAGGTGAATATGGAAATTTTATATTGTAATTATTTTAGGGAAAAGAAAAGAAAGGTGGAATGTCAAGATAACATTGATAGTAAGTCACATGGGGGAAGAAATTTCAACCTTATACTTTCCAAAAGTGTGGGAAGAAGCACCTGAGTAATTGCCTCAAAGGACCAAGGAAGTGTTTTAAGTGTGGTAAAGTAGGACAATGAGCCTACAATTTCCAAAGTAGGGCTTAGAATTTGATTAATAAAATAAAGGGAAAGAATGTCTCATCTAATGATCCACCTACACTATAATGATTCAAGCATAATAAATTTGGACATCATGAAAATAAATTCCCCAACCCTATGGATAATGTAGAAAATAGGCCCCAAAAACCTCCAAAACCTAGAGAATAATGAAGGGAATTCATGATCACTATTGTTGAGGTAGATCATGATAATAAAGTGAAGTGAGGAACATTTGATCAGTTTTTTAAATACGCTAATACCTTATTTGATTCTAGTTCATAACATTCTTTTATATCACTCAAGTTTTTTAAGAATGTTGAATCACCACCCCAAGAAATGGATACTGAACTATCTATGAAAACACCTGATGGTACAATGATTTCATCTAAGATATATATATTCCTTATCTGATTGATATTTCTAGGAGGATACTTCTTGTAGATCTAATTATTCTTCCTTAGATTAAATTTGAAATAATATTGGGCATGTATTTTCCTTCCCTATGTAAAGAACATATCAATTTTTAGGGAAAATAGATCTCATTTCATGCTCTAAATCATCATATTATCAAGTAATAACATATGTATAATCATGAACTTCTATTGGAATAAAATTATATAATACAGGTCTTGATACCTAGAAATAATGTATTTATATCTCAAATGATTGGGGATGAGTTTAAAATTTATAAAATGATTATTACATAGGAATATACTGATGTATTTATGGATAAACTACATTTTCTTCCCCTAGAGAATGAGGTGGGGTTTTTAATTATACTCATACCTAGATCTATGACTATCTCAAAGAGTCAATTTAGAATAGACCCCATTGAATTTGAGTAATTGAATAAGCAACTGAAAGTGAATATGAATAAGGTATTCATACAACTGAGTGCTTTTCCTCAGGGTGCACCATCCTTATTTGTCAAAAAGAAGGATGCATCAATGTTTATTTTCATTAATTATCATAAGTTTAATAAAATCATGATCAAGAAAAATTATCCTCTACTACATATTGATGAATAGTTCGATCAACTCTGATTAGATAAAAAATTTTCAAAGATTGACCTTTGATCTGGATATCATCAGTTAAGGGTCAAACATGAAGATATTTTAAAAATAGATTTCCACACATGGTATAGAAACTATTTATTTTTAGTAATTTCATTTGGACTTATAAATGATTCTGCTGTGTTTATGGATTTTATTAATATAGTATTTAAATATTATCTTGAAAAATAATTGGTAGTCTTTATATATTATATTATCACATATAATAAGATAAAGGAAGATCATGAAGATCATTTTAAAATTCTTTTAGAAACCTTAAGAAAGGATAAACTGGATTCCATGTTTAGCAAGTGAAACTTTTGTCTATATAAAGTATCATTCTTGGGTTATGTAATCACCAAAAATGGCATATCTGTAGATCCTTCTAAGATGGAAGTTATTAAGTAATGGACCAAACCAACCACAATGACCAAGATCTATAGTTTTATAAGATTAAATGGACACTATTGATGCTTTGAGATAAAATTATCAGAGCTATTAAATCCACTAACCATGATAACATGGAAGTGAGTGAAGTTCCTTTGGATATAGGAATGTGGGGAAAGTTTCGAGGAACTAAAGAAGAGGTTAGTCATTAAGCCTGTACTTATATTACCCTATAGTGGTGAATGGATTTTAATATATAGTGATGCTTTAAAAAAGGGATTTAAGGTAATTTTTTTATGCTTCACATCAATTAAAGAGTTATGAGAAAAATTTATAGACACATGATTTAGAGTTAGAAACAATGATCTTTTTATTAAATATTTAGAGGAATTAACTCTATGGAGAAAAGTGTGATATATATATATATATTGATCATAAGAGATCAAAATATATGTTCACATATAAGGAGTTGAATATGTTACAAAGGAGATGATTGGAATTGATAAAATATTATGAATTATCAATACATTGCCACCTAGGGAAGGCAAACATGGTGGTTTATGCTCTGAGAAGGATATATTATGTTAATATATCCATGAAGATAATTAAAAAAGAAAAAATACTCATGTATTTATAGAGGATGAATCTTGAATTCATAATTATAGGAGATAAATACTATCCTTACCAAATGACTGCTCAACCATCCATCCATGTGAAGATCAAAGAAGCACAAAAATATAATGCGCAGCTAATATAAAAGGTAGTGAGTATTATAGAGTTCAAATTTGATAAAGACAGAGTTGTAAGGTTTTGAAACATGATATGTGTTCCATCAAAATAACAACTGAAGAGAGAAATTTTGGATAATGATCAAAGCTCATCCTTCTCTATTCATCCAGGAAGCACAAAGATTTATATATATCTAAATCAAAACTTCTGGTGGGATAACATGAAGAGAGAGATCACAAAATACATATCTCGATGATTGGTATGCTAGTAAGTTAAGGTTTAATGATAAAATTATAAGGTTATGTTATAACCATTAACTATACAAGTATAGAAATTAGAAAATATTACCATGGATTTCATCCTAGGAATCCCCAAAACATCTAAGGTCCATAATGTTATTTGGGTGTAGTTGAATACCTTATAAAGTTAACAAATTTTATTCCCATCAAAGAAGATTTTTATCTTGACCAACTTTCCAAGATATACATAAGGGAACTGGTAAGGCTTCATGTAGTACAATTATCCATTATATTCAATTGGGATCTCAGGTTTACCTATAGGTTATAGATAATTATTTAGAAAACATTGGGGATACAATTGAGTTTTAGTACTTATTATTATTCTCAAGCATATGGTTGGTTTGAGAAGACCATTCAAAATCTATAGGATATGTTGAGATCTTGTTTTAGAGATTTCCAAGGAATTAAATATCAACATATCCCCTTGGTAGAGTTCTCATATAACAAAATTTTCTATTCTAGAATTCAAATGACACCATATGAGGCTATGTATGAGAAGTGATGTATGACTCTAACATGCTATGATGAAGTTGGAGATAAGAAGCTGAGAGGTCCTAACCTTGTCCATGAAATGATAGAGAAGGCTTAAACCATTCAGTAGCATATGAAATCAGTACAAATTCAATAGAAGAGTTAGACTGATAATCATCTATGGGATATAGAGTTTGAAATTAGAGACAAGGTGTTCTTCTGGATATCTGTATGGAAGTGGGTTATGAGATTTGGGAAGAAGGGAAAGATGAGCCCTAGGTACATTGGTCACTATGAGATCCTTGATCGTGTTAGGGTAGTATCTTATCACTTATTAATCCCTATAGACATCTCCCAAGTGTATGATGTGTTCCATGTTTCAATTTTGATGAATTATATACTAGAACCATCATATGTACTAAACATGGAATCCCTGTAACTGGATTTTGATTTCACATATGAGGAACAACTTGTGGTATTTATTGATCAAATAGATAAGGTTATAAGGAACAAGACCACCCATCTAGTCAAAGTTCTATAATAGAACCATAATTTTTAGGAGGAAACATGGGAAGATGAGGATGTGATGAAAGAAAATTACCCTCAATTTTTTTTTCTCTTTGTAATAATCTTTTGAGGATGAATTTATTTTAAGGGTGTAGAATGTAATGACCCTTGTTTTAGTAAATATTTTTCCTTAAATAAATATGGTGTTTAAAATATTATTTTAAATGAAACGCTACTAAAAATATACCTAAAATATTATATAAGGAAATAATAATAATAATAAAAACTATAATAAATAAAAAGATAGTAAAAAATGCATACAAAATAGGGTTAAGAACACCTAAAGCTTAAACATTTCATTTTTCAATAATTTTTTTTATTTATATATTTTATTTTTAAATTATATAATTTTAATTTTTTAAAATGAAATTCATTTTTGAATTCTATGTATTAAAATTTTTTCTTATATGGATTTTTTATATTTTTCTAAAATAATTGATTTTTAGATGAATAGTAAAAAATACAGTTTTTCCAAAATAGTGACTTTTATTACTTTACCAGTATATAATAAAGACTTATAATTTTATAAAACCTTTTAATTGATCAAATATTTATTTAAGGAATAAATTGATTCATTTTAAATTTATAAAATCTATGTTTAACCATATAAAACAATAGTAAAGGTTTAATTCTAATAAAAAACTATTTTTGATCTTTTTTATTTAATTAAATATTATTTTGGTAAAATTCAGTATTAGCTTGATTTTAAATCCATATAAAATTTATTTATTTTATAATAAACCAATTTATGTTTTGAAAATCAAAATCATTGATAATTTTATACCATAAATAAATTTTAAGCTTAAAAATACATATTCCCTATAACATCCCAAGTAATTATAGAATAATAATTTTTCATATTTATTAATATTTATGAATCAGATAGTAATTTTAATTTAAAAGGGATTCCATTTCTGATACCATACCCAACAATCAACAATGGGTTTCTCTGAAATCTTACGTTGCACACAAGACCGAGTTATACAAAAAAATAATATATTATTAATATTATTATTTTAAGTTATAGTTATCGCATAACCGTTAGAATTGTGAGAATTAATGATATTAAATAAATTATTAAAATAGGGTTTACACATGTTTATATAATGATTCATTAGTTATAAAATTAATTATAAATGTAAATAAAAACCAATTAAATATAAATGATGTGTTTTTATGAAAAACTATTTAAGTGCGAATAATTGTGTTAATAAAATAATCAAATCACCATTATTGGATTATATTAATGAAATATTAATTCAATATAATATTTAAAACTTATCTTATTTGTTTTATAGATATTGTATAAGAATAAATACAATTTTAAGGATAAAAAGAGTGTTTTTCTAAAAATGAAGTTTTACCACCTTTTGATAGCGAACCCATTTTAAATATAGTTTTTGACACTTTTATAGGTTTTATTTGAAAAATAAACTTCTTATTTGGAATCGAGACATAAAAATTTACTTTGGTTTAATTTTGGTATTTTTCTAATAAAATTCATTTTTTAATGAATAGTGAGAAACAATGCATTTTAATTCAAAAGTGATTTTCCATCTAATTTATTTATATATATTTAGATTTTATATTTTAATTTGTTTTAAAGTGTAATTATATTAAATTTTTATCATTTAATCTAATGTAGTTCATTGGAAGTAATTTCATATTGAAATTGAATAGAAAAACTATGTGAACTTTTGAACGTTTTACTCAAAAACCTCATTTTCTCATTGCGACAATGAGATTAATTTTAAATTTAATTTTTCCACTTATATTAATTGAATTTTTAAAAACCAACATATATGTTTTTAATAAGTAATAAAATGTGGTCCAATTGGATCAAAATAAATTTTGGTGAATAGTAACTTTAGTATCTTATTTACCACGATTAAAGGGTAAATCAGGCAAATAAGGGTAAAAATAATATTATAATAATATAAAACTACCATAACACTTATAATAATATGATTGGATGAGTTATGTACAACCTATACAATACTTGGGTAAAAATATTGGCCTTTGGAAGCCACTTGGGTGTGATTATGACATTAATAACATTTTATTTAAAGTAAAAATAAAAATATCATAAACATGTCTCTTATTAGTAAAATAATTTTAACATGGTATTATATAAATGATATATTTGACTATAAATAGTCATTAGAAATATAAAATATTAAATATATGATGGAAATTTATTTATAAATTTTAGAAAATAAATAATTAAATTTAATCATGACATAATTATGATGCAATAATAGATTTAGTAAAGGAAGAATAAAATAAATGATAGTAATATTATTAAAATAAATATAATTTGAAATATTTTATGCCACACAAGAATTTTATAGGTGAATATGAAATTTTATAAGTCTATTAAATAGTTTTTTTCTAAGTTATATCTATGTTTGGATTTTATTTAAATTCAATAAAATGAATAGTTTTAAAATTGACATAATTGATATTTTATAACAATAATAATTTATTAAATTATAGAAAAATAATAAAAATATTTTAAAATTAAAAATTGGC
This sequence comes from Viscum album, assembly GCA_963277665.1. NCBI lineage: Eukaryota > Viridiplantae > Streptophyta > Magnoliopsida > Santalales > Viscaceae > Viscum > Viscum album. The sequence continues at coordinate 1,052,606,367 of OY728131.1, read as the reverse complement.
TATAATAAGGTCTAAAAGTTAATAAAGTGTTCAATTATGGGGAATTTACTCCATATAAGTAAAATTTATAGCCTCTTAATATTTAAAATGTTGTTACCACAATTAAAATTAAAAGAGAAAAATTAAGGGTAAACTGAAAATATAAGGTTTAAAATAAACTCAATACATGTATAAAAACTATTTTATGAGATAATTTAGAACTATAATTATATTATATTATACATAACTCATGTTTTATTCATTTGGATTAAAAAATTAATTTATATTAATTTAATATTTTATGAGTTTCCAAGGGTGCCCCTCCCCTCTCCAATAAAAAGGTACCCACTCTTCTCTAATACTCACACTTAAAGAACCATTTTTTTGGACAAGATATTCCCAAGTCCCTTCCTAGAATCCCTCCCCACATTCTTTATTCCTTAGTTTAGTAATAACACCCTTCTTAGAGGTGTTAAGGTGTTATTTAAAGGCGATCAACCGAAGAAGAGATATCGTTTTTTAACTGTTTCTGTTTTATTTCTTATTCCATTTCCCTTTAAATATACTTCATCCATTATGAACTGATAAATACAGTATCCTAAATATACTGAGATTTTATTATGTTAATATCATCACCTAAATACATCTCCAATTTCATCAAATGGGAAATGAACATTTCATTCTTGTGTACGGTGGACTACCGCCACGCGAATCGATATAGTTCGTTTTTTATTACCATCTATAAATAATACTTATAATGATGAAATAAATCTTTATATGTGATATTAATAACATGTTTATCATTTTAAAAGAATAATTTTTCAATTATGTTCTTACTTTCCATACACAAAAAAATGATAACGTCATTCGTGCATATGTGTGAACTATCACCTCCACGAAGCGATGTGAATCATTTTTATTCACCACATCACTTGTATGATATATATAAATATATTTAAATTATTTTTATAATGTTAATAATATGATAATATTTCTGTAAAGATAAAATAATAATTACTTTATTTCCATAATGATCAATGAAAAATGGAAAATGTTACTCATGCATACGTACGACCCACCATCTCCCTGAATATAATGTTATTCATTTTTCATAACATAAATAAATGGGTTGATTTAACATTATAATTTATGTATAAAAGTGATAATTATGTCATTAATATTATTCTATAGATGATGGACTTATGAACACATGGACAATTTACATCATAACAAGTTTATTTTCGAATCAAGTTCTGAATATCGACAAAACATCCGACGTGAACTTAAATAATTACATAATTTTTATGAAATGGTAATAAGTGATATAAATGGAATAATAAACTTGAAAAAATTTTATCCAACAAGTATAAATTAACCAAAGTTTATTATTCAGGAATATGACGATTGTACGTGACGAGTCAGACTCAAGATAAGAGACTTCCTCTCAATATCCTTTCATTGAGTCATATTTTGATTTTATACACTACCTTATTTTATACGGTGTATAATAAAACCCTTTTAATTTTAATTTAATTCAAAGGTTTTCAAAATCAATATTTTTCAACGAATCATTTTACTAAATGAAAAAAGGAATGTTTTTTTAATGTACATGGTGACAACAACTTTTTCATCGCTGTGACCATTATTTGATATTTTGATTCCTTTATAAGTCTTAATGTTTTTAAAAGAAAAATAAATACCATATTAAATTTTCATGTATTTTGGTATTGAAAATTTTCTTGAGAAGGGATTTATTATGTCAATATCTTGAAATTATATCTTGTGATTGCAATATGGAAATGCTATTTTTTCTTTATGTTTGTTTTATGTGTTATGATTATGTTAAGGTTATTGTGCATTATTTCCTTGATTAACTGAGGGTGGGTGAGCCCATGATATCTCTAAAATGCATTGGGTAATGATATGGAGTTAAATGATAAGGTTTCTCCTAAGAGATTTAGGGAATATACTATGATGAGTATTCCAAACAGAGACATGAAGGTTACCCCCTATGTAGCTGTGAAAGCTACAATGTAAGTATGATATGGATTACACAAGTTACCTTTATGATTTAGGATTTCTATGAGTTTTTTAGTAATATTATGATTTCATGAGGTATGTTAAAGAGCTTATGTTTTATGGGTGGAAATTATGATTTCTTGGGTTTATACGTATTCATGGAATAACATTTTCTTTTCTTATTTTATATTCCCTTACTAAGCTTTTTGTTCTCATCCCTAGTTTTTGAAATGTTTTTCATAGGTTATAAGGATGGTTAAAATAATGTAATAAGTCAAAAAGGATGTTATGAAGATTTTTATCAAGAAAAAGAAATCATGTTTTATTTTAAAGAGTTTCATTTTGTGAAAAAATGGATAGTGAGTAGAAGTATATACTTTGTAATGTTTGAGTTGTTATGTAATAGTTAGGGCCTAATTCTCTAAAACTATAAACCTGAAAAGATCCTCAATGTTAATTCTTTATTTAACTTAATATTATGTAACGTTTAAGCCTAGGGCCTTATAGTTGGTATCAGAGGTCGGTTTAGATCACTTCAGAAGTTAGGGTGATATTTAATCATAAGTTACAAGTTTTATATAACCATAATGGTTATCAATATAGGAAGAGTCATAGTTATTTTAGAAAAATTGAGTGATTTTGAGATAACATGAATAATTATATCTTAGTATTTATCTTCCTCATAAGATATTATATGATGATTTTATTGATATACTCACACTAACCTTTTTGGTTTTAGTAAATGGATGGATCTAGCAGGCACAAAAGTAATAATGGATGTGAAGGAAAATGTGGTGGTTCTCTGAATAAGAAACTGAATGAAATAGGTTCTGTAATGATAACTCTCATGGTTATTCTAAAACAACTATCAAGAGTCATGATTAACCACTATAAACTTGGTGAGTTTTCTAATTAATAATATATGATAGAAATGAATCTCTGTGGAAGTTTAGGTAATAATCATAAAGGTAAGTATATTCAATGACATATTTGTTGAGGATGTAGAAAGAAACACCTAGGAAAATGTTTTAATGGGACGAGAAGATGTTATATATGTGGTAATAAAAGTCATAAATAAATAACCTACCAAGAAAAAAGGAATCATTCAGTTGACTCCAGGAAAGGGAAATAAGTTCTTTCTAAGTTATCAATTGGATGTTTTTTAGACAAATTAATTTTTTTTATTTTATTAAAAGGCCCCTTTGAGGAAGTGGGAACCATACAGAAACATTCACGCAGTATAATAAACAACCTTCAAAAATAAAATTTCACCACACATATTTCAAAATTCAAAAATTTCAAACAGCAATACCATCACCGCACCTCCAATGAACCAGCCAGCAAGTAAATTGAATGCTTTAAATGTGGGGAGTATGATTATTATGAAAATCAAAGTTCTACAAAGAAGGTTCAAGAATGGGATTAGGAGTACCATAAAAATATATGTTTAGTAATATCTAATTCCATTCCAAATAAATATGAGGAAACTGAAAATAACCTATGAAATTTATGGATTATTTCTTGTATCATTTTTTGACATTACTGAATCTTAGGACTGATTCATGTTTTTGTTTGTAGGAAAGAAGTATTAAGGAATAATATGGGAAATCATAGTTAAAGGATAACTAAGAATGTTGAATGATTAAAAATTATACATATAAAGGATTTAAGAGTTACAATAGACTTTATGATTATGAAATGTTTAAAAGTATTAATGCTCTTTTGATGATGAGATTACTTTGTAAGCATTTTTTTCTAGTATGTTTAACCCTGAAGTTTGTTATGTGAAAATTTTACTTGAAGAAGAATTATAATTTATTGTGTGGACATAATTACAAAGGTATGGATAACTATCAGGGTTTATATGATCTTTGATTTTAGGGTAATTATGGGTTATTACATTTTGGGTTTCAAAATAAAAGGTATAAGATAAAATTTGATGATAAAACATGTTACAATTAATTTTAAGAACTTTATCTCATTTTAGGAATGTTACAAAATTATATAATTTTAGGAAAAGGACAAACCATAGGAAGGGTGAAAACCCATTACATTGGACAAGGATATGGAAATCAAACCTATAACCGAAGTGCGACAAGGCTTTATCACCTACCATTGGCCTAAGGGAAGTACCTAGTTAGTATATCATTTTATTTTTAGTTAAACGAGTTGATATAATAATAATAAGTTGATTTTGGAAACTTATGTTTTATCAAATAGGTATCTTTAGTATAGAAAAATGATTTGGGGATTAAGTAATAAATGTTATTTTGGAAGACATTCACTATTTTGGGAACCCTATATGCCTAAGGTAAATAGAATACTATGGAATTTTATTTGAGGAGTAATGGTTGAATTTTATTTTGGAAGAATATATGTTTTTATTGTGGAATTATGGATATTCAGGTTATTTATGGAAATGATTAACCTATCTTAGAGAATATGTGATTTTAGAAATTATATTTTTGGTATGAGGCATTAAGAGTGGTTGATTTTATTTGGAGCTAAATATTAGAACTTATCTAGGAAGATTATTTGGTTAAATCCAACTGATTTTGTTAGATTTAGCATTTGTTACAATATTTTTGAGGAATTTTAAGGATAATTATTTTTTAATGGTTTATGTTGGAATTTAGGTATTAATTTTGAATTTTTGAGATTAAAAGTAGTCATTTTTCTTTTAAAGTTTATTATATTTGGGGAATTATATTATTTTTATCCCAACTTTTTTAGTTTTGGTTAATGTTTTAAGACACGATGAATAGATATTTAATCTTTTGTAGATTTTTTTATTCTCTAGAAATTGATTCTAGTGTTTTAGGAATTAAAATAAATCCTCTTAAATAATAATCTTTTGGGGGAAAAGATGAGTTTTTGGTGGAATTATATTAAAGGGTGAAACTATGCTTGTCAAGTAAGTATATTTCCTTATGATCTTATTTTAGGTAATAAATGAATTCCACAACTTTATGAAAAGGATATTGAAAAAAAAATTTCTATTTAATTTTCATACTATGAAATCAAATACCGTTTAACCCATCAAAAGTTTGTGGTTTTTTTGATAGTTAACTTTCTCCTGATCATGTTTTCTATCACTCTCCATCAGGACATGATGTTTAGTTTTTCTTTCATAATGATGTTTTCCTACATGGAATCCTAGTATGTGTTATCTCAGTTGAACATTGTACTTCACTTTATTTTAAAGTGGAATTTTTATTGAATCTTTTTCTGATGTGGGATATCAATGAAGTAATTTTGAAAAGTGAAACCTTAGTTGTTGAGCCCAAATTTAAAATTTTTAGGATATAATTTTCAAAAGGGGGGAAGGATGTAACATCCCAAGTAATTGTAGAATAATACCTTTTCATATTTATTAATATTTATGAATTAGATAGTAATTTTACTTTAAAAGGGATTCTATGTTTGATAGCATACTTGAAATGAAATAATGAGTTTCTCTGAAATCATACGTTGCACACAAGACTGAGTTATACCGAAAAATAATATATTATTAATATTATTATTTTAAGTTGTAGTTATCTCATATCCATTAGAATGGAGGTAATGAACGATATTAACTTAATTATGAAAATAGGGTTTTCACATGTTTATATAATGATTCATCAGTTAGAAAATTAATTAGAAATGTAAATAAAAAACCAATTGAATATAAAGGACGTGTTTTCATGATAAACTATTTAAGTGCTAATAATTATGTTTATAAAATAATAAAATCACTCTTGTTGGATTATATTAATGAAATATTAATTCAATATAATATTTAAAATTCATCTTATGTGTTTTTAAATATTATATAAGAACAAATACAATTTTACAAATAAACTGAGTGTTTTTTCTAAAAATACAGTTTTACCACCTTTTGATGGAGAACCCATTTTAAATTTGGTTTTGACACTTTTATAGGTTCTATTTGAAAAAATAAACTTCTTCTTGATAATAGGGACATAAAAATTTACTTTGTTTTAATTTTGGTATTTTTTTGATAAAATTCATTTTTTAATGAATAGTGAAAAAACACCGCATTTTAATTCAAATGCGTTTTTTCATCTAATTTATTTATATAGTTAGATTGTCATTTTAATTGGTTTTAAAGTGTAATTAGATTAATTTTTTTATCATTTAATATAATTTATTTCATTTTAAGTAATTTAATATTGAAATTGAATAGAAAAACTATGTGAACTTTTGAACATTTTACTTAAAAAACTTGTTTTCTTATTCTGACAATGGGATTAATTTTAAATTTAATTTTGCCACTTTTGTGAATTTAATTTTCAAAAACTAAGATAAATGGTTTTAATAAGTATGAAAAATTTGGTCTAATAGTATTAAAATAATTTTTTATGAATACTAACTTTAGTATTTTATTTACCACGGTTAACAGGTAAATTAGGTAAATAAGGGTAAAAATAATATTATAATAATATAAAACTACCCTAACACTTGTCATAATATTATTGGATGAGTTCAAGCTGACCAAGACAATAATTGGTCCGAAATTGAGGACTTTGGAAGCCACTTGGGTGTGATTATGACATTAATAACATTTTATTTAAAGTAAAAATAAAAATATCATAAACATGTATATTATTACTAAAACAATTTTAATATGGTGTTATATAAGTGACATATTTGACTATAAATAGTCATTAAAATATAAAAATATTACCTAAATCATTTAAATTTATTTATAATTTTTATGAAATAAATAATTAAATTTAATTATGACATAATGATGATGCAATAATAGTCTTATTAAAGGAAGAATCAAATAAATGATAATAATAATATTAAAATAAATATAATTTGAAATATTTGACGCCATAAATGAATTTTATATATGACTATGGAAATATATAAGTATATTATATGGGTTTTTTCAAAGTTATATCTATGTTTTCATTTTATTTAAATTCAATAAAATAAATAGTGTCAAAATTTACATAATTGATACTTTATAAAAATAATAATTTATTAAATTATTTTAAATACTAAAAATATTTTAAAATTAAAAAGTGGATATAATAATGTCTAAAATTTTATGAAGTGTCTAATTATGGGGAATTTACCCCATATAAGTAAAATTTATAGCCTCTTAATAGTTAAAATGTTGTTACCACAATTAAAATTAAAAGAGAAAAATTAAGGGTAAACCAAAAAGATAAGGTTTAAAATAAACTTAATACATTCCTAAAAATTATTTTATTAGATTATTTATAAATATAATAATCTTATATTATACATAACTCAATTTTGAGTCATTTTTATTTAAAAAATAATTTATATTAATTTAATATTTTAAGAGTTTCCAAGGGTGCCTCTCCCCTCTCCTATAAAAAGGTACCCAATCTTCTCTAATACTCACACATCAAGAACCATTTGGTTTATCTAATATCCACCCAAAAACCTTACTAGAATCCCTACCCACATTCTTTAAGCTTTATTTTAGGAATAACACCATTCTTATAGGTGTTAAGGTGATCTTCAAAGGTGATTAACCGAAGAAGTGGTATCATTGTTTTTAAGTATTGCAGCATGTATGAAGATTCTTGGATGAGCCCGTAAGGGGATTTCAGAGCTAGGGTTTCCTCTGCCGCTTCCTTCATCCCCCCGTGGTAGATCTGCTATGAATACTTCCAGCATTCTCTGTTTCGTGTTTAGAGCCCTCCCCTACTGTGGTTTCAAGCTCGGATTCCATGGCTCTTTGGTTCACGATACTCGGGCATAAGACCAGTTTGCGACGAGGTCGCTTTGTTCGCTGGCTCACTCTTTGGAGCATTCATGGGATCACGGTTTCTAGTGGTGTGGAGTCGTCCTAGTTTGTCAGTGCTTGAGGGTTATGGTCATGATATGACAGATTGAATGCTTTGAAGGTTCATGGTGGTCTTCTCCGGCCAGACTGTTGGCGGTGACGGGATATGATTGTGATCTATCACGTCTGGGATTGGTGATGGGTTCTCTCTCTCAACCTTACTTCTTCTTTCTCAATTTTGGATTCTCCTATTGCTGTCTTTCTATTTCTGCATCTTTGTGTTGGTTTTCTTTGGATGAATCTTCTGCAGGAATCTCGTTGTTTTGTGTTGCATGACGGTTCAACCCCTGACTTTCTAGGGTTTCATCCCCTCGCATCAGTTCTCTTTTTATGGTCCTTACCTGATTCTTTAAAGGGTTTAATCTCGTTTCTTCGTTATCATTCTTGGTGGTTATGGGTTATCACTGGTTGAGGGTTTTTATCTATTTTTTTGGTTCTAAGTTGGTGTTGTATGGTGAAGCTGTGACAATTTTGGGCGGAGCTTGTGTTTTGACGAGGATGGAAGCGGAAAAGGTGAGTGTTGAATGACGATTCTGGTCAGTGTGTTGCTATTTCTCCGGGGACGGCTAGGCTGAGTTCGATTCCAGTGTTGATTATGATGACGGTTGGCAGGGACGTGACTGATGGTGCTTGCGGGTCTACGGGCTGGCTCGTAGTCCGAGAATCCCTTTTGAATTTTGAATTTTGTAATGTTAAAATCTTTTGCGGTGTTTTTAATTTTGGATTTTGTGGGTGGGATTCTTTTTGTGGATGGTAATGTGGTTTTCTTGGTTTGTACTAGTTGAGTTTGTATTTGGTTCACACTTACCCATTTAAAAGTGTCATTAGAAAATAAAAAAATATAGATTGGCAGTGTTTATATTTTATTTATTCTTCCATTTCCTTTAAATATCTTTTATCCATAATGAAATGATAAATACAGTATCATAAATATACTTAGATGTTATTATATTAATATCATCACCTAAATCCATCTCCAATTTCATCAAATGGGAAATGAACATTTCGTTCATGTGTACGACAAACTACCGCCTCACGAACCGATATAGTTTGTTTTTCATTACCATCTATCAAGACTAGTTATAATGATGAAATAAATGTTTATATATTATATTAATGGAATATTTATCATTTTAAAAGAATAATATTTCAATTATGTTCTTAATTTCCATACACAAAAAATGATAACGCCATTCGTGCGTACGTGTGAACTATCACCTCCACAAAGCGATGCGAATCATTTTTATTCACCACATCACTTGTATAATATGTATAAGTATATTTAAATTATTATTATTATGTAAATAATATTATAATTATTCCGTAAATATAAAATAATAATTACCTTATTTCTATAATGATCAATGAAAAATAGAAAACGTTACTCATGCGTACGTACGACCTACCATCTCCATGAATATAACATTGTTCATTTTTTGTAACATAAATAAATGGTTTGATTTAGAAGTATAATTGATGTATAAAATTGATTATTATGTCATTAATATTTTTCTAGAGATGATGGACTTATGAATACATGGACAATTTACATAATAACAAGTTCATTTTAAACTCAAGTACCGAATGTCGACAAAACACCTGATATGAACTTAAATAATCATTTAATCTTTATGAAATGGTATTAAGTGATATAAAAGAAATAATAAACTTCAAAAATGTTCTAAATAAAGTATAAATTAACTAAATTTTATCATTCAATAATATAACGATTGTACGCGATGATTCAGAGTTAAAGTAAGAGACTTTATCTCAATCTCCTTTTATTGAGACATATTTTGATATTATACACCACCTTCTTTTATACGGTGTATAATAAACCCATTTTAATTTTAATTTTATTCAAATGTTTTTAAAAGTAACATTTTTCTATGAATCATTTTACTAAATGATAAAAGGAATGTTTTTTTAACGTACACGACGACAAAGAATTTTCCATCACCGTGACCATTATTTGATATTTGGATTCCTCTATAAGTCATAAATTTTTTAAAAGAAAAATAAATACCATATTCTCTTTTCATGTATTTTGGTATTGAAAATGGTTTTTATAAGGTATTGATTATGTCAAGATCTTGAATTGATATCTTGTGATTGCAATGTGGAAATGCTATGTTTCCTTTATGCTTGTTTTATGTGTTATGATTATGTTATGTTTCTTGGGGATTGTTTATGTATATAGGTGGTTCCATGCTAAACCAAGTGTGGGTGAGCCTATGATATCTCTCCAATTCATTAGGTAATGATATGGAGTTAAATGATAAGGTTTCTCATAAGATATTTAGGTAATATACTATGATGGGTATTCCAAACACAGCCATGAAGGTTACCCCCTATGTAGCTGTGAAACATACAATGTAAGTATGATATGGATGCCATAAGTTAAATTTATGATTTATGATTTCTATGAGTTTTTCAGGAATATTATGGTTTCATGAGGCATGTTAAAGAGATTATGTTTTATGGATGAAAAGTATGATTTCATGGTTTTACAAGTATTCATGGAATAATGTTTTATTTCCTTATTTTATATTCCTTTACTGAGCTTTTTGTGCTCATACCTAGTTTTTTAAATGTTTTTCATAGGTTATAAGGATGGGAAAATAAATAAATAAGTCAATATGAATTTTATGAATATTTTTATCAAGAAAAAGAAATTATTTTTTATTTTAAAGTGCTTCATTTTGTAAAAAAATGTATAGTGAGTATAAGTGTATACTTTTTAATATTTGAGTTAATATGTAATAGTTATGGACTAATTATATAAAAATCTAAACATGAAAATATCCTTAATTTTTATTACTTATTTAACTAGAAATTATATAGAGTTTAAGGTTGGGGACTTATATTCGCTAAAAACTATTTTTACACATTATGTGTCTTTAGTTTTAACATCATTTGAAATTTTATTTGAAGAAATTATTCTAAAATTTTAAATCATAATTTTCAAATTAGGTAAAAAGTTTAATTTTAATATTGGTCATTAAAATTAATTACTAAGGTTAAAAATTAATAACCCCGATAAAAGTAAAAATAGTTAAAATTGATTTACTAAAAAAATGACATAAAATATATTAAAAAAATGTTTTCAAATGGTTTATTGAGGTTTATATCGACCAAAACTCACCTACCCTTTCAATTTTTCCTTTTTTGATCATTTTACCCTTGAATAGTAACTTTATATTATTGAAAATGTAAAGAGTGCTTCTAAAATTTACCTCCACTTCACTTATAAAAGGATGTATTTATACCCCTTCATGTTACACCATTACCTTATAATTCCATTTTAAAAATCTAAAATATTGATCCTCCTAGAGCCCCTATAAATTCCTTATGAATATGGTCACCATTAGTTATATTTAGGTCTCAATTTTCATGGAGATTTCTAAGAGAAAACTCAAGCTCTCGACATAAGTATTACCCTTTCTTAATATCCCTCTTCAAAACATTTTATAACCACATTTATATAATTACAAAAGTATAATTAATATACCAATATTTAGTTATATTAATAGAAAAAACCCTATTTATTCCTTCCCATTCATTTAGAAAAACAAAAGAATGTCGATCATGTGTTGTGCGGACTACCACCTCCACGAAGTGACCCCTTATATTTTTCATCATAATATATCAAGGATGGTTTTAATGATGTGAATAATAAAAAAATATAATATATATAATATATTTATTATTTTTATAAATTAATTTATTATTTACCTTTATCCCCTCTCATTCTTCAAGAAATGAAAAGTGTTAACTATGCATTGTGAGGACTACTGCCTCAATGAAGTAACATATCTCATTTTTCATCTAATTTATTTATTACTTATTAAAATCTCTTAAAATATCATTTAATAACTTTAAATTATATAAATAATATCTTTAAGATACTGTAATAATGATATTATTCTAAAAGAAACCACTTCCATAATTGTAATCATCTATTAATTATGTTCTTGTTTTGGGTCGGTCTAACCATTTACTTGAATAATGTTACAAAATAATATCATGTATGAATATGAGAACTTAATTATTGGTAATATATGATATAAATAAGCATATAAATATTTTATTTTGGTTTTGTAAAGGTAAAGTTAGTATTATACTCTTTAATTAAGATACCAATTGTCATTCATTAAAAATCATCGAATCATGCTCATCGATGATTTAATATTTAAGAATCATAACAAAAAATATCATAGAATGAAATTATAATATTATAAATAAATAAAAATTATTAATTATAGTACCATTTATTATTTTGGAATGATGAACTTTGGTATAAGAACAAATAACGACATCACGATTACAAAACTAGTTCAAAATGATCAAGATTACTCACAACCGAAATTGAAAATGGATAAAAAATAACTAATATACAAGTAAATAATCATTGTTAATTAAGTTTATAAAAGGGTATGAATATTAATATATTTCTAAAATAAGTGATTAAGATAATTATTTTTGTTATAAAGGCGGTTAAATCACTTCTATAGAGATCAAGGAGTAAAGGTAAGGGATTTCGTAACTCAAACTTCTTCCTTTAAGTTATATAACTTCTTTATGATTTTAATTACCATGTGTTTACTAAATTCATTCATTTTCTATTTTAAATTATTTTCTATCTTATATCACTGGGGAAAAGGAGTTTTTTAATTCACATCCACTTCCATGAAGTGTTTTATTTTCACTTACTTTAAATAAAATAAAACAACCTTTTTAAAAAGTGACTCATAACTATGAATTTTACATAAATTATTTCAAAATGTTTTCAAGAAATATATTTTATGATTTAGTTTTCATTTTACTATCCATATTAAAAAATATCTATCTCTAATGAAGTTATGTTCTATGTTTCACCCTCTATTCTTCTATTATTATGTGATATAGTTTTCAATGTTAATCAATTTATTTCATATTGTTATACTATTTATAAATGTTATGAAACTGACTTTTATTTCCATGTGTTCTTTATTCTATTAAAGGTAAATATTTTTTATTTGAATTTTTTATGTATCCCATTTTTTCCCTGGGTTATTTATGAAAATTGGATGATTTTCATTTAAATGTTTTAGGAAACCCATTTTATTTCCAATGATTATTTATAATGTGATAAGTGAATAATTTTCAACTAGAACTCATAAGTATGGATGATGATGGGTGGGGAACTATATCACCCTATAGTGAATTCGTTAAAAGTTTAAATCTCATGAGATATGTATACACGGGTGCAATTTAGTTGTTCATAAGCATGAGTGTAATTATGTGATTCACAAAGGTGATATATATATGGGTGTAATTAAGTTTCCTTGAGATCATGGGTGAAAATGTATGACTCATGAATGTTATGTTTCTCTATGCTAAGGTTTATGCCATTATTTAAAGATGTTATTCATTTTGATCTTATGCTCTTATGATTTAAGGTTTATATTAAATGTTTTAATCCATGATATGGCTATTATATTTCCTTTTTTTATATTTTATGGCTTTAAGATCTTATTACATGTCCTTTGGATCTCACTTATATTTTATTATTATCACTTAAGATGATATGATATTTCTATTATTCTCATGTATTTTTCTTATTCTTATGATGCCATCCTTGGTAAAATGTTTATTAACCCCCTTACTGAGTGTTTGAGCCCACCCATTTCTTATGTTTTTATTATTATGAGGACGAGTTTTACTAATTCTCTATTTAGAATATAGTCAAGCATGGAGAACTTTTGAAGTAACATTAATGTGAATTGTAAAATAAGTTTTTTATGTAGTGAATTATCCAAGACACTAATCCTCTAGTCCTTTGGTTTGTGCAATAATTTGTGAGATGGAATGTTTATTCATGTAAAATAATGATAATAATTTGTTTATTTATCTTGGGTTATCTATAACACCATTTTTAGACATGATATAGTCTCTATGGACATGCCGCACTACATCTATGGAACTAGTTCAAGCTCACCTCAATGGCCTCAGTTACTATCTCTTACATTCCAAGCACACCCAGTGTAATAACACATTATTTTCAAGAAGATCCCTAAAAAATTTGATAACATCCCATATTGATCCAGTGAACACATTCCCTTCCTAATACATTCTAGGGTTAGTTCACTGTATGATAATCTCATCCCCTCTTAACCAACCTACATGACCACCACAAAACCATTATTCTTAACCATGGAATAATGCACCCAAATATAATGGACATCCCATAATACTCTAAGTTTTTTCTAATATTTTACTGGGATAAAAAATAATAATCCACTATATATCCTATCATTATATTACAACCGATATATTATAATATTTATAATACTCTTTCTCTTAGGGTAGTTTCATTGGGAACTACTCATTGAGGATGTTACATAATAGTAATTGAGGTTCCCAGTGCATCTATCTATCAAACATCGCTCATCTTCACCAAGATTATTACATGATGGTCATAAATCATTTTTAACACCCTAAGATTTTAAAGAATGTATCTTCTTAAATAAATTCAATTTTTTTGATAGATTGTGTTTTATGCAACACCGAGCTTAAACGAATCACGCTATATAATTAAAATTATTATTTAAAATGAAATTATAACCTAGATGTTAAATTGTTATAAATTTATAGTATTAACCAAATTATGAAATTTAAATATTATATATTTAATCAAATGTTTTTACATTTATACAAATGATTTTATAGGCATAATATAAGAACAAACCCAATATTACTCGTAAAAACCTATATTTTTATAATAGCAGTTTTACTGCCTTTTAAATAGAGAACCTATTTTAAAGAAAATTATTAAAAAATTTATATATTATATTTGAAAAAATAAACTTCTTCTTTTAAATTAGAGTATAAAAATTTACTTTGGTGTAATTTTTGATTTTTTCTCTAATAAGATTTACTTTTTGATTAATAGTGATAAAATAATGCATTTTAATTGAAAGAAACTTTTTCATCTAAATAATTTATAGTATTGAATTATATTATTGAATATTTTTAAATTATAAATATATTTTTTTATCATTTAATACAATTTAGGTCATTGGGATCAATTTTACATTGAATATGAATATAAAAATATTACAATCTTTTATACTTTTTCACTTTAATAACCTGTTTTCTCATTCTGTCACTGAGGTTAATTTTAAATTAATTATTAAAATTTTTGTGTTTTTAATTTTAAAAAATGTATTCCATATTTGGAATCCGTGGTTCCAAATTACTTAAATAGGTGTATTTTATTTTTGGGCATATGAATAGTAAATTTAGCAATATTTTAATTACTATGGTTAAAGGTAAGTTGAGTAATTAAGGGTAAAAATAATATTGTAAGTATTATAAAATTATCCTAACACATGTCATAATTTTATTGGATGATATATTTTCAACCAAAATTATCCTTTGGACGATTTTATGGGCTCTTGGAGCAACTTGGATGACTTTAAGACTTTTATAGTATTTTATTCTAGGGGAAGTCCAATATGTCACACTATTGTTTTAATAAGTATTAAAATTTTCATATATGGTTAGTTATCAGATATATTAGACTATAAATAGGAATTTTAACTCTAAAATATTTATTTTAATTATTTTAATTTTATTTATAATTTTTAGGAAATAAATAATTAAATTAAATGATGACACAATGATGATGAAGTGATAGCTTAATTAATGGAAGAATCAAATAAATGATATTAAAAATATTAAAATAAATAAAATTTATGAAAGTTAATGTCATAAAATAATTTTATTGATTAATTTGACATGTTATTAATGTTTTATAAGTCTTGGTTCAAATTTATCTTGTTTTTTTTTATTTTTCTATAAGACAAAATAATGAATATTGTCAAAATTGATATTTTTGATATTTTAAAATAAATAATATTTTATTAAATGATATAAAATATATAAAAATATAAAATTAAAAAAAAAAATTAGGATAAGTCTCTAAATTTCATAAATTACTCATTTATTTGTCGTGTTTCATTTTATAGTAACTATATTAACCCTCAAATAGTAAAAATCCAAGTTGTTATGATAAGAGTTAAAGGGTTTAACTAAGGGTTAAAGAAAAAAGATAAGGGTAATAATGTAATCTAAACTTGTCAAAAAATTATTGGTTGAGAGGATTTAGACATATACTCATCTTATATTTGAAATAAATCACTTTGGATCTATTTGGAATAGAAAATAAATTTATATTAATTTAATAGTTTGAGAGATTCCAAAATTACCCCTCACCTCAATTATAAAAGGGAACCTCCTCCCTCACTTTATTAAAAAACTTTTAGTATTCTAGATAAACCAAAATATTCCCAAATAATCTCCCAAATTACCTAAATTAATCATATAATCCTTATTTTGACAGAAATCCATCCAAGGAATCCCTTTGATTCAAACCAAAAAGAGTTACCCAAAGAAGAGGAAACACCTTTCCTTAAGCTCTTTAGTTTTCTTTCCATTCTCCACCACCTAAACTATACTTATTACATGATTATATAACAACACCAGTATCCTAAATATACTTATATGTTTTTATGATAATGGTTCAACCTTCACTTACACACAATTTCATCTAATGGGCAACAGACATACTATTTATGTGTACGCCGAACTACCGCCTCACGAAACGATGATTGTTGGTTTTTCCTTTACCACATTTCAAAGTTGAGAATTATGATGAAAAAACTATTTATATATGTTATATATGATATTTGTTATTTCTTTATGCTTCTGTAATTCTTTTATAACACATAATATTATGCTTTCCATTTTGTGTAAATATGATAACATCATTTATAGAAGTGTGGACTACCACTTCCTCAAAGTAATGTGATTCATTCACACTATACATGGAATGTATGATGGATGGTTTTAATAATAATATGTGATATATATGGAATATATATTATAATATAATCATAATATACATATATATTATTTACTTCTCATTCTTTTAATATGGAAAAGAAATGAAAGTAGCATTCATGCGTACATACAACCTACCGTCTCTATGAATAATGCATTTCATTTCTTATCTCAAAATATTATAAATTATTATAAATAAATATATATATATATATAATGAATATATATCATGGTTCACATTTTGTAGATTATGAAACCATGATCTATGTAATAAGAACAATAAATAACAAGTCAAAACATACCAGAGAATGCCTTTTATGAGTATTATTATAAATATTATGGTATTTTAATATTCATATAATTATATTTCTTTCATGTTAATATTATTTTACTAATTGTGAAGTGGTATTTATTTCACAATATCATATTTATTTGGGATTATTTGTGTTTAAGTCTCCACTTAAGAATATTTCTATTCCATGTTAGTGTTTTCTAAAAATTTTTTCAATTTTTTTTAATATTCTCCATTGATTGTTTAATTTCATTTTTACCCATTTTTTAATTAAAAAAAATTATTTAAATGAAATCTTCCTATATTTTTACAAAACAAGTTACTTTATAACTTTTCTTATAAAATAAAAAGGAATGTTTTCTTAACTTATACAACATGAACATAATTTTCCAGAATCATGTTTCCCTAATGTTTTGAATTTTCATTTATAAGTTTACAATATTATTTTCAAATAAAATATTTTATTTTATAAATTAACATCCTTTTAAATAAATTATTTCAAAGTGGTAAGATATTTCATCTCAATTTATATTCCATTGAAACTTATTTGTTGTTATGCACCAATTAAATTTTATATAGTGTATATACTAACTTTTGACATATTATATCATGAATCTCCTTATTATTATGATATTATAAGTTTCATGTAATTTTATTCCTTCATTGAGATTATGATTCAAATGTTTTAAAGTGGTTTGGGATACTTTAGAATGTTTAAAGATTATTTTCATCTAAAAAGTTTTAATGATATTTCAATGATATTTCTATTCATCAACATTAAAAACCCTTGTTATTACTTAGTCTCCACTGATTAATTATTGATAAATATACATCCTTTATTCAATATGTATATTTTATAAGGAATAATGTTTATTATTTTAATTGATTATTCGATACGAGGAATGCTTTGGATAGGTACAACTAGTACTCACCCGTGAGTTCGCACAAAAATATGGTTCAATTCTTATTTTCAAGAATACAATGTTATATTTCAAAGTTAATAATGAACATGAATATTAAATATATTGAAATCACAAAATAATAATACTTAATATTGGAATATAATTGGAAAAAATATAGAGACATCATTATGATAATAGATAACATTTTGGATAAATACATTTTCAAACATTTAAGAGAATATACAAGGAATAAAAAATTATTTTCAGTCTGGAGAATTGAAATACATGAATGAAAAGAACATTCAAATGGACATTTGAAATTCAAAATACATAGCAGTAGTAGTAATTTTTGTATTTGTAGAACTGTATTAATCATTGAAAGTAACCTGAAGCTGTAGGATGTCACCCAAAAATCCTGTCACATTGTAAAAACATTCACCTTCAAAAGCTTAGAACAGACTTTTCTTCATAGAAAAACTTGTTTAAAAATAAGAATACCATACTGAATTTGAAGAATCAAAATTATAAATGCAAACATATAAGAAATAATTAGAAAACAATATAAAAAGAAGATAAAATTTGGCATGGTTTCTCTAAACCACATGTTACTCAAAATCCCTTTTTTTTATTTTCTAATTAAAACCACTTTGTGGTGAAGTGTGAACCATTAAAAGAGAACAAACATGAAAACAAAACACCAACCAAAACATCACATCTGAAAAAATAGAAATATGTTACACATTCAAACTATATTTTCAGATATGAGACGTATACAAAAACACCACTTTCATCCTCTTCTATGCATGAAAAATAACACCACCATAAAAATAGGGACAACCAAAATGATCATGAAAATGGAAACATGAACCTGCATATTTACATAGGGTACTTCAAAGGCGGACTAGCAGGAGGCGCCATAGGTAAAACAATAAATATTCATTATTACCTTCCTATTTCAAACTACATACCATAATACACTTCTTTTGGTAAGCACCTAATCAGAAAAAAATCTAAAAATTAAAAAAACAATCAACATGTAGTATTACAATATTATAGTAGAAATAATCTGTCATTTTTTCAGTCCTCTTGTTTTAGTATTCCTTCATTTGGTTGTGCAGTTCAATGACATAGCTTATTGTATCCGTGTTGTCTCAAGACAATTCAAGATTATGATGGACCACATTCTCACTATCAAAATCAGATAATATGTTTTTCTATATTGAGAATGTAGTTAGAGTAAGTAGAAAATATTTTTGACAAGTGAAATCATAGAATTAGAAATCAAAACAAATATGAACATTTATATTTTAGTTAACAGAAATGAAAATATAAGAATAAAATAATTAGAATCTGAATCTGCATATGAAAAAAAATATGAACCTACATATTTCAATTCTGAAAACATATAAGTTATAAAAAATATTGTGTCTAGAATATGTATATATGTGATACATATAAGATACAAAATAATATTTAAACCTATATATTTTCACCTGAATATGTATATACCTGATACATATAAGATACAAAATAATTTCAAAACCTACATATTTGTAGAACTGGTTTATACAATGCATGAGAAATACATCAAAGTCACCAAAAATAATAAAACATTATTACTAATAAGATTTATAGTCTTTAGATCCTGGTTGTCTAAAGATGAAAGAAATATGAAAACAAATATAAGACAATAATATCATTAACAATCCATATTAAACATGTTATAAAGGAATGTATTACTTCAACATGATCCAACAGTGAAGATAAACTTCACCAACACCTCATGTTTTGCCAGTGTGATCTCCCCTTCATGATTTTATGAAGCAGATGGATCCTACTATGGGATGGAATTACTCTAGAATTCTATTTCAATAGAAGAAACCATACTACAATGTAAACACAAGAACCCACAATGCAAGTAAACTTATAGTTTTTCTTCAATGGGAACATAAAATCACAGATGGGTAAAATAAGGGAACATGAAGAAGAAAATGAGGAATAAATGTTGTTAGCTGGGAAGGAATATCAGTAAATAAAGGAGAAGAAAATCAAAATATGAAATTAGAAATTGTCCCATTACCTTGGATTGAGGTTGTTCTTGACCCTCTTCTTCCAGTAAATAGACATTCAAAATCAAAAGTAGTGAAATATTTTTTAGTCCAAAAACGCTTAATAAAAATATGGATAATTAGTTTAATTGGAAACATACATAATAATTCAGAATGTTTCATCTACCTTATAATTCAATCAAAATTATAATAATAAGATTTAGATCTAAAAATGATGGCATATAAAATAAATGCTCCCTATTTGATACATGTGAATAAAAATCCTAGATTGAATTGTGATTTGATACAAAATAAACCTAGCCAAGAACCCCATCAGTGGAGAATAAATGAAAACAATAACTGTTTCTATTTCAATAAGATATTTCAATGGATGAATTTGAAGGGATCTCTTGAAAAGAGAAAAAAATGTGGGTAGTAAACATGAAAAACATATGATCACAATGTTGAAATACATGTCGTGTTAACAAATTCATCCTAAAGATGATAAGATACATACCTGTATGGACTTATTCAGCTAGTTCTAGGGGGTAAGAATAAGGAAAATAAAAATGAATTAGTGCATTCATGAAAATGGAATCCTAGAAAAGTCACTAAGGTTTCCTAAGATTTATTGTTTGCACTGTCTATACCTATTTGTACTGTCTATACCTTTCTATACCTGTTGAAACTATCAATAAGATCCATATCTTTTTGCACTGTCTGTTATTGTAGTACCTGAAATGTAGATGCAGTGATTACAGTAACATAGACTTACGTAGAACCTGAGGGTATTTTTAGTTAAATGTAAGGAGATCAGAGAATGAACTGGATTCCTTATCTAGTGCCTCAAGATCCTTCCATCTAACCGAATAATAAACCAAACATTGTGATCCAATATCAATGGATCCTATTTAATATTACATGGGAACTCTCTACATAACAATAAGATGTTTTAGTATTAGTTATATGGATACTATGCACAAAAAACATCATAGGATCTGAGTACTTTGTATTATCATAGAATTCAAGTGTTAGGTGAAAGAAATTATCAAGAACTAAAAGGTGTAACAACAGATTTAATACATAAAAGGTAATAAGATTTTATGTCCATGTTTCCTTTGAATACCTTTTTCAAAGATAAGTATACAATATCCATGCCAAGTTCAACTTATGGGAGCATTTCATAATTATATTCCTAAAAATCATTATGAAAAAATGCACAAAAATGATTGAAATGGATAATTCAAATTTTGGAAATGAAGAATTCAAAGGGTTGAATATGGATACCATATGTGTTGTGATATGACTGCATATGCACCCATTAACTTCCTCATAATTGGAGATGTTGGAATCACTTCCTACCATGTTGCAAACTGGTTGGTCCAAAGAAACCTTAACATATAAATTGTGCCTCAACAAAAAAAGATAAATTATTATTATTTTCAATAACTCAAATGAATGCTTTGTTGATTACAATCGCATATATCCCTTCCAAAATAAAAAAATACATAACAGAGATATTGTTAATAAAAAATTCATTAACACCATAAAAAACACATCATTATAGATATTTGAAAAAATAAAATGACATATTCATTTATGAATGAAAAACTGAATATTCATTGTTTATAAACCTGAAATAGAAAACATATTCTCCGACAGATAAACATATAAATCTATTACAGAAAATAAAAAATCAAAGTAACAGAAACGTAAATAACTTCATTGACAAAAAAACATAACAATTTGAATATTAATAAAAAAATTAAATAGAATCTTCAGTTGAAAATCAAGAAAAATATATGCAAAAAACTTCATTAAAAAAATTAACTAATAAAAAATTTAACTGAATTTTCAGTTTGAAACAACAAAATCAATACAGAATACATGTTTGGTATATCAACTAAACAAACTGAAACAGTAAAAATTTGACAGTTAAGAAGGTACTATTTAAAAAATAATAGTTAAAAAATAGAATATTTTAAAATAGAAGATTTTATAGTTGAACTTACAGTTATGGTGTGTGTGTCATTTCTGCAATCATATGAAAATTCATCAATTTCTAGGAGTCAAATAGACTACAAAATTAATTAATAATGATCATATCTAGAGGCCATGAGTACAAATTCCCTTAAAATGAGAATTCAATGAGGTAGTCACTATTTTAGTACCTAATTCAAGTTACAGATCAAGAAACTAGTGTAGAGCATGTAGTTGTACGGTTAAGGGGGGACACTAAAAATGTAAAGAACTCACTACCTATATAATAGAACATCTATGTAGAATCAAAATCATACCAAAAAATTACAATGTATATCCATCATATGCATAACATCCCTAAAAAATGGAAAAAGAGTGAGATATGTGCACTAAGAACATAGAAAATGCTACCATGAAATAAAAAATTTTAATACGTCATTGAATATACATTGACATACCTAGAGTAAAGGAAAATTTAGTGGGATTCCATAGTAGATTTCCAAACCGTCACCTAGCTGTCTCCTTTGGTCTACCAATGCTAGGCTAGTAAGATGGCTAACCCACATGTTCCCACCTATAAGTAATCAAAGAAGAAATACTTAAAATCATCTAATCATTCATTTCATACATAAAAACAGATATTTGTATGGAAAATATCTAAACATGGGAAGTTCATGTAGATGTTACAACTAAAACATCACCTGTAAATCATCAGTGGTCACTCTTTAAGGGAAAATGGACATCCTCATGCCCCGATGTTGGGATCATAAGATGTCTGATGAGATAAGCATGTACAATATCTATAGTACATGATCCACTACTAGAAAAAAAGATCTACTACTCAAATAAAATACATGATCCACTACTAGAAAAAAAGATCTACTACTCAAATAAAATACATGATCCACTGCAAAACTCATGATCCACTACCCAAAAATTCCAGAAAATGAAGTTGTTGTTTTACCTAGTTGAGTAATCTGGAAACAGTGTCATATAATCAATATGGAAACACTTATGTATAAGAAATATAATAACAATTATTTCAACATAATCTAGACATCAGAAATTAGACAATGGAAAAATCTCAGTAAGTGGGCATATGCAAGTACTCATAAAACCAGGAAGAAAGCGAATAGAGGCAGAGGCCAGTTGTATCTTCTAAGAGCAGCGAAATAATGGGTCTCTATTGAAAGGTATATTGATATGATAACCAATTGATTATGATAAATGTGAAGCAAGATAATAGAGTATGCTGAAGTTGTCCAAATGATTTGATTTCATACACAAATAGAGTTATGAATCACGAAGGTTACCTTTTCTGAGAATAGTGGTGTTGTTGACCAAACCTGATTCCGACATTGTTCTCAGAGGTGCGCATGAAGTAGATGAAACCCGAGGGTGGGGAAACCGCATGCACAACATTGACCGGGGAGAGCTAATTGAGATTCTGATGAAACCCAAGATTAGGGAGACCAAAGGAGGAGCACGCTAGCACTGTGAATTTAAGGAAACCCTAGGTCGCAAAGAGGTGAAACCCGAGCCCGCGCAGGATATTGAAGATGACAGAGAGGTGAGGTGAAAATGGTCCATATTTTATGTTGTAGAAGGATGATGATAGAGTGTAGCATCACCGAGAGACATAGTTTGAAGGAGGAGCATGCTAGAATCTGTGATTTGCTGAAACTGAAGGTCGCGAAGAGGTGATACCAGAGCCCGCACAGGAGAAGGAAGATGGCGGACACGTGAGGTGAAATTGGGATAAGGAGAATGGTGGAGAAAGAGGAGGAAGAATTGTAGCATAAGCAGGAGACGGAGCTTGAAGGATGCACCAGTTTGCAGGGAGCGTAGGTCGCGATGAGATTATACTCGAGCGGGAGTAGGAGTGGTATGGAGATGAATACCGAGCAGCTGGAGGTAAAGGACTTAAAGGCGGAGAAACAGGAGTTGAAGAAGACAGAGGCGAAAGAGTCGGAGGAAGAGAAGCCAGAGGCGGGGGAGCATGATTCAGAGCTGGGAGAGGCGGAAAAGGTGTAGGTGGTGAAGGCGGAGATTGATGCGGGAGGAAGAATATGGATGAAGTAACCCTAAGGTCGAAGATGGGTCACGATAATGCGGTGGTGGGAGTTGAGACGGGAGGGATAAATGGTAATTGGAGATGTGGTATAAGGTGACGTGGTTCTTTCTAGAGGTGACATACAGGCCTAGATACACCCAGGTTTTGTAGATATAGTAGATACAAGTGGGGCCCGGTTATAGATAGCCCCTCGATGCATTAGTAGTCTCATGATATGAAATAGTTGTCCAAAATAGATGGGTTTTTAGCTGATATACTAAACCATATTGTGAAATGTATCGACAGTAAAGGTTCCATGTACCTAGGAAACATGGTGTCTAATAATTAAGAATCTCCATCATTTATAATTAGTAATTATTTATCCATGAGATTTTGCGTCAATATATCTATGGCTGAATTCTATTCCCATTTTATTGATTTAGATGGCATATGTTTCAGTTTATTACCTTACCATATTGTTTTTTCATTATATAGTTATTTTAATTTCACGTGTTTTTAGTTATTTATCTTTTTGTGTTGATTTATTTCCTTTGATTCATTATTTCTTCCACTTTACTTACCCATACTGAGTGATCACACAACGATTCACTATTCAAATCCACCCTTACACTGCTGTTTTAAACTGGTTTTGTAATGAATATTACAAATATAAAAATAAATTTCACTTTATGTTTTAATCAATGAATTAATTTTAATCACTATTAAAATGGGTAATGTTACTTGTTTTTATTATTTCAATGTAGGAGGAGATGATTTGGAGGGCCCTTGATGAAGTGGAAGAAAAATGGGCCAAAATTGCATGGATCCATGAAGACCTATCCAATGTTGTTCCTGTTTAGAAAGTTATGTGAATTAAAATGGGATCATATTTTGTGGTCTAGTCCAAAATTTAATGGGATACATTTAATATTAAGTAACCGAAGCCTCATTCGGCCTCTACGATGGCCATCCGAACTGATCTGTCCAAGGAATCAAATCTGCACAAAGTCAGATACAGTGTTCTGTATTTTATCAATATCTCGAGATTTATGTGTTCAAAGGGTGCCAAACTTTCGGTGGAGATAGTAAAGAGGTGGGGATACAAATTTTTAATTTTCTCCAAAGCTATATAATGCTTTCTAGAGTCTGAAACAAGTGGTACAAGTGGGTTGAAGAAATCTGTGTTCCTTAAACCACCTTCCCACTTTACCTATAAATTGGCACCTAGGGCACCCCATTTGGTAGTTCAAATCAGAGGTAAAGTGATGCCATTTTTGGATTTACAAATAGGTATTTTCATCATAAATATAATTTATGGAGGATATGGTAAGTGATACTTCAACATCTTCTTCTTCCTCCCCTCCCATGGATTTCTAAACCCCTTGTGATCACCCGGGGAGGAACGTGATGTCAATCCCAAGCTTCATGTTTGTAATATTTGAATGATCTTTTTAATTATAGGTTTTTATATTGTTTTTAATCATATTATATTATTATTTTATTTATTTATGTAATGGTATTTCATGCTCAACTCATACGATCATGTTTGGGGGTACCCATTCATGTGATGTTTCACACACCATTCACCACTTCCTTTCCCCCCTTTCAATTGCGGTGTTTGTGTGGTTCATATTGGTCAATTGAACTCACATAAGCACTGTCAAGTTCATGTACATTTATTTCATGGTATCATAATGAAATAACATACAAAACTATACAACACATCAAGTTCTTCGTGTGTTTCCTTGGTGAGTTTTGGTTATGATATCGAACACGAATCACCCAATCATTGGAGGTGTCCGGTGAATCATTGTGTGTTTTTGACTGAAACCTAGGAGGTATCCTGGTATAAGCTCAGTAAAATTCTGGTTATAGGTGTTACAAACTAGGGATTAAAATATCATAACCCTATATCATGAAGTGATTAAGGATGAACATCATAAGAGTACCCCAGGTTGATCACGTTTAATCAATCTTGTTTACTTCTACTTTGTTTTATCGCTTTCATTTTCTATTGTCATATTTTATCATCAAACCCAAGTATTATAAAACCACATTTGCCTTTATACTTTCATAATCAAAAACCTCTTTTTAAATTAATGATCTAAGGCTCCGTCAAGAGATGACCTAGGGATGCTATTGTACTGCAGAAATTCTAGTCAAAATTAAACAACTAATTTGGAGCAC
This sequence comes from Viscum album, assembly GCA_963277665.1. Lineage (NCBI taxonomy): Eukaryota > Viridiplantae > Streptophyta > Magnoliopsida > Santalales > Viscaceae > Viscum > Viscum album. The sequence continues at coordinate 1,052,580,188 of OY728131.1, read as the reverse complement.
TCGACAACACGATCAAATTTTGGCACCGTTTCTAGGGAGTAAAGATCATTTAATTTATTTATTTACTTTTATTTATTTATTTTACTTATTAATTATTACTCCTTTTAATACCCCACCCCCATTTGAATTTTTTTTTGTTTTGGGGTTTTGTCTTTATTTTTGGTTGTTTTTTGTGTGTATTCTTTCTCTCTCTCTCTCCTATTCTTATTCTAAATCTACCTCTCTATAATTATGTATTATAAAATTCTATTATCTTTTCACCCTTATTAATTTATTTTATCCATATTAAAAAAAACAAACTTCACAACTTATTTTCATGACCCGATCATAAAAAGAAAAACTGCTTGAATTTGACCCGGAAATTGAAAAGACACTTCACACACAAATCAAGGAATCTAGAGAAGGTCAATATAGTAACACTAAGGAACCCATTTTGGAACATCAAGTATTCATAAACCAATAAAAAATTGAACCCAATATTATCCAATAAAACATTGCTGCAAATAATAAAACCTTAAAAGAACTGACTACCCCAGATGTGGAGTACCAACCTGCGTACATCCAATATCCCAAGGAAGCAGCCAACTTGGAGCTAAGATCAGGCCTCATCCACCTTCTTCCTAAATTCCATGGTCTTCCTAGTGAGGAACCTCATAAACACCTTAATAAATTTCATATATTATGCTCCACCATGAAACCCCAAAATGTGTCTGAGGACTTAATTAAGTTTAGGGCCTCCCCTTTCTCCCTTAATGGTGTAGCCAAAGATTGGATATACTATTTACCCACCACAATTGGGGGATGAAATGAACTAAAAAGACTCTTTCTAGAGAAGTTCTTCCCTACCTCCTGAAATGCATCTATTAGGAAATAAATCTGTGGCATTAGGAAATCACAAGGAGAGACCCTTCATGAATACTGGGAGAGATTCAAACGACTCTGCTCAAGCTTCCCCCACCACCAGATTAGTGAAAAACTATTAATCCAATACTTCTATGAGGAACTTATCCCCATGGATTGTGGAATGATTGATTCAGCAGTTGGTGGTGCCTTTTTTGATAAAACTCCTTCCGCCGCTCGTGACTTAATAGAAAACATGACTCAAAATGCACAACAATTTGGTACACAAGATATTGAACCAAATCGAGGAGTTCATGAGGTGAGTAATTCATATTTATAACAAAAGGAAGATAAAAAGATTGATGAGATGCATACCCTTCTAAGACAATTAGCTAAAGTAAAAGGTAACTCACAATCTCCTCCTATTCCATTACACTGTGGTATTTTTTTTCTGACAATTCTCATTTTTCTGACCAGTGCCCACAACTTCAGGATTCACCCGTGTCTTGTGCAGCCATGTTTCTAGGGTGTCCATTTCAACAAGAACCTCCCTTAAAGCAATAAAAATTCAGGCCAAATCCAAATCTAGGGTGGCAAGCGCAATCTTAGTACCGACAAGGAGGGAACTCAAGCTACCCCAATCATAATTGGCATCAACAAGGCCAAGGTATACAACCTTATTATCCTTAAACTTCTCAGCACAATCATCCTCCTCCTCCCAAATCTGAACCAAGCTTCGAGGATATGGTGAAGAAAATGGAAACCCAGAACCTCCAGTTCCAATAGACCACACAATCGGAAATTTAAGACCTACAAACTCAAGTGGGGCAATTGGAGAACACCATCAGTGAGCTTAAGATGCAAGGTTTTGGACAAATACTATCCCAACCCATTTCCAATCCAAAGGATAAAGGCAATGTATGTGCATTTACACTTCATAGTGGTAAATAAGTTTCTCCTTCTACTGATTCTATGCAACAGGTATGTCCCCCTCTTGAAAACACTCTTTCTCCACCCATAAAAGATTCCAATGAAAAAAATAAAAATAAAAAGGGCAATCAAATTATCATTAAGGATGCCCATGAACAATCCATTCCTCTTCCTTTCCCTTAAAGACTCTCTAAATCTAATAAAAACTTTTATAATGAGATTGACAATGAAATAATGGATACATTTAAAAAAGTTCAAGTTAATATTCCATTGTTGGATGCGTTCAATAAAATTCCCCATTATGACAAATTTCCTAAAGAACTTTTCACCCATAGACGAAGGCTGAAGGGAAATGAGAGAGTCAACTTGGGAAGGAATGTCTCGGCCTTAATTCAACCAGAAATGCCAACCAAATTAAAGGATCCGAGCATATTCACAATACCGTGTACCATAGGGGAGACTTTATTTTCTGATTCTATGCTAGATTTAGGTGATTCCATTAATGTAATGCCTCACTCCGTGTACACTTATCTGCAGGTTGTAGAGATTCAACCAATGGGAATTTTTGTACAACATTCCAACCGAAGTACTACACATCCAACAGAAGTGATTGAGGATGTCCTTGTAAGAGTGAATAATCTCAATTCCCTGCTGATTTCTACATTCTTGAGATGGAAGATACCTGAACCCAAGGACATGCTCCTATAATACTTGGGAGGCCATTCCTCAAAACCACAAAGACAATAATCAACATTCACAATGGTACGTTTTCCATGGAATTCGGAGAAGAAAAGGCTAGTTTTAACATCCTTGAGGCTATGAAACACCCCATTGAAGAGCACTTCACTCTTCCTGTCTATTCAATGGAAGTTCTCTCAAATGATGCACACACACACAATTCTATCCTCAACCCAAATTATGATTCATTTTCCTTTTCTTCACCCTTGGATGATTTAAGTTTTGATTCATATTTTGAGTGTTGTGTGGGTTCTGAAAAGTGTAATTTTTTTGCTTTAATTTATGAGTGTGTTTATTCTGAGGTACCCATGACTGTCGATGATTCTGTAAATCTCATTTCAATAGATTCTCTATCTTTAGAGAATAAACATGAGAAGATAGATAGCTTAATGGACCTAACTCCCCATAAATTCCCTACCTCAATCCATAAACCACTGGTGTTGGAACTTAAACAACTTACTTCTAATTTAAAATATGCATATCTTGAGGGTATTGACCAATTTCCCGTCATTATTGCTAATAACCTCTCACTACAAGAAGAATCGAAACTGCTCAACCTTTTGAGAGAGTGTAAAAAGGTAATAGGATGGAAATTGGATGATATTCCTAGGATTAGCCCATATATTTGTATACACCATATACTTTTGGATGATGAGGATAAGCCCGTAAGAAAATCTCAATGCTGGTTGAATCCCACTCTCCTTAAAGTGGTAAAATTGGAAGTTAGTAAATTACCAGTTTCGGGGATCATTTATCCTATATCTGATAGTAAATGGGTTAGCCCAGTACAAATTTATCCTAAAAAAACAAAAATAATAGTTGTGTCAAATGAAATAAATGAATTGGTTCCAACATGTGTGAAAAACAGTTGGTGAGTCTGTATTGACTACTGTCGACTGAATCAAGCCACACGGAAGGACCACTTTCTTTTACCTTTAATTGACCAAATGTTAGAACGATTGGCTGGTAAGTCCCATTATTGTTTCCTTGATGGCTATTTAGGTTATTTACAAATCCATATGGCCCCAAGGATTAAGAAAAGACACCATTTACTTGTCCATTTGGCACATTTGCATACAAAAGGATGTCATTCGATCTATGTAATGCTCCTGATACTTTTTAGTAATGTATGTTGAGTTTTTTTTCTGTTTACCTTGAGAGTTTTATGGAAGTATTTATGGATGATTTCATGGTACATGGTTCTTCTTTTGATGATTGTTTGGAACACCTAGGTTCTGTCCTCCGCCGCTGCATTGAAAAAGATCTTGTTTTAAATTATGAGAAATGCCATTTCATGGTTGAGCGAGGGACATTTCTTGGGAATGTCATTTCAAATAAAGGAATTCTAGTTGATAAATATAAAATTGAATTAATTTCATCCCTTTGAAATCCAAAATGTGTTCGTGAGGTGTGATATTTCTTGGTTCATGCTGGTTTTTACCGCCGATTCATTGAAGACTTTAGTAAGATCACACTTCCATTATCCCAGTTATTACAAAAAGATTCTGATTTTGTGTTTGATAAAAATTGTGAGGATGCATTAAATTCACTTAAAATGAGTCTCACATCACCTCCCATTATCCAACCACCAAGGTGGGATCTCCCCTTTGAAATTATGTGTGATGCCTCTAACTTTACAGTTGGGGTAGTTTTATCACAAATGGTTGAGATGGATCCTCATGTCATTGTGTATGCCTCACATACCCTTGACCCTGCCCAGGTAAACTACACAACCACTGAAAAAGAACTCCTTTCTATTGTTTTTTCCTTGGAAAAATTTTGTTCATATCTTATTGGGTCAAAAGTGATTGTGTTTTCTGACCATGCTGCCCTTCGATTCCTCTTAAAGAAACCTGAAGCTAAACCCCGCCTCATATGGTGGATGCTCCTCCTCCAAGAGTTTGAACTTGAGATTAGAGATAATATGGGAGTAGAAAATGTTGTATCTGACCACATTAGTAGGATTTCTCTACCACTAGACCACCATGCTGACTCATCCCTCCCCATTGAAGAATTCTTTCCTCATGAGAACCTTTGTGATGTTGTGGACCTTACCCCCTAGTATGCAGACATTGTGAATTTTCTAGCAACATATAGGGTCCCCACTGATTTCAGCACTTCAGAATCTGAAAGACATAATCATGATTCTTGGTGGTACATTTGGGATGACCCATACTTGTGGAGAATTTGTAATGACCAAGTAGTTCGTCGGTGTGTCCCTGACCATGAGTTTACCTCTATTTTGACCTTCTACCACACCTTGGCCTATGGGGGCCACTTTGGATCTCAACGTACAGCTCGAAAGGTTCTTGACTCAGGACTTTATTGGAAAACATTGTATAGGGATGCCCATAGATTTTGCAAGTCATGTAGTCATTGTCAATTCACAGGGAATATCTCCAAGTGTAATGAAATTCCCCAACAACCCATGTTATTCTGTGAAATTTTTGATGCTTGGGGAATTTAATTCATGGGGCCTTTTCCAAATTCATTTGGTTTTTTATAAATTTTATTGGCTTTTGAATATGTATCTAAATGGTTGTAATCAAAGGCCACTAGGACCAATGACTCTCGTGTGGTTGTTGATTTTGTGAGGTCTCATATTTTTAGCAAGTTTGGTTTACCGAGATTCATCATTAGTGATCAGGGTTCACATTTTTGCAACCACAACATGAAAATTTTGCTTCGTAAGTATGGGGTTGATCATAAAGTCTCCACTGCATATCACCCCCAAACTAACGGACAAGAAGAAATCTCAAATCAAGAATTTAAACAAATCTTGGAAAAAATAGTACAACCCAATAGGAAAGATTAGAGTTTTCACTTGGATGATGCACCTTGGGCATACCGTATAGCTTTTAAAACCCCAATTGGAATGTCACCATACGGGATTGTGTTTGGAAAGGCTTGTCACATCCCGGTGGAGGTATAACACCATTCATATTGGGCTGTTAAACAATTTAATATGAATCTTTTAGATGCAGGTGTGCATAGGAAGCTGTAGATTCAAGAGTTGGAAGAAATTAGACATGATGAATATGAGAACTCCCAGATCTATAAAGAGAAAACAAAGGCTATCCATGATATCATAATTCATCAGTGAAAGTTCCATATTGGTGAGAAGGTCCTCATGTGCAATTACAGGCTAAATCTCCACCAAGGTAAGCTTCATTCCTGATGGCTCGGGCGTTATATGGTTACTCATGTTTACCCTTTTGGTGCAATACATATTTTTCATGATCAGAGTGGAAACAGTCTTATCGTTAATGGGTAGAGACTTAAACAATTCTATGAGGATTTTACAAAGAATCCAGTAGAGAAAATCCACCTTCTAGACACAACATACTAGTAAAAAACACCAGGTTTTATCCTTCCTTCTCACATTCTCAATTATTTCAGTGAGGAAACTGCACATTCTATGTGTGTGTGTGTGTGTGTGTGGGGTGGGGGGTGGATACATTCCTTAGTTCATTAGGATTTCCATTGTCTTTCTTCTTTATTCTCTTTCTCGCCTTTTTTATGGTATTTTAATTTTTCCCCATAAAAAATTCCAAAGTTCCATGATTTGGTGACCATAAGGGGGGAAAGTAAAAATATTATAAGGAAGGAGAAAAATACTACCAGGGAATGATTTTTAGTGAATTGGTTTTCTGTCAATGATATAAATGGTTGTATCTATTTGAAACCTTTGAGATGATTAATGCCTCTTGTGTGAGTAGTTTTTAGAAAAATTGTGTCACTAATATCTCCACACATTTTTTCACCAAACCACAAAGTGTGAATATTTATTACTTACTAGAAGGTAAATATAAGTTAGGTTAATATTTTTCAGCTTAAAATGATATTTACATACGTTCATTACTTATCCGATCTGTTTAATTACTGTACCGGATTGACCTATGCGTGTGTACCTGATATCTGACTGTTTCACACCCTAAAAAAACAATTTTGGGTTGTGTCTTGGGAAGGTCAAAAACCAATCCTTCTCAGACTTTGATCTTGTTATAACTATTACAATTAGTGTCGTGAGGAGATCAAACAAGGGTTGAGAGATGAGTGTGAGATTTTCTCCAAATGAAACTTCTGAAAAAAACAAAAATAATAAATGAGGGGAGTGATGAAATGTGCAACATATGGGTATATCTAGGTCAGGAGATTATGGTTTGACTTTAAGGAATGCTTAAGTGAGTGGGTCTTGAAATATGATTGCAAAGGATATGGGGCAGGTTCGGTGGAAAAAATCTTTTAATCTGAATAATGTTAAAATAACCTATATTTATTAGATAGAAGTGGAAATAATAGCATGGAATGGTATTCACACATACACGTGTAGAGTTAGTGGCATGGTTAACTCTTGGATTCCTTTCTCAATTTGGTATCATGAATCTATTTGAATTTCATTGTGATATGATTTAAGAGACATATTTTTCCATTTTCACTAGGAAGAACTCCTTAGTATTGTTTTTTCATTGATCACATTACTTTAATTTATACATGCATCATTTTTTTTGATATGTGTCTTTTCCCAGGAGTTCAAATTTTTAGGTGTGGGGGTGTGATCACACAACAATTCACTATTCAAATCCACCCTTACACTGCTGTTTTAAAATGGTTTTGTAATGAATATTCCAAATATAAAAATAAATTGAAATTTATGTTTTAATCAATGAATTAATGTTAATCACTATTAAAATGGGCAATGTTAATTGTTTTTATTATTTCAATGTAGGAGGAGATGATTTGAAGGGCCCTTGATGAAGTGGAGAAAAATGGGCCAAAATTGCATGGACCATGAAGACCTGTCCACTGTTGTTCCTTTTTAGAAATTTAGTGCATCCAAATGGGATAATATTTTATGGTCTGGTCCAAAATTTAATGGGATAAATTTCATATTAAGGAACCGAAGCCTCATTCAGCCTCTACGATGCCCATCTGAACTGATCTATCCAAGGAATCAAATCTGTACAAAATCAGATGCGGTGTTCTATATTTTATCATTATCTCGAGCTGTATGTGTTCAAAGGGTGACAAAATTTCATTGGAGACATTCAAGAGGTAGGGATAAAACTTTTTTATTTTCTCCAAAGCTAGATAATGCTGTCTGGAGGCTAAAACATGTGGTACCAGTGGGTTTAATAAATCTATGTGCCTTAAACCACCATCCCACTTTGCCTATAAATTGGCACCTAGGGCACCCCAATTGGTAGTTTGAATCATAGGCAAGGTGATTCCATTTTGGAGTCACAAATAGGTCTTTTAATCATAACTATAAGTTATGGAGTCTATGGGAAGTTCTACTTCAACATCTTCTTCTTCCTCCCCGCCCATTGATTTCTAAACCCCTTGTGATCACACGGGGAGGAACGTGATGTAAATCCCAAGCCTCATGTTTGTAATATTTGAATGATATTTTTAATTCCAGGTTGTTATGTTGTTTTTCATCATATTATATTCTTATTTTATTGATTTATGTACTGGTATGTCATGCTCAACTCGTATGATCATGTTTGGGGGTACCCATTCATGTGATGTTTCACACACCGTTCACCACTTCCTTTATCCCCCTTTCAATTGTAATGTTTTTGTGGTTCATATTGGTAAATTTAACTCACATAATCACTAACAAGGTCATGTAAATTTATGTCATGGTATCAAAATGAAATAATATACAATCCTGGACAACACATCGAGTTCTTCATGTGTTGCCTTGGTGAGTTTCAGTTATGATGTCGAACACAAATCACCCAATCATCAGCGGTGTCCGGTGAATCATTGTGTGTTTTCGAATGAACCCTAGGAGGTATCCTAGTATAAACTCAGTAACATTCTAGTTCTAGGTGTTACAAACTAGGGATTAAAATATCATAACCCTATATCATGAAGCGATGAAGGATGAACATCATGAGAGTACCCTAGGTTGATCACGTTTAATCAATCTTGTTTACTTCTACTTTATTTTATTGCTTTCATTTTCTATTGTAATATTTTATCATCAAACCCAAGTATTATAAAACCCCATTTACCATTATACTTTAATAATAAAAACCCTCTTTTTAAATTAATGATCTCTCCATCGAGTAATGACTTAGGGTTGCTATTGTACTGCAAAAATTCTAGTCTAAATTAAACAACTAATTTGACGCGCCCGAAAATGCGATCACTGAGCATTTGATTTCACCCTTTTATTTGTTCTATTTTCCCCAGGTTTTGAAGATGAAATTTTTGAATGAGTTCAAGGATGAAAATTATTTTCCTTTGTTATGTTTTATGTTTTACCAATGTAATAGGGGAAGCATTTATATATCTAGTTCTTTAAGACTACTAAACCGATCAGTCCTTTGAGATTTGATTCCTTATAATCATACAAATTTAGTAAAAATAATGCACCTGCTCCAGGATTCTGGGGTCAGGGTGTTATAGTTGTTATCAAAGTAAGTTTTATAGAGAGATTGAGAACTAGATTTAGGAAAACTTAGATTAGGTAACACAAACCATAGGTTTAGTATGTGTGAAAAAATTATTTAAGGAATAATGCCTTTATATTTTGTGGAAATATGTTTAAAAGTAAGGATAACTATTAGGGTTTATATGATCTTTGAAATTTAGGTAATTATGAGTATTTATATTATTCATAATACAAAATGAAACACATGAGATAACCTTTGTGGTTAAAAAATTTCATTAATGTTTAATATACTTAGGTTATTTTTGAGGATGATTATCTCATTTTTGAATAAAATTAATTTGGTTTTATAAAAAGAACAACCTGCACATCAGGTGACAACCTGTTGCGTTCGGAAAGGCTGTAGTGTTTGAACCCACAACTTAAGGGAGACAAGGGTGCATCACCTATCAATATCCTATGTGAAGTCATATTTTGCATGATTTTTTTAGTTAAACTATCTAATAGATGAAGTTTATTTTTATTTTAGGGTGTTAAATTTGTCAAATAGATTTGGTGATTAAGTGATCAATGATGTTCAATATTTTGGGAATCCTATAAGATTAAGGTAAACAAAATATTATGAGTAATAAAGCTTGAATTGTGTTTTGGAGTCAAAAATGATTTTATTGTGTACTTATATAAATTCAGATAATATATATAAATGGTTATCATATCTTAGAGATTATGTGATTTAGGAAATTAAAATTTTGGTATAAGACATTAAGAGTGATGTTATTTGGAAGAATATATGATAAAATACTTCTGATTTTTGGGTATCAATCTTAGTCTAGAATATTTTTTAGGAAGGATAGTTATTTGTTGAATAATCTATGTTGAACTTTGGTGTTTTACTATTAAATTTTGGAGATTCTTTTTGGGTAATTATCTTATCTTATCCTAAAAATTTTGGTTTTGGTTAATGTATAAAGATATGAGAAATATATAGTTATACTTTTGTGGATTTTGTGATCTATAGTATTTGATTCAAAATTTTAAGGCATGAAAAATTCATCTTAAATACTCATCATTTGGAGAAAAAGATGAGTTTATGGTGGAAATTGATTAAAGGATGAAACTCTACTTGTTAAGTAAGTACGTTTCCTTATGTTATTAGCCTATTAAGTAAGTGAATTATTAAAATCTACATAAAAGATACTGAAACCAAAAATGTTATCCTAGTACCTTATTTTTTGATGAATCAAATGGTCCCTTATATCATCAAAGATTTATAGATTTATGTTTATTAACTTTCTCCTGACCATGTTCTCTATCACTCCCCATTAAAAATTGATGGTTAAATTTCTCTTCTATGTTAATATTTTCCCACATGTAACCCTAGTCTGTGTTATCTTAGGTGACCTCTTTACTTCCCTTTCTTTATTTTAAAGTGGAGGTCTTATTAATCCTTTTTTCTGATGTGGGATTTCAAAAAAGATATTTTGAAAAGTCAAACCCCTAGTTTTTGATCCCAAGTTCAAATTGCAAGGATGTAATTTATTTAACGAGGGTATAATGTAACTCCCTAATATTTTACAGAATGTATCTTCTTAAAAAATTCAATTTCTTCAATATATTACATTGCACACAATACTGAGCTTAAACGAACCAAAATATATTGTTAATATTATTATTTAAAAGGAAATTATAACCTAGCCGTTAAATTGGAAGGAATGTATAGTATTAACGAAATTATAAAATTTCTATATTATTTATTTAATAAAATGTTTTTACATTCATCCAAATGATTTTATATTCATAATATAAGAACAAACCCAATATTACACATAAAAATCTATATTTTTATAAAAGCAGTTTTTTCACCTTTTAATGGAGAATCTATTTTAAATCCAATTTTTGAAAATTATATATATTATAATTGAAAAAATAAACTTATTATTTTAAATTGGAATATAAAAATTTATTTTGGTGAATTTGTTGGTATTTTTCTGATAAGATTCATTTTTTGATGAATAACGATAAAATATTTCATTTTGATTGAAAAAAACTTTTTCATCTAAATAATTTTATAGTGTTGAATTATATTACTGAATGGTTTTAAATTATAAATATTTTTTTATCATTTAACACAATTTATGTCATTGTAATTAATTTTAAATTGAATATGAATATAAAAACATTAGAACATTTTGTATATTTTCACTTTAATAACCCATTTTATCATTCTGTCAATGAGATTAATTTTAAATTAATTACTGCAATTTTTTTTAATTTTAAAATATGGATTCCATATTTTTAATCACTGGGTATAAATTGTTTAAATAGGTTTATTTTAATTTTGGTAATATTGATTGTAAATTTAGTAATATTTCAATTACCATGGTTAAGGGTAAATCAAGTAATTAAGGGTAAAAATAATATTATAAGTATTATAAAATTATTATAACACGTGTAATAATTTTATTAGATGATATATATTCAATAAAAATCATCCTTGGTCTAATTTTATGGCCTCTTGGATCCAATTTTTTTGACTTTAATCCATTTATAGTATTTTATTCTAAGGTAAGTCCAATATGTCACACTCTCATTTTAATAAATATTACATTTTTTATATATGGTTATTTAGGGAATATATTTGACTATAAATATTAATTAGAAATATAAAATGTGTATATTTATTATGGTAATTTATTTACAATTTTTACGAAATAAATAATTAAATTAAATGGTGACACAATGATGATGTAGTAATTTCTTAATTAATGTAAGAATCAAATAAATGATAGTAAAAATATTAAAATAAATAAAATTTGAGATACGTAATGTCATAAAATAATTTTATTGAAGAATTTAACATGTTATTAATGGTTTATAAGTTGTTTTTCAAATTTATATTATTGTTTTTATTTTTTATAAGACAGAATAGTGAACAATGTCAAAATTGACATTATTGATATTTTAAAATAAATAATATTTTATTAAATGATATAAAATATATAAAAATAAAAAATTTTGCCAAATAATTGGGATAATTATCCAAATTTCATCAATAACTCATTTAGTGGTCGTTTGGCATTTTATAGTAACTACATCAACCATTAAATAGTAAAAATCCAAGTTTTCACAATAAGAGTTAAAGGGTTCAACTAAGGGTTAAAGCCAGATGATAAAGGAAATAATGTAACCTAAACTTATAAAAAAATTATTTTTTGAGAGTATTTATAACTATAATCATATTATATTATAAATAAATCACTTTGGATCTATTTTTAATATAAAATGAATTTATATTAATTTAATAGTTTGAGAGTTTCCAAAAGTACATCTCACCTCAATTATAAAAGGGCACCTCATCCCTCACTTACTCACACCACTTTTAACCTTATATATTGACCAAAATATGACAAAATAAGCTCCCAAATTCCCTCCCATAATCCTATAATCTTCAGTTTTGTCATAAATCCATCTAAGGAAGCCCTTTGGTGCAAAACAAAATGAGTTACCCAAAGAAGAGGTAATATCTTTCCTCAAGATCTTTAGTTTTATTTCCATTCTCCAACCCATCAACTATAATTATTCCATGATTATATAAAAACAAAAATATCCTCAATATACTGAAATTTTTTAGGCTAAGTGTTAGACTTACACTTACATATAATTCTATCTAATGGGTAATGAACATATTGTTTATGTGTATGGAGAACTACCTCCTAACGAAGCGATGATTGTTCGTTTTTAATTTACCACCTTTAATGGTCAAGAATTATGATGTAAAATATGTTTATATATGTTATATATTATATATATTATGTATTTATTATTTTTTAATTCTTTTATAACACATACCCTTATGATTTCCATTTTTTGTAAATATGATAACATTGTTTGTGGAAGTGTGGACTACCGCCTCCTCAAAGTGATGTGATTCATTCACACTATACATGGAACATATAAAGGATGTTTTTAATAAAAATATGTGATATATATGACATATATATGATACTAAAATTATAATATACGTATATATCATTTACTTCTCATTATTTTAAAACATCAAAGAAATGAAAGTAGCGTTCATACATACGTATGACCTACCATCTCCATGAATGATGCATTTAATTTCCTATCTCAAAATTTTAGGAATTATTATAAATATATATATACTAGATATATATCATGGTTTAAATTCTGTATATGATTAAATCATGATCTATGTAATAATAATAACAAATAATAATTTGAAACATACTTGAGAAACTAAGCAATTAACACCCGAAATAGTGAAAATGATGAAATATTATTAACAAACGGGTGATAAAATAATATATAAGATAATAAATGATATCATAAATATGAATAAGGTTATAATATAAATTAATAACATTATTTAAACCATTATACAACAGTTTAAATCATGCACAACTAAAAATGAAGTGTGAGGTAAGGGATCTTTATCTCACTTTTATTTCTGTGGGACACATGCCTTATACACTAGTTATTTATTTTATGTGGTGTATATACCACCCATGGATGTATTTTATGAACATTATGAATATTATGGTATTTTCATATCCATATAATTATATTTATTTCATGGGAATATTATTTAACTAATTGTAAAGTGATATGTATTTATTTCACAATCTCATCGTTATTCGGGATTGTTTGTGTTTAAGTCTTCACTGGAGAATATTTCTATTACATGTTAGTGTTTTATAAAAATGTTTTTACTATTATAAATTTATTTTTTAATGTCATTTTTACCCCATTTTTACTTTTAAAAAATTCTTTAAATGGAATCTTCCTATCATTTTCCAAAACAAGGTACTTTATGACTTTTTTTACAAAAGTAAAAGGAATGTCTTTTAACCTTTACAACATGAATGGATTTTACCTCCTTCACATCGAACTAATGTTTATGAATCTTTATTTACAAGTTTTCAATGTTATTTTCAAATAAAAATATTTTCTTTTATAAATGTGCGGCCTTTTAAATAAATAATTGCCAAGTGGTAATGGATTTTATCTCAATTTACATTCCATTTAGACTTTTTTTATGCACCAATTCACTTTTATATGGGTTATATGCTAAAATTTTCATATTATATCATGAATCTCATTATTATCATGATATTATAAGTTTCATGTAATGTTATTCCTTCATTGAGATTATGATTCAAATGTTTCAAAGTGGTATGAGACACTTTGGAATGTTTAAATATTATTTTCTTAAAAAATGTTTTAATGATCTTTCAATGGTATTTCCATTCATCAACAATAACAACCCTTATTGTTACTTAGTCTCTACTGAGGAATTATTGATAAATCTATATCCTTTATTCAATAAAGATATTTTATAAGGCATATTGTTTATTATTTGAATCGATTATTTGATATGAGGAATTCTTTTGATAGGTATGATACAGGTTGGTCCTGGTTATAGATAGCCCCTCGATGCATTGATAGTCTCATGAGATGAAATAGTTAGCCAAAATAGATGGTGTTTTACCTAATTTTATAAATCATCTTGTGAAAGGTATCACTGGTAAAGCTTATATGTACCTAGGAAACATGATGTCTAATAATTAATCATCTCCCTCATTTAGTCTCAGTAATCATTTATCCATGAGATTTTGCATCGACATATCTATGAATGCATTCTATTATAAATTTATTGTTTTAGATGACATGTGTTTCAGTTTCTTACCTTAAAATATTGATTTTCCCTTATCTAGTTATTTTAATGGTATGTGTTATCAGTTATTTACCTTGCTATGTTGATGTATTTCCATTGATTCATTATTTCTTCCACTTTACTTACCCTTACTGAGCATTTGAGCTCACCCTTTTATTTGTTCTATTTTCTCCAGGTTATGAAGATGAAATTTTTGAATGAGTTAAAGGATGAAAATTATTTTACTTTGTTATGTTTTATGTTTTACCAATGTATTAAAGGAACAATTTATGTATCTAGTTCTTCAAGAATACTAAAATGATCAGTCATTCGGGATTTGATTCCTTATAATCATGCTAATTTATTAAAATAATGCACCGACTCTAAGATTTTGGGGTTGGGGATTTACATAACTGAACTCTCCTTAACCTCATGGTTCCTTAAAAATTTGAATCCAAAAACCTAAAATCATTAAAAACATGTCTCACTTGCACATAACATCACCTAACCCATCAAACCTCCATGCCTCATATGGATTTCTCAACTCCAATCCATTACAATTAGATTTAACCCATTTTAAGGATCAACTTTTGTTTCTAATTTAAAACTACAATACCAAATGTTTACTTTACCTATTCCTAGAATGAAAATATATCCCTAAAAAATAACCAAATTTTCTTTCATTCTAACATAAATATGGAAACACCCAAACAAAAATAAACACTAAATCTCACATCACTCGAACTTCACTTTAACAATTGAAGAATCTACCCACGCTTACCTAAACCTAGGTCACATTCCCAAGTGATCCTAACAAAACATTAAACCCACTCACCCACCCCTAAGGTAAATAATTATAAACTAATACATATAAACAACCACATAATAGATGAACCCACTTGCTCACAAAAAAAAATGAGTTTCATTGAGCCCAAAAATTGAAAAAGACACAAGCATCCATCTAATAGACATATCCAATACCATACCTCAAAGAACACCATATTTACTCACTCTAAAGAGAGCTAATTTTAAATCCAAATAGAGAATCACTAAAAAACTTAACCCATCCAAAGGATAATAACCAACAAAGAGCCTTAAATTGAGGTTAAACACATCCCCAAAAAACTTCTCTCAATACTGATATAAAGGGACCAACTACCTCAAGTAAATGTTACATGCCAACATGAACCTCTCAAGGATTTCCAATCAACCAAATAATATCATAACAATCAAGACACATCCTAGGAACACTCACATTTTTCATCCATAACAAGTCATCAAATACTCAGATCTACCCACTATGGGGTTATCATCCACCATGATAATGATTATACCATGCTTTAACTAACTAAAACACAAAAAAAACATTTCTATTTTTAGTTAGTTAATGAGTTAATAATTATTTATTTATAAAAACACCAAATATGATATTTTTTGATGTTTTAATTAACCAAATCCAATTTATCAAACCATCTCCAAAACTTCTCTTTACCAAATACAAATTTTCAACATTGTTTTCCAATAATATTTTTCTTTTATGAAAACCATGTCATATAAAACAAGCACTCATGCACATGTCTAAGTTTCCATACATGCCTGATATGATTCCTGAAATCATACACCACCACCACCTAAGGACAAGATTAAAACATAAATAAAAAACTCATACCAAAACATCATACATGTATAAACATATCAATAAAACTAGAATAAATAAATGAAAACAATCTTATACCTTAGATAACATAAGATTCCACCATATATGTGTTTGTGAAAAATAATACTAATGTACATCCTAATAACCAACTTCTCACAGATCAATTTACCAAGTCCATAAATAGTAATACAACCAAAATATTACCCTCATTCCATTTTGTAATTCCCAAAATAAAAATCACCCATAAAACTCCCTAACTAGAGCGCCACAAGATCTTAGTCAGACCTTCCCATACACAAGAGGTTGCGTAATGGTGGTGAGAGTCTATAAACAATATGGGGATACTATAATCTCAATACCATTGTACATAATAACATATGAAAACTAATATCACATACAACATTAGAGCAAGTATAAGTATTTATAGTAAACATACAACCATCAACAATATACAATATCAATATGTTATAAATGAATTATACCCATGCTTTGCACACATATATAATTCACAAGGATAAACCACTGGGATGATCAAATATATAATTAAACTAAAGATAAATACAAGGAATCATTAACCATAAAACCTTTGGTCCCTCCTCAGAATAGTCTCTAAAATCTCCATCCAACCACTCCAGCCATATCTCCTATATTGGTGTATTTTATGGATAATCTTATAATCATAAATATTGGAAAAAACCATATATTTTCCAATATATCTTCAATAATCAACAATGAATATGTATAATAAGAATATTTTACCTAAGATGAGATAGAAAAAGCCTCTATATTTCTTCTTTAATGGATAAATTTTGATAAAGATCACGATGTAGTTGATCTAAGCCTCCTACTTATGAGGGGGGAACATCAACTAATGGATCCATGTTCAAAACTTGAGGATTAATAAAATGATCTAAGGGGTGCCAATTCCTTTTCTAGAACATGTTGAAATAGTATCAAGAGAATATATTATTCTTTAGAAATATTTACATGAAACTGATGATTATTTTCCACCCATAATAAGAGGTATCACATCCCTTTATATAGCCAACTTTGACACTATCCATTTTATGAATCTCATCGACTATATAAAATTTATTCGGTGCATATGTTATTTCTCATTATAGGAATACATTGAACCTATTAAATGTACATGAAATCTATAATTAATCAATTTATAAAGGATTATTAATTTAAGGGAACCATGTGGAAAGGATTTAGTAGATGCATCCACTCAGACTGTAAGGTATGCTTCTACTCAGGCTATTTTACATTGGGTGAAACATATTATGTCATATATAACATATGCATATGTTTTTAGTAAATAACTAAAAATATCCCAATTTCACTAAAATCCATAAAGGATTCATGAAAACTCCACAACTATTTTTAAATCCATCAAAGAATCTATTTGGATATAGTTTTATCAATCTCTCTTCATTTTTCTACAAATAGTTTGAATTAAAATTAATCCTTATCCAATGGACAATCCATTTGACCATATAGGCCATATTAGAGTTAAGAAAAATATGAAATCCATATTTTATAAATGTAATAAAAGTGAGGCCTTCGAAAAAGCATTGATACTTAAGCTACTAAGTTGTAATGAACTGGACCAGGTTTCCCTACCTGGCACCTGACTTGATTCACCAAAAGGCCTAAAGGGCATTCCCAATCTCCATAGGCTAGTGAAAAGTGTCTGGGCATCACATGAAATCATTTGGGAATAGTTTTTCCCAAATCAAAGATACAATAGTGGAATAAAATAATACAGAAGTGAAAATAAATAAATAATCTAAATAGGTCATAACTAACTACCATGATCCAAACCATTTTCATATGCATGATAAACATATATAAAAAAGAGAAATAGGTAAGCAAGATAAAGTAGGAACAAAACTAACCAAAAATAAAACTACTAAAAACTAAACAACCTGAGTTGAGCCCAAAACCAACTCCATGCAACCTCCGGTTTCTCACCAAAACCCAAATCACCCCTCATTGGCCATGACAAACAAGAAGGATCAAACTAAGAACCCGAAACCTGAAATTTTGAAGGCATGAGATAAAAAGACTAGTAGGTCACCACAACCCACTGAAACTATGCAATTAATTTCATAGAGAAATTAACCAATGATATTTTGAAAATAAATATAAAAATTAATATTTACATATATACAACACATGGAAATAAAAACAATTCTATAATACACTTTCAAAACATTTTCCCATCATTTCCTAAAACTAAACACACACATTTTAAAAAAAAGTCACAAGCCTAAGCCATTTCAAAACCACACATTACATTAATATTTATCAAGAACAACTCACACTTGTTTTATCTAAATGAAAATGGTTAATTTAAAACATTTCACCTACCAAATCCATATTTAAAACCCAAAACCATTTAGAAATCCACCTTAAAGTACTCACACAAGAATCTTTACAAATTAAAAATAGGTTTTCAAAAACATATTTGAAAACTAATTTTCAAAAGAAACAACCCAAAATCACATGGGTTAAGCATAATAGGTAGGAAAAACATATATATCACAAGTAATATAAAAATTAAACATAAAAAAAGAAGGTGTTGTATCAAATAAAGACTGAGAAATGATATAATCAAGTACTAGATAAAACTCTCCTCAATCAATAGCTCAACAAGAAAACAAATGTGTCATGGTCCTAACCAAAGTCACTAACATTCAAAGAATCAAACTGTATCTAGGTATAACCACATGAACTAGATATCGATATATGCTAAGCCCATAATTATCATCCAATTAGTGCACACAAGAATCATTAAAATGATAAAACCCCACTTAGCCCCTCAACCTAGCATAATTGGTGAGAAAATAGTGGCATGCGAACCAACTAGAGGAACAATCTAGATCTCCCACTTATTACTCTACATCCCATAACCAATAAAGGAAGTGAGGCATAGTAAAAACAATCCAAGACTACCCATAAGGAATAACCAAACTACCCTCAACCCTAATACCCAATGATGAAAAAACCCATATACACAACATGAATACAAGGCATAATAAAAAAATTCCCACAAAAGGGGAGAGATAAAAATCACATAGTTAGCATAAACCCATTAAAGGGGTACACAAGAAAGGGGAAATTAAGGGGTGTCCTTTACAAACCTCATTTTAAAACCAAAGTTGTAAATGGGATGTTAATATAAAAACATGGCTTGAAATTCCAATACCTTTCACATTTCATAGAATAATTTCTAAAAACAATTTAGAAAATTATGGAATTCACTCAAATATATAAAACATTTCAAAGTCTCCCCTTTATATAAGGGAAATATTCTTTGAAAATATTAAACATGGCCAAATCGTTTATTCTCATAACTCTTTTCATAAAACACCACTAAAAACATTTTAAGAGGTCCAAATAAATCACCCATTTATTTTAAAATGATTCAAAGCTATAATTCAACAAGGGAATTTATCTTTGAAAACCAAAACAAGGTGAAAGGGAAAATTACTTACATCAAACCATTAAAAAAAATCCATCAAGGAATTTCACAATAGGTAATACACATACACATTTCAAATCATTATTTCAAATACTTCCAAACACCCCTTTTTACAAACCATTTAGATGTCAACACCTAACTTCAAAATCAAATTCCATTTAAAAAATTATTTTCACTATTTGAAAACTAAAACTAGGTTAAAACTCATTCCACCTCATGAAAGGAATTTTAAAAATCCTTAAGGCATTTCACAATAATCTTATCATAATAAAAAAAATTCCATTTTAAACAATAAAACATGGAATTCACATGTAAAACCAATTATTCCATGCATAAAACTCAAGTAAATGGTTTCAAATCATCATAAGGATACCACATATAGTTATAATTTTATTAAAAGAGAATTTATAAAGTGAAAGCATGATTATAATATCAAAATGAAAGGAATACATAGTAACACCTACCTCATAGAAGTGATAACCAAGCTGAAATTCCCTAAAACATGTCTCTTTCAATGTCGACCACACCCACAGGATTAACAACAATGTATACAACCCCTAGACACAAAAATAACTATCATCAGAACCCCTTGAAACCTTAAAATCAAGCCATATGATATCTAGAGTTTATGGGGGAATCCAAATCTAATAGATAATAGAGGGAGAAAAAAGGAGGGAAAAAGAGGAAGAACTCACCTCAAACCTCTTGGAAATCATTAAAGGGAAAGCAAGAATCCATGGTGGAGGAGGTTAGATATCCTCATTTAGTTCCCTAGGGTTGACCAACTCATATGGGGGAGAATATGGGTAAAATAAATCTTGATCTAGGAGGGAAATTTGTGAATTACCCAAAAATTTAAACACTTGGATAACTCGTATGGTTTGGCCACATGTTTAGGAAAACCATGCTCTAATCTTGCAGGTGAGACTAACTCATAAAAATTATAATCTTCAAGGTTAATCCTAAGAGGTTCATGGTTTCCCAAATCATACACCTCACTCCAGAACCACCTAGGCCTCTTAAAAACTTCTGGGGTGCCCTTCATGGTCTGATAAACTATGTATAATTCATGAAAATAGATCTATCAAAAACTAAAAATCAAACCTCATAATTTACGCATGGTTTAACAAAATATTCATAAGTCATGCGACACACCTCAGACATACTAATGACCTTACACGATTTCTCCTAAGGGATGCATGGTTTGGAATTAACTTTGCGCAACCTGTGCCGAAAAACCATGTATAGTTCAAAATGGACTAAAAAAGATCCTCATGAAGGGAGGACACATGGTTTCTATCTAACTGTGAACTTTAACCATGTATAGAAGGAAAAACCTAACAAAATTTATGTTTAGAGATATAACTCCATGGAAACACAACTCAGACCTCCACTTCACCAAATAGAACCAAAAGAATAGAATAGTGACACACAAGGTGTCACAAAATCCCCACCATGCCTCTTTATACCCCTAGAAAGTCCTATTCGAGAGAAAATTGGGAGAAAGAGAGAGACCCAAATATGACATAACTGACGAACCACTCAACAAGGACCTACCTCAAGGACAACAACTGAGATCCTCAAAATGATCAAACTGATTAACCATAATAGAACCAAAAATATCTAAGAAAAACCCTACTAGAACCTCTAATAGGAAGCCTTATAAATCCTAGGAGACCTAACATTATCTACCCACCATTTATAATTCCTTTAAAGCAGTCTCCCCATAATTTAGAATTTATCTAATGTGGTGTCACAAAATAACCACTACTGAGAACACATACTCGAACAACCAAGCAACCATGATAGGAAAACACTCTTAACCATAAACACTTCCAAATCCAATAAATGAAAGAACAACCATTAGAGACTAAAAATTACAATAAAACTCACCTTGGGTCACGATACATAAGTATAACCTAGGTTTAAACATTGGATCACCCTCACATGGTACTCCCACAAAAGGACCACATCCAAATACTAGTTACTATACCACACTCTTCTGGTGTATCACACACCCTAATTACCCAATCATGCACCCAAATTCCTCTCTCAAGTCCAAATAATGATAACCACTAGGCTTGTCCAAAAGAATATCACAACCCACTATCACCAAGATAGGTTTTTACAAACAATGAAACTTAATAAAACAACACTCATAGACTAACAAAAAAGCACCCATGAGGGTGGGGGAGGGAGGAGATACATTCCTCAATAAAAAAACATTCCATAAAATATAATTAAAATAATACATCAAAACATTTAAAAAGGAAATTATCCAGAAGGTACATCTCAAAAAGGGAAAACATCCACAAAATCCAACCACACAATATAAAGCTCCCAGAACAAGATTAAAACCACTAAAAGAGTGGCCCCAAAGAAATACCACTGATTCCAAATAAAATTGGTTAAAACTTGAAAGAAAACTCCCAATAGCTCTCATAAAGAAGATTTCAAATCCACCATTCTAATAGAATTATGGGTAAGCACCAGAACTAAAGAGACCTCTTCAACCATTCTAGGGGAAAATAACATAAAATACATGAATTGCATCGAGTCATGTTTTAAAACAAAAACCAAGTGACTCCATTAAAAACTAGAAATCAAACCAAAACAAAAATCCCTCAAATAAGGCAAAAAATATTCACACCAAAAGATACTTGTTTTTTTAAAATCACTATTTTTCCAAGAAATTTTGAAATCACCCTCCACTAAGGCACATGTCGCGAACTGAGTTGGTCTATCATTAGACCCAAAACCTAACCCAGTATGCAATAAGTCCCAAGAGGAATTACCAATCCTCCCAGACTAGTGACTAGTTATAAGAATAAAATATATCATGGTGGGAAAAAATTATCCCAATAAAAACTGGGATCAAATAACCAAGACAGAGTACACAACATAATTAAGAGGATCCGTAAACACTAAATACAATAAAAAAATAAATAGGATCCAAATACGATAATAGATGAAAAAAGAGAAACTAAAAAACAAAACTAAAACCAAATAAGAACTCGACTAGATCTCCATGGGACCTCTTAGTCACCACCATCCACAAAACCAGAATAATCCATAGGCAACCTAAAATAGAAACATAAAACTGTAAATAGATCGGGTCTATAGACACTAAATGACACAAGAAGGGTGTGAGAATAAACATCTCAGTAGGTAAGCACCAAAGATTCCATACATTTACTTTCCCAAAATAGTCCCTAAATACTGGTTTTAAAACACATATAGAAAATAGGTTTTGATCATTTAAATAACCAAATATATCTTTCTAAGAAAACCCACTTTTAGAAACAACACACAATGCTTTAAATTTTAAAATGGTTTTACATTACAAAACCCAATTTACAAAACCAAAACCCAAATAAAATTCCATACAAGTGAACAAATATCTATGCTAAAAATAAAGGAAACTGAATATGAATACATAATCCAGTAGGGATAATAACCAAAGTGCAACAAAAGCAAAGTTGGAATATAAAAATATATAATCATGGGAATTTCCTATACATTTTTAGAAGAAATCCTTAGACGTACTCAGTCCGAAATCACCTACCAGTATATGGTGAAGCTCCACAGCTAATAACCAAATAGCTTCTCTAAACTAGCCTCACTAGTGGCAAAGCCCCTCTGGCCTCTCCAAAAATATAGGGGGTACTAATCCATCTAATCAAGATTAGTAAGAAACTATCACCAGACCTTATAGATGATTCTTAGTAATCCCATGATAATAGTATATGGATAATGAGGAGGTCATCACATGTATTGAATAAACTAATAACCCATAGATTCCATGGTTCATTCCTTACCCAAATTCTGACACCACCTATGCGATGAACCTTTCCATAGAGGGAAAACCATAGAGGTTCCCAACACACATTGAATCATCTAAAAGTTCCTACAAAATATAAACATCACAAATTACCAATGATAAATTTAATATTTAAAATCCAAATCTATTTCCAAACCATTTTCAAAAACCAAGGTGCAAACATACCACATTCTTGGAAGGTACCAAATGGGCCTTTATATCATTTATTACCAAACCAAATTACAAAGTTCCAAATGGTCCAAGCATTTTGATACACATTGGAAAAACAAGTTTGAAATCATTTGGGAACTAAGAAACCATTTAGAACACATTGGGGTTTTAGAAAAACCATTTGAAACAAGGGGGATCTAAAGTAGAGAAGAAGGAAGAGTAAAAAGTGTTTTGAAATTTGAGGTTTAAGATGAATTTCTTTATAATCCATTATTATTTGTGTGCATATCCATATGTGTACTCTTTGAACATATGGATATGTCCACATACAATGTAAGACTAGTTGAAAGCCATAAAAATACCAAAGGTTACAATTTAAATAAACACAAGTAGCATAAAAAACCAACTACAAGGATCCATACTTGAAAATCAAACCATAAAAGGAACCAAAATCTACTCACAAATTCTAATTTCAATATAAACCAACTACCAAAAACCAAACTAGGATAAATAAAATCTAAAAACACCCTAATTTAATTTCCAAGGACCAATGGAATTTTATCAAACAGTTTTTTAGCATATATCTATAGTTATAACTAAGGAAAACCCTTTAAAAACCATTTTCTTTAAAACGCCAACTTGAAAATCCCATAAAACCCCATTTTAGCACACCACAAGAATAGAGAAAAAATTCTATAATTAATCTGGATATATCAAGCATTCAAAAACATGTTTTGGGAAGGAAATGGATGGAATCACCTACCTCAATGACATACAAATGCAATGAAACTCAAGATAGGGAATAACCAAGCCCAAGAGATGATACACACACCCTAACATCCAAGAAAAAATAATCCAACATCACCTATTCAACCTTAAGTTTCTTCAAAAATATAACACCACCAATGGAAACTAATAAACTAAGGAGGGGAAAGAAGAAGAGGAGAAAATTGGCCAAAAACCAAAGGAACTCACCTAAAAACCTTGAGGAGGCTTTATTGGAGGAAGAAGAGCAAGGGAACGAAGCCTTGTGAGCCCACATAGTATACCTAGGTAGAGAAATGGAGGAGAAACATGAAATGGGTTTAAAAACATGTAGGGGATAATTTTTAACTTCAAGTTTTAAGAAAACTTGGAAAACCACATGGTTTGGGCATACGGTTTTCCAAACTATGCACCAACCATGCACACCCTACTAGAAGAGGAGGAAACTTACACAAGATTGATTCACAGTTTGGGAAACCATGTACCAACTGTGAAAAGTGGATCTGTTAAATTATAGAGCCTCCCTAAACACTTGTTGCACGGTTTCCTATAACTGTACACAATCCATGCAGTTTTTCCTAGGCACCCACCACACAACGCATAGTTTCTTCTAGGCCTAACACAGTTTCGGCTAAACCGTGATCAAACTGTGCACAAGGCCAAAACCACAAAAAATATCTAAAATTAAAAAACTCTCACCAAAAACTTGAACTGAACCATATCCAAAAGATTAAGAACTAAGAAAATAATAAAATAAAATAAAAACTGTGGTCGGGGTGTGATAATTCTCCCCACCATAAAAACTTTCTACCCCGAGAAAGTCACCCAACCAAATGAGGAATGAAACTCGAGATCAAAACTGAATGAAGACAAATGAAACCACGAAACTCATGGTGACCTTTCACTCCACAAGTCACACCTGACCAACACTAGAGAAAAATATAAGGAGATCCATGGTGGGCATCCCCACCCTAAGAAACCATCTACCATCGACCAACACTGGGATCAAGAACTTCCCACACATACCAATCAAGACAAACCAACTTTAAAACTCCTAACCCCAACCAAATTTCCCAAACACCATGACCTCCAAACCCAGACCAAATACCCACGAAATAAGGGAAAACCCAATGATGAAACTTGAAACAACTAGTGAACAAAACCACAATTCATCATTTTTAAAATACACACACACCTCTAAAACAAGCACAACCCAAAACTGGGAGTGATCCACAAAAAAGGAAGACCATTCAATGATTCAACACCATAAGGAACAACCACTATAACTACACAAAAATGATACCACCAAGATTTTAAAACAAAAATAGAAACTTAAAAAATAAATAAAATTATTACAGGGAAATTTAAATTAAACTTGATCCAACATTAGAGACTAATGAATGCCTATAGAAGGTCATGGAAAAAGAAAGTTTTATTTTCCTAATGTAGCACAGAGGCTAAACAGGGTCATCTCACTTGAGGAGTGTCATAGTGAGTTAAATTACTAATTTCTAATTCACCTAAACTAATTCTTTTTTATTTTTTTTATTATTGATGAAAATTTTGGTTTTGGTGTTTTTTGAAAACATGAAATAAAAATAAAATAACATTATCCTAACATGAAGATTCAACACAAAATGAGGGTCAGAAAGAAAGGTATTGGTCTCGGGGTTGTTCACTTAGGTTCTTTAATTATTTAATTATTTTTTAAATTCAATATGATAATTTTTTTGATGAAACCTAATTAAAAAATTACTTTCCTTTGATTTATTGAGTGTGTGATTTTAGCATGCCTTCGTTGCACCAAATCTAACCTCCTCCAATAGTCAAATAAGATAACACCTTAACCAAGAATGCAATTCCTAAAAGACCTGACTCCACCGTATGTCGTTTCATCCCTTCAGGAAACCACAGGTCCACCATATGAAGGGTTTGATTGGGAGAAGGGAGGTAAAAATAATGAATCAATGAAAAGGAATAGAATTGGAAATAATGTCGTCTTGGATGACCGTTCCACTCATAAAATACTCTCACATCCACTAAAAATATATTTAAAATGTGTTGAATTGAAAAAAATAATAATAAAAATAAAAAAACTCCCCCAGGGCCAAGCCTCAGGTTAGTCACTTTCAATTTAAAATTGAAAAGAGATCATGACGAAAAGATGAAAGAGAGATTGAAATTAGCATTTGAAGAGAATGAGGGATGAAATAAGAAAGGGAAACACTTTAACAAAAATCTAAATGCACATTACATGGGAAAAGAAAAAAAATAAAAAGAAAAGAAAGAAGTACTAAAAAAGTAGCATCCCTATAACACAATATGGTGGAAGATTCTCTAGAACCGATCCTAACTCCACTAGTCCACCTTCTTATTTATAGGCCTCAATCTACATTTGGTTCCATTAATGGCATCATAAATGGTTTAGAAAGTAATCTTGGTGGGTCTTGTGGTCATAGAATTATTCTTGCCCTTTAATTATGTTGGATTGGAACATTTTTTTTCATGTATGAGAATTTACATGACGTGTAATTATTTTAAATGATGTTTAATTTTTGGGGTTGTGAGTTTTATTCATGATGTGTATTTATTCACGTCCTAAAAGTCTCTACAATTACATGTCATGTAATTGAATTACATGACGTGTGATATTGATTTTCAGAAGGTTTCACCCAGTTCAGTTTGGTTCTTCATTTATAAGATCTTGGTAGGGTTCTTGATTATGTTTTATCTTCAATATATCTTCAAAAATCTGGTGTCACACGGCAACGCTTCAAGCCACATTGTGAAGTGTTTGCGACACACTATATTCATCTCATTTTTTTATTTTTCATAAACTTTGTATCCTTCCATAAAACATAAAAACAATTAAATATCAGCAAGATTAATCATTTAAAGTGAAAAAATTGTGTTTTATATCTAAAAATACATGGAAAATATGACTATCAGATATGAAAGCCAGAGAAAGGTTTCTCACACCTCGATGATCCCTGATTGTGTGAAAAGATTCACTTCAGGGCCTATGTCTAGAGCCATGTTGCCTTGAATCATCTGATTCCCCATAGTCAGAAGCTGACAACCTATGACCAAGACTTCCTCTTCTATCTAATCTTCCTACAAAACTTCTCCATATGACCCAAACAACCACATAGTTAGCAATCCTTTAGAGGAATAAGGAAATATGACTTTGAATTCCCAAACCGACCACATTAGAAACACATTAGTGAACATTATGATGAACAAGAATCTAGAATTGAAAAAGGAGAATCCATATGAATAGGTTTATCTAGAATACACCTCTCTCTATATGAGGAACCTTCATGAGTACCAAGAAAAATTGAATTTCTGGATTGTAACAATGATGGGATAATCAAATTCCACCAATCCAAACTTTAAACCTCAAATGAACCTAGAACAACATAAAATCTCATATCTTTAGGAGTTCCTAGAAACCTGAAGAAACCTTTGAATTTCTCAACCCATTCCAAGGACTCTAATGGACCTCAATCACCACATAAAATCAGTAACAACCGAGAGGGACTTGACTTTGTCACCATACTAGGAGTCTGGGTAGGGCCGGAGACTAGACAAAAATCACTAAAAACCTTTAGTATTTTTCTGGGAAGCATAATCTATACATCACAAAAACACAAATTTGAATCAACATCAACCCAAAATTCAACCAAAAAGAACATCACAAAACAAAACACCACACTCATAAATCAAAACATCACAAAGAAAAACATAATTCCTCTTTCAAAAATTACCATTTTCATTCCAATTTCTAAACCCCCTTCTTCCAAGGAAACTTTGTAAATATTGAAACCCACTTACCAAATACAACCTAAACATAAAAACCCACTTTTTAAATAAAATAAATAAATAAATAAATAAATTTTCACTTTTGAAAACTCCTTTTAAAAAAACCATTTTCATTTTAAAATACACTCACACTAATTGAAGCCAAACCAAAAAAAATCCACAGCAAACTCCTAGAATGGGGAACTAGTACTCGTGCACAAACTGGTCACATGGTTTAGCAAACCATGTCCTGAGAAAGCACTAATCACTGGAATAATCCTAAACCATGAAATCAGGCTCCACATGGGTCATTAATCCATGCAAACCTACTATACAACACCAATCCACTTCCATTATCATTCTAAAAACAAAAAAAACCAAAAACCAAAACAAAAGACTCAAATTATGTACTACCACTAACAACTTGAGGATTAGAAAAAGTAATATTTCATGATGCTCTTATGTCACCTACCTATTGAGTCTCAATAGTCCTATCTCCAAAATACCTAATTCTCCAAATAACAAAGGGCTACTTTGATACCATTTTTTCATGAACTATGCTGGGATTCCATCTGACCTGACACCTGACCCAGTCTATGAAAAGGCCCAATATCTTTTCTCAATCCTCTCAGGATGGTTAATAGAGTCTAGAATCAAAGATATCATGGTGGGAATAATTTATCCCAATAACAACCAAGATAAAATAACTAAAACAGATCACACAACATAACCAAGAGGATCCATACACACTAAATACAATAAAATCATAAATAGATTCCAAATAAAACAATAACTGAACCAAAAAGAAACTAAAAAATGAAACTAAAACCAAATTATATTCCAACCAGATCTCCATGTGATCTCTTGGTCACCACCATTCGCAAAAACATCTCTCTCCACAAGAAAATTAAACTAGAAACCTTAACCTACAAAATAACTCGGGTCTATCGATGCCGAGTGACACAAGTAGTGTGTGAGAATAAACATCTCAGTAGGTAAGAACCATAGAGTCTATAAATTTACTTTCCTAAAATAGTCCATAAAAACTATTTTGAAAATACATATAAAAATTATGTTTTGATCATTTAAATAACCAAACATGTATTTTGAGAAAAAACCAATTTTAGAAACAACACACACTAATTACATTTTTAAAATATTTTTCCATTCCAAAAACCAATTTATAAAACCAAAACCCAAATAAAATTCCATACCAGGTGATCAAAGAGCTATGATGAAAATAAAGGAAACTGAAAAAGAAGGCATAAACCAAAAGGGATAATAACCAAAGTGTAATAGAATTAAATAAGGAACATATAGATATATAATCATGATAATTTCCTAAAAATCTCTAGAAGAAATCCCTAGATGTACTTGGTTTATACTCACCTATCGATGTATGGTGTAGCTCCATAGTCAATAACCAAATGGCTGCTCTAAAATAGAATCACTAGTGGCAAAGCCCCTCTATCCTCTCTATAAATCAAGGTGTTACTAATCTGTATAATCAGGATTATTAATAAATCATCACTCTACCCTCTAGATGATGCCCAGGAATCCCATGATAATACTACAAAGATAATTAGAAGGTCATCACACACATGGAATAAACCAATAACCCACATATGCCACCATGCATGCCTTTCCCAAACTTCAACAACACCTATGTGATGACCCTATACTTGGAGGGGAAACTATAGAGGTTCTCATCACATATCAAACCATCCAAAAGTTCCAATCAGGCCTACACATCACATCACTTTAAAAATAATTTCCCAAAACATCATAAAGTACTAACCATTTCTTTAATAGTTCAAATCCAAATCCATTTCTAAACTATTTTTGAAAACAAATTTACAAACATATGACATGATTTGAAGCTTCTAAATGGGTATTTATGTCATTTAATACAAAACCACATTCCAAGGTGCCAAATGGGACAAGATTTTTGAGACACATTGGAAATACACATTTGAAATCACTTGGGAACTAAGAAACCATTTACAACACATTGGGATTGTAAAATAACAATTTGAAATAATAGGGAGATAAATATGTGAATAAATAAGAGGAAACATATTTTGAAATTCGAGGTTTAAGATAGATTTCTTTAGAATCCATTATCATTTGTGTACCTATCCATATGTTCACCCTATGTGCATATAAATATCGCTACATCCAATGGAGCACTATTTTAAAGCCATAAAATACCAAAGGTTTCAATTTAAAGAAACACAAGTACCATAACAACTCGACTATAAAGATCCACACCTAAACATAAAACCACAAAAGGAACCAAAATCCACTCAAAAATATAAATTCCAATGTTAACCAACTTTTAAGAAACAACCTTGTCCAAACACAATCCGAAAAAAATCCAATTTCATTTCCAAGGACCAGTGAAAATTTATTAGACACTTTGTAAGAATATATCTATATGTATAACTAAGGAAAACCCTTTAAAAACCATTTTTATCAAAATTATTACATGGAAATCCAATTAAAAATCATTTTAGAACACCAAAATCATAGATAAAACATTCTATAGTTAATTTATAAAGATTGAGCATTGAAATACATGCTTTGGAAAGTAAATAGATAAAAACTCCTACCTCAATGGTGTACGAACGTAATGAAACTCCAATAGAGAAAAGAATAAAACCTAAGAGAATATCCACACAGCCTAACATCCAAGAAAAAATAAGACAAAATCACCTATCCACCCATAAATTTCATCCAAGAGAGAACCCCACTAAGTAAAACCAAGAAACCAAGGAGGAAGAAGAATAAGAGGAGAAAATTGGCCAAAAACCAAATGAACTTACCTAAAAACCTTTAACATGATTCAATGGAGGAATTAAAGAAAGGGAGTAGAGCCTGGGGAGCCCCATAATGTTCCTATGTCAATAAAGGGAGGAGAAACCTGAAATGTTTTTAAAAATAAAGAGAGGAAAACTTGAAATTTCATGTTTTAAGAAAATTGGGAAAGCTGAACGGTTTGGTCACATGGTTTTCAAACTATTTGCCAACTGTGCATACCCTATTGGAAGAGGAGGGAACCCAATGGGTTGAACACACAGTTTGATAAACCATGCACCAACCATGAAAAATGGCTCTATAAAATTTCAGATCCTCCTTACACACTTGTTGTACAATTTACTCTAACTGTGCGCACACCGTTTTATTTTTCACAAGCACCAACCACACACTAAATGGTTTCTCCTGAGCCTCACATGGTTTGGGTTAAATTGTGATAAAACCATGCATAGGAAAAAAACCTCTCAAAAACTCTAAAATTCAAAACCCCTCACCAAAAACTCTACCTGAACCTAAACAAAAAGAATGAGAACTAAGAAAAGAATAAAATAAAATAAAACCCATAGTCAGGGTGCGATGGCACACACAAAAAATTCCAAACCTACATAGGTTTTAAAGCAAAACAACCTCAGTGGATCACACAGATTTCCAAAATAAGGAAATCCATAAAATTCATTTAAAAATATCATTTCCACTTTGGAAACTAAGAATCCAAAAATTTCATTCAAAAACTAATTTCCCTTTTTAATCACTTTACAAACTTGTTTTAAAAAAAATTCTTTTTGAAACATTTTAAATATAGTAAGGAAAACAACCACTTGGTAAAAAATTTCATAAAACCATTGGAATTCACTCTACCCAATATTCAAAAAACCATTTTTGAAAATAAATGTTTTCACAAAAAACCCTTTATTTTCCAAAAAAAGGATTGAAAAATCCAAGTACAGACAATCACTATAGAAGTAACAAACAAATTATCATGAACCACATCCCAAAATAGAAACAAAAAGCTCCTCATTACAACTCCAATAAGTAAAAAATAATTTTATAGAAATTTTAAATTCAAGAGGAGTCCAAGTAGGATAGCCAGGGAGAAATAGTTTTATACATTCCTTGACTACCATGTTTTGGGTGACCGGGTTTCAACCATGAAACACACCTTTCAAAAAGGACAGACTCAACCATATGGGAACCATATGGTTTACCATGCCATGTGTTCTAATTGTGCAGCTTGATTCCCCTTCCACCCTAAACCCAAAGAGTGCCCCCAATATCACTCAAGAGTCAAAGGGTACCAAATAATTTCAATCACATCAAAAACCACCAGAAACATATAAAAGAAACTTTAAATTTACAATTTGGAACCCAACAACCCATGGAAGTTTGAGGTTTAGGATGGGCAAGAGCTAGTTTGACTCTCCCTTCCCTTATCTCTCATTCTATTATAGAATTAATATTCTTTTTACCAGAAAATACACAAATATAAAGGGTCATATAAGAATATTATGTTCCTACTAGAGGAAAACCCAAACCTATGATACCATGTTGTAACAAACTGTCCCAGGATACCATCTTACCCAGAACCCGACCTAATTCTCTAAAAGGCCCAAAGGATTATCCTAATCCCCAATGGTTAGAAACAAGCACCTGAGCATCATATAAACTTATTTGGGAATGATTTTTCTTAAATCAAAGACACAATAGCAGAATAAAATAATACTTAAGTGAAAATAAATAAAAAACATTCCAAATAGGTCATAACCAACTACTATGATCTAACCCATTTTTATACACATGACCAACATCCATAAACAAAGAGAAATAGATAGGAAAGATAAATCATGAACAAAATTAAACAAAAGTAAAACTATTATAAACCAATAGACTCAAGAAAATATCAAAGCCAACTCCATGAAACCTCTGATTTCTCACCACTACCCAACTCACCCCACATTGGTCATAACAAACAAGAAGGATCCAACCGAGAACCTGGAACCTGAAATTTTATAAGTGTGAGCTAAAAATTCTATTAGGTCACCACAAACCTCCAAAACCAAGAAATTCATTTCATAAGAAAATTCACCATTTATATTTTAAAAATAAATCTAGAAAGTAATATTTACCAATATAAAATTCATGGAAATCAAACCAATTACACAATCCACTTTCAAAACATTTTCCCTTTGTTTCCCAAAAAATAACACACACGTTTTACGAAAATCCATTGGCCAAATCCATTTAAAAACCAAACACACCATTAAAATTTCTTAAAAAACACTCAAACTTGTTTTATCTAAATGAAAATGTTTACTTTAAAAAATTTCACTGGCTGAAGCCATCTTTTTTTAAAAAGTAAGGAGGAATTCCTCCCTTATATTTATTGAAACAAAGAAACCCTATTATTATTCTAGGTAGAGGGATCCCATTACATATCCATTTTAGACCCAGGTATTAAGTTACTCACACAATAGTCTTTATAAATTCAAAATAGGTTTTCAAAAACATATTTAAAAACTCATTTTTAAAGGAAACAAACCAACTCACATGGGTTAAGCACAACAAGAATACACCATATATATATCACATGGCATATAAAAATGAAACATAATCAAGGAAGGTTCCATATTAATGAAATAATGAGAAATGATGCAATCAATCACTATATCAAACTATCCTCAATCAATAACTCACTTATAAAATTAATGTGTCATGGTCCTACACAAATTCACTAATGTGCCAAGAATATAACCGTATTTGGCTATAACCACCCGAATTAGCTACTGGTATATGCAAAGTCCATAACTGCCATCTAATTTGACCACACAAGCATCATTGCATTGAAAAACCCCCAACCATCCCCTATTTCTATCATGAATAGTGGGTAACTAGTGGCACGAGGAACAACTAGAGGAAGAAGCTAGATATCCCACTTAGTACTCGACATCCTGTGAAAAATAAAGAAAGTGAGGCATAGTGAAAACAATCCAAGTCTACCCAAAAGTCATAAACAAACTACCCTCAACCCTAACACCCAATGATGAAAAACCCATACACTTAACATGCATACAATACATAACAATCTAATTCACACACAAGAGGAGAAAAAAGCATCACATAGTGATCACAAACCCACACAAGGGGTACATAAGCAAGGGGAAATCAAGGGATGTCTTTCACAAAGAAGATTTAAAAACCAAAGTTCCAAACATTCCTTTAACATAAAATCACTACTCAGAAATCCAATCCCTTTCATATTTTATATAATACTTCCCAAACACCATTTGGAAAATGATAGAAATTACTCAAACATATAAAACATTTCAAAGTCACCCACTACACAAGGGTTCTCTTTTTTTGAAAATCTAAAACATGAAAAAAATCCTTTATTACCATAAAAATTTTCATAAAATAATACTTAAAACATTTTAAGAGGTCTAAAGAAATCACCCATTTTTTTTAAAATGATTCAAAGCAACCCTTCAATAAGGGACTTTCTCTTTGAAAACTAAAACAAGTCTAAAGGTCCAATCACTTCCATTAAACCATTTAAAAAATTCCACAAAGGAATTTTTCAAGCGGTAAAATACACACAAATTTAAAATCACCATTTGAAATACATTCAAACACCCCGTTTTACAAACCATTTAGAGTTCAATACCTCACTTCTAAACCAAATTCCCTTTAAAACATTTATTTCACTATTTGAAAACCAAAACTGTGTTAAAACCCATTTTTCATCATGAAAACCATTTCAAAAATCTATAAGGAATTTCACAAGAATATTAACATAATAAAAAAATTCCATTTAAAAAAAATAAAACATGGAATTCACATGTAAAACCAAATATTACATGCATAAAACTCAATGAAATGGTTTCAAATCATCACAAGGATACCACATATTATTATATTTTCATTAGAAGATAATTTAGAATGAAAGAGCATGATTAGAATTAAAAAAAATGATTTCATAGTAACACCTACCTCAAATAAGTGGGAACCAAGAGGAAATGTCTCAAAACATGTCACCTTCATTGACAACCACACCCACAAGACTAGAAATAGTGTTTATAACATCTTGAAACCAAAATAATTATCATTAGAACCACTGAGAACCTTAAAATCAAGACACATGATAGCTATGGTTCATGGGGGAATCCAAATCCAAGAAATAAGAAATGGAGAAGGAACAAAGAGGAAAAAATAGGAATAACTCACCTCAAACCTCTTTGAAATCATCAAAGGGAGGGAAAGAATCCAAGGTGGTGGAGGTTGGGGATCCTCCTTTATAGAATCTCACCCTTAAAGACACTAAGGAGTGCCTCAAGATGGTTGTACACAATATCTCAAGCACACCTCCTCATATACCTGAGGCTGACGACTAGCAGCAATAGCCCATGGTGTGTCCATGGGGGGACTATTCCCTCATGGATAAAAGTGTATCAAAACAATAAATAATAAAAGGAATAGAAAAATCAATAATAAATAACCTATATGGGAATAAATAAATCATCCATATAAATTAAAATGTGGAAGCTAAATCAATATCTTATACAAAAACAAAGATGATCATATCATGTAGCTATACCAAAATGAATTACACATGATTGAAGGGAAACATACATATACCTCATAATAAATAAAATTCAAAAATACCAAAAGATTCCTCTATTAGAATTAAAATAATAGGCTTGGTCCTCTACTCCCATACTCCATCCTAGCACTGAAAATCAAAAATCAAGAGCTGGACGCTTCCCTTTATCTGCACTTGTAATCATAGAGTATTCTTGTTTACCATGGGAGGCCCGAGTAGGGTGTGAGATATACTCAATAGTCTACCACAAATGGTGTCTAAAACAATCTTTTATGTGCATATAAAATGACCATTGTGAAGGTAAATAATAAATATAAAGAAATAAATAAATAAAACATACCGGTCCAAGGTCCCCATGGATACCTGACCAAAAATACCTATTTCAACATAATCCATATGTATCTGAACCAAGGTGAACCTCTAAAAATATGATATGTGTAAAATAACATGTCATCATAAATCATGCATCCTCATAATTTAATATATGGCATCATGATCCCATATATGGTGATCTATAAAAAAGGAATCCCAAGAATCTCTCTAGTAGTTATTTAAATACATATCACCATAGAGTTTGTCCAAGGAAATATATAAGAGGAATGGCATAACCATCTTGTCACTGATCCTATCCAAGTGACTCTCCTAGGGAACTAGTATTTCTCATGGGTAGGTAAGTAATCCACTCAATGATCCCATCTAAGTCATTCTCTAAATAATCCAAGTATCACTCCCAATTTATTTATAATCCATAAAAAGATTTTAATTACAAATCATGATGAGCCTATCCATGGAATATTTAAATGGGGACGCTTGTATTTCCCTCAAATTGTTAGAAAGGTATAGTTTAGATATCAAGGACTCATACCATTTCAACAGGGAATTAAAACCATACCACTTTAATCAAGTTTTCCAATTAATTTAATTCAAGTAATTCAAGATATGGCATAAATCACAAGGTACTAACTCATGGCCAAACATTTTAATTAAATCACTTCACATTTTGATACATTTATTATAAGGAAATTCATCCACCTTAATTACTAGATATTAAATTTAATTCCAATGAAAAGGATCATAATAATTTAAAATAGGCACACCCGTTGGGGCATCTCATGCTGAGGAAAACTCCCCATGACATTTATTCACATGTAGTTAGGGTCCCTCTATACATGAGAAAAACCTTTAGTTTAATTAATTAGACATTATGGAGGTGACATTGGGAATTACAGAGCACATCACAACGTCGCATGATAAAATGAAAAGAGACTGTAGGGAAAATATCTTTACTACCTACCTTAGGTTTGTAGACAACCCCTCATCCATTTTCGGCCTCTGAATTGAGAAAGAATTGGATAAATTAGAAGAATATATGAAAACCCAAAAAATAGGGAATATGAGCTCGCACTAAAATAACCTATAAAAAGGTAAGATAAATTATGGAAGGAAGGAAGAGGAGTGAAGAGCTTACCGAGAGGGATATAATGAGATTAATGTTGGTTGATTACGATCTCAGATGAGGGAGTAATGGAAAATCCTGGCTTAGGCTTAAGGAGGAGATCTCATATGGGAGAGGGAATGTGTGATGGTGGAGAAAATAAAAGGGGGTGAGGGTTTATAAAATTTAAGGTAAAAGGGTAATTTACCATTTACTAGAGGGTCACATAGTTTGG
This sequence comes from Viscum album, assembly GCA_963277665.1. Taxonomy (NCBI): domain Eukaryota; kingdom Viridiplantae; phylum Streptophyta; class Magnoliopsida; order Santalales; family Viscaceae; genus Viscum; species Viscum album. The sequence goes on along the minus strand of OY728131.1, from coordinate 1,052,542,815 downwards.
ATGCATGATTGGCCAAAACTTGCACTAATAGTGTGGAAATAACTGCCCAATGAGCCCCCTCACACATGCTAGGCACACTAACCAGGAAAAACCCATGCAAAAACCCTATGCTAAAAATCACACAACAAAAACATCATCAGGCATCCTGGGTATCATGATTAGGGAAAACTATGCATCCACCTACTATGCACTAGGCACCCCACACGATTAAGTCATACGATTATCACTAACCATGTGCTAACCATGCAGCTCAATCTATCTCTAAAAAAACTAGATCTCCAGGCTCAGAACGATCGTCAAACTATCCTGAACCGCACCTTACCCTTATAAGAAATTAACATCATAAAAAAGAGGTTTTTAATAGAATAATAAGTGTTTGTACATCCTCAAAAATCCAATACATTACAACCTCCCCTCCTTAAAACAACTCATCCCTAAGTTACCCTTCTGAGTGTGGTAAAGCATTTTCCCAGAAAATTTCTAACCAATGAGTATGTACATCAGCCTCTCACTCCTAGGTCTCATCCTGTACATGGGTATGCTTCTAGACCACCTAGAACAAAGGAACAAACCGACCTCAGAGAGCCTTTTTGCTCAGATTGATGATACACATCACAGGCTACTCAAAGGACACATACACCTATAACTTGATATCTATGGATCAAACGAATGAGAGGGGTCAAAGTGATATCAATGAAGTTATGATACCTGGAAGAAATCATTCATGGAAAATTACCTATGAGGTAACTGTAAATAATATGATAGAAGCTCAAATATCTCCATGACCTTGATAGACTCGACATAACGAGGTGATAGATTTCCCTATCTTCGAATCTGTTTGTGACCCAATCTAGATGATACTCACAGAAAAATCTGATTTCCCACATAAAAATCTATAGGTTAACTGAGATGATCGGTATAAGACTTATTACTCGACTGAATTGTATCCATACACTTCTGGATCAGCTGTACCTGCTATGAAGTTTCCTGAATAAGATGAGGACCTAATGGTGATGCCTCACCTACTTATAAATAGCACAGAGGTAAACAGAATGACCTACCATAAATGGACTCATAAGGAGCCATCTGAATTATTTCGTGAAAACTGTTATTATTATAAAAATCAAAGAGAGGTAAGTGTTTCTTCCATGAACCTATGAAATCAAGGACACATTCCCATATAATGTCCTTTAGTACCCACATCATCTTCTCAAACTGCCCATTAGTCTGAGGTTGATATGATATAATCAAGAGCACCCGTGAACTCAGTCCCTTCTACAATACTTTCTCTAACCATGATGTAAACTGAGCATCCCTATTTGATATGATAGAGTGGTGAACACCATGAAGGCATACAATCTCCAAAATATAAAGCCTCATAATATCTTCAGCTAAGAAGGTATCTCATATAGGTAGTAATTTTTTGACCTTTTTCAACCTATCAATAATCACACATACAACATAACTTCCTTGAGGTGATCTCAAAAAATCCATCACAAAGTCCATAGTGACATCATCCCATTTCCACATAGGAATGAATCGAGGCTATAAAAGTCCTGCAGGCCACTGGTGATCCACATTCACCTACTTAAAGGTGAAACATCTCGTGATAAAACCTACAATCTAACTCTTCATACCTAACCATAAATACTAATGATGTATGTCACGATACATCTTGGCATGCCCAGGGTGAACTTCCCAAATACAGGTGTGAGATTCTCGCATCAACTTTTCCCATACATATGTAGGGACCTAGAAACATATATGGAAGTGAATAATCTCATCATCTTTGATAACCCAACCTATAGGTGAGTCCTCTCCTAATATTCTTTCCCTTAGAACTAAGCCTTCAGGATCAGAAAGACACCTCATATTTACCCACTCCATAAGGGAGGATTTCACTACCAAAGATGCTAAAATAGTCTATCCATAATATTCTTGAACCTCTAGGTGAATCTTAGAAAAAAGATCCATCAAATTCCACTCACTAATAGCCTCATAAATAGCCTGTGTTTGAGTATTTTGGATTAGGGTGTCATTTACTAAATTTCACTTTCTAGGTGTATAAGCAAGATCAAAGTCGAATGGCTGTAGGTAATCTACCCACACCACTGCCTAAGATTTAAGTCACGTTGTGTGGAAATGTATTTTAGAATTTTTTTATATGTGTAGATAATTAATCTCTCCCCCAATAGGTAATTCCTTCAACAACATAAAGTGTGAACGACAACTGCTAGATTGAGGTCATGCGTAGAGTAATTTCTCTCATGAGGTCTTAGTTGGTGGGACCCATGCACTACAACTTGATCTCCTTGCATCAGAACTTCTCCAAGACTAATCCACAAAACATCATAATAAACTTTATAGATTTTTCTCAGCTCTGGCAGAAATAGGATTATCATTAAAATCGTTCTTCTTTTAAAATCCTGAAAGAATGTCTCACATGCATCTTCCTATAGAAACTTAACACCATTTTAGTCAAGATTTTATGAGGTTATAATAGGAATGAAAATTCCTGAATAAAATGACTTTAATAACCATAAAACCCCAAGAAACAATTTATGTTAAACACATTCTTGGGTAACTATCAATAAACTACGATGCCCACCTTCTCTAAGTCAAAATATACCCCTGCCTCTGAAATAATATGACCCAAGAAGTGAACATTGTTGATCCAAAAGTGACATTCAGTGATGTTTTCATACAACTAGTGATCTATCAGTGTATTAATCATGATATTAATATGTTTTTCATGGTCATATTGAGTGATAGAATGCAATAATATGTATTCTATAAATACTACCACAAATGAATCTAGATACATGTGGAAAACCTGATTCATTAGAGCCATAAATATTGTTGCCACATTCGTAAGGCCGAATGGAACAACCAAGTACTTTACAAGTAATATCTTCTATGTGATGTTGTAAGAGGTATGTATAATGGTCTAACACACACTTGATGGTATCCCATCCTCAAATTGATCTTGAAGAAAATTGTCACTCCTTGGAGATGGTCAAAGAGGTTGTCTATATGAGGAAGTGGATGTCAGTTATTCATCGTAATATGGTTCAACCATTAATAATTCATGCATAATCTAATGGTACCATACTCCTTTTTGGAAAAAAGTATTGGTGAAACCCATGGAAAAATATTGGGTCATATAAAACCTTTTGTTTCCAAGTCTTCTATCTACTTATTTAGTTCCTGGAGCTCAATAGGTTCCATCCTATAAGGATAAATGGACATTAGTACCACTCCTAGAACTATATCGATGGTGAAATCCACCTCTCTCTTAAGAGGTAATCTAGATAAGTAATCAAGGAATGAATCCCTAAAATGATCAAAAATATTATGGAATTCTATAAGAAACATTCATTAATCACTTAAAATTAGACCGACCATCTTGGCCATCATTCCATCCATCCCATGATGCCTAGGTCCATATCAACTAACCCAGACATCCCATTCACCCTTATGAACATAATTAATACCCTTAGGTGATGTAAAATACACCCTAAAGTGATAGAAATCAAAATAGACATGGTATGGAACCAACCAGTCTATCTCGAGAATGATTTTGAATATGATCATATCAAGGAATATAAATTCCACAAGAAATGGTACCCACCTATATCAAGTGGTAACTCCTTTAACTAGAACACACTCTTAAATAAAACCCCAAAAAGTGTTCCAAGAGTCATCATACCACAAAATTAATCCATTTCTAGACCTATACTTTTTATAATTTTCATATATATAAAAGTGAGTGAAACAGATGCATCAAATAAGGCAGAAACTAAAGTAGAGGATACTAGAATAATACCTTGTACTATAGAAGGCCTTAGACTCTTCTCCTCAGGAGTAGGCTTCACTGCATAAATGTGTCCATATCCATGACACTGAGATGCAACATGAATACCCTGGGAAAGTCTACTCTAAAGTAACTAGACCTCTAAAGTCTGACTACCTCAACCTCAACCACCTCCTCAGCCCGACTGGATAGTAGTAGACTAACTCCCTACTTGATGCAGAGATATAGATACTATACCTGATTTTGATGTTTATATAGATCCATTCTCACTAGGCACTAAAGGGAAAACCCAACAGAAGCGCTGAAGGTGACCCATCATACTACAATATTAGAACTTGATTGGGTTCCTCATACAATGGTGATTCTTATAGATTAACCTAACACACTGGTGATATACCACATAACTATCTATGCATGTCATCTATCTTGAACTTCCCCCATGAGAAACCTTGATTCGATGTTTCCTGCTGCTAGACATACCATCTCCCTATCTCAATGATGAACTTAATTGACTCACACTGACAACATCCCTCAGGTTTTTCTCACTAAAGAGGGCTTGGTTCACTATATCATAAATTACAGTTAGCCATAAAATATTCAACTATGATTGAATGGAATATAAAAGCCCATCCTAAAACCATCGCACAATCACCAACTCATCACTAGCCAATGTTGGTGAAAAATACTAAAGTTCAGTGAACTAATATGAATACTTCATCACCTAAAAGGATCCCTACTGTAAGTGAATACACTCTCTAGCATGGTCTAATCTAAAAGTATATGGAAAAAAGTAGTCATTGAAGGATGTATGGAGGCCTTCACATGCCATACCCTAATGAAGGTCCACCAATGAGATGATATCCCACCAATGATTGGTGGATCCATGAAGCATATAGGTGGCAAGATTGACCCTCCACTCTAGAGGCATCTACATATTCTTGAAGATTGATAACATGGATTTTATCCATGATTATACACCCCAAGGACCGCCATCCCCCACAAGGTGAGAGGATTCTACTACTAGAATTCCCACATCAAATTTTCCATAGTAAGGGTAGGTCGCAGATCTCCCTTTATGGACTGCATAAAGTGAAGCAAGCTATATTTTTATTAAGCATTGATGCCAATTGGAGGGAGAATAAGAGGTGCCTTTAGTAAAATTGTATAAGGTAATACTAGTAGATTATAGATCACCACCTCCAAAGAGTGGTTGTTTCCACCCTCCTAGAACACAACTTGAGGACATCATGATGACATAGCTATACCACAAACCATTTTTTTTGTATTTTTAAAAGCCACTTTTTGGTCAAGTGGAAACCAAATCCGAGATCCACATCATCACCACACATACCACATACCACATACCACATACCACATACCACATACCACATACCCCACATTAAGACCTATGACATACAACATTAAAAAATCAAAAACCAAATTCAAATTCAAAAATAACCTCCACATCACCTTCAAAACATTGCATCAAGTCACGAAATCCACATGGCCACCCTAGATAGGTTTTAATAGAAGATAGGATCAACAAATGAAATAAATGATAGGTACATAACCTTACTATAATGAGTAACACATCTCATCCTACTCCTAAATATAGTTCTAAGTGACAAGAAATATCATAATGGTCCACATGAGACAATTATTATTTCTCACTACTAAGGTCGAGTCGGGTTCAAGGTCTCATATCAAGAAGTAGAGGTTCTAGTATATGGAGTGTCAATTGCATGGTATAGAGGAAAACACCCTTTACTTTACAATTGGAATCACCATTTATCAGTAATCATTTCATTTAAAATATTAAATTTAGTTAAGTTCATTCTTATTTATATGCATAGAGATATCGAAGTCCAGTTATATGCATCACCATTCCCAATTTATAACGGCCTATACTCTATAAATTTCCTTTGGCACATCAAGTAACTATGATCTGACCTTTATATCCAGTATCAGGATGTAACAATTCATATATAATGATTTGATTAAATGAACTACCATTAACAATTTATATAAGTGCATAATTCATAAATTACATTTTGAATTCATGTAATTAAAAACCATTTAATGTTTCATCCCAAAGAACCAATGGTTCATGGATCAAAAATGGAATAATTGGTTAATTAAGGTTTCAACATCAATCTATATTAAAAAAACTATTTAATATTTATGTATAAACTTTATTAATCTAATTATGTTATCCCTATAATAAATGTTAACAAATTTCCATATATAATAATCAACACACTCACAACAATCATAGGAAATACACGTGATTCATGCAGCAATATAAATATGGAATAGAATAATGCATGAAATGTGAATACTTAAGTGCCTAATATGATGCATGATATGAAACCCCCTTTCCATACTAGGTTAGGGAAAAAATTACATAATAATTATATCAACAATAATAACTTCATAAAATATGTGTGTTACCTAATGGTGAAAAAAGTACAACTATAATAGGTACAAACTGATAGCAACATTAAACCATCCTAGGTCATTTGGGTTTCCCTTGTATGTGGGTTAGATACTACCATGAATAGGATCATTACCAAATTCTTACACTTTGTTAGTCTCCTATCTAATACCCAAATAGGAAGACAAAAGGGAAAAGATTCTTTCATACCACTTTGTAGCATCCTGCACTGAAATCCACTAAGTGGTGCCCTAAGATGGTTGGACACAAGACCTCAAGCATGCCTTTCTATATTCCAGAGGTGGTAAACTAGTAGGGAGGTCCTTTGGTGTATCCATGGGTGGACTATTCCCTCATGGATCAAAGGTTAGCACAAAAATAAAGAATCAATTGAACAACAAAAGTAGTAATAAATAACCATAAATAGAATAAATAAATCATCCAAATAAATAAACAGGCAGAAGCTAAATCAATATATTATACAAAAATGATGATGATAATGTCATGTAGCTATAACAAAATTAAGTACATGGTATATAGGGGAAACAGACATATACCACATGCTAAAAAATAAAAAAATAAAAAAATATTCCTCTATTAGCATCATGAGCATAGGATATTTCCTTTTCTCCCATAATCCATCCTAACATGGAAAATCAAACATAGAAATCTAGACACTTCCCTTTATCTTCTCCTTTAATAATGTAGTCTATTAGGGTACCATGGGTGGCCCGAGAAGGGTGTGATATATACTCCATATTCCACCATCAATGGTGTCTATAAAAATATATTATGTGTATATAAAATTAGAAGTGTGCATGTACGTAATAAAGGTAAATAAATAACTAAATAAAACATATCGATCCAAGCTTCTCATGGATACCCAACCAACACTACCTACTTCGGCCTAAGCCATATGTCTCTAAACAAAGGAGAACATGTATAAATATGATATGGGTGTAATAATGGGTCATCATAAATCAATAATCCTCATAATTTAATGGATAAAATCCTGATCCCATCCAAGTTAATATGTAAAAAGGAATCCCAAGTATTTATCCAGGATCTCTTTAAAAACCCATCACTATAGAGTCCATCCAAGGAGATCCATAAGTGGAATCCCAAGTATCTCCATTAGGATGGTTTAAGCATGAACCTATAATCCCATTCTAGGATCTCATATAGGGTATTGAGTATCAATCGTGGCATGGAATAACCATATTTCCACCGACCTCGTCCAAGATGACTCCCTTAGGGAACTGATATCACTCATGGTTTGGTAAGTAATATTACCAAAAATCACATTCAATGAATTATTTCAAGAATTCAAGATCACTTTTGGTGTATTTAAAATTCATAATAAGTTCTAATTATAAAGCACAATGATCTTGTCTAAGGTATCCTTAAATCGGGACCCTTGTATCACCCACAAATTGGAAGAAAGGTATGGTTTATCTATCAATAAATCATACCATTTCAACAAGTAATTAAAACCATAAAAATTTAATAATGTTGTAAAATTCACTTAATTTAAGTAATACAAGTTATAACATAAATAAAATGGGGCTAAATCATGTATAAACGTTTTCCTTAAATCACTTCACATTTCGATACATTTATTACAAGAAAATTCATACACTATTGTTGGTCGGATTAGGACACTCAAGAGGGGGGTGAATTGATTTCATATAATTTTTTTTAAAAGTTTACTTAAAAATAATCACCCAATTAAAAATAAAATAGGCCAGTTAATCAAGGTAATAAGATTATAATAGTTTGACTATTGAAACGAATTCTAAAAAGATTGATTAATTCTTAGTAGTATCAATATGAGATATTTATACAACTTTTCAAACTACTCTAATAAGGAAAAATATTTATAACTACTATCCAAGACTAAATATAAAAGTAAAATTTAGTTTTCTGAAATATAAATTAAAACAAAGAAAGACTAAATAGAAACACATAGTAGATAAAACAAGTGGTTCAACCTCAAGCCAAGACCTAATCCACTCCACTTTGTGATCACCTGCCACCAAGTAGTTTATATTAATAAACTTGATCCACCCCCTAGATCAGGGTAAACAATAGTACACAAGACTGTCCAGATCACAATACCTATTCTACTATTCTATGTGGGAAAACAAACAACCAGGTCACACCGGACCTCTTCCACTGTTATATGTGGGTAAAAAAGGTGTAAAAATATATTCGAGTGTGGATATCTTGTATCCTCCAATTTAATTCAAGAGACATTGTGTGTTATAATACAGACTCACACACTGCTCGAAAGGTAATAAAAATAGTATACAGTAGATAAAAAGTAATGAGAAATGATTATAAATCCTCTGAGTGCTATTTTATGCACCTCTGGACTTGTAGGATGTAATAGATTCAAATTTTTAGTCCTATTGTGAAAAACAGAGTATCACAAGTCTCATGCTTTGGTTTCCAGTTCGATGTTATGTTCTTTGTAGATCTTGTTCTTCTCAGGGTTGCTACTACCAGAATGTTTGAGATTATAATCTACATCAGTTCAACCTTCATAAAATCAAGAGTTCTTCATGTGTTCTTCATTGTATATGTTCTTCTATCTTGCATTCGGTTCACTTCACAAACTTGCTTGTGCTTTTTGGATCTGAGTCTCGTGCTTTTATTCTTATTTTAGGTTCATGTATTGAAACAGATAGGAAGCATGATTTCTACACCTCATACCTCATACTTTTTATTAACATGTCTACATAGAAACATTAATTATGTCAATTTCATTTAAATAACTCAAATATGACCATTAGAAATAAATTTTAAATTAAATTGAAAAATATAGAAAGTAAGGAAAAATTTCATAGTATGTCTTGAAATGGTTTCACTGGTTATGGTGTCAGAGCCACGGTGTCTGGATTATGGTGTCTGAGTTATGGTTTCAGAGTCACGGTGTCAAGGTTACGATGTTAGGGTTATAGTGTTAGTGACTTTTCCAAAATCCAGAACCAGTGGCAGACTTACGGTTTCTCAACCTTAGCCAAATATCTGTAAACTTTATTAAGAAATAATATTCACATAATGTATTATAATTAAGCATTAATGTAATAAAACATTATAGAACAATATCAAACATAGTTTACAAGATTCAAACATGATTTGTGAGATTATTAATCATGATATTGTAAAAATTTATTCCATGAGTTATAAGCATTTAATCATAAGGAAAACAATAATATATACACATGATTTGTGATAGATTAAACAAGGTTAACAAGATTTGTGAGCATTAAAACATTATTAACACACGAGAAGGCCAAAAATTGTAATTACTAGCTATTAAATTTACTTCTAAGTAAAATGATCATAATCCTTTAAAAGAGTCACACCTATAGGGATGGATCATGCTAATGCAAATTCCCCACGATAATGATTCATTGGTAGATAGGGTCCCGCTACACATGAGAACCACATTTAATTTAATTAATTAGGCATTATGGAGGTGATGCTGGGAATTCTAGAGTATAAAATAACGGAACCCGATAAAATGTAATGAGACTTTATGTAAAATTGATATAACACTTACCTTAGGTTTGTAGATGACCCTTAATCCATTGTCGACCTCTGAATCGAGCTAGAATGAGAGAAATTAGAATAATATATGAAAACCATGAAAATAGGGCATAAGATCTTACACTAAAATAGTAAAAAAATATGGTGATATAAACGATGGAAGGTAGGAAGTGGAGTGGAGATATTACTGATAAGGATCCAATGATATGAACGGTGGTTGATTTTGATATCGGATGGGGGAGAAATGGAAAATCCTAGATTAGGATTAAGTAGGAGAGATCATGTGGGAGAGGGGTTGTCTACTAGAGGTGAAAAGAAAAGTGGGCGAGGGTTTATAAAATTTAAGGTAAAAAGGGTAATTTAACCTTCACAAGAGGGGTTCATGGTTTTACCTCACAGTTGGAAAAATCGTATGTCAACTATATGAAAACTACTACCTAAGGATCCCCCTTGCGTGATCAAGGCACAAGATTTGACTAACCATAAATAGTCCGGGAAAAACCCCTCTAATAAAAAGTTTGTAGCACATTCACAGGTGTGAAACATGGGTTTCATGGTTAGGGAAAACCATATGGCCCTTGTAGTGCACTGAGAACCCCTCACAGTTGATTCGTAGGGTTATCGCTAACCATGTGTTAACCGTGCACCCCTGCAGTGCACTGAGCACCTCTCACGATTGATTCACACAGTTTTACCTAACTATGATCTAACCTTTTGGCTCAATATGCCTCTCCAAAAAATGGATCCCCAGTCTTATAATGAGCCCCATAATCTCCCGAACCACTTCTTAGCCTTTTTATCACATTAAAAACATAAAAATAAAGGTTTTTAATAGAATAATAAGTGTTCATACCTCCTCTAAATGTTGGGATGTTAAACCCTTGAGATCCCTAGGGACAAAAAACTTGTGTGGGGGAGAAGAGGGGTAAAATACCTATTGACTTGTGAGGGAAATTTTTGAATTATTGAAAAATTTAAACACCCAGAAAACTTATATAGTTTTTCTTCATGGTTAAGAAAACCATGCGGCTACAACTACATCCCAAATTTTTTTTCTGCATAGTCTCCCAAATCATGAACCTCACACTAGAACTACCTAGGCCTTTCATGGCCTCCTAGGGTGCTCTGCATAGTTTTAAAAACCATGTGGAAGCTGGGAAAATGGCTCTATAAAAAACTACAGAGCTAACCACATGCTTTCCGCACAGTTTAAAAAATTGTGTGCAAGTCATGCGTCAAAACTTAGACACACAAAGGAACTGACATGGTTTCACCTAGGGGCCACATGGTTTGGACTTAACCATGAAAAAACGCATGTGAAAAAACTATACACAATTCAAAATAAACTGAAAAGGATACTTGTGAAGGGAGGCACATGATTTCCCTCTAACCACAGACCTTAACCATGCACAAAAGGAAGACCCTAAAAAATTTCTAAGTTCTAAGAAAAAACTCTATGGAAATGAAACCCAGACATCCAATCCACCAAATAACAACAAAATAACAACATATTGACATAGAGGTTTTCATAAAATGGGTATGGTTTTATATCCATCAAACATACCCATAACTTTATACAACCATGTTCACTAAAAGATATATCATATACATCATAGGAATACCTATATAATCCCATTGTTTATGACACTGAGTGACCACCAAACACGGAACATGTCAATATATTATAAGTCAACTCATATTTTCTTGATAATATAAAATATATTGAAGAAGTTGATGAATACATCACATGTTATTCATCTAACAAATGAGAACACCACATTCCCTCATCTAAGTAGTTGAATACATCAACTGTGACATAACTAAGCATATACAAGAATTTATTTAGTCTAATTCAATCAAGGTCAATATTTCTTCACTTATCATGAAATTTTAAAATCCTACCTTGGTTGTTCTCCAACTAATGACATGATTAGTAACATACTAAATCAACCCCTGATTAGCTAAATCAATTTTTACTTGCATAATAATGATATCAAATTATAAAGGTTTTCATTCTAAGTATTTTTATAACCTTAAGAATAAGGATTGATAATAATCATACACATTTATGTATATCAATTACTATATGAAATTCCATGGGATATACTTTAGTGGGTCAGTTTAAGAAATAAGTCACTAATTATTAATATATGAATATATTCTTCATGCCTCATATACAACCCATTACAATGAGTACACGATTATATTCATGTTAATCTTTACATGTCATCACAACCCATACTACTATGTGATGATAATTTTATGAAACCTGACTCTAGTAACCCAAAGTCATTGTCTACTTTATTATAATGATACAAGATAAAAGGGATTTCACCATGAAGTATTGATCAATTTAGCAGTCTTGAGAGATTGTATGTACACAATATTTCCATATTACAATGGAAAAATAAAACATAACATAAAAAAATTTATTGCATCCTTGAAGAACATTCAAATATTCCTACATCATATCCTAGGGAAAGAAAAACATAATAAAGGGAGATCTCAAAATTCTCAGTAAGGGAAAGCATACAATGGAAGCTATTATGAGTAAATAAGGCATAACAATATGGAAGAGTGAATAATCAATACATATTACTTTTAATCAATAACTTGAGCATAAAATAGATACATGGATTAAAGTAAACACATGTATAATGATAATTGAATTATCACTAAAGGAAATTCATAATATCAGACAATCATGATTTTACCATAAAGGCCTCATCTAATATACCATGAATATTATATTCAAGGCCTTGGATAAGACACTTTAATTATATGGGTTGGTATACACCAATTACTAAACTAATGTGGCCACTTTTTTTGTCTCATGATACATATTGATGAATATATGGGCTATCTATAATTGATCCCCACCTGTCACTTATACAGTCAATGAATTTATCATAAATTTAATGATAAATATAATACATAATTAGTATTCATTATCTATCAAAAAATATCCTTATTGAATTAAGAATATTAAACATAAATATTTTCTCATAAATGAAATAAAATATTTCTTTAATTAACATTTTATATTGAAATGGTATATGGTTAAGACAATACTGAATTTATCCATGATACTGAAAATATTTACATGAAGGAGAAAAATAATTTCCAATGAATATTGGAGAGTAATAGAGGACATCATTAAAATAAAGTTAATTATCACAAAATAAGGTATAATACAAAAATCAGTAAAGGATGATAAAAGACCATAAATTCATCACTGATAAAGGTTTGAAATAAATGAACATATTTTAAAAATTAGAGTGGAAAATGGAAGTGAGTCTTTAAAAATAAATTTCCATGAAACTTTTGTAACTTTGCTGTAAAAAAAATTTATAATTCATTTCAAAAATTATTTTCAACTTTGTTCGTAAATAAGACCTTTTTATTTTAATATAAAAAATAAAAATTCACAAAATAATGGAAAAATTATTTTATTTTAAAAATCATGGAAACTTATAGAGAAATATTTACAACGAATGATGTCTATAAAGGTTGGAAAATATATTCATGCAGTGTATATTAAAAGAAAATTCCCTTCATACTTTTTTAAAGATAGTTAAAAACAAATTGTTTAGAAAAAACTTAAAAATATTAATTTTAAACCGTAGTAAAGAAAGTAAAAGGTGTTAATTTTTTTTATGAATCATTTAAAAGTATATATAAACTTCCATTAAACAATTTTAATAAAATTGGTATGGAATAAAAATATTCCTGACTTAAAAGAGGAAATAAGGCCAGTTTTTATTATAAAATATTCATTCAATCTTTGAGCGCCCAAGAGAAAAAAATTTAGAAGAAATAAATTTAATCACCTAAAATAACCAGAGGATAATAAAATATATGAAGTTAAAGAAATAAATCGAAAATAATTATTCCAACATAATTTTAAACACGAACAATCCTGAATAAGAGTGAGATTGTAAAATAAACCTTTACAATATTAATAGCTTTTGAATCAAAACCCCTTAAATGAGAAAACATGAATTTAAAATTAAAATACCATGAATAAATTTTATTTCATGATATAATATATAAAATTGGTAGTTTAAATACCATACAAAATAAATTTGGTGCATAATATAACATACATCTCAATGAAGTGGAATTGAAATGAAAAAAACTTACCTTATATTTTTTCTTCGTTAGAAGCATTATATACTCCTAAATAAGAAATTTAAATTTATTAAATATTTTATTAATAAAAATTTTCATCTATATTTCACTTTTATATCCCCTTTATAACCATTTGGAATTCATCCATTTAATAGTTTTTATTTTTGTTGACCACTTAAGTTTGTTCAATCAATTTCTCTAAAATTACTTCAGTATATGGACCATGGTTAAAGGTGTTATGAAATGGTTCAATAACCTAAATAAATTTAAAAATTTCATGAATATAATTTTTTTTCATTAAATAAAATATTATAATCATCCATTCATTTTGTTAATATAAAAATGAATCACATTGCTTCTTGGAGGTGGTAGTCCACACTTACGCACATACAACGTTATCATTCTCCAAAAGATGGAAAAGTAATAATTTAAATGATATATTATATTTAAAAAATAATAATTATGTCATCAATATCATATATATTCATTAATTTCATATTTATAACCATCAAAGTAATGTGGTGATAAAAAATGAATTACATTGCTACATGGAGAAAGTAGTTCATATATACACAAGAGCGATGTTTTCATTTTGCATAGAATGGAAAGGAGATATAAAATGGATATACCATTAACATAAAAATATCTAAATATAATTAATATACTAGTTTAATTATTTTAATATGTTTATTAAATATTTTTATGAGGTGTAAGAAGAAAGGAACCTGACAAATCTCAATAAAAACATCTACATATTCTTTTGGTAACCTCCTTTATCTTACACCTTAAAATTTTTTAAAGTGGTATTTTGGTGATATAAGGAACTCTAGGAAGTGAGAAGAGATTTTGGGAAGATATAAAGGTGAGGATTGGTTGCAATAAATTTCTCAAATAATGTATAGAATAGAGGATAGGGGTGCCTATTTATAAGTGAGGTGAGTGACACACCTGTAATTATTCTTAACTATTAAATAATTGTTTCTTACTCAAGGATAAGTGGAACTTGAATAATTCAATTTTGAAGATATGTTAATAAGGGTTGAAATCATATCATCCAATAAAAATTAAGATGAGATTTTATGACCCTATCAAAAAGTTTTTATCCTTAGTTAACATGTTTTACCCTTTTACTGTGGTGATGATATTTTTACCATGGTTACTATTTATAATGACCAAAAATGAAATTAAAATAACAAATAAATTTTAACATCAAAATTATAAATATTTTATCCATTTTCATGATTAAATTTTTATAACTGAAAAATATTAATTTTAATATAAGTGTGCAAAACACAATGATTTTTTTAGAAAAACGTGTTTTAAGAATAAAAATAATATTATAAAAAAATTAATATAATACTAATTAATGTGGAATAAATTAGATAATTTTTAACCAAATGAATATTATTTTACTTTAATACTAAATAAAAAAATGATGGGACTTTTAAATTACTTTACTTAATGAAAAAATGACAATTTTTTCAAAAAATAACATTTTTCACTATTCACCCAAAAATTAACTATTTTTGAAAAATCCCAAAAATTCACCCTAAGATAAATTTGACTTTATGAACTCAAAAAAAATATCCATTTAATCGATTTAAAATTATAAAATTTAGAAATTTTACTTTTAAATATAACCCTGAAATATTTCTATTATAATAATAAAATAATAGGATGTACATTGGGCAATAGTCTAGGGATGAAATGTTTTTATAAGATAATATTAGGTATTAAATCCTTACCACCTTAAATAGTTTTTTCCTCTAAATTTTTCTAAAATTCAATTTATTAAATAAATAATGGTAAACCTTCCTCGTAGTTTCTTTAGGCTCCCATGTTACCTTTTTTAGTTTATGATTTCTCTAAATAAACATCACCATGCTGCTTATCCAATCCCATAACAATTTATCTCCAGTGTAAAGAATATATATTGGATATTGCTCGAAAAAATACCTAACAATGGTTCTTTTGGGTTGATTTTTTTTGAAAATGTTTAATATTGTTGATGAAGGTTGGTTTTCAAAGTAGACATGAAGAGTGAGCATGACTGTCTGATTTGATCTCGTGGAGTGTAAATGTTTGAATTGATCTTGAAAATAATGAATGTCAAAATTGATCTCATGCAACATGAATGTATGAACTTATATCATGGAGCATGAATTCTTAAACAGATCTCGTAGAGTGAAAATGTCAAAACTAATCTCGCAAAGCACTATATGATTGTCAGAAGATCTCATAGCGAGTTCATGTGAAGAACACATGATTGTTAGTTGATCTTATGAAGAGATCATGTGAAGTGTGTAAAGAAGAAAATATGGAAATGAAGAAGGTTTCTCCTGGTCATTAGAAATAATTTTACTACATGATTTTCTTTGGATCTTGTGATGGGATCATGTGAAGTGCCTAAAGACAATGATGATGATCACACAAAGAACTTACAACATGTAGAAGGTGATCATGTTTAGTGCTTGTGACATGTGATAGGTGATCATGAAGAGTGATCATGAAAATTTCACATAACGGACAAATGAGGTTGTCGAATAGATTAATAAACATGATTTACAGAGTTAAAGTGGTGGATTTATTCCTATAAATACCTCCTAAGTTTTCCTTTAGAAAAAAGTACGTTTTCTTAGGTAGTTTGATATGAAACAAAAGTATTTCAACTGACCTAAACAAAGTCTTGTGTTGGAGTCTTGTGATCTGTATAATTAGTAGAAATTATTATGAAAGGATCTCTTGAAGGAGCCTCATGAAGTGATGTATACAATGTGTTTTTATTCACATAGGAACACCTATTGATATCATGTGATCCGTCTGAACTGAACAAGGTCTCATGATCAGTGTGATCTAACAAGGTCATGCAATCTATGTGATTTGAACAAGGTAAAAAAATCCATGTGATCTGAACAAGTTCTCACAATCCACATGAATATAATAAGGTCTTATGAAAGGGTCATGAGAATGGTATTATTCCCTAGGAATAGGCATACAGATCAAATTCTTGTAATCCACATGAAAACAACATTTCCTCATAGTGGATTCACACAATCCATGTGATATGAAGGGTGACTCATAATGAGGTATCATGGAGGGGTATTTTATAGGAGTCTTTCACAAAGGTGGTTGTCTTCTCACTTATGAAACAAGAGAATAAAGACACACATGATTGTAAATTAACTCAGAACTAATTTTTACAAGAGTCTACTAGAGAATTAGTGCATTCACTTCATAGAGAGAGTAGTGATATTTCAAATTGTGAATGGTTGTAAACTAGGAGGGACAATGAGTCCACTCCAAACATTATAAGAGTATCAAGATTTATTAGATTTATTACATCATAACATTTCATTTTAATACTCTTTGTACGTAGCTCAGTGAGGGCGAACCAAGTAAAATTGTCATGTCCTATGCATGTTTTAATTTGCATTTATATTGTGAAATGGGATGAAGAGATAAGAGTTTTTGGTCTAATGACAAAACATGAACCAAAGATACTGTTTTTTTATATCTCATACCCTGATTCACCCCTTCCCAGTGTATTTAACATAGTTGGGATAAAAATTGGTATAATAGGATAAGGTTAAAATTAGTGTTTCTATCTCGGTGGTTTTAATGGAAGTTTTTAATCATAAATGGATTCAAATATTTGATGGAAGAAATTTCTATTTGAGGAATAATCAAATGTATAAATACTTAAAATCATTAGGTATGGGTTTATTTATAGCTATGATGTATGGTATTTATGCTAGTGTGGATAGTTGATTTTTATTAGAAGCTGAATTAATAGAATTGGATACTAATTCCAAATGAATCAATGCCTTAGGAGGAGTTTTATCAAAAAAATATACATGAATGTGATGTCATCTAAGCCAACACATTCCATGTAGGAAAAGCTACTAAGTATATATGAAGGTGATTCAAACATTATAGAAGAAAAATTATATGTTCTATGGAACAAATATGAGGATCTAAAAATGTACCTCAATGAGTTTGTAGATAAATTCTTTGACTAGGTAAATTTTATTTTAGAATACATGTGTGGTATTAAATAAATTGTTGAATATTTAAAGATATTAATCACATCTTGAGAATACTTCCACCTCGGTTCAATCCAAAAGTCTCTATATTAGAAGATAAATACCCAAATGAGTTAACATTGGATAGGTTACACAATACTCTTGTCGCATACGAGATGAGAAATGATGATAATGAGTCTGTGAAAAAATGTAAATCTAAGTATGTGAATTTCAAGGCCATGAATAAGCACACTATAGGGGATGGTTAGGAAGAAGAAGTGGAATATGATGTCACCTCATTCCTTTCCTCAATTCTATTAAGAGGAAAAGGAAATCTCAAAGGGAAACTTCCTCTAGCATGACTTTGTTGTGGAAAGGTTGGAAATATTGTAGGAAAGTTCCCCAAGAATTTCTAAGATTTTGAAGAAGATTAAGTCAAAATTCCCATGAAGCCATCTTTAGCCTATTTGAAACGTACGAAAAATGTGAAGTGAAATTTTTTCAATAAAAATAATCTTCTTTCATAAGAGAATGAAAAATATAAAAAAATGAGGTAGAAGAAATTTAATACTTCAAGGACCATAAAGATGATTTATGGTGGAATTTGCAAGTAATCTCCAGTCAAGGGAATAAATTGATGATAATGAAGGAGAAGTCAAAGAAAGAGTTGACCATCAGGTTGAATTAGACTCTATGCTTGAGGAGATATATATTTAGAGAGCCAACATAAATAAATACAATAAGGTGGTTAATGATGAAAAAATCAATATATAGTATAAGAAAGAAGATAAATCTAAGATTATGGATGTAATTTAAAAGCTCAAATCTAAAAATCAAAATAAATCAGATAATTTCATTGATTTTAAAATAAAGGTTAAATAACAGACCAAGTTTATCAATGGTCTGAAAAACATAATAAAAGATCAAGTTAAACATATTAAAGAACTTGTGGATGAAGTTGTTGGCCTATAAATAAAGTTGAAGGATCAAGAGAAACTATTAACTCCTGATATGATTTTTGGAAAGTGGGTTCCACTGACAAAAAAATGTTAAATTACAATTCGAAGGTATAGAAAAATATTCAAAGGAATTTATGGAGAAGAATATGTCATATCAAAATGACACTTCTATTTTAAGAGTTGATCTTAAACAAAAATAAGTAATGGTTGATGTCAGACCACAAACTCCCACTATGAGGTTGAAGATTAATTTGGGCATGAATCAAAATCATAAGATTCATATAACTCAAGGGATAATCGGTGGTGAATAAATGATACACATGAAAAAACCTCATATCATGTGTTATTATTGTGGATAGGTGGGGAATTATAAAAATGCATGTTCAATATCCAAGAGGTATTGACAAGATAAAATGAAACAAAGGTTTCCAAACAGAGTTCAAAATTCTTTGAATTCTATTGATGGTCATTGTTTTTGGTGTGGATGATTCAGACACTTAGATATTTCTCATCAACAATTCAAAGGAAGGTATTGAATCAGATCCAATGAAATTGAATACAGCACCCCAAGGTAACATTGAATGAGATAATAATTAAAAATAAATTTTTATATTTACAAGAGGAGGTTGGACCATCATACTCATAAGAAGATCAAAAATACCAGTCAATATAAAGTAAAAATCCAAAGACATAAATAAAAAATAAAAGAGTTGTGAAGATAGTAGTCATAGATATTTCCTTTAAAGTATTAGGTTTCACTAAAATATGGATTATTTATAGTGTATAAACCTCCCATATGGCAAGAAATAAGAACCTGGTGATAGGAATTAGGTATGACAAGGAAAGTGTTTTAATATTTGGAAATAATGAATTATTGAAGATCATTGGCTTGGGGAAATCCTAGTTTGGGGGTAAAGACATGAGACATGCATATTTCTTGGTTATTAAATGTTTCATTCACAACTTTCTAAGTGTTAATAAATTTTTTGACTTAGGGTATGTTATAAAATTTAACAAAAATTTGTGTATCATAAATGGAAAACATGGAGTAGTTGTTTTATAAGGAAAGTTCATGAAGAGGAATCTATACCTTGTGAGTGGAGAAAAATATATATGTTTCCTATCTAAGGAAGAAGAAAACCAACCGTTAAATAAGAATCTTGATCATCTTATCCAATTATCCTTGTAAAATCTAGTAAAATGTGATGCCGCTTTAGATCACCTTAAGTTGTCATGTGATCATAATCATTCATGTGATGATTTTTAACAAGATAAGATTACTCAAAAGACGAATAAGGAAAGAGACCCAAGGTCAAAAAATGTTATTGAACTAGTAGATATTGATGTATGTGGACCTATTTCACCAAGAGATATTGATGGGAAGATATATTATTCCTTCTCATTGATTATTTTTGCATAATGGAATGGGTTTTAATTATCACCCGCAAGTTCAAGGTGTTTAGTTTCATAATATGTTATCAAAGGAAAGTTGAAAAGATGCTAGATCAAAAGATATAAAAGTTACAAAATGATAATGGAATAGAGTTCAAAAATATCCAAGTGAAGGATTATCTTGAGAAACATGGAATAAGGAACCACATTTTAGTAGTAAGAGATCTATAGTAAAATGGAGTAGTTAAGAGAATAAATTAGATTATCAACAACATGACAAGAACAATTCTTATCAAGAAATACCTTCTAGAGAAGTTTTGTAAATAAGCAGTGTTGACATTAGCATAAATTTATAACAGATACATATTGCGTCTAAAGGAAGAAAAGACTCCATACAATCTATAATATAGAAATAATCCAACATTGAATTAATTTCAACTTTTCAGGAGTAAGTGATTTATTATTAATAAGGAAAAATATAGGAAGTTTTAATACCATGGAGATGAAGGGATATTTCTTGGTTACTTAGGAAAAATAAAAAATATAAATTCTTCAATAATTGGTTAGGAAAAGTTATAGTGAGAAATGATGTTGTTGTGGTGGAAAATGATAAAAATATTCAACAAATCCATGAACAATATCTAGATCATAGTGATGAAGAAGTGATAATATTAGGGGGAGTGAAAATAACTAAGGAATATTTATAATAATATTGAGATGATAAGAAGAATAAAAATGTAAAGAAACCAAAGAGTTGAGCCAAAATTTAAATGTATAATATCATCAGGGATCAGAAATATTCAGTACAGATGATGAGGATGAAGACTCTACAACAAGTATATTTCATATCACAGGTAGATTCAAAGTGTTAAGAAGAATCATAAAGAGATGATATTTGGGTTTAATAAATGAATGAATAACTTTAATAAATAAAAAATAATCAAATATGGGAGATTTTTTCAAGGCCAACATATAAGAATGTCATTGAGACCAAATGGGTTTTCCATAACAATATGAATAAATTAGAACAATAATTAGAAAAAAATCATGAATAGTGTGAAAGGGAAAATACTAGATAGTATTAATGTTAATGAAACACCTGCACCTATTGAAAGGCTTGATATAATTCGATTCTTCTTTTTCATAGCAGTGTAAAGGAAATTCAAATTTTTATAGATAGATGTTAAGTTAGAATTTATGAATGGGATTATTGAAGAAGAAGTTTATATTAAACATCCATATGTTTTTCTCATTCATAAAGATGATAGAAAAGTTTTTTAGTTAAAGATGGATTTATATGGGTTAAAGAAGGAACCAATAGCATGGTATTCATGGATTGATTAGTATTTGAAGAAGCTCTGTTTCTAGTGTGGTGGAATTGATTATAATCTATATGTTAATAATGAGGGTAATCAAAGGATGATATTTTTGGTATATGTCGATGGAATAATCTTTGGTGAATCAAATAAAGTGCAGTGAAAATAGTTTACAAAACTCATGAAATGTGAGTTATAAATGTCAATGATGGTGAGATAAAAAATTTCCTTGGTTTATATGCAACACAAGAAAGTAAATGGATATTTATTTCTCAATAAAAACATGCCAATGAGGTTCTAAGAATATTTGGGGTGGAAAATTCCAAATAAATGACAAATCCAATTTCTACATAGGTGAATTTATCAAGGGTTGATGGAGGAAAAATAATATATATCACTGAATATAGACATATCATTAAAATTTTGTTACTCTTAATAGTGACATGAACTGAAATTTTTTTTCCAGATGCCAGGAGGCATATTATCAGAGAAATCCTAAGGAAATACACTTAATTGAAGTAAAAAAAATAATCTGGTATATTAAAGGAATGGTGGATTTTAGTTTACTATACAATGAAAAATATCTACAAGAGTTATTAGGATTTACATATGTATATTGGTCTAGTTCAATAGAGGATCTAAAGTTAACATCAGGCAGTTCATTACATCATGGTGGACTATGTATTTATTAGATAAGAAAGAAACAAGATTTCATTTCTTTGAGAACCAAAAAAGATGAATATATTGTGGTTACTCAGCCTAGAATGCAATTAATTTGGATGAAGCAATAGCATGAAGATATTAGAGTTGATGTGAAATCTATGATCAGAATCCATTATTACAACTCAAGTGTTATAAATCTTAGTAAAAAACTAGTTCATAACTCAAGGACAAAGAACATTGAAATCAAATATCACTTCATCAAGCAGAAATTGGAGCATGGTCTTGTGAATCTAGAGTATTTACCTATCAAATAATAGGTTGTAGACATCCTGATGAAGGTGTTTCCCAAATAAGCATTTGAATTAAATTTAACAACTCTTGGAGTTTAATCAACTCCTCACACTTAAATAGTGTAGATGTGGAACCCCTTCTCTCTGAGGTATAGTGTGTTTCCCCCTATATATTGATATGTGTTATTTATCATGTTACAAACCAAAATAGAGTTACCTTTGGGTTTATTAACATAGGGGGAGAAAATGTCTTGATTAATATAGGGGAGAAGCTGATAGAGGGAGTAGTGAAACATGGGGAGTTTTAAATCTGGTGATACTAAAATTGGTCTATCAACTAATAATAATCATGAAAAGGAAATGAGGAGAGTTTAAAATCTAATGATGCTAGAACTGATCTATCAATAAAGAATAACCATGCAAAGGATTGGCCTTTGGGTCCATGATGCAAGCATTAGACATGTGTGGGTTAAGAATTTATATCGAAGGCCGAACTTGTTATATATAAAGATATTGAGAAGGTTTATAGTGTTAGGTTTAAAAATTAAGTAATTAATCAATGAAATTTTCATGATACTCTTATTTCTCACATTGATCTTGTCTCGTGTGGGCTTATAGTATGTGTTAAGGAAGTCCATGATCATTATCTGGGGTTACATAAGGCAAATGGTTTTTCATGCACGTGACTTGTTAATAGGTTGGTTCTTGAAGATTATCAGTGTTGGTTGCAAAACCAAATGGGAATATTTTTGGAAAAAATAACTCATAGTGGTTATTTTGGGTTCATTGTGATTTTTGAAAAGGATTGAGGTTGTTGATGAAGGATGGTTTTCAAAGGAGGTGTGAAGAGTGGGCGTGAATGTATGATCTGATCTCGTGGAGCGTGAATGTCTGAATTGATCTTGCTGAGAAAAAAATCTGAATTGATCTTGTGTAGTACGAATGTCTAAATTGATATCATGGAGCACAAATGTCTAAACTAATCTTACAGAGTGATAATTTTATAACTGATCTTGCGAAGCACCACATGATTGTCATAACATCTCATGGTGAGTTCACATGAAGCACACATGATTTTCAATTGATCTCATGAAGAGATAACATGAAGTTTATGAAGAAGAAAAGATGAAAATGAAGTAGGTATATCAGGGTCATTTTAAATCATTTGACTACATGATTGTCTTTGGATGTTGTGATGAGATCATATGAAGCACCCAAAGACAATGGTGATGATCACACAAATAAGTTGTGACATGTGGTAGGTGATCATATAAAGTGCTTGTGACATGTGGTAGGTGATCACACGGAGCAATTATGTGAAGCATGTATGAAGGATTTATGAGGTGTTGGAATGGATGGATAACCACTATTTTTGGAGTTAATGTAGTGTATTTATTCCTATAAATACCCCTAACTCATCCTTAAGAAAAAAGTTAGTTTACTTAAGTGGTTTGATTCGAAGTAAAAATATTTCACATGACCTAAACAAAGTATTGTATTGGAGTCTTGTGATCTATATAATTAGTATAAAGTCTTGTGATAGGATATTTCAAAGGAGTCTCACAAAGTGAAGTATGCACTGGGTGTTTTCTCACATAGGCACACTTGTTGATATCACTTGATCCACATAAACTGAACATGGTCTCAGGATCCGTGTCATCTGAACAAGGTATCACGATCTACATGATCCAAATAAGGTCTCACAATCTAGATTATCTGAACAAGTTCTCATGATCCACATGAATAGAATAAGGTCTAAAGAAAGGGTCTTGTGAAGGGTGTTATGCACTAGGCATAGACAGACTGATCAGATTCACACGATCTGCACAAACAGAATAGAGTCTCACGATGGAGTCACATGATCTGTATGATATTAAGGGTGACTCATGAAGGGGTATCATAGATGGTTCTTATGAAGGTGCCTAATTCAATGTTGGTTGTCATATCATTGAGGAAATAAGAGAATAAATACACACATGAGCGTGAATGAACTCATAACTGATTATTAGAAGAGTATATTAGAGGAGAAGTGTTTTAACTTCATAGAGAGAGCAATGAGCTATGAAATTGTGAATGGTTGTAAACCAGGAGGTACAATGAGTTCACTCTAAACTTTTTAGCAATAATGAGCTTTAGTGGATTTGGTATATCAAAACATTTCTTTTGTATGATCCTTAGATGTATCATAGTGAGGGTGAACCAAGTAAAATTACAATGTCCTTTTCATGTTTTAATTTCAATTTATATTTTGCAATAAGAATGAGATAGAAGATAGTTTTTTATAATTCTAAAACAAGATTCAAAGATAACTTTTTTATCTATTATACCCGGATTCACCCACCTCTTAGGGTATTTAACCTAATTGGGATAATGACTCTTTATAGTAATATAAATCAAGTTCCAATTATATTTCCTCAGAGGTGATCACATGATATGGTTTTGGCATGTAATTTTTCAATAACAAGATATTGAAAAATTCATGAACTTTAAATAGGTTGGTTTTAATTTCCAAATGATAATCCACAATTTCAATTCATTCTAAAATATCAAAAGGACTGATGTTCCAGAGGCTTAGTTTCAATTTCTTTCTAAACCTTATAACACCCTTCCATAGAGATACCTTCAAGAAAACATGATCCCAAACTTAAAAAATCTAGATCCTTTCTTCATTTATTATCTTGGAAATTTTTCCTAATTTAATATTCCTTGATATGACTATGAATAGTTTTCACTTTCATTATTGTATCCTCAATAAGTTCTGGGACTAAAATATTTTTTTCACCAAATTTATCCTTAAAAGTTTTTGTATGACATATTTTCCCATAAAAAACTTCATATAATTCCATTTGAATTCTTGAATGGAATCTATTATTATAATAAAATTCCACTAAAGGTAAATATTGATCCCAAATACCCAAAAATTCAAGTGAGTATGAGCTCAAAATGTCTTCTAATTTTTGTATATTTCTTTCAAACTATCCATACATTTGAGGATGATAAGAAGTTCTCAAATGTAGCTTCATGTTGAGATCCTTATGAATACATTTCTATAATTTCAATGTAAATTGTGGGACACAATCAGATATAGCCAAAAGAGGTGAAACAAAAAGCCTCACAACTTTATTGATATAGAGTTAAGAGAGGCACTCAAGTGGTAGATCCTCACTTATAGTGAGGAAATTTGAGGACTTGGTAAGGTGATCAATAATAAACCATATGAAATTACTTTATTTAGGTTTCATCAGAAATGTAGTGATAAATTCCATATTAATATTATCCCACTTTCACATAAGAATAGGGAGATATTTCATGACTCCTTTAGGATGTTGTCTCTCATCCTTTACCTATTAAAAAATAAATAATCATGTTAAATAGTCAGTAATTTCTTACTTCATATTGTCATACCAAAAATTTCCTTCAAATCCCTATACGTTTTGGTGCTACTACACTATATAGAGAAATTTAAGATATGGACTTCATATAATAATTCCCTTTTCATATCAAGTTTAGATGAAAAAAATAACATCTTTCTGAATTTCAGAACACCATATTTGTAAACAAATTCTTCCAAATTACCCTGATTTACAACATTAATTTTCTATTATAAAACATTATCATTAAGTTGGGAATTTTTTATCTTCTCTAGTAAAGATACTTTCACAATTATTTGGAAAATGATTGATGTTTCCCCTTCTCTAATGATCCCCATATCCAACTTAACTAAATCCATGAATATAAGATCTTTGTCTATCCTCATTTTAGTCAAAACCCTATGTTATTTTCTACGCAACACATCCAACACTTTATTTTTC
Source organism: Viscum album (assembly GCA_963277665.1). Taxonomy (NCBI): domain Eukaryota; kingdom Viridiplantae; phylum Streptophyta; class Magnoliopsida; order Santalales; family Viscaceae; genus Viscum; species Viscum album. Next base: position 1,052,516,427 of record OY728131.1, on the reverse strand, counting down.
TTCCCAGGGTGGTAGTGTATTGAGAAATCATAATCTTTGGGTATCTGTAGCCATAACTTTTGTCTCATGCTTAGCACATTTTGTGAAAATATATATTCCGAACTTTTTTTATTCGTATATATCTCACATATTTCACCATAGAGATATTGCCTCCATATTTTCAAGGAAAATATTATGACTTTCATCTCAAAATCATGGGTTAGATAATGTTGTTCACGGATATTTAAATATCTTAATCTATAAGAAAAAACTTTATAATTCTATATAAAGATGTATCTAATTCCTTTCTTTGATGAATCACAATATATCACAAAACCATCCATCCTTGATGATAATTTCAATATCAGTTCATTGAAAATTATCCTCTTTAGTTCTTCAAAACTTTATTTACATTCTTTTTACCATATGAACTTAACCTCTAACACCCTATGACTTTACAATATACATACTTTTCAATAAATCCAATCTCTTTGATTTCTTGTGATACCTACAACCCCGAGCCTCAATTAGAGTAAGTAAAACTTTTATTTTAATAAAACTAAAATAAATGAATATTTTAATATTTCATTGGAAAAAAATTCTAATTTGATATTATGAATATCAAATTTTAACTTACTTGGTCAAAATAATCCTATAATGAATTTTCAAAAATTTCCTTTACAAATAAGCTCTTTTAAATAATCTAAAATGTAGTATTTAACAATTCCTATGTTTCTTTATAATATTATATTATAATATGTGTAATTAAAAATTTATTAACTATAAATTTTATTAAAATTAAGATAAGAAAATTTGGAGGTAAAAGGGAAATTTTTCAAAAAACTGATTGTTGTTCAGATTGTTTTTGTTTAAAAAGTCATAATGACTGCCCATTTTAATTAATTAAAATAATATTTAATAATTAATGATATAAATGAAGTTAATATATTATATATTTTAAATATATGAATTTAAATCCATATAATGATGATTACTAGTTATATAGTAAATGTAATATCATCTTATGCTTGAAAAATGCATTTCATGAAAAACCGTTTTTAACACGTTTAGCAGGTTTATTTTAAATTAAATTTTGACACTTATATGATTTGAATTTAATAAAATGTATCAGATATTTTTAATATTCAAAATTAATATCATGTAATTATTTCAAAATATTTTTTTCATGATGATTAGTAAAAATAAATATAAATTAATTAACATGGTTATGGGTAAAACAAGGTTTTGTATGTTACATGAATTTGTGTTAAAATTAATTTTACATATACATAGAATTTTTATTTGATAAATTGGATTTAATATTTATAATAATTATTTATAAATTATCTAATAATTATCATTTTGTTTTATGTTTAATGGATAATTTCCCTTGGTTAAAAATATAGTTACCGCAGTGAAAACTAAAATGGTAAAACTAAGTAAACTCAGAGAATAAGAGAATATCATGTTAAAAACCTGATTATTTTCATGTGGTGGATATTTTTATCAACATTAAATTCCCTAAAATACATTATTTATCAATTTTTGAGGTACTTGGGGTGAGCGTGACTTTCCATTATTGAATAATTTTGGGTATTTACAAAAATGACACTCATCCTAAATTATAAAAGGGAACTCCCTCCCCTCACTTATTCACAACTATCATGCCCTTTGGACTGAAAAAAACCTTAAAAAATCTCTCAAAAACATAATTATCCATATTCTATATCTTCTGGGTTTCCAAAAATACCAACCCTAGTGTCCTTAAGAGGGTATCTAAAGGAGGTTTCTCTAAGAGAAGGTAATCATCTTAACAAAGCTCTTTCTTTTTCTTTCTTCTTTTACAAACTTCAATTATGTATTAACACTTATAAAATAGTAAAAAAATTATATAAAATATAATTATATTTTATTATGTTTGTGTAATAATATTTATCCATCTCTTTCTCAATCAAATGGGAAACAAAGTCGCCGCTCGTGTGTACAACGTACTACCGCCTCACGAACTGATGTAATTTGTTTTCTATCACTAATTGACATGGATAGTCATAATGATGGAAATAATGAATATATATAATAATTATTATATGATCTTGATTATTAAAAAATTATATATCATACACTTCCTTTCCCTTTTATCCCTTAAGGGAATGATATCATCGCTTGTGCGTACATATGGCCTACCGTCTCCACAAAGTGATGTGACTCATTTTCAATGTCCAACTATAAAGAATGGTTTTAAAAATGTATATAATGATTAAATATTATATATATAACATTAATATATTTTTATATATTATTTAACTATATCTTATACACAATAATAAAAAATTTCATGACAAAATATGTATGAGAAAACAAGGCAATTAACACCCAAAATAATGAAAATAATGAACTATTACTAACATGTAGTAAAATGTTATAAGAAGATAATATATTCTATTATAAATATGAATATGTTTATTTTAAAAATTAATAAAATTATTAAAACCATTATACATGAGGTTAAATCATGTTCAACCGAAGGGAAGCACAAGGTAAAGGATTTCATATCAATTTCCATTCCACCAAGACATATTTGTTAATATGCACCTATTAACTTTTATATAGTGTATATAATAACCCTTTGATATATTTAAAATTAATAACTATTTATTAATGATTTTTAATGTCCCAATTTATGTTTATTATTTCAACGGTTTAAAATTTGAATGTTACCAAAGAGGTACAAATCTATTTTACAATCTCACTTTTTTTGGGATTCGTTTTACTCTTATTGAAGGAATATTATCATTTATCCTTCATAAGATCTAATAATTTTACTATATACTGGATATTTAAGGAGTTTAAATATTCCCATCCAACTTTTCCTCACTTTAATACTCTAATCAGGAAAATAAATATTTAAAAGAAAAACCAATTTTATTTTTCTTTAAATTGGATACATTTTTATTCTATGTCCATATTTTCAAAAAACGTTTTACAAAAGTACTTTTATTTACTAATTTTTTTTATTAATTACATTTTAAGTTTTAATTTAATTCTAAAAATTAGTTTATAGAAAGATTTCTACTTTTTTTTTAAAAAGCTACATTTTTGAAAAAAAATCAACAAGAATGTTTTTAACATATAAAAGATATTAGACTTCCCTGACATTGTAACCATTTTAAAAATATAGATTCTTATACAAATTTTGAATGGTTTTAAAAATAATAAAATTTTATGAAATATTTTTTTAATATATCATTTCCATTAACTTTATTATTCCAAAGGACTTGATTTTATTACAAAAACCTCTATTCTTGATGAACCACCGATCACCTTTCATTTCTTGATTAATTTTATGATTGTTAACTTTCTCTTGAGAAAATAAATTTCTTATGATAAATTTAATTTGAAATTAAAATTCTACTACATATATATTATTTGTATCATGGATATGATTATTTTCAAAATCGTATACCATTTTTACATATAGTTTTTACTTTGAAAGTTATTTTATCATCTGGGGAAATATTGATAAATCCATATTCTTTACTAAATACAGATATTTTTTGATAAGGAATATTGTTTGTAAATCAAATATATCATTTGATATATGAAAAATGCTTTGGACATGAAGTGATGGGTGGGTCCTGAAATTATATATCCCCTCAATGCAATAGTAGGTCTCATGAGAAAAATCGGTTAACCAAATTAAATGGGGTTTACCCATAGTTTTAAACTATCTTTTTAAAGTTCTTAAAAGTATAGATATCATGATGTCTTAGATCATGACATCTAAAATTACGCATTTACTTCATTTATTATAAAGTTATTATTATCCATGATATTTTTTCATTGATATTATCCATAGATGAATTTTGTGATCAAGTTATTAAATGGAATGCGTTTTTAGTTATTTAACTTGCCATATTGATTATGCCTTATCTAATTATGATAGTCATGTTATTTATTAGATGTAATGTGTGTTTCTTTATTTAACTTACCATATTGATTATTACTTATTGATTCATGATAGCTTCCACTATATATAAAATTTACTGAGTATTTGATCTCACCCTTATATTATTCCTTTCCCAAGGATATGAAGAAGAATTCATTGAATAAGTTCACAGATGTTGAATGTTTTCGATTACTATGTTTTATATTTTATCCCCAATGTAAAATGGGTATCATGTATGTATATGGATCTCCAAGAATACTAAAATGATTGGTCCTTTTGGATTTAACCCCTTATATCTATTCCAATTTAATAAATTAGACACCAGATCTGGGTTAATAGAGTTAGAGTTGTTATAGTTGGTATCAGATCAAGTTTAGTAGAAACATTGGTAACTATATTAAGGAAAACATAGATCAAATGACATAAAACTAGGTCATAAATTGAGAATAAGTATATAAGAACATCCTCAAATTTTCATAAGGTAGATATTATGTGTTTTTTATTAGAAATTAATTATTGTTTGGATACCACAATCGGTTTTAGTTTTGGAATAGATGCATCTAGGGGTAATAACCTAAAAAATAGTTGGGTGCCTATATATTTGAAATCATTCTAGTTTATAGTGAGTGTGTCCTTATCATGAAATTGGTTTAAAACTCTCGGGGGGAAATGATTAAGACAATTAAAATTTTATTTACAAACTATTATGAACTATTTGAATATAGAGATATCCCCAAAAAAACAAGTTTAAGATTTTGAGTTTAAAAATGCATAAATTTTAGATTTATGTTAAGTGTTGCACTAGATTTAGAATTATCCCTTATGATTTAAAATTCATAATTTTATAATCTAATCTAGTATATTACATTTTTTAGAAATATTTACTATAAGAAAGAAGGGTATTAATACTCATAGACAATGTAGAGATTTCCCAACTAAGAAATCCAATATAGATGGTACTGGAATTTAGTATATCATGGCTATATTATGGTATCTTAATCAAGTTATGAAAGATAAGTTTTCCAAAATGGAGCAAATTTTTGTTCTATAGTGTGATTATCCTATGTTGGACCACTTTATGTGACCAAATCCCCCATCATTTAGAGAGACTACTAATCCAGTTATTGTTGAGAAATGTATTAAGTCCCTTAGAAAGATATTTCTAGCCTTGGGATGCGATGAAAAAGAAACCTTTATACTTGCAATGTATTTTCTCAAAGGTGATACTGATCAATGGTGGTCATTGATCCAGAATACTAGGGAGGAAGAGGAAATAGAACACATGGAATAAAAATATTTTAAACAAACATTATTTTAAAAATATTTCCCTCATGAGTAATGAACTTAAATGAAAAGAAAGTTCCTTATCTTAAAGAAAAAAAAGAATATTTTTTTGTGGATTATGAGGATAACTTTAAAATACTATCCAGGTATGATACAGATTATATATGAAATACAGAATGCAATATTTACCATTTTATTGAAGGGCCTAAGCCATGTCTTTGAAGGTCACTCGTCTCTCAATTTTTTTTTTCATATGATGAAATAGTTTTATGTATCATCAAAAAAGAGAAGGAATTTTATATATCCTATATATTCAAAGGGAATAAAGAGAAGAAGAGGGTATAAGATAAAAAATGAATAAGGGTAAGTAGATAAAGAAGGATTTTACCACATGTGATAATTGTGGAAAGAAACATCATGGTACTTTCTTGAAGGGAATGCGATTTTTCTCTAAGTGTGGAGAGAAAGTACATCAAGAACATAGATGAAAGGGTAATAAATAAACCTTTAATGTTAAGTGTTTCAACTATAATAATATGGGGTACTATGAAAATGAATTCCCAAAGAACCAAGGGAAAATACCTTATAAGAGCTAAGGGATCAAGGTCAATATTATGTTGTTACTACAGCTGAAGTGGAATGATTAAAGTGATTGTGTATTTGGATTGAATAATTATGTTGTAGAAGTATTTTATCAATGTTATTCTAGTTATAAGAAACATTAAATAAATAAGGATTCTATTACTATAGTTTTCCTTTAAGTATTTGAAAACATATACTGAATAGTCCTGATAACTAAGAAAAGTAAGGTGATATTTTTAGAGAACACATGATTAAGGGAAATATAACCCTTAAAATGTTCCTAATGGTGAGTTAATGATGTTTAGCTGGGATAAATATATGATTTAAATTGATGAAGTAAATGGGATAATATTGATGACCTCAAAACTAAGTAGTTATTTAATGACAATGTGGTTTATGTTATCTTTGATGGAGTTTACAAAATTTTAGGATTTATGGAATATATTCAATAATCTGTTATTTTATTTAAGGAATGAATTGAGAGTTAAATTTTTGAATCATGAATGTTTTAATTAAGGGTTATAGTAATTTAGGTTATTAAATTGTTTCAGGAAAATAAATAATCAAGTTATTCACATATTTGGTTTGTGACATTATGATATAATTTATATTGTCTGAGGATAAATTTTTGATAAAATGTTTTAGATTTATGGGTTTTGAATTTATTCAGACATATTTTGGAGGAGTTTTAAGTATTAAAATGGAATTGTATGAAGCATTGTATGGTAAGATATGTCATACACCAAATTATTGGGATAAAGTTGGTGAAAGGAAACTTATATGCTTAGAACTTTTTGAAGATAAAATAATAAAGGTAAATACTATTCAGTCTCATATTGAAGTAGGTTAAATTAGGAAAAAGTGTTATGCCAAAAATCATAGGAAGGATTTGGAATTTAAAATGGGGGATCAAATTTTCATGAAAGTATCTACATGGGAGGGCATCATAAGGTTTGATAAGAAGGAAAAAATGAGCCCTAGTTACATCAGACCCTTTAAAATTCTAGAAATAATTGGAACTATGGTTTATTGATTAGAAATGAAACTAAGCCTCTCTAAAGTACATGATGTGTTCCATATATCATTGTTAAGTAATTTTATGCCAGACCCAACACATGTTCTCACCTATGAAGAGATATAATTGGAACTTGATCAATCTTACGCTGAAGATCCCATCTAGATTATTTATACTAGAGAGTAAGTATTGAGGAATTATATGACTCGAATGGTAATGGTACTTTGAAGAAATCATAAAATGAAGAAAGAAACTTGAGAACCAAAGGATGTTATGAAGAAAAAATATTATCTTTTTTATAAATTAATATCAATAAATTTTTGAGGATGAATTTTTTGTTGGAGAGAAGAATATAACACCCCAAGACTTTACAACATATTTCTTTTTAAAGAAATTCAATCTCTTTGATATCTTATAACACACAGAACCTCAAGCCTCAATTATAGTAAGTAAAAATTATATTTTAATAAAACTAAAAAATGAACATTTTAATATTTCATGGCACAAAAATTCTAATTTAAAAGGAAGAATATCAATTTTTAACTTGGTCAAAATAATCCTGGAATTATTTTTTGAAAATTTCCATTAGAAATAAGTTTTTTAGAATAATCAAAAATGTAGTATTTAAAAATTCATCTTTTTTATTTATAATATTTAATTTTAATATTTTTAATTAAATATTAATTAACTATTAATTTTATAGAAATAAATACAAAAAAATTGGAGGTAAAAATGATATTTTTTAGAAAACTATTTATTTTTATATAACTATTTTTGTTTAAAAGACATAATGTCTATCCATTTTAATTAATTAAAATGATATTTAATGATGAATGATATAAATTAAATGAATTTATTATATATCTAATGATATGAATTTAAAATATATATAATGATGATTACTAGTCATATAGTTAATATAAAACCATATTATTATTAAAAAATGCATTTCTTGAAAGACCATTTTTCGATATGTTTTTCAGGTTTATTTTATATAATTTTTTTACTTATGTTAGTTGAATTTAATAAAATGGTTTCATATCTAAAATCAAAATAATTAATATTATGTAATATGGTTAACTTATTTTTTGGTCATAATGACTTGTAACAATAATAATAAATTAATTAACGTGATTAAGGTTAAAATGAGGTTTGGCACGTTATATCCGCTTATGTTGAAATTAAAGTTATGCACATATAGAATTTTTATTTTATAAATTGGTTTTAATATTTATAATCAATGGGTACAAATTATCCAGTAAGGATCATTTTATTTTAGGTTTAATGGATAAATTACTTAGTTTAAAAAACTAGTTACCATGGTAGAAACTAAAATAGTAAAACTAAGTAAACATAGAGGATAAGGGAATAACATGTTAAAAAATGTTTCTTTTTATATTATAGAGGTTTGGATAAACCTTAAATTCCATTAAATATGTCATTTATAATTTTTTAGTTACTTTGAGTGATATTGACTTCCTATTATTGAATAGTTTTGGGTATTTACAAAAATTTCGCTCCTCCTCAATTATAAAAGGGAACTCTCTAACCTCACTCATTCACACATATCAATAAATTTTTCTCAGAAAAACCCTAAAAATATCTCTAAACAATAATCAAACAAATTATATATCTATTGGTCTTCCAAAAAGACCATTCATAGAGTCCTTAAGTGGAGATCCAAATTTGGTTTCTCTAAGAGATGGTAATTATCTTAATGAAGATCTTTCTTTTTCTTTTTCTTTTACAACCTTAAATTATGCACTAAAAATTACAATATAATAATACAAGTATCTAAAATATAATTATGTTTTATTATGTTTATGGAATAATATTTTTCCATCTCCTTCTCCATCAAATGGGAAATAAATCCATTGCTCATGTGTACGGTGGATTACCGCCTCACGGATTGATGTAATTTTTTTCCATCACTAACACACATGGATAGTCATAATGATAAAAATAACGAGTATATATAATGAATGTGACATGATATTTGTTTTTTAAAAATTTTATATCATCCACTTCCTTACCCTTTCACCCATTAGGGGAATGATATCATCGCTCGTGCATACGTATGACCTACCCTTTCCATGAAACAATGCGACTCATTTTACATGTTTAATTATCATGAATGGTTTTAAAAAAGTATATAATGATTAAATATGATATTTATAACATTAATAAAATTATTTAGATGATGGAAATATATCATGTATGCAATAATTATAACTTACATGATAAAACACACATGATAAAACTAGGCAATTAACACCCAAAAAAATGAAAATAACGAAATATTATTAACAAATAAGTGGTAATATGTTATAAGATAATCATATATGTTATTATAAATATTAATATGGTTATATTATAAATTAATAATATAATTAAAACCATTATACATAAGTTTATAGCACATTAAACCAATGGTAAGAATGAGGTAAGGTATTTTGTCTCAATTTCTATTCCATTGAGACATATTTGTTAATATGTACCTGTTAAATTTTATTTGGTGTATATAATACCAAATTGATGTATTTAACATGAATACTTATTTATTAATAATGGTTAATTTTTCAATTCAAGTTTATTTTTTCACAGGGTTATAATTTGAATTTTACCAAAGAGATACAAATCTATTTTACAATCTCACTTTCGTTTAAGATTACTTTTACTCTCATTGAAGGAATATTATAATTTATCCTTTATAAGATCCAATAATTTTATTATCTACTAGATATTTAAGGAGTTTAAATGTTTTATTCCCACTTTTCCTTTATCACTTAAATCATGCAAAGAAATGATTAAAATAAATTCAAATTTTATTTCTCTTTAAATCAGATACATTTTTCTTCCATGTCCATGTTTTTCAATTTTTTTTTACAAAAGTAATTTTATTAATCAAATGATTTATTATAGAAATTTTAAATTTTCATTGAATTTTAAAGCTTGTTTGAAATGAATCCTTCTAATTTTTTCTAAAAGGGTTGTTTTTGACAAAAAGTCAAAAATAATGTTTTTAACGTATATGGAAATAACAGACTTCCCTGCCACAATAACCATTTTACAAAATGTTTATTATTATACACTTTTTCAATGGATTTACAAAGAAAAATATTTTATTAAATATTATTTTAATATCTCTCATCCATTACCTTTATTCTTCCAAAGGAAATTATTTTATTGTAAAAACCTATATTCCCGATAACCTGATGGTCACCTTTCATTTCATGATTAAATTTTGTGATTATTCACTCTCTCTTGATAAAATCACTTTCTTGTGAACATTTTTCATTAAAAATTAAATTTCTCTTAATATCTATATTTTTTATATCTTGTATATGATTATTTCATAAAATGTATTCCATTTTTTCATATGGTTTTTTATTTTGAATTTTTTTTAATTAATTGGGGAAATATTGATAAATCTATATTCTTTTATCAATACAGTTATGTTTTTATAATGTATATTGTTTATGAATTAAATTGATCATTTGATATATTTGGAATACTTTGTACATGAAATGATGGGTGGGGACCAGAATTATATAACCCTTCGATGTATCAGTATATATCATGAGACAAACCAATAAGACTAATTAAATGAGGTTTTACCCATAGATTTAAACTATCTTGTGAAAGGTACTGATAGTATAGATATCATGATGTATGAGATCATGACATCCAAACTTAATAATTTACTTCATTAATAATTCAGTTTTTATTATACATGAGATTTTTTCATTGAAATAATCCATAGATTAATTTTGTTCTCAAGTTATTAAATGACATGTGTTTTCAGTTATTTACCTGTCTATATTGATTATGCTTTATCTAATTATGATATTCAAGTTATTGATTAAATATAATGTTTGCTCAGTTATTTACCTTTCCATATTTATTATTCCTTACTGATTCAAGATATATTCTTCTATACGTAACCCTTACTGAGAATTTGAGATCTCCCTTATTTTGTTTCCTTTCCCTAGGATATGAAGAAGAATTTATGGAATGAGTATAAGCATGTTGAATATTTTCCATTATTATTTTTATATTTTACCACCAATGAAAAATGAGTATCATGTATCTATTTGGATCTCCAAAACTACTAAACTGATCAGTCCTTTGTGGTTTGACCACATGTATCTATTCCAATTTAATAAAGTTGAAACTAGCTCTGTCACACCTTGATTTTCAATTTCTATCCTTTGTTTCAAAACCACTTTTGGTTCTTGGTTTTCTCTTGGTCTCTGGGTATTCTGGGATTAGATTTTGGTGTCTCCTTTTTTATTGATCTATGATCTTGGTCTTGGGGGTATTGGATGGAAATTTTCCTCTTCTTTTGTCAAAGGGATGGTGTGAGGTTGTGGTGTTTTGGATTTGGTTTTGTGACACTCCTAGTGGCACCCCTTGTGGGGAAAGTTGTTGAGGTGGTTTATACCCTTTAGTTGGATGATTCTTGGGGTGGAAAGGTGGTTTTATTTTGGGTATTATTTCCCCTATCCTTGACCATCATTCACACTTAGGTTTCCCTTTTAGATCCCCTTGGAATTGGAGGCAAATAAATACTTTTTGGGTGGCCAGAATAGGTCACACGGTTTGGCCGCATGGTTTATTAAATCGTGCATCCAAACCGTGCAAGGTGTCCAGGTCATTAAAAATACTTTTGAAATTAAAATATTTCCTTCCTGGAATTTATCCAAACTCTCCCCTTTCTTCCACCATTCGACCATTCCACCATGGAAGCCTCACAAGATCCCCAATGATCCCATGGATCTCATTTTTAGATGGGATTTTGATGGGGAAATTCTAAGATCTCTTCAAGTAAGTGCCTCTATCTTTGATTTATCTCCATTATTTAGGTTTTCTTCTATTTTATTTTGAATTTACTCTTGTCAAGAAACTAGGGCTTCGTACCTAGGGTTTTTCCTTGAGGTTCTTGGTCTAATATTGAGGTTTTAGGTTGGTTTTCAATCCCTTGTGGTGCGGTGGTGGTGCAGTTGAAGTTTTGCACCAACATTTAAGGGTTTTGACAAAAAAGGTAGTTGATTCCATTGTGTATGAAATATTTGTGAATTAGATTTCTATGTTTATAATATTTTCATGTTTATCTCATTTTATTATTTGTGAAAAAATTGTTTTTAGTGGTATTCGTAAAGAAAATGAAGTTTAAGTGCCTTTTTTTGTAAAATTTGGGGGTTTTCATAGAAATCTTTTATTAGTTCATTTGGGGATGCCCTATAACTACTTTGTTGATTTTATTGAAATTTATTAGGGATTAAAATCATGTTTTGAATGTTTATCTTCTTTGTTTTTTTTCTGTGAAATTTGGTTTTGGGTGACGGTTATTATGTAAATGATTTTTGGGTACCCAATTGGTGTTAAATTGGGAGTTTTACATGGATATTGTATGCGATGCCTATTGGGGTTTTTTATAACTCATGTAATGAGTTTATAGAAATGTTTTGGATGCTGAAAATTCTGTTTTTGGTAAATTCGAGTATGCACATGGTGTTCCAAGTGGGGTTTTAAAGAGATTTTTGTGTGCAAAACATTGTTAGCTTTTGTGAAGTTATTTTATTGAAAATCAAAATGTTTTTTTGTGTGTTATAAGTTGTATAAAGTATGTATGTATACTGTATTAGTTGTATGTGATCAGTAGTGGTGTTTTTATATGCAAATTGATTTATGTGGCATGCTGAAATCGTTTGAGCACAAAGGGGGAAGCCTGGGTGCCTAGGTGGGCAGAAATGCACTAGTACGACTAGTGATCCCGATGGGTTTTTTCCCTGTTTCACTGAGAAAATGGATAAAGAAAACTCTAACTAAACTATATGGATGATGTTTGGGGACCAATAGGTTATGGGTATGTTCCCTACTAGTGGATCATGCACGGGAAAGGATTTGTGACATGGATATTTTACATCGAGGAACGAGGTACATAGGTCCCGAGACTATCTAGTGCCTAGGGGTGTTCTCGGTTTTGGTGCTCATTGGATTTATGGTATTTAACTTTTTATTAGGGGTTTTTTGATTTAAATTATATTAGATAACATTTATTATTTAAATGTGTTAATATTATGAAAGTTTTAGTTTGAAAACTATTTTCAATAGAAATTTTCATTTCTTAGAATTTATCATTGCTTTTCTTTACATTTTAAAACTACTTGCTTTTTCACCTTGTATTGCATACTTCTTGGAATCTTTGGGCGGTATCCTATTGGTCTTAGTGTCACACCCTACTTACACCCCTTGGGTGTAAGTATACTTGGTCATGTTTGACATAGGTAAAAGAAAGGCTTTGGGTGATGGCAGTTCAGGGTGTTAGTTCCCATCCTTGGTGTAGAGTTGGGGAGATGACTTGTGGGTGATGACACCTTGTCACGTGGAGTACTTGGGGTAGATTTTCTGATGTTTATTTGTGTCTTTTGACCTCTTGTATTTTGTTTTAACTTATGTATTCAGTTCTGGATTTTGTATAAACTAAGTTTGGTATGAATTTTTCAGATTAAGTTTATCAAATGTTTTTGATGTTTTATGTATCCATATTTGGTTAAATCATTCCCAAACCAAGATAAATGATACTTGGGCACTTGTTCTAGCCCATGAGGATAGGTAATGGCCTTAGGGCCTTTTCACAGGTCGGATTTGGTGCCAGTTTTGATGGCGGCCATATTCGGTTCGTGACAAAATGGTATCCGAGGAGGTTCGCTCTTTGGGTCATGTTATTTGGGGAATAATCGGGATAGACCCGAGTTAGGATTATCAGGACTTGAAGTTCTAGTTATGGGTAGTGTGCCTAGCCATCACACCTCATGATGGGATTAAAGTCTCTTGGGGAAGTCATGATTTATCTAAGTCCTTTGGTTTTCTTGGTTTTATGATGATTAGGGGAAATGAAAAGAGAGTTGGGCTAATGGTATTAGTGAGCTAGTAGGGCCTAGAAAGCCATTTGGAGATAGGGATATTTTCCTAGAGCACTCTCTATGATGTTAAAGTGATTTTCATATGACCGCCAACCATATGTCCAAGTCACCCACCGAAATTAGTTTCCTCTCACATCGTCTTGTGTCTCTTTATTTTGGAATCTTGGAAACCTGGTTCTTAAAGAAACAATAACTTGAATTTAAGGAGTGTGAATTTTTGTGGAGTCATTTTCTAGTAAATTTAAAATTATTTTATTTCAGAAAGTGTAGAAATTAAATTTTATAATTTTTTCGAAAGGGTAAATTATGTGTTTACACCTCTTTTGAAGGTATGAATTATGTTAAAGGTGGTTTTGAAAATGTATTTCCAGTAGAATTTTCTAAACCATGGAAAAATGTTTTGAATTGAATTAAGTGTTCTATAATTTATGTATGGGGGTTGAAAGTGGATTTTGATTTGTTAAATACCGAGCATTTGAAAATTTTATGAAATTTTAGAACCTTGTTTTGAAATGAGAAGAGTTGAGTTTTTAATTAAATTGAGATTTATGAAATATTGTTTTTAATGAAATTAGAATTGTTTTGAAATGGGTTGAAATATTTTTAAATGGCTGTGAAAGGCATAAAAGTTAGTTTTTATTTAATTATGGGTGATTTTCTAAATTGGTTTGTGAGATGAAAATTGGGTTTTGATTTTACAGTTTGTGGATTTGAGAAAGGGAAAGTGTGGTTAAAATGTTTTGATTTTGAAAATAGGAAAGGTTTGGTTTTGGTATTGGTGTTCTCAAGGGTGACCACATGCATGGGTTTATATGTGAATATGGATGGATATGAGGTGGGTGCCCAGTGTGGCATGTAAACATGCATGTTTGAGGCTCATGAGATACCATCAGTAAATGCGCAACCCACCAACACTATTTTTTAAAGAATGATTTTGAAGGAAAGTGTTGTGTTTTGATAATTTGGGGTTTGGAGGTGTGGATTATGTGATTTCAGTATTGTTATTATGGGATGTTTCAAGTTAAAGAACAACTCTTGTTTGAATGATGTTTTGGGTTGGTGTTTCATTGATAAATTGGAATGAAGTGTTGGTCAGTGGTCTCTTTTGAGAAAAAGTTTGGGAGGCCAATGTGGTGGCTCCCCTATTGTGTTCAGTTAAGGTTTGTGGTATGTTGTAACCAAATTACCAGATTGGTTGGGTCCTTGGGTTTTATTATTGGCTAGGGTACTCCCCCATAAAGATTTAATGTATGATTCATGTTTGGCCTATGGTGATTCACCGTTGGATAATCCTCTAGTTGATCAACATAAGGACTTTATTCTTGAGATTTTGATATTGAGTTTACCCCTCTTATTTTTTGGTTATGTGGATTCCCTTATAGTGGGAGAGTGGTTGTGGGAGGTTGAAATAGACATTGGTTTCTTATGTTTCCTGTGTCATCGAAGGTGAATATAGTTTAGGGTTGTCAGTGTAGAATGATGTATTAAAGGGCCTTTGGGAATTTCATCTGTCTTATCGAAGAAAGAGTTCATTTAGGCCACCAATGTGAAAGATTTGGCCAAGAATGGCTGTTATGGCCACTATCTAGAATCGTGGGCTATTTGGGACTTAGCATAAGGTCCCTCTCCTTGTGTTTTCTTTTAGCCGAAATGGTCATGTTTGATGACGTCTTGCGATGTCGTGTGCTCATTTGACTATAAGGGTCAAGGTTGTGCAATCTTATGAGAATTTTTGTTTTGTTGGATGCATGTATCCCTTCAGGGAATTCCAAAATCTTGTGTTCTAGAGTAAGATGTTTCTATGTGTCCTTTCATTTCTCTATTTAGCATCCGAAGAAATAAGGGGTGATGTGTGTGTATCCTTTAAGCCATTGTTTTGGTAAAATGATGGTTTGGGGTAAAGTGGGTTTGAAATGTGTCATGTCTCATTGAGACCATCTGATATTACAATGTAGTTGTTTTTGGAACTTGAAGAAGAAGTTCTGTTCAGGGGTTTCCAAAGCATAATTGCGAGGCTGAAGATGCTACAATCCTTTGAGTTCCATCTATAAGCCCTAGAGACAAGCTAGCACGTAGTCAGGGGAAATACCGGAGTCATTAAAACCATTGGTCAAAGTCCTATCCTCAGTATGAGATATGAGAATATTTTAAACCTCTGGTGTCATCGTCTTGTTCTAATTTCACATGTTCGGTGGAAAGAGGTGGGAGTACCTTGTTCCCATGTCATATCTTGTGTTAATTCTTTTCCCCTTTGGGTTCCCTTGTATTTTTGGAGAAAAGTTTAAAATCTTGGCTAGGAAGGTTAAAGTGCATGGTTTGCGTGCGGTTAGAAGTAACCATGTTCCAACCCAGGGGACCGTGCGATAAGAGACAATAGCTACCACATGGTCTCTGCACGGCCGTGTTCCTTGAACAAAGAAATCGTGTGAAGTTTCCTCTTTGGAAAGAATGGTCCGCACAGTTAGCTCTCAGTTTCCCAAACCGTGCGAACCAACTATGCAGCCATGCCATCTCTTTAAAATTATGTTGTATTTTCGTCTTATCCCATACCAGTTAGTTAAGATGGTTGGTTTTTTTGGTTGGGATACCCATTATGTGTCTCATATAAGTTTTGTTGGAAAACAAATTCTAATGTCAGTCTACCCCTTATGTTGGGGAGACCGTTCGGGCCTCCTCCGATTGGTGTCCTCATTCTGTATCAGAAATTAAGTTGTCCCTGGTGGTGGGAAGTCCATATTGGGTCACCCCATATTAGTGACTTGGTTTTATCCTTGGTGTTTTTTTGGTTGGAGTTAGTCTCGTTCAAGGATATCTAGCCACCAATTTCTTACTTGGGTAAACATGGGATTAGAGCACGCCCAATGGTTTTGTTTAAGTAAGGTTTTGGTAGCATTATTTGGGTTCGTTGTTCATTTCAAGTGGATTTCTTGAGGGTCGTATGGTATTGTTTGAGGTGTTTTGTTTTGGGATGTGGTTTGAATGTGTTTTATCATTTTAGGTAAGTGGGGTAAATTTTGGTTTGTGAGAGTATTCTCTTCCTTTGTTTGATCAAATGGAGGTTTCTATCCTTTTAGAGGCAGGTGAAAACATAGCAAGGGAGTCCATATTAGTCTATCTTTTGGGATTTGTCTTTACATATGGTGTTTTCGTGGCTTTTGGGGGGCAGAAAGCTTTATGGTGGAGAGAATTGTCACACCTGGATTTTCAATTTCCATCCTTTGTTTCAAAACCAGTTTTGGTTCTTGGTTTTCTCTTGGTATCCGGGTGTTCCAGGATTAGATTTTGGTGTCTTATATGTTATTGATCTATGATCTTGGTCTTGGGGGTATTGGAAGGTAATTGGAATCCTGTTTTGTGAAAGGGATGGTGTGAGGTTGTGGTGTTTTGGAGTTGGTTTTGTGACACTCCTAGTGGCACCCCTTGTGGGGAAAGTTGTTGGGGGTGTTTTATACCCTTTAGTTGGATGAGTCTTGGGGTGAAAAGGTGGTTTTCATTTGGGTATTATTTCCACCTATCATTGTCCATCATTCCCCCTAGGTTTACCCCTTAGAGACCCTTGGAATTGGAGGAAAATCAACACTTTTTGGGTGGCCAGAATAGGTCACATGGTTTGGCCGCACAGTTTACAAAACCGTGTAGCCAAATCGTGAAAGGTGTCCATATCATTAAAAATACTTTTAAAATTACAAGTTTTCCCTCCTAGTATTTATCCAAACTCGCCATTTTCTTTCCCCATTTGACCATTCCAGCCATGACAGCCTCCCAAGCTCCCCAAACCTCCCTTGGATCTCATTTTTAGATGGCATTTTGATGGGTAAACTCTAAAGTCTCTTCAAGTAAGTGCCTATATCTTTGATTTCTCTCTATTATTTAGGTTTATTCCATTTTATTTTGAATTTCCTATTTTCGAGAAACTAGGGATTCGTTCCTAGGGGTTTTCCTTCAGGTTCTTGGTCTAATATTGAGGTTTTAGGTTGGTTTTCAATCCCTTATGGTGCAGCAGTGGTGTGGTTGAAGTTTTGCACCAACATTTAAGGGTTTTGACACAAAAGGTAGGTGATTCCATTGTGTATGAAATATTTGTGACTTAGATTGTTGTTTTTATAATATTTTCATGTTTATCTCATTTGATTATGGGTTCAAAAATTGGTTTTAGTGGTATTCGTAAAGCAAATGAAGTTTAAGTGCCTTTTTTTGTAAAATTGAGGTTTTTTCATAGAAATATTTTATTGGTTCATTTGGGGATGCCCTATAAATACTTAGTTGATTTTATTGAAATTTATTAGGGATGGAAATAATGTTTTTAATATTCATCTCCCTTGTTTGTTGCTGAGAAATTTGGTTTTGGGTGACTGTTTTTAAGTAAATGATTTTTGGGTACCAAATTGGTGTTAAATTGGGCGTTTTACATGGCTATTTTATAAGATGCATATTGGGGTTGTTTTATAACTCATGTAATGGGTTTATAGAAATGTTTTTTATGTTTTAAATTCTGTTTTTGGTGAATGTGAGTATGCACATGGTGTTCCAAGTGGGGTTTTAAATGGATTTTTTTGTGCAAAACATTGTTAACTTTTTTGAAGTTGTTTTATTGAAAATTAAAATGTTTTGTTGTGTGTTTTAAGTGGTATAAAGTGTTTATAGATTATATATTGGTTTTATGTGACTATTATTGGTTTTTTATATGAAAATTTATGTATGTGGCATGATGAAATTTTTTGATTACAAAGGGGGAATCCCGAGTACCTAGGTGGGAGGATATGTACTATTACGGCTAGTGATCCGGATGGGTTTTGTCCCTGTTTCACTAAGAAAATGGATAACAAAAACTCTAAGAAAAATATATGGATGATTTTTAGGGACCAATAGGTTATGTTTATATTCCTTACTAGTGAATCATGCATGGAAAATGATTTGTGACATAGATATTTTACACTGAGGTATGGGGTACATGGGGCCCGAGACTATCTAGTGCCTTGGGGTGTTCCCAGTTTTGGTTATCATTATATTTATGGTATTTAACCTTGTATTAGGGTATGTTTGGATGTAAATTACCATAGATAAAATTTATTATTAAAATGTGTTAACATTATGAAATTTTTAGTTTGAAAACTTTTTTCAATTGAAAGTTGCATTTCTTGGAATTTATCATCGTTTTTCTTTACATATTAAAACTGCTTGCTTTTTCACCTTGTATTGCATAATCCAAGGAATATTTGGGTGGTATACTATTTTTATTAGTCTCACAACCAACTTAAATCCATTGGGTGTAAGTATACTTGGTCATATTTGACACAGGTAAATGAAAGGCTTTGGGTGATGGTGGTTTGGGATGTTAGTTCCCATCCTTGGTGTGGAGTTATGGAGACAGCTTGTGGGTGATGACCCCTTGTCATGTGGAGTCCTTGGGGAATTTTTTATGATATTTATTTGTATATGTGGACCTCTTGTATTGTTTTTTAACTTATATATTCAGTTATGGATTTTTTATAAACCTTTTTTAGTATGAATTTTTCAGATTCAGTTTATCAAATGTTTTTAATGTTTTATGTATCCATATTCGGGTAAATCATTCCCAAACCAAGATAAAAGATACCCAGGCACTAATTCCAGATTGTGGGGATAGGGAACGCCCTTCGTTCCTTGTCACGATCCGGGTTTGGTTCTGGTTTTTATGGTAGCCATATTTAGTTCGTGAAAAGCTCTTGGTTACTGGAGTTAGGGTTGTTACATAACCCCTTTACATGTCAACTTGGTTAATGAGTTAGCTAATCAGGAAAATTTTTGAACAAAACATTTATAGTAACCTACTATCCTAAGGAAGATATGTATCTTGGTTATGTTCATTAGTGTATAACATTCTTTAACCACCTTTATCTTTAAAGGATCAACAAATATTCCATCCTTAGAGACAATATGGCTAAGAAAAGGAACTTCCTAAATCCAAAATTCACACTTACTAAAATTACCATATAACTCCTTCCCTCTGAGAGTTTCAAGAATGATACTTTAATGGATATTTTTATATTTATATATTTTCAAGTATACCAAGATATCATTAATAAATACCATAAGAAAATTATCAAAATAATATTTGGATACAATTTTCATCATATCAATAAAATTAGAGGGTGCATTAGTTAATCCAAAGGGAATTACTGTAAAATAATAATCTCTATACCTTGCGAAAATTTTCATCTTTGAGATATATTACTTCCTTACTAACAATTTATGATAACCATAACAAAGATCAATCTTTGAAAAATATTGATCTCCTTCAGGTTGATCAAACATGTCATCAATACAAGTCATTGGATACTTTTTATTTCTATTAATGGAATTTATTTCTCTATAATCAATGCACATCCTCATAAATGCATCCTTATTCTTAACAAAAAATAATATGGGATCCCCAAGTTGAAACTATAGGGTGAATGAATCCATTATTACACAACTCTTGCAGCTTTTTCTTTAATTCCACTAATTCCACTCTATATATTTTATAAGAAGTCTTATATATAATTTTTTTCATTAGGGATGAGTTAAATTGAAAAATAAACTTCATGAAAGTGTGTATTTATAGGTAACTATTTAGAAAAAACATTAATTAATTAATGTTCAATTGGTTCAAATTTTATTCCAAGGTTACCTTTCTCATCCATAGGTTTCATATGCTTTTCTTCTCTAAGAATTTCATTAAAAAGATATACTAGTGGTGGATCCATAAATGATTTAGATGATGAATTTTTCCCTCTAAAGGCAAGGGATTATATATCTCCATTTTGAATTATAATCTACTTCTTTTGAAAATAAATTTTCTCATTATACATTGAAATCCAATCCATACCATGAATTATATCAAAATCAACCATAGGTATAATAACCAAGTTTGAAAATAAGGAATATATATTTATCCTAATGGAGAATGAATGATATATCATTTTTTTAATAATATTTCCACTATGAGTATTTATTGAAAACTTTTGACACCCTAATATTTTATTATATAATTCTTTTTAAATAAATTTAATATCTTTGATAGCCTGTGATACACACAAGATAAAATAAAAAGATTATGAAAAGTATATTAATCAGAACAAATAAATTATGAAAAATATATTTTTATAAATTTATAAAAAAATTCATTAATTATCAATATATTATAAATGAAAATAAAAATCATTTGAAAGTAAAAGAAATATTTTTCTGAAAAACTATTTTTATGTGCATAATGTGTTTTTTAATAAATTAAATTAATAAATATTAGTGAATGATTTTAATGAAATTTATATATATTATATATTCAATAAATTGTTTTATCATTCATATAATAGTTTTTCTTGTTATGGGATAAGAATAAATATAGTTTTATACTTAAAAACTGTATTTTTTCTGAAAAGTGGTCTCGTCGCATTTTTTGTAATTATTTTTAAATTAATTTTTTCCACTCTTAGAAAATTTATTTGAAAAAATGAAATTAATTTTTGAAATAAAAACCTCAAAATTATCTTAGAGTGAATTTTTGATAAATTTTTGAAAAAAATATTTTTTCAAAGAATAATGAAAAATAATGTTTTTATTATGAATTATCTTTTTATTTAAATCATTTTCAAAGTTTTATTTTATTTTAAATTGGTTTTAAAAATTAAAATTAGTTTAATTGTATTATTATTAATAAAATTAGGTATTTTTAATCAATTTTATGTTTAATTTTGATATAAAAACATTTTATACTTAATAAAAAAATTTCTTTGGAAAATAACTTTTCATTATGTTTGCAAGTCTAATTTGAAATTAAATTCTACCAATTTTGTGAATTGAATTTGATAAAATATATTCCATATTTTTAATAATAATAATTAATAATAGGTAATAATTTCAACATAATTTTTGTTCATAATGAATAATAAAAACAATGAAAATTAATTAGTACAGTTATGGTTAAAATGAGGTTTTACGTGTTACATGCGCATGTGGTAAAATTAATTTTTAAAAAACATAATTTTTTTATTTGATAAATAATATTTAATATTTATAATCATTTGGTAAAAAATATCTAATAAGTCTTATTTTATTTTTATTCTTAAGGGATAAATTCCCTTGGTAAAAAAACTAGTTACCGTGGTGAAAACAGAAATGTTAAAAGTTAGTAAACTTGGAGGTAAAGGTAATAAAATATTTGAAACATATTTATTTTTTAATAGTGAAGATTTTTATGGAACTTATATTTCATCCACTCCATTATTTATCAATTTTTTAGGCACTTGGTTTGAGAGTGACTTTCCATTATTAAAATATTTTGGATATTTATAAGAATTCCACTCCTCACTTATAAAAGGGAACCTCCTTTCCTATTTTCTTCACACTTAATAAAAATTTGGTTTAGAAATTACTTGAAAAAATAAAATCCTTAATTCCATTAACACATCCTATATTAATTTTTTTGATTATAAAATCCTCTTAGTAAGGATTTTGGTGCAAACCTAAAGATGTTGTTCGAAGAAGAGGAATTGTTCTTAACCAAGTTTTTTAATTTTATTTCTTCTTATACCCACTTCAAATATTCTTTAACTATGATTAAATAATAACACATGTATCTATCATATACTAATATTTTATTATGTTAATTTCATAACCTATATCAATCTCTTTTTCTATAAAATGGGAAACAAAACTGTTGATCATGTGTACGACTTACTACCGCCTTAAGAACTGATGTAATTCATTTTCCATAACTGCCTATAATGGTTGGATATAATGATAAATTTAATGTATATATATTATATTTAAGATTCAATTATAATTATTTAATTATAATATCATATCCACCTTCTTACCTTATAATTAATTGGAAAATGATAATGTCACTCGTGCATACATGTGGACTACGACCTCCATGAAGCAATGTGATTCATTTTTTCCTTTCTGATTTATATAGATTGTAATAAAGATGGATTTATTGAATATAAACGATATTAATGATAGTATAATGATTCTTTAAAGTTTAATTTTTATTTACCTTTCTTTCATTCCATCTATGGAAATGTGAAAACAATATTTATACATACATACGACCAACCATCTCTATCAACGTACGATGCAATTATTTTTTTTCTCTAAAATTTACAGATTACTAAAAATAAAAATATAATGAATATATATGATATTTATATCATTATTAAAATTATAGATATTATGTAACCATGATAAAAGTAAAATAACCTAAACTACCAAACCAAAACACACATGAAAAATAAAACAATTATTACCTAAAATAATGATTTTAACTAATAATTTTTAATAAATGGGTGATAAAGGATTATAAGTAAATAATATATTGTATGATATATATGATTATGGTTATATAATATCTTTATAATAAATATATATTTATTATGTAATGCCCCGACCCCAGTTACCCAAAGTCGGTGCTTTATTACATAACATTGGAATGATACAAGGAATCATGTCTGGAAAGACCGATCAATTTAGTATTATTGGAAACAAGATACATACATAAGTTCAACAAGTACAACTTTAAAAGGAATACAACACTAATTTATTCCATTAGAAACATCCAACTCTCCTAGATTATTCATGTAAGTCACTCATAACTAAATTCTTCGTATCTTGGGAAAATGAAATATAAGAAAGGGGTGAGCTCAAACGCTCAGTATGGGTAAGAAATACAACTAAGATTACATAAACATTAGGCATGGTGAATAATTAAAAAAACATTCCTTTACAAATAATAAACATGAACACTTTATGGTAGGAATATGAGTTGAGTAAAAAATTCCATAATAAAACATAGTCATGGGTATTCTACTAGTCGAATAACCACATGAACCATCATTATTATTTTTATAATGAGGGAATGTATAATGCTGGAAATTCTGAAAAATATTGTCAAAGCCTCGGCCAAGACGTCTAAAAATGATTTAGGCCTCGAAAAAAACCATATATCAAATTGGGAAAGGCCTCATCCAATTCCACATCTAATTGTCTCATGAGACCTACCGATGCATCGAGGAGCTATAGCGGGCTCCACCCATTATATACTAAGTCTGATACATTATTCATATGAAAAGGTTGAGACATAACATAAACATTCGTATTAAAAATAGTATATGAAATGTAAATACTTTAACCATATACCATGAATGCTATAAAAATAACACATCTACAGTAAAACATATTACAAAACCTTCAATACAATATGAAAGATTTGTATCATAATAAATCAACTTCAAACAAGTTCAAAATCCATCAAAGTATGTTGACATAGATGAAATGAAAACTATTTGAAAGAAATACCTATTTCTATTTTGAAACCATTTAAGAGTCACATATTTATAAAATAAAACATTTATTTAGAAAATATTATTATAATATTGTAAGGGAATCTTCAATGATGTTATAATGGTGGAAAATACACGCACCCACCGTATAAGTTAAAAAAACATTCTTACCTTAATTTTGTCGAAAACGTCATAAAGTACTTTTTTTGGAAAATGAAAGAAAGATTAATTTCAAAAATTATAAGGTCAAATAAGGGTATAAATGACTTTAACCCATAGTCTAGTAAATATTAAAAATGTTTTGAAATACATTTTTAAGAAAACACAGATGTGGATGATAAAGAGATCCTAGTAGATACTTACGTAAAAACAACCTTGGATAATAAAGAGATTGTAAAATTAACCCTTACCTTGTACTTTTACTTGGTAGAGGGTGAATTAACCTCCTGTATAATAGTTAAATCATTGTTATTAAATTATTCAAAAACTATATACATAAATATGATATCATATATGATCCTCTAATACTTTTGTGTTAATAATATTTTAGTAGTATCATTGTTTCGGGTGTTAAATGATCTGTTTTATTTTATATGATCGGTTATATAAGCCATGTTTGTTACAAATAGGATGTATTTTATTAATATCTATAATGATATTAAGTTCTTATACATTATTTTTAATCATAAAATGAAAATTATTCTTGAATGATTAAGATGGGGAATGAATCTCATCGCATTCGTAGAGACAGTAATCCGTATGAACGCACGAGCGACAATATCATTATATTGATGGTGAAATCATATGTAATCAGATGGTATATAATATATAAAGAATAATTAACATGTTATATTTATTATTTACATCAGTTATAATCATTATTATACCCATCCAAATAATGAAGTGTTTGAATAACAAACTACACCACGACGTGGAGACGGTAATCCGTACGTACACACGTATGGTGACTTTATCATTCATATGATGGATAGAATAATTAATATGGTTATACCATTTCTTAATAACATCAAATTATATAGAATATACTGTATTTATTATTTTATAATGGAAACCACAAATAAAGAGAAAGTGGAAGAAGAAAAGAACTTGAAAGAGGTGATGAAATATTTACCTCTTCTTTGGGTTCTTTCTTTTGATTTGATAAAAAGGGATCCTTAGATTGGATTTATGACCAAAGGAATACCTCTATTATGATAGGATTAATTTTGGGAGGATATTTGGTAAGGTTTTGGCCGATCCAAATGTATTTGGAGGAGTGAAATTAAGAAAAGGGGAAGTTCCCTTTTATAAGAGATTTGAGGGTCACTTTAGGAAAAGCTTGAAATATTATTTTATAATAAAATAATTTTCAGTTTCTAATGGCTAAAAAATAAATTATTTAAAGGATAAGGTGGGTATGGGTCGAAAACTTCTCAACCAATAGGTTTTAGACAGGTTTATGTCACCATATTTACCTTATCTTTTAGTTTTAACTCTTAGTTAAATAGTTTGACATTTACCATGTCTCTTTGTATTTTTATATTATATAGTTAATAAACTTACTATAAACTACCAAGAAAACCCCAAGTAGTTCATTATTAATATATATAACCTTATCTAATTCCTTTTTCTGAATGTTAAATTTTTATGAATATTATATCAATTAATAATATAGTATTTGTTTTAAAAACTCAATTATGTCAATTTTGACACTATTTAGTATTTGATTTTTTTTGAAAGCCATTAAAACTTTATCACTTCGAATAAAATTTATTTAACCAACCATAACATGTCATATTAACCTATAAAATTAGTTTAATTCATCAGAAGTCTCAATTTACATTTATTTGGATATTTATAATATCAATTATTTTAATATTTCATTAATAAGGTAATTACTGCATCATCATTATGTCATAAATAAATTAAATTATTTAATGTCTAAAAATTATAAATACAATACCATTATGTAGGAAATATTTTTATATTTCTAAATAATATTTATAGTCTAATTTATATTGTGTGTAACCCTATATTAAAAATAGTTTAGTTATTAAACTTTGAATTTAAATCTTTTAACTCTTCTTTAAATAAATTAATAATAAATGTCATAATCTAATCCAAGTGGACCAAAGGAGAACATATTTTATTCCAAAGGTTGATTGGTCGAATTACACTTATCCAATATAATTAGGATATGTTTTAGGGTAATTATGATATCATTTTTACCCTTAATTACCCTATTTACTTTTAACCGTGGTATACAAAAATCAAAAGTTACTATTCAAAAAAAAAATATTTTCATCTTATTGAACCAAATTTTAATTACATATATTAATTTTGTCTCTCATATTTTTAAAATTCAACTCACATAAGTGGTAAAATTATGTTTTATGCAAATTTGCAAATGCTCTTAGAAGGTGGGTAAAAGACGGTAAAAAATTCAATAAAATTTTTATATATCTAAACATATTATAAAATGAATCCAATGAATTATATTGAAATTATATAGGTATTATGTTTATATGTTGACCGAAAATAAATTTAAATAAAATAAATAATTATTTAAATAAAAAGTCAGTTTTAACCAATAACGCAGTCTTTTACACTATTCATCAAAAATTGATAGTTTTCAGAAAAATACCAAAAATTCACCCTAATCTAATTTTGATATTAAAAATTCAAAAATAAAGTCCATTTTGAAAAATAAAATTTATAAAATCTCAGAAATGGGTATTACTTTTCATAACGGCTAGTTTGATTGGTCGCGGTGTGTTAGAATCTCGAAGTTGCATACAATGCAAGCTATTGCATTATTAAAAGGAAAACGTACCATGTAATATTGGGGTGCTACATATTATGTAGGAGTTTTAGACACATATGAAGGAAGTCAAACCTAATTTAAGGGTTTATTTCACTATCTCACCATTATTCTGGATTATTTTTGTTTATGTATCCATCAAGGAAATTATTTTATATTTCAATATTAAACCCAATATATTTTCTTATAATTTAGTTATTTCTATGAATTACATGTTTTCCTTTAAATTTACCCTCTCTAAGTACTCAAGGTCACACCCTAACCCGAAACTTTTCTATTATTTTATTTATCTTTGAGTTTCTATTTAATTTCATTAATTTTTTTGAATTTTTTTAAAATTTAAATGAACTGAATTAAAACTAAAATAAAATGAAAAAGAAAAAAAAACCAATATTCATCCCCATCCCCCATGCCTTGCGACGCGGCTGACCCCCCCTACCCTTCCACCTGTCGCGTGATACCAACCCCCCTACTGGACCTCTGGTCGCACTCCCTCCTTGCTGGCACACCCACCTTATCGGCAACCGCCTTTGCACTGAGACACCTCTATACCATTTTGGCACACATCGATCCACCCCAAAATTTTGTCGCATTGCCTCCTCCCATGGGGACTCCTCCCACGCATCGTCCTCCTGTGCGGCCTCCTCCGGAAACCCCTCTACCTTTGTCTCAGGTGAAAATCACCTTGGGTGAGAATTTACCTACACCCTTAATGTTTCAGATAGGGTTTTTTGTTATTTATTTTTGGTTATAACCTTGATTTAGGGTTTAATTTTATCATTTTGTGGTGTGATTGTTCTGTGATTGGAGTTTCACAAAAATATTTTGGAATTTAAACACCAAAGGTAGTCGGTTCTATTCATAAATGTTATTTGGTGGTTTATTTTTCTTGTTTAATTAATTTGGTAGGTTCTTTGATTAATTTTTGTGGTGCGAAGTTAGTTTTTAAATGGGTTTAATACATGATTAATTTTTAAGTAGCTTGTTCATAAGAAATGGGGTGCGTTTTTATGAAAACTCTTAACGTGTCATTTGATGGTGTTTTATAAATTGTGAAATTAATTTATTAAATTATTTAAGGGATTTTAATTTCATTTTGATGTGGCTTTAGCATGCGGTTGATTATTGAAGAGGGTTTTGATGACATTTTTGGTGAGGAAGCTTAGGGTGTTACTTAAATTATTTTATAAATTATTTTAATTGTTTATTTTAATCATATAAAAGGCGGGATCCGTGTGTGGAAATTTTTTTAGTGTGAGTTTTATTTTAAAGAGAGGAGTTGGAGTATATTTTTTAAAAATTTAAGCTTTGTTGTAATTCTTGAAAAAGTTTTATTAATTATGTAACTGATTTATTAAATTGTGAGTGTGATGCAAATTGTATTTGTGACATGTTTTCCATGAAAGGTGGGGTTTTCATGTGTTTCACTTAATTTATATTATTTTATGGTTATTGAAATTGTTTTAGTTTTGTTTGGAGACTTTCGTAGTTATTGGACTCCCTTTCATCGTTGTAGGGTATTTTGTTCATTGCGGTGTGAGTTTTGGTCATCAGCGATAAAGACCTATAGGTATATACATGGGTAAGCATGTATATATGTATATCTTCCTTGCACATATTCACTCATGGTGTGGGTAATATGTACTTGGGTCAAATGGTATATATATATATATGTGAAAATGTATATGCGTATAGGTGAAGTGGTCTGGGGATGCCATCGTTAAAAGCTACGTGTCTTGAGATATGTTTTGCTACTTAGTTTATTCTTATTTCCACGTCTTGGTTGTCACAACATCTAATTTAAGGTTCTTAATTGTTTAAACGGTCTCTGGTTATTTTTTCCTAATGCGTTGGACTGTTTGGTGTAATTTTGAGTCGCTGGTCCAAGGGTGACTCGCCTGCGTGTGCATAGGTAAGTAAATATATACATGTAGGTTCCCCAATTACATGTATATTCATCCATGTCATTGAATGTACATGTATGGGGAAAGGTGTGCCTATGTGTATATATAAAAATGCATTCACAGGTGAGTGGACACTAGTATATGCGTATAAACATACCTGTAAGGATCCTCAGTCACATGTTCATGGGCCATGAGAATGTGCACATAGGGGCTAGGTATTCTTGAATGTATGCGAAGATGCATATTCTTAGTGGGGGAGCAGTAGATTTTAGTTAGAAAGCGCCAAGAGCTGAATTGGATAGCTTGGTTCCACCTTGAGGTAGGTCCCCTATGCCTATACCTTTAAACTGAATTCTTTAAATTCTTGAGTGTTTTAAAAATTATTTTTTATATTAAATAGTATATGTATGTATGAAAAGTGATGGTGATTCTTTATGTTTGTTTTTCCTACTTTTTTCAGTTCTTTAAGTGTTGAAATGTTTATTTTCCATTAAAATATGATCCCAAGCTTATTTTAGAATGCTTAAGATTTTAGATTCTTAAAAGTAGTTTCTAAAATGGTTTTGGGTGTTTATGGCTGGTGTTTCTAAAAATTTTGGTGTGTATATTAATTTTGAAAGTGTATTCAAATGAATATGGATTCAGGTATGTTTTTTTAAAAAGTGGAATTTGGGAACTTTGTATGTGATGGAAAAGCTGTTTAAAAAATGGATTTTCTATGGTGTGCTTAAATTGACAAAGGTGATGTTTTGTAAAGAGTGGCGATTTCATTGAAATGTTTGGCCTTTGTGTGAATATGGAGGTGAGGTGTGTGTGCACATGAACTTTAACTCTAGGTACCTAGGTAGGTGGACTAGTAATAGTACTCTAGAATATACGTAAGTGGTTCATTCCAGTTTCATCTAGGAGGATTTAACTTAAAACACTAACTAAATACTTTTGATGATTGGAGACCACTAGGTTATGGGTGTGTTCCCTACTATTGGCTCGTGCACAAGAACATAGATCTTTGTGGCTCTTATTCTATGATTTCATCGAGGTACGTGGTCTCTAGGGTCTCACATGTGCTAGTTACCGATAGATATTTCCCATGGTGCTCATTTGTGGCATAATTATTGTGATGTGATTTTCTTTTCTATTGAACATGCTTAATGTGACATTGTAAAAAACTATATTTTAATATTCATTTCTCCCCTTTCATTTGGAAATGTTAATTCATTATTGTAATATATTTAGAAAATACAGTGGAAGAGAAATTATTTCCTTAAAAAAATTAAACTTATTACTTGGTTTTGAAAAGACTGAAAAACCTTATTTTAATTTGTATTATTTTCAAACTATCATGATTGGGTTTCTTTTTAAAGGGAAAGTCATAGGTCTTTGTTATTCCTTGGATTTCCTACTGAGTATCTCAGTGCTCATGCCTACTTTATTTTCAGCTTCAGATTCTAATCACAGATTTCTCTTGGAGCGAACATTGTTCTATTCTTGGTGGTGACCCATGGGGTCACTTAGAGGTATGTCTAGTTGGTTATCTTTATTTTATTTTCCTCTGTTAGTGTTTACCTATTTTTTTGGTCTATTTATGTTTATATGTATTGTTCTGGGCTAAATCATTCCCAACTTCTTGTTTTGATGCCCGAAACTAGTTTCCAGCCTGTGGGGATCTGGAATGCCCTTCGGGACATGCCACAGACCGGCTCAGGCGACTAGTTTAGGATCGACCTGGGGTTGTTCATGAAAAAATGGCATCTAAGGTTGGTTTTGTTCTTGTTATTTAGGGTGCTAGGTATATCGAAGATAGAACTTTCGGTACTCAAGTGGTATGTGCGGGAAGAGCGTCATGAACTCTTACTTATTCTGATCCTCAAGTAATCAGGGGTAGTTTAGGATTTATGTTTTTGGCTTTGGTTTGTGTGGATGGGGTGTGGCAGTTGGAGTATACCGGTACTGCGCACAGTCTCACATGAATTAGCGACCCAAGTGATGCTCCAGAGTACTATTCGACACTCCTAGTGGTGGGAGCTTTCCTAGGTCATGGTATGTTAAACCATGTAGGTGGGTTTGGTACGACCACTAGTTCTTCATCTAGGTGATTTAGTGTTGGTTATGTCAGGTGTGTTGGGATGATTTTTTCTGAGAGAACCTGAGAAGAAAAGTGGATTTTTCTTTGAAATGGGGTTTTGTGCTTAAAAGAATTTGTAATTGGAAAATGGTTTTGAGTCTAGAGTAAATAAAATGGTTTCAAAAGAGCTTTTGGGATTTTTTGTACAGTGCTTGGTTTTTCAAGCGGGTGTTTTTCTTTGAGAATGAATTGATGAAGTAAGTTGAATTTTTTTGGATTTGTGTCTGAGGTGTGGATGTTTGTCTTGCGGGGTGCTTGGTTTTGTGTAAGGTTTGTTTTGTGTTTCTTGTTTGAGATATGACCCCTAGAAAGGTCCCATAGGTTTCCAGTAGGTCACTCTCAGTTCTTGGATAACCCATACTCTGAGTGGAGTGACAAAGTTGGGTTTTTCTATGTTTTGTCAGCTATTTTTAGGCATTGAGGTTAGTTGAATATCGTTGAGTTCTTTGGGAACGTTGGGAGTGTCTCCAGTTTTTTAGGGACTCCAAATCTTGTGCGGGTGTAAGTTGTCTCGAGTATGTTTAGAGGAGTGTGACTAAACTAGTGAACAATGATCATTCCATTTTTGTTGCAAATGGGGATGTATTTAGAGATCCTCAAGACTAGATTTATCCTATGGTTGTACCTAAAGAAGTGAAGGAGGGGGAAAGTGGTGGATATCGTAGGTGCTCTACCAGTAAACATTTGGCGAAGAAGGTGTGTTGACCCTTTGATGAGCCAGTTTGATGTTCCCTAGATGTAGTGTGAAGCTAACAGATTAAATATCATAATATTTGTTGGTCTTGTTCATATTGTGGTAAGTGAAGGTTCTTCATCTGATGAGGAGTGTGAACTGAAGAGACCTATTCTTGGAGGGATCCTTCCATCAGGTCGTGTTGTGTGTCTGACACACCACTGAATTATCAATCTCTAGTGTGGTCAATTGGGCACTCTAAGTCATTCGCCACAATTCTCATTTGGTATGTGGACAGAGTGGACACTTGGGACATGAGGAGAATTCTTTAGGTTGCTTTTCTAGTAGAATAATTTATAGTCAGAGATAGTCAGCTTATGACTGTGAGATGGTAGATGCTTCAGACATTAGGGCCCCAACCATAGGTCCCAGGGTGAAGCTTGCTCATAGTCAAAACTCATCGGACATGGGATGGGTTTGGTCTAACTTAAGACCGTAGTGTCAGGATAATGATGAATTAAATTTCCTTATTACGGTATTGTCTCTAAAGGCTTAATTTTTTTTTGTGAGGGGCATAAATTCCTCATCTCCTTGTTGTGGTATTCATTGGTGGGATTCCCTCTTGGGCTCTAAGGAGGTTCCGAGAATCCACATTATTTTAAATCCAATGGGTGCGCTCTTTAAACCATCTTGTGGTTCATTTAGGGATCGAATTTGTACTTGTTTTGGAATGCTCATATCTTGTGGAATTGTTGTGCGCCTATCCAATTTGCCTCTTGGTTAGGGGTTTCTGCTGTCAAAACCCTCTCATGCAGTGGAGTGTTGTCCATTGTAGGAATCTTCCATGTAGGTCAGCCTGTGTTGGTGGGTTCATGATGAAGAGTTCAGTTTGTATCGCTCAAAGTAAAATGGGAATGACCACGTGGGTTTATTGGTGCTAGGAAAATTCTAAACTGGTTGGGAGACCCATTGCGGGTCTCATCGACATCTCCTCTTGTGTGGATTTGGTTTAACATAGGGATCTTGGAGGGCCAATCCAGTGTTGGAGGTTTATCTGGGTTTATGAGTCATTTTGGTTTGGAGAATCAATGCTTGACAAGAATCCTAATTTGGTGGGGAGCCAAAGGACAAACATGTGGAAAACCTTGTTTTCAAAGTGCTTTTTTCAGGGAAACCCCTTGCTTTTTCTCCACCTGACCCTGAACATGGTAATTTGTTAGCTCAGGTAGTGGTTTTCTTGAAGAGTATTTTTGAAGATCTCAAGCGACCCTAGTAATCCATAAGTTAGGGGTTGGGGTGTTCCATGTTGTAGCTATGTTTGGAGGTGAATTCCTTGCTGTTTGTTATTTTTCTTGGTGATTCTAGTTTTGAGATCTTTGTAGTTTCAGGTCATGGGTGTTTTGAATGTTCTATCTTCGGGTGATTGGATTTTTTAAGTATCTTTGTAGTATTTCTTGGAATATTGGGTTGATCAAGTCTTTTGGGACTTTATGGGAGCATAAAGTGTCATGGTTGGGAGAATGGTCACACCCTGACCCAAAACTTTGCAATTATTTTATTTATCTTTGAGTTTCTATTTAATTTTGTTAATTTTTTGACTTTTTTTTAAAATTTAATTAAATTTAACTAAAACTAAAATAAAAATAAAATAAAATAAAAACCTAATCTGTATCCCCCCTTGCCTCACGATGAGGCCAACCCCCCTTCTTCCTCCTATCATGCGACATCGACCCCCCTCCCGGACCTCCGGCTGCACTCCCTCCTTGCTGGTGCACCCACCTTCGCACCGGTGCACCCCGCTCCCCTTTCGGCATGCATCTCACCACCCTGGCCTCTTCCCGCATGGCCACCTACCATGCGTCTTCCTCTCGCACATCATCCTCCAGCATGACCTCTACCGGCGCGACCTCCTTCGGTAACCTCTCTCCCTTCGTCGCAGGTGCGAATCACCATGGGTGAGATTTTCCCTCTACCCTTAAGGTTTTATTTAGGGTTTTATTTTTGTTAGGATCCATTTTTTATTTATTTTTGGTTTTAATCCTTGATTTAGGGTTTAATTTGATCACCATGTGGTGCGGTTGTGCTGCGATTGGTGTTTCACACAAATTCTTAGGAATTTCGACACCAAAGGAAGCTGGTTCCATGCATAAAAATAATTTTGGTGATTTATTTTTCTTGTTTAATTAATTTGGTAGGTTATTTGATTAATTTTTGTGGTGTGAAGTTAGTTTTTAAAAGGGTTTAATACACGTTTAATTTTTAAGTAACTTATTCACATGAAATGGGGCGCATTTTTTATGAAAACTCTTAATGTTTCATTTTATGGTGTTTTATAAATTGTGAAATTAGTTTATTAAATTAGTGGAGGGATAAAAATTTCGTCTTGATGTGGTTTTGGCATGTAGTTGATTATTGAAAAGGGTTTTGAGTGCATTCTTGGTGAGGAATCTTAGGTTGTTACTTAAATTGTTTTATAAATTATATTAATGGTTTGTTTTAATCATATAAAAGGTGGGAACCACGTGTAGAAAATGTTTTAGTGTGAGTTTGATTTTAAAGAGGGGAGTTGGAGTATGTTTTTTTAAATTGAAGCTTTGTTGTACATCTTGGAAAAGTTTTATTAATTATGTAAATGATTGATTAAATTGTGAGTGTGATACGAATTGGCTTTGTGACATGTTTTCCATGAAAGGTTGATTTTTCATGTGTTGCGCTTAATTTATATTATTTTATGGGAAGTGAAATTTTTTTAGTTTTTTTGGATCCTTTGGTAGTTATTGGACTCTCTTGCATCATTGGAGGGTGTTTTGTTCATCGTAGTGTGGGTTTTAGTCATCAACGACAAGGACCTATAGTTATATACATGGGTAAGCATGTATATATGTATATCCTCATTGTACATATTCCCTCATGGCATGGGGAATATGTACTTGGGTCAAAGGGTATATATATATATATGAAAATTTCTATGCATTTAGGTGAAGCAGTCTTGGGATTCCATCATCAAAATTTGCATGTCTTGAGGTTTGTTTTGCTACTTAGTTTATTCTTAATTATGATACTTGGTTTTTGCACCATCAATTTAAGGTCCTTTATTGTTTAAAAGGCCCCTGGTTATTTTTGCGTAGTGCATTGGATTTTTTGGTGTGGTTTCAAGTCGTCGGTCCAAGGGCGACTCACCTGCGTGTGCATAGGTAAGTAAATATAAACATGTAGTTCCCTCGTTATGTGTTTATTCATCCATGGCATTGAATGTATATGTATGGGGCTAGGTGTGCCTATGTGTATATATAAAAATGAATACATAGGTGAGTGGAGACTAGTGTATGCATATAAGTATACCTGTAAGGATCCCCTTGCACATGTTTATGGGCCATGAGAAAGTACACATAGGGGATAGGTGTCCTTGCATGTATGCAAATACGCATATGTTTAGTGGGGGGGG
The DNA here is from genome assembly GCA_963277665.1 of Viscum album. NCBI lineage: Eukaryota > Viridiplantae > Streptophyta > Magnoliopsida > Santalales > Viscaceae > Viscum > Viscum album. The sequence continues at coordinate 1,052,481,423 of OY728131.1, read as the reverse complement.
GGAGGGCAGAAAATTTTAGTTAGAAAGCACTAAGAGCCCAAGTGGATGGCTTGGTTCCACATTGAGGTAGGTACCCTATGCCTATACCTTTAAACTGAATTCCTTAATTTCTTGAGTGTTTTAAAAAGTATTTTTTTTAAATTAGATAGTATAGGCATGCTATGAAAAGTGATGGTGACGCTTGATGTTGGTTTTTCCTACTTTTTTTTAGGTTCTCTTTAAGTGTTGACATGTGTATTTTCTATTAAAATATTATCCCAATATTTTTTTAGAATGATTATGATTTTAGATTATTAAAAGTAGTTTCTAAAATGGTTTTGGGTTTGTTTAGTGAGTGTTTCTCAAAATTTTGGTGTGTATATTAGTTTTGAAAGTGGATTTAAATTAATATGGATTCTGTTATGTTTTATAAAAAAGATAAATTTGGGAACTTTGTAAGTGATGGAAAAGTTGTTTAAAAAATGGATTTTCTATGGTGTGCGTAAATTGACAAAGGAGATGTTTTGTAAAGAGGGGAGATTTCATTTAAATGTTTGGCCTTTGTGTGAATGTGGAGGTGAGGTGTGTGTGCATGTGAAATTTAACTTGAGTGCAAGGGAAACCCTAGGTACCTAGGTGGGAAGACTAGGTCTAGTACGCTAGATGATACGTAAGTGGTTCATCCCAATTTCATCTAGGAGGATTGACTTTACAACACTAACTAAATACTTGTGATGATTGGAGACCAGTAGGTTATGGGTGTGTTCCCTACTAGTGGCTCGTGCACAAGAACACAGACTTTTGTGGCTCTTATGCCATGATTTCACCGAGGTACAAGGTATCTAGGGTCCCACATGTGCTAGTTACCTATAAGGACTTCCCATGGTGCTCATTTATGGCATAATTCTTGTGATGTGATTTTATTTTCTATTGCACATTCTTTATGTGACATTGTGAAAAACCATATTTTAATCTTAATTGCTCCCCTTTCATTTGGAAATTTTAATGCGTGGTTGTAATATATTTTGAAAATATAGTGGAAGATAAATGCTTTCCTTAAAAAAAGTAAACTTGTTACTTGGTTTTGAAATGACTGAAAACCCTTATTTCAATGTGTATTATTTTCAAACTAGCATGATTGGGTTTCTTTTTAAAGGAAAATGCATAGGGTATTGTTATTCCCTGGCTTTTCTACTGAGCATCTCAGTTCTCACACCTACTTTATTTTTAGTTTCCGGTTTTAATCGCAGATCGCTCTTGGAGCGGGTGTGGTTATATGCTTGGTGGTGACCCATGGGGTCACTTTGAGGTATGTCTAGTCGGTTGTCTTTATTTTATTTTCCGTTGTTAGTGTTTACCTGTTTTTTTAGTTTATTTCTGTTTATATATCTTTTGTTTTATGGGATAAATCATTCCCAACTGCTTGTTTTGATGACCGACACTAGTTTCTAGCCCCTGGGGAAGAAGAAAACCCTTCAGGCCATGCCACATACCAACTCGGGTGACTAGTCCAAGATCGACCCGTGTTGGTTCGTGACGCTCAATGTACCGAAATAATGTTTTAAAAGATAATAGACCTTGTATTTCACTCGATCATAAATATTTCTCTTCCATGTCCATACTTTTTTTAAAATGTATAAAAGGATATTTTTAATACTTTACAATGAATTATTAAATATAATTTTATCCAAGTTTTAATTTATAAAAAATAAATAAAAATAATATTCTTATCATTTTCTAAATGAGATACTTTTTGAACTTTATAAAATAGTGTCAAAGGAATGTTTTCACATATACAACATGAACAGAATTACCCACCATCATGAACATTAATTTATTTTAATCTTACTTTAAAGTTTTACAAGGTTATTTTAAATTAATTTTTTTCATTAATATTTGAGAAGTATTTTAGACTTTAAATAGTTTATTGAAAATTGAAAAGTGTATTTAACTCAATAAAATTTCTAGTGATCTATTTAAAGTATTTCATTTATATCAAATTTTTTTAATATTATTCTGAGGATATACTCTAATTATACCATACACCTTATTTCTATGGATGTATTATGATCAGGTTGACTTAGGATAGTATTTATATCCTATATTATAGTTATTCTAATATGGGTAGTTATTTATTTTTATGGAAATTTGATTAAGTTATATTGATTATTAATATAATGAATGTATTAAATTTATAAGTGAAAATTGAGGCCCATAATTACATAGCCCCTCTATGAATTAGTAGGTATCATGAGATAAACTAGAATGGGAATTTGGATGAGGCCTTTCCTATTTATGTAAGATGTGTTAGAACAAGGCCTCAGCGACAAGTTTCATATGTATGAAATTATGCATTCCAGTATTTATTTCAATTTGATTATTTGATTTTTTATGATATCCATGGGTAATTTTATATATCATTCGATTATTTATATGTAATTATTTGATTTCCATTTATTCTTTACATATTAGTCATACCTTATTAGATTTAGAAGTATGTATACCCTTACTGAACATATGATCTCACCCCTTTCTTATGTTTCCATTCCCCAAGATTCCAGGAAGTGTATTATGATTAATATGTAAATATATGATAAAAGGAATAATTGTGTTTTCAAAAAAAATATTATGTTATATTTAATTTTTTTGAATATAATGTGAAATTTAAGTATGTATCTAGTTTTATAAGATCACTAAACTATCTAGTCCATTATTATGTGGTTCCTTGTTTCTAGTTCCAATGTAACAAAGTAACAACTGACTCTAGGATACTTGGGTTAGGGAATTTATAGTTGGTATCTGTGGAATTTTAGTAGAATCCTTGGGAACTGGATTTAGAAAAACATAGATTAAAGAATAGAACCTGATGACTCACTTTGAGGATAAGTCTAAATATATGATAACATCCTAAAGTTTCTATTAAGGTTGAGATCATATGGTTTTCCTAGAAATAAATCTTTATATGGATACTAATAGTGGATATGGTTTTGTAGTATATTCATCTAATGGAAATAACCCTGATAAGAGTTGGTTTGAGTATATCTCATTTATCATTATAGTATATGGTGAGTGTGCCCTTACCATTCACCTGGATTGACACTCCTCGGGGGGGTATGATTGAGTTAATTTTCATTTTCTTTAAAAACCATTATGAAGGATTTAAAAAAAATTATGATTTGGGAACATTCCCAATAAAACCAAGTTTATGATTATGAAATTATCTATACATACATTTTTTAATTTATGTCAAGTGTTTCATTAATCTTGAAATTATACATTGTAATACATAATGTTATGATATAATATAGTGAATTCCATTTTTTAGAAATGGTTCCTAGAGAAAGGTATTAAAACCACATCAATGCATGTAATACGTGTAGGGATTCCCTCCTAGGAAATAAAATGAAGCTGGATCTGGAACTCAGCTAGGGCTAAACTAATTATAACTATATTGGGGAATTTAACACAGATTATGACTAATAACCTTGTATGTATGGAGAATCCTAATAATACAAAATGTGGTGTAACAATTTTATACCTCTTCATGAATAAAAAAACTCTATAATTCAATGGGAATAAAAATCTATTTATAGCTGAGAAATGGATAAGTTCTTTAGATAATATATTTCTTACTTTGGGAAGTAATGAAAGGGAGAAGGTTTTTATGGAATTTTATCATCTCTCATGGGATGAAGAGAAATGATGTTACTTGATTCAAAACACCAAGGATGATGAGGAAATAGAGAGCATAGAATGGAAGGATTTTAAAAAAAATTCTTGGAAAAATATTTTCCTCGTGAACAATGAGCAGATATAGAGAGATAATTCTTAAGTCTGAGATAAAAGGAAGAGGAAAATGTTGATAAATATAAATATAACTTTATAATGTTAGTAAGGAATACTGTGGACTAAATATGTAATCCAAAGATCAATATTAACTGTTTATTTTATGGTCTTATGAAAATAATTTTAAGGACACTATTTTCTGAAAAATTCTCATCATATGAGAATATAATATCATATGTGTCACGATTCGTTCCCCGAGGCCCATTCCATGGCTACCCAAAGCCCGCCTTCAATAGTCCAGGGGTTGGCGACTAGCACTGGAAAGGCGTATCCCCAAAATGGGAAGGCATTTCCTTTAAACCTGTACAAACACACAGCCAAGAACGCAACAAGATGCAACCACAAATCAAAACTGCAGTAGAATAATTGTGTACTGGAAGTAAGGGGCCTGAATAAAAGCCCAACTGAAAGATACAAATACAACTGAAAAATAGAAACAGATCCTACGATCGTCCACCAAGGATCCTACTTGAAGGTTAGTTACATATCATCTCCGCAACTCTCCATGTCAGCCAGTCTCCTTTGTGTACTACCTGGTCCTGGCTCCCTCAAGTCTCATCCAAGATGCTCATCATTTGCACAGGACACAAAGAGGTATGGGAAAAGCCCATTCAGGGGTGAGTATAACAATACCTAGTAGGGACCATGAGACCCATAAAGGTCTATCAGAATTCCAAAAAGGAAAACCACAAAGCATGATCTCAATCACAAAGCACAAATCAAAAGACACAACTCAAACTAGATATACTCATCTCATCCACAAATAAACATAAGGCCCCGAGCTCAAGCCATTTACAAGATTTCGAAATAAAGATCAAAGTGTAACTCTAGGATCAGGAGTACACGCTCCCTGAACTGGCCATCCCTGATGGAACCTATCTGAGAGATGTACTCCATGAGGTACAACTCAACCATTCCAAATGGAATGTCCAAAAGGACGTGCTCTATCGAGAAATTTATGCTAGAACTGCCTCTAGTGACCGACAATAGAGGTCTTTTAGTCACAGTCTTGCGCTCGAGGTAAGACCAAGGGAAACCAAGTGAATAGGCCCACTCCTCGACACTATTTCCTACAGTTGAGGGAGCTCCAACTACCATGAAGGACCCGCTCCCCGTTGCTACTCGGAGACAAGGGAGTACTACTCCATATGTGAGGACCCACACCCTACTCGGTAGGGGAGTAAAACTCTGGTAGTTTGTTTGTTGTGGGGGACCCGTGCCCTAGTATGTCAGGGGAGTACTTACCCCAGGCTAGAGGACCCACACCCTGGCATGACAGGGGAGTACCGAATATATATGTGAGGACTCGCACCCTACCTGGTAGGGGATTACAACTCTAGTAGTTTGTTCGCTGTGGGGGGCCCACACCCTAGTACATTAGGAAGGTACCGACCACAAGCTAGAGGACCCACACCCATGCACGACAGGGGGTACCGACTCTATATGTGAGGCCCCGCACCCTACTCGGTAGGGGAGTACAACTCTAGTAGTTTGTTCACTGTAGGGGACCCATGCCCTAGTACGTCAGGCGAGTACCGACCTTAAGAAAGAGAACCCACACCCTGGCACAACATGGGAGTGCCAACTCTGGTGTAGCACTGCATAAGGAGGACCTGAACCCTAGTTTGATAGGGGAGTACCTACTCCTAACATAGAGGAACCGCACCCTACCCGACAGGGGAGTACCTGAATCTATGTGAGTCATGTATGGAGGACCTGCACCCTATTCCAATAGGGGAGTATTGAATCCAAATATATAAAAACCAATCATAGGTAAAAAAACCCACATTCATGAAGTGGGAAGTCCTGTCTCTACAGGAGAAGAGGAGTTAAGACTACCCGTGCCTTGAGTCATCAAGGGAGTAGCCATCTTAACTCTTACTACAAGAAATACCCTGTTTCTTCTCCTCCGGTTATCACCCATACCTCAACCACCATGAAGTTCCACAATAAATTAACTCGATGATCTGTCATGTCATAAGGGTTGCAACGCAACAAACAGTGCGTCAACTGTACACCCGGTCTGTAAGCTATAGGCATTTTAGTACCGAGGTCCCGGTTGGATTCGAGTACAATCCAACCTGGAAAAACTACAACTTACTCAGAAAGTCATGTGGAGTATCTCAAAAATACCTTCTCTCTCTAAGGATCCCAATTCCATATACGGTTCATCAAACAGACATCTAGTTCACTAGATATGGCCTTTTAAGCGTATCTGGGCCCGAGAGGGGTCCGGTCCGGTCTGACCCAGCTCGACCCAGCCTGGGCTGACCCAACCTGAGTCGTCCAGGTTCTGACCTGGCCTAGCTCAATTGGGCGGGGCTGTGGAAGCTCATCCCGCTGAGCCACGACCCGTCCCAGCCCGCCTTGGCTGGGCTGAGCCGCAGCGGGCTCGCCCCGCCGGCTGGCGCGACCCACGTGGGGTCATGCGATCCACTTCTACCAAATGGCTCAAAGGAGCCGTTTGAGTCCTTTGTTGGAGGCACTAGGTGGTGCTGCCTCAACAACCCTGAGACCCATAGGGAGTGAGTCCCATAAATAACCGCGGCTCACTTCAGTGTGGCGTGCGATGGCATACCGCCTCCACCTCTACGGCCGGCTGCTTCCGACCGCCTATCCGACCACCACGATTCCGAGTGGAACCGCTCTTCCACTTGGCTAGTGGTTTTTGGCTTCCTCCCTCTTCCACTGGCACCGGTCGCTGAAGCTTCTTCCGCGGGTCGCTGGGTGAGCTCCGGTGGTCTGTTCTTCCTTCTGGACGCACCTACGGTCCTCTCGGGATGTCGCCATCATTGCGTGCCTCTCGGTTTCAAGGTTCCTTCAAGTTGAAACAACCTATCTCTGAAGAATGCAATGAAAAACAAGTGGTGGTGGGTCTGGACCTTGTTCGTTTGGCCCGCGCCCTCCGATTTAGCATTATAAAAAGTGGGGGTAATTTATACATCACATTAAAATAATGATAAAACCTGTTCAAATCCCCCACAACGACCACTCAAAAATTCAAGAATGAGGAGAAGAAACATGGAATTTCTTTAATTAAAAGACAACCCCTACCTCGAGATTATTTGGAGACATAGTGGTGGTGGAATAATATTCCGCGTTCAATGAAGCCATCGGCATTCATCGATCCCGGTTCATTGCCGCCTGAGCTTCCGTCTCTATCGGTGGATGGTGTTGTGTCACTTCACCATAGGTTCCTCTCTTGATGAAGCTATGCCAAAAACTCTACCCTGAGCCCCATTTAAATAGAGGTGGGAATGGGTGAGTAGTGCACCGAGTAATTAACGAGGTTCATTAATTAATGTAATTAATGCACCACATTAATTGCACGAGGGGTGGTTATGAAACCAAAGTGTAACTGAGCATTTAATATCCCATATTAAATGTCTGACTACCTCTGTGGTCCCCACCACTGCCACTCAAGAGGTGATAGGATAAAATAAAATAAAAAATTTGTTATTCTATTAATTCTTAAAAGTTTCAAAAACTAACTTTTTCACCAGATCTACTATGGTCAAAGTGAATCATCCCTTAAGTGAATCCTAGCATTGTGAGTTCAACGGTTCCGTTAGATTTCAATTTTGAGCACTGTTTCAAAAGATAGAAATTGTTTCCTGCATGTTTACTAAACGTACCTTAAAAAAAGTTCAAAAATTATTAACAGTCACCCTAGACCCACGCCGGTCGAGGTTAGGCTCTGCCTAATGGAACCACACCCTCACGAGCTCAACAATACTCTCAGATTTCCAATCCAAGTTACCGTTTAGGAGTTATAGAATTTAATAATAAAATAATTGTTACTTAATTATTTTATTTGCTGCCAAAACTAACTTCCACTGTTGGCACATGCCAACCAAAGTTAGGATCTTCCTAAGGAAATAATACCCTCATGAGTTCAGTGGTGGTCTCATATTTTTAATCCGAGTCACTATTCGTGAGTTATAACCATTTTAAAAATAAAATAATTTTATTTAAAAATTTTATTTATAGGTATGCCATTTTTAGGTTTTCTCACTAGAGGCCTACGCCGACTAAACTTAAGTCGTGCCTAAGGTAAACCCTCCATCTTAAATGCAACGATGCCCTTAGATTTCTAATCTAGTAACCCGTATAATAGTTATTTCACTTTTTCAGGAAAACTACTCACACATGCTATTCTAAGATTAACACTTTTTCGACGGACCATTTCGGGCACTCCAGGCCTCAGAATCATGTGCAGTAAGATTCTACGGTCTCGTAATAATCCCAAATAAGTAAAAAAAATATATGGAAATTTTGGGACTTTACATTCTCACCACCTTAGGGTTTTTCATCCCCGAAAGCCAAAATGAAGTCAAATCAAACAAATGAGGGTACTGAGCACAAATCTGAGCCTTATGCTCCCATGTTCTCTCCTGGATATTCCCATTCTACCATCGAACTCTCACTAGAGGGATTGACCATCCACAAAGGAATCACTCCTATCGATCCTTTATCTCCACTGGGAACTCTGTTAAAGTCACCCCATCATCAAAGTCCAACTCTCCCTAGTTGATAACATGCGATGGATCATGAACACTTCTCCTCAGCTGTGACAGATGGAAAAAATTATGCACCCAGTGCATCTGTGGAGGAAATCTAGGTGGTACTCTACCTCGCCAACTATGATGAGAATCTGAAAAGGTTTGAGGAAACTCATAGATAGCTTTCTACCCTAGACGAATCTCCACAATCCTCATTGGGGTGAGACCCACAAAAAGACATGGCCTCCCTCCTTGAACTCTATGGGTCTCTATCTTCTATCGGAATAAGAATTCTGCCGTCTCTATGTATTCTTCATCCCTGGACACTAGTATTGATGCCGGAGGTCCTGGTACTTCTTCGCCACACCAGGATGTACCGCCAAAGTGGATGTGTGGAACTCCCTCAACACCTCCTCTCGTAGTATCACTGTTACCATAGTGCGTCCTTTGAGAAGGATGATATACTCCCCACCTTCAGAAAACCCTTCAGGAGCCTATCTTTAGGATATATGATCACGCTGAGCCTTGTAGTCTACGTCCCCAAGTTGTGCTTCCAGAACTTGGTAAAGGTGTGAGGGAGTGACAGTTATAGACTGGAGGTAAGCTACTCCATCACTATCCATAAAGGGTTTCTGTAATGCAGATTGCTGCTTTGTCGCCTCACTCAACAGCTGTAAACTAGACCTCCTACTGAGTGTATCTTCCACTACGTACCCCTTCTAAAATCTTAACTCCTAGAGCTCTGCGGGAGCCACCCAATATGCAGTTATAGATATTGGTGTTGTCGCTGGGTACAAGCCAATGCATAAGTCCCTCTCCCTGCGGGGTGTTAATTCTAGAAAAAAATTGAAAATATGTTTCCACACTCTACCACTATTGTTGGGAACTGAAAACTCAAAACTCCTACTGCTATGTGAGTAAGGTTGGCCGACTCAAGAGTGATTGGCTGCACCCTCCTATGCATGAGTTTAACCTGTGTTGCCTAGGTTTCCTTTTTCCCCGACCACGGAAAACCCCATTCCAATGAAATAGATACACCACAACCTTTTTTTTCATAAAACAATCAATCTGACCATGAACTGAGGATGGCCAATCCATACCCAAACTAACGTCGTAAGTCCTCGACATTTCCACCAAGAGTTTCCAACTAAAACTCTCGCCTCAAGGGTTAGATAAGACCATCAACATAAGTGTGATTATCGAGTCTCCTCCCAAAGGTATCTTCAGAAGTAAGGGTCAAGTCAACGATTTAACTGAAAATTGTAGGTCTTGAACAATATTCTTGATAAGAATGAATGATTAGTACCCATGTCTATTAATACGACAGCTAGTAGTAGACACATATCATACCTAGAATCATTATTGGAGCCCTTGGGTCACACTTATTGACCGCATGCAGCTACTCCCTTCCCCCATCCTCTAGCTCCCTGAGCCTGGTGGGGACCACATTGGGGTGGTGGTTGTAACATGTCAAAATGTATACCACCTCCTTCTTCTCTCCTAGTTCTACTTCCACATCTACTGCCCTAAAGATTCATCTATACCTATAACTTCCTCTTCCTGAAACATTTTTACACATCCAAGTCTCCAAGATTGACGTCGGTTTTCTCCTTTCCCACTACTAACATTCCCTGGATATATCTTCTTAGCCAAAGAATTTTCAACCACAAAGTTTTTCTCTAGCACCCTAACAAAAGTAGAAATTCATAGAGGAATATTTCTAGCTCAAATGTCCCTAAACACATCTTTCTCGGAGGTCTGAGCCCTGAAGCACTGGTCGTATTGTATTCATTGAGTACCTAGAATGGTCGGTATGCCTCGATGAGTACTTATCTACGGACATGTCATCCTGCTGAAGCTGTAGAAGCTCTTGGGAACACATATCCCTTAGCTTTTTATGGAAAGAGACCCCTTTATCTAAGGAAGGTTCTCAAGCTCTGTCCATGTAAAAATTCACCTCATCATACGATAGGGGTAATCTAAACCCTTACATCGCCCTGCTGAGCCACATAGAATGCTCACTGCTAAGACCACCATCTGATCTAATGGTACCCTAGCTAGATGGAAACTCAGTCACCACCTCAAGCCAGTCCTTAGCTGCCTGTGAGTCAGGCTCGCCTTAGAACCTGAGGGGTATCTATCACTAAAACTCATGTAAGTAACTGAGCCTATAAGTGTCCTCTACTGGTAGCTCTGGTAGTAACTAATGACCAATGGGAAGTGTTATCGCTAGGACACTTCCCAAAGGTACCTATCTCGGGCAACCATCCTTATACTGAAGCCTCATCACATGTGGACCATCCTCATGGCCACACATTGAAATCCTGGCCGACTATCTACATGGAGGCATCTTGAAAGAGAATCAAGATGAACCACAATCAATAAGTTATACCTGGTGAGATGAATCAAAAGAGATCAAAATAAAAACATTTCCAAAACACACACAATCAGTGTTTTTCGTGCACCGATTCATAAATCAGAATTCAGGGTCCTGGTGTACGGATGCATCGGCCGCTGCACCAACCCTGGACTTCCAAAACTGAAAACTACACTCAAAAAATATAACAATATTTCTCCATTGGAAAGATCAAAGTCTTTGTTATTCATTAGAACCAACTCCTCTGATATAACTTTTTCATGACCTATTCCCCGACACTCGTGTCGTGACTACCCCAAACCTACCTTCCATAGGCTAGGGGTTGGTGACTAGCACTGGAAAAGAATATCCCCAAAACAGGAAGGCATTGACTTTAAAACTATACAAACACACAGCCAAGAACAAAAAAATATGCAACCACAAAGAAAAAATGCAGTAGTACAAGTGTGTACTGAAAGTAAGGGTCCATAATACAAGCCCAATTGAAAGATACCACTACAACTGAAAAACATAAATAGATCCTGTGATCATCTACCAAGGATCCTACCTGAAGGGTAGGTACAAATCGTCTCCATAGATCTCCACATCAGCCAGTATCCTCTGTGTACCACCCGGTCCTGGCTCCCTCAAGTCTCAGCCAAGCAGCTCGTCATCTACACAAGACACAACGAGGTGCGGGTGAAGCCCGTGCAGGGGTGAGTATAACAATACACAGTAGGGACACTGAGACCCTCGATGGTCTCTCATAAATTCACAAAGGAAAACCACAAAGCATGATCTCAATCACAAAGCACAAATCAAAAGACACAGGTTAAACCAGATATACTCATCTCATCCACAAAGAAACATAAGGCCTCGACCTCAATCCATTTCCAAGATTTCCAAAGAAGTTTCAAAGCGTAACTTAAGGATGAGGAGTACACGCTCCCTGAACTATCCATCCTCGATGGCACCCATATGAGAGATGTACTCCATCAGGTATAACTCAACCATTCATAATAGAACGTCCAAAAGGACGTTATCCAATGGGAACTTTCTTCTAGAACTGCCTCTAGTTCCCAACACTAGAGGTCTCGCAGTCACAGTCTTGTGCCTGAGGCAAGACCAAGGGAAACCAAGTGAAGAGGCCCACTCCTCGACATTGTGTCCTCTAGTCAAGGGAGCTCCATCTCCCCTAAAGGACCCGCTCACCGTTGCTACTTGGAGATGAGGGATTACTATTCCATATGTGAGGACCCGCACCCTAACTGGTAAGGGAGTACAACTCTGGTAGTTTGTTTGTTGTGGGGGACTGATGCCCTAGTATTTCAGTGGAGTACCGACCCCAGGCTAGAGGACCCGCACCCTGGCACGGTAGGGGAGTACCAAATCTATATGTGAGGACCCTCAACCTACCCAGTAGGGGCATGAAACTCTAGTAGTTTGTTTGCTATAGGGGACCCACTTCCTTGTACATGAGGGAAGTACCGACCCCAGGCTAGAGGACCTGCACCCTAGCACAACAGGGGAGTACCGACTCTATATGTGAGGACCTGCACCCTACTTGGTAGGGGAGTAAAACTCTGGTAGTTTGTTCACTGTGGGGGACCCACGCCCTAGTACGTTAGGGGAGTAATGACCCCATAATAGAGGACCCACACCCTGTCATGATAGGGTAGTACCGACTCTGCTGTAGCACTGCATAAGGAGGACCCGCACCCTAGGTTGATAGGGGAGTTCCTACTCCTAACATAGAGGACCACTACAACAGAATTGCCGTTTAGTGGCGTTTCTTTTGCATTTAGCGGCGGTTTAAACCACCCCTACATTGTTTGGCGGCGGTTTATAGAAACCGCCGTCTAATAGGGCATCGACAATCTATTAGCGGCGGTTATTTAAGTTTAGCAGCGGTTTCAAGAAAGCGTCGTCGCTGCCTCATTTTGCGGCGGTTTCCCTGAATTTCGCGGTGGTTTTACGAGACCTGGATATCACTTTATTCGCGGCAGTTATAACTGCCATGAATAAACTCAAATTCCAGCGATCGTAAAACCACCGCCAAAGTCACGGGAACCTCCATGGAATAAGGCAGCCACGATGCTCCTATTTAGCAGTGGTTATAACCACTGATAAAAGTAAATTTTATTTTACGTTTAGTGGAAGTTTAAACCGCCGCCAATATACATTTCACGGTGGTTAAAACCGCCGCGAAAATCTGCCCAAAAAAAAAATAATTCTTTTCTTCTACTGCACCACTACCCTGAAGAACAAATAAAACTAGAAAAAACCATCCCTGGCCTCCCACCAATGACCAAGAGCTGAATATCCATAATAAATCACAACATCCAAAAAACATGTTTTTCTCTCAATGAGAAATAATATACAACTTTACTATTTAAAAATAGAACAAAAATCTAAAACTCTGGAAAATAAGACTTCCTATTAGAGAAAGTATTATTAACACAATAGTCAGATATCCATCAAAGGTTCCAACACATTCTTCATACTCATGTATACAATATCCTAAATAGTAAATACTAGGAAGATAAAACTCCATTGATACAACATTGTAACATCCCATACTGGATTCCACTAAATCTTATAACTTCCCTTTCTTAGGATAGATCATCCATAGTGATTCCACTCTACTTATAAAAATTGATAATTGATGAATTAGTAGTTATATTAGTACCAACCCATTTATATAATGATTCCTTTTGGTTTTGTGGCCTAGAAACCATCCTTAATACTTATAATAAATTTGAACTAATGAAATAGCTTAAATAACACATTAGAAATATATTGTTATAAAAAATCCTATTGTGGGAATAGTTTTAGAGTTACATTGGGATATAGCTTTTATAGGGATGTGGATATTTCCAGTGATTCTTAGTTCACATCTTTTTATGTTGGAATATAGGTTAGGTGGGAGATTCTAGTGACCTTTTAGGAATAAACCTAGAATTAGAGTTGATTCCTTGTGTTATGTGAGGGGTTAACCTAGTTTTTCTAGCATCCTTGGAGATATTAAGCATCATTGGATGCATCTTTTTAGTTTTTGGTCATAGAATGTGTTTTTTATGTATTTTGGGATTGAGTAGGACTCTAGTTGTGGAATGATTCCCCAAGTTGGTAGGCGATCATGAGATAAGTAAAACTTCTAGGTGTTATGAGCATCTTTAATGCTTGAGATTAGTGGGACTGACATGCCAATCTAATTTTATTTAGTTTAGTTAGTTGTGTGAGTTTAATTTCAAAGGTGTATGACTCAAGAAGTCATCATCCATGTTAAATGGTTATGGATGACTATGTAAGAGGATCGAGTTTTATAACATCATCAATCTGGGTTAAAGTTCAAGATGTAGTTATTGATGTTGATTGAATGTGTGCGCATGGAATGAGGATTGCATAATGCATGTGACTATGAATAGACCATTTCTATTTATTATTAATTGTATGATGTAAATATATGTGGTAGGAAGTGAACCACAGGTTTTTCAAGGATGGAATATTAGTTCCAGATGAGGCTTTAGTGTATGCCAAAGATGGATTTTCGTGATGGAACATGGTATAATTATGTTGATTCATATCCAGAAACCATGTTTAGTGGTGGACAGAGTGTTTTTCATGGGAATTAGATTCCAATTTTTATTAAAATGATGAATATTAAAATCCTATTGGGGGGAGAATGACACAGGTCATGTAAAATGTAACCTTTCGGAGAGTGGTTGTAGAAAGAATAGTCATGAATGGTCAAAATGACTTTCAGAAGTCTGTGAGCTATAAAATTCAAGTTTTCCAGGCATGGAGGAGGTGTTGAATTTAAGACTTAGGTATGAGTTTGAATCATGTTTGGAAATTATATTCAGACTCGGGCTGCATGTGAAATATAGGAATTGTGATAGATTGATATCACATATTTTCTTATAATGTAGCATGATGTTGAAATGGTTGGTTGAGTATGCACCCATTAAATCACACCACGAGTCAATTTTGGAATTCAGTGGGTTCATCTCAATTATCACGATATAACTTTTCAATTTATGTTAATATGATTTAGTTTTCAAATAAAGGCATTGGCCATCAATTTGGATGTCCTCTAAGCAGGTCAACCTAAAGCATTCTTACTGGAATTTTAGTAAACTAGTGCATGTTGTGAGCTAAGATTTCTTTGTGTAAGATGTATTAATAATGAAGAGTGTGTTTTGGTTATGACCCTTTAGTTTAAATTTTTAGGACTAGATCAACAATGATGGTTGATTTTTAAATGGAGGTAGCGGTTTTCACGTGGCATCGCTTCATAAAAAGTTTTCAAGTGAGCTCAAGTGAGATCTGTCTTAAATAAAGCAAGCAAAGCTCGAACATGTCAATGTGAAACTAGAAGTGATGTATAGTATTATAGTGCTCATGGTTTAGTGGTTTGAGAATTACTATGGTGGGAAGACACCATGGACCTATAAATCATGTGGTGCTCACTTTAATTAGTTTTCATTGTTAATGTTTCTGAGTGGTGTCACTTGGTTTAATGTTTCTGGATTAAATTTAGATGGAAAATAAACCTAGGGACAGGTGATGAGAGGTGGTTTGGGGGGTCTTATTAAATTGGAAATCCTCTAGATGTGGGTGTTGGTCAAATTCAATACGATCATTACACGGAGTCGTGGGAGTATAACTATGGTTTCTTATGAGTATGTTTGGATAGAAGTGTTTTGTACCAGACCTATGAAATCTCCCTATAAGGCCTAGTGTTGGTAAAGAAGAAAGTTCTGGAATTCTAGTAATTAAAGTTTCATGACCGGATAGCTTGTAATGAATCAAAAAATGGAATTAAGAATCATAATATAAATAATTCAGGGATATAATGATAGGTAATAATTACCAAACATACCATGATTAAGTGTAAATTGTGTTGGGAATGCAGTTCAAGTTATGCAGTAATAGTTCAGTGATCAAAACAATTATGGTTGGAAATGGTCCATTGTAACCGGTCAGTTTTATTTTGTGTTTCTAGTAAGTGGAGGTATGTATCGTCAAACAATTCCAATAAAAAACTCAATACTCTTCCATTTATTCATCCATTTAAAGAAGAGGAAGGATAGGGGTTTGGATTCTTCTCCTTTTACCTCTTTTGTTTTCTTCATTTCTATAAGTGTTATCATTGTGAAATCTTATATGCCCTATTTTTAGTTCTTTTTTCAGGTTATCCATTTTCATATATTTTTTATTGAATCTAGAGACATAAATATATGAGTTTACCATCCTAATATTGAATTGTTTGGTAGAAATTATTTTCTTAAAATTCATGTTTTTATAAGACATGCCAATTGTGCGTCAAGTCAACATCCATCTTCGAGATTATATTTTAATTTATAAAGTATTCTTGCCTATATTCATGGACTTATGCTAATTTATCACCCCTCATTCACACCTATATCTTAGTGAACCACCCCTGATTTAGAACATTCTCATGACATTTTAGAAGAGCTAGAGCATGTTTAGATACTTTTGACACTTAAATCAGACATTTTCAACAATGGTCCTCACCAAAGTGTCCACAACACTATCCCCTTGATCACTATGAAATGACCCAATTTGTTCAACACATCAAAAATGGGTTTAACTCCTAGTCATCCAAAATCTCGACTACCAATTCAAACATAGACCTAAATGGAATGATGTATACCACACTCGAGAAATGAAGACATAAAAAGAAACATCAGAAATCAATAAAATGCATAAAAAGTAACATGAGAAATCAAGGAAATCTTAGGACATGAAAATGTGTTGTGGAAACTATGTGCCACAAATGTTACATATACAAAATAACTATTTACATTTTTGTTCAACACATCAACAATACAACTAATCAGGGTCCGATGATGCATCGTCACCCTCTCCAACTTCATTTCCACTTTGTGCTGTCACCTGTAAGAACATCATATTTAAAATTAAATACGGTTACATATTTATATTAAAACTTAAAACCAATGAAAGTTAGAACACTAAATGATTTTGATTTTATGTGATTTACCTGCATACCACCAATCGATGCACTCCCACCGGGGGAATATCTGCTCATCTGCTGACATATTTCAGTCAACTCTTTCTGTAATGCAGATATCTGATCCCCCTGCTGGTGAACTGTGTTTTGTAAAGAAACAATATCTTTCTTGGCATCTCCGGGTATGGGATGACTAAAGTCATGAGTAGATGCAGCAGCTATCCCCAGTGGCCTGCTAAAAACCTCAGATGGCACGGGTCCCAAACCTATCCTGCGCACTCTCCCAGGATGCTCCTTCCCAAGGACTTTACCAACCGGGTCATCCTGGGAGACATAGTAGGAATGCGCAGGATTGGCATCCCATAGTTCTCTAATTTTGACCTATAAATCAAATATCAATATATATTAACATTGTAAAAATTGATAATAAGTTATTATGATAAAAAATTGACTTCATACCCCAACTTCTTTAGCAGGCTCATTAACAAAACATCCATCTGATTTCTTGTGAACATCCAACCATAGTTTAGTTCTGGATGCTTTATGGCCTAAACTATGTTACTGCATTAATCGAAGATAAATCAACAATTCAATATAATAAATAGATAATATTGTCTTATAAATATTTAAACTAATTAAAAGATTACCAATGTACTTTGATTTCTAGAAAACCTTTTTGATCCCACAGTGTGCGGGATGACTTGCTTTGCTCGGTTTGACGCATTCTGTCTTGATAGACCTTGAAATAAATAAAATTAAATTTAATACTGATGTATTGAATGTCATGTCCTTTTCATATACATGTATAAATGAAAAATGAGGATAATATAATAATATATATATTTCAATACCATCTGCTTCTGATCCCGATGCCTGTCAACAAACACTTTCTACTACTCTTTCAGTACCCCACTGGGTAGCTTCTCATACATTTGCAGCGTGGTCAACGAAGTATCGTTGACATCACACCAAAATCTCCATTTAAAATTTTTCCACTTCTTACCTAGATTTTTTAATGTCCACTTCCGTGCTATCACATCAGCAATGGTAAAGTTGATGAACATCTGTATACAGAAATTAATTTTGAACATATTAGTAACATGACATTAAATTAAACCATAATGTAATAAATTTACCTTGATTTGAGAATCAAATACTTCATTTTTCCAGATTGGAGGCATATGTCTCCAATCGTCATATGAAATGGGAAGGGAAATGGGCTCCGCTGCCAGCTGTCCTAGAATCTGGCCAAGTAACCTCGTGGCATTATCCGTAGGGACCTTGTAAGAATCAAATGGCACAACAATCTTCTCGCCATTCAGATTCCAAAAATCTGAAATTTTTATGTTTTTCTCCATGGTTGCATTTTTTTCATCTTCAATGAGCAAACAATTAGTATAAACAAAATGAAATAAATTTATTTAATTAAAATTTGTACCTATGATAGTGACACTCCAGTATGTCCAGGATGAACTGGAAGGGGCGCGTCACTGCCCCACTACTGAGGCTCCTGAAGGGGGAGTCGACGACTCAGCCTCTACTAGGACATCCATAGATGGTGTGAGAGATGGTGCAGGGGGAGATGGTGCAGGGGTGTCAACAGCTGGTGCATCAGATGTCGTGGGGAGGGATCCAGATGGATAGTCATCTATCGCAGAACTGGATGAAATAATGTAACGCTTCTTCTTTCGTATTCCTGTCATTTAATCAAATAAAATTAAGTTCAGAATATATATTTCAAGAAAATTATGCAGAAAAAAAAATAAAAATGATAACAGATGGATTACTAACATACAAAATATATATAACAATGATAATGAATGACTGCAGAAATGAAACAAGTGGTTGCTAAATAAATAAATAATTGTACATACAATCATTTTCCCCTTCAATCATGTCAGTTTCCTGCTCCATTGCTTCATCCACTTCATTCATCCTTACTAGACTAATATTTTCAATATCATGATGGACAAAAAATTCTGCTTCCTGTTGCTGATTAAATTCAATTACAGAGGTCAAATTTTCCACTTCATCACCCATATCATACAAATATCTTTGTATTACGTGAGAAAATACAATCCACCCTTCATCGACAACATCATTCACATAATATACCATTTTTGCTTGAGATGCTAAGATATATGGATTATGCAGTTGACGATCACCAACATCCATCAATCGAGAGAAGTTCACAGAAGTAAATTGCAAGGAATCTATTTTAACACCTCTGATAATATCGACCCATTTTCATTTGAATAAAAAATCCAAAAAATGTCTGTGGTAGTTTAATTCAATAATATCATGCAGCTTTCCATAGTATTCCACTTCAGAAAATGTAAATATACCACTATTCTGTGTTCTCAAACCCACTTCTCGATCGACTGTACGAAATCTAAAGCCATTCACATTATAAGCGTCAAACTTTCTAACTTCTTTTATAGGACCTCTATCAAAAAACTTTAAATCTTCGGACACCTCTTCTCAAGTATCAGTATTCATGATCTGAAAAAAGAAATATAATTTATTATATTTACAAAATGTATGTGTCAAACTAATATTCATATTTATTTCAATATTTATGAACTTACACGTCGTTCAAACCATTCTACAATCTCTTTATTAATAGTTTTCGTTGTATCTTTCTCATTTCGTGTTCGGCCTCTTATTCGTCTCTTTATTTGTATCCTCAACTCTTCAATAAATGGATCTACAATTTCACTATTCAGAAGCACATATCTATGTGCCTATAATAATTCCAATTCAGTCAGTATCACATTTGAGGTCCTCCCAACCGATCGGCCAATAGCAGGAAATATTTTGGATTTCTGATGTATTTGAGATTGAATCAATGTTTCGTCAACACGTACAACTCGATTAAATCTTGTCTCAATATCATCCAAGTATCGAGAACAAAAGGTAAGACACTCCTCAGCCACATAGCCTTCAACAATTGAACCTTCTGGTTTAGCTTTATTTCTCACGTATGATTTCAAATGCCCAAGATATCTGTGAAATAAAATAAACATAATTATGCAGTTAATTAAGTACCAAAAATTGTTTACTTAACTAGAAAACATATAAATAAAGTACATCTCAATTGGATACATCCATCAATAATGAACGGGGCCACCTAATTTAGCTTTCTCAACCAAATGCATAGTTAAATGCATCATTACAGTAAAAAAGGACGGAGTAAAGATCATCTCCATTGTGCAAAGGGTCAATAAAAACCTATCCTGGAGGTTGTCAAGCTGAAATGGATGTATAGATTTCTCCCATAGATTTCCAAAAAATGTGCAGAACTAGAGTACAACAGCAGTAATGTTTTCATGTAATAATGTACGCAATGCCAATGGTAGTAACTATTGTAACAAAATATGTGAATCGTGGCTTTTTAATCCATGTAACTTACGATTCTTCAAGTCAACACACCTCGATATGTTACTTGAATACCCATCAGATACCTTAATATTCTTTAATATTCGAAGGAATGTATCTTTATCCCTATTTTTCATTGCAAAAATTGTCTGAGGATACTTTTCATTCTCATATATCCAGAGATCACGTTTTATATTCATTGATTGTAAGTCTTTGCGAGCATTGAGATGATCTTTCGACTTTCCATGCTCATTAAGAAATGTGAAAATAAAATTGTCACAAAAATTCTTCTCAATATGCATCACATCAAGATTATTCCGCAACAAATTAAATTCCAATATGGAAGTTTGAATAATATACTTTTTTTCTTCCATTGTTGCGTTCCGGTTTCTCTTGATGATGCACTTCAGACCCGTTTTCCGCTATCATTCAAATGATGAACCTTCCCAAATTCTGTTTCAACATTTTCAAGATGTGCCAATATTTCAAAACCATTTAACAACTTTGGAGGTGGTCTATGATCAATGGAACCATTAAATTTTGATATGTTCAGCTGAAATCTATGAGATACATCGAGAAATATTCGATGACACAAGAAGAACCATTTTCTACTATGAGGTAGTCATTTGGGATCAAAATCAAAGTTACAAACAGGAAAAGACAAACCCGTGTAAGTGTTCCAACCAGTTAAATTCCCAAGCCTAGGGAAGTCACTAATGGTCCACATTAAATCATCATGCATTTTGAACATTTTTTTAGAAGAAACATCAAATTTCTCAACACCGTTGCTCCATAACTCCTGCAATTCTTCAATCAAAGGCTGCAAGTATACATCAATATCATTTCTAGACATTTGTTTTCCAAGAATAATCATCGAAAGGATAAAATATGTTTGTTGTATACAAATCCACAGAGGCATATTATAAGGGATCAAAACAACTGGCCAAATGCTATAATTGGTACTCAAAGTCCCAAATGGGTTGAATCCATCAACAGCTAATCCCGATCAAATATTCCTAGGATCAGTTGAGAAATCGATATGTAATGAATCAAATGTATTCCACGATTGGGAATATCGCGGATGTCTCATTAACCCATCATTGTTATTATCTACAAAATGACACTTAATGTGTTCGGTGGTTTTCGATGACATGAATAATCTTTGCAATCGAGTCTTCAAAGGAAAGTAACGCAAAACCTTTGTAGGTGTGCTCCTTTTCTTCTTCTCTATGAAATTATGTTCATTCAGACTTCCAACATCACCCTTTTCCTACCATCTAGAAGAAGAACATTTCTTGCAATTCTTTCTACTTGAATCCTCTCCCCAATAAAGCATACAATCATTAGGACACACATGTATTTTTTTATAATTCAGACCAAGGTTGTTAACAACTTTTTTCATATCATAAAAAGATTCTGAGATTTTTGCTTTAGGAAATGCATCACGAATCAATTACAATATCATGTACATTGCCTTATTTTTAATTCCACATAGACATTTGATATGGTACAACTTCAATAAAAATGAAATCTTTGAATATTTCAAACACCCACTATACAACTCTTGATTTCCATCATCAACTAAATCATGAAACTCATTTTCCTTAGTGAAGTTTTCTCTTACATTTGGCTCCATAGAATCAAGAGGAGTATCCAATGATACGTGACAATATTGATCTGCCTATGTTACAGTCTCAAAAACATCACTTGTCACGTTGAAATTTGTAGCACCCTCTTCTGGTTGTTCTGATATGTTTTGATGCTGATAATGGTGTCTTGCAGTTCCGAATGCATCATTTATTAGGTTTTGCATTTCATTTTCCATTGTCGACGAACTTGGGACCTCATTATGCAGATTAACATCCATGCTAAATATTTCTATAACGTTCGATTCTCCATGCCAAATCCTACAAAAATATTGACTAGGGAATTGCTTTAGTATTAAATGTTCATAAACCTCATCTCTATTCAACCATGTTCTAAATTTACATTTAGGACATGGAAATTTTATTCTCCCTTCAACGGATTGATTAGAAATTTCAAAATATAAAAACTGATTCAAACCCTTAACATACTGAGGTGTGTTCCTCGGTAATGTGATCCAGCTTTTATCCATGTATATCACAATGTTCCTACACAAAAAAAAGGAATCAAACATGAGACATCTTCTATAACCCCATCATCAAAAACAAATAATGATGAACAAAATTTCCATAATAGAGAAAAATTCAAGGATATATCAAGAAATGGGTCTCAAAATTCCTCAAAGTCCCTAAACTGGAAGCACAAAATGGATGAAATCTTTCTATAAGAATGGGTCTTTTCATCATGTTATGGTTCATCCTACCTCTACTCCTTGCACATTGGATTCTCTTCATTCCCACTATTAATTTTTTGCATACCTGATAAAACTAAGGAATGAACAACCATCTATTTCCAAGAATATTTAGCTTCCATTCACATGTCCCTAGTGACAACCTCCAAAATGGATGTTATGCCCAAAGAAAGTAAAGATGTACCAAGGTCTGGGTGAATACCATCACCAAAGAAATGATCTTCCTCATAATTTATAACCCCTATATTTGGAGAATATATAACAAACCTTGAAAGTTTATTGACATACTCCCATACTGATCTGTCGCCAATAAAAAGTCTCATGAGCTCAGTCTATTTCTCTACATTCATTCCCTTAGGAAATAATCATTAAAAAAATAAATCTTTATGAGATTCCAATTCATAAATTCACGAAGTTACGAAGGTACCACTGACTCCCACAAGACTCTATTGAAACTATAAATCCAGTTCTAAAAAATTATCACACACAAAGTATCAGGTTCCCTAAGATAATTTAGGATCACCTCAATTTGTTCCAACTACCTAACTGCTTCTACTGACCCTTTAAAAACAATTAATGAAGGAATATAGTGATTTAGGAATCCTATGATTGTGTCCAAGATTGAAAATGATTTAACAACAACAAATCAAAACGTATTCTAGGTCGGAATAAGAACTAAATAATCCTTTTTGAAAATTACAGTGGACAACAATAACATGTAAATGAACTATATCAATTAAATACTCAAAATAAAGCCTAATTATTCTACATGAAAGTAAGAATAAAATACAAAAAAAATTATAAATTAAACAAGGAACACACTAATGAAACCAAATTTACTTTTCATTTTAAAACACCATTTTTTATAAGTAATTATGAAATACCACCTCCAATAAGTGTGAACCTCATTTGGAAAATACAGATTAGAGAGGAGCTAATACAGGATAATAGGGGGATAAATTGTGATGTAAATGCTTTGGCTTTGTGGGATGGGTGTCTAGGCGTAAACCATGAATACATTTTTGAAAATTTTTCTTTACTATGACTCGATTCATCTTTCGGTAATCATTACAAAGGTGAAGGGTTCCATAATATTTATTCACAAAAAACAAATCCATTTCTCAATATTAAAGGCTTGGGAGAATAAATCATTTATCAGATATAATAGGTTTATCAAAACACATCATAAAGCAAAGAACATAGAGCATGAAATAAATATGTCCCTATCATGAATAATGAATGTCAATATATACATTCCTATGTTCCTATCATGATGCATGAATACTCATTTAACACCATTCTAGTCCATGAGTATAAATATCAAGAATAAAATTCATCACTAAACAATACCATCACACAAAATACAAATCACCCAAGGTGAAATAACATCAACTTTTTCAATAAAATAACATAAGAACCAATCTCATCCATATGAACACATATTTCCACAATAAATTGGCTAGATAATTTTATTCAGAAGGTCATTGCTATGTCTTGGAACATCCTAGTATCTCTTATACCTTTCCACAAGTAGTAATGTAATAGAAATTAAAACATGATTCTTTGATACCACTTTGCTACATCCCCCAATCCATTACTCTCTCATGTGGCCAAATCAGGTTTTTTATGGGACTTCATGCATTCCTACCCATATTCCACAGGTCATTGACTAGAAATGAGTGTGATATTTATAGTGGGGAGACCATACCCTAGGGTATATAGTTATATAGAAGTGGAAAAATCAACATAAATACAGGTCCATCCCGCTAAGTGAAATCGGGTCGTAGCCACTTAGGAATCACTAGCGAGCTTGTCCAAATATGTTCACCTAGTTACCTAGGATTCCCTTATGATCAATTATGTTCCAAATGTAACACATAACACCAATTTCACCAATACAGGTCAAACATTACATTACAAACACTTTTTTTCCATAAAATGAACCTTTTAACATTTTACACACACAAAAAATGGTTAGAAAAACACTTTTCAAATCACCTGAAAAATTCATAAAACCCATTAGGTACATTTCAAGAGAAGAACATAATACATTCAACAAATTACCTAGGATAACCCTTTTCAAATCATCACACAAGCTAATTTACCCTATTTAAAAACATGCTTCTCTTAATTTACACAAATAACTCATCACATTTAATGGGGAACAAAAAAAGTTTACATACCCAAAACAATTCATTTCACTTTGAACCCCCATTTTTAACACATTCTCACTTCAAGTTCCTTTTAAAACACAATTCACACCCTTCACATAATCATAAAAACAATTCCATGAAACACCACAATAGAGAACATATTAAACATATACATTTTTCTTTATAAAATCAATTTTCACCACATAAAAATGCCAAAATATATCCAAAACATAATTCACATTACAAAATTTATCTATAAAACATGTTAAAATTAATTAAACAAAAAAAATAAAATCATCTAAAAATGATAGGGCATGGAACCACCTACATTGGGTGAAGAAATTGCTTAAAAATGGCGTGAAACCCCATTTGTACCTCAACCACACCTCAAAGAAACCCCAAAAAGGAAAGATTTACCCAAAAACAACAAGATCAAACCCTATCAAACATGAAAAACCCTAAATCAACTACCATACCTACTGGAAAACCAAAAACCTAAAGAAGGAGGAACAAAAACCTACCTAGAGAGGAAGATGGTGCAGCTTCCGGGGTCGCGTGGGGTTGGGGGTCACGGGGGGCCGGGGTTCGTGGGGTCGCCAGGGTCACCGGGGTCGTCGGGGTTAGGGTCGCGGGGTCGCCGGGGTCGCGGGGGGCCGGGGTCGCGGGGGAAGCGGGGGGACGGGGTCGCGGGGGAAGGAGGGTCGGGGTGGGGGGAAGGGTCGAGTGTTAAAAAAACAATGTTTCACGACGGTTTATTATAAAGCACTGCGAAACCTTTTTTAAAAAAGGTTTAGCAACGGTTCTTAGAATCGCCGCTAAACAGCGGTTTTATTGTAGTGGACCCTCACCCTACCCGGTAGGGGAGCATCTGACTCTATGTGAGTTGTGTATGGAGGACCCATGCCTTAGTCCAATAAGGGATTACCAACTCCAAAAATAGAAAAACCAATCAGAGGGAAATGAACCCACAGTCGTGATGTGGGGAGTCCCATTTCTACCGGAGTATATGAGTAAGGAATACCCGTGCCTTGAGTCATCAAGGGAGTAGCCATCCTAACTCTCACTATAATAAACACCCTGATTCTACTCCTTTGGTTATCATTCACACCTCAACTGCCACGAATTTTTGTAAGGAAGTAACCTGATGATCCGTCATGTCATAATGTTTCCAACGCAATAGAGGGCGCATCAACCGGACACCCGGTCTATAAGATATAGGCATTTTAGTGTCGAGGGCCCGATTGGATTCGAGCATGATCCTACCTAGACAAACTCCAACTTTCTCCGAAAGTCACGTGGATTATCTCAAAATTACCGTCTCTCTCTAAGGATCCCAACGACGCAGACAGTTCATCAAACGGACGTCCAGTTTGCAAGATACAACCTTTTAAGTGTATCTGGACCCGAGAGGGGTCTGAGTCCAGTCCAACCCAGCCCGACCCGGCCTAGGCTGACCCGAACCGACTTGAACTGGCTCGGTTTGGCTGGGCCATGGCATCTTAGCCCGCTCGGCCATGGACCGGCCTGGCTCGCCCTGGCTGGACGGGGCCGCAGTGGGCTCGGCCCTCCAGCAAGCGCGACCCACGCAGGGTTGCACTGTCCGTTACTCCTGAACGACTCAAGGGAGCCGTTCGACTCCTTTATTAGCGGCACCAGGTGGCACTGCCTCGTCACCCATGGGACCTGCAAGGAGCGGGTCCCCTACATCATTGTGGATTCGAGTCGTGGCTCCCTTCAGCACGGCGCACCGCCTCGACCTCCGCGGACGGCCGCTTCCGGCTGCCTATCTGACCTCCAGAGCACCAAGTGGAACCACTCTTCCACTGTGGACGATGGTTTCCAGCTGCCACCCTCATCCGCTGGCACCGGTCACTGGCACTGCAGTGTCGGTGCCTCTGCACTGGTGCCGCACCGACGCTTCTTCTGTGGGCCACCGGGTGAGATCCAGTGCTTCGTTTTTCCTTCCGGACGTGCCTACAGTCCTCTTGAGATGTTGCTATCATTGAGAACCTCTTGGTTTCAAGTATTTTTCAAGATGGAATAATCTGAATCTAAAGAACGCAATGAAAAACAAGTGGCGGTGGGTCTGGGTCTTCTTCATTTTGCCCACACCCTCCGTGTTATCATTATTACAAGTGGGGGTAATTTATACATCACATTAAAATAATGATAAACACCATTAAAATCCCCCACAATGACCACCTAAAAATTCAAGAATTATGAGAAGAAAACTAGTAATTTCTTGAATTAAAATACAACCCCTACCTCGAGATTCTTTGGAGATGTAGCAGTGGTGGAAGAAGATTCTGCGTTCAATGAATCCATCGACATTCGTCGATCCTGGTTCGTTGCTGCCTAATCTTCTATCTCTGTCGGTGGAAGCTGTCACGTCACTTCGCCAGAGGTTCCTAATTTGATTAATCCATGCCAAAAACTCTACCCTGATCCCCATTTAAATTGAGGGGGGAAAGGGTGAGTTATGCACTGAGGAATTAATGAGGTTTATTAATTAATATAATTAATGCACCACGTTAGTTGTAAGAGGGGTGGTTATGCAACCAAAGTGTAACTAAGCATTTAATATCCCATAATAAATGCATGAATACCTATGTAGTCCCTACCACCACTGCTCAAGAGGTGGTAGGATAAAATAAAATAACAATTTTGTTATTCTATTAATTCTTAAAAGTTTCAAAAACTAACTTTTTCACCCAACCTACTACGGTCGAAGTGAAGACTCCCTTAAAAAAATACTATCTCTATGAGTTCAACAGTGCCCTCATATTTCAATTCCGAGCACCGGCTCAAAAGATAGAAATTACCACCTGCATGTTTACTTAACGTACCTTAAAAGAGTTCAAAAATTATTAACAGTCACCCTTGACCTGTGCCGATCGAGGTTAGGCTCTAACTAAGGGAATCACTCCCTCATGAGCTCAATGGTACTCTTGGATTTCCAATTCGAGTTACCTTTTAGGAGTTATAGAATTTAACAATAAAATAATTGTTACTTAATTATTTTATTTGCGGCCAAAAACTAACTTCCATTGTTGGCCCATACCGACTAAAGTTAGGATCAGACTAAGGAAAGCATACCCTCACGAGTTCAGCAGTGGTCTCATATTTTTAATCTGAGTCACCATTCGTAAGTTATAAGCATTTGAAAAATAAAATAATTTTATTTAATTATTTTATTTACGATTATTCCATTTTCGGTTTTTCTCAGTAGAGGCCTGCGTCGACTAAAATTAAGTCACACCTAGGGTAAACCCACCATCCTAAATGCAACAGTGCCCTCAGATTTCTGATCTGGACACCCTTTTAAGAGTTATTCCATTTTTTAGGAAAACTACTCACACATGCTATTTTAAGCTTAACACTTTTTCGACGGATCATTCCGGGCACTTCAGGACTCGGAATCATGTGCTATCAGATTTCACAGTCTCGTAATAATCCCAAATAATTACAAAAATAATTATACTAAAATTATGGGTCTTTACAATATGATCTCAATATTGGGAAATAATTCTCTAAGTATTATGGATTGAAAGGAAAGTAAAAGAAGAATAGGGTGGTAAAAAAATATGGATTAGGGAAAAAAGATAAAGGGAAATTTTACAAAATATGATAATTGTGGAAAGAAACACCTTGGTACATACTTAAAAGGAAAATGTATTTTCTTTTTGTGTGGAGAAAAAGGACATCATGCTCATGAATGCAAGGGTAAGGGAGAAGCCATCAAATTATGATTCTTTAACTATAAGGAGACAAGAAACTATTCTAACCAACACTCCAAATTTAAAGTGAACTTGATAAAAAAATAATCCAAGGGGATAAGGCAAAGCTTATGAAATTACTACAACTGATGTGGAAGTTCCTAGATATTTAGTGAAAGGTACACTTATAATCCACTATGGTATTGAAAATGATTTAGTCGATTCTGGTTCACCCCAATATTTTATATCTGAATAATTTTTTTATGATTATCACATCATTACCTCAAGGATTAGATATTGAGTTAGCAGTGAAAAATCTTAATGGTAGGATGGACACATCTCAAGTTTATAACTCCTCTATGATAGAAGTTTGTGGGATGGTTCTTCTTGAAAATATTTTTATTCTTACTCTAGTTAAATTTAAGGTAATTTTGGGTATGGATTGAATATATCAGTATAAATACCATAACATTTTTTGATAAAGTGAATTTACATTTTATATTCTAAATAAACCTTCAATCATCTATCAGTGTGAGGATGAACCTGAGCACCCAATGAAAATTACTTCTATCATATGGGAATTTTTACTTAACCATGAGGTATATTTATCTCAAATGGTTGGGGTGAAACTAAATATTGAAAATGTTCCTATTTTTTGGGAATATGATGATGTATTTTCTGAGGTCTTTCCTTATCTTCCCCTGAATTGTTAAGTTGAATTTTCAATAGAACTCATACATGGTTCTATTCATGTTTCAAATAATTCATATAGAATGGCCCCAATTGAGTTGTTGGAATTAAAGAAGAAAGTCATGGAGAATATAGATAAGGGATTCATTTAGACTAGTGCTTCACCATGGGTTGCACCAATTATTTTTATTAACAAGAAATATGATTCAATTCATATTTTCATTGATTATCAAAAACCTAATAAGATCATTATTAATAGAAATTATCTTCTACCCTGTATCAATGATCTATTTGATTATTTCCAAGGAGCACTATATTTCACTAAGATTGATCTTTGATATGGGTATCACCAACTAAAGGTCAATGAATAAGACATACCCAAGACATCCTTATATACAAGGTATGGTCATTTTGAATTTATAGTAATTCCATTTGGAATAACTAATTATCCTCCTATATTCATGGATTTAATGATTAGAGTCTTTAGATATTACCTTGATCAGTTTATGGTAGTCTTTATAGATGATATTATTAAATATTAAAAGATCAAGGAATAGAATTAAGAATATTAGAGATTTTTTTTGAAGACCATAAAGAAGGAAAAGTTGTAAGAAAAATTTACCAAGTATGAATTTTGGCTCCAGATAGTTTCAATATTGGGTTATATAATCTCAAGTGAGGGTATATCAGTGGATCCTTCAAAGATGGAAGTTATTGATAAATGGTAAAGACCAACCATTTTGACCAAAATTCATAGTTTTATTGGGTTTTATGGATACTAATGGTGCTTGGTGAGATATTTTTCATGATTATCTAATATAATCGCTAAGTTTAATCAGAAGGGGGTTAAGTTTATATGGACAGATGAATTTAAATAAGTTTTCAAAGAACTGAAGAGAAGGTTAGTCAGTGTTTCTATACTTACACTACCCTATAGTGGAGAGTGGTTCATGATCTATAGTGATGTGTCAAAGAAGTTATTGGGATGTGTTATCATACTGAATGACATGGTGTTAGCATATGCCTATCACAAATAAAAAAATCATGAATAGAATTACTCGAATCATGATTTGGAGTTGGAAGTGGTAATTTTTGAATTGAATAAATGGATACATTATTTTTATGGTGAAAGGCGTGATATGTATAATGATCATAAAATATTTAAGTATATATTTACATATAAGTAGTTGAATATGTTCCAAATAAGATGGTTGGATTTGATTAATGATTATAATTTCTCGATACATTACCACCCTAAGAAGGTGAATAATGTGGATGATGTTCTAAGCCAAAAATACCATGATAACTTATCTATGATGAGGATAAAAAAGATCCAATATTTCTAGATTTTAAAAGGATGGATCTTGAAATATTTATGTAAGGGTACAAATATTATCTTACTCAAATGCATTTTTAACCATCTATCCATGTGAAGATTAAAGAGGCACAAATGGAAGATTTAGAGCTACAAGAGAAGATAAGAAATTTTCCTAAGTTAAAAATTTATTGTGATGATATGATAAGGTTTAGGAACCGTATATGTGTTTTATCCATACCATATTTGAAGAAGGATCCATTGGATGAGGATCATAGAACATCATTCTATATTTATCCTAGATGTACAAAGATATATAAATATTTGAACGAGTATTTGTGGTGGGCCCACATAAAGAGATATATTGATGTGTATGTATCTCAATGACTAGTATATCAATAATTTAAGGTCCAGAGATTTATATATAAGGTGATTTTACAACCATTACCCATACTAGAATGGAAATAGGAAAACAATACAATAGTTTTTGTTGTTGGATACCCCTGAACATCAAAAGGCCATAACACTATATGGGTTGTAGCTGATCGCCTTAAAAATTTAACACAATTCATTTTTATTAGAGAATATTTCTTTCTTGATAAAATTTTTAGAATATACATTAAGTGGTAAGGTTTCATGGTTCACCACATTCTATTGTATCTGATCAGGATTTGAGGTTTACCTCAAAGTTCTAGCGAAGTATTCATTGGGCAATGGATACTGAGTTGAGTTTTAGTAAGGCATATCATCATCATGGTTAGTTTCATAGAACCATTAAGTATATAAATTATACACTAATATATTTTTCAATGTATTTTAAATTTATTTGGGATCAACATATTCCTCTAGTTGATTTTTTATACAACAATAGCTTTCACTTAAGCATTCATATGGTTCTTTATGAATCCCTCTATGGAAAAAAGTATAGAAATAAAACTTTATGGGATGAATTTAGAGAAATAAATCTATTATGACCTGAGTTAGTTTAGTAAATTACATAGAAAGTCAAAACCATTCAATAACACATCAAAGAAGTTCAGAATTGACAGAAACATTGTGTAGATGATCATCGATGAGATCTAGAGTTTGAAGTTAGTGATAAGGTGTATCTATAAATTTATACATGGAATAAGGTTATGTGATTCATAATTAATTAAAATCTAATACCTAGTCATATTGTCTCCTTGAGATTCTTCATTGAGTAGGTATTGTAGCTTATCGCTTATTGCTTCCACCGAACCTCTCTCTGGTTCATGATGTATTCCATGTATCTTTAATGAGGAGGTACATATATGATCCTTCAAATGTACTAATATTTGAGTTATTGCAAATTTAGAATCATATTTTAAATAAATAACATCTATTATAATCCTTGGATAATACAAATAAAGTTCTACAGAATAAGACTACTCATCTGGTTAAAGATCACTAGAGGAATTAAAAATTCAAAGAAGCTATATGGGAACCCAAGGATGTGATGAGGAAGAAGTGTACTCATTTTTTATCTATCAGGGTAAGGTAATTTTGAGGGTTAAATTACTTTTAATGGTTCTATAATGTAACACCCTGAGATTCTATGTTATATTTCTTTTTAAATAAATTTAATCTCTTTGATATCTTGCGGTACACACAACCCTAACTCTAGATGAAATGTAATATAGTATACTATTATAACTTAGCCATTAAATTGGAAGGCATGGATATAAATAACTAAATTATGAAAAGTATATTATTTACACATGTATAAAATAAATTCATTGGTTATCAATTTATTATAAATGAAAACAAAAATCATTTTAAAGTAAAAGAAATGTTTTTTTGAAAAACTCTTTTTATATGCCCAATATGTTTTTTAATAAATTTAATTAATCACTATTAGTGAATTATTTTAATAAAATCTATATATTATATAGTAAATTAAATGTTTTATCATTCATACAATATTTTTTATTGGCATGGGATAAGAATAAATCTATTTTCATTCTTTTAAACTCTATTTTTCTAAAAAACGGTTTCATCACATTTTCTGCACTTATTTTAATATTAATTTATGACACTTTTATAATATTTATTTTATAAAATGAAATTGTTTTTTTTAAATCAACATGATAAAATTATTTTAGATTAAAATCTTTAGAATTTTCTAAAAAGATTAATTTTTTTATGAATATTGAACAATACCGATTTTTTTAAAAAGTTATTCCTTTTTATTTTAAAAGGATTTTAAAATTAAAATTAGTTAAATTATATTATTAATAATAAATTTTAGTTTATTTTAATCAATTTAATGTTTAATTTTCATTTAAAAACTATTTATACTTAAGAATACCTTTTCTTTGGAAAACCGCTTTTTGTCACTTTAGTGGGCTTAATTTTAAATTAAATTATGCCACTTCTATGAATTGAATTTGAAACAATGGATTCCATATTTTTAATAATAATATTTATTAATATTTAACAAATTTAACTAATTTTTTTCATAATTAATAGTAAAAAAATTTAATTATTACAGTTTAGGTTAAAATGGGGTTTTATGCATTACATGCGCATGTGTTAAAATTAATTTTACACACACATAGGTTTTTTATTTGATAAATTTGATTTCATATTTATAATTATAGGGTCTAATATATCTAATAAATACCATTTTATTTTTATGATTAAGTGATAAATTTCCTAGGTAAAAAAACTAGTTACCATGGGGAAAACTAAAATGGTAAAAGTGAGTAACAATATAGGCAAAGGAAATAACATGTTTAAAAAATGTTTATTTTTTATTATTGGAGGTGTGAATCAAAATTATATTCCATACAATCCATTATTTATCAATTTTTTATGTACTTGGTTTGAGACTGACTTCCCATTATTGAATAGTTTATGGTATTTACAAAAATGTCACTCCTAACTTATAAAAGGGAACCTACTCTCATCTTTTATTCACACTTAAAAAGACTTTTTTTTGAAAAAAAACTACCCAAATACCTTAAATAATTCCATTACCACATCATATAGTCCTTTTTTTATTATAAAACCCTCCTAGGAAGGCTTTTGGTGCAAACCTAAAGATGTTGTTCGAAAAAGAGGTATTGTTCTTAAGTGAGTGCTTTTGTTTTATTTATTCTTATACCTCTTTGAAATGTTCTTTAATAATTATTAAATGATAAAAACAATATCTTCCATATAATTATATTTTATTATGATAATTTCATAACATATATCTATATCCTCTTCTATCAAATGGGAAACAAAACTATCGATGGTGTGTACGGCGGACTACTGTCTCGCTAACCGATGTAATTCATTTTCCATCACCACCTCTCACAGATGGATATAATGATGTATTTAATGTATATATAATATTTAATGAATAATTATACTTCGGTAATTAGAATATCATATCTACTTTATTACCTATGAGTCTATTGGAAAATGATTACGCCAGTCGCGCGTACATGTGGACTATTGTCTCCACAAAGCGATGCAATTCATTTTTCATTTCTTCTTTACATGGATTGTAATAGTGATATTTTTTTTGAATATATATATGATATTTTTGACATTATATTTATTCTTTAAATTTTAATTATCATTTACCCTTCTTTTATTCAATCCGTTGAAAAATGAAAATAGTGTTCATGCATACGCATGACCTATCGTCTCCATGGATGGTGTAATTCATTAAACTATCTCTAAAGTTTATGGATTACTCGAAATAAATATATAATTAATATATATGATATTTAGATTGTGATTTTTTTATATTATGGAACCATGATAAATTACAAGGACCAAAACTACCGAACCAAAACATACATGACAAATGAAGCAGTGATTACCCAAAATAGTGATTTTAACAAAGAATTATTAATAAATGAGTGATCAAATATTATAAGTAAATAATATATAGTATGATATATAAAATTATTATTTTTAATATATTTATAATAAATATATATTTATTATACAGGAGGTTTGGACACATACTAAGGGAGTAAAAAAATGAGGTAAGGTTTTATTTCACAATCTTATCATTATTTAGGATTATTTATGTTTATGTCCCCATTGGGGAAATTATTTTATCTTTCTATATTAAACCAAAAATATTTTATCATCCTATATTTATTTCTATAAATTACATGTTTTACTTTAAATTTTCTCTCTCTAAGTACTCAGGGTACCAAAATATTTTTTCAAGGAAAACTAAACTTGTTTTTCTACTTGGTTTGAAGTTTTTCTCTTACATGTCCATATTTCCATTAAAATGTCTAAAAGGATGTTTTAAAAATTATAAAAATATATTTTAAAGTAATTTTTAGACATATTTTAATTTTTAATTTTTTTAAGAGTAATTTTCTTATTTTTTTCCCGAATTAGGTACTTTTTGACCTTTTTATAATAGAGTGAAAGGACAATTTTTTAACTTATATGATATAAAAATAATTACCCACCATCATGAACAATAATTGATTTGAAGATTACTTAAAAAATTAATAAGGTTATTTTCAAAGAAAATGTTTTCCTTAATATTTTGGAAATATGTCAGGCTTTACATAAACGATTTCAAAGTGAAAAGGATATTTTCCTCAAGAAATTTTCCAGTTATATTTTTAAAGTATTTAATCAATGTCAACATCCTTTTTTGAATATTATACTGAGGATATAATATAATAATAACATCCAAATTATTTATTTGGATGGTTAATTATCATTTTTACGAGGGAAAGTATTGATATTCCATATTCTAGTTCTTCTAATATGGACACATATTGATTTTTAAGTACTCTTGATTAAGTTGTACTGATTATTCATATAACGAATGAATTAGAATTATTAATTAATGGTTGGGGACCAAAATTACATAGTCCCTTGATGCATTAGTAGGTCTCATGAGAAAAACTATATTGGGTCTTTGGCCAAGGCCTATCCCATTTATGCATGATGTCTTGTCATGAGGCATCGATAAAAAATTTCAAACGTCCTAAATTATACATTCCACCATTATTAATTTGTTATTGATGTCCTTGTGATTATTTGATTTTTTATGATATCCATGGATATGTTTATATATCATGTGAGGATTTATATTTTATCATTTTATAATCATTTATTCTTTCCATATTATTCATGCCTTATTGGCTTCCACTATATTCATTCCCTTATTGATATTTTTAGCTCACCCCTTTCTAATGTTTCCTTTACCAAGGATGATAGGAAGTGTATAATGATTGATATATATTGATATATTAAAAGTAATAATGGTGTTCTCAGAGAAAATATTATGTTTTATTTTAAGTTTTCAAATGTAATGTGAAATTCAAGTATGTATCTAGAATTTCGAGACTATTAAAGTATCTCGTCCTTCATGATTTGGTTCCTTATTCACAATGTTAATGTAATAAAGTAACCAATGGATTAAGGCTACTATTTTTGGGGTCTTTAAAAAACTCCCTTATTAATGAGATAGGGAAATATTTAATGTTCTTAGTAAAAATGGAAGATTTAGAAGAGTGTGAAGATCCAGAATCAAATAAAGTATTAGAAAAATTTGAGGTTATAGTCAAAGTACCCACCAAAAAATATTTATAAAATTTAACTTATGCTATAGTAATAAAAAAAATCAATTTCCATATTATTATATTCTATGATTGGTTTCATTGATTCTTGGAAAATTTGTTTGAATAATTCCTCATCTCCATATAGTTGAAGCACTGGATAAAAGTGGTTTCTTTATGTCTCTTGTATTCATGATCCAGATAGACATTTTCTCTACACTTGTAAGAAAATCCAATTCTCATTAAAAATTTATTTGTATGTTTATTTCCAAAATTATCACATTACATAAATCCCATATTTCCTTTCTTTTTTTTGATTCATTTATTTTTTCCTCGGTGTTCAGACATACTCTTATTTTCTTGATTTCCCTTGAAGATATAAGGCCTATAAAATTATTTCTCTATCTTTATAGAACATGATACTATATATTAATATTTTTAAAAAATTTGGGAGACTAGTTACCTTTAAAGATTCATCTTAACCCCAAAAAATAAATGATCAATCTTACCTTTACGATTATTTATGTAGTTTGTTCCATGACTTGCTAATCTTGTGAATCTAGTCTCACACTCAACAACACTTTCCCATTCCTTATACTATAGGTTAAGGAAATTTCGATCCATTTCAGATCATTACTTTAAAATAAAATATCTCTCAAAAAATACCACTTTAAAAATTATTCATTCCATCCTTCTTTTTATCACCCTCTTTAATGTTTTGGGACAATGAACACCATTGATCAACATATCCCTTTAAACTATATACTTCAAGAGAAACATTTTCCCCTTCATTAATTCCAAAATATATAAATATATTTTCAAGGTATTTTATCCATTTCTCAACTACCAATTTATTCATATTTCCATTAAATTACGGAGGCTACTATTACATAAAGTGATCTAACATAGGGGAATAACACTATGGAACAATATTTTTATCCATATGAGAAAGGTTATTTTTCATAACCTGGGTCAGTTTCAACAATATTTCCATGATATGTGTAGCTCCAATACCCATTATATTGAATTTAGTATAATATAAATCCCTATATTAACTATGGATTTTGACATGATTTACATTTTATCCACTAGGTTTTATATCTAAAAAATGAAATACACATAATTAGCTTATAACATCATTAATATTGATCTACAACATAAAATCCATAAAAATTATCAATATTTTAGGGGTTTATCTCATTTATCATTATAGATATGTTATCATAAATGAAATTTCCCATGGGTCCTACTAAAATTTATTTGATTCTAACTATAAAAACCCTAACTCCAGTAACCCCTAGTCAATGTCTAATTTATTAGGTTGGTATAAGATACAATAGATTCTACCATGAAGGATAGATCTGTTTAGAAATCTTGGGAGAATATATACATACATGATTTAAATATTACATTAGAAAAATAAAATATATAATGAAAAACTTTATTGAATACTTGAATATCATTCAAAGATTTATTCTTCATATCATGGGGAAAAGAAAACATAATAAAGGGTAAGCTCAAGTTCTCAGTAAGGGAAACCATAAAAAATATATCATGATTAGATTAGGAATAAAAATATGGTAGGGTTAATAATCAATACATATTCTATTTAATCAATAACTTGAGCATGAAATACATCCATGGATGAAAGAAAACACATGGATAATGATAACTGAATTCCCACTGAATAAAATGTGTAATGTCATGCATTCATGATCTTTCCCTCAAGGCCTCATAAAAGATATCATGAATATTATTTTGAATACCTTTTCTAAGGCACATTAATTTTATGGGTACTTATAAATCAAATATAGAACTAATATGTACACCTATTTTGTCTCATGAGACCCATTGACAAATTTAGGGGCTATCTATAATCAGGACTAACGCATCACCTACATGTAAATACCTGTAAATTTCAAGGGAATTTTTTTTCTTAAATTCTTTGGGATTTTACGAGTACGTAGTTTCTGACGGCACCTGATTCCGAGGCCCGGTGTGCCCAGAATCAATTTCCAAAGTTTAGCTTGGGTACGTTCAGTGAACGAACGAGCGGGTTCTTCTATCTTTTGAACCAGTGCTCAGAATCGAAATCTGAGGGTACCGATGAAACCACAGCGGTGGTATTTTCTTAAGAGGACCTTTCCTGGAGGTACGTTTTCTTGGGAGGAGTTATTAAAATTTGAGGGTTAAATGTGAAGAAAATAAAATGTTGGTACAATTTTATTTTCTTTATCCAAGTGGTTATATCCTAAGTGTGGGAGTTGGGGTGGGACCCACTAGCTCCTAACTACTCTTGTTAGGATATTTGTGAGGTGGGGCCAACACAAGACCCACCCCTTCATATTCCTTTAACTCCCTAACTCCCCCTTTATGTGAGTAACTCCTTCCTCTCACCCTCGTTAAGCTTGCTAACATAACACCCCATTTAATTAGACAACTCAAGTTTAATTAATTAAGTGTTTTAGTTTTTGAATTTTTGTAATTTGAAATACTTGGCATGAGTAAATAAAATAAGGAAAAGCCTTATTTTATTTTGGGTTGGCTTTTGTTGTGCTAAGAAAAGGGGAGAGAGCTCTTGAGTTTTTTTGAAGAACTTCATCCTCAACGAAGAACGACAACACTTCGTCAAGGATCATCGACTCGGTGACCTGGTTTCTTCCGTATTCTTATTCCTCCATGACAAAGGAGGAAGAATCGATGCGGAAAATTGACAATGATGTCATGCCATAAAATCTTCTCTCCGTGACAATGGAAGGGAGACGCTGCTGCCTCTCGAATGGTCTCCGTCGACGTTTACGGAACCTCACCCTGAGACGCCGTTTTCCGCGACGCTCATCGTTCGACAACTTGTGTTGAGGTAGGGGTTAATTATTCATTAAAGTATTATTTAACTATATTAGTTGTTAAATTATTGGCTGCTTGTTATTGATATAACAGGAGGAGATCGGACCGCACAAACACGACCGATCCTCCTCCCCTTTTATTGTTGATCTTCATTGTGGCTTGAAACAGAGGCGATGCGGTACCGTTGCACTGTGTAGGGACAATAAAGACCGTGGCCGGAACGGGCCGCGATGATGGTGCGCGGCGCCATCGCGCCGTGCCGGTGAGGCCGAAGGAGGCCGCAGCCAAGAACGGGCCACAACGGGGGGGGGGGGGGGGGCGCTGGTCGGGGAAGAGCCGCGACCTTTGGCCGCGGCGGTTCAGCAGGAGGTGGGCGGCCAAGCTGGTCGTCGGCATTCCAGGAGGCAGGACCCCCCGTGGGTCCCCTATGGCTCAACCGGCCAGCCATAATGGCCGACCGTTTTCTAGGAAGACCGAGGGTTTGAAACCCCCGGCCAAGCCGCCAGCGCCAACCGGGCCAGGTCGGACCGGGCCGAGCCGCCAGCGCTGACCGAGACGAGCCGAGCCACCAGCGCTGACTGGGCCGAGCCGCCAGCGCTGACCGGGCCGAGCCGCCAGCGCTGACCGGGCCGAGCCGCCAGCGCTGGGCTGGACCGCCCACGCTGGGCCGGGCTGCCAGCGCCAACCGGGCCAGGCTGCGCCAACCGGGCCGGGCCACGCCCAACTAGGCTAGACACGGACCCGGGTCAGGTTATCCCAGTTCGACCGACCCAGGGGGTGTTGGGCCGGGTCGGACCGGGCCCAAACCCCCTATTTTCGGGCAGTTTCGTTCAAACGCCCATATCATGGGCTACAGACCTCCGATCGACGCACCGTCAGTTGCGTTGTGATCCTTGGATCGAGATAGTAGTTTTGGTATATTACACTCAATATTTCGGTATAGTTTGGGTATGGCCGGGTTGGTTTGAACCCAAAACCAACCGAGCCCTTGGAGCGGAAACACTTATAACTCAACGACCGGACGTCCAAATGACGTGTCGTTAGTTACGTTGAAATCCACTTAGTGAGATGGTTATTTTGGATTACTCCACTCGAGGTTTGGATGTAGTTGGAGTACGATGAAGTTGGTTTTAGCTTAAAAACCAATCGGGCCCCTGAGACGAAAAAACCAATAACTCTCAGATCGGGCGTCCGATTGATGCGCCATCTGTCGCGTTGAGTTCGTACTGTCGAGACGGAACCTTGAGATAAATCAACTCAGGACTTCATGACAATTGATGTATCGACCCCTTGGCTTGTGGAGCATATCCTCCTGGAATTGAGCATGCTGTGTGTGGGAACCCTAGAGCTGGTTGCGACTGCGATGACGATGACGACTGTACTTGGATACTCCGTGCGTTCGGCAGCGATGACGACTGTACTTGGATCCTCCGTGGGTTCGGCAGTGATGACGACTGTACTTGGATCCTCCGTGGGTTCGACAGCGATGAAGACTGTACTTGGATCCTACGTGGGTTCGGCAGCGAGGAAGACTGTGCTTGGATCCTACGTGGGTTCCGCAGTGTTGGTTACTCTACTTGGATCCTACGTGGGTCCGACAACGACGACATCTGTACTTGGATCCTATGTGGGTTCGGCAGAGGAGATGATTCAGAGGCTACATCTAATCATCTCCACCTATCTTCGTGAGTAGTAAACCTATGTGAGTTGAGTTTTGACTTTCAACCATTTTCTTCGATATGATTGGCTTTCTTTCCTATGTGGATTGGGTTGTGCTTTCCTGTGTGGATTGAGATGTACTTTCCTGTGTGGACTGGGTTGAACTTGGGCTCGGAAGTTGGAGCCGAATGGGAATTGATGACTTAGGTATATGTATGGGCATATACCTAAGTAGTGTGGGTTGATACTTCGTATTTGTATCTTCTCTTTGTAGTTTATCCTTTGTGGATTCAGGGAGACCTTCGGGTGTCTCGGGGTCCCTACTGAGTATCGTATACTCACTCATGCATGGGTTACGCTCGCACTACATTGTGTTGGTTGCAGACGATGGGTAGCACTGATCGTAGTTGAGGCTTGTGGAGTAGGACGGTACCTGGAGGTAGACTATCAGGCGGGACATACACGATGCGGATAGACGAATATGAGGAGCAGAAAAGACCATCTGTACCCACCCTTCAGGTGGGGTTTCTGGAGGAAGTCTCGGTGGTTGCTGCTTTATCTTTTAGCTATTGTACTTTACTCTTCAGTTGTACTACACTTTTAGTTGGGTTTGTATACTGGCCCATTTACTTTCCATCACTTACTCTTGTACTCAGTTTACTTAGTTTTTACTTCAGTTTGCATACTCTGTGGTGTTTTTTTCTTATATAAAGGCAATGCCTTCCCTTTTTATCAGAATTTACGCCTTTGGTGCTAGTTGCCAATGCCTGGCCTATGGAAGGCAGGCTTGGGGTAGTCACGGCATGGGCCCCGAGGACGGGTTGTGACATAAATGTCAAATTCATTACTCATATATTTAATAATCAATATAATACATAATAAATATGCCTTTTTAATCATTAAAAATCCATATTGAATCAATAATATAGAACATAAATATTCTCCTAGAAAATTATATAAAATATTCCTTCAATTAAAATTGTATATTGAAATGGTATATATATAAGACAATACTGAATATATCCATGATATTG
The DNA here is from genome assembly GCA_963277665.1 of Viscum album. Classification (NCBI taxonomy): domain Eukaryota; kingdom Viridiplantae; phylum Streptophyta; class Magnoliopsida; order Santalales; family Viscaceae; genus Viscum; species Viscum album. The sequence goes on along the minus strand of OY728131.1, from coordinate 1,052,440,063 downwards.
AAAATATAGACATTAAATAGAAAAATAAAGTCTAATGAATAATGGAGAGTAATAGAGAACATGATCAGGAACAAGTGAATTATCATAAACAAGTGAATGATCAAAAAATAAGGTATAATACCTAAATTAGAAAAGGATGATACAAGACTATCAATTTATCAGAAATGAATTTTTGTAATAAAATAAAGTATTTTGATAATTATAGAGTAAAATTGAAGTGAAACTTTTTAAATAACTTTCCTTAAGAGATTTATAATTTTTTTTTTGCAAAAATGAAGTTATAAATTATTTCCAAAATTCATTTCAAAATTTTAAAAAAGAATCCATTTCTTTTTTAATATAAAAACTAAAAATTCATTGAATAATGTAAAATGTATTTTCTTTTAAAAAACCATGAAAACTTATAGAGGAGTATTCATAATTAATAACATCTATTATTTTAGGAAAAGTCATTCATGTCATATATATTAAAAATAACATTCCCTTCAATGTTTTTTAAAGATAGTTTAAAACAATTTTTTTTGTAAAATGTAAAAAATATTCCTTTTAAAAAAATTTAAATAAATTAAATGGTAGTAGAAAAATAGATTTACCAATAATTTAAAATTATATAAAACTTTCCTGAAACTATTTGAAAAGTATGGATATAGAGGAAAAATAATACCAACTTAAAAGAGAAAATATGGTCAATTTTTCTTATAAAACATTATTTTAGTATTTTAGTACCAAATAGAGGAAAAGTTGGATGAACAAAATGAATCCCATGAAATAACCAAAGGATAAAAAAATATATTTTTCTGAATAAAGAAATCAAAAATAATTATTTCAATGTAAATTTAAACACAAACAACCCTGAATAATAGTGAGATTGTAAAATAAACCTTTACGATAATAATAACTTTTGAATAAAAAACCCTTAAAAGATAAAAATTGAATTGAAACATAAAATAACACGAATAAATAATAAATAATTATATAATATGTCAAATTGGTATTTTATACACTATATAAAATAAAATAGGTTCATAATATAACATAAGTCTCAATGGAATGGAATTGAGATGAAAACCCCTTACCTTGGATTCCTTATTGGTTAGCCACGTTATATACTCTTAAATAATCTATTAAAATTTATTAAGAAATTTATTAAGAAACTTTTTCATCTATATTTCATTTTATTTTCATTTTATAATCATTTTTCATCCATTTGTTGAATAATTCTTGTTTATGTTGACTACTAAATGTTGTCCAATCAATTTCTCTAAAATTTATTCGATATATGGACCATGGATAAAGGTGTTATGAAATGGTTAAATAATATATATAATTTTAATAATCTCACTAAGAAAATATTTTTTCCTTATATAAAATTTTATTATCATAGTGGTAATAGAAAAACAAATCACATCACTTCTTAGAGGTGGTAGTCCACACATACACACGAATGACATTATTAATTTCCAACGAATGTTAGAGTAAAAAGATAGATGATATATTATATTAATAGAATAATTATAATTTCATAAATATCATATATATTCATTAATTATATCTTTATAACTATACAACCAAAGTGGTTATGAAAAAATAATTACACTACTACATCGAGACGGTAGGTTGTACATACACATGAGCGATGTTTTCATTTTTCATAAGATGGAAAGGAGAAAGAAAATTGATGTAACATCAACATAAAAACATCCTAGTATTTTTAATATACTTATTTAATTATGTTAATATGGTTATTACAGATTTGAATGAGGTTTAAGAAGAAAGGAACTTAAAAAATCTCGGAAAGAACATATACCCCTTCTTTTGGTAACCTCTTTTGGCTTACAACTTAAGTCTTATTAAAGTGTTTTTTGGTGAGACCAAGACCTATAATACATGGATATTTATGTTTTTGAGGTATTTGGGTAGGTATTTTTCGTGATAAGTGGCTCAAGTAGTGTGGGGAATAGAGGACAGGGGTTCCCTATTATAAGTTAGGTGAGTGGAACACTTGTAATTATTCTTAACTGTTAAATATTATAAGATTCTTAATTGTGGGAAAGTGGAACTTAAACAATTAAATTTAGATGATAAGGTGATAAGTTTTAAAATATACTTAACCTTTAATAATTATGATTGTATTTTATGACCTTATCATAAATTTTAACCTTAGTTTACCCATTTTACCCTTTTACCATGGTGATAATATTTTTACCATGGTTACTATCCAAAATAAAAAATATATAATTAACCTCATTACTAAATTTATAACTATTGATTATAATTTTTTTATCAATTTTTCAATAATAAATTTTTAATTTTTTTTTGAAATTAAATTTAATATAAGTGAGTAAAACACGAAAAAAACCATTTTATTTTAGAAAAATGTGTTTTTAAGAATAAAAAAATATTGTACCAAAATAAAACATAATAATTATTAATTTGTAATTAATTTTATTATGTTTAATAATATAGATCTTATTTTACTTTAAAACCAAATCCAAAACATAATTGAAATTTTAAATTACTTTATATAAAGAAAATAAATGATAGTTTTGCAAAAAACATCATTTTTCATTATTCACCCAAAAATAAACTATTTCTGAAAGAAATAAAAAATTATCCCTATAATAAATTCAACCTTATGAACTCAAAAATATATCCATTTAATTAAAATAAAATTCTAAAATTGATAAATTTTACTTTTAAATATAACCATGAACTATTTCTATTATAATAATAAAATAATAGTATGTGCACTAGGAAATAGTATAGGGATGTAATGTTTACCTATTATAAGATGACATCAGGTATTATAATCATCAACTAGTTACAAATCAATGTTTTTACTTTGAGGGGATATTTTCATTCGACCATTCATGTAAAATAAATTGCAGCACACATGAATGAATGATAAATGGCTATTTATTTTTATTATAAAATCATGATACATTATATATCCATTACATCAATATCTCAAGTATTGAATACCTAGAGACCTAATATAACCCTCATGTTGTTTCTACAGTAATGGTTTCATCAAAAAATCTGTTAAATTATCCTATGCATCCACCCAACAGATCCTTGTATCTCCCTCTCAATGATCTCCTATATGAGATAGTATTTGTGAAGGGCGTGTTTGGTCCTTTAGTGAGATCAAGGTTCCTTATCCTTAGTGATAAATCAATTTTTTTCATATTATAGTTCAATCACTCCTTTAATTCTAGGAACGACCTCAAAATTCTTAATCTAAATAACTTTATTTTAAGTATCTAATGCAGTGATGCACTCTTTGTTAATTATCAATCCACTATATTGGATTATTTAGAACTCTTTCAAGTGATAGAACCACTATTTAGGAAAAACAAAAAAACTATATTTAAATATCATATCATCTTTGTCATATTGGATACTATAATTTGTGAAACCTTTTATAAAGAGCTCATCCTTTCCAATAAATACCAAGAACATATCCTTAGTTATTATTAAGCACTTAAGAATGTTCTTAATAAAAATATACTAACTCTCACAAGGATTGGATTGGTATATAATTGTAATGTTAAGAGAATAGACAACGTCAGGTTGAGTACACAACATTACATACATGATAGAACCTATAGAATACACATAAGTAATTCTATCCATCTTTTTTTTACTCTTTATAAGGATATTGAATCTTCCTAAGTTTCATACCATGAAATAATGGTAATGACCCATTTTTAGAATTATACATGTTAAACCACTTTAGTACGTTATCAATGTTTGTTTCCTAACTAAGTCCATGATCCATCTTATATCTATATCTATAGATTCTCATACCTATTATGTAAGTTTATTTTTTCATTCGTTTCATTGATAAGCACTTACTCAGCCACAAATTCATGGAGTGAAGAGTAGTAATTTTATTTCTAATAAGTAGTATGTCATATACAAATATTATAAAAAACACTATTACAATCCCATTAATCCTCTTATATACAAAATAATCATATACATTCTTAATGAAACCAAACTCTTTCATAACATCATAAAACTAGATATTCCAACTCTGAGATACTTGATTTAGTCCATAAAGTGACTATTTAAACTTGTATACCTTAGTAGCATAATTTGGAACTTCAAAAGATTTAGGTTTTATCATATAAAAATCCCTAGAAAAGAAATTTTAACATCCATTATATATATATTATAATAATAATGAGCTTTTTTTTGAGAAATATTTTACTAGATTTTATCATTACTACTAGTGAGCAGGTTTCTTCATAATCTATAACATTAATTTATTTTCAATTTTTTTCCACTAGGTGTTCTTTAAAGGAAGAAACTATACCATCCATGTTAGTTTTCTAATGGAAAGAGTTCTAAACATGGTTTGTGTATATGGATTCTATTTTAAATTTCATGTATTTTTACTATTTATCATAATTAGAACTCTCTATGGACTCATGATAGGTAGTAGGTTCTTATCTTATGAATGTTACTTCATCATAATTAGATATTAGAAATCTATATCTCTCAGTTTATTTATGAATCCTACTAGACCTTTAAGGTTATGGTTTAACTTGATTCAGTTCTTATTATATAAATCTTTGGGAATAAGATCAACTCTATCTCAAGAACATTTCCAGTTCGTTAGTATTGAACCTCTCCAAATTAAAATTTCCTCCCACTAACTCCTTGAATTTTGTATTTTTTCTCAAGGAATACATGATACCTATCCAAAAACACTTTTTATTCAGTTGATTTATAGAAATAATATCCATTACTTTCCTTAGGATAATAAAAAATAAGCATTTATCAGATTTAGGGTCATTTGTATCATGATACAATCATCATATAAATTTTTCACATCCAAAAATCTCCATAAAAGGAATAATATAACATTTCATAGTCCATATATCAGATGGTGTCTTTATGAATTATTTATATGGAACATGGTTTAGTAAAAATGTTGCATCTTCAAGATCATATCCCACAATGAAATATGAAAGTTAAACTAACTCTTCATTGATCAAACCATGTCTAACAAGATATGATTCCTCATCTCATAAATTCCATCTCATTATATATTTCATGGAAGATTTATTTGTACAAAAATTCCACAATCCTTCATATAATCAATTAATTCCTAGATTATGTATTCACCACACTAATCTAATTAGAGAATCATAATGATTTCATACAGTTGATTTCATACTTTGTTCTAAAAATATTTCAACTTTAAAAAGGTTCCATACTTTTGTTTCATAATTTAAACACATCTATATCAGCTGAAGTCATCTAGTAAATTTTACAAAGTTCCTAAAACTACCACTTTCTTGGGTACTCATTGGTCCACATACACCACTATGTATGAGAGTAAATAGTCCACTTTCCCTTTCAACTTTTCTCAAAAAATTTGTACTATTCATCTTTTCTAATAAATACAATTCGTATGTGTCAAATGATTCATAATTAAATTGTTACAATGATCTATATTTATGGAGTCTTTGGATCCATTTATTATTTATATATCCAAGAAAACAATGCTAAAGGTAGGTTGGATTAGAATCAACCATGACATTCTTATTCTGAAATTTATAAATAGAATTATCTATATCTAGAATACATAAACTATTTACCTTATTTATAATTCCATAAACCACCTCATTCATATATATAGAGTAACTATTGTCCTTTATTGTGAATGAGAATCTATTCATGACCAAAAAAGATACATAAATCAAATTTCTATTTATAAAAGGAACATAATAATTATTCTCTAATTATATTATTAACATACTAGGTAAAACCAAATCAAAAGAGTCAATATCTAACATAATAGATTTTAATCTATTACCAACATTAATATTCACTTCACCTTTCATCAATTCCCACATATTGCAGAGTCTATGTTTTTCAGCACAAATGTTTGATTCACACATGGTATCTAATACCCATGAGTTATAGTTTGTGGTATTGATCTCTATAAAATTCACATTTATTTTCTCATAATGCTTCTCTTTGAGAACATTTGTCAACTCTAGATACCAATATCTAATTATCCAATAGATTACACCTATGAGGAATCTCAATATTATTATCATTAAATACACCATAAAATATAATAGATACATAACTATGTGTGAGTATCATACATTATATATTTTCATCAAGGACTTTTAATGAAATTTCTCCCACAAAAATTGATAAACCCATAAATTATACCCATTTAGAGACCCAATATCCATATTTTTCTCAGTAATTATTCTTCTTTGGCATTTATCTCATCACTTGGTTATTTAGGTAGAGAAACATCCCAATCACAATTTTTGTGACTCTTGGATGGTTGAGTGGACTAAATTTTTTCTATATTCATCTTATTGATAATACTAAAATCTATTCATCTAGTAAGTTAATACTATCATGGTCTTCTAGCTAGTGTGACCTAAATAAAATACTAAGAATAAGATAACAAGGGAAAATTAAGGTAAACCTAGATTTAGTATGGCCTACCCAATAAGATAATACAATGTTGCTCATAATATTTATTCCTTACACGAGATAATCCAGGGGCCTTGACTTTGGCATGACCTAACCAGTTGGATGATCAAGGTCTCAACAAATGATAATTTGGAAGGAATATCATACTTAGTATTTTATAGGATGTTTTCTTTTAAAAGTATCACTAACTTAATATAAATCATATGCATATTCAATTTATAACAATTTTGATTGAATACAAAATTTATATTCTCTTGTTTTATTCCCTTGTGTATGCATGCTTCTAACAATTTAGTTTTGGAATCCCTATTCAATACAAAAAATTAATGTGTTTACACCAAATTAATGTGTAACCATTTACACAACCCAAAATTTGTGTTACTCACCCAAATATACAGTCCAAACATATTCAAACATATTTATATGAATATCATGAATAAGGTAAATGAGATTTTCATGTAACAACATAGAGTTATCTGAAATTTATAATATACATATGAATAATCCTAGAGCCATAGATAACCAACTCTTAATTTTATAGAAAATGGAATAATTCTCCAGTCTAGTGAGAAGTCTAACCCAAAGTCCCTCTACTGAAGGATAGTTTACTCAAGATAGAATTTGATTTATAATATCTCTAACACCTAATATGCATAAAATATATCCCACCACTATTCTCAAGATCATAACTCTATATAAAAAAATAAGATAAAGGTAGATGAAAAACAAAAACTTATTGATTGGCACATACCATGAAATAAGAATCTCTATTTCCTAGAAATGATTTATCATATAAATTTAATTATACATGATATTTATATTTCTTAAAAAAATTTCAAAACCTGAATATCAAAGGAATTTAACAAATAAATAAACATATTATTTTTCTTCCATAACATGAGAAAAAATATGAAATTTTTATTAGATTTAATTAAGGAATAGAAAAACTATTGTTATAATTCATAACACTTATAATTTATAAGAGATTTACAAATTATAACAAAAAATAATAATTTTTTTTTGAAATGTTTATACAAGTCATATTTTACAACTGATATTCATATGAGGAAAACCTGTATAGAAATAATATTTTATGATGTGAAATTCAATAATATAATATGACTCATATTGTTACTTATGAATGGTGATATAATATAACTCTATTCATATTTAATTATATTGTGGGAATTATAATTACTTTACAAAAATATATTTTCATATAAACTCTAATAGTATCACTCATCACAATAACTCATATAGTAATCTATGATACTGATGAAAACTGAGGGTTTACATTATATCATACTTAATTATATAATTATATCATAAGTTATTCTATATAAAAATAGAATAAATATAATGTATCATATATTAAGATACAATAGAATATGAATTATGATATAAATTATTTGAAAAACTAATCAATTAAACACAATTATTCCTTAAATAATAAGGTTTTGATTCTACTGATGGGTTTTTTGGTATCATATTATGATCATATGCAGTCAAAAAACCAAAAAAAATTCTTTATATTCAAGAATTAAACATTATTATGTAAATAAAGAATATTTTACTTTAATTTTTATAATAGTAGACTCATTTTCCTTCTTGGAGGGATAAAGCTTGATAAAAATCATAAAATAGTTATGCTAAGCATGCTGCCTCTGAGGGGAGAATACTAGCTAATGGATCCAAGTTAGTAACTTAAGTATCGCCATAATACTTTAAGGGGTGGTATAACCTATGTTGGAATGTTATAAATGAGTCTCGGGAGAAGATAATGTTCACCTAAAATATTTTCTTGAAACTGATGATTATTCACCACCCACAATAGTAGGGATCACATCTCTTTATATATAAAAACTCAACATTTTTCATTTAATGAAATGTATAATCTATATGTAATGTATCAATTTAATAAAGTACTTACCATAATAGGAATCCATTTAACCTATTTAGTGTACATTCAAGATATAATTAATTGAATCATAATGGATTAATAACTAAAAGAAACTGCATGGGAAAGAGGTGACAAATGCATGCACTCAACCTTCGAGGTGGTGAATGCATGCAGTAAACTTGAATTATATTGGGTTAAATTTATTCTATCATATATATCATATAAATATGTTTTTAGTTCCTAGGAATCATTTAAAACCTATCACTTAAAAATAAAACACAAATATCTACACACGTACTGGGGTTAACATATAGAGTATGAGAAATTAATCTCATTAGGGAACAACCAATGGGGTTACTCATATATAACAAAATATGTAGTGTATATATGCATATAAAATAAATATAAAATACAAAATTATACATTCTATGTCATCATGTTCTAATTATTTCACCATGATCCCTGACCTCACTTGCTTTGGCCAATGTTATAAGGAAAATTCACCTAATACAAAAGATCCATCTACAATAGTATGGAAATGGTACTAGGTAAGGTACAATATAACCAAACTATAATAGAAAACATAAAATAACCCATCCCTTAGGGAATAGTCTATAATTAATTCAAACACCATATCCCTATCACTCAAGGTTAGGATCTATAATAACATCCAGATCTAGAACCCTATCACTCAGGACCAAGTCTCATAACCATAATCTATAATAGTAACCTTTCACTTATGGTGACCAGAAGCCACACCATATCACTCAATTTTTATGCCATAATCACATATTATACCTGATCCCTATCACTCAAGGTTAGGTATCATAATCAGATCTTGAACATGTACCCTCTCACTCAGGGTAATTACTTATACCTAGTCTCACCATTGGGTACATGAACACAATCATGATATAACCTCAAAACATGACATGCATACCCCACATATACCATATATAGACACTAATTTGTACTTATAACACTACTATAGGATATCATATAACATGGATCATCAATGAAAACCCTGAATCATCTCATTATACCTTTCCACCACAATCATAACTTGGAGATGAATAATTCCCCATAATGATCCAAAATATCATAAGACACAATCCATTATAAATTATCTCATCAATCACATATGACCATTGGAATTCAAAACACCACTCTAAGGAATTACCCTACCCTAAAGGTAATAAGTAACTCACATCATCATTCCCACATACATCATTATTTTTCAAAACAACACCATAAGGTAGACTAAGACCTCAGACCACTTCCCACACTCTCCATGCTCTATGAACATAAGTTCTGTAAGGGGAAGACACACTTTAATACACCAAAGGGAGTCACTTATAGATAGATACTCATTCCATGACAAGAATAAAACTCACCATGACCTAAAACCAAGGCATACTTGATATATCTCTCACATCAATCCATTGTAGGTTATATAATTATTGGTATTCACAAAGGCATACCCCATCCACACTTTACAAGATAACCCTATAAGGATAACACCATAGAATAAACAATTCAATCATAAAATAAATGAATCAACCCATGTATGATATAACACTACCACTCAAATCCTATCAAGGAGGTTAATTTTAGGACATCAAAGGTATCCATCCAACACTGAGAGTGGGGTGCATCAATTTTTCTCATTTTAAATCAATCTAAACCTTCATCAATTTTTTAACCTATTAACTTTTTAGTGAATGTATATCACTTCATTTCTCACCATATTTATTCTTTTTTCAGTATGCATTAATTCTATTAAAGTAATCACACAACAAGACATTGAATTTTTTAGACACGGTTCACCTCCTTTGTAAGATGACTATATCCCCAGTGCATCGTGGTTATTATCCCATGCTTATATCTTGTTATTTATTATCACAAGAATCTCAGAAAAAGTTATGAACTAGGACCTGTAGAAACAAGAAATAACCAATCACAACTTGGATACAATATGTGTCTTGTAACTCCTTGAAGTATACTAGCAATGATACTTTGTATCCCTCTTGGATAATTTGGCCAATATCCTTCCTCAACCGCAAATATAAAAACTAGATTTCTAAATTATTATCTAGAATCCTATAACATATATATATAGTAGTATTGATCCCTCACTTTAATCATCTTGGATATAATTAATAGAAAAAATTCTATAATTACTTCTCTTATTCTTTTTCTTCAGTGCATAAGAAAATATCCTTTAAACTATTTTTCTTCCTTTGGTACTCCTAAAATTTCAACAATATATTTATCAGATAAAAACCTTTTCATCTTTAACATTGTAAAATATATAATGTGAATAGAGTCATTTGTCTCTCAATTTTTACCCTATTGACTTTCAAAATATTTGTACTATACACATACAGTCGAGAACTAACTCTTCCACCCTCTATACTTCTTCTTCATCATTTTCACTAAGAACATATATTCACATATTATATGAATATTATTTTCAATAATATTTTATCTTGAAATTATTACAATAACCAATGTATCAAACTACTCCATTATCATTGTTTCCAAAAAACTCAGTATCTTCATTTTTCTTTTTCATAAACCTTATTGAAGATACAACCTATAAATTCTCATAAATTTTAACTCAGCATATTTGGACTTCATCTTATTCAACCCTTCCTTTTAATTTGGATGACGACTTAGAACTCTATTTACATGATTCCCATTATTTTAATTTCTATAACTCATGGTTTTCATGCTTCCTATAATCTCACTCATTTAAGTGCTCTCAGAATCATCACTCTTAATATTTCAACTACTCATTGTTTTACATCATGAAGATTTTTGAAAAACTTAATATTCTTTTATATTTTAATTAAAAATATCAACACGATGAACAAATCTTGATATTTTAACATTTAAACTTCTAAATGTAATTTTATGATTCTATATTGAACTAATTCTCATTATTTAATTTCTCACTATTTCCATATGAATTTATAAGTTATATGATCCTCAAATTTGTAAGAAGTAAATTTTTACGCTCAAGACATTTGATTAAATTGGTATGAATGATTTATACAATGTGAAAGAGATACACTGATCCTTTTGTTGATCTTCATGAATATTATTAAATTCCTTCTACTTTTATTTCCAACTTATAAAATACCATAACTCATATTTTATTCATCTATGATAATATCTAATTTTTTTGGTGGATCATCTCATATGCATGCATGGGATTTTAATAATATAATAGTATCCACTTCTTCTTATTTTGGTGGATGAAAGATGATGTAGTATGAACTCTTTAAACATGTCTTGAGTTCATTCATGATCAAACATGGAAATATTCTTAGTGTTAGAGATGTTAGGATCAACTTTCTTAGTGATGCTCATAAAACTAGTGGCACAATTCTTCAAATGGAATAAGGAAGAAGATGACATGAAATTTTTTCATCGTACTTAATATTACATATGAGTTTATATCATTTAAAATAATTAACAATTTACTGATTTTTTATCCCCACATCAAAATTTACCATGGTATAGTTCTCCTTTATTAGATAATGTGTCCCATCATCACACCAATGAGATCCAAATGTGTTGGTGCTCTATAGTGGTCCTCTATTCGAACACCCATGGGGGAGGATAAGCATTCTTCACCCATACACACATGTATCGATCCATGCATGTGAAATACACCCTCTATGTCATTGTCAGCTAACTCCCATCCTTAAGTTTTTTCAGCTTCCAATGGTGGACAGGCTTCTGGGATGGTTGAGTTTTCTAATAGTTGGATAATTTTTTGTTTTATAATACCTTAAACAAAATATAAATAGATAATACCCACTAACCTCTTCCTCCATATGAACTCATAGTTCTAGCTTAAATACACACAGATATACATATATATATATATAATAAAGCTTGTTAATATATAGATTTAACTTTTTCACCACATTATTTTCTATTTTAATCATCCTCCAACTTCATTTGAGAAATATATATAAACTCCAGGCTTTCTTTACTTCAATAAACATATAAATAAGATAATGAATATCGTTTTTTTCTTATTCACCTCTATATAGTTCTTAAAACTACTTGGGAACATCAAATAACTTCCCAGAACTTATTATTATTCTTATTAATATACTTGGGAACTCCAAACTACTTCCAGAAAACAAAATATATATATATTAACATCATGAAAATTCCCTTAATACCTTTGGTAATTTTTGAATATAAATATGAAACAAACACAAAGTAGGTTCAACAATATCCATCTTTTTTATTTTTTTAATACCAATGTTAGAAAATGGTATGTTAATATATTCATTGTTTTTTTATTGTCCCATTTTCCAATCAAATTCTTTTATTTTATTCTCTATAAATTACTGATAAAAATTAAAAAGTATATATAATATGGCAGTATCAATTCATTTCTATGAAATATTCCATCCTTTATCCCAATCAAAGTCTATATAATACATGATTGATATAGAAAACATGAGGGTTTTAATTACACAACAAAGTTATCCATTGATCAATAGAGAATGATAAAAACTCATAAAACTCATTACCATTTATCATTCAATGGTTGTTCAAAAATATTTAAGCTAAAATAAAAAAATACGTATTGTTTAATCTATATTTCATTAGAATTCTAAACTGAATTCACGCACTCTTTTAAACTCAAAAATTTAAAGAATTCAAGTACAAATGATAGGATTTAATTTCAGTAATTACACATGAAATATATTTAAATTTATAATTTTAATTTCATTGAGGAAATGGTTTTATCCCCAATAAATATCATATTTTTTTTGAGAACCCAAGGATTAAATAGTAGGAATATATACCATTTCAACAATAGTTTTTCAATAACCATCAAAAATTAATATTTGTTTCATTTATGAACTTATGGTAGCATCTCAAGTATTTTATCTACTTTTATCTCCATAAATATTACATTATCCATAATCTTCATCAAGGTAGATATATTATTTAAATGTTCTTTATAATTCCAAAAGATATATCATACCTGGATAATGATTTTTTTGGATATGGAATAGTTATTTACACTTACTTCACTTTATTTTTTCTCTATTTAAGAATAAAACTCCACCTTTAATTTCATTCATAGTTAGTATAAAAATAAAACACTTTTCATAGGGAATAAGGTAGAACACATTTAGATCCTTAGAGTGAGTATCAAGGCTAATAATTTCTTCCCAACCATGAAAATATTTTATTTTCAGATCTAACTTTAAGAAAATCCTTCATGATAACTTTTATAGGTTTCAAGATAGTTTTGGGATATATGGATTATTTTTTTATCTTTGTATAGAATATTATTTTTGACATTATACATTAAAGAACATGTATTACTTAGTGAACTCTTAAAAAATTTCATGATTTATTCTTGCGATGGTGTTACTATTAAACAATACTTTGAATTGTGTCCATATTATTTTCACCCCCACATAGATCATCTGAATCCATTTGTTCATAATTTATTGAAAAAATATAATTAAATTTGTATTTTTCTTCATGTATAATCATCCCATTTCCTTTGGATATTTCCTTCTCTTTTTTTCAATTTTTATTTCTTTATACAAATCAAATATCCAAAGGATCATGCAATCTTTGAGAGTATGATAAGACCTCTTGGTTATTAAACATGTATTATTAGGAGAATTATTTAACAAATAAGTCTCCATATTATTTTTCTTGGATTGATTTCCCATTTTTCAGTAGCCTGATTCCTTTAATACATGAAACTATGGATTGTTTGGAAGTGTCCATAGCATGACCCATTGTTTCCATAGTAGAACTCTCTTTGGTGTGTTAATCATTTTTTATTTCTTGGGTTTGGTTTGAGTTTCACAATTCATCTTATTAATATACAAGGATGGATTACTCTTCTTATGAATCTTTTTAGGATAATTATGGTTTGAAACTTTATTTAGCTTCTTCCCCATTGTCATCTATCCTTATTTTATAAAATTCCATGGGATTCTATTTCCATTTGATTTTGAAACATGATTAGTTGAATTAATCAAGAATTTATCACATATATAACCACACTCATTTAACATACCATAAATATTTTCAAGTTTTTTAAATATGTTTCGAGTATAGAGATTATTCCCTTTCACATCTGGTTATTGATTCACTTCAGACTTTCCCCCTTGATATAGACTCACCTTTTCTTCCATATATTAACACATTATTATAGTATTCCAATTCCATATATTCAAACTAGTTAAAATAAAAATGATAACCAATAAACCTTGGTTACCTTATTTGAACTTCATGTTGTCAAGATTGTTCAAAACTGAGAGCTTGATATTTTTTAGCATTTACATCAGTTGGTTGGGATTATTTTAGGGATTCATCTCTTATTAAATCTTTTCTATCCACCCCTAACATGATGGTTAGATTATCATCACCTTTCTTCATTCAAATTTTTACATATTTTTCATTTAAATCTAAATACTTTTAAAAAATAAATTTGTCACAAACATTTAATTTTGAGATGGATGATACCTTTTCTATTATAGCTACTTGATATTGATTGTCAAATGATATTCAGATATTATTTACACCATTTAGAGGTATTTTTTCAAATGAGATCACCTTATAATTTCATATAGTAGTATCTTCCATTTCAATATCCTGTAAAGGACTACCTTGAGTTTCTTCTAGATTTGAAAGTTTAACTTTAAGATTCAAGAATTTAATATTAATAACATTTTTTTTCATCCTAAAATTTCCCTAGTTTTTCTTCAAAAGTATTTTTTATCTCTTTAATTTTTTCTTTATGCATTTAGTTTCTTATTTTCAATAGATAGTTGAGGTCGTTAATCCTATTTTCTTTGATTTTTAATTGAGTGTCCTTGAACATAGTTTCCACTTCCAATATATGTGTCAGTTATTATATATTTTTATTGGATTATTATATTACAATGAATATAGTGAGACATTTATTTTCAATTATAGAGAAATTCACCTTAATCTGTATGTTTATTACTTTTATATATCTTTATTTCTTGGAGATATTTACTTAGGTGTGTACCATTATTTCCAATGCATTCTCCATTATTTTATAATCATCTTCATGGTGGGATATCTCAACATATATTTAATAAAATTTCTATATATTTATGAGACTATTTATTTAGTCAAGTTATACAATGTATTTTAGAACACTAATTGATTCATTTTGTAAATTCTCATAATTAAGATCTTTCATACTAATAAATGGTTCTTAAATATGAAAATTTTGGTAAGAAATTTATACTTCCTTTTTATCACATAAACGATTTGATTTTTTAGGGGAAAGAAGGTTGTACGTATCCTTGGTGGTATATTTTACCACTAAATATTCTTCTTTCATAATTTTCTTATATTTATCATGATTTTATCATAGGATATCATATATTTTTTCTCTTTTCTTAAGAGGGTAAATTTTTATTTACTAACATATTTAAGAGTAATATTATGAATAGAAATATTTTCACTTTGATTACCTTTAAATAGTGAATCATCCTCTTCCTTTGACAATGCCTTTCTTAATTTGTTTCCATCTAATTTCTTCTTCTTGCTTATTGCCTTAGAAAATATATCTTCTATGGGTTTTTTTTAAAGAAAATATTTATCTTCTTCAAATCTAAATTTCATAAAGTCCATAAAAATAGAAACTTATAACCTTAAAAAATCCCAAATTTGATAATCTAATATGAGGTGTAGCCTTCTCAGATATCAAATGTTATGACTTCAAAGGGATATATCCAACAATTAGGGGGTTGAATCAGTGTTGGTACTTTTAAATCAATTTGAAACTTTATCATTTTTTAACCTCCTCACTTATTCAGTGAATTTTTATCACTTATTTCTTCATCATATTTATTATTTTATTAAAATGAATAAATTATATTAAAAGAAGCACACAACAATTCATAGAAGTTTTTTGATGAGGTTCATCTCCTTTGTAGGATTACTATATCCCTACTGTGTCATGGTTATTATCCTACACAAGAAACTTATTATTTATTATCCCAATAAGCTTCAGCATGGGTATGACCTAAAATATATAAAAACTGGAACTAACCAGTCACAAAAACTTGAATACAAGACTTGTATTGTAACTCCATAAAGTATACCAATATCGAAACTCAGTGTCCATCTTGGAGAATATGTTTGATCTACTTCCTAAACTATAACAGTAAAAACTAGATGCCACAATTATTCTCTAGGATTATATAGTATATGAATATAGTAGGTTGTCTCTCTCACTTTACTTGGCCTAGATATTATCAGTATCAAACAAGGATGTAATCCATTCTATTCTTATTCTATAGTGCATCTTTAAAACTGGTTTTCTTGCTTTGATACTCTAATATTTGTAATAATATTTTTATTATCATTACACCTTCTTATATTTGACTTTTAAGAATATATAATTTGTACAAAGTTTTTTTATCTCTTTTTCCTTTTTTAAATTACAAAAATATGTATACTAGATATATATAACCAAGTACTCACTCTCCCTCCCTCTCTTCTTTCTCTTCATAGAGAAAATATATTTGTAGATTATGTGAATAATATTTTCAATAATATCATATCTTTAAATTTACATAAGTATTTATGTCTAAAACTCCTCCATTATCATAATTTACAAAAAACTCAACATCATTATTTTTATTTTTCTTCAAGACTTACCAAAGACTAGGAATTTACACTCCCTAAAATATCAAATCATCATCTTCGATCTTCATCTTATTTAATAATTCCGTTTAATTTGACTAAAGACTCATAACTCAGTTTGCATGATTCTAATTCTTTTAATATCCATAACGAATTATTTTCATGTTTCCTAAAATCTCACTCATTCAAGATCTCTCATAATATTCATTTTTTATTTCACAACTGCTCCTTGCTTCACGACCTAAATGCCTCCATGGAAATTTTCCATATTTTAATTACTTATAGCATCATGGAAAATGTATTATGATATTTAAACTTTGAAACTCAATAAGGGAATTGAATGAAACTATATTTAATAGAATATTCATTATGATATTCATTATATTTTTTTATGACTTTATACCATATCTCAAATTTTATTCATAAAAAATATCTACTTCTTCCATTGGTCTTCTCATATGCATGTATTTGATTCCAATAATATAAATTTATTCACTTATTCTTCTCTATTTGGATGAATACCAATGTGTCATGGAATCCTTAAACATATTGTGAGTTCATTCAGGATCTCACAAGGAGTTCTACTCAATGTTAGAGTCGTTGGGCTTGAATAACATAGAATTTATCATGAAACTGGTGATGTGATTCTTCAAATGGAATAATAAAGAAGAAAACATGAAATTATCACATTGAATTTAATATTACATGTATATTCATATCATTTGAATGGGTGAAATTTTTATCATTTCTTTTGTTTTACATCAAAACAAAACTTTGCATAATGCTCCTTTATCATCTGACTTGTTCCAGTAGCACATAGATCAAATCAATTGGTTTCAGTTCTCTCTAGTGGTTCTCTATATTAATTCACACAAGAAAGGCTAAAAATCCTTTTCCCATACACAAATATGACATGCACCCTCAATTCCACTTTTAGCTCGCTCCTGGATTTAATGTTGGTCAACTACCAATGGTGGCTAGGCTTCTTGGTTGGTTGAGCTGGGTAATAGTTGGATAATTTTTTTCTTTAGAACCCTTTAACTAAAATATCATTGGAAAATAACCAGTAACATCTTCCTTTCTATAGAATCACAATTCTAGATCCAACACACACACACACACACAGATATATATATATATATATATATATATATATATATATATATTTCTCAATCATGTTAATATACTGATTAAAAAATTTCACCACATTCCTTTTCACTTTTAATCATACTTAAATTCATCTAAGAAATATGTATAAACTCTATACTTTCTTCACTTAAATCAACATATCCATAATAGAATTGATCTCTTTCTTACTTGGGAACCTACAAGTAGTTATTAAAATTACATAGGAATGTCAAACAACATTTAAGACCTTATTCTTCTTATTAATATACATGTAAAATCTAAAATAATACCATGAAACTCAATATGTATATATAAAAATCATGAAACTTCACTCAATTCCTTTAATCCTTATGATAATAAATATAATACAGAAAAAATTCAAAGTAGGTTCAATTGTTATAAGGTCTAAAATTACATCGATTCCATTACCATCTAATTCTCAAATCACTTCACCTAATTGAACCTCTACATGAGGAATCCATCACATTAAATACTGTAAAACCTCTAAAAAATATTCAAAATTGTCCATTCATCTCTAATTACATGATTCTCGATCACTATAGGGTTCATTGGACCTAGCTATATGTTTTTTACCTTGGAGAAATATCCATAAGATCACTCTAAAATCACCCCACCATGTTCATAACAATTAATTCACAAAAAAGAGGATATAACCTAGATTTTTTTTATCAAAAGGATATAACCTAGATTATCACACACCCTTATACTAACTTAGACCCTTTTGAGAAATTAAAAACCCAAAACCAAAATCATGCACATGAATGTCCTATACAAACACATGGATAATATTTCAATATGAAAGGAAACACTTACCTTAAACTTATAAAAATTAACTCATCTAATATCGTGGTTTGATTAAAATTCATTATCCTAAAATAAATAAGGAAAAGAAATAATATTTATAATGGGATTTAATATGAAATAGTGAAAAATGCATAAAAATGATAGATAAACATGGTTTCTCATAATCTTCTCTCAGAGGAGCCTCTATCTTTAGACATCAATTTGATATGTTGAGAGATAAAAATCTGAGAGATCCTTGAAGTGGGAAGGGAGAGGGAGAAATGAGATAAAGAGTGGGGGAAGGGAAATGGGTGGAGTGGGACTAATAGTTCTAGTGTGTCTTATCCTAAATTGGACACAATTGTTTTTTAAAAACTACATAAACTAGCATTGGGTATCTAGTTAGTGACCATCAGGTACCTCGTGATCCACTAGGGGTTACCTTATTTTTGGGGGTCACACTAGGTACCTTTTGGATCTATTTATTATATAATAAGTCCCTCCAACCCCCTAAGCCTCACTCAACTCCCTATAAAACCACACAAACACTCTAAAACACATAAAAACACCTCTTAGGGATGTCCCAATGCTCAAAATTTAGATCTGAATCCCAATTACTAAAACACTGTGACTTTTGAAATCAAAATTATAATTTCATTTAAATTATCCAACCCATAATTATTTGGGATGTTAAAAGTAATATATTTTGAGAATTTATTTCATACTTTAGTAGATCATGGGATTAACATTTATCATTAATTATGTTCTTTTTTAAATAATAGTTATCATTTATCTATAGGCATGGAACCATACTGAGAATTATATGGTTGAACTTTCTACCATTATATTCAATCTAAATTAGTGATATAATCATTATTGGATCAGTTATGATACATGATATGATAGATCATGTTTAGGTGATCCAAAATCATAAAAATACCACTCAGAATAGGTAGAAATGAAATGTGGTATACTGAAAAATACTTATAGAGTTTATTGTGGGGGACATTTTTATATGAATTTCTATTAATTAAGGAAAAAAAGGTTGGATTGGGGAAGTAAATTATCTTTAAGATTCATTAGACCTTTTAGATAATTAAATCATGTCACTATTTTTATTATAATTTAGTGCCTCTGCTATGGTTAAAAAGAGTTTAGGGAATGTGATAACTCATTTTTTTTGTTAGAATGTCATATATTATAAATTTAATTTGTATCTTATTTTGATTCTATTGGGTTTTTAGTGACCATAATTATATAATTACGATATTCTAATCTTAGAATAAGATCCATGAAATGTTTCAAGTAAATATATCAAAAAACTTAATTTTACATGAATAAGGTCCCAGTGAGGAAAATTCAAATACCTTGAAAAAGGGACCCCAAATTGAAATTTCATTAGTTTATTATAACTCAAGATAATTTATTTCAAATAGAAATGAAATTTAGTATTTTTTAGACTCCAAAAACCTAGTTTTTTTTCTATAAATAGACATCCTGACCATCAAATCCTATGATATTAATACATGATTTGAGTTAGGGTGTAAATTCAGAGGAGAGGAAGAGTTAGTGGACCCTTGAGGTATGATTGTTGATCAACCTTTGTTAAACTATTCATGGCCTTTAATTGATGCATATTGAGTTACATTATATATTTTATAATAATAATTATAAAATTATTATTATAATTTTTGAATTTATTACTTAAATTATGGTGGTCGGAACTCTGAATGCTATCTAAAAACCTTCACCACTATAATCAAGGGGCCATAACCATGGAAAGGTTTAGAATGACCATTATAGGTTGCACATAATACCTCATCACAACAACAAATGGGAGTCAGCTGGTAGTATTGCATAAGGAGGAATCCATCATCAACCAATTTCCATTTTCCCTCCTATTTTTAAACCATAAAGAAGATATAAGATCTTTTAAAATGGATTTTGGATATACAATGGAATCAGCGGTGATCCAATAGTTGGAGGGGGTTTCTAGTAGTAGTTTTTTCATGGGAATAGAGATATGTAGTTTTGAGGGGAATAGTTTTAGTTATTTGATCACTTGAACATATAGTAAAAGGGAGTCTCACAACATCCATCACAAGCTATAAGGAAGGGGTCATCCCTAGATGTGTTAACATGTCTACAGGTTGTCTTGGCCTCAGGGCTAGGTGGATCAGATAAAATATCCCATAGTATATGGAACAATACCCATATATTCCCAAAGGGGGTGTATAATACC
The DNA here is from genome assembly GCA_963277665.1 of Viscum album. Classification (NCBI taxonomy): domain Eukaryota; kingdom Viridiplantae; phylum Streptophyta; class Magnoliopsida; order Santalales; family Viscaceae; genus Viscum; species Viscum album. The sequence goes on along the minus strand of OY728131.1, from coordinate 1,052,418,827 downwards.
CACTCTCTAAACATTGGGTGTAACATGTACTGGCACTAGCATGCCACATGACATGCCAATCAACTGTCATGGGGGCCTCTTTGGTCTAAATTTAAAAATATATATATAAATTTTCATCCAGATGTCAATTTTACAAAAATAAAAAGCCTATTTTACTCTTTTCTACATATATATCACAATGGTGAGATTATTAATTCCATTTCATACCATTTAATATTTTTTAAAATTTAAAATATTTAAACACTACATTTGATAATAGTGCATCCCAAAAAAAATCTGAGAGTACTATAGTGTTTTTTCTTGAATAAAATATAATAATTTTCTATTTTGTGTCATTTTAAGATCTTAAGTATATTTTTTTATAAGAATATTTTAAATTTGGGTGGGCTCATAGGTTGTCTTAAAACTTTTGTGATGATTACAATGCATGAGAAGCTTCTCATGGAACCCATGATCATGGGTATGACTATGGTAATTCATCTCGATTAGAAATTTAGTTTTTCAAAAGTATTTGATAATGTTCTTTATGATGTGGTAAATAATGAACCTTAATATTTTTTATTGAGTTAATAACCTTAAATGATTGTTATGATTTAATAAATGATTGATTCAAACTTTTGATTTTGGAATTATGATTACGTAGTTAAAATTATGATATACATATATCTCTTTTATTCTTTATTATAAGTGGTTAATGTGATGCTAAGTTTAGTTTATACTAGGAAGGAATCATTCAGAAGCCCCCTATGAATCATAGTGGTACAGATGACTTATGAAAAATAGAGGGTGGTATTCTATACCATTAACTATCCTGAATGACAATAAGAGGTGACCTAGTGAGTGAAATTCATTGACATTGATTTTAACAACAAGATAACATACTCATTAATCAAATGACCTATATCTTGATATCCATGGTATTGGTCTTGGAGATAATGATGACAATGATAAGATAAATTACTATCTTGGTTAGTGCTATTGGGAGATGTTATGATAATATTGTTTCTATTATAGATATTTTTTGAATGGGTTAATGTGTGATTTCTATAAATTTCTTATTTTTTTCAGTAATAGACCTATAGTAGAGCTTGGCTTGGAGATTATTATCAGCATATACCTAAAATTGGTATGTGAGTCTTGGTATCCATGAGTTGAGATAGAGGTAGACATATGAGTTTGGGTATTCCCCTAATCAATCTTATCCTTAATAGGGTGTGGGTTTTATATATTAGGTATGTGGTCAGGTATCTCCCTGACCAAAACTACCATTTATGGGGCATAAATACCCCACTAATTGGGAATGGTATTCCCCTAAATGATATATATCCTCAGTGGGGTTTGGGTTCCCCAACATGGATTAGTTTAAATTTTCCATTAATGATCTATGTATCACTGAGATAAGGAGGGGGTGAATCATTGATATCTTTTTATTTTATGTTTCCTTTCTCTTGAAACAACCTTAGAATACTTTTAAATATTTATCACTTTTCTAGAAACAAAACAATCACACATCCTAATAAACATAAGAACTTACAAGGTTCACTACTCAAAAAGAGTATCTATATACTTGGTATGGTTATAAAAAATCCAATACCAAACAATCAACTAGAAAACAATCCTTTTTTGTGGATACAAACAAGTAGGACAACCCATACACTTGTATAACACTATGATAAATACAATAGTTTATGTGATTCAAGTATCCCGGAATGATGTACTAAAAGTTTGTTTAACATGTTAATAAACTTTCACCAGTTGATTCAAAACATGTTATGGTGTTTTGTTATCAACTTTCACAAATATAAACTGAAACACAATTATTCACTTTCCTACCCAAAAGTAGGTAAGAACTTCTATAGACTTTGTAATGATACTCAGTCTGATACTCCAGTCTGATTTCTCGATCCAATTTCTCAGTATAGAAAATATAACTATACTAGAATACTTATGAAATAATTCTAAACTAATTTTGTCTCATCCTGATTGCCATTTATGATGGCCCAATATGATATGATAAACTCATAATATGACCTTCCTCCTTATTCTTATATTTGGAAAACTTCCTCAGGAATTCTCTATCCAGAATTATCTTCTCTAAAACTTTAAAGCCCCTCTCTCTCTATTCATCTGTATGTGAATAATGTTCTGATTCATGATAAAGTAAAAATTACTCTCCTCCTTTTATAGGTGCTCCAAAAATGGTTTATGTGGTAATCTGATTTTTTTCCCTTATTATCCAAATTTCTCATATCTTCATTTTATCCTTCATTTCTAATTCATCTTTGACTTCTTATTCACTTCTCTTCTCTTCTCAATTCTTCTCAAAACTTCTATAATCTTCTCACTATTTCATATCGCTTCAAAATTTCTAACCATTCTTCAATCTGATTTCAATTTTCATTCTATTGTCTTCATTATGATGAATATATATGTATAATAGTAGATTCTTCATTACATTTCTCCACATCAATTGGAATACAAACAACTCAATCTGATTCTTCAAACCAACTAATGGATATAAACTTTGAAACCATTCCATATTGTCTTTATTTTTCCATAAACATAGTCACAACTTCTAAAGATTAATATACTTAGTCAGAAATACTTCAACACGAGATTAAAACTTCCTTGATAATACTTTTACAAAATTATTCAAATAAATATAATTTTTTTTTCTTATATTGATGATCCTATGTCTGATGAGGATTAACATATGGTGACATTTATTGGTGTTAGTATATTCCTAATGGATCAGTCTCTATTTCATTTATATTGATCAGTGTAACCTCCAGAACAATAGTCGACACCACATATTCTCTGATATCCATTGAACAAATCAATAGTTCTTCTTTATCTCTTAACCCAATTGAAAATATATCATAGTTCTTTTTTTTCTTGTCCCAATTGAAACATATTTCATCATAATGAAAATATTTAACTACATTATTGATTGATCTCTGATACCATTTTTCATTGGTCCCAACAAAACTTTCGCGTAATTATCAAGAATCTCCTCAAACTTTTCTGCCTTCGATTCCCTTTCCCAACCATCACTATGTTTGATTATTAGTGTCAGGATTACTCCATTGATCAGTGGTACACCTTTTCTGATGGACCGGTATGAAAATAAAATTCTTTCCTTAAAAAAAATTTCTCTAAATATTTGTATCTTGTGGATTATTGGTCTGATTGAAAACCATCATCTTCATCTTATTATGTTTCATACAAAAATTCACAAACTTCTAGAAATTATTCTTCCGGTGATATCACTCCGATAAACTGAGACAAGAAAGATTTTAATTCACACACTTTCTTATTCTACAAACTTCTACTTGTAGTAATGACTTCCTCATGACTTTGATAATTTTTAGGATCAATATAGAATTATACGACTTACACTGTGAAGTATTATAACATCCTATACTTCTAGTAATTTTTTTCTTCCCTACCTAACTTCAATACAATTGGAAGAACTTGTTCTCCTATATCCCTTCATAAGGATTGAATCAAAATTTTTTCCAAAAAACTTATGATTTATGAGAACTCTATGATCATAAAATCATCATCAGGTTTTCATCAAATCCATTAAGACTCTGAAGCACTTCTTCATTATGATCGAACTTTCATTATGGATGCAAGGTGAGTCTGATAAACCTTTTATACCAGAAAAAGTATTCTCAATCTGATGTAATTTCTTAAGAATTTTTTATATGATATTCTGATTATGATTGTGAGTATGAGAACCAAATTTTACAAAGTGAATTGATTTTATTTCTTTGAAAAAAATAAAACACTTTCATCATAAACTTATTTAGGCTTCTAAAAACAACTTATTTCTAACTTAGTACCAAAAATATCCCCCTTTGGATTTTATTTTCAATAAAGGTTCACAAATCACTGAACTTTGTAACCTCAAGATATGAATCATTTATCAATTAATTATAAGGATACGTGATCTAACTCATTGTAGGAAACAAGAATCATTAACATAAAAACCACGTTGTCTAAAAGTAGTGACTTGTGAAACATCTTCAATTTTTCTTCATATATTTCTTCACTTCTTCCACTTACCCATAAACAAAAGTTTCCTACAATAAATTCAAAAATCTAATAGAATATTTCACACACTTACATGATGATTTCATAACTTACCCATAACTCCCCCTATATATATGCTTCCTGAAAAGGTTTAGCACATATAAATGGATGGATTTATGAAATGATTATAACCCTTTAAAACACTATCCAAAGATTATGAGGGAGGGGAAAAACAAATACCTCAACCTTGATGAGAAAGAGGTTTTATTCCCATGTTCAACCTTAGTTTTAAAAATGATTCATCTAGTAAAGTTTTTTCTGAATATGTCACCAACTTGTTCCGATGTTGGAACATACTCTAGATTTAATTTATTCTACTACAATTACTATATGATGAATTAGTATTTGATATAAATATGTTTTGAACACAAATTTTTTACCATATTTCTTTTAAGATTGATTAAAGTTTGATTATCACAACCTAAGATCAAGGATAACTTTAATTCAATAAGTCTTATAACCGAGTCTTCATCCACATAAGTTGGGTAGTAGCTTGATTGGTAGAAACATACTCACCTTCAAACATAATAAAAGTTACTGAATTTTGTTTATTATTATGTCAAATAACACAAATTTTCCCCATAAAGAAAACTCCACCATATGTGAATCTTCTAGAATCAACATTTCCTACCCAATCAACATTTGAATACCCAAAAATTCAATACTTTATGTGTAGTCATACCTGATTTCAATTTTTTTATTCCTTTGATATATTTGAGAATTATTTTTCTAGCCAACATATGTGATTATTTTGGAGAACTCTGAAATCTTGTACATAAGGTAGTAGTATAAAAATTTCTATTATTGAGGCAGTCAAATATAATAAACTTCCAATAATCATCTGAAACTATTTATAGTTGACTTCTTTACCTTATCCATATTTATTCAATTTGGATCCTACTAAAATTGGTGTGTAAATTAGTTTCAAATTTCCCATTCCAAAATTCTTAAGAAGTTATATAGAATAATTTTCTTAGGAATGAAATATGTGTTTCTTATTTTGTGAAAATTTTAAACCAAGAAAGTATTTCATTTCACCCACCATGGACATATGAAACAACTTTTTCATATCTTTATAAAATCTTACACAAGTTCTTTAATCATTCATAACAAAGATAATATCATCAACATAAAAATTACAATGAGGGAAATCTCTTGAATTTCTTTGATGTATAAATTACTATCAACACTTAATTTCTTAAAACCCATCTTTCTTAAATAGGTATCTAATTTTGAATACCATGCCCTCAGAGATTGTTTTATCCCATACAAGGCTTTATTCAACTTGCACAAATAACTTTAATCTTTCCCAACAACAAAGCCACATGGTTGTTCAATATAAACTTCCCCATCAAGTTTTACATTTAGAAATACTGATTTCATATCCATCTAAAATATTTTTTAACTTCATTGTGTAGAAATAACAAGAAAAATTCTAATTGTTTCTAAACCTGACACTAGAGAAAAATTTTCATCAAAGTAAATGAATTCAATCTATGAGTAACCTTTTCAAACTAGTCTTTCCTTATTTCTTATCACTTCACCATCTTCATTCAGCTTATTCCATAAAACCCACTTTGTACCAATAATATTTTTGTTATTCGGTTTAGGTAAGAGTTCCCAAGTATCATCATTTTATATCTGATCCATCTCTTCATTCATAGATTAAACCCATTTAGGATGCTCTAAATCTTTATTCACATATTTCAGAGCAACTTTTGAATACAAAAACGTGTGTGAAATAGTTTTTGATGTTCTTATTATTTGAACCTTTTTATGTTGATCGTATTTTATATTTTGAGATTCCACTTGTTTCATCAGTCTGGGATGATATTTTTGAGATTCTTCCTCATCACTAGAAACAACTAAGTATTATTATTCTTTTTGATTAGGATTACAATTTATTGAATCCTTATCAGAGTTGTTAATAAAAATTCTTTCATTTTTTTCACCCTCCTTATCTCCATGATTTTTTTTAGCATATTCCTTAGAATTTTCAATTACTTTCACATCAATAGAGTCAACTAATCTTCATGAATATTTGTTGAAACATCGATATCCTCTTCCTTTTGGATCATATCCAAGAAAATTTTCATATTCACCTATCTACTCAATCTTTCCTAGGTTTCCACCTTTTTTTATGATTCATGGACTCCCAGAAACTCTTAAATGTTTCAATCTTGGATTTTTTTCTTAAAAAATTTCATATATATTCATATATTAACTTGGACTATAGAAACATTAGTTTTGAATATACATAGTAGTGCTAATATATTTACTCCAAAATTAATGTGAGAGACCATGTTCAAGTAACATAGTCCACCCCATTTCAAATAGACTCTTATTTTTTCCTTTCAGTAACACTATTTAGTTGGGGATTTTAAGGTGTACTGAAGTCATGGAAAATTCCATGCTTCTCAAGATAACTTTAAAATTATTTATTTTTATATTCACCACCATTGTATGTTCTCAACTTCTTTACTGAATACTCACATTCCTTACCAGCATTCCTCATGAAACTTTTACACATTTTTAGAACATATGACTTATGTTTCATATACATAACATAAGTAATTCAAGTAAATACATCAATGAAAGTAATTAATTACTTATCAACATGATTTTATTGTTTTATCATTGGCCCATAGATATCTAAATGAATAATTTCCAAGGGGTTTTTTGAAAAAAATTCAACTTTATTATGCATAGAGTTTTTAATCATTCATTTTTTTTCAAATTGTGCAACACTAATCTATTCTTATTGACATATTAGAAATACCATGGAAATTGTCTCACTTTGGTAACTTGATCATGTTTCTCTAACACATGTGTCCCAACATTTTATGCCACAACTATTTCTATTTCATTATGCCTAAGTTACAAGAGTTTTGAACCTCACAAACTTGAAACAAGATTCCTTTTGTACATTGGCCTCTTGTAACTATCTTTCTATCTTCCTATATTTTCACAACATACCCATATTTTCTAAAAATAAATTTATTTCCTTCATCACAAAGTTATGAGACACTTAGAAAGTTGTGTTTTACCCCATAAACAAACAAATATATCTTGGATTTAATCATTTATTCCCCAATTACGGTTGATCCAACAACTTCGATTCTAAGAGATTTATCCTTGCCAAATGTCATTGTTCCTTATTTTAAGTCTTTTACATTCTTAAAATTTTTTAAGTCTCATATAATATAAGAAGAACAACCAATATCCAGGATCTAAGGATGTTCTCCTTTTGTATATTTGATATTAGTTTCTACAACAAGATCTTTTTCTTTTGTTTTACCTTTCTTCACATCTGGATTTTGAGAATCGTTAAAAAATATTTTTTAGGTTGGTAACAAAATAAGACATCCTTTTATGAGATGTCCAGGTTGTTCACATCTTTCACAAATAGTGTCCAGAGGTTGGAACCTCTTTTCAACTTTTACAACAACCCTATCAGGTTTCATCAAAACATACTTCTTAGGATTATTCCTTTGATAGGATTGAATCCCCCTCAAAATTTTCCTTCTGTAATTTATGGAATAATAGTAATGTTTTCTATTATACGAACACATATTCTCCGTATTCCTGAATCCACCAAGATAACAATAGTATCCATATAAATAATATTTTCCTCTATAACTTTCATACTATCCAAATTTGTGAGAATGTTTTTAAACAACCTTTTTATCTTTCTTATAATAACTTTGTTGACCACCAAACTTTCTATTATCAACTGAAATATTATTTTTCATCTCGGTTTTCTTTTCATACTTATCAAAACCAAAAGTTGTAGAAACTTTTTCACACTCATAATTTTTAGAAACTCCCGATCTCTCCACATTTTTGGTTTTGGCCACATACATAACATTCCCAACATTGTTTTTCTTAGAAACAATTTCGGATTTATTCTCATCCTTTTAAGGAAACTTTTAATCCTTCTCAACTTCAACCATTCTAGAACTTTCAACAACTTCATAAATAGAGTTAGTGAAACTTGTAACCCTGTGTTCATATTTATAACTTTTTTTTGGAAATGTTACAAATCTTCTTCTTTTTTCATCAACTTTACTTCCAAATATTCATTATAATTATTTTCTTTATCAATATATTTCTTCAAGTCATCAACCTCTTCTAGTAGCATAAATTTATCATAAGGAAAATATTATTTATTTTTTCTTAAGGAATTTTCATTTATTAATTTCCTGATTTCTTTCTCAAGACTTCCAATCTTTATCAGACATTCTTTCAACTCTTATTTCAGAAGAAATTCTAATTGAGTTTCCTCTCCATTAGAGTTGCTACTTCTAAACTCTTCATTGTTAACTGTTGAAATGAAAGTATTGTCTACAAAATTCTTAGTAGATTTTTTAAATTCAGGTTCAATGTCTTCTTCTTATTCATATTTAGATAAAAAACGTCTTCTTTTGGATTTAGATAACTTTTTTATCCTTCCCTTTAGAATGGGATTTATCCTTATCACCCTATTTCTTCCACAATCTTCTCTACATTATATCATCTTCACCACTATCCTCTTATTTCTTTCTTCAAGTACAATTAGACTCAAAGTTCCTAAAGGATACATATTCAAAACATTTCAAGGTAAGTTTCATTTTATATTTACCTATACTTATTTTTAAATTTTTAGAAAAAAAGGATAAAAATTCATCAATATTTTTACACACCTCATTTTCAGAATCAAAATATCCAGATTCTTCTTAAAGAATATTCCTAGTCTTTTTTTTCATAGTATCCTTTAAAGAAACGTCATGATCAATTTTTTTTCTCTTCATAACTTTCTACCTTCTTATTTCATAAGTAATGGGAGTGATACGGAAATCATCCAGAGATAATGATTCAGGATCTCTATCTTCCAATGATGAAACTTTGGCAGGAAACTTGATAGGAAGAACTCTCAAGATCTTTTCAACAACAGTAGAATCTTCCAAATTTTCACCAAGAAATATAATAGTGATAAAATTTTCATTAAAATGGTAAATAAGTTACCAATATATTCATACTCACCCATTTTTATGTCTTTATACTTTAGTCTCCATATTTGTAAATTTTTCTTATTTAATTTTATATTGCCTTCATAAATGTTCTTTAACTTATCCCATATACCTTTGTTAGTGGAAACATCATTCACTATTAGAAATTTAGTTTTAGAAAGTGATGAAAGTAAATAATTCTTAGCTCCTCTATCATTCTCAAGATTCTTCTTATCAACTGATGTAAGAGGAACTTTTTCATCTAAAGGAGGAAATCTGCCTATTGTAGCTTCAATAACATCATACCCAAGAGACATAAGATAAAGAAACATTTGATCTTTCGAGATATGATATTTATTACCATGGAAGACCATGATTACCTTACTATTAACACAATTTAGATTATTTATCAGGAATTATCTTAAAAAACTTTTTAAAGAGTAAATGAAGGGAACCTTGGCTCTGATTCCAATTGATATTTCCCAGCCAGGATCAATGTATCACTGAGAGGGGGAGGGGTGAATTAGTGATATATTTTTATTTTATATTTCCTTTCTCTTTAAACAACCTTCAACCCCTTTTAAATATTTATCACATTTCTAAAAAAATTACACATCCATAGAAATTCAAGAGTTTACAAGGTTCACTACTCAATAAGAGTAGCAACATCCTTGGTATGGTTTGGAAACAATCCAATACCAAAAAATACACTAGAATAAAATCCATTTGTGTGGATACAAAAATATAGGATATACCCTTGAAATTTTATAGAATTACGATCAATACAACAGTGCATGTACCTCAAGTAGCATGAAATGATGTAATACATGTTTGTGTAATTAGTTGAGAAAATTTCACCACGTGCTTAAAAACATGTTACTGTGTCACCTTGTCAACTTTCAAAAATATAAACTTCAAAATAATTCTTCACTTTATTACCTATAAGTATGTAAGAACTTATCTGGACTTTATAATGACACTCAATATGATACCCTAGTCTAATTTTTCATTCTGATTTCTCAGTCCAGAAAATATAACTCTACTATAATATCACTAAAATAATTCTAAACTGCTTTTATGTTTGTATGAAAATATCAGTCTAATTTCCCTATCTGATGGCCCTATCTGATCTGAGAAACTAATAATATGATATTTCTTCTTATTCTTCTTATGTCTGGAAAACTTCATCAGGAATGCTCGATTGGGAATCCAATTCTCTCTAAAATTTTAGAGATTCTCTCTCTTCATTTGCATGTGAATAATGTTAATATTTTTCATAAAGTACAAAGAACTCTCTTCCTTTTATAGTTGTTCCAAAAATGGTTTAGTCAGGAATCTGAATTTTTTTCCTACTTAACCAAATTTCTCATATATTTAATTTATCCTTCATTTCCAATTCATCTTTTACTTATTTAGAGATTCTCTAGTCTTATCTATTATTCTCAAACCCTCTCAAATCTTCTCAAAACTTCAACTCACTTAAAACTTTATTACCATTCTTCACTCCAATTTTGATTTTCATTGTGATTTATTCATTATGATGAATACATGTGTACAATAATAGATTCTTCGTTACATTTCTTCACACCAATTAAAAGACAAAAAACTCAATCTGATGTTCCAAACCAAACAATGTATATAAACTTTTAAACCATTCTATATTACCTTTATTTTTCTATAAACATAGTTGTGACTACTAAATATTTATGTAATTCCATATAAATAATTCATCACCAGATTCAAGATTCATTGAAGATACTATTACAAAATTCTTCAAACAAATCTCCTCTTCTTCTTTTCCTCAGACTGTCGATCCTATGTCTGATGAGGTTAAATACCTGATGAATTTAATCGGTGTTAGAATATTCCTAATGGATTGGTCTCCATTTCATTTTTATGGATTAATGTCACCTCCAAACCAATAGTCAACACTACATACTGTTTGATATCACTTGATCAAATCAACAGTTCTTCTTGATCTCTTGAACCAATTAAAAACATATCAGAGTTCCTTTTGTTCTTTTCCCAATTGACACATTTTTCAACCTAATGAATATGGTTTAATACATTATTTATTGATATATGATCCCATTTTTCATTGGTCCTAACAACTTCTACTTTCTATTCTATCTAAAAAATATCCTCAAACTTTTCTGCCTCTGATTCCCTATTTGAACCGTCACTGTGTCTAATGATCAATGTCAGGATTACTCCATTTATCGGTTGTACAACACACTCGATGGAACAATATCAACATAAACTTATTTCCTTAACAAAATCTTTTTATAAATTTTTTATCTTGTGACTTATTGGTCTGACTGAAAACTAGCATCTTTTTCTTCTCACGTTTCATACAAAACTACACATCCTTCATATAATTCTGCGTTCAGTGATCTCACACTGATAAAATGAGACCAAAATAGACTTCACAAAATTTATTATTCTACAAAATCTTTCTTGTAATAATTACTTTCTCATGACTTTTAGAACTTTTAGAATTGATAAATAATATTCTGACTTATAGTGGGAAGTATTATAACTTCCCATACTGGCAAAAACTTTTTTCCTTTACAACCTAAATTCAATATGATTAGAAGCCCTTGTTCTACTCCATTAATTTATAAGGATTTCATCACAAGTATTCCTAGAAAAATTATGATTTATGAGAACACTACGATTAGTAAATCATCTTTAGGTTTTCATTGAATCGATTCATAATCCAATGCACTTCCTCATTAGGATCAAACATTCATCATGAACCCAAGGGGAGCCCGATGAACCTTTTCTCCCCAGAAAATTATTCTCAATCCAATGGAATTTATTAATCATTTTTCATCTAATCTTATGATTACTATTGTGAGTCTAATCACCAATTTTTACAAAGTGAGTTGATTTTATTTCTTTTACAAAAAAATACAACACTTTCAGCACTAACTTCTTCCAACTCCCAAAAAGAAACTTCTTTCAATCTCGGTTCCAACATTAGTTGTTAGAGAGAGCATTATATCAATTCATGGTAATTAATTATTCTTCATATTTAAGGGTTTTTTTTGTTTTTAGGGCCCTATTTTGGTGTGCGTATCTTTTAAATATTTATTATTTAAGGAGAAATACTTATGGTGAGTTTGGGAATGGGATTCTTAGATGAGTTGGATTTATGGATGGTGATATAAAAACATATGGGATATTCTAGAATAGTACATGGTATTTTATTATAATTTGATTAATATATAGTTTTATGGTGGATTTTCAATCTAGATTACCATTAAGTGATACTAAATTATATGGTTGCAACTATGTATTATGATTTTATATGATTTAGTTATTATGCATACATGAGATTGGATTTAGTGTTCCTTAGAACATGGGATTTTTAATTGATATATTGTAATAACTCCTAAAAAGATACAAGTGTGGTGATGTACTCATGGTTATGTATATGTTTAAACTCTTATGGGAGTATACATAGATGAATAGATAGTAGTTTTAGCCGACAGAGTTTGAATAAGTGACAATCATCAGAGGTTTCTTGGTAGAAGAGTCTAAAAATTTATTGAGGTGTTATATTAGTTTGGGCATCTTATGGATAGGTTTCATGTGTTGTAAAAATTATTACATTTTATACATTATTATTTTTCATTGATGGTATGTTATTTTATTCTTGACTGATGATGTATCATATGTAATCTCATGTATTTTATTTTACTTATGGATATCATTTTTGTATTTTATATTTATAATAGTGTTATGTTGACTGTTTATAGGTTTCATGGGTGAATGCCTCTTAATTTCTGTGTTCACCCTCTTGGTGCTAGTCACTAATCCATATTCTATTAGAGGTGATATTAGGGAGGCACACAAATCCTTATCGCTAACCCAAGTTATGTCACAAAAATTCAAGTCATGTCATAGTGGTATCTGAGTAGGTCTATATTTGGGAATTTTTTTGGAGTAGGTACATGTTAATTTTTGGATTTGAAAATTAGAGAACAAATACTATAAATATTTGAATCATAAATCCAACTCATCTAAGAATTTATAGAGTATATAAATGAATACTTTTAGGGTATAGTGAGGATTATATGTTCATAGTACAATGGTGAAATCATAAATGATGTGCATGTTTTCTTATTATTGTGGAGTTGTATGATGGATAATTAGGAAATCCAAACCATATCTTTTGAAATTCTCTCTTCATTACATTTTGAATCCATAAATTTTTTTAATTCATTTTAAATGTGATACACTACCTTTTAATAACTTCTATGTAAATTTATAAACTTCAAATAATTGATTTTTCACCTAATATAGTGTCACCCATACCTATTCATGAGGATGATAGGGACTTTTCTAGGGTACCCATGTCATGACCTGATCCTTTAGGGCCTGACAGGATGGTGATAAGCTGGGTAAAACTACCCCAATTCAGCCTCCAATAGGCTAGGGGATAAAAACCAGTGTATAGTAGACATATGATTCACATAAGAGGCCTTACCCTATGGTACCTGTATGCACAAACACACATCCATCTCCATGAAACAGTGGAGATAAAATAACACAATTGAAACCAAAATGTATGTATATATCTATCCCAAAAATATATTACAAAAAATACTTAAAAACATTAAAAAGTGACAATAAAACATTCAAAAAACTAATAAAATATTCCAACCTAATTTTAATGAGGGGAATACTTTCAAATGAAACCACTGATACAGAACTAATAGTGTCTAGCTCTCTATGCTTTTCCTGCTCCATATCTTATTAGGAATCCATCAAAAGGCATATCATCTTCATAAGTTACCACATGTGTAGAAAGATCCCATGTATGTGTGAGTATAATGATACCCAGTAGGTTCCCCAAAAACCCAAATTAAAAGTGAGAAATTAAATGGAAATAATATTCTTGACCCCAAGACAAAGGATAACCCAAGTGATAAAGTTTAGGAAAATCCATCTCAACCACTCCTTAGCTATAAATGACTATTCACCTCATTTACACATGGAATTTCAATCATATATAATTGTAAGGTATCCTAGAATGACACAAATATACTCGTTACAGGCTCCAAGTCTCATGGTCTCAACCATACATCCTTTCACAAAATTCTACTTGAGGAAAAAGGGTATTGCTCGTCCAAGAGTTCTCACTCCATGAGCCCTCCATCCCTGATGGCACACATCTGAGAGATATCACTCATTAGGTATAGCTCTTCCATCCCTAATGACACTCACCCATGAGATATCACTCATTGGGAATCACTATGGAAATGGTACATCCCCACCACCCCTAATGAAATACATTTGAGAGAACAAGCTCACCGGGACTCACAAAAAAGAAAGTCATGCTGACACCCAATGGATCATGATATTAAGCTAGAGGATCTCACCCATGTCTCATGTGGGACTCCAAAAACCCTACTAAAACACAAAATATATTAACACTCTGATAGGGGATCATTCCCAGGACCATTAGGGGACACCCTAAACCTAATATGGAACTATGGAGATCATAACACTCAGATAGGGGATCACACCGAGGACTATTGGGGGACACTGAAAACCCTACCAAGTCTCAGAACCACAATACATAGATAGGGTATCTCACTCAGGAACATTTGTAGATACCATAAACCCAATCTAAATCTAACATCCAAGAAGGGGAATACATACAAAATGATATTAAAAAACCTACTAGATCAACCCTCTAAGTAGGGGATCAATTCTCATTCAAGATGGTGACAAAGATACCACTAACCCCACTTAGGAATCGGAAAGTGATAGAGTATCCCACTATATAATCTTAGAGGGATACATGAACTTTATCGGAACTCATCCTATCGAGGGGATCGCAATCCTGTGTAGAGGATGTAATACCATAGTGTACCCTTAGAGGGATGGAATAAGGGAACACTCCTACTGATACTTATCTATATGTCACTTACAATAATCCTACAACCATCACCTCACATAATATCTATCATGCTAAAACCATGGATACTGTCATGTTCTATATGAAAACCCACTTAGTATAGGATACTCGTGATCTGAGTCCTGAAGATGAAGATGCATAAGGGAAAAGTCTTTAAGGGGAGTACATGGTGTATACCCACAGTACATGGTGTTTCTCTCAAAAATGGATCTTGGACATGTCCCATGTCAATAATCAATGTATATAAGGGGAATAAATGGTGTGTACCCCATGTCACATGGCATTCAAACTCATATGAACCCCATGGTGTGGCCTCACCCACACATGACCTGACTGTCTATGTCTCCAAACATAGAGTGTACCCATAGTATGGGGAGTGTTCCTCTTGGCCCAACACAAGACCATGTCGTTAGCCATACCGATGTGCCTGGCTATGTCTTATGGACCATGAACACTTGGAATCTAGCCATTTACTTCCACATGGACATGTCCCCTTACATGGAGTTCCATCACATGTCCTTGGTTGCATGGCTTGGGCTCATTACATGATATGTACCCCAATACATGACATGTAGTCCCCAAAAGACCATCTTCCTCAAATGAGAAGAACACACAATATGTGATCCTATACTACACACTATGTTATTAGGATTATCAAATAATAAATAACTATGAGCCTCAAGAAACCAACAATTTACACCTGAAACCTACAGATCTACCCCTAGGGGATCTCTATAAGTCGTAATAGTGATTAAAAATGGGATCTGATACCTTTTAACCTTAGTTCCTCCTTGGTATATCTATCACCATGGGAGAGAACTTCCCCTATCCCTTTTATATGTAGGAATCCAAAGGGGATGGGGGTAGGTTTATTAATTTTATTTTATTTAATTAATAAAACCTTCATCAACACCCCACTAATGATCACCTCCAACTAAGATCTTGATATTGACATACTTTATACCTTTCCTAGGGTAAATAATATGTTCTAAACTCAACCGTTATCTCATATTGTCGATATAGAACTCTACTCAGGAGTTGAACCACATTTCAAGGAAAACTACATGTGTTTGATATAAAATATAAAATATTTGTAACATCACCGCACTGAGGCTCTCTGGGCTTTGGAATCTCACACTGACTCAACTTCTAACATTAGAAATATTCCTAGAAATATTCTAAAGTCTTATAGGATAAAAAGAGTTGTTAAACTCTCCCCACCTTTAGTATTTTCATCCCAAAAATCAAAATCCTAAGAAAAAGGGGGAAAACTAAGCTCTCAGTTGGGTCTCCCATACTAGTGAACTCTAGAGAAGGTTCTCATACTATCTACAAACACACAATCAGAGGAACCATAAGCCCAAGAATGGTACTCCCTATACAGATCCCAAAAACCACTGGGTATTTAAAATGGAAACTCCAAACCTACCATCCACCTCAAACTAGGTCAACATTGTTCAACAAGGTATGATTTTCTATCCTCAATTGAGATAGTTGAAAAAAAATAGTACCCAATCCAACTATAGTAATAGGGTCTAATGATACACCATATCACTAACTCGACATAGAAACTGATGTAACCTAGCAATCCTCATAAACCTCAGATGAACCAACATCCATCTCTATAACCAACTATTGACCCAAAAAGTTGTCTTCTACTAGATCTGACCAGTATAACAGTGACTTGTAGGTCCTACTGAACATAGTCTCAAATGGTTCTATGCCGATGGTGGTGTGAAAAATACACTATTACAATATGAAAACCTAAAGCATGTTCTATAGAATCTGAATGGTTCATTCTACCTGGAACAACCAACCCTCTCTAGGGAGTACTACTATGTGAAGTCAACCTCCTCATCACCTTGTCTCATAGCATGAATAGTTTCCTTATGAATCCTCAGAAGCTCAATATACTCACCACCTTTGAAATATTAACCAAAAAACATGTATGGTAGACATCTGACCACACAAGACCTTACAACCAAAACATAATAGTTATGCCTCCCTACCTCACTGAAAAATTGAATGGTTAACCACCTACTAGAGACATGTCGTACCATTATCACCCATAAGGTCTAATAAAAAATAGGTCAATTGATCCACTACCTTGATAAAAAATGGAATGAAACCCTCACTATGAGAATATGATGCTACATCCACACCCTGGGGTGGATCTCAAGCTAGAATAACCACAATCTCTGTCCGGTCCATTATCACTCCCATTTCTAAGAAGACATATCAAAAGATATGGACCTCCAAAATATTTACATGTCTCTATGAGAGCTCCCCAAGTAGATGGTACTATTGTAGAATGTCTAGAATTAATCCTCAAGTGTTTCATGTTTAACTATATCACCAAGAAAACAAGGGTACCAATGAAGAAGACTCCCCCAAACCAATCCAAAAGCGTGAAGGACCTTATTCATGAGTATCTCATCTATCTCTTAGGTGAACACTAGGCTACCCAAGTGTACACATTTTGTCTTACAAATCCCTCCATTTGAAAACCTCCAAATACACTAAAAATCATAAATCTCTACAAGATTCTACTAATATGCTGATGTAGATATCAAGGGTATCCCTTGAGTTCCAAAATATGAAGATTTATAACTCTTAGTGGAGAGGTAAACCTAACAAATACTCAAGAAGACATCCTTTACTCTACCACCACTACAGATAACTGAATACTCATAACATCAAATGATCCATGGGTCATACTATCCAACTAATAAAATTCAGTTGTACCAGCCCACACATGAGTTTATCATTCTCTTTCAGGGATCAATCCTCTAAAATGAAGGAAAAATCCATCCCAAAAGTTAGAAACACTACCACCCCCACTAGTATAAACCATCTAAGAATGGATGTTAGGATACTGAACTAAACTAAGGAAAACAATATAGGGTCTCTCTCTGCCACTCCAGAAAGTTTCTACATGAGTCTCTCCCTCCACCAAATTGGGTTCACAATATAGAATGGAGTGTGTGACCTATGATTCTCTATGATTAGGCCTCAAATCATATAGGTTGATAAAAAGGCTCCACTAGCTTCACTAGAAATAAAAAGGGGATATGTTTAGGGAAAACTGGATCATGACTCTATGCTACTGCATCTAGATAAGTAAGGCCATATGTCGTACCCTAAATCATAGTTGAGCCTCCAGGACAGAATCCCCTTCTGCCTGTAGCTCATCCTTTCTCTTTGCCACCTATTTTTCAGAAACATGGCCTACTATAACACCTCCATATAAACTTCCCTAATCACACAAGTCAAAGGAACTCTTCTACCAAAGCTTGACATTATACACTTTAGGAGGCACTGAATAATTTTCATGGTTTTGTATGGCATGAAAAGAATGAATCTCGATGGGGGGAAGTGTCCCTCTTTATTTCGAGTCTGTAGCCACAACAAAAATCACCATAATAAGGATCTAATAACACCCTATTTCACCCTTTATAATCCTACAGCATGAGTGTAAATGAAAGGGTTTCTCACACCTTTATCTAATAATACCACTACAAAAGTATAAAGGATATAGATCATAACTCTAATAATTCTCAGAGCCTCTAGCTCATAGGTATCTATGGACTATATCTATCCTCCCACCATCTTATAACTCCCTAAGCTTATCACAAACTACCTGGGGGTGTTGGTGGAAATAAATCGAATCGTCTTCTACCTATTGTTTCTCTCCCCACTCCTCTTCCATGTGCACAATCATGTGAAACTCCATTATTATATTTTTATCTATGTCAGGGAAGTCCATCAAGAATCCCCCTCTCAGTAGCATGGCAGTTTAGAAAATCTCATATGAGATGTCCCTATCCTTCATAAGTGAAACACTGCTTCTCTCACAGCTGACTAGAACCAGCCTAGGATCCTTGAGCCATAAAACATCTGTATTGGGATCATGTCCTAAAGTATCTCACACACATGGATCCCTGAGCCTACCATAGAACACTAGTTACCATGGTCTCAGCTGCTATGTGACCATCACCAATAGTCAAAGTCTTCTCATCCATAAATCTCTCCACTACTAAGGCCTTCTTGAGAACTCTAGAATAGGTGGGAATATAGAGAGATATCACTAAAGCCTTGATATTACAATGTAATCCCTTTTTGAAGATTGTTGCTCAGAAAAATAAATTTTTAACCATAAAAATGAAGTATCATGCAAGATTAGTGAACCTCTCTAAATTCTCTACATTGGTCATGCTACCCTACCAAACCTGCAGAAGCTCCTAGATACACACTGGTTACAATAGGGATAGAAAAAACTCTTCCCTGAAGAGCTACCAAAAATATGTCCAAGTGATCATCATCTCATTATGGGTATGCCACACAAGACTTCACCGCTTCTTGATGGATCCCTAAATAAGACTTGCTTTTAAGACCTCCATTTGATCAGGAGGTTCCCTCACAAGGAAAAAAAATACACATGACTAACTCAAGCTAGTCTTAAATTGACTAGTATTTTGGTTCACCCTAAAAACTATGAGGTATTTACCATTTAAACTCATTTAGTGCACTCAACCTATGCACATCCTCAGTTGGTACCTTCGGAACAACCTATTGATCAAGGGGTGATGTCTCATCTAGAAAATTAACTAGAGGCAATGCCTCATATGAAAACTCCTACACTTTGGCCTCATTATTGGTAGGATCATAATCATAATACCATTGTAGAATCCTAGCTAGATATCATCATGGTGGAATCCTAAAATATAATCAAGATGCACCATGGTCAAAGAGTATATCCATGGAGCCAACTCAAGGACATAGACACCACAACTCAGTCCTATATTATGCATGTAACAATGTTTCCCTACAACCAGTGCCTATATGTTCAAAGTCAACAAGTATGTTATTAGAGACCTAGTGAATGGATACGTCGGCCACCACACCAACACTGGAGTCCCTTGCCTGAAATCCAAACTCAATATATTTTAACATTGTTTCCATAAATCCCAAACCAATAACTCAACAAGACATCTCCTAACTCCGATACTAAGGAAAGTCCTCCTTTGATACCACTCTATAATAACCCAAACCATCGGGGATCACATGGATAGTGATAATCTATGTGAGACTACCCCAATCCTACCTCTAATATTCCTGGGATTGGTGACCAACGCCGAGTAGACTTATCACACACATGGGAGTCCTTATAATATGATATATGTATGCACACACACACATCCATCTCCATGAAACAATGCATATATAATAATAAAAATGAAATAAAAATTCATGTATAATTTTTTACCACCAATAGAGTACAAAAAAAGTAATGAAATCTTGGAAAGGGGAAAAAATAAAATCCCGCTAAAAATTGATAAAAGCATCTGACCTGATTAATAGTAAGGGACTTATTTCAAATGTAACAACTGGTACACACCTCGGTCTTTCTAGATATATATGTTCCGCCTGCTCTGGGTCCTCCTAAGACTTCATCAAAAGACCTATCATTTGCATAAGATGATACAAGTTTGGGTATAGATCATGAGGGGTGAGTGTAATAATACCTAGTAGGCACCTCAAAACCCCAAAATAAAAGAGATCATTTGAAAGGAAATAATCTTCTCGACCCCAAGTTAGAGCAGAACCCAAGTGAGAGAGTACGAGAAATTCTATCTCGACCACTCCTCAACTATATATGAATAGTAATATCATATCCACATGGTATTCCAATCATACATCACCGCAAGAAATCCCAAAATAACATATATATTCTTTTTCAAAGAATATAAGTCTCATGGTCTCAACCATACACAATTCCAGAGTATTATACATGATGCTCAAGGGTATTAATCATCTTGGATTAGTCACTACATGAGCCCTACCACCCTTGATGACACACATCTAAGAGATCTCACTCATCAGGTATAGATTTTCCATACCTAATGGAACTCATATAAGGGATCTCACTCATTGGGTATCACTAAGCTGAGGGCACATCCCCACAATCCTTGATGGCAGACATACTTTAGAACAATCTCGTCAGGAATTTCCAAAAATAATGTCTTGCCAAAACCAAGAGAATCCAGATACTCAGCTAGGGGATATCACCCATTTCTTGTGGGGGACTCCATGAACCCTACTAAAAACCATAAGGTCTCAACACTTAGATATGGGATCACACCCAGGACCACTGGGGACACCACTAACCCAATCTGGAACTCTGGAGATCATAGATCTTAGATAGGGGATCACATATAGGACCCCTTGGTGACACCTAAAATCCTAACGAGTCTTATAACCATGATACATGGATAGGGGATCTCACTCAGGACCACTAGGAGATATCTCAAACCCAATCCGGATCTAATCACCATGTAGGGGATCACATACACAATGATACCAAAAACCCTACTAGATCAACCCTTTAAGTAGGAGATCAGTGCCTGTTCAAGAGGGTCACACTAATACCACTAACCCCACATAGGAATAAAAAATAAATAGAAGATCCCACTCTAAGATCTCATAGGGTTACCTGAACTCTATCTGAACTCATCCTATCAAGGGGATCATAATCCCATGTAGAGGTTGTAATACAACATTGTACCCTCATAGGGATAGATCAATGGAATACTCCCATTTATACTCATATATGTGTCACTAACAAGAATCCCACAATAATCACCTCACACCACCTATCTCATACTGAAACCATGACCAACGTCACATTATACATGGGAATCTATTTAGGATAGGCTACTCGTTGGCCTCCATCTGAGTCCTAAAGATGAATATACATGTGGAAAAATTATCTAAGGGGATTACACAATGTTTACCCATATTAGATTCCATGTATCTCAAAACCAACACCTGGATGTGTCCCCTCTTGGTACTCTGTGTTCATAAGGGGTGTACACAGTGTGTACCCCATGTCACATGGTGTGTGACCTCATTCAAACCCCTGTGCATGTCCTTTCTTCCACATGGCCTAGCTAGCCATGTTTCTAGACATAATTTATACCCAAAGTACACAATGCGTTCTTCTTGTACTAACATAAGACTCTGTCCTTGGTCATGCCTGTGTACCTGGCCATGTCATCTAGACTGTGTACACCAAGGATCTTAAAGCATACTTCCACATGACCATATCTCCTTACATGGTGTGCTTACACATATCCTAAGACTCATGGCCTAGGTTTACTACATGGCGTGTACTCCTAGTACACGATGTGTATTCCCCAAAAGTATATCTTACCCAAATGTAAATAACACACAACATGTTCTCATATTCTATATGTTGTGTGACTGGGATTTCCAAATAGGAAATCCCTACAACCCTCTTGAAACCCCAAATTTTCACTTAAAACCCATCGATCAACACCTAGGGGAACCTTATTAGTCATAATAGGGCTCTAAAACATTAAAAAAAATCATAAATGGGGGTCACAATGTAAATATCATGAATATGATTACCTCGTGGTGAAATGATAAAGCTTCGGGTCTAACACAACGCTCAGAAGTTGATGCACATCAATCCGTGAATACCTCCTTACCTGAGTTCCTCATTGGTCTATCTGTCTTTATGAGAGATAAATTACCCCCTTATGTACGTATGAATCCAAATGGGGGGGGGGGGGTAGGTTTATTAATTTAATATTATAAAATTAATAAACCCTTCATCTATACCCCACCAACGATCTCCTCCAACCGGGAGCCCAACAATAACAAAATTTATTTCATGCCTAGGATAAAACCCATACTCTGAACTCATATGTAGCCTTAGATTTCCAATATAATATCCTATTAGGAGTTAAACCACAATTTTATAAAAACTATTCATATATGATATAAAATATTTAATATTTTTAATATCACTACATCGATGTACTTCGGGCCTTGAAATCTTGTACCGACTCAGTGCCGGAATTTAAAAACATTCCTAGAAATATTAAAAAGTATTACAAGTTTAAAGACCCATAAATTTCAAGGAAAATCTTTTCTTAAATTCTTTGGGATTTTACGAGTACGCAGTTTCTGACGGCACCTGATTCCGATGCCCAGTGTGCCCGGAATCAATTTCAAAATTTTAGCTCAGGTACGTTCAGCGAATGAACGAGCGGGTTTTTCTATCTTTTGAACTAGTGCTCGGAATTGAAATCTAAGGGCACTGATGAAACCACAACGTTGGTAATTTCTTAAGAGGACCTTTATAGAAGATTCGTTTTCTCGAGAGGAGTTGTTAAAAATTGTGGATTAATAAAGAATTGAATAAAAATTGTGGAACAATTTTTAATTCTTTAACCAAGTGGTTATATTGTACATGGGGTAGTTGGGGTGGGACCCACAAGCCCCTAACAACCCATATGAGGATATTTTTGAGGTGGGGCCCACATGAACCCCACCCCTTCACATTCCATAAAACTCCTCTAACCCCCTCTTTATTTTTTGTAACTCGTCTTAACTTGTGAAAACTATCCTCTTCCTCTTCTCTCTCTCTCTCATTAATCTTGCCAACATATCACTTAATTAATTAGACAACTCAAGTTTAATTAATTAAGTGAATTTGTTTTGAAATTTGAGTTTTTAAAATTCATGGCAAAATAATAATATAAGGGAAGGCATTATTTTATTTTGTTGATTGTTGTGTGAGGAATTTTGGGAGAGAGCTCTAAGTCCCTTTGAAGAACTTCATCTTCAATGAAGAATGTCAACTCTCTGATGAAGAATGTCGACTTGGTGGTTCCAGTTTTCTCCATCCTCTTCCTCCTCTGCGATAAGGTAGGAGACACCGACGATGTCGAAAACGATGTCATCAACCGCAACGCTTGTCAACCGTGAAATTCCTTCGAGGTAGGGGTGTGTTTGGATTCTGTATGTTGGTTTTCCTTCCTTGTTGATAATCCTATTAAACCGATTGTTATCAGACTAATGCGAAAGGGATCAGACCAAACTAACATGGTCTGATTCCTCTGCCATTCTTGTGAATATGTGGAGTTCTTCAAGCATTCTTGATTGGTGAATCAAGTTATGTTTTTAGAGCCGATCGGAGGCCCGAAAACATTGTAAACGTCCTCAAAGCATCGGGGCGACCTAGAAGCTGAAGTTTTGAAGAAATCGGATCATCAGAATGAAGAACGAACACCTCGGGAGGTGTGCTGACCAGAGGCGTCGATTCTGGAAAATTCCAGAATACACGGAGTGTACTCCAGGAGAACACGCTGTGTAGTACAAGCGTACTGTGGCTTTGGTTTCAGACGTTAGAAAAGTAGTACACGACATGTGACTCTAGAAACACGGCGTGTACCCTCCACACTCATTGACAGAGGAGACTTCGATGGACATGGTGTGTATTCAGGGAAAATACACAGACACTAACAGCAATACATGGCCAATAACATGGCATGTATTCTCTTCATAGTAAGGCAAAGCGGCTTCGCGAGGCTCTGCATGTAATCTGGAAGATACACAGACATGGACAGAACCACACGACCAAGAGGCACGGTGTGTACTACCTTCACCCTGGCAGAAGCGGCTTCGCGAGACTCGGCATGTAATCTAGGAGATACACAGACACGGGCAGAACCACACGGCCAAGAGGCACAACGTGTACTACCTTCACCATGGAAGAAGCTACTTCGTGATGACTCGGCATGTATTCCGAAAATACACGGATACGGGGTGGAGTACACAGGCATATACTCCACCACACGGACAGGCTTGGCCAGCACACATGGGACCAACCCTAGAGGTTTGGACACGGCATGTAACCATACTACATGTCGTTTACTTACTGATCTACACGTCCAGCCCTGCGACACAGGCCGTAACACACGGGCAGTACCCGGTGTCTGATGACACGACATGTATCGATTACCTACACGTCGTGTACTTTAGGAAAATGGCTTGGTCGTCTTGTTCTCCGTGACTTGGGAACATTTTTCTTGTTTTTTCCCCTATGAAGTGGGACAAAACTACGGGATACATCAAATCTAGTCTTCGTTACAGTTGATGTACCGATATTTGACTCGAGCAGCAGACCCTTTGGAAATTGAGCGTGCTGTAAGAGGGAACCCTAGAGTTGGCTACAACTGCGACGACGATGGAGACTGTACTTGGATCCTACGTGGGTTCGTCAGTGAGGACGACTGTACTTGGATCCTCCGTGGTTTTGGCAGTAAGGACGACTGTACTTGGATCCTACGTGGGTTCAACAACGATGGTTACTGTACTTGGATCCTACGTGGGTTCAGCAGCGACGACTTCTGTACTTGGATCCTATGTGGGTTTGGTAGAGGAGATAATTCAGAGGCTAAATCTAATCATCTCCACCTATCTTCGTGAGTAGTATACCTGTGTGAGATGAGTCTTGACTTTCAATCATTATCTTCGATATGATGGACTTGCTTTCCTCTGTGGATTGGGTTGCACTTTCTTGTGTGGACTGGGTTGAACTTGGACTCGGAAGTTGGAGCCGTACTAGAATTGATGACTTAGGTATATGTATGGGCATATACCTAAGTAGTGTAGGTTGATACTTCGTATTTGTATCTTTCTTTTGTGGTTTATCCTTTGTGGATTATGGTAGGCCTTCGGGGGTCTTTGGGTCCCTACTGAGTATCGTATACTCACCCCTGCATGGGTTATACCCGTACTATGTTGTGTTGGTTGTAGACGATAGACAACGCTGATCATGGTTGATGCATGAGGAGTAGGATGGTATACAGAGGTGGACTATCTAGTGGGACGTACACAGAGTGGACGTCCAGACCCAAGGAGCCGATGAGACTATCTGTACCCACCCTTTAGGTGGGAGTTTCGGAGAACGTCTTGGTGGTTTCTACTTTACTTTTTCAATTTTTGTACTTTCTTATCTCAGTTGTACTGTACTTTCAGTTGGGTTTGTATACTGGACCATTTACTTTCCAGCACTTACTTTTGTACCCAGTTTACTTAGATTTTACTTCATATTGCATACTCTGTGGTGTTTGTTTTCTTATATTAAGGAAATGCCTTCCCTTTTATTGGAATTTACACCTTTGGTGCTAGTATCCAGCCCCTGGCCTATGGAAGGAGAGCTCGGGGTAGTCACGGAATGGGCCCCGAGGAAGGGTCGTGGCAAATTGGTATCATAGGAGTCAGTTCTACTGCAGAACTCAGGAATCTGATAATTTCTTCTATGTGAAGAAATAATGTTAAGGGTATTGAGTGTGGTTACCAGTCCAGGGAGTCTAGTGTTGGTGCGGCGACTGACATATCCATACACCAGGACCCTGACTTCTTATTTATGACTCAGTGCACGAAAACATTGATTGCATGTGTGTTTCAAAGTTTTCTTTGTGATTACTTTGTGTCAGCTCACCAGGTATACTGTATTAACCATGGCGCACCTATTTCATTTTCAGGATGGCCCCATAATGGCAGACATCCAGGGTTCCAAGATTTGTGTGAGATGGCAGCCCACCGAGTGACGAGGCCTCAGTGTAGGACCCTATTACATCGGAGGCACCGACAGTACCTCTACCTGTCGAGCCACAAATGCCACCAGCCCCAGCAGTTGAGAGTGTACGTCGCCTGAGTGCATTTCACAAGTTTCAACGTCAGAGACCGCCTAGGTTCCATGGGGAGATGGAACCTCAAGCAGCTGAGGATTGGATGGAGGCTGTTGTTCGAGTCTTCAGATTTTTAGGGACACCAGCAGATCTTATGGTGATCCTTGCAGCGAGTCTCCTGTATGTGGCAACAGGTATATGGTGGAGCCTGATTCTCCAGGTGCACGATGAGGCATATCTTCTTTGGATGGACTTCGAGAGCCTCTTCCACTCAGATTTCGTTCCATCCACCCTCCGTGCGGTGTGCATCCAGGAGTTACTACAGCTCCGACAGGGTAGCATGATAGTAGCCAGTACTCGACGAGATTTACCGACCTCTCATGTTATTCCATTGACATGGCACGAGACCCATTATTCCGAGCATGGACCTTCGAGCAGGGAATGAGGCATGAGATCAGGGCTTCGATGATCTCCCTTGGTATTCTGACATAGGCAGGAGTACTGGAGTGATCCCTTCTTGTAGAGAGCTTTCTTGCTGAGCCTACACCAGCAGCGAGACCTACCACAGGGCGGCACGTAGTGGAGTCCTCTACAGCTGGCAGTCGACAGATGTCACAGGGGTCCAAGCGGACCAGACCATCAGGTGGGAGACCTCAGGATACTGGTTTGGAGGTGCGGGGCACACGCAGTAGAGCTAGTCATACGAGAGGTAGACAGTGCTATGCATGTAGCGGGTAGGGCCACATGGCTCGTGACTGCCCGACCCGCCATGCAGAGGAGTATCAGACGGTTGAGGGACAACCCAGGAAGAGGCAGAGGTTCGACCATGGTGGTCCGCAGGGATCAGGCGGATGAGGTAGAGGATCTGGCCAAGCAGCTGGTGGTGGACGACGCTTCAGGGCCCTACCACCACCACCACCAGGAGGTCCACTCCGATTACAGGGAGTTGGTGGGTAGAGGCAGGCTCAACTTCACGCAGTGGAGACCTACGACCACGGTGCACCTGAGATGATTCGAGTTACTATCTGTGTCTACTCCACCCTTGCTGCAGTTCTTATAGACATAGGAGCGAGTCATTCTTTCATTGTCGCTTCCCTTGTTCAGAGCTTGGAGATTCCGATTGAGCCGTTGGCTCGATCATTATGGCTAGAGACTCTTATGGGAGTAGAATCGATGATTATGCACTAGTTCCAGTAGTTTGATCTTACTCTAGGAGGAGAGATCTTCGGTTGGGATCTTCTTATAGCAGTGTTGAGGCCTTACGACGTCATCTTGGGCATGGATTGGTTATCTACAGTTCATGCTCAGATTGATTGTATTAGGCACAAGGTGCGGTGTGTCCGTACAGATGGGAGCAGGTTCACCTACACTAGTGAGAAGGGAGCCTTTACAGCACAGGATGGACTCACACAGAAGATAGGACAACCGATCACCCATCAGTTGGATAGTCTCATCCTAGGAGAAGTTGATGTGCGGAGTCCGAGTTTTCCTGTTGTGGTGGATCAGTATGCAGACGTTTTTCCTGATGACATTCCAGGACTACCTCCTCGTAGATAGGTAGACTTCTATATTGACCTGTACCCCGGGATAGCCCCGATATCTACTCCAGCATATCAGATGGCTCCCGATGAGCTTTGAGAGATACGGGTATAGCTGGAGGACTTGCAGGGCAAGGGATTCATCCAACCCAATGTTTCACCCTGGGTTTCCCCAATTTTGTTCGCCAAGAAGGTGGGCAGGAGCTTGTGACTGTGTGTCAATTACCGTCTCCTAAATCAGGTGACTGTAAAGAACAAGTATCCACTTCTGAGGATTGATGACCTATTCGATCAGCTCAAGGTAGCATGATGGTTCTCAAAGATAGACCTCAGGTCAGGCTATCATCGGCTCATAGTTCGAGACGAGGATGTGCAGAAGACGGCCTTCAGGTGTTGGTATGGCCACTATGAGTTCTTGGTTATGCCTTTCGGCATAACCAATGCTCCAGTAGTGTTCATGAGTCTCATGAACAGGATCCTCCAACCTTACCTTAATTGATTTGTCGTAGTCTTCATCGACAACATATTTATTTACTCGACCACTGAGGAGGAGCATGCCTACCACTTGTGGGTAGTACTGGACACACTCCGAGAGCACCAGCTTTATGGTAAGCTCTCGAAGTGTTAGTTCTGGATTCGAGAGGTCCAATTTTTGGAGAATGTCATCTCTGAGGCAGGAGTTGCGGTGGATCCTACGAAGATCGAGGCAGTGCTAGCTTGGGAACCACCCAAGAGCGTGACAGAGGTGAAAAGTTTCCTAGGTCTGACTGGGTACTATCGGAGATTTGTACCAGACTTCTCCAGAGTTGTAACACCGCTTTTAGCTTTGAAGAAGAAGTGGAAACCCTTCGTGTGGTCAGATATATGTCAGCAGAGCTTCCAGGAGCTGAGACAGAGATTGACCAGTGCACCCATCTTGAGGCTACCAGAGGAGGGTGTAGGGTACGTAGTTTACTGTGATGTATCATGGACCAGACTCGGGTGTGTCCTGATGCAAGAGCGGGTAGTGATTACTTACGGTTCATGACATTTGAGGCAACACAAGTAGAACTATGTTACCCATGACCTGGAGTTAGTAGCAGTGGTCTTCACCTTGAAGATGTGGCGGCACTATCTGATGGGCGAGCGCTTTACAGTCTACTCTGACCACCAGAGTCTCAGGTACATCTTCTCACAAACGATCCTGAACCTGATACAACGGCGATGGATTGAGTTCCTCTGGGTCTATGACTTTGAGATAGTCTATACTCCTGGGAAGGGGAACATAATAGCTGATGCTATTAGCAGGAGGTCGGGCATCCAGCTACTTAGATAGGCGATAGAGAAGCTAGCCGCGTTGCAGATATCCTTCATGGATAGAGATGGGGAAACCTTTCTACAGCCACTCACAGTCACTCCTCCACTACTTCAGCGGGTCATAGAGGCACAACATGGGGATGTTGACTATGAGACACGACGTGCACAGATATCCACAGGACAGGAACCTGATGGATTTTCTGTAGGAGGAGAGCACGTCATCCTTTTCAGAGGATGTACCATGGTACCAGCTGCATTACAGGAGGAGGTAATAAGGGAGTTTCACACTTCCCCATTGGCGGTACATTCAGGATTAGAGAAGATGTACCAGTATCATAGATGACAACACTGGTGGTTGGGTATGAAGAAGGTTGTGGTAGAGTTCGTTTCATGATGCCTCACCTGCCAGCAGTTGAAGGCGGAGCACCAGGTACCAGTAGGTTTGGTGCATCCCTTGGAGGTCCCGAAGTGGAAGTGGGATGGGATATCTATGGATTTCGTGATAGGGCTTCCTCGTACTTCTTGAGGACACGACTCCATCTGGGTGATCTTAGACCGACTCACCAATTCGGCCCACTTCCTACCTATCAGAGAGAAGGGCTCAGTGGAGAGCTTGGGACTCCTCTACGTTTAGGAGATCATACGACTTCATGGTGTTCCATCGTCTATCATCTCTGATCGAGATGCACACTTTACTTCCCAGCTTTATAAGGGGTTCCAGGAGGCATTTGGGACGCAGCTACGCCTAAGCACCACATTTCACCCTCAGACGGATGGTCAGACGGAGAGGACCATTCAAACTCTCAAGGACATGCTCTGTGAATGTGTCCTTGACTTTGGTCACAGCTGGGAAGATCACCTACCCTTGGTGGAGTTTGCGTACAACAACAGCTACCACTCCACCACCGGGATGGCACCATACGAGGCATTGTACGAATGACCTTGCAAATCACTTCTGTGCTAGAAAGACCCAGGGGAGTCAGCACTTATAGGACCAGAGATGGTCCATGCCATGACAGAGAAGGTACAGATCATCCAGGAGCGGATTAAGACTGCTTAGAGCTGATAGAAGTCCTATACTGACAGGAGGTGGAGACCACTAGAGTTCGAGGATGGTGACCACGTTTTCTTAAAGGTCTCACCTCGATATGGATTACATAGATTTGGCCGGGGTGGAAAGTTATATCTGTGCTACATCGGAACATTCTAGGTTCTCAGTAGGATAGGCGAAGTGGCTTATCGCCTGACTCTTCTACCTCAGTTGCACCAGGTGCACGACGTCTTCCACGTATCTCAGCTGAGGAGATACGTGCATGACCCGATGCATATCATTGATCACGGGGAGTTGGACATCGAAAACAGGGAGACATTTGCGGAGGTCTCAGTAGAGATCGAGGATCGATAGGAGTGGGTCCTATGTGGATGGTTTATTCTCAAGTGCGCATCAGGTGGCAGCAAGGGAACCTCCAAGAGAGCACATGGGAGCGAGAGCTCAGATGCGTGCACAGTACCCTCATTTGTTTCCCTAGTTTATTATGTATCTTTACGGGGACATAAATCCCTGAGGTGGGAGTAATGTAAATACCCTTATATTTCAAGGAAAGTTTTTTCATAAATTCTTTGGGATTTTACGAGTACAAAGTTTCTGACGGCACCTGATTCCGAGGCCCGGTGTGCCCGGAATCAATTTCTAAAGTTTAGATCGGGTATGTTCAGTGAACGAAGGAGCGGGTTTTTCTATCTTTTGAACCGGTGCTTGGAATTGAAATCTGAGGGCACCGGTGAAACCAAAATATCAGTAATTGCTTAAGAGGATCTTTACCAAAGATGCGTTTTCTCGGGAGGAGTTGTTAAAAAATTTGGATTAATAAATAATTGAATAAAAATTATGGAACAATTTTTAATTCTTTAACCAAGTGATTATATCCTATATGGGGTAGTTGGGGTGGGACCCACAAGCCCCTAACTACCCATGTGAGGATATTTTTGAGGTGGGTCCCACACGAACCCCACACCTTCACATTCCTTAAAACTCCTCTAACCCCCTCTTTATTTTTTGTAACTCATCTTAACTTGTGAAACCTATCCTCTTCCTCTTCTCTCTATCTCATTAATCTTTCCAACATATCACTTAATTAATTAGAAAACTCAAGTTTAATTAATTAAGTGAATTTGTTTTGAAATTTGAGTTTTTGAAATGCATGGAAAAATAATAAAATAAGGGAAGGCCTTATTTTATTTTGTTGGTGGTTGTGTGAGAAATTTTGGAAGAGAGCTCTAAGTCCCTTTAAAGAACTTCATATTCAATGAAGAACGTCAAATCTCCGACGAAGAACGTCAACTTGGCGGTTCCGGTTTTCTCCATCCTCTTCCACATCTGCGACAAGGGAGGAGACACCGACGACGATGGAAACGACACCATCAACCGCGACGCTTGTCAACCACAAACTTCCTTCGAGGTAGGGGTGTGTTTAGATTGTGTATGTTGGTTTTCCTTCCATGTTGATAATCCTCTTAAACTTCTTGTTATCAGACTAATGCGGAAGGGACGAGACCAAACTAACACGGTTTGATTCCTCTTTCGTTCTTGTGAATATGTGGAGTTCTTCAAGCATTCTTGAGAGGTGAATCAAGTTATGTTTTTGGAGCCGATCAAAGGCCCGAAAACCTTGTAAATGGCCTCAGAGCGTCGGGGCGACCTAGAAGCGGAAGTTTTGAAGAAATCAGATCATCGGAATGAAGAACAGACACCTCAGGAGGTGTGATGACCAGAGGCGTCGATTTTGGAAAATTCCAGAATACATGGCATGTACTCCAGGAGAACACTCCATGTACTGCAAGCGTACTGTGGCTTCCGTTTCGAATGCTAGAAAAGTAGTACATGGCGTGTGACTCTAGACACATGGTGTGTACCCTCCACACTATTTGACAGAGGAGACTTCGATGGACATGGCGTGTATTCAGGGAAAATACACTGACACAGACAACAATACACAACCAAGTAACACGGCGTGTATTCTCTTCATAGTAAGGCAGAAGTGGCTTCATGAGGCTCAGCGTGTAATCTGGAAGATACACGGACACGAGTAGAACCAGACGGCCAAGAGGCACGGGGTGTACTACCTTCACCCTGGCAGAAGCGGCTTCGTGAGACTCGGCATGTAATCTAGGAGATACACGGACACAGGCAGAACCACACGGCCAAGAGGCACGACGTGTACTACCTTCACCATGACAGAAGCGGCTTCATGATGACTCGGCGTGTATTCTGGAAATACACAGACACAGGGTGGAGTACGCGGGCATGTACTCCACCACACGTTCAGGCTTGGCCAACGCACATGGGACCGACCCTGGAGGTTTGGACACAAAGTGTAACCATACTACACACTGTGTACTTACTGATCTACATGTACAGCCCTGCGACACGGGTTGTAACACATGGGCAGTACCCGGTGTCTAATGACACAGTGTGTATAGATTACCTACACGCCGTGTACTTTATTGAAATGGCTTGGTCATCTTGTTCTCCGTGACTTGGGCACATTTTTCTTGATTTTTCTCCTATGATGTGGGATGGAACTATGGGATACATCAACTCTGGTCTTCGTGACAGTTGATGTACCGATCATTGACTCGAGGGCGGACCCTCCAGAAATCAAGCGTGCTGTAAGAGGGAACCCTAGAGCTGGCTGCAACTGCGATGACGATGGAGACTGTACTTGGATCCTACGTGGGTTCGGCAGTGAGGACGACTATACATGGATTCTCCATGGGTTCGGTAGTGAGGAAGACTGTACTTGGATCCTACGTGGGTTCGACAGTGATGGTTACTGTACTTGGATCCTACGTGGGTTCAGCAGCGACGACTTCTATGCTTGGATCCTACATGGGTTTGGCAGAGGAGATGATTCAGAGACTACATATAATCATCTCCACCTCTCTTTAGGAGTAGTATACCTGTGTGATCTGAGTCTTGACTTTCAATCATTATCTTCGATATGATTGACTAGCTTTCCTGTGTAGATTGGGTTGTACTTTCCTGTGTGGACTGGGTTGAACTTGGGCTCGGAGGTTGGAGTCGTACTAGAATTGATGACTTAGGTATATGTATGGGAATATACCTAAGTAGTGTTGGTTGATACTTTTTATTTGTATCTTTCATTTTTGGTTTATACTTTTTGGATTCTAGGAGGCTTTCGGGGGTCTCGGGGTCCCTACTGAGTATCGTATACTCACCCCTGCACGAGTTATGCCCGCACTACGTTGTGTTGGTTGCAGACGATAGATAGTGTTGATCATAGTGGAGGCCTGAGGAGAGGGATAGTATACGGAGGTGGACTATCTGGTGGGACATACACAGAGTGGATGGCTGGACCCAAGGAGCTGATGAGACTATCTGTACCCACCCTTCAGGTGGGAGTTCTGGAGGACGTCTTGGTGGTTGCTGCTTTACTTTTTCAGCTGTTGTACTTTCTTATCTCAGTTGTACTGTACTTTTAGTTGGGTTTGTATACTGTCCCATTTACTTTCCATCACTTACTTTTGTACTCAGTTTACTTAGAGTTTACTTCAGCTTGCGTACTCTGTGATGTTTGTTTTCTTATATTAAGGAAATGCCTTCCCTTTTATCGGGATTTACGCCTTTGGTGCTAGTCGCCAGCCCTTGGCCTATTGAAGGCAGGCTTGGGGTAGTCACGACATGGGCCCCGAGGACGGTTCATGACAACAAGATAAAATCAGAGTTGTTACAACCCAATTATAAGGGACTTACACCTATTTATATACTGAGGATTTATCTCATGTGGAGGTAGATACAACTTGACTTGATGAGACATCATATGAGTTTTAATGCTTCATGATACTTGTGTTCCATGGTAAGCTATATTCCATGAATAAGATACTTTAATTAATGATATTGATAAGATATTTCTCCCTAGTGAAGTTATTTTGATCTTAGATGATTATTTTCTTTATGCTCTTGTTTTACAGTTAGTGGGATGGTGGAAGGTAATTATCATTTTGGCTTTGGAGGAAGGAAACATGAACTAGAGACAAAAATTATTATTCTTTAGATATTATTTAATCCTTGGAATTAATTATGGATATATTTCAAGAGATATATGATTCAAGATATCATTTCTTGAATATTATAGAGCATGTCTCTTGAATTGAGGCCTTTCTTGGTTTTATTAAAATATTGAGTAATGAGATTTTGAGGACTCATTGATACACAAAAGATTTATTATAAGTGATTAAATCTATGAGATAACCTCTAAATATACATTGAGGTGTCATGATTATTGATTTAGATTAATATCATCACATTTAATCATGGATTGATAGTAGATCAGTGTTTATGTTTTATGGCATGTGAGACATCAGGACCTTCTAAACATTAATTTTGTCATCAATTCTAATATCAAAGGTTAATATTGACATAAGTTAATCTATCTTACTTTTCATAGGAGAATAATTGGTTGTGTATAATTTAATTATTAGACATATTAATCATTATTATAATAACATCATATTTAGAAGACAATAGTATCCAGTACAGAAACCCTTTGGTGACATCCAGATATAGTGAATCAAATGATGAATCAGAGCTATAAAGTTGGGTGTATAATAGTAACATATTATAGATGATTATAATTTTAAACCATTGAATGTACTTTGAGATATATGTTATGATCTTAACTACTAAGGTAGAATCCTTATTGATATCATTGAGGTTAACTCGTTCTGGGGAGAATCTAGTTCACTCAAAAACTGAATTTTATAGACTAAGACCCTTACGAAATCTTTATGAGGATTAATAATAGAATAATAAAATAATTGAAAATTTTAGAAAGATTTTTTTTATAATTGGTACTTAAAATATTTTTTACTCATTGGATAACCTACCATGTTTAATAGTGGTTTATCAAAAGTCTTTGGAAGTGAGTGATTCATTTCAATTAAGATTAGAGTAACTTAATTTAATAGGTTATATCCTGGTATATGAGGAATAAAATTATTGTTATATAGTTATAACTAAGACCTTCCACATCATATGTGGTCATGGATCCATTGTAGGATATCTACCAATTGAGAATAATAGTTAAATTAGGTGGAAGTATGATATAATAATTGGTTTTTCCTACCATCGGTTATATTGTTTCCTTGATAATAGCTTCTGAAAATGTGGATACAATGACAAGTTCATTTAACATGTTTTTTCATTGATGAAAGAAATGTTTTTAGTGTAAATATATTTAGTATTTTTTTTTCCTATTGGTGATTTCTATTAAATGATATAGAGGTAATCAATAATGTTTCCTTTGTTAGTGAGATGATAATCAATAAAATCAGAGGTTTGGTGTTTTCTCTTATGATAAGAAATGAATTCATTAATATGATTTCATTGAATGATGGTGAAAAACTATTATAATAATATCTATAAGTGTATTGTCTTTATCTCATGTGATGTAAAGGTTTTATTGACCTAGAATCATTCTCAAATGATAATTAATTATGAATAATTTTATTCTATGAGTAAATATAGTTTGGAAATTTGTGGAAAATCTTTTCTTTAATTTAGTTATTCCCATCCTTGTGATAATAATGTGATAAATGTGATAGTTATAATTTTGATGGTGATCCAAAATAAAATTCTTGAATTATGTAGTTATTAGTTATACACCGATTTATGGAATATAAGAATTATATCAAGTGTTCGATATCAATGTTAGTTACTTTTTTTCTTATTAATTGGGTATAGTGGACTCAACTATATGATATTTATAGTGAGTTATAACATGATAATCCATTATTGTGTGATGCACCTTGGGCTTTTCCTTTCGTGCAGGGATCATGAAATATTATACTGAATCTAAATATTAAGGCTATTTAGCATATAAATGTAAAGTTTTGAGTGTGTTTTACAATTTTTGGTTAGCGACTCCCCTTAGTGTTGCAAGGTTATACCATGAGTTCCATGGATAATGTTGCTAAATAAGCAAGTAAATCATTTTCATGTGAGTAGATAAATTCCAAACCCTTTATCAAATAAAGTCTAGTATGTGAGATTCTTAAGAGAATAAGGTTAATCCTTTGTTATCCATATATAAGGAGACAAATGATATAGTGATACATTTTAAGATATATCACTTAAATTTTGTAAATGTTCATAATAAAATCCAAGTGATTATTAGAAAGTTGATTTGGAATAATCATTTCTGGATTATTAAAAATACGGGCTTTATGTTTCATGTCATATGATTTTATGTGGTTAATATTGTGTTATTTCATGTGATACCATTGATAGTTTTTAAAGGTTAATATTTTTGTTTCATCTCACAATTATGGTAGGGATAATTTAGATTGTGGAAGGCTTGACTATGTTTGAGAATAATGTTCTACTCACCAATAGTTGAAAAGATAAATAAGTTAAAATAGGTTCTCATGGATGTATGATGACCTTGAATGAGTGTTTTTTCATGAAATTGGTTTTACTTAGTGATCTCTCTACATTTTGGAATGATAAGGCTTAATTTGTGGGACAAACTTTCCCCAAGATTTTTTGAATTTCTTAGTTTTCAAGTAGTTCTACTGAGGTGATTTACTATTTACTATAACCATGGTCAAGTTAATGTGTGATGAATTCTGAGTTGAAGATAAATATATTCCTGTATAAATAGTTACACATCATTTAATAATGTGATATGGGTGTGAATACAGATGCATGTATTCTTTAAGTAAGTGAGAGGTTTATAAAAAATTATGACTTACCTGTTGGGCATGTATTGTATCAAAAATACTTTATAAATCTTATTGATTTTGATGCTCACAAATACCCTTGTTTGTTTTACTAATGATATTACTTTAAGTGTATTTCATGAAATTAATATTATTTATATTCCTTATTTTTTTAATATATTAAATCTTATTATTCACGTGGAATATTCATCAAAGTGTTCGAAACACTCCTAACTGTATTCTAGAGACACTGTTCATACCGTACATTTAAGAAACGTAACCTAAGGAACAAACCCTACATTTTCATTATAACTTATGCTGAAATATTATCATGTATGGTTAATCAAACCTATGTTGACAGAAACGTATGGATAAAGAACCTTACATTTGGATGAAACCTTACATTTGACAAAGATAAAAAGTATGGTTAAAGAACCCTACATATGTATAGAACCTTACGTTTGAGAAGTAAACGTATTGATCATCAGCCTTACTTTTGTGATCAACCTTACATTGTAAAACTTACATTCAGAGAATGAACACTATGTAGTTGAACCCTACATTTGGTATTTTGTCATTTTGTGAAGAAACCTTACATTTGACTTTTCATCAGTTGAGATTTCAATTTACAATTTTTTAAGAGCTTCGTACAAGAGTATTTATGGAATATCAGGATGATTTAAATCTTGTTTTAGAATGATTAAAATCTAGTTAGGATTAATTCAAAGAATAATATTAAATAGATAAATTCTCTTCTATTCTTAAGAAAAGTTACGGCTACTCTGAGTTGTCTCAATAATTTGAATTCTTATGATTTATCAAGAAATTTTATTAGATCTGGAATTAAAAGATAGGCTCCCTTTTTTACTTATATCAATGTATTTTTTCTATATATATATGTGTGTATGATTCAAAGAAAAAGATATTGAGATATATATTGAGCCATTTATTGCAACATATATTCATGATTGAAAAAGAATTCTTGTGATTCTCTTTTATAGATCTACAAAAACAATCGATCAGACTCTGTTTTTATACAGAATAGGATATAGTGGAAGTATACATATTCAAAATTTAGTATTTGATATAAGTCTAATACTTCTATTCATTTCTATTTTTATTTCAAAGATCTATTGCAACCGAATCACCTCTGAACTTCTATTTCCTAAAGAAACTATTTTCCGAAGAAGAAGATTCATCTATCATCAGTTTCTGTTCAACTATAAAGGTCAATAGGAATTCTTTATAATCGATATATTTTTATTGAGAGTTTCAACTACACCTACTCAGTTGTGGTGGAGTGTCAGATTCTCAGTCTAATATGTGGTTTATCGGTTCTCTATTATATAATCAGAAGACTCTGTTTTTAGTCTTTCTGGTAAAGGTTTCAACTGCTTTCATTCAATTGTGGATTAGTCTCATGGTATGGGGACCTGACTAGTGAAATTCACCAAACTCACAAATAGAGTGATTGGTGGAGTATACTAGGGGATCTATATTCGCTAAACCACTATAAACAACTGTGTTTTATATTTCTATTTTTATTTGTTGATCATAATTTCATACAGAATATAAACACTGCTTACCTTCATAATCATCAGTCAACATCAAGAGGAATAATTGTAATATAATTTAAAAATACACAATTTACCCCCCCTATTGTGTATATTTTTTTATTCTGACCTAACAATTGGAATTAGAGGATAGATTTTTGAAGAGGCTATAACAAGATAAAAGTATACGGTCTATACAACGATGAAAATGACTGATCAAAGAAAAGTAATGTTAATGGTTAATTATCCTTATTTAAATGGTGAAAACTATGGATGTTGTAAATCATAGAAGATTATATATTTGAAGAATATGGTATTCAAAGTCTTCTCTAAGATCATTACTACTTATATAATTCTTGAAAATCCTAAAACTTGGACTGCTACTATAGAGGCTGACTATGACACAAATTCTAAACCTATGAATAATATTATCTTTGGTCTTAGGAAAGATGAATTAAACCATTTCTCACAATGTCTTAATACTTATGAAATGTTGCAAACCATTGCAGTTGCTTATGAAGGAACATAAAATGTAATTCAAATGAGGTAGGAAACAACAAAACTGAAATTTGATACATTTAGAATAATTGATGGAGAAAGTAGCACTCAGATGAATGGAAGGATTACATATATTATAAATAATATTACATACATAGGTGATCCTATTAAAAAAGAATATCAAAATTTAAAAGTACTAAGAGTACTACCTACTAAATGGAATGGTATATCAACTGCAATTCGATAATCATCACCAATCAAAAATTTGACAATGAGAGAAAAAATTGGGAAATTGTTGATGTATGAAGCTAAAATGAAAGATAAAGCTGAATATAATAAAGCCTTAGTGAAAAATGATAATACTTATCTATAGGTAACATCTCAGTAGCAAAGAAAAAGAATAAATCAAGAATTCAGAGAATAAAAGAATTTAGATACATCTAATTCTGAAATGGAATTGGCTCAATTATCTAGAAAGTCTAGCAAGTTTTATAAGAAGAAAAGATGATTTAGAACACCTTTAAAAAGGGATGAGAAAGACTCAAGGGAGGTCAGATTCTATGAATGCATGAAATTAGTTCATATAAGACCTGATTGTCCCCAAATAAAAGGTGAAAAGAGAAAGACCAAAAAGTAATATCAGAAAAATGTTGATTATGAAAATAAAGGCAAAAGAGCGGTGAATGAAACTTGGTATGTTTATGAAGACTCCAACATCTCATCAAAATCTAATTCAGAAAAGGAAGAATCACATCTAAAAGAAAATATGTGCTTCATAGAAGAATAAGATAAGGTAAAAACCAATTATTCATCTAATTCTGATTCTAATTTAAATTATTCAAATAATAAACTAGTTGCTTACTGAAAAATTCTAGAAGAAACATATGAATACTTATTAAAGAAACAAAAATATTTAGAAAATATTCACAATTCTATTTTGGGATAAAGAGATGCCTTACTTAAAAAACATCAAGAGTTAATTGAAAAATTTAACTCATCTACCACAAACTGTGCTGATTATGAAAATAAGATTAAATAATTACAAGATGAAGTAGAAACTTACAAAAGTGTTGCTCTATTATTTACAAAAAGAGAAAATATTCTGAATTAATGTCTTGGTAAAAATGTCATTAGAAAGAAAATATTTGGTAAAGGAAGTAAATGTGAGAAATCTAAACTATATAAGAATTATTTTGTTCCCAACTCAAAAACTGTTACCTATCATTTTTGTGGAATATAATGACATATAAAAAACACTGTTATTTAAGAAATCCTAAAATAAGTGGAATTAAAAAGGATTTTATTTCAAATATCTTATCTGAAGTAAATATGAGTTATGAAAAAACAAAGCAAATCTGGATTCCCAGATCTTTTCAGGATTACACTGCTGGACCCAAAAGAATATGGGTACCAAAACAAACTATTGTTTATATTTCCTTTATAGGAAACCTATAACATAAAAAGAAAGTATATATGGTATATGGACAGTGGCTTCTCCGGGAATATGAGTGGAAACTCATCAAAATTCAATACACTGACTCAAATAGATGGAGGTCTAGTAACTTTGGGTGATAATGACAAAGGTAATATAATTGGACTTGGAACTGTAGGATATCTAAAAACAGTCTTGATCAAAAATTTACTCTATGTACAAGGGATGAAGGATAACCTGAAAAGTATTTCTCAACTCTATGATGATGGATATTATGTTTATTTTTCTAAAAATTCCTATTACGTGTTTAAAGATAAACTGCTTAAGTTTAGATCACCTAGAACTGATAATGTTTATAATTTGGATTTAAATTCCTTGTGTAAACAAAAAGTGAATTGTTTAACTGCTAATATAAATGTGTCTTGGATATGGAATATGAGGTTTGGTCATTGTAATATTTATTCTCTACATAAATTATCTAAGAAACAATTAGTTTCTGATTTACATCGTCTTAATTTTGATAGTGGCAAATTTAGTGATGCATGCCAAATTAGCAAGAAACACAACTCTTCCTTAAAATACATTAACAAAATAACTACATCAAAACCTCTAGAACTTATTCACATGGATCTGTTTGGACCATCAAGAGTAACATGTTTGGATGAAAAATTATATGTATATGTTTTAGTTGATGATTACTCTAGATTTACTTGGATTTATTTTCTAAAACTCAAAAGTGAATCTTTTACTGTTTTTGAAAGTTTCTATAAATTTGGTCAAAATGAAAAAGGTTTTAAGATAATTTCATTATGAATTGATCATGGTGGATAATTTAAGAATCAGAAATTCAATTGATTTTGTTCAAATTTTGGTATTAAAC
Organism: Viscum album; assembly: GCA_963277665.1. Classification (NCBI taxonomy): domain Eukaryota; kingdom Viridiplantae; phylum Streptophyta; class Magnoliopsida; order Santalales; family Viscaceae; genus Viscum; species Viscum album. The sequence continues at coordinate 1,052,377,365 of OY728131.1, read as the reverse complement.
ACACCTTTTCTACACCAAGAACACCTATACAAAATTGAATTGTTAAAACAAGAAAAATATATATTCAAGAAATGGCTAGGACTATGCTGAATGAATATAGTCTACCTACCTACTTATGGGAATAATCTATAAGAACAACCTGTTGGATCATAAATAGAGTTTTAATTTGGTCTATTTTCAAAAATACACCTTATAAACTTTGGAATAACAAAAAATCAAAGGTAAAGTACTTTAATGTTTTTGGATGTAAGGTGTATATCTTGAAAACCAAGGATAATCTTGGTAAGTTAGATTCAAAAGCTAATGAAGGAATATTTTAAGGATATTATGCTACCTTTGAAGCCTATAGAGTTTTTAATAATAAGTCAAGTATTGTTGAATAATTAGTTCATGTGATGTTTTATGAAACTGACCCTTTTATTAAAGAGAAAGATCAAACTGATGAAACTACTAACAATTCTAATAACATGAGACATGAAAACCTAAAAAAATGATTTTTAAAATAACATAAATAAAATTCAGTCCAATTCATAAGAACATGATACTAATGAACCTAAAAGTGTTTTACCTAGACAGTCAATCATCCTTTAGAAATTGTAATAGGAGACCTAAATATAGGAATAAGGACTAGAAGAAATACAGAAAACCTTGTCGAATTATCTTCCTTTCTTTCTCAACTATAACATAAATCTTTTGAAGAAGCCTTAGATGATGAGAGTTGGATTTTATCAATGAAAGATGAGTTAAACCAATTCAAAATGAATAAAGTTTGGGAATTATTTTAAAGACCATCAAATTTTCCAGTTATAGGAACTAAGTGGGTCTTTAGAAATAAATAAGATGATCAAGGGATTATAACTAGAAACAAATCTATATTAGTAGCTAAAGTATATAATTAGGAAGAAGGTATAGATTATGAAAAAACCTTTTCCTATGTAGTTTGATTTTAAGCATTAAAATTATTTTAGCTTATGTATCTCATATAAACCTTAAATTATATCAAATGGATGTTAAATTTGCTTTTTTAAATGGCTATTTAATGGAGGAAGTTTATGTTTAACAACCTCCTGGTTTTGAAAACTCTCCAAACCTAGATTCTATTTTTAAACTTACTAAAGCTCTTTATGGCGTTAAACAATCACTTAGAGCTTGGTATGTAAAATTAAGTTCCTTTCTTTTGACAAATGGATTTACTGTTGTAAAGGAAGATCCAAATATTTTTAAAACCCCATTTATTCTAATATATTATCAGTTCAAATCTATGTTGATGATGTTATTTCTGGTTCAACTAATTCAAAACATTGTAACGATTTTTCAAAACTTATGAAAAAATAATTTGAAAAGGGTATTATGGGAGAATTGAACTTCTTTTTAGGACATCAAATTTATCAAAAATATTATGGAAATTCTTTAAAACAAATTAAATATATTACTGATTTATTGAAAAATTTTGGTCTTGAGAACAAAATGACATATAAAACTCCCATATGTACCAATATAAAACTTGATTTGGATGAAGCTGGAAAACCGGTTGACAATAAGTTATATAGAGGTATGATTGGTATCTTATTATAACTCACTACTAGCATGCCTGATATTATGTTTTTAATATGTTTATGTGAAAGATTTCAAACAAATCCTAAATAATCACATCTTATTGCTTTCGAAAGGATTTTTAGATATTTAAAAGGAACTGTTTTTCAATCTCTTCTTTATTAAAAAAGTTTGGATTTTAATTTAATATCATATTTAGATGCCGATTTTGGAGGATGTATATTATATAGAAAAAGTACCTCAAGAACCTTCCACTTTTTAGGAAAATATTTAGTAGCATGGTCAAGTAAGAAACAAAAATCAGTTCCCCTGTCAAAAGCTGAGGCAAAATATGTATCTGTAGGCAGTTGTTGTGCACAAGTATTGTGGATGAAAAAAACACTAATGGAATTTGGATTAAATTTTAATAGTACCCCTATTTTATATGATAATACAAGTGCTATAAATATTTCAAAAAACCAATAAGTCATTCAAGAACTATGTATATTGATATTATGCATCATTTTTAAGAGATTATGTTCTTAAAAAGGATATATATTTAGAATTTGTAAATACTAAATATCAACAAGATGATATGTTTAATAAACCACTTACAACTATATGTTTTGATTTCATTAAGGGGAGTTAGGTTTATTTAATTTTTAAAATGTTCATATTTTTAATCTATTTAATTTTAAATATTTATCTTATTTAATTAATTTATTTTTCTAGTTTATTTATGTTAAAATTATTTACTGATTACTTTAAATATAATTTGTTTTAATATTTTTCTTTTTTCTGTACATTTTAGTTAATTTATTTTAATCTTAAATTTATTTGCACCATGTGCTTTCAAAAAATTTAATGATTAACTTACGTAATGAAATGGGAAACAAGGGATTGTTATAAATGTTTCTAATACCAAACCTTTTCAACTCTCAAACCCTTTTTGAATACTGAAACCCTCATTTACACTTGTCTATTATCAATTACCTCTATTTTCATTTGAAACCCTAAAAACCAAAAAACCTTAGAGCTTTCATTTTTCAGAAATGAAGAATACTAAGAGAACTGAAGAAGGTGAAGCCATCAACCCGAATCCTCAGAAAGTTTCTGGAAGAAAGATTTTGCATAGTAAAGTAGTTGATTTTGAATGGAAATATCAGACAAATTTACTCCTAAATAAAGCACTATCTTTTCAAGGATTGGAATCTATGTTCAATGAGGCGAAATCAAAATTCCTTTATGAGGTAGAGCTGAAGTCTTTCTATAATAGTGTTCAGTTTAGTTTTGGTGTTACTAAAGATACGTTTTTTTTTCAAGAATAGAATATAAGAACTTTTCAGTTTCTTCGACCGAAATTTCTGAAATCTTGAACTTTTTTCATAAGGGAGTGTTTCATTTTAATCTGTGGTCTATCAGAGATAAGGACTATAAATCTGAAGACATTTTTTTCTGTTTGGATAAAAAAACATTAGAAAAATGTTTTTCAAGGATCTCGAGGCAGACCATAAAATCTTAGTTAAGTTTATTCTAACAGGAATTTCTCCTAGAATGGATGAGATGGAGAAGATTCTATATCCCAACATGTACACCATGTTTATGTTTTTGAGTGAAATAAAGATGAATTTTTCAAGGTATATGTTCATATATTTAAATTATTGATGTCAACTAGATACTAGGATGATGTTTTATCCTTATAGAAGGATAATTTATCGAATTTTGTTTAAGAAATGAATGATTTGATCAATAGATTCTCAAATTAAATGTCATCATAGCAATGTGATCAATGTGAGAACCTTGAGGAAGTTAGGTTTTTACTGGAGTACAGTCAAAGGAAAACTCTTACCAGTTGGTGCAGATGACCAACAACGATCAGGATATTTTTCTTAGTGGGAGGATAGTGAAATTGGGAATGAAGGAATTTGTAAAACCAGTGGTGAAGGACTTTACAAACCAACCCAAAGAAAATTAAGAATTCTTCAAGAAGATTAAGAGGAAGAAGAAGTTGTTCAAGAAGAGTTTATTTTAAACCACAAAAAATTGTAGATCCACCTGCTATAGAACTAGTGTTGGGTTCAGGTGAGGCTACTAGGTCAATACATTTAGAAGAGACTTTTCATAAGTAAGATTGACAGGTTTAAAGCCAGATAAGAGATCTACAGACTATTGATTTACTAGTTGTCTAGGAGGAATAACCAGGTGTTCAGAAAGAGAAACAATTGATCAGATCTGAAAATGTGGCTATAGAAATTGTTGAGAATGTACTTTTCTCTATATTTGATCATATGGATGAGAGAAAAGAATAAGAAACTAAAGAAAAAATGGAATTTCTTAATAGTTTGTCTTATTTAAGTGAAAAATTAGTTGAACAAAATTAGAGAAGTTTGTTAAAAATTCTCCTTCAAAATATCTAGAAATTGTGGTGGTTGATCAATCACAACATCCAGATGAAGGGACATATAATTCTCTGTCAAATCAGGTTGAGGAGCTTGTAATGAAGTTTAATAAGTCTCTGGAAGAGAATTTAAATATTCAGAAAGGGCTGGAAGTTGCTAAGAAAAAGTTATAGGATCTTCATGAAAATTCTATTTCCAAGAAGGAATTTGATGCTTTTAAGAGAGATATGCTGAATGAAGTCGGAAAGATAAAATTTGAAGTTGTTTTTAAGTCAGAATTTACTGAACTAAAGTGGTATTTGGGGATTCAATTTGAATCAATCAAGAGTACTGTTGGTCAGACTAGTACATCTACCTCTACTCCTACTACCAGTCCAGATATGATTCGAAGATTTTAGGAAATCACCTCTTTAATGGTTGATACGGATGATCATCTTCAAAATATTTAGTGAAATAGTTCCCCTCTGTCAGTTCTGTTGGACAATCAGAAATTTCTAATTAACCAACTGACACAGAATAAACTAGGTATCAGATTTTTGCTGAACAAATTCATAGAAAATTTAGATCAGTTTATGTAGTAAGAGGAGAGTTTGCATGACTTTTTGAAATTAAATCTTGTTGATAATTTTCATATCAGTCTAGATTCCAGATTTTTAATTATACAATTGGGGGAGAAATTTTGATCAATAAAATCTTCTTATTTTTATTTTTGTGTATGCTATTTTATATTCTTTTATGTTTATGTCTAGAATCCAAAAATCCAGCCTTATTTATTTACATAGATTATTATAACATTCAATTACAGATCTGTAAAAAATTAAGCACGTTTTATTCATTTCTATACTTTCTTTTTGATCTCACAAAAGGGGGAGAAATTTCAATAACAAAAAATCTATTTTTATTTCTATTTATCAAAATAATTTTTTAAAATTGAATTTTGAATTGTTTTCTTTTCAATTGTTTGTAAAATTATAAATTCTATTATTAATTTTATGGGTTTTATGATCATCAAAAATGGGGAGATTGTTGGGCATGTACTTTTTCAACAATAATCTATAAATATTATTAATTTTGATGCTCAAAAATACCCTTGTTTGTTTTATTAATGATATTAATTTAAGTGTATTTCGGGAAATTAATATTATTTATATTCCTTATTTTGGAAATATATTCAAGCTTATTATTCACATGGAATATTCATAAAAGTGTTTGGAATGCTCCTAACTATATTTCGGAAACACTGCTCATATGGTATGTTGAAGAAACATAACATAAGGTAAAAAACCTACCTTTGTATTATACATTATGCTGAAAGATTATCACGTATAGTTAATCAACCCTATGTTGACAGAAATGTATGGATAAAGAACCTTACATTTAGATGAAACCTTATGTTTGAAAAAGAGAAAAAGTATGGTTAAAGAACCCTACGTAAGTATGGAACCTTAAGTTTGAGAAGAAAATTTATAGATCATCAACATTGCTTTTTTGATCAACCTTATATAGTCAAAATTACATTCGTATAATGAACGCTACATAGTTTAACCCTACGTTTGGTATTTTTTCATTTTTTAAAGGAACCTTATGTTTGAATTTTCATCACTTGAGATTTGAATTTATGATTTTATCAAAGTTTCATTCAATGGTCTTTACAGAATATCAGGACAATTTAAAGATTGCTTTAGAATGATTCAAAACTTACTATGATTAATTCAAAGAATCGTATTAAGTAGAGAAATTATCTCCTATTCTTAAGGGAAGTTATGACTACTCTGAGTTGTCTTAATAATTTTAATTCTTACAATTTACCAGGTGATTTTCTTATATATAGAATTAAAATACAGGCTCCTTGTTTTACTTATATCGGTGTATTTGTTCTATATATATGAGTTTATGATTCAAAGAAGAAGATATTGAGATATATATTAAGCCATATATTACGACACATATTCACGATTGAAATTGCATTCTTTTGAAGATCATTCAAATATCTACTGAAATAATCGATCAAACTCTGTTTTTTCAACAGAAGAGGCTATAGTGGAAATATATGTATTCAAAATTTAGTATTTTCAGTAAGTCTGTTATTGATATTCATTTATTTATTTATTTCATAGATCCATTGCAACCAGATCGCTTCAGAACTGCTCTTTCCTGAAGGAACTATTTTCTAAAGAAGAAGATTCATCTATCGTCAATTGTTGTTCAACTGTAATGTTCAACCAGAATCCTTTATAATCAATATCTTTTTATTGAGAGTTTCAACTACTCGTACTCAGTTGTGGTGGAGCATTAGCTTCTCGATCTAAGATATGGTTTTTCGGTTCTCTGTTATAGAACTAGAAGACTCTATTTTAGTCTTGTCTGTAAAGGTATCAACTGCCTACACTCATTTGTGGATTGGTCTTATGATATGAGGACTTGACTAGTGAAATTCACCAAACTCATAGAGATAGTAATTGGTGGAGTGAACTAGGGGATCTATATTCCCCAAACCACTATAAAAAGTTGTGTTCTATATTTCTATTTTTATTCGCTACTCATAATTTCATACATTAGATAAAAACAACTAACATTTATAATCATAAGTCGGCATTAAGAGGTAGAATTGTAAAAGAATTTTAAAAGAAAAAATTCACCCCCCTCTTGTGTATATTTTTATATTCCAACCTAACATTATCTTTTCAGATATCCTTGGATACAAGATGAATTTCCGCTAAATACTGAGGGTGTAAAATAGGGATGTGATCTTCATGAAACAACTTCTTATTGGTGTTTTTTTGGTTTGAAAATATTTAAAAGGTGAGGATAATATAGAGACTTAAATTCTATTTGATAATGACTTATCTCAAGATAATAATTTATATATTGTTTCAATCCTATTAGATTATTTAGTGCTTATAATTAATTAATTATGATCTTAGTTAATTTGACATAGTATTATGAGAAGTATAGAGTAAAAATATGAAAAAAAATAATTTTACACAACAATCTCCCCCAAGGAAAATGAAAATATTTTGAAAATGGTAACCTTGATGGAATTTTCATCGGTATAGTAATAATCATGCTAAAGTTTTTCATAAAGAGGTGAAATTTATTATCTTTGGATTTTGGACCTCTAGTGGGCCCAGTTTTTGTAAATAGATGGCTCATCCATGGAATTTCATGATATTTACTTGTAGTTCAAGGTGGAATTGAGTTTTAAAGGAGAGTAAGATATGGTGGTCCCCTATAGGTGATATTTTTAAACCTCCTTTAAATATTTGTTCTTATATTTTGATTGATGCGTGGTTATTTATGTTATATAGTTCATATTAATAATTATTTTATTATTATTATAAATTTTGAATTTATTATTTGAATTGTGGTGTTTGAATATCCATCACCCATATAACCTTTTTCATTGTTATGGTCAAGGGGCCATGAACACATCATGGTTTGATGGGACACCGCCATCCATGCTCAATCCCTCAACACTACCACTAATGGGTGGAAACCCATAAAATTTTGTGAGGAGGAATCCCTCTCCAACCCTTCCAATTTTTCTTCCAACATTAGATCCATGGAGAGGATACAAGATGACATTGAAAGGAGTTCAGATACATGATGGCCATTGTAAATCGAGTGAATTAGAAAATTTTAGGGTTCTTTTTTTCAATAGAATAAAAGATTCAGAAATTGGAGTGTGTTTTAATTAAATAAGAAACAGGTGATTTGGGGGAGATAATATGAAATAATCTAATCGAATGATTAGATAGTTTAGGAGAGTATCATAGATTGATTGAGAGCTGTGAGGTAAGGTTAAAATCTAGAATTATAGAGTATAAGAATGGTGGAGTATATATGTGTAAATGGAAATGTGACCAATAGGATCTAATTATTATATGATCATTACAACATGATTGTTATATGGTTGTTAGAATTGTAAAAATGCCCAATAGAATAGAAAAATATTAGTTTAAAAAAAATTAAAAAGTATTATATATAATAATTATATTTAAATATGTTAATATATGTCTGTATACTCTTTAATAATCAATAGGTATAATATTATAAAATTTAGAATTCTTTAAGGGGGAAAACATTATGTTTCCCATTAAAAATAGTATTTTATGGAAAATATGTAATTTTTTACAATAATTATTTCTCATAATTCAGTATTTATTATCATAAAATAAAAAGTATATTTTAAATCACCACATCAAAATTAGGTTGGGGTGAATTATTCAGAATTTTACAAAAATACATTATTTTTAGTGAATAGTAAAAATATAGTTTTTTGTTTTTGGTATATTTTATGACTTTATAAATATATAATAATTATGTGATAATATATATTATGTTTTTCATGACCTAAAATATGTTTGACTAATTATTTTATGGTTTAATTAGTAATAAAATCATTTTAAAGAAATTCCAAATTGTAAAAAGAAATTTTTGACTTTTAAAAAGCATTTTTAATGAATAAAGGTTAATTTTCATGGTAAAATTAATATATAGAATGGTAATTTGTTTTTTAAATTTTAATATTTCAAAAATCATGTTCTTAATGTCATTAACCATGATCCAAAACCATGGATGGACCATAGAAAATGTATTTTCCAAAACCTATAATTCAAAAGGCTATTTTTGAAAAATAATTAACAATTATCCTCATTTTTCTATAAATACCCATCTCTCCACCCCATTAAATTCACTCCCAAAATCATTAGCACGTCCCTCCCTCTCTTATTCTCTCATTAATTTCTTTTTAGAAGCCCCCAATCTCTCAAGGAACCCTCCACTATGCTTAGGAAGTGGTACTTACAGTAAGCGCTTCTCTTACTCTTTCATCCTTTTCATTAAAGTGAATCCATTGTTGTAAGTATTCTGATTTTGAACTTATTATGTTTTCAAGTATTAAAAATCATTCTATTATTATCCAAATTATGTCATATTAATGATATACTACCATTATCTCTTAATAATCTCATTTCATATTCCATTTTTATATTAATTATCCTATCGAAATAATTCTTTGATTCTCCATACCATACTTTTATATTGTGAATACCAAACCCTATTTTCATTCAAGGGTATTCATATAGAAATCATTATACTTCATTGATTTGTTATTTACATGTATGAAACATATATTACCTACTTCTGGGCTAGAAATTATAAAAAATTCATGTCTTTATACTCTTTTGAAATAAATTATTTTATATGAAGCTCATTATTTATTCTCTAAAGGTTATAGATGAAATGATTTATTATGATATATGATATATATGGAATACATAAATTTAATCAAATGAATATTACACCATTATATCACTCTAATTCATTGTGAAAGGATTTAATCTCTAGAGAAAACATGTTTATGATACTATAGAAAAATGCATTTCTAATGTTTAATGATACCTTAGTGAAAAACATTGGTAATATATTATACGAAACCTTAGTAAGGAATGTAATGTCTCAGATTTTCCATGTATTATTTTTAAATATTATATGGAATTATTTCAAGACCAAGCGCAGAGATGAAACGTCATTTCGAGTCCTAGTGAGCCCAGAATGGTGGTTTGAACTTTTTTTCATGTTAAGTGAGTGGGCATGTGTGTGCGGTTGTGGAAGTTTTCAAATAGATGACCAGATTAAGAATATGAGGGAACCATTGTGTTCAGGATGACGATTTTACCTAAGAAAGAGCCTAAACTCGACCAGCATGGGTTGAGAGAAAAAGATAATTTTCAAAAGTTTTTAGTAAAATAAAATAAAATAAAATAATTTGAAAAGATTATTTTATTTTATTTGTAAATGTTCGATGCAATGCAACGATGGGGTAGTAGTTTCGATAATTAATGACATAGCATAATCACTTTGAAATAGAAACATTGACTCATTAATTCCATAATGTAATGACAACGACTCAGTGTAACAGAATGCTGATACGCATTCCCACCTTTTAATGGGTTAATCGAATGTTGGTTATTGGAGAAAAGTTGAGAGAAAGTCTGGAGAATTCGTGGAGCCTTGGAGAGAAATCCTGACAACAAACGATGACTAATCAAAAGTGTGAATTTTTTTACCAATAGAGTTGAAGGATCCTGGCGATGCCTGTAGCATGATCCCATCATCAGCAATTGATCCTTCCTCAAGGTAGGGGTTATGTTTCAAATTGTTTCATCTCCATTTTTAAATTAAAAAACGAACATGAATAAACTCACAAACTGGTCGACTCCTACATCTTCATTCTTGTAGGAGGGATTTTATTTATCGGGTTCATTCCTAGGGATTTTTTTTTCATGTTTTGATATTTTTAATTTTCCATATTTAAACCTTCTAATGGGAGAAGATTAAGGCCATGGAAAATGATGGCGGAGGTTCATTCCTCCTTTGTCGACTTGTTTCTTCTTCCCTCTTCTCCATGTTCTACGCATTCTTCATGGGGGTACGAATGAGGAATCATTTTGTGCCTGTTTCTTAGCGTAATAGTCCCAAAACAGAGATCCAACATTGTGATGACCCAGTAGAGGTGAGACGACGATAGTGACAGATGAATCGACATTATTCGGGATTTCTCGTTATTCGAGCATTCTTCTTGCGGGTGAATTTTAACATGTTTTTGGGGACGATCAGAGTTCCAATACTAACAAAATTGGATTTGTGATGTCAGGGAGACCTAAACCATTGAGTTTTATGGCAATCAGATGGCTGGATCGAAGAAAAAAGCATCACTAGAGGCGCACTAGTGAAGAACCACGATTCTAGAAATTTTTGCAGAACACGACATGTATCCTGAAGAACATGTTGTGTGGGACCGTCTTAGTGGCGGCTACAGTTTCATGATTCAGATAGGTGTCACACATTATGTGGGCCCTTCCTAAAAGCTCGACATGTATTTTGGGAAATACATGGACATGGGATGAACTGCACAGCTTTGCGACACGAAGTTTACTCCCTACGCGGCACAGAAGAGGCGGCTTCGCTAGACTCAGCATGTATCTTAGGTGATACAGAAACACGGGGTGGAGTACACGACATGTGCTCCACCACATGACCAAACTAGGCCAGTTACTTGGGTCTCCCCTTATATTAGTTACATAGGATGACACAGACAGGTTGAATCCCTGTACGGGCACATGGCCAGTGTACATGCAGTGGACCCCGATTACTAGGACACAGTGTGTAGTCCGTCTTACAGGCCGTGTACATACCCCCTTCAATATGACATGTTCTTCTGACTCGGTCCATTTTTCACGGGCAGTTTCCGATGTCAAGAGACACAACGTGTGACCCTTATACATGCCATGTATATCCTGGAACTTGGCTTGAACATCTTATCCACCGATCCTTGGAGAAGTTTCATTTGGGTTAGTTCCCCTTTTTCTTGTTCCCTTGAAGGTAAGGTATCATTTCCTTCCATAAGAGTATGATCCCTTCAGCAGGATTTTCGGAGATGGAGTCAGGTATTCCTCCAAGAGTCCCGGAGAGAGATCCTCTATCCATTCTTGATCCTAGGTAGATTCAGGTATTGAATTGACTAATCCTTCAGGAAACCGATCCTCTACCTAGCAGGGGAATCTGGATGAGTTGTGGTATCCTCCAAGGTCCTAACAGGGATCCTCATTTTTGTATCATGATATTTTCCCACTCAGAAGTGTGTTCTCTTGGAATGAGTGTATATATCTCTCATGGTGTTTCCCCAATGAACAGTACTTATCAGAAAAACATCATCAGAGCTATTAGAATCATGGAGTGAGTTCACCCAGATGAGTGCTTCATGGAATCTTCAAACTGAATCCCTAGCAGGGGTATGCGGTTGTGTGACTTGTCTCTAGACTACAAGTCTGGGTTTCAAGTATATCTGTATGTGTTTCTCTTGTTATATTTTCAGTATACATATACTATGTAGAGATTATTATAAATTTACTTTTCATATTTCTTGTGGTTTTCAGTGTCCTCTACTGAGTATTGTTATAATCACCCCTACACAGGCTTTGCTCGCAGGTGTAATGTCTTGTGAAAACGAGCAGCCTTTTGACAAAGTCCAGGGTGGACCAGGACTGGACTGAGATTTCCGAGTTCCCTATAGGACGAGGTGTTCCTACATCAACGAGTAGCATTCCGAGTACCTCCTTGTGCTTAGAGGTTGGACATTTTAGTTTACATACTTTTTTTTGTGGGATTGTATTCTGGCATAGTTTACCTTCTGCACTTTATTTTTCGTTGGACTCTATTGGTTGGGTTTAGTTGTATGCATGAATTTTGTTCCTTAGTGGTTTTTTTACATTTCATCATTTGTGGTCTTGGATATGTGTGTGTGTGTAGAGTTACTTAGGCAATGCCTCCCTTGTTAGTGATATGCCTACTCGGTGCTAGTCACCAACCCCTAGCCTATTGGAGGTGAGCTTAAGGAGTCATGACATGGGCCCCACTGGGATGGGTCATGACATAGTGGTATTAGAGGTTTTTGGTTCTACCTTAGGACCAAGTGTCTATGATATTTGGTTTGGGGCGATCATGTTAAGTGTTTCGAGTTCATCTTTCAGGCTAGATACTCCAATTTTGGTGTAGGCGACCAACGTATCCATACACCCGGACTCTGATAACCTAATTTTTGACTTGGTATATGAAAAAACTATTTACGGGGAAATAAAATAATGGTACATGCATCACATAGGAATGGGTTGAGTTTTATAGGTCCTTTAGTGTCAGCTATCTATATATACTCGTTGACCATGGTATATCTTTTTTCCTCACAGGATGCCTCTACGACGCATACCCGCTAGGATTTAGTAGCTCAATCACGAGCATGAACCCCTCAGTTATGAGGCTTCGATACAGGTACTATTTTCCTAGGTGTTACTTCTAGGTGGTGCAACTGTTATACCACCACCAGTGGAGTATCCCGTGGAACCTGCAGTACCGAGAGACGAGGGGCACTTGCTGAGTGTGTTCCATGAATTCCATAGACATAGACCCCTCAAGTTCCAAGGTGATCCCAACCCTCAGGTGGCTGAGTACTAGATTGAGACTACGACTAGAGTTTTCCATCTATTTAGGACACCAATAAACAAGATGGTAATCCTATGAGCGATCGTTCTTCAGGGTTCAGCGGGATGATGGTGGAGTCTGACCACACAGACTCATGACGAGGAGTCTCTTTCATGGATGGAGTTTGAGTGACTCTTTAGGGAGGAGTTATATTTGGTTACGCTAATAGAAGTGCATATCGAGGAGCTTCTTCAGCTCCAGAAGGGCAGTTTAAAGGTGGATGACTATTCGTCTAGGTTCACTAACCTCTCTAGGTACTCGATGGATATGTTCATGGATCATTACTTCAGAGATCGGACCTTTGATCAAGGTATATGATGGGACATCCGAGATAGTGTTATGACTCTATTCATTTCAACTTATGATAGAGTGGTCAAGCGGGTTGTGGTGATCGATAGATTTTTGGTAGAATAGAGGCAGTCGATGACAGTCAGCAGTAGGAAGATAGGTGTGGAGACCTCGGAAGTAGGGAGACAATGTCAAGTACATGTTTTAGGACATGGAAGACATCACATGACGACCTAGGATAGGGTATCGACAGTTCATGGCTCTCAGGATGGATCCAGTCAGCTTAGGGATAGATGATGCTACTCGTGTGATGGTAGGGGACATCTATCTAGAGACTATTTGACCTATTGAGCTACTAATAGAGAAGTGGTGGATGGACCACTGAGGAAGAGGTGGAGAGTGTATCAAAAATACCCATCAGGTGTAGGGCATGGAAAAGGATGAGGGAGAACTGCAGGTGGTGGTAGACGCTTCGATCTACTTCTACCACCACCCCAAGGAGGTCAACACCAGGATCAGGGAGATGGGAGACATGGGTGGGGACCACTTCATTCAATCAAGGCGTATAACCTATGGACTCTAGGGATGATCTAGGGTACGATCTATGTATTATCTACCTTATATTCCATACTTATAGACACAGGTTCCATTCATTCCTTCCTCTCCACAAGTCTTGTGTGAAAACTTGAGATTCCGGTTGAGCCGTCGACTTGACCCTTACGCTTGGAGACACCTACGAGAGGAGATTCAATGATCACGCATCTTGGTAGACAGCGCGATCTTTCCCTTGAAGGTGAGAGTTTTGGTTGGAACCTCTTGGTGGTAGCGTCGAGGACTTATAGTGTCATTCTCAGTATGGATTGTATATCTTTGGTCCATGCCCAAGTTAACTGCTTTAGGCGAAGAGTCTGGTGTGTCCGTAGTGATGGGATGAGGTTTTCCTTTATCAGTGAAAAGGAAACCCAGGAAGCACAGAATGGGATCATGCATAGAAGGGTGGAGCCGATCACTCATGAGTTAGCTAGCCTTACCCTCAGAGCAGTAGATGTTGTGAGCTTCTAGTTCCTAGCAGTTGTGGCGGAGTATGAGGACGTCTTTCCTAAAGATGTTCTAGGACTACCTCCCCACTATGAGATTTACTTCTTCGTCGACTTGCAGTTAGGGACAACACCGATATCCTCAACAACATATTGAATGGATTATACAAAGTTGCATGAGCTGAGGGTGAAGCTAGAGGATTTTTAGAGGAAGGGGTTCGTGAGACCCAGCGTTTCACCCTGGGCGACCCCGATTTTGTTTTCCAAGAAGGCATGTGGGAGTTTTAGGTTGTGCATAGATTAACGAAACCTGAATTAGGTAACATTGAAGAATAAGTATCCACTTCTGAGGATAAATGACCTCTTTTATTAGCTAAGAGGGGCACAGTGGTTCTCAAAGGCTGACCTTCGATCAGGTTACCACTAGTTATGAGTACAAGATGAAGATATACTGAAGACGACCTTACGATGCCGCTACAGTAACTAAAAGTACTTGGTGATGACTTTCAGTGTGACTAACACCCCTGAAGTGTTCATGGGACTTATGAACTAGATATTCTAGCCATACTTAGACTGGTTCATAGTGGTCTTCATTGACGTCATCCTTGTATACTCGGTGTTAGAGGAGGAGCAATTGAGACACCTATTGATGGTTCTAGATGCACTTCAAGAGCACCAGCTTTATGGGAAGCTCTCAAAGTTCCAGTTATGGATACATGAGGTCCAATTTCTAGGACATTTAATCTTGGCATATGGATTAGTTGTGGGGCCAGCCAAGGTGGAGGTAGTGTTAGCATGGGATCCACCTTGGAGCGTGACTGAGGTGTGGAGCTTCCTTGGGTTGGCAGGATATTACCTGAAATTTATCCCTGATTTCTCCTGGGTATCAGAACCGATGGTAGCCTTGACCCAAAAGGGGTATCCTTTTGTATTGATGAAGAAGTGATATCAGGATTTCCAATAGATGAGGAAGAGTTTGAATAGCACACCGATTTTTATATTTCTAGAAGAGGGTGTTGAGTACTTAGTTTTCTGCAATGCATTAGGGACCGGTCTTGGATTTGTCTTAATGATGAGACAGATAGTGATTTATTATAGTTTACACCAGCTAAGTCCAAATGAGTAGAACTACATGACTAGTTATCTTGAGTTGACAGTGGTAGTCTTTTCATTGAAGATGTGGAAACACTACCTAACGAGCAAACGGTTTATCATCTACTATAACCATAAGATCCTCAAGTACATATTCTCACAGAAGGATTTGAATCTAAGGAATAGGAGATTATTATAGTTCCTACACGTTTTTTACTTTGAGATCATGTATACTCCTAGGAAGGAGAACGTTGTGGCAAATAATCTTAGCAGGAGAACAATCTCGCAGCTGTTGAGTGAGGTGAAAGAACAGATGTCCTCGTTGCAGTTATCCTTTATAGACAGAGAGGATGCAACTTACCATTAGTAGATGGTTTTCACCCCTCCAATATTACAATGAGTTATTAAGGCACAACTAGGGGATGTCGACTGCGAGACCTTATGTTCTCATTTATCCACATGACATGATTCTATTGGATATTCTCAAGGTGGGGAGCACGTCATCCTTTTTAGAGGGCTTACTATTGTTCTAGTGGAATTGTGGGAGGAGCTCCTAAGGGAGTTTCATACATCCCCTTGATAGTAAACCCTAGTGTGGAAAAGATGTACCAGGATCTACAATGGTAGTTCTTGTGGTCATGTATGAAGAAGGTAGTAGTATAGTTTATTTCTTGATGCCTTACATGATAGTAGGTGAAGGCTGAGCACCAGGTTCCAATAGGGTTAGATTACCCCTAGAAGTTCCAAAGTGGAAGTGGAATGGAATATTGATGGAATTTGTGATGGAATTACCACAAACATCCAAGGGACACGATTCCATCTGGGTGATCGTTGACCGACTCACCATGTCGTCCCACTTACTAGCTACTAGGGAGTAGAGTTTTGTAGAGAGTTTGAGACGCCTCTATGTGCAAGAGATAGTTCGTCTTCCTGGCGTCCCTTGGATGACAATATTAGATCGAGAATCCTTCTTCACATCCCGGTTTTGGAAGGGATTGAAGGAGGATTTTGGGACTCATCTACACTTGATCACAACATTCCATTCCTAGACAGATGGTCAGACAGAGGGGACCATTCATTTTCTGGAAGATATTTTGCTAGCCTGTATCTTGGACTTTGGTCGTAGTTGGGAGGACCACCTACCAATGGTGGAGTTTTCATCCAATAATAGCTACCAATCCACCATTGACATGACATCATTTGGGGCCTTATACAGGTGACCTTATCGGTCATCTCTTTGTTGGACCGACCATAGAGAGTCAACACTCATGGGTCCAAAGTTGGTACGAGTTACCACCAAGAAGGTGCAGATCATCCGGGAGTGGATGAAGAATTAACATAGTTGGTAGAATTCTTATGCTTCCAGAAGACTAAGACCTTTGGAGTTTGAGGAGGGAGACCATGTATTTCTTCAGGTCTTACCTTGATGAGGGTTATATAGATTTGGTTGGGGCGTCAAGCTTCTCCAAGATTCATCAGACCATTTTAGATACTATGAAAAGTTGGTGAGGTAGCATAACTCTTAGATATAATTCCATAGTTGCACCGAGTACATGATGTCTTCCATGTGTCGCAGCCAAGGAGGTATGTGCATGACCCATCGCATGTCATCGACTCGGGAATTCTAGGCATCGAGTATGGAGAGACCTTTGCTAAGTACCTGGTGAAGATAGAGGATCAGCAGGAGAGGATCCTTCGTGGGCAATTGATTCCCTTGGTTCACATCCAATGGCCGCACGAGAAGCTTCAGAAGAGCATGTGAGAGTGGGATACTTAGATCCATGTCTAGTACCCACATCTTTTTCAGTATCCTTTGTTTTGGATTTTCAAAGATGCAAATCCCCAAGGTGGGGAGAATGTAATGTCTCAGGTTTTTTATGTATCATTTTTAAATATTATATGGAATTATTTCAAGACCAATTGTAGAGAAAACACATCATTCCAAGCCTCGGTGATCCCAGAATGGTGGTTTAATTTTTTTTAAGTTATGTGATTTTTCATGAGTTCACATTTGTGGAAGTTTTCAAACGGATGCTCAGATTAAAAATCTAAGGGCACCATTGCATCCTTGACTAGGAATTTACCTAAGAATGGGCCTAACCTCAACCAATGTAGGTTGAGAGAAATAGTTAATTTTTGGACATTTTTAGTAAAATAAAATAAAATAAAATAATTTAAAAAGTTTATTTTAATTTATTTGGAAACGTTCAATGCAACAGAACGACGAGCTAACTATTTTGATAATTAATGACATAACATAATCACTCTAAAACAGCAATGCTGACTCATTAATGCCATAGCATAACGAAAGTGACTCAGCTTAATGGAATGCTGAAACGTGTTTCCTCCTTTTAGTGGGTTAATCGAATGTTGGTTATTAGAGAAAAATTAAGAGAAAATCTGGAGAATTCTTGGAGCTTTGGAGAGAACTCTTAACAATGAATAATGACCAATCAAAAGTGTTAATCACTATTCCAACAGAGTTGAAGGATCTTGGCGACAATGGTAGCACGATCCCCTCGTCAACTATCAATCCATCCTCGAGGTAGGGGTTAGGTTTTAAATTGTTTCTTCATTGTTATTTAAATTAAACGACGAATGTGAATCAACCCATGAACTGGTTAACCCGTGAATTATTGTTCTTGTGTGAGATATTTTCTTTATTAGGGTTCTTCCTGGGGATTTTGTTGTCACGTTTTGATGATTTTAATTTCCCCATTTAAACCTTATAACGGGAAAAGATCAATGTTGTGATGAATAACAACAGAGGTTTGTTCCTCCTTTGTTGACTTGTTTCTTCTTCCCTCTTCCCTACGTTCTTTGCGTTCTTTGTGGGGGTACAAACAAGGAATAATTGCGCACCCCTTTCTTGGAACAATGGTCCCAAAATGGAGATCTAACATCATGATGACCCAGTGAAGGTGCGACGAAGATAGCGGTGGATGAATCACCATGGTTTAGGAGTTATAATTCATTGAATGTTCTTAATGTGGGTGAATCAGAATGTGTTTTTGGGGCTGATTGAAATCCCAAAACCGAAAGAATTGGCTTTGTGAGGTCTGAGTTACCTAAAACCTTGAGTTTCATGGTGATTAGATTGCCAAATCAAAGAACGAAGCATCACCAGAGGCACACTGTCAAAGAACCATGATTCGGGAAATTCCCACAGAACATGACAAGTATCCTGAAGAACACGCTGTGTGGGACCAGCTCAATGGAATCTATGATTTTGAGAGTCAGACAGGTGTCACACAGCATGTGAATCCCGTCACACGACATGTGGGACCTAAATTTAAGCTCGACGTGTATTTTGGGAAATACATGGACACGAGATGTACTACATGGCATCGCAACATGGCGTATAATCCCTACGCGGAATGGAAGTGGATTCTTCATGGGACTCAGTGTGTATCTTAGGCAATACATGAACACAGGGTGGAGTATACAATATGTACTCCACCACACGGCCGGACTAGGCCAGTTACTCAGGTCACTCCGTGTACCAGTTACACGAGATGACACACATGGGTTGATGCCTTGTATGGGCACATGACCAGCATACATGGAGTGGACCTTAGTTACTCAGACATGCTGTGTGGCCCATTCTACATTCCGTGTACGTACCCCCTTCAACACGACATGTTTTTCTAACTCGGTCCATTTTACATGGGTAGTACTCAGAGTCGAGAGACATGGCGTGTGACCCTTCTACACATCATGTATATCCTAGAACTTGGCTTAATCCACTTTTCCACAATTCCATGGAAATGTTTTTTTTGGGTTAGTTCCCATTTTTCTCATTCCCCTGGAGGCTAGGTATCATTTTCTTCCACAAGAGTATGATCCCTTTAGTAGGACTTTCCGAGATAGAGTCAGGTATCTCTCTGAGAGGCCCAGAGCAAGATCCTTTATCCATTATTGACCATAGTTAGAGTTAGGTATCGGCATGAATAATTCTACTGGATGTCGATCCTCTACCTAGAAGGTGAATTCAGATGAGTTGCAGTAACCGCTAAGGCACTGGTAGTGATCCTCATCTTTGTATCATGATCTTTTCCCACTCAGGAGTGTGTTCTCCCGGAATGAGTGTATATATCTCTCATGGATTTTCCCTGATGAAAATCAATTCTCGGAAAAATGTAATCAGATCTATCAAACTCATGGAGTGAGTTCTCCCAAACGAGTGCTTCGTGGAATCTTCAAACTGAATCCCTAGTAAGGGTATGTGGTTGTGTGACTTGTAACTACGGGTCTGGGTTTTGAGTTTATCTGGATGTATTTCTATTGTTATATGTTCACTAGAAATATAATATGTAGAGATGATTTTACCTTTACTTGCATATTTCTTGTGGTTTTGGGGGTCCTCTACTAATTATTTTTATACTCATCCTTGTATGGGTTTTTCCTGAGAGGAC
Organism: Viscum album; assembly: GCA_963277665.1. Lineage (NCBI taxonomy): Eukaryota > Viridiplantae > Streptophyta > Magnoliopsida > Santalales > Viscaceae > Viscum > Viscum album. The sequence goes on along the minus strand of OY728131.1, from coordinate 1,052,357,562 downwards.
TAGTTTGGGATATACCTAACACTGAGGGGGGGGGGGGTGAATCGGTGTTGGGGACTTTTTAAACCAATTCCAACTTTTATCCCTGCACCTATTGACCTATTAGGATCTTGATTCTTTTATTCTCTTTTCCCTATCACATTAAATAATAGAAAGTAGTAAAAATATGCACACGATATTTTTACAGGGTTCACCACTCAATAAGAGTACCTAAATCCTTGCCATGCATGGATATGACCAGTGCATGGATTTTCTACTATGATGTGATAATCTATTACAGTGGAGTGTCTAGGAAAAAAATCCTCTAGCCAGTGTGAGTCCCTACACTTTAGAAGGGGGTGGGAAACAATCCACTTCCTTCGACTGGGGATAGCCTAGTCCAACTTGTAGCCTCTAGATGGTTCTTTATACTGCCAATAAAGACAATATTTTTTATTATTAAAAAGGTAGGTTTTTCTCTTGGTCTTCATTAGTTCTATTCACTTGATTACTTTTAAATCAGTAGGCAATCAATTCTTCCTTCTTTCCTTATCTTCTTTTTTAGTGCAACTCCAACTACACTAGACTTCTTCTTTCTTGTTCTTAGTGCAACAACCAATTGCACTAAAACTTCTTCTCTCTTATTGGATAGAATCACATATACCAATGTGATTATTCATGCTTTGAAGATCGATTCACTTGGAATTATTTGAATCAAACTACCCTGAATAATTGTCAACATTCAGTTGAGTATACTCTATTCTTCTTTTTCTTCTCTTCATTCTCTTTAACACTGTATAATAAGGAATAGTACTGCAGTGTCTTAATCTCTTTCTTAAACTCTCAATACCAATACAAGAGTGTATCAGTATACTTTATTCTTCCATTTGTGTATATATGATTTTAGTTGCACATATGTCTCCTCGTCACATAAGAAACAACACCCCTGCAAATAGTGTATATAAATCGTGCAACCCGAGAGTGTTCACCTTCATAAAAGTAGATAGATCCATGGGTCTTCATCTTCACATAGAGGATATGTGATTATTCTTCATAGAACTAGGGATGATTTGTGGATCTATCTTCGTGAAGCACTACACAGGTGAGTATTCACTGGTTGTGTACTCAGGAGATCACCTTCACAAAACACCATGAGGGATTGAGAAAACCAATCGCTTGTTTGTGCTTTATTCTTCGCACAGAGGGTGCAGTTCTCATTCTTCACAAGACACTTCAAGAGTGCATATCACTTATTAAAGGCCTGCGGTACCCTAAAAGTTTTTGCAAACCCTTCTAGGTGACTTGCACATAAAATTCAAACCTTGCGTGTAAAAAAACCTTTTAGCGTGAAAAAGGATTTTCGCGCAACTATTATTTTTCATGAAGCACTGGTTTTTCGCGTAGCACTTCACTTTTTCACACAACACTCACTTTTTCGCATAGCACTGGATTTTTCACGTAGCACTCTCTTTTTTTTACAACACTGGATTTTTCATGCAACACTTTCTTTTTCACGCACCACTTCTTCTTTTCACACACTACTCAATACTTCAATTTTTTTCATGCGTGAGAGCTCAAGATTTGTCTAAGTTTCGATCCTTAACAAATGAGAGGGGTTCACCTCATATTTATAGGCATTTTTGACCCTGCGTGTAAAGTACTATTCCGCACGTAAAACCCTCTTCATGCATGTAAAAACTCTTTCACACAACATCATATTTCGTGCAATGCTCCAATTTTTCACGTACCTCATGCCTTTTCCAATTTTCAATTTTCTGATTTTGAAACACCTCTTGTACGAAAAACTTCATTCCTCTACTTCGCGCACCACGCCAATATTTCACGCACTGCTTTATTTTTTTATGCACCCTACTAATAATTCGCGCATCACTTTATTTTTTGTGCAACACGCTAATATTTCTCATAGTGCTTTATTTTTCTGGCTCCCCACTAATATTTCATGCAGTGCTTTATTTTTCATGCACCCCGCTAATATTTCTCACATCTCCCTTTTCCATAAACAACTCTCTCCATTTTCCAATTTTTAGGCCCTAAAATTTGGAAAACATTGGAGAACGACGCCACATTAAACTGTTCTTTTATGCCACCTCCAGATTTTCCGTTCCTTTTTCATTTATCTCTTCACTGTTATTTCATCACGAACTCCACTATAGTGATATATATACTTTGATAGACCAGATTTAGCATTGTTATAATTATAATGGAATGTACTGAAACATCCCTATCTTCTAGCAGTATCATTCCTTCCAATCAAAACTGTATATGACTGGCATCATCATTTATCCCCCTTTCCTTCATAAGGCTTGCATCACAAGTTCTCCTAACTTATGATATTTGTGAAATACATATCAGCAAAGCATTTTCTGGTCTTAATCACCATTATTCATTGTTGTAGACAATGTATCACCTTTGATACACATGCTTTGAACTTAGGATCAACTCAACAATCATCTGAATTATCTTTATAGAGAATTTCCCAAGAATGACATCCAATGCTATGATTGTCTAACAATTCTCAAGGAATCCTCACTTTAGATAATCTCCATTTACATTAGAGTCCATCTCCATCTCCTTTTTCATTTTGACTAGCATTGGAAACTATTGACAACAAATACAATCTTTATACAAAAATTGGTCCCAACATTTCCCGCATGTGTCATGTCTTGTGCAGATGAGTGGCCTTTTGACGGAGTCCTGGGAAAACCAGGACTGGATCGAGCTTTCTGAGTTCCCTACTAGCCAAGATGTCCCTATGGCTATGATTAGCAGTCCCAATACCTCCTTGTGCTTACAGGTTGGACTTTATAGTTTGAAAACTCTTGTTTTTTGGGGGCTTGTATTGTGGCCTAGTTTACCTTCCGCATTTTATTTTCTAATATACTCTGCCGGTTGGGTTTAGTTGTATGTGTGGATTTTGTTCCATAATGGTGTCATGACCCGTCCTCAGGGCCTGTGTCGTGACTACCCCAAGCCCGCCTTCCATAGGCCAGGGGCTGGCGACTAGCACCAAGGCGTAATTCCCGGTAAAAAGGGAAGGCATTGCCTTTGTAAAGTAAACAAGCACCATAGAGTAAGCAAGCGGAAAAGTAAACACTAAGTAAAAATAGAATACAACTGAAAGTGCGGAAAAGTAAATGGGTCAGTATACAAACCCAAACTGAAAGTAAAGTACAACTCGAAAGGGGAAAACAACAACTGTAAAGTAAAAGCCGCTACACCGAGTTGTCCACTGGAAATCTCACCTGAAGGGTGGGTGCAGATAGCTCCACTGCTCCTTGGGTCCTGCCGTCCACTCCGAGCACGTCCCACCAAGTGGTCCACATCTAGGTACCGTCCTACTCTGCAAGCTTCAACCACGATCAACGTTGTCCGTCGTCTGCAACCAACACAACGTAGTGCGGGCATAGCCCGTGCAGGTGTGAGTATAACCTACTCAGTAGGGACCCTGAGACCCCCGATGGTCTCCCAAAATCCACAAAGGATAAACCACAAAAGGAAGATACAAACACAAAGTAACAACCGACACTGCTTAGGTATATGCCCATACATGTATCTAAGTCATCAATTCCAATACGCTCCAACCTCCGAGCCCAAGTACAACTCAGTCCACACAGGAAAGTATACGTATTCCACACAGGAAAGCAAAACGAAATCCACACAGGAAAGCAATAGGATTCAGCTCACACAGGTATACTTCTTCGAGGACGATAGAGATGATCACTGATCCATCTAAGTCGTCAGACCCACAAAGGATCGATAGGTACAAACCCCCGCAAAGACCCACACAGGATCAGACCCACACAGGATCTGTAGGCGCTGGTTCACACAGGACCGCTGAGCGCAGACCCACATAGGATCGGACCCACACAGGATCGGTAGCACTGATCCACACAGGATTGCGGAGTGCTGTAGTCGTCGTCGTCAAATCCACTGAGGATCTCTGCACAGTCGTCGTCGTAGTCACAGTAGCAGTCGCAGCCAGCTCTAGGGTTCCCGCACACATCAAGCTCATTCGGGAGGGTCCGCTCCACGAGTTGAGAGGCTGATACATCAACTATCACAAAGTCCAGAGTTGATGTATCCAAAAGTTCTGTATCGTCAACAGGAACTCAATGCAACCGACGGCGCGTCAATCGGACGCCCAGTCTGAGAGTTATTGGCTTTTTCGTTCCAGGGGCCCAGTTGGTTTTTAAGGAAAAACCAACCTGACTGTACTCCACCTGTATCCAAACCTCAGGCAGAGTATGCCAAAAGATCCGTCTTGCTAAGAGGAACTCAACAAAGCTGACGGCACGTCATTCGGACGTCCGTAGCTCAAGATATGAGCGTTTCCCCTCCGAGGGCCCGGTTGGTTTCGTGTACGAACCAACCCGACCGAACTCAAAGTATTCCGAAACCTTGAGTGCGATATACCGAAATGACTGTCTCGATCCAAGGATCACATCGCTGCTGACGGCGTGTCGTTTGGAGGTCCTTAGCCCGAGTTATGAGCATTTGAACCCAAACCGTTCGGTATTGGGGGTTTCGGGCCCGGGTCGACCCGGCTCGAGACCCCCCGGTTAGCCCGAACCCGGTCGACCCGCCCCGGACAGGGTCGACCCGGCCTGGCGCGGCCCGGCCCGGCCTGGCCTGGCCTGGTGGACCGGCCAGGTGCGCCGCCAGCTCGGCCGAAGGCCGAGCTGATTGAAACGGGGGGCGCCTGACCCCCCCCCCCCCCCGTGTGAAACCGGCCCCCCCTCATTATGGGGGGCCATTTATTTGCTGGCCCGGGGAATTAATTCCCCTAGGTTTGCCTCCCTTCTGGCCGGCCCGACCTGGCCGGCCGGTTCTTCCTCAATGGGACCGGCAAAGACCGGTCCCCTTCCGGCTTCCGACACCGGCGGCCCGGCTGGCCGCCGGTCTTCTCGTTCCGCCGCGGCCCAGAACCGGCCGCGGTGCGACGGCACCGCGCCCCTCCGCCGCGGCCCTGCTCCGGCTGCGGCGCCTTCGACTTTCTTTGACGCGACGCGATGGCATCGCGTTCTTGGATTATTTTATGACGAGGCGCAACGGCGCCGCACGTTTCTTGCCGTATGATCCTGCGCGGTGCGACGGCACTGCGCCACACCCGTTTCAATCCAAAACAGAATCAACATGAAAAAGTAGGAGGGTCGGCCGTGTTCGTGCGGTCCGTCCCCCTCGTGTTATTTTCTAACAATTGGACAGTTTTCACGAAGAAATAATCACTGGTATAAATCATGAACAAAAGAATAATAAAAATAAACCCCTACCTCGGTTTCAAGTGCGGAGCACATCAACAAGCCGCGGAAGACTAGCGTCACGGAGGTCGGGCGTCGCGGAAATCGAACGTCGTTTCCGTTGACGTCGAGGTGCGTCCAAAGAGGTATGTCACTGGAGAAGCTTCGTAAGCTGACGGAGAAAGTCCGAGGAAGAAACGGCGTCTCCTTTCATTGACACGGGAAGAAGATTGAAGATGCGGCGTCGTCGATCTTCGGAAACACACCGGCTACGAAGAAGAGAAGCGGCGTTCTTCGTCGGAGCTTAAGTGTTCTTCATGTTCTTCGTCAAGGTTGAAGAAGATGGAGAGAGAGCTTCCCAAAACCTCTCAAGGGACAAAGGATACCAACCAAAATAAAATAAGCTTAAAGCTTATTTTATTTACACAATTAAACAACTTGAATTTCAAAAGTTTGAAATTAAAACAACTCAACTCAATAAATAACCCAAGTTGTCAAGATTAATTAAAGAGGAGTTATAGGGAGTTTAAAGGGAAGATGAAGTGTTAGGGTTCGTGTGGGCCCCACCACACTTAATCCTCTCAAGGGAGGTTAAGTGGATGTGGGTCCCACACCTAACTCCCTTTGGGAGGTTATAACCAACTTGGATAAAAAATAAAATGTGTTTCCACATTTTATTTAACTTCATTTTAAATTCCCAAAAACTAACTCTCAACCCGCATAAAACGCAACCTCGGAAAAGGTCTCCTTAAGCGAATATCGGCGCTGCGAGTTCATCGGTGCCCTCAGAATTCGATTCCGGGCACCGGTTCAAAAGTTAGAAATTCCTGCTCGTCCATTCACTGAATGTACCCGAGCCAAATTTCGGAAATTGATTCCGGGCACACCGGGCCTCGGAATCAGGTGGCGTCAGAAACCACGTTCTTGTAAAATTACAAAGAAAATTAAGAAAAAATTTCCCTTGAATTTTACGGGTCTTTACATTACTCCCACCTCAGGGCTTTACGTCCCCGTAAAGATACATCAAAATTGGGGAAACAAAAGAGGGTACTGAGCACGCATTTTAGCCTCCCGCTCCCAAGTGCTCTCCTGGAGGTTCCCGTGCTGCCATCTGATGCGCACTAGAGGAATCGACCGTCCACGTAGGACCCGCTCCTGTCGATCCTCGAACTCCACCGGGACCTCCGTAAAAGTCGCCCCATCGTCAACGTCAAGATCCCCATGGTCAATGATGTGTGTCAGGTCGTGCACGTATCTCCTCAGCTGAGACACGTGGAAGACGTAGTGCACCCGGTGCAACTAAGGTGGTAGAGCCAGGAGATATGCCACCTCGCCAATCCTGCTAAGGACTTGGAAGGGTCCGATGAAGCGCGGAGATAACTTACCGCCTTGGCCAAATCTCTGTATACCACGTCGAGGTGAGACCCGCAAGAAGACGTGGTCTCCATCCTCGAACTCAAGTGGCCTCCACCTCCTGTCAGCGTATGACTTTTGACGGATCTGAGCTATTCTCATCCGCTCCTGGATGACCTGGACCTTCTCTTTCGTGGCCTAAACCATCTCCGGTCCCACAAGTGCTGACTCCCCAAGGTCTGTCCAGCACAAAAGAGATCTATAAGGTCGGCCGTACAACGCCTCGTACGGTGCCATCTCGATGGTGGAGTGGTAGCTGTTGTTGTACGCAAAATCCACCAAGGGTAGGTGGTCCTCCCAGCTACGACCAAAGTCAAGGACACATGCGCGGAGCATGTCCTCGAGAGTCTGAAAGGTCCTCTCCGTCTGACCATCTGTCTAAGGGTGAAAGGCTGTACTCAGACGTAGCTGTGTCCCGAACGCCTCCTGTAATCCCTTCCAAAGCCGGGAAGTAAAGCGAGCATCTCGATCAGAGACTATAGATGATGGAACACCATGAAGCCGTACAATCTCCTGAACGTAAAGACATCCCAAGCTCTCCACTGAGCCCTGCTCTCGGATGGGTAAGAAGTGAGCCGACTTGGTGAGTCGGTCGACAATCACCCAGATGGAGTCGTGACCTCTGGAAGTGCGTGGAAGTCCAGTCATGAAGTCCATAGATATCCCGTCCCACTTCCACTCTGGGACCTCCAAGGGCTGTACCAAGCCTGCTGGTACTTGATGCTCAGCCTTCACCTGCTGGTAGGTGAGGCATCGAGAAATGAACTCTGCTACAACCTTCTTCATGTCTGGCCAACAGTGCTGTCGTCTGAGATCCTGGTACATCTTCCCCACTCCAGGATGTACCGCCAAAGGAGAAGTGTGAAACTCTCTCAGCACCTCCTTCCGTAAAGAGACTGGTACCATGGTATGTCCTCTGAAAAGGATGTCATGCTCTGCTCCAATGGAGAAACCATCAGGTGCTTGTCCTGAGGATATCTGTGCACACCGCGTCTCACAGTCAGCGTCCCCACACTGTGCCTCTCTGACCCACTACTGCAGTGGAGGGGTGACTGTGAGAGACTGAAGGAAGGCTGCTCTATCTCTATATACTAAGGATATCTGTAAAGAGGCTAGCTGCTCCGTCGCCTCCTCAAGTAGCTGAATGCCCGTCCTCCTGCTGAGGGCATCGGCTACTACATTCCCCTTCCCAGGAGTATACACTATCTCAAAGTCATAGTCCTAGAGGAACTCGATCCATCGCCGATATCTCAGGTTCAGGTCCTTCTGAGAGAAGATGTACCTGAGACTCTGATGATTAGAAAAGACTGTAAAGTGCTCACCCATCAGATAGTGTCGCCATGTCTTCAGAGCGAAGACCACTGCTGCTAACTCCAGGTCATGGGTAGCATAGTTCTGCTCATGCGGCCTCAACTATCGTGATCCATAGGCGATCACTGCCCACTCCTGCATTAGAACACACCCGAGTCCAGTCCCTGATGCATTGCAGTAGACTACGTACCCTACTCCCTCCTCAGGAAACCTCAAGATAGGTGCACTGGTCAATCTCTGTCTCAGCTCCTGGAAGCTCTGCTGACATCTGTCTGACCATACGAAGGGTTTCCCCTTCTTCGTCAAAGTTGAGAGTGGTGCCGCAACTCTAGAGAAGTCTGGAACGAATCTCCGGTAGTATCCAGCTAGTCCCAAGAAACTCCAAACCTCCGTCACACTCCTAGGTGGCTCCCAAGCTAACACTGCCTCGATCTTCGCAGGATCCACTGCAACTCCTGCCTCAGAGATGACGTGTCCAAAGAAGTGGACCTCACGTATCTAGAACTGGAACTTCGAGAGCTTACCATAAAGCTGGTGCTCTCGGAGTGTGTCTAGTACAACCCTCAAGTGGTAGGCGTGCTCCTCCTCAGTCGTCGAGTATATAAAAATATCGTCGATGAAGACCACGACAAATCGATTGAGGTATGGCTGAAAGATCCTGTTCATGAGGGCCATGAACACTGCTGGAGCATTGGTTACACTGAAGGGAATAACCAAGAACTCATAGTGGCCATACCGACATCTGAAGGTCGTCTTCTGAACGTCCTCATTTCTAACTCTGAGCTGATGATAGCCTGACCTGAGGTCTATCTTCAAGAACCACCGTGCTCCCTTGAGCTGATCAAAGAGGTCATCAATCCTCGGTAGCGGATACTTGTTCCTCACTGTCACCTGGTTCAGGCGACGGTAGTCAACACAAAGTTTCAAGCTCCCGTCCGCCTTCTTGGCGAACAATATCGGGGAAGCCCAGGGTGAATCACTGGGTCGGATAAACCCTTTGCCCTGCAAGTCATCCAACTGTACCCGTAGCTCTCGAAGCTTAGCGGGGGCCATCCGATACTCTGGGGCCGATATCGGGGATGTCCCGGGGTACAAGTCAATATAGAAGTATACCTCTCAATGAGGAGGTAGCCCTGAATCTTCGTTGGGAAAAACGTCTGCAAACTGATCCACCACTGCAGGAAAACCAGGACTCCGCACGTCAACTGCTCCAAAGATGAGGCTAGCCAACTGATGAGTGATGGGATGTCCTCTCCTCCGAGGAAGTCCATCCTGTGCTGCAAAGGCTCCCTTCTCGCCGATGAAGGTGAACCTGCTCCCGTCGGTGCGTACGCATTGTACCTTGCGCCTAAAACAGTCAATCTGGGCATGGACCATAGATAACCAATCCATGCCCAAGATGACGTCGTAAGGCCTCGACGCTGCTACAAGAAGATCCCAGTCGAAGCTCTTACCTCCTAGAGTAATCTCACACTGCCGGCACCAGTGTGTAATCATCGAGTCTGCTCCTGTAGGAGTCTCTAGCCGTAAGGATCGAGCCAACAACTCTATCGGAATCTCTGAGCTCCGAACAAGGGCAGCGGCTATGAAAGAGTGACTCGCTCCTGTGTCTATAAGTATTGCAGCAAGGGTGGAATAGACACAGATAGTACCTCGAATCATCTCGGGTGCGCTGTGGTCGTAGGCCTCTGCTGCCTGGAGCTGTGCCTGTCTCTGCCCGCCAGCTCCCTATGGTCGGGGTGGACCTCCTGGTGGTGGTGGTGGTAGAGCCTCAAAGGGTCTCCCACCACCTGCTGCTCGACCAACTCCTTTGCCTCATCCGCCTCCTCCCTGCGGACCGCCACGGTCGACCCTCTGCCTCTGCCTCGGTGGTCCCTCAACCGTCTACTGCTCCTCGGCACGGCGGGTCGGGCAGTCATGAGCCATGTGGCCCTGCCCGCCGCACGAGTAGCACTGTCTGCCTCTCGAAAGACTGGCTCCGCGCTGTGTTCCCCGCACTGCTGAGCCAGTGTCCTGAGGTCGTCTGCCTGAAGGTCTGGTCTGCCTGGACCCCTGAGTCATCCATTGACTGCCTGCTTCAGAAGACTCTGCTACGTGCCGCCCTGCGGTGGGTCTCGACACTGGTGTAGACTCAACAAGAAATCTCTCGATCAAAAGGCCCTGCTCCAGTACTCCCGTCTGAGTCGGTATGCTGATGGAGATCAGTGATGCCCTGATCTCATGTCTCAAACCCTGCTCAAAGGTCTGGGCCCGGAAGAATGGGTCCCATACCATGTCAGTCGAGTAGCGCGAGAGATCTGTAAATCTCGCCGAGTACTGAGCGACCGTCATGCTGCCCTGCCGCAACTGAAGAAGCTCCTGAATACGCACCACACGGAGGGTGGCTGGAATGAACTCCGAGCGGAAGAGGCTCTCAAAGTCCGTCCAAAGTAGAGATGCCTCATCGTGAACCTGGAGCATCAAGCTCCACCATCGGCCCGCTGCTGCGTGCAGTAGGCTCGCAGCGAGGATCACCATGAGGTCTGCTGGTGTCCTCACTAGCCTGAAAACTCGTATCACTGCCTCCAGCCAGTCCTCTGATGCCTGTGGGTCCATCTCCCCACGGAACCTAGGTGGTCGCTGGCACTGGAACTCGTGCAGAGCTCCAAGGAGACGTGCATCGTCAGCGGCTGGTGCTGGAATCATCGGTGGCTCGGCGGGTAGTGCTACCGCCGGTGCCACTGCTGACAAAGGGCCCTGCACCGAGGCCTCGTCGATCGGTGGGCTGTCGTCACACTCGACTCTCCGAACCCTAGCTGGCTGCCATCGTGGGGCCATACTGAAAAGGAAACAGGTGTGCCACGGTCAGAACAGTATACCTGGTGAGCTGATACAAAGTAATCACAAAGAAAACTTGAAACACACACGCAATCAATGTTTTCGTGCATTAAGGCGGAAATCAGAAGTTAGGGTCCTGGTGTACGGATACGTCGGCCGCCGCACCAACACTGGACTCCCTGGACTGATAACCACACTCAATACGCTAAACATTATTGTTCACATAGAAAAGATCAGAGTTCGCGGTAGAACCGAACTCCTTTGATACCAATTTTTCACGACCCGTCCTCGGGGCCCGTGTCGTGACTACCCCAAGCCCGCCTTCCATAGGCCAGGGGCTGGCGACTAGCACCAAGGCGTAATTCTCGGTAAAAAGGGAAGGCATTGCCTTTGTAAAGTAAACAAGCACCACAGAGTAAGCAAGCAGAAAAGTAAACACTAAGTAAAAATAGAGTACAACTGAAAGTGCGGAAAAGTAAATGGTCCAGTATACAAACCCAAACTGAAAGTAAAGTACAACTCTAAAGGTAAAAACAACAACTGTAAAGTAAAAGCCGCTACACCGAGCTGTCCACTGGAAATCCCACCTGAAGGGTGGGTACAGATAGCTCCACTGCTCCTCGGGTCCTGCCATCCGCTCCGAGCACGTCCCACCCAGTGGTCCACCTCCAGGTACTGTCTTGCTCTGCAAGCTTCAACCACGATCAACGCTGTCCGTCGACTGCAACCAACACAATGTAGTGCAGGCATAGCCCGTGCAGGGGTGAGTATAAGCTACTCAGTAGGGACCCCGAGACCCCCGATGGTCTCCCAAAATACACAAAGGATAAACCACAAAAGGAAGATACAAACACGAAGTAACAACCGACACTGCTTAGGTATATGCCCATACATATATCTAAGTCATCAATTCCAATACGCTCCAACCTCTGAGCCCAAGTACAACTCAGTCCACAGAGGAAAGTATACGTATTCCACACAGGAAAGCAAAACGAAATCCACACAGGAAAGCAACAGGATTCAGCTCACACAGGTATACTTCTTTGAGGACGATAGAGATGATCACTGATTCATCTAAGTCGTCGGACCCACAAAGGATCGATAGGTACTAACCCCCGCAAAGAACCACACAGGATCGAACCCACATAGGATCTGTAGGCGCTGGTTCACACAGGACCACTGAGCGCAGACCCCCATAGGATCGGACCCACACAGGATCGGTAGCACTGATCCACACAGGATCGCTGAGTGCTGTAGTCGTCGTTGTTAAATCCACTGAGGATCTCTGCACAGTCATCGTCGTAGTCACAGTAGCAGTCGCAGCTAGCTCTAGGGTTCCCGCATACAGCAAGCTCGTTCGGGAAGGTCCGCTCCACGAGTCGAGAGGCTGATACATCAACTATCACAAATTCCAGAGTTGATGTATCCAAAAGTTCCGTATCGTCAACAGGAACTCAACACAACAGACGACGCGTCAATCGGACGCCCGGTCTGAGAGTTATTGGCTTTTTCGTTCCGGGGGCCCGGTTGGTTGTTAAGGAAAAACCAACCCGACTATACTACATCCGCGTCCAAACCTCAGGCGGAGTATGCTAAAAGATCCGTCTCGCTAAGAGGAACTCAACAAAGCTGACAACACGTCATTCGGACGTCCGTAGCTCAAGATATGAGCGTTTCCGCTCCGAGGGCATGGATGGTTTCGTGTACGAACCAACCCGGCCGAACTCAAAATATTCCGAAACCTTGAGTGCAATATACCGAAACGACCGTCTCGATACAAGGATCACATCTCCGCTGACGGCGCGTCGTTTGGAGGTTCGTAGCCTGAGTTATGGGCATTTGAACCCAAACCGTTCGGTATCGGGGGTTTCGGGCCCGGGCCGACCCGGCCCGAGACCCCCTTGTTAGCCCGAACTGGGTCAACCCACCCCGGACAGGGTCGACCCGGCCCGACGCGGCCCGGCCCGGCCCGGCCAGGCGCGCCGGTTCGGCGCAAGGCAGCGCGCTGGGCGCGCTGCCACCTCGGCCGCAGGCCGAGCTGATTGGAATGGGTGGCGCCTGCCCCCCCCCCCCTTTGTGAAACCGCCCCCCCCCCCTCATTATGGGGGGCCATTTATTTGCTGGCCGGGGGAATTAATTCCCACTGGTTTTCCTCCCTTCCGGCCGGCCCGACCTGGCCAGCCGGTTCTTCCTCAACGAGACCGGCAAAGACCGGTCCCCTTCCGGCTTCCGACACCGGCGGCCCGACTGGCCGCCGGTCTTCTCGTTCCGCCGCGGCCCGGAACCGGCCGCGACCTTCGTTGTCCGGCGCGGTGCGACGACACCGCGCCCCTCCCCCGCGGCCCCGCTCCGGCCGCGGCGCCTTCGACTTTCTTTGATGCGACGCAACGGTGTCGCGTTCTTGGATTATTTTACGACGAGGCGCGACGACACTGCGCGTTTCTTGCCGTATGATCCTACACGGTGCGACGGCACCGCGCCACACCTGTTTCAATCCACAACAGAATCAACATGAAAAAGAAGGAGGGTCGGTCGTGTTCGTGCGGTCTGGCCCCCTCGCGTTATTTGCTAACAATTGGACAATTTCCACGAAGAAATAATCACGGGTATAAATCATGAACAAAAGAATAATAAAAATAAACCCCTACCTCTGTTTCAAGTGCGGAGCACGTCAACAAGCCGCGGAAGACTAGCGTCGCGGAGGTCGGGCGTCGCGAAAATCGAACGTCATTTCCGTTGACGTCGAGGTGCGTCCGAAGAGGTACGTCACTGGAGAAGCTTCGTAAGCTGATGGAGAAAGTCCGAGGAAGAAACGACATCTCCTTTCGTTGACACAGGAAGAAGATCAAAGATGCGGCGTCGTCGATCTTCGGAAACACACCGGCTACGAAGAAGAGAAGCGACGTTCTTCATCAAAGCTTAAGTGTTCTTCGTGTTCTTTGTCGAGGTTGAATAAGATGGAGAGAGAGCTTCCCAAAACCTCTCAAGGGACAAAGGATACCAACCAAAATAAAATAAGCTTAAAGCTTATTTTATTTACATAATTAAACAACTTGAATTTCAAAAGTTTGAAATTAAAACAACTCAACTCAATAAATAACCCAATTTGTCAAGATTAATTAAAGAGGAGTTATAGGGAGTTTAAAGGGAAGATGAAGTTTTAGGGTTCGTGTGGGCCCCACTACACTTAATCCTCTCAAGGGAGGTTAAGTGGATGTGGGTCCCACCCCTAACTCCCTTTGGGAGGTTATAAACAACTTGGATAAAAAATAAAATGTGTTTCCACATTTTATTTAACATCATTTTAAATTCCGAAAAACTAACTCTCAACCCGCATAAAACGAAACCTCGGAAAAGGTCTCCTTAAGCGAATATCGGCGCTGCGAGTTCATCGGTGCCCTCAGAATTCGATTCCGGGCACCGATTCAAAAGTTAGAAATTCCCGCTCGTCCATTCACTGAACGTACTCGAGCCAAACTTCAGAAATTGTTTCCGGGCACACCAGGCCTCAGAATCAGGTGTTGTCAGAAACTGCGTTCTTGTAAAATTCCAAAGAAAATTAATAAAAAATTTCCCTTGAATTTTATGGGTCTTTACAAATGGGGTTTTTAAATTTCAGTATTTGTGGGCTTAGAGATGTGTGTGTGTATAGGTACTTAGGCAATGCCTCCCATGTTAGTGATATTACTACTCGGTGATAGTTTCCAGCCCCTTGACTATTGGAGGCAGGCTTGGGGAGTCGCGGTGCAAGCCCCACTAGGACAGGTCGTGACAAGGAACCTTAGTGATATTATTATGAATGTATCACTTTTATGTTATAGACACATTTACATATTATTCATAATATACTTATGATCATGCTCTTATGTTATGCCTCATGATTTATCCATGATGTTCACCTACATTCCATTTCCTTCACTTAATCCCTTGTTGGGATTTATGCTCACCCTTTCATTTTGATGCATGTCCCTAGAAAATATTATATTGTGAGGTGATCTAGGATGTAATTATAAATGAGTCTTTCAAGTGTATTAAATAATTTTTTAATTTGATCTATGCACATCATGTATTATTTACTTATTTTCCAAGTTACTAAATCTCAAATGATCCCATGGAATATATTAATTCAATATTATGTTATGGAATTATGTCAAAAAAGATGCATGAAAAATGTGTGCCATCATAGCCGGTATCAAAGTAAGGTTTAGTTATGTTTAGAAATTAGATGTAGAAAATATTAGTGTAAAACCTTTGTATAAGTATAACTATAGGAAAACATCCAATTTTTTTGGTAAAGTATATATTTTGTGGTTTACTACCAATGAAATCCATGTTTGGATACTAGAAGTTGATACAAGATCCGACTCAAATGCACCTAGGGGTAATATTCTTGAAAAATATTTGATAGAGTATTAACTAGATCTTCACTTAGTGCACAAAAATTGAGTCTAACTACACACCTAGTTTGACACTCTCGATAGATATGATTTGATTTATCACATGATCTTTATAAACCATTATAAAGGATTCATAACTAAATTAATTAATTATTTTTTATTAAGATAGAAAATATTGAAGTATATGATCCTGAAAGTATGATATTAGAAAATTTTAGGATTAAAATATCCTTTAAAATTATTATCATAATATTTCTATTTGTAGAAAATTTCCCATTCAAATTTTATTCTTTTATAAAAATAGAGGGAAATGTAAGGACCTATGTAAATAATAGATAAAATGGAAAATTAAATGATGAACTTCCCAATAAAATAGAATCCAAAGTTGAAAACTTCATAATTATATTGAATTTGTTATCTAATATTATTAATTATAAAATAAACCACATAGAGAGTCTGTATTCACTAATGAAGGAAAATTTAATAGTTGAATCCTTCATGCATCAATGGAAGCCAACTTTTAATTGATTTTTAGAACCATTGATCATATAATAATGGATCAACTATATAGAAAATATATTTTCTATACTCTATTTTTATAAGAAAGATAAATTTATTTTTTAAATATAAATCTTATATAGAGAATCCTATTAGTGGTATAAATTGATAAAAAACATAAATATAAAGATAAAGTTGAATCTATAGAGTTTGAATAGTTCAGAAAATAATTTTTCAATATGTATTTTTCTCATATGATTAGAGAAAAAATAGAAAGGGAATTATCAGAGTTGAAGAAAAAGAAGAATGAATCAGTGGGAAGTTAATAAATAAAAACCAAAAGTCTTGTATAATATGCTACAAGATTTTTCACTAATTTCTATGGAAATATAAATTGATTCATTGGTGGACTACAACCTTGTCTATGTAAATATATAGAAACTAGATACTTTGGGAGTTATGATGAGATAGTGTAATTTTATCTTAAAGTGTAAATGCGGTTTGGAGATACGTAGTGGCACCATAGACTAAATGATAAGAAAAGAGGGATGGAGCCAAATTTTATGATTAATTTTGACCTTGAAAGAGAAGGGAAGAGCCTACAACTACCCATATGAAACAAGTGTGGGAAGAAACATTCAAGGAATTTTATATATGAATGTAGAAAGTATTATAAGTGAGAAAATGAAATCCAAATAGATTGATCATATCATGTAGAAGTAAATATTCAATATCCAAATGAAAATGACAAAGGAACGATGGTGAAAGAACAACTTGCATTACAATTATTCAAGTGTTGAGAGAATAGAAACTTTTAAACCAATTTATAAATTAAAATATAATATAGGGAAACCATCATCAACCATAATAGAGTCTAAGGGAGTGATTCCATGATTCTGAAATCATGATGGTTGAAATCGAGGCTTTGAATGATATAGTTGTAGGTACACTCATTTTACACTCAAATCTAGAAATTACATTGTTTGATTATGATTCTACATATTCTTTTATTTCATTTAAGATTGAAAAGAACATCAAATTAAACCCTAAACTACTAGAAGTGGAGTTATTAGTTAAAACTCTAGGAGGGTCTATTAAAGTATCAATGGTATATATAGTTTCTCTTATTAACTTTAGTGAGTACAATCTGATTGTAAACATGGTGTTCATTACATGGTGGAATTTTACGTAATACTAGGGATGCATTGTCTCTTTTAGTAGATTTCTAAGAACAACTATAGAACAAAGTAAATTTAAGTTGTTTTAAATGGAGAACCTAAAATTATTATCAAAGGATAGATATCCCATACTATTTTTTTCAAGAACCACCACCTATAGACTTATTTATGATAATGATTAGTAATGAAAATAAAGAAACTAAAAGTACAAAGATATTGAATGTTACCATTATTCAGAAATACATTGATGTAATTACTAAATAATTATATGGACCACACTTAAGAAGAAACATAATGTTATCAATTGAAATCATACATAGATCTGAAACAATATCGTAGAACACATATATAATGACATATATGGAGTTATAAGAAATGAAGAAACAACTTCATGATATTTTTTAGAAAGGTTTTATTCAGACAAGTGTTTCTCTTTTGGGAGAACATATTGTATTTTTGAAGAAGAATGACAGATAAATGTGGTTATGAATTGATTATAAATATCCTAATGGGATCATATTAAATAAAAAATGTCTTCTTTAAAGGATTTATGATTTCTTTTACTATATTTATGCGGCTCAATTCTTCTCCAATATTAACCCCCAATCTTGATATCATCATTTAAAGGTGAAGAAGGGGATATCCCAATGAATATTTTACAAAAAAAGATATAAACATTATAACATTGTTATTACGACCTTTGTTTTGAATAATAATTCTAATATGTTTATGGTTTTGATGAATAGAATATTTAGGAACTACCTTGATAAATTTTTGTGATAAATATTAATTATATAATAATATATTTCCAAAGTAATGAAGAACATGAATATTGGATAAGTTTTATATTAAAAAATATAAGGAAATATACATTTTTTTAAATTCAATGAATATGAGTTATGGTTGAAAAAAGTAGTATTATTGGGACACATTATAACCAGTTAAGGAATATTAGTTAACCTAGTTATGAAAAATAACATAGAGTAGTTGCCTCATCTTATAATAGCGAATAAGATCCATAGTATCCTTGGTCTAGTAGGATACTATATAAGGTTTGATAAAAACTTTTCATGACTTTATAATCCAATATCTAAGTTAATTTGAAAGGTATTTATGTTCATTTGGATAAAAGAGTGTGAAGAAAGTTTCCACGAACTGAAGAAGAGGTTGGTTAGTAAACCTGTGCATATATTAGTCTCTGATGGGGAATGATTTTTCATCTATAGTGAGGAATACTTGAAAGTAATTGGATGCTTACTAATTCAAAATGACAATGTGATTGCCTATTCATCATAACAGTTGAATCCTCACGAGAAGAAATATCCTACCCATGATTTGGAGTTAGCTAGAATTATTTTTAGATTTAAGATATGATGAAATAATATTTATGGGGATAAATATGATATTTACACATAACACCAAAGTCTGAACTACACATTCACACAAAAGGAACTGAACATGAGAAAAATGAGATGTTGGTAGCTTCTTAAGGACTATGATTTTTCTATTCATTATCACCCTAGAAAAAAAATTGTTGATGCAGTAAGTACAAAAGGACTTGGTGTTCTTGAAATGATGATGATTTTAGGAGATACATTGATCAATGACTTGGAAAAGATACACATTGAAGTAATAAGGGAAGTGAAATCATCAATCCTATCCCAAATTATTTTTGAACAATCATTATTGGAGAAAATTCATAGAAGTGTAAAGATATTATCATATGTTACAAAATAAGATAGAATATATGAAAATGGGACATTTTGAAAATTTTATGTTGATAAGGAGGGAGTAATGAGGTTTGATAAAATTCTATGTATCCTATATATTCCAAAGTTAATGAAAGAGATAATTGATGAAGCTCATAGTTATAAATTCTCTATAAAACCTATAAGAATTAAAATGTATCAATATCTTCATGAATAATATTACTAGGATACTATAAAGAGGAAGATTTATGATTATACAACAAGATGTTTAGTATGTTAACAAGTGAAGGTAGAGTGAAAACTTCCCAAAGGAGTATTGTAACCACTACCCATACCTGTATAGAAGTGGGACAACATCACAATAGACATTGTTAATGGACTTACTAAGACATCCAAAGGAAACAATTCCATATCGGTAATAATTAATAGATTGAAAAAGTATACCCATTTTATCACTATACGAGATAATTTCTCCCTTGAGTACCTTGTTAATTTATATATTCTAGAAGTTATGAGATTTCACGGAGAACCACTATCAATTGTTTCTGATGGTGATCCAAGATTTACTTCTATGTTTTGGAGGAGATTTCAAAAGTCTATGAATACAAAAGTAAACCTAAGCACAAACTATCATCCTTAAACTGATGTGAAGTATTAGAGGACTATTCAAACATTGTAAGAGATGTTAAGGTCTAGATCATATATTTTTAATGGATTTGGGAACAACATCTTCCACTTATTGTATTATCCTATAACAATAATTTCCACTTGAGTATTTAGATGGATCCTTATAAATCACACTATAGAAAAATGTATAGAACCCCAACTTAATTGAATGAATTTGAAGAAGGAAAACTATTGGGACCAAACATTAGGAAAGTGAATATATAGAAGAAAAAAGTTATATATAAACATATCCTAGATGACCAGAGTAAAAAAAATTATATTTAAAATAAATGGAAGGACATATAATTTCACGTTTCGGATCATGTATTCCTTAAAATATCATGATGGAAAGGTGTCGTGATATTTTTGAATACGGGGAAACTAATTCCAAGTTATATTAAACCATATGATATTCTTGAACATATTGGAACAGTTGAATATTGGTTAGCACTACCTATAATTCATTACAATTTCCACAACATCTTCCATGTGACCCTATTAAGAAAGTATATGTTAGACCCAACACATACACTTGACATAAATAGTGTAGAATTGGAACTTGACTGATCATATGAAAAATAAATGATCCAAATTCTAGATGAAAGGGAACTAGTATTGAGGAGTAATATAAAAAGACTCATGAATGTATTTTAGAGAAATCAAATTTTTTTAAAAATGACCAGGGAGCCTAAAGAATTGATAAATGAAAAATATCCTTATTTATTTTGAGACAAGTAACAAATTTCAAGGGAGAAAACTTTTAAGCGGGGAGAATTCAAAGAACCAAAATTTATTTTTTTATTTAAAAAAGAACTCGTGTTTCATAATGATTTTTTTATTATGTTTTATGATAGAAGCATATAAAAAGGGAATTACATCTCACATGAACATTACACATCCTGAAATAATATTGACCATAACATATATGAATAGTTTAAGGAGATAAAAAAATATTAACAAATATCGGTAAAATCAATAGGATTAGATTCTCTTATGAAGATCAATCTTATCATAAATACTATCAAAAGAAATATAAGTGTTAGGGATACGCTAGTCATAATCATGGTAATTGTAGAACATTTATAAATAAAGTAGTGAATGTTTAAGTATGAGAATAGTGTAGTATATATAGGGTGTAGGGGGAAATGTAACTATTTAGATATGATTGTTACATGATCATTACCTAACCATTGCAACATGACCATTATATGATGTTTGAAATAGTAAAAAAACCTAATTAAATAGTAAAATACTAGTTTAAATGGAAATTTAAAAGTATCATATATAATAATTATATTTTAAATTTGTTATTATATGAACATATAATATTGTGGAATCGATATATATGATATTATAAAATTTATAATTACACAAAGTGAATAAATAATGTGAGCTCCTTTAAAATAATATTTTATAGAAAATATGTTTAAAAAATTTAAAAATTATTTATCATAATTAGAAATTTATTATAAAAAAATTAAAAATTATATGTGAAATAATAACATTGAAATTAGATTTTTTGAAATTATTAAGAATATTATAAAAATGATTTATTTTTTAGTGAATAGTAAAAATACAATTTTTTTTGCTTTTTTGTATATTTTGTGACTTTATAAATGTTTGATAATGATGGGATAAAATGTATTATTTTTTTCAAAACATTAAATATTTTTAACTGATTATTTTATTATTTTATAAGTATTAATATCATTTCTTTTAATCTATAAAGAAATTCAAAAGTCTAAATTAAAATTTTTGACTTTTAAAAATCATTTTTAATGAATAAATGACACCTTTAATGGCTATATTAATATATATAATTGGAATCCACTTTTGAAATTGTAATATTTGAACATAAAATCACAATTTCATAAATGTGACACCCCAAAATACCATTTTCTTGCTTATGATTCTATGGATATTTTTTCCCTTGAGTTTGGGGTGTCCCAAGGTGAAATTTTGGAGTTTTTTGAACTTTTCCAAGGCCACAGGGTTAGGCGTGTTATTTGGTAAATCATGCAAATCAAACTGTGAGCCTCTAAGTTTTGGGTAGTGTAAATCATATAGTCACAAAAAAGTTTGGTAAACTGAATGGGTAAGCTATGTGACTTTGGTAAGACTAGATAGTGGGAATCATATGGTCTATACATTATTTGGTAAACCA
This sequence comes from Viscum album, assembly GCA_963277665.1. Taxonomy (NCBI): domain Eukaryota; kingdom Viridiplantae; phylum Streptophyta; class Magnoliopsida; order Santalales; family Viscaceae; genus Viscum; species Viscum album. The sequence goes on along the minus strand of OY728131.1, from coordinate 1,052,336,175 downwards.
TGTGATACAACCATGAAATCTACTCAAGTTTGGTAATTTTGTTCTTTTATTTATGTTTTTATTTGTGGATTCTCTCATAATCCACCCCATTAGAACTCTTTCTACCTAGGTGCCTCCCAAGGAATTCTCACCTCATTATAAGCCCCTCAATAGAGATTTCTTGGAAATTTATTGGTGGTATCTCATCTGGATCAAAGGTTAAGGGATCCTCTTTCCTTTTCTTGTATGTTTCTTTCATTTTATTTATTCCCCTCAAACTATAGTGTCCATGGATGAATGATTTTTTTATATAGGGTTGTTCTAATTGGGGGTTTTGGTTTTTAAGGATTTTGATCCATCTCTTAAGGCCTTCTCCAACAATTTTTATTGCAGATGACATTTTTTCATCATTGGAGGTAGGTGTTTCTATTACATTGACATTTATTAAAGAGTTCCTTGTTTATTTCATGCTTTAAAAGTGTTTTTGAACTAATGAAATTATGTTTATGATACCTAGTTTTGTATTATCAAAGGATCTCTATATTTTATTAATCTATCCTCTAAAAAATGGTAAAATTGTTTATTTTAATATAATTTTATTTTAAAATGGTGTTTTATGTATTTAAGGTTCTTGATAAAATTTAATTAATGGTTTTATTCAAGAAAAATTATTGGTTCATGGTGATTTGGGCTAATTCAAAATTTTAAAGTGGGATGTTCATGTTTTAAAGGCTTTATAAATTGTTAAAATTGGTGTGTGTATCCTCTTGAGTTGGTTGTTTTGTTTGAATCCATTTTTTGATTGGGTATGTTGATGATTTGACATCATTTTTGTGTTTTCTATAATTTACCTTCTTTTTAATGGTGATTTTAAAAGAGAATTTTATGTTTTTACTTTAAATATGTTTGGATGTTATATGTGATTAACCTTGGAAATATGTTTGGGTGTTAAATAGTTTTAAAAGGGATTTCCAAATTATATCATTTCTATGTGTAAAGATAAGACCTGGTTGGAATCTTATGTGATTTCCTTTGATCTATTGACTATTTACACCCTAGTTGATCCTTGTTATTACCCGTAGTTTATTCTTGTGTGAATGATTTAATAATTATATAAATTGTGATTCATGGTTGTTTTGTTTGGGTTGGGAGCTCATTATTTGAGGGGGTGTGTGGAAGGTGGAAATTAGTTGATTCTTTTTATTTATTGCCATTGAGATATGTGATTTACATGAAATTAACATTGTATTTATAGTGTTCTACCACCGTTATCTATAACAGGAGTAACCCTAGTCCACTAAGTGGGTAGTAACAGGATGTTAGCTATGATAGTTGAGATTACACACTATCTAGTGGCCCCTGGTTTAATTTTATGACCTGGCTAGGGGATTTTCACTAATGAGACTATTTAGAGTGATTCTAGGGATGGGTTATGTGACCGTTAACCTTCCAACAGTTGGTTAAATTTTTTCATTTATTTTACTTTCTCCATTAAACTCTAGGTTATTTCCTCAGGGTATGCACTCTATATTATTCCTATTTATTATGTATGGGCATGTGGGGTTTCTTATCTCTTGTTTTGAGCCTATTTTTATGTATTGGATATTTGTGATTGGGTATTATTGTTGTAAGGATTTACTTGTGTTATTATAGTCATTTTTATGTATCTTTATGGATTTGAATTTTATTATTATTTCCCTTATCTTATACTCATGTTGTGTGTGTGTGTGTGCATGTTAAGTTTTAAAAAGGGAAAGAAGGTGGTTGATTTAAATGAAATCCTTGTGAAATTTTTATTTTGATTTTTTTAACTATGAGAGGGTCTGTTTTCAAAAGGGATCTGTTAAATAAAAATAGAAGGTTTAAATTATTTCATTTTTAAATTTTAGTTGGTTTATAAGTGTTGGACTCCTCATGTTTTAATGTTCACAAATCATTTTAATCATGTTTAACATATCAAAAATCATTTATGGACCTTGTAAACTATGCTTTATCTTGTTCTATTATGTTTTATTATACTAATTCTTAAGTCTTAATACATTATGTGAATATTAATTTTTAATACAGTTTATAGATATTTTTCTAATTATGAGAAACCATAAGTTCTCCACTAGTTCCAGATTTTGGAAAAGTCCCTGACACTGTAACACTGACACTACAACCCTAACACCGTAACCCTGACATCGTAACCCCAACACTATAACTCAAACACCGTAACCAGTTACAAATTTTCACAAAGGACCAGAAATTGTAACCCAGACACCACGACCATGCTATCAATTTCATATCTCAAAAGGGATCTTCTACCACAATCTTTATACCATTATCACATGCTACCAATTTGATATTTTCAAAAAGAACTCGATAGCGCATTTGTGATACCAGTTCCATATTTCAATGAAACTATGTAACTGTGACTATTTCACCATGACTGTCTCACCACTCAAAGGAAAAGTAGAATACACCATTTATAGTGACACTATTTTAAGACACAACCTATGAAACCATTCCATACTTAACCATTTTTCTATCATTTTCAATTAAATTTAAAAGTTATTTATAAGGGTCATATTTGAGTAATTTAATGACACTAATATAAATAATGTTCTTTTACAGTCCTATCAACAGACAATATGAGGTATGAGGTATTGATATAGTGCATCCTATTGTCTCTAACATATGCAACCAAAATAAAAATAAAATCATGGCACTCGAGCAATGAACAAAAAAAATGTGAAATGAATGCATGCATGAAGATACACCAAAGAACACATGAAGAACTCTCAAATCTTGGTGACTAAACCACTGTGGATCAAAACCTCAAACATCCTCATAGTAGAATCTCTAAGAAGAACAAGAGCTAAAAAGAACATCTCATTGAATTGGAAACCAAAACATGAGACCCACGATACTTTGTTTTTACCAGAGAAATAAAAATTCAAATATGCTACATCCTACAAGTCCAAAGTTGAATATAAAAACACTTAGAGAATTTATAATCCTTTCTCATTATCTTTTCACTGCCATGTACTGTTTTTATTACTTTTTGAGAAGTGTGTTTATCTATATTAAAACACACACTATCTCCTGCATTAAAATTTAGGATACAAGATATCCTCACTCAAATATCTTTCTACACTTTGTTTCACCCACATATAACTATGGAAGGGGTCTTGTGTGACTTGGTTGTTTATTTTCCCACATAGAATAGTGGAATAGGTCTTGTGACCTAGACAGTTCTGTGTACTATTGTTAATCCCGATCTAGGGTGTGGATTAAATATTTATATATATATTTCTTGGTGGAAGGTGATCACCAAGTGGAGTGGATTAGGTCTCAGCTTGAGACTGAACCACTTGTTTTATCCATGACGTCTTTCAATTTATTTTTTCTCTATTTTAACTTATATTTCATAAAAATAAGTTTTACTCTGATAGTTCTCCTTGGATAGTAGTTATAATTATTTTCCTTATAATATTAGTTAAAAAGTTGTGTAAATACATAATATTGTTATAACTAAGAATTAATCAATCTTCTGAGAAAATATTTGAATAGTTAAACTATTATAATTTTATTACCATGATTAACTGGCCTATTTTATTTTAATTGGGGGAATATTTTAAATAATCTTTATAATATAAATTTTTATAGGAACTCAATTGACCCCCCTCTTGAGCGTCCTACTCCGACCAACAATAAGGTAATGGTTGTTTTTTAAATGAAACTACATTGGTAATTACCCTTTATGGAATGTTTTTCAAATTGTGTGCTTCTAGAAATATGATATAAGGTATTTTTCACTTATTTATATTTTTGTGGAATAGGTAATAAAAACATATTTTGAAATTACTTACAAAATAGAGGAATCTTACTGGACTTTGGATCACAATTTAGATACTCATATTGGTGGGTATATATTCTTCATCATTTAAAATGGTTCTTAGGTTATGGATTTTAGGTTGGTCGTTACTGTTCTCTATATAGAAGTCGGTAATATTTATTTTATGGTGGTGACTTGAGAGTCACATGGAGATGATGGGTTTTGTCTCCCGAGTGGGTTCAACTAATTCGGATTGTGTGGTGTATCGTCCTCTACAACCAATTTTTTTATTCCTCGTTTTGTTTTATAAAATCTTGTATAAAAATGTTCACCTTTATATAGAAAAATATTTTTGAAAAATATTTTTTTAATGTTTTATTTATTATGAAATGATTGGTTATAATTTATTCTTTATATTTTATTATTTATTATGGAATTATCATCTAATGTAATTAGAAATCATATAGGTTTATGGGTTGCAACCACTGTATATCCTATTGTTTTTTAGGGTGAAATCAATCCCACATGTTCATGTGTGACTTCCTGATGCTTGTCTCCAACCTGGGGTGATTGGGATTGTTCCTCAGGACTTATGGAAGAATGGAGTAGGTGATGACTCAGTTTGAATTGGGCCAATTCATTAAAAATGATATTAGGGGACTATTTTTATTTTGGGGTTGATGGTAAACTAGATTTAGGACTGTTGAAGCTCTAGTGGAGGGTGTGTAAGAGTGCTTGGATAACTCTTCCTTATGGAAGACCTTGAGTTTCCATGGGTGATTAAGATATTCATCTTGATTTTTTAATTTATAGTGGTTTATTATTGTGATATTTTGATGTGATGTGATTCTAATCAGACTTATATGAATACCATGGGAGACGTCTCAAGAAATTCCTAGTTTTAGAGTGAAAATAGAGGCAATATATGGGAACAAATGTAAGAAATACAGTCTTTCAAACCACGTGCATGCCATGTTGACCATTCTGGACAAATTAAAATGGAACTCACATAGTTGGTGCATAGTATAAAAAACCTTGCTTCCAAAACATACACAGTGGAGAAAGTTGGGAATTTTTGTTACTCTCCCCCAGTTTATGATTTTATCCTTTTTTTATGATTGATGATGCTTGATTATGAATAATAAAATGTATCTTTTTGGGTTTTAAATCTTATATGATAAAATTTTAATGTAGTTTTTTGTGCTTTAGTACTTAATTTTGTTTTGAAAACCATGTTTTAGGTATTAGAGTAACTTTTTTAAAATGTTTTTTAACTCCATCATAAGTGATATAAGTGGATGAAATAGATTTTAGGTTACAATGTATTTACAAAAAATAATTCCATGGGTTTTAATCTTGGATGAATTATTGGAAACGTTTTGGAATGGTTTTAATTTTATTAGATTGAGTTTATTTATTAAAATGTGAATGATTTTTGGTGTGTTTGTTTTAAAGGGGGAAATTGGGTTTCAGTAAATGTGATCCTTTTTATTTGGGGATTGAAATTTTTAATGTTTTTAAAAAAGAAACTTGAAAGGTATTTTTATAAACCCTTGTGGTGTTTTGAAATGGGAAGGATGAATTTATTGGAACTTTTAAAAAGAATTTATTAATGATGTTTTTTGATATATCCTTATATGATTTGAGATTTTGTATCCTTTTTTTTGTAACTTGGTATTGTTTCATTAAATTTTTTTCTTTTTATGATTTTTTATAATAAGACCCCAAAAAATTAATTGAAAATTCATGAAGATAATATCTTGGGTAATCATTCTAGTGATAAAAATGTTGTCTTCTAAGTTTTTGAATCTACCAAGAATCTTGATAGAGTGGTAGGTCCATGTTCTTCTTAGCTTGTTTATCATGTGTGATAGTTTTTAAATTGGCATAATCTAGTGTTTTTTGGTGACAAAAGACCCTAATAAGTGATAAAGTCATCATATAAGATCAAATAGATATTAAAGTTTCTAAGAACTAACAAATACTAGAGGGTGATATGAAATACTCCTTTGTTTTATGGATTAGGTATGACTGGTGAAATATCACCATCCATGAATAGTTGTTTGATGAAATGTATTAGGGATGTCTCAAGGCCACTTTAATCCAGTGATTTTATCCTAAAAAAGTAATAATTTTCAAGGTGATGGAATTATTGAGCATCCATTATGGTGATACGTCAGTGAAAGGCTACATTGAATGTTTCACTGGACTGGTTTATTTTTCTCCTGATTTGGTTGTTGATGATTCAAAGAAGGATTGATTCTTTTCGAGAGGCCTCCAACTTGGTCTTAGTTCAATGGTGTTTTAGTCTTGCATGACTAACTTTATTGATCTTATTTATAATTACATCATCATTGATTCTTTTTTGATAGGGAAACCAGTAGCATGTGTTGTTGTGACTCCGTATAGTGTTAATAAAAGTGATCCAGCTAGTGGAAAGAAGAAGCTAATTGTGTTCTTCCAGTTTGGTAATTATGATCATGTTAGAATCTCTATTCGAAAAAATATAAAGTCCAATAATCATTATGGCCACCTAAGTCACATTCAGAGAGTTTTTAGCTGAATGAATGTCATAAGAAGAAGTCTCATACCTAAATTTGATCCAAGCGGTGGTTTGTGGTATTAATTCGATAGGATATTCAAAAGTTATTTTTTAGTATTGAGAATGCAATATTTTTAGCATATATTTTTATAGTCTTTTTTATATCAATTTTGTATGTGTTGTATCTTTTATTGTAATGGATGATAGATATTTTAGATCATTTTATTATTCCTTTGGGATGTTTGTGCCTTTATATATTTATGATTCATTTTTTTGGTTCTTGTTATCATTTTTCATAGTATAGACCATGGTTTGTGGAGTTTTGGATGGATTATAGGGTAATGGATTGGTTTTGGTCTATGGTAGTGGAAATGATATTTTTTGTTGGTTAGAACATGAGATCTATCGAGTTTGGGTTTTCTTTTGGGATCACTGAGAGTGGGTGTTCCATGAGCATAGCCCTGAGTTACCCTTTTTGTTGTTTCATGACCCAAAGCTAGAGTCATGTCATTCTTGGTTGATGCATGATCATGTTTGGGGTGTTTCTATAGTTTTTTAGAGTGTTTTATCATGGTAATCTGGACTAATGAACTTTTTAGGTGATTCTTGATGATGTTCTCTCTTATGGTGTTTTGAGGTGGTTGTTTATGTTTGGAAGGATATTACTTCTTCCTCTAGTGAGTAGTGGGGGCATGTCTTCTTGGCGATGATCATTATTTTGGGTGTGTCCATCTATGCTTTCACCATTTTATATTATTTTTAAATGGTGGGAATATCTTTAGTTGGTCTATGTGTGTTTCCATTGTTTATGGGAGTTTCTTTTCAGGATGTTTTGGTCGGTACATGTCATTGTTTGTATCTCATGTGACCTTATATTTTCTAGTGGTGTTAGTATTTTTTTCCTTTGTTATAGTTTGGGAATTTTAAAGAAATTGTAGGTTATGATATCTATGTTTTTTGGGGTTCTTGAGTTCAAAGTAGACCATAGGAGTGGTTATCACAATTCATCGTTTTGTAAGGTATCTTCTTTTATAATTCATAGTGATTTTATGGTTGGTATAACATAAAATATTTTGAGTAGGTTTCCATAGGAGTGGAATACTCATGTCCTGTGTTATTGGTTTTACATCTAAGAAGTTTGTCTCATGGTTGGAACCTTTCTCACTAGGAGTTGGACATGACCTTTACTTTGAACTAAGTTGCCGGTGAATTTATGAGGGAAGAAATTGGAATGGTGGGGAGATTTAAAACACCACAAAATTCTATTTTATTATTTATATTTTTATATTTAATTTCTCCCTTGAGTTTGGGGTTTCATGAGGTTAAATTTTGGAGTTTTTGAAAATTTCTAGGGCCACACATTTAGCTTCATGGTTTGGGAAACTATGTAAAGGAAACTGTGTTCCACTTGTAGTTTTGGGTAGTAGAAATCACACGGTCACCATAAGGTTTGGTAAACCATGTGAGTAAGATGTGTGAATTTGGTAATTATAGATAGAGTTGATCGCATGGTTTGGTAAACAATGTGAGAAAACTATTTTACCTACTCAGGTTTTTGAATTTTAGTATTTTCTCCTTATTTCTATTTGAGGCTTCTCTCACTATCCACTCATTCAGATTCCTTTAACCTAAGTGCCCTAAAAGGGATAATATCATCCTTAAAATCCCATCCATGTTGGTTTATTAGTGATTTCTAGATGTGATCTCATCCAGATCAAAGGGTTATGGAAACTCCTTCCTTCTCTTGCTAGTTTCTTTAATTTTCCTCAATCCTCTCAAAACCTAGTGGCCATGGGTGGATGATTTTTTCTTGGTTTATTCTAATTAGTGATTTTGGTTTATTAGGGTTGTGATCCATCTCTTAAGGCATTTTTTGATGTTTTTTTATCAAAGGTGACATGGATCCTCTGTTGTGGCTATGTTTTTTCATGCCATTTCCTTTTATCAAAGAGTTCATCTGTTTTTTGATTCATTAAAAGTGTTTTTGAACTATATTAGTGGTGTATATGATATATAGTTTTTTTTCTATCAAATACACTCCATGTTTTTTTGTTTTTTCCTTAAAAATAAATGGGTAAATTGATTAGTTTAAAAAAATTTGTTTTCAAATGATTTTTTGCATTCAAGGAATTTAATAGAATATAATTAATGGTTTTATTCATGAAAAATGATTGGTTCATGGTGATTTAGGATAATTCAAATATTTAAAGTGTAGTTTTTCATTTTTAAAGGAATTATTTATTTTGAAAATAGGTGTGTGTTTCATGTTTATTTTGTTGTTTTGGATGAATCCTTTGTTTTATTTGTCTTGTTGATGCGTTGACATAATTTTTGTATTTTCCATAATTTACATTTTTTAAAAGAGATTTTGAAAGACAATTTCCAAAGTTTTTACTTTTAATGTGTTTGGGTGTTATGTGTGATTTCTCTTAGATTTTTTTTGTGATAAATGGTTTTAAAATGTATTTACAAATAATATCATTTATATATGTAAATAGATGACCTAGTTGGAACCTAGTGTGATGTAGTTTTATTAATTGATTATTTTGATCCTAGTCGAGCCTTATTATTACCCAATTTTTATTCTTATGAGAATGTATTAATAATTACATGAATTATGATTCATTGTTATGTAGTTTGGTTTGGGGGGATTTTTATTTAAGCGGGTGTGTGTGAGGTGGAAATTATATTATTGTAGTGATTTATTTCCTCTAGACGATGTGATTATCATGAGATTGACATTTGGCTTTATAACAATCCACCTCTATTAGCTATGACAGGAGGAACCCTAGGAAATTAAGTGGGGATCCAAGGGACACTGGAAATGATAGTTGAGATTCACACTGTATAGTATCCCCTAATAGAATTTTATGAATTGGTTAGGGGGTTTTTAATGATGGGACTAGTTAGAGTAATTTGTGGGATGGGTTGTGTGACTGTTAACCTACCAACAATTGTTTTTTTTGCATATCATGTACTTTGAATATTATTACCATGGTTGTTTCCTCATGATATGTTATGATTATTTATTTTGTATGGTCATGTGAGTTTCTTATTTCTTATTTTCATCATACTTTGATATATTTGATATTTTTGATTGAGTATTATTATTGTAAGGTTTTCATTATTTTATCATTTGATTATGAATCTTTATGGACTTTAATTTTATTTTTTTTCAATTATCTTAAACTCATATTGAGTGGTGTGTGTTTGTTAAAGTTTTAAAATGAAAAAAGAGGTTGTTTATTTAAATTCAACTCTTATGAAATGTTTATTCTAAAGAAATATTAAACCATGTGAGGGTTTATTTTCAAAAGGGATGTTTTAAATAAAAATAGTAGGTTTAACCTATTTATTTTTAAAATTTAAGTTATTTTAGAAGGAAATTGTTGTTTTTTTAAAATGGAATTACCTTGGTAAGTACTCTTTGTGGAATGTTTTGTAAATGGCGTGTTTTGAGAAAGATGATATAAGGTAATGTTCTTTGATTTCCATTTTTGTTGAAAAGGAAATAAAAACTTATTTTTCTATTAGTTTACAATTAGTGGATGTGGTTTCACTATAAAAGTAATGTAATGGACTAATGGTGGTATCCTTCTAGCCTTTATCTCACACCCTATATACTCACATTGGTGGGTATGTAGTCTTCATGTTTTATATAGGTTCTCAAGTTATGGATTGCAAGTTGGTTTCTACCACTATCAATGAGGATGTATGGGATCTTTGAGTTGTAGTGGTGACTTGAGAGTTACTTGTAAATGTTTTAGTTTTTCCCCTAGGAAGGTTTGATTGGTTTGGGTCATGTCATGTATCATACTCTATGACATCCTTGTTTTGTTTTAGCCTTTTGTTCCTCTTTTAGGTTTCAAAAGCTTGTATGAAAATGGTCTCCTTTATGTGGAATGATATTTTGGAAAAAACTCATCTTTATTGTTTATCTTTATTATTCCATGTTTGGTTGGTGTTTATTTGTTATATTTTATTATTTATTATGGAATGGGAATCTAATATAAGGACACCTCATATTGAGATCCTGATAAGAACCGTTGTTTATCCTGGTGTTTCTTAAGGCTGAAATCACTCCCACACATGCACTTGTGACACCCTGGTTTTTATTGCCAACCCATGGTGATCAGGAATGCACCTTGAGCCTTGTGGAAGAACATCTCAAGTGATGTGTTAGTTTTATCTAGATCAGTTTGTTACAATATGTAATATCCTCAATCTTTGATGATAATAAACCCTATTTTTTAATAAATTATGAGTGTTTTTATATGAGAATTGTAAATTTTCAATAAAAATCACTTAATAATAAAATTAAAGGATTTACACAAAAGTAATTTTTTAACACTTTGGAATATTCTCTAGGATGTTTTTGGATTTAGGTGCTAAATAGATATGAGATTCTGAGGCTCGTAGAACCTCAGTTTCGATGTAATAAAAATATTAAATATTTATATTGACACGCGCATACAGTTTTACCAAAATAATGGAATATACCCTAAACAATGCATTATATGAACAACCCAAAACCACTTTTAGGTCTGGGTGTAAGGTTTACTCTAGATGCAATATAAAATTCGTGCGCATTAGGCATTTGGTAACATTGCATTTGAGAGTAATTTATTTATTATATTTTATTATATATATATTTTTTAATAATTTAATATCTCTTAAACTATATCTCGTATGAGAAATATGAAACCATCGTTAGGACTGAGATAATGGGTTTACCCAAGGAGTGACATAAAATTTGTGCGTATTTGGAATTTGGTAACATCACACGTGAGAGTAATTTATTTAATATATTTTAATATATTTTAATATATATGTTTCTAAACATTATGAAATATCTCCCAAATGATGTCTCATATGAGAAATATGAGACCATCATTAGGTTCGAGATGAGGGGTTTACCTTAGGTGTGATATTACATTTTTTTTGCATCCGGTGTCAGGTTAGATCGCATATATGGTTATGTTATTTAATATTTATTATATTATTATTAATTTAATTATTAATTTCCAAGTTACTATTCATATCCTCCTTCAATACCTAAAAAATTTCATTGTTTCACGTGGAATTCATTCCCAAATATTTGAAATCATTTTTTTTTATATTAAATTATTAGTGCCATAAATGGGTTAAATTACTCTCTGAAATATATTTTTGGTTAAATATCATATTAAATGGTGTTTTCTTAAATTTTGGCGATGCACACATTTGGAGATTTTTTAAATATTTGAATCCTTCATTCTTCTTAGTTGGATTTACCCATCTAGTCTAAGATACCTTAAAACTACTTTGACGTGTTAGCGAATCTATCAATACAACACTGGTTTCCCCTTCTTGGATAAGGTGCACTACACCTCCTATGTTCTGTGCTTGAGGTTGAAGAAGAAGGATTATTATTTTTATTATTATTTAATTTTTTAATTTAATTTTTTTCCTCTTAGAAAATATGGGGAAAAATTGAACAATAAAACAAAAAATCACAGTTTTTTATCAAAATATAATTTTGGTTTAATAAAAAAGTGGTTTAATTTAAATAATTTGATAAGACCTAAAATTATCAAGGGAAATTCCACAAATTTATATGGATAATTTATAAAAAAAATATCAATGGATAATTTATTAGAAATTATAATATGATACTTTTAAACAATTTTCAAAAGATAAATATTCCTTGAGATTATCAAAATATAATGATATAGAATTATCAAATGATAATTTATAAAAAATTATTATAAGATAATTATCAACAAGTAATTTATGGAAATTATCAAATTATAATTTACTATAAAAGGATAATTTCATGAATTATAAAAATAGAATTGCATGAATTAATAAAAGGTTATTATAATAATTATAAGATTATAGTTTCATTGAATTATCAAGGATCATTAAATGATATTTACAACAAATTATCAGGGGGTAATTTATAAGAAAACATTATAAGTTTTTTTTATAAAAGGATAATAATATCATTTGAACAATGGATAATTTGTGAAAAGTATAAAAATATAATTTGTGAAATTATAAAAATATAATCTATTAAAATTATCTAAATATAATTGTGCGAGATTATCAAAGGATAATAAGAGGGGTTATTAAAAGATAAATTTATAAAATTATGAAAGATAATTTATAGAGAATTATCATAAGATAATTACGAAAGGATAATTTTTTATCAGAGGATAATTATGTAAATTATCAAGGGTAATTATGTTGTTTCATTAAAGAATAATTACAATGAATAAACAAGTATGATTTTGAACTAATCTAGAGGGAGATTTATATTATCACATGTGGTAGTATATATATTCTTAAGGAGAAGATTGCTAACATAGCCATTGTCTGAAATGATAATTTGAAAATTATCTAGGAGAGAGAAATTATTATCGCATGTGATATTTTATTTATTTTGGAAATAAAATAATTTGTTTAGTTCTTGGAGGCCTTGACAAATCTCGAGCATTGGCTAGTAGAAGACTATAATAATAAGGATATAAGTAGGTATTCATGACTGTTGAGGTTTTCACTCTAGCTATCAAACCACATAGGGTGGTTTATCCTTGTTTTTTGTGTTGAAAACTTTGAGTTAGAAAGTTCCTTTCATTTTTAGGCTATTGTTACACATTATTTTCATGGTATGATGATTGTGTTGGAATATTGATATTCATTCTTGACTTGTGATCGCATGTGGGTGTCTGTGTAGCCCATGATATGGTATGATTTGATTCTATGAGATTGATTTGATAACTAGATTCCATGATGATGTTTTATTCACATGTTTATGTATATGATGATGATATATTTCTCATGATGTGTGCTATGGTTTTTATCTTTAAAACTTGTCATTTTTTACTTTACAGGATTGGTATGCATATCCATGACTGGTGACTATAAAGGTACGACATCTCCTTGTGGGGTACACAAATGGAGTTGTGGTGGTGATGGTTGTGGTTCATGATAAAATTGTAACCTGGATTCTACTTGGTGCGTTGAGGATTTTTGAGTAGATGCTGATACTCGATGTCTTGTGGATTTCTAAGTATTACTTGATGCCTTGTGAATTCTCGATAGGTTTTAGATACTTGATTCCTTATGGATTTATGAGTATTACCCAATGAATTTTGGATTCTAGGTAGGTTAGTCACTCTATTTCTTGTGGAATTTAGAGTGATACAACAAAATAATTATGGGTGGTTATGATCTCTTACCAACACAGTATACATATTCTGACATAGAGAAGAAGCAGGTACAGTTAGGGGTTTGTGGAGGCTTGGTCAATGCATGACTTCTTGGTTTTTTATCGTGTGTTTCTGCATTTTATTAATTTTTTTAATTATTGTAATTCATTTGTTATACTTGAGAAAATCAGGTAAGGACACATTGGTGGTATCCTATCGAGTCTTATACCCGCATCCTACTCGAGAATTTCACTGCGCTTATAGATTTCATGAGAGATCTGGAAAATAGAAAGGGCCTTGTGGTGTAGAACTGAGAAGATGAGGATATATATGGTAGTGAGAGAGAGACAAATATAGTGGCCTACATTTTATTTATTATTTTATTTATCATCTTTATTACTCTGGAAAATATTTCCATATTGGGACTTGTTTTATTTATATGGAATTTATTCCATTTATTTACTTATGCATGATTACTCTGATGTTTTGTTATATTATTTATTATTGTTATTGATCCTTTAACATGATACAGAGGGTATTTTCTCCCCATTGGTGGATTTAGACCCCCTATACTGGTCAGAAGCCTCTGATGTACAAGAAGCCACAAATGAGGTCATGTGACAAATTAGACCCAGTGGTTCAGGTTGGGATGTTACAAAATGGTATATGAGCTTCATGATTCACTAACTTATTCCTCTATTTGCCTTGGGATGATATAGGATAGACATGAGCTAGGATAGTTGAGACGCGAGTAGGGGAACCATCACAGTGTCTGACTAGAACTGTACAGTGGACTTCTGAGTTTCCATAAAAGAGAGAATTTATGTTTTACTATTACAGTTGATTAAATTCACCTTGGGTGATTTATGTGACATTTATTTTTGATTTATTATTTATTATATGTTTATTCATCATGACTAGGAATGTAGGTTCACATTCCATGTACAAATAATTATTAGTGTGAAGTATAATAAGACTTTAATAAAATGTCTTGATTTGTGTTCTCTTTTCAGAATAGTTTCTTTGATTCAGTAATATATCTATGTCTTTCTAGGTCGAGTGATATATTTTTATTGATATTTATTATTTAAAATGAGTATGTTGTTGTGTTAGTATATATTTATATATATTTGAAGACTATGAGTAACATGTAGGTACATAAATGAGGGTTAGTGCAAGGTAGGTTATACCTTGGGTTAAGGTTAGACTCCTAGGGGATCCTTGTGTGATCTCATATACTTGTTAAGATTTTTTTCTTCCTAATGTTTTCATTGTTTCAAATATTTGAACTTAAAGACGTTTTAAGGTATAGACAATTGTGGTATCTCAGGATGCTCTCATGCCACCACTTGCGGTTTAGGGGGATGTACCCCAACACACTTCTGTACTAACACAAGTGATTGAGGATGTAGAACCTATTTAGCTAGGACTCTTTAGAATAACGCTTGTCTATTGTGGAGAAACATAAGGGACTATGATTGATTATGATTTGGATTTCTAGCTCCAAAACCCCCCAACATTTCAAGGTACTTGTGGCCCACAAGATACAGATGATTGACTGTACTTTATTGAGAGAATCTTTGAGATAGTCTAGACTCCTGAGAAGGGGTGCATGATCCTAGTGAAATTCATGTTCCAGGGATCCACCGGGAGATGGTGGACTACCATGAGTCAGTTTGGGTGACGAGAGGGTCTAACTTGGTCATCCTTCAAATATCTTTTTCTCAGGAATTATTTTCCCAAAGTGAAGAAGATGGACTGTATCCAAGAGTTCATAGAATTATGATAGGGTTCCAGGACTGTATCTGCATATTCTTTCTAATTTATGGAGTTTCTTCACTTTTCTCCATTAATATCTATGGACGAGGGGAAAAAGGCTTGAAATTTTGAGATACGCCTTCTCCCAAAGCTCAAAAATTAATTTAGGGTATTTTACGTGATGATGTACAAATAAGTATTTCTCAAGGACCTAGAATGTGAGAATGGACTTGAGAAGGATAGGGTAATAGGATTACTTCCATCCCATGTAGGGATAGTGGATGAGATTACTATCATTACTACTGGAGTCTATTTTGGCTATAAGAAGTTGAAGACTAGAGATGTGAATCAACTCACCATCATGTAGGTATAATAGAGTGTAAATTCATTAGCCTATTCAGGAGGTGTTTCATAGTGTTTCAACTATAGAAAGTTCAGACATTATCATAGGTTTTTTATGGTGCCTCAGATAACATGTCAACAGTTCAGAAAGTCAGGGAATCTTAAAAAAAAATCTCTAGGATTTCTAGGAAGAATTATCATAGAGGTATGGGTTAGACATGGGGATATAACTGGGGTTTTTAGTAGCAGACTCATACTTGTCATTCACATAATGGATAGGTAATAGGAGATAATTCTAGTTACATGAATTCTGGGGATCAGACTCCAATAGATGGTGGAGAGGGACTATCCACTGTTTGAGGTATAGTTATGATCACCTCTACTTTATCTACTGCCTTATTCGATATTGGTTCTTTAAATTCTTTTATATATACACAAATAGTTACTTTAATTGACCTACCAGCCAAGTTGAAGTTCCCAGTCAGGATCCAAGTATCACTGAGAGGGAAAGGGGTTGAATCAGTGATATCTTTTTCTTTTTATGTTTCCTGCTTTTTTGAAACAACCTTCACCTATTGTTAAATAATTTCTTCCCTGATGAACACACACAACCACAAGAACACCAGATTTACAAGGTTCACTACTCAACAAGAGTATCTATGTCCTTGGTATGGTACGAAAACAATACAATACCACACAATACTATAGAAAACAATCCTTTGATGTGGAATACAACGAGTAGGATATACTCTTACAATCGTGTGGCATTTTGAAAACAATCCAATAGTGAGTGTGATCCCTCTTAGCACAAATAGGGTAATGTAATGATTTTGTGCTTCTTAATGAACTTTCACAAATCAAATATTTCAAAATAATTCTTCACTTTCCTACCCAGAAGCTGGTAAGAACCTCCTGGTGCAGACAGCTTGTGTGCCACTCCCTACTTTCATGCCTCCCTACTTGCGTTCCACCTACTTGCGCGCATCCCTGCTTGCACGCCACCTGCTTGCGCGCCTCCCTACTTGCACGCCACCTTCTTGTGCGCCTACTCACTACTTGCATGCCACCATTGAGCATAACTCACAACTTGAGTGCCACCCTTGGCTTATACACAACCCACCTCTTGAAAGCACCTCCCTGCTTGTGCACCTCTGGAAACTTGCGCGGGAAAACTTGCGCGACACCCTACTTGCGCGCCTTATAAATAACCCTCATCTTGCACGCCACTTCATCTTGCACGCTACCCTCTGCTACTTGTGCGATCAGAGCACCCTCTACTACTTGCATGATCAGAGCTCTAATTTTCTCTTAAGTGTTGAGAATTAAAAAATGAGGAGGATAGTCGTCTATTTATAGGCATTTTGGTGACTTGCATGCCACATACACTTGCGCATCATTCCTACTTGCGCGCCGCTCCATCATTTGTGCGCCACTCTGTCACTTGCACGCCCTTTCATCACTAGTGCGACACTTTATTTCCTTTTTCATATTTTGATATGATGATGTTGTAATATGACTTGCGCGCAACATACACTTGCACACCACTTATACTTGCGCGCCACACTTGCGCACCACTTATACTTGCGCGCCACACTTGCGCGCCACTTATACTTTCACGCCACTTTTTGACGTGTGATCCAATCTTTAACTTGCATGCCATTTTATTTCCTTTGTCAAATTTTGATGTGATGATGTTGAAATATGAATTGCGCGCCACATATACTTGAGCTCCACACTTGCGCACCGCTTTTGACTTTCACGACACTTTTTTTCCTTTGCCAAAAACACTTCTTTACTCCCTCTATCCTTTATAAGTCTAGCATCACAAGTTCTCCAAACTTATGATATTTGTGAAATACAAATTAGAAAATCATCATCATAGTTTCCAAGTCCTTTACAAAGTGAATTGATTTAGCTTCTTTGACAACAAAAGACAACACTCTGTAATAGAAAACTTTTATTACTTCCTTATCTGTCCAACTTGGTCCCAACAATCTCTCCCTTTGGATTTTGTTGTCAACCATGATTCATAAATCACAAAAACTTTGTAACCTTAAGAAATGGATTAATTATAAAAAATTCTAAGCCTACGTGAGATAACTCATTGTAGGAAACAAGAATTATTGATAGCCAAAACCATTCTGTCCAAGAGCAGTGACTATGAAATCTCATGAGCGTACCTCCTCAACCTTCTTCAGAACATCTTTCAATCTTCTGCCTCAACATTCTTCACTTCATCAACTTTCTTGGAAAACAACATTGTTTCCTACAACCACTCCAACAAACAATTAGAATAGTTCACACACATACATGATGGATTCACAGCTTACCCACAAATCCCCCTTTATGCATGCATCTATAATGATAAATTTATGAAACAATTATACCCCTTGAAAACACTATCCACAAGCAAGATGAGAGTGGGGACAGAAACACATACCTTAAACTTGATGAGAAGGAGGTTGGACACCCATGTTCAACCTCAATTTTGCAAATGGTTCTTTCGGTAAAGGTTTGGTGAATATATCAGCAACTTGGTCAGATGTAAAAACATACTCTAGCCTTAATTCATTATTTGTCACCTAATCTTTGATGAAGTGGTACTTTATATCAATGTGTTTTGAATGATAATATTGTACTGGATTTCTTGTAAGATTGATTTCACTCTGATTATCACAATCCAAGAGCAATGGTAACTTTACTTCAACAAGTAGATCTTCTAGCTGAGTCTTCATCCACATTAGTTGAGTTGCAACAACATACTCAGCTTAAACTGTGCTAAGAGTTACTGAATTCTATTTCTTTGTATTCCAAAAAACACAACTTTTCCCCAAAAAGAAAACTATACCAGATGTGGATCTTCGATCATCAACATTTACTTCCCAATCAACATCATAATACCCAAATATATCAATATTTCCTGAGACATCATACCTAATTCCAAAATTTGTTGTGCCTTTGATGTATTTGAGAATTATTTTTCCAGAAATCAAATCTGATTATTTATGAGCACTCTGAAATATTGCATATAAAGTGACAACATAGATGATGTCGGGTCTTGAGGATATAAAATAGAGCAGACCTCCAATCAGCTTTCGAAACTCTTTCTGATCAACTTCCTTGCCTTCTCTATATTTATACAACTTGGTTCCCACTGAAATAGGTGTGGAAATTGGTTTTCAATTTTCCATGACAAACTTATTCAGAAGTTCCTTATCATACTTTTCTTGAGACAGAAAAACATGATTCTTCTTCTGTGAAATTTGTAGCCCAAGAAAGTACTTCATTTCTCCCAGCATGGACATCTCAAATGAATTCTTCATCTCCTTAGAAAATTTTTCACATGATCTTTCATTATTTCCATCAAATATAATATCATCGACATAAACAATAACGATCAGTGAAAACTCCTGACATTCCTTGATGTAGATATTTTTGTTAACTCTCCCTTTCTTAAAGTTCATATTCTTTAAACAAGTATCAAATTTAAATTACGATGCTCTCGGAGTCTGTTTTATCCCATACAAATCGTTATTCAACCTGCACACCTAACCTTCATCCTTTAAAATAACAAATCCACAAGGTTGATCAATGTAAACTTGCTCGTCAAGGTCACCATTTAAGAATGCATATTTTAAATCCATTTGAAAGATTTTATAACCTCATTTTTCAGAAATAGAAAGAAAGATTCTGATTGTTTCTAATATTTCCACCGGAGCAAAGGTTTCATCAAATTTAATGCCATCAATTTGTGAATACCCTTTTCAAACCAATCTTGCTTTATTTCTTATTAATTTACCTTCTTCATCTAGCTTGTTCTGGAAAACTCACTTTGTACTAATAATGTTCTAGTTGTCCGGCTTGAGTAAAAATTCCCAAGTATCATTCTTCTCTATCTGATCAATCTCTTAATTCATTGCATAAACCCATTCTGGATTCTCAAATGCTTCATTAACATCATTTGGTTTAACTTTAAAATGGAGAGAAGTATGTGATATATCATTCATTATTCTTCTTGTTTGAACCCTCTGATGTTTATCTCTAATAATATTCTGAGCCTCCACTTGTTTCCTCATCCTAGGATGAGTTGTTCGAACTTCATCCTCATCACTTGATATTTCTGAGTCAGATTCCTCTTCACTAGTAGGATTAACACAGTCTGTAGCATTATCATAATAATTAACAAAAGCTTATCTATCCTACGCAACTTCCACATCAACATATGTCTTCTTTTCTTTCTCAAAATTTTCAACAACTTTTACATCTGAAGAATAAATAATTCTTCGTATTTCTTTGTTGATACATCTATATCCTCTTCTTTCTGGAGCATAGCCAAGAAAAATTCCATCATCTTCTCTTTGCTCAAATTTTCTAAGGTTTCAACCTTTATTATTTATAATGCATGGACTATGAAATACTCTTAAATGTTTCAGACTTGGAGTTTTTCCATAGAACATTTCATATGGAGTCATATCTGAGTTTTTCCTATAGAAGCATCGGTTCTGAATATAAATAGCAGTGCTCATGGTTTTCCTCCAATAATAATGAGAAATAATATGTTCAAGCAACATAGTTCTCCCCATTTCCACTAGACTTCGATTATTTCTTTCCGCAACCCCATTTTGTTGAGGTGTGTATGGTGAACTGAACTCATGCCAAATTCCATGTTTCTCAAGGTAAATTTCAAACTCTTCATTCTTATAATCACCACCATTATCAGTTCTCAACTTCTTCACTGAATACTCACATTCATTTTCTACTTTCCTCCTGAAACTCTTAAACATTTTCAGAGCATCTGACTTATGTCTCATGTGCATAACACAAGTAATGCAAGTAAAGTCATCAATGAAAGTAATGAAGTACTTAACTCCATTTGTTGATTACTTTCTCATTGGTCCACATATATCAGAATGTATAAGTTCCAAGGGTTGTTTTGAATGAATTTCAATTCTCTTATGAAAAGATTTTGTAATATTCCCTTTTTCACAAATAGTGCAGCACCAATCTCTTCTTCTTGATAAATCAGGAAAATCTTGGACACTGTCTCACATTGATAACATACACATGTTTCTCTGACACATATGTACCAGCCTTTTATTCCATAATTTATTTTCATCCACCATGCCCATGTAACAAGAATTTTGTACTTCACCAACTTGGAACAAGTTTCCTTTTGTACGTTGGCCTCTAGTAACTATATTTCCATCATTTTCACATTTCACAATGAACCCATATTTTCTGAATATAAATTTTTTTCCCTCATCACAGAGTTGTGAAACACTCAGAAGATTATGTTTTAACCCATCAACATATAATGTTTTCTTAGATTTCATTTTTTCTTTTCCGATGATGGCCGATCCAACACCTTTGATTCTCATAGATTCATCATTTCCAAATGCAATGGTTCCTTCTTTGAAGTCTTTAAAATTCTTCAGCAACTTTAAGTCTCCTGTCATATGATAAGACAAAACACTATCAAGAATCCATGGAAGTTCTCCTTTTGTAGCTTTCAAATAAGTTTTGACAACAAGAGCTTTTTGTTCTTCCTTTTCCTTCACTTTATGTTGTGCTTCCTCTAATTTCCCAGCCAGGTCAATGTGTTCTGGCCATAAAACCATGCACTCTTTCTTTTCAGACTTAATTGACCTATCCCTTTTAGCTTTTAAAAACTCTGGATTTTGAGAATTATTAAGAATGTTTGGTTACTCTGGTAACACACTAAGGCAGCCCTTGGAAAGATGTCCAGGTCGATCACATCTTTCACAAATAGTTTCCAGTGGTTGGAACCAATTCTCAACTTTCACACCAGTCTTCTCAGATATATTCTAAAATTTATTTGGAGACTTTATATTTTGAAAGGACTGACTCCCCCTCAATCCTTATCTTTCAAAACTTGTGGATTAGTTGTAATGTTGTTGGTTGAACCAACACATATTTTCCATGTGTCTGAATCCAACACAATACCAGCAATAACCATAGAAAGAATATTTGCCTCTGAAACTTCTATATTGACCTGATTTGTGAACACGCTTCTCAACAACCTTCTAAATAGAACTATGTTGACCACCAACCTTCATGTTTTCATTTGTAACTCCCTTTCTCGTTTCAGATTTAACAGCACCAGAAGTATTAGAAGTCTTTCTTGACTTGTGATTTTTATGCACTTCTGATTTTTCATCATTGTAGACTTTGACCACATACATGGTCTTTCCAGCCTTGTTCTTATCAAAACAAGTTCTATCTTTCATTTCTACCTTTGAAGGTAACTTTTGTGGATCCTTTTTTGGTTTATTCTTACTAGAAAATTCACCAACTTCTGATATAGAATTTTTGAAACTGATATTCATTTCTTTATATTTATAAAGTTTCTATTGGACAAGTTCCAACTCTTCTTCTTTTGGCTTCAACTTTACTTCAAGATGATCATTGCGATTATTTGTATTCTCAAGAGAATTTTTTAGATCATAAATCTCTTTTTCCATCTTGATTTTCTCATCAGTAAAACCTTATTGATTTTTTAATGTG
The DNA here is from genome assembly GCA_963277665.1 of Viscum album. Lineage (NCBI taxonomy): Eukaryota > Viridiplantae > Streptophyta > Magnoliopsida > Santalales > Viscaceae > Viscum > Viscum album. The sequence continues at coordinate 1,052,314,016 of OY728131.1, read as the reverse complement.
GAATTTTCATTTATCATCTTGTTTTTTCCTTCTCAAGCCTTCTGATCTTCCTCAAGAATTATTTCAACTCTTCTTTTAGATGATATTCAAGTTGAGTTTCTTATTCTTCTGAACCTTTTCTCTCACACTCTTCATTATTTACTACAACAATAAAGGTATTCTCTCTAGGGTTGTCAGCAAATAATTTCTCAGATTCATTTTCACTATCTTTTTCATCTTTATCTTTAGATAAAAATATTATTCTTTTTGATTTGAAGAACTTTTTATCCTTCCCCTTTGGAAAATATTTATCTTTGTCAGCTTGTTTCTTCCACAAACTTCTTGGCCTTCTGTTATCATCATCACTGTATTCTTATTTATTCTTTTGAGGAAAGTTAGCCGCAAAGTGACCAACGACTCCGCACTCAAAACATTTCAAGGGAAGTTTACCCTTGTATTTAATTGTACCTATTTTAACATTCTTAGAAAAACAAGGATAAAATTTCATCAAAATTTTTACGTAACTCATCTTCAGAATCAGATTCACCAGCATCATCTTCAATAAGAGTCTTCTTTTACTTATCTCTCTTTGTAGCCATGAATGAAATTTCTCTATCAGCTTTTGTTTTTCCCTTCATAGTATTCTATATGATCATCTCATAAGTAATGAGAGTGCTATGAAAATCATCCAAAGATAATGTTTTAGGGTCTCTATATTCTAATGAAGATACTTTAGTATGAAACTTGTCAGGAAGAATTCTCAAAATCTTTTCAACAACTGTACAATCCTCAAAATTTTCACCAAGACATCTGATTGCACTGAAAATATCATTTATCCTGGTATAGAAATCCCCAACAGACTCATATTCTCCCATTTTCAAATCTTCATACTTCAGTCTCCAGATTTGTATTCTATCCTTCTTCACTTTTTTATTTCCTTCATAGATGTTCTTTAGTTTATCCCATATTCCTTTGGCTGTAGAAACACATTTCACTCTTAAAAATTCACTCTCAGAAAGAGAGGAGAGTAACACATTTTTATCTCTTCCATCATTCTCAAGGTTCTTCTTATCGATAGGAGTAAGAGGAACCTTGTCATAAATAGTAGGAAATCCATCTGTTGTAGTTTCAAGAACATCATATCAAAGAGACATATGATAAGGTTTCATTCTATCCTTCTAGATGTGATAGTTCTTTCCATCAAAAATCGGAATCCCCTTACTGTTCACCCAATTTAGATTCCCCATCACAACTTCTCTTCAACCACTTCGGAAAAGAATAAACGAAGGGAACCTGTCGCTCTGATACCAATTGAAGTTCCCAGTCAGGATCCAAGTATCACTAATAGGGGGATGGGGCGAATCAGTGATATCTTTTTCTTTTTACATTTCTTGCTTTTTGAAAAAACCTTCACCTCCTGTTAAATTATTTATTCCCTACAAAACACACACAACCACAGAAACACAATATTTACAAGGTTTACTACTCAACAAGAGTAGCTACGTCCTTGGTATGGTACGGAAACAATCTAGTACCACACAGTCCACTAGAAAACAATCCTTTTATGTGGAATATGATGAGTAGAATATACCCTTACACTCATGTAGCACTTTGAAAACAATCCAATGGTGTGTCTGCTCCCTCTTAGCACAAATAGGGTAACGTAATGATTCTTTTCTTCTTAATGAACTTTCAAAAATCAAATCTTTCAAAATAATTCTTCACTTTCCAACCTAAAATATAGTAAGAACCTCCTAGTGCAGACAACTTGTGCACCACTCCCTACTTGCGTTCCTCCCTGCTTACAAACCACCTACGTGGGTGCCTCCCTGCTTGCAAGCCACCTACTTCCACACCTCACTGTTTGCACACCACCTGCTTGTGCGCCTGCTCACTACTTGCGTTCCACCATTGAGCACAACTCACAAATTGCATTCCACCTTTGGCTTATACACAACCCACTTCTTGAAAGAACCTCCCTTCTTGTGCGCCTCTGGAAAATTTCACGACAAAACTTGCGCGACACCCTACTTGCGCGCCTTATAAATAACCCTCAGCTTGCGCGCCACTTCAGCTTGTGCGCTGCCCTCTGCTACTTGCATGATCAGAGCACCCTCTACTAATTGCGCGATCAGAGCTCTAATTTTCTCTTAAGTGTTGAGCATTAAAAAATGAGAAGGCCAGTCATCTATTTATAGGCATTTTGGTGACTTGCGCGTCGCTTCATCACTTTCACTCCCTTACATCACTAGCATGGAACTTTTTTCCTTTTTCATATTTTGATATGATGATGTTGAAATATGACTTGCGCGCAACATACACTTGCGCGCCACACTTGCGTGCCACTTATACTTGCATGCCACTTTTTGACTTGCGTGCCAATATTTAACTTGCGCGCCATTTTATTTCCTTTGTCAAATTTTGAAGTGATGATATTGAAATATGACTTGCGTGCCACATATACTTTCATGCCACACTTGCGCTCCACTTTTGACTTGCGTGACACTTTCTTTCCTTTGACAAAAACAATTCTTTACTCCCTCTATCCTTTATAAGGCTAGCATCACAAGTTCTCCAAACTTATGATATTCATAAAATACAAATCAGTAAAGCATCTTCATAGTTTCAAAGTCCTTTACAATGTGAATTGATTTAGATTCTTTGACAACAAAAGACAAAACTCTATAATAGGAAACTTTTCTTACTTTCTTATCCGTCCAACTTGGTCCCAACACAAGTTAACCTCTCAGTTAGTCCCCCTTGGTTAAACTTTAGGCATGATATTAGACCATCTACAGTGATTCCTAGAGTCTCCTTTAGTCATCACAAGATATTGACATCTATGAGAATTTATGATTCTGGAGATGATGACATTTGATGTGATTCTTGGCATGGAATGACTTCCATATTCCAAGATCAAATTGACTACTATTGGAGATGTGTGACATTTAATTCGCCAAAGGGGGAGAGTTTCATGATAACTATAGAGTGGTAACTAGGAGAAGGAAGAGTGGTTCTAGATTTGAGTCAACATGGGACAATCACAGCCCAGAAGGAGGGATTGTCTCTTTTAGTGGGATCGGTGGAATACCCATCATCTTTTCTACCAGTTGTGGATCTCGTTTAGGATGTATTTCCAAACAACATCATATGAATCTCTCCTGATAGAGAGGTTTATTTGAGTTTGAGATTGTACTAGGTGCACAACCCTTTTCGATACCATCATATCATATAGAACCAACCAAACTTAAGGAGCTCAAGGTAATTCTAAATTACTTGGAGAGGAAGTGATTTATTATACTCCACACTTCACTATGGGGTGAAACTATTTTTTTCCAAGAAGGAAGATGGTAGTCATTAGCTCTGCGATGATTACTAGAAGTTGAATCAAGTGACATTGAAGAACTAATATCCATTTCCTAGGATTGATGACTTTTTTGATCAATTACAGGGAGCTCAATGGTTATACAAGATTCATATATGACAAGGATACCACCTGTTACAATTTAGAGAAGAGGATTTTACAAATATGGTGTTATAGAGTAGGTATGGGTTGTATGAGTACTTGGTGACGTCGTTTGGGATAACGAAAGCATTAAAAGTGTCCATGGGTCTCATTAATAAGATCTTCCACCCTTATGTGGACTAATTTTTCATAGTTTTCATTAAAAACATCCTCATCTACTCACTAAAACCTAAATAGTATATAAGGAATATAGATAAAGTCTCGAGTACACTTCGAGCACACAATATTTATGCTAAGTTTTCAAGGTGTGACTTATTGATACAATATGTGAGATTCCTAGGACATGTGGTGTCTAATATGGGTATATTTGTGGACCCTGATAAATTTGAGGTAGTCATGTTCTAGACACATCCCATAATGTGTTTTAGATCAATATATTCCTGGGTTTAGTAGGGTATTACAGATTATTTATCCAGGATTTCTTCCAACTATTATCACCCATGACAACACTAATGAAGAAGGGAGTAAAATTACAGTGTTCATACCACTGTGAAGAGGCATTCCTTTATATAAAGAGAAGGTTGAAGGTATCCCTAGTACTAATACTCCCTATGTTTTGGGTCGGTTATAAAGTGTACTATGATGCATCTACTATTGTTCTTAGAGATATACTAATTCTGAGAGAGAAGGTAGTAGCCTATGGGCCTCTTTAGAGACAAACTAATGAAAAAAACTACCTTACTCATGAGATGGATCTTGAAACTATGGTCCATGCTATAAAGTGTTGGAGACACTATATCCTCAGTTATAGATTTATTATTCACATAGAACAAAAGAGTCTTTACTCTATATTCACATAGAGGGACCTGAACCCGAGACAGCGGCATTGGGTTTGGTATCTATAGACATTCGAATTTGATTTGGAATATGAACTTGGGAAGGATAATTTTTATAGATGCTCTTAGATATAATACACGAGATGAGCAAGAAGTTAGTGAGAAGAATTTAAAAGAGCAGTGTAACTTGATGAACTTGTTGGCTGACTTGAGTGTAGATGATTTTTAGAATCATAGATCTATGACTTGTACCCCTTTGGTGATCACGTCATCACTTGTGGATAAGGTGAAGGCTTATCAATGACACTTGATATATTTATACATCATCTAATATAACAAGAATAATCATATATTGATGTAATATATTAATCTCTAAAACCAAATTAAAAGTTCAACATAAACCATTTCATAAATAGTGAACCTTTCCAAAAGATTGTGATCCAACACTTTATAAAGATGGTCACTGGATTTCCAAAATAAACTTATCATTATCCTTTAATCAACATGAAGAATCTCAAAATTTTCACTTTCCAAACATATGAATAAATTCATCATGTATCCTCTTGAAATATGGTAATAACTTGAATCACCAGAAAATCTTATTGGGAACATGCATTCTTACTTATTACTTAAGTAAGACATATGTTATTGGATACTTTACTTAAATACAAAAGAGTTTTAAACTCCATCAATGATATCATAGACCACTTGTCGAAATGTCTTTAATCAGTTCCATGATATTCATCACTTTTAAAATCAATCGTTTCTTCATCATTATCTCAACATCAAGAACATATTAAGGGTTTCTTTCCCTTAATCATGTGTTTTACTAAATTTTTATCTTTCTACTAAATAACTTTTCTTGGTACCATTCACTATATGATCTCAAATACTTAACAAAAAAGTACTACAGTACAATCCTCATATATTTTATAATTATTATAACAAGTACATCACTGATTAAATATTCAAATGACATAGTTCTTGATTACAAGTGCATAAAAACATTGATTATTCCACTTCATCCTTAAGACATTAACAAGGCTACCTCATACAAATAATTAATACCTATTTCCTTTCACATTTCACCAATAGTCTCATCATCATAAACAATATTTCCATTACTCATACCACCTTGATGATTCTATTCATGATATTTCCACTTGGAACATTGATTTGCATAATGACCATTAATTCCACAATTAAAGAATTTACCATTTGATGATTTCTTAGAGAGGGGAATATTACCATCCATTGCATCAATAAAACTCTTAATTTTTTTTTATTTACAGTTACTTTATTTTTGTCCTTGTTTTCCATAGTCAAAACATCTTCTTAATCCTCTAAGAAATTCACTTGGGTGATTCATTCCACATTATTAAAATAGAGGAAACTGAATCTTCTTTCCTCTATGGTCTCCATTACCCAAAATCTTAGTGAAATCCTTCTTTATCTTCCTTGGTGAGTTAAAGAGTTGGTTAAGGTACATGTTGTTAATAGTGTTCTGTGAAAGCTGATTAGGCATGATCACCGGATCCTTCACTCCAATAATCATTACATTTAACCTATCATCAGTAAATTGTCCATCACATTCAATGTTAACCTAGTTCCTACTGGTTCCCATCATTTACTAAAACCAAAAAGCATAGTGTGACTAAAACTTATCAAAATAGAAAACCACATAGTCCTAAAAATGTTCTTATAGTATTACTAAATCATGTCTCCTACTTCTTTAATCTATGATACTATAGATTTATCCTAGGTTTTTCATAGTAATATAATACTTAAATACTTATTGATGGTTCGTAAGTAAGATGCACATTATCCTAATCGTATCCCCTAGGAGTGTCAAACCAGGTGCACAATTAGTCATATTTTCATGTACCATGTTATCCTGAGTCATGCTCGAGACACCTTTTTGGAGTTGTTACCCCTAGTTAAATCTATTCCCAAACCACATCCATTTTTAGTATCAAGTAAGGGATGTATTTATAAGAATACCCATATAATAATTACTTTACCAAAAATCTAGGATGTTATTTTATACTTATCCTCAATGACTATTTTATGGTTGTGATCCCTAATTTAAATTTTATAAATCTAGTTTCCAAAGTTACTGCTCAACTTCATTTGATACCAACTGTAATGACCCAACCACAGAATCCTAAATCCAATGCATTATCTTATTACATTAGAATGATTAAAAGTAATAAAATCCTAAATTAATGATTAGTTTAGTAGTCTTGGAAATCCATATTACATACATGATACCCATAATACATTGGTAAATAAAAAATAAAACAAGATAAATATATAAATGAAATAAACAACATTTTTTAAAACTTATTCAAAGTTTTATTCTTCACAATATTGGGAAAGGAACCATAATAAGGGTGAGCTCAAATGATCAGTAAGGGTAAGTATAACATAAGAAATAATGAATCAATATAAATAAATTAACATGGAAAGATAGATAAATTATAACATGTTCTATTCAAATAACTAGAAAAGACAAAATCAAAATGGCAATATAAGAATCTGAAACACATGCCATTTAATCAACAAATTGAGAATAGAATATATCCATAGATATATCGATGAAAAATATCATAGATAAATAATAATTGAAATATCTATAAATTAAATAAATATTGATGAATATCTATAACATACCACTAAGGCTTTGTGCCAATGATCTAATACTTTCAAGGCTTCATGCCAAGAATCTAATACCTTAAAGGATTTATTCCAAGAAACCAATACCATCAAAGATTCATGCTAAGAATCTAATACTTTCTGGGACTCATGATAATAATCTAATACTTTTGAGGATTAATTCCAAGAATCTAATCATTTCAAGGATTCATTCCAAGAATCTAATACTTTCAAGGCTTCATTTTAAGAATCTAATACATTCAAAGTGAACACTATATGAAAAATGGTATATGATTTAGGAAACACTAAATACTGTTTTATGAGAATATGGATATTCAAGTAAATTTCCAATGAAAAATGATTAAAATAAAGATATTGTTTCAGGATAAATTTAACAATAACAAAATGAAGCGAGATTTTGAAGATAATCATTAAGAACATTGTTGAAGAGAATAACATTTAAACATTACAAAGTGTCCCATGTCACTTTGAAAAATTTAAATAATAATACCCATGAATGACATTAAATGAAACTTATAATATCATAAAAATAAGTATATTCATGATATTATTTTTCAAAGGTTATTATATACACTATATAAAAGTGAGTTGGTGCGTAACAACAAATAAGTCTCAATGAAATGTAAATTGAGAAAAAATCCCGTACTATATGAGTAGATTTTGGATAATAGGATACATGAAAGAGTAATAATAAATTGAAACATTTAATATCATGAAATTAATTTAAGTAATTATATAATATATTAAAATGGGTAGTAGATACACCTCCCAAAATAATTAAGTTTTGTAAATGGTGTATGCCTCACAGAAAGAAAAGCGAGACAAGAATCCCTTACCTTAACCATCCTTTTGTTGGGTGGTATTTGTCCTTTTTTATATTGGTTTAAAATATGTTAATAAATTATAACAAACCATACTCATGTTTATAATATCATATATTAATTCCTTATAATATTTTATTACCCATTTGTTAACACTCTTTCATTATTTTAACTACTTAAGATGTTAATTGCCTAGTTTTCTAAAGTATGTTTTGAATTTTATTTTAATTTTTCTGTTAAATAAATCATTATTTAATCATATCTATAATTTAAAACATGATTTAATTATCATATATATTCATTAAATATTCATTTTGGATAATCTATAATGTTTTGAGATAAGAAATGAAATGCATCATTCATAGAGACGGCAAGTCGTACGTACGCATGAATGCTACTTTCATTTATTTTTTGTAGTAAAATTAAATGATATATATATATATATATATTATAATACCAATAAAATATCTATTTTATATATGTTACATAGGTTTATTAATATCATCCTTTATACATTACTTGTATGGAATGAACTAGTCACATCGCTTTGATGGGGCGGTAGTCCACACTTCCTCAAACGAAATTATCATATTTACACAAGATGGAAATCATAAAGGTATGTTATAAATAAAAATTAAAGAAGAGTATACATTATAGATATCATATATATCACATATAAATAGATATTACATCATAATTTCCACCATGATAAGTGGTAAAGGAAAAATAAACAATCATCATTTTGTGAGGCAATAGTTCACCGTACACAGAAATAGTATGTTCATTATCCATTATATGGAGGTGTGTGTAAGTGTAGGGTAAACCCTTATAATAAAATAATATCAGTATATTTAGGATACTATAGTTGTTACACAATCATAGAATAAGGATATTTTAGGGTGTGGAGCATGGAAATAAGTCTAGAGAGCTTGAGAGAAGACGTTACCTCTTAATTGGGTAAAACGTTTTGGTTTGTAACAAAGGAATTCATTAGGTGGATTTATGCCCAAATATATTGTTGGTCAGAGTAGGGAATTCAAGAGGGGAGGAGAAATGAGTTCCTATAAATATTTCTATTAAAAACTTTATTTGAAGGTCCCCCAATTTGAAAAAAGAGTACATTTAATCAAAGTAGTGAATTTATAATAGTCTGAATGTTCGAATAGTTTCTTAAAAGGTTAATTAATTCAAAATTATTACAATATGAAATATTGGTATAACTTTTGAAACTAGTCTACTAAAACGAAATAGTTATAAATACTATCCAATACTAACTATCAAAGTAGAACTTACTTTTCTGAAATATGAATTAAAACAGAGTAAAACTAAATTTGAAAACACAACGGATTAAAAAAACAGGTTCAGTATCAATCCAAGGCCTAATCCACTCCCCTTGGTGATCACCTACCACCAATTAAAATATATATATAGCTTTGATCCACAACCTGGATCGGGTTTTACACAACAGTACAAAATACTGTTTAGGTCACTTGACCTCTACCACAATTCTCCATGGGAAATATAATAGCCTGGTCACACATGACCTCTTCCATAGTTATACATGGGAGAAACAAGGTTTAAAAATATTTTTATCTGAGGATATCTTGTATCCTCCTGTTCAATACAAGAGGCAGTGTATTTTTTTATTACAAACACACACAATGCTCGAAAGATTTAATAAAATAGTACACAATAGAGAAGAATATAGTAAGAAGGGATTAGAAATGCTCTGAGTGTTGTTCTATGCTGCTTTGGAATTCTAAGATGTAGCAAATTTGATGTTCTGGTCCTTTTCTGGAAGCAGACTCAGAAATAGAGTATTGTGAGTTCAGTGTTCTGATTTCAATTCATTGAGAAGCTCTTCTTCTCTTATATTTGTTGTTATTGCAAGGATGTTCAAATATTTAATCTACAAAAATACTGCTAGTATGGAAAATGAGATTTCTTCGCGTGTTCTTCTGTGTGTTCTTTCATGCATGTGTATTTTCTCTAATGTCTCTTTCCAGTTTCCACACATCACTTCTGGTATATCTTTTTTCTCAAGTTCCACCTTGTATTTTATCTTTGGGTGTTTGTGTTATGTACAACAAGTAACACAATATCTTCACCTAATATCTCATACTTTTAGGTGTCATGTTTAAAAAATATTATTAATTATGTTTGTGTCATTAAATGACTCAAATATAACCATTAGAATCAAATTTTAAATTTAATTGAAAAAGATAGAAAATTTGTTTAAGAATGATGTCACAGTTGATGGAGAGATAGAATTGGTGCCATAGTCATAGTGAGTCTGAATCAGTTCCATAGTAAATAACGACATCCTTCGTAAGTTCGAGAACTGGTATCATAATTACAATGTTTGTCCCTTTGCAATTTTTGGAACCGGTAGCATGGTTATAGTGTCAGGGAAACAATGTATCAGGTAACAATGTCTATCCCTTTGTCAAAATTATGAGTGGTGTCTTGTAAATAGTATAAAGAAAATGGTGTCAGGTACTTTGTGAAATCTAGAACCGGTAGCAAGGTTACTATATCATGGGAATGGTGTCAAATACATAGTTGATTTCCAAACTAAACTGTGAGATAGTTTGATCATAGAAATGTTGTCTCATACTTAGTCAAATATATTCTATCTGTCTTAAGAAGTAATACTCACAGAATGAATTAATGTTAATCATAATCATAACAGAACATAGTAGAATAAGAGTAATCATGATTTATAAGAATTAAACATGATTTCCATGATTTATATGATTTGGGATTTACATGAACTACTTGATTTGTGAGCATTAAAACAAGAGGAGTCTAATAATCTCCCCCTTTTTGATGATCACAAATCATGGAATTTACAATCCATATATTTTATTATGAAATCAAGGTATTAGAGAATATATGATTCAAGATAAATGCCTAAAATCAAGTTCTTATTTTCCCCTTTTTATCACAAATTCATTATCTTCTCCCCCTTTAGGATTATGAAAAAAAGAATAAGAGAAAGTAAAAGCAAATGCCAAAGGAAAATAACAAGGGAATAAAAGAGAGAGAAAACCCTTCATTGAATAAAGTGAGAGAGTAATGTTACAATCACCAAAAAAAATCACAGCCCTATAAAAAATAGTCTTCACATATCATCGGATTCGAAAAACTTCTATTGATCTGAGTTAGAGGTAATAATAGTATAATCAAGAGGTGTAGACGTGGAGGTGGTAGAAGCAGTAAAAAGGGAAGTAAATTGAACTCCTTCAATTATATAAGGGGTAAGGTTTGTTCTGGTGGAATACCAAGAAAACAGTTTCTCAATAATAACAGGTCTGATATAGATCAGAGCATAAGAGATAGACATAGTGATAAGAGTAAAAGAAGTGAAATAAAAAGGATTGGTAGAAGGAATCAGGCCAGGTCTCAAAGGAGCTACAGAAGGAGCCATGATGGTTGTGCTTTGACATACAGATAAGGCTTCAACAGATTAATAAATTTATGATGAATTCACCACCATACTACATGACCTTCTCAAAATCATCTTTATTTTCCATTAATTTCTCTAGAGTAGGTGTTAAGTACCTTAACTTCTGAACTTGATCCTTGAAATCTTGAGTTACAAGAGGTAGCCTTAGATTCTTTACATGATACTTGAAATTATTGTTTAACTCATGCTTGGAATATATTCTCTTGAAGTAGTAATACACTTTCTTAGATATTTCTTCTTGAGAATCAGTGGAAAGTTTGGAGTGAACTCCTACCAAGTTAAGCACATTGTCACCATTATTGAAAACTATATCTTGATGTTCCTTATAAAAACCTTCAATAAAAGACTAAAACTATTCCTTAATTACAGATTTGACCATGTCACTATCCAAGGGATGAGATGGCTGAGCAGAATCAGATGGAGTAGAAAAATTTTATGTGAGAGTTTTAAGCTGATTTATAATAGTTTGTAAACATCCCTTATGTTCATCGGTTAGAGTATTGAGTCCAGAGACAAGCCCACACATCTCATTTTCTATTTTGATGTTGTTCTCATCCAACTTTTCATATATATTAATCATGTTTGGTTGAATTAGAGACACAACCTTGTGTGGAATCTTATCAGCATCATCCTCACTAATATGAGAAAAAAATCTTGAATATCTTTTAAGTCTTTATTAATTTCTTCAACTATAGATTTTAGATATTTCACCACATCACTCAACTACTTGTTCTCAATCCAGACTTCCTGAATTTGATAAAGCATCATGGGTTGGATCTGATATATGATTTTATCCTGAATAAAACCATCATATATTTTACTGAGATTGGTCACAGGGGTAGGCTGTGACTTCATGAGATTTTCAAAACAAGACAACAAAGTTTCTCCAAACACTTTCAATTCATCATGACTTACATAACTAGGAGTTTCTTGAACAGGTTCAGGAGCAGGAACCGAAACGTGTTCTGGTTCCTTAAAAGGAAAAACATCAGAGATCAGTTTTAGCTAAAACATAGTTGAAATATCTAATACCTGAACTGAGATTCCTTGAGACTCATTAAAATCAAAACACCTTAGAAACCTGTACCGGGTATCCCCAGAACTTGATTCATCAGGATTTGGAACTTCAATCTATTCCAAGTTGAGGTTTTTCTCCCCCTCAACAGATTAATATCTTTGAGAACTGGGATACTCAATCTTGTGACCAGCTTCTACATCCTATTCTCTATCAGATTGAGCCATACCTCAAGCTAATTGAAAGGATTTCTCCATTATTTCTTCATCATATAAAATCACTTCTATTTATACACGTTCTTTCTCTGTCTGTTTCTCAGTATCTACATGCTCTTCCATAGAAGAATTTTCTTCCTCAATAACAAATTTTCATTTATTAATAGATTCACCTCCTTTTATAACATTTTATTCACCTTTAGAGAAAGGATATTCTCTAGAAGGAACATCCCGAGGTTCATGAGATTCTTCCATAATTGTTTCACCTTCATCAACACATTTTTCTCCTTTATGTGTATCAACATCTATTCCTTCATCTGAGTATTCCACAAGCTCATCTAACTCCAAACCAGGGTTAGTGGCAATCTTATGTCTATAAGGGTACTCGAAAGTATTAACAAACTCATATAATTTTTCATTATCTTCAACCCATGACATCTTTCATGGATTCCAACTGATCTTCATTCATCTACAAGTATCCTTAGATATAAAAAAATCATAATACTCAACCACCTTTTAATTCTTACCAACCACACTTTTGGATAGTATCATAGAATAAATCAACCTCAAATAAAATATAGAAGTTTAATTTAAGGTTGTCTTGATCATGTCATAGATGTGATGAATAATATACTTTCAAAAATTAATCTTGTAACCATTATTCAAAATATGTATCAAAAAAATATTGATACTTGAGAGTAGAAAATTCTCCTTTACTTGGACATATTATGTGCTGAATAAACTTAAACAACATCTTAGTCTCTCCATCCAGTTCAGCAAAAATATGCCTTCTTTTCTTTTTGTTTCCAGTCAACTCACTGAAGGCTTCTTCTAAGATAAATATGTCACTTAGAAAAGGATGACCTCTCTGATATTCCTAAAAAATTCCTTCATATGGTATTTCTAAGTAGGCATCACACAACCTCTTTGAAAAGGTGAATCTCTGTCCATTCACCCAGCTTCTAACCATAAAATCATCCTTAGAGTTGAAAGAGAACTGAACATAATAATAAAATTCAAAAACTATCTTTGAATAGATAGATCTCTTCTCTTTTGTAAACCACTCTAACCACCATTATTGTTCCAATACTTTCAGAACAAGCTACTTACTTGACAAAATCCACTTCGTACAAATTTAATTTTCTAGAATGAATTTACGATCCTCAAGACATGGGTTTAGCGGTTTCTTGGGCATGGTAATCAGAGTCTTTTTCTATTTCTTTGAATACCGATGATTTATAGGAGATTATGAAGATGTAAAATTCATCCTGAGCATTCAAAACAAGCTCAAAAAAGAGGATGATTTCAAGAGTAAATATATTAGCTTCAGGAGTAGAGAGTACATGTGAAGAGAGAAGTGAAAAGATGGTTTTCTACCATTTAGGGAGTTCAAAAATCGCAAAACAAAATCGCGGTATATAAGAAATAAAATAATCAATTAAATGATATATAAAAAAATATTAAAAAAAAGGAAAAAGAAAGAGTCATATCAGTGAGACCGAAACAAGAAATCACAGTGTCAATAAAGCGGTGTGACTCTAAATGGTGCAACCATAACTAATGAGACAAAAAATAAGAGATAGTAAGCTGAGAGACAATAACTGAGAGATAGTAACTATGTGATAAGAAACATAAGACTGTAAAACTGAGATAGTAAACTGGTCACTCAAAAATTATCATTCCCAATTCATGTATGATGTAACTCATCTTTTCCTAATTTAATGGCTTAGTGAAAATGTGAGTAAGCTGATATTAAATACCAATGAATTCCAATGTAAAATCATCTTTTTGATTATGATCTCTCAAAAAGTGATGTCTTATATCAATATGTTTTATTATTCATTGAGAAACATGATTCTTATAGATGTTAATAGCACTAGTGTTATCATAGTTTATAGGGACATGTCTAAATTTATATCCATAATCTAGAAAAGTGTGTTTCATCCAAAAAATATAAGCACAACAACTACTACAATCTATGTATTCTGCTTCCGTAGTATATACTTCAACATAATTTTGATTTTTACTACACTATGATACTAGTGAATTTCCCAAAATGTGACATGTTCCTGAGGTGTTTTTTTAATCTTACTTACAACCACCAAAATCAGCATCTGAATAGCTAACTAAGTCAAATGATTCTACTCTAGGATAGAAAAGTTTTAAATTGGTAGTATGTTTGAGGTATTTTAAAATCTTTTTTAACAGTAAAAAGACGTGACTCTTTAGGATTTTCTTTAAAATGAGCACACATACAGACACTAAACATAATATCAATCCTACTTGCAGTTAAGTAGAGTAAACTTTAAATCATTCCTATATAAGTGGTTTGATCAATAGATTTACCATTCTCATAAATATTCAACTTATAAGTGGCACTCATTAGCGTATCACTACTTTTAGTATTATCTAAACCAAAACATTTTAGAATATCATTAGTATATTCACTTTGATTTAAAATAATGCCTTCCTTATTTTGAAAGATTTGAAATACAAGAAAGAATTTTAATTCACCCATCAAAATCATTTCAAATTCATCTTTCATCATCTTTAAAAAATAAACACATAAATAATTTTTTAAAGATAAAAAAATAATGTCATCAATATAGATTTTAATAACTAATACCTCTTTATAAATTCTTTTTATAAATAGAGTAGGATCAACTATACCTTTTGTAAAACCTTTGGAAATAAGAAAACCACTTAGTATATCATACCAAGCTCTTGGAGCATGATTAAAACCATGTAAAGATTTTGTTAATTTAAAAACATAATTTGGAAAACGAGGGGTTTTAAAACTAGGGGGTTGTTCAACAAAAACATCCACAACTATATACCCATTTAGGAATGCACTATTCACATCCATTTGATGTAGTTTGAAATTTAGATGTGTTGTATATGAAAGAAAGATTCCAATGTATTCAAGTATAGAAACTAGTGAAAAAGTTTCCTCATATTCAATCCATTTATCTTGACTATAACCTTGAGCAACCAATCTATCTTTGTTTCTTACAATATTACCAGCTTCATCTACTTTATTCCTAAACAACCATTTAGTTCCTGTGGTTAATATGTATTTAGGTCTATCCACAAGTTTCAGACATTATTTCTTTCAAATTGATTAAATTATTCTTGCATATCCATCACCCAAAATTCATCATTGATTACCTCATTAATGTTCTTAGGATCAAGCTATGATAAAAAAGATCGATGTTCAACCTGATTTCTTAGAGAAGCTCTCTTTTGAGTTCCTTTATCTAAATCTCCAAATATAGAATCTAAAGGATGGTTCTTAACGGTTCTAACAGATATAGAAAATATAAGGGCTAGAGATTTTAGATTCTTCAATAAGTTCAGGTTCATTATGGCTAGATTCTGGAGAATTTCTTGTACTGGAAGATTTTATAGATTTCTTGACAGTAGGGTCAAAAGATTTTTCATTCATTCCAGATTTTACATATCATCATCAAGGTTTTCTAGAGAGGTCTTAGGTTCATGTGGATATATTTCATCAAATTTTACATGTATAGATTATTCCACACATTTGGTATTTTTAAATACTCTATAAGCTTTACTAGAGAATGAATAACCTAGGAAAATTACTTCATCACATTTGGATGCAAATTTGTCAAGATTATCCTTAGTATTGAGAATATAAACTTTTCAACCAAAAAAATTAAAGTAATTAAATTTGGGGTTTCTATTATTCCATAACTCATAGGGAGTTTTCTTAAGAATTGGTCTAATTAAGACTTTATTAATAATATAACAAGTTGTATTCATAACTTCATCCCAAAAGTAGATAGTTAGGTTATATTCATTAATCACGGTTCTAGTTATTTCTTATAAGGTTCTATTTATTCTTTCTACAACACCATTTTTTTTAGGCGTCCTAAGGGCATATAATTTATGAATATAGCCATTTTGTGAGAAAAAAGATTCAAATTCTTGGTTTTAAAACTCACGACCATGGTCACTTCTTAAGGATTTAATTATAAAACCACTTAGTTTTTCTAATATTATAGCATACTTGGTAAAATGAGAACAAGCTTCACTTTTGTTAGATAAGAAAAAGGTCCAAGTATATCTGGAATAGTCATCTACAAGAACATATAAATAGTGCTTCCCATTAAGACTTGAAACTCTGGATGGTCCGAACCAGTCCATGTGAAAAAAATTGAGAGGTTGAGAATCTGAAGCTTCTTTCTTAAGTTTAAAAGATTTTTTGTGTTGTTTACCCTTTTGATAAGGATTACCAACTTTTTCATTTGGAAACTCAAGTTTAGGTATATCCTTGACTAATAATTTTCTAGTAATATTTCTAAGGGAGTGTATATTTTAGTGTCCTAGTATACTATACCAAATCTGAGACTCTTTGTGAAATACACTTAAGAATGAAACATTTTGAGAAACTAAATAATCTAAGTTAACAACATAAACATTTTCATTTCTAAAAGAAGAAAATATTAATTAATTTTTAGAATTAAAAACATTACAAGCATCATTTTAATATTTAGCATGAAAACCATCATCACAAAATTATGAAATACTAAGCAGATTATATTTTAATCCATCAACAAAAAGTAATTTAGAGATTAAAACTGACTTAGAGTTACCAATTTGGCCAAGGCCAATTATTTTTCCTTTAATATTTTCACTAAAGGTGACATATACACCATTAATATTTATCATATTCTTGAAGCATGAGTAATATCCTATCATGTGTCTTGAACATCCATTATCCAAGTACCACAGAAATTTACATGATCTCTTGAAACATAATTCCTATAAAATAATTAAGCAAAAGACTATTTTGGTACACAAATTTGTTTGGGTCTAGTAACATTAGTAATAATAGATTTTGGAACCCATAATTTCTTTTTGGGTTTCCAATACATAGTTTTTAAAGTATTTGAAAAGTAAACTTGGTTTGGTACTGAAAAAGTAGAAGCAGTGTAGAGACCCGAAGCTTGACGTACATGGACATTACATTACTTTTGCGGAATACTTAATACATAACAAAAACATACACACAATGACCGTAACAGTTTAGTGTCTTTGGAAACTCGGAACGCAATCTTCTAATCGTGGTGAAATATCTTCAACATCTCCCATAAAGATCTTCCCCTTTTGGTTTTTTTACCTAAAACCATTATTTAAATCTTGGGGAAACGAAAACATATAAAGGGTGAGCTCAAATGCTCAGTAAGGGTAAGAATGGATAAAATAAAACAAACCATATACATTTTAACTTAAAAACATGACCATAATGTTTAAACATGAAAATATTGAGCAATGAGATAAAACATGGAAGTACATAAGGCATAGATCATAATGGAACATCAATCATGATAAAATAGAATGGGAATAAAACATGTAATTATGGAAACCATTCAGCACTTGTTATGATTTCCATAGTATCCAAGGCATTGCTGCCAAGACCATATTAGTGGAAAAAGCCCCTTTCTGAATCGAGTTCACTCCTCGTTTCAGTCTTGTAACACTGAACCGGATTAATTTACCGTTCCAACCATGTCTATCTTATGAGATATAAATATTTTCCCAATTCATTGGATGGATATATAGGTCCCACCCATCTCATAATGAAATCATCCTTACTTTTGCCACAACATGAACATAAATCATTCATCATTACCCAAAGTATAAAATGGGTTTCATAAACATCAACCCATCATAACATAATCCATACAAAAAAATGGATATCATTTCATCATAAGAAAAGTGAAACCATGTAAATCATAGAGAAGTTATACTTGAAACATACACATATGAAATAATGACATCTTATATGGAAAATGGTTTTGATAAAACACTTGAAATAAATTTTTGAGGAAAATATCCTTTATTCTTCAAAATCATTATCTTTTCACAAAATTCCATGAAATTTTAAAAGAAAAGGGTTTTGTTGAAAATAATCATGCAATATTTTAGAGAAATCTTCATTAAAATGAGGCATTATGAAAACGTAAAAATCAGTTCATTCCGTATAAGTTAAAAATAACATTCTCCTCGTACTTTTGTCAAAAAAGTCAAAAAGTACCTCGTATGGTAAACAAAAGAAAGATTCCTTCCATAAGATGTGTTAAAAGTAAAAAAAGGTTTAAAATGTCTTTAAACATACATGTAAGAAATGTTAAAATTCTATGAAAACATTTTGAGAACATATGGACATGGATATAAAACATAACCCCAGTAAATACTTACGAACAAACAATCTCAGATAAGAATGAGATTGGAATAATTATCCCTTACCTTAGGTCTGATATGCTTCGTACGTATCCGAACCTCCTGTATAATGATTTAAATAATGTCATTGAATTATTTCATAATCATATTCATTATCATATATGGTTCATTTATGACTTTATATTACCCGTTCTTTTGTAAATTCATGTTAATGTAGCGTTTTGGGTAAAATTGTATCATTTATGGTCCATGATTTGACTTGTAATTATTCATATGATTACTTAGATCATGATTACTAAATTCAAGAATATAAAACATTATTTATATATAATATATATTCAGAATATACATATATATAATATATCGATAAATGGAAAGAAATACACCGTTCATGGAGACGGTAGGCCGTACGTACGCATGAACGCTATTTTCGTTTCCTTATTGAGTTGAATGAAATTAAGTAGATGAAATAAATATATATATACATAAATCCAGTAGATTTATAATGTCATATATTTCATTATTATTGCTTATATATACTTTATAACCATTCTTTAATGGTTTACATGGAGAATGAATCTCATCGCGTCGTGGAGACGGTAGTCCGTACGTACGCACGAGTGATGATATTGTTTCCATAATTATTGAATTGAATTGGGGTGGATGATACAATATATCAGAATCAGTATGATGTTATAATAACTATGTATATTTATTCTTTACACTATTATAACCATCCAATTAAGGTGGTGTTGGAAAAACAGATTACACCACGGCACGGAGACGGTATTCCGTACATACGCACGCGCGGTGATTTCATTTTCCGTAGGATGAATAGAAGGTGAAATGGGGTTGTTTAATAATTATAATAACATATAAGTATATTATTGATACTTATGTTATTACTTCATAATGAAAAAACTAAAGAAGAAGAAGTGGAAGAAGAAATAAAGTTGAAAGAATCGGTAACAGACATTACCTATTCTTTGAAGCGCCTCTTAGAGACCTCCTCTTAGTGAATTAAAATTGGTCTTTGAAGAATACCAGGACCTCTAGGATGTTTCTAGGGAAGTGGATAAGCTAATTTTTCAGGGTTTTTCAGAGCTTGAAGGATCAAAGTGGTGTGATGAAGAGAGGTAGGAGGAGCCATTTTATAAGGGAGGAGAGGGGCACATTAGGAAAAACTAAAAATATTATTTTATTATAAAGTCATATTTGGTTTTTAATAGCTCCAAATTGATTTATTTATAATATAAGGTGGGTATGGGTCGAAATAATCTCATCTAATAGAATTTATACAAGTTTAGGTTTCTATTTTAACCTTATCATTTAGATTTAACTTTAAGTTAGATAATTTAACTTTTACCGTGTCATCTTGTTTTCTTACACTATATGGTTAATAAACTTAATATAACAAGACAAACGAACCCCAAGTTGTTTATTATTAATATATATAACCTTATCTAAGTCATTTTTCCAAACCTCAGATTTTTATGAATAAAATAACAATTAATAATATAATATTTGTTTTAAAAACTATTTTATGTCAATTTTGACACTATTTGATAATTGATTTTTTTGAAAATCATAACAGAATGATTAGTTCGAAAAAAGTTAATTAAATATATACTAACATGTCATATTAACTTATAATATTGTTTTAATTCATAAAAAGTCTCAAATTACATTTATTTGGGTATTTATAACATCAATTATGTCAATATTTAATTAATAAGATAATTATTGCATCATCATTGTGTCATAAATAAGTTAAATTATTTAATGTCTAAAAATTACAAATAAAATACCATTATGTAGGAAATCTTTTTATCTTTCTAATTAATATTTATAGTCGAATTTAGCTTATGTATAACTCTATATTAAAAATGATTTAGTTATTAAACTTTGATTTTAACTATTTTAACCCTTCTTTAAATAAATTAATAATAAATGTCCTAATCTAATACAAGTGGGACTAAAGGGTTATATTTTATCCCTAATGTTGTTTTTGGTCGAATTACACTTATCCAATAGAATTAGGACATGTTTTAGGGTAATAATAATATCATTTTTATCCTTAATTACCCTATTTACTTTTAACCGTGGTAAAAAAAGTAAAAAGTCACTATTCACCAAAAATTATTTTCATCTCATTGAACCACATTTTACTTACTAACATCAACCGAATCTCTAGGATTTTTGAAATTTCATTTACAAAAGTGGTAAAATTAAGTTTTATGTAAATTTGAAAATTCTCCTAGGAGGTGGGTAAAAGACGGTGAAAAGTTCAATAAAATTTTTATATATCTAAAATTATTATAAAATGACTCAAATGAATTAATTTGAACTTATATAGGTATTATGTATCAATTTTGAACTAAAATGAAATTAAATAAAATAAATAATTATTTAAATAAAAAGTTGGTTTTTAAATAGTAACCCAGTGTTCTCACTATTCATCAAAAATTGAAAATTTTCAGAAAAATACCAAAATTTCACCCTAGGTTAATTTTGATATTCCGAATCCAAAAATGAAGTCCATTTTGAAAGATAGAATTTATAAAATTACAAAAAGTGGGTATTACTATTCATAACGGCTGGTTCTAATAATATTTTAATAATATATCGTTGTTTAGTAAAACCCGGTATTGCATACAACACACGCTATCGAAGAAGGTCGTGATTGTGTGTAATGAAAGCCAAGTTAGGGTTGAGTGTTGTGAAAGACTCCTTTTTTGTTTCGTTATAATAGAATCCAACCTTTTTTCATTTATACATTGAATATATATATATATACTCAATGTTGCATAGAATGACTATTATCAAAGGAACTTGAAATTGTGCGTAACACAATATAAGAATAGTGTTGCATATACTGCAAGCTAATATGGTGTTGCATATAGCACAAGATAATCTTGTTGTAGCATAAAACACATGACATCAAATAAATTAAAAAGAATACTTAACATAAAATATCGGGTTGTTACATTCTACCCCCCTTAAAATGAATTTCGCCCTCGAAATTCATCGGGGTTATACATGGTTTTCTACTTGAAAGTTTCTTTAATTGAAACCCACATTGTAAAATGAAATACCAAAACTTAACTCTAAAAAGTAAAGTATGAAACGTAACGGTTACCGAAATTAACTCATCACTGGGTTTCCACGTAGGAGAACATAGGTGAAAATATGGATATGGAAGAGAAATCTAACCATCAAGTTCTGATGGAGAGTGGTAGAGAATATGGATATGAAAACACCAACAATAACTAAGCCATAAATTTGTGATGATCTAAGGTAGCATCTGATTCATCAGATATAAGGGCACTAGGACAACATTTTTGGTTTTCAAGATCATTTCTCTAAAGTTGAAGAATTTTAATTAGAAGAAATACCTACTTTATTTCGATATAATCTCACCGTTGTTCATGCCTTGAACAATTTCCACTTCATCTCTTAAATAAATGAAGTTGAATTTGTCATTCGTGAAGTGTTAGCATATCATGTGATAGAGTGATGGGTCATTCCATCTGTTTTAATCAAAATGTTAGCAATAGTTATATACATATGTCCATCTATTGTATATCGTTCCAAAAATGGACTTATACTTCATCTATCTTACCACTTAATAAAATAAAACTATTTTATACTAACCAGGGACTTCCTGTAGGCCAGTGGTAGGCGATAAAGGCCAGTCACACTTTAGTTGTGGGTTTGATTCCCATAGCCTTGTCCGACGCGATGGGTTGTCGCCCGTCCTGCAGGTTGTGCTTTTTCTATAACTACATTACTATAACATCCCATCAATAATATCGAAAAAAAGTTCTATCATTAAACAATACTAACTTATGTCCAACATAATCCATTCCAATCTTTAGGCTTATCTAAAATACTTCAGTCCAAGCTCATAGTATAAAGAAAATGATTACTTGAAATATCACATAACAATCACATAAATTCCATCATTTATCCCCCATATATCAGAAGATATATCTTGTTGGTCAAATTACAACATGTGAATACCTTAATCATGTATTATCTTGAAAAATAAAAACCCATTTAATCTTAGTGAAAACATGAATGCTGTCAAAAGTTAACTCTTTCCACATACCAAAATCCAAAAAATTCTATATACTCAAACCATGATATCACTTAGTCCTTATATCAATCATGAGCTCATGAATACAATCAAACATATCATTATCTTTTTATCACTTCATTATGCGCATATCATCTACTTTCCAAAAATATCTGAATAAACTTCCATGGTTACTGGTACCATTCAACATATACTTACAAATACTTTAGGAAAAAAAATAGTGTAACAATCCTTAGATGATTCTTTATTCCATAGTACCATTAAATATACAACATAACTATTGATAAACATACAATCATTCCACTACCTTCTTAAACAACTGACTGAGCTTCAACACTTTTTTCAGCTCATATATCATTTGTAGTCTCCTCATCATCATCCACATAAATACTACCCATATGACCATGCTGATTCTCTTCATGAGATTTTCCCTTAGGGAATTGATTTGCATAAAGCCCGTACATTCCACATTTAAAACATCTAATCATTGTTGATGTCATAGCAATACCATTATCTTTGTCCATGGTGTTAACTGAACCTTTTCCTTTGCACTTACTGGCTTTGTGTCCTTATTTTCCACACCCAAAACATCTTCCAGTTCCTTTGAAACAATCTCCCCGATGCCTCTTCCCACATGATTTACATGAGGGAAATTGAACTTTATTTCCTCTATGATCATCATGAAACTCCATCTTTCTCTTATTATCTGAGTTGGGAAACTTACCAAAGTTGAGATTATTGATCATATTATGAGATTTTTGATTAGGTATAATAATTATGTTTGGACTTCCAAATCTCGTTTCATTTGGTTTCTCATGAAGAATATCATTCCATTGTCCGTCATATCCTCCATTATCGTGAATCTTCCTGTTTCTAGCCATCTTCTAAAACCCAAAAAGAATAGTGTGAGAGGAAAAAATCATGCTAGGGAAAACAACATAGTAAAGGGGGACCTTAATATCTAACATCTTAGGTTAAATTCTAAGATCGTTACCTTAGTTCTAGGACTATATCCTATACGTATACTTATCAATAGGGACATCCCTAAAAATACCTTAGAAATATCTCTAGGGATCTCACTAACGTTTTCGCATCATAGTTTCCAAAGGTTGACTAAACCTTTCCTTTGATACCAATTGTAGAGACCCGAAGCTTGACGTACATGGACATTACATTACTTTTGCGGAATACTTAATACATAACAAAAACAGACACACAAGGACCGTAATAGTTTAGTGTCTTTGGAAACTCGGAACGTAATCTTCTAATCGTGGTGAAAGATCTTCAACATCTCCCATAAAGATCTTCCCCTTTTTTTTCTTACCTAAAACCTTTATTTAATTCCTGGGGAAAAGAAAACATATAAAGGGTGAGATCAAATGCTCAGTAAGGGTAAGCATGGATAAAATAAAACAAACCATATACATTTGAACTTAAAAACATGATCATAATGTTTAAACATGAAAATATTGAGAAATAAGATAAAACATGGAAGTACATAAGGCATAGATCATAATGGAACATCAATCATGATAAAATATCATGGGAATAAAACATGTAATTCTGGAAACCATTTAGCACTTATTATGATTTCTATAGTAGCCAAGGCATTGCTGCCAAGACCATCTTAGTGTACAAAGTCCCTTTCTGAATCGAGTTCACTCCTCGTTTCAGTCCTGTAACACTGAACCAGATTAATTTACCATTCCATCCATGTCTATCTCATGAGATATAAATCTTTACCCAATGCATTGTAGGGAGATATAGGTCCCACCCATCTCATAATGAAATCATCCTTACTTTTTCCACAACATGAACATAAATCATTCATCATTACCCAAAGTATAAAATGGGTTTCATAAAAATCATCCCATTATAACATAATCCTTACAAAAAAATGGATATCATTTCATCATAAGAAAATTGAAACCATGTAAATCATAGAGAAGTTATACTTGAAACATACACATATGAAATAATGCCATCTTATATGGAAAATAGTTTTGATAAAACACTTGAAATGAATTCTTGAGGAAAATATCCTTTCTTCTTCAAAATCATTATCTTTTTACAAAACGCCATGAAATTTTAAAAGAAAAGGGTTTTTTTGAAAATAATCAAGAAATATTGTAGAGGAAGCTTCATTAAAATGAGGAGTTATGAAATCGTAAAAATCCGTTCACGTCCTATAAGTTAAAAATAACATTCTCCTCGTACTTTTGTCGGAAAAGTCAAAAAGTACCTCGTATGGTAAAACAAAGAAAGATTCCTTCCATACGATGTGGTAAAAGTAAAAAAAAGGTTAAAATGTCTTTAAACATACATGGAAGAAATGTGAACATTCTATGAAAACATTTTGAGAACATATGGCCATGGATAATAAACATAACACCAGTAAATACTTACGAACAAACAATCTCGGATAAGAATGAGATTGGAATAATTATCCCTTAACTTAGGTCTGATATGCTTCGTACATATCCGAACCTCCTGTATAATGATTTAAATAATGTCATTGAATTATTACATAATCATCCTCATTATCATAAATGGTTCATTTATGACTTTATATTACCCGTTCATTTGTAAATTCATGTTAATGTAGCGTTTTGGGTAAAATCGTTTCATTTATGGTCTGTGATTTGACTTGTAATTATTCATATGATTACTTAGATCATGATTACTTAATTCAAGAATATAAAACATGATTTATATATAATATATATTCATAATATACATATATATATTAGATCGATAAATAGAAAGAAATACACCGTTCATGGAGACGGTAGGCCGTACGTACGCATGAACGCTGTTTTTGTTTCCTTATTGAATTGAATGGAATTAAGTAGATGGAATAAATATATATATATATATACATAAATATAGTATATTTATAATGTCATATATTTCATTATTATTGCTTATATATACTTTATAATCATTCTTTAATGGTTAACATGGAGAATGAATCTCATCGCGTCGTAGAGACGGTAGTCCGTACGTACGCACGAGCGATGATATCGTTTCCATAATTATTGAATTGAATTGGGGTGGATGATACAATCTATCAGAATCAGTATGATGTTATAATAACTATGTATAGTTATTCATTACACCATTATACCCATCCAAGTAAGGTGGTGTTGGAAAAACATATTACACCACGGCGTGGAGACGGTATTCCGTACGTACGCACGCGCGGTGATTTCATTTTCTGTAGGATGGATAGAAGGTGAAATGGGTTTGATTCATACTTATAATAACATATAATTATATTATTGATACTGATGTTATTACTTCATAATGAAACAACTAAATAAGAATAAGTGGAAGAAGAAATAAAGTTGAAAGAATCGGTAACGAACATTACCTCTTCTTTGAAGCGCCTCGTTGAGACATCCTCTTAAGGCATTAAAATTGGTCTTTGAAGAAGACCAGGACATCTAGGATGTTTCTAGGGAAGTGTAGAAGATAATTTTTCAGGTTTTGGCCGATCTTGAAGGCTCAAAGTGGTGTGAGGAATAGTGGGAGGGGGTGCTTTTTTATAAGGGAGGAGAGGGGCACATTAGGAAAAACGAAAAATATTATTTTATTATAAAGTCATATTCCGTTTTTAATAGCTGAAAATTGATTTATTTCGAAGCTAAGGTGGGGATGGGTCTAAATAATCTCATAAAATATAATTTATACAAGTTTAGGTTTCTATTTTAACCTTATCATTTAGACTTAACTTTAAGTTAGATAATTTAACTTTTACCGTGTCTTCTTGTTTTCTTACACTATAAGGTTAATAAACTTACAATAATAAGCCAAGAGAACCCCAAGTTGTTTATTATTAATATATATAACCTTATCTAAGTTATTTGGCCAAACCTTAGATTTTTAAGAATAAAATAACAATTAATAATATAATATTTGTTTTAAAAACTATTTTATGTCAATTTTGACACTATTTGGTAATTGATTTTTGTGAAAATCATAACAGAATTATTAGTTCTAAAAAAGTTAATTTAATAAATAATAACATGTCATATTAACATATAAAATTAATTTAATGCATAAAAATTCTCAAATTACATTTATTTGGGTATTTATAATATCAATTATGTCAATATTTCATTAATAAGATAATCACTTCATCATCATTGTGTCATAAATAAGTTAAATTATTTAATGTCTAAAAATTAAAAATAAAATACCATTATGTAGGAAATTTTTTAGCTTTCTAATGAATATTTATAGTCGAATTTATCTTATTTATAACTCTATATTAAAAATTATTTAGTTATTAAACATTGATTTTAACTATTTTAACCCTTCTTTAAATAAATTAATAATAAATGTCCTAATCTAATCCAAGTGGTCCTAAAGGGTAATATTTTATCCCTAATGTTGTTTTTGGTCGAATTACACTTATCCAATAGAATTATAACATGTGTTAGGGTAATAATAATATCATTTTTACCCTTAATTACCCTATTTACTTTTAACTGTGGTAAAAAAAGTAAAAAGTTACTATTCACCAAAAATTATTTTCATCTCATTGAACCACATTTTACTTACTGACATAAACTGTGTCTCTCGTATTTTTGAAATTCCATTCACAAAAGTGGTAAAATTATGTTTTATGTAAATTTTCAAATTCTCCTAGGAGGTGGATAAAAGACAGTGAAAAGTTCAATAAAATTTTTATATATCTAAAATTATTATAAAATGACTCCAATGAATTACTTTGAACTTATATAGGTATTATGTATCAATTTTTACCTAAAATGAAATTAAATAAAATAAATAATTATTTAAATAAAAATTCAGTTTTTAAAATAGTAACCTAGTGTTTTCACTATTCATCAAAAATTGAAAGTTTTTAGAAAAATACCAAAATTTCACCCTAGGCTAATTTCGATATTCCAAAATCCAAAAATGAAGTCCATTTTGGAAGATAAAATTTATAAAATTTCAAAAAGTGGGTATTACTACTCATAACGGCTGGTTTTAATAATATTTTAATAATATATCGTTGTTTAATAAAACCCGGTATTGCATACAACACACGCTATCGAGGAAGGCTGCGATTGCGTGTAATGCAAGCCAAGTCAGGGTTGCGTGTTGTGCAAGACTCCTTTGTTGTTTCGTTATAACAGAATCCAACCATTTTTCATTTATACATTGAATATATATATATATATATATATATATACTCAATGTTGCGTAGAATGACTATTATCAAACGAACTTGAAATTGTGTGTAACACAATCTAAGAATAGTGTTGCGTATACTGCAAGCTAATACGGTGTTGCGTATAGCACAAGATAATCTTGTTGTAGCATAAAACACATGACATCAATTAAATTAAAAAGAATACTTATCATAAAATATCGGGTTGTTACAAGTAGTGAATGACTTCCTAGAGCTAGAACTAGCATATTTTTCAGGTTTGGATTTGAAAACAGATTTTACAAATTTTGTTATAAAATGAGTTTTAGCTATGTTCCTTTATCCAAGTTGGTATCCTATACTAGTATTATACATAGGAGTGACTTGTTTACCAAGAAGTTTTGTTAGAGTATAGTTGTCACTGGTAAAATTTTCTAAATCCTTTTTAAATTTCTCATTAGATAATTTAAGTTCATTACTCTCTTTAAGTAATTGAGCATTATTTTCCTTTTCTATAGTAAGATCATACTTAACAGTAGAAGTGAGAGAATGTTGTCTCTTTAAAGATTTACATTTATCTTTTAACTCATTGTATGTATCTTCAATCATTTTTCAGTATTAAAACATTTCTTCATTAGTCATATTTTCATAATCACTTTCATCTCCAGAATAATAGGAATTATATACAGGAGACTCAAGGGTTACCTCTGATGTGTTTGTCAGACTTTTCATCACGTGAAGATTCCGAGTCACTTGAGTTATTATCAGAAGCACTCCATGTTTATTTCATTTCCTTTTTATACTTTTGATCTTTGTCCTCATACTTCTTTTTATACTTTATCTTAGGACAATCAGCCTTTACATGTCCCTTTATCTAACATTCATAACATATTATTTCATTTGAGTTCTCATTCCTTTTCCAGTCCTTCTTCCAGTTTTCTTTTTGATCATACTTTCTTTTGTAGCCGGGCTTCATGGAGAATTTCTTCCTCCTATAAAACTTCTTAAACATTCTTGCTAGTTAAGCCATTTCCTCATCACTATCTGATAGTGAATCATCATTACTTGTACTATCAGAATGAATCTTTATCCTCTCCTTTTATTTATTTTTGGAAGTAGTGGTTTTGAAATCCACTAACATTCTCTTTGGTTCATCCTCTTCCTCATACATCATCAATTTACCTATCATCTCCTTGAATGAAAACTTAATAATATCATAGGATTCTCTAATTGATATTGAGGTTCCTCTCCATCTTTTAAGTAGACATTTGACTTACTACATGATTTATTCTTTGGAACCCACTGGTTTTCCAAGGGATCTCTTTGTATTGACTATTTCATTAAACCTAAGATACATATCAGAAATGGGTTCATTAGGCTTCATCTTAAAGTTATCATACTTAATACTATAAGAATTAAGGCTCATTTCTTTGACATTAGTTGTCCCTTCATGTGATATGGCTAAGGTATCCCAAATTTCATAGGCATATTTATAAGAAGATATTCTATTAAATTCTTCACCCCCTAAGGCACAAAATAAGGCATTCATAGATTTAAAATTACTATTATAAGTAGCTTTTTTATCTTCACTCCCTGTTGTTCTTGGAGTTTCTAGTATTTCATATTTATCTTCTATTACTGTCCAGAAATCAAAGACCATGCTTTCTAAGTGAATTTTCATTATAATTTTCCACTAAGATTAATTTGTTCCATTAAAGTACTAAGGTCTATTGGTAGCAGCACCATCCTATCTATTATCCATAACAAAGACATAATGGATAGGTATTAAAAAGATAGAAATTTAGAACCAGAATAAATTAAGATATATTTAAAACCCAACTAAATAATAGATGAAAAGATTTGAAAAATATTTGAAACTTTTGAAAATAGAAATTTTAAAAAAAACCTCTAATACCAAATGTTGGTCGGAGTAAGACACTCAAGATGGGGTGAATTGAGTTCCTATAAATTTTTTTTGTTAAAAAAATTATTTGAGGGTCCCCCAATTTTAAAAACAAAACATGTCAGTTAATCAAAATAGTGAATTTATAATAGTCTGATTGTTTGATTAGTTTATTAGAAGATAGATTAATCTCAATTATAAAAATATGAAATAGTGGTATAACTTTTAAAACTAGTCTAATAAAACAAAATAGTTATAAGTACTATCCAAGACTAACTATAAAAGTGAAACTAAGTTTTCTGAAATATGTGTTAAAATAGAGTAAAACTAAATTTAAAAATATAGCAGATTAAAACAAGTGGTTCAGTCTCAATCCAAGACCTAATCCACTCTACTTGGTGATCAGCTGCCGCCAAGAAAAATATATATAGCTTTGATCTACACCCTGGACCGGGGTTTACACAACAGTACACAAGACTGTCCAGGTCAATTGACCTCTACTATAGTTCTCTATGGGAAATATAATATCCAGGTTACACAGGACCTCTTTCACAGTTATACGTGGGAGAAAAAGTGTGTAAAAAGATTTTTTTGTGAGGATATCTTGTATCCTTCAGTTCAGTGAAGGAGAAAATGTGTGTTTTTAGTACAGACACACACTCACTGCTCAAAAGTTATAATAAAATAGTACACAACAGAGTAGAATATAATAATAATGGATTATAAATGCTCTGAGTGTTGTTCTATATAGCTCTGGACTTCTAAGATGTAGAAAATTTGATGTTCGGGTCCTCTTCTAAAAGAAGACTTAGAAACAGAGTATCGCGAGTTCAGTGTTCTGATTTTAGTTCAGTTAGATGCTATTCTTCTCTTCTGTTTGTTATTACTACAAGGATGTTCTAATATTTGATCTACGTCAATACATATATCAGGGAAAATGAGAGTTCTTAGTGTGTTCTTCTATGTGTTCTTGAATGCATTTATATTTTCTTTATTGTCTCTTTCAAATTTCCACACTTTACTTCTGGTCCCTCTTTTTGCTCGAGCACCACCTTGTATTTTATCTTTAGGTGTTTGCATTATGGAAAACAAGAAGCAAGATATCTTCACATTGTACATCATACTGTTAGGTTTCATGTCTATAAAATATCATTAATTTTGTCAGTTTTGTTAAATGACTCAAATATCACCGTTAGAATCAACTTTAAAATTTAATTGAAAAAGGCAAATTTTTTAAGGAGCGGTGTCACAGTTGATGGTGAGATAGAAGCGGTGCCATATTCATGGTTAGTCATAAGTGGTGGAATCCTTCATGATTTTGAGAACTAGTAGCATAGTTACAGTGTTTGTTCCTTTGCAATTTTTGGAACTGGTAGCAAGGTTACGGTGTCAGGGAAACAGTGTCTCAAGTAACAGTGTCTAGTCCTTTGTCTAAATTTTGAGTGGTGTCTTGTTATGGTGTATTGTAAATGGTAGCACAAAAATGGTGTTAGGACCTTTTTTAAATCTAAAACCGGTATCTAGGTTACGGTATTAGGGAAATGGTGTCACAAACTTTTCCGATTTCCAGACTAAACAGAGAGACAATTTGATCACAGATTCTGTGTCTGATACTTAATCAAATATCTTTTATCTGTCTTAATAATTAGTACTCAAAAAATTAATTAAGGTTAATCATAATCATAATAATACATATTAGAACAAGATTAATCATGATTTATAATATTTAAACATGATTTCCATGATTTATATGATTTGGGATTTACATAAACTACATGATTTTTGAGCATTAAAACAAAAATATTCCAACATATATGATTCTAGGTTTATGGTAGGGATTTTGGGAGATTATTTTTTTAGATTTTGGATGAGCCAAAGTGTCTTGAAAGGCTTGAGGAAGGGGTAGAGTGCTTACCTTTTTATAGTGGAGGGGGAGTGTCACTCTTGTAAATACCAAAAGGTATTCATTAATGAGAGGTATAAATTGCCTAAAGTGCCTCCAAAATGAAAACATAATGGATTAAAGGGTAATAATGGTTTATTAAAACCTACACAACAAAAAATATGTACATTTTAATAATTTGGTTCCTTAATTTCTAAGATTCCCGAATTTTATCATTTTGGTTTTTATTAAAGCATATAGTTTTCTAATCTAATTGATTTAACCAATAAGATTAAAATAAAGTGAGATTTATTAGAAATATATATAATATGAATTATTAATATCATATCTAATTTATAAAATAAAAATCCTATGTGTTTTAGAAATTAATTTTAAAACAAGCGCATGTGACGCACTAAAACACTGCTTAAACCCGGACCGCGTTAACAATGTTTTTATAATATATGGTTCAATATGTTAATTATAAAATATAAATTGTTGAATTAATAGAAAATATTTAATATTTAATAACACTTAAAAATAACTTGGAAGAATATATGATTTTTATTAATTTTGAATCATTTAATAAAATATAATTTATTATAAAATAACAATAATATTAATTTTGACATTACTTATTTAATTTTAATTTTAAAATATAAAAAATTATTATAATTAAAATATATTAAGTTTATATATGTGTAACATGATATATTCATATAAAAAATAATTAAATAAAATAATACAATTAATTCATTTCACATTTAATATTTATAGTATCATTTATTTTAGTAAATAATTAACTAAATAATCACCATATTGGCGTTTCCTAAGAATTTTAAGTAACTAAACCATCAATAAAAATTATTGATTAATTATTATGATAAAAATCAACCATTTATAGTTCAAAATGATATTTATAAAAGAAAATATGATTGTTTTTACATATATTAAAGTTTTATTGATGTTAAAGTTAAAGAAAGTTCTCCTTTTGTCTTTTTCCTTACTTAAGATTTTATATGGGGTACTTCAAATTAATAATATCCCAATAACCTTAAAATTCATAAAAAGTGGGTATATGGTCAAATTATTTCCAGCCAATGGATTTTTGACAAGTGTACATGTCATTTTGGTCCTTAATATTAACGTTTAGTCCCTTATTAAGCTTAATCTTACCTTAATCACTGTAATTAATTTTAATCAGTTTCACTAATATTTTTGTCAAAATTAAGTTTATCATAATAGAAAAAAAATATTGTAACAATTTCAACCATGTATGTCTATTTTTCAAAATTCAAATCCCAGAAGTGGGGAAATTAGGATCAATGCTAATCTTGCACACGTTGCGAGAAAGAGGGTTTTTAAAGTAGAAACGTTCAAAAGTTCAATAAATTTTTATATTTAATTTAAATATAAAAATGATTCCAATGACCTAAATTTTGTTAACATATGTATAATTGATATATTATGACTTTAAAAACCAATTTAAAATATAATTTAACACAAATAATTATTTAAATGAAAAGGATGTTTTTAACTAAATTACATTAATTTTTATTATTCATAAAAAATGAAGTTTCTCAGAAAAATCCCAAAAAAATTATCCTAATATAATTTACACATTTTTAATTCAAGAATTATTATTATTTTTAAAAATAAAATTCATAAAAGTTTCAAAATTTAGTTTTAAAATAGGTTCTCCATTAAAAGGAGGTAAAACTCAGTCTTGCGTGTAACGCAAACTAATTCAGTGTTGTGTGTATCATAAGCTTAAAATGGTGTTGAATATAAAGAGAGACAAAATAATATTTATTCTAACATGAAAATATTATAATGTCTTGGGGTGTTACATGATATGGTTTTCTTGAGAGTTACTCCTCAATTAGTTCACTGACGTCTGAGGAAGAAAGGTAATCTAGCACTACAGTTTGTGGGTCTGTTCATGATAATAGAATGGGTTTGGGTAGTGGAATATCATCTATAACTTCCTTCTCATAAATAAGGTATGCATGACATGTTTCATGTGTCACAACACCGAATGTACCTGGCCAATTCTGTAACATCCCAATATTTTAAGTGATATATTCTTTAAAATCAATTTAAATTCTTTGATAGACTATGTTACAAAAAATTCATAGTTTATATTTCATTATACACAAAATAAATTTTATATTTCATTACATGTAATATCAAGTTTATTTTATAACTTGTGTTACATGAAAGGTCAAGTCTTACCGAACAAAAATATACCGTTGATATTATTATTTAATACATAAGTTATTTCCTGGATGTTATATTTGAGTATGTGAATAAGAATAATTATACAATTTTTACACAAGTTTATAAAATGTTTTTATATTCATTCAATATATTTTATATTTATAAGATAATAATAAATCTAATTTTATGCTTAGAAATATTATTTTTCTAAAAAGAAGTTTTATTGCCTTTTAATGGCGCATCTATTTAAAAAAATGAAATTTTGATAAATTTTATATGAAAATATAAAATTAAAATTTGAAAGAATAATATAAAAATTTACTTAGGTAATTTTTTTATTTTTTTTCAAAGAAGATTCATGTTTTGATAAATAGTGAAAATACTGAATTTTAATTATAAACTGCTTTTTTATCTAATTTAATTATATAGTTAAATTATGTTCATATAATTAGTTCAATTTTACATCAATAAATACAATTTTGGTCATTTTAATCAGTTTCACATTAACATTTTATATAAAAACATGTCAAAATTTTGATTTTTTCTCTTTAAAAACCCATTGTCTCATCCCATATGCTGGATTAATTTTAAATTAATTTTTAACACTTATATGATTAGAATTTGGAAAAATGGATTTCATATTTGTAATTATCGTAATTTATAATTTCTAATAAGTTCAAATTATTTATTTACAAAAAATATTAGTGAAAGTAATTAAAATTATGTATTGATTAAGGTGAAAATGTGTTTACTTGGTTAAACTTTATTATTAAGTGGACAAATGACCAAGACACTTGTCCAAAACCCATTTTCTGTATACCATAACCACATTATTATATATTTTCATGAGTTATTAGGATATTATTCCATGAAAGTGACCTATATAATATGTTAAGGAAAAAGACAAAAAAGAAACCTTCCTTGCCTTTAACACTTATAAAGCTTTGGAGTAGGGAATAAGCTAAATATGTTTAGTTATAAATATTATTTTGGAATATAAATGATTTAATATTATCATATTAATTTATATTTAATTTTTAGAGATGATATTACTACATTAAATGCTTAATAAAGGCCAATACATTGATTATTTAGTTAATAATTAAATGAAATAAATTATATTTTATTAAATAATCTAAAATTACTAAAAATATTATATTTTTCCAAGTGATTTTTAAGTGTTAATAAATATAAAATATGTTACATTAATTTAAAAATTTATCTTTTATAATGAACATATTGACCTATAAATAGTAAAAAATTTATTAGAATATTTAGGGTTAAAGTAGTGTTTTTACACATTACATGCGTTTTTGTTAAAATTTATTTCCAACACATATGCGATTTTTATTTTATAAATTTGAATTAATATTTTAGAATTTTTGGTTATAAATTTTATAATAAGTCTCACTTTAATTTTGTTTTAATGGACGAATTACATAGGTTAGAAAACTAAGTACCTAAATGAAAAACCAAAATCAAAAAAACAACAAAACATAAATTATAAGGAAAAAATGATAAAAATGATTTTTTGGTGTGATTTTTTAACAACTATTTTTACCCTTTCATAAATTATTTCTAATTTTTTATTCACATTAGCTAAGGGATACCTCCCAATAGTGTTAATTTTGATATTTACAAGAATGTCACTCCTCCTCCACTATAAAAATTCATTCACTCTTATCCTATATCCACACCTATAAAGACTTTTTGATAATCAATACCTAACCTAATAAACTAAAAAAATCCTAATATCATACTATAATCCTCAATTCTGGTATAAATCCAACCAAGGAAAACCTTCTATGAAAACCAAAGTGAATTACCTAAAAACGAGGAAACATTCTTTAATGGTCCCTTTTGTTTTATTTCTTTATAAAATCATTAAATTATTCTTATTTAATTGTTTATATAAAAATATATTTACCCCAAATATTCTAATATTTTTTTATGTTAAACGTTCAACCTACACCTATACACACTTTCATCAAATGGGTAATGAAATTACCGTTTGTGTGTACGGTGAACTACCGCCTCACAAAACAACGTCATTCATTTTTCATTTACCACCTCTCATGTTTGGGAATTATGATATACACACTATTTTTATATGATATTTATGATATTTATGTTGTATTAATACTTCTATAATTGTAATATAACACATAACTTCGTGCTTTCCATTTTTTGAAAACATGATAACATTTTTTGTGGACATGTGGACTACCACCTCCTCAAAGTGATGTGATACGTTCACACATTACATGGAAAGAATTAAGGATGTGTTTAATAAAAATATTTTATATAAATAAATTATATACTATAATCATGATATAATTAAATTTAGGGAAATATAATATATTATTTTTTTATTCCTTTTTCACATACTATAAAAGTGATAATGTCATTCACAAACATGTAGACCGCCGCCTCCTCAAAGCGATGTGATTATTTTTAAATCAAAATATTTATATATATAAGTATATATTATTAAATAATATGGTATATATTATATAATGATCATTATGAAAATATAAACATTAATTACCTATTTCTATAATAATCATTGAAAAATGGGAATGTTACTCAAGCGTACGTACGACATACCATCTCCACGATTGTAATGTTTGTTCATTTTTCATAACCATATTTTATGATTGGTTATAAAAGTATAATTAATGTGTAAATATAATAATTAAATCATTTTTATTATTATAGATATGTTTATATAATGACCACATTGACTATATTCAACCAACATTAGTCATTTTGACACTTAAAATGAATATGGTCAAAGCACCTGACATAGACTTAATTGTTTATGTAGTTGTATAAAACCTTGTAATATGTGAAATAAAAGTAATTATAAACTTGAAAAAGTTTATGAATCAAGTAAATAATTAACATAAATTTATTATTTAGGAATATAAATACACACATAACAAGTCAGACTCAAGGTAAGATATTTTGTATCAATCTCCTTTCATTGAGGCATTTCTTGATGATATGCATCTTTATTCTTTTTTAGGGGTATATACAGCCCCTTTGACATTATATATCAATATTTTATCTATTGTCATGTTATTTAATACTTTTTTAAATATTAAACTTTCATGGGGGTTATGATTTAAACGTACAAATTGGCATGAGACACTTTTAATGTTTAATGATTTAATTTTAAAATCCTTTTCTCCATGTTAATATTCTTGATATTATTTTATATATTAATTTATATGGAAATAAAAGGAATATAAATTAAATTTTATGGCTATTTTTAATAAAATTAAAAGTTTTTAAAAAGGAATGTTTTTATATGTCTTAAAATGAATGTTTTTACAAATGAAAAACAAAATATTCTATATTTAAAGTACGATGATAATGACAATTCATGTATTCATGAATTTTATTTTTGTAGATTCATTTGAAAGATTACATGTTTTATTAAATGAAAAACCCTATTTATTTTTATTTTGTTATTTTTTTATTGAAAATATTTTTTCAATGAAAAGGGTTTTTGGGTATTGAAAATGGGTTCTCAAAAGAGAAGGGTACTTTTATCTGAATGTGTTTTCACATGGAATCAAAAAGGGGTTTTAAAGGGTTTTATGGTGAGAGTGTTGTACCCTTGATATGGTACTTAAGAATTATATGAAATGAGTGAAATTAATACATATTATATTAATATTTGATCCCCATTATAGCTCATGGATTATCTCGATATAACTTATACGAAGGGTTGATCCCCATTATAGCTCGCAAGAAATGGGTGATCCCGATATAGATTATACGAAGGGTTGAGCCCTATTATTGCTCACGAATGTGCCTAATATAGCTTATATGAAGGTTTATACCCATTATACATCTCTAATTAATTGTGTAATTATAATTTTGTAAGTCATATTTGTGGTTATTCCAACTAAAAGGGTTTTGAAAGGCTTTATGTATATGATTCCCTAAGTCACCAAAATAGGTTTAACAGATTGATATGGATTTTAATGATTTTACTTGAGTAAAATGTATGTTTTTTATTCATTTTAAAATGTTTTATTTCATATTCTCAAAGAAAGTTTAAGATAAAGGTAAAAATTATATGAGTTTTCATGTTTTTACCAAACTAACAATTTCCTTTCTTTTTGTATCCCTTAATGAACTCTTGTTCTCATCTGAATTTTTTAAAATATTTTTACAGGGTTTAAGGATGGTTAAGGGAAATAAATAAGTCATGTTGGAAGTCATAGAGGGTTTCCATGAAAATAATTCATTCTTTATTTTAAAGAATTTATATTATGGAGAAAATGGATACTAATAAGAAGTTTCCATTTTTTATTTTATGGTTTTGTTATGTATGAGTTTGATATGTCTATTTCATGCATACATTTTAGATTATTTTTTTATAATGATTTGTTTAATTCAATGATAAATCTTACCAATTTTGGAATGAATTTACTTGTTTTGTGTTTGTGTCAGGAAACAAAGAATCTGTGGAAAGAGAATGAAAAGGGGTGTAAATATGATGACAAGGACCCTTCACACCATAATTTAAGTGAAGCAGCACGACACTAAATTTTTTAGGAAAAGAAAATATAGACATTTTGGAAAACCACTATTATACATCATGTACCATGAGTTCACATCGTGACTTCATCAGAGAAGCAGGCTGTTGATAGAACAAGACATGATGAGTGAACACATTGTGAATGACCAATACAAATCATGCACCAAAATTACACATCGTGATAAGGGTCAAACTTCAAATTTATGAGAAATATTTTTGCAAGATTCTTACAGATGTAGAAAAGGTAAACACAATGTATAGTCCAAGTACACATCGTGTAGGTGGTCAAATTTCCAAAATCACAGCTGAGATCCACGCATGTTTCACAAGGATTCAAAAAAAGTGGATCGACATTAAAATTCATTTATCTTTATTACTCATTGTGACTGATGATGGGAAGACCCCATTCCGTGCCTATAAATAGAGCCCCTAACTGCACCTTTGGAGCATTGCGGAGTTCAAGGAGGAGAGGAAAGCTATTGTGCCTCCCCAAGTTATTTATTTATTCACATTATGTTTTCTTTTCTCTCTCATTTTTATTCTCTCATAACTAGGATGAGGGGTTAAACAAAACATGTGTTGTGGTGATGTAGTCAAAGTGGGAAGATGTGTTGGATTTTATCATTTTTTTATTCATGTCATCGGGTTTTTGCAATCTATATTTCAACTTACGATGCCTTTATTTTTCTTTTATC
This sequence comes from Viscum album, assembly GCA_963277665.1. Taxonomy (NCBI): domain Eukaryota; kingdom Viridiplantae; phylum Streptophyta; class Magnoliopsida; order Santalales; family Viscaceae; genus Viscum; species Viscum album. Next base: position 1,052,274,817 of record OY728131.1, on the reverse strand, counting down.
ATAACCATTGTTAATTGAACCTAAAAGGAACATTAAAATTTCACAACTGACTACCCTAAGGATGAAATGACCATTGTCAACATAAGGGGAAATCAGGTTTAAACATGGTATGGAGAGAAACTCGATTCAGAAAAATCCTATATTACCAGACCAAGGTAAATATGGGATTTCTGTGTTGAGGAGGAGATACCATGACCATTGGATCTCCCTTGTCTCGACTCTGATACCAATGATGAATCAATCAATCTATTTTCTAAAATATAATTTCACCTGAACCTAGAAATTACAAAACCCCAACCCGGTTTTCAAATCTGTTTTCATAGACCAATCAGTCTGCTACTTCGTTTTAACTTTTCTTTCTTTAAATTCAATCAAACCACTGTTTTATCACCACTATAGAGAATTAACGAAGCACTATGGGGATATCAGAGTTATGGCCTAATTCTCTAAATCTATAAACCTAAAAATATCCTCAATGTTAAAGTAAGTAATTTATTGACTAAAACTCAATATTATGTAATGTTTAAGGCTATGACATTATAGTTGGTGTTAGAGGAAAGTTTTAGACAAATTTATAGGTTAGGATAGTGTTAATATAATTCCATTAGAAAATTTTACTTTTTGGTTAAGGTAGAATGATATAACATTTAAATATTACCATGTTTCATTATCCAAGTTATATTTGTTTATAATGGTTTTCTGTAGAGGAAATAAGATAGTGTAGGACCCCGGGACGCCCTGAGAGGGGAGGGGTGAATCAGGGTGTCAAATTTTTCTTTTAAAGTGGTGGATTTTGTTCCCACATTGGTAGGAACTTGTTAAACCTATATGATGGATATGAACATAAAGAAAACATTCACATGCAGAGAGACAACACAACACTTTTTACTTGGTTCACCACTAAGGGATACATCCAAGGAGCATACGCCGACAGGTTGTCGGTTGTACCAAATTCCACTAAACTTCACTAGTTGTGGATTACCAAGGTTCGGGCATAATAAATCTATCCTAGGCTCACTACCTTTACAGAAGGTTCAGGGATAGCTCACAGTGTCCCTTAGGTCACCCCTGTTGACTCCCCTAGGCTCACTTCCCTTGGTGTAGTCACACTCAGTTTATAGATGTGAAGGTCTCTTCATCATTTCAAAAGAATGCATCCTCTGTTATATGTAGATGCTCTGTTGAAGTCCAACTTTAACTCATAGACAAATATCACTTTGCACTGAAGGTATTGGGAAATATTCCAGCTTTGGAGCAGCTCCAAAAAGACCGGCATACTTTAACCTCACCTGGAGCGCTTCTCCAAGCCCGGCGCACAAGTTTCAATCACGACGTGCAAGTCCCTTGCGCGGCACAAATTCGGCGCGTAGGTGACACCGAACCACTTGTGCAAAACTACCTCCTTCAACTCCAAACTTGCATGACTCTGCACCATTATCTCCCAAACCACCTTGGGCGCATAGCCAACAACCGGTGTGTGACCTCTACTTGCGCGACCCAACTACCACTTGCACGGGTCAACCACTTGCGTGACAAGAGCTTGAAAAATCTACAAGTCTTGAACTTCATTACAAATGAGGAGGGTTTTTACTCTAATTACAGGCAAACCGGACCCCCTGTGTGGTGGCGCGCAAGTGTCCTCACGACGCACAAGTCCCGGCTCGCAGCTCCAACCGCCCTAGCCTCTATCGTGCAACTCACTTGCGTGACCACACCTATACTTGCACGACCCTCTTTCCTTTTCCATATTTTGAAGCTCTGATCTTGAAAAACATATGGTGTGCAAGTTTCCTCTCCATCAAGTACACGACGCGCATGTCTCTTTGCCAAAAACACTTTTCTCCATTTGTTGATTTTCAGGCCCAAAAATTTGGCAAACACTGGGAAACGACGCCACCTTCAATACTATTGTCTGATTGAACTATATGATCACTTTGCTGGAACACAGTATGAAATTCCACTGAGGATTGACAAAAAACACAAACCATACCCCAATTCATGCAAAGATGACCATGGTTCCAATAGAAAGCTATAGTGGGAAGGAACTGAGAGGAAAATATCCTTTCAAAACAACATCCTAAGATGGTTGGAATTAGAATTGATATGTTTTTTATTGTGATGGATCAATTGACACAAGATATAAATGGTGGTGTTATCCATGCTAAATAAGAACCTGACCTTCCATAAAGGAACATGACGATAGTGGAGCATTCCATGAGACAATATACCCTATCATTCAATTGATTATCTGACCCAGTGGTAGTCGAAGGATGGATAAATTCCTAGGAGAATGTATTTGAAGTCATGGGATGTTCGAAATTTCAAAAGGAAACTCTTTCCATTTATCATTTTGAGGGTGAAGCTGATTGATGGTGGTATTTGTTTAAGAATACTATAGATAAAGATGATCTTAATATCATGGAATGGGAAACATTCAAGGATCTCTTCCTTGAGAAATATTTCCCTAAGGTTGCTCATCTTAGGATGGAGAAGAGATTCTTGGAATTAATGGAAAAGGACAATGATTTAGTTTAGGCATATGAATAAAACGTCACAAGATTGTCCAGGTATGTTTCAATTTTTATTCGATACATTGATAGTAAAATTATTAGATTTTACTCAGGATTAGAACCAAGTCTACAAATAACTTTGGCCTCATATGAATTTAAAATTTATGAGAAAGTGTTTCGTTGTATTGAGAAATTTGAAATAGAGTTTTCCTAAACTTATGTTATATTATATGAAAAGAGTTAGAAATGATCAAGGTGGTAGGAAATAGAGAAGAAACCAACTAAGAATTCTAGAGGTAGGCCTAAAAATTGTCCCAAGTGTGGAAAAATACATTTTGGTGAATGTATTTTAGGATCTATAAAGTATTTGTGGTGTGGTGATTTTCATAACTATAAATAAAATACTCCTAAACAATCCAAGAATGAGATAACAGATAATCAGTCTACAGTAAGATGCTTTAGCTGCAATGAGCTGGGACATTATGCTAACATGTGTCTGAAGTTACTCACTCATGGTAGAAATCATAATGATCGGAAATAAAAAGGTGTGGTAAAATCATTTTCTAAATCTTCAATTTATTTTGATACATTTTGTGAAGTGATGGATTCTCCAAGGAACTTGGTACTGTTTTAAGGTTAGCCATAAGTTCAAGGTTTTATACACTCCTTCTAACATTTTAAGTGATGTGATCATAAAGTGATTAATGAATTTTTGGGATATTTTTAGTAGGTTTTATGTTTATGTAAGGATTTAGTTTAATGAGAAGTATGCCTTTATGTTTGGAAATGAGTTTTAAGGTACGGAAAAACTTTAGGCTTTATATAATATTTGACAATTTATGTTATTTTTTGTGATTTTCATCATATTTATAGGAATGTTATGAGGATGAAATTATGCTTATAGAAATATATCAAGTAAGTATATTTCCTTATATTCTTAGATAATAAAATAATTCTTAAAATTTAGGAATATGATATTTTTATTGGTGGTATTTTCAAATGTCCAACCATTTATTTCCGAGAAAATGTTCAAATAGTGAGGACATAATATTTTAAGGGGGTAGGATATAAAATCCTGAGATTTTAAGAAATATATTCATCCAGATTAATTTAAATTCTTTAATAGCTTGATTTTAACACAATTAAAATTTTATATTGTGTTATATGAAACACCAATTTTATAATTCATTGCACGTAACATCGAGTTTTTTTAAATACTTGTGTGACATGCAAGACCGAGTCATATCGAACAATAATATACTGTTGATATTATTATTTAATATGGAATTTATTGCCTGGTCATTATATTAGAGGGTGTTAATAAGACTAACTATATTAGGTTAAAATAAGTTTTTAAATTTTTTTATATTCATCTAAAATATTCGATAGGTATAAGATAAAAATAGATCTAGTTTTACGTTTAAAAATTGTATTTTTCTATAAAAAAGTTTTATCACCTTTTAATGGTGCACCTATTTTAAAAATAAAATTTGAAACTTTTATAATTTTTATATGAAAATATAAAATTAATTTTTTAAAGAATAATGTCAAAATTTAATTTGGGTTAATTTTTGGTATTTTGCAGAGAAGTTTCATGTTTTTTATGAAAAGTGAAAAATACTGAATTTTAATTGAGAAATGTTTTTTATCTAATTTATTTATATAGTTAAATTATGTTTTTAATTTGTTTTAAAATATAATTAGTTCAATTATAAATAAAAAAATCCAATTTAGGCCATTCAAATCAATTTCACATTGAAATTGGATATAAAAACATTTCAAACTTTTGAAATTTTCTCTTAAAAACCCGTTGTCTCATCCCATATGTGAGATTAAATTTAAATTAATTTCTACCACTTATGTGATTATAATTTAGAAAAATAGATTTTATATTTATAATCATAATATTTTATAATTTCTAATAAGGTTATTTTAGTTTTTTTTCAAAAATATTTTTGAAAGTAATTAAAATTAATTATAGTGATTAAGGTAAAAAAGTGTTTACTTAGTTGTTAAACTTTAATCTTAAGTAGAAAAATGACCAAGAAACATGTCTAAAACCCATTTTATGGAAATATGTTTACTCTCAACACCTTATCCAAGATTTTTATCATTCATTGAGATATTATTCCATTAAAGTTGTCTGTATAATAAGTTACGTAAGGAAAAAAGACAAAAAAATAACATTCCAAGCCTTTGACACTTATAAAGCTTTGGGGTTGGGAAGAAGCTACACAAGTTTGGTTATAAATATTATTTTGGAATATAAATGATTTTTAATCATAATAATTTATATTTAATTTATATTTATTTTAAAATTACATTAAATGCTCAATAAATGTCAAAAAATGGATTATTTAGTTAATAAATAAATTAAATAAACGATATTTTATTAAATAATTTAAAATTACTGAAAAATATCATCTTCTTCCAATATTTTTTTAAGTTTTAATAAATATAAAATATGGTCCATTCATGGCCCAATTTATCTTTTATAATGAACATATTTTCCCATAAATATTTAAAACTTTTTTTATCACAAATAGGGTTAAAGTAGTGTCTTTGCACGTTACATGCATTTCTGTTAAAATTAATTTCCTAAAAATATGTGATTTTTATTTTATAAATTATATTTAATATTTTATAACTAGTGGGTATACATTTTATAACAAATCCCACTTTAATTTTCTCTTAATAGATAAATTACAAAGGTTAGAATACTAGCTACCCAAGTGAAAAACCAAAATGAAAAAATAAGGAAATTTAACATCTAAGTAAAAAATGATAAAAATGATTTTATTTTTATATGTTGTGAGTTTGGATCGACCATAATTTCACTTAAATCTATTATTTGTAATTTTTTAAGCACATGAGTTAAGGGAGACCTCCCAAGAGTGTTTACTTTTGATATTTACAAGAATGCCACTCATCCTCCAATATAACAATTCATTAACTCTTCCCCTCTCTTCGCATGTCTAAAGAATTTTGAATAAAAAAACCTGAAAAAATCAACTCCCAAAATCCCTAATCTCATACTAGAATCCTCAATTTTTGAATAAATCCAAGAAATTAACCCCTTTGGTGAAAACCAAAAGGATTTACTCGAAAAAGATGTAACATTCTTCAACGATCACTTTTGTTTTATTTCTTTATAAAACCATTAAATTATTATTATGTCATGTTAATATAATAAAATTATTATCCTAAATTTATTGATTTGTTTTTATGTAAAGGTTTTTACCTAAAACTATATACACTTCTATCAAATGGGTAATGAAATTGTCGTTTGTGTGTACGGAGAACTGACGCCTCCCGAAACAATTTCCTTCATTTTTTTCCTTTACCACCACTCATGGTTGAAAATTATAATGGAAATACTATTTTTATATGATATATATGATATTTATGTCGTATTAATATTTATTTAATTGTTATATAACACATACCTTTGTGCTTTCCCTTTTGTGAAAATATGATAACATCGTTTGTGGACATGTGGACTACGGCCTCCTCAAAGTGATGATATATGTTCACACATTAGATGGATTAATGATGGTTTTAATAAAAATATGTGATATAAATCGAATATATATGATATTAATGAAACAATTAAATTTCTATAAATATATCATATCATTCTATTTATTATCTTTTCACACACTAAAAAAGTGATAATGTCGTTTGTCGATGTGTGGACTTCCTCCTCCTCGAAGTGATGTGATTCCTTTTACATCACAAGAATTTTATAAATAAGTATATATGATTAAATAATATGGTATATATGATATAATTATAATTATTTAAATATAAATATCACTTACCTTCTTTCCATAATGATCATTGAAAAATGGGAACATTACTCTTGCAAATGTACGACCTACTATTTCCATGATTGTAATATTGGTTTATTTTTCATAACCATATTTTATGATTCATTATAAAAGTATAATTGATGTATAAATATGATTATTATTTCATTATTATTATTATAGATATTCTTATATAATGAACTCCTTGACCATATTCAACCAACCTTAGTCGTTTCTATACCTAAACCAAATATGGTCAAAGCACCCGACATAGACTTAATTGTTTAATTAGTTTTATAAAAGCTTGTAATAAGTGAAATAAAAGTAATTATAAAATTTAAAAATTTTATTAATAAATTAAATAATTAACATAAGTTTATTATTTGGTAAGATAAAGACACACATGATAAGTCAAACTCAAGATAGGGGATTTCTTCTTAATCTCCTTTCATTGAGGAATTTTCTGATGATATGAACCTTTATTATTTTATAAGGTAAATATAAATCCCATTTGACATTATATATCCATATTTACTATATTATAATTTTTTTTAATGTTTTTTAAAATTTTAATCATTCATGGGTATTATGATTTAAATATTCAAAGTGGTATGGTACATTTTTAATGTTCAAAGATTTAATTTTCAAATCATTTTCTCCATGTCAATATTATTGATATAATTTTACATATTTATTTATTTGTGTATAAAATAATTATAAATGAAATTTTATTTATATTTATAATTTAATTAAAATTCAGTCAAAATAAATTTTTTATGTGTCTTAAAAGGAATTTTTTGTCAAACAAAAAAATGAAATTTCTTATTTTTAAAGTATCGTGATAATGACCCATGTATTCATGACTTTTAGTTTTCTATATTACTTTTCAATGTTACATGTTTTATTAAATTTAAAAACCTATTTCCTTTTATTTGGTTATTTTTTATTTAAATTGGGGTTTTAAAGAATAGGGTGTTTGGGTATATTGAAAATGGGTTCTCAAAAGAAAACGTTATTTTTATCTAAATATGTTTTCATATGGATTTAAAAATAGTTTTAAAGGGTTTTATGATAAGAGTGTTTTACTATTGATATGTTACATGATAATTATATGAAATGGGTGAGGTTGATATACTTATATGAAGGTTTGATCCCCATTATAGCTCACAGGTGAACCTGATACAACTTATATGAAGGGTTGATCCCCATTATAGCTCGTGAGAATTGGGTTAGCCTGATATAGCTTATACGAAGTGTTGAGCCCCACTATAGACCACAGGTGAGCTTGATATATCTTATACCAAGTGTGATCCCCATTATAGATATCTAATTCATTGGGTAATGATAATGATAGAATTTGGACATAGGATTATTCCAATTAAGAGGGGTTTTAAAGAATTTATATATATGATTCTCTAAGTCACCAAAATAGGTTTAATTTCTTAATATAGGTTTTAATTATTTTCCATGAGAAAAATGTGTATTTCTTATTCATGTGAAAATGTATTATTTCATATTCTCAAAAAAATTTGAAGATAAAGGTAATCATTAAATGAGTTTTCATGATTTTAACAAGCTAATGATATCATTTCTTTTTATGTTCCTTACTGAGCTTTGGTGCTCATCCAAAGTTTTAAAATGTTTTCCTAGGGTTTAAGAATGGGTAAGGAAAAAGAAGAATTCAATTTGAAAATCGTGGAGATTTTCCCTGAAAGTAATTAATGATTTATTTAAAAAGCTTTATATTATGAAAAAAATGGGTACTGATCAGAATTGTCTACTTTTTATTTTATGTTTTTGTAATGTATGAGTTATAGAATAATTATCTAAAACTATAAACCTGTAAATATTCTTAATATTAAAGAAAGTAATTTCAAGACTAAAACTCAAGACTATGTAATGTTTAAGGTGAGGTCCTTATAGATTCTATGCATGTCATCCACTATGAGGGTGTTGAGCTAGAGCTTGAAACATATTATGAGGAGTGTTCAGTTTATATTATAGACTGGAGTGATAAAGTACTATGAGGTAAGATGATACCACTCATCTAGATTTTGTTGAAGCATGGATGGATCTAGGAGGAGATGTGGGAGAATAGGTCTGATGTTCAAACTCAGTGTCTTGAGTTTTTCAAGAAAGACCACTAGAGTCACTTCTTGGGGATGAGAAGTCAATAGAGGGGTATAATTATAATATCATCAATTTTTGATGATAATAAACCCTATTTTTTAATAAATTATGTGTTTTTTATATGAAAATTATAACTTTTCATTAAAAATTACAAAATAATTAAATTAAAGGATTTACACAAGGGTAAAAACCCTGTTAACACTTTAAAATATTCTGTATAATGTTTTTGGAGTTAGAAGCTAAGTCGGTGTGAGATTCTAAGGCCCATAGAGATTCATTTTTGATATAATAAAAATATTAAATGTTTATATTGGCATTCTTGTGTGGTTTTACCAAAATAATGGAATATATCCTGAAAAGTTCATCTTATGATAAATCTAAGACCACCATTAGGTCAATAATATGAGGTTTTTTCTAAGAACAATATAAAATTTGTGTGCATTAGGTGTTTGGTAACATCACACATGAGGTAATTTATTTAATATATTTTATTATATATTTTCTGAAAATAATTGAATATATCTCAAATAGTGTCTCATGTGAGAAATATGATACCACTGTTAGGTCCGAGATGAGGGGTTTAGATAATTCACAACATAAAATATGCGTGTGTCGGGTGTTTGGTAACATTTTGTGTGAGGGTAATTTATTAAATATATTTTAATATATATGTTTCCAAAAATTATGAAATATCTCCCAAATGGTGTCTTGTATGAGAAATAGAAGACCCCTGATAGGTCCAGGATGGTAGGTTTAAACTAGTTTCAATATAATATTTGTGTGTGTTAGGCGTTAGGTTAGATTATATGTAAGGTTAATATATTTAATTTTTTTATTAATTTTTGTGTTATTGTTCATCTTCTCATTCAAAAACCAAAAAACTCCATTGTTTCATGCAGTATTCATTCCCAAAGCTTGGAAATCACTTTTTTTACTATTAAAATTAGTAATTCCATAAATGGGTGAAGATAAAAATCTTGGAAAATATATAATAAAATGGGATCGTATTGAAAAACAAGTGGTATTCATTCCCACAAGCTTGGAAATCACTTGTTTTCTAAAAAGGAAATTGGCTAAAATGATTGTTTGAAAATTATCCAAGAGAGAGAAAATATTATAACATGTGATATTTTATTTATTTTTGAAATAAAATAACTAGTTTTGGTTCTAGAAACCCCTAAAGAACAATATTGGGGACTATAATAATAAGGCCGCAAGGAGGTATTCTTAGATATTGAGGTTTCTACTCCAGCTATCGAACCACATAGTCTGGTTTATCCTTATTTTTGATGTCAACAACTTTGAGGAAGGATGTTACTTAAATTATTGGGCTCTCATTGAACATTGTTTTCATGGTATGGTGATTATGCTGGAATATTGATATTCATGCTTAGCAGGTGATCACATGTGTGTGTGTGGCCCAAGATTGGTATAATATGATTCCACGAGATTGATGTGATAACTAGATTCCATTATGGTGATGTTTGATTCACATTTTGATGTATATGATAAATCAATATTTCTCATGATTTGTGATATGGTTTTTATCATGATGTGAATTTCCATGTTTCCCTTTACCAGATTGTTATGTGTATCCATGATAGATGATCATGGAGGTACGATTACTCCTTGTGGGTTATGCACATGGAGTTGTTGCGGCGATGATGGTGGTGCATGATAGACTTATAACATAAAGTTTTATATGATTCCTTATGGATTTTTTTTAGTTATTGGTACTCAATTCCTTTTGGATATTTGAGTATTTCCTGATGCCTAGTGGATTATAGGTAGGTTACAAATACGCAATGCCTTGTGGATTTATGAGTATTACCTGATGACTTTTGGATTTTGGGTTGGTTAGTCACTCAATGCCTTGTGTATTTTTGAGCGACACACCAAAAACCTTGTGTTTAGTTATGATCTCTTAAAAATACACTATACATATTCCTGCATATATTCGAAGCATGTATAGTTGGGGGCTTGTGGTGTCTTAGTCAGTGCCTGACTACTCGGTTTTGTATTGTGTGTTTATGAATTTTATGAATTTATTATCATTATTGGCATACGATTTTTATACTTGAGAACATCATGTTGGGACACATTTGTGGTTTCCTACAGAGTATTTTACTCACACCCTACTTAGGAATTTCAATGCACTTGTATATTTCATGAGAGATCCGAAAAAGGGAAAGGGACCTATGGTGGATAGGAGTGAAAATGATGATGGAGCTTGTAGTGGTTGAGAGATGACTCTAGTGGCCCACAATTTATTTATTGGTTTATTTGTCTACTTTACTACTCTGGATAGGCTTTCCATATTGGGAGTTGTTTTATTTATATCACATGTATTCATTTATTTACTTTCTCATGATTACTTTGATGTTTTATTATATTCTTCATTACTATTATTGATCATATGAAACAATACATAGTGTATAGTCTCCCAATTGGTGGGATTAGACCTTGGCTGCTAGTCAGAAGCCTCTTGCATATGGGGAGGTGCACATGAGGTCATGTGAACTTTCATCACAAAACCAATGGTCTGGGTTGGGGTGTTATAGAATAAAACATGATCCAAAACCTTTGGTGGCACCTAGAAAATGTATTTTTATAAAACCTAGATTTCTAATGGCTATATTCTAAAAATAGTAAACAATTCTACTCATTTTTCTATAAATAACCACCTCTCCACCCAATTTTATTCAGTATCAATCTCATTTCCATGTCCCTAGATCTCTTGGGATCTCATTAAGTCCCTTTTTAGACTCCCCCAATATCTTAAGGAATCATCCCTTTGAGATTAATAAGAAGCATGTCACATCCGTGATTTTATTTTGAGATATTCCTTTGTTTACTTTTGGTCTTGTATTTGTCCCTTGGTTTCCCTAAGAGTTTTTGGAGGAAATAGAATTTTTGGGCTTAGTAGTAGGTGGTGAATTTTTAGCACATGGTTGGGGGAAACTGTGCACCAGCCCAGGAAAAATATTTTTCCCTGGATAGTGGCACTACTCAGGCCTCATGGTTAGCCATACGGGCACACGACCTCCCCCAAGAAACTGTGCATTTGGTTCCTTTTGGATAGAGAAGACTACATGGTTGTCGTACAATTTAGAAAACTATGTGTGCTAACCATGTGACATGTTCGTGTCATTAAATTTGGTGAATTAACTTTCTAACCTTCCCATATTTTATCACCAAATCACCCCTAATTCGAACCATACGGGAGTTTAGGCCCTAGGAGCCTCCTCCGTCCCTCTTGGCCCCCTTGTACATTCAATTTTTGGGTGGTTTTAGCCTTGGATCTTCAATAATCATCAAGGAAGTCTCTTTTCTCTTAATTTATTCCTTCTTATATGGTTCTTCTTCCTCCCTCTTTGATTTATTATTCTCTAGCATATTTCTTGACCTAGTAAGGGTTTGATCATGAGTTTTTAGGTGAAATATTGATGTTTGTGGTTCAATATTTTCTTTTTTAGGGTTCCTTTTAGGTGAAGTTGTGATTTTCCACCAAATTCAAAAATATTCCAAGCTTGAGGTAGGTGATTCCATGCTTTAGCACTATTAGATGATTTTGGTAAGCTTGGTATTCTTCTTGAATGTGTTTTATGGATTGTGTGAAAGGTGTGAAATGTGTTTTAAAAAGTATTTAAAGTGTGTATGTGTTTAGAGATGGGTTTTCAAAGGAAATGGATTGTATTTTCATGTGTGACTCTATATTGTACATTATAAATGTGTTATATGAATTGGAAAAGTGGTGAGAAGCATGTTTTAAAATGGTTTTGGTGTACATTTGAATATGAAATAGGTTTTTCTTATGAGAAATGTTGGTTTTATATATGTGCTCATGATTCTTGATGTGTGTATTGTAGGATCGAAATAATGATTTAGATGCTCAATATACAAGAGGGGGGGGGGTGAATTGTACACTTTAAAAAATTTCATTAAGCAAAGAAATATCTAAGTTTAACAAAGTTAAACTAAGCAGATTCACAACACCTCTAACACTAATTGGAAATTGGAACAAGGAATGATGTTACAAACTTCAAATTCTACACACTTGCTTGAATCAGGAAAGTGATTCCGAAAAACAGGTTCCAGATATATGGATCCAGAAATTTAAACTTAACTAAAGTTTACAATATTAGATTCTACCCTAAAGCATATAGAATCTAAATGAATCAGAGTACAAGTGTAAGGAAATACAAGAATGTTATACTTTCTTTACAATACAATATGCAGTGGAAAAACAAGTAGTATATCTACAAGTAACAAACAATAACTCTTTTAACCCAAAGAGAAGGGTATCCAATAACCATGGATAAAGTTCCCTTGATTTATACTTTCAAGAAAGTCTGTCTTACCCACATTAGGGTAATCCCTCAATATAAAGATCAGAGTCTCTGTCTTGCTATCCCTGCAAGCCCTCAACTTCAAGGTAGTTGGAACCTCTGTCTTCCTCAGCAAGGAAGCCCGCGAACTTCAAGGAAGTCGACACCTCTGTCACATGAAGCAATCTGAATGAGTAGTTTAGTACGCACAAAGCATGAAACACTTCTCTCTCTAGAAATCACCTTAACAGTGTGTGGTCTCTAGATTGATCAACTCGTTTCCACACCTTTGATATCTTTCAAATGAGCTTCTATTTATAGGCTCGGTCGGCCCCCTCTCCAACGGTCATATTTTCCTTAAAATTTGGAGGGACCTTTATACATGTAACTCAACCAATGGTTAGTTTGAAACAGAATAGATGACATCATTTAATAACAAACCATATATAACTGAATGCACGACATCGTTTTGTAATAGAGCATATGTAAGAAAAATCTATACTAAGTTTGGAGTGTAAGCAAATTAAAAGGTTAGTGTCTAACCAAAATGAAATTTGGAGTCTATAAAAAGAAATGTTCAGATTCTGTTTTATAGGAATTCGGAACCTGAAATCTGTAGAAGTCCGGAGTCTGAATTTCTTAGGAAATTTAGAGTCTAGTTTCACCAGAGTTCTGAATCTGAACTTGCAGAGTTCAAAGTCGAACTAGTAAAAGTTCAGAGTCGAACTTCATAAGGGTTTGGAGTCGAACTAATTAATAGTTCGGAGTTGAACTCATGAAAGTTCGGAGTCGAAATTCATAAGAGTTCGGAGTTGAACTACTTAAGAGTTCAGAGTAGAACTTATGAAAGTTTGGAGTCGAACTTCATAAGAGTTCGGAGTCGAACTAATCAAGAGTTCGGAGTCGAACTTCATAAGAGTTCGGAATCTAACTACTTGAGAGTTTGGAGTCGAACTTCATAAGAGTTTAGAGTCGAACTACATAAAAGTTCGGAGTCAAACTTCATAAGAGTTCAGAGTCGAACTACTTAAGAGTTCGGAGTCGAACTTCATAAGAGTTTGGAGTCTAACTACTTAAGAGTTCGGAGTAGAACTCATGAAAGTTCATATCCATAATTCGGAGTGGAACTTCATTATAGTTCACATCCAGAATTCGGATCCTAAAAACAGAATACTCCAATACTTGTCATTATATGATTCGAGGATTTTGGTTATGAATCCAGTTTTTGTACTTAAGAAAAATATTTTTATGTATAAGAAAATATAGGTTAGGGTAGATTTCCTTAAAGAAGAAAATTTTCCTTATGGAGGTAAAATTTATATTTTCTTAAGTATAAGGTGTTTATGATTTTCAAAACAAGAAGGAATGGAAAAGTCATAAGGAAAAACTTATTGACTCAACAACCTCACCCTTTTTGGAAAGCACAAACATCCTTACGAAAAAGAATATAAGGACTTTGAAAAATTTCATTACACTTTGAAATTAAAACATATCTCCCTTTGTTCACGGATGAAAGTGAATACAACTAACTCCCCCTTAGGCATTGAAACTCTAAGGATTGTATTCTGAATTTCCAGAGTGGAGTTTTCATTATCATGGGAATGAAAAACTTCGAAGTGAGCAACACCCCCTTACTTCAAGGATATTTTAAATTTTTATTTTTCCTCTTTTTAGTGGTTCTTTTTTCCTTCTCCCCCTTAGGAGTAGTTCTTTTTCCTTCTCCCCCTTTGTGATTTTCAAAAAGAATTAAAGGAATGGAAAAGAAAATATGGTACCTGAAACATTAGTACAAAACAAAATACAAGCACCTAAATTTTCATTAGATTTTGAAAAAATTACAGGAAAAGAAAAATACAACAAAAGATCGGAGTGGGTTTATTTGTATTCCTTTTCCTTCAGGATCAACTTCTTTAACACAGTTTTGAGCTTCTTCAGGTCTCTTTGGTCTTCCTCTACTTGTCTCTCCAAAGCTGAGATCCTTTCCTCTTAAACTTTTAAAGCTTATGTCTGAGCTTTTAAGTAATCTTGTTGCATCTTCTCCAACTCATCTTGGTTTACCAGTCTTTTCTCAAGCTCGATCCAGAGATTTATATCACTTATAAAATTTTGAGCCAGAGAATTTTCCTTGTCATTTAGTTCCTTCACTTGTTGACTCCGAGAACTCTGCTCAATAATCATCTCATCTTGAAGATTCTTAATCATTTTATCCTCTGTGTCAAAATCTTCTTTCACGTCATTTTGAAAATTATCAAAGACGACCAAGTCTTCTTAAAATCTCTTAGACCATAGAGTTATTATTCTGCAAGACTTTCTATGCACATCATAATTGATAAGAAAACTTTTATGGTCGGCCTCAATCTTTATAAACTTATCCATGACCATGGATAAGGAATCTGATTTCTGATTCATATTTGTTGCAGCATCTGGAATCTAGAATCTATAGTTGGAAAAAACAGAATGGTTTCCACCAACTTCTTCAGAGATTCTACCACAAAATCATGACCATGAGTTGATGACTCTGAATCAAACTATTTGCTTGGAGATGTCTCTTCCTCAACTTGCACTAGCTTTCTACTAGACGTACCAACAACCTCTTTCTTCCTGATGACATCTTTTATAGGTGTCTCCATGAGAACTTGCTTCCCCTTATCAGCTTTCGGAATTGGTTCCTCATCAGGAGATACTTTCTCAGATTCAGAAACTTGAATAATCTGGTCTTTATCTGGTTTCTCCTTTTCTTGTACTTCCTTAAGAAAATTCCTCTCATAGGATTCTTCCTCATCATACAATACATTTTCTTATTCTTCCTCTTGCTGTTGATTATCATCATTCTTACTACCTTCCACATCTCCCTTTCCTGGAGTTACTAACTTTGAAGATTTGGACTTATCTTTATAATCCTCTACTTGTTTGATCAGGGCATCTAAATCTTCACTTCCCTCTTCTTCTTCATCTTCTTTAACCTCTTCCTCTACTTCTTCAGCAGCTTCTTTTTCAGCTTCTTCAACTACTTCTTTACCCTTGGATTTTTCTGGAGTGTCATAGTTCTTAGCTAGAGTTTCTGGTAAAGAAGGTTGAGGACCGAAAGTTTCCGGAACGGAAATCATTTCAGAATATAACTCTGTAGATTTCAGCAAAGATTTCACCACTTCAGCTTTAAACAACTTCTTTTTCATCTTCTTTTCTTTTTCCTGCTTCTCTAACTCTTCTGTAGCTCTTTCTGTTAAGGCCTTAGCCTCTGCAGGTTCCAATCCAAACCGAGGATCTCCTTCTTTCCTCTTCTCTTTATCTTCCCTCCACTTGGATTCCACTTCATCTGTATATGTTTTCTGCTTCTTTGGTTTGGGGGGAGCAGACTGAGTTTCCTTAGCCTTGGGGTTTTCTTTATCAAAAATCACTTTCTTAACCTTTCTCTTCTTTCTTGACTTTTTGGATGGTTCCGGAGTCTATGTATCTTTCTGAGCTACCTCAACCTCTTCCACAGAAAGAGGGTAGAATTCTCCAGATTCACTAGAAAAACCCATCTTCATCCTCTTCAACATATCATCACTTACCAACATAAGCTTACAATTCCAGAATTTTGATTTGCATGCAACCTTGAAGGATTCTAAGCAACGAAATATCATCTTAGATAGTAAGGCATGGTACATTATTATTTGATCTCTCAAATTTCCTTCTTTTATGTTCTTGATCGTAATCAATACATGCCTCATCAAATTTATCTTTCTTAGATTTACCAAGAAATCTAAGACATAGATATCACTTTTCTTCAAATTATCTTTTTCACCTATTCTTGGTATGAGAAAAACTTGTACCCATAGATGTAGAATCTTATTGTTCAGAGTGAGATGAGAAATTTTAGCAGTCGTAACATTCAGAAGTCTAAGACATTTTAAAGGCTTCAGCTTGTTGAAAATTCCTTGCTCATCTGGAAGCTTATGTGAGAAAAAATCAGCTTCCCCATCATAGGACAAACCAACCAAGCTCGTGGACTTGGTGTAGGATAGCTTGTAAGTCTTACTATAAGACTTAAATGAAAACCACTCTCTTCCATCTTCCATCTGGAAGGAAACAGACTCATAGAACTCAATCAGCAAATTAGTATAAACCGGATCCTGTTTCTCTGTCTTAAACAAGCATATATCTTCCCAGCCATTCAATCTGATATTCTTGGTTATAATATAATCAAGCTTGTAAAAATCCAAATGCACCAACCTTTCCCTGAAGACTAACCTCTTTGAGATTGGCTTTGAAGTTGACATTTCTTGAGATGTTGCTTCAACAGACATTCGGAGTGAAGAGTTCTGAAAGATTCGGAATGGGTTTGCAAAGATCAGAACCTGTCTTAAGAAGAGCAGCAGGGCTTCGAGATGTGAAAGCTTTGAAAAAATGATGTGGGAAGAGTCTTGGGGTCCCCTTTATATAGGCGATGGAGGTGACCTTTAGTCTTCCAAAAGCCATCTAACGATTGATAAAATTTTCGATCTGATCTGACGGTTGAGAACACTCCTGCAAGGAAAACTTGACTCCGATCTTATGATGTTTTTAAAGAAAACATTCGGATTTAAGGAAAAATAGAATCTGAATTATTAATAAAGCATGAAAATACTGGTAAGAAAAATATGATTATGATAACTTAAGTAAGGAAATCATACCTTTCAGATTGGCTAGAAATATTGTGTGTAATTGGTAATATTCTTCAAGAAAAAAAACTTATTATGAAAGTTCATTACGAAAATCACATTACGAAAGGTCTAGTATGAAAATATCATTACGAAAGATCCAGTAAGAAAATCTCATTATGAAAGTTCTAGTACGAAAATATCATTATGAAAGTTCTTACTTCTAGAAATTTCCATTCCGAGAATTTTCATTCCAGAAATATCCATTCCAGAAATTTCCATTTCGGTAATTATAATTCCGGAAATTTCCATTCCATAAAGTTTGAAAAGCTGACTATGAAAATTTTAGTTACACTAAGTTTGAAAAATATATTACGAAAATTTTAGTTACACTAAAAATCAAATGTACTCCCCCTATGAAAAGAAGTTTATTACTGTCAGGAGAATTGTTCAACAAGAAGTTAATAAAGAAAGATTACCTTATGGTTATCATTCCAAACTTTTGTTTAATGTATTCAAATCTATCTGTTGGGAAAAAAATCCCTCAAGGTAACATTGAAGTATTTTTGGGTTGATTATGTTTGTTGACAAAGCAGGTTTTCATGGATATTTGTCGAGTTCCCAAGAAGTTGTTGACAATACTTGTTGACAAAGAACGATGACAAAGGAATGGATGATCTGGAGGCGGTACAAAATAGCAGTACAAGGTGGCACCGTTTCCCAGTGTTTGCCAAATTTTTGGGGTCCAAAATTTGGAGTTTGGGGAGCATCGCGGAAATAGGATTTCCATGAAGATCATAATTTAATATGAAAAAGGAATGAATTTCACGAAGATAGGATGCATGGTTTGGAAATCACAAAGACCAGAAGAATGGAGGCGGTGATGCTTCGCGATTACGTCAAGATTCGCGAACGGCAGAGGCTGAAGCGCATCGCAGCGGTGAAGGGCTTTGCGAGGGAGCTTCACGGCGAAGGCGCGAAGGAATGTTGGGCTTCGCGAGGGAGCTTCACAGCGAAGTCACGAAGGTATGTTGACGGTGATTCTTCGCGACTACGTCAAGCTTCGTGAAGGGCAAAGTGCCGTGGTGCTTCGCGATTTGGACATAATTCCGGTGGAATATTTAGAGCTTCGCTATTTGAGATGATGTGGCGTTGACTTCGCGCGGAAGGGACGAGGGTCGGTGGAATCTCCTATAAATGGAGGTCGAACCCTTCGAGCGAAGTGGAGAGAATTTTCATAGAAGATCATTTGCTCTCGTTTTGCGAAGGTAGTTCACAGAGCCAGTGTGCTTCGCGAAAGAGGAGCTTCGCGGCGGCTATTGTTGCTCCGTGAAAGTTGTGTGCTCCGCGTTGGCTCAGTGAGCTTCGCGAGAGAAGTTTCTTTGCAATGAGTTGAGCTTCGCGGGAGTTCTTCGCGAGAGAGCTTCGCGAGAGTGCTTCGCGAAAAGGTAGGAGCTTTGCGAAGGCTTGTTGAGCTTCGTGAAATTGGGAGCCTAGCGAAGTTGAGTGCTTTGCAGAGGTCTTTCCAAAGGTAGTTTGCCCAGTGTTCAGAGGCAAAGAGGTATTCATCTACGGATGAAAGTTGAACTTCAACAGAGCATCTACATACAGAGAAAGATGCATTCATTCATGGAAATGAAGAGACCTATAGGTCTATAAACTGTGATTGGATTCCCTTCCAGGAGCAGTGAGCTTAGGAAGAGGAAGAAGGTGATCCTCTCCACCGGAAGTGATCCAGAGAGAGGGAAACATGGAGTGACCCTTGGGAAAGCAGTGATCTGACCCTAAACATTGTATAGGAAGTGAGCTTGGGCATAGAAGTGATCTAGCCCGAACATTGTAATCCATAGTTAGTGAATTTTAGTGGACTTGGTACGACCGAAAACCTGTCGGAGTATGCTCCTTGGAAGTAGCCCTTAGCGGTGAACCAAGTAAAATTGTTGTGTCCGGTGCTTGCTTTACTTTCTATTTATATTGTGCAGCAGGAAAGAGAGAGAAAAGTGTTTTTCTTAATAGAAAAACAAGATCAGAACGAGCTTTAATTTTTAATTAGTCATACCCTGATTCACCCCCCCTCTAAGGGTATTCAGCCCAGTGGACCTAACACTATCAGATGGTAAAGATTTTGTGAAAATATCAGCAAGTTGATCTTGTGTTCTGATAAAATGAAGAATGATATCTCCTTTAAGTGTGTGATCCCTAAGAAAGTGATGCCTAGTATCTATGTGTTTTTCACGAGAGTGATGTGAAGGGTTCTTACTAAGGGCAATGGAACTTGTGTTATCACACAAAATTTGAGTCTTAGTAAAACTCAAGCCATAATCTGTGAGTGTGTGTTGCATCCACAACACTTGAGTACAACAACTTCCGGCTGCTACATATTCAGCTTCAGTAGTATAAAGTGCTACATAATGTTGCTTATTGCATGACCAAGAAACTAATGAATCTCCTAAGAAATGACAAGTTCCAGATGTACTCTTTCTATCCATTCTACAACCACCAAAGTCAGCATTCAAAAAACTCTTCAAAACAAAATCATTTCAGAAGTATAAAATAATCCTAGATCCACGATTCCCTTTAGGTAGCGAAAAATTATTTTTACCTCCTTTAAGTGAGATTCCTTAGAATCAGATTGATATCTCGCACACAAGAATACTGAAAACATCAATTCTGGTCGACTAGCTGTCAAGTATAGTAGGCTTCCTATCATACCCTTAAAAGATTTTTGATCTACTTGTTTCCCAGATTCATCAAGATCTATAGAGTTTAAGGTACCGATGGGAGTGCTTATACTCTTAGTGTTGTCATAACCATACTTTTTAAAAAGATATTTAATATACTTATGTTGATATATATAGGTTCCTTCTGGTTTTTGAGAAATTCGAAAACCAATGAAAAAAGTTAACTCACTCATCATACTCATTTCAAATTAAGATTTCATTAGACTTGCAAAAGAATCAGTTAAATATTGTTAAGTTGAACCAAATATGATGTCATAAACATAAATTTGAACAATCAAAACATTTTTCTTATCTTTCTTTATAAAGAGAGTCGGATCTACATTTCCCTTAACATAGTTATTTTGAAGAAAAAATCATGTAAGTCTATCATACCAAGCTCGTGGGGTTTGTTTAAGGCCATACAAAGATTTGGTAAGTCTAAAAAATTGATCAGGATATTTTGTATCTTCAAATCTAGGAGGTTATTCAACAAAAACTTCCTCTTGAACATAACCATTAAGAAAAGCACATTTTACATCCATTTGAAAAAGTTTAAAATTAAAGAATGCTGCAAAGGCAAGTAAAATACGAATAGATTCAAGTCTAGATACTGGATCATAGGTTTCTTCATAGTCTATTCCCTCTTGATGATTATAGAATTTAGAAACTAGTCTAGAATTGTTTCTTAAAATGACTCCATTTTCATTACATTTGTTTCTGAAGACCCATTTTACTCCAATAACAAAAGTTTATTTAGGTCTTTCAACCAAGGTCCAAACTTTATTCCTTTCAAATTCATTTAGTTCATCTCGCATGGGTTTGATCCAATCATCATCACCTAAAGCTTCATCAGTGCTTTTTGGTTCTAATTGGGAAAGAAATGATTGATGTTCTACTTAATTTCTCAAGGAACTCCTAGTCCTTACAGGTTGATTTACATCACCAATGATACTATCACTGGGATGATTCTTAAGAAATGCCTGATTTGGGTTTTGTAAAACTCGTTCATCAACATAGGGTATAAAGTCTTCTGGGGTAAATGTTTCAGAAGTATCTTCTTGAAAATTTTCTTTATCAGAAGGATTTTCTATCAAAGGTTGATAATCAGTTTTTGAAAACACATCTGAGGATGTAGGTTGGGATGGTTTAAAAACAAAAGGATCAGATTCATCAAATTTTACATGCACTGTTTCTTCAATAGTACAAGTATTTTTATTGAAAACTCTATAAGCCTTAGAAGTTGTGGAGTAACCTAAGAAAATTCCTTCATCATATTTTGGTGTGAATCTGTGAATATTATCTTTATTATTCAATATGAATACCTTGCAACCAAAAAACTTGAAGTAGGAAAGTCTAGGTTTTCTACTATTTCATAACTCATAAGGTGTTTTATTAAGAGAAGGTCTAATCAAAACTCGATTTATAGTATAACAAGAAGTACTTACAGCTTCAACCCAGAAATGTCTAGCTATAGAATATTCACTCAACATGGTTCTAGTTATTTCTTGAAGAATTCTATTTCTTCTCTCAACTACACCATTTTGTTGAGGAGTTCTAGGTGCTGAAAAGTTGTGAGTAATACCTTTTCTACTACAAAAGGTTTCAAAATAAGAATTTTGAGATTCTCCTCCATGATCACTATGAATAGTTTTTAGTGGAAGATTTTTCTCATTTTTAACTTGGGCTCTAAAACTTTTGAAATAAGAAAATTTTTCATACTTCTTTGCTAGAAAGTAGACCCATGTAAATCTATTGTAATCATCAACTAGAACAAACACATAGTATTTGCCTCCAATGCTTCCAGTTTATGTTGGACCAAAAAGATCCATGTACACCAACTATAATGCATCAATTGTTGAGACTTCACCAATTGATTTAAAACTAGATTTATGTTTCTTGCCATATTGACAAGGATCACAAACTTTAGAAGAATCAAATCTAAGCTCTGATAGATCCTTAACTAGTTTCTTCTTAGAAAGTTTACATAAGTTCCTAAGGTTACAGTGACCTAATCTTCTATGCCATAACCAAGAATGATCTTCCATTTCACTAAGGCAAGGTAAATCATGCCTCCTAAGGTCTTATAGGTTTAAAGTGGAAACATTCTCTTGCCTATTGGATGAAAGAATAAATTCTTCCTTGGAATTGTGAACTAAGCACTTATCATTCCTAAAATTCACAATTTATCCTTCATCACATAACTGACTTATGCTAATGATGTTGTGTTTAATACCCTTAACAAATAATACATTTGAAATCAAATTTTTACTAAGAAAAAAATATTACCTATACCAACAATTTCTCCCTAAGAATTATCTCTGAAAGTTACTTTTCCTCCTTTCGTCTTGATAATCTTTTCAAAATAGCTTTTGTTACTAATCATGTGCCTGGAACATCCACTATCCATGTACCATGTATTATTGTTGGTACTTTATCTTCCTGAAAACAAGAAAATAATTAGACTTTAAAAATCCAAACTTGTTTGGATCCGAGATTTCTAGATAACAAGATTTTTGGTACCCACATCTTCTTAGAAAAATAAGCCTTATGAAAACCTAGAGATTGGGTTTTTTTAAAAGATAAATTCTTTGCCCAATGACCACCACATTGACACTTGGTACAAAATGGGGCACTTTGTGGAAAAAAGTAGTTGTTACTAAAAGTTGGTTTTGCATGGGTATAACCAAATCTGGATTTGTTTCTTAAAGTTCGTATTTGAGAATACATTTTATCAAAATTTTATTTACCATGGGTAAAGTTTCATAAACACTTCTTTAAGGAAAAAATATCATCCTTGAGTTATATAATCAATTTTTTAGCTTCAAAATCATTAGATTTAGAACTAGAGATAGGCTCGAAAACACTTTTCTTAGAAAATAATATTTCCAACTCTTTAGAAAGTTTGTTCTTCTTAGAACTTACTTCCTCAAGAATTTTTGAGATACTTATAAAATCAGAATTTTTCCTCTCAATATCTTTAGTAAGATCTGATATTTATTTTTTAAGAATAATATTCCTAGAGTTTGTTTTATCAAGTTTTTTTTTGAGTTTAGAATTCTCAATCTCAAGAAGTTCAGAATACCTAGAAACCTCTTCGTAGGTAGGTAGATTATTTTCTTCACCAGAAGAGGATTCTTCATCTGAAGAGTTATAATATTTTCTATCATTATAATTTAAAGAAACATTAGTCAGTGATTCAGCATTTCATACCTTAGCCATAAAGAAATGATTGTTTATAGGTAATTTGGCTATAAGACCAAGATTCTTCTGTCCTGAAGATTCATAATCAGAAGATTCATCTGAAGAGTCACCACCACTGGCACTCCATGTGTCATTAGCTATCAAAACTTTCTTAGCTTTAGCTTTATAATACTTGTTCCTATTCCTTTCAGAATGCCTCTCTTTCCTTTCTTTCTTTTTGAGCAAAGGGTAATCTAGTCTAATATGTCCAGCTCTCTTGCATTCATAACAAGTAACTTCTCCATCTTTTCTATCCTTCCTTTCCTTTTTCTTATACTTAGATTGGAAATTTTTCTGGCCAGCTATCTTGTTCATTCTTCGAGCAAGATTTCCTAACTCATTTTCAGAGACTTCACTCTCAGTAGATTCAGATTGGATAATAACTTTCTTAGACTTGGATCTGGTTACTCTCTCAGGATTCTTGGATTTCATATGATTTGAAGTTGTGGTAAAAGCAACAGTACCATTCCCATTCTTCTTCTTGATGTTTTCAACATCTCTTTTCATTCTTGTTTCATGTTAGAAAAGAGTTCCAAATAGTTCATCAAAGGAAATTTTACTAACCTTCCTTTCCACATCAATATCTGTTCTTTTGGATTCCCACTCATTGGGCATAATATCAATTATCTTATCCCCAAGAGATTCATCATCCAGACCTTTCTCTCCCATAGATTGAAGACTATTCACTATAGTCATAAATCACTATTGAACTTTACAAATTGGTTCACCATAAGGAAAATTGAAGTCATGGTATTCAGCTCTAAGCATAGCTCTCCTAGTTTCAATCACTTTAGAAGTGACAAAGTGTGTAACCTTTAACTTCTTCCAGATACAATTAACTACTTCACAAGAAGAAATTTGGCTATATATATTTCTAGTCATTGAACATAGTAAGGTATTACGTACCTTATAATTGAGTTGATATTCATGCTTTTCCTTGTTAGTGAAAGTTCTTACTTCCTTATCAAGAATTTTATAATCACCAATAAGCATAACAAAATTATCTACTCCTATAATGATAACGAAAGTATTCATACGATCTCTCCAGTACTCATAATCATTCCCATCAAATATTGGTGGTATTGTAGGATTTATATTGTCAATCAATCCAACATTGATTCCTTCCATTCTAAGAAAAACTTCGGCAACCAAACTTGTTAGTAGAAAAAGTTCATAACCACAAAGGTCGGAATGAGAAAATTTGGAATGAACAATGTATTTTTAATCAAGGATGAAGATTAACGAAAAACTGAGCAAGAAAAACTTATATGTGAGTATAAGTATTTCAGAGACCTCCTCTGATACCAATTGTAGGATCAAAATAATGATGTAGATGCTCAATATACAAGAGGGGGGGGGGGTGAATTGTACACTTTAAAAAATTTCCTTAAGAAAGGAAAGATCTAAGTTTAACAAAGTTAAACTAAGCAGATTCACAACACCTGTAACACTAATTGGAAATTGGAACAAGGAATGAAGTTACAAACTTCCAATTCTACACACTTGCTGAATCAGGAAAGTGATTCCGAAAAATAGGTTCCGGATATATGGATCCGGAAATTTAAACTTAACTAAAGTTTACAATATTAGATTCTACCCTAAAGTGTATTGAATCTAAATGAATCAGAGTACAAGTGTAAGGAAATACAATATTGTTATACTTTCCTTACAATACAATATGCAGTGGAAAAACAAGTAGTACAACTACAAGTAACAAACAATAACTCTTTTAACACAAAGAGAAGGGTATCCAACAACCTTGGATAAAGGTACCTTAATTTATACTTTCAAGAAACTCTGTCTTACCCACACCAGGGTAAGCCCTCGATACGAAGATCAGAGTCTCTATCTTGTTATCCCCGTAAGCCCTCAACTTGAAGGTAGTTGGAACCTCTATCTTCCTCATCAAGGAAGCCCTCAAAATTCAAGAAAGTCAGAACCTCTGTCTTCCTATCCTCGGAAGCCCTCAAATGTAATCACCAACATTCGGAGTCGCACGAAGCAATCTGAACGAGCGGTTTAGTATGCACAAAGCATGAAAATCTTCTCTCTCTAGAAATCACCTTAACAATGTGTGGTCTCTAGATCAATCAAATCTTTTCCACACCCTTTAGATCTTTCAAATGAGCTACTATTTATAGGCTCGGTCGACCTCCTCTCCAATGGTTATATTTTCCTTAAAATTCGGAGGGACCTGTACACGTGTAACTCAACCAACAGTATGTTTGAAATAGAATAGACAACATCATTTAATAACAAACCATGTATAACTGAATGCACGACATCGTTTTGTAATGGAGCATATGTAAGAAAAATCCATACTAAGTTCGGAGTGTAAGAAAATTAAAAGTTTTGTGTCTAACCAAAATGAAATTCAGAGTCTATAAAAAGAAATGTTCAGATTCTGTTTTATAGGAATTCGGAACCTGAAATCTATAGAAGTCCGGAGTCTGAATTTCTAAGGAAATTTGGAGTCTGGTTTCACCAGAGTTCGGAATCTGAACTTGCAGAGTTCGAAGTAGAACTAGTAAAAGTTCTAAGTCGAACTTCCTAAGGGTTTTGAGTCTAACTAATTAAGAGTTTGGAGTTGAACTCATGAAAGTTCGGAGTCAAACTTCATAAGAGTTTGGAGTCGAACTACTTAAGATTTCGGAGTTGAATTTATGAAAGTTCGGAGTCGAACTTCATAAGAGTTCGGAGTCGAACTACTCAAGAGTTTGGAGTCGAAATTCATAAGAGTTTGGAGTCAAACTACTTAAGAGTTCGGAGTCTAACTTCATAAGAGTTTGGAGTCGAACTAATTAAGAGTTCAGAGTAGAACTTCATAAGATTTCGGAGTCGAACTACTTAAGAGTTCGGAGTCTAACATTATAAGAGTTTGGAGTCGAACAGCTTAAGAGTTCAGAGTTGAACTCATAAAAGTTCATATCTATAATTCGGAGTGGAACTTCATTATAGTTTACATCCAGAATTTGGATCCTAAAAACAGAATACTCTAGTACTTGTCATTATATGATTCCGGGATTTTGGTTATGAATCCGGTTTTTTGTACTTAAGAAAAATATTGTTATGTATAAGAAAATCTAGGTTATGGTAGATTTCCTTAAAGAAGAAAATTTTCTTTATGGAGGTAAAATATATATTTTCTTAAGTATAAGGTGTTTGTGATTTTCAAAACAAGAAGGAATGGAAAAGTCATAAGGAAAACCTTATTGACTCAACATGTATATGAAAGTGGTGATGTGTGTGACATGTGAAATGGAAATTGAGCTTAAAGGTAATCCTCAGTATCTAGGTGGGAAGACTATGACTAGTATGCCAATTAGATCGGTGGGTCCAAGGCCTGGTTCCTTCTAGTAAGATTGAAGATACAACACTAACTAAACATAATGATGATTAGAGACCACTATACCTTAATATGTATTCCCCTATAGTGGCTCTTGCATGAGGGTGTTGTGGGTTATGGTTTTTATACCATGTTTCACTGAGGTATGAGGTTCCTATGGTCCCACTAGTTCTAGTACCTATAGATATTTCCCATGAAGTGGTTCTTTCTTATGTTTTTGTGCATAGCATTGGTATTCGGTGGAATTTAAGCTTATGTAAAATAAAAAATAATGTATTTTTTGAAAATGTTTTCCTTTAAAAGTTCTATTTGAAATGTTTCCAAGTTCTTTGTTAAACATTCATGTTAATTTATATTCTATTGTTATGACATGGAATATTTTTGTTGGGTGGAATTATAATGGAATTTTGATCACATCATACATACACCCTTGGGTGTATGTAGACTTTGTTATGTTTGACTCAAGTAAAGGAAATATGTGTCATGGTGGTGATGCTGGATCTGATTGTTGGTGTTCGTCTTTTTCAGGAATTTGTGGAGGTGGCTAGACGATGATGACCCTATCATTTTATGGAGGTTTTGAGGCTTTGGTTTACCTGGTTCCCCTCCTATTTTGGTATTTTATTGGTTTTTTTAAAGTTGTAAAATGTTTAGTTCATATTTTTGTATCTATTTTGGTTTTTCATATTGATCATGGTGTGTTGCTTTATTATTGAGTATTATTTATGGTTACTTATTATTGGTGAAATTGTTACCAAAAATTTAATTTTGGTACCCATACATTAGTTTCCATCCCATGGGGATCGGGAATACCCTTTGGGCCATGCCACGGTCTAAGTCAAGTGTTGGGTTGGATGGAAACCTGTCTTGATTCATGAAAAAATGGTATCATGGCACGTTTTTTCTCTTTTCTTTGGGTTATGATATTTGGGAGAGTATATATAGATTGGATCTAGGGTTGTCAGGGCTTGAGATTCTGGTTGTGAGTGGGATGTATAGCCAAAAAACCGCTTGAAAAATCTCGGTCTTCCAAATTGGTTTGACTTTCCTCTAGGAGAGATGTACAGGCTATAGACTATGCGTGGACACCAGGTGGGGGTGAAGTGGTTTGGCTTGTTATTGTGATGAATATGGTTTTGTTTTGATTTATGGAGGTGTTTTGAAATTGTTGTGGTTACCAAAAAATTTTAGAGTGATGTGTTGATGGTTGTATTGATAGTTCTTATTTGTGTTTATTACTTGATGTAGCAAGATGCCTCCCCAAGGACCTAATATGAAACCATGGGAAGAGGCAGGAGAGAGTGGTCCCTCAAAGGTTTATCAAATACTAGTGGAAACTATGGTTTGGGATGTCCAATATTTTGGAAAGGGAGTGGGCTTTGGACCTTCTCATGTTGGAGAAGTCGAACTAGGCCCTGGGAAGGAAAAATCTCAGGAGTTCCTCCAGAACAAGCCTCCTTCCTTTCGTGGTATCACAGAACACCAAGAAGTAGAGGAGTTACTTGAGAACATAGTAAGTATGTTTGAGTTTCTTGATACTCCTAAGGTAGAAAGAGTTAAATGTGCTTCATTCTTGTTGGAAGGTCCAAGTCAGAGGTGGTGGGACTCAGTGGTTCAAGCTGGGAAGCATGAGCATGT
This sequence comes from Viscum album, assembly GCA_963277665.1. Classification (NCBI taxonomy): domain Eukaryota; kingdom Viridiplantae; phylum Streptophyta; class Magnoliopsida; order Santalales; family Viscaceae; genus Viscum; species Viscum album. Next base: position 1,052,246,474 of record OY728131.1, on the reverse strand, counting down.
GGGTTGGAAGGATTTCAAGGTCATCTTCAATGAGAAGTATTGTCCCGAGACCTTGGAATTTTCTTAGACTTGAGAGTTTTTTGATCTTCACCAATGAGATCGAACCATGATGGGGTATTCCAACCACTTTGTAGAGTTGGTTTGTTTCACACCCGAGGTAGTTTTCAACGAGCTTCTAATGGTTCAAAAATCTGAAATGGGGTTGCGGTCAAATATCATATCTCAAGTCTTATTGTTCAAGGTGAAAAATTATGCAGAGGTGGTTGATTGTACTTTGATGGTGGAGATAAATCATTGTGGAAAGTCTAATTTCTTTGGATCAGTTTCAATAGTGATCCATGACAGTGACAGTTCATTTTAGAAGAAGAAGAAACATGATGAGCATGAAAAGATGGGAGGTGGTAGTTCAAGACATCCTTCACTACTGTCTTCATCTTTGGATTTAGGTATGTGATTATTTTTGTGTCATCTGTGTGAGGTGGAAAGGAATATGTGATATTACTGTCTAGACCAACCAATTACTTTCCATAAGTGTGTAACTATGAGGAAATTGCAGTGGTTTTGCAAGATGATGCAACCATATCATTGTGGAGCAGGTTCTGTGGCCTATAGAGGGATATCAGCTCAGTCAGATCCATCCAAGACAGTAGATTCTAGGTTTTTTGGTCGTGGAAATAGGGTTGGATCCACCTATGGGTAGATCGAGTTCAAGGTAAAGTTATATATCAGTTTTCATTCTCAGGCTCAGTCAGAGACACAAAATCTTCTTGATATGGATCGGGAACCAGTGTAATCTGATGCAGTACTTACAACAGTTCTAGGTACCGTTCTTATTGTATCATATTTATTTGTTTCTTTATTTGATACTGGTTCCTCCATTTAATTTATTTATTCCTGTATTGTGGATATATTGAAATTTTCAACCGATGTTATGTCATATGTTATGGAGTTGGTAATGCCATCTGTTAAGAAGCGAGAGAAAGGTTTCAGGTGTTTGTCTTGTGCACTCACTATGTTAGCTTTCAAGCTAGAGTGGTATTTAATAGTTTTGGATATGGACCTCTTTGATGAGATCATTGCTATGGATTTTATGGTGAGTTTCTAGGAACACATCAATTTCTATTAATAAAGGGTGAGTTTTGTGGAAACTGATGGTAGTACATAGGTTTTTTGGGTTGAATGGGATCCTTGGTCAAGGAATTCTGGACATACACTTATAGATTTGAGCAATATTATTTAAAAAATATCATCACTCATGTTAGAGGATGATGGTGATAATCCTGAGGGTTTATTACCTAATGCGGTGGATGATTTTCCAGAGGTGTTTCTAGATTAATTTTTGGGTTTGCCTCCTGAACGGGCCATGGAGTTCACAATATATTTGGCATAGGGAACACAATAGATATATATTCCCTCATACCGTATTTATCCCATTGAATTGAGGGAATTAAAGGTATATCTGGAGAATTTTTAATATAAATAATTCATTTACCCAAATGTCTCACATTGGGCCTCCCTTATCTTATTTTCTAAGAAAGCTTATGGATCTCTCCAATTATGTATTTATTATTAGAAGATGAATAAAATGAAAATAAAGAATAAGTATTCCTTGGCCTGTATTGACGAACTTTTCAATTAGCTTAAGGGGGTGAGGTGGTTTTACAAGATATATTTGTGTTCTGGGTATCACCAGGTTAGAGTTAGAGAGGCAGATGTTCCTAAGATGGCTTTTCAAAGAAGGTACAACCACTTTGAGTATTTTTTCAGGTTGTTTGGGATGAATAATGCTCTAGTGGTCTTTATAGAGCTCATGAATAGGGTGTTCCACTAGTATCTCGATTACTTCATCATGGTATTTGTGGACACAATCCTGGTTTACTTTGGAACCAAGGAGGATCATGAGCATCATTTGAGGATTGTATTGGGAACTCCGCAAGATCATATTCTCTATGCAATGTTTTCTAAGTGAACCTTATGGATTAGGGAGGTGCAGTTTCTGGGTAATGTGATTTTAGAACAAGGGGTTCCAATGGACCCCGAAAAGATCAGTATAGTGATTTCATGGGTGTATCTAAGAAATGTTGTTGAGATCAAGATATTTTTGGTCCTGATAGGGTATTACAAGCGGGTTTTTCTGTATTTCTCTCAGATCTCTTCACCCATGATGATGCTTACCCAAAAATAGGTAAAGTTCGAATGGATTTCAGAGTGTTAGTAATCTTTTGAGGAGCTTAAGAAGTGATTGAACATGACCCCTATTTTGATTTTTCCAAAATCTCGAAAAGGGTTATGCGGTATATTGTGATTCTTCAGGTATGGGTCGTAGGTGTGTGCTGATGTAGGATCAGCATGTGGTGGAATATGGTTCCCTCCAACTCTAAACACATGAAAAGGATTACAAAACCCATGAAATGGAGTTATCAATGATGATACATGATGTGAAGAAGTGGAATCATTATCTTTTTGGGGAGAAGTTTGTGGTTTATTCGGATCATAAGAGTTTAGCTTACATATTCTCCCAAAAAGATCTAAATCTAAGGCAATTTTTTTGAGTTGAGTACCTTTAGGGGTTCAATTCTGATATCATTTATACGCCAAGAAAGGGTAATTTATTGGAATATTATTTGAGCAGAAAAGTGCTAGTGAAAGCATTGAAGGAGTCCAGTGATGAGTGGAATTTGATGGGTCTTTTTTCTCAGATGCTTATGAAGACCCCATAGCATAGTAGAGGTGCATTATTGGATAGTGTTCATTTAGAACATTCCCTTCTAGAGTTGATTCAGTGAGAGAATATAGGTGATGAGTTGTGACATCATTCTATATAGTCCCTAAATGGTGGGGAGGTTCCTTGTGAATGGTCATTTTCTCACGAGGGAGTCTTCTATTTCAAGGGTTTCTTCATGGCGTCATTGTCATTACAAGATGTGGTGAGGTAGGATAGACATAGTGAGATGTTCTTCATGGTACCAACAAGATGTTTTATGATGTTTTTTGTCAATTCTAGTGGAAAAGTATGAGGAAGGATATAGATGACTTTGTATATTAATGTTATACAAGTTAGTAGGTTAAAACATAACATAAAGGACCCTATAGTTTCTCCAAACATTACCCATTCCTACATGGAAGTGGGACGAGGTCTCCATGTATTTTATTGTCTGATTACCTCATACACCTCAAGGAAAAAATGTTATCTAGGCAGTGATTGAAAACCTTACCAAATAAACCCATTTCATTATGATTAGTGATTCATCCAAGGTGGATGAGTTGGGACGATTGTATTTTCAGAATATTGTGAGGCTTCATGGTGTGCCATTGGAAATTATTTTAGATAGGGACCTTGTTTTACCTTAAATTATTGGGAAGGAATTTAAAGGGTGATGAGGTCCCATATAAAGTTGATAATGACATAGAATCTCCAAATGGATGTTCATACAGAGCAGGTGAACCATATTTTGGAAGACATGATCTGAGCATGTGTGTTGGATCTCAAAGGCTCATGGGATGGAAATTTGGGATTGGATGAATTTTCTAGTTACCAATATTCGATCAAAATTTCACCCTTTGAGGTTTTTTATAGTCAACTATGTAAGTACCCTTTATGCTGGGAAGAGGTTGGAGGAACCTCATTTTTGGGACTGAGCCTTATGCAAGAAAAGTCTAAAAAAGTCAAGTTGATTAGGAAATGTTTTTTTGATAATGCAGAGTCACTATAATTTTTATGGAGATCTAAGGCGCTAAGGTTTGGAATTATCTATGGTTGATCTAGTGTTTCTGAAAGTGGTTCCTCTATTGGGTCACTCTCATCTTGGTAAGCAAGGGAATATAACACCATGGTATGTCGAACCTTTTAAGATTACTAAGAGAGTTGGTAAGGTGAAATAACTATTAGATTTTCTTTCTCAGTTGACATCAATTCATGACATGTTACACGTCTCTCAGTTAAAGAAGTATAATCTAGATCCATTCCATGTTTTTAATTGTGAATAAATTGAATTGGAACCAGATTTTTGTGTGCTTGAGTGGCTGATGTAAATTGTGGATTCCCAGGATAATGTGCTTCATAGGAAGTTCACAGATTTGTTTTGAGTTCTTTAGTGGCATGGGAATGATGAGAATGAGTATTGTGAGTATAATTCATAGGTTGTAGAGTAGTATCCATCCTTATCTGTTGATCTAGCATTGATTTGACTTTATGAGGGTGGAAAGTTTTCATGGTGGGGAGAATTGTCACATCCGTGATTTTATTTTAAGGTATTCCTTTGTTTAATTTTGGTCTTGTATTTTTTCCTTGGTTTTCTCAGGATTTTTTAGAGAAAAATGGAATTTTTGTTCTCAGTATCTAGTGGTGCATAGTTCGTGCACGGTTAGGGGAAATTGTGTGACAGCTAAGGAGAAACTGTATTCCCTGGACAATGGCACTATCCAAGTTGCATAGTTAGCCACATGGGAATGATCCCTCCCTAAAAAAACCATGTGGATGGCTTCCTATTAGATATAGGAGACCACGAGGTTTCTTCCTAGTTTGGTAAACCATGTGGGCTAACCATGTGACCTATCAAGGGCATTAAAATTGATGAATTAACTTTCTACAATCACCTAATTTTAACCCCAAATCACCCTTAATTCGAACTATAAAATATTAAAAGTCATAGGATCCTCCTACCTCCCTATTGGACCCCTTGTAACTTCAATAATTTGGTGGTTTTAGTCTTGGATCTTTAAGAATCATCAAGAATGTATTTTTCTATTGATTTATTCCTTCTTTTAGGGTTCTTATTCCTCCCTCTTAGAGTTCTTATTCTCTAGAAGATTGTTTGACCTAATAAGGATTAGATCATTAGTTTTGGGTGAAATATTGATGTTTTTGGTTCAATCTTTCCTTTATAAGGTTCCTTTTAGGTGCAATTGTGGTTTTCCACCAGATTGCAAAAGTTTCCAAGCTTGATGTAGGTGATTCCATATTTTAGAATTATTATATGATTTTGGTATTCTTTATTTTTTTCTTTAATGTCTTCTATGCATTATGTGAAAGGTATGAAATGTGTTTTAAAAATAATATGAGGTGTGAATGTATTGAAAGAAGGGTTTTCAAAGGAAAGGGATTATGTTTTCGTGTGTGCCTCCATGTTTTTTTATAAATATGTTCTATAAATTTTGAAAGTGGTGTGAAGCATGTTTTATAATGGTTTTGGTGTGTTTTTTAATATGAAATAGGGTTTTTTATAGAAAATTGTGGTTTTATATGTGTGTTCATGATGCTTGATGTTTGTATGTGAAAGTGGTGATGTGTGTGATATGTGAAATGGAAATTGAGCACAAATGCAATCCTAGGTATCTTGGTGGGTGGACTTAGATTAGTACACTAGTTGTATTAGTAGGGCCAAGGCCCAGTTCCTTCTAGTAGGATTGATGATACGCCACTAGCTAAACTTGATGATGATTGTATACCATTAGTCCTTGGGATGGATTCTCCTATAGTGAATCATACATGAGTATAATGTGAGTTATGGTTTCTATACCATGTTTCACCGAGGTATGATATTCCTAGGGTCCCACTATTGATAGTACCTATATGGATTTTCTATAATGTGGTGATATCATGTGTTGTTGAGCATACCATCAGTATACAGTGTAATTTACCCTTATTTCAAATCTAAAAGCATGTATTTTGTGAAATTTTTTTCCTTAAAATGTTATTTTTGAAATGTTTATAAGTTATTTGTTAAACTATCATGTTAATTTATCTTCTAATGTTATGACATGGAATCTTTATGTTGGGTGGAATCTTACTAGGATTTGGATCACACCCTACAAATATACTTCGGTGTATATAGACTTTATTATGTTTGAATCGGGTAATGACAAGATGTATTGTGGTGGTGATGGTGGATCTGGTTGTTAGTGTTCCTCTATTATAGGTCTTTGTGGAGGTGGCTAGAGGGTGATGATCCCCTCATTTCATGGAGTTTTTTGGGTTTTGTTTTAGTTGGGTTCCCTCCAATTTTGGTATTTTTGGTTTTTGGTTAAAGTTTTAAAACCTATAGTTTGGATTGTTGTATCTCTTTTGGTAATGGATATTGATCATGGTGTGTTACTTTATTATTGAGTATTATTTATGTTTACTTATCATGGGTGAAATAATTCCAAAAATGTAATGTTGATACCCAGGTATTAGTTTATAGCTCGTGGGATCGAGAATTCCCTTAGGGACGTGACATAGTCTAGGCCCAGTGTCGAGTTGGAAGGAACCCTCGATTAGTTCATGACACAATACTTAAAGTAATGGTCTTTCTTCCTCTTTAGTTCTTGTCATGAACCATCATGAGTAACCTGGTAACCCAATAATAGATCTGGTATTGACATGGTCCAAAGGGAGTTCCTGATACCCATAGGTTGGTGACTATCACCTGAAATCATAGAAAACGAAATTGGGAATAGGTTATCCAAAAATAATACATAAGTAAGATAACGAATTAGTATGAATACAAAAGAAAATCCAATGGGAGAAGTGTACTAGAAGTAAAACAGGTATGAAAAACAAAAGTACTAAAGAAAAATACCCATAAAAAGATAAATAAATAGCCCAATTCCCAAAAGACGCAACCCTCCAAGTCCACATATCAATAGCTACCACCTCCAAGTGGTGCTTTATTCCTACTTGAACTATGAATGAGATAATCTACAAACACCCTAAGGAATAGGTAGGGTGTGAGATAAAAGCACAGTAGGGTCTCACTATGGATTCCATAATAGATTCTAATATCAAATTAACTAAACAATGTGATTTTAATTTTTAAATAAACAAGTTTTTCATTTAAAGATCATATTTCAAAAAATCATTCTTTATATTTAAAATGATGAAAATACTTTATCAATTCATGATTCACATTCCAAATGATAGAAATTATTTCACAAAGGTTTATTTACACAAAATGGATTAAATAAAAACTTTTATATAAAATAGTTTTTATAAATTCTCAAGGCTTGTAAACAATTTACAACAATAGAATACATTTATATCTCATATATAAATAAGAAAGAAATATTTTCATCTATAAAGAGGTACAACAGTTCAATGTTATGGGATCCTCACACATCATGTGACAAACTAAAAAGTGTACACATGTCACCTGACACTAGAAAGAGTGGAATTATCTATGCCCAAAATGGGAAGAAAGATGTGATGACCAGAGTTTTGTTAGTGTTATAAAGCGTCAATCTGTTTCTATGGAAATTCCAACCTAGAATTTTTTCCCAATAACAGACTAACTACCAAGGCCTTCATATGCTCTAGTGAAATTAATTGATTGGAAATTTATTTTAAGAAACCTTAATATAAAATCAAGTCCCATTACCCCATTTCAAAAATGCAAAATTTCCATTTAAAAACCAAAATGAGTTTTTAATCAAAACATTCCTTTTCACCAATATATGACCCTAAGGTTTCTCAAAAACCATTTTAAGAAGTTTTTCACAAATAGATAATTGAAATCAATCCAAAATTCAGTTTTATAATATACTTTCACAATTAAATTCAAAAATTTAATTCCAAAAATTTCCATCAATTTTACAACAAACCCCGAATTCAATGGAATTTGGATTTTTCACAATTTTCCATAAAATCCATTCCAAATATTAAATTAAAAAATTTAAATTTCACCAATTTCTATAAACACTTCCCAATTTAATGGAATTTTGGGTTTTTGAATTACATGCCAAAAACCCATTTCAAAACCCAAATTTAATGGAATTAGGTTTTTATCCAACAAACCATTTGAAAAAAAAACCAATTTAAATTCAATAAATTGAATTTAATTCAAAAAATTGAAATTAAATAAAGAAATTTAGGGTTAATAAATTTTAAGAATCATGACAGAACTACCTAACTCGAGATAAATGGATCTTGTAACGCAAAACCCGAGGGATTCGATAACGAAGAATGACGATCACAGAATCCAATAAACGAGGATCAAGCCTAGGTTTCATATCCCAAAAAAAGAGGGTATTAGATAAAAAAGAACATAGGGATCCATGTAACACTAGGGAGGATAGAGTGATCTTGGGAGATAGAGATCGAGGTGAGGGAACTAATCTGGAGAAGATCGAAGGGCATTCCTCAAGCTTCAAATCACTTATGGGAGGGATCTAAGGGTCCAATAACTTCTATTATCACATCCATGCCCCTATTTTAAGGTACTTTTTTCTCTTCTATTCTTGTCCTAACTCCCCCCACCAAGTTTCCCCTAGTCCCCCCTTGAATGTGGAAGTTTTTGGACTTATTTTGGGTGGTCATAATGGGCCGCACAATTTACTAAACCATCCAGACAAACCGTTCACAACCTCTAGGTCATAAAAAAATATTCAGAAATTCCAACTTTTCCCTTTCAAAATTAAACCTAATATTCCCATTTCTTCTCCATTTCATGGCTAGAATCCATGGACATCCTCCAAGCTCTCTCAACCTCCATTGGAAATCAATTTGGAGGGGGGGTGGATAATCCTCAATGATTCTCAAGTAAGTGATTTCCCTTGTTTCTTCCAATTAATTGGGATTTATTCTACTTTTCTTGAATCTCCAATTGTAAAAATATAGGGATTAGTACCTAGGGGTTTTTTATTTTCTTGGACCAATATTGTGGTTTTAGGTTCATTTTCAATCCCTTGTGGTATGACAATGGTGCGATTGAAGTTTTGCACAAGGATTTGAGGGTTTTGACAAATTTGGAAGGTGATTCCATGTGTAAGAATTATATAATGAGTTAGATTTATGGAATTATATTTTTATCATTTTCCTCTTTAATTTTTTTCGTGTGAAAACTATTTTTGGTAGCATTTGTTAAGGGGTTGATTTTTAAGTGTCATTTTTGTGTGAAAATAGGGGGGGGGTCATGTGCATTCTATTTTTTACCAATTGGGGTTGTTTTATAATTTATGGAATGGTTTTTATTAAAATGTTTTAGTTCTTCCAATTCTAGTTTGTTGTAATATTGGTATGTATTTGGTTTTCAAATAGGGGTTTTAAATGGATATTATTTGCAATGTTTTGTTATACTGTGTGAAATTGTTTTATGGAAATTCTAAGTGTTTACTCGTGTTAAATAAATAGTGAAAACCATGTTTAGCTACTATTTAAAGTGTGTACGAATAGAACTAGTATTTTTATGTGTAAATGACATTTAATATCATGTGGAACTTGTTTGATCACAAAGAGGGAAACCCAAGTATCTAGGTGGGCGGACATGTACTAGCATGCTAGTGATCTAGAGTGGTTTTTTCCCTATTTCATTTAGCAAGTTGACATTGAAAATAATAAAAAACTATAATGATGATGATTGTGGACCACTAAGTTATGGGTATATTCCCTACTATTGTATAATGGATGAGAACAAATATTTATTATGGTCACTTTTACACCGAGATACGAGGTGCCTGGGGCCCACAACTAGCTAGTGCCTAGGGGTGTTCCCGTGACTAGTGATAATTGAATATTTGGTATTTACCATTGGATTATGAAGTGTTTGGATGGAAAATTTAGTATATAACATGTTTTATTTAAATGTATTCATTCTTTAATGTTAACTCTTGAAAACTATTTTCCATTAAAAGTTTTACTTTAGAAATTATTGCTACTATTTCTTGTTTATAAAAAAATTAAAATATTTTTATATTATAATTCTTGTCACATGGAATATTTGTGTGGTATCATTTTGGGATTATTCTCATACCATAATTACACATTTGGGTGTAAGTAGACTTGATAATGTTTGACATAGGTAAGGGCAAGGTCCTTGGAGATAGCAGTTCGGGTTATTAGTTTCCTTCCATGGTGTAGTGTTATAGAGACAACTCGTAGGTGATTACCCCTTGTCGTGTGGTTGTACTTGGTCTATTTTTATGCTGATTTTGTAGATTTGGACCTCTTTTTCCAATTTTAAAACCTTTTGTTTCTTTCTAAATTTTTTTTAAGGATTGTTTGATTGATAATTTCCAGATTCAGTTTATGTAACATCCCAAGTAAGTAATGAATAATGGATATTTTTATCTATGTATATTAATGAATTAGATAGTGTTTTAGAGGCTTAAAATGAGAATAAATCCAATCTTAAGTGTGGAATACACTAATATTTTTAAAACATTGTTTTACTGCCTTTTGATGACAAACCATTTTTAAAACAAACTTTTGACAATTTTATAAGCTCTATTTGTCAAAATAAACTTATTATTTATGATTGGGACATTGAAATTTACTTTGGGTAAATTTTTGGTATTTTTTCGACAATGTTCATTTTTTAATGAATAGTGAAAAATACTGCATTTTACATCAAAACTATTTTTTCATATAATTTAATTATATGGTTAGATTATCTTTTTAATTGGTTTTAAAGTGTAAATAGAATATATTTTTACCATTTAATCCAATAGTGGTCGTTGGAATTAATTTCACTTTGAAATTGTACTTAATCTAGTGTCAATCTTTTGATACTTATTGTTTCATAAAAACACGCTATTTGTCATGACAGCGGGAATTAATTATTAAATTAATTAATGTAACTTATATGATTTGAATTTTGTAAAATATACATCATTTTTGAATTTGGAATATCAAATATATCTTAGGGTAATGTTTTGGTATTTTTCTGAAAAACTTCAATTTTTGATGAATAGTGAAACCACTAAGTGGTACTTAAAAAAACTGATTTTTTGTTTCAATGAAAATTTACCACCTCTGTGTTTTGAATTTCAAAAATCCGATATATATGGTTGTAATTAAGAATTAAAATGTGGTTCAATGGGGTTAAAATAATTTTTTGGTGAATAGTAACTTTTAAGTTTTTAATCGCGATTAGAGGTAATTAGTGTAATTTAAGGTAAGAATAATGTTTTAATAATATGAAATGAACTTGACACATGTCCTACCCTTATTGTATGTGTCATGGCAGACCAAGACAACCCATGGGAAGATTTTTGCGACCCCATGGAGCCACTTGGGTAAGATAAAGACATTAATGCCTTTTATTTAAAGTAAAAGTAAAAATGACACAAACATGAGTCGTTTTACTAAAACAATTTTTAAATGGGGTTATAAAAGTCATATTTTTTACTATAAATAGTCATTTACAAGATAAAAAGATTTAATACATCATATTATTTTTTTTATAATTTTTATAAATTAAATAAATTATATTATTTATGACACCATGATGATGCAGCGATTATCTCATTATTTAACGATTTAAATAAAATGAAAATAAAATGTAAAATCTAAGACCTGCACATGTAAAAAACCTATTGGATGAGTATATTTCTAACCCTTATCGCCTTATCCTCTAAATATATAATTTTGGGATGTTTTTTTTCCGAAAATCATTTTATAACAAACTATCTTTTCTTAACTTTCCAAGAGTGCCCCTCCTCTCCTCTTATAAAAGGCCCCCACCCCTACCACCTTACCCACACTTCCAAAGCCTTTGGCTCTGCCAAACCCTGCCAATTTTGTCTCTCCACATCCCTCTATAACTCTTAGAAGCATCACTTTGGGCATAATGCTTCCCAAGGAATCCTTTGAGCTCAAATAAAAAAGAGTTACCCGATTTAAAGGTAGTGTCTTCTATTGTGTTCTTATGTTTTATTTTGCTTCTCCAACCCCCTAAACTCTTTTTATTCATTTATTTTGTAACAAAAACAGTATTTTACATTTACTAGTATGTTTTTATAAGAAGGATTATAGCTACACTAACACACACCTACATCTAATGGTTAAAGAACATACTGTTTCTGTGGATGACGAATTTCTGCCTCACGAAACGATGATTGTTCAACACTCATATAACACCTTAAAAGGTGGCCATTAAGATGTAACTATATTTATATATGATATATAATATGTTTATGTTTTACTTAAACTTCTGTATTTTTCATTTATGTTATACCTTTATGGTTTACATTATGGGTCAACGCAATATCTTCATTTTAGGAAGTGCGGACTACCGCCCCCTCAAAGTGATTTGATTCGTTAATGCCATATGTGGGACATATAAAGGATGTAATTAATGATATTATATATGATATTATAATTGAATTATAATATACCTTTATATCATTATGATTCCATTCCATAAAATACTAAATAGAAATGAAAGTAGCGTTCATGCGTACGTACGACTTACCGTCTCCATGAACGGTGCATTTCATTTCTTACCTATAAACGTTATGTAATATTATAAATGCATGTATATATTGGATATATATGATATATATGGCATCTAAATCATTAATATAATTCTTGAAAAAATGGATATTTGACTACGTGAACAACTTGTAAATATAAGAAGTTCACTTTTGACTCAAGTACCAAATATCGACAAAACAACTATTATTAAATTAAATGATTACATATTGTTCATAACATGGTAATAAGTGATATAAAAGGAATAATTAACTTGAAAAAGGTTCTTAAGAAAGTATAAATTAACTCAAGTTTATTATTCAGGAGATTAAAGAACGACCGAGTCAAGTCGGACCCGAGGTATAGGACTTCGTCTCAATCTACTTTCATTGAGACATATTTTGTTTTATACACAACCTTCTTTTATACGGTGTATAAACCCCTTTGACAATTACATTTATCCAAAAGGAATATTTTTTATATGAATCATTTTACTAAATGACAAAAGGGAATGTTTTTGTCATACGTATGCGGCGACAACGACTTCTCCGCCGTCGTGACCATTATTTGAGTTTCGGCTTCCTCTACAAGCCATAAATTTTTTTAAAAGAAAAATAAATATCCTGTTTTACTTTTCAATTATTTTGGTATTGAAAATGGTTTTCCTAATGTTTTTATTATATCAATGTGTTGTATTGATATCTTGTGATTGAAATGTGGAAATGTTATGTTTCCTTTATGCATGTTTTATGTGATACGATTATGTTATGGTTCTTTGGAATTGTTATGAAGACGAGTGGTTTCGTGATAAACTAAGGGAAGGTGAGCCTAATATAGCTCTCCAATTCATTGGGTAACGCGAAGGAGTTAAACGTTAAGGTTTCTCTGAAGAGATTTAGGGAATATACTATGATGGGTATTCCAAACTTAACCAAGAGGGTTACTCCCTACGTAAGAATGTTATGAATGCCTCAAGTTACCTTTATGTATTATGATTTCTATGATTTATTCATGATTAGATGTGGTATGTTAATGTGCTTATGTTTTATGGGTAAAGTATGATTTCATTCTTATGTATATATGTACTCATGTTTCCTTTCCATATTTTTATATCCCTTACTGAGCTTTTTATGATCATCCCAAGTTTTTGAAATGTTTTTCACAAGTAAAGGGAAAGGTACATGATATGATGATAGTGTCATGGAAGTGTCAAGAAAGAATCCATTTTTATTTTAAATACGTTTCCGTTGATGGAAAAAATGAATACTATACTTTATGTAACCACTTTGTTTAAATGTGGAATGTAATGCATGTTTTATGATCTAATTCTCTAAAACTCTAAACCTGAAAATATCCTCAATGTGTAATATTGTAATAACTCAAGATTAAGTAAGGTTTAAGGCTGGGGCCTTATAGTTGGTATCAGAGGTCAGTTTAGATAACTTTAGGATTTATAATTATATTAAATGATTATCCAAAAATATTTTTTCTATGTTCAAATTGAAATGATATAGCATTTGAAGATTACCATGTTGCTTCATCTAAGACATGTTTGTTCAGAATGGTTTTCCACAGAGGAAACATGTCAGCTATGTTAGGAAGGAATACATAGGGAAATGACCTTATAAATCTGTAACTTGAGATGGTCAGAATCAGAATTGAAGAGTTTGTTGTAGTGATGGATCATTTGACTCAGGTGATAAGTTTTTGGTTGTGTTTATTGATGATATTTTGGTTTTTTCTAAAATTAAAGAGGAGAATGAAAGTAATTTAAGGGTTATCTTGCAAACCTTAAAAGAAAATAAAATTTTTGAAAAATTAAGCAAGTGTGAGTTTTGGTTACAACAAATTTCTTTCCTTGGTCACATTGTTTCTAAAGACGGGATAACTATTGATCCTGCAAAAAAAAAGGTTGTTGAAGAATGGAGAAGACCCATAAATGTAACTGATATTCGTAGTTTCCTTGGTTTGGTAGGCTGTTACTGAAGGTTTGTTAGAAATTTTTCATGGTTATCTAGTCCAATGACTAAGCTAACTCGGAAGGGTGTTAAGTTTATCTGTAAAAAAGAATGTGATGATTGTTTTTAGGAATTAAAAAGAAGATTGGGGAATGCTCCAGTTTTTTCACTACCTTCCAGGAATGGTGATTTTGTTATCTATTGTGATGCTTAATTGAAAGGAATTGGTTGTGTCCTAATGCAGAATGATCAGTTAATTTCTTATGCTTCACGAAAGTTGAAAACTCCTGAGGTAAATTACCCTACACATGATTTGGAATTAGCTGCTGTAGTTTTCTCTCTAAATATTTGGAGGCATCATTTTTTTGGAGTAAAGTGTGAAATATATACCGATCACAAAAGTTTAAAGTATATATTCACTCAGAAATAATTGAACATGAGACAGAGGAGATGGCTAGAATTAATCAATGATTATGATTGTACAATTCATTACCATCCGGGAAAAGCAAATAAAGTGGTGATTCTTTGAGTCGAAAAAGTAATGCTTCATTAACAATGTTGCGTTTGGAACGTGATCCTTTGGTTATGGATTTGATGAACTTTGGCATAGAAGTTTTTTTGTGCAGGATGTCCTTCTATTTTGTTTCAGGTATCAGTGAAATCTTCTCTATCAGACAGAATCAAGAAAGCACAGAAGCAAGACAGTGAGTTTCAGAAAAAGGTAGAGCTGGTTCAGAAGTTTTAGTTGCCTGAATTAAACATTGATAATGATTGTGTTTTGAGATTTGGGAAGATATTGTTTGTGCCTTGTAATTCATAGTTGAAGAGAGAGTTTTTATGTGAAGCTCATAGTTATCCGTTTTCAGTTCATCCTGGCAGTACTAAGATGTAAAACGATCTATGGGAGTATTACTGGTGGGATGGAATGAAAAGAGATATTGCTAATTTTACTGTGAAGTGTTTGACTTGTCAACAGGTTAAAGCAGAGCGACAGTTACTGAAAGGGATGCTTCAGCCTTTACCAGTACCAGAATTGAAATGGGAAAATATATCCATGGACTTCGTTGTGGGATTGCTGAAGACACCTCGAGGTAATAATGCAATCTGGGTTATTGTTGATCGCTTGACTAAATCTGCTCATTTCCTTTCTATACGGGATACTTTTCCCTAGATCAACTTTCCCATTTGTATATTAAAGATATAGTCAGTTTACATGGAGTTCCTCTCTTCATTGTATCTGATCGTGATCCCAGGTTCACTTTTAACTTTTGGAAAGGCCTTTAGAAGTCGTTGGGTACTGAATTAAATTTTAGTATAGCTTTTCATCCTTAATCAGATGGGCATTCAGAACGAACAATACAGACTTTGGAGGATATGCTATGTTCTTGTTCGGTGGATTATCAGGGATGTTGGGACCAACATCTTTCTTTGGTTGAGTTTTCTTATAATAACAGTTTTCATTCCAGTATATAGATGGCACCATTTGAGGCGTTATATGGGAATCGGTGTCGAACTCCAGCTTTCTGGGATGAAGTGGGTGAAAGGAAGATGATGGGACCAGAATTGGTAGAAGAGTTGGAAGAAAAAGTTCAGCTGATACAGAAACACATGAGAACAGCTCAGAGCAGGCAGAAGAGTTATGCGGATAACCAGAGGAAGGATCTATCTTTTGAGGTAGGTGATCATGTTTTTCTCAAAGTCTAACCATGGAAAAGTGTGATGTTATTTGGTAAGAAAGGAAAGCTGAGTCCAAGGTTCATTAGACAATATGAAATTCTGGAGAGAGTTGGATCAGTTACTTACCGAGTGGCTTTACCTCTGAGTTTATCTCAGGTACACAATGTTTTTCATGTTTCAATGTTAAGGAAGTACATGCCAGATCCATCTCATGTTTTGAGTCCAGAGGTAGTTCAGTTGGAAGAGAACCTATCTTATGAGGAACAACCAGTCCAGATTCATGACCATAGGGAGCAAGTGTTATGGAATAAGGTGATTCATCAGGTAAAGGTTTTTTGGAAAAACCACATGATTGAAGAGGCAACATGGGAATCTGAAAATGCAATGAGGGCTAAATACCACCACTTATTCGATAAGTAAATAAATTGCGGGGACGCAATTTTCTAAAGGGGGGAAGGATGTAACATCCCAAGTAAGTAATTAATAATAGATATTTTTATCTATGTCTATTAATGAATTAGATAGTGTTTTAGAGGCTTAAAATGAGAATAAATCCAATCTTAAGCATGGAATGCACTAATATTTTTAAAAGATTGTTTTACTACCTTTTGATGACAAACCATTTTTAAATCAAAATTTTGACAATTTTATAAGCTCTATTTGTCAAAATAAACTTATTCTTTATGATTGGGACATTGAAATTTACTTTGGGTAAATTTTTGGTATTTTTCTGACAATGTTCATTTTTTAATGAATAGTGAAAAATACTGCATTTTACATCAAAACTGCTTTTTCATCTAATTTAATTATATGGTTAGATTATCTTTTTAATTTGTTTTAAAGTGAAAATAGAATATATTTTTACCGTTTAATACAATAGTGGTCGTTATAATTAATTTCACTTTGAAATTGGACTTAATCTAGTGTCAATCTTTTGATACTTATTGTTTCATAAAAACACGCTATTTGTCATGACAGCGGGAATTAATTATTAAATTAATTAATGTAACTTATATGATTTGAATTTTGTAAAATATAAATCATTTTTGAATTCATAATATCAAATATATCTTAGGGTAAATTTTTGGTATTTTTCTGAAAAACTTCAATTTTTGATGAATAGTAAAACCACTAAGTGGTACTTAAAAAAACTGATTTTTCGTTTAAATGAAATTTTACCACCTCTGTGTTTTTAATTTCAAAAATATGACATACATGGTTGTAATTAATAAGTAAAATGTGGTTCAATGGGATTAAAATAATTTTTTGGTGAATAGTAACTTTTAAGTTTTTAATCACGATTAGAGGTAATTAGTGTAATTTAAGGTAAGAGCAATGTTTTAATAATATGAAATGAACTTGACACATGTCCTACCCTTATTGGATATGTCATGTCCGACCAAGACAACCCATGGGTCGATTTTTGGGACCCTATGGAGCCACTTGGTTAAGATAAAGACATTAATGACTTTTATTTAAAGTAAAAGTAAAAATGACACAAACATGAGTTGTTTTACTAAAATAATTTTTACATGGGGTAATACAAGTAAGATTTTTGACTATAAATAGTCATTGAAAATAAAAAATTATTTCCTACATCATAGTATTTTTTTTATAATTTTTAGAAATTAAATAAATTAAATTATTTATGACACCGTGATGATGTAGCGATTATCTCATTATTTAACGATTTAAATAAAATGAAAATATAATGTAAAATATAAGACCTACACATGTAAAAAACCTATTGGATGAGTATATTTCGAACCCTTATAACCTTATCCTCGAAATGTATAATTGTGGGACGTTTTTCATCTGAAATTCATTTTATAACAAAGTATCTTTTCTTATCGTTCCAAGAGTGCCCCTCCTCTCCTCTTATAAAAGGCCCCCACCTCTACCACCTTACCCACACTTCCAAAGCCTTTGGATCGGCCAAAAACTTACCATTTTGTCTATCCACATCCCTCTATAACTCTTAGAAGCCTCACTTTGGTCATAATTCTTCCCAAGGAAGCCTTTGAGCTCAAATCAAAAAGAGTTACCCGATTTAAAGGTAGTGTCTTCTATTGTGTTTTTATGTTTTATTTTGCTTCTCCAACCTGCTAAAATCTTTTTATTCATTTATTTTGTAAAAACACCAGTATTTTCCATATACTAGGATGTTGTTATAAGAATTATTCTAGCTACACCTACACACACCTACATATAATGGTTAAAGAATATACTATTTCTGTGGATGGCGAATTTCTGCCTCATGAAACGATGATTGTTCAACACTCATATAACACCTTCAAAGGTGGCCATTAAGATGTCAATATATTTATATATGATATATAATATGTTTATGTTTTACTTAAACTTCTTTATTTTTCATTTACGACATACCTTTATGGTTTACATTATGGGTAAACGTGATATCTTCATTTTAGGAAGTGCGGACTACCGCCCCCTCAAAGTGATTTGATTCGTTAATGCCATATGTGGGACGTATAAAGGATGTAATTAATGATATTATATATGATATTATAATGGAATTATAATATACCTTTATATCATTATGATTCCATTCCATAAAATACGAAATAGAAATGAAAGTAGCGTTCATGCGTACGTACGACTTACCGTCTCCATGAACGGTGCATTTCATTTCTTACCTATAAACGTTATGTAATATTATAAATGCATGTATATACTGGATATATATGATATATATGGCATCTATATCATTAATATCATTCTTGAAAAAATGGATATTTGACTACGTGAACAACTTGTAAATATAAGAAGTTCACTTTTGACTCAAGTACCAAATATCGACAAAACAGCCGTTATTAACTTAAATGATCACATATTGTTCATAACATGTCAATTAGTGATATAAAAGGAATAATGAACTTGAAAAAGGTTCTTAAGCAAGTAGAAATTAACTCAAGTTTATTATTCAGGAGATTAAATAACGATTGAGTCAAATCGGATCCGATGTATGGGACTTCGTCTCAATCTCCTTTCATTGAGGTATATTTTATTTTATACACAACCATCTTTTATACAGTGTATAAACCCCTTTGACTTTTACGTTTATCCAAAAGGAATATTTTTTATACAAAGCTTTTTACTAAATGACAAAAGGGAATGTTTTTGTCATACGTATGTGGCGACAATGATTTCTCCGCCGCCGTGACCATTATTTGAGTTACGGCTTCCTCTACAAGCCATAAATTTTTTTAAAAGAAAAATAAATAGCCTGTTTTACTTTTCTTTTATTTTGGTATTGAAAATGTTTTTCATAATGTTTTTATTATATCAATGTGTTGTATTGATATCTTGTGATTGGAATGTGGAAATGTTATGTTTCCTTTATGCATGTTTTATGTGATACGATTATGTTATGGTTCTTTGGCATTATTATGAAGATGGGTGGTTTTGTGATAAACTAAGGGTGGGTGAGACTGATATAGCTACCCAATGCATTGGTTAACATGAAGGAGTTAAACATTAAGGTTTCTCCGAAGAGATTTAGGGAATATACTGTGATGGGTATTCCAAACATAACCAAGAGGGATACTCCCTACGTAAGAATGTTATGAATGCCTCAAGTTACCTTTATGTCTTATGATTTCTATGATTTATTCATGATTTGATGAGGTATGTTAAAGTGCTTATGTTTTATGGGTAAAGTATGATTTCATTCTTATGTATATATGTACTCATGTTTCCTTTCCATATTTTTATATCCATTACTGAGCTTTTTATGCTCATCCCAAGTTTTTGAAATGTTTTTCAGAGGTCAAGGGAAAGGTACATGATATGATGATAGTGTCATGGAAGTGTCAAGAAAGAATCCATTTTTTATTTTAAATATGTTTCCGTTGATGGGAAAAATGAATACTATCCTTTATGTAACCACTTTGTTTAAATGTGGAATGTAATACATGTTTTATGATCTAATTCTCTAAAACTCTAAACCTGAAAAGATCCACAATATGTAATCTTGTACTAACTCAAGATTAATTAAGGTTTAAGGCTTGGGCCTTATAGTTTATTTATTGTTTTTGGTTGTTTAATGATTCGAAACTCGGGTAAACCATTCCCAACCCATTTTTTGTCATACCCGGGAACTTTTTAAATCCCATGGGGATAAAAAATTCACTTAGGGCCTTGCCATGGACTAGGTCAGGTGACAGTTTTAATGGTGACCAGATTCAGTTCGTGAAAAAATGGTATCATAGGAGGTTAATCTTTTTGGGTCATATCATTATTTTGGGATCAGTCTCGTTAGACAGAATCTAGGACTATCGGGACTCGATTTTTTTGTTATGAATAGGGTGCCTGAACAGTACCTCTTGTGAAAAACCTTGACTCACCATGGGATGTTGGGATTGTTTGTTTGACTTCTCTTCTAGGTGGGATGTGCAGGCTTCAGACTAAACGTAGAAATCGGGTGTGAGTGAAGTGGTTTTTGTGATGTGTTTGAATTATTTATATTTTATGTAATTGCTAAATTTTTTCAGAATTTTGGTACTGATAATTTCTTTTTTGACTGTTCCCTTTTGTAGCAATATGCCTCCCTGAAAAGATCCCATGCACCCATGGGAGGATGCTAGATAGTGTTCTCCCTCACTGATTGATCAAAGGATGGTAGAATCTATAGCCAGGGCTGTCTAATCCCTAAGACAAGGAGTAGATCCTACTCCTTCTTTAGCTATAGAAGAAGAGTCTGGTCCTAGAAAGGACAAACACTAGTATTTCTTTAAGAACAAGCCTCATAGTTTTCAAGGTATCACATAACCCCAAGAAGTAGAGGATTGGATCGAAAAGATCGAGCACATGTTTGAGTTTCTTGACACACCTGATAAGGTCAGGGTGAAGTGTGTCTATTTTCTATTAGAGGGTTCTAGCCATAGGTGGTGGGAATCAGTTCTTCTATCTAAGAAGCAAGAACAGATGAGCTGAAAGGACTTCAAGGTTACCTTCAACGACCAATACTGCCCTAAAGTCTTGGAATATGCTAGATCCTAGGAGTTTATGGAGATGGTTTAGGGGGATTTTTTAGTGATGGAGTATGCCAACCATTTTGCTGATATGGTATGGTATCCTCCAGAAATGGTCTCCAATGAGTAGATGAAGGCTCAAAAGTTCAAGAGGGGTTTGTAGCTATAAATATATTCACAGGTATTCTTGTTCAAGTTGAATACTTACACCGAGGTGGTTGATCAGGCTTGTATTATGGGTATTTAACACAAGGAGATGTTTGGTTTCGATAGGGTATCATTTGTGATGGGAATTGGTAGTTCTTCTGAGAAGAAAAGAAAGGGAGAGGAGTAAGGGTAGAAGGGAGGTGATAGTTTAGGCCAACTTTCTAGGAAGTTTTCTTTTGTGGCTTCTAATGCGAGTTCTGTTGTGTGCCACTATTACGGTAGGACATGTAACATATGACCAGAATTCACATCTCCTATGAAGCACTATTATCATTGTGGAGGTATAGTACACTTGTATCATTTTTTGCAGGAT
Source organism: Viscum album (assembly GCA_963277665.1). Classification (NCBI taxonomy): domain Eukaryota; kingdom Viridiplantae; phylum Streptophyta; class Magnoliopsida; order Santalales; family Viscaceae; genus Viscum; species Viscum album. The sequence continues at coordinate 1,052,225,159 of OY728131.1, read as the reverse complement.
GGAACGTCCACTCCATAAGGGGTAGGATCAGTGGCTTCTAGGGGAGTGCCAACTCAATCAGAGTCGTCGAGGATGGGGGGATCCCAATTTAGTGGTCATAGAGGTAGGGACAAATAATCTTTTGGGCATAGATAGTTTAGGGTAGAACCACAAGTGAGCGGCTATTCTCAGGCATAGAATAGGCATCTTAATGCTGTGGATCTGGCACTAGTGGGATCAGATGTGTGGCCTTCGATAGTTCGAGGTACCGTCTTGATTGAATCTTCTATAACTGCTTCTCTTTTCGATACTGATGCTTTTGTTTCATTTATCTCTACCCATTTTGTGAGCACTATGAATTTTCCAACTGAGTTTTTATCTATTGCGATGGATTTGGTGACGTTGTTGGGTAAAAATAGGGAGCAAGGTCTCAGGTTCCCATTATGTGCACTTACCATGTCTAGGGTTGAGATGGAGAGGGAACTCTTAGTATTAAGTATGATCATTTTTTATGTAATCCTTGAAATGGATTGGCTGGTGAACTTTCAGGTGCACATCGATTGCTATAGGTGGTGGGTGAGTTTCACAGAACCAGATGGTAGCCCTCAGGTTTTTCATGGGGAATGGGATCCTCAGTTGGATCGTGCAAGACCTCCACTCCCAGAGTTGGGTAAAATTACTATCTAATTATCATTTCTCATACTAGAGGTTTATGGTCATTCTCCTGAGGTTTGATTACCTCACATAGTGGATGAGTTCCTAAAGGCATTTCCATATGATTTTTTAAGCTTTCCCCTGGAAAGAGATGTAGTGTTCTCGATTTATTTAGCACTGGGAACACAAATAATATCTATTCCCTCATATCGTATGGACCCCACCAAGAGGATGGAATTAAATATACAGTTGGATGATTTGGAATCCAAAGGATTCATTTGATTTAGCGTCTCTTCTTAGGCTGCTCCTGTTCTTTTTGTGAAAAGGCTGATGGGTCCCTTCAGTTGTTTATTGACTACTCAAAGCTGAACAAGGTAACTATCAAGAAAGAATATTATTTTCCCTAAATGGATGAATTTTTTGATCAGTTTAAGGGTGAGAGGTGGTTTTCTAAGATAGACTTATGTTTTGGTTACCACCAACTCATGGTGAAAGAGGCAGATATCCCGAAGATAGCTTTCCGAAGAAGGTACGACCGCTTTGAGTACTTGGTCATGCATTTAAGGTTGACCAGTGCTCCTGTAGTTTTTATGGAACTCCTGAATAGGGTGTTCCAGAAGTATCTCAACTCCATTTTAATGGTATTTGTGGATGAAATCCTATTTTATTCTATATCTAGGGAGGAGCATGATAATAACATACATATTCTGTTGGGAACCTTGAGATATCATATCCTTTATGAAAAGTTGTCCAAGTGAACTTTCTGGATCAGGTAAGTGAAGCCTATGGGTCATGTGATCTCAGAGAAGGGGGTTTCTATAGAACCCGAGAAGATCAGTGCAGTGATGTCATGGGGGAAACTGAAGAACATGTTCAGGATTAAGAGTTTCCTTGGTCTGGTAGGTTATTATAGGAGGTTTGTTTGATATTACTCTTGGATTTCCTCACCCATGACTGTGCTTACCCAGAAAGGTGTGAAGTTAATATGTGGCCCATGAAGTTAGACATCATTTGAGGGGTTGAAGCAGCAGTTGAATACCGCCCCTATGTTGATATTTATAGAATCTTGAAAGGGCTATGTGGTTTATTGTGATGCTTAAAATATGGGTCTTGGGTGTGTTCTTATCTATGGTGACCATGTGGTGGCATATGGATCATTCCAACTCAGGCCAGATGAAAAGAATTTCCCAACCCATGACTTGGATTTGGAAGTGGTGATGCATTCTTTGAAGGCTTAGAGTCACTACCTATTTTGAGAGAAGTTTGTGGTCTACCCTGATCATAAGAGCCTAGCCTACATTTTCTATCAGAAGGATCTTAATCTAAGGCATCAACATTGGATCAAGTACTGGCAGGGGTTTGACATTGACATTGTCTATACCCCGAGAAAGGGTAATGTGGTGGCTGAGGTATTGAGAAGGAGAGTACTAGTATAAGATTTTAGGAAGTCCAGTGATGAGTGGACTCTGATGGGTCTCTTTTCTCAGATTCATGTGGAGACTAAGGAGCACAGTGGAGGTGCATTCTTGGTGAGCGTTTAGTTGACTCCCACTCCTTTAGAGTTGATTCAGCATGATCATCCTAGTGATGAGCTATGTTAGCGGTCGAGGGAGTTTTTTTATGGTGGGTAGATGTCTCCAGATTGGTCTTTGTCTCTCGAGGGTATCTTTTTCTTCAAGGGCCATGCAGTGGTTCCTCTATCTCTGAGGAAGGTGGTGGTGTAGGATAGCCACAAGTATTAGTGGTCCATCAATCCAGGGGATACCAAAATGTAGTATGATGTTTTCTAGTAGTTCTAGTGGCCAGGTATGAGAAGAAGCATAGCAGAATTCATGTTGAGATGCTACACATGTCAATAGGTAAACATAGAGCATAAAATACCCTTTGGTTTGAACTAGCCATTACCCATTCCTACCTGGAAGTGGGTCGAGGTCACTATGGGTTTCATTGTTGGATTACCTCTTACACCTTGGGGTAAGAATGAAATATGGTTAGTGATTTATCATCAAACCAAATCATCCCACTTTATTCCGATTAGAGATACATGTAAAGTGAACTAGTTGGGCTAATTGTATCTTCAATATGTGGTAAAGATTCATGGTGTTTCGTCAATAGTGGTCTTGGATAGAGACCCCTATTTAACTTATCAGTTTTGGGAAGGCCTTTATAAGTCCTTGGGATCTCAAATTAAAATGATTATGGCATACCATCCTCAAACGGATCATCAGATAGAGAAGGAAAATCAAATTTTAGAGGACATGCTCTGTGCATGTGTTTTGTACTTTAGAGGTTCCTATGATAGTTAATTGGTATTGGTTGAATTGGATTATAATAATAGTTACATATACTCTATTCGAATGGATCCTATTGAGATGCTCTATGGTCGGACTTTTCGATCCCCTCTGTGCTGGGATAAGGTAGGTGAGACTTCATTGTTGGGGCTGAACCATGTGCAAGAGACATCTTAGAAGATCAGGTTGAGAAATAAATAATTATTGATAGCCCAGAGTCACCACAAATCCTATCCTAATTAGAGGAATCGAGACCTAGAGTTTTCTGTGGGTAATCGGGTATTCTTGAAAGTGGCCCCTCATCTGGGTCATCATCGTTTGGGAAAGCAGAGAAAGCTGTCGCCGAGGTATGTCGAACCTTTTGAGATCACTGAGTGCATAAGAAATTTGGAATATATGTTATATTTTCCCTCTCAGATAACATATATTCACAATGTATTCCATGTATCCTAGTTGAAGAAATACAATCTGAATCCATCTCATGTGCTAAATTGGGAGGAGTTAGATATAGAGATCGATTTTTCTGTTTTTTGAGTAGCTAGTGTGAATAATTGATTCCTTTAGAAGCATGTGAATTATTTCCATGAAACTTGGGAGCAGAATTCATGGGTTTAGAAAGAGTACCCATTCTTGTTTTCCAGTCAAACTTTGGGTTGACTTTCAAGGGAAAAAAGTATTTCATGGTGGGGAGAATTTTCACCTCCATGTCCCTCTTTTAAGGTACTCTTTTTCTCTTCTATTCTTGGCCTAACTTTCCCCCCAGGTTTTCCATAGGAACCCCTTAAATTTGGAATTTTTTGAACTTTTTTTGGGTTTCCAGAATGGGCTGTACGGTTTTCTAAACCACATGGACAAACCGTGCACAACCTCCAGTTCATAAAAAAAATCTTCTAAAATTCCAACTTTTACCTTACATAGTTAAAACTAATCCACCCATTTCTTTCCCATTTAATGCCTAGAATCCATATACAACCTTCAATCTCTGTCAACCTCCCTTGGAACTCAATTTTGAAGGGGAATTTGGTGGATAAACTTCAAGGATTCTAAAGTAAATGATTACTCTTCCTTGTTTCTTTCGATTCCTTGGCATTTCTTCCACTTTTATTGAAGCTCCAAATGTATAGAATCTTGATTTTATTGGTCTAATCTTGTGGTTTTAGGTTCGTTTTCACTCCCTTGTGGTGTGGTAGTGGTGATATTGATGTTTCACACAAGGATTTTAGGGATTTGACACATTTAATAGGTGATTACATGTGTAGGCATTGTAGAATGAGTTAGCTTGCTGGAATTATATTTTTAGTATGTTCCTGTTTCATTATGTTTGGTGTGAAAACTATTTTGGGTATCATTTGTTAAGTGGTTGATTTTTAAGTGGAATTTTTGTGTGTAAATGGGATTTTTTCATGTGAATTCTATGTTGTACCAATTGGGGTTGTTTTATACTTCATGGAATGATTTTATTAAAAAAATTAGTGTTTCTATTTCTAGTTTGGTGTAATATTAGTATGCATTTGGTTTTAAAATAGGGGTTTTAAATGGATTTTATGTGCAAAGTTTTGTTATACTTTGTGAAATTGTTTTATGTAAATTCTAAGGGTTTATTTGAGTTATACAAATAGTGAAAAGAATGTTTAGATACTATTTTGAGTGTGTATGACCATAACTGGCATTTTTATGTTTAATTTAAATTTTATAGCTTGTATAACTAGTTTAAGTACAAAAATGAAAACCCGAGTATCTAGGTGGGTGGACGTGTACTAGTATGCTAGTGACATGGAGTGGTTTTGTCCCTGTTTCACTTAGCAAGTTGACATTGACAACACTAAAAAACTATAATGATGATGATTGAGAACCACTAGTTTATGGGTATTTTCCCTACTAGTGGATCGTTCATGAGAACATATATTTATTATGGTTAATTTTACTCTGAGATACGAGGTACATGGGGCCCACAGGTTGCTAGTGCCTAGGGGTGTTCCCATGACTAGTTCTTGTTGACTATTTGGTATTAACCATTGGTTTATGGAGTGTTTGGTTGGAAAATTCAGTAGATTACATGTTTTTATTTAAATTTATTAATTATTCTATGTTAACCCTTGAAAAATATTTTCCATTAAAAGGTGCACTTTAGAAATGGTTGCTACCATTTATTATTTATAAAAACTTGCAAGATTTTTATGTTATAATGCTTGTCACATGGAATATTTGGGTGGTATCCTATTAGGATTAATCTCACACCCAAATTACTCCTTTGGGTGTAAGTATACTTGATCATGTTTGACACAGTTAAGGGCAAGGTCCTTAGAGATGGTGGTTTAGGCTGTTAGTTTCCTTCCATGGTGTGGTGTTGTGGAGAGGACTCGTGGGTGATGACCCCTTGTCGTGTGGTGCTCCGTGGTTTGTTTTTGTGGCTAATTTTGTAGTTTTGACCTCTTGTGTCATTTTTAAAACCTTGTGTTCAATTATAAATTTTATTTAAGGTTTTTTTTGTTGGTAATTTTCAGATTCATTATATTTATTGTTTTTGGTTGTTTAATGCTTCTAAACTCAGGTAAACCATTCCCAAACCATTTTTTATCATACCTGAGATTTTTTTCCATCCCAAAGGGATAGGGAATGCCGTTTGGGCCTTGCCATGGACCGAGTCAGGTGCCGATTTTAATGGTGACTAGATTCGGTTCGTGAGATCTATTGGGTGATCCCTAGGAAAAAGAAATCATATGGGGTGGTTCTAGGTCTGAACGATACCTAAAATGGGGGGTTTGAGATTTTTAACTTTGATTCTATGATTAAATAAATATCGTGCATAGTTAGCTGGTACAAGCCACAATATTTGAAAAATTGTGCAGACTAATCATGTGCCTATTTTAAATAGGTTGCACAATTTCTCCTAAGAGGGTACACAACTTGACTAACCATGTGGCAACCATGAAAAATTCAACTATCTTGGGTTTCACGGTTTTCTCTGAGAGGGTGCAAAGTTTGGGAAAAACATGAACTAGCCCATAATTTTAAAAACTCTTAAAATTTCAACCCAAAACAACCCCAAATGAAACCCAAAAAAATCTTGGTAAAAAGATGTGTTTTATGAATAACTGAAAATAGTAACTAGATGTTACAACCTACCCACCAAAGAAATTTTCTATCCCTATAAATCCAACTCAGAAGATTCCATTCCAAAAATATGAGGCCACCACTGTCTCATTAGTGACTCCCTCTCCCACAACTCTTGATTATCAAAACCATGATTCCATAGCACATGAACCAAAGGTATCATCCTCCCATGAAGTACCTTGGTTTCATAATCAACTATCCTAAATGTTTGTTTAGTCACAGATAAATCATGTTCAACTTCAAGATTATGCCAGCTCATAACATGATATGGATCAGATAGGTACTTTCATAGATGAGATACATGGAATATGTTATGTATCTATGTCATCTATGGTGGAAGTGATAAATGGTATGTTAATTTTCCCACCTGCTCAAAAACCTAAAAAGTTCCCCAAAAAATGAGGAGCAAGTTTCCCTGACCTCTTAAGAAATCGATGACCCAAACAGGGTGAAAATTTCAAGAACACCTGGTCACCAACTGAAAATTCCAATGGACTATGATAATGATCAACATAAGACTTATAATGACTTTGTATTATTAATATCCTCTAAAGAATAAACTCAATCTTTGTTGTTGTATCTTTCACCAAACTTGGTCCACCTGAGGAACATTCACCAATCTCTGACCAACACAATGGAGATCTGCAATACTGACCACACAATGACTCAAAATGATCCATTCTAATTATAGAATGATAAATATTTTTTTATACAAACTCAAACATCCCCAAATGATCATCCCAAGTTCCACCAAAGTCAAGACCACAAGCGAGAAGCATATCCTCAAAAAATTTTATAGATCTTTCTATCTATCCATTTGATTGCGGATGGAATGTTGTACTCAAATGGACATGAGATCCCAATGTCTCCTAAAAGTCTCTCAAAAAATGATAAGTAAACCAAGTATCCCTATTAGAGACTATAGAATATGGAACTCCATGCAACCGAAAAAATTATTTTACATAGAGATTTCCCAACTCTTCAACTTTGGTTGTATCACGAATGGGTATAAAGTGAGTCGAATTGGTTATCCTATCGATCACAACCCATATCACATTATTCTTCCTATGGGTATGTGGAAACCCAACCAGAAAGTCCATAGATATCATATCCCACTTCCAAGTAGGCACTGGAAGTGGTTGAAGCAAACAAAAAGGTTTATGGTGCTTGGACTTAACCTGATGGCATGTATAGCAACGAGAAACAAAATCAGGAATGCCATATATCATACTTGTCCACCATAATTGACACCATATATCATAGATCATCTTCATGGTTCCTGAGTGAACAACCAATTATGAATTATATAAATAACCCACAATAGTTTTCCTTATTGCTAAAATCCTATAAAAACTCTTCCAAAAGCATAAAATTTCCCTACTTGGAGAATAACCACTTAGAAATGGTATACCCACACTAAAGAGAGTCTCTAATGCTGAAGAAATCATCATCAAGATACTATTCTTAAAGAATATTTTTGATAAGAGAAGATTCCAACTGAAAGATAGATAAATAAATCTCAAACCCTAATTTATGGTCTCCAATATGAAATTATTCCAACATATCCATCAAGTTCCACTCTTCTAAAGATTCCTTTACAGCTTGGGTCATAAGTTTCCTAATCAAAGCATCTGAAATGACATTCCATTTCAATGAGGTATAGGAAATTTCAATGTTAAAATATTGAAGGTATTTCACCCAATGCCTCTGGTTGAGATTCAATTTTTTTGAGGGAATATATAACTCATGTTCTTGTGGTATGAAAACTTGGTAAACCATTCACTGTAAAGGTAATATCGGCAACTCTTAAGATTTTGCATCATAGGTGTCAGTTCAAGGTCATGGGTCAGATAATTCTTCTCACGTGGCCTAAACTGATGATATCTATAGGTGATAACATGATCACCATGCATAAGAACATACCCCAAACCTGAACCTGATGTGTCACAAAATACCACATAGCCCTGCTCGACCTATAAAAAGGTCAAAAACGATGTATTATTAAAAATATGCCTCAACCCAATAAAATAAATCTGACATTTTTCATTCCAAAAAAACTTTACTCCCTTCTAAGTTAGGGTTGTCATTAGATAATTCTAATTTGAGAAGTCCTTAATGAACTAGAAATAATACCCAGCTAGACCCAAGAAGCTCTTAACCTCAAAAAATGTGGTTGTCCCCATGTCATAACATCCTTCACCTTCTTAGGATCAATTGATATCCCATGTTTCAACACCACATATACCAATAATTTAACTTCCCAAATCTAGAATTCACACTTTGAAATGTTTTCATAGAGTTGGTGATTTCTCAACAAACTTAGTACTGTTCTAAGATGATGAACATGATACTCCTTAGGATTAGAGTAAACAAGGATGTCATCCAAAAAGACTACCACAAAGGTATCAAGATACCAGTAGAAAATCATGTTCATTAATTACATAAATAATTCAGAAGCATTGGTTAGACCCAAGTGAATAAAAAGTTACTCATAATGTATATACCTGCTCCAAAAGGTGGTTTTTTGAATGTTATATTCTTTTATCCTCAACTGATGCGAACCAAATTGAAGGTCAATCTTTGATAACCACTTCAACCATTTCAACTAATCAAATATAGCATCAATATATGGAAATGAATATTTTTTCTTTACCATCAGTCGATTGAGATTTCAGTAATCAACACATAGGTGAAGTAAACTGCCATATTTCTTAGCAAAGAGGACCGACACCGCCCAGGGGGACACACCCGAGCATACAAATCCTTTCTCTAGAATATTAACCAAATTTGTATTAATATCTTTAAATATAAATGGTTCCATACAATAAGAAGGAATATAATTTTTTTGAGTGAACTTAGTCAATAGAAAACTCTACCTCCCTTAACGACGAAAAACTAGAGAATTTTGAAGGAAACACATTAGGAAACTCAACAATAATCAGAAAGAGATAATCACTCTAATATTACCACTCTATATCAAAAGACAACACTGATATTACTTTCCCTAACCCTAGATAGTATGTTACGACCCTACTCAACCTTGAGTACCATTCTCTTCAAAATACACAACACACTCTATTAGGTGTAATAAAAGAGACCCATCAAAGATAACAATCAATCCTAGATTTATTGGAAATGAGCTATTATATCTTGAATATGATGTCAAGTGGTTTCATGTAGAGAACTAGAAAACTCCATTAAATCATGACATCTAATATAGATGAAACAGAAATGGGACTATGGAGACCCTACTACCTCTTCATACCAAGGGGTGTAGTAATATCCATAACATAAGACAAAAGCTCCATAGGAAGATTATTAGATTAAAAATATTGGTTGAAATAAACAAATGAGATGCACGAGTGTCAAATAAAGTAGTCACTAATGAAGAGTCTATTGTTATGGTACCTATCACAGTTACTGGACCTATATCTGCTTCCTCTGGGGACTCTTCCACTGAGTGAAGAAGCTTCATTCCAGATGCTTGTGGCTGGAACCCTTTTATCCTTGAAGCATCTAATTTCCCCACATTTTAAGGAGGAGGAGATGATCCCATTCCATTACATGGAGTGGAATAAATATATTATAATTTTTTTAAGTGTCCTGAATTTCCACAAGAACCACATACCTTGGGTGACTCAGTGAAAACCCCCTTTGAATTTTATGGCTTGCCACACTGGTATAAAATCAAAGGGCCTCTGTCAGGAACTAAAGGAGGTCTAGAGTGACCCTGAAATTGATAACTATCATGAGAATCATCACAATTTTTCTTTCCTTTGAATTAACCAATGTTACCTCTATGAGAGAAAGAAACTCCTAATAACATTGAATTTATAATCAGGTCCATTTAAACCATGAATGCTCTATCCATCACACCAGTATAAGAAGGAATCTTCTGTAAGAAAACATGAGAATGAATATCCTGATTAATTCCCAACCCAATACTTAAATACTTAATATTATCATTCAAAACTATCTCAAGTGCGAAATACACAAGCTCAGAAAAATGGTTTTCATACTCTATCATGATCCTATCATCCTACTCAAGTTTTAAAAACTCCACATCCTTAGTCAACAACATCGAATCTGGATAGAACTAGTTGGTGAAAAAAACATTGAAGTCTTTCCAATATAATACCTTGTGCTTCATCACCATCACCATAGTGTCCCACCATCTTTAACTTGGTCCTTCTAGCATGAAGGTGGAACAATTTACATTTAGTTTTCTAGGTGTCTCCAAGAACAAAAAAACATTCCATTATGCTCATCCATTCCTCAGCCTCTTGAGGATCATTTGAGCCTTTGAATGGTGCTGGATTCTAGAAAAGGAATTATTGAGAATGATCCTATAGAAAACACCTTTGAGGATCCACAAATGGATCATAAATGGGAACCCATGGTGGTGCATGTCCCAAAATTTGGACATTACGCACAATCTCCTCAACCAGATTCAGGTCCACTAGAGGATTTGATTACTAAGGTTCAACAAAAACCTTCTCATGGATCTGATTTACATGACTTCTTAGAGGAATGATGATACAAAACTTCAATAGGCAACAAGGAATACATGATATTTACACTCAAACAGAGAAATAAGGGGAATAAATCCCAATAGATATATAGAAATATTTTTATTTCACTCTATCCAAATCAAAAAGAGGGAAAAGACTAGAACTAATATTCAAGGCATCTTTACCTAAACACCCCTGATGACTTAAGGTTTGTTAAGGTGAGAGATATCTAGGAACTCAATCATAAATATATCTTAAGTCCCTACAAGATCAAAAAAATGCATACTGATTTCAAGACAAGAAGCTCAACCTAGAATGCTGATACCACTTTATCATGAACCAACCTAGGTACCTTGGTAACCCAATAACCGATCCAACATTGACATGGCCCGAACAATATTACCAATCCCCATAGGTTGGTGACTAGAACCTAGAATCATATAAAACGAAAGTGGGAATGGTTTTTCTACAAATAATGTGGAATTAAGATAACAAATAAGTATGTATACAAAAGAAAATCCACTAGGAGAAGTGTACCAGAAGTCAAATGAGTATGAAAATCCAAATTACTATAGAAAATTACCATTATAATAGGTCAGATAAACAACCTATGTCCTAATAGATGAAACTCTCTAGGCCCATAGATCAACAACTAGAATAACCTCCATGTGGTGCTTTATCCCTTCTTGAACCTTGAAGGGGATAATATAAAAATACCTAAAGACAAAAGTAGGGTTTGAGAGAAAATACAAGTAGGGTATCACTAAGGATTCCATAATAGATTCCAATATAAAATTATCCAAAGAATGTGATTTCAATTTTCAAATAAACAGGTTTGGAATTTAAAGAGAATATTTCAAAAAAGCATGCTTTTATATTTAAAATAATGGAAATACTTTAGTAATTCATGCTTCACATTTCAAATGATGGAAATTATTTCATAAATTCTCCTTTGCACAAATGTCTTAAATAAAAAATTATATATAAAATATTTTATATAAATTCACAATTAATGTAAAATAGTTTGCAATAATGGAATACCTTTAAATATCACATATATAAAAGTTATCAACATGTTCATCTTTCAATAGGTAAGATAGTTCTAGGTTATGGGATCCTCACACACTCATATGATAAACCGTAAAGTGTACAGACATCCCCCATCCCTAGATATAGGAGACTCATCTATGTCCCAATGGGGAAGAAAGACGTGCTAACCATAATTTTGTTGGTGTTGTAGAGAATTAATCCATTGCTAAAAAAATTACAACCCAGCACGTTTGTCCCAATAACTCACTAACTACCTAGGAATTAATGTAATATAGTACAATTCATTTATCGGTAATTTATTTTAAGAAACCTTAAAATAAAATTAAGTCTCATCCCCCCACTTCAAAAATTTCAAATTTCCATTTAAAAACCAGAAAGTGGTTTTAATCAAAACATGCCTTTTAACAAGGATAAAACCCAAATATTTCTATAAAAACTATTTAAATAATTTTTTCACAAATATAGATTTAAAATAAATTTAAAATTCAATTTCACAATTTACTTTCACAATAAAATTCAAAAATTTAATTTCAACAATTTCCACCAATTTCATAAACCCCCCAATTCAATAGAATTGGGTGTTTACACAATTTTTCCATAAAATGAATTCCACAATTTAAATTCCAACAATTTCCATAAACACACCCTAATTTAATAGAATTGGGGGTTTTCCAATTTAATGCCAAAAATCCATTTCAAAACCCCAATTCAATGGAGTTAGGTTTTTCTCTAACAAACCAATTGAAAGAAAAGCAATTTAAATTAAATAAATTGCATTTAATTTAAATCATTTAAATTAAATAAATCAATTTAGGTTTAATAAAATGTGGGCATCATGATAGAACCACCTACCTTTGGATCAATAGATCTCGTAATTTTAAAACCTAACTGGGATTTGACAACGAAGAACAATGATGAAAGAATATGGGGAATGAGGATAAAACCTAGTTTTAAGATCCCAAAATAGAGGGTATTAGATCCAAAAAGAATCATAAGGATCCATGAAACCCTAGGGAGGAGAAGATAAATTGTCGTAGATAGAGACTGGGGTGAGGAAATTAACCAGAAGAAGATCGAAGAGTGTTCCTCAAGATTCAAATCACTTTAGGGAGGGATCTGAGGGTCCAATAATTTCTCTTGGGTGCTCTCGAGGAAGAAGAACTTGTATGGGGTCATTTTAGGTCCAAATGACACCTAAAATGGGGGGGGGGGGGCTTAGAGTTTTTAAATTAGATTTTTGGATTAAATAAATATCAAGCGCATTTAGTTGGGCAGATCCACATGGTTTTATAAACCATGCATAATAACTTTGTACCTATTTTAAATAGGCCACATGGTTTCTGCTAAGAGGTTTCATGGCTTGACTAACCATACAAGAACCATACAAAAGACCATTGTATTAGATTTCATGGTTTGATCTGAGAGGGCTCACAGTTTAGGTAAACTGTGTGCCAACCATGCACTAGCCTAGAATTTTCAAAACTCTTAGAATTTTAACCAATAACAACCCCAAACAAAACCAAACTAAAGTTTGGAAAAAAGAGGGGTTTTAGGAATACCTGAAAATAGTTATAGTATTTTACACTTCTTTTCATTCAATTACTTCCTTTGTAGTAAGTCGTTTGATTTTAAACTTATTATATTTTAATGTATTTTTAATCATTACATTACTATCCAAATGAAGTTCTATTAAAGAGACACTACCATTATATCTCAATAATATCATTGTATAAACCATTTTTTATACATGTTAGACTACCAAAATCATTCTTTGATTTTACATTCCATGATTTTATGTTTTGAATAAGCAACCCAATTTTTATTCAAGTGTATTGATATACATATAATTATACGATATTTAATGGGAATTTCCATGTCTGTAACCCACATTCCAAACTCATGGGTTAAAATGAAGAAAATTTAATGAATTCAATCTTTTTTGAACTCAATGATTTTATATAAAAACCTTTATTTGTTATTTTCAAGTCATAGATGAAATTATTTCTTATGATACATGATTTATATAGCACACAAATATTTATGCATATGAAGGGTGATCCATGATAGCACTATAGTACATTGGGTAAATAATTAATCTATAAAGACAATATATTTATGATACCTTGGCATTATACCTTGGTAATGTTTCATGATATCTTAGAGAAAAAACTTGGTAACATGTTTTATGAATCCTTGGTGATAAACCTTGGTGATATGATTATGAATGACTCATTTTTATATTTCATCCACATTACCATTTTATTCCTCATATACCTATGATCATGCTCTTATGTTATTTCTCCTGATTTATCCATGATGATCACTTAATTTCCATCTTATACTATTGTAAAAGTTAAATTTTCATTAAGGAAAAGTGGGGGTGGTACAACAATCATGGTGGTCGAAATTAGTGAAGGCCAAGGGTGTCTCCCCTCACAATGAGATTACAATTCATCGGGATAGATCCCATACTAAAATATAAAATAATTACCTCACTCGGGACCCCTTTACTTGCTAGGAAAGTGTGTCCAACCTTAAAAACATGAATGAGTAGCCTTACTTTTTTTCCTTATGATTTAGGCCAACTACCAAGGGGTATTTTTGTTCTTTTTAGGATACTAACAAGAATTTTGGAATCCATTTCCACTTCCTTGAGCATAATGTTTTATAATTTTAATAGTTGCAGCCTAATGTGGAGAGCCCTAACCTCTACACCAAGAGTGGTACCTTCACTATAGAAGGCACTAAACCCTAGAATGACAGAACCTCTTCCATCCCTAAACAGCCCACCTCCTTGCATGGATCCTGGAACACATGATCCATTGATATTCAATTTCATCTCAATAGAGGTTAGATTTTAATGAACCCACCTTCCCTTGTTTCTTAAGTTTCCCTATGTCGATAGAACCAATCTTAAAATAAGATTCCTAAGCGATGGTGAGGAGTACCCATGAGTCTAGAGGCCACCCATCTTAACCACCATTGATATGAATTGAACCCAGATGAGGGAATGAGAATAATATATACATTTTCTCTCTTTGTTTCATGATTCCCAAATGACCCAACAAGTAGTGGTGAAAATCATGCTCCTCGCTCTAGCCTCCTCACTATTAGCATCCATCCCCTAGAACTAGGAAGACATAAAGCTTTCTATGGTTTCCCATACTCCTATCACCCCAATGAAACTACCAATATAACACCAGATACTCACCACCACATCACTCTTAAAGAATAGATTCTATAATGATTCATTGCTCATCATGTCACAACACTAGAACCATGATTCCAAATTAATTCCTTTCTTCGAAATTGTATCCTCTATAAAAAGATCTCTATTCCGAAACCACCATATCATAAAATTTAATTTCATCGGAATCCACTTGCACTATAGGGTATTCTCCCATTGATCCTTACCACTCCTCACTTTAAAACACTCCCATAACACTCTTATATTGTAGCAACCATAAGGTGATATGGAAATACTTCATCTATCAGGCTCATTAGAGAGTAAAATATTCTCCAAAAACTCCTGTTACTAGATATCTAGCATCGTGCAGATAAAGGTCAAATAGAAAAAGGATTCTCTGGACAAGATATTCAGCACTAGGAATCCTGGAAAAAATAGTATGTCAGCGCTTCAAATTATCTTTCTATAACTTAACCTTGCCACACCCCACAATCCATACAACATTATCCTCTAGAAACTCCAATAAGTTGATCATGGTTCTTTCAATTTTTGATGTCTTTCTCGTGTTAGTAGTCCAATCCATTTGGTTTTCTCCATACCTATGACACATGAATCTCACCTAGATATTTTTTCCTTTGATGATTTCCCATGCCAGTTTGGCTTGCATGGCCTGTATGACCTCTGAGATACTACATAGATTGACGCCACCTTCCTTAACTAGTCTTTCTATTCTCTTCTAGGCTACCCAATGGAATTTTCCAGTATCATTTTTATCCCATATGAATTTGGATAAAATTTTCCATCTCGTACACTTCATCGAACATTGGGATTTATTCTCACTATTTTTTTTGATTTATATCCTTAAGAAATCATATTATCTAATATCTCAAGATTTTAAAACAACACTATGTTTTATAGCATATACAACATGCAAAACATAACTTAAATGAACCATGAAATATTAATATTTAAATGTTTAATTAAAACATAGTCATTAAATTAGTCAGTATGAATAAGATTAACTACATTTTGAAATATATATAATGTTTCTACTCAATATAGTTTTTTGATTAATTATTATGAAATAATCACTCAATTCTTCTATAAAGTCATTTTATGCTTCAAAAATACATTTTCTTCAAAAATGGTTTTGATTGTTTTTTTGTGTGAATATTATAATTATTTTTTAGAACATTTAGAAACTTTATTTGATAAAAATGATATAATATTTGAAATAATCATGTCAAAATTATCTTAGGATTAATTTTTGAAAATTTTATGAAAAGTTAAATTTTTCAATGAATAGAAACAAAATATAGATTTTTATTGAAAATTATCTTTCCTTTCAAAGTACATAAAAATTCACATTCTATTTTGGATTAGTTTTAAAATTTTATTACTTCATTTTGATTAAAATTAATTGAATAAAAGTTATTTTAAAAAAATATTATTCTTGAATTTGGTATAAAAACATTTTTATTCTTAAAAAATATTTTTTCTGGAAAATGGTTTTTCATCATGTTTTATGGGATTAATTTTAAATTAAATTTATATGAATTTAATTTTATTTATTGGCTTATTTATTTTGGAATCATAATAATTAAATTTATGTAAAAATTTCAACTTAATTTTTTGTCAATATGATTAGTAACCATGGTAAATTTTTGATACCACGGTAAATGTAAAATGTGTTCATTAGGGCTAAAACTAATTTGATAAGTATTCAAATTTATCCAAACACTTAACTTAATTTCATTGTATGTGTAAATTTATTCTATAATAGTCGAAAATTCTAAAATAGGACCTTTCCATTTGTATTTTATTTTAACCTTTATATTATTTTATGTAAAGGATAAAGTCAAAAATGTCACTCTCTCGCTTTTAATATTATTAATATTTTTTAAAAATAGATAAAAAAAGATTTATTTTTGTTTATAAATGGTTATTTTAAATAAATATTATTAATTTTTATCATGGTAATTAATTTTTAATTTTAGTGATGAAATAATTACCATAAATTCTTGCACAACACCAATACAATGTTTCTACAAGCAGTAGAAAAATCAAGTAAATAG
The DNA here is from genome assembly GCA_963277665.1 of Viscum album. NCBI lineage: Eukaryota > Viridiplantae > Streptophyta > Magnoliopsida > Santalales > Viscaceae > Viscum > Viscum album. The sequence goes on along the minus strand of OY728131.1, from coordinate 1,052,208,298 downwards.
TTTTAAAAACTCTAAAAGTAATATTTTTTGGATGATTTATAGTGTCAAAAAAATTATATATATCAATATAACTTATTAGGGACATCTAAAAGGACTATATTAAAAATATATTCTTATATTCGCATCTTTAAAGTCAAACTAAAGGAATACTGCCAAAAATGACATAAATGATATTTTATGTAAAATAAAATGTTATTAACTTATTTAAAAGTAATTAAAATATTTAAATATAAAAATAAGGATGATAAATTGAAAACAAATATATATTTTCCATTTATGATCCAATTTTTACCTTATAAGTAAAATTATAACCCTTTAATATTGAAAAAGTCATTACCATGGTTATGATTAAGATTGGTTAACCAAGGTATTGAATTGAAAAATAGGGTTTAAAATAATATATAAAGCTATATAAATTTTATTTTATGATTATATTAATACAATATACTCATTAACATTGAATCCATGTAATGTTTGAACCATTATTCACGAGTTAGACACATATTATATTATAAAATTTCATGAATTTTCAAAAATGCTCCTCCCCTCCCTTATAAAAGGACAATCATCCTTTATATTATTTAAAAAAAAATTATCCATTTATATAGACCAAAACATATAAAATTATATTATAAACTTAATTATCCATGAATTATATGTGTTATTCTTCTTAAAATTTCATTCTAAGGGTCCTTAAATAGGGATCTAATGGAGGTCCACCGAAGAAGATGTAATCATCCAACCTAACCCATTTCAATTTATTGATACTTATAAATTCTTAAAATATTATTAAAACATGATGATATAATAAAATAATTTTCTAATATATAATTATATGTTATTATGACTATGCTACTACACTTTTCATCTCTTTTTCCATCATATGGGGAATGAAAATATTGTCCGTGAGTATCTGTGGACTACCACCCTCAAGAAGCGATGTGTTTTATTTTCCATCACCACCTATAATATATGTTTATAATGATGTATTTAATGAATATATATGATAATAATTACATAATTATATTTATGGAAAGATAATATATAACTTATTTTCTTACCTTTCAGTCCATTGAAAAATGATATTGTTGTCTATGTGTACGTGTGAATTACCACCTCCATAAAGAGATGTTATTTGTTTTTCATCACCACATAACATTAATTATTTATATAAATAATTTAAATAGATATTATTATATTCATGATATAATAATAATACTTACCTTCTTTCTCGTATGTTTATTGAAAAATGGAAAGGTTATTCATGCATACATATGACCTTCAGTCTCCATGATTGTAATGTAATTCATTTTTCATATCCATCTTTCATAGTTGGTCTAAACATTATAATTAATGTTTAAAAATGATATTTATTTAATTATTATTATTATTTATATGATTTAACCATTATATATTTGACCACGAGAAACCTACCAAATTCATTTTGAAATTATGAACTGAACGTCCTCAAAACAAAAAACTTGGACATAACTGATTAAGTAATTAAATATATCATTGTATAAATGAAAAAAAGGTTTAATGATAAATTAATAAAATTTTAAAATTTTATTAAACAATAAAATAATTAATATAATTTTATTATACAGTAGTTCAAGGACATATATGGAACATCTGGACTCATGGTAAGGTATTTTGTCTCAATATCCCTTCATTAAAACATATTTTAATGTTATGTATATAATTTCTTTTATATGGTTTATAAACTGAACCTTTTACATGTTATATCATGAATAATTCATAAATAATTTTATTTTAAGTTAAAATTTAAAATATTTCATCCAAGGAATGTTTCTAAGTGGTAAGGGGTTTCTTAACTCTATCTCCTTTCATTGGGTTATAAATCTTCTTCATTGACTTGGATATGAAATGATTATGTGTGAATTTCTATATAAATTGTTTTATGATGTATTTATACTTATTTAGTGTGGATTTAAATATGTTTTCATAATCACTTCATGGATTAATTATCACTTCAATAGTTATTATCATTGTAGGGGTTTTCTTTGTCTCGATATCATTTTCTGGAGACATGTTTCATGTCGTGCGTCATTATTTCCTTGTATGGTGTAATTACTTCCACATAAATTAATTATGACATATTAATTAATGAAATTTATGGTATTTAAAAATCCATATCATACTATTTCTTTCAATGAAATTTCACTCTTAAGTCACTAAAGCGGTAAATTATTTATGTTACAATCGACTTTCTTTTTAATATTGTGTATGTACATGTTTCCTTTCTAGAAATAATATGCTGTTATTTTCTTAAAAAATGTAAATTTTATTATCCTCTAGTAATTGAAGTAGTTTAAAGGTTTATTTTCCATTTCCTCCCTTATTTATTAAAGAAACATCAAGAAGGTTTTTTGTAAGTGATACCGATCTTGTATCTTTTTTAGTTTGGGAATATTTCTCTTCCATATCCATGTTTTATAAAATGATTTTAATAATGTTATTTTATAAACATAAATTATGTAATAAATTTATTTTACATGATATTTTTCGTTCTTTTAAAAGTGTTCAAAAGGAAATTCATTATCATTTTCTATATAGATCACCTTTGGCTCTCTTTAAAAAAGATCGAAAGTAATGTTTATTTTTAAAATTTATGGAATGAACAGGTTTCCCACCATTATGATCGTTATTTTATTTGAATCTATATTTATAAGTTTCCAAGTTTATTTTCAAAGAAAATTATTTCCAAAATATTTTGTGAAATTTTAATTTTTAAAAGTGATATTCAAAGTGGGAAGTGTATTTTTCTCAAGAATGTTTCTAATGATATATTTATGGTATTTCTTTTCATCAATGAAAATATCCATTAATGTTACTTATGATACACTAGGGACATTTTTTAATGATACCATATTTATTCTTTCTCTGAGTGGATTGTGATTTTTTTAAATAGATTTTCATGGAACCCGTTTATTTTCCATGGGTAAATCAAGATATAAAAGAATAATGGTTATTGCTATTTTGAAAAGTGAGATCTTTCTTGTTTTATGATTATTTTATTGTTATTGTACATTTTTTATGATGAAATGTGGCCCCAAAATAGTTCAGGATGATGGATGATCCCCATACAACTCATGATGATGGGTGAGCCTGATATACCTCTCCAATGCATTAGGAAATGATTATATTATCTTTAGAATTGTGTTGGAATTTTATCGTATTTGTTATTCTACTTGTAATGGTTCTTTTAAGGGTCATATGAAGATAATTTTCTAAGATACCAACATGTTTTATTCTTTATATGGGTTTTTAATATTTCTTTTGATCAATACTGATATCACATGGCTTATGATTATTGATTTTCATGATTCTTTACTTTGATAAAGATTTATGTCATGTCACATGTTTTATGATCTAGGTTTTGATGGGCATGAATTATCTTATGTTATTCTCATGAAATTTTATTATGTAATTATACCCTTATTCTCATATTATGCTCACTGATGACATTAAATTGTTAACTCTTATTTTTATCCTTAATAATCGTTTTAGATCACCTTTGTTATGTTTTACATTTTCCTAGATTTTGAAGAAAGTTTTTAGTTTTTTATTCCTAATAAGGATACAAGATGTGAAGAACATAGTGGGAGATAATATAGATTTTTATGAACTAGATGATTAAGTATCTAAGTTATTATGTAATATGTTTTCCTAATTCTATAAAACTCTAAACCAAAAAAGACCTTGAGTATGTAAGTGATCCAAAATTTATTTTTGATGTTTTACATTATGTATGGTTGAAATTGGGCTATATTTATAGATATCAAATATATAAATGTAAATATTATGTTTTGAGCATTGGATCTAGGAGTGCGAGTTTAGGGATGTTGTAGTTAGTATCAAAGTAGGATTTAGACAACTTTGGATATTAACATGTATTCATGTGAGGTTATCTTATGATTAGTGGATAACATAATGGGTTTATATGTTTAAGGTGAATAAAAAGTTCAAATACTTAAACACCCATTTTTAGGTTTTATGTGATGATGTTTTAAGTTTATTAATCATATTTTTGAAGACATTTTATTGGGTTGAGATATATGTAACCCATAGGTTTAACATGAAGTATTATTTTAGAAGAATGCTATTACATTTTTGGGTATGAATGCCAAAATTTATGAAATAACCTTATAGGTTAAAAGTTTATTTAATTTTGAGTTTATTGATTTTATTGATGTTATTGAGGTTATTTGGGATATAAGGTAATTTATTTATGGAATGATCTATAATAAACCATTTGTACTATTAGAATTTTAGAGATTAATGTCTTATTTTTTTCATATGAAGTTTTATGCATTTTAGATATTATCTTACCTTATGATAACAATTTAAAATTTGGTTAATATCTAAATAGGAGATTAATAACTTGTTGTACTTTTTTGGATTATGTTATATATTATAAATTCATTTTATTATCTTGGGAATCAAAAATTCATCTTCAATACTCATCGTTTGGAGAAAATATGAGATTGTGGTGGAAATTGATTAAAGGATGAAATTATACTTGTCAACTAAGTATATTTACTTATGTTATTATTATATATAGTAAAATAATTCCTCAACTATAGGAAAAGGATATTGAGACAAAAATATTATAATATTATCTTTATTTTTGATAAATTAGTGGTCTTTTTCACACCTCATCGGTTTATGGTTTTGTGTTCATGGACTTTCTCATGGTGATTAAATTTATTGTTATCTATCTTCTCTATCAATTTCCATCATTATTTGGACATTAAATTTTCTTGAATTTATATATCTTCACTTCATAATAATTATCTGTTATTTTCAAACCTGGTATGTGTTATTCCATATGACATTCTTGTTTCCAATTTCCTCTTTTCAAAAGGAAGTCTCATTAACCCTTATTATGATATAGGTTTAAAAAATATATTTTTAAAATGTCAAACACCTGATTAATGAGATAAAGTTAAAATTGTGAGGATTCAATTTATTAAAACCAACAATGTGTTTGATAGTGTATATGACATGCAACATCGAGCTTAAACAAACCATGAAATATTAATATTAAAATCTTATAGTTATAACCTATCTATTAATTTGATGGGTATGAATAGGATAAAATTAATTTTTAAATTTATATAATGTAACTACTAAATAAAAATTTATTTATTAATTCTTATGAAATAAGAACTCAATTTTTTTAGTAGTCATTTTAAGCATCAAAAATATGTTTTCTTCAAAAATGGTTTTTATTTTTTTTTATTGGTTGAATATTATATTTATTTTTCAGAAATTTTAGATATTTTATGTGATAAAATGATATAATTTTTTAATTATATATGTAAAAATTACCTTAGGATAGTTTTTTTTATAATTTTTTGAAAAGTTTGATTTCTCAATTAATAGTGAAAAATACTAATTTTTATTGAAAATTATCCTATCTTTTTAAGTACTTAAAAAGTCACAATCTATTTTGAATTAGTTTTAAAATTTAATTACTTACCTTTGAATAAAAATCATCCAATAAATTTTATTATAATTAACATTATACTTTAATTTGGCTTAAAAATATTTTAATACTTATAAAGAAATTTTTCAGGAAGATAAATTTTCATTGCGTTTTACTGGCAAAATTTTAAATGAAAATTTGAAAATTATGTGAATTTAATTTCATAATTTGGGTTACATATTTTTAATTATCAGAATTAATATTTGGTAATAAGTTCAACTTAATTTTTAGTCAATATGAAAAGCGACTATATTAAATTTTTGTTAGCATAGTAAAGGTAAAATGAGTTAATTATGGTTAAAACAAATTTCATAAGGCTTAAAATTCGTAATTACACTTAAATTAATTTTATTTTATGATTATATTTCTTCCATAATGACAAAAAATTAAAAAAATATGATCTTTTTTCCATTTATATTTGATTTTTACCTTTATAGTTTTTTATGTAAAGGATAAAGTCAAAATGTCACTCTCTTGCTTTTAATATTTTGAATATTTTATAAAATAGATAAAAAATATTATGTTTGGTTATAAATTTTAATTTAAAAATATAATTTTTTTTTTCAAGTTAATTTATTTTTAATTTGTATTGATGAAATAATTAGCTTAAATGTTTACGCAATGCTGACACATTGCTTTTTCAAGTAGTAGAAAAATCAAGTAAATGATTTTAGAAACACTAAAAGTAATATTATTTGGATAATTTATAGTGTCCCATTAATTTTATATATCAATATAACTTATTAAGTATATTTTAAAGGTTTATATTCTAAATCCATTTCTACATTCTTGTCTTTAAAGTCAAACTAAATGAATAGTGTCAGAAATGATATTAATGATATTTTATGTTACAAAATATTTTAGAAAATTATTTAAAAGTAATTAAAATAATAGGATAGGACAATTATGATAATTAATGGTCTATAATGTCATCCATTGTCCACTTATGTGAAAATTATAACCTTATAAGTAAAATTATAACCCTTTAATTTTGAAAAATTCATTACCACAGTTATGGTTAAAATCGGTTAACCAAGATCTTAGACCAAAATATAAGGTTTAAAATAATATATAATCCTATATAAATTTTATTTTATGATTATATTAAAACCATATACTCCATATATTCTAATACATGGTATTTTGGAACCATTTTACATGATTTGGACACATATTATAATTTAATATTTCGTAAATTTCTAAAAATGCACTTCACCACCCTTATAAAAGGAAACCCTTACTTTATATTATTTACACCAAATTGAGCCATATAACTTGAAAAACCCCTTATAAATATATTCTCAAATTACATATCCATGAATTAGATGTTCAGTTCCCTTAAAATACCATTCTGAGGGTCCTTAAGAAATGATCTAAAGGAGGTATACCAAAGAAGAGGTGATCGTCCAAACCGACCTCTTTCAATTTATTTATTATTATAACTAATTAAAATATAATTAAAACATGATTATATAATAACCTAATTACATAATATATACTGAGGTTTTATTATAACTAACTTACAACCATTTTTTATCTCTAGATCAATCCTATGGGGAACAAAGACATCTAATGTTTGTACGTGTGTAGACTACCACCTCCGGGAAGCGTTGTGTTTCCTATTCCATCACAAAATATCATGGCTGTTTTAAATGATGGATTTAATGTATATATATTATATTAGTTACATAATTATAGTTCTATATTTATAATATATCATCTATTTTCTTACCTTTCCATCAATTGAAAAATGTTAATGTCGTCTGTGCATACGTGTGGATTACCACCTCCAAGAAGCGATGTGATTCATTTTTCATCAACGTATCACATGGTTTAAATATATAAATTATTTAAAGAGATAATATTATATTTACGATATAATCATAATTATTTAAATATTAAAAAATAATTACCCTCTTTCTCTCATGTTCATTGAAAAATAGAAATGTTACTCAGGCGTACGTACGACCTGCTCTCTCTATGATTGTAACATAAATAATTTTTCATAACCATATTTTATTATAGGTTTTAATAGTATAATTAATATATAAAATTTATAACTATTTCATGATTAGTATTCTTTAGATAATTTAGAATTTACCACTTTGATGATGGTCAACATACCGAAGTCATTCTGAAGTTATGTATCGAACACCCTCAAAACTCCCAATGTGGACATAATAGATTAAATAATTAAATATGTCATTTTAATAAATGAAAAAAATAATTTAATTATAAATTAATAAACTTATGAACATTTCTTAAAAAATCATTGATATAACTGTAGTATACAATAGTTAAAAGACATGCATAGAAATTCTGGACTCGAGGTAAGGGATTTCATCTCAATTTCCCTTCATTAAGGAATATTTTAATCTTAAGAACCTAATTAATTTTATATATCATATATAATAATACTCTTACGTGTTTTATCATGAATAATTAATATATTTTATTATTTTAAGTTTAAATTTAAATTATTTCATCCAAGGGGATTTTACTTTAAATTTACAAAGTGGTAAGGGATTTCTTAACTAAATTTCCTTTTATTGGGATATAACCCTTCTTCATTGACTTTTTTATTACATTATTATTTGTGAATTGATATATAAATTGTTTTATTATATATTTTATGTTTATTTATTTTTATTTATATATGTTCACATAATCACTTCAAGGATTAATTATCACTTTATAAGTTTTGATCTTTATAAGGGTTTTCTTTATCTCAATCTCATTTTATTGAGAAATGTTTCATTTTATGAACCATGATTTAGTTTTATGGTGTACTTAATACCTAATGAATTAATTTTTACAAATTAATTCATGGAATTCGTCTTATTTATAGATCCATATCATACTGTTTTATTCAATTATATTTGATATGAAAGTTACCAAAGAGGTAAAGGCTTTATGTTGTGATATCATTTCTTTTCAAGATTGTTTATGTTCAAGGTTACATTGGGGAAATCATATGATCTTATTTTCTTGAACCAAATATATTTTCTTCCTTTTTTTATAATTTCTTTTTAATTTTTAGTTTATATTTCCTCCCTTTTTGATTAAAGAAACATCAAGAATGATATTTGGAAGTGATACTGATCTTGTATATTCTTTTAAACCAAGAATATTTATCTTCCATATCCATGTTTTAAAAAATGTTTTTAAGAATATTATTTTATAATAATAAATTATATTCTAAATTTATTTTTCATGATATTTTTACTTCTATTAAAATTTTTTAAAAACAAATCCCTTATTGTTTTCTATATGGGTCTCTTTTGACTCTCTAAACAAAATATTGAAAAGAATGTTTATTTTTAACATTTAAAGCATGAATGGGTTTTACCACCATTATGACCATTATTTTCTTTGAATAAACCTTTATAAATTTCTAAGTTTACTTTAAAATAAAATTATATCCATAATATTATGTTAATTTTTATTTTTTAAAATTTATTTTCAAAGTGGAAATGGTATTTTCCTTAATAATGTTTTTAATGAAATTTTTATAGTTTTTATAATTCATCAATGAAAAAAACCAATGGTGTTACTTTTGATAAACTAGAGATATGTTGTAATGATACCATAATTGTTATTTTTATTTATGGATTATGATTATTTTTAAGATATTTTCAGGGAACATATTTCTTTTCCACGGGTAAATCAAGCAATGAAAGAACAATAGTTATTGTTATGTTGAAAAAATGTAATATTTCATGTGAAATAATTTTGTTATGGTTCTTATACAATTCTTATGATTAAAGGTGAGCCCGATATAGTTCATGATGATGGGTGATCCTAATATATCTCATGATGATGGGTGCACATGATATAGCTCTCCAATGCATTGGGTAATGATTGTGTTCTCTATAGAATTATATTGTAAGTTGACCATATTAGTTATTCCAATTTCAAAGGTTCTTGTATGGGTTATATGAGAATATGTTCCAAGATACCAACACATTTTATTATCCATTATATAAGTTTTTTATGGTTCCTTTGATCAAGATTGATATCACATGGATCATGATTATTGATTCTCATAGATCTTGATTTTGATAAATATTTATACAATGTCCCATGTTTTATGATCCAAGTTTTGATAGGTATGAATTCTCTTATGTTATGAACATGAATTTTGATTGTCTCATCATACTATTATGCTAATATTATTATCACTAATGACATTCAGTGGTTAATGCTTATGTTTACCCTTAATGAGAATTTTATCTCACCCTTATTATATTTCCATTTACCTAGGTTGTGAAGAAATGTTTTAAGTATGTTGTGCCTAATAAGGTTACTAGATGAAAAGAAATTAGTTTGAGATGGTATAGATTTTTATGAACCGATTGTTTATATATCTAAGTTGTTATGTAATAGTTTTTCCTAATTTTATAAAAATATAATCTTAAAATATCCTAGGGTATGTAAGTGATCCAATATATCCTTTTGATTTTGTAAGTTCTGGATGGTTGAAATTAGGTCACATTTATTGGTATAAAATCCAAAATGGGAAAATTATGTTTTAGCATCATATTAGGGAGTGTGGGATTGGGGATATTATATACGCAGTAGGGTAACCAAGGATGAAATTATAAAGGAGTATTGTAAGTGGATTAAATATTTTTTAGTTTATATGTGACCTATTTACTTCATGTATTATGTTACTACATTCCAAGACACCTAACCCCAAAATATCCTATGGAATTTATCTGGGAAATATTTTTTGAAGAATTATGTTAAAAGACATGAAAAAAAATCATAGTCATCATTGTTAGTAAGTGGGCCTCACCACATAGAAGGGAAGATTAAGACAACTGGCTTATAATTGAGCATGTTTCCCCCACTCTTAATGGGTTGGTATAACATATACAAATTCCAATTCACCTCATGGTGTTCTAATTATCCACCATGTGTCCCCCTTTAGGATAAATTTAAAAAAATGTATCTTTTCATCCTGATGTCTATTTTTTACAAACAAATTGTTCATTTTACTAATTTTTGTGAGTAAAATAAAATTGTTAGTTTTTTAATATCATTTGATATCATTTGAAGGGTGTTTTTATCAATTTAAATATTTAGACACTAAATTGGATGATTAATTATCCTATAAAAATTTTTAAAGTTCCATTGTATTTGTTTTATTTATTAAAACACAATGATGTCTTACTATGGGTAATTTAGATTTTTGTTTTCTAAAAGAGTGTTTTTAATATATTCATGTATGTTGTAATCATAGAGAATATTTTGGTGATTATAATATATGAAGAGAATCTCATGGGACCCATGATAATGGTTGTGAATTTTGATCAGTGGTTTGGCTTGATGTGAAGTTTCAATAATATTCTTTGAAATGATGATAAAGATGAACCCTTAATAGGTTTATCAAACTAAAAACATTTAGATAGTGTTATGAGTTAAGAAATGCTTGTGGTAGACTTCTGAAATGGACATTGTAATTAAATGTGAAAATTGAAATTATGATACTCATATCTCACTTGTTATTTACTATAGGTTGTTAGTGTGTTGTGGAGTCTATTTTATAATTGGTGGGAGTTATCCAATGGTACACTAAACACTATTATTGGATAAATAACTTATGAATAAACTAGGTTGGCATGTCATTCTTTAGGATAGCCTGACTAATATCATGATATGACCTAGAGAGTGAGATATACTAAGTTATTGATGTTGAAAATAAGATATAATATATATAAGTTAGATGACATATGTCATGATATCCAAGGTCTTATTCTTATAGTTGATTATTGTGATAACGAGATAAATTATTATCTTAATATGGGGTTATTGGGAGATTAATTCATCAACTTGTTTCACTAAGAGACGTTTTCTTGAATAGGTTTATGTAAAATTCTAGATAGTTTCTTATTATTTAAATGATTTATCTATAGTGGAACATTGCATATAGATTCTTCCCAGTATAACCATAATAATGTGATGAGGGTCTTTGTGGATATGAGTTGGAACATTGGTTGACATATGAGATTAGTTATTTCCCCTGATAGACCCATTCCTCATTTGGGCATAAGACCTTCATATTAGGTATAAGGTCAAGTGTCCCCCTTATTGAAACTATTGATAATGGGGAATGTTTTCCTTAAATTAGAGATGGGATCAGGTATCCCCTCAATCAAAACTATCATCAAAGATGCATGGATCCCCCACTGGTGTGGCTAGTTATGATCTATTATCAATTACGATATAGAGTGAGTGTTATTTCAACTCATGATAATGGATTATTCATTATGAAAAAGGGTGATGTTAGTTTTTTTATTTTGTTTTTATGTGTATATATTTCATGAGATTTCAAATTTTATGAGAAATTCTTATGGGGATTTTTTTATGAGCTAGATTTACTAATGATGATCTACAAACAAATGGGATAATATAGACTCATACATTATATCTTATAAAATTTTGAGAATGATATAGTTTAAAATATGATGTTCAAACTAGATTACTCATAACTGGCACTATATTTTGAGGTCATGACTATATATTATTATTTTATATGATTTTATTATTTTTCATACATGTACTAATTTTTTCATTTCTTATCACTTAGAATGTATTTCTGGGTCATTTTACTCACCCCATCATATGTGATTGTGTAATTATATAATCATGTTTGTGTATAAATTTTATAACACCCATGGTTTGAGACATTTACATGCTTTATTATATATTATCACATTTAATATGGTTCCTTTTTTAGTTTAAGAAGTGTTGTAGGAATTCTATATTGAAGAAAGTAGTGTTCTGGTTATACATGATTCACCACAATATGGTGATAGATGTGGTGAATTTTGTCTCCATGATTGAAGTGGAACTACGCTCATGGTGATTCATCCAAGTGGGATTAATTCACCAAACCATATCACCTACCATTTTCGTGGGGGTGGTGGTTGAGAATTCCACCTGTAGGAAATGATAAGACCAAAACCCCTAGTGAGTAGGCATGGGGTTTGGTGTAGTTAGTCTTGAATTGGTGTCATTAAAATGGATTGATTGAATGAACCACACCATATACCTAGGTGTGGTGTTGGTTGAAATTGGTCTTGTATCTTCCATTCAAAATGGTTTGGGAGAATGCTCCAGATTATGGTCTAAGGTGTGGTGTTAGTCATTGTGGTTTCTAAAGTGGCTAATTTATCCATTGAATCATTGGAGATGTCATACTCCTTGATGAGGAACCATGTGTGATTATTTTGAGATATTTTTTAATTCTATTTTTAATATATTATAGAGATATACTAAGTTTATAAAATGAAATACTATGTTCAATAGTGTAAAAGATACACAACATCGATCTTAAACAAACAACAAAATATTATCATTTAAATGTGATCATTATAACCTTTACATTAAATTAGAGGGTATGAACATGAATAACTGATATATTAAGTAAATATAAATTTCCTACTTAATATAAATGTATTTAATAATGGTTAGTAAATAATCTCTTAGTTTTTATTAAATTTATTTTATTCTTTAAAAATGTGTTTTCTCCAAAAATGAGTTTTTATTCTTTTTATGAGTTAATATTATAATTAATTACTAGAAGTTTTAGAAGATTTATTTGAGAAAATAATCTTATTTTTTAATCATTATTTCAAAATTATCTTAGGATTAAGTTTTGAGAATTTTAAGGAAAATCGATTTTCAATGAATAGTGAAAATACTGATTTTTATTGAAAATGGTATTTTCTTTTAAAGTATTGAAAAAGTAAAATTATATTTTTCTTAGTTTTTTAATGTAATTATTTAATTTTTATTTAAATTATGTTTTTAAAAATGAATTTTATACTTAAATTTAGCATAAATACATTTTATATTTAAAGGGCATTTTTCTGAAAAAACTGTTTTCCATTGAGTTTTACCTGTTTAATATTAAATTAAATTATTCCAAAATCATGTTTTTAATTTTTAAAAATGGATTCCATATTTAAAATTAGTGTTTCCAAATTTAGTAATTATATACTTTTTTATTTTTGGTAAATATAAATAGTAAACTTAATAATTTTTGTTACCACGGTAAAGGGTAAATCAGATAATTAAAGGTTAAAAATAAAATGATAATGACAATAAAATTATATTAAAACTTACTTAAATTTTATTTAATGATTATATATCATTCATAATCATCATAATATCAAATTTATGACATTTTTATGCCACTTGGATGAGATTATGATCCTTATAATATTTTATTTTATGAAAAGTCAACCATGTCACCCTCTTGTTTTTAATAAAATAAATATTTTTAATATGGAGTTATCTAGAGTATATTATAAACTATAAATATTATGTTTTACTATAAATAATTTATTTTCATCATGATAATTTATTTTAATTTTTTAGTGAAGTAATAATTACCTTAAATCCTTACACAATGCTAATGGAGTAATTATTAAATTAATGAATAAAATAAAACGAATGATATTAAAAATATTAAAATAAATATTATTTGAGATACATAATATGATTAAATAATTTTATAAATGAGAACTAAATATTAGGGATATATTAAAAAAATTAATTTTATTTGTTATTTTGATATTATTAAATTAAAAGTAACAAATAGTTCAAAAAGTTGACATTGTGGATAGTTTATTGTAAATAATATTTTATTAAATGATATAATATTTTTAAAAATATTAAATTGATAAAATTGATCATTATAAGGTTTAAAATATCAAACTTGGTCCATTTATGGGTCTTTTTAATTTTATAATAACTATATTGACCCTAAAAGAGTAAAAATTCATGTTGTCACAGTAAGAGTTAAAGGGGTTAACACCAAAAGATAAAGGTATAAATATAGTTAAATTTTGTTTAATTTTTATTTTATGAGTTTATTTATACTAATAATAATATTATATTATAAATTAATTTCTTTGGATCCATTTTTAATTAAAAAATAACTTATATTAATTTAATATTTTGAGAAATGTCTAGAGTGCTCGTCCTCTCTCTTATAAAATGGAATATCTTCTTCTCATTTATTCACACATAAAAACATATTTTTTAGGCCACGACCTGCCCAAATACCTTATTATAATCTATCCTCTCATTATAGAGTTATTGTTTAGGCATAATACCAATCTTAGAGGTGTTAAGGTGTTATGAAAAGAGGCTTTCCAAAGAAGAGGTATAGTTTTTATCTGAATGTTTTAGTTTTGTTTCTTATTAAAGATCCTTAAAACCTACTTAATCCATTATAAAATAATAAATATATTATCATAAATATAATAATATTTTATGTTTTTATTTTGATAACCTATATCCATCTCCTCTTCCATCAAGTGTCAAACGAAACAGCCATTCGTGTGTATGGCGAACTACCACCTCGTGAACCGATGTAATTCATTTTCCATCACCATATATTATGGATGAATTATAATGATGAAATTAATGTTCATATATTATATTCATAAAATATTTATCATTATTAAAATCTAATATATCATTTACCTTGTTACCTCTCCATGAACTGAAAAATCATAACGTCGTTCATGCGTACATGCGAACTACCACCTTCATGAAGTGATATGATTATTTTTTCTTCACCACATCACATTGATAATATATATATATATATAAAGAATTAATATGATATTTATTATCTTATTATAATTTTTTAAATATAAAACAATACTTACCTTCTTTCTATAATAATCTTTGAAAAATTGAAATGGTACACATGCGTACGTACAACCTACAATATCCATGATTCTAACACAGTTCATTTTTCATAATAATATTTAATAATTGGATTTAAAAGAATAATTTATCTATAAAAATGATTATTATTTCATGATTACTATTCTGGTTATGGTGGAGTAATGACTACTTTTACCATAGTTAACATATTGAGGTCATTTTGGATTTATGAACCGAATATTATCAAAACATCTGATGTGAGCTTAAATAATTAATTAATTTTTATAACATTAAAATAAGTGAAATAAAATGAATAAAATAAATAAAATAAATTACCAATAAAATAAATAATTAACATAATTTTATTATTTTTGAAGATAAATAATCTACATGATGTGTCCGACTCAATATAAGGGACTTTATTTTAAAAATAATTTTTAAAAGTTTCCCTTAAAACTCTTTTTTTCTTCCATATCCATATGATTGTTTTCTAAAAATGTTTTAAAAAATCTTTTTACTATACACTTATGATTGTTTAACGTCATTTTACCCATGTTTTACTATTTTATAAAATGGTTTTAAAGGAATATTTTTGTCATTTTCCAAATGAGGTACTTTGTGACTTTTCCGACAAAAATACAAAAGGAATGTTCTTTTAAACTATATGGAATAGGAGGATTTTTATACCATTATGTTGCATAAATGATTTTAAGCTTATATTATAAGTTTATAAGGTTATTTTAAAATAAATTAGTCTTTTTATATGTGGGTATTTTTTAGATTTTAATAAGTGATTTCAATATGGAATGTTTATTTTCTTCAAATAATGTTTTTATGATGAAATGTTTTATCTATTATGGTTCTCTAGAATTATTTATGATGAAAGGTGGTTATGTGATAAACCAAAGTTGGGTAAGACTGTTATAGCTCTCTAATTAATTGGGTAAAGAAACAAATCTAAATAATTTGGTTCTTCCTAAGAGATTATGGAATATATTGTAATGGTTATTCTAAATATGGAATGGAGTTAACCATTTAGTTTTTTCCTAAGAGATTATAAGAGTATATTTTGATGGTTATTCCAAGTATAACTATGATGGTTATTCTATTGTTAACAATTAGGGTTACTCTAATGATTATTTAAGTATCTAATATGTTTTATCTATGATTTATATGGGTTTTAGAAGTTTTATTTGAGAAAAAAGTGTGTGTGTTTAATATGGGAATGATTTATTCCATAAGATCAAAAAATAATTCTATAAAGTTAAGTATATTATTTATTTTTAATTTTTTCACTATACTAATAGATTTATTTATTTTATTTCCCTTACTAAGATTTTATACCCATACCACATTTTAAAATGTTTTTCATAGGGTTTAAGGATGAGTAAGGATAAGGATGAGGTCAAGATAAAAATTAGGAAGATGAGTCATGAAAAGAAAGTTTGTTATATTTTAAATGTTTTATACTATAAGAAAAATAGATACCGAGTAGAAGTGTACACCATGTAATTTATGGGTTTCTTATGTAATATTTATTACCTAATTTTCTAAAACTCTTAACCTAAAATATATTTGGGAATGTAAGAAAGTGTGTTCAAGTTAAATTTACAAGAATATGTAATGTTCAAGTTTCGGTCCTTACAATTGGTATCAAAATAGGGTTTAGAAAACTTTAGAGATTAGGATGTTTTTAGGCATGGTAATCTATAGAGTTTTGAATAATATCATGGGTTTATCAATTTAAGTTTGATCTTAAGTTCAATGTCTTAAAAACCACTTTTGAGGTTTTAAGTCAAGGATGACTAAGATGATTATGAGTATTTTGAGAGACATTTATGGTAATACAACTCTTAGGTTGAGTATAGGTTTTATTAAAAAATTTATTTGAGTAAGAATTACTTTAATTTTAGCGAACATATGTTTTATTATGTAGATAATCATGGGATTGAAAGATTATTTGGTTATTAAGTGATTAATGATATATTTTAAAATAAGTTCACTATTTTGGGAACCTTATTGGATTAAGGAAATCATAATACTATTGTATTTTATTTGATGAATAAATGTTGAATTATCTTTTGGAATCACATATTATTTTATTGTGGATTTATGGTGATTAAAGTTATTTGTGGAAATGGTTAGAATATCTTTGAGATTATATATTTAGGGTGTGCACATTTTGGTGTGAGAGTGGAAGATTAATTAATATTATTTAGACATAAATGTTAAAATTAATATTAGAATAATATGTGATCAAATCCTTCCAATTTTGGGTTCCAATCATGGTTAGGAATATTTTGAATAATTTTAAGGATAATTATTTATTGAATGATCTATTTTGATATTTATGTATTGCTTTGGAATTTTAGGGATTAAAATTAGTTTTTCTTCATCTTAAAGTTTCTTGATTTTGGGAATTATCTTATATTTTGAAAATTGATTAAGTTTTGGTTAATGTATACAGGAAGTATGAATAGATTGTTATTATTTTGTGGATTTTTTGATCCATATAAGTTTATTCTAATGCATCAGGTATGATAAATTTATCTTGAATACTCATCATTTAGAGAAAAATTTGATATTATAGTATAAATATATTAAAGGATGAAATTATACATATAAAGTAATTATATTTCCATATATTATTAGTATATATAGAAATTGAATTCGTAAACTCTAGGAAAAGGATATTGAAATAAAAATGTTATCCGTTTACTTTTCTTACTGAGAAATCAATGACCTTTTAACCTATCAAAAATTTACGGTTTTGTGATGGTTAACATTCTAATGACCATGTTCTATATCACTATACATAATTAATTGTGATTAAGGTTTTTATTCTATTTATATGTTTTTACTTTCTACTAATATTCTTATATTTTGAAACCTAGTTATGTGTTATTCCAGATTGCTTACATACTTCCCTTACTCTATTTTCAAGAGGATTGTCAATTAATCATTTTTACGATGTGGGATCTCAAAAAAGGTGTTTTGAAAATTAAAACCCTAGTTATTGATCCCAAGTTTAAATTGATACATTTTAATTTTATTAAATGGGTTTAGAATGTAATATATTGAGGTTTTAAAATGAAATACTATGTTTGATAGCATACAATATACACAGTATTGATCTTAAGTGAACAAAAAAATATTATTATTTAAATGTAACCATTATAAACTAGCTATTAAATTAGTGAGTATGAATAGGAATAACTAATTTGTGAATTAAACATAAATGTACTAATCAAAATAAATGTATTGAATAATGATTAGGAAATAATCGCTTAATTTTTATTATAATCATCTTATTCTTCAAAAATATATTTTATTTAAAAATGAGTTTTTCTTCTTTCCGTGAGTGAATATTATAACTAATTTATGGAACTTTTATAAAATTAATTGAACAAAATTAATTTAATTTTTGAAATCGTAATGTCAAAAATTATCTTAGGACAAAATTTTGTGAATTTCCTGAAAAGAACAAATTTTTAATGAATAGTAAAAATAATGATTTTATTGAAAACAATATTTTATTTTTAAGTATTTAAAAAGTAAAATAATTTTTTTCATTAGTTTTAAAATACAATTATTTAATTTTTATTTTAAATTATGGTTTTTAAAATTGATTTATACTTGAATTCAACATTAATAAATTTTATATTTAAAAGGGAATTTTTCTAAAAAAAACTATTTTTCGTTGCATTTTTTCCTATTTAATTTTAAATTAAGGTTTTCCAAATGAATTTTGAAAATTGGATTCCATATTTTGAATCAATGGGTCCAAATTTAGAAAATATTTCCCTTTTATTTTTGATTAATAATAATAGTAAACATGCTAATTTTTGTTATCATGGAAAAAGATAAATCAGGTAATTGAAGGTTAAAAATAAAATGATAAGGAAAATAAAATTACCTTATCAGTTTATTAAATTTTATTTTAAGATTATATATCGTTCATAATAATTTTAATATTTAATTAATGAACTTTTTATGCCACTAGGATGAGATTATGACCATTATAATATTTTATCTAAAGAAAAGTCAATCATGTCACTCCCTTGTTTTTAATAAGTAAAATATTTTTAGCATAGGGTTATCTAGTGGATTTGATAGAATATAAATATTATTTTGAAATTGGAATGATTTATATTCATCAAGGTAATTTATTTTTAATTTTTATGGAATAACTAATTACCTTAAATTCTTACACAACATTGATGGAGTAATTATTCAATTAATGAAAAAAATCAAATAAATGTTATTTAAAATATTAAAATAAATAATATTTTAAATTAATAATGTGACAAAAAATTATATATTAACAAGAAATTTTATTTATATAATAATTTTTTTGTTTAAATTTTAGATGTTTTCTTGATAATATTAAAGTCAATGTAATGAATAGTTCTAAAAATTGACATTATGGGTATTTTATAGTAAATAATATTTTATTAAATAATATAAAATTACTAAAAATATGAATTTCGACTAATATATTATAATAAAGTTAAAAATATCAACAATTTTCCATTTATGGGTCTTTTTTTATTTTATAGTAACTATATTGACCCTCAAAGTGTAAAAATCCGTATTGTCACAATGAGAGTTAAAAAGAGTTAAATAGGGGTTAATCCCAAAAGACGTGGGTTGAAATATTGCCAAAACTTGTTTAATTTTTATTGTATTAAGATATTTAGACCCATAATCATATTAAATTCTAAATAACTCCCTTTTTTATCCATTTATAATTGAAAATTAATTTATATTAATTTTAAATTTTGATAAATGCTCAGAGTGCTCCTCACCTCTCTTATAAAAGGGAACCTCTTCTTCTCATATCTTCACACTTCAAAACAATTTTTTTTTGCCAATAAATACCAAAATAAATTTCTATAATTCCTCCTATCATTATATATTTCTTTATTTAAGAATAATTCCAATCTTAGATGTGTTAAGGTGTTAATAAAATAAGGTTTTCCAAAAAAGATGTATAGTTTTTATATGCATGATTTAGTTTTGATTATTCTACCACATCCCTCAAACCTTTTTCAACCATGATAAAATAATAAATAATCGTAAATATATAGATATGTTATTAATTTACTTTAATTACCTATATTCATCTCCTCTTCAATCAAATGGGAAATGAAACTGTCATTCGTGTGTACGACAGACTACCACATCGCGAACCGATATAATTTGTTTTCCATCACCATATCTCATGGATGGATTATAATCATGGAATTAATTTTTATATATGATATTCATGACATTTTTATCATTATGAGTTTATAATATATCATTTACCTTCTTATATTTCAATGCACTTAAAAATGATAGCGTTATTCATCTATATGTGTGGACTGCCACCTTCACGAAGCGATGTGGTTCGTTTTTCATCACCACATCACATGAATGATATATATGTGTATATTGAAAAAATTGATATGATATTTATAATATTATTATCATTTTTTAGAGATAAAATAATACTTAACTTCTTTTTATAGTGATCACTGAAAAATAAAAATGTTACTCATGCTTACGTACGACCTATCGTCTCCATGATTGCAACGTAATTAATTTTTCCTAAGCATATTTTATTATTGAATTAAAAATAATAATTTGTTTATAAAAATTATAATTATTTTATGAATATTTTTTAGATATGGTGGACTAATGGCTACTTTAACCATAGTCAACCTATCGAAGTCATTTTGGAATTATATACCGAATATCATCAAAACATCTGATTTGAACTTAAATAATTATGTAATTTTTATAACATGGTAATAAGTATAATAAAATTAATAATAAATAAGAAAAAGGTTCTCAAGAAAGTAAATAATGTACATGAAATGTCAAACTCTAGGTATGGGAATTAAAAATATATATTTTAAAGTTTTCCTTAAAACACTTTTTTCTTCTATACCCATATATTTTTTTCTAAAAATGATTTAAATAAGGTTTTTAATATTATATTTTGATTTCTTAAATTAACTTTAACCCATGTTTTAATTTTTATAAAATGGTTTGAAAGGAATCATTTTTTCATTTTCCAAACAAGGTACTTTATGAATTTTCTGACAAAAATACGAAAGGACTGTTTTTTAACTTATACGACATGAGTGGTTTTTCTTCCATCATGAAACATAAATGATTTTAATATTTCCTTACAAGTTTACAAGTTTATTTTCAAAGAAATTAGTTTCTTTAATATGTATGCAGTTTTTAGATTTTAAGAATTGATTTCAAAATAAAAAGTATATTTTCTTTAAAGAATGTTTTTATGATACAAGCTTTTATATATTATAGTTATTGGGAATTGTTTATAATGATGGGTGGTTATGTGATAAACTAAAGGTTGTTGAGCTAGTTATAGATCTACAATGATTTTTTTAAAGGGACGGAGCTCACCTATTAGGTTTCTCCTAAGATATTATGGAATATACTATGATGGTTATTCCAAATATAAGACATAGCTAACTGTTTTGGTTTCTCTTAAGAGATTTTGGTAATATACTATGACATTTATTCTAAGTATAATCTTGATGGTTATTATACATGTAACTATGAGGGTTACCCAAATGATTCCCTAAGTTTCCAATATGTTTTTTCAATGTTTTCATTGGGTTTTAAAAAATTTCTTTGTGAAAAAAGTTTATTTTTATTATAGAAATAATATATTCCATAAGCTAAAGGAATAATATAATAAAGGTAAGTATATTATAGTTTTTATTTTTTTCATCAGAATAAATGAATTATTTATTTTTTATGTCTCTTACAGAGTTTTTTGTGCTCATCCCATATTTTAAAATGTTTTTCATAGGGTTTAAGGATGAGTAGGTACAAGGATAAGGTGAAGATAAATTTTTTGAAGATGTGTCATGAAAAGAAGAGTTTTTTATTTTAATAGTTTTATATTTGGGAAAAAACTGATACTGATTAGAATATTCATGATGTAATTTATGGGTTTGTTATGTAAGAGTTATGACCTAATTCACTAAAACTATAAACCAAAATGATCTTTGGGAATGGAAGAAAGTGAATTATAATTAAATTTACTACAATAAGTAATGTTTAAGTCAAGGTCCTTACAGTTGGTATCAGATAAGGATTTATACATCTTTAAAGATTATGATATTTTTAGGTGTGGTAATCTGAAGAGTTATGAATACCATCATGAATTTACATTTTTAGTGTTGATCTTAAGTTCAATGTATTATACATGACTTTTGTGGTTTTAAGTAGAGGATGAATTTGACGATTAAGATTATTTTGAGAGACATTTATGGTAGTAAAACCCTTAGGTTTAGTATAGGTTTTATTGAAAATGTTATTTGAGGAATAACTCCTTTAATTTTAGTGAACATATGTCTTGTCATGTTGATAACCATCTGATTGAAAGGTTTTTTTGTGATTAAGTGATTAATGTTATTTCAAAATAAGTTCACTATTTTGGGAACCTTATAGGATTAAGGTAAGCTGAATACTATGGGATTTTACTTTATGAGTAAAGGTTGAATTATATTTTGGAATCACCTATGATTTTATTGTGGATTTATGGTGATTAAAGTTATTTATAGAAATGGTTATCATATCATAGAGATTATATATTTAGGGCATGCACATTTTGGTATGAAACTTCAATAGTAATTGATATTATTTGGAGATAAATGTTAAAATTAATCTTGGAGGACTATCTAATAAAATCATTATGATTTTGGGTTTCAATCTTGGTCAATAATATTTTGAAGAATTTTAAGGATATTTATTTATTTAATGATCTATCTTGAACTTTTGGTACTAATTTTTAATTTTGGATATTAAAAGTAGTTTTTATTCATTTTATGGTCTATAAATTTTTGGAATTATCTTATCTTATCCTAACCATTTTGGTTTTGGTTACTATATAAATAAATCAGGAATATATAGTTATTCTTATTTATATTTTGTGATTTGTATAAGTTGATTTTAATGCTTCGGGAATGAAAAATCCATCTTGAATACTCATCATTTCGAGAAAAAGATGATATTTTGGTGGAAATTGATTAAAGGATGAAATTATACTTTTCAAGTAATTATATTTCCATATGTTCGTAGTATAGATGGAAATATAATTATTTAACACTAGGAAAAGGATCATGAAACAAAAAATGTTATTCATTTACTTTTATTACCGAGAAATCAATGGTCTTTTAACCCATCACAAATTTATGATTTTGTGATGGTTAACTTTTTCATGACCATGTTATCTATCACTCTCCATCTGTACTTGGGAGTTAGGTTTTTCTTATATATATATATATTCACTTCCCACTAATGTTCTCATAATTAGAAACATAGATATTTGTTATTCTTGATGACCTCCATACTTCCCTTACTCTCTTTTTAAGAGAAGGTTTTATTAATCCATTTTTTGATGTTAGATTTCAACAAAGGTATTTTGAATATTCAACCCTTATTTATTGAGACTAATATCAAATTGTGAGCACACAATTTATTAAATGGGGTAGCATGTAATATCCTGTGTTTTTAAAAAGAAGTACTATGTTCAGTAGCATACAAGATATGCAACATCGATCTTAAAAGAATAATAAAATATTATTATTTAAATGTGTCCATTACAACCTAGCCATTAAATTGGAGGGGATGAAGATGGATCACTGATTTATGAAGTAAATATACATTTATTTCCCAATATAAACATATTAATAATGCTTATGAAATATGTTCTTAATTTTTAATAAAACATTTTATTCTTCAAAAATGTGTTTTATTCACAAATGAATTTTTATTGTTTTTATGAGTGAATATTATAATTAATTTCTAGAAGTTTTTTAAATTTTTAATAAAATTAATTTCATTTTTCAAATAATCATGTAAAAATTTTCTCTGGATAAATTTTTGAGAATTTTCTGAAAAGATCAATTTTTCAATGAATAGTGAAAAATACAGATATTTATTGAAAATGTATTTTATTTTAAAGTATTTAAAAATTCAAGTTATGTTTTTTTATTAGTTTTAAAATGAAATTTTTTATTTTTTATTTAAATTATGGTTTTTAAAATTGATTTTATACTTGAATTTTTCATAATACACTCTATATTTAAAAAGAGCATTTTTATGAAAAAAACTATTTTTCATTAGATTTTTACCATTTAATTTTAAATTAAATTCTAAAAATTTTGTGTTTTAAATTCTAAAAATTTAATTCCATATTTGGAATCAGTGGGTCTAAATTTAGTAAATAGAACCCTTTTATGTTATGTCATTATGAATAATAAACTTAATAATTTTTATTACCGTAGTAAAGGGAAAATGAGGTAATTAATGGTTAAAAACAAAATGATAAGGAATATAAAAGTTCATTAAAAATTGATTAAATTTTATTATATGATTCTATATCATCCATAATCATCCAAAGGTATAATTTATGACCTTTTGATACCACTTGGAAGGGATTAAGACCTTTATAATATTTTATTTAAAGAAAAGTTAAACATGTCGCCCTCTGGTTTTTAATAACTAGTGTTTTTAACATGTGGTTATCTAGTGGATATTATAGAAAAACTTATTTTTCTTACACAAATATTACATCATTTTTAAGATAAAAATAATAATAGAGATACAAATCAAGGATCAAAAGGTTTACTATCTTGGGAAAATTAGGCACATACATTACTCATACATAATAAAACAAAAAAAATTATTTAATGCCTTCATCTTTATCCTTAAAATATCACATTATCCTTAGTGCGTGTAATAACATGAGGATATACTTCAATGAAAGTGGTGAGATAAAATCATAGTAAGAGGATGAAAAAGGGATATGAATCAATGTAACATGGGTGAACATAAAAATCATCTTCATACCATAATAATAGAATCATCACCAACATCATGAGTGAAACATGTGATAAGGTCATGGAATAAGGAAATTCATAAAAATGAAACATCATGTCATAATGGTAAAATACCATACATAGTTGTGAATAAATCTGACATCGTGTTCACATATAACACATGTGCGTAATCATAACATCATAATTATGAACAAATCTAGAATAATGTTCACACATAATAAAAATTATCTCATGAGATACATCACATTACACAATGAAATATAATGCTATATAATTTTGGTCCCACCCATCACATCAAAATATTTACATAGTCATGAATGACACATAGAACGTATTACAGTGATAGTCACTAATTAACCTATGAAAAGGAATATGTTTTATAATGATTTAATCAAAAATGATTTCATGAATAAACTTAGGATTCAAAAATGAAAAAAGGGAAAAACAAACTTGGTATAAGAATAATTATTCTTGAGTGAAGAATACACAACTCAAGAGGATTCAATGATGTGTTTTGGAAAGAAGATTTCATTTGAAAAATATTAGTACTTGTAATAAAATCAAGTAGGGAACATGTATATCCCCGAAAATAAAAATTAAGAATAATGAAATGATATTTAAGGAACATTATTAGAGTATTAATTCCAAACATGTCGTGACATAGGGATAACCCAAAGAAAAATAGTTGGGTTCAAGAATCCCCTTACCTTAATTCCTGCCTTATTTCATTGCTTTTGCGCCTCCTGAATAACAAACTCATATTTATTAATACACTGATCCATAAGTAAATTATATTCATTTATAAAAATACTTATCAATTATAATAATTATAATATATTTCTTAATTTTTGTTGATGAAATTAAAGCACCTTGATATCATGTTTTTAAAAAAAAATCCATTTCTCTTTGATTTCTCTATTTTCTTTCAAATTCATTTATAGAAAATTATGATTAAATACAAAAACAAAAATACAATTAATTACTTTTTTATATATTATATATAATTAAAACTATCCATCCATGAATTTGGTTATAATAATTGTTTTGGAAATGTCTCCGTAGGTGGTTAACTAACCTTTAACGGGACATTATCGAAAGAGATGGAAAGGGAAGTTTGACATTTATATTTTTCATAAATATAATAATTAAATTAAATTTAAATCATTAATATAATTTCAACTTATTTAATAATTAATTTTATAGTATATGATTTTGAAATTAATTGGGAAAAAGAACAAAAAG
Organism: Viscum album; assembly: GCA_963277665.1. Taxonomy (NCBI): domain Eukaryota; kingdom Viridiplantae; phylum Streptophyta; class Magnoliopsida; order Santalales; family Viscaceae; genus Viscum; species Viscum album. The sequence continues at coordinate 1,052,181,985 of OY728131.1, read as the reverse complement.
AATAAGAAAATAGGGAAGAGTTAATAGAGACTTACTCTCTCCTTAGTGTAGCTTCTCTCATACGACACTATAATTCCTTTGGTGATTGGTATTGGATTTAACTATAATGCACCTAAGTATTCTAATGGTATTTATAGGGAGGATTTGGGAAGATATTGGGCTTTTTAATGGGTAGTAGGAGTGGTTTTCCAAGGGAAGGGAGAGTGGTCATTTATACTTGTAGAGAGGGGTATTTGTTTAATAAAACATTGAATAAAAATATTATATCCAAGGTAAACCATGTAATAGTGATTTTTTTGACATTATAAACCATATTTAAATTAAATAACATAATTATAATACTTTAGTTTCCTTTATAATTCAAATTTATTAGTTTAATCAAAAGTAAATGTGGAGAATGAGAAAATAATATTTTAATGTAATACTTTATATTTTTAGGCTTTGGGAAGTACTTTTTAGGTTTAAAAATTAAGTTTATCATATTTTAATAACTCATTTAAGAAATAAAATATATCAAGTATAAAAATAAAGTTATAAAAATGTTTAATTCATTATTACATCATGAATTATATAATTTAAGATATACCGGCTATGTGAAAAACTATATTGTTACTATTCACTTGAAAATTGAATCATTTCAGAAATTTTCCAAAAAATTAACCTAGGACAATTTCAAAGTGATTATTTCAGAATTATATTCATTTTATCAAAATAAATCTATAAAATAGTTAATTTTAATTTTTAATATAAAAATTGTGATTTTTACAAATTACTTTATAATACAATTTATTAAAAATGTGATTATATTTTCTTTGGGTTCATCTGAACATGATATTTTTTTGGAATTATAAAATTTATATTTACATAAATTGATCACAATAAATTTTATTTATATCGAAATTTATTAATTTTTCATAAAATTTCTATTTAAATGATCATTTTACCATTTCCAATGGTCATGTTACTATTCCAACGGTCACATTACCTCCTATATATACCAATCTATTATTTCATTGAATATTCAACTCAATAACTATAAAGTTTCTATAAATCTATTTTCTATAGTTTTTATTGGTTCACTAAAATTTTGTTTCCTTTCTATAGTGTTGGAAGTGGGGATGATGATTCTAGAGGATTGGGATGATCCATATTTTCTCATTTTAGATTTTATATTTTATATTCTTTGTCCAATTGTAATGTTTGGAATCTTAATTGGTTTCATTTATGATTAATGTGATATTTTTTATTAATGAAATAATTTTTTTGGTTTCTTTATGTGTATAATACTATATAGTATATTATAACACAAATTTATTTCAATATACAAATACCATTTATAAAATTTGGGTTTTTATATTCTTCCCCCTTTATAAATTTTATCCCTAAAATTTCAAATCATATTCTAAGTTGAGGATATATGAGGGTACTTATGTTTCATTATTTTATCTTGTTTCCATATTGCCTCTTTATACTTATTGTTCCACTACAACACTTTGAAAAAGTGTATTATCTTGTTATACATAACATTGTCTCTACAGTCCAAGTTCTTCACTGGCTTCTCTTAATATGAGATATAATTCTCCATATGTACCACATATAGATTCAATACATGTGAGGGGTCAGGTATGTACTTCTTTAAGAGTGATACGTGGAACACGTCATAGACATGAGCCATACTTGGTGGAAGTGAAAGCCAACATGCCACTGATCCTATGTGGTCAAGGATATAAAAGGGTCCAATATAACTTAGGATAAGCTTCCCTTTCTTTCCAAATCACATGACTCTCTTCCATGGTAATATTTTAAGGAAAACATTATATGCAACATCAAACTCCAACTCCCTTTGACAGTTTTCAGCAAAGCCCTTTTTCTGACTTTGAGCAGATTTTATGTGTTTTTTGATGGATTGAACCTTTTCTATCATCTATTTTACAAGATCAGGTCTAAGTGGATTTTTATCCCCAACTTCATCCCAACAAGTTATATTTCTACATTGATTCCCATATGGATCTTCATATAGAACCATTTTAATATTAAATTGAAAGCTATTATTATATGAGAACTCAATTGATGGGATATGTTTATCCCATACACCTTTTAATTTCATTGAGTAAGATATTTTCATGTCCTCAAGCATCTAAATAGTCCTTTTAGTTTGGACATCATCTTTGGGGTGATAGGTCATTCTAAAATTCAATTTAGTATTCAACACATGTTGAATACTTCTCCATAATTTATATGTGAACCTTGGATCATGATAAGAGATGATCGAAAGTGGAACCTCATGTAGCCTCACCACTTTCTTCACATATATGTTAGAAAGTTTTCAAGTGAGAAATATTCCTGAATTGAAATAATGTGAGTAGTCTTGGTGAGTTGATCCACTACAACCCATATTGTATTGTTTGATTTGAATGTTTTTGGGAGACCAGTGAAAAAGTCCATTGTGACATTTTCCCATTTCCACATGGGTATAAGAAATGATTTTATCATCCCTTTGGACATATATCCCTCTACTTTAACTTGTTGACATAACAAAAACTATGAGAAATACTCTACAATCTCCTTCTTTATGTTTTCCCACTAGAAGCATTCTCGAAGACCACGGTACATCTTGGTACTTCCATGATGGATAGATAAAGGCAATCTATGTTAATTATCCAATATATTCTTATTTATCCCAAGTGATTAAGGCATAAAAAGCCTTATTCCAAACTAAATCACACAATAATCATCGATACATAATTCATGAAGCTTCCCTTCCTTCACTTCTTTCAACTTCTTTTATAGCTTCAGATCATCTCTTTGTGCCTCTTTGATCTTCTCTTGGATGGAAGGTTGGGAAATAATTTGGGAAAGTTATAGGATTTATTCCCTACCATTATGATTTTAAGATATATCCTTTTCATATCCATAAAGATAGGGTCTTTCTCAATTAGTAACATGGATAGTGTTGCAAGTTCGTTTCTGATAAGAGAATCAGCTACCTTGTTCACCTTTCCCATATGGCATTGAATAGAGAAATCATAGTTCTTTATTATCTCTAACCATCTTCGTTGATGCATGTTAAGATCCTTCTATGTGAATATATACTTCAAACTCTTTTTATCAGAATATATATCACGCTTTTCACCATAGAGGTAGTTCCTCCAAATCCTCAAAGAAAAGATCACAACTTCTAACTCCAAATAATGTGTCGGGTAGTTCTTCTCATTTATATTCAACTTTCATGCAGCATATGATATCACTTTATCATTATTCAATAGTAAACAACCCAATAATTTCTTTAAAGCATTTTTGTATATCAAAAAACCTTATCCACTTTTCAATAGTGTGAGTATAGGGGTTGTGATTAGCCATTTTTTAAGCTCTTTAAATCTTTTCTCACATTCTTCCATCTAGACATACTATACCAATTTTCATGTTAAATTAGTTAAAAGGCTAGACAATCATGATAAATTTCACACAAAACATCGTAAATACCCAGCTAATCCAAGAAAACTATGGATTTACATGACACTAGTGGGTCCAAGTCATTCCTTAATTGCCTTTTTCTTAGAAGGGTCCACAAAAATTCCCTTACTTGTGATCAGATCCCCCAATAATGTGACTTCATGTATCCAAAAGTCTCATTTTCTGAATTTATCATACATTTTATCCTTCCTTAATATTGCCAACACAATCCTTAGATTCTCTTAATGTCCCTCCTTGGTATTAGAGTAAATCAAAATATCATCAATAAACACTACCATAAATTTGTCAAGGCAGTCTATAAAGACTCTATTTATCAAATTCATGAATACTACAGGGAAAGTAGTAAGTTCTAAGGGTATCCCTATGAAATTATAGTTCCCATACCTTATATGGAAAGCAGCATTTTGAATATATTCCTTATTTAACTTTAGTTGATGATATCCAAAATAAAGATCCACCTTTGAGAAGTACTAATAACCTCATAGTTTATTGAAAATCTATCAATACATGGAAGAGGATACTTTCTCTTTATTGTAATCTTTTTGAGTTCTAGATAATTGATACATAGCTGCACTGATCCATCCTTCTTCTTGAAAATTTACATTGGAGCACCCTATGTTCTGGCACTAGGGAATATGATCCCTTTTTAAAAATACTCTTGTAACTTCTTATTTAACTCTTCAAGTTTGATAGGAGCCATCTTATTGAGGAATTTTGAGATAAGAGTGGCTCTAGGCATGAGCTCTATTGACAACTCTACCAAATGATATAGGGGAAGTCTGAGTAACTCTTTAGGAAATACATCAGTGTATTCCCTAACAACGTGCATTTCCTCTAGGTTGACATCATCCTTTAACTCAACCATTTGGGAAAGTAATTATTCTCTATAGGGTATCAACACCCACACCATTGATGGATTTTCCAAGGTATATTCATGTTATTCCTTTAATTTATAGAGAATCATTGAATGGTTTAGAATATGAAAACATATTTCCTTTTCCCAACAGTTGATGTGTGATCTCTATAATGAGAGCCAATCGATGCCCAGTATAGAGTCGAATTCCCCCAAGGGAAGTATTATGAGATTCACTAGAATAATCTTTCCACATATTCCTACAAGAGAAGAGTCTAACATTTGGATTTCAATGATTATAACACTTGGTGTTTTTAAATAAATATCTACTTAAAGGTATTGGGGATTTAATTCAACTATTCTAACAAACTTGTAGGATATAAAGGAATGAGTATAACCAAAATCAAATAAAACCTTTTAAATTATTGAGTGAATGATAAGTGTACCTTGTACAACTTAATTTTCATTCTCCAATTCAGCAGTAGTGATGGAATAATATTTCCCTTGGTCCTTTAGATTTGGTGGTTTCTATTGCTGATTAACCTCAAGGCCTTGTGGTTTAGTGCACTTGCTTATATAGTTACTTTACTCCCTATAGTTGAAGCATTGAACCATGGGTAGTGCATTAGGAGGTTCCTTATATTCCTCAATCATGTTGGATGGATTCTTCATGTCTCTTCAGCATTAATGAGATTAGTGGACTTCTCTCATACACTTGAAGCATTTCCCCATTCCTTTAAAGAAATTACCATGATGTTTCATCATACATTTTTGACAACCGGGAATTTGGATCCTTTTTCTTCCTTTTTTATTTGACCCATCATATTGAAACTCCATTATTCTCTTCTAATATCTATAACCATGGGACTATTATCTAAAATCCATCTCTACTTTGAGAGCACATCTAACCACTTCTTCATAACTTAAAATGTCTTGAATAGCTATAGCCTTTTGAAGGAGTGGTTTTAAACCACCATATAATCTATCAATTTTTCTATAATTCTAGATAAAAATACTTGAGGCATATCTTACAGGCCTTGTGATGTTTACCTCAAAAGCCATGATAGTTTCACCTTCGATTTTTTTAGATCTTTGAATTCTATTTCCATATTTTTTTGAATTTTTGAGGGAAATTCTTAGTAAGAAAACATTTCTTACAGTTTTCCCACTCTATTTCATATATTTAATCCTTTGACTTGGTTTTCTTTATCAACACCCAATATTAGTTGGATTCTCCATCTAAAAAACAAACATCCATAATCACCTTCTCCTTCTTAGATTAATGGATCATAGAAAATATATTCTCGATTGAGTTAACCCACTATTCTATGACAAGTGGTTCAAAAGTTCAACTAAACATCATTGGTAGTTGTATCATAAAGGACACAATGTCTAGTTGATCTTTTTTGGGTGAAGGAGGATTTTCCCCATAGTTCAGGTTATTATTCATAGACTGAGACAACTTAGTAATAATTTCTATAAATATTTTAACTCCACCTCCCATAGAATTGGGGATGTCATTCAGATAATCATTGTATTGTACCTAGCATGGTTTATTGGTATAGTTTATCCTAGTTCCCACCATTTTCTAAAATAGAAAATATTTTAACAAATTGTAAGTAAAAAAATAATGAATAAATAATTTATTCTTTTGTGTAATCAATACAAAAGGTGTATCTTATGGGATCCATATCTTTATAATTTTTCCAAAATAAATCTTCTTGGATATTTACATATAATTAGAATTATCTAATGTTTTGCACTAATGTTCTCTAATACTAATTCCAAAAATAACTAAAACATGCTCTGATACCAACTATAGTGAACCTTCTTTTTCTTACATTACTATTACATCATTTTTAAGATAAACAAATATAATAGAGATACAAATCCAGAATAAAAATGTTTAAAGTCTTAGTAAAATTAGGATCATACATAACTGTTACATAATAAAACATAAACATTTATTTAAAGACTTCATATTTATCCTTATAATCTAATGTTCTTCTTATTACATGTAATCACCTGAGGATATACAATAGTGAAATGGGTGGGATAAAATCCCAATAAGCGGATGAATAAGGTACATGAATCAATATAACTTGAGTGAGCAAAAAAATAATGATTATATATTAAGCATAGAATCATCATCAACATAATGAGGGAAATGTGATAAAGGCATGGAATTTGGTAATGAATAAAAATGAAATATCATGTCATGGTGGTCAAATACCACACATAGTTGTGAAAAAAGATAACATCATGTTCATGCATAACATAAGTGAATAATCATAACATAATCATTGTGAAAAAATATAGAATCATTTTCATGAATAATACACATTATCTGATGAAATACATCACATTACCTAATGCATTGAAGGTATATATAATTCTAATCCCACTAATCACATCATAATATTTACATAATCATTCATGCCACATAGAACTTATTACAATCATAGTCATGAATTAAACCATGGAAATGAATGGGTTTTTTAAGGATTTAATAAATTATTATTTCATGAATAAAATTTAAATTAACTAATTAAAAATGGAAAACATATTTTATATAAAAATCACAATTTTTTAGCGAATATGAAACAACTCGAGAGGATTCCAAGATGTGTTTTGAAAGAAGAGTTCTTTTGAAAAATATGTTTATTTTTTATAAAATCAAGTAGGAAATATGTATATTATAGAAGATAAAAGGAAATAATAATGAAATTATATTTAAGGAACATTTTAGTAGTATTCATACCAAAGATTCCATGGAATACGGATTACCCAAAGAAAATGAGTTTTGTTCGAAAATCCTCTTACCTTAATTCTCACTTTATTTCATCACTTTTGCACCTCCTAAACATAAATTTATTAAAACATTTATCCAAAAGTAAATTATAGTAATTTATACGAATATTTATCAATTATAATTATTGGATTATATTTCTTAATTTCTATTGATTAAATTGACTCGTTTTTCTATCATGTTTTTCTTAAAAGAATTCTGTTTCCCTTTGATTTATCTATTTTTTTCAAAGTCATTTATAGAAAAGTATGATTAAATCAAGAATATTATAATAAATTTAATTAATTATATGTATATTTTATATAATTAATACTATCCATCAATGAATTTGGTTATAAAAATTTTCTTGGAATCATCTCTATAGGTGGTTAACCGACTTTTAACTGGACATTATCAAAAGAGCATGAAAGGGAATTTTGAAATTTATATTTGTCATAAATATGATAATTACTATAGGTTAAAATAATTAATATAATTTTAAGTTAATTTATAATTAATTTTATAGTGTGTGGTTTTGAAAGGAATTTTGAAAAAGAAGAAAGAGAAGAGGGAAATAGGGAAGAGTTTATAGAGACTCACTCTCTCCTCGGTGTAAAATCTCTTGTACGACACTATAAATACTTTAGTGATTAATGTTTTATTGCTCCAGAATGTCCCTAAGTATTATAAGGGATTTTATATGGAGGATTTTGGTGTATATTAGGATTTTTAATGGGTGGGAGGAGTGGTTTTCCATGGGAAGGGAGATGAGTTATTTATACTTGAGGAGAGGGGTATTTTTTAAATAAAATATTGAATAAAAATATTATATCAAAGGTAAACCTTGTAATAGTGATTTTTTGACATTATAAACCATAGTTAAATTAAATAACATGATTTTAAGAGTTTTTTTTAAGTCTATAATTAAAATTTGTTTGTTTAATCAAAAGAAAAGTTGAAAAAAAATGAGAAAATACTATTTTAATGTAATACTTTAGATTGTTAGGCATTGGAAAGTAATTTTTAGGTTTTGAAATTAATTTTATCATATTTTAATGACTCATTTACGAAATAAAATATATCATGGCCTAATCTCATGTTCTATAAGGGATTATTTCATTATTACACCATGAATGATGTAATTTAAGATATACTGGCTATGTGAAAAGTTATATTTTTTACTATTCACTTGAAAATTGAAGTATTTCATAAAATTACCAAACAATAAACATACAAAAATTTCAAATTTCAGATTTCAAAATTATATTCATTTTATTAGAATAAATTTCTAAAATTTTTATTTTTAATCATGATATTTACTTTTTGGAATTATTAAATTTATATTTACATAAATTAATCATAATAAATATTATTTATATCACAATTTTTTATTTTTGGGTAAAATTACTAATCCAACTGTCAGGTTACCATTCCCAATGGTTATATTACTATTCCAATAACCACATTACCTCCTATATATACCACTTTATTATTTCATTAAATATTTATCTCAATTACTTTAAAGGTTATATATTTACATTTTATATAATTTTTATTGTTTTACTGGCATTTTTTTTCTATTATATATTTTTGGTAGTAGGGGAAATGATTCTAGTGGATTGAGGCGATCCATATTTTTCCATTTTAGATTTTTTTTTATTTTAAATTTTTTGTATAATTATAATGTTTAAAATTTTAATCAATTTATTTTTTATTAATGTGATATTTTTATTGATGAAATAAAAAAATTATGATAATTTATGTGAATAATATTATATAGTATATTATAAAAAACATTTGTTTCCAGAGAAAAATACCATTTATAAACTCTGGGTTGTTACAGATGTGGTCAACTATAAATCTTATTTTGAAATATAAAGAATTTATATTCATAATGGCAGTTTATTTTTATTTTTTAGAAAAAAATAATAATTACCTTAAATTATTACACAATGATGATGAAAAAATTATTCAATTAATTTAAAAAAACAAATAAATGATATTAAAAATATTTAAATAAACATAATTTTAGATAAATAATGTAGTCAAAAATATTTATATATAGCCATTAAATGTTAGGGATATAATAAAATATTTGATTTGAATTTTATATTTTGTTTTGATATTATTAAAGTCAAAGTAATGAATAGTTTTAAAATTGACTTTATAGATATTTTATAGTAAATAATATTTTATTAAATGATAAAAAATTCATAAAAACTTAAATTTAGAAATTAGATTAGTATAAGGTTTTAAATATCAACCATGGTCTATTTATGGGTCTTTTTTCATTTTATATTAACTATATAAACCCTCAAATAGTAAAAATACATGTTGTTATGTTAAAAGTTAAATGGATTGAATATGGGTTAAAACCAAAACATAAGGGTTAAAATATAGTCAAAAAAAATTATTCCTATTTTTATGAAGTTATTTAGACCCATAATAATATTTTATTATAAATAACTAACATTTAATCCATTTTTAATTGAAAATTAATTTATATTAATTTAATATTTTGAGAAATTTCAAGAGTTACCCTACCCTCTCTTATAAAAGGGAACCTCTTATTCTCATTTATTCACACTTCAAAACCCATTTGGTTTAGTAAATACCAACTTAAAAACCTTAATATAATTACTCATCTCATTATATTGGTATTATTTAGGCATAATACCAATCTTATATGTGTTAAGTTGTAAATAAAATGAGATATTTCAAAGAAGAGGTTTAGTTTTTATTTTTATATTTTAGATTTGTTTCTTCTTCCACATACCTCATGAATTATTAAAACATGTTAAAATAATAAATCCAGTATAATAAATATATTATGATGTTATTATTTTAGTGTAATTACCTATATATATCTCCTCTTACATCAAGTGGGAAAAAAATTATTATTCATGTGTATGGTAGACTGCCACTATAAGAACCGATATAATTTAGTTTCCATCAACTTATCTCATAGATGTATTATAATAATGTAATTAATGTTTATATATTACATTAAATATTTATCATTTTTATAAGATAATATATCATTTACGTTCTTACCTTTCTATGCATTGAAAAATGATAACGTCGTTTGTGCGTACCTGTGGACTACCACATTCACGAAGCGATATTATTCATTATTCATAACCACATCACATGGATGATATATATATATATATATATATTTAAAGAATTAATATTATATTTATGATATTATTATTATTATGAAAATATAAAATAATACTTACCTTCTTTCTATAAAGATCGTTGAAAAATGGAAATGTTATTCATGCGTACGTACAACCTATCATCTCCATGATTGTAGCGTATTTAATCTTTCATAATCATATTTAATATTTGGTTATAATATTATAATTTATGTATAAAAATTATATTTATTAAATTATTATTATTCTATATAAGATGGAGTAATGAATAGTTTGACCATAGTCAATCCAACAAAGTCATTTTGGACTTATGAACCTAATATCACCAAAACATAAAATGTGAACTTAAATAATTAAGAAATTTTTATAAAATGGTAATGATAATAAAATTAGTAATAAACATTAAAAATTTTATCAATAAATTAAATAATTAACATTACTTTATCATTCAAAAAGATAAATAACATACATGATGTGTCAAACTCAAGTTAAGATACATTCTTTTAAAAATAATCTGTTGAAGTTTCCCTTAAAATTTTATTTTTATTCAATTTCCATATTATTATTTTCTAAATATGATTTAAATAAGTTTTTTAATATTCACTTATGATTGTTTAAATTTATTTTTATCTATATTTTACTTTTTACAAATTGGTTTGAAATGAATCTTTTTCTAGTTTTCCAAACTAGGTACTTTGTGACTTTTCCTTAAAAAGTAAATAAGGAGTGTTTTTTAACTTATAAAGCATGAAATGATTTTTACTCCATCATGAAACATAAATTATTTTGATATTCCTTTATAATATTACAATTTTATTTTCAAACAAAGTAGTTTATTTAATATGTGTGTAGTTTTTATATTTTAAGATGTGATTTTAAAATTGAAAGTTTATTTTCCTCAAAGAATGTTTTTATGATGCAAGGTTTTATGTATTAGTATTATTGGGAATTATTTATGATTATTGGTGGTTATATAATAAATTTAATTTATATGAGTTATCTAATTAATTGGGTAAAGGGATGAAGGTATTCTATTAGGTTTCTCCTAAGATATTATGGAATATACTGTGATGGTTATTCTAAATATGGGATGGGGTTAAACATTTAGGTTTATCCTAAGATATTATTGTAATATAATGTTATGGTTATTCCAAGTATAACCATGATGGTTATTCTATGTGTAATAGTGAGGGTTACTCTTATGATTCCCTAAGCTTCCAATATGTTTTATCTATGTTTGCTTTGAGTTTTAAAAGTTTTCTATGAGGAAAAAGTGTGTGTTTTTCATATAGAAAAGATCTATTCTATAAGATCAAGTAATAATGCAATAAAGGTAAGAAAATTATGGATTTTTATGTTTTTCACTAGACCAGTGATTTTATTACCTTTATGTCCCTTACTAAGATTTTTGTGCTCATCCCATGTTTTAAAATATTTTTCACAGGGTTTAAGGATGAGTAGGGACAAGGATTAGGTCAAGATAAAAATGGTAAAAATGTGTCATGAAAATAAAAAAAATTATATTTTAAACGTTTTATATTAAGGGGAAAATGGATACTGAGTAGAAGTATCCACCGTGTAGTTTTTGGGTTTTCTATGTAGGTTTTATGACCTAATTCTATAAAAATATAAACCTAAAAGATTTTTGGGAATGTGAAAAAATGAATTATAGTTAAATTTATGAGAATTAGTAATGTTTAAGGTTGGGTCTTTATAATTACTCTAAAAAATCTCATTATTTTTTCTCTCTATTTGGATCTCAACCCAAGAACATTCAGAGGAAATTCTTGATGATCTCTTTCATGAAAAATTCTTCCTCTCAGTTTCTATTAGGCAATCAAATTTTAAGGTAAGGTGATTCCCTATAACTCAGCTTTTATATAGAACTTAAAGTCTTTAGTTTTATAAAACTTATACTTTTGATTGTTAATAAAATATTATAAATTAAACCTCTTGGATATCTTATGATGCATGATCTTGTTTAAGGAAAAGATAGTTTTATGAAAATGCTTAGTGAATCTAGAATTTAAATATAAATAAGGTTTAAATGTGTTTATGGGAATTTTTATTGGGTTGTTTAAGTTCAGGATGGATATGGAAACAAAATCTTTGGGTTATACTTAGTCATAGCGTCAATTCTACACATAAAGGTATTTTACTTCCAAGAAATGAATTGGGTCTGGAGGGATGGGTACCACTCACAAGTATGGGCTATTCAGTGAGCCTTATTTGAAAGTAGATACATTGGGTGTGTGAGTTATGTGGGTGTACATTAATGACATGGGAGACCTTTATAGTGTGAATTATTTTCACCAACACTATATATGTATCATTTTTATCCTTATTGTCTTCTTATAATATATATATATATATATATATTGTTCTGAATAGATGTGATCTTGTCTTAGTGGCGTGTTTGGTAAGTCGTGGGGATTACCTATTTTGGTTGTTTAATCACCCCATATATATGCACCTTGGTGCCTATAAACATGTTTTTTACAATTATATAGGTAAGGGGAATATTTCATAATTTTTTATCAAGGAATATTTATGTTATAGTTTTCTCTAATGGGAGGAAAAACTTTGAGATATTCATGTAGTGGAATTAGTCATAGTGCCACATTGATGCCTTGGTGTCTCTTCTCATCTTTATGTATCATAGACTCATTAGTGTTTTTTTATCACTATAACTAAAATTCTAGATATATTATCTATTTTGGTATTTTTTTCATGCATCATGTTTATTTATTATTATTATTGGTTTCTTATTGTAGGTTGTGTATGTGAGGGAAAATATTCCTATATGATTTGGTATTTCCATAGGAATTTATTTTCAACCATTGGTGTCCAGGGGATGTCATATAAGGTTAATATCTTCTAAGTATTTCCCAAGATAATGGTTCAAGGTTGGTATGTTATAAATGGCATTAGTTTGGTATAGTTTGTTAGTTGGGAATGGTAAGAATAGAGATAGGCCATGTCGGGAGTTAAAATGTAGAGTATGAAATTGCATTGCTAGCATCTTTATACTAAACATCAAGTTACCAGGATATTATGGGTATAAATAGTATTGTTACACACTCTTAGGAATTTTCCACATCATCTACATGGGTTTAGATAATGACAGTTCATTATCATTAATTAGAAAAAAAATTATTCCCAATAGGACTTTATCATTCATATGATATTTTATGATCATGTTTGTTATGATTCAATATATGGTAAAATATGTGTGATAAAAGTATTTTTTTATGACCAGATAACGGTTTATATATAGATATAAGATATTACCCCAATCATGAGACTTAGAAATAATAAAGAGGATGTTGTTTAGAACATGGTTCCAACTGAACCACCAGTGAATCAATAACTTGTCAGAAGCATTATAGAAGCTTTTTAGGCTGTCAAAAAATGAATTCAATATGAGTTACCATGTCATGTGGAATTATCAACAGAATTATAATGGAAAATACACTAATCATTTGGGGAGACTAAGGTTTCTATAAAATAGAAGACATGATAGGTGGAATGAATAGAATTTTTAATTTCTTGGGAACCCCATTTAAAATTAGTTTGAAGCTAGTAGCGTATATGCTTGAGGATCTATTACTCTAATGGTAAAAAATTTTCTTCCAAGGTAAGGTTAATAAAGGCCTCACTTGGGACATATTTGAGAATTTTTTTAATTAAAAATTGTGCACACATACTTTTTGGGTATCAATTAGAACATATATCTTTTATATGAAGAAAGGAAACCTCTCAGTTATAGAATATAGAGTCTAGTCTACATACCTTAATCACTTTTTAATTAAATTGGAAGATTAGAAAATCACTCAAGGAATAAATGTTCAAAAAAATCCCTATAACAAAATATCCACTTAAAGATGGTGATATCTTATATTGATAATTATATAGACATGGTGAATATGGATATTATGGTGAAAAAAGATATCGTTAGTAATCTTAGTAGATGGATCACCATTATAATCCTTGAAATAGGTGGGAACCTCAGTATTGGGAATAATGTCAGAAGGGAGAGCTACTACCAAGTTAGTAGAACACTAGAGAACCAATCCACAAGATTATTTTCCATTTCATTATAGTAAACAACTTAGTTGTTTCCTATGTGGTTCATTGGAGCATATAAAAAGATAATGTATGGAACCACCTCAATGCTATCACAAATGTGGTTGAAAGATTAATTTTAGGTGTTATTATATGAATACCATCTGTAGAATTTAGTTATTCAAGGTGATTCAAAAAATACCATAACATATAATCATGTACCACCTTAACATGGGGCATGAATTAGTTAGGGGTGTGGATTGAATTTTTTTTGGATATGAGTGGATTATTCAAAATAAAGAAGCTGGTCCCTTGATATTGTGAGGTATTATTTTTTCTTGACTCTACTTTAATTCATGTTTTGTTTGAAATAGGTGCGTTCTATTCTTTTATTCCTTCTTAGGTGGGAAAATAACTAGTCTTGGATTTATAAATTATATATCTTGTTATGAGAATCAAGAAACCTATTAGGAAAATAGGAGTGTAGGGGATTTAAATGTGTCACATATTACATCACAATTTAATGTGTTAATTTTTATGAGAGTTCACTGTCTTAGACATGTAAATCTTCACTTTAATATTGGGAATGGATTGGTTAATAGCTTTCAGACTCATATTGACTGTTATGCTCAAGGAGTAACTTTTACATTCCACTATGAGTGGTGCAGTTATTCAAATGGGAATGGTATATGAATGTAGGCAGAGTATGACCTTTAGTGATAGTGGTTGGGATCATCTCATATCAACTGGAAATGATCACCTTTGGGTTTATTGATGTTACTAAGCATCAAATATTTCCTAGACTAGTATACTCATGTCCTGGAATATTTTTTGGATAATTTTTCTAGACTATCCTTGGAACAGGAAGTGAAATTATCTTTATAACTACTCTAAAAAATGAAACCAATTTCAATTCTATCATATTGAATATAACTAATGAAATTATGAGAGTTTTAGGTCAAAATGAAATAATTGGAAAGGGATCTATAAGACCAAGTACATTGCTTTGGGCTTATATAGTCTTATTTGATTAAAAAGTATATGGAACACTTTGAATTTGTGTAGATTATCATAACTTGGATCAATTCAAAATTAAGAATTGATATCCTATTATTCAAATTGATGATCTATTTGATCAATTTAAGGGATCCAAGTGGTTTTATAAAATTAATACATGATATTGTTACCAAAAATTAGGATTCAAGAAATAGGATATTCGAATAAAAGATTTTAAAATCCATTATGAACACTATGAATACTTTTCCAAGACCTTTAATCTTTTTAATGCATCATAAATCTTCATGGCATTGATAAATCATATCTTTTATAGATACCTGGATTATTTTGTTTTGTTATTAATTGATGACATTTTGGTGTACTCTCACATGAAATATGACCATGGAAAGAACATGAATATTTTATTGAGTATGTTATGACAACACCTTATTTATGAAAAATTTGTCATGTTTGAAATCTATATGAAATAATTTTTCTCTCTAGGGAATGTCATTTCATAAAAATCATATCAGTCAATCCTAATAAAATTGAGTTTGTTATTTCATAGAAACTACCTAATAATTTTTTTGAGATAAAAATATTTATGGGATTAGTGGGATATTATCACAACATCATTCATGATTTCTCACACCTCACTTATAGCATGACTACATTGAAAAGGGAGGGTATTCTATTCTGTTAGTCCAGTTATTTTTATAAATATTTTGAGGAACTTAATACATGTTTGACTTCCACACCTATACTTATTTTTTCAAAACTACATAGGAGTTATGTGGTCTTTTTCTATACATCTGGATCTGGATTGGATTGTGCTATCATTTATGGAGATAATATTATAGCTTACATCTCATGATAATTGAGGATACATGAAAATAATTACCCAACCCATGACTTAGAATTAGTCATGCTGGTCCATCCTTTAAGAACATTGCACCACTATCTATTTGGTGAAAATTTTACTATTTTGTAGATCATATAATCATGAATAATATATTTTTACAATGGGGATTGAACCTAAGAAAATTATTTTGGATAGAGCATCTTTATATGTTTTACTCTGAACCATATCATACACCCAATAAAGGACATTTTGTGGCTAATTCTTTGAGTAAAAAGTTGTATAACCAAGCGGATAGAGAGGCTCGTTACTAGTGGCACCTAATGGGAGTAATTTCTAACATACATTTGGATTGTAAATAATATAATGAGGATGTGTTTTTCTTTCTATTTACTCTTATTTTTTACATATTTGGTTTGGTCAATGAGGCTCAATAATTAAACCCATACTACCTTACCATTAGATCAAACCTCAATGGAGGTGAGACCATTGATAGTTGGACGGAACATGAAAACTCATTATTGTAATTTCAAAATTGGATTCTAGTTTCTTCTATATTTCCAATAACAATTGATCACTAATTATCATCCTTCTAAATAGGTTATCTACCTGGGAATATAGAAAATGTACAAATAAATGAAGACCCATTTTTTAGTGATCAGATATGTGGTGAAAATTTTTCGATTATAGTACGAAATATCTAACATGTCAGTGGTTAAAATTTGAACATCAATGAACAATTTTCATATTATAGTTATTACACATACTTGTAGAAATAGGAGAATACATACATGTACTTTTTCATTTTTCTATTGCGGGTGATTTAGAATCCTTGTGCTATTTGGGTGGTTGTAGATTAAATCTTGAAGCTAAAAACCTTATTTCAATCTGAGAGATAAATATTATATATAGATAGAAAAACTATATATCTAAGAAGTGGTGAAAATTCTTGGGGTATCAATTTCTTTTATCTATAAATGAAACCCTAGCTTCACCTCATGGTTTTTATGGTCTTTATAATAGACCCTTAGAACCAATTTTACCATGATCACATCATATCATTCAAAAATGTACAACCACCCAAAGGATATGATTCAAACATTGGAAGACATGCTCAAAGCCTGTTTGATGGACTTTAGTGGTTCATGGGAAGACTATTTCCATTTAGTGCAATTTTCCTATAACAATAGTTATAAATATTTTATACACATGGATCCATTCAAATAATTTTATGGATTTATATTCCATTTACCCATTTTTTAGGCAGAGGTTGGGGAAATTTCATTGATTGGACCAATCCTTTAGCATGAGACATTAAAAAAGATACATATAATCAGGAAAATGATGGAAATCACCAAAATACATAAAAAATATAATATAGAACATCATTTTTGGAACTTATATTTTTATTTTTTTGGATAAAGTATTCTTATGAGTTTCTACAAGGTGGGGGAATGATTATTTTAGTAAGAAAGGAAAGTTGGATCCATGAAATATAGACCTTTTTAAATTATAGAACATATCAATGAATTTTTTTTATTAGTTAGATATACCACTAAGATTCATTTCCATTTATAATTTTTTATACATCTCATAATTTAATAAGTGTTATCCTGACCATACACATGTCATTAGTTGGGACCATGTTACTCTGGAGCCTGATGCAACATTTGTGCACACCCCGATTCATATTCAATATATGAAAGAAAAATTATTACATGTAATATGCATATATCTAGTGTGGGTATTATGGTAACATGGTAAGATTCAATAAGAGACTAGGTAATGAGAGAAGTATATTCTAGACCAATGGCTAGAGATTTTCTAAAATGACGACAACTTCCATCTTTCTAGGAATGGAAAGATTATTAGTAGGGAGAATATAACACCCTCAGTTTTATGTATTTTATTATTTTATAATATTTTTGTATGTACGAGATGGTTTCTTTTGGGTTTGGGAAGTGTTTTAGGAATATTGGGTTGAAGGAATCATTGTTTGAGATATAAAGGATTCACTACAATATAGTGATAATCATGGTGAAGGTCATGGATCTTCCCATATATGCACTATAGTTTTGGTGAGTCATATAAGTGGAAAGATTTTACCATGCTATAATAACTACCATTTTTGTGGTCATGGTGGCTAGGAAGTCCACCTATTAGAAATATGAATACCAAAATGCCTAATGAGTGGGTGTGGTGGATGGATGTGGTCTGTATCATGTTAGAACCATTAAAAATGGCTTGGATGAATGCCCTATGTTGTGGCCCTAGGTTTGGTTTTGGTTAAATTCAGTATCATATGGTCCATTCAAAATGGCTAGGGTAAACTCACCACATCGTGGTCCAAGGAATGGTGCTGGTCATTGTGGTTTTTGAAATGGTCAATTTAGCCACTGAATCTTATGGGAAGTCATGTTTCTTGATGAGGAAATGTGTATAATTATTTTGGGGGATATTTTAATGAAATTTTAACTTGATTATGATTAGGTAAAGATCCTTATTATTTATCACTCAATTTTTCTCTCGAACCATACACTTATGTAGGAAACTTAGGATAATCTCTTTCCTAATGAATTTATTCGTCTTGGTTTCTGTTATTCAATCAAATTCAAGGTTTTTGGCTTCTCTATCACTTGAATTTTATATAAAATTTGAAGTATTAGTTTTTTGAAAACTTATTATGGTTCATTTTTATAACATTTCCTAAATTATACCTCCAAGATATCTTATAACGCATGCTTTATTTTTCATGGAAAAGATGGTTTTATGAAAATCATAGTGAATTTGAAATTTCAAGATAAATGATGTTTAAATGTAGAAGTGGAAATCTTTATGGGGTAGTGTGAGTTCATGATGATTCATATAGAAAGGTCCTATTTAGGTTAGACTTGGTTGGGTGTCAATTCAATGTATAATAGGATTTTACCACCAAGATACAGCTTGGGTCGAAAGGGACGAGTACCCCTCATGTGTATGGGTTGTTCAATGGGCCTGCTTTTACAAGAGATGCCTTGGGTTTTTGAGTTGAATGGGTGTGCATTCATGACATGGGAGACCTTCATGATGTGTGTTATTTTCAGTATTATTGTAGATGCATATTTGTAATCTTTTTTATCCTCTTATGGTATATATATATATATATATATATATATATATATATATATATTCTTATGATCTAACTTGTTAATATCCTAGTGGAATTTATAGGAAGTCTTATGAATTTCTGACTGGGTTGTATACTCACCCCTGTATATACACCTTAGTGTGTATGTAGATGTTTTTTACCATGATATAGGAAAGGGGGAGACTTTATTCTTTTCTAACAGGTTGTATTGATGTTAAAGTTATGTTTCATGGGAGTTGGATCTTAAAGACAATCTTGTAGTGGAGTTAGATGTGGTTCCACATAATTTCCTTGGTTTAACCATTAATATTTGTTTATTTTAGACTTATTAGAGTTTTTTTACTATTATGGATCTGATTCCACATATATTTTCTCTTTTTGGATTTATTTTTTTTTATGAATAATGTTTATTTATTTCTATTTTTGGTTGTTTATTGAAGGTTTTATATGTAAGGTAAAATATTCCCCCATGTTTTGGAATTTCCCTAGGAATTTATTAACAACATTTAGTGTCTAGGGAACCTCACCTAAGGTTAGTATCTTCTCATTCCATCCAAATTTAATGGGTTAAGGTCGGGATGTTACACATTTGGCCTCTTATGATCTTACGAGATCACATAGAGATGTGGAGATGATGCTATCAGCCTATAGAATCAGACCAGTTGATGATCATTAAAGCTTTCACGGTGAAGGATTATATATTTATTGATTAAATAATTACATATAATAAAGAATTTTATGGGAAACATTTAAGTGATGATAAAATTATCACATTTTATACATTATTTTATTTCATTTATGATGTGTTGATGTATATTTGACTTGTGGTGTATTATATATATTCATATACATTTCATCTTACTTGTGGTGTCCTTTTTTATTTGTATATTTCCAATTAACTTTTAGTGATTTTCATTAAAGTTTTAATGGGTAAATGCCTTCCAATTTGTGTGTACACCCTCTAAGTACTAGTCACTAACCCCTAAACTAATAGATGAATGTTTGGGGAAGGTAACTCAACCTTGTAACTGACCTAAGTAGGGATATGATAGATTAGACTATTTCATGATGTATTTTATATATCTCAAATTTTAAATTATATTAATAATTTATATCATATATTTTATTAGATAAATTTTGGTATTGAGGAAGATAAAACATTCATGGAACATCATATAGAGATTTGGGATGATTGAGAGAATGTTTTTCATAGATAAATTATACTTTTTGTGTGAATCATATAGAGAAATTTTGGTTTAGAGGAGAGTACTTGGGTGAGATAATAACATATAAGAGTCAACATACATATTATTTAGATTGACCTTCTTTAAATGGTTGGGATTGTAATAATTAATAATGAACTATTGAAAAGTGATTGATTTTTATGGGTAAAATTCTAGGTGGATATAGATTATGTCTTTTCAATATAAAATGTTTTAAAATGGTGTGCATTGTAGAGACCAAGGAGTTATCATCCTTAGAACTTTTGAAAATTTAAAGAGCATTTTGGTCAATTGACATTTAAATGGGTAAAATAATTTTTTTTGATAATTTTAAAATAATTTTTTGAGTGCATCATTAAACTCAAAATATGGTGTTTATCTTAAGGTATGAATGTGGTAATAATCTAGGTTGGTAATCAATGTTTTTGAAAAAATTTGTATTAATTTGTTTTTATAAAAATGGTTTATAAAGTGAATTTTAAACCATTACACCTTCAAAAAATATTCATAAACCTAGAAAAATTTTAATTATAGTTTAAAATTTATATAAAAACACATGCTAGTGGTTTCTAGATTTAATTTTTCGTTTTAAATTTCTCAAAATTACTTGTGAACACCCATTAAACTCTCTTTAACTCTTTATAAAATTGTATGGGTATTTTAAGGGATATTTTAGAGTCATTTTATCATTATTTAACAATTCTATCCTAATGATTGATTGATCAAGCTTTGAATTTGAGGTTATAAATTTATTATATTCTCGAATTTTTTATTTATCTGTTTACTTAATTTCCCTATCTTAAAATTATTATTAATGAATTTTAGATCATGGAAGATTGAAATAATTTTTTTAATAGAGGATATAATATTCGAAATTTATGAATCATAATTGTTAATTGAGATCTATGACTCTTTATCTATAGAAATTGAAAAATTTATAATAAAGAATTTCCCTAGGCTCTATTGTGTGGTTGGTAAGATTTGGTTCTAGGAAGGTACGAAGAACATATGGTGAATTGAAGAGAAATGGAAAGATGGTAGTGAACCAACAGTATAAGGTAGGTGACTCAAAATCTTCATCATTCTATTTATATGGACAAAACATTATTTTTTACAATGATTAAATAATTCATGATATTCTAGAAATATTATTAATGATAGTTAAATAAAGGATAATAATGTGATATGATAAATTTTTTGATGAATTATGACATGTTTTAATATATGAATATGTTTTTATATGATTATTATATAAAGGAAATTGTATGATTAAATGGAAGCTTTAGTTCTATTATTATGTTATGAAAGATGTTCTTGATCATCAAGGAAATTAAATTGATTTACTTTTAATATAAAAAAATGTAATGAAGGAAAATAATTTATATTGGTATGATTGTAAAGAGTATATGACTTAGAAATAGGATTTTTGAATGAATGTGATGTTGTTATTGATGGATATGCATTAAAATAGGTGAATTTTATTATGAGATTAGCTATTATATTGTAACCCATTATATGTATGTATTGTATATCACGGGTGGTGATTTAGGATGGATAGTGTATTGAGATAAGTATAATATGCCTATATCGTAGAATACGATATAACCCATTACTTATGGTATATGATATCATGTTGTATACAGTGTTTCCACATCTCTATAAAAATTTATCATCAATTATAAATCATTTAGATGATTTATTTATGGATTTATAAATTTAATAAGATCATTGAAATTTTCAAAGATATTAAATTATGAATAGATATATGTTATGAGTAATGTATAGTGATTGAAAATAATCGGAAGTGATTCTCAACTTCTTTCATTGATTAAAATTTTCTTATATATAGGACATGATACTTCCCATTTAGTATATATGGATTTTCAAGATAAGAAGGAACTTTATTCTTCCATTTTCTTCATTCATCTTTGAGAAGAGGGGGTTATAACACCTTTTAGAGATTAAGGGGTCCTCACATAGAATACAAGGATTCTAGTATCCAATATACTACCTTTTGAGGAAAGAGTTCAAGTATGATTTCTTAGTGATCTCCCATAAGAATATTCCACTAAGATAGAGAACATTGGACTTGAGGTATGCATGTTTATTTATGTTCTTCATTCTCCATTTTGATTCTATGATGATATCTTTGGAATTAAAATGGATTTATTCCACTTTTTATAAAAATGTGATGTTTTAACAACACACATTAGTGGTGTAAAATCCACTTTCATCATGAAATTAATATTATTTTATGTAAATTATATAAATGTATATAATAAGATTTTGTTTATTATATTATAAGTCATGATATAACGAGGCTAAGTGTATGATTTTGATAGTCATTCTATAAGAAATGAAATATGATATCATAAAGTGTGATACAGATGTTTTATGATATGGAAAGATATGATAAGATGATTTATGGAATGTGATTCATTAAACCCCATAGTTTTATACTATACTATGGGTTATGATTAGCCACATTATATGAATTGATTGATGGCATTGTGTTTGAAAAACAATGTGTCATGTCATAATGGTGATATATGTGATATCATTGATTATGATATAGTTAAATTGTTGAATCATGATATACAATAACATCTGTTATAAAGTTTGAAATATCTTCATAGATAAATCTTATTGTATGAAGTTATTTGAATCATAATATATGATAAGTTATATGTAGTAAAATTGAATATTAGTTAAAAATAATAATTTTTTTTATTTTATATAAAATTCATATAGTTTATAATTTTTTTTATCAAGGATAAGTTTTACAATACTACAAGAGGCCTCTAACAATGCTAGAATAGGTCTTTATCAGTGATAAAAATAACTGACTATTACAGTGTAGTTAAAAGGCCTAGTCTTTTATCAGCATTAGAAAAGTTCTGATAAAAGGGTGATTTATCAATGCTAAAAAACATTTATAAATTACCCTTTTATCATAGCTTCTAGAAGCACTGATAAAATACACCATTTATTAGTTAATTTATTAAGTGTTAATAAAGGATACTTTTATCAATGCTCTTAAATGTGCTGATAAAGGATTCTTTTATCATCACTTCTTCAAGTGCTAATAAAGAGTCCCTTTATCAGTTCTTCTATAGTTGCTGATAATGGAATTCTTTATCAATGCATTTAGTAGCAGTAATAAAGGGGAATACTAAATTGTGATGTTATAGAACACTAAAACACTAGAAATAGGGAATATAGTCTGTTCTAACAACACACTGTAGCATAAGAAACAACACTGTAAATTAGAAAAATCAGATACAAATACAAAACTTAAATGAAATAAAATTTTGAGCACTAATACAAGAAAAAAACTATTATAGAGCAAAAGAATGCACCTATATAAAATAGAAATCCACCCATGATCGAGTAAAATAATGTACCTGTATAAGAAAATAATTCTTATATTAGTAATAATATATAGAAATAAATAAATAAAATTTAATTTTAAACTAAACTTTGGGTCAAATCAAGAATACCTTATATCAAATTGTGTTGTGGTTAATGTTAATTTTGAATAAAAAGTTTCACTTGGAGTCCTACTGGTCACAACATGTGTTATATTATGGTGTAAATGATTATTACATATCTGAAATGACTTATCGATTGTTTTCATGTATTATCAAAACAATTTGAATGTGTTTCCTTAGTTTTTAGTATGCCACTTGTGTTTTTTACTATAATTTCATTTTAAATTGGAAACACACACTTTGATTCACACATGTCACATCATGTGTTGTTTGACATGAGACCGATTCATATATGTCCCAAATGAATTATGATTTTTTCCCAAAATTATAAAGACAATAGAAGCATGTTTTTATGGTTTTTAGTGAGTGACACTCTTTTTGTTTTAAAATGTCAATTTTAAACCGATAATAGACACATTGAGTCATACCAGTCACATTGTGCATCGGATTGAGATGTGGTTGATTCTTTCACATTAAAAATGACTTATGGATCATTTTCCAAAATTACCAAAACAATCTAAATGTGTTTTCTCAATTTTGATTATGTCAGTTGTTTTTTTACTAAAATTAATGTCAATATTGAATAAAAAGATGCACATAGAGTCATACTGGCCACACCGTGCATCAGATTGAGGTTCATCTGATTCGTACATATCCCAAAGTAATTGTGGATAATTTTTATAAAGTATCAAAACAATTCGAATGTATTTCATTGTTTATGAGTATACCACTTGTGTTTTTTACTAAAATATCATTTTAAACTGGAAACATGCACTTTGAGTCATACATGCCACATCATGTGTGGGTTTGACATGAGAATGATTCATAAACATAAAAATCGTATTATGAATTTTTTCCAAAATTATAAATACAATATGAGTTCATTTTCATAGTTTTTAGTGAGTGACATTTTTTAGTATTAAAATTTGAATTTTAAACTCATAATGGACACTTTGAGTCATACCCGGCACATCATGGGTTAGATTGAGGTGCATATGATTCCATCAAATAAAAATGACTTATAGATCATTTCACTAAATTAAAAAAACAATAATAATGTGTTTTCTCAATTTTGACTATGTTAGTTGTTTTTTTACTAAAATTAATGTCAATTTTGAATAAAAATACTCACTTAAAGTCATAGCAGTTACATTGTGTGTCGAATTGAGGTGGGGATGTTTACTACATATCTGAAATGACTTATGGATTGTTTTTCTAAAGTATCAAAACAATATGAATGTATTTTCTTGGTTTTGAGTTCTCCACTTGTGTTTTTTTTACTAAAATATCATTTTAAACTGGAAACTCGCAATTTGAGTCACACAGTTCACATTGTGTGTGGGTTTAACATGAGACTAATTCGTACACATCAAAAATTAATTATGAATTGTTTCATAAATTATAATGAAAATCCTAGCATGTTTTCTCTATTTTTAGTGAGTGACCTTTTTGTATTAAAATGTCAATTTTAAACCGATAATGGACACTTTGAGTCATACTGAGCACATCATGGATTATATTGAGGTTAGGATAATTTCTACATTTAAAAAATGACTTATATATCATTTTACTACAGTTAAAGAATAATTCGAGTTCATTTTATAAGTATTAAGTATGTCAGTTGTTGATATACTAAAATTAATGTCAATTTTCTATGAAAATATGCACATGGATTCATACTGGTCACACCATCCATCGTATTAAGGTGAGTCTAATTCTTACATGTCCCTAATGAATAATGGATCATTTTAATAAATTATGAAAAAAATTGAATGTGTTTCCTCATTTTTGAGTATGATACTTGTATTTTCTTTACTAAAATGTCATTTTAAACTGGAAACATGCACTTTGAGTCATACAGGTCGCATCGTGTGTGGCTTTTATATGA
The DNA here is from genome assembly GCA_963277665.1 of Viscum album. NCBI lineage: Eukaryota > Viridiplantae > Streptophyta > Magnoliopsida > Santalales > Viscaceae > Viscum > Viscum album. The sequence goes on along the minus strand of OY728131.1, from coordinate 1,052,156,060 downwards.
GACTAATTCATATATATCAGAAATTAATTAATAATCAGTTTCCAAAATTATCGAGACAATATAAGCATGTTTTATCATTTTTCAGTGAGTGACACTTTTTTGTATTAAAATATCTATTTTTAAACTGATAACGGACACTTTGTGTCATACCAATTTCACCATACATAATATTGAGGTGTGTCTAATTTTTTCATGTCAAAAATGACTTATGGATATTTTTTATATAGTAACAAAACATTTGAATTTGTTTTCTTAGTTTTGAGTGTGATGGTTTTTTATACTAAAATTAATGTCATTTTTGAAATAAAAAAGATGCACCTGAAGTCATATAGATTACATCGTGTAATGGATTGAGGTGCATGTGATTATTACACATATAAAACTACTTATGTATTGTTTTACTACAGTATAAATTAATAAAAATTCATTTTCTCTGTTTTGAGTATGCAACTTAGGTTTTATTTACAAAAATGTCATTTTAAACTGGAAACATGCACTTTGAGTCAAACAGTTCACATCGTGTGTGGCTTTGACATGAGAATGATTCATACACATCACAAATGAATTATTGATCATTTTAATAAATTATCCAGACAATTAAATCATGTTTGATTGGTTTTCAATGAGTGACAATTTTTTGTATTAAGATGTTAATTTTAAACTGATAACAGACACTCTAATTCATTATAGGAATATTGTGGATCATATTGTTGTTCGACAGATTCTTACAAATAAAAAATGAATTATGAATCATTTTCATAAATTACCAAAACAATTAGAATTTTGTTTCTTATTTTTGAGTATGCTAGTTGTTTTTTAACTAAAATTAATGTCAATTTTGAATAAAAAGACACACTTAGAGTCACACTAGTCACACTATGCATCAGATTAAGGTGTAAATTATTCCCACCTGTCCCAAATTACTTATGGATAATTGTCCTAAATTATTAAAACAATCTCAATTCTTTTCCTCACTTTTGAGCACACTACTTGTGTTCTTTACAAAAATGCCATTTTAAAATGAAAACATGCACTTTGAGTCCTATAGGTTGCATCATGTGTAAGTTTGATATGAGATAGATTCATACAAGTCATAAATTCATTATAAACTTTCTTACTAAATTATCAAGATAATATGAGTGTGTTTTCTTAGTTTTCATTAAGTGGCACTTTTTTGTATTAAAATTTCAATTCTAAACGGATAACGGAAACTTGGAGTCATACGCAATCAAACCGTGCATAGGATTTAGTTGAGGATTATTCCTACATATCATAAATGACTTATGGATAATTTTAATAAAGTACCAAAATAATACGAATGTGTTTTCTCAGTTTTGAGCATATCAGTTGTTTTTTACTAAAATTAATGTCAATTTTGAATAATAAGGCGCACTTGGAGTCATACCTATCTCAAAGTTCATTGGATTGAGGTGAATATGATTCATACATGTCCAAAATTAATAATGGATTTTTTTTATAAAGAATAAAAATATTCAAGTGTGTTTCCTCGATTTTGAATACACTGCTTGTTTTTTAATAAAAAGTCATTTTAAACTAGAAATATGCACTTTGAGTCATATAGGTCGCATAATGTGTGTTTTTTACATGATACTGATCTATACATGTCAAAAATGAATTATGAATCATTTTTATAAATTATCAAGATAATCCAATAAATTTGTTTCAATTTTTAGTGTGTGACATTTTTTGTATTAAAATGTATATTTTATACCTATAACAGACACTTTGAGTCATACTGAGAATGTCATGGATCATATTGAGGTATGATTCGTTCTTATACATCACAAATGACTAATGGATATTTTTCATAAATTACTAAAAGTATTCAACTTTTTTTCTTGGTTTTAAGTATGTTAGTTGTTTTTTACTAAAATTAATGTCCATTTAAAAAAAAGATACACATGGAGTTATACTAGTCACACCATACATCAAATTGAGGTAAGACTAATTCCTATACATCCCAAATGACTTATTGATCATTTTCCTAAATTATCAAAATAATACAAATGTGTTTAATAATTTTTTAGTACGCCACTTTTATTTTTTACACAAATTTCATTTTTAATTGGAAACACACACTTTGAGTCATACATGTATCATAGTGTGTGGTTTTGAAATGATAACAATTCTGAAATTCCACAAATTAATTATCAATCATTGTCCTAAATTATTAACAAAATCCAAGAGAATTTTCTTATTTTTTAGTGAGTGAAATTTTTTTTGAAGGGAAGTGAAATATAATGTGTGGAAGATCACATGTTCTTTCTGATATAGGAAAGATAATATTAAACTTGATCATTTGAAACCATCACATTTTCATCAAGTAAAGTTTCATTCAAAATATCCCAAAGGTTTACTCTTTATCAATAACACTATAGTGGATAAATCAATCCATAAACAAAATCCTATTTTTTCTTTATTGATGATGGTGAAGTGATGCCATAAGGAGAAGAGTAGTCACCATACGTTAGCTTGTTCATTGATTTAGGAATATCATGATGATTTTTCTAATTATCTTGCATGTGGGTTACCACCTTGTATAAAATCACTTAAACAAGTGTTGAAAAAAAATCAATCATCCACCTGAAACACTTTCACAAAGGATATTATATTAAGTGAAAAGTGTTTTATGAATTTTAAATAATTGTTCTTAAAAACAATATTAGTATTATCTGAATTCAACTTAATTTCCCAAAAAATTTATTATTTGCAAGCCAGCACTCTGTCTCCTCCTCTTCCTTAGTCTCCACCTTGATCTACTCATTATCCGCCTCTGCCTCCTCCTCTAATTCAGTCTCTGACTCTGACTCTGCCTTTACCTCCACCTCCACCATTGCCTCTAAATCCACCTCCACCATTGTGAAACAATTTTATTGATTATACGTCAACGCTTCTAAACATATTGATTTCATCCATTATACTTCTCCTTGACAAAGGGATCAAAAATAATATACAATCATTCTGGCATAAATGCTTCATACCCCAAATATATTTCTAAGGTCATAACTCATGTTATATCATAAAAAAAGTAGGTAGTCACCTAAATTTTCTGTCGGCATGTAATCTAAATAAATGTATGTTTCCCACTCATCTCTCAACAAATTTATTTCTTCTTTTTTGAGTATAAAGGTTGTTGGTAATATTATAGTACTAAGAAAATATAGACAAACAAATGATTATGAAATATATTTAATGAAATTTTAATTATCTCAGGAAATTATTAGTCGGAGGATGCTAGTATTTTTCTTGTTTTGTGATATCTCTCACAAAATTTCAAACAGAATATCTATAATTTATTACATTATCTTGATTCAGACACAATAGAAACATTGAAAAAATATTTCAATTGTTTTGAAATGTTTTGATTGTTAAATATTTCTATATATACCTTAATTTTTTTCCTTTTTTAGTAATTCAAAGGCTTTCTCTATTTAGACACCGAATTTATTCCATGATTTAGTGTATATTTAGAAGCCTCTCTATCATATCAAAATTCTTATTAAAACACAGTATAAAACATATAATTTGACGTTTATCTATAAAATTTTGACTTTAGTGTATTTCTTATTAATAATAAACATCATGTCTGGTTTTTTGGTTGGATATCCATGAATTATATCAAAAAAAATATTCGAGGTCTAGATTGATTGCGATCAGCATCCAGTTCTCCTTAAAAAACAAAAAATAATAATAAATGAAAAAAATTAAAAATATATTTTATGTGATTATACTGTAGAGTTTTACTTCTACATTATTGGAATAAAAATGAGTCTTTTGTCAGATTATTTTTGATCAAACAATTTTAGTAACTCATCTTTTTTATTATCAATTTCTTCATTATCCAAATTAATTTTATCCCTATAAATGATACAAGGATTAATGAATCCAAACCATGCTTCACGTGATATTATCTTTATATAGTTGTAATATAAATTCCTATAGAAAATATGAAAATTTATTGACTTTAATAAACATAATATCTCACTATTTGGACAATGTATTATGAAAATGTACCTTATCAATGTATTCACAATTGAGACGCCATCCATTCATGCTTGAGAATCTCAGTTATAGTCTCGAGACAAATTATGTTTTTCATGGAACTTTCATATATTTCTTCTTCAAATGGAATGGAAGAAAAAAATTCTTTAAATGTGGTATCTGCAATAAGTTGGAATTATAATAAATGTTTCCCTGGAACTTGTGGGGAGAAGGTACACTTGGAATATTGTTTTGATTTCTTGGTCGATTTAATATATTTTCTTGATCCAACCTTCCATGTACCCATTACTTTATCCATATGTAATATCATACATCACTTAAGACCTTTTATCATCAACCATTATAGGTTTTTCATATATAAAAATTTGTTAAATACATACCTCGTGTGTCTTTATAAGATTAGATAACCATGCTATTAAATCTAAAATAGAAACATGGATTGTTTTAATGTTTATATCATTAAATGGAATAGGAAAATCAGTATTTGGATCATGAGATACATCAATCCCAACTCTCATGTGATCTTTTGGGAGGTTATTATGGTTTATCTTGTCTTTGAGGATATTATACACTATAACAATCACAACATGTTGGTGTGTGGATGTTGAAAGATAAAAATCACATACAACTGTACCCTGTACAATTTTAGTCATATAAAGTTATCGAAAGTTGTTTGATTCACATTTTGGAGAAAGAGTAATGAAAAAATGGATTAACTCGGGTAAGGTATGTGGTTGGGGGGAATGACTATCCTCAAATCTAGTGGTATCATTTGGAACATGTGCAGATCTTTTCTCTACCACAAGTTTTCTTTGATCATTTCTCATACATTGGTCTGCCAAAGCAAACTGAATAATAATATCTTGCAGTGAGACTATATATGTCTGAAATCACTACTACAAAAATGGACTTTATCAACACTCAAAACGGGCTTTAACAACGCTAAAAAGTCATGTAAATCTTAGTGCTGATGGGGGGGGTCCCCTTTATCAGCACTAAAAAAATGTTGATAAAGGTAGCCTTTATCCGTGATAAAAAAGTGGTGCTAAATGCCTTGCCTACTATAACATAAAATTCTGCAGCAGCACACCCAAACAAGACCTGAAAAAAAAAATCAGCATATCAACAAGTATACCCATACAAAATTAACACACAATTCATTAGATAATTACAGAAAGTATACACATACAACAAGTATACCCATACAACAAGTATAACCATACACTATTAACACATAATTCATAAGTTAATTAAATACATAAAGAATTCAATTCAGAATTCAGGGGATTGGGGGGTTGTTCAGGGGTTTGGGGTGGCTGTCCAAGGGGGGTAGGGGTGTCCAGGGGGTGGGGGTGTCCGGTAGGATGGGGGTGTCCAGGGGGTGGGGTGGTGTCCTGGGGGTTGGGGTGATTTCCAAGGGGTGGGGGTGTCTAGGGGGTGGGGGTGGTCCAGGAGGTTGGGGGGCTATCCAAGGGGGGGTGTCCAGGGGGTGGGGGTGGTTGTCCATGAGGGTGGGGGTGTCCAGGGGGTGGGGGCCGTCTCGGGGGTGGGGTCATCTAGGGGGAGTGGGGTGGGGATTTCCTGGGTGGGGGGTGGGGGGGGGGGCTATCCATGGGGGTGTCCAGGGGGGTGGGATAGTGTTCAGGGGGTGGGGTGGGGTCAAATGGGGCTTTAATAGTTTTAATGGAATAAATTTCATGGATTTCAAGATCATTGGTATTTTTAAAATGGTTTTGGAATAGTGTTTATTTGAATATTATGTGTTTCTTTAATAAAAAATTAATGCTTTTGGTGTGTATGGTAGGAAGGGGGTCTTCCATACGTCAGTTGTTGTTTTCACTTAAAATTTTGTCCATTTTAAACAAAATAGAGACACATTGAGTGATACCTGCCAGACCGTGCCTCGGATTGAGGTGAGGTTGACTCATACACATCAAAAATTACCCGTGGACTATTATCCTAAAAGATAAACATAATCCGAATGGATTTGGTTGGATTTCTATATATCAGCTATTGTTTTCACTTAAAATTATGTCCATTTTAAACAAAAGAGAGACACTTTGAGTGATACTGGACACACCATGCCTCATATTGAGGCGAGGTTGATTCATACACGTCAAACATGACCCATGCATAATTCTAATAAATTATCAACACAATTAGAATGTTTTTGGTTAGTTTTTTGTACGTTAGTGGTTGTTTTCACTTAAAATTCTGTCCATTTTAAACAAAAGAGAGACACTTTGAGTGATACTAGCCACACCGAGACTCAGATTGAGGCGGGGTTGACTCTTAAATGTCAAAAATTACTCATTGATAGTTATACTAAAGTATCAATACAATACGAATGCATTTGTTCAGATTTCTGTATGTCAGTTGTTGTTTTCACTTAAAATTCTGTCCATTTTAAACAACAGAGAGACATTTTGAGTGATATCGGAAAGACTTTGCCTCGGATTGAAATGGGGTTGACCCGTACACATCACACATGATCCATGGATCTTTCTCCTAAATTATCAACAAAATCAGAATGTGTTTGGTCAGATTTCTGTACGTTATTTGTTGTTTTCACTTAAAATTCTGTCCATTTTAAATAAAAGAGTGACACTTTGAGTGATACCGGCCACACCATGCATTGGATTGAGGTGGGGTTGACTCTTGAACATCACACATAACCCATGTATCGTTCTCCTAAAGTATCAACATAATCAGAATGTGTTTGGTCAGTTTTTCGTACGTTAGTTATTGTTTTCACTTAAAATTTTGTCCATTTTAAGCAAAAGAGAGACACTTTGAGTGATAATGGCTGCATCGTGCCTTGGATTGAGTTAGGGATGACTCATACATGTAAAAAATGACCTATGGATCATTCTCCTAAAGTATCAACACAATCTGAATGTGTTTTGTCAGATTTTCATACATGAATTGTTGTTTTCACTTAAAATTCTATCCATTTTAAACAAAAGATAGAGACTTTGAGTGATACCAGCCACACCATTCCTCAGATTGAGGCAAAGTTGAATCTTACACATCACACATGATCCATGGATCATTCTCCTAAATTATAAACACAATACTAATGCATTCGGTCAGTTTTCCGTACGTCAATTGTTGTTTTCACTTAAAATTCTGTTCATTTTAATCAAAAGAGAGACACTTTGAGTGATACCGACCACACCGTGCCTCAGATTGAGGTGGGGTTAACCCATAAACGTCAAAAATAACCCATGGATCGTTTTCCTAAAGTATCAACACAATCTTAATGCGTTTTGTTGGATTTCCATACGTCAGTTGTTGTTTTCATTTAAAATTCTGTCCATTTTAAACTAAAGAGAGACACTTTGAGTGATACCAGCCACACCGTGCCTCGGATTGAGGTGGGGATGACTCATACACTTCACAAATGTCCCATGGATCATTATCCTAAAGTATCAACACAATCCTAATGTGTTTATCTTGTTTTTCGTACATCATTTGTTGTTTTCACTTAAAATTCTGTCCATTTTAAACAAAAGAGAGACACTTTGAGTGATACCGGCCACACCATGACTCATATTGAGGCTTGGTTGACTCTTAAATGTCACAAATGACCCATGTATAATTCTCCTAAAGTATCAACACCAGCCGAATGCATTTGGTCAGTTTTCCGTATGTCTGTTGCTGTTTTCACTTTAAATTCTGTCTATTTTAAACAAAAGAGAGACATTTTGAGTGATATCGGCCACACCGTGCCTCAGATTGAGGTAGGGTTGACTTTTACACATCCAAAATGACGCATTGATCATTATCATAAAGTATCAACACAATATGAATTCATTTTCAGATATGAAGGTATTTTTGATATTTTACTGGTTTTTCTTATCCAAACGCCAAAGAAAAATAGTTCATCATTCTGGGGCATTTCATCTGTTAAAATGAAAAAATGAGTCATTGTAGAATGGATGTTTTATTTAATGAAAATTAAAGTTTCCTACGAACATTTACATACAACAATGTTTCATCTTTTGATCTCTTTAACCCCTCTCAAAAATGGCCGCCAATTGTACAATCCCCAAGTCAGATCTTCATGCTTTTTGTGTACAATATTCCATCAGGTATGTGGCCCACTCATTTATGAACAAATATATATCGTCTTGTGAATATGAGTCATGCACTGATGGTTGTTGGACCTCAACACTAGGAGTAGTAATAGGTTCATAAACTTGTTGTTGCACTACACTGTGAGCAGCAGCAGCTGCAAAACTCATTATCTACAAAAGTGGTTGAACAATTATTTAGATTACATAAATTCAGTAATGATAAGATAATAATATGAGATAAAAAGATCTATATTACAAACAAAATATAACCTATTTATTTAAATTTATTTTTCAAAGGCTAAAGTGATTTGACACCTCTATCAATTATCCAAATCCATTCATTGTGGTATCCTCTAACATAAAAAATACCATCTATATTGGAACCGCTACGAAATGATTGTGACGTACCACTGAAAGGATTATCCTCAACTAAGTTTTCATTGGAACCTTCAGTAGTTTTGGATGATAACAGAACATTCGACCACTTTCGGTTTTTGGGATCTGGAACATAAAATACTTATACCACTTGTGATGCCATTATAAATTGTTCTTCTTTGTACCCTTATTTACTAAAATAAACTTTCACAAATCCCAATTCATATATTTCAACACCACTATTGTTATCAACCCATTTGCATTAAAAAATCAGCAATTGGAATGTCTTATAATCCAACTCCCATATTTGTTTGATAATGCCAAAGTATAACATATTTGCATAAATTGGATTTCTATCCTTACTACCAGAAACATGCATCACTTCAGCCACAAGTGTAACTCCACTAGTTTCTATGGTACTATCTTCATCATGTTCATCTGTATAGTATATATAACCATTAATTATATAACCATTGTAAGATAATACATACACAATTGGTCTGATGGCTATCCATTGAAGTCATTATGAAATTCATTTTGTATTTTCAGCTAACTCCTTAAAAATATGGTCCTGAAACCATCCTATAAACTGGTGATTATGTGTATTTGATATCCATTTTCAGACCTTGATGGATTAAATTGCCTAAGAATTTCTTTGTGGGTTTCAATATATAGAGCAACCTCCCAACTATTATGCAAAACATAAAGGTGGGCATGCTCCTGATCTGTAATATTGATTGTCACAACATCTCTTCCAGAAATTTCTTCACCCTCAATGCATCCAGTGTGATGAGATTTTAGGAGACCAATTCTTTACACATCAGATAAGTATTAAGTATAGAATTCAATGGATTCCTTAACAATATATCACTCCACAATACAACCCTCTGGACGACTTTGATTTTTGACATACCCTTTCAAAATCTTCATATACCGTTCAATGGGGTACATCCATCTATAGTGCACAGGACCACAAAGTTGAATCTCTCTCACCAAGTGAACCATCATATCAAAGAATGATGGTGAGAAGAACATTTCTAATTCACATAATATGAGGAAAATTTCTATTTCCATAGTTGGAAATTTCACCGGGTCTAAGACTTTGTTGTATATAGATTTCAAAAAGAAACAAAGTTTGGTTAACATATGAAGAACATTATTTGTAAAAATGCAATGTAAAACAATAGGAATTAAATCTTGCATCAAAACATGGAAGTCATGTGATTTAAAACCTTTTAACTTCAAATAATTCATTGATACAATGTTCTTGATATTTTATGAATAATACTTTGGAACCTTTACATAATTTAAGAAGTTGAAAAACTAATATACCTCCTCCTTGAAAAGAGTATAAGCAACTGGATGAAGAAACATTCGATTTTCACCCTTCACAGGAGCCAAATCTTCTCGTATTCCCATGTCAACCATGTCCAACCTTGCCATAATTCAATCCTTTGTTTTTCTAGGGTCATTTAGAAACGTTCTGATAATACTATCACATACATTTTTTCTACATGAATCACATCAAGAAAATGTCTGACGTACAAAAAATTCTAGTATGGTAATTCAAAAAAAAACCTAATCTCTTTTTCCAACTGATTTTCGCAAGGTTTCTCAAAAATGGTTTACCAAAAATAGTGTTCACATCTTTGAATTTCTCAAACATCTGATCACCTTTTAGTGGAGATAGTGTTATTCATTGTTCTTAACTTCCATTTAATGATGTCATCCAAGATCAGTACTTATGACGACGAGGTAGAAATCTACGATGTCCTAGAAACACATATTTTGATGAATGTTTCAACCTAATTGATTTCATATCTTCTTCACACATGGGATACCCTTGAGTTCCTTTAATATTATAGCCTGGAAGATTTTCATAAGCCGGGAAATCATTTATCATTCCATACAAAATCGCTCTGAATGTGAAGTATTCACTTTTATAAGAATCATACAACATAACACCTGAATCCCACAATAACTTAAAAACCTAGATCAAAGGAGCTAAATAAACATCAATATTGTTTCCTGGTTGTTTTGGTCCTGATATAAGCATAGATAACATGATGAATTTCCATTTCATGCATAACCAGGGTGGCAAGTTATAATTTACCAACATAACAGGCAATGTACTATGAGTGCAGTTTTGAAAACTAAAAGGATTCACTCCATCTATAGATAACACAATACGAAGGTTTCTCGGATCATTTCCAAATTCAGGATAATCATGATCAATTCTATTCTGTTGAGGAGAGTTGGTTGGGTTATGTAATTTCCCATCTAAATTTATTTTCTCTGCATTCCACAAAAATTGTCTTGCAGTTTCTTCACTTCTATATAGACGCCTAAACCCTGAAAATATTGGAAAGTACCATACACCTTTCGTAGGACTGGATTCATCTTTTTTGTATCGGTAAGCACCACACTTTGGGAATTCTGTAATTGATTTGTTTACTTTAGAAACAATATATAGTCTTTTGGGAAGGCATGAATTATTTCAAAAATCATACCCATCGAGCATAACATTCGTTTAGCTTCATATGTCCGGCTTGGGAGCTCATTATCTTCTGGGAGCATGTCATTAAAGAGAGAAAGTAGTTCTGTAAAACTAACATCACTCCATCCATTGCCTATATTAAATTTATATAACTTCAGTAAAATTGAAAATGTTGTATATTTAGTGCAACCAACAAACAATGACGTCTTTGCACAACCCTTAAACTTCTCAAACAATTTTGGGTAATCACCGAGTTCATCTTCAACTGTACTTGTCATTTCCTCAATATGATCTTCATCATAATTGACATCTATAATCATGTCCTCCATATGTTCTCCTTCATTATCCATATTTGTAATCATTGGTGATCCATAAAATACAGATTTATCCCAACCAGTAGCTACAATCTCTTTTTCTCCATGTTTATTCCAAAATTTATAACTCCGATCTATTCCGTGACATATCAAATGTTCTTCCAACTCCTCTGCAATAATTAGTCTATAATAACAACAAAGTAAACATGTACAAAGGATTTTAAAAGGATCCATTGTGTGATCCCTTGAAAACTTGATGAAATATTTCACTCCATTCTCATACTCTATTGTCAAATGATTAGCATCCATCCAATATTTATTCATCTCCATCCTATTTGAATATGAAATATTATTATTTATGATTCAAATACACAAAACAAGACTTTCAAATATACTAGAAGAGAACCACTTATAAAAATATACATTAATAGAGCCTAACCATTTACAATAAAGATTTGGTAATCAACAAAACCAGGATAGACCCCCCATGAAAATCAACACACTTTTCAGCCCCCTTACCAATAGTTCTAGCACCCACCACCCTTGCAGCAAAACATTAAACATCCTTTTAACCACCCCTACTAGCCACCTCATTCATAATAAAATAATCACATTAAAAATCACAAAACTAGTGACTAAACTCAAATAAAATGAAAACAAGGATACAATTTTGATGAGAAAAATAATATAGTAGATACATTTCCAAACACAAACGGGTTCATGGGGGAGAAAAATAACCTAGTTTTATCCAAAATTACTATGGAATATCATAGGTTTAGTTACCCAAATTAACATAAGAAATAGAAAATTGAGGTTAGTGAACATAAATTCTATCATGAACATATAAAGGATATGAAATAACTCTCCCTCCCCTTCCCCAAACTTGTATCTAATATCCACAGACATGTCTTACATCCATTCTATAAAAAATCACATTCCCATACAAATGGATAAACAACAATCCCTTAGTGTTAAAAAACTAACACGTGAGGGAGAAGGACCACATTGACCATTCCTATCCAAAACTCAAACCTCATCTCAAACCTCCTCTCACTAACTATTAATACCTTCTATAATATTAATACCTACCATAAATAAATGATTTCCAAAAAGTATGACCTTTAGATTAGAAAAATTTCCATCCATTTAGGTTAAATAAAAATATGCTTCCTTTTTTTCTTATGAATCGTTAAATTTGGACAAATACACTAACCAACTCAATAAAATTCATATTTTCACAAGAATTTTAAGGTAAAGAGAGATAAATAATTCCATTGAAAATAATTCAACTGAATATTTTAGTATCAATTAAAAGAGGGTATTGGTTAATAAAGGTATGATGTTAATAAATCAGGACATAATCATGCCTAGACTCTCAAACCAAACTCACCACATCCCAAAATTTTATCAACTAAAACATGACCACCCAACTAAATAAAACTACACCATAATAAATATTAACATAAGAAAGGAAACAAATGAGGATGAGCGGAGAAATCACCAAAGATCAAAGATGGTAATCCAAGAATATAACCTTGTCAAAAAGGAATCCCAAACACTTGAAGTAGGGTTCACTAGGAGTAGGGTCCAGCGGGGAGAAGGAGAAGTAGGGTTGGTGGAGAGGAGGATCTGTGGAAAAGGAGGATAAGGAGTAGGGCTAGCGGTGGTAGAGTAGGGCAGCGATGGCAGAGTAGGGCGTCAATGATGGAGAAGGGCTAGCAGCGGTGGAGTAGTGGCTGACAAAGGGAAGATCGGGGGGGGGGGGGGGGGTGGGGGTTGTCACAGAAGTACAGTCCCAAAAGATCTTGAGGGTGCGATAAATAGAGGGCACTTTGAACCCTATTTTATAAAATGGGTCTATGGTTTAATCGGTGCTATAAAAGCGCTGATACAGGATCCCTTTATCATCGCTAAAATTTTAGCGCTGATAAAGGGTGCCTCTATCAGCACTTTTCTAGCGCTGATAAAGTGCCCCTTTATCAGTGCTACAAAAGAACTGATAAAGTGACCCTTTTTCATCACTTTTAATTAGCACTGATAAAGGGTTACCTTTATTAGCACTTTTTTTAGCGCTGATAAAATTTGGCGCTTCCCGTGCATGTTTTTGTAGTAGTGAATATTCTCACCAAATTATATACATCTTCATGTGGTTTTATCTTCTCAAAATATGTTTGATAAGAGACTCCAAAACCTAATCCTCTAATGTGACCATATTGGTCTAGCCGCTTCAAAGCTATTGAAAGTATCTTTTGTTCTGGTTTGGTCATTACCGATTCTTGTGTCTAAACCATATAAACAATATATGAACATAAATATATATTTTTATGTAATATTGTTATAAATAATAATGAATTTAAATTATATAATACTTACACTTTTTTCCATTCTATTTTTTTGTTTTCATCAACTATTTTACCCTCCTTATTTACACGATCCTCCTTCCATAACACATGATGTGGGATAGAATTGGCTTTAGATTTTGATTTATCAATATTCATATAAACAAAGAAACATATGTTGTTTCATATCCCATAATTAAATATTTATTATTGATTAAAAATACATACCAACTTCTTCTCTAATGAATTGTACCACATACTTGCTTTGCGATTGGCGTACATTGGTTTTGATGCACATTCTTTATTTTTAGCACTCTTTTTTTATTTCCTAAATTAGTAATTTTGAATCAAGTTAGATAAATTAAATACTGTAAAATAATATATTATTACCCGGAATAAACCTAAAATGATTTCTCATTTGTGATGATTGATGAAAAAATTCAATGTTTCCTACTTTATAATGTTTTATTAACTAACTGGTGGGTGGGACTTTTCTTTCCCCCCAACATCCCTAACATGTAACTTCATAAGAAGAGTTCTAAAGACTCTATGGGATTTTCTAGGGGATATTAAGATAAATTTATTATGGAAATATTCTTAAATAAACAAAATCTTCAACTCATAATGAAAATTAAATCAACTTTTCATTATGTAATATTTCAGTAAAATAGAGAAAATATATCATAACATTAACATTATATCTTTACAAAGGATTTCATTCATTATAGGTGGGATGTGGCACCATGAATCAATATAAATTGGAATATTCATACTCATTGTAACCCTAATATAACTAATAAACATTGACTTGTTGGAGTCAATAGGTTATCCTCATTGATTCAACCAACCTCAAATTTTACACCATGACTTCTTACCGTGATAATTTTATTCAACATTGTGATGTTGTGTCATTGTTTTTTTCATCAACTTGCTATTGATCCCCTAATAATTATATAGTTTCATCATAAGTAGTATATTATTTTTTGGTATTGGTAACATCATAATGTGTAGAATACATTGTCTACATGAGTAGTCAAAAATTTAATTTTTCTTGAATAACAATAATGTAAACAGAGAGAAAGGTTTTGAGAAGGGTCGCATGCATGATCTATTTAAAACCTGATGAACTATTTAACTCTATATTCATACACTTTTTTCAAATGATTAGAATGCATCCATTTTGAAGGAAATAGGTAATTAAATTTAGGAAAATAAACACCCCACTATGGTAGGTGTTATCCTCTAAATTCATCTAAAGATGCAATTTATAGAAAATTTTCATCCTCATTAACTTCATCAACTGAACAATTATTATTTCATTTTTTTCTTTATACTCATCCCTAATATATTATGTATATCCACCTATATTTCTTGAACTAATATAACCAGAATTCTTCCAATACCAGGTACTAGTGATCATTTTGGATGATTACTGCTCAGAGTAGTTCAAACAACATAAAAGATATGGGGGATGTGTTTCTAGCAAAAAAAAATCAATAATAATTGTTCATGAGATGAATCTAGCGATGATTATAGTTATCTCCTTAAAATTTTTTAAATTAACATATGTTAATTTAAAATTTAAAATCTCATCTCAAAATTCTAAAAGGTTTCTAACACTACCATGAGAACATTAACTCGCCCCCACTGAGTTTCATCGACTCTAATCAATGTTACTAGTCCTTTTTCCCTCACCTTTATCTCAAATATAAGATCTATATATATTCTAAGGTTCATATGTTGGGTGTGGGTTTAAAAATAATCAAGTAAATACGAATAGGGCCCCTAAAATATACAATGTATATATTTGAGTATATGTTCAAAGTAGTAATGCTCAAAACACACATGTAATTCAAGTCATTATGTACTAACCAAAAAACCATGATAATCAAATATACTAAATTAATTTCATACTAATTAATTATTCTAATCATATCATAAGTTTATACCAATGTTATTCTATGACATTAAAATCATTTCACTAATTGGTTCCCTTAAAAAAGAACCACACAGTGGGTGTTATGATACATTAGTTAAACCTAACTTCTGAAAAAAGATCAAGAAGAAAAAACAACAACACAAATGTCACATCACCCTCACCCTATCCCTTGATGAATTAATAACATGTCTATAGTATCCCCTATTCTAACATACTATACCTCTACCTAACATAAAACCTCGCACTTTTTTATTTTTAAAAAATATGTTTATCCCATGTATAGTCTAAACCCACTCAAATTCAAAAATAACCAAAATGAAATTTGAATTATGGATTCTTACATATTATATTCCAAAAATGACGGAATGGAAATTCAAATAAAAATTGAAATAAATTATGATTCCCTTAATCTATAAAATTATCTATTCCCAAATCCATTCATTTTTCTAAATCACTATTTTTTCTCCCCAAACATAGCCTAAATTCTAGATTCTATTAGCCTTTATCTCAGCCTTTTCACTACAATGGGTGTATTTGGAGCAAAATAAAGATGATGAAAATGTATTCAGATTTATTTTTCTCTAAAGATGCCAATTATAGTGAAGATGAAGCCGAAATCAGGGCCGAAGAGTGCTGATCATTGAGGGAGGAATACCTTCGAGAGTCAGATTCCAACCCTTTTAAATTTATCAAGGTTGAAGGGGAAGAGGATTAAAAGGTGTGTTTGGCATGTTTTTTTTACAAAAAATGTGCAACACGGGTATTTTTAGGAGTTCACCCATCATACTAGTATTCTCGTCCAAGTATTCCTAACTACAGAGTTCTAATAGGAACCAATGTAACTGTACCCAAATTAAAAGTAATTTTTGATGAAGTTTTTTCAAAAGTAACCATGTGATTCACATAAGAAAATTCATATCAAGAAACCAAAAAAATCATTCATTATGTTTTGATTATTTTTTAGATGTCAATTTTTGTGTTCTCAAGAAGTAGTAATTGAGGAGGATGAAAGGGTGAAAGAGTTGAAGAATGGGTTGGGAGATGCAGCATTCAAATTTGTGGTAGTAGATTTGATAGAGATTAATTAATACAATCCAAGTAAAAACCAAAAATAGCAAAAAAATGAAAACCGAAGAACCCAAAAAATCAACCAATGAGAGAGGAAAAAGAGAAAATCATATACCTTAGATTCTAGCCTTGATTCGTCTGAGAGAACATAGAGGGGTAGCGCCAACAGTTGGGGAGTTTCATGAGAGCTTGAAAATCACGAGTTAATGAGTCATGGTTATGGTTCTTTTAAATAGATTGGGGAAGCTTTTATCAGTGCTTTAAAAAAACACTGATAAAGAGCCCTTTTATCATCGCAAAATTGATAAGCGCCGATAAAGCTCGGTCTTTATCAGCGCTAAAAAAAATTATGATAAAATCATTTATGATTATAATTATAAAGAAAAATGTTTTATAAAATTTTATATAATTATATATTTGTTAATTATAATTTTATAATTATTTAAATATATAATTATCTATTTATAATTACATTAATGCTTTTCAAAAAAATTATATTTTTTATTTATAATTATAAATATATAATTTTATAAATATAGTAAATATACATTTATAAATATATTAATAATTATTAATTTATAATTATGAATATATTTATATAATTATATATATTTAATAAATATATATATAAATAAATATAGTAAACATATTCATTATTTAAATATATTTATTATAATTTTATAATTATAAATATATTTATATCGTTATATATATTTATATAATTATATATATTTATTTTATAAATATATATAAATATAAATATATTCATTATTTAAATATATTTATAATATATTTATAATTATTTAAATATATATTTATTTCTTTATAAATATATGAATTGTACTTTTAAAAAAATAATATTTATATATTCATATAATTATATATATGTGTGTGTGTGTGTTATCCCCTAGGGAGCAGCTTAGTGGTAGCTGCCCCTCTGGGTTTGGACGAGGTCTCAAATTTGAGTTTCACCGAGTACATCCCTACATTGTATATTGTCTTCTTTTCTTTATAATGTAGCCCCTTTCCTTGGATAAACTGAGGCTTCGACCTCATCTTGTATATATACATATGTATATGTATATGTATATGTATATGAATATGTATATGTATATGTATATGTATATGTATATGTATATGTATATGTATTATAAATATAAATATAAATATAGTATATAGTATATTAATTATTTAAATAAATTTATAATAAATTTATATGTATTTAAATATATATAATTATTTATTTATAATTGTATAAATATTTTTTAAAAATAATGTTTATTTATTTATAATAATTATAAATTTATAAATTTATAAATATAGTAAATATACATTTATAAATATATTAATTTATAAATATTTATTTACACATATATTTTTAACAATATTAATGAATATATAATTTTAAATACATGCATTTTAAAAATGAGTGAAATTGAATAATTAAAAATGACTACACTTTAAAAATATTGAAAAAATAGATAAGTTATATTAAATAAATATAAATTATTTAAAAAATATGGATATATATATATTGAATTAAAAGTGAATACACATTGAAAATACTAAAACATAGTAAATAAATATATATAAATAAATCATAGAAAATGAATAAATTGAAAAATAGAATTAAAAATTAAAAAAATTAAAAATCAATAAATGATACCTAATTTTAATAATATTAAAATTTAATATATAATTTATTGATTAAAAACATAATATATTAAAAGTATCATATATATAATGAAATTCTAAAATATACTAAAATTTTAATAAATTACAAAAACATGTGTTTCTATATAAGATTTCATCAATTGAATAAATATTTTTGTGTGTGTGTATGTTGTATATAAAAAAGTATTAATTACCTATATGTATGTGAAATCAATGTAACACATGTTTTAAATATGTTAAATTGGAAAATCAAACAACATTAAAAATTAATAAGACATTAATATGTTTTTAATTATTATATTTTATTCGTTTTCTATATATTTATATTTAATATATATATTTAATTACAATTTATAATTAATATATATATTATAATTTTTTATTTTTATTAATAATTGTTTCATTAATTTATTTTTAAATAATTTTGTAATTTATTCATTTTTATTTTTTGTTTAATTATTACAATTTATTCTTTTTTATTTTTTTGTTTAATTGTTACAATTAATTCATTTTATATATCTATATTTAATATATACTATTAATAAATATTTATAATATATATATATATATTAAATTTATTCAATTTTATCAATAATTATTTAATTAATAAAAAGTTTAATATTTTTCTTAATTTATACTTTTTAAATTATTATTTGTTTATTTTATTTTATTCATTTTACATATCTATATATTTAATATATCGTAATTTTTAATTTTTTTAATATATGTGTGTATATTCAATTTATTTATTTTTATCAATAGTTATTTAATTAATAAAATTGTTGATATTTTTTAAAAAACATATTTGTTTAATTATTTCATTTTATTCTTAACCTTTATCACTGCTAAAAATGCGTTGACAAAGTATACCCTTTATTAGTGCTAAAACTAAAGCACTAGTAAAGGGTACCCTTTATTAGCGCTAAAAATAAAGCGCTGATAAAGGGAACCTTTTATTAATGCTTTTTCCCTGATAAAAGGTACCCTTTATCAGCACTTTTTTCTAGCATTGATAAAGGTCAGTGCTATTAAAGGTGTATTTTTTAGTAGTGTTAGACATTTTAAATGGAATATTTCTATTAATAAATGAAATATTAAATGTACATATTAACATCTCATGTATGGTAAGTAAGATAAATTTCATGTATTTATTTTATTTACATGTAAATATTCATATATATATATATATACTATTTATATGATGTGAATATTATGTATAATTTAATTTATAGGATAAATTTCTTCTTTTAAAATTGGCATACCATGCATTACATGATGGGTATGACAACGTTGGTTTTTTTAAATTACCTTGACTTTGGTTTGTTTTTTAGCCATGAGCATGAATTTATAGGTTGATTATAGTTTTTGCATATTTGATTTTAGAGTTGTATTGGGATTGAAAATTTTCTTAGGTATTGATCTTTTCATAGTTCGACTTGGGGTCAAACCTTCTTAAAGGTTGTAAATATGTCACATCATACTTCCACTTAATTAAATTTGGTTGCATATTGATCTTGGATATGATATGAAATATATTTCATGTACCATTTACATGTTATGGATTTGTACATGTGTAGATATATATGGTTTCCATTTTGGGGTTAATAACATGAACTTTGAGTTGTGTAAAGAGTTTCACATTAATGTTCTTTAAGAATATTAATTTGGTAGAAGGAATAGAGATTCCAAAAATAAATCATTAAAATAATTCATACATATAGAAATAACACATGAGATAATAAATATTTCCTGAGAATATATGGTTATAAATTTAATATATATTAGATGTATATTAAAATGGTGAAACTTAGAAAACCCCTCAATTACTAAGTGTGAGATTCCTTCTAAAGTAAGCACATGCCAAGACCTTGATCATCCAACTAGGTAGGTCTCGTAAAAGTTATGTGTTCATGGATAATATTATATAAGGCATGTTGTACATTAAGTGTGTAACATCCCTGACCCGGTAGCCACTAAACTGTTTCCATGAGTAGGGTCGTCACATGACCTCAAGCGCGCCTCCCCTTACGCCAGCGGTTGTGACTAGTGGCAAGGGTCTAATAAGTTACATGGGGAGACTATACCCTCTTTATCAAATAAAGACACCATAGAACAAAATATAAATTGTGAAAATGACAGGAATACCTAATGAACATGCATAACCAAGCATTTACCAAACGGGGTACAAAAACAAATCAAATACAACAATGTCATTCCATACTAGTAGTGCAAAGTGAAAGAAACCCAAAATAAAACAAAACACCAAAAACTCCCAATGAGTCCTAACTCTAATTTTGGATCCTTATCTATATACATCTTGATCAAAACTCAACATCTTAGGGTAGGCCTCTTACCCTTGTCCTGACCTGCAACAAAGAAATCTACTCGGGTACCTAGCAGCGGCTCGAGAAGGGTGTGAGTACAAAAGTCAGTAGGCCACCACAAATGGTGTCTACAAAATATCCAGTCTAACATATAGTGCATTCAAGTAAAAAATAAATTGTAAGTGAACAAGGTACAGTTAGGGTTTCATAAGTTAACAAGGACCATTTAATTCATGACTATCATTTATCCCAATTCCATTACTTATACTATTTTTAACACATAATCCATTTTCAACACATTCTCTTTGGGTTAGGAATATACATCATCTATACATGGGTCTAAGGAAGTAAATCACAATGCATAGGGGAAATAAATCAAGTCCCTATCTCACTAGGGATACACATATTACATCAACACATTATCCTCACCTCGAAGCCTCAGTCCAGGTGGAATGCAACCATTAGGGGAAAAGAGCCTATGTCCCCTTCCCTAATCCGTGCATTTTGGGGTGGATTTTAGAGCCTCAGTCTAACTCGACCCATGGGCGTAGAACCTCAAGACAATACCCCAATCTACCAAGAAATGTGCACATGATTATTTATCAAATCACCATGAACATACCATAACAGAACCAATCCTATTCAATGCCATTGGTTATCACAATTCATAACAAAAACATGGGAATTAATACTATTCCATAACCCATTAATACATTTACCAATTACAATTTACAGACATCTATCCAAATTTCCATTCCCATGCCTTAACCCATTAGGTGTATTAAAAAACCCCTATGCCTTATACAAATTTATCATTGACCATTAATTAACCCATTTTTCCCATTTATCTTTCCAAAATCATTTACCCACTTATGCATTTCAAACACAATTCTCATATCACATAACACAATCCCTTCATTACATTTAATCATTTAGGTGCACCACCAAATTCTCAGGTATTAACCCATTTCAAAAATTCATCCATTTCATTGTTATATCTCATTAACATATTCCCCATCTCTCATTATCTTACCCAATTTCAAATTCACCATTTAATATGCACTAATCCCCTTAGGCATTTCCAACCAAAAATTCATTAAACAATTGACATAATCTCTTTCAACTGAATTTCTCATTTTCAAGTAATTCCAAACAACCCCTTATGCCTTATCACCCTAGGAATATCTATTTTAATTTAATTTAAAACCTAATAAACCATTAAAACATGTTCTACATGGGTTACACATTATTATTTGGCAATCATTCACTTAACCCTTACCATTATATAGGTCTAGAAATGACAGTGCACCCCATGTGTGGCCCTAAAATTGTTAAGTCATCCCCTAAGCATCCCACGGGGTTCATGAGGATTTTAATAAAATCATTTAGACACCTAATTTACCCAATATTACTCTAGGGAACTATTACACATCAATAGATAGAAAATATTTCAACACACATGCACAAATCCATCACAAAATTATAGGATATAATTTATATACAACATACCTCAAATAACTTGATGAATGCACTCTTAATCATAGCCTTGGATTAGGATTCAAATATCCCTTGAAGCCTCAACCTAAAACTCGCCTGAAAAAGAGGGTTTTAGATCTTTGAAACGATATGGGAGAAACCACAAGCCCTAATATGAAAAAGAGAAAGGAGGAGAGGATTAGACTCCCTCCAATGGCCCGAAGGACTTCATTTTTTATTGATTTTTGATAATCCACCTTTCAAGGGGTGAGGTGGAACCCTTAAAAGGCCCGTAGGTGTAAGTATTACATGGCCCATAGGACTTAGAGGAATTCATTTCCCATAGGCTTCAAACATTACATAAAACCCTGGGGACGAATAGAGGAAAATTAGGAGTTGGGTTTTAAAACCCCGGGGTGGATTTTTTTTTAAATTTTCCAACTTTTCTAGGTCGCATGGTTTACCTGCATGGTTTTCCAAACCGTGCACAAACTGTGTGGAATCTATTACCCAAAATCACCCCTTCACACAGTTTCCTAATGATTCTACACAGTTTTCCAAACTGTGTGTAAGCCTCTGTCCATGGCTGCATGGTTACCTGGGATGCTCCACACGGTTTTCACTAACTATGCGAAAACCATGCAGCATGCATAGTAACCCACTTTTCTTCCTCTTTCATGTCCTGGACCCCTTGAAAAACCCCCGAGCATTCACATGAACTTTGGGAAAAACTTATTTAGACCAAAAAGAAGAGGTAAAACCAATACTTAAACAAATATATACCTTAATAAGATCTGGGATCTTACAACCTCCCAACCTTATAATGGCTCGTCCTCAAGCCGCTCCTCCAAGCATCACCGAACTTCCATACCAAGGGATCACACCACAAGGCCTACTTATCTATACCCACTTCCCATGTTTCTGGTTGCACATCAAAAGGCCACCGAATGCGGACCAAGGGAACAAAAATTACCATCTAGGATTACTCACCACAACCCACAACACGAACCAGAAAAACTCCTTGAAGATGAATCCAATTCAACCATTCTCACCACGAGAGTTTCATGGGGGAAACTTAGGTGAAAACACCTAACTCAAAAAACATGGGAACTTAACACATAGAATCACATCATCATAGAGGAACCAATCAACACCTCGTCGGCCCGATCCTCTGCACACTCATGACCCAAATCACTTGGCGTCATTTTTTCCTATTCCCCCAACTCTAACGGTGACCAAACCTAGTATCACCCAAAGTAAAACACACGATCCTCCCAACCACATTTTTTTTAAGATTTCACTCCATAACTGTACAACAAAATTTTACCCAAAACTCTCAATTACTCGACCAACTAACTTTTTTCAAGGCTCTCTATTATGGCTAACTCCCCCGAACAATGACCACTCGAGTTCCTCCAACCCGAAACTCTGATCATGTCATCAACCAACTATTTATCCGGTATTGTTTTCTCCACAATTTCTGGTTACATGGCACCTCCCCCATCAAATAAAGACCATCGAAACTCAACTCATCTCTCATATCATCTGAAATGTTCTAACTCACCGTGCCAAAGCATCCATAGGAAAATTACCTACATTAGCATCCATTCACCCCATCAAAACCATTCAAAAGTACATTCACACACTATCCCTTTCAAGGACTAAGATCAACACAACCTCACTCAAGTACAAATTCATTTCCAAAATGAACTTTCTGCCACAACATGAACCAAGAGTCGGGTCACTCCCACCACACACTTTTAAGTTAATCATCTCAGGTCGGTCCACACCTGACTACCTTGCCCCCAGAGAACCCACTCCCTACTGATTGTATAATACCCCCCTTTTTCATCTTCCCAAGATGCTTATGGACTTGAAGCCTATAATTTTCATCCCATGCACCCACTGAGGTCATTTCCTGAATTTTAGTATAATTCCATCATCACAGCACTACCGCCCTATAGACCATCATCGGCTTCACCCTTGGCATTTCACCACATCCAAGTCCCACATTCCCTCCCCAAGGGACCTAACAATCACCTTAGAAGTTCCTCATTGGAATCCCAGTGCCACTACATCGACATGATGTTCTCCTCTCTGCACCCAGTACTGACATATCACTCCCACCTTAGGAGTTTTGTTACCATTTCTCACCATGAGGGATTACAACCACCGCATCTTATACCTGATCACAAACCGAACCCCAAACTTAGATACATCCATCCATCCTTTTCCCAAAACAATAAAATGAACATCACCCAGTGCTCATTCCCGGCTTTCGTGGATAGAACCCATGATTTTTTTCATCATTAGGTCCATCCTGAGGACCTCACCCAAAACCATAGAGGGTGTACATCCCATATTCAAGATATAATATACCATTTCCATGAGCGTAAACTTCATAATGTCCCTCATCCTACTATACACCTTCATGTCTCTTGGCATGAGCCATAGCTTCTCAACGTACCTAGGATGATGTCAAGATGTTGGGCATGCTCATCACTAGCAGAGGTATGCTAACAAGTTTTTGAAGAACCCACCACAAAATTATCCATTTCTATGGTTGAACTAGGGGACACTATGACCTGATAAGGATTTCATGCCTCCCAATCAAACACATCTTATCTACACTTAACCACTACCACTCAATTGTGGTTTCCAACCAAGTTTAACCATCTCTCCATAACCAAATAACCAAAAAGCTGTAAACCAACATTTCATGTGGAACTATTTCCACCACACCGATCGAGTTCTTCTGATCCATCCCTGACAGCTAACAACCAAATCCTAATAGTCTTCCTTTCCAATCAAACCAACAGTCTCACAAAATAACCTTAACTTGAATTTAACCCATCTCTATATTACTTACCTAACCATGTGTATTGGTTAGTCAGACTCATTATCCATGAGGCAGCCTCTACATCTCACCCAACAACCGAACCATTTATACAAACAAGTTCGGCCACTTGACCGCCCTCACCTCGGGTGCTACTATCAAGTGAAAGATTATAACCACACTTCCACCACCCTTGTATTTTCTACTCAAAACAACTTCTATACCACCATTAATCCTGACCTGAATAGGTGAGTCAGGAATTAATATGATAAAACCCTTGAAAACAATCCTTAATTATTATCACAAACACTAGGGTGCCCTTATGAAAGAGTTAGGGCACAACCATACCATTTACTAAACTCAGTGGCACTCAGCATGTGTTGACACCACCTCTGAAACATCTCCCATGCTTCATATTCCAAGGTACCTACTTCACTGGGCTAGCCTCCCACGTGGTCACCCTTGATTTCATGAGATTATCAATTCCTAACCACAACTCGAGTGGCACAACCATCCATCAACCTTCCCACATATCCCTCATGGCCTAACCTATACCATGGGACACTCTGAGTCTCACTACCATAGTCCAAAACATCTACATGCATGACACACACCCAAAAACACTAGAATACCTATCTAACCTCTTTTATAGGTAACCTTGAAGGTTTAATGATACCAACTCCCTAGACTAGAGTCACAACTAGGATAATCCACTGGTCCTCTCTCCAAACCATACTTCTCATGAAATGAACCAAGCAATGCTAGCAGATGGAACCCTCACACCCATTCCGATGCACACTATGCCTAGTTCACCAAAAAACCATTTTATTTAGGATCCACACCAAAGGTGTACACATTCATCCTCCCTATGAGAAAAACATCCTCTCCAGGATCAAGACCCAACTCGCAAGGTCACTACTCACAAGGTCACTAAGACCTAGGCACAATCCTTATGGTCCATCATGTACTCTGTATGGTCAATAACGACAATAGTTTCCTCACTCACATTACCGAACAACTCCTCACAACCCAAAAGGACACAACCCCACCAAGGGTTACCTAAACAGACCACCTAGGACATATCATAATCAGAATGGTCTCACAATCCAAATCCAAAGTCTCATCCAAGGTACTCTCACTACTCCAACCTACACATACAAGGGTCAAACTGACAACATAAATGATACCCACCTTTGAACTCAACCATTATCATTTTTAACTTATCATTCACCCAACACTTTGAATAATGGACAACAGTATTTAACCATAGATGGAAAAGGTCCCACACTATCAAACTTAAAAAATAAATTCTTCATACTCTATCCCAACGGTCATCATCATACTTAGAACACCCCCTACTATACCTACTGTGGTCATGGTTAACATGGTGTAACTAGCTTATTTAATCACAAGTCCCTCATCAACACACCTCCAAACAACTCTTCTTTTACAACAAGATCCCTTCCTCTTAGCACATTTCTAATTTCACAACATGTTAAAATAATAATTTAAATTCATTTACACCTTTCATTAGGAAAAATTAATTAACAATTTTACTGTCATTATGCAATATTTCTACCTTAGACACCGAGTCAACCTTTACAATTTATCACAACCCAAAATTTTAACCCGATCATAACATTTCTTTATAAATGATATTCCTTAACTATTCATTTGTATTATTTTCATTCACCCACTTTCATTACCATTATTAGGTATTATTTTATTCATATTCATAAAGTAAATGAATTCTATTATCTATGCCCCACGCACTCATCTCATGTGTGTTCCAATGATGATGCATGCCACCTATTTCCTTAGGTTCCTAAAATGATGAATGAATGAAAAACCACATGCCATTCTGACAATGAAAAAAATATCATAAATTAATCAAATCACACAACATGTGCATCACCCAACAGTAAAATATCATTCACCTATAACAACACACATTAAGAACAACAATCCCCACCCAAGGTGACTTGGGTTTTCCTTTGAACATGGGTTAACTACTCCCAAGAACGAGCTCATTACCAAGGCCCAACCCATTCTAATCTCCCGTCTACCATTAAAAAATAGTAAAGAAGAGAAAATAACTCCTCTGATACCACTTTGTAACATCCCTAACCAGGTATCCACCAAACCGGTGCCCCGAGCCGGGTTGTCACATGACCTCAAGCACGCCTCCCCTTACGCCAGAGGTTGCCGACTAGTGGAAAGGGTCTAATAAGTCACGTGGGGAGACTATACCCTCTTGATCAGAGCAATCCATATAAGAACACAATACAAATAGAAGAAAAAAAAAAGAATAACCAATGAACATGAAAAACAAGGCATTTCCCAAATGGGGTACAAACACAAATCAAATACAAGAATGTCATTCCATACTGTAGTGCAAAGTGAAAGAAATCCTAAATAAAATAAATTTCCAAAATCTCCCAATGGGTCCCGACTGTAAGTTTAGATCCTTCTCTATGTACATCTCGAGCCCAAATAAAAATCTTAGTGTAGGGATCTTGCCCTTTTTCTGACTTGCGACCAAGAAATATGCTCGGGTACCCAGGGACAGCTCGAGCAGGGTGTGAGTACAAAACTCAGTAGGCCACCATCAACAGTGTCTAAAAATATCCAATCTAACAGATATTGCATATAAGTACAAAATAAATGGTAAGTCAACAAGGGATATTTCGGGTTACATTAGTTAACAAGGTTTATTTAATCCATGACTAGCATTTATACCAATTCCATTTCTTATACCATTTTTACCAGATAATCCATTTTCAACACATTCTCTTAGGGTTAGGCATATACATCATCTATACATGGGTATAAGGAAATAAATCACGATGAATAGGGGAAATAAATAAATTCCCTATCTCACTAGGGATACACATATCACATAAACACATTATCCTCACCTTGAAGCATCAGTCTGGGTGGAATGAAATTGTTAGGGGAATAAAGACTCCACCCCCTTCCATAACTCATGAATTTTGGAATAGAGTTTAGAGCCTCAGTGTAACTCATCCCATGGACATAGAACCTCAAATCAATACCTCAATCTACCAAGCCATGTGCACATTCTTATTTATCAAATCACCATAACCATACCATAACACAACCAGGAATATTCAATTCCATTGGTTATCTCAATTCATAACAACAACATGGGAATTAATAAAATTCCATAAACCATTAACACATTTACCAATTACAATTTATATCCATCTATCCAAATTTCTATTCCTGTGCCTTAACCCATTAGGTGTATTCAACAACCCCTATGACTTATACAAATTCATCATTGACCATTCCTTAACCCATTTATCCCATTTATCATTTCACAAGAATTTACCCACTTATGAATTTCTAACACAATTCTCATATCACATAACACAATCCCTTCATTACATTTAATCATTTAGGTGCACCACCTAATTCTCATGTATTAACCCATTCCAAAAATTCATCCATTACCTTGTTACATATCATTAAAATATTTCCCATCTCCAATTATCTTACCTAATTGCATGTTCACAGTTTAATTTGACTTAATACCCTTAGGCATTTCTAACCCAAAATTCATTAAATTGTTGATATAATCTCTTTCAACCCAATTTCTCATTTTCATGTCAATATATACAACCCCTTATGACATATCACCCTAAGAATATCTATTTTAATTTCATTTACAACCTAATAAACCATTAAAACATGATTGACATGGGTTCCACACTATTATTCGTAAATCATTAACTTAACCCTTAACATTATATAGGTCTGAAAATGACGGCGCACCCCATGGGTGTCCCTAAAATGGTCAAGTCATCCCTTATGAATTACATAGGGATCATAAGGGATTCAATGAAATCATTTAGACACCCAATTAACCCAATATTACTCAAGGGAACCATTACACAATAAGAGATAGGAAAAATCCCAACATAGATGCACAAATCCATCACAAAACTATGGGATATAACTTGTAGACCACCTACCATGAATCCTTTAATGAACACACTCTTAATCATAGCCTTAGATCTAGAATAAAACATTACTTGAAGCTTTAACCTAAATCTTGCCAGAAAAAGAGGGTTTTAGAGCTTTGTAAGGAGATAGAAGAAAGCACAAGACCTAATCTGAAAAATAGAAAGGAAGAGACGATTAGACTTACCTGGAGATTCGATCAAAAACCAACGGCATCCCAAAAAACCAAGAATCAAATGATAAACACCTCTTGGAAACTTGGGTCATCCAAGTTCGTCACAAGGGTTGAGAGGGGATGGATGGAAGAAAATTTCAAGTTGGGGTTTAAAACCCCAGGGTGGAAATTTTGTAAATTTTCTAACTTTTTTGGGCCGCATGGGTTACCCACACGGTTTTCCAAACCATGTGGAAGATAGTACTTGAAATCACCCCCCTTCGCATGGTTTCTTAAGAATTATGCATGGTTTTCCAAACTGTATGCAAATCGTGTGTAATCCTATGTCCATGTTTGCACGGTTACCTAGGATTCTCCGCACAGTTTTCACTAACCATGTGCAAACCATGAAACATGCCCAAAAAACCCCCATTTCTTACTCTTTCGTGTCCTAAACACCTGAAACACCATCAAGACTTTACATAAACTTTGGGAAACACTTATTTATCCCAAAAAGAATATTTCAAACCAAAACTTAAACAAAAAAATACCGTAAGAAGATTTGGGATCTTACAAAGTGACCCTAATAGGATTAGATGCCCATATTCAATTATAATCCTTAAGTTAAACTTAGATGGGTGACTCTAATAAGATTAGTTCACAAAGGAATAAAGTTAATATAATTCATATGATAAATTGGGTAAGGATTTTCCCCCTAACTACCCAAGAGTCATATGTGATATTATTGGTAAGATTACCTACCTAAATAGATAAATGTTGTAAAAAATTACAAAGTGACCCAATTATTAGAAAAATATGGATCTTGGACCACTAAGGTTAATGATGTATAGGTTCATCATTTTATTAAGAGTGTATTCATTAAAATTACTTGATGAGAATATATAAAACATGATACTCACCCATTGATATGTTTTTTGAATATTATTGCATGAATTTGATCATCATTTTTAGTTCTTTTATATGTATAACCTATAATAAAATTCTATATTGGTGTTTAAGGTTGGGAAATGTTCTGAAAGAGAATAATTTTGATAATTTTTCTATAAATGTTATTGAAATAAATTTTTCTAATTTTTACTCGTGAATATTGAATACTAGGTGTGCATCACACATTTGTGCCGATAAACACGGACATAAAAATATAATGGAATTAATTAATGGAGAGATAAATCTACATGTTGATAATGGGAAAAGGATTTTGCATTATAAGTCGACACTTATGAGCTAAATCTACCTAATGGGTTAATTCTAGAATTAAAAAAATTAATATGTTATATCCAGAAATATAAATTTGATTTATAATATTGTTTTTAAAAGAAGGAATTTTCATTAATTATTAAGAAAAAAAGTTGTTTTTTATACATGAATGAAGTTTTTTATAGAATTGGGAATATAGTGAATGCTTATAGGTATTTTTTAACCTTTACTAATGATATTATTCATTATTATTACATGTTTATATTTATACATAAGTTTGAAAGCTTTGAAAATTTATAGGTGTTAAAAAGTGAATTATAAAATAAACTAAGAAAAATTATTCTGATTATCTAATCAGATTGACATGATAAATACATGAGTTAGGAATTTATTGATCATCTAAAAGATTGTGAAACTATTTCACATATAATTCCTCCTAGAACACCATAGTGCAATGGTGTGTATGATAGGGTGATTCATGCCTTGTTGGACATGGTTTAATAAATAATAAGATAGTGTGGCCTTCTTCTAACATTCTGGGTGTATGCTTAGGAAACTTCTATAGTCCTGCATAACTAAATTCTATCTAAAGTAGTCATAAAGACATCCTATGAGATATGGATTGGGAAGCATCCAAATTTTCCTCTCATGAGGATTTGGGGTCTCAAAGTGTATGCATGAATTTTGTATTATGATAAACTCAACCCTAAATTAGTAAAATTTTTATTAATTATTTATCCTCAGTAAACTAAAGTATATTATTTATATAATCCTTCTGAGTAAAAAATTTGTGTGGCATGAACTAGAATTTTTCTTAAGAAGGAGTATATCAATCATGGAGTTAGTGAGAGGAAATTAAACATAAATAAGTTCAAAACTAATAAAAAAATACTTAAAAAGAAAATGAATAAATTCCACAAGTGGTTCTAGGAATAAAACTGACTCAAGTTACAAAAGAACCTTGAAGACTGGGTAGGATTCATGAGGAGCCTAAGAGATATGAATTTATTATAGAAAATTATAATGAATAAATATTTATATATTATGAGCCTACTTCCAACCAAAAGGCCATAGAGAGTTATAATCCCAAGAAATGGTTAAAATCCATGAAATCTAAGATGTAATCCTTATACAATAACTAGGTCTATAAATAAGCCTATGTTTCTTACAATATACTCAGGATCAACATGAAAAATTCTCAAATTTGGCTTGGTTTTTTTCATATTGATCTCAAGCTTGAGTTACTCAAGTACTGATTAAATCCATGTTTGAGTATTAGAATAACATAATCAAGTGACTCATGATCCTAATCAAAGATTAAATATTTTAATATATTATTTTTATTTAATATATATATATATATATATATTTGATCTTGGGTATTCAATTTTTTAATAAATTCAAGATTGAATTCAAATTTAAGCTAGGTATAATAGTTAAAATTATATTAAAGTATTTTAATGAATATGATGCATGCTTAATAGTGTGTCATATTCAATCCTAAGATTATCTTGAGCTCCAACTTAATCCTATAAATTAATACTCAACCAGGAATCAAGTCGAGATTGAGAATCAAATCCAAGCACTGGTCTCAATATCGAGTATTTAGGTACTTGACTTGAGCCGTCTTGATTATAGACTTACCACCAACCAAGTTTTGAACTAAGTGCATGCAACTAAATAGGATAGATAAAAAAGGTATATGTGTGATTTTAACAAGGAAACTAATAAGAATGGTAGAGTTTCTAGTTATAAATCATTATTGGTAGCTAAAGGTTACAAACAAATGCATGGTATTGAATACGAAAAGAACTTTTATCTAGTTAAGATAATAAAGTTCATCATATATTAATGTTCATAGAAACTAATTTTGATTATGAAATATATCAAATAGATATTAAAATCTCTTTCCTTAATTGGAATTTAATCAAGTATGTATATAATATATTGCTCAATTTTTTATATATATCAAATGATCAAGCAAAAATTTAAAAGTTTCAACGGTCCATTTATGGATTAAATTAAGCTTCCCCAAGTTAGAACATCTAGTTTGATGATGAATTAAAATAGTTTATTTTCATTAGGAATATGGATAATTCTTGTGTATACAAGTGGGTTTTTGGTAGTGTTATTGTATTTTTGGTGTTGTATGTAGATGACATACTCTTCATCATAAATGATGATATGAATTTACATTCTATAAAGATGAGGTTTGGAAAGTTTTTCTTGATGAAAGAAATAGAAAAGACATCCTATATACAAGGTATAAATATCTATATAAATAGATGAAATGGGTTTCTTAAGTCAAACCACATATATAAGAAAATAAAAAAAAAGATTCTTATCATGGAGAAATCCAATAAGGGGTCTTTACCAATGTTACATGCATGGATCATTGGAGGATTCGAGATCCATCTAAAGAGTTAGATAGAATTATAAAAAACTAACTTGGGACGTCATCCACTTGGAACCCAACTCGACTCGCCACATAGCTCTAAGGGTGTTCCTGATCTCTTGGGCTGGTAACTAGTGCCTAGGAATCATAGAAAATGCCTCTGGGGATGATTTCTCCCTCAAATAATAGATAAAATATAGTGAAACATTTTCTAAGATTTAGTATGGAGAATACTTACATTGGATACCCATATAGAATGAATCATGTATAAAATAATAAATAGGCATGCCAAATGGGTTATAACCAAGAAAATTGATTCAACCTATTTGCATAAACATAATCTATAAGAATAAATATATATAACAAAATAGCTAAAAATATCTATAAGAATGGTTGTCTTGGATGATACTACAATAATTACAAATAAAATAAACTCAATACAATCTTGAATCCCACTCCCTACAACTTTTGGTTTCTCACCACCTCTTAAATCTCCCAACATCATCCACAAGAACATAACTTGACTCTAACTGAAACCCATAACCTAAAAAATATATGTGTGAGATAAAAATCCCAATAATTATCCACCTTCCAAATCTATACAATTCAGTTAATAAGGAAATTCATAAATTCTTGTCAGAAAATATAACTATAAAGTTTTCTTTACCTATATAAAAAAGTGAAAAACCAACATCAAGCCCATAATATCATTACAAAACCTTTCATTTTGTTTTCCTAAAATGGAAAAAAACACTTTGAAAACATTTCACCAACCTAATATGCCTTAATCCAAAACACCCATTTTGAAATCCACTTTTAAACCCAACACAAGAGTCTTTAAATTCAAATGGGTTTTTTAAATATCTTTAAAACCCATTTAAAATAAAATGAACCAAACATAATGGGTTAATAATACACAATATGGGAACCGTAATTCCAAATGTAATGGCCCAGACCTCTCTGGTCCATTCCTTTACTGAAATCTGGTGTCTAAGGTGTTTTGGGATGTCAAGGTGGATTATCCCCAACACTTTGCCAAATTTATTATTTTGTGAACAATGTCATTGGTATTAGTTAGTCATTCTATGAACAGTTATATCAATATCAGTGAGTCATTTTACAAACAATTCCATTGGTATCAGTGAGTCATTATGTGAATAGTACCATCGGTGTTGGTGAGTCATTTTTTGAATAGTGCCATCGGTTTCGGTGAGTCATATTGTGAACAGTGCCATCGATATCGATGAGTCATTTTGTGAACAGTGCCATCAGTATTGGTGAGTCATATAGTGAACAGTGTCATCAGTATCGGTGATTCATTTTGTGAACAGTTTCATCGGTATCAGTGAGTCATTTTGTGAATAGTGTCACCGGTATCAGTGAGTTATTTTGTGAACAGTTCCATTAGTATCGGTGAGTTAGATGTGAACAGTGTCATTAGTGAGACATATGTGAACAGTTCTATCAGTATCAGTGAGTTATTTTTGTGAATAGTTCCATCGATATCAGTGAGTTATTCTGTGAACAATGTTTATAGCATCGGTAGGTGTACAGTGTTTACAGCTTCTTACAGTTTTACCCCTTTGACGTTTTCTTTGATGTAAAATGAATTCAAGGCCTTGTTTTAATGGATTTTAGGTCGATTCAAATCCCATAACTCATATATTAATTTTCCTAAGGCTTGGGATGCCTTTACTTGGTCAAACCATGTGGTTTAATACGATCCTCTTTTAATGGAAAATCTAGTGTATCTTAAATCACTGCTCCGTAAATCATCTAAAGGGATGAGATATCTTCTTCCCATATTCTACCTTCTTGTTCCCTAGTGCGAGATTATCAAAACTTTCCTTCTTCCCATATGAGCATTGGGATCAAACCTTAATCCTTGGATCGTTTCCCCTTAAATTTTCTTCCTACTGTATGCACACCCCTATTTTTGTACAAACAACAAGTGTTAATCTGTCATCAATAGAAGGTATGATCTACCTTTATTCTTGTGTTTTCTTTGATCCTTTTTCCCATGTTTTTTCCTTTATATGTTATGGCATGTAATCTAAATGCTTATAATGGAGTTTTCTTGGGTGTCAGTTGGTGCGGTCTTGCTGCGGAATCCTCAGGTGGATGCAGTTATCACGGGGGAGGAGATTGTAATATGTTATGTGGATCATTCTTGTATAAATAATGTCAAGAACCTTTTGAGGTAGGAGATTCATTTCTTCTCTATTCTTTTACATGAAATCTTAGAGTTGACATGATTTATCCATAGATAAAAATGGAAGTGACATAATAAATATTTGAACCAGATAAATCAATTGGAATCGATCGTATGTTATTGCCTATGGTTTTCTAGATAGTGTGATATCTATGCTTACCTTTTTTAGCATGTCATTCTTGATGGAAATTGGTAAAGAACATAAAATGGGATTAATTTTAATTATTTTTCAAAGATAAATAGGCATGTAAATGAATTTGGTTGTTGTTGTTGTAATTTGATGTTAATCAAATTGGTATATTCAGAATATATAAATTTGTGATAGCTATGATAACTTTCTGTTTAGGTTTCCCATAGTTGGAACATAATATTAATTAACTAGTTACCTAAAGATAGATTAAAGAACTGGTTGTTTGATAAAATGTAATTCCTCATAGGGTTTTGAGTTACCCTCTTTCTTGTAAAGGCCAAGAGTTGTATTCTTGGAGTTGTGAGAGCTCATTACGTGTGAAGGAATAATGCCTTATTTAAGGGTTAAGAGTCATGTTGATATGATGTTTGTTTCTTGGTTCTTGTGTTGTGATATGAGACTCGATGGTTGTTTTGATATGTGTGGGTGGGTATGCCCAATGGTTGTGGTAGTAGTTGACACCTAGGGCGGAGAAATGCATCGGTTTATGCATACGGGTCTCAGAGAGGACACCAGAGATGATGAAACGGGTTGGATTTGAATGATTGGATGTTTTCTGAATCTTGTTGGTTGTTTATATACATTACATTTCCCACTTCTCAAGGAAGCTTTTCTTTCTTACCCTCCTTCCAAAAGAGGCGAAGACGGATAGGGTATGCCACGTGCTTTCTGTGTTTAGCTTCTCAAGGGAGGATGGGTCTATGATCTTGTAATAGGTGGAAAAGACTTGATGGGTAGTTCAAATACCCACCATGTTAATCCCCCCTATGTTTAGTATATTAGATTTTTTTAGAATGCTTGGGAATATGGTAAAGTAATAATTCTATTAATAAATGATTGAATAAATGATGTTAACCCATGGGGTTTGAGCTTGCTGGGATGAACTGATGAGGTAATATTTCTAAGAAGCTGTGGACTTGGTTTGGTTATGCCTAGAGGGGATGAAACATTGGTGTGATGCTAATGAAAAATAATGTGGAATTGTTTATGGTTAATTAATGTTTAAATAATTTATTACTGTAAAGTAGAACTGATAAAAAGGATTAAAGTAATATAATATATATCTTTAAATGGTTGTGTACTTATAGGATACCTAGTCTTATCAGTAGCAGTCAGGAGTCCAAGAAACATTTTATGTAGTTGAGTCTAAGACTAGGTTATTCCCATAGTGTGGTTGTAAGATATAGTATATTCTATAATTTTTTCTTTTATATACTCTACTCCACCCCGTCAGATAGAGAAACTGACACCCCAAGGATTCTAAGCCCTGGGGGGTGTTTTCCACAACATTCTGGTGGGAGGATGGATGGCTGATTACCCTCTTTGGCACCGCTCTCCTATCTTGGTAGTTTCTTGTGCTGGTAGGCACAACAGGTAGTTTTCCCCATATATGTGTGTAGAGGGATGTAATGGCTTGTGGTTATTCACACAGATATATTTTGGACATAGTTTTCTATGGACTATTATAGTTTCAATGAGTATAGGCTATGATGGCATGGGGATCATTACTCGGTGTATGGGCTATAATGGCTTGAAGTATAATTCCCTACGTATGATACATGTTAGGAGAGCTATGGTGGATCCCAGAAACTACTTGGTTACTTTGGTTACATGGATGTGGTGGTTGTGTTGCACGAGGTACATATTGTGGTGCTTTACCCAGGTGTCTGTGGGCAAGATTTTTTGGAGATAGATGCTTAGGACATGTGGCGTTGGGGCAAAGTGGTAAACCAGTGGGGAAGTGGTAGTGGGGTACCCTTGATATTATTTATTATGTTATATAATCTTGTATATGATACTTGGTGAGATTATCCATGGTGAGGTTGGGAACTTAGTATACCTGTTTAGGTGATGAGTTAGTTTCACTTGTTGTTCACTATTCTTTAGCATGATTTCCTTACTTTTTCACAAGAGGCTCTAGGGAGGATACTAATAAGTATACTGTTATACTCACCCTACATATATATCTACTATTTTTAGGTCACTTGAAGTATGTTGGAGATCCGGCTATTTACCACTAGCTTGGGGTTGTAGGAGCTGTTCAAACTTTGTGGTTGCTTCCATTTTTAATTTCTTTTGGTACTTGATGTTTTTTGTTTTAGTTGTAGTATTTTTTCATGACATTACATATGTGTATTTGGGTTTTCTTTTATATTTCAGTATAAGTTGGAGTTGGTTGGTGTTTATCTTATCTCTCTCTTTCGCATGTGTTCTCTTATAGGGTAATGCCTCCCATTTATGTGTTTACTATACCCTCGGTGCTAGTCACCCACCAAGGGCCTACTAGAGGTGGGATATAGGGGTCACTATCTCCCTTCTCACATTACCAGACCAGGATGGGTACACCTTTTGGGGAGGGTTTCGTGACACCAAATATAATAAATAAGATAAAAAAGATGAGGGTGGCACCACAATATAAGTGATGGGAAGATACAATCAAGAATAAGATAGATATTACCTATGTATTACATTAATCAAGAAGAGAATATTTCATGGGATCTACTTTATGACCTAATGTAATATGCATATAACTTTATCAATTTACTATAAACCACCTACCACTATATTCTGAGTACAATATCCACAATCCATCTTACTAACCCACACTAGCCTCATCAAAAATGGCACCCCCTCCTAGCCCTTATTCCTTGTATGACTAGTGGGACACTAATAGTGTGTGAAAAAACTATTATAATATAAATATAAATTTCCCAATTGGAACCTCAGTTCTCATGACCAAAAGAAAAATAGAGGTAGGTGAATATGAAATACCAATCAACACAAAAGGAATAAGAAATAACTCTACCTCACCCCCCATCACTCTGCCATAGAACATGCCCCTTAACACATTATTCATCCATGGAATAAATATAGAATACCCCTAAAAAGAGATAAAAAATGTATCACATAGTGATAAAAACGCACATAATGGGGAAAATGCTGAAGTGAAATCAAGAGGGTATCACTAAAATTAAACTACACACTTTATAAAGTATCAACCAGGTCTTTACCATGAGAATATAGATTATAATACCAAGAATTTTCTATTTCATCACTTTAACATACTTTAGAAATAAATTGAAACCAAACAGAACATTTACATTTAAATTCCACCATTTAAAACATGGGGTTTCCCCTTTAAAATCAAAAATAATTCCAAGGGGCTTTTATTTCCATTACACACATGTTAAATATCCATTAAGGTATTTTCACAAGGGGTTTAGGAACATTATAATTTCAATAAACATTTAAAATTCATCAAAGAACCCATTCTAAATAATTTCAATGTCAACACCTCATTATAAAACAAATGTATCTTTAAAATATAGTTTTTAATTTTTTTTAAAACCAAAATAAAATCATAATCTAAAACACACCATTAAAAAAGTTTCAGAAATCTTTATAAGCATTTCACAAATTTTTGGCATATGAAAAAATTGAATTTAAAAAGTGAAAAAATGAAATTCACATGAGAAACCCTTTATGACAAGATCAAACTTCATAGAAACGATTTAGAAACACCACATGGATATAACATATATTTATTTAAAAACATCAACCACACTTTGAATTCCAAAATGAAATAATTATGTAGAAACACATACTTAGAATAAGAAGAAATCAAGACGAAACATGTTGCCTTTGAGGGAGAGAACCTAAAAAAATATAGTGATTTCATCTATAGATATTAGACATAAAACCCCCAATATTAGCTTTACCCTGAACCCTAAATCGGTTAACAAGACCCTAAGGGTGTGAGGAAGAAACCAAAAAAAGAGAAAATAAGTAGAAATTAATATAGAGGAAAAATAGAGAATATTTACCTTGAAACCCACTTATAAACATAGAATATGGATAAGATCTAAGAGGGGTGAACGTTAGATCTCCTCCTTAGGTTCATAAGAGTCGGCTGAGTTATGTGGGAGAATAGAGGGGAGAATCCCTATTTAATTCGATATTGGTAAAATTAGAAAACTAGAAGACTTAAAAACCTAATCATACTGCATTGTTTGGCCACAATGTTTTCCAAACCATGCACCAACCATGTGGGTGTACCCCTATACACACAAAAAATTCAAATGGGTTGTTTGGAAACTCTAAATGGTTCAAAAAATATTGAAAATACCATGAAAAAAATACATTGTCTCCATGATAGCACCCTTTATGTGGGAGTAACATGATTACTACTAATCTTATGTGTGAAACACCTTAAAAACCTATAAAACTAAAAATTTACAACTCAAAAGTTACTAGGACTTAATATAACCCAAGATAACATTAAATAATACAAAATAATTAACTATAGTGACATGTGTGTGTCACAATACTCCCCACCATGTCACTTTATTCCCCCCAGATAGTCCTTGGTCGAAAGATAAAAGGTGACCAGTAACTAAAGATCTGGAGAATACCAAACCAAGAAGAACTATTCAACACAATATGACCTCAAAACCAAACATCCAAGATCCTAAAAAATATTAAACCATTCATCCACAAAAGGGATCGGGGCCCATGGGAGTTATCATATCTCATTAGGAAGGGGAGGTAAATGTTGGATCATGGAGCAAAGGTTGGGCACACATACAGAGAAGGAAACATTCTGGTTGATGCTTTACCTAGTAAAGCTGGTCCTAATGAAAGTTTCATATTATTTTATAGTATGGGCTCTATTCATAATGATTTTAGTCTCATTGTTAAGGGAGACTTCCTGGGCCTACACTATTTTTGACCTCCATGATTTTTAACCCCTTCCCTTTATAATAATAAAAATTCTAAATTTCATTCAATCAGTCATCCACAAATATTACCAAATTTATCAAAGTCCAACCAAACAAAAAACCTCAAACTAAAATTCATGAGGATAAAATGTTACATAACTTAGTCCCCCACACTTTATAATTTATCTAAAATGGTGGAACCAAATGGATCTACTAAGAGATGCATCCCCAAAGGAACCAAGAAACCATGAGAGAAACTCATCCTAAAAACACCAAAACATCCAGCCCAAAGGAGAAAGGAAAAACCAGAAGAAACCTAAAATAATGACATGAAATTTAACCCTAATCCATAGCACACAAGGATAACCTAGGGTCACAAACCCAATCATCATTTCACATTGAATCCATAGTAGTCCAATAAAAACACCATCTAGTGCATAATCTCAATAAGTGAATCACCCACCCGAGTTATCAAATCATGCATCAAAGGCCCTTACTCAGGTCCAACCAATGAGAATATAAAATTCTATATATAACCAACCAGAACAAACCAAAATACTCAAAATAGATTCACCCAATAATAAATCACAATAAAATTAACTCTCACAATCATCCACAAAAGAATAAGGAATTCTAGAAATAAAGATATTCAAATACGTCCACAAAAAACATTTCAGGAAAAACCATATAATAGATTCCAAAAGTAATATACTATAGGATCTCAAAACCCAACTTTATCTATAACCTTAAAATGAAAGGTCCCCAAAAAACACATCTCAAAAAAAGATAAAACTCACACCCTTTTTTGAAAACCCATCTAACAAAACTTATGGATATAACATAGAAAACAACAATGGAAGAAATTTATAGGATATTTAGGAAATGTGTGATTATAAATCCTTAGAGACCAAAATTGGAAGCTCATGAGATGTATCTTATCCCAATGATAAGGAACCTTTGCATTTAATTTCAATTCATCTTTTTGCTGATCCACACCCATCGAGTTACCTTCATTCCCATCATATGGAACCAAGGCATCACCTAATATTGGTATCCTAGACTAGTTAGTTTCAACCTAAATAGTCTCCTTGATAACCTCCTAAAATGATGTTAGACCAAAAAAGCATATAAGTACCCAAATCTAGGTAAATATCACCTCTGAAGAAATGAAATTTCTCAAAATTATCAATGACCAACCCCATAGAGAATATGAAGAACTCTAAGAAGTGATATATGTACCCCTTTATATATCACTCACCCTGATGAAGGCTCACATGATCGAGATATCTCTCCACTTTCATAACCTTGGGAAAAAACCCATTGGATATACACCGTCATGAAAAAATCCCAAGAAAAACTTCATGCAATTGAGAAGGTATCATAGAATCCCACCATAATCATCTAAATCCAACAAAAAGGCTCACCATTACTCTTACCTATGAAAATTTATCTATTTTGAGATATTTTAGTATCACCTCAATCCTTTCCAAGCACCTTGAAATTTACATAAAACCAAAATCACCATAAAAATGTGGATGTTGATTCAAGAATTTTATTAAGGGGGCTGTGAGTACAGAAAGTTATAATTCCACCACACTACTCAAAGACTGTGTAGATTCTTGAACTAAAGTAACTTCTTTCAAGTAATGAGAGGATTAACCAAGAGAGTAATACTTAAAGACAATTCTTCTAATTCCACTTTTTACAATTTTAGGAGGCATACTATAAACAATAAAATACATGAACACCATTAATTCAGGCCTCAAAACTCAAACCAAATTATCCTATCATAAAATAGGTATCAAATATAAAAACAAAAAGTCACCAAGGAAAGGCACATAAATTTCACACCAAGAAAATAAATTTTTCATTATAAAATCACCAAATTCCACCAATGAATTTTGAAAACACACTCCACCAAGGAATATTATTAAATAAACTATCTAACACCACTTTTTAAAAACAATACAACCATGGTGGATTACACATATCTAAAAAACATATTATAAAACTCCCATTTACCAAGATCCAAAATTCTCAATATAAACCACTTTTTAAAACCAAATCACTTTAAAATTTTCATTTTAAAATAAATCAACTTTGGGAACACATTCATGGAATAAATTTTGTAAATCCCAATTTCATATTTAAACATCTTTTTCAAACATCATGATGGAAACAACCACTTTATAAAAATTTCATTAAAACCAAGGGAATTTCTTTTTCCCTCCAATCTATGAAAACAAAAAATAATAATTTCACAAATATATCCCATTTTTGCAAAAAAATATTTAAAAACAAGAATAATTAAAGAATTACACAACTTCCGAATAGATTCCATCAGGAACTCATCCAAATATAATCAAAACCCTCTATAATTCATTTCCAAAATGTGATAATCACTTAAGAAGAAATTTGGAAATTAGAGGGGCCAAAATAACCCTACCAAGGAAGTAAAATGGATATTAATAGTTTTTCTACATAGTTTAGGAAACTATGAACCAACCATACCACATGATCTATGAATATGATAGGCCCAAACCTCATGGATACTGTATAGTTAGCTAGACCATGCGAGAAAACTATGCTTCCCAAGTTATCCTCTATTTTCACCCTGAACCCCAAGAGTGACCCCTAAAATCACTTACCTACTCAAAGGAGATAAAAAACCATCATTACACGTAAAAATATATCATAAATAGCTAAAAATAAACTGAAATTCTAAATTCAAAACACAACCTTCCTTAATAGCTTTAGGCTTGGGATAAAAAAGATCTAGATAGACTCTCCCCACCCTTACCTTTAGAGACATGGAAACCTTAATATCCTTTCTTCCAGGAAATACCCAAATTAAAATATGGGTTCTCAAGAAACATAGTCTCCCACTAAAGAACCTAGGCACTAATTCCACATTATAAAAAACCAACCTAGGTTTATATCTACTTAGAACATGACTTGGATCACCCCAAGGCCTGAAAGTCATTCCTAGTCACCATGAGATGGAAACTAGTGCATGGGATTCATAAGAAACACCTTTAAGAATTATTTCACCCTAAAATTAAAGATACAATATATTAAAACATTTCACAAGGTTTGGTATGAACCAACCTTACATTGGATGCCCATGTAGTATCAAGCAAGTATAAACGAAAATAAACATGCATATCAAATGGATCACAGCCAATAACACTGATTTAACCCATTTTTATTAACATAATGCATTATCTATAAAGGAAACAATTGATAATGGCATAACTAGATATAACAAAATTACGAAAAACATCTGTAAGAATGGTTTTATTATTTTATACACTAATAACTAAAAATAAAACAAATTGATCCTAGACTAAAGCCCACTCTATGAAACCTCAAGTTTCCCACCACCTCTCAACTCTCCCAACATCATCCACAAGAATGTAACTCGATTACTACTAAAACCCGATGCTTATAATATATAGACATGATATAAAAAACCCAGTACATCACCACCCATTTAATATATTTGATTCATTTCATAAGGAAATTCATAAATGGTTGTTTGGAAATATAATTAGAAAGTATGATTTTCTAACATAAACATGTGAAAACCCAATATCAAGTCCATAAACTCTTTGTAAAACCTTTCACTTTGTTTTATTAAAATAAAAATAAAGACTTTCAAAATGTTTCACTGGCCTAATTATCCTTAAATCTAAAAAAACCATTTTTAAATCCACTATAAAGACAAAACATAAGAGTATTTAAATTCAAAAATATTTTTCAAAATATTTCAAAACCATTTAAAATTAAATGAACCAAACACAATCGTTCAATCATACACAAGGTGAGAACTACAATCCCAAAGATAAAAAAAATAATATAAACAAGATGAGGGTGCCACCAAAATATAATCAAGGTGAATATACAATCAATCATAAGATATATATCCACTATTTAATCCACTAATCAAGTAGAGAATTTTTCATGGGATAACCCTGGGACCTAACATACGACACATCTAAATTTATCAATTTTCAGTAGAACAATTATCCATATATGATGATCCTAACATCCAAAATTCATCTAATTATACCACACCAGCCTCATCACAAATTGAACACCCTACTATCCCTAGTGCCTGTCATGATTGGATGGAAACTAGTAGTGTATGAACTAACTAGTGTAACATAAATATAGATCTCCCATTTTTTTCTTAGTTTCCCAAGACCAATAGAA
The DNA here is from genome assembly GCA_963277665.1 of Viscum album. Lineage (NCBI taxonomy): Eukaryota > Viridiplantae > Streptophyta > Magnoliopsida > Santalales > Viscaceae > Viscum > Viscum album. The sequence continues at coordinate 1,052,112,027 of OY728131.1, read as the reverse complement.
AATTATATTTGTGTGAATAAGAGTGTAAAATTATTAGCTTTTTATGTTCTAAAAACCCCATTTTGGTTTTAATATATAATTTCTTTTTAGGTAAATTTAATAATTTTCAAGTTTATTTTTACCCTTACATGTCAAATAAGTCCTACGTAAATGTAAAAAGAATTATACCATTACATAGGATGGTTTTTGATAGTTTTGTAAGGGAAATCTTTATTTATATGAGTTTCCTAAGGTTAAACCATATTCTTTGTAAGGGAAAGGTGTATTTCAATCCATTGTGTAAAGGTATCTCCCTATTTCCATATAATTCATAAGGTTATGTTGGAAATTATATAGGTCATGTTAGGGTGTTTCCTAATTGTGTAAGGGTAAATTTAATTTCCTAAAGGATTTGTAAGGGTAAATAGGAGCTACACAAGGGTAGTTCCTATATCATGTAAGTGTATAACCTAAATCTAAGGGTTAAATAAGGGTAACCCAAGCTTTAAAAAGGATTCATTAGGCTAAATCCTTACCCTCACATGATAGCTAGGATATGTATAAGGGTAAAACCATGTTACCCTTGAAACCCTATTTTTGATTCTCCCCCCCCAACATGATCTTATAACATATTTTAGATGATTTTTAAATATTAAAATCAGAGAAATAAATTATTTAAACCATTAAAATTTTGTGACTCATATTATAGAATAATTTAAACACATATCAGTATAGAATCACATAAAAGAAAAATTAAATGATGAATTTAATTTTTGGGTTTTTATGTTGTGAATCTATATGAATATTTTTTTCTTAAAAACATCCAAACTTTTCTAGAATTCATTTTTTGGGTGATAGTTTTGAGTTTGAGTGGCCCATAAATTCCCTTATTCATGTTTGGTGAAATCTTATATGAAAAATATTAGTTCTTCATCCAGTTTCCAGGTGTGGAATAACATCACCCTCTATCCTCTATTCTTGGTTATTGTGTTTTAAAATGATAAAACCCAATTAATATTTATATAAAATAATTTCATAGTTGGTTTGTGAAATTAACTTACCAAATATTTTTGGGAAAAATCTAAATATTTATTTAAATGATTATAACCTATAATTATGGAAAATATTAATAAGAATTATTATTGTTTATCTCGAATTATATTGGAAATAGAAAATTTTTATCATATTTGGAATTATAATTCTCTCTATGAAATAAATGGTTAACATAATATTTGTATTAAATTGATAATTTGGAAACTATCTAGGAGATAGAATCTATTATCTCATGTGGTGTTCTTTTTATTTTGAAAATAAAATAGTAGAATCGGTTCTAGGAATCATTGGCAAGAAGTTTGAGCTGATGAAACATGGACATGGTTAAAGTAATGATTCCTTGATGAATCCAAACATTGAAATTAAAAACCTTAAAGTAGGAAGTTCTTTACCATGTAGAGGTTAGTTATATTATTGTTAGCATGATATGATGGTTTTTATGTGTTTTAGCCCATGTTTTGTATGTTCACATGTGTGTGTGTTTTGGATTTTTTTCACATTCATAATATGATATGTGTTCCTTGATATGACACCATTATTTCCCTGTGTCATATTTTGGTATATGATAGGTTGTTTTTGTTCTATACCCGGCACCAAAGTGATATATAGACATGTCATTGCTCAGTATCCCTAGAGGGTGATCGTGTTCAAACGTTTCTTGTGACATGATGGTAAGACTGAGATAGATGAAGGAACATGATGGTCTTAGGTGACCAGAACTAGGGAATGATGATCATATGTGATTGGACCCATGAGATGACAGTGGGGAATGATGTTCTATGTGAAATGAAATTTATGGTAGCAATGGGGCATGATGGTCTATATGAACTGACCTGAGAGATAGCGACAGAGTACGATAACCTATTTTGGTCTGACATAGAGGTTTATAGCCTATATAAAAATTGTGATGCTTTGAGGCTAGATCTTTCATTTATGATGAATCAATGATAGTTATGATATCTTCTGGTATGGAGTCAAAGCATTTACAACAGGGATTTTGGGGGATTGGTTAGTGCAAAAACACTAAGTATGATTTGTTACTTGTGTGAAAATTTATTTGTTATCATGCCACACACTCTTATGCATGTGAAATTGTCCTAAAGATGCATTGGTGGTGTCCTAATAGGTTTTATAACTCACACCCTACATAGAAATATAGATGCATGTGTAGATTTCATGTATATAGATCTAATAAAGGGAAAGGGGACTGTGGTAGATGGTTGATTCATAAAGCATGGATCTAGTGGTGAGATCATGACAGATTGTGATAGTTACCATAGTTTTATTTATTTACCTACCACACTTTTATACTATAGTTTGGCTTGCCACTTTGGGATTTACTTATTATTATATGACATGTATGTCATATATTATTCTTGAATGATTACTTTGATTGTTTATTATATTTTTTTATTGTTTATTATTTTTTCTTTGAAATGATACTGAGGGTATAGTCTCCCTACTAATGAAATTAGATCCTCACTACTTGTCTGTAGCCTCTTGCATATAGGGAGGCACAAATGTGGTCATGTGGAACATTGGTTCAGACATAGTGGTTCAGTTTAGGACATTATAACATGGTATCATAGGATAGTTTTTTTACTTTCCTTTTGGACTAACATGGGACATGGTATAAAGGAGATTTCTTTGTGGGATATAGGTAGGGGAGTTTTTATATGATCATCCAGCACATGTGTAACATAAATATGAGTTACTAAAGACAAGATGTCTGTTACTACTTTAATAATATTTTGGATGCATTCATGCATCATGATTAGGCATGTAGGTTCACATGATATATATATATATTTATGATGTATAATAGTTATTTAATTTAATGACCTAAATTTTTATATCTATTTATGATATAATTGTATTCTCTATTGTATGATATATCTTTTTTTCATGCTGTTATGATATATCTATGTAGGAATTAATTAATAGACCCTATTAATGTTTTTGTATTTGTATATATAAGATTTTGACTCACATAGAGAGATGGAGACATTGGTTTGTGCTAGGAGGGATATACCTTGGGTTGAGGGTATACTCCTATGAGAACCTTAATGTGATCCCATATATTGGATAAGATCACTCTTAAATTTTCTAAGTGTTTTATTCAATTCATATATGCCATCTAAAAGATGTTTGATGATACCACCAAATGAGGCAGCCCAGGATGCTTCGTGCCACCACCCATGGTGCGGGAGGATATACCCTAGCATAATATTGTTTCGGCATAAGTGATTCATGCTACAGATCCCATTCAATTAGCACTCTTTTAAATTTTTCCTTTCCAATGTGGAATCATTTAGAATACCATGACCAATAATTCTATGGATTTACAGATCTAGTATCCTTGTGTATTATAAGGTACTGGAGGCCTACAAGATGTAGAGGACTTGCTAAACATTATTGAGAGTATTTTTGAACTAGTAAAAAATATTAAAGAGGATTGACTGATCTTGGAAACCTTCATGTTCCAAGGACCCTAAAGTAGATAGTGTACTATCATAATTTAATATGGGAGACAATAGGGTTTTACTTGGGTGACCTTCAAGAATTTTTTTCTTGAGAATTACTTTCCTGAAATGATGATGTTGGACTGTGCCTCATAGTTCATGGAGTTACGCCAGGATTCTATGCCTTTCTCTACATATTTTTTTTAGATTATAAAGTTACTTCACTTTTCTTATTTTTTGGCTGGGAATGATATTTATAAAGCTTAAAAGTTTAAGATATTCCTCTGAACATATCTTATATGTCAAGTTATGGGATTTGATCTAAATACATAAACAAAGGTTCTTTGCAAGGCCCTGAAATTTGAGAAGGGGCTAGTAGAGGATAGGATAGAAGGTATAATTTTGTACTATATCATTTATATGAATAAGATTTCTATCACTAATAGAGGAGTTTCTTCTAGGGGTAGGAAGAGGAATCCATACTAGGAGCAGTAGGGTAGTAGGAAATAAGATATGAGGAGAGTCTCTTCAACACCTTCTTCTAGGGAAAGGGTTCCTTAGTGATACAACTATGGATAGTGGGGGAATAATCATACTTATTTCCTTACACTTGAGATCAAGTTCCATAAATGCAGCAAGACAATGCGTCTATAGTGTTTCTACTCAAAATCATCACAAATGAGGTTCCTTGGGGGTTTGAGATAGATGCAAGCATCGATCTATGGGTTAGGTTGGGTTCCCCATCAGCAGGACTAAACAATGATGACATAGGTGAGTCATGTTTATTAGGGATAAGGTCACAGATCTGAGGTAGATCATTTCCATATAGTAAATCTAACTCTACTGGATGGTGGTGAGGAACCATATACTTTACAAGGTATATTCTTGATCACATCTATCTTATCTACTACCTTGTTGGATACTGGTGCTTCACATTGCTTAATATCATCATAAATAGTTGTTAAACTTTACATAACACTGGATATGGAAATCTTTGTGACTTCATGATTCTAGAGATGGTGATCTTTGATGTGATTATTATCATAGAGTGGTTGTACAACATCTAAGATTACATCGATTTCTATTGAAGATGGGTGTCATTCGCTTTGCCTAATGGAGATAATTTCATGGTGACCAGAGAGTAGGAATTAGGAGCAGGTATAATTGATCCAAAATTGAGTCATATGAGGATGATAATAGCATAGATGGATTTCTTGGATCTTTTAGTAGGATCTGTGAAATCCCCCTTCAATTTTATGATAGTCATGGATCTCTATCAAGGTATCTTTCTAGAAAAAATTGTAGTAATTATTCCGAATAGAGGTGTTTAATTTGAGATAAATATCATTCTAGGTGTGGAAATCAATTTTATACCCCTTATCGTATGTATCTATCTATGATGAATGAGATAAAGGTACAGATTGATGAAGTGGAGTATAAGTACTTTATTAGGATGATTACTTCACCATGGGGTATACCTATGTTGTTTTCAAAGAAGTCAGTTGGTAGTATTCATCTCTGAATTGATTACAAAAAGTTGAACCATGTGGAAATGAATAAAGGATATCATTTTCCTAGGATTTATGGCTTTTTCAATCAGTTATGATGATCTTGGTAGTTATCTAAGATTGATCTTTGATTGGGCTATAAACAGATATGCATTCGAGATGAGGACACCTCATAGATATTATTTTGAAGTAGGTTTGGGTTATATGAGTACTTACTGATGATATTTGAATTAAATAATGCATCGGTTGTACTCATGGATCTCATGAACAAGATCTTCCACCCTTATCTAAACTTGTTGTTCATGGTGTTCATTGATAACATCCTCATCTACTCACCAACACTGGAGCAGCATGCCAAACATCTTGAGATAATCTGAAGTATTATTCAGACACATAAGATTTAGGTCAAGCTATCAAATTGTAACTTATGGATTTATGTGGTTATGTTCTTGGGGAATGTAGTTTCTAAGACTATCATATCCATGTACCTAAAGAAATTGGAGCCAGTGATGCCCTTGACACATCCCCAAAAAATGTTCTCGATCTAGAGATTTTTGGGATTATCAAGATATTACCAACATTATATACTGGACTTATCCAGATTATCCACACCTATGACAGTGATAAAAATTAAGGGAGTAAAGTTACAATGGTTTTACTATCTTGAATATCTATTTCTTCAACTAAATAGGAGGTTAAATGTACCTCCATTATTGATACTTCTTTAGCCTGCAGTTTGATATGTAGTATATTTTAATGCATTGAGTGTTGGTTTGGGAGAGGTACTAATGCATAGAGAGAAGGTAGTATCTCATGGGTTACAATATTTGTGACCCCATTGGTGTAACTACCCCCACTCATGAGATGTATTTGGTAGTTTTGGTTTATATTTTGAAGTTTTGGTGACACTATCTCTTCTATGAATGTTTTTTTGTCTATACTAACCACAAGAGCCTCAATTACATCTTCACAAAACAAGACCCAAAATTAAGGAAGAGTTTATGGGTGGATTATATAAATAAATTTGACTTTGAGATGGAATATGCACCTAGTAAAGGTAACGTCATATTATATTCTCATATCCATAAGGTTCATGTATCTCAAGCGATTGGTGAGTAGCCTTTTGAGGAGAAATAGATCCTGATAATATTATTGGATAAATAGAATGTGGAAACCTCTAAGGATCAAGGATCGATGACTTATTCCCCTTTTGAGATCTAATATTATCTTGTATATTGGGAGAAGGTTTCTCAAGATTCTCACCCAGAGTGCATTGTGATGTGGGAGGGGTTAGCAGGAGGTGGACCTATACCCGGGAGGAAAATAGATGATGATGATATGATCATGGTTCATGAGAGAGTAGTAGTAATTTCTTTTATTAGGGAAGATTTGATGAGATAATTCCATACCTCTAGATGGGTGGTATATCCAAGTGTGAAAAGTATGTACCATGACATTAGACAATATTTATTGTGGTTATAGATGAAGAGGGACATCACTGGGTTTTTTTCTCGATGCCTTACATTCTAAAAGGTAAAGATCAAGAACTAAAATCCTAGTGGTTTTCTATAACCACTTACAGTGCCCATGTGGAAGTGGGAGTATGTCATGGTAGAATTTTTGATGGGTTTAACCAAGACACCAAGAATTTATGACATTTTATGGGTTATTGTTGATTGTCTGATGAAGGTTTATCACTTATTACCAATATGAGAGAATCACTCAGTGGATGAGATAGGTAAGTTGTATGTTTATGAGATGGTACACATTCATGGAGTTACCTTGATCATTTTTTTAATAAGGATTCACATTTAAAATTGTGTTTTTAGTAGGTCTTGTGGAAATCCATAGGAACTCAACTGAGATTGAGCATAATATACCATCCTTGTATAGACAAATAGTTAGAGAAAATGATTCACATATTATAGGATATACTTTGAGATTTTTTTCTAGACTTTAGAGGAAATTGGGATGATAACCTATCCTTGGTGGAGTTATCTTAAAAAAATGTGTGAAATCTATATAGATGGAACCTTTTGAGGATCTCTATAGACTGTCATTACCCTCACTACTATGTTCACATGAGGAGGGTGAGGTAGAAGTAGTTAGGCCTTCTATGGTATAAGATACATTAGAGAGGGTGAAGTTGATCAAGAAGTTGTTGGAGACCGCTTATAGCCGACAGTGATCATATGTACACTAGAGGAGATGACCTTTGGAGTTTTTCATTAGTGACATGGTTTTCTTATGAGGGTCACCTTAGTTGGGGCATTGTCATTTTCTAAGGCAAGGGAAAATGTCATTATGGTTTCTTAAACACTTTGAGATCATCAAATGGGTTAGGATAGTGGCATATCGTATAGAACTTCCTCCAATTTATCGATGTTTATGAGTTGTGTTCCACATTTCACATCCTCATAGGTACATGAAAAATAATGTTACAAACTTTGAGGAAACTGATTTGGATCTAGATTCATATTATGATGAGATCCTGATGTGGATAATTGATCAGAGCAACAAATTCCTTTGAAGAAATTTGGTGCCACTTGTTTAGATCGTCTTGCAGCATGGACGGATCTAAGAGGAGATGTGATAATGAGAGTCTTTTGTTCGAGCTCAGTGGCCTGAGTTGTTTGAGAAAGACTACTAAATATACTTACTAAGGAAAAAAATTCATTAGAGGGTGTAATTATAAAATTTTTAGTTTTTTTATATTCTAAAACCCACATTATTTTTAATCTGTATGTTATTTTTGTTTAAATTTAATAATTTTTAAGTTTTCTTTACACTTACATGTGGAGTAGGGCCCACGTAATGGTAAAAATTATTATACCCTTTTATAGGTTGGTTTTGGGAGTTACATAATTGAAACTTCTTAATTATACGAGTTAAATAAGGGTAAATTAACTATTTCATAAGGGTAAGGGAAACTTCCAGCTACTACGTAAAGGTGTATCTTTGTTTTCATATGTTGTGTAAGGGTATTTTGGAAAGTATATAGGTTGTATAAGGGTATTTTTCATGCTACATAAGGGTAAATTTAGTTTATTAAAGGATGTGTAAGGGTAAAAAAGATCTATGTAAGGGTAGTTCCTATGCCACATAAGGGTAACACATAAATTCTAAGGGTCACATAAGGGTAACCTAGAGTTTACATAGGGAAAATAAGGGTAAATAATTACCCTCACATGATGGCTAGGAGCTATGTGAGGGTAAAACCATATTACCCTTATGTAACACTCTTTTTTGGGAAAATATATTTTAAAAATATGTTTTCACTTATTCTCCCCTGGCATGATCCTATAACATTTTTTTGATAATTTTAAAATCCTAAAATTATGGAAATAAATTATTTGAATAATTTAAAGTTTGTGACTCATATTTTGGAAGAATTTTAATAAAATGTAATTAATAATCACTTAATAGAAAAATTAAATGATGAATTTAATTTTTGGGTTTTAATGTTGTGAATCAGTACACATATTTATTTCTTAAAAATATACAAACTTCACTACCCTTTGTTTTTTGGGTGATATTTTTTTGTACGAACAACCCGTGAGTTCCCTTGATCAAGTTTTGTGAAACCTTTTATGAAAAATACAATTTTTTATCTCATTTCATGGTGTGTTATAACCTCACCCTCTCTCCTCTATTCTTGGGTGTTGTGTTTTCAAAAGGTAAAACCCTGGTAAGAAATAATTTCATCGTCAGTTTATGAAATTAGCTTTCTGAATCCTTCTTGAAAAAATGATAATATTTTTCATAAAATTATAGTAACCAAGAATTATTGAAAAGAATAATAATAATAATAATTCTTTTTTATCTCTGGTTATTTTGGAGTGAGAAAATGATTATCATATGTGTAATTATAATTTTCTATAAGGAAGAAATTGTAACACATGATTTTTATTTAATCGATAATTTTAGAATTATCTAGGATAGAGGAATATATTATCACATGTGGTGTTTTATTTAAAATAATAGAATTAATTCTAGGAATACTTGGTGAGTGGTTTGAGATAATGAGAACATATATGTGGTTTGAGTGATTATTTATTGATGAAACTTGATGTTGGTATTCAAAACATTGAGGTAGGAAGTTCATTACCATATAGAGAACATTTATATGATTATTATCATGATATGATGATGTTTATCGATGGTCTTTAGACTATGTTGATTTTGTTCACATGTGTGCATGTTTTGGATTTTTTTCATACTCATTATATGTTATATGTTCCTTGATATGATACTGTTATTTCCTTATGTTATATTTTGGTATATATTATGTTTCTATTGCTGATATAAGCATGGTAAAAAAGTGAGGAGTGGACCCATAATGTCCTGATCTCCCTAGAGGAGGAGAGTCTTCTGGAATTGAATATGACTTGACGATAAGACTGGGATAGATAACATGGCATGATGGCCTTGTGTGGCCTAAACAAGGGGCATGTTGATCATATGTGATCAGACCTATGAGAAAATAGTGGCTAATGATGGTTTATGTGACCTAACCAATGTAGCAGTAATAGAGCATGATGGTCTATGTGACCTAAATTGAGGGATAGTGACATGGTATGATGGCCTATTGTGGTATGACCTAAAGGCTTTGGGCCTATATGGTTATTGAGTAGCTTTGAAGATATATTTTTTGTCTGTAACTTATCCATGACCATTCTGATATCTTATGGAAATGAGTTGAAGTTGGTATAACTAGGGTTTATTGCAACTTGGTTAGCACACAGATTCTTGGCATGATTTCTTTACATATGTGTTCATTTATTTATTATCTTGTTATACACTCTTATACATGTTTACTCATGTTAAAAATCTATTGGTGGTTCCCTACTAGGTTTTATTACTCACACCTTGCATGAGAATCTTGATGCGTGTATTGATTTCATGGATAGACATCCAAGAAAGGGAAAAGGGCCAGTGGTAGATTGTTGATCCATGAGGCATAGATCTAGAGAAGGGACCGTGATATTTTCTATGGGTTACCATAGATTTATTTATTTATTTACCTGCTTAACTTTTATACTATATTTTGGACTTCCACATTGGGATCCACTTATTATTTTATGAAATATATGTCATCTATTAGTTTTTCTTGATTACTTTGATAATTTATTATGTTGTTTATTATTATTTTTCTACGACATAATATTGAAGGTATAGTATCACCAATAATGAACATAGATCATTTCTACAATTCATAAACCTCCTACATATAAGAAGTCATGCATGATGTCATGTGGAACTCTGATTTAGACTCAGTGGATTGGATCGGGGCATTACAAAGAAATACAAGATCATAACATAAGGAATAAGTAATAAATCTCCCTCACCTCTATTAGCCTCACATAAAAAACCTCCATTTATACATCATACATCCTTGGAATAAATATATAACGTCCCTAAAAACAAAGAAACAAGTATCACATAGTGATAAACAACCCAAAAATGGGAAACAAATTTCAAGTTGCAATCAATAGGGTCTCACAAAAATTAAACAAAACAATTTATAAAGTTCCAATCGGGGATTTACTATAAAAATTCATCTTATAATGATGATCCATTTCCATTTTATAAAATTCCACTTTAACATCCTTTATAAATATATTGAAACTGCACACACCATTTACATTTCAGAGCTACCCTCTAAAACATGGGTTTTCCCATTTGAAATCAAAAACTATAATAAGGGAATTGGATTTCCATCAAGAAAATTTTACAGAGACATTAATTTGTTTTCAAAAGGGATATTTCAATACTGTCATTTCAATAAACACTTGAAATTTATCAAATAAACCCTTTTTAAATCATTTTAAGGTCAAAACCTCATTATAAAACAATTGTCTCTTTAAAACATATTTTTCACTCTTTGAAAACCAAAATAGGATCAAAATCTAACAAAAATCATTAAAACTATTATAAAAGGCCTCATACACAGTTAATAAATGCTTAGAACAAGAAAAAATTCCATTTCAAAAGTTTAAAAATGAAATTCACATTATAAACCCTTTATTCCAGGATCAAACTCCATATAAATAATTTAGAAACATAGCATTGATAACACATATATTCATAATTTCAGGAAAATGGTATTTATAAAGCTCAAGAACAACTTGAATTCCCTAATAAAATAATTTCATAGAAACACCTACTTGGAAGAAGTGGAAACCAAGATGAAATGTTTCACCAATGATGGAGAGCACCTAAACAAAGATGGAGATGGTGTCTATAGATCCTGGACACAAAAATCCCCCACATTAGGTCAGCCCTAAATTCTAAATCAGTCAATGACTCCCCAAGGGTTTGTGGGAGATACTAAAACCAAGAGAAAACATAAGTGAAGGAACAAATAGGAGAAATAAAGGATATTTACCTTAAAAACCACTATAAAAAACATAATAAGATACAAGATCTAAGAGGGATGAATTTCAGAGCTCTTTCTTGGGGTCCTAAGAATTGACCACATCATATAGTTGAATTTATGAGATAGTCACACACAATCCATTTTTTTATTTTTATAAGAAATCGCTTTTTGGTAAAGTAAGAACCATAAAAAACCTCCACAAACCACCCACACAAACCCCACTTATACAATCAATATACAACGTACTAAATTCACAATTCAAAATCGAACTTCACACCTGAACCAAGTACCTCCACTACCACATTCCATCCAACCAACGACCTGAAGTCCTTAAATTTTTTATTTTAAACAAATCCCCATTTTAAGGGAAGAAGGGGGGAACCTTAACAGACATCATCAAAAAAGGATATATCACAACCTAAAGGTCAAGAAAGACAAACAAAACTGAAACCATGGAGCTACCCCTCCCCAGAAATTGAACATGAATAAACAATCCATCGTTGCAAGGCTGAACGTCTAGCAAGTGTCTTGTGTCAAAGCACTTGCCCGATCTGATGGCTGATGCCATGCCCTCTCAAACATCTGAATCTGAAAAGCACTACAATGATGAATGACAGCTCTAGAACCTCCTCTGGAGCCTGATCCACGTGGTTGAGTCTGGGTGAATCACCATACCAACAGACCTCACAGAAGAAACCTTTCCACCATTCTAAAATAACATCTCCATAACACCTAAATAAGTGACCATCCTGGAAAAGACACACTGCCCTCCACATTACACCCCCTCAAGCAAAGTCACATAAGCCTAGAAGACAAACCAAAAGGCACAAGTTCAAGCCATCATCACCTAGGATTGGGTGGCCTAAACCCGCACCAAGGGAAAGCCACTAATGAGAGAGTCTGGGTCGTCCTGAAATAGAAACACCACTCTAGGAATGAATCAGCTCCAATAAGAACCTAAGAACACCCTCACGAGGTTCATAAACCTCACAGCAACATGTTAGAGGGAATGCACAAAGAAGAACCAATGAGGTTGAACCAGGATAACCAAATCGAAATCCACTGACTGAGTTGAAACAAATCACGCAATACCAGATACACCCAGTTGAAGAAAATCACGCATACCAAATAAAATCTGAAGAAAAACACATATCAAATAAAACCTGAATAAATCACAAAAGCTGTAACCAAGAAACACCTCCCCCTCTGAATCATTGCAAAATAGGGGTCGATCCACACCTGAACCCACTAGAGACACGTATGGAATCATCAGAAGCCGAGAATCCAAGGCCGCATTGTCGAGGCTGGAAGAGTTGAGCTCACCGAACCATGGATCCACATCGAGCCTCACAGAAAGCCGAGAATCCAAGGCCAAACTGATGAAGCTGGAAGCTCATTGAAACGTGGAGATGCACCAAAATGTCGACGGTAGGGGTGAGCCACGCTGGTCCGAGCTCCAACATGCCGCCGGGAAACGTTGATGTCGACCATGAATGGAACCACGACGACTCCATGTCGATTCGGGACCAGATGCATCAACCACAAACTGAATTAGGCTGGAGGGGGAAGGGGAGATTGCAACCGGAGGAAAACCCTAGTCGTTGAGGGTTGGGAGAGGACGCCTCTCAGAGGCTCTTTTCCTGAACCACTACCACATTACAAGAAAACCACAAAATTCAAAATTTAAATTTAAATTCATCATCTCCCATGATTCATGCATCTCCCTCGATACCCACACCCATCACAACGACCACCCTATCCTCCGATATTCACCATCATGAGAGAATCAATATTTAATTTTAAAGGGGTAAAATTAAAATTCCAAAAAACATAAAATCCTAGGAAGACCCCATGGTTTGGTTGTCCAGTTTTACAAAACATGTGCTAATTTCATTGGATTACCTCTACATGAAAAACAAGATGCATGGTTCACTAGTAAACTCTGCATGTTTTGAAAAACTATGTGGAGGTTGGGAAAACTGCATTGTTTTGATGATAGAACCCTCCACATGGGCACCACATGATTACTACAAATTATGTTTGTAAATAGTGAAACGCCTGTAAAACTTCTAAAACTACAAATTTACAACCTTGAATTCCCCAAGACTTAAGGTGACCCAATGTAACATAAAATAATAAAAAATAACTATCTATACTGACATGTGGGTTTCATAAGGGTTGGTAGGATTCCTTTTGTGTCCACTATAAGATCTATCATATATGTCATGTTATGTACTTTACTATATGTCTCGTATTCTCTAATCATGACAAGTATAGACTAATATAATCTTGGTGATAGTTCTAGGATTATTTTGAATAACATCCTTAATTTCTTCAGAATAAGGAGGGATATGTTCTAAATATTTATAGGTGAGTATAACATCATTATAAGGGGTTACACTAATGTTAATTTCCAAACTAATAGAAATTATATGAGATCTCAACCGGGTTTTAATTTCAAAACTAATAGAAATGATTTGATATCTCAATATGGTTTCATATTTTTCCTCAATGGTTATAACTCTAATTTTTTTGATTATTTAATAAATTTGTTTATGGATTTAGTTCTTTAATTGAATTTTTGATTACATGGATTGTAGTTAAATTTTTATTACTTAATTATGAAATGTTTCTTTGGATGTTAAATATTTTTTAGCTATTATATAATTTTATTAGTTGAATAATTAATTTGAACCATTTCAAAATTTATGTGTATAATCCTTGTGTATGTATCATGATAATATTTTATGTACCATTCCAATTTTATCATATGTATCTTATTTTTATCATTCCAATTAATTCATTGGAATTGATGTAGAGATATTTATATAGAGTTATGGTCTTGAATTATTAATTCAAGTATAAATTCATTACCAAATAATTGATTGATTAATTATAAGGATATTTTGAAGGTTTAATGTGGGTATTATTAACATGATAATAACTAGGTTTTTGGAGAATTAATTCATGGAATTATTTATGAGTTTTGGTATTGACATAATTGAAATATAGTTTTGGTTTAAATGTTGATATTAAATCATGAAACATTATTTTTATTAAATTTTTCTTTGATGAATTAATGATGGTGTTATTAACATGAAATATTCTAGGATCAAATATGATGATTAGATGAATTAATTTATGTATTAATTGGATTGTATTATTTTAGTCATGATGGAAATATAATAGTATTTATTAGATTTTAAATTTATGTGTCATGTGATTATGGTGTTTGTCCGCTAGGAATATTAATCTGATGGAATTAATTTAGATTGATTTGTTTAGGGAAATTATCCAAGAAATGTTATATATATATTTACCTAATTTACTTATTGATAAATGAGGCCCATTATTTTTGAATTACAATAATAGAAAATATATTCGTTACTGTGGAAATAATTATTGATAAATAAAATATAGAGTTGGCCAAATGGATATGTTAGAATGATAATTCTAGGTAATTAATAAAAATTAATAGTAAAGGAAGTTATCATGGTATATTATTAAAATTAATGAGATATTTTTACTCATTAATAAAATTTCCATGATGGGAAAATAGAGGGTAAGATGTATTATTCTATAAATATAGGGTTAGATTGACAGACTCTACTCTTTGAAATATCTTTATTTTCCTTATCAGTAATGGTGGATCTTTGGAAGATAGAGTAGACCAATGGTTTTCACTATATAGGAATTAATTATAGGATTAAGGTATATATAATTCTATTTTATATATATTATTTAATTTTTTTTAGTGTTAATCACATACCAATGCCTTAAAAAATCCTAAATTCGATGTTCTTTCATTTGAGGTGTTTTAATGTTATTTTATAACATTTTACATGATCCATGAAAAAATATAATGGGTTTCATGACACTCTTATTAACTTTTACCCTATAGATATTATTCTTGCATACTTTGAAATAAAAGAGTTACATCAGATTGGGTCAAGTTGCATGGGGTCTTTCCACTCTCTAGAAGTTATGCACTGTTTTATATAAAGTTGCATGAGGCCATGAAAATTTTTCACAGACCATTCCAAACTTATTAAATGAGATTATATATTTTAATACTTTATAAATTAGAATTTATAGAGTAATATTGATTATGGTGTTGGTTTTTCATTCCATTAATCACATCAATCTTGGACACAATAAAATTACAAGGAAAGATCGTCTAGGTAGGTGGATCTAAACTATTATTAACTTGAGATAGTCATGATATGAATTTTCAATAGATTTTAAATAATTATTATTTTTTCATTATTTATGATAAATTGATATATACTGGTCTTGAAGAATTATTTGACTCGATCATGGTTCTAAAGAAAAAGTGTTTTTGGGAAAATGTTATTTTTATATTTACCTTATGAGTTTATCAAATTATGTAGTTTTGATAAAATGTAATGAAATAGTTTTAAATATGGATTTCATATATTAATATCTAGTTTGGAATATGTTCTCGGTTTTCATCTTTAATAAATTTTTTGAAAGGATGTTTCATTATATGTTTTTAATAAAGGTTTTAGGTTAGGAAAAAACTAGGAAATGGTTTTTTGATTTGTTTTCAAAAAATATATGATCATGGTAAATTTAATTAATATTTGAAACCTTAAAACGTTATTTTATTTTTATTGAGAGAATGGTATATAACCATATGGTTTTGAAGTTTTTACTTAATTTTATAAGGGTTATAAGTTTTTGTATAGTCAATAGATATATTTTTCTAAGTAGATAACTGAGCGAGAAATGGCTCATCTTAGCTTGGATGAACCATTAGCATGTTTGATATCTATTTGAACTTATAATTATGATCCTTTATGATCTTATTTTATATATAATGATGTGATTTTGAAATATTTTTAATTTTACTTATAGATGTTTATTCTCATGGCTTGAGAGTATCATACTTAATTATTATTATATAATGAGTTATTATTAGTATGTTTATAGAGGAAGTGATTTATTTCTTTTATAATTTTCTTATTTCCCATTGGAATAATGATATTTTACTTGAAAAGGTTTTTATAAATTATTTATATAAATATTTTATAAAACTTAAATTTACTTTTCATGTTTAAATTACCTAAGCATGGGGTTATTAAAGATTCTTGAGGAAATCCTACTAAGTTTGTACTCATCCTCTATTATGAATTTTGTTGGACTTATAGTTGTCATTCGATGTTATGTGAGGAAAAAATAAGACATCAATCTTATTTAAAAGTGATTCATCTATCCATGAAAGA
This sequence comes from Viscum album, assembly GCA_963277665.1. Lineage (NCBI taxonomy): Eukaryota > Viridiplantae > Streptophyta > Magnoliopsida > Santalales > Viscaceae > Viscum > Viscum album. The sequence goes on along the minus strand of OY728131.1, from coordinate 1,052,095,400 downwards.
GATATGACAAGAGGATTTTAGTGATTTGGATATTTAATCACATTATCAAATTTGTGTATATATGTTTCCTTGTTTTGGTATTAGTCCAATTTCATAGAACATTGGTTCCATATAATGTGAGTTAGTGATTTATCTTTTTAAACCTTAGATATCGGTAGACATAATAAGCTTCTATTAATGGTTGATAGATACAAAGGTTTCTTTCCTAAATATTTTTCAATATTACCTGTGAAAAGGAAATTTTCATTTTATATTTATTTTTTCTTGGAATAAATCCTATTTCTCTACATGCATACCACATGGCCCCAATGTAGTTGAAAAAGTTAAAACCTAGTAAGAATAACTAGATCCTAAATAATTAATTTGGCTAAGTGTTTTACCTTGGTCAGTAGTGGTGTTATTTTCTAAAATGTTTGATGGTAGTGTATGATTATATATTTACTACTATAAGCTGAATCTAGTATAAATGCATAATAAATATCATATTGATGATTTTTTATCAACTAAAGGGATCATTGTGGTTTTCAATGATTTACTTACAATTAGGATATCATCAACTACGACTAAAAGAAGAGGACATATTAAAGATCGATTTTTAAAGTCATTATAGCCATTATGAGTTCTTGGTCATGCATTTTTATGTGACTAATTCACTTATAGTGTTTATAGATTTTATGAATTAATCATTCCATAATTATTTATATAAATTTGTGGAAATAATCAAAGTTGATATGTTGATTTATTAAAATTTTAAAACGGGTCATTAAAAACATCTAGAAATTGTTTTATGGATTTTTTATGAATATAGGTAGTAAAAGATTTCTCTAAAGGTCACTTTTATATTTGGAGGTGAAATGTCTAGGTTTGTTTTTATATATGAAGGAATGACTATAAATCCTAATAAATATAAGTTTTGTGATGTCTTGGGAAGATAATTTTTAATTTTTTTTGAGATATTAAGATAACACTTACTTAAATTCTAGATCTTATTCTAATCAAGGAGGGTGATGGCTATGAGGTATAGTATGATCACTTCAGAAATTTTGGGTTGTGTTATAATGTAAGTAATTTTTTTCATGATGTATGAATTGAGACAGTTGAATCTACATGAAAAGAACCATCCTATGTATGAGTTTGAATTGGTTGGGGTTGTTCATGTAATAAAGATATAGTGACATTATCTATTTAGCAAAAAGTTCATGATATATACCAATCAAAAGAGTTTGAAGGATATCTTCTCAAAATGTGATCTCAATTTGAGACAAGATGAGTTGGTATTATATATTCAAACCATTAATTTTTAAATATCATATATCTATAAAAAAAGGTAAATTTTAATAGGAAGGATCAAACTCAAGATCTTAAATAACATGGAGAGAAATTACAGTTGATAGGCATGTTGACTGATTTTTACTGAAAAATAAACAAAATAGAGATTAATCTAGTTAATTCCTTCATGAATGTGACCTTTTCATTATTATAAAAAGTGAGAGAGTTAAAGTTATTTGAACCTAAGTATAAGAATATTTTAGACAACTTTTGTGGTGGGAAGACTAGTAATGGGTGGATATTGGTATCCGATTTAAATATTTTCTACAAATAGAAAATAGTTGTTCTTATACATTTATTGAATAAATTGATGATGTTTGTTTCATTATTATAGTTGAGAGGTTCATCCAATAATTGAAAAGATATATTATGATGTTAATTAGATGATTTTTTGGCTGATAATGAGAAAATATATTGTTGAATATGTTCCCCAATGCTTAGTTATTTGTGAGTAAAGGAAAAACATCATCGGCTAATAGGGTTGTTGTATTATTTAACCATACTGATTCTAAAGTGGGAGAATATTTATATGGAAATCATGATAGGTTTTCCTATGATACCCTTAAGGAATGATGTTATTTTAGTTGTATAAAAGACCTTTTTTTTATCACCCTTATATTGGGAGGAAATGGGTGAAAGTTTTCATATTAGATAAAGTTTAGTATAGTAAATAACGGAAGGAATTAAATTTATTTGAAAATGTTAGGTAACAAAAAAAATAAGAAGAATTAAGTAATATATTGATCATCAATGATGACCCTTATATTTCAATTTGGTTGATCCTATCATCTTTCTAGTATCTCCTAATTTAGTACACTAATGATTTGGAAATAAAGATAAGGTGCTCAAGGGAAATTTCATTCCTTTAGTTTGGGTGTTATGGTAACATGGAATGTTCATGAGGAAATGTGGGAAAGGGATATCACATTAAATTATAGTGTCTAGGGTTATTTGAGGAAAATAAGTAAAATTTTTAAGGTGGATATTATTTATAGTGGGAAGAATTATAAAACCCATATTTTTTTATTTAATAATGTGTTTTATGATTTCATTCATTAATTGAAGTGTTGGTGACATGGAGTGAAATTAAATTTATATTATTTAATTTTGAAATGTAACTTTTGATGTTTCGTGATTTTTGGGTGTTAGATAGTTATGTGGGTTGATGAATAAATCAATTAGAATTTATATAGAGATATTGACATGGATTTATAGTCATGATGTATTAATTCAATTAGAATGTCATTTATGATGAATAAATTTATTTAATTGGGAGGATATTTTTATGTTTTAATGTAGTTGTTATTAGTATGATATTAATTGGGGGTTTTAGGGAATTAATTCATGGAATTAATTATGGGTTTTTGGGATTGACATAATTGACACGAGTTTGTGGTTTAAATGTGAAATTAAATAATGATATATTATTTTGATTAAATGAATATTGAATGATTTAATTAGGTTTTTTTTATATGAAATATTTAATGATCAAACATGATGATTATAAAAAATTCTGGATGTTTGACTTGGATTATATTATGATGGTTATAGTGAAAATATGATAGAATTTATTAGATTTTAAATTTTTGTTCCATGTAAATTTAGTTTTTGTTAATTGTAGATATTAATCCAAGAAAATTAATTCAAAGTGAGTAACTCAAATAAAAGTTTTTTTAACAAGTTGTATGGATATTTTAATTTTTTTTACTTATTGATAAATGAGTTCAGTTATGGTTGAATTAGAGTAATAAAAAATATTCCTATTGGTATATGTAACATACCAAGTAAATGAAGAATAAGATATTTTCATACTTATTAATATTTTTGAATTAAATATTAATTTTACTTTAAAGGGGTTTCTATGTTCGATAGCATACCCAATACGCAACAACGGGTTTCTTTGGAATCTTACATTGCACAATAATAATATATTATTATTATTTTAAACGGTAGTTAACTCATAGCCGTTGTATTAGAGGGAGTGAAAAAAACTAACTACAATATGATTATATATGTTTTTAAAATATATTTACATTTATCAAATAAAATTTAGAGGCTTAAAAAGTGAATGAATCTAATTTAAAGCATAATTTTCATTAAAAGGCCGATTTATCGCCTTTTAATGGTGAACCCTTTTTAAATCAAGTTTTGGTCACTTTAATAAATTCTATATAACCAAATAAAATAATTCATTAGAATGGGTTCCTCAAAATTTACTTTGTGCAATTTTTTGGAATTTTTCCGATAAAGTTCATTTTTTAATGAATAGTGAAAAATATTGTATTTTATTTCAAAAGTGCCTTTTAATCTAATTTATTTTTATGGTTATATTATCTTTTTAATTGGTTTTAAAGTTAAATTAAAATATATTTTTACCATTTAATCCAATGTTGTTCATTGGAATTTATTTCACTTTGAAATTGGACGTAAACAAGTATCAATCTTTTGATAGTTGTTGTTTCTTAAAAATACGATATTTGTTTTAACAGCGGGAATTAATTTTTAAATTAATTAATGCCACTTATATGTTTTGAATTTGGAAAAATAGACATCAATTTTGAATTCAGAATATCAAATAATGATTAGGCTGAATTTTTGGTATTTTTCTGAAAAACTTCAATTGTTGATGAATAGTGAAACCACTTAGTGGTAGTTAAAAAACTGCCTTTTTCATTTAAATGAAATTTTACCACTTCTGTGAATTGTATTTAAAAAATCCGACATACATGGTTGTTATCAAGAAGTAAAATGTGGTTCATTAAGATGAAAATATTTTTTTGGTGAATAGTAACTTTTGACTTTTATTTACCGTGGTTAAAGGTAAATAGAGTAATTCAAGATTAAAATAATATTATAATAATTCAAAATTACCTTAACACTTGTCCAAACCTTATTGGTTGAGTCATTTACGATCATTATCATATTTGGGTCGATTTTGGGACCCCTTTAAGCCACTTGGGCGTGATAATGACAATTTAGAATAATTAACTTAAAGAAAAGACAAAAATGACAAAACCAAATATGTTTTAGTAAATTATTTTTTATAAGGGGCTATATAAATTATCTATTAGACTATAAATATTACTTGGAAAGCTAAAGCGATTTCCTACATCATGGTATTTTTTTTATAATTTTTAGACATCAAATAAATTAAATTATTTCTGACACAATAATGATGTAGTATTTACCTCATTAATAAATGATTTAAATAAATAAGATTATAATGATTAAACTATTATCCAAAACATGTAAAATTCTGATTAGATGATTTTATTTCGAATATTAGTCATCTTATCTTTGACCTCAATGATTTTTGGACCATTATAAACCGAATATCATTATATTATAAAATAATATTTTCACTCTTTCCTAAAGAGCCCCACCTCTCCCTTATAAAAAGAGACCACTTCTAACCAATTCCTCACACCTATCAAGCCTTTTAGCTCATCCAAAATCTGCCCAATCAATCTCCCTACATCCCTCTCCTCTTCCTTGAAGCCTCAACTTAGGCAGAAGGCTCTTCAAGAAGTCCTTTGGCTCAAACCAAAGTGAGTTACCCAAATTAAAGGTAACGGTTTCTCTTAAATTGTTTTCTTTTATTTTGCTTCTCCAACCCCTAAACTATTTTTATTTCCTTTATTTTGTAACAAAACCAGTATCCGAAATATACTAGGATGTTTTTATGAGAATTATTCGAACTACACTTACACACACCTCCATATAATGGATGAAGAACATAATGTATCTGTAGATGACAAACTAACGCCTCACGAAACGATGATGGTTCAATTACATCTTACCACCTCTCATGGTGGTCATTATGATGGAACTGTATTTATATATGATATATATTATGTTTATTATTTCCTTATGATTCTTTACTCCCCAATTATATCAACCCTTTATGGGTTCCATAGTGGGTAAATACGATAATCTCATTAGAGGAAGTGCGGCCTACCGCCCCCTCAAAGTGATGTGATTCATTAATGGCCTATGTGGGATGTATAAAGGATAGATTTAATGATATTATATATGATATTATACTAGAATTATAATATAACTATGTATAATTATGTTATAATTCCATTAAAATAAGAAATAGAAATGAAAGTGGCGTTCATGCGTACGTACGACTTACCATCTCCATGAACGGTGCATTTCATTTCATACCTCCAAATGTTATGTACTATTATAAATACATGTATATACAGAATATATATGATATATATGATATCTAAATCATGAATATCATTCTGGATATAATGGACTATTGACCACATAGACAACATGTAATTATAAGAAGTCCATTTTTGACTTAAGTACCAAATATCGACAAAATGGACGTTATTAACTTAAATGCTTACATAATGTTTATAACATGGTAATAATTGATATAAAAGGAATAATAAACTTGAAAAAGTTTCTTAATTAAGTAGAAATTATCTTTAGTTTATTATTCAGGATATTAAAGAACAAACGGGTCAAGTTGGACACGAGGTAAGGGACTTCGTCTCAATTTACTTTCATTGAGGCACATTTTGTTTTAATACACGATTTCATTTTATACGCTGTATAAACACCTTTGAATTTTCATTTCTTTCAAAGGGAATCTTTTTATATGAAGCATTTTACTAAACGAAAAAATGGAATGTTTTTTTACGTAAGCGGTGACAACGACCTTTCCGCCGCCGCGAGTATTATTTGATCTTTGGATTCCTTAACAATCCGGAATGTTTTTAAAAGGAAAAATAAATACCATATACTATTTTTACATATTTTGGTATTGAAAATGATTTTGAGAATGGATTTATTATTTCAATATCTTGAAATGATATTTTATTATTGCAATGTGGATATGTTATCTTTCCTTTATGCTTATGTTATGTGTTATGATCATGTTATGGTTATTGGGCATTATTTATGTATACGAATGGTTCCGTGATAAACCTAGGGTGGGTGAGCCCGAGATAGCTCTCCAATTCATTAGGTAACGTGATGGAGGTAAACGTGAATGTTTCTCCTAAGAGATTTAGGGAATATATTGTGATGGGTATTCCAAAGTAACTCCCTATGTAGCTGTGATAACTATGATGTAAGTATGATATGGATGCCACAAGTTACCTTTATGGTTAATGATTTCTATGTGACTTTCATAAATCTTATGATTTCACGAGGTGAGTAAAAGATTTCAGGTTTTTAATGTATTTATGAACAAATGTTTTCATTCTTTTCTTTATAACCCTTACTGAGATTTTTATGCTCATCCCAAGTTTGAAATGTTTTCACAGGACTTAAAGATGAATAAGGTCAAGGATGAGATCAAGGAAAAGTCATGTTTTCTAAAACATGGAACTAGACATGTCTTCTTTTTAAGAGTTCCTATTTTGTAAAGAAAAAAATAAATGGAAACTGTGTAGAAATTCCTACTTTGTAATTTTTGAGATGTAATGTAATTGTTATGCCTAATTGTCTAAAACTCTAAACCAGAAAACATCCTCAATGTGAATTATCCATTTAATTAAAGAATGTGTAATGTTAAAGGTTGGGTCCTTATAGTTGGTATCAGAGGTCGGTTTAGATAAATTTAGGAGTTAGGTTATTGTTAAAGTAATATCCATAAAGTAATTTATGTTAATATTGACATCATATAGCATTTCCAGATTACCATGTTGCTTCACCTAAGATATTTTTGTGTTTAGAATGGTTTTCCGCAGAGGAAACATGGCAGCTATGTTGGGATGACATCAGGAGGAAGACAACCTTCCAAATCAGCAATCTAAGATGGTCGGAATCGGAACTGAAGAGTCTGTTGCAGTGATGGCACAATTGACTCAAGCTATAAATAGTGATGGTATCCATGTATGAGATTAGCCAGATCAACAACAAAGGAACATGTCAGTAGTGGAGCATTTCATGAGGAAACATCCCCCATCATTCAGAGGATCATCTGATCTAGTGCTAGCTGAATGGTGGATTAAAGAACTGGAGATGATTTTTGATGTCATGGGTTGTTCAGAACATCAAAAGGTTAGTCTTGCAGTTTACCGTTTTGAAGGTGAAGCTGATCAATGGTGGTCGATGGTGAAAAATATCAGGGATAATGAGGAGATTGATACTCTAGATTGGGATGAATTCAAAGGTATTTTTCTTGAGAAATATTTTTCTATGGTGGTTCATCTTAGGATGAAAAAACAATTCCTGGAATTGAGGTAGGAGGATGACTCAATGGCTGCTTATGAAGAAACATTCACTCGACTGGCAAGGTATGCTCCAAATTTCATACGAGATCTTGATAGTAAAATAAACCGTTTTTACTCAGGATTAAAGACAAATTATCTAAGGGATTTAGCTTCTCGTGAGTTCAAAAGTTATGAAAAACTTGTTCATTGTGCGGAGAAGGTGGAAATGGAGTTTGCTGATGATCAGGTATTCTTTGACAAACAACAGAATAAGAGGTCGAGGTGGCAGGTGAAAGGAAAGAACTCTTCAAAAAAGTCTGATGGTAAGAATCATAAGTTTACAGTTTGTGAAAATTGTGGTAAAAAGCATGCTGGGGAATGTCTTTTGAATTCAGGTAAATGTTATCAATGTGGTAAAATGGGACATAAGACATGTAATTACACTGAAAAGGATCAGGGTAATGGTAAGACAAAATCGAATTTACAATCAGTAAAAAATTTTAAGTGAAATGAAATGGGTCATTATGAAAATGAGTGTCCAACAAGGAACTCAACCAAAGGAAAGAAGCTTGACTACAAGCCTAAAGGGGTGGAGAAATCCTTTGAAACTACTTCAGCAGATGTTGGTCCATCAAATGAAGTTGTATCAGGTACACTGTTTGTTTGTTCAGATTATGCCAATGTGTTATTTGATTTAGGGTCTACAGACTCTTTCATTTCTGAGAAGTTTTCTAGTAAATTGGGAATTCCATCTCATGATATGAATACTGAAATTATGGTAAAATCACCTGGAAGAAATTTTGAGACAAAAAGAAAACATAAGAACATTCTTGTCCTTATGTGTGGAAAGAATCTACCTGAAAACCTTATTGTTTTGCCTCTAGTAGAGTTTGATGTTATTTTGGGCATGGATTGGTTTTCTGTTTATCATGATAATATTGAATGAAGAGATAAAGAGGTTTCTTTTCAGAATTATTTTCAGTTTGTATACAAAAATGAACCATTGCTATTGATAACATATCAGGAAGCTGAGAAACTAGTAAAAGATGGAAATGAATATTACCTTGCACATATTGTTGAAAACAAAGGAATTGTTCATATTAATGATGTTCTAGTGGTAAATGAGTACCTTGATGTTTTTCCTAATGAGTTTCCCGGTATTATACCTGATCGGGAAGTTGAATTTACTATTGACTTAGTTCCTTATGCTAATCCAATTTCAAAACACCCTTATCGAATGGCTCAAATTGAACTTTTAGAGTTAAAGAAGCAATTGCAGGAATTATTAGATAAAGGTTTCATGCGACCTAGCACATTACCATGGGGTGATCCTGTCTTGTTTGTTAAAAAGAAAGATGGTTCAATGAGACTTTGCATTGATTATAGAGAATTGAATAACATCACTGTTAAGAATAAGTATCCTTTGACTCATATCAATGATTTGTTTGATCATCTCTAGGGAGCTCAGTATTTTTCGAAGATTGACTTGAGGTTGGAGTACCATCAGTTGAAAGTAAAGGAATCAGACATTCTGAAGACCGCGTTTTGTACTAGATATGGCCATTATGAATTTGTAGTTATGCCTTTTGGGTTAACCAATGCACCTGCTGTATTCATGGATCTTATGAATAGAATTTTCGGGGAGTTCTTGGATAAGTTTTTGGTTTTGTTCATTGATGATATTTTGGTTTATTCTTAAATTAAAGAGGAGCATGAAATTCATTTAAGGGTTGTCTTACAAACCTTATAAGAAAATAAATTGTTTGGGAAATTCAGCAAGTGTGAGTTTTGGTTACAAAAAATTTCTTTCCTTGGTCACATTATTTCAAAAAATGGAATTACTGTTGATCCTGTTAAAACAAAAGTTGTTGAAGAATGGCCAAGACCCACAAATATAACCTAGATCCGTAGTTTTCGTGGTTTGGAAGGTTATTACTGGAGGTTTGTTGAAAATTTTTCACGGTTATCTAGTCCAATGAGTAAGTTAACTTGAAAAGGTGTTAAGTTCATCTGGAAAAAATAATGTGATGATTATTTTTAGGAATTGAAAAGAAGATTGGTGAATTCTTCAGTTTTGACACTGCCTTCCAGAAATGGTGAGTTTGTTATCTATAGTGATACTTCGTTGAAAGGACTAGGTTGTGTCCTAATGCAGAATGATCAGGTAATTGCTTATGCTTCATGTCAGTTAAAACCACATGAGTTAAATTACCCTACACATAATTTGGAATTGGCTGCTGCTGTTTTTGCTTTAAAAATTTGGAGGCATCATTTGTATGGAGTAAAATGTGAAATATATACTGATCAAAAAATTTTGAAGTATATATTCACTCAGAAAGAATTGAACATGAGACAGACGATATGGTTGGAATTAATCAAGGATTACGATTTCACGATCCATTACCATCCGGGAAAAGAAAAGAAAGTGGCTGATGCTCTGAGTCGAAAAAGTAATGCTTCATTAGCCATGCTATATTTGGAAAGAGATCCTTTGGTTTTTGATTTGATGAACTTTGGCATAGAATTTATTGTTGTAGAAAATTCTTCTGTTTTGTATCAGGTGTCAAGGAGATCATCTCTATCAGATAGAATAAATCAAGTGTAGAAAGAAGACAGTTAGTTGAAGAAAAAGGTAGAGTTAGTTCAGAAGGGTAATTTGCCTGGATTTAACATTGATAATGATTGTGTTTTGAGATTTGGGAAGAGATTATGTGTGCCTTTTGATTCACAGTTGAAGAATGAGTTGTTATGTGAAACTCATAGTTCCCCGTTTTCAGTTCATCATGGCAGTACTAAGATGTATAGAGATCTTTGGGAGTATTACCGGTGGGATGGAATGAAAAGAGATATTGCTGATTTTACTGTGAAGTGTTTGACTTGTCAGCAGGTTAAAGCAGAGCGGTAGTTCCCTAAAGGGTTGCTTCAGTCTTTACCGGTGCCAGAGTGGAAATGGGAAAATATATCCATGGACTTCATTGTGGTATTACTAAAGACATCTCATGGTAATAATGCAATCTGGGTTATAGTTGATCGATTGACTAAATTTGATCATTTCCTTCTTATTAGAGATAATTTGTCTCTAGATAAACTTTCTCGGTTGTATGTTAAAGAGATAGTCAGGTTTCATGGAGTTCCCCTCTCCATTGTATCTGATCGTGATCCCAGGCTTACTTATAACTTTTGGAAAGGCCTTCAGAAATCATTGGGTACTGAATTAAATTTTAGTACAACTTTTCATTCTCAATCAGATGGGAAATCAGAACGAACAATTCATACCTTGGAGGATATGTTATGTGCTTGCTCGATGGACTACCAGGGAAGTTGGGACCAACACCTTTATTTGGTTTAATTTTCATATAATAATATTTTTCATTATAGTATACAGATGGCTCCATTTGAGGCATTATATGGAAAGAATTATCGAACTCCAGCTTTTGGGATGAAGTAGGTGAAAGGAAGTTGATCGGACCAGAATTGTTAGAAGAGATGGCATAGAAAGTTCAGTTGATTCGGAAGCACATGAGAACAGCTCAGAGCAGACAAAAAAGTTATGCAGATAACCAGAGGAAAGGATATTTATTTTGTGGTAGGTGACCATGTCTTTCTCAAAGTTTCTCCATGGAAAAGTGTGATGTGTTTTGGTAAGAATGGAAAGTTGAGTCTGAGGTTCATTGTACCTTATGAAATTCTGGAGAAAGTTGGATCAGTTGCGTACAGAGTGGATTTACCTCCAAGTTTATCCCAGGTACAGAATGTTTTTCATGTTTTGATGTTGAGAAAGTATATGTCAGATCCATCTCATGTTTTGAGCCCATAGGTAGTTCAGTTGGAAGAGAATCTCTCTTATGAAGAACAACCAGTTTAGATTCTTGACAGTAGAGATCATGTGTTGCGTAATAAGGTAATTCACCAGGTAAAGGTTTTGTGGAAAAACCACATGTTTGAAGAGCCAATGTGGGAATCTGAATATGTTATGAGGGATAAATACCCCCACTTATTTTGATAAGTGAATAAAAATTGTGAGGATTCAATTCCCAAAAGGGGGGAAGGATGTAACATCCCAGGTAAATGAAGAATAATATATTTTCATATTTATTAATATTTTTGAATTAAATATTAATTTTACTTTAAAATGGTTTCAATGTTCGATAGCGTACCCAATACGCAACAACGGGTTTCTTTGGAATCTTATTCTGCACACTAATAATATAATATTATTATTTTAAACGATAGTTAACTCCTAGCCATTGTATTGGCGGGAATGAAAAAAACTAACTACAATATGATTATACATGTTTTTTAAATATATTTACATTTATCAAATAAAAGTTAGAGGCTTAAAAAGTGAATAAATCTAATTTTAAGCATAATTTTCATTAAAAGGATGATTTATCGCCTTTTAATAGTGAACCCTTTTTAAATCTAGTTTTGGTCACTTAAATACATTCTATATGACCAAATAAAATCCTTCATTATAATGGGGACATCAAAATTTACTTTTTGCAATTTTTTGAGATGAAGTCCCTTACCTCAGGTCCGACCAAGTTTGAAATGTTTTCACAGGACTTAAAGATGAATAGGGTCAAGGATGGGATCATGGAAAAGTCGTGTTGTCTAAAACATGGAACTAGACATGAATTTTTTTAAGAGTCCATGTTTTGTAATGAAAAAAAACTGAAACTGTGTAGAAATGTCTACTTTGTAATTTTTGAGATGTAATTCAATTATTATGCCTAATTCTCTAAAACTCTAAACCAGAAAAGATCCTCAATGTGAATTATCCATTTAATTCAAGAATATGTAATTTTTAAGGCTGGGTCCTTATTGTATATATGTTATTAAAGTTTCCAAGTGGATAAGTTGTATTTTTTTTCAATAAAGATGTGAAAATGGAATTTAAAAGGGTATTACTTAAGTGGGGTGAGTTTTTATCCATGTATCTAAGTAAAAAGTTATATGAAAAAGGTAAGTGAGTTTTTTCCATTAAATAAATCTTAGGTATTCATTTTATGATGAATTTATATAATGTATAAAGAGTTGAACTTACTGTAGAATTTTAATAAACATATTAAATGTAGAAACCCTTTACTTGTGGTGATTAGAGAGTATGCCTTTATGTTAAAGACAAGAACTATGGATGGAAGTGTTGTAAAAAATAATTAAAGAATAGTTAAATTGATGGATGTTATACATCTTACCTAGCTACGACTAAAAGTCTCTCATTGTGTAAGTATAGGATTTTTAATATAGAGAATATATACCTGTGTTTTGAGGATGTAATATATTTAAATAAGTATCAAATAATAGTTGTATAAAGTCTTTAAGATTATTTTAGTTGATTAAATATGTCCTAGTATAGATGGAATAGGTTTAGTGTCCATCTGGAAGACATCTAGAATTCTTGTGTAATGACTTGAAAAATATATAATTCTTTTTTGATGTATGACATTTGAGCTAGTAATAAAATATCTGAGTTGGTTTTAATACTTATAATATTTTATAATATTAATAAAATGGAAAATGAAGAACTACGTAATAAATTTACTCTATGTGTATTATATTTTGGTGTTTTATAAGACATCCATGTTATGTTCATGATATTTTCTTACATGTTGTGGCCAATGTAAGACTTTTTGGTTTATTCATAAGAAATTTATAGCCTAGGTAAGGCTTCTACACATAGAGAGTTTTGATTTTGTTTAAGGATGAAAAATATGAGTTTCCAAAATATTTATTCTAAAGAAAATAAAAAAATATAGGTGATGTCTATGAACTAATATTCATGAAGATAATATCATAAATAATTAAAATAATTATAATTTAATATAAGTTATTTAATCAATTTGAAATATGATTCAAGTATGATTGGTTCATGACACAACAGAGTGTAGGCCTGGAGTTTCAGAAATAGGGATGTGATAAAGGCCACCCCATAATTTTGATTATGGTCACTGGGAAATGAAGATGATACCATGTTGTGGTGAATTTTTAGTGGTAATTTTGGTCACCATAGAGAACTCAATATCTAGGTGTGCTAAGAAAAATTATTAAAAGTGAAGGAGGATATGAATCCAATTATTTTAATGGTATTTATGAATATAAGTTTACCTATGAGAAATGAAGACCTGGTTATGTCATGTAATATTTTGTGGTTAAAATTATGATATCTTTCATGAGATTTAAAGGTTGGATATTGAAACAGAATAGACTATGCCATAAACTATTTGGGGTGTCCATTTAGAGAATCCATTGACACAATAATTAGGTATAGGTCTACCATGGAGAGATCCACACTGAAATACATATAATAGTGATTCATTCTTCATGTGGATGTTGAATAAATTCACATTTTTGAATTTCATAGAGAATAGTATGTCACAATTAAAATATCTAAAGAAAAATTAAAATCTAAGTCTTATAGAAATTTGAATTGAGATCATTGACTCAAGTTGAAAGAGTTTTAATGAGTATTCAAATAAAAAAAAATCACTGATTAAAATCCTGAATGTTCCATAAATTTCATGGAAATAATATTTATGAATAAATCTATGAATATATATTTTTAGGTGAAGAAAATGAAGGATGTGTGAGACCTTTGATAGTGTTTTTATTCTTGAAAAACTCATTCAGTTGTAAAAGAAGAATAATAATATAATATTAATGTTACTATGCATATAATGTAGGTATTGAGGAAGGAAAACTTTATACATCTTGAATTTAATATATTTGATTAAGAATAAGAGGAAGAGGCTCACAATAAAACTGTATTATGGAAGTCAATTGAGAAGTTGAAGATATGAATCTGTTTTTATTGTCTATCCTTGGAATTGAGACTAGAAAATATTGATTATCCAATGTGATAAAAAATCATAGTGTCATTGAGTGAAAGAACAATTACAATATCCATTTAGTTTTGAAGATCATATCTTAGAGATTTAAGTCTTATTCCTTGATTCGAAGAAGGACGCTAGAAGAATCGGTGGTACTAGTATATACAAAAAAACCATCCAGTTGAGTGTACTAAGCGGTGTGAGACAACATAGGGATTTAGATGATATTATCCCAACCCTTTTGTACCACTTACTAAGAACTTTTAATCACATCAAAATAAATTTATAATAAAAATTTTTACCTGAAAAAATAAAACATGACATGGTGTAGGCTTTTATATGAGAAAAACATTATAAAAACCATATGTTTTTTGTTATCTTCTATTTATATATTGAATACAAAGGTGAGGGTTGAGTATGCATTAAAAAGATCCATATATATTAACTGGTATATAGGTTTAAGTATAAGTGGGGATAGTTCAGAGAAAATTTAAAACTTTATGAAATTGGGTAATCAATAATTCAACCCCCCCCCCCCCCCCCCCAATGACCTCACATGATCCACTAGGATCTTCAATTGTTATAAACTAATAAAAATAGAGGTCTCACCAAATAGTTATGTTGGAAAGATAAATATAATTAATCTAAATGAATTAATATATAAGATTCATAAAGAATATTGACATGGAAAATCAAAGTAATTAATAAGATATTATCGATGCATTAATTAAATTTCCATGATGGTAAAATAGAGGGTTAGATAGATTATTCTATAAATAGAGGAAAATATTTACACAATATACTATTTGAACTCTCTTTATTTTCCTTATCAGTGGTTGTGGGTCTTTGGATGATAGAGTATATATAAGTTGGTGTGTGAATATGAAATAATTTAAAGAGTAAAATATATATAATTTATTCCATATATTTTATTTAAAATTTTAGAGTTCATGTGATGTTTTAAGGCCTTGGAAAATACTAAATTGGATGTTCTCACATTTAATTCATTGGAATAGATATTTACAAAATTTGGTATGGGTCATGAAAAAATAGAATAGGTGTAACAACACTTACCTAGATACCCATATAGAACCCAAATCAAAGTTTCACAAACCCAAAATAACTAAAAGGGATAGTTGATGTGCCATCAATACTCCTTTAAATAAGGCCTCCTACTCTGATAGCATATAGAGTCTAAATACATGAACCTATATCGATACCTCAACTAACAATCATGAAATCCCATAGTTAACAAATGTACATGTCATACCTTAAATTTAGAAAATAAATCATTAATTATATTAGAGTGTTCATATAGGGTGTGAGCATATACATACTCAGTAGGTAACCACTAATGTGCCTCAACTCAACTGTGAATAAATTGGTGTGTGAAGTAACATTTCTACTCATTTACATAGATATAGTTAAATATTTTTACAAACAATATTTAATCCAACATTATGTTAAAAAATCACAAGTATTATGGAAATTATTAAGATCTATAGAAAACTAACTCTCTATATTGTGAGGGTCCATACCTCTACTCACAAACTTTAGGTCTAACCCGATGTTGATAACAATATTGGGGAAATGGAAATCTTGTAGCAAGTTCCCACTATAAGTTAGTATATACTATATTCTAGGCGTAATATTATCCTATAGGAATGTAAAAGTGTATACTAATTTGGGGCACTACCGACTCATATAGTGGAATAGGGAGAAGTATTATACTTTTTCATTGAATTACAATCCAACCCATGTATTATACCTTCCTAATAAATTTATATAAATGTAAAATTAAATATAAAATAACTATCCATGTACATAAACATGTGTTATACAGTATAAATATTTTATTTTTATCATTTTAAATCAACAACCATGATCAATATTAACAAATTTAGGCATGCTTCAATTTATTATACAAGCAATGACATCAAAAAAGCATGATTCCAAATACACATAAACATTTCATCAATATAAATAATTCAAGAATTCTAATTTAGATGATCCAAAAAAATGGTAATAATAAAGAAAAACATGGCACACATTATTAAATAACATTTTGCATATGTTGTTTTAGAAACAAGATAGACCAAGCATAAGTTGGGGGGGTACCTCATATGTTTCATTAGTCTCTTTCCAAAAAAAGGCACTAAGTATGTTGGGGGGAATCAAGGTGTGCACTAGTAACAAACTAGGAAAAGGATTAAGTTTAGTATTTTTCATAACTAATACACACTCATAAAAACCTAAACAATAATAAAGTGACCTACAAAAGTTAAAATAAAATGGTGTTGTAAAACCAAAGTCCCATTTAAAATAGTTTTTCTACACCCAAAAATTATTCTGGAAAAAAAATTATTTTTGAGATATGTATTTATAATGGGTGAAAATATTACACTTGAAACCATTATTATATATATAAAGTCACCTTTAATTTCCCATCAATATCAGTAGTTTATTTAAAATAGATAAGTGGTCAATGTTATAAAAAAGGTGGTTCTATAAATCTAAATTACAATTTAAAGTATGTAAATCAATCAATAAAAACATTAATACTTTATAGAAATAATATATTTTATTTTTTGTAAACATTAAGTGTTGTTTTGGTAAAACCCCATTTTAGGGAATCAAATATGCATAAAACTCACATTACTCCCTTTAACTTAACAAAAAAAACTATCACCTTTCCACCAATGAAACTCTTAACTATAGTTTAGTATTTAATATTGACTTATAACTCATTCAAATTTTGGGGGAATGGAATGTTCACACTTGGTTAAATATGATAAAGTGAAAAAAAATAATTTTCTCAATAAAGAACTACTCACCATTCAAGATTTAAGATTTAACAAAAGTCACTTCGTATTTTTATAAATAAACCAAAAAATCACCCATCTATATTTTGGTACCCTATTAATATATTTGATATAATTATAACAATAAACTTCAATAAATAAAACAAGTAAATAGGTAAGGATATATAATACTCTACTATAATTAATAGAATTTAGATATCTAAATCAAAATAACATGTTCAATTGATTTATATAGATATGCTTGAAAGAACATATGATTAACAAGTTAATCATTGGAAAAAAATAATTTTTAAAGTTTTAAATTCAATATAAAACATTTGGAGGTGTGATGTAAAATCCATATAAGAAAAATTGTTTTGAATTGAATGTACTAAAGTAATTAATTAACATAAACAACTTTTCATAAAATTTGAAAAATGTTTTTAAATAAAACAGAGTATGGAGAAACATAGTTATATGGATTTATATAAATTATGCATGGAAAATATTAAATTTTATATATCAAAGAAGCTTGAATGAACCTACCATTCATAGTTAGAAAAATATTGTTTAAGATTTATTATAGGTTTTGGAAAACTAGTGTTAGGAATGTCTCAGACATAGCCTATAAATTCACTTGAATCATTGAGAACCCATTACATGAATTATTAGAAAGATTTACCCATACAACAATCCCAAAGTAATAATCCATTGGTCATTGAACATCCCCTATCAATAATTAAAAAGAAATACATAAATAGAGAATCCAATATACACATATACCATAATTAAAGAACCACTAAGATCTAAGAAAACCTAGGAAGATAGAATCTAAAATCAATCTAAAACTCTTTCCACTAAAATACCTAATTAATAACACTAAATCACAATCTAATTCAATCACAAACTCAAGAAAACCTTAAAAAAATACCCTAATTACCTAATAACAAAAAGGGTGATAAATGGATGGAAAACAACCCACAAAGGCTTCCTTTACACAAGGGAAGAGGAGGTACTTTGATCAAAGTTGATTTTACCATGTCATAGTGAAATAAATAATAAATACACAACCAAGATATAAGTGAAAAAATGCAAGGGAGAGGAGATGACTGAGGAAGGATTTAACTTGAATCAGTGGGATAAGCCCACCCAAGACACCATTTTATCAATGGGGTAAGAGGGAGGAAGAATACATGGAGAGGGCATGGGAGGATCTATCAACTAGACTAAAGTAGTAAGGTAAAAAATAGGAATAAAATGGAAATAAATGGGATTTAGAGAAATAAAAAAATAACCCTTTTAATTAAAATATACTCTATGTCTATTGAGTACCCAAATAAGGGCCACCAAGTGATCACTGGCACCATCAAGGCACCCACCATTTTTACAGGCTCACCATGTATCTAGTACCTCTAACCGGGTAATCGATTATACTTGTAGTCATTGTACTATAGGTGTTAACACCTTAAATCGAACCCTAAGAAACACCAAAGAACACCTACTATTTTATGTTTAAACATTTAAATTCAAGACCAAATTCTAAAATAACAACCAACCACTTAATCAAAACTAAAAAATTTAACAATTCTTTATTTTAATTACCTACTTGTACAAGATTTCCTGAATTTACTATTTAATTAAATCTACTTGGGCATGGGTCTTTACAACCTCCCCATTATAAAAATTTTCAACCCTGAAAATATAATCTGATTATTCATTCCAAAATTCTCTGCCCCAAATAACCACCAATTCATATAACTAACTCTGGTAGATATTCAAAATCTTACACCACACTTTTGATGTGAAACTATCAAATTCAAATTAAATCACTAAAAGCCACAAAATTATAATATCCACAAATCTAACTAACCATGGACACACAAATACACATTCCAATTCATAACCATAGCTCCAATTTGTGATTAAACCCTAAAAACCCAAGAAATCCTAATACCTAAAAGTCATACTAACTCTTAGGTACCAATACACATGCTAATCATTTACTTGGTTATGATACAAAATCTCTAAAATAAATCTAAACCACTATATATCTAAAAATTATAATGTCAAAAGATATACTAAAATTTCTAAAATCTTAAAAACCTAATGAGTAAACTATCCTCATTTATATGTAACTTTACACTAAAAAGATTATTCGGGATTCACTTATTATTTTCCTACCAATGGATCCATATTTCTTAAAGCATTAATTTTTCAAAATTTACTTTTTATGGAAAATAGATTCTACTCCAAAACCAAACATTATATTAATTTTAAATAAATTTAGTTATTGTGTCCTACAATATAGATGGAAATATACAAGTGGGGGTGATTTTTCTATCTAAAATAAATCAGATTAATTTATAAAATAATGTATAATTCAATGGATAATAATAATAATAATAATAAATTCAAGTATAAAAAAATGGTGTGGTTGAAGTGTGAAGAATATATGAAGAATAATAATGAAGATGAGATCACAAGGATTTTATAGTAGTTCATATTCAAATGATCCTATGTCTACTCTTCACACTCTCAACCCAATTGCATGGAAATCCACTATGAATTTTATCTTTTTTAAAGGAGAGTGGAAACTATTACAATATTCCTTTTGGATACCTATAGGCATAAACCTAACACAACATTTTAGGGTTATAGACAGAACCTAGCCTTTCAATGGATAAAACATAGCCTATATTTTCTAAGATTAGTCCTAACCAAAACTCTTTCCTCTTGAAGTAGAGAAACAAATAACATTTCCTTTTATGGGATTAAGAAAAAACTCTGACTATTCTTTTTTATTAGGTTAGCATAACTAAGACATGTACCTTTTAATGGAGGTATAACCAATGTTTGAGTAAAATTTAATGTGAAAAAATTATAGTACAATGAAATGAAAAAATAGTTAAACAAATTAAAATATGTAGAATAAATTATTAGTGTATAATAGTGATATTATTTCCTTGAAAGTAAACATAAAAATGTATCTTTGACCAATCCTACACAATAGTGTGTAAATAGTGCACCTTCACAACTTTGTATCACTTTTGGAACTCAGATATGAGTTTTATGTATCACATGCTCCCTATAACTCTATATTTATTTTTATATATAATAGATCAATGGATTCTTTGGCACGGACTCCAATATTTACTTCTTAATGATCAATGCTTAACTCACATGAGAACAATCTATAATGAAATAGTAGCAATAATCATTAATAAACAAATAATATCATTTCCATAATTCTTATAAAGTTTTAACATTTATTATTCACGAAATTATGATAATAATTATATAGTTCTCCCTAAAAATAATCATTTAAATCATAATTAAATTCCTCTATAAGAATCGATATTAAATACTTGGAATAATCCTTATAAATATCACCATGTTATATAGTGCCTTGAAAAATATCATAAGTTGAATTTGAATATAAGTATCATTTACCATTTTATTAGTTGTAGATTATGATAAATAATTCACCAAGATATAGTTATCATTACCTAAATAAAACACATTTATTTTGACAAATCATCAAGTTTAATCAGTTTCATAACACACAATAGCTTGTGATTCATACGTGGGCTACTTGATTCATAAACAAGATCAACTTTACGGTCTTCTATTTTGATGCAAGATCATCCTTCACCTTACGTAGCACACTAATAATACATAAGATTATAAGCCTACACAAGATATTTTCCATAAATAAATTTCATAACATCTGAAATGCATTCATTGTAATGTGTAAGAGTTATCTCCTTTGATAATATTTCAATGTGTAAGACTCATTGTCTTAGATTCTACAAACACTTTGTCAAAAATTTCAATAGATATGAGTAGATATGTTCTAAATATTTAAAGTTAAAATTGAATATGTATGTGTTCCAATAGTTTTCTAAAAAATCAAGTATCATTACATGTATATGTACTTCCCAACTTCACTATAAAAATAAAATTTGTTTCCTTTTATAATATTCCAACTCATCCAGTATACATGAAGGTACTTTTTAATACTTAAATGAATTATAATTTTCCATAATATTGAGTTATATTTACTCCTGATATAATACAAAAATAGTATATACTTATCCAAATTTCACAATCTCATGTAAGGGTCATCTCATTTTCTAAATATCCAATACATAATAGTCTTCCATACTTTAATACTTTTTCAAGTATCTAGACTTCCAATACATGATGGTCCTATCATTATTTTTTAAATTAAATCCTTATGACAGAATATTCATCCCAAACATAATAGTCATGTAATTAATAGAATTTATTTCAATATAATATATGAGAAACTAGAATGATCAATTCAGAATAATAATAACAAATAATAACAGTGAATAATATTAATAAATTAATAATATAAAAAATATTAAAAAAATGAACAAAATATGAGAGAGTCATGAAATCATCGAAACATAATAAATAAATTTGTAATAATACAGTTAGATAGAATTTAATAAACCAACTCATTTTATAATTCAATATTCAGAAAAAAAACCTTTCCAATTTTTCTTTCCAAAAAGTATTATTTTCTCAAAATTTCTTAATTCCTCCAAAGAATATAATTTTAAAATTTTGCTTTAGGAAAATCTTTTTCAATTTTTTATCAAAATATATTAATTTTGTACCAATAACCAAATTTCAAAAACCCCTTTTCATTTAAAACACAAAGTTATAAAACAATTTTCCTTTATTTGAAAACAACAAAAAGTCCCATATAACTACCCAATAATTATAACACACATTTTATATAAAATGAAATGGAATATTTGAACAAATAAATATATTTTATACAATACATTTCAAAGAATACTACATGTATCATGTTAAAAAATGAAAAAATTAGTCCAAAAACATGTAACATGTTCAATTAGCAATCATAAAATTATTCCACCAATTCATAAATAGTATATAATACGTAACATGTTCATAAGTAAGTTAATATACATAAGACAATCATTTTACTCAAAAATTAAAATTATCTTTCAATTATATAATACATTAATGAAAAGATATTATAATATTAATTTTAATAATTCATATATGTGAGTGACTTTAATTAATTAAATAACACTTGATAAGGTATTCGGTAAAATTTTGACTGCCTTATTAGATGTTAATTAATTAGTTAATTAAATTCACATATGATGATATTGATATAAATTAAAATCATCTATAATAGTGTGCCACTAGACCGTATGATGCATGAACTGATGTATAGATTGTCTCCTGAGTGTTCCCTATAACCACCATCTAAAATTTTACTAATTACACTTTAGGATACCCAAATTAATATCTCACCCATACCTATAGTTCCTATACTAAACACCTAAACATACCCTGGTAACATAGGATTCATCCATGGCCATGTTGGTTAAACAGGAACATAATTTACACCCTAAGTACCAACCTCCTATCTCTTGTCTATAAAAATAAAATTTGAGATCCTAGATAACCTTAAAACAATACTCTAATGCTATTTTGTAATGTCTCTAACCCATATACGTATATTATAACAACCCTATATTTTAGTATTAATTTCACTTTAAATAAATAATATGTTGAATAACATTTTTCATACATAATTATGAACTAAAAAACCAAAATACACTTTATTATGATACAAATATTATAATTAACGATAAACACATTATGATAATTCAATATGAAACAAAATTAAGAAAATTAAGAGTGGAATTAAACCACATGAAAATAAAAGTACCATGGACATGGAATATTTATCATCCTGTTTTTACATGAAGATCAAAAACTAAATTTCAACAATGGAGATAATAAATAGAATTAAAAATCATAAATACAAGTTGAGAGATAAGTAAATAAATAGTATTAATGATTTTAAGAATATATGTAAGACTATATATAGGAGTTAAATCTAATCATTATAAAAATGGTCAATGGAAATATGGTTGTTGGAAATATGGTATTTGGATATATGGTCATTGGATATATGGTCATTGGGTATTCATGTATCCAATAGGTATATAGAATTTTTTTATATTTATAAACAAATTGAAAATAATATTATTCTGGAATGAAACCAAAAGATAATATTTAATTGAAATATTTTATTATAAAAATAATTTTCATAAATTTACATATTATTATTAAATAATGATTTGATGTGTTTTTCAAATTAAAAAGAAATATTTTAAAACTAATTAATTAAAAAAATGGTTTGAATATAAATAAAAGGAAGTGGTTAAAATTATTTAATAAAATGATATTTTTTAGGTATTGCGTATTTTTATCTTAATAAATTAAACTGATCACCATTGAATAATAATATTAATGAAATATATTGATAAAATATATGTAAATTAATTAATATTCATTTAAATATTTTTACTTGGAAAGGAATAATAATAAATTTTTTGTATGCTTAAAAATGAATTTTTCTAAAAATTGTTTTTACACATTATGTTTTTTTATATTAAAATTAATTATTATCACATTTATAAATTGAATAAAATAATATGGAATTAATTTTTTTAGTCAAATATTAAAATTAGGTAATTTTTTAAATTTCATTTTTAGGCACAAAAATAAGATACCGAGATAAAAGTTAGTTACCATAGTAAGGGTAAAAAGGTTATTTTCAAATAATTTTTTTTAAGTAATATGTATTTTTATATAAATAAATTAAATTAATATTATTTAAATAATGACTCTAATGTAATTTTTGAATATATAAACAAATATATTAACACTAATTTAATTATTAATTTATAAAAAATAAGAATAAGAATATTTAATGTTTAAAAAGTCATCTTTTTATAAAAAAATGTCTAAATATCTTATGTATTAATTTAAAAGTTAATTTTATCATATATAGAAATTTATTTAATTAAATATAGTCCAAATGTGTAATAATAATTTTTAAATTTGGTAAGTGGGTCTATCTTATATCTTTAGTAAAAAATAATTACCATGGAAAATAATTGAACAATTTAAATAGGGGTAAAAAGAGGTAATTTATCGTAGATCAAATTTTTTTTAACATGAAATATAGAAATTAAATAAAAAGTTTTTTAGGTGTGGGATTTAATACTATAATTACGACCAATATTTCCTCGCTCGACTCACCTAACTACCATGTGATTTTATTTTTACCCCTCACCTAACTTAAGTTTCCAAAGAAATGTCTTTATTTTTACCTATAAAATTACTATCATATACCTCTTATAAACCACTCTATTAATTCCAAAATATCTTTGATACCTAACCATTTTCCATATCTTTATTACTTATATTATGTTGGTAAGATTCTAGTTCCAATAAGGGTGCCTAAATCCTTCATGGGCCCATATCAAGTAGTGATTTCATCAGGTATATAAGTTATTCCCTTACTATTTCAATTACATTATCATATACACCCTTTATAAACCTCATAGTACACTATAATTATGTTATATTTAAATCAATATTCTTCTAAAAAAATGATTCTACTATTATATATCTATAAATGCTCACTCATTTAAGTGTATATCATGTTCAAGTTTGGGTAGGTTCAACCACCTACTTGAATGATGTTATACCAATATCAACATTTTTTCACTATGAATAATTATCAAGACAATAATAATGGTAATATATAATATTAATTATCAATATAATTCAAGAATATGGTTCTATTAGAATAATAAAAAATTAATGATCTATATAAAGTAACTCAATGTTATCACCAAATTAATCAAAAGAAGTTCATTATGAATTCTATTTCCACAAACCATGCCCGTAATTTTAATCAAATGATCATGGGAGCACAAAAATCATTGAAAATTTTATTTTAATACCTTTTATAATCATGTAATAAATAAATTTTTATCAAATAAGGGGATCTGATATCATCATTATGAAACTTGTATGAAATAATCAAAATATCTAACATCTGATGATGAAAATTAACATTTACTAACTAATATATATATAATGAATGATTACAAATGGATAATAAAAAAAAATATATATATATGAATAAGATTTTTAAATAAATTTTTAATATTTTTATTTATATTATATAGGTTCTTAAATCACCTTCACGGAAGTTGGGAGTAAAATGTAAGGGTTTTATTTCTAATCTCATTTTGAATTCAAGATTCCTATAACTAAGTATACATCAAGGGATATTTTATAATATTTCTCTCTAAAACAAAATATATTTTCATATCCGATGTTGTTTCATAATTTTTAAAATTCCTATTACTATTTCACCTCTCATCTGGTTTAAATTTTACCCAAAGTATTACATCTAAGAGAAATTGGCCTTACCTCTTCGTTTCAGTTAAGAATCTTTCTCTTCCATGTACATATTATTTTTTTATTTTATAAACATAATTATATATAATTATATGATTTATGAAGGAATTTTTCAATTTAATTGACCTTATTTATAAAAATTATATTCTTTTAATGTTTTTGGTATAATCATTTTCCACCAACATTGGCCTTCTTCACAAAATGTGAAAGGAATATTCATTCTAAACATTTTATATACTAAAGAATTTTCCAAAAATCATTATTAGTTTTAATTAATAAAATTACTCCATAATAATTCATGTTTTTATAAATTAATTTCTATTCCATTTGTTTAATAGAATACTTTCTCAAAATGTATCAAAAACATAAAGGTTGTTTATTTCTCTTTCTCTAAGTAAATTTTAATGCTTTTATAAAATTGTTTATTATCTATGTTGGTATCCTTTAATGTTTATTATGATTCACTGGTAATATAATATCACTATGAAACATTTTTCTATAGATGTTTTCATGAAACCTATTTCTTTTTCATAGGTTAATTAATAAATAAAGGAATTTTGAATGTTTTCATGTTCTTATGGAACACATATGTGTGGTTTATCGTTATGTGATGGGTGGGTCCTATATATCCCTATAATGAATTATTTAAAGTCTTATATATCATGTTATAAGGATGGTATAATGTTGGTTAGACAAAGTCTAACATGTTAAGTGATTTTTATTCTTATTCCAAGTCCACTATGTTATGGTAACGTGGTTAGCCTAGCCCATTATGATGTGAATGTCTTGGTGGTTAGTCGTGACATGTGTTATTATTTATATTATTCTTTTTGTGCCACATTATTATGTTATGAAATGTTCCTATGTTATTTTTTCATAGCTCATGGTTATTGATTCATATTTCCACTCTCTTATGACTCATGTCTTATGTTATGCTAAAAACCTTATTTCATGAAACAATTTTAAGATATATGTTTTATTAGGTATGATTATCATATTTTATGACCATGTACCATGACTATGTTTTCATACCCACATGAGTATCATATTCTCACCTATGATCTTTGATTAATGTCTCTTATGTTTACCCTTCCTAAGAATATGATAACATCATCTCTTATGTTTCTATTTCCAATGTTATGAAGAAGTGTTTTATGTATGATTTGTCAAAGAGGATATCATGTGAGAAGACTATGTGTGGGAGATATTGAAAATGATGTAAAATAAGTTGTTTATGCATCTAATCTCAAAAGATAATGAACCTATATTTTCTGGGATTTTTCATTTATTTATGAGATACAATTCTTAAATTATTGAAATGATTTAAAATGTATATGTTTTACTTAGGATGTCTCAATTGGTATCAAATCCAGTGTGTAAAGTATTTTTTTTATAAATGGACCCATAAGTGTAGGTCTTGGTCCCCCTAATTAATATCAAGTTCAGGTTTAGTTATTTTGGTGGATTAGGACTATAAAATAATAGTTAAAAAACCAAAATATAACCCTAAATATGATAAAGCGTCATAAAATTTTGATAAAGTATAGAGTGTGTGGTTTACTTGCAATGAAATCCCTATCTAGATTCAAATAAGTGGATGTAGGTATATCTTAGATGTACCCAGGGGTAGTAACACTAAAAAACATGGGTTGGGTATTAACTTTATCTTTATTCAATACAAAAAAATGGGACTAACTACACATCAAGTTTTATACACCTAGGGGATATGATTTGTTTACTTTTCATGATCTTTATAAACCATTATAAAGAATAATATGATAGAACCTTAAACAACTTTTGATAAACTAAAAATGGTGTAGGATGAACCTAAAATTACATAGGTTAAAATGAAGTTTTTATAATTTATGACATATTAGGATTGATTTTTCTTATTAGATTATTTCTTACTCTGATTATTATTTTTTAATGATCATGTTATCCATTTTTGGTTTTAGTATGGGATTAAAGATGAGATCATGGTATTGGAGTGGTTATAAGTATGCTCAA
Organism: Viscum album; assembly: GCA_963277665.1. Classification (NCBI taxonomy): domain Eukaryota; kingdom Viridiplantae; phylum Streptophyta; class Magnoliopsida; order Santalales; family Viscaceae; genus Viscum; species Viscum album. The sequence continues at coordinate 1,052,067,959 of OY728131.1, read as the reverse complement.
TATTGAAAACATCTCATTTGGTCCAAAAAATATATATTCATTCATATCTTGAAAAGTATCTAGGGATATTAATTAGTATTCCAAATAACTATATATTGAGTTATTGGTGAAAATTTTTAAGGGAATGATAATTTTATCCCAAATATAAAACTCTTCATTGATAGAAGTCTGTGGAAATGTGTTTCCTGTAAATCTTATTATTTTACCTTTGATCGATTTTTATGAGACTTTGGGTATAGATTGGCTCTATCTACATAAATCCCATATCAATTTCTATGATAGGAAAATCATATTTCATATCCCAAACTAACCCATGATCATATATCAGTGAAATGTTTTCCACGGACTCCCTATAGGAATTATTTCTTTCATAATGGTCTTAATACCTAATCATAAGGTTACCTCTCACCCTGAAAGCGGCTTTTGAAAATCAAATAAAAATAAATTTTCAGTCATAAGGGGTTTTTAGCTCAAATGAATGGGAAAAAACTCATTTTTTGGGATATTCTTACTATGATGGAAAATTGAGTTTCCTACACTTTCTTAAGATAGTGAGGTTGATATCTCATTAGAAATTATTTCTTTATTCTTTTATATCTTATAGATACCCTTAGCAATTTTCATCATTGAGTGATAATTAAAATTATGAGGAAATAATATATTTAAGGGTGGAGAAAGTAACAATATAAGTTTTTTTTTATTAATTTACCTTTAAATAATAATTATTTTTAATATCTTATTTCACATAGTCCACCAAAATAAAACAAATTTTGATATATCTATTATGATAAAAATATTACAATGAAATATAAATACAAAATAAGAATGCAATATGAATAAACATTAAGTAAAATACAATTAGAATAAGACCACACATAAAAAAAACCATGAACATGAAATATTTATCATTGTAATTTATCATGAAGATCATAAACCCGATTGAAACAATAGAAATAAGGTAGAGAATTAGAAATGTTATAGATAGTTTTAGGGATAAGTAAAAGAATAGGATGATTTTTTCAAATAATATATGTATTATTATATATATAATGAAGTCTGAGAGTTATAAATACAATCATTAGAAATACGAATATTAGAAATATGGTTATTGGAAATATGTTCGTTGGATATATGGTAATTTGGTATATATGTATCCAATAATTATATTGAATTTGTAAAAATTTTGTTAAAAACAGAAAAATAATATTATTCCGTAATGAAACAAAAAGATAATATTTAATTTAAATATTTTATTAAAAATATTTTTATACATTATGTATTATTATAATAATTATTATCATTATATAATGATTTGTTGTTTTTATGATTTTTTTTAAAAATAAAAATGTATTGATAAAATTGAATATTTATAATATGGATAAAATGATGTGGTTAATTATATAATGATATGATATCTTTCAAAGAACTTTTTTTAAAGTATTATATATTTTTATCTTAAAAAATTTAATTTATCACTATTTAATAAATATATTAATGAAATATATTGATAATATATATACAAATAAATTAATATTCATCTAAATATTTTTTACTTTTAAATGAATAAGAAAAAAATCTTGGTGTACTTAAAAATCCATTTTTCTAAAAAAACGATGTGTCATGTGTTTTCATATTAAATTTAATTGTTATTACTTTTAAAAATTGATTAAAATAAAATGGATTTTATATTTTTTATCAGTTCATTCATATTAGGTGATATGTCCAATTTTATTTTTTGGAACAAAAATAAGTTATCAAAGTAAAATTTATTTACCACGGCAAGGGTAAATGGGTTATTTTTAGAGAATTATTTTTTAAGTGTTATGTATTTTTATCTAAATATATTAAATTAATAAATTTTAAATACGGAAGATCAAGTAATTTATTATAAATAAATAAATATATATATATATTAACACTCATTTATTTAGTAATTTATGGGAAATAATAATAAGAGTATTTAATGTTTAAAAGTCATTTTTTTAACAAGAACAATTTTTCTATATATCTTATGTTTTAATTTAAAAGTTACTTTTCTCATATCTATAAATATAATTATATTAAATAGAGTCTATATTTTTAATCATTATGTAAATATTCAGTAATAGGGATGATATTATATTTTTAGTAAAATCATAATTACCATGGTAAATAATTAAACAATTTAAAATGGGGTAAACAGAGGTAATATAGAATGGCTTGAATTTTTTCTTATTAAATTGACATATAAACATTCTATAAGTCCTTTGTAAATTTTGGGATTCAATCCTATAATTCACACCAATATTTCCCCACCAAACTCTCATGTGATTTTGTATTTACCCTTCACCTAACTTAAGTTTCCAAAGAAATGTCCTTTATTTTCAACTATAAAAGGATCTCTCCTATACCCCTTCTAAACCAATATATTCTGTCAAAAATATATTTAATACCTACCAATTTTCCATATCTTAAATACTTATAATATTTTGGGAAGATTATGGTTCCAAGAATGAATCCTAAATCCTTTATTCCAAAGGAACCCAGTCAAGAAGGTGAAATATTTTCTAGTAACTAAGTTTTTCTCTTACATTTCCAATTACCTTCTCATTTAAACTATTTTTAAACCTCATAATTTACTGCAATTATATTATATTGACATAATTATTCTCTATATAAAATGATAATTCTATTACAAAACTTTAAACTGTCACTTGTTCACTAGTGTAGAATTTTCTTTTTTGGGCCAGTTCAACCACCTACATGAACGATGATATATCAATATCACCATTTTTTTACCTTGAATAAGTATCAAGAAATTAAAAATAGAAATATATGATTTTATGAAACAATATATGAAATGAATGTATTTATATAAATTTCCCAACTTGACCCTTAGTTTTTAATTATTTTATTTATTTATTTATTTGTTTGTTTACTTTGTTTTTCTTGTTGTTTGGGTATTTTATTTTGGAAAAAAATTAAAATTTTAAGGGTTTTTTTATATCACGTGATTTAGCTACACAATTGTCCAAACCATGAGATAGTTGTGAATATATGTTCTACAATTTGGCACATCCATTTTGTACAATTGGAGTATGGATTGTCCAACTATATAGCCAAACCATATGAATGTATAGGTGTTTGTAGTATGAGGCACATGATTGGCGCATGATTTAGATGAACCATGTACAAACTATGTGTTTAACTTAGATTTTAAAAATTGAAATTTTTTAATTTTTCCCCACAATTCATTTAACCCAAAAAATTGACCCCCTCTTCCATCTCCCCTCTCACATGATTCCAAAAAGCCTTGGGAGGACTACACATGTGACCCTCCTCCCTCTTCCTTCAATCTGAATCCCTCCCCCTTGTTTTTTCAAACCAGGTCATCTAGGTAAGGGATTCTCTCCTTATCCTCTTTATTTTATCTTATTTTTTCACTCTCTTACTCTCATTATAATTTATTGTAGGACAAACCCTAGGTGGGTTCAGTACTAATTTCTTGCGATTATGGTTTCATAGGGTGTGTAATATTTTCTCAAGGACTTTATCTCACTATTCTTATTAATTTCTCTTTATCTATGCGTGAAATAGGTAGATTCTTCCATTTTTTCCCCATTACCTTGCAATCCATTTTAGGATTGGTTTTTTGAATTCCTATTTCATAGAAATTATGTATTCAAAACATTTATTTAGATGATTAGAATTATTTTCTCAAGGGGTTTAGTATTGAAAATAGGTTTCTTCAACCTTTAGTTGTTTTTGAAGGTTTTTAGTGGGCGTTTTGGATTCATTAATGACTTCTTAATAATTTTATGTATTTATAGTGTTAGTATAATGGTTTTTAAAGTGATTTTTACTTCTTAGTTTTAAGAGGATTCTAATAGCTATACATTTTTAAATTTATTTGTTTTATCAGGTGTTTAAACACATATGTATGGGTGTGTGTGTGCACATATTCACATGAGAGTATTTGAATATCTAAATTGAGATAGGTTTGTAAGTATATATATAAATGAATATGTCTATAACTGTGAAAAAAATCTATCAAAAGTTTTACTTTAATGTCTGAATTTAGTTTTTTAAAATAGTTTTCAAATTTAATTTTTACCTTTTTATTTATAAAGTATATTTTAAAGGCCTAGTTTTTATTTTTTAAAGAAATATGTATGATGAATTTAATATTATTTTTATAAATATTATTATTATAATTATTTTTGTTATTTTCTTGGATGTATTTCTTTATGGTTGGAAGAAGGGAAGTGTATGTTTTATCTAAAAATTGGAACTTCTTATGAATTATTAAAAAAATGAAAAGTTTAATGATTAAATTGGTGTTATTAAAACCTCAAGTAATCCCACATACTTGGGTGAGAAATCCTAGATCGGGACAGGTTCCGTTTCTACTATCTATACTATTAAAGTATGTATATGTTGCCCCCTCCACAATCTAATGGAATATTACTAAACCTTACACTAATTGAGGGTATCCCTAATTAGTGATATATTATTCCAGGTTACCTAGGCCTTAGTAACACTAGTGTGTTTCTCCCATGATTCCTATTTTAAGTTACAGATTTTTTGTTCTTGTTTTACTCTTAATTTATATTATATTACCCTTGTTTATACTATCCTTTTTTATCTTTACCATCTTAGTACTTATATGTTCTTTATTATAACTGGTTGAGTTTATTTTATTATCTTTCATTTATTTAAAATACTACATAGTGACATCTATGTATCTTGTGATTTATTTGGGTGTGTTGATTTTATTTTATAATTTTTTATAAGGTAAATCAAATAATTTTTTTGAAATAATTTTTTTTCAAAAACATGTGTTCAAACTGTTTGGATTATAAAAATTTTTTTTAAAAGAAAATTATGCATTTTTTTCCAAAGTTTATTAAAAACCTTAATTTAAATTAATTTATTTTAAAACAATTATTTATTTATTTATTTGTAAAAAATAATGAATGGAATTGTTTGTGAAACCCGATTGAGATTTTTAGCTCACACCCAACTTACACCACTCGGTGATTATAGGTTAAGTGTCCCTTTCATGTTCTGGATCAACTTATGATCTCTATTGGATCATCTTTTGTTCAGTACTAGAGAGTTTTCTTGGGTCACATGGGATAAATACATTAGGTATGATGATATATATTTTTAGTGACGTAGTATTCTCATCCAAATTGGGCATCCCTGTTTTTTATGTATTTAATGAGTGGGGCACTATATATGTGGAGATTGGGGAATATATATATCAAGGTTCATTTCTATAGTGTGAGATAAATGGTGAGATGGTGGAATTTTAATTTCTTTTATATTATTATTTTTTATTTTTATTACTCGTTTTATTTTTCATGGGAATCAAACATATGGATGCATCATGCCTGAATTTTTTTATAATTATGATAATTGTTAAATATTACTTATTGGGTGAAATTATTCCCATTAAATATTATTTGATTCCCTGTAGCTTTCCTCCCACCTGTGGGGATTGATAATTACCCTTGGGGCCTATCATATGCCAGATTAGGTGTTCGATGGATAGAAAACTTGGGATGGTTAGTGAAAAATGGTACCATATACAAGGTTCTTAATAGGGCCTAGGTTCTTGAAGCATCCCTTATTATTTGGGATATCTAGGATATAGAGATAGTTTCATTAGATCACAGTAGGCAGGTCTTGGGTTGGTGCCTACTCATCACCGATCATGATGAAACCTAAGTTAACATTGGATTTAGGTATTTAAATTTTTATTTTGAGCTCTATTTTTTATTTTTGATAATTTTTTTATTTGAATTGACTGTATTCAGAATTAAAATAGTGTTACATGGAATTATTAATGGATTTATTGTTTTTTGGTATGGAACATGAGTTGTTTAAATGGTATACGGTGGACTCACATGGCCTAGTAACCCACATGGATCCCATGTACATAGTCTTCTGTTACTCTTAGTGATGGTTGTGTGGCTGGAACATGGAACACTAATCCATGAATCTAATTCTTATGTGGTGAATAGTACCATTTAGATCATCCTTATGTTGTGTAATGTTTACTAATTGGTTTTTTATTAAGTTTTGATGAAGATTTTTTTTAGTTTAAAGCGTTTTTCAGGTATTTTTTTGACATTTTAAAATGGAATCATACATTTCAAAATGGATTTAGTAATGAATAAGTAATTTAAAACACGTTCTCAAAATAAATATCATAGTTTTAAAATGGGGTTTTAAAGTAATATTTCAAAATTTTAAATAGACTAAGGCATTTTGAGTGGGGTTTTAATTTGATTGGTTGAGTTACATTAATTAGAACTTGGAAATTTTTTTGAAAATGGGGTGAATTGATTTTAAGGTATATTTTGAAAAATGAATTTGAATTTTCAAATTAAAAGTTTGCAATTTTAATGTGAAAAGGGGTAATTTTGAATAAAGTATTTAGTTTTAGTGAATATTTTTGGATTAAATTTATGATTTATGTTTTATACATTTGATTTGAATATGGGAAATAGGAATTAATGGGTTTATGTTTCATATTATTTTGAGTATACCCAAAAAACATCTCAATAAAAAGTTTATGGTTGGTCTCTAGGATTTATTTTTTTTTTCTCAGTGAATATTTGTTTTGGGAATTGAAGATGGTTGTCTATGTTTGATGTTATCATGCATCGAGTTAGTGTAGTTAAGGTTTTTGAGGAAATTATGAATTGAAATTTCTACATGTATCCCCTTTATTACTCCTTGGGATGTGCTTATTATTTTAGTAATCATTCATATTTGTTCATTGATGCCTATTTTGTCCTTTGATTTATATGGGGAAACTTGTGTGACTGTTTAGGGTGACTGGTAAGGGAGTTATGTCTTTTTATCATCCAGGTTCACTGAGTTTTAGTGTTCCAAGATTAGGTCTCAAGTCATCCTCCCCTTTCCTAAGGCTAGAGACCATGTAAATCTTATTGAGGCATATGTTTTCTTGGGTAACTCTTAGTTTTATCTCCCTAGTTTTATTAATTGGTTTTCCTTACATATTTATTTGAGTTAAGGGAACTCCCATGTATTTGATTCTAATAAAGGGTTTAAGGTTTATTGGGATTATTTCCATTAGATATGTCTGGAGTGTTTGGTGATTGATCATGTGGATTATCGAGTTTTGGTAGATTTTCTTAAGATAATTGTATCTCATTATTCTCCTTTATTCCATTTTGGATAGGTTTTTGTTTTTATGGATAGAATTTATGGATAACATGTTAGGTTTTTTAATTGTTTTTTGGTTTATTGTATTGGAAAGGGTGGGTGGTTTTTTGGGATTCTTTCCTCTTGGATCATCATTCTTGTTTTGACATAATGACTAGAGTTAGAATTATATGGTGGAGATCCATATTGGAAGCTTTAGTTTCTAGATTCCACTATTTTGAGTGATTCTCTTGGTTGTTTTCCAAGATCCATTGTGCATAGGGTCATGGTTCAGGATGTATTTTTTCCTTTGAAGATCATTTATCATTTTGAAGGAAATCATGTTGTTACCTATATTTTGAACTCCATGTCATCCAATGGGACTTGAATGCCTTTATAGGAGTATAAAGGGTCATATTGGGGATACTTATCACACACTTACCCATATTTTTTTTATTATATATATTTATATTATTCTTTATTGTTATTAAGGATCAAATGTTTTATTTAGGAAAAAAAGTAAATTTTTAAGGGATTTTGAATGTCACACGGTTTGGATACATGATTGGTAAAATAATGTGATAGTAATACAGATGTGGTATAAAATATTCTAGAGAAATTTTTCGTGGTCGTTCCATGGTTTGGATAATCATGTGGCCAAATTATACGAATGACCAGGTGTTCAAAATATGTGGCACATAGTTAGCACACGGTTTAGAAAAACAATGAACTAACTTTGTGTTTTACCCAATATTTTAAAAATAAATTTTTTCAATTTTTCCCATCTATTCATTTAAACAAAAAAATCACCCCCCTCTTCCTTCACCTCTCTCACATTTTATCACCCCCAATTTCAAGTATGTAACCCTTTATTTATGTATTTTAAGTATGTATGAATGATGTTTTGGAGGGTTTGGAAGACTTTTGGATTTTTTTTGAGGTTTTTATAAAGGGGAACTATTTGAGAATGGTTAGTGGAAATCATGAAACTATTATAGGAAATTGTGTAAGGTGAAACAAGGGCTTCTGGGTAGGCGCACGGTTAGGTGCACATTTTGGCCAAGCCGTACGGCCACCCAGGAGAAACTATGCAAAGTGGGAGAGAGAAATTATGCATGGTTGGCATAAAATTTATCTAACCCTAAAGTCTAATCATGTGTGGTACATATTGAGGTAGAGGTTGGTTCATGGTTAACACATGGTTTACCTAACTTTGCAACTAACTGCGCATGGTTTAAAAGTGATAACCTAAAAAAGTTGATCTCACTCGTTTCACCTATAAACCTCTCATTTTTTACTATTTTTTACCCTAAGAAGTTTTTTTTCATCATATCATAGGTTTTGGAGTCTATCCCATTCGAATTGGAATCCATTTAAATGTTTTTCTTAGTGCTTTGAAGCCTAATTCGCTAAGAAAGTCTTCATTTTTAGTTGTTTTTCTTCGATCAACTTTACTTCCCCCTCTTGAAATCCTAGATCTAGTCCATTAGGGATATATATATGATTTTTTATGAAAATAATGATGATATATGGTTGTGTTTATGTTAGGTAAAGAGATATTATTTGGGTGTTTGGAGATTCAACCTGGTTTTATTGAAGAATTTGTGTCGTTCTTCATTTTCTCCATAATTTCAAAGGTAGGTGGCTTCACTCTCAACTCATCTTATTAGAAATTGAAGGCTTAATTTCAAATTGATTGAATTTCATGAAATTTATTATGAAATTTGTTTGAAAAACATGGTTGAAAAATTCCATATTGATTGTTTGTAGACTTTTTAATATGTGGATTTGTGGAAATTGGTTGTGCAAAGTGCTTGGTTTTCTTGATTTTAAAATATTGATTCTAAAATATGTATTTGTTTGTAACACCCGAGATTTTTTATGAGAAATATTTTGTTTTTATGGAAGCTTTCACTACACAAAACACTAGCTTGTATTTCTTTACACGCAATCGCGACCTTGCTCAATAGCTTGCATTGTACGCAATACCGAGTTTCACTAAACAACGATATGCTATTAAAATATTATTAAAACTAGCCGTTATGAATAGTAATACACTCTTTTTGAAATTTTATAAATTTTAACTTTCAAAATGGACTTCATTTTTGGATTCATAATATCGAAATTAGCCTAGGGTAAAATTTTGGTATTTTTCTGAAAACGTTCAATTTTTGATGAATAGTGAAAACACTAGGTTACTATTTAAAAACTGACTTTTTATTTAAATAATTATTTATTTTATTTAAATTTATTTTAGGTAAAAATTGATACATAATATCTATATAAGTTCAAAGTAATTCATTGCAGTCATTTTATAATAATTTTAGATATATAAAAATTTTATTGAACTTTTCACCGTCTTTTACCCACATCCTAGGAGAATTTGCAAATTCACATAAAACTTAATTTTACCGCTTTTGTGAATGGAATTTCGAAAATTCAAGAGACACGGTTAATATCAAGGACTAAAATTTGGTTCAATGAGATGAAAATAATTTTTGATGAATAGTAACTTTTTACTTTTTTTTACCACGGTTAAAAGTAATTAAGGGTAAAAATGATATTATTATTACCTTAAAACATGTCCTAATACTATTAAATAAGATTAATTAGACCAAAAACAACCTTAGGAACAAAATATGACCATTTAGGTCCACATGGATTAGATTAGGACATTTAATATTATTTTATTTAAAGAAGAGTTAAAATAGATGAAATCAAAGTTTAATAACTAAAACATTTTTAATATAGGGTTATACATAAGATAAATTTGTCTATAAATATTCATTAGAAATATAAAACGATTTCCTACATAATGGTATTTTATTTATAATTTTGAGATATTAAAAAAAATTAATTTATTTATGACACAATGATGATACAGTAATTATCTTATTAATGAAATATTAACATAATTGATATTATAAATACCCAAATAAATGTAATTTGATACTTTTTATGAATTCCACTAATTTTTTAGGTTAATATTACATTTTATTACTGATTTAATTAACTTTTTTCGAACTAATCATGCTGTTATGATTTTCAAAAAAAATCATGTACCAAATAGTGTCAAAATTGACATAAAATAGTTTTTAAAAAAAATATTATATTATTAATTGTTATTTTATTCCTAAAAAACTATGGTTCAGCAAAATTACTTATATAATGATATATATATTATTAATGAACCACTTGGGGTTCTTTTGGCTTGCTATAATAAGTTCATTAATCTTATAGTGTAAGAAAACAAGAAGACACAGTAAAAGTTAAATTATATAACTTAGAGTTAAATCTAAATGATAAGTTTAAAATAGTAACCTAATATTGTATAAAACCCATTGGTTGAGATTATTTTTACCCATACCTACCTTAGCTTCTAAATTAATCAATTTGGAGCTATTAAAAACTGAATATGACTTTATAATAAAATAATATTTTAAGTTTTCCTAAGATGCCCCTCTCCTCCCTTATAAAAGGGCACCTCCTCCCTCTCCACCTCACACCACTTTGAGCATTAAAGTTCGGACAACCCCTGAAAATTTCTCTTTTACAATTACCTAGATACATCCTAGAGGTTCTGGTATTCTTCAAAGACCAATCTTAGTGCCCTAAGAGGAGGTTTCAAAGAGGCGTGTCGAAGAAGAGGTTATATATGTTACCAATTCTTTCAAATTTATTTCTTCTTCTACTTATTCTTATTTAGTTGTTTCATTATGAAGTAATAATATAACTATCACTCATATAATGATATGTAATTATAAATATTAAACAATCCTATTTCACCTTCTATCCATCCTACGGAAAAAAAATCACAGCGCGTGCGTACGTACGGAATACCGTCTCCACGCCGTGGTGTAATCTGTTTTCCACCACCACCTTACTTGGATGGGTATAATGGTGTAGAGAATAACTATATATGATTATTGTAAATTAATATTGATTTTGAAATAGTATACATACACTTTAATACAATTCCATGATCATGGGAACGATATCATCGCCCGTGCGTACGTACGGCCTACCGTCTCCACGATGTGATGTGACTCGTTCTACATAATCTGCATTACATAATGATTATATAAATGAATTGAATGAATAAATATGATATATATTACACTAATACCATTCTGGAAATAGGGTATCTATAACCTAAGGAGAAGAATAAGAATTTATTCGACAAAACACGCATAAGAACAAAAACCAATAAACACCCGAATAACAAGTAGCAATGAAATATTACTAATAAGAAGCTAAGAATATGACAATATATGATATCATAACAATGATTATGATTCTGGAATAAGTCAATGACATTATTTAAATAATTATAAAGTAGTTTCGGACTTACGAAGAAAATCAGAGCTAAGGTAAGGGATAATTTTGCAAATATCATTTTTATCTGAGATTGCTTATATGTAAGTCTTTACTGGGGTTATATTTTTCATCCATGTACATAAAATGTTTTTCATAAATTGTTTAATATTCTTCCATGTATGTTTAAAGTCATTTTTACCCATATTTGACTTTACTTTGTGTTATGGATGGAATCTTTCTTTTCTTTACCATACGTGGTACTTTTTGACTTTTCCATTAAAAGTACGAGGTTAATGTTTTTTTAACTTATATGGCATGAATGGATTTTTTTTATGATTTCATAGAACATTATTTCCATGAAGATTCTTTTCCAAGTTCTTAAGTTTATTTTTAATAAAATTCTTTTAGATTAAAATTTTATGACATGTTAAGAGTGGAAAAATGTTTTTGAAAGGATATTTTCCTCAAGAATGGAGTTCAAGTGTTTTATCGAGATTCTTTTCCATCTAAGATAATATAGGGTTCTGTTTCTATCCCTATTTTTACATTGATTTTAATATGTTATGATGGAATTAATTTTATGATGTCCTTTTATCTTATATGGATTATGTTATGATGGCATGATGTTTAAGAATCCCATTTTTCTTACATGGGTTATGTTATGTTGTATGATTTATGATTTTGTGGCACACATAATAATGGTTTAATTATGAGATGGGTGGGACCTATATCTCCCTCCAATGCATTGGGTAAAGATTTATATCTCATGAGATAGACATGGCTGGAACGACAAGTTAAATCGGTTCAGTGATACAGGACTGGAATGATGAGTGAACTCGGTTCAGAAATGGATTTTGTCCACTAAGATAGTCTTGTCAATGAGTCTTCACTAATAAGAAATGATTTTCTATGATTATGCGTGTACGCCAAAAAGTTTCATGTTTTAAGTTATGATTACTTGGGATTACTTTTCATTACTATGATTTATCCCATGACATGATATTGAGATCTCTTTTGCAGGTTAAGATTTTCATAATGTTATGTTCTTATGAATATGATATGATTGATAGTTCTTTTGTTTACCCTTACTGATCATTTGAGCTCACCCTTTTGTATGTTCTCTTTTCCCCAGGTCAGGAAGAATGATATGAAGTAGGATATTCCAAAAATGGACTCTAAATATGATGAAATAAATGGGAGACAATGTAGATGATTTATGAACTAGTTTTTTATGTTTCCCAGTTTCTAAAGACACTATACCTATATGGTCCTTTCATGGTTTTGTTATATGTTGTAATAAATGTGCTTTAATTCTGAAGTGATAGCAATGTATGTAAAGTATGGGTCATTATAGTTGGTATTAGAGGAAAGGTATACTCAACCTTTGGAAACTAGGATGTGAAAGCACTAGTAAGAACCCTAAGGATATGTCTAAGCATAGAGCACAATATTAGTGTTTTAGAAATGGCCACGGATAACCTATGATAAGACCTTAAGTGTAAAATTTTATTCTTGATTATGTGGTTTTCCTATTATGATTAGTGTTTCTCACACTATGCTTATTGGTTTTAGTCAATGGATGGAACCCGAAGGAACCGTGTAAATGATGAATGATACGGGAATGCAATGATTATCCCCTTGAGAAACCAAATGTTATGGGAGATGGAATGAAAAATCTTTTAGCCATGCTCACAAAACTTTCTCAAGCTATGAACCACGCAGGAATTCCAAATGAGAAAAGGAAGGAGCAACATTCTGTTGAATCCTTCATGAGGTAGCGTCCACCTTCATTCAGTGGGTCTTCTAATCCATTAGTGGCTCGGCAATGGATTAGTACCACTGAAAAGATATTTTCAGTTCTTCAATGTTCTGAACATGACAAAGTCATCTTAGTAGTGTATCGTTTGGAAGGTGATGCTGATCAATGGTGGAATCTTATCAAGAATACGAGGCAAAGAGATGAAATTGAGTCCATGGAATGGGACGAGTTCAAGAACTTATTTTTCAATAAGTACTTCTCTCGTATTCTTCGAACAAAGATGGAGAAGGAGTTTCTTGAACTGAAGCAAAAGGATGATGAATCTGTTGGTACCTACAAAGCAAATTTTACAAGACTTGCAAGGTATGCTTCTGGGATTATTATCCAACCTGAGAGTAAGATCGATCGATTCTTTAGTGCCTTAAAACCAAGTGTTCAAAGGGCGTTAGCCATAAGGGTCTTCAATAGCTACGAGGAAATTTTTCGATGTGCTCTCAAGGTTGAGATGGATATTGGAGTAACCCATCAGTCATATGGGTTTGATAAGAAGAGGAAAATGGAATTAAAAGGAAAATCTAAAGACCACACTGAAAAGAAGATGAGTTTTTCTTTTATTCTCAAATTGTGGAAAGAAACATGGAGGGAATTGTCTTAAAGGGACAAGAAAATGTTTTAAGTGTGGAAAAGAAGGTCATCAGGCAGTTGAATGTTGAAATAATGGTAAGAAGATGTCTAATGATGCGAACAAAGAAAGGGATACATAGAATGCACCTCCTACACTTCAATGTTTCAAGTGCAAGGAAATGGGGAATTATTCTAATCAATTCCCTAATCCAAGGGTTGTTGATGATGATTGACATCAACAAAATCTTAATGCTAAAGAAAAAGGAAAGTCACATACAATTTCTATCAGTGATGTGGAGTAAGATAATAAAGTGGTGAAAGGTACACTTACCATCCACTCTAAAGTAGTGGATGTTTTATTTGATTCTGTATCCACCCACTCTTTTATTTCTGAAGAATTTTCTAAGGGTATCATCATATTACCGGAACAATTAGATGTTGAGTTAGCTATGAAAACTCTTAGTGGCACAACGGTCGCATCAAAAGTTTATAACTCTTCTCCGATTGAAGTTTTTGGGAAAGTGCTTCCTACAAATCTTGTGATCCTTCCTATAGTGGAATTTGATGTGATTCTTGGAATGGATTTTATTTCTTTATATGGAGCTCATATCAATTTCCAAAGAAGGGAAATCATATTTAATATTCCTGATCAATCTACTATCATCTATCTTTGCCAGGATGAATATAACCTTCCAGTGGAAATTTCTTCCATTTTATGGGTCTTGATTCCAATAAATGAAGGTTATTTATCTCAAATGGTTGGAGAGAAACTCAAAATTAAGAATATGCCCATTGTACGAGAGTTTAATGATGTCTTTCCAGAGGAATTTCCAAGTCTTCCACTAAATCGTGAAGTTGAGTTTTCAATAGAACTCCTACCAGGTGTTATGCCTATTTCAAAGACACCTTATAGAATGTCCCAAATTGAGTTGTAGGAATTAAAGAAGCAACTCCAAGAGAATATTGATAAGGGATTCATACTCTCTAGTGCGTCACTTGGAGAGCACCTGTTCTATTTTTTAAGAAAAAAGATGGATCAATGAGACTCTACATTGATTATCGAGAACTTAACAAGATCACTATCAAGAAAAAATATCCTCTCCCATGCATTGATGACTTATTTGACCAAATACGCGGAGCTCAATACTTTTCCAAGATTGATCTTCGTTCAGGGTATCATCAATAAAGGGTCAAAAGAGAGGATATACCAAAGTCGGCTTTCCGTACAAGGTATGGACACTATGAATTTATAGGGATGCCATTTGGTCTTACTAATTCCCCTGCTATCTTCATGGATCTGATGAATAGAGTCTTTAGAGACTATCTTGATCATTTTGTGGTAGTATTTATAGATGATATTCTTGTCTATTCAAAGAGAAAGGAAGAACATGAAGATCACTTGAGAATTGTATTGAAGACCCTGAGAAAGGAGAAGCGCTATGCCAAATTTATAAAGTGTGAATTTTGGATTCAAAAAGTTGCATTCTTGGGTCCCATAATCTCAAAAGAGGGGATATCTGTGGATCCAGCAAAGACAGAGGTTATCGAAAGATGGTTGAGACCAACAACAGTAACTGAGATCCAAATTTTTCTTGGTTTGGCTGGATATTATCAACGTTTTGTGAGTGATTTTTCACGATTATCTAATCCACTCACCAGATTGACTCGAAAAGGTGTTAAGTTCATTTGGATAGAGGAGTGTGAAGAGAATGTCATGGAGTTGAAAAGAAGGTTATCTAGTGCACCTGTGCTCACACTACCTTGTAGTGGAGAAAGGTTTGTGATCTACAGTGATGCATCCAAGAAGGGATTGGGTTATTTTATCATGAAAAATGATATGGTGATAGCTTATGCCTCACGACAGTTGAAAATCCATGAGCAAAATTACCCAACTCATGATTTGGAGTTAGTTGTGGTAATATTTGCAATAAAGATTTAAAGGCATTATCTTAATGGTGAAAGGTGTGATATTTATACTAATCATAAAAGTTTAAAGTATATTTTCACACAAAAGGAGCTGAATATGTGCCAAAGAAGATGGTTGGATCAGATTAAGGGTTACGACTGCTCAATTCATTACCACCCTGGGAAAGCAAACAAGGTGGCAGATGCATTAAGTCGACAAGACCATGCTAGATTATCCATGATGAGGATCACAAAAGATCCAATATTTATGGATTTACAAAGGATGGATCTTGGAATTATAATGGAAAGGGAGAAATATTATCTTTCTCAAATGAATGTTCAACCATCTATACATGTGAAGATTAAAGAGGAACAAAAAGAAGATGTTGAGTTACAAAAGAAGGTGAGAAATGTTCCCGAATTCAACCTTGATTATGATGGGATAATAAGGTTCATGAATCGGGTTTTTGTTCCTCCCTTCCCAGAATTAAAGAAGGAGCCGCTGGATGAGGCTCATAGTTCTTCATTCTCTATTCATCCTGGAAGCACGAAGATGTATATAGACCTGAAAGAGTACTTCTGGTGGGATGGAATGAAAAGAGATGTTGCTGAATATGTCTCTCGATGCTTGGTTTGTCAACAAGTTAAAGTTGAGAGACAGAAGTCAAAAGGGATGTTACAACCATTACCCATACCAGAATGGAAATAAGAAAACATCACTATGGACTTTGTCACTGGACTTCATAAAACATCCAAAGGCAATAATGCTATCTGGGTTATAGTTGATTGTCTTACGAAGTCAGCACACTTCATTGCTATTAGGGAAGATTTCTCTTTGGATCATCTTTCCAAGATATATGTAAAGGAAGTGGTAAGATTACATGGAGTACCACATTACATTATATCTGATCGGGATCCGAGGTTTACCTAAGGTTTTGGTGAAGTCTTTAGCATACTCTGGATACAGAGTTGAGTTTCAGCACTGCTTATCATCCTCAGACAGATGGTCAGTCTAAGAGAACAATTCAAACTCTAAAAGATATGTTAAGAGCTTTCTATATGGATTTCAAAGGTGGTTGGGATCAACACCTACCTTTAGTGGAATTTTCTTATAATAATAGCTTTCACTACAGTATTTAAATGGATCTTTATGAATCTCTCTAGGGAAAGAAATTCAGGACTCCAACTTGATTGGATGAAGTTGGGTAAAGAAAGCTATTAGGACCTGATCTTGTTGATGAGATGGTAGAAAAGGTCTGATCTATTCAATAACACATAAGAGCAGCTTAGAGTCGACAAAAAAGTTATGACAACAACCGAAGAAAAGACATAGAGTTTGAAGTGGGTGATAAAGTGTTCTTACGAGTATCTCCTTGGAAGAGAGTAATGAGATTTGCAAAGAAGGGAAAGTTGAGCCCTAGGTATATCGGTCCTTTCGAAATACTGGATCATGTTGGGAAGGTAGCTTACTGATTGGCGCTTCCACTGAATCTCTCTCAAGTTCATAATGTGTTCCATGTATCGCTCCTGAGAAAAGTACATACCTGATCCTTCACATGTACTAAGCTCAGAAGTTGTACCGCTGGAGCAAGATCATTCTTATGAAGAGCAGCCGATAGAGATTCTGGATCATAGCGAAAAATTCCTAAGGAACAAGACCACTCACTTGGTGAATGTTTTATGGAGGAACCACCAATTAGAAGAAGCTCCATGGGAGCTTGATGATATGATAAGGGAGAGTTATCCTCATCTATTTGTTACAAAGTGACGAATTTTGAGGATGAAATTCATTTTAAGGGGGGTAGAATGTAACACCTGAGATTTTTTATGAGAAATATTTTGTTTTTATGGAATCTTTCACTACACACAACACTATCTTGGCTTTATTTACATTCAATCACGACCTTCCTTGATAGAATGTGTTGTACTCAATACCGAGTTTCACTAAACAACGATATGCTATTAAAATATTATTAAAACTAGCCATTATGAATAGTAATACCCACTTTTTGAAATTTTGTAAATTTTATCTTTCAAAATGGACTTCTTTTTTGGATTCGGAATATCGAAATTAGCCTAGGGTGAAATTTTGGTATTTTTCTAAAAAATTTCATTTTTTGATTAAGAGTGAAAACACTGGGTTACTATTTAAAAACTGAATTTTTATTTAAATTTATTTTTGGTCAAAATTGATACATAATACCTATATAATTTCAAAGTAATTCATTAGAGTCATTTTATAATAATTTTATATATATAAAAATTTTGTTGAACTTTTCACCATCTTTTACCCAACTCCTAGGAGAATTTGCAAATTCACATAAAACTTAATTTTACTGCTTCTGTGAATGGAATTTTGAAAATCAGAGACCCACAATTAATATCAAGAAACTAAAATGTGGTTCAATGAGATGAAAATAATTTTTTATGAGTAGTAACTTTTTAATTTTTTTTACCACGGTTAAAAGTAAATAGGTTAATTAAGGGTAAAAATGATATTATTATTACCCTAACACATGTCCTAATTCTATTGGATAATTTTAATTCTACTAAAAACAACCTTAGTAATAAAATATGACCATTAATGTCCACTTGGATTACATTAGGACATTTAATATTATTTTATTTAAAGAAGAGTTAAAATAGATTAAATCAAAGTTTAATAACTAAAACATTTTTAATATAGGGTTATACATAAGATAAATTTGACTATAAAAATTCATTAGAAATATAAAAATATTTCCTAAATAATGGTAATTTATTTATAATTTTTATACATTAAATAATTTAATTTATTTATGACACAATGATGATGCAGTAATTATCTTATTAATGAAATATTAACATAATTGATGTTATAAATACCCAAATAAATGTAATTTGAGCCTTTTTATGAATTCCACTAATTTTTTAGGTTAATATGACATGTTAGTATTTATTTAATTAACTTTCTTCTAACTAATCATGCTTTTATGATTTTCACAAAAATCAAGTACCAAATAGTGTCAAAATTGACATAAAATAGTTTTTAAAACAAATATTATATTATTAATTGTTATTTTATTCCTAAAAATCTAATGTTCATCCAAATGACTTAGATAAAGATATATATTATTAATGATCCACTTGGGGTTCGTTTGGCTTGTTATAGTAAGTTTATTAACCTTATAGTGTAAGAAAACAAGAAGACACGGTAAAAGTTAAATTATTTAACTTAGAGTTAAATCTAACTGATAAAGTTATAATAGTAACCTAAACTTGTCTAAAACCCATTGGTTGAGAGGCGTTAAACCCATAACCACCTTATCTTTGAAATAAATCAATTTTTAGCGATTAAAAACCGAATATGACTTTATAATAAAATAATATTTTAATTTTTTCTAAGGTGCCCCTATCCTCCCTTATAAAAGGGAACCTCATCCCTCTCCTCCTCACACCACTTTGAACATTAAAGCTCGACCAAACCCTGAAAATTTCTCTTCTCCACTTCCCTAGAAACATATTAGAGGTTCTTGTCTTCTTCAAAGTCCAATCTTAGTGCCCTAATAGGAGGTTTCAAAGAGGCATGTCGAAGAAGAGGTAATATCCGCTACCAATTCTTCCAAATTTATTTCTTCTTCTAATTCTTCTTCTTTAGTTGTTTCATTATGAAGTAATAAAATAATTATCACTCATATAATGATATTTTATTATAAATATGAAACAAACTTATTTTACCTTCTATCCATCCTACGGAAAATGAAATTACCGCGTGTGCGTACGTACGGAATATTGTCTCCACGTCGTGGTGTAATCTGTTTTCCACCACCACCTTACTTGGATGGGTATAATGGTATATATAATAACTATATATGATTATTGTAAATTAATATTGATTCTTAAATAGTATACATACACTTCAATACAATTTAATGATCATGGGAATGATATCATCGCCCGTACGTATGTACGGCCTACCGTCTCCACGATGTGATGCGACTCGTTCTATATAATCTTCATTAAATAATTATTATATAAATGAATTTAATGAATAAATATGATATATATTACACTAATACCATTATATAAATAAGGTATCTATATCCTAAAGAGAGGAATAAGAATTTATTCTAAAAAACACGCATAAGAACAAAAAGTAATAAACACCCGAATAACAAGTAGCAATGAAATATTACTAATAAGAAGATAAGAATATGACCATATATGATATCATAACAATGATTATGATTCTAGAATAAGTCAATTACATTATTTAAATCATTATACATGAGGTTCGGACACTTACGAAACAAATCTGACCAAAGGTAAGGGATAATTTTTCGAATCTGATTTTTATCCGAGATTGCTTATACGTAAGTATTTACTAGGGTTACATTTTTCATCCATGTCCATAAAATGCTTTTCATAAATTGTTTAATATTATTCTATTTATGTTTAAAGTCATTTTTACCCATCTTTGACTTTTAATTTGTGTTATGGATGGAATCTTTCTTTTGTTTACCATACATGGTACTTTTTGACTTTTCCGTTAAAAGTACGGGGTGAATGTTTTTTTAACTTATACGGCATGAATGGATTTTTTTTATGATTTCATAGAACATTATTTCCATGAAGATTATTTTACTAGTTCTAAAGTTTATTTTTAATCAACTTCTTTTAGATTAAATTTTTATGACATTTTAAGAATGGAAAAATGTTTTTGAAAGGATATTTTCCTCAAGAATGGAGTTCAAGTGTTTTATCAAAATTATTTTCCATATAAGATAATATAGGGTTCTGTTTATATCCCTATTTTTACATTGATTTGATTATGTTATGATGGAATTAATTTTATGATGTCCTTTTATCTTATATGGATTATGTTATGATGGCATGATGTTTAAGAATCCCATTTTTATTACATGGGTTATGTTATGATGTATGATTTTTGATTTTGTGAAACAAATAAGAATGGTTTCATTATGAGTTGGGTGGGAACTATATCTCCCTCAAATTAATTTTTTAAACATTTATATCTAATTATATTTACATGGAATGATGTTTAAGAATGCCATTTTTATTACTTGGGATTACTTTTCATTACTATGATTTATCCCATGACATGATATTGAGATCTCTTTTGAAGGTTAAGATTTTCAAAATGTTATGTTCTTATGAATATGATATGATTGATAGTTCTTTTTTTTTACCCTTACTGAGTATTTGAGCTCACCATTTTGTATGTTTTCTTTTCCCCAGGTCAAGAAGAAGAATATTAAGTAGGATATGCCAAAAATGGACTCTAGATGTGATGAAATAAATGGGAGACAACGTAGATGATTTATGAACCATTTGTTTATGTTTACCAGTTTCTAAAGACATTATACCTATATGGTCCTTTCATGGTTTTGTTATATGTTGTAATAAATGTTCTTCAATTCTGAAGTGATAACAATGTATGTAAAGTATGGGTCGTTATATTGTTGGATTTATGAAAATGGTTTATTTGAAATGATTTTAAAAAATAATGGTTTTATTGAGAAGTATTATAATGGTTGATTCGGAATGGTTTTGACATACATGGGTTGTGTGATTTTAGGATTTTTACATGACCCTGAATAAGGGGTGTGTAACAAGTACTATTTGGGACAGAACCTCAGTCCTTTCTAGATTGAGTTTACTATTTGGGTCCCTATCGATCCAGGGTACTTGGTATTTAATGAAGGATACATTTTTCTAGGATAGAAGGATATTATCCACTTTGTGATGACTTAGTGGATGGATGAGGAACGACTCAGGATTATGTAACTATCACAGAATCATGCATGTGTGGGTGTGTGCGTGAATCATGTAATTATTATTCCAAAAAGCAAAGTGAAACAGTTTAAAGATGTTTTGGTTTTTTTACTTGGAAACTTTTTTGGTCTAAAAATTTCTTTAAATTTGGATATAAATTTTTGAAATGTTTTAATGTTTTTTGTATAAATTGTTTTATATAAATGTGCAAACGTTTTATATCCTAGTGTCATGAGAAGAGAAGTAATTTGGAGAAAACCTATTGAGTTTCATTACTCACCCCTTCTTCGGTACCTCAGTGCTTTTGTATATTTTTTTACTGAGACACTAGTAAAGGTAAAGTATCAAACCTATTTAGAAGTGATACAAGATACTTTTTCATGGAATGTAGAGTTTGAGCATGGATCATGTTGGTAGTTGTGGAGTTTTTTCTCTGGGTTCTTTGAGATTTTTCAGTTTTGTCTTCCGATTTGTAGTAGATATTGGTCTTGGTTTCGGCTTGGTACTCTGATATTGTTTGATTTGGTTTATATATAGTGGGTAGTATTACATTATTATCGTGCATCAAGTAGTGGTTATTGGTTATAGTTATCTTGGTTGTGGTTGTTTTATTTTCAAATAGAAAATCATCCCCATCTATTAATGAAGCCCTTGGCATTTACTTCCATCCTTTGGCATCTTGGGGATGTCGCCTAAGGCCAAGTCGCATTTCTGCCTTGACTCAATCCAACGAGGTCGGGAGGGATGTTATAGGTGGTATCATATTGTTCATTCCTTGACTTATAAATGGTATTATTCCTGGTTAGTAAAAATATTTTGGGACAAAAGGTATTCATTTTTAATATTGGAGTTGAAATTTTTTCTGGTTTTCTTCTTATGTTGGGATGGTAGAAAGGAGTAGGATTTTTTGGACTTGAAATTTAGAGAATAAAAAGATGCATCAAACCTATTTATGTTGAAATTCAAGTTACCATGGATTTGGGTACATAAGTTTTTGGGATACACTTATAAGATTTGTAATCTCATTGTCATGGTTTTAGCCAATGAGATGATCATGACATGCATTTCAGAAATGACTTCCCACTAGGAGTGAAAATTTAATTTTGATTAATCATTTAGGATTTGGTGCAAACGTGTTGATTTTTTAAAATGTTGAAATTGTTTTCAAATGTGAGATTTTCAAAAGGGAATAATTGTGGTATTTTCAAAAGTATTTTATTTTCAAAAGCATGATGGAATTTTCAAAAAAAAATCAAACATGGAGACTTTTGAAATTGAGGAAGCACTGTTATGATAGTTTGGATGTGGTATAATTTGAAATTGTTAAGCCTTCAGTTTCTAAAGAGAGATACTTATGGTGTTCATTTTGTTTATATAAATGTCTCCTGATAGGCATCATAGAAACCAACGAGAATAATTTGCTGAGAATATTGTTGCACCTAATCCACTGGTGAAACAAAATATGGTTTATAGTATAGTCCAGGCTTTTAAAGTTGTGGATAGAGGGAATATGAGGGATAACCTGAGATAAGTGTGTCATTCATTCTAGTTCTAGAAGTAGAATCTACCCATCTTTCGGGGTGATTTGGAACCAGAGAAGGCAGAGGTGTGGATGAATAGGATGAATCAAATCTTTGATTTCTTAGGCATTCCATAAAAGATTAAATTCAAGTTAGTGACATGTATGATGGGGATATTTCATACTAGTGGTGGGATTTAGTAGTTTAGGATAAATTAGACCATGTACTTGCATGGTATTATTTTGATGAATTGTTCAAAAAACAATTTTATCCTTGTATATTTAGGATTACAAGAACGGAATACCTCTTCATCCTAAAGCAATAAAATATTTCTGTGAAAGAGTATGAAGATAAATTTATGGATTTAGTTTTCTTTTTACCAGAAGATTCTACTAGTGCATCCTTGAAGGTATGTATTTTTGAATTGGTGATAAGGTAGGATATTAACTCAAATATTTCCATACTTTGTATAATGGATTATACTAATATGGTCAATAGAGAGATAGTGTAAGAAAGGGATATCTCATGAGATATAAGTGGAGGAAGCATATTGATACCCATGGGTAACAGTGGGAACTATAATGTTGGGAACAAGAAGAAGAGGGACACCTATTTCTAAGGTAGCGGGATGAATTAAAATTAGAAAGTATGGTCAGTAAATCTTCCTCTAAGACCCAAGAGTAAATTTAGATGTTTCCAATGTGCTTCATTCGACTATGTGAAGTGATAATGCAAGAAACCGCCTAGATCATGTCACAATTTAAATAAAATGGGTAAAATTTAGCACTATTGTCGTAGTGATCTAAGGTTGGGTGTTTTAAACACTTCTCATGTTTCGTAGACATCGTATGATTCAATGAGATTAGGGAAATAGACCATTTGTCTTTATTAGAACCAAACTATCCATGATGATTCCAGGAATACCATGACTCCTCAATAGGGGAAATCTAAACCTGGAAATAAGGAACAAAGTGTAGCGAGTAAGAAATTATATAGAGTTGAGAAAGTGATTATGGATGAAAAATCTAGACCATTGGTGGTGAGTGGTATGATTATTTTTAATTCTACCTTTAGGAAATATTTATTTGATATGAGTTCATCCCATTAATTAATTTCTTCTTTTGTAGTTGATTTTCTAGGTTTAAATGTTGAGATGATATTATCTGTTTTGAAACTACAAAATCCTCTTGGACAAAGAGAATATTGAGACTTTATGTATAGAGCATGTTTGATAGATGTTAATGAATATTACTTGATATAAGATCTATCTATGTAGGATATGAATGTACATGATATAATCCTAGGTATGTATTGGTTTTTTATGTTCAAGTCTCACATAGACTATTATATATGGAAGGTTATTTTCATGAAGTATTATGGCATCAAGCATATCTTTAAAGGAGACATGAATGTAAGGGCATATGCAACAAGATTGTTAGTACCATCATTTAGAATGATCGCATACCAGTCGGTAGTATTGAATTTGGAATCAATGGAAGAGATTGATAATAATATTTTTCCAGTGGTTATTGATCAGTTTTTAGATGTATTTCCTAATAATTTCATAGGGTTTCCATCCATAAAAGAAGTATATTTTATCATTTATCTCCTTCTAAAGAACAGTCCTATTACACTTCCATATTACCAGATGGAACCAAAAGAATTAATAGTTTTTAATGTGCAGTTGGAAGAGTTGGAAAGCAAAGGGTTCATTCAGATGAGCACGTTTTTCTGGGAATCACCATTCTTGTTTTTCAAAAAGATGGATGGAACTATTTAGTTGTGTCTCAATTATTGTAATATTAACCATGTTATGATAAATAATTTGTATCCAATTCCACACATTTAATATATTTTTAATTAATTAAAGGTATCCCATTGGTTCTAAAATATTTAATTACAATTAGGATATCACAAATTTCAAGTTTGAAAAGAGGATATTCCGAAGACAAATTTTAGGAGTAGATATTACCATTATGAATATGTGGGGATGCATTTTGGTCTTATGAATGCACCGAAAATATTTATGGAATTAATGAATCAGATATTTTAGAGATATCTAGATTCTTTTATGGTGATGTTTGTGGATGAAATAATTGTGTATTCAAGGATAAAGGATCAATTGGCGATAATGTTGGAAATATTGCAGGATCATTATTTGTATGATAAATTATCAAAGTGTAATTTTTGAATATAATATGTACATTTCCTTGGATATGTAATCTCTAGAAAGGTTTTTATATGGATCTAGAAAATATAGAGGTTGTTATATTTTGAAAACCGCCAAAGAATGTCTTTGAGATATGCAGTTTGCTTGGTTTATCTGGTTATTATCGACTCTTTGTTCATAATTTCTCATGACCAGATTCACCTATGATAGCTTTTACAAGGAAAAATGTTCCATTATAATGGAATTTTGAATGAAAAAAAATTCAAGAGCTAAAGTTTCACCTTACATCCTCACCGATCTTGATATTGCTGGAATTGGGGCAAGGGTGCGTGGTGTATGTTGATGCTTTGTGATCTAGGTTAGGATGTGTTCTCGTGTAGGGAAACCATTTTATTGCTTATGGATTAAGGTAGTTATGATTTAATGATAAAAACTACCCAACACATGATTTTGAGTTATCTATCATAGTCCGTGTTTTGAAAACATGGAATCACTACCTATTTGGTGAGAAATTTAGTGTGTTTACATAATATAAGAGTTTGAAACATATTTTCTCCCAAAGGTATTTGAATTTGAGACTAATAATATGGATGGATTATCTCCAAATTTTTTACTTTGACTTGATGTATACACTGGGTAAAGGCAATTTGATAGAATATGCTTCAATAAATAATTCATTTTCTCAATTGGAAAAATAGGTTTCATACCAGTGGAAGTTGATGTCGATTATACCTAACATGAGATTGGATTGTGAAGACCAAGGTAATGTTGCAGTTTTCTTTCCAATTTATTTTATTCCTGATTTGTTTGAGATAGTTAAGAAGGGGAATGAATATTATTTAGAATGTGTTTTTATGTGATCAAAACTCAAATGGTGGGGATACCATTGAGGGACGAAGGCTGGATGGGAGTTCAGTTTTTTAGTTTTGAAATCGGATGGTTGTACTTATGGCTTGTCAGGAACAACTTCTTCATGTTTACCATCATTCAAGATGGTTTGTTCATCCTAGAATACAGAAGATGTATAATTTGTTTAAATCACAATTTTGGTGGGTCAGAATGAAAAAGAAGGCGGTTAAGTTTGTTTCAATATGCTTAATGTGACAGTAGGTTAAAGTAGGGCATTAGCAACCAATAGGTATATTGTAGTCTTACCCTATTCATATTTGAAAATGGGTAAAGATAGACATGGACTTTGTAACAGGACTCCCAAGAACTTTTTGTAAACACAATTCCATATGGGTGATAGTGTATTAGCTCAAAATTTTTCATATTTCATCCTTATTCATGAATATCATATGGTGAGGAAATTATAAAAAATCTATATTTGAGAAGTGGTAAAGAGGCATGAAGTACCAGTTTTGATAGTTTCAAACCACGATTTAAGGCTTACATATCATTTTTGTAAATACTTACAGCAATCCCTTAGGACTCAGTTGACAATGAGTATGTTGTATCATCCTCAGACAGATAAACAATCTAAAATATTGATAAAAATGTTGGAATACATGTTTTGGGATTTTTTAATGGATTTTGGTGGCTCATGGGAACCTCACATACCATTAGTGGACTTATAATATAATAACAATTATCATGCCTTGATACATATAGCTCCATTTGAATCATTTTATGGTTGTCCTTGTAGTTCTCTAATTTTTAGGGAGGAAACAAGTGAGAATTCACTAGTTGAATCAAACCTTATCAAATTGACAATAAAAAAGATTAGGCTGGTCATGAACTAGATGGAGAGGGCTCAAATTTGTCAAAAATCATGTTTGGATCAGCATCAATAGTCTTTTTCATTCCAGATGAGTTATCATGTGTTGTTGAGAATCTATCCAAGGCTTGATCATCATTTTTTTTTGAAAGAAGGGAATGTTATCTCCTCAATACATAGGCCCTTTTGAGATACTTGAATAGGTTAGTGAGGTGGCATAGATGTTAGATTTTTCACCATGGTTCAGTGTTTGGAATAATGTGTTTCATGTATATTTGTTGAAAAATTATTATCTTGATCCTGACCATGTGATTCGATGGGATCACATTTACAAAGAATTAGATGCTTTGATAGTTCATGTGGCAGTGCAAATTGTGGATAGGCAAGATAAAGTCTTTCATGGGAAAAACATCGATATAGTATGGGTTTTTTGGAAACATGGTTGGATTCAAGAAGAAACTTAGTAATGGGATAAATAAATGGATAGAAATGGATAGAACTATTTTAGGGAAAGGATTGTTTTCTACTTTCTAAGGATAGAAAGGTCAATTGAGGGGAGAATGTAACACCCCTAGTTTCAAGTAAGTAACCCTTTCTTTATGTATTTTAATTATATAAAGTGTTTAGGTGAAGTTTGGGAGGGTTTGGAAGTCTTTTGGAATGTTTATAGGGATTTTCTAAAGGTACACTATTTGATCATGGTTAGTGGAAATCATGAAACTCCTAGAGAAAACTGTGCAAGGTGAAATAGGGTCTTCTGGGTAGGTGCATGGTTTGGCCAGACTGTACGGCCACCCAAGATAAACAGTGAAAATTAGGGTAGAGTAATTCTAAATGTTTGGTTAATAGTTTTTATGACCATTTGGGCCAAAAACATATAGTACTTCTTGAGGCAGACACCATTCCACAGTTAGTGCATGGTTTTCCAAACCATGGGACTAATTGTACGTGGTTTAAAAGTGAACTCCTAAAAAAGTGGATCTATCTCTTTTTCACCTCTAAGACTCTCATTTTTCACTAAATTTAACCCTAATACATTTTTTTTATTCCTCCCAAAGCTTTTAGGCTCTCTCCCTTTCAAACCAAAAGCAATATGAGGTTTTTTCTTGGTACATTGAAGCCTAATTCCCTTGGTAAGTCTTCGTTTTTGGTATTTTTTCTTATAACTAATTTCCTTACCTCTATTTAAATCCCACATCTATTCCATTGGGGATATATCTATGATGTTTGATTCTAATAATTATGAAATATAGTTGTGTTAATGTTAGGTAAATATATCAAGGGAGTTTTTTTTTAGATTCAACTCAGTTTTATTAAAGAATTCATGTCGTTCTTCATTTTTCCATAATTTCTGAGGTAGGTGGATTCACTCTCGACTCCTCTCATTAGAACTTGAAATCTTAGTTTCAAATTTATTTAATTTCATGAAATTTATTGTTAAATTGGTGTGAAAATAATTTTATAAACCTGATTTAGTGATGTTTTGTGGACTTGTGGATTTGTGGAAATTAGTTGTCAAAAGTGCTTGGATTTATTGATTTTAAAATATATTTTTTTTGGATTTATAGAAATGTTTTATTTTAAAAAATTTCAATAAAATAATTATTTTATTGAGATTTCTTAAAATATTTGATTCATATTGGTTTCGACATACATGGGATGTGTGATTTCATGCTTTCAACATGACCTGAAATAAGGGGTGTGTGCCATTGGGGTACAAAGGGAGGTGACCACAGATAAGGGGTCGGTTTCATTAGGATATAAGGATATTGGACACTTAGTGATGAATTATTGGATGGATGAGGAACATATCATGAGTATATAACTATCACAGAAGCATTTATATGTGGTTGTGTGTGTGAATCATGGAATTAGTATGCCAAAAAGGAAAGTGAAATAGTTTAATGATTGTTTGGTTGTTTTCCTTAGAAACTATTTTGGTCTGGAAATTGCATTAAATTTTGATATAAACTATTAAAATGTTTTAAACTGTTTTATATAAATTGTTTTATATAAATTTAATAACTTTTTCTATCCTAATAGCATGAGTAGGGATGTTATTCGAGGAAAACCTACTGAGTTTCATTACTCACCCCTACATTGGCACTTTGGTGATTTTACATATTTTGTTTAACAAGACACGTGTAAAGTTAAAGTATAAAAATTATTTAGTTGTGCTTCATGATACTTGGTCATGGAATGTGGAGTTAGAGCATGGATCATGTTGGGTGTTTTGGAGTTATGTCTTTCATGTCTTTGAGATTTGTGAGTTTTTTATTCTGCTTTATAGTTGATATTGTTCTTGGTTTCCACTTGGTACTCTGATATTGTTTTGTTTGGTTTTTATACATAAATTATTATTAAAATTTTATCATATATCATGTAGTGGTTTCTGGTTATGGTTACCTTGGTTGGGGTTGTTTTATTTTCAAAGGGAAAATTGTCTCCCATCTCTTAATGAAGACCTTGGAATTTATTAACATCCTTTCACATCTTGGGGATGTCACCTAAGGCCAAGTAGCATTTATACCTCAACTAAATCCAATGAGGTGGGATGGGATGTTACATGCATGATACCAGGAAGCCTAGGAAGGACAACTCACATGACATTCCTCCCTCTCCCTTCAATATCAATCCCTCCTCCATTGGGATTTTGAACCGGATTTTCTAGGTTATGGTTTCTCTTATTCTTCTCCTCATTCTCCTCTCTTATTTTTTTATTTCCTCTCTTCCTCTCATTATTATTTTTTTAGTCTGAACCCTTGGTGTGTTTTGATTCAAATTATTAGAAATTTTGTTTCCTTAGGTGTGTGTTCTTCGGTTGAGACCATTTTCTCATCATTGTTAGTAATTTTGCATGATCTGGGCTTCAACTAGGTTGGTTCTTCCATGTTTTTATCTTTACCTTGAAATTCACTTTATTCTTGGGATTTCTAAATTTCCATTTCCTTGAAATTTTTTATTCTATTAATTTATTTAAATGTTTCAAATAATTTTCTCTAGGGTTTGAGTGTTTAAAATAGGATTCTTCAACCTTTAGTTGTTTTTTATGTTTTTTAGTAGGTATTTTGGATTGGTTTATAACTACTAATTGATTTTATGTATTTCTAGTGTTAATATATTTTTTAATTGGATTATTCTTTGTTGATTTATAATGGATTGATTCTAATTGTTTTAAAATTGATATCTTCTTCTTTTATTAAATAGTATTCTAAAAGTAATATGTTTTTCAAATGTCTTAATTATGTTGAGTGTTTATACACATATATAGGGGTGTCTATATATATGTCTATATATTCACATGATAATATTTAAATATATACATTATTAGAGGTATATATATCTATGTGTGTGTGTGAATTCATATTGGTATAATGATATAGTAAATCTCTCATAAATTTAACTTTAATGTTTGAATTCATTTTTTTAAGTGTTTTAAAAGGGTATTTTTAGCTTTTGATTTCTAAAGTTTATTTTATGGAAAATTCCCTAATTCCTTGGAATCCTATTTTTTATTTCTTTCTTTATATTCATAAATTTATTCCAAAATAAATAAAAATTATGATTATGATAATGATTTTATGGAAAATGACATTCAATTTTTTGCATGATGACCCATGTGATTTCTATTTTTGTCTTCCAATTTATAGTCTTTAAACTCCTAACTATCAAAAACTCATTTCACCTCATGTATTCACTTTGTAACTGTATTTTAATTTAATAATTTTTGGTGGAGTGGGTTATATGAGAAGATCATGCTCAATACTTTTATAATTATTATTGTCTTGTAAATATTCCTTTATGGTTGGAATAAGAGAAGTAAAAATTTTATCTATAAATTAGAACTAATTAATAATTGTTTAAAGATAATGACATGTTTGGTGATTAAATCGGTGTCATTAAGACTTCATGGGAAGAGCTAGTGATTTGGTATGAAATCCTAAATTGGGATGGTTTTCCTTTCCACTAGTTATGTTAGTAAATTATATATATTGATCCCCCTCTACTAGCGAGTGTCATGTTACTAAACATTACACTAATTAAGGGTCTTCCTAATTAGTTATATATTATTCTAGGTTCCCTTATCCTTAGCTACCCTATGGTATTTCTCCCATGATGCATGTTTTAAATTACTAAATGTTGGTTCTTATTTTACTCTTGCTTTACTTTATACTACCCATGTTTATATATTTCTTTTTACCTTGACCTTCTTAGTAATTATAGGGTCTTCCTTATAACTACTTGATTTTTATTTTATTAACTATCATTTATTTAATCTACTATTTAGTGAGATCAATGTTTCTAATAATTTATTCAGGTGTGTTGAGTTTCCTTTTTATCCTTTTTAAGGAAAATCAAACAATGATTTAGAAATGGTTTGTTTTCCAAAAACACTTGTTCAAATTATTTGGTTTATAGAAAGGATTTTTTAAATAATTTCATGCATTTTTTCAAAATTTTATTTAAAAATATTAAATAAAAAAATATATTTTCAAACTATAATTCTTGGATTGTTTTGTAAAAGATAAGGCATGGACCTGTTGGTGAATCCTTGCTAAGATTTTTCTCCCCAACCCAACTTACACCACTCAGTTTCTATAAAATCAGTAGCCCTTGAAAGATCTGGATCAGCTTATGATCACTCTTGAATCATCTATTTTTTGGGACTAGAGAATGACCTTGGGTCACATGGGATTTAAATGTTTATTTTTAGTACCTTAATAGTCTCATATAGATAGGCCATTGACTATTTTTTATTTCTTTAATGGTAATCACAATATATATAAAGAGTCTAGGGAATGGATCTCTAGGGATATTTCTATGGATGGGGTAGGAGGATGAGATGAGGGAATTTCTTTTTCTTTATATCGTGGTTATTTTTTTTATTTTTTTTTATTTTATTTGGCATGGTAACCAAATATATGAACACATCATGCTGGAATTTTATTAGAATTCTCATTTTTTTAAATATTATTTATAGGGAGAAATAATTCCCACTGAGTTTCATTTAATTCCTTGGTGCATTCCATCACCCCGGGGGATCCGGAACACCCCTTAGTCCCTATCATAGGTTAGTTCAAGCATCCAATGGATGGATGGCTTGGTTTAGTTTTTAGTAAGAATTATAATATAAAAAATTAATGCTTTGTGAAATGTAATCCATTTTTATCACCGAATTACCCAAAAAAAGTTCATCATGAATTCCATTTTCAAAAACCATATGAGAAATTTACATCAAATGAACATTGGGTATATAATTCATTGAAAAAAATGATTTAAATACCTTTTCTATTATAGTAATAATTATCTTTTTATTAAATAATGGGTTTCAACATCTCTATTTTAAAACCTTTATTAAATAATCAAAATCACTAATGTCTACTGATGTAAATAAACATTAACTAACTAATATATATGTAATTAACTATTATAATTGAATAATATCAAAGGTAATAGAAATTAATTTGGTTCTAAAATAAGTGATTAAGATGTTTATGTTTATTATACCAGAGGTAAAGGTTCTTTTGTAGAAGTTGAGAGTAAAAGGTAGGGGTTCTCTTTCCAATTTCATTTTGAATTCAAGATTGTTATGAATAATTTTTCATTTGGGAAATTATTTGATATTAATCTATGAAACCATATCTATTTTATTATCATCTAGTTTTACATATATTTTACATTTCCTTTTACAATTTCACCTCCCCTCTTGTTCATAATTTACCCAAAGTAATGCTTCTAAGAGAAACCAGCCTTACCTCTTCTTTTTAGTCAGGAATCTTTATATTACATGTTTATATTCAATATTTTAATTTATGAAAATATTTATATACTTAGTGTAATTGACTTTATTTATAAAATTAATCATATTTTAAAGTTTTTGGTACATTTTTTTCCTGGAACTTTGACCTTCCTTAAAAAATGTAAAAGGAATATTATTTTTAAAAAATTACTATAGTAATCAATTTTCACATTATATTTGTTGGTTTAATTTAATAAAATTCCTCCTTAAGTATTTATGGTTTTATAAAAAAAATTTTCCCCTTTTTTATAAAATATTTTCTCAAATGGTATCAAAAAAAATAATGCCTATTTATTTTTTATTTCTACAAGTAAATTTTAATGATCTCATAAAAGTTTTTTCATATATATCAAAATAATTTAATGTTTCTTATGATTCACTAGGAATATGATATAATCAAACCATCCACTTTATTTATTTTTATGTTTTATGATATTTTCTTATATATTTTTTTATAAAACCCATTTCTTTTTCATGGGTTGATTACTATTTAAAAGAATTACAAATTTTCTTAAGTTATTGTGGCACAAATACGTATGGTTTATCATTATGTAGCCAGTTAGACATATATAGACATACAATTAATTGGGTAAAGTTTAATATCTTGTGAGATCAGGATGTGATAAGGGTGGTTATCCCAAGTCAACTGTGTTAAGGGATGTGGGTGGTCCGGCTAAGTTCACTATGTTATGGGATGGTGGTTAGCCTACCACATTATGATGTTAGTGTCTCAGTGGTTAAAATTGACATATTTTAAGATTTTTATTAATATTTTTGTGTCATATTCCTAAGTTATGCAATGTACATATGTTATGTTCTCACGGATCATGAATATTGAATCATGTTTTCACTCTCCTATGAATTATGTCTTATGTTTTTATTAAATCCTTATATAATGACTCAGGTTTTATGATATATGTTTTATTAGTTATAATTATATTATGTTATGACCATGTGGATTTATTATGTTCTTATACCAACATTATTATCTTATGATCACTTGTGATCTTTGATTGATGTCTCTTATGTTTACATGTAGCGACCCCGACCCCAGTAACCCCAATCTAGTGGTTTATTACATTGAAATATGATATAATAAATCACATTGTAAAGGACTAAATAGTTTAATAGTCTTGGTAAACTAGATACAAATTTTAAATCCACATTAAATTTAAGAAAAAAATACACAATGTATTTTCTTTGAGAAATCTATTATTCCCCTTAGTGTATCCCTACATATCAATTACAAAACAATTTCTGGTATCCTATGGAAAATAAAACATAAGAAATGGGTGATCTCAAATGATTGATAAGGGTATGTGTACATTATAATATATGAATAGATAAGGAATAATAAATATGGAATGGTAAATAACTTAAACTCATATCATTTAAACAATAACTTGAGCATAATATGGAAGGAATAAATGATGATCAAATAATTCCACACAAATAATCACATGATCTTGAAAACTTAACCATTCATATTATAACTAATCAAATAATCACATGGAATATCAATAATTGAATTCATAATGATGGAATGCTTAATTCTAGACATCTAAAACAACCCATTGAGTCCTTGTACCAATATATCTAAATAAATGCGTAAGGTCTCATCTAAAACCCTATATAGTTTGTCTCATGAGACCTACCAATGAATAAAGGGGATATAGTAGGCCCCAACCATCACATAAAAATTAAAATTCATTGCTCATATTAAAGGGGTGAAATAAAATCAACATAAATATTCATATTGAAAAACTAACATGTTAAATATTAATACTTACCCTAATCAATAAACATAATCATAAACCATCCAGAGTAAAATGGTGAATGATAATTAAATTTTATATCTCTATTTAAACTGATCTTAAACCATCCAGAGAAATAATAAGGACGGTATGAATACAATACATCCTTATTGATTCATAAGTAAAATATGTGTTTGATTTCTTTGATGTATATAAATACCATGAAAATATCTTTAAAATCATTTTTGAGAAAAATAATCTTTAAATTTTGAACATTTCCTTTTAGAAAAAAAAGTTCAAAAAAAATTGAAAATACTTTTCATTAAAAAAATTTAAAAACTTGTAAAATAATAATAAAAAAATTTATTGTTCATGATGGTGAGAATTTTCTTTCATGCTATACATGTTAAAACAAATATTCCTTTCATGTTTTTGGTAATAGCCACACATGCATTGTTTTGAAAATAAAATGAATATTACATTAAAAACATTTTAAAAAAAATAAAAATGTCATCAATAAATCATTTTTAAAAGGTTAATAAAAATTTGAAAACCTTTTTTGAAAACATGGGATTTAATGAAAAGGGTTTTTGTCCGAAGATATAAATAAAGTAAGGTTTTCTAAAAAATATTTTCTCAATCATTTTAAGTACCAAAGAATGGTAAAATGGAAATATTACTTAAAACTTTTAATTAATAACCATATTTTAAGAAAATATATTGATTATAAGATATACATATAAAATAATTTTCCTAAGGGAGATGTAAACATATACAATCCCAAATAATAATGAGATTATGAAATAAACTCTTACCGCTTTGGTAACTTCTAAATTGTAATCCCCATAAAATAAATGACATAAAATTAAACATTAAATACCATGAAATTAAATATATTCATGATATAATATATCAAATGGTAAGTATATACACCACACAAAAATAATAAGTGTTGAATATGTTATATGTCTCACGGAAGTAAAAGTGAGACGATAAACCCTTAACTCAGGTATGATTTCCTTCATATGTTTTTGTACCTCATATATAATGATTTTAAGAAAGTTATTAACTTATAACAGAATAAAAATAATATTTATAATATCATATATGATCCTATTATAACATTTTACCACCCATTTTTTAATATTATTTCATTATTTTCATTGTTTGGGTGTTAATTACCATTTTTTCTCCTGTGTGTTTTTTCGTGAAAGTTTCAATTATTTTGAAAATTATATATATATCATATAAAAATAATAATAATTTTATAAATAACATATTTAATCAGTATATTCTTTTTTAGAACCATTTATGAACGTTGTACATATAACGACTCATACTTTACATACATTGTTAATACTTCAAAATTGAATCACACTTATTACAACATATGACAAAACCACAAAGGACCGTATAGGTATAGAGTCTTTAGAAACTGGCAAACATAAACAACTGGTTCATAAATCTTCTACAGTGTCTCCCATTTATTTCATCATATTTGGGGTCCCTTTTAGCATATTCTACTTAATATCCATCTTCCTGACCTGGGGAAAAGAAAACATAAAAGGGTGAGCTCAAATGCTCAGTAAGGGCAAATAAAGGAAATAAAAATCATATCATATCTTTTTGAAAATCAAAACCTGCAAAAGAGATCATAATATCTTAACATGGAATAAATCATAGAAGTGAAAATGAGATCCCCATAATCATAACGTAAAACTTGAAACTTTGTGGCATGCACACATAATCATGGAAAATCATTTATTGTTAGTCATGACTCATTGCCAAGACTATCTTAGTGGACAAAGTCCCTTTCTGAACCGAGTTCACTCCTCGTTTCAGTCCTATATCACTGAACCGAAATAACCTTCCGTTCCAGCCATGTCTATATCATGAGATATAAAATCTTTACCCAATGCATTGGAGGGAGATATAGGTCCCACCCATCTTATAATGAATCCTTTCTTATTTGTGCCACATAATCATAAATGATACATCATCGCATAACACATGTAAAAAAATGGGATTCTTGAAACATCATGACATCATAAATCAATTCATATAAGATAAAGGAATTCATAAAAATATTTCCATCACAACATAATCAAATACATGTAATAATAGGGATAAAAATAGAATCCTTTTATTATCTTATATGGAAAATAATTCTGATAAAATACTTGAACTCCATTCTTGAGGAAAATATCCTTTCTTCTTCAAAAACATTTTTCATTTCATAACATGTCATACAACTTTAAAATAAAAGAAGTTGATTAAAAATAAACTTGAAAACTTGTAAAGGAAGCTTCTTGGAAATAATTTTTTAAAAATCCATTCATGCCGTATAAGTAAAAAAAACATTCTTTCGTACACTTGTCGGAAAAGTCAAAAAGTACCTCGTACAAAAAAAATGACAAAAGATTCCTTTCATATCTTTTACTAAAAACTCACCGAAGGGTAAAATTGGATTTAAACTATTGTAAGTGGATGGAAATAATATTACATATTGATGAAACATGGATGTGGATGATAAAATACACCCCAGTAAATACTTACGAATAAGCAATCTCGGATAAAAATGAGATTGTGATATTTCCCCTTACCTTAGGTCCGATTTGCTTTGTACGTGTCCGAAGCTCCTGTATAATGGTTTAAATAATGTTATTGACTTATTATAGAATCATACATATTTATATGATATCATATATGGTCATATTCTTAGCTTCTTGTTAGTAATATTTCATTGTTACTTGTTACTCGGGTCCTTATTGCCTTTTGTTCTTATGCGTGTTTTGCCGAATAAATTCTTAT
Source organism: Viscum album (assembly GCA_963277665.1). Classification (NCBI taxonomy): domain Eukaryota; kingdom Viridiplantae; phylum Streptophyta; class Magnoliopsida; order Santalales; family Viscaceae; genus Viscum; species Viscum album. Next base: position 1,052,030,649 of record OY728131.1, on the reverse strand, counting down.
TCTTATTTTAAGGTTATAGATACCTTATATCCAGAATGGTATTAGTGTAACATATATCATATTTATTCATTCAATTCATTTATATAATTACTATGTAATGATGATCATGTAGAACGAGTCGCATCACATCGTGGAGACGGTATTCCGTACGTACGCACGAGTGATGATATCGTTCCTATGATCGTGGAACTATATTGGAGTATATATATATTATTTCAGTATCAATATTAATTTATAATAATCATAAATAGTTTCTCATTACACCATTATACCCATCCTTGTAAGGTAATGGTGGAAAATAGATTACACCACGGCGTGGAGACGGTATTCCGTACGTACGCACGCGCGGTGATTTCATTTTTCCGTAGGATGGATAGAAGGTGAATTAGGGTTGTTTCATATTTATAATAACATATCAGTATTTATGTAATACTGATGTTATTACTTTATCATGAAACAACTAAAGAAGAAGAAGTTGAAGAAGAAAGAAATTGAAAAGATCGGTAATGGATATTACCTCTTCTTTGGAACGCCTCTTTGAATCCTCCACTTAGGGAACTAAGATTGGTCTTTGAAGAATACCAGGAACTCTAGGATTATTCTAGGGAAGTGGAGAGGAGAAAATGGTAGGGGTTGGCCGAGCTTGAGTGCTCAAATTGGTGTGAGGAGGTGGGGGAGGAGGTGCCCTTTTATAAGGGAGGAGAGGGGCACCTTAGGAATATCTCAAAATATTATTTTATATTAAAGTCAAAATCGGTTTATAATGGCTCCAAAGGGCCTTATTTCGAAGATAAGGTGGGGAGGGGTCGCAATCCTATCAACCAATAGGATTTAGACAAGTTTAGGGTATTATTTTAACCTTATCAATTAGATTTAACTCTAAGTTAAATAATTTAACTTTTACCATGTCTTTTTGTTTTCTTTCACTATATGGTTAATACACTTACTATAACATGCCAAACGAATCCCAAATTGTTTATTATTAATATATATATCCTTATCTAAGTCATTTGGCCGAACCTTAGATTTTTAGGAATAAAATAACAATTAGTAATATAATATTTGATTTAAAAACTATTTTGTGTCAATTTTGACACTATTTGATATATGATTTTTGTGAAAGTCATAACAGAATTATATGTTCGAAACAAGTTGATTAAATCAACACTAATATATCATAGTAACCTAGAAAATTAGTGTAATTCATAAAAAGTCTCAAATTACATTTATTTTGGTGTTTATAACATCAATTATGTCAATATTTCATTAATAAGATAATTACTGCATCATCATTGTGTCATAAATAAGTTAAATTATTTAATGTCTAAAAATTACAAATAAAATACCATTATGTAGGAAATCTTTTTATCTTTCTAAGGAATATTTATAGTTGAATTTATCTTATGTATAACTCCATATTAAAAATTATTTACTTATTAAACTTTGATTTTAACTATTTTAACCCTTCTTTAAATAAATTAATAATAAATGTCCCAATCTAATCCAAGTGGGCCTAAATGGTCATATTTTATTCCTAAGTTTGTTTTTGGTCGAATTACACTTTTCCAATAGAATTAGGACATGTGTTAGGGTAATAGTAATATCATATTTACCCTTAGTTACCCTATTTACTATTAACCGCAGTAAAAAAAGTAAAAAGTTACTATTCACCAAAAAATTATTTTTATCTCATTGAACCACATTTTACTTACTGATATCAACCGTGTCTGTCAGATTTTCGAAATTCCATTCACAGAAGCGGTAAAATTAAGTTTTATGAAAAATTCAGTTTTTAACCTACCACTTAGTGGTTTCACTATTCATCAAAAATTGAAAGTTTTCAAAAAAATACCAAAATTTCACCCTAGGCTAATTTCGATATTCTGAGTCCAAAAATGAAGTCCATTTTGAAAAATAAAATTTATAAAATTTTAAAAAGTGGTTATTACTATTCATAACGGCTAGTTTTAATAGCATATTGTTGTTTAGTGAAACTCGGTATTGCGTACGACGCAAGCTATCGAGGAAGGTCGCGATTGCGTGTAAAGCAAGCCAAGCAAGTGTTGTGTAGAAAAAGATTCCTTTGATGATTTATATAACATAAAAGTCTTGGGTGTTACATTCTACCCCCCTTAAAAAGAATTTCGCCCTCGAAATTCGTCACTTTGTAACAAAAAGATGAGGATACTTATCCCTCATCATATCCTCAAGCTCCCATGTAGCTTCTTCAAGTTGGTGGTTCCTCCATAAAGCTTTCACCAAGCGAGTGGTCTTGTTTCGTAGGACTTTTTTTGCTACGATCCAGAATCTCTATCGGCTGTTCTTCATAAGAAAGATCTTGCTGCAGCGGTACAACTTCTTAGCTGAGTACATGTGAAGGATCTGGTATGTACTTTCTCAGGAGAGATACATGGAACACATCGTGAACTTGAGAGAGATTCGGTGGAAGCGCCAATCGGTAAGCTACCTTCCCAACACGATCCAGTATTTCAAAAGGACTGATATATCTAGGGCTCAACTTCCCCTTCTTTCCAAATCTCATAACCCTCTTCCAGGGAGATATTCGTAAGAACACTTTATCACCCACTTCAAACTCTAGGTCTTTTCTTCGGTTGTCGGCATAACTTTTCTGTCGACTCTGAGCTGCTCTTATGTGTTGTTGAATAGATCTGACCTTTTCTGTCATTTCATCAATGAGATCAGGTCCTAATAGCTTTCTTTCCCGAACTTCATCCCAGCAAGTTGGAGTCCTGCATTTCTTTCCATAGAGAGCTTCATAAGGAGCCATCTAAATACTGGAGTGAAAGCTATTATTATAAGAAAATTCCACCAATGGTAGGTGTTGATCCCAACCTCCTTTGAAATCCATAGAGCAAGCTCTCAACATATCTTCTAGGGTTTGAATTGTTCTTTCAGACTGACCGTCTGTCTAGGGATGATAAGCAGTGCTGAAACTCAACTCTGTATCCAGAGTATGCTGAAGACTTCACCAGAACTTCGAGGTAAATCTCGGATCCCGATCAGATATAATAGAAAGTGTTACTCCATGCAATCTTACCACTTCCTTTACATATATCCTGGCAAGCTGATCTAGAGAGAAATCCTCTCTAATAGCAATGAAGTGTGCAGACTTTGTAAGACGATCAACTATGACCCAGATAGCATTATTGCCTTTGGATGTTTTAGGAAGTCCTGTGACAAAGTCCATAGTAATTTTTTCCCATTTCCATTCGGGTATGGGTAATGGTTGTAACATCCCCTTAGACTTCTGTCTCTCAGCTTTAACTTGTTGACAAACCAAACATCGAGATACATATTCAGCAACATCTCTTTTCATGCCATCCCACCAGAAGTACTCTTTCAGGTCCCTATACATCTTCGTGCTTCCAGGATGAATAGAGAATGATGAACTATGAGCCTCATCCAGCAGCTCCTTCTTTAATTCGGGGATGGGAGGAACAAAAACCTGATTCCTGAACTTTATTATCCCATCACAATCAAGGTTGAATTCAAGAACATTTCTCACCTTCTTTTGTAACTCGACATCTTCTTTCTGTGCCTCTTTAATCTTCACATGTATAGATGGTTGAACATTCATTTGAGAAAGATAAGATTTTTCCCCTTTCATTATAATTCTAAGATCCATCCTTTGTAAATCCATAAATATTGGATCTTTTGTGATCCTCATCATGGATAAACTAGCATGGTCTTGTTGACTTAATGCATCTGCCACCTTGTTTGCTTTCCCAGGGTGGTAATGGATTGAGCAGTCATAATCCTTAATCAGATCCAACCATCTTCTTTGATGCATATTCAACTCCTTTTGTGTGAAAATATACTTTAATCTTTTATGATCAGTATAAATATCACACCTTTCACCATAAAGGTAATGCCTCCAAATCTTTAATGCAAAGATTACCGCAGCCAACTCCAAATCATGTGTTGGGTAATTTTTCTCATGGATTTTCAACTGTCGTGAGGCATAAGCTATCACCATATCATTTTGCATAAGAACACACCCCAATCCCTTCTTGGATGCATCATTGTAGATCACAAACCTTTCTCCACTACAAGGCAGTGTGAGCACAGGTGCACCGGATAACCTTCTTTTCAACTCCTCGAAATTCTATTCACATTCCTCTGTCCAGACAAACTTAACTCCTTTCCGAGTCAACTTGGTGAGTGGATTAGATAATCGTGAAAAATCTTTTACAAAACGTCGATAATATCCAGCCAAACCAAGAAAACTTCGGATCTCAGTTACTGTTGTTGGTCTCGACCATCTTTCGATAACCTCTGTTTTTGCTGGATCCACAGATATCCCCTCTTTTGAGATTATGTGACCCAAAAATGCAACTTTTTTAAGCCAAAATTCACACTTGGTAAATTTGGCATAAAGCTTCTCCTTTCTCAGGGTCTTCAATATAATTCTCAAGTGATCTTCATGCTCTTCCTTTCTCTTTTAATAGACAAGAATATCGTCTATAAAGACTACCACAAATTGATCAAGATAGTCTCTAAAGACTCTATTCATTAGATCCATGAAGATAGCAGGGGCATTAGTAAGACCAAATGGCATCACTATAAATTCATAGTGTCCATACCTTGTACGGAAAGCCGTCTTTGGTATATCCTCCCTTTTGACCCTTAATTGATGATACCCTGAACGAAGATCAATCTTGGAAAAGTATTGAGCTCCACGTAGTTGGTCAAATAAGTCATCAATGCGTGGGAGAGGATATTTGTTCTTGATAGTGATCTTGTTAAGTTCTCGATAATCAATGCAGAGTCTCATTGATCCATCTTTCTTCTTAAAAAATAGAACAGGTGCTCCCCAAGGTGACGCACTAGGGCGTATGAATCCCTTATCAAGATTCTCTTGGAGTTTCTTCTTCAATTCCTGCAACTCAATTGGGGCCATTCTATAAGGTGTCTTTGAAATAGGCAAAGCACCCGGTACGAGTTCTATTGAAAACTCAACTTCACGATTTGGTGGAAGACCCGGTAATTCCTCCGGAAAGACATCATCAAACTCCCGTACGATGGACATATTCTTAATCCTGAGTTTCTCACCAACCATTTGAGATAAATAACCTTCATTTAGTGGAATCAATACCCATAAGATGGAAGAAATTTCCACTGGAAGATTATGTTCATCCTTGCATTGATATACGATTGTAGATTGATCTGGAATATGAAATGTGACTTCCCTTCTCTGGAAATTGATATGAGCTCCATGTAGAGAAAGCCAATCCATGCCAAGAATCACATCAAATTCCACTAAAGGAAGGATCACAAGATTTGCAGGAAGAACTTTCCCACAAACTTTGATCGGAGAAGAATTATAAACTTTTGATGCGACTGTTGTGCCATTAGGTGTTGTCACAGCTAACTCAACATCTAATTGTTGAGGTAATACGGTGATACCCTTAGAAAATTCTTTAGAAATAAAAGAGTGGGTGGATCCAGAATCAAATAAAACATTTGCTACTTTAGAGTGGATGGTAAGTGTACCTTTCACCACTTCGTTATCGTACTCCACATCGCTGATAGAAATTGCATGTGACTTTCCTCTGTCTTTAGCCTTAAGATTTTGTTGACGTCGACCATCATCATCAACCCTTGGATTTGGGCATTGATTGGCATAATGCCCCATCTCCTTGCACTTGAAACATTGAAGTGTAGTAGGTTCATTCTGTGTATCCTTTCCTTTGTTTGCGTCATTAGACATCTGCTTCCCATTATCACGGCATTCAAATGCCCGATGACCTTCCTTTCCACATTTAAAACATTTACTTGTCCATTTAAGACAACTCCCTCCATGTTTCTTTCCACACTTTGATCATAAGGGAATGCTCATCTTCTTTTCAGTGTGCTCTTTAGATTTTCCTTTAAATTCCATTTTCCTCTTCTTATCAAACCCATGTGACTGATGGGTTACTCAAATCTCCATCTCGACTTTGAGAGCACATCGAACGATTTCCTCGTAGCTATTGAAGTCCCTTATGGGTAACGCCCTTCGAAGACTTGGTTTTAAGCCACTAAAGAATCGATCGATCTTACTCTCAGGTTGGATAATAATACCAGAAGCGTACCTTGCAAGTCTTGTAAAATTTGCTTCATAGGTACCAACAGATTCATCATCCCTTTGCTTCAGTTCAAGAAACTCTTTCTCCATCTTTGTTCGGAGAATACGATGGAAGTACTTATTGAAAAATAAGTTCTTGAACTCGTCCCATTCCATAGACTCAATTTCATCCCTTTGCCTCGTATGCTTAATAAGATTCCACCATTGATCAGCATCTCCTTCCAAACGATACACTGCTAGGATGACTTTATCATGTTCAGAACATTGAAGAACTGAAAATATCTTTTCAGTAGTACTAATCCATTGTTCAGCAACTAATGGATCAGTAGACCCACTGAAAGAAGGTGGACGCTGCCTCATGAAGGATTCAACAGAATGTTGCTCCTTCCTTTGCTCGTTTGGAAGTCCTGCATGATTCATAGCTTGAGAAAGTTGTGTGAGCATGGCTACAAGATTTTTCATTCCAGCTCCCATATCGTTTGGTTGCTCAGGGGGACAATCATTGCATTGCCCATCGCATTCCGCATTAACACGGTTCCTTCGGGTTCCAGCCATTGACTAAAACCAAGAAGAATAGTGTGAGCAACACTAATTATAATAGGAAAACCACATAATTCAAGAATAAAATTTTCATGCTTAAGGTCTTATCCTAGGTTATTCATGGCCATTTCTAAAACACTAAGATTGTGTTCTATGCTTAGACTTATCCTTATGGTTCTTACTAAGGCTTTCACATCCTAGTTTCCAAAGGTTGACTATACCTTTCCTCTGATACCAACTATAACGACCCATACTTTACATACATTGTTAATACTTCAAAATTGAAGCACACTTAGTACAACATATGACAAAACCACAAAGGACCGTATAGGTATAGTGTCTTTAGAAACTGGGAAACATAAACAACTGGTTCATAAATCTTCTACAGTGTCTCCCATTTATTTCATCATATCTAGGGTCCCTTTTAGCATATTCTACTTAATATCCATCTTCCTGACCTGGGGAAAAGAAAACATAAAAGGGTGAGCTCAAATGCTCAGTAAGGGAAAATAAAGGAAATAAAAATCATATCATATCTTTTTGAAAATCAAAACCTGCAAAAGAGATCATAATATCTTAACATGGAATAAATCATAGAAGTGAAAATGAGATCCCCATAATCATAACGTAAAACTTGAAACTTTGTGTCATGCACACATAATCATGGAAAATCATTTCTTGTTAGTCATGACTCATTTCCAAGACTATCTTAGTGGAAAAAGTCCCTTTCTGAACCGAGTTCACTCCTCGTTTCAGTCCTGTATCACTGAACCGAAATAACCTTCCGTTCCAGCCATGTCTATCTCATGAGATATAAAATCTTTACCCAATGCATTGGAGGGAGATATAGGTCCCACCCATCTTATAATGAATCCTTTCTTATGTGTGCCACATAATCATAAATCATACATCATCGCATAACACATGTACAAAATGGGATTCTTGAAACATCATGACATCATAAATCAATTCATATAAGATAAAGGAATTCATAAAAATATTTCCATCACAACATAATCAAATCCATGTAATAATAGGGATAAAAACAGAATCCTTTTATTATCTTATATGGAAAATAATTTTGATAAAATACTTGAACTCCATTCTTGAGAAAAAATATCCTTTCTTCTTCAAAAACATTTTTCCTTTCATAACATGTCATACAACTTTAAAATAAAAGAAGTTGATTAAAAATAAACTTGAAAACTTGTAAAGGAAGCTTCTTGGAAATAATTTTTTAAAAATCCATTCATGCCGTATAAGTAAAAAAAACATTCTTTCGTACTTTTGTCGGAAAAGTCAAAAAGTACCTCGTACAAAAAAAATGACAAAAGATTCCTTTCATATCTTTTACTAAAAACTCACCAAAGGGTAAAATTGGATTTAAACTATTGTAAGTGGATGGAAATAATATTACATATTGATGAAACATGGATGTGGATGATAAAATACACCCCAGTAAATACTTACGAATAAGCAATCTCGGATAAAAATGAGATTGTGATATTTCCCCTTACCTTAGGTCTGATTTGCTTTGTACGTGTCCGAAACTCCTGTATAATGGTTTAAATAATGTTATTGACTTATTCCAGAATCATACATATTTATATGATATCATATATGGTCATATTCTTAGCTTCTTGTTAGTAATATTTCATTGTTACTTGTTACTCGGGTCCTTATTGCCTTTTGTTCTTATGCGTGTTTTGCCGAATAAATTCTTATTCTTCTTTTAAGGTTATAGATACCTTATATACAGAATGGTATTAGTGTAACATATATCATATTTATTCATTCAATTCATTTATATAATTACTATGTAATGATGATCATGTAGAACGAGTCGCATCACATCGTGGAGACGGTATTCCGTACGTACGCACGAGTGATGATATCATTCCTATGATCGTGGAACTATATTGGAGTATATATATATTACTTCAGTATCAATATTACTTTATAATAATCATAAATAGTTTCTCATTACACCATTATACCCATCCTTGTAAGGTAATGGTGGAAAATAGATTACACCACGGCGTGGAGACGGTATTCCGTACGTACGCACGCGCGGTGATTTCATTTTTCCGTAGGATGGATAGAAGGTGAATTAGGGTTGTTTCATATTTATAATAACATATCAGTATATATTTAATACTGATGTTATTACTTTATCATGAAACAACTAAAGAAGAAGAAGTTGAAGAAGAAAGAAATTGAAAAGATCGGTAATGGATATTACCTCTTCTTTGGAACGCCTCTTTGAATCCTCCACTTAGGGAACTAAGATTGCTCTTTGAAGAAGACCAGGACCTCTAGGATTATTCTAGGGAAGTGGAGAGGAGAAAAGGGAAGGGTTTGGCCGAGCTTGAGTGCTCAAATTGGTGTGAGGAGGAGGGGGAGGAGGTGCCCTTTTATAAGGGAGGAGAGGGGCACCTTAGGAATATCTCAAAATATTATTTTATATTAAAGTCAAAATCGGTTTATAATGGATCCAAAGGGTCTTATTTCGAAGATAAGGTAGGGATGGGTCGAAATCCTATCAACCAATAGGATTTAGACAAGTTTAGGGTATTATTTTAACCTTATCAATTACATTTAACTCTAAGTTAAATAATTTAACTTTTACCATGTCTTTTTGTTTTCTTTCACTATATGGTTAATACACTTACAATAACATGCCAAACGAACCCCAAATTGTTTATTATTAATATATATATCCTTATCTAAGTAATTTGGCCGAACCTTAGATTTTTATGAAAAAAATAACAATTAGTAATATAATATTTGATTTAAAACTATTTTGTGTCAATTTTGACACTATTTGATATATGATTTTTGTGAAAGTCATAACAGAATTATATGTTCAAACCAAGTTGATTAAATAAACACTAATATATCATAGTGACCTAGAAAATTAGTGTAATTCATAAAAAGTCTCAAATTACATTTATTTTGGTGTTTATAACATCAATTATGTCAATATTTCATTAATAAGATAATTACTGCATCATCATTGTGTCATAAATAAATTAAATTATTTAATGTCTAAAAATTACAAATAAAATACCATTATGTATGAAATCTTTTTAGCTTTCTAATGAATATTTATAGTCGAATTTATCTTATGTAAAACCCCATATTAAAAATGATTTACTTATTAAACTTTGATTTTAACTATTTTAACCCTTCTTTAAATAAATTAATAATAAATGTCCTAATCTAATCCAAGTGGGCCTAAATGGTCATATTTTATTCCTAAGTTTGTTTTTGGTCGAATTAAACTTGTCCAATAGAATTAGGACATGTGTTAGGGTAATAGTAATATCATATTTACCCTTAGTTACCCTATTTACTATTAACCGCAGTAAAAAAAAGTAAAAAGTTACTATTCACCAAAAAATTATTTTTATCTCATTGAACCACATTTTACTTACTGATATCAACCGTGTCTGTCGGATTTTCGAAATTCCATTCACAGAAGCGGTAAAATTAAGTTTTATGAAAAATTCAGTTTTTAACCTACCACTTAGTGGTTTCACTATTCATCAAAAATTGAAAGTTTTAAGAAAAATACCAAAATTTCACCCTAGGCTAATTTTGATATTCTGAGTCCAAAAATGAAGTCCATTTTGAAAAATAAAATTTATAAAATTTTAAAAAGTGGTTATTACTATTCATAACGGTTAGTTTTAATAGCATATTGTTGTTTAGTGAAACTCGATATTGCGTACGACGCAAGCTATCGAGGAAGGTCGTGATTGCGTGTAAAGCAAGCCAAGAAAGTGTTGTGTAGAAAAAGATTCCTTCTATGATTTATATAACATAAAAGTCTCGGGTGTTACAGTACATGGAAAATGAATCACTTTGCTTCGTGGAAACGGTAGCTCGTACATACACACGAGCGACAATATCATTCCATTAACGAGTGTAAGGGTAAGGAAGTGGGTGATATATTAATTTTAAATAATCAATATCATCTCATATATATCACATATATTCATTAATTTTATCCTTGATACATTCCAAGTAAAGGGTAAGTGAAAAATGAATCACACAGCTTGGCGATGTGGTAGTCCGACGTACACATAAGTGACGTTATCATATTTGAAACAGAATGAAATGTAAAGAGGTGTATGTGATATTAAAATTAAATAAGTATAATAATATCATAAATATCATATAAATTTTTTAAATCCATCATTATATCTGTCCTTTAAAGGTGGTGATGGAAAACAAACTTTATCAGTTCGCGAGGCGGTAATACGCCATACACATGATTGATGATTTAGTTTCCCATTTGATGGAAGTTGAGATGGATAAATATTAATACATAAACATAATAAAATATCATTATATGTGTGATAGTGATGATATTATATTGGAAGTGTAAAGACATAAATTAATGTGAAAAATAAGAAATAAAATAAAAGAGCTTTATAAAGATAATTACTTTCTCTAAGAGAAATCTCCTTTTGATATCCTCTTAAGGACCCTAGGGATGGGATTTTGAGAGGGGAAGTAGATCTAGAATATTTATAAGGATTTTAGTGATATATTTTGGTAGGTTTTGGTTAATTAAAAGGGATTTAGGGGTTTGAATAAGTGATGTGGGGTATTCCCTTTTATAAGTGGGGAAAGTGAACCCTCTTGGAAATTACTTGGAAATTTCCCAAAAGAATCCAAAATGATAAATTAATTCACCAAAAAAAGTTTCAAAATAACCTTAGGTAATATTTTAGGATATGATAATGTAGAAATATGTTCATATAATAAAAATTTTATAAGTTGGTAGGTCATTTTAACTCTTATCTTCTTAGTTTAACCCTATGGTGAACTCATTTTTAGCTCAACGATAATAATTAATTTTTACTCTTTTCACTATTAATTTTGGTAAAAATTTGATTTAACTTTATTTAATAATATAAATTATGTTGATTCAAAATATTGAATCCATTTTTTTAAATTAAATTCATATAATTGGTAGAATTCAATTTAAAATTATACTCGCAAACGCAAAAAAAAAAGCAGGTTTTCAAAGAAAAAACTATCATAAGTATAAAATGTTTTAATATAAAAATTCGATATGAAATTGATTCCAATTGAGAAATAATGGACCTAGATTATACTGAATGGTGCACTAATCTTGGATTCAGGCCCATCAGCACAAACTCCAGAGCTTGCCGACTAGCAGTGAGGGCCTAGGGTGTGTATGTAGGGAGACTATGACCTCATTACAAGAGTGTAGAATAGTAAATAAATAAGATATTAGGTAAATTGCATAAGAAGTATAAATATATGGAACATAATAAGAATATGATAATAATAAATAAATTATCAACTCATAATCATATAAAAAATCTTATGATAAATTTCATGTCACTATAAAATTGGGAAACATGGATATAAGGTGGAAGAAAATACATGCTATACAAAATTATAAAAAAGAGACCAAAAACTATCCCATGCATCTCAAGTTCCAAATCAGTCATCTTCTACCCTAATCCATCCTAATGCATGAAATCAATCAAGTTTCTAAATCAGTATTCTTCCCTTTGTCAACATCTGCATACATGTAATTTTCTTGGGTGCCAATGGTGGCCTGAATAGGCTGTGATATAAATATAATTATACCACCACCAAAAAAATCTATAACATCTAGTATGATTAATATGAACTAAAATAGTGTTCAAGCATTCACATATAAAAGTAAAGTAGTACAGTAATGTAAATACCCAAGTACCTGCTTCAACCTTAGTTGATGTTTGAACATGAAACCGGTTCATTAATTAATTATCATCCAGTTGATATATGTAATCACATAAGGAATAACGTGCACTAACATATTAAAATGATAATAATAGTAAAGGATCAAAGATATAGCAAGGCATCCATGATGAAAATAATAAATAAGACATTCCAAGGTGATAACCAAGGAAACCTAGACAGCAAGGGTCGACCCAACTTAGGTAATGAAATGTAGCATAGATAAAGGGGTAAGAGTGTAATCCAAGGGGAATCACCCAAGGTATTCCACAATAATAATTCTATCTGATTCCAAGGATCACATCCAAGGTAAAACATGTAAGTAATGACTTGTCTCGAGTGATGTAACCATGGTGCCTCATGTTTGTATACATCACACTAGATCTAAGGAGTGTACCTAAGGCATCCTATAAAGATATTGTAGGGATCCTATGGTGTCATACTGAGAATCCACTAGTAGAAAAGGTTCAAATTCTAAGGTGGGTAACAACATTTGAAACTAACGTCCTTGAATTGGACTGGCATCCATGAGTGCTGAAGCAATTACCTTAGGAATCCAAGGATAACTTGAGTCTGACAACTCCTATAATAATTTCAAGCTCCATATGAAATTAGGCACTTTATACCTGATTCATTAATTAATTAAGTACATGTAATAATAATTTCATTTAATAAATTATTTGGCTCAAGTCATTACCTTTCATCAGTGTGAGAAGGATAAATGGTCGTGCAAACATCCATTGATTTATAACAATTATAATTAATTCATTTGGTTTACTCCGCTACCTTCCTTTATTCATAGAGATGGGTGATATGGATGTGCAATTAAACCATTAAATTACAATTAATTAGACCAAGTCATACATAAAAATAAACATTACAAACACCATTTAAAAGATTCATTTATCACATTGAGGAACTTACCATAGAAGGGTAAAGTGATAAGAATACTTGTGCAAGCCATTAAAATTAATATATTTGTTTAAACACTTACCTTTATAGAGCTCAAGTCGAAGCACACCTGAATGGTGGCACATATAAGATTAAAAAGAAACTATAAGCATTATTACATAAAACGCCCTACATGGTGTGGTAATAATTGAGTTCATTACCTTAAAAGTTGGATAAAATTTATGAAAAATGTCTTAGAATATAGTTCTAATGACTATAAGAAAGTAATATGGAATTAACAGTCCATACCCGATGAAATTGGCGCATACACAATGACAATTTATAAAACGATGAAACTTAAGGGATGAGTTACAACCTCCAACCTTCGGCTCATATGAATCTCCTAATCTGCTATAAACCTCTATTTTTTATTGTATTATAATATATATGAAGAATAAATCAATGCCCTGAAAATAGGGCATATGATTGTGCATCTAAATAGCATCAATGATAGAAATAAGAACGATGAATTTCTAAAAAGGAATTAATAACCTACCAATATTCATCCAATGAGATGAAGAGGGATTGAATCAGAGTTTTTATAGTGATTTGGGATCAAAAACTATAATTGATCCTCAAGGGAGAAAAAGTGAAAAAAGAGTGGTTATTGTTCGCTAGAGAGAAAACATGGAGAATGAGGAGAGTTAAAACATTTAATTTTAAGGTAATTTTCATAATTTCACCCAAAAATGGTGGTCGCATGGTTTAGCTGCATAGTTGGCTAAACTTTTCACCCTTTACTACTTTAAGGGTCACTTTGCAAGGTTAGGTTGCACGGTTAGGAAAACTATGTGTAAAACATGCAAAACACCTATGCAATAATGTCTAAAACTTTTGTTTGACGGTACTAACCCTAGTGCATGGTTAAGGAAAATTGTGTGCCCTAATTCACCCCACTATTGAGCCTCACATGGTTAGGGATAACTATGAAGCATTCCCCCACACGGTTTCTCCTAACTGTGAAGCTATATGATTTCTCCCAAAAAGCTAGGTTTCAGGTTCCGAACAAACACCAGACACCCTTAAGACACCTGTAAACTCATTTGGCACCCATATTAGGTAAAAAATAAATAATTAGAATAAATTTAAGAGGATCCATTCCTGAGTGAAGAAACTAGGTTCTTACAGTCTTCCCCTCTTAAAGTAACTCATCCCTAAGTTCACCATATATAGGCAGTGAAACATTGTCTGAGAACAACTCTAACCACTAGGAATGTACATCGGCATCCCGCTCCCAAGTCCCATCATGTACATAGTTGTTATTCCATAGCACCCATACAAAATATAAATTATATCCTTGGAGAGTCTTTTTTCATTGGGAAATGATGCATATAGGATACTCCTCAACCAAAGAATCGGCATCTTGACCAACTTCTTCACGATCAGAAATATGAGACGGTTCATCATGTTAAAAATGAAGCTATGAAATGTGGAAGACATCATGCATGTAAAGGTACCTATGAGGTAGTAACAACTTATAGAATACCATTCTGACTCTCTCCAGAATCTTAAATAGCCTTACATAACAAGGCAAAAACTTCCCTTTCCTCTATAACCATATATTTCTAAGCATGGGTGATACACACAGGAAAACATGATCCCTAAACCTAGAACTCTGGAGGTCATTGATGATGATTAGAATAATATTTATATATATACTAATTATTATACATACACTTCCTAATTGGATAAACATACTCTAAAGTTTCCTGGACATGAAGAGGACCTATTATGGCTACCTCTCCTACCTCTATCCATCATAGGGTAGAATGACACAACCTTCCATATAAGGCCTCAAAAGGAGACATTTTAATTGTCTCTTGAAATATATTATTATAGGTGAACTCAATGAGAGGGATATGATTCTCCCAAGAACCAAAAAAATAAAGGAAACATGTCCTGAGCATGTCCTCTAACAATTGTATCATCTGTTCTGATTTTCTATTGGTATAAGGGTGAAAGGTTGTGCTCATAAGCACCTATGTAACCATAGCCTTCTACAACCCTTTATAGAACTATTATATAAAGTAATAATACCTATAAGAAACAATAGTACGATCTACCCCAGGTAGTTGGATGATCTCACTAAAATACAATCTTCCCAACTCATCAATTGATAAATTCTCTTGGATAGGAAGGAAGTGGGCTACATTTTTCAGTCGGTCAATGACTACCCAAATAGAGCCACTAACTATAGGTGACATCAGTAAGATGACTACAAATTCTATAGAAAAATCATACCATTTCCATTCTAGGATAGGAAGTAGTTGTAACAAGTCTGTAGGACACTATTGCTCTGCCTTCACCTGCTAATAGGTGGTACACCTAGTAGTAAAACCTACTATCTGACATTTCATTATAGACCACCAATATTAGTGTCTCATATCTCAATACATTTTGGAGATGACTAGATGAACTGCCCACTAAGAAGAATGGGACTATTGCACTAATTCCTCTCTCATATATACAGGAACCCAGACACATCCATGTATATATAGGATATCATCTTTGTCCATAGACCAATCCATAGGTGTGTTGCCTCCTAAAATCCTCTCATGAAGAACCAAACTTTTGGGATCTAAAAATTTATTTCTCTTCACCTTCTCAAGGAGGAAAGAGGTAACCAGTAGGGATAAGAGATAAGACTACTCATGACTATTAAGAAACTCTAGATGCACCTCATAAAATAGGTCTATCAATTTCCATTCATCATTGGCTTCCCGTATGGCATGTGCTTGAGTTTTTCAACTCAACACATCAACGAATACATTTTTCCTTTCTAGGCATATAATCAAGCTCAAAATCAAAGGACTAAAGATATTCAACACATATTCTTTTTTGGAGATTAAAGTTACATTTTTTAAATATATATTTGAGTCACCTATGGTCTGTGTACTCCATAAAGCACTCTCCCATTAGATAATGTCTCCATCAACGTAAGTCATGGACATCTGCTACTAGCTCAAGGTTATGTGTCTGGTAGTTTCTCTCATAAGGCATCATTTTTTGAGATCGGTATAATATGAATCTATCCTCCTTCATCATAATTTCTCATAATCCAATGCCTGATAAATCACAAAACACTATATAGCCTCTTCCAGGCTCTAGAATAATCAAAATAAGTGTTGAGACAAGCCTTCCTTTTAGCTCCTGAAAGTATTTCTCACACCCTTCTGACCATGGGAACTTAACACCCTTCTTTATAAAACCATTAATAGGTGTAGAAAGGAATAATAAGCCTTGTATTAAACTCATATAATATACATTCATCCCCAAGAAACTCTATATATTGAAAAAGTTCTTAGGATGCTCCCTATAATCCACAATACTCACCTTCTCTGGGTCAACATATACTCATAATTCTTAGATAATATCACCTATTAAGTGAAAAAAATTTATACATAAGTGGAACTTAGAAAACTTGGAATAAATATGATTCTCTCTCAGTGTAATCAGAATTATCTCAATATGTCAATCATAATTTCTATGAGTGTTAGAATTCACCAAGATTCCATCCACAAAGACTATGAAAAAAGATTCAAGATAGGGGTGCAACACCATATTCGTCTAATCCATGAAAATGGAAGGAATTTTTCTGAGACCAAACATCATAAAGAGATACTCATACAGATCATACCTATTACATAAAGTTGTATTAGGTGTGTATGAAGGTCTGACTCGCACCTGATGATAGCCTGATCTCATGTTGGTCTTAGAAACACAATAACTCCTCGGAGCTGGTCAAAGAGATCATCTATCCGGGGTAGTGGTTACATGTTCTTGACCTTAATATGGTTCAACTATCTGTAATCCACACATAGACTAAGGTTCTCATTCACCTTCTTAGAAAAAAGAATGGGTGAACCTCAAGAGGAAGTGTTAGGAGGTATAAAACCTTTGGCTTATAGATCCTCAAACTACTTCTTGAGCTCCTAGGGCTCATTATGTGTCATCCTTTATGGAGGAATGGACATTGGAGCTACTCGTGGAATGATCTAAATCATAAATTTTACCTCTCTCTAAAGAGGTAATCTAGAAAAAATATTGGAAAATGTCCCTAAAATGATCTACTATTATAAGGAATTAATCCTAATGTAAACCATGATCCTCTATGAAGAGATTAGAAATTTGGGTGGTCACTCCACTGAGACCAGAATGCTTTGGTCCAACTCTGATATCTTGGACATCCCAATCACCCTTGTGTAGATAACTACTTCCCTATGGTGATGTAAACGATACCCTGAGGTGATAGCAGTCTATAAAATAATGATATGGAAACAACAAATCCATCCCAATAACGACATCGAATCTTATCATCTTGAGAACAAATAGGTCTCATAATAAAGTGTATCTACTACCTCAAGGGGAAATTCCCTGCATTGGTGTATCCCTCTGGCCTTATTTCCAAGGATTTATCCATGCTAACTACACCATAGTAATATTTTATTTCCATCCTGAGACTTCTTTTGATAGATAAAGAGACAAAGGAGTGTGAATCACATATATAAAATAAAGAAGATACTATAGTGTATTCTACCGAAATAGTACCTCATACTCTAGATGGTCCGGCACTCTGATCCTCGGGTATCAGTTGTAGTGCATGTAACTAGCCTGATCCATGACCCCATGATATAGTTGAATTACCCTAAGTATAACTACTCTAATGAAACTACTAAAAATATGAAATATGGATATTGTGATCATGAACACCTCCTCATCCAGCCTTTCTAGTGTTACTCCAACTCCTCACTTGATGTGGCATAAAAGAACCTACCCCTCAAGGTGGAGCTGGTGTGGATTCTCTTCCTCAAGAAGTATATTGAAAGGTCTAAAATAATCTTTATGGATAATTCATACAACCACAAGCCTAACACTCCATCTAGTATCTATCACACTAAGGCTTTAGATTCCCATATCGTTCACATTGAAGGCACACAACAGATCTTCTGATGTGGTTACTCTAACCACCACTTATATGATGTAAAACCAAGAAGGAACATTTCCTACAACCGGAAGAACTACTGGCCTACCTCAACACTAATCCTATATTCCTTGTACTATCGCCTTCCCTCAGGTTGCGCTTAGTGATAAGAGCATGATTCAAAATCTTAGAGAAAGTATGTAGGTGAAATACATTATACTATGTATGGATGGAATATTGAATCCCATCCTAGAAGTGTCTAGCACCTAAAATCTCATCACTATCAAGAAGTAGTGCAAAGTTTTTTAACTCCTTGAAACATGATAAATACTCCATAACTAACATAACAACCTTCTCTAGATGCATGAACTCTCTAGCTCGGTTAGATCTTAGCATATAAGGAAATAAGTAATCATAGAAAAATTATAGAAGTAATACTAAACCATTCCCTGATGACGACCATCTTTGGTAATCACATCCCACCAACTCTTGGCTGAATGATGAAGCATTTAAGTAGAAATATTGACCCAAAACTCTAGAGGTGTCTCTATATTCTCAAATATAGATAGAGTGAAATTTATCCAAGAATCAACATCCCATGGAACTCTATCCCAAGAGAAAGTATGAGGATGCTACTATTGAAACTCATGGGTTAGATCAGACATCTTAAGTGCAGGTCATGGAGAACCTTTCATAGACTACATTAGATATAGGAAACTGTCACAAAGCTGAGAATTAGTGAAAAAATATGGTAAAGTAGGTAGTGCCTCAAGTGGAACCCTTGGTAGTAAGACTATTAGCTCCTGGCCCACCATGTTGGGATCATGGTCATCTTCACCCTCTTGGCACACAACACAAGTATTTCATGGTGGAATTAGTCTAAAATTTCCAAGCACACACCTTAGAATAAGTTTTGAAGAATATATGTAGAAATAGAAGAAGTTGAAACAGAGTAAAGGGCTCACTACCCATGTTATATTACCCCAACTACCTTTTTATAAGGCCAGGTATTAGTAAGTGGTCAAGATTAAATTATAGGGGTTCTAGTAGATTAAGGGTCAATAGAACCTTGCCTCATCATTTACTGGAAACCATTTATTTCATAAGTCATATTCCACATCTTTAAGTTTCATTTTATTATAAACTTATATTCATATTTGATTTAAAAATATACTTTCTATCCCAGTGAATCAGGTCCCATACAATATATCACTGAAATCAACACCCACTTAATCTCATAATAACTGCATCTATATCTGGTCTCAGAATGTAACATGTTATATATGAAGTATTGACTTGATAAATTAACCATTTAAACCCTTGATGACCCATACACCTCATGAATTTAAACTTGAAATTAATCTATCATCGAAAAAATATATAAACAAGTCCCACTCAATAACCACAATCAACACTGTAAAATAAAAGTAGTGAAATTCACCAATATGGCATGGAATATGCATGGAATGTTAATTATAGGTACCTATGATGATGCATGTAATGATGATATGTTCCCTCATATCATCAAGACAAGGATTAAATGAACACACAATCAAAATAATAATAATAATAAACAACACACAGCATGTGCATCACCCAATAGTGAAATTATATCAACTTTAGTAGGGAAAATTATAACAATAATCATAATTTAGGAAATTCAACATTTACCCCAAACATGGTTTATCTACGCCCAAGAATGAATTATAACCAGGTTCCAAAAAAATACTAATATCCTTTCTATTATATCCAAATAGTAAATTAAGAAAGAAATCCTTTGATACCCCTTTGTTACATATCGGGCCTGGATACCACTAAATGGTGCCCCGAGCCTAGTTGGCCACATGGCCTCAAGCACATCTTCCCAAACACTGGAGGCTGTCAACATGATGTGAGGGCCTATGGTGTGTCCATGGGGAGACTATGTCCTCATTACCAAATTGTATCACAGTGGATAAATAAGATATTAGGTAAATAGTGGAAGTAGTAAAATAGATGGCATAATATAAGTAAAGAGGAATAATAAATTACTGATCAAATGATAATCATATACAAAAGCTTATGATATATGTAATGTCACTATAAAACTAGGAAATATGGATATAAGGAAGAAAAAAATACATTATATACAAAATTATAAAAAAAATATACCAAAAACTATCCCCAATATCCTGAGCTCCATTTCAGTCATCTGCTGCCCAACTCCATCCTAATGCAAGCAAGAAATCAAGTGTCTAAACTGGTACAATTCCCTTTTTCAACACCTATATACATGTAATATACCTGAGTTCCAATGTCATCCTAGATAGGGTATGATAAAAATCTCAGTATCCCACCACCAACGACATCTATAACATCCAGTTCGTGTAATATAAACTGAAATAGTGTTCACCCATACGTATATAAAATTAAAGTAGTACAGAAATGTAAATACCCAAGTACCCACTTCAGCCTCAGATGGTGTCTGAAAATGAAACATTTTCATTAATTAATTATGTTCTAGTTTATATATGTAAGTAATGTGAGGCATAACCAGAACTGACATCCTAACAAGATAATACACTACTATAATATATGCCATTAATAGCGATAGAAATATTCTTTATCAGCACTAGAAAAGTGTTGACTACCTGAGTGAGATTAAAAGACCTAGTTGTTTATTAGTGCTAAAAAAGCGGTTATAAAGGTGTATTTTATCAATGCTAAAGGTTCCATTTATCTGTGTCAAGAGAAAGTGATGATAATGTGTAACGTTATAAGCACTTTTAAAAATACTAAAAATGTGTCCTTTATTAGTGCTTTTAAAAGTGTTGATAAAGGGCCATATTACAGTGTGTTGCACCAATACCATGTATTGTAACATTAAACCTATAGAGACCCATTTTTTACATACATTGATATTACTTCAGAATTGAAGTGTATTTATTATAACATATGACAAAACCATGATAGGACCGTATAGGTATAGTGTCTTTATAAGCTAGGAAACATAAATAACTGGTTCATAAAACATCTACATTGTCTCCCATTTATTTCATTATAACTAGAATCCTTTTGGAATATCGTACTTAATACCCTTCTTCATGACCTGGGGAAAATAAACATATAAAAGGGTGATTTTAAATGCTTAGTAAGGGTAAAAAAAGTAAATATCAATCATATCATATTTATAAGAACATAACATTTGAAAATCTTATCCAGCTTATAAAAGATCATAATATCATGTCATGGGATAAATCCTAAAAGTGAAATGTAATCCCAGTAGTCAAAAAATAAGACATGAAAATTTTTGGCATACATGAATAATCATAGAAAATCATTTCATATTAGTCAAGGCTCATTTCCAAGACTATCATAGTAGACAAAGTCCATTACTAAACCGAGTTCACTCCTCGTTCCAGCCATGTATCACTAAAACAGATTTACTTGTTGTTCTTACCATGTCTATCTCATGAGATATAAATCTTTACCGAATGAATTGGAGGGAGATATAGGTCCAAACCATCGCATAATTAAACCAATCTTACATTTACCACAAAAACATAAAAACATTTACCATAGCATAACCCATGCAATAAAATGGGTTTCTTAAACATAATTCCATAATAATTTATATAAAACAAATGGATTTACTAAATAAAATTCCATCATCAAATAAATAAAATCATGGTAATAAAAGGTATATAAATATAACCCTATTTAAATGGTGACCTCTTAGATGGAAAATAATTTTGAGAAAACACTTGAAATTAATTCCTGAGGAAAATGTCCTTTCTTTTTTCAAAAAAAAATTCTTTTCTCAAAATTCCATGCAACTTAAAAGAAAATAATTTAGTTGAAAATAATATTGAAATAATATAAATGAATATTCATGGAAATAATATGTTATGAAACCATAAAAATCCATTCATTTTGTATAAGTTAAAAAAAACATAACTCTTCTACTTTTGCTGGAAAGGTCAAAAAGTACCACATACCAAGAATGACAAAAGATTTAATTCATACCATTCAGTAAAAATTAATCAATGGATAAAATTGAATTTAAAAAATTATATAGGGATATAAATAATATTTTGAAATACATATTTAGGAAACATGGATGTGGATGATAAATATACCCCAATAAATACTTACGAATAAACAATCTCAGATAAAAATGAGATTTGAAAAGTTATCCCTTACCTTAGGTCTCATATGATTCATATGTATCTGAACCTCCTTTATAATTATTTACATAATGTTAATGATTTATTACAGAATCATAATAATTTTTATGATAACATTTATGATCATATTTTTATTCGTTTGTTAGTAACTTTTCATTGTTACTTGTTATTCAGGTATTAACTGCTTTATGTTCTTATCTATGTTTTTTAGATAAGTTCTTATTCCTATTTTTAGGTTATAATTATATCATTTATAGAATTATATTTGTATAATATATATCATATTTATTAATTCAGTTCATTTATATAATTATGGTTTAGTAAATATTATTTAGAATGAATCACATCGCACCGTGGAGACGGTAATCCTTACATATGCACAAGCGATGATATCGTTCCCATAACTATAGAATGGTATTGAAGTGGATGGTGTATAGTATCTCAGAATTAGTATAATGTTACGATAATCATATATAGTTATTATTTACACCATTATACTCATCCTATTAAGGTGGTGGGGAAAAATAGATTACACCACAACGTGGAGACGGTAAGTCGTACGTACGCATGTGCGGTGATTTCATTTTTCGTAAGATAGATAGAAGGTGAAATAGGGTTGTTTCATATTTATAATAACATATTAGTATATGAGTGATAATTATGTTTTTAATTTTTAATGAAACAACTAAATAAGAGGAAGTATAAGAAGAAATAAATTTGAAAGAATCTGTAGAAGAGATTACCTCTTCCTCGACGTGCCTCCTTTAAATTTTATCATAGGGCACTAGATTTGGCCTTTTAAGAATACCAGAACCACTAGAATATAAATAGGGAAGCTGAGAAAATAAATGGTCATGGTTTGGCAGATCTTGAAGGATCAAAATGGATTGAAGAGGATAGGGAGGTGGTGCCCTTTTATAAAATAGGAAAGGGGCACTTTAGGAAACTCTCAAAATATTAATTTATTATAAATTAAATTTAGATTAAAAATGGTTAAAATCTTATTTAATTATAATATAAGATGATTTTTGTTCGAATACCCATCATCCAATAATTTTTAGACAAGTTTTAAGTATTTTTTTATCTTTATATTTTTGGTTTAACCCTTATTTAACCCTTTTTAATCTTATCATGATATCATGTTATTTACACATTTTGGGTTAATGTAATTACCATATCATGTAAAATGACCCAAAAAAGTTATTTATGAAATATTTGTACTTATATTAACAATTTGAACGAATATTAGATTTTTAGTAATTTAATATCATTTAATAAACTATTTTATGTTTTAAGTTGTGAATTATGTCAATTTTGGACACTATTCATACTTGACTTTTTAAAAAAATTCATAACAACCTGATTACTTCAAACCAAAGGAATTAACTCATCCCAAGTATGATAATGTAATCTAAAAAATTTGTTGGATGTTATTAAAATGTTAAAATTATATTTATTTTAATATTTATAAATTCATTTATTTGAATCTTTCATTAATGAGGTAATCACTACTTCATAATTGTGTCAAAAATAAATTTATTTATCTAATGTCAAAAAATTATAAATAAAATACCATGATATAGGAAATATTTTTATATTTATAATGAATATTTATAGACATAGATATCAGTTATATAACCCTATATTAAAATCGATTTAGTAAAAGATATATGTTTATGTTATAATTATCTTTACTTTAAATTAATTCTTATAAAATATTATTTTCACATACAAGTGAATCCATGGGGCCCCAAAATCAACCCAAGAATTACCATGGTCATAAATATATCATCCAATAGTATTAAGACATATTTTAGGGTAGTTTTATACTATTAAATTATTATTTTTTCCATTATTTACCATATTTACCCTTTAACCATGGTAAATAAAATAGTTACTGAAGTTGCTATTCCTAATGTCCAAAAATAAAATGTACTTATTCACACAAATTATAACTTATTATTCCAAATATGGAATTCATTTTTCCAAATTCAAAACACATAATTTTCAGTAATTAATTTAAAATTATTCTCATTGTTGAAATGAGAAAATGGGTTTTAAAAGTTAAAACATTGCAAAAGATTGAAAAGTTTTTACATATTTATTCAATGTAAAATTAATGATAATGATATAAATTATATTAAATGGTAAACATATATTTTATTAATACTTTAAAACCATTCAATATTATAATTTAACCGTATAAATCATCTCGAATAAAAAAGTTTTTTTAAATTAAAATTTAGCATATTTTTACTATTCATAAAAACATGAAACTTATCTGAAAAATATAAGAAATTTATCCAAAGTAAATTTATATATCCTACTTAAAAATAAAATGTTTATGTTGTCATATATAAATTTTTAATATGTCAAAATCTTAATTTAAAATGTGTTTTCCATTCAAAGGTGTAAAAATTAACCTTTTAAAAAAAGGTTCTTATACATAATATAGGGTTTTATTCATACCCTATGACTAAAATATACATTGGATGAATATAAAAAATATTTTATTAAGTATATAACACATATATATCTCATTAATTTCATTACCAAAAGTAATTTACTCAAAAAAATACAAATATATAATTGATTTATGTTTTTCATAAGTAATTAATAGCAAATGAATTCATAATGAATTTTTATAAGTTAGTTATAATTATTCCCACTAACCTAAAGTCTAGGTTATAATGGTAATTTTATATTAAGGTCATCTCTTGGTTTGTTTAAACTCATGATTGTGTGAAAATAAATCCCCGGAAGAATAAAAACTATTTAAAGAAAATATTTCATAAACACATCCAGGTGTTACATTCTTCCCCCCCTTAAACTGAATTTCACCCTTAAAATTAGTCACTTGGAAACAAATAGATGAGGATACCTCTCCCTCATAATATCATCAAGTTACCATGTAGATTATTCAAATTGGTGGTTCCTCTATAAAACTTTTTCCAAGTGAGTGGTCTTTTTTCATAGAACTTTTTCGTTACAATCCAAAATCTATATCGGTTGTTCTGCATAAGAAAGATCTTTCTACGGTGGTATGAATTCTAAAATTAGTACATGTAAATGATTTAGTATGTACTTTCTCATGAGAGATACATGGAACACATCATGAACTTGAGAGAGTTTCGATGAAAGTGTCAATCGGTAATCTACCTTCCCAACACGATCCAGTATTTGAAAAGGAATGATATACCTATGGCTCAGCTTTCCATTCTTTACAAATATAATTACTCTCTTCCAAGGAGATATTTTTAATAACACTTTATCACCCAATTCAAACTCTAGGTCTTTTCTTCGGTTTTCAAGATAAATTTTTTTTCGACTCTAAGCTGCTCTTATGTGTTGTTGAATTGATCTGGCATTTTATTCCATTTCATCAACAATATCAAGTCCTAATAGATTTCTTTCCCCAACTTCATCCCATAAATTTAGAGTTATGCACTTCTTTATATAGAGGGCTTCATAAAGAGCCATCTGAATACTGGAGTGAAAGCTATTATTGTAAAAAAAATCCACCAATGGTGGTTGTTGATCCCAACCACCTTTTAAATCCATAGAGAAATCTCTAAACACGTCTTCCAGAGTTTGAATTGTCCTCTCAGACTGAACATCTATCTAAGGATGATAATCTATGCTAAAACTTAACTTTGTATCTAGATAATGCTGAAGGCTTTGCTAGAACTTTGAGGTAAACCTCAGATCCCAATCAGATATAATGGAAAGTGGTACTCCATGAAATCTTACAACTTGTTTTTACATATATCCTATCAAGCGGATCAAGAGAGAAATCCTCTCTAATAGAAATGAAGTGTGCCGACTTCATATGATGATCAACTATAACCCAGATAGAATTATTGCCTTTGGATGTTTTTGGAAGTCTGATGACAAAGCCCATAGTGATGTTTTCCTATTTCTATTCTGGTATGGGTAATGGTTGTAACATACCCTTAGACTTTTGTCTCTCAGCCTTAACTTGCTGACAAACCAAGCATCGAGAGACATATTTGGAGACATCTATTTTCATGCCATCACACTAGAAGTACTCCTTCAGGTACCTATACATATTTGTGCTTTTAAGATATATAGATAATGAAGAAGTATTAGCCTCATCCAATAGATTCTTTTTTAATTCTGGTGTGGGAGGAATACAAAACCAGTTTTTGAACCTTATTATTTCATCACCACGAAGGTTTAATTTAGTAACATTTATCACCTTCTTACATATTCTTTTTGTGCCTCTTTAATATTCACTTGTATATATGGTTAAAAATTCATTTGAGAAAGATAATATTTCTCCCCTTCTATTAAAAATTCAAGATCCATCCTTTGAAAATCCATAAATATTGGATCTTTCATAATCCTCATCATGAATAATCTATCATGGTCTTTTTGACTCAAAACATCTACCACCTTGTTTGCTTTCCCAGGGTGGTAATGTATTGAGCAGTCATAATCTTTAATCAACTCCAACCATATTCTTTGGTGCATATTTAGCTCTTTTTCTGTAAAAATATACTTTAAACTTTTATGATCAGTATAAATATCACACCTTTCACCATAAATATAATGCCTCCATATTTTTAATGCAAAGATTACCACAGCTAACTCCAAATCATGAGTTGGGAAATTTTTCTCATGGATTTTAAATTTTCGTGATGCATAAGATATCACCATATCATCTTACATGAGAACACACCCCAGACCATTCTTGGATGCATCATTATATGTCACAAACCTTTCTCTACTATAAGGCAATGTGAGCACATGTGTACTGGATAACCTTCCTTTTAGATCTTTGAAATTTTCTTCGCATTCCTACATCCAAACGCACTTAACTTCTTTCTGAGTCAACTTGGATAATGGATTAGATAATCGTGAAAAATCATTCACAAAACTCCAATAATATCCATCCAAACCAAGAAAACTTAGGATCTCAGTTATTATTGTTGGTATCGACCATCTTTTAATAACCTTTGTTTTTTCTGGATCCACAAATATCCCTTATCTTGAGATTATGTGACCCAAAAATGAAACATTTTGAAGCCAAAATTCACACTTGGTAAATTTGGCATAAATCTTATCATTTATCAGGGTCTTCAGTGCAATCCTGAAGTGATCTTCATGTTCTTCCTTTCTCTTTTAATAAAAAATAATATCATCTATAAAGACTACAAAAAACTGATCAAGATAGTCTCTAAAGACTCTATTCATTAGATCCATGAAGATAGAAGGGGAATTAGTAAGAACAAAAGGCATCACTATAAATTAATAGTGTCCATACCTTGTACAGAATGTCGTCTTTGATATATCCAACTTTTTTAACCTTAATTGATGATATCCAGAATGAAGATCAATCTTGGAAAATTATTGAGTTCCACGTAGATGGTCAAATAAGTCATCAATGCATGGGAGAGGATATTTTTTATTAATAGTGATCTTGTTAAGTTATCGATGATCGATACAGAGTTCCACTGATCCATATTTCTTCTTAACCAATAAAACATGTGCTCAGAAAGGTGAATCACTAGGGCATATAAATCCTTCATCAAGATTATCTTGGAGTTGCTTCTTCAATTCCTGCAACTCAATTGGGGCTATTCTATAAGGTTTCTTTGAAATAGTCATAGCACCCAGTATGAGCTCTACTGAAAAATCAACATTACGATTTGGTGGAAGACCTAGAAATTCCTCTATAAAGACATCATCAAACTTCCGTATAATGGGTGTATTTATAATCATGAGTTTCTCCTCAACCATTTGAGATAAATAACCTTTATTTATGGGAATCAAGACCCATAAAATGGAAGAAATTTCTACTGGAAGGTTATATTTATCCATGCATCGATAGATGATCATAGATTGATATGAAATATGAAATATGAATTACCTTCTTGGGATATTGATATGAGCTCCGTATAATGAAATCCAATCCATGACAAGAATCACATCAAATTTCACTATAAGAAGGATCACAAGATTTGCAGGAAGCACTTTCCCACAAACTTCAATCGGAGAAAAATGATAGACTTTTTATGAGACTGTTGTTCCATTAGAAGTTGTCACAACTAACTCAACATCAAATTGTAAAGGTAGTATGGTGATACCCTTAGAGAATTCTTCATAAATAAAAGAGTGGGTGGATCCAAAATCAAATAAAACAATTTCTACTTTAGAGTTCATGGTAAGTGTACCTTTCACAACTTCATTATCATACTCTACGTCGCAGATAGTAATTGCATGTGACTTTCCTTTATCTTTGTCCTTAAGAGTTTTTTGATTTCGATCATCATCCATAACCCTTGGATTAGGGAATAGATGGGAATAATGTCTCATTTCATTGCACTTGTAACATTGAAGTGTAGGAGGTGAATTCTATGTAGCCTTTTCTTTATTCGCATCATTAGACGTATTTTTCCATCAATTCAGCATTCAATTGCCCAGTGACCTTCTTTTCCACACTTAAAACATTTACTAGTCCATTTAAGACAATTCCCTCCATGTTTCTTTCCATGCTTTGAGAAAAAGGGGAAACTTATCTTCTTTTTAGTGTAGTCTTTATATTTTACCTTGAATTCCATTTTCCTCTTCTTATCAAACCCACATGACTGATGGGTTACTCTAATCTCCATCTCAACCTTGAGAGCACATTGAACAATTTCCTTGTATCTATTGATGTTCTTTATGGCTAATTCCCTTTGGAGACTTGGTTTTAAGCCACTAAAGAATATATCAATCTTACTCTTAGGTTAGATAATAATTCCAGAATTGTACCTTTCAAGTCTTAAAAAAAATTTCCTTGTAGGTACCAATAGATTCATAATCCTTTTTCTTAAGTTCAAGGAACTCCTTCTCCATCATTGTTCAAAGAATACGAGGAAAGTACTTATTGAAAAATAAGTTCCTGAACTCATCCCATTCTATGGACTCAATTTCATCTCTTTGCCTCGTATTCTTGATAAGATTCAACAATTGATCATCTTCACCTTCCAAACGATATAATGTTAAGACGACTTTATCATGTTCAGAACATTATAGAACTGAAAATATCTTTTCAGTGGTACTGATCCACTGTTCAACCACTAATGGATCAGAAGACCCGCTGAATGAAGGCGGACACTTCCTCATGAAGGATTAAATAGAATGTTGCTCCCTCCTTTTCTCGTTTGGAAGTTCGGTATGATTCACAGCTTGAAAAAGTTTTGTGAGCTTGGTTAAAATATTTTTCATTCCATATCTCAGAACATTTGGTTTCTCAGGGGGATAATCATTGGATTTCCCATCACATTCAGTATTAACGTAGTTCCTTTGGGTTCCATCCATTGACTAAAACCAAGAAGAATAGTGTGAGACACACTAATCATAACAAGAAAACCACATATTCAAGAATAAAATTTAAATTTAGTATACTTTAGGTTTTATTCAAGGTTAATCATGGTCATTTATAAAACACTAGGATTGTATCCTATACTTAGACATATCCTTAAGGATTTCTCATCCAAGTTTCCAATGGTTAACTATAACTTTCCTCTGATACCAAAAATAGAGAACCATTATTTACATACACTGATATTACTTAATAATTGAGTTATATTTATTAAAACATATAACAAAACCATGAAAGTAACATATAGGTATAGTTTCTTTAGAAACTGGGAAACAAAAACAGCTGGTTCATAAAACATCTATATTGTCTCCCGTTTATTTCATCATAACTAGACTAATTTTTAGAATATCATACATAAAACCCTTATTAATAACCTGGGGAAAATAAACATATAAAAAGGTGATCTGAATTCACAGTAAGGCTAAATAAAGAAAATATCAATCATATCACATTCATAAGAACATAACATTTGAACATCTTATCCTGCATATAAAAGATCATAATATCATGTCTTGGGATAAATCATAAAAGTGTAATGTAATCCCAATAGTCAAAACATAAGACATGAAAATTTATGGCATACACACATAATCATAGAAAATTATTTCATATTAGTCAAGGCTCGTTTCCAATACCATCATAGTGGACAAAGTCCATTACTGAACCGAGTTCACTCCTTATTCCAGCCCTGTATCACTGAACCGTATTTACTTTCCATTCTAGACATGTATATATCATGAGATATAAATATTTACCCAATTAATTTAAGGGAGATATATGTCCCACCCATATCATAATTAAACCATTATTACGTGTGCCACAAAAATATAAAAATATTTACCATAGCATAACCCATGCCATAAAATGGGTTTCTTAAACATCATTCCATCATAAATTATATAAAACAAATGGATTTCCTAAATAACATTCCATAATAAACAAAATAAAATCATGGTAATAATAGGGATAGAAATATAACCCTATTTAAATATTGAAATCTTATATGGAAAATAATTTCGAGAAAACAGTTGAATTTAATTCCGGAGGAAAATATCGTTTCTTTTTTTAAAAACATTTTATTTTCTCAAAATGCCATGAAATTTATAAGAAAATAATTTAGTTAAAAATAATACTGAAATCATATAGAGTAAGATTCATGGAAATAATATTTCATGAAACTGTAAAAATCCATTCATGTAATACAAGTTAAAAAAAAATCTTCTTGTAGTTTTGTCTGAAAGGTCAAAAAGTACCTTGTACCGAGAACGACAAAAGATTCCATTCATACTGTTTAGTAAAGAATGACCAATGGGAAAAATTGAATTTAGAAATTCATATAAGGTATAAATAATATTTTGAAATACATATTTAGGAAACATGGATGTGGATGATAAATATACCCCAGTAAATACTTACGAATAAACAATCTCGATAAAAATGAGATTTGAAAAGTTATCACTTAACTTAGGTCCAAAACTTATTTAATTTGAAGATAATATCATTTTGGATCGAATACCCATAATCAAATAATTTTTAGACAAGTTTTAATATTTTTTTATCCTTATATTTTTGGTTTAACCCTTATTTTACCCTTTTTAATCTTACTGTGATATCATGTTATTTACACATTGTGGGTTAATGTAATTACCATATCATGTCAAACGACCCATAAAAAGTTATTTATGACATATTTGGACTTATATTAACCATTTGGACGAATATTATATTTTTATTAATTTCATTTCATTTAATAAACTATTTTATGTTTTTAGTTATGAATTATGTCGATTTTGGACACTATTCATACTTGGCTTTTTTAAAAATTAATAACCACCTGATTCCTTCAATACAAAGGCATTAAATAATCTCATATATATTAATGTAATCCATAAAATTCTTGTATGTAATTAAAATGTTTAAATTAAATTTATTTTAATATTTATAAATTCATTTATTTAAATCATTCATTAATGTGGTAATCACTACATCATAATTGTATCATAAATAAATATATCTATCTAATGTCTAAAAATTATAAATAAAATACCATGATGTAGGAAATAATTTTTGATTTCTAATGACTATTTATATACATATATATCAGTTATATAACCCTATATTAAAATCAATTTAGTAAAAGATATATGTTTATGTAATAATTATCTTTACTTTAAATTAATTCTTATAAAATGTCATTTTCACATCCAAGTGAATCCATGGGGTACAACAATTTTCCCAAGGATTCCCATGGTTAGAAATATCTCATAAAACAGGATTAGGACATGTTTTAGGGTATTTTTATACTATTAAATTATTATTTTTACCCTAATTTACCAGATTTACCCTTTAACAATGGTAAATAAAATAATTACTGAAGTTACTATTCATAATGTCCAAAAATAAAAGGTACATATTCACATAATTTGGAACTTATGATTAAAAATATAGAATCCATTTTTTAAAATTCAAAACATATAATTTGCAGTAATTAATTTAAAATTATTCCTGTTGTTGAAATGAGAAAATGGGTTTTAAAAGTTAAAATATTATAAAAGATTGAAATGTTTTTACCTACGAATTCAGTGTAAAATTAATGATAATGACATAAATTATATTAAATGGTAAAAATATATTATATTAATAATTTAAAACCATTAAATGTTATAATTTATCCAAATAAATTTTCCCGATGAAAAGAATAGTTTTAAATTAAAATTTTGCATATTTTTACTATTCATCAAAACAT
Organism: Viscum album; assembly: GCA_963277665.1. Classification (NCBI taxonomy): domain Eukaryota; kingdom Viridiplantae; phylum Streptophyta; class Magnoliopsida; order Santalales; family Viscaceae; genus Viscum; species Viscum album. The sequence continues at coordinate 1,051,998,081 of OY728131.1, read as the reverse complement.
GAAAGTTATTAGAAAAATATCAAAAATTTATCCAAAGTAAATTTTTATATCCAGCCTCAAAATAAAATCTTTATTTTGTTTTATATAAATTATTAATGTGTCAAAATCATGATTTAAAATGGGTTCGCCATTCAAAGATGTAAAAATCAACCTTTAAAAAAGGTTCTTATACATAAAATAGGGTTTTATTCATACCCTATGACAAAAATATCCATTGGATGAATATAAAAAACATTTTATTAAGTATATAACACATATATATCTCATTAATTTCATTTCTAAAATTAATTTACTCAAAAAATACAAATATTTAATTGATTTATATTTTTCATAAGTAATTAATAGCCAATGAATTCATAATGCATTTTCATAAGTTAGTTATAATTATTCCTGCTAATCTTACGGCTAGTATATAATGGTAATTTTATATTAAGGGTATCTCGTGGTTCATTTAAACTCATGATTTTTTTCAAAGAAAACTACTGAATAATAAAAATTATTTAAAGAAAATATTTCATAAAAACATCTAAGTGTTACAACAACGCAACACCAAAAACATACAAAATATCAACAAAAATAGTCCCAATACAAAATTTAAATGAAATGAAATATTCAACACAAATATTAGAAAAAAACACTATATTATAGAAGTTTCAGACATTAGTTTATACAATTACATAAATACAAATTATTACATACATTCAAAAACAACAATGTTCCTTTGTCTTTTAATCCTGGCCCTGAATCATGCTATTTTCGAACAAACCACCCCTGATTGAGAAAAATAATGCACCTTTATAAGAAAAAAAATCTTATGTCAGTAATAATATAAAGTAATAAATTAACAGAAAGTGTTGATTTTACTAAAATTGATGTAATTTTAAATAAAAAGATGCACTTAGAGTCATACTGGTCAGAATGTGCATCAGATTAAGGTTTATCTGATTCAAACATGTCTCAAATGACCTGTGGATAATTTTAATGAAGTATCAAAACAATCTGAATGTGTTTGCTTAGTTTTGAGTACATAAGTTGTCTTTTTTACTAAAAATTTCATTTTAAACTGGAAACACACACTTTCGACACATTTTGATCACATCATGTATTGGTTTAATGTGAATTTGGTTCCTACTTTTCAGAAATGAATTATGAATCATTTTCCTAAACTATCAAGAAAATATGAGTGTGTTCAGTCAGTTTTTAGTCAGTGAAACTTTTTAAACTAAAATATAAATTTTAAACTGATAACGGATTATTTATGTCATACGAGTCACATAATGTATTGGATTAAGGTGAGTTTGGTACCTAAATGTGAAAAATGACTTATGAATAGTTTTTATAAAGTATAAAAACAATCTAAATGCATTTTATCAGTTTTGAGTAGGCCAGTTGTCCATTTCAGTAAAATTGATGTCAATTTTAAATAAAAATACGTACTTTGAGTCGTATCAGTCACGCTGTTGTTCAGATTGAGGAGTGGCTGATTCATATACATCTCAAATGACTTATAGATCATTTTAATAAAGTATTAAAACAATCTGAATGTGTTTTCTCATTTTTGAGTACGTCAGTTGTCTTTTTTACTAAAATTTCATTTTAAACATGAAACATGAACTTTTGACTCATTCTGATTACATCGTGTATCATTTTTATGTGACCCTGATTCTTATAAGTCAAAAATGAATTATGAATTATTTTGATAATTTATCAAGAAAATACAAGCATGTTTGATTAGTTTTCAATGAGTGACACTTTTTGAACTAAAATGTCGATTTTCAACAGATAACAGAAACTTTCAGTCATACTAAGCACATCATATATCGTATTGATGTGAGGTTAATCCCTACACATCAAGAATGACTTTTGGTTCATTTTATTAATGTATCAAAATAATCCAAATGTTTTTTCTTAGTTTTGAGTAAGTCAGTTGTCCATTTTACTAAAATTGATGTCAATTTTAAATAAAAATACACACTTTGAGTCATACCAGTCACACCATGGGTTGGATTGAGGTGTGAAAGATTCCTATATGTCTCAAATGACTTATAGATAATTTTCAAAAAATATCAAAAAAATACTAATGTGTTTTATCTATTTTGAGTACATCAGTTTTCTTTTTTACTAAAATGTCATTTTGAACTAGAAACACTCACTTTTGACTCATTTTGATCACATCGTATATCAATTTGAGGTAACACCAATTCCTACACATTAAAAATTACTTATGAACCATTTTCCTAAATTATCAAGAAAATCCAAATGCATTTGATCGGTTTTTAGTGAGTTACACTTTTTGAACTAAAATACTGATTTTAAACTGATAATGGACACTTTTAGTCATACCGGGCACATCATGTATCAAATTGAGGTGAGGATAATCCCTACATGTAAAAAATGAATTATTGATCATTTTCGTAAAGTGTCAAAATAATCTGAATGTTTTTTATTGGTTTTAAGTAGGCCAGTTCTCCATTTTACAAAAATTAATTCCAATTTTACATAAAAGTACGCACTTTGAATCATACCGGCCACACCATGGGTCAAATTGAGGTGTGGATGAAGGATTCTAGGGAGTATATCTAATACACATTGACCCATCCTTGATATTCTAGGGATTTTCATAAATAATTTTGCATAAAGTAATAATACACATCTATAATATATATCATAAACAAGGGAGAAAACACACCAACCCTGGCAACATCTATCCCATAAAAATTTAAACGTATATATATAACATGGAAATTATAGTACACATAATTTCAAAAAAAATGCACATTTTAAAATAATTTTTAATGAAAATAAATATAATCCCATCCTAATTTAGAAATCAAGAACCATAATTTGTGAATAAATAATTATAAAATCACCCTTACATTATAAGTTCTGAAAATTCATATAAATAGATAAAAAGATATATATTTACATATATATATATAATAAACTTATATTTATAAAAATATATGTAACCCTTATAGTATAATATCACAACCTAGTAAAATAAATATAACCCCATACTGATTTTGAAAATAGAGAGCCATAGAAAATAAATAAATAAATTTGGTATCACCCTTATTAAGATTTCTCATAAAATAAAACAATACAATTATAAGAAAATATTTTTTTATGGAAAACCCCTTACACTAGAATATTAAAATATAATTTAAATAAATAAATTTCCTTACATGAATTGTATAAAAGCATCTTTTGTTACTACTTTGCACCATCACCGGACTGAGAACTGGATTTCTAAATCAATTTTCTCATTCATTTAAGTTTTTTATATCCAAAACCTCCACTATTTATATAGTGGTATAAATATTTATTTGATTGGTTTATATACGGACCAGAGGCGATTCTCTAAGATTTCTAAATAGTGATAAAATTAAGATTACATAGAAAGCTAGGGTATATATGTAGATAGGGAATCGAATTGATTGAAAACAAAAATTTAAAAAGACCAAAACAAGATATCCAAATCCGTAGTTAAGAAAACAACATATCATAAACAAAAGAAAAACAATATACAATGACCGGAGCACAAATAACTAATTCCATCTCTGAAGAATAAATCAAAAATGAAATAACAAATACAGAAAGAAAATTATTACCTACTAAGGAAAACATAGGCCTACCTCACTAGGTTGAAGAAAATTTGAGACCCTCATATCCAAATCTGGATTTTTTCTTCAGAAACCCTAACTGCAATCAAACACTGAATGTCAGATAATGTTTGAGAAACTGGTGGTAGTGGGTTTGTGTGATTCAAGTGGGTTTGTGTGATTCGATCTTTGATTCACTGGGGAGGAGCGTCGGCATTGGGTGGATTCCGCAGAAAGTTTTTGATATTGCGATAGGCCCGCAACTGGTTAATTTTTTTTAAATAGATTGGGACTCTTTTACTAACGCTTTATAAAAAGAGTTGATAAAGAGTCTGTTTATCAGCGCTTAAGTAATAAGCACTCATATAGGATTCATAAATATAATTATAAATAAATAAAATTGTAAATATATATATATATTTATTTAATAAATGTATATAAATATATGTAGTAAATATATTTCTTATTTAAATATATTTATTATAATTTTATAATTATTTAAATATATAATAATTTATTTATAATTATATAATTATTTTTAAAAAATAATATTTATATAATTATATATATTTAAATAATTTTATATATATATATATAATAAATATATATAAATATAAATATAGAAAATCTCTTCATTATTTAAGTAAAATTATTATAAATTTTGTTAATTATTTAAATATATATAATTATTTATTTATAATTACAAAAAAAAATTAAAAAATATTTATTTACTTATAATTATAAATATATAATTTTATAAATATAGTATCTACATTTATAAATATAGTATGTACATTTATAAATATATTTATTTATAAATATTTTTTACAAATATTTTTTTACAAATATTTTTTACAAATATTTTTTTTACAAATTTTTTTACAAATTTTTTTACAATTTTTTTTTACAAATTTGTTTTAAAAATATTTTTTTAGAAATATTTTTTCACAAATATTTTTTTAAAAATATTTTTTTCCCAATAATTTTTAAAAAATATTTTTTTTAAAATATATTTTTATAAATATTTTTTAACATTATTAATGAATATACAATTTTTAGTGAATTTATGTTAAAAATGAGTGAAATTGAATAAATTAAAAGTAAATACACTTTAACAATATTAAGAAAATGGATGATTTTTTTGTGTGTGCATTGTATATAAAAATATATTAATTACGTATATGTGTAATCAATATAATACACATTTGATCTATGTTAAATTGAAAAATCAAACCACATTCAATTATATGTCCATTACTCGATGCAATTAGTTAGTATTTTTAATTCATATTAATTTTTAATTATAAACCATTATTTATTAAATATATGATTATTTAATGTAAAGAACATAAATGTTTTCTAATATTTAAATCATATTTATATACATTAATATATATCTTTATATTTAATGTCTATTATTTATTAACATTATTAATAATCATCTAATGAATAGAATGTTTAATATTTTTCTCAATTTAATTATTTTTAATTTTATTTTGTTTAATTTTAATTTGCATACATATATATAATTAATAAATGTTATTTATAAGTATTTATAATTTATATATAGTATAATAAATTTATTCATTTTTATCAATAATTATTTCATTAATAAAATTTGTAATGTTTTTTTAATAAACTCATTTCTTATTTTTTTTATTTATTTAATTATTTCATTTTATTTACTTGGACCTTTATCAGGGCTAATAAAGCACTGATAAAGGACTTCTTTATGAGCGCTAAAAATATAGCTCTCATAAAGCATACCTTTTATCAGTGCTAAAAATAAAGCACTAATGAAGGGTCAATTTTATTAGTTCTTTCTTTAGAGATGTTAAAGATTCCATTTATCAGCACTTTTTTCTAACACTGATAAAACACAAGTGTTGTTAAATTCCTGTTTTGTAGTAGTGATAATAGTAAAGGGTCCACGATATAGCAAGGAATCCATAATGATAATAATAAAGAAGGGGTACCAAGGTGATAACCAAGGAAACCCTGACCTCAAGGATTGATCCAACTCAGGTAATGAACTATAGCCTGGCTAAAGGGGTAAGAGTGTAATCCAAGGGGAATCACCTAGGCATTCCACAATAATAATTCTATATATGTCCAAGGATCTCATCCAAGGTAAAATAGGTAATCATTGACTAGGCCCGATGGATGTAACCATGGCGCCTCATGTCTATAGATGTCATGTTGAATCCAAGGAGTGTATCCAAATAATTCTATAAGATAATGGAGGGATCCTATGGTGTCATACCAGTCATCCACTAGTAGACAAGGATTGGGTTCCAAGGTGGGTATCATCCTTGAAAACCTGCGTACCTGAATTGCAATGGTGTCCACAAGTGCTCAAATAATTCCCTCTAGAATCCAAGGCTAACTCAAGCCTGACCACTTGAATAATAATGTCAAGGTCCATATGTAATTAGGCACCTTATACATGATAAATTAATTAATTAAGGCCATGTAATACTCATTTCATTTAATAAGTCTTTTGGTTGAAGTTTTTACCTTTCATTAGCATGACAAGGCTAAATGGGCATGCAACCATCCATTGATTTTTATCAATTATAATTAATTCCTTAGGTTTACTCTGCTACCTTCCATTGTGCATGGAAAGGGGTTCTACAAAATTCAACCAAACCATTCAATTACATTTAATTAGGCCAAGTCGTACATATAAATACACTTTCTAAATACCATTAAAATATATGTTTATCAAGTTAAGGAACTTACCTTAGAAGGTTCAAGTCATAATAATACTTGTGATAGCCATTACAATTCATACATTTGGTTAAAAACTTACCATTATAGAGTTATAGTCTAAGAACACCCAAATGGTGGCGCAGATAATATTAAAAATCTACTAGAAGCATAATTATAGAAAAAACTCTCTATGGTGTGGTCATCGTTGAGATTATAACCTCCAATGTTGGATATCATTTATGACAAGGGTCTCAGAACATGGTTCTAATTACTAAAAGAAAGCAATTTCAAATTAACAATCCATGTCCAGATGAAATTTGTGCATATATAATGGAAATTTATAATACAAAGAAATTTAAGGGATGAGTTATAGACCACCAACATTAGGCTTGTACTACTCTCCTTCTCTAGTATCAACCTATACTTTGGCCGGGATAGGAAGATATCTGAAGAATAGGTCAACGCCCTCAAAATAGGTCATATGTGCCTATATATAAATGTTGTCTTTGATAGAAATAATGATGATGAGCGGATAAAAAGGAATCGAGAACATATCAATATGCATCCAACGAGATGAATGGGGATCAAATCGGAGTTCAGATAGTGAGTCGGGATCAAATACTATAATAGAGATTCAATGGAGAAAATGGAGGAAGGATAGGGTATTTATCATTGGATAGAAAAGGAGAAGAAGTAGGAAAGTTAAAACATTTCATTTAAGGTCATTTTTTAATTTCACTGATAAGTAGGGGCCACACGGTTTGGTCACACGGTTGGCCAAACCATGCGCCAAATATGCTCCCTTTGCGGCTTTAAGGGGCACTTTGCACGATTAGGCCACACAGTTATGGAAACCATGTTTCAAACATGAAAACACCTCTACAATTATTTATGCAATTTTTTTATAGTTGTGCGGACACTGGTTCATGGTTAGGGAAAATTATGTTCCCTACTTCACCCCATTGTCTAACCTTTCATGGTTAGGGATAACTGTGTTGCCTGCCCTACACAGTTTCTCCTAAATATGTGTCCAGACTATTTCTACCAAAAAGCTAGGTTCCAGGCTCCGAACAAGCCCCATACACCCCCGAGACACCTATGAACTCATTGGCACTCGTATTAGGTCCAAAATAGAGAATTATAACAAATTTAAAAGGATCCATACCTGATTTAAAAATCAATTTCTTACACAAATGACCTAAATTAGTTAAATTTTAATATAATTGGACTAATTTTTCTTTAAACACAATTTAAAATATAATTTATATTTATAAATGATTTAAAAAAAGGTAGTTTTTAATTAAAACTCAATATTTTTTACTATTCATCAAAAAATATAACTTTTTATAAAAATCACAAAACTTTACCCTAAGATAATTTTGATATTTTTGTTTGAAAAATGAATGCAATTTTATCAAATAAATATCCTAAAAGTATAACAAATTCATTTATCATAATTTCACCAGAAGCGGTGAAACTATTTTTTTTTTAAATATAGTTTTTTAGAAAACATTTCATTTACTTTAAAATTATTATTATTTTATTTATAATCAATATATATCCATTTAATTTGTTTTATAAATGTGTAAAATATATAATTTCATGATTTAGTAAGTATTATTCATATCCTCCAAATTAATTTCTAAGTTATAATGGTCATGTTTAAATAATAATATTTTAATAAATTATCATGTTTTGTTTAAACACAATGTTGTGTGCATCACAAGCTATCAAAGAGATTAAATTTATTTAAAACGAAATTCATCATAAAATCTCAGTATGTTATATTCTCTTATAATCTTGGTGTTTTGTGTCATACACATTCAAACATTATGGTCCTATTTTTTTTAAAAAAATATTAGGGTGTTATATTCTCTAATATCCTAAATAAACTACATCCTCAAAATTTAATCTTGATCTTGATAGTCAAGGGTTTTAAATTTTAATATAACTTCATTTAAAACCCATATAATTAAAAGGGTTAAGAAAAAAACCTCTTAATAAGAGAGAAAGGGAAGTAAAAAAGCTCATATGGAATAACACATTATTAAGTTTCCATGTAGGAGAACATTGGTGGAAAATGAATACATGGAAATGGAATAGAATAATAATGCCTAAGGATTATTATAGAGTAATACATATTATTGATCACAATAAATTGGGTGATCCATATAAGTTTAGCAACCAAAAAACCATAGATATGTGATGAGTTATGGGATCATTTGATTCATCAGAAATCAAGGTACTAGAATAATATTTTTTTCTAGATCTTTTCCTTGGAGTTGAGTAATTAATTTACTATCTATATTGAGATAATAAAAAAATATAGTGACTTTATATCTTTATATAAGCATAATTTTATCCTTTGGGTGTGGTTTGATCAATTCATACTTCATCACTTACTTTAGTAAATGAATATCCAATAGGAATTTTAATGCATAGAGAACTAAAATTAACAATTAATAGAACATTATATCAATAAAATAATGAAATGTAATTCCTAATATCTCTATATATTTTCCAAGACAAAATTATTTATCACAATGTTTCCAATAATACCCAATGTTCAACTTAATCCATTCTATAAATATTTTACCTGAAGACTCATCCAAAATTTTTATGTCCAAATTTAAAGTCAAAATATTTTGAAGTTCACTAAATCAACATTATAATACTTGGAAAATATAAATTGGATCTTTATTTCACATTACAAATATGTGAATACCTTGATGACTATAAAATCATAATGAAAACATGAATGCTTCCAAATATAAAATCTTAGGTAGTCAAATATATTTTATAAATTAATTCCTATAGTAAACTCTAGAAAGGATAACATAAACCATCAAACCTATAACCAACTTCATGGTCACAAAAATTATCCCATAAATATATCATTATTTTATCAGCATTAGAAACATATTTTTGGTTATTGTCCCTCATTTATGTTTTTCTAAGAGGTTCAACTTGTCACTGAATCACTTTTCTTGGTCATCGGTACCATTCCACATATGCTCTCAAATCCTTTAAAAAATAGTACCACAATACAATCCTTATAAATTTCATGATTATTGTAACCAAAATATCATTTATCAAATACTCAATAACATAATTATTAAATAAAAACACAATTACATTTATCATTCCACTCTATCCACAATAATAGTATAATTTTGACCTCGACCCCTTAGCTTATTTTGAAGTATATTCCCTTAACGCTTGGGGAATTCATTTTTTTAGTGACCCATATCCTTAATGTTGAATCATTGGAAATTTTGAATTTATTTATTTTCCTTGTAATCATGAGAATTGTGTCCTTTATCTCCACACTTGTAGAAAACTATCATTCCCTTCAAGAAAGTACTAGGGTGTTTCTTTTTACAATTATCACATGTGAGAAAATATTTCTTTCCCTTCTTCCCCTTATCCATTTTTTCTCAGTCATCCACTTATTCTTTGGATTTAATTTTAATCCATTATACTTAGATAATTATTTCTATGTCTTGATATCACATGATACTATGTATTCATATGATGAGAATTTTTGGGTCTTAGTTTCCATTGAAATATTATCTTAATACCATCAAAGGAATGATCACTCTTAATATTTGGATTACATACATTGATATGGTTTCCATTCCTTCTACTAGGATATATTTATAAACAATAGAATATAGTATATTATATCATAACATTATGAAACATAATGTATAATACCAAAACTAATGAAACACTTAACATAAATTGAAAATTTTATGCATAGATAATGTCATAATAATAAACATGGTTTCTTTGGGGATATATTTATTTTCAACTCCTTCATAATGGTTTTCACAGAAAATGTGATTTATCTTAAGCATATCCCCCTATAGAGTCCAACTAGTAGTGTAGTAAGGCATGTTGTTGTGCACGAGATGACAATTGGTTCAAGCCCAATGCACCCTTTTCAGATTTATTACCCTTATGTGCATCTATGTCATAACCACATCCACTTTTAGTATCCAGATAGGGATATATTTTCTAGTAAAACCTACATAATATCCTCCTTACCAAAACATTATGATTTTATTCTATATATATCTTCAAATTCTATCATATGTTTATTTTCCCTAATCTATTTTTTCCTAAATCTTGTTTTCATAGTTTCTACTAAGCTTCCACTGATACAAACTGTAGAAACCCCAAACCTAGTAACCTAAATCTAGTGGTTGGTTCAATACATTGGCATAAGATACAAAAAATCACATCCCAAATAACTGAATAGTTTAGTATTCTTCGTAAACTATATCCATGCTTCAAATTCACATTACATTTATAAAAAAAATAAAAAATTTATTTTCTTTGAGAATTCCATTATTCCCTTTAGTGTATCCCTACATATCGATCACAAAACACTTCTTAGTATCATAAGAAAAATAAAACATAATAAATGGGAGAGCTCAGATGATCAGTAAGGGTAAGTTTATAATGGAAGATATGAATAAATAAGGAATAATAAATATATCAATTTAAATAACCGAAACACGTGTCATTTAATCAATACCTTGAGAATAATATGGTGGGAATAAATAATGATCAAATAATTCCATATAAATAACCACATGATCCAAAAAAATTATTCATGTATATTCTAACTAATCAAATAATCACATGGAATATCAATAAATAAATTCATAATAATGGAATGCATAATGTTGGAAAACTAAAACATATAATCAATGATTTGTGTCAATACATCTAAATAAATGGGTAAGGCCTTGGAAAAACCCCAATATAGTTTGTCTCATGATACCTACTAATGCATTAAGGGGCTATAGTAGGCCCTGATCATCACTTAATAAGTCTAATGCATTCCTCATATGAAAGGGGTGAAACATGACCAATATAAAAATTCATATTGAAAAACTAACATATTAAATGTTAATACAAACCCCAATCAATAAACATAATCATAAACCATCCAAAGTAAAATGGTAAATAGTGATAAAATTGTCTATACTCAGTCAAACTTATCATAAACCATCCAGATAAATAATAAGGATGGAATCAATATAACATATCCTTAGTGGGTAATAAGTAAAATAGAGGTTTTATGTCATTGAGGAATAGAAAACCCATGAAATGATCCTTAAAAAAATTTTCTCAGTCATTTTAAGTATCAAAGAGTGGGAAAGTTGTACAATTACTAGAAAAAATTCACAAATAACTAATGGTGAATAATTTTGATTAATTTTAAGATAGAAATATCAAATAATTCCACCAAGGGAGATGTAAACATAAACAATCAACAATAATAATGAGATTATGAAATAAAATCTTACCAATTTAGTAACTTCTAAATAATTATCCCCATAAAAGAAATTAAATAAAATGAAACTTTAAATACCATGAAGATAAATAGATTCTTGATATAACATATTAAAGGGTTAGTATATAAACCATACAAATGAAATAATTTTTTAATATGGCATATGTCTCACGAAAGTAAAAGTGAGACGAGAAACCCTTAACTGAGGTATGATTTCCTTCATATATTCCCATACTTCATGTATAATGTTTTTAATCATGTTATTAATCTATTCTAGAACCATAATTATATTTATAATAACATAAATTATCTTTTATAACATTTTACCACCCCTTTGTTAATAATATTTCATTATTTTAATTTTTTCGAGTGTTAATTTCCATGATTTATCATGTGTGTTTTGTCCTGAAAATCATGGTTATTTTGAATAGGATATATATATATCATATAAAAATGATAATAATGTTATAAATATCATATTTTCTCAGTAGATATTGTAGCATCCCGCCCTGGATTCCACTCGGTAGTTCCCTGAGATAATGGGCCACATGACCTCAAGTGTATCTTCCCAAACACCAAAGTTTTAAAACTATGAGTGACAGCCTAGGGTGTGCCTTTGGGGAGACTATGACCTCATATATCTAAGTATTCGTAGTTGTAATCAATAAATAATAAATATTATAATCATACCAATGAAATAGATAGTATTAGAAGATAACATAAATAAACCATGAAATATAAATAAATAACTATCAGAAGATGAATAAAAATAATAGGTACAAAATGATTATCATGATGTCATGTGTCTATATAAAATACAATTATGCGGAGATAGGGATACAAGAATATACTAAATTCTGGAAAAATATACAAAAAAAGGTAAAAAATGATACTACAAGCATATGAACCATAGGCTCGATCCTCTACCCCATGATAAATCCTTGAATAGAAAAAAAAATAAAGCATCAGAAGTCACAAACCTCCCCTTTTCCATACCTGTGATCATAATGTCTACTCAGGAACTAAATAGTGCCTAAGTAGGGTGTGATATATAATTCGCAGTAGGTTGGAACCCATAGTTTCTAGGCTGATCCATTTCGTGCAACAAATATATCACAGTATTCCATAATGGTAAAATAGGTAAAATAAACAGATAATAAATAAACTCTCAACTCAATTCCCTCAAAGGAAACCCGAACAATACCACCTGCTTCAGCCTAAATTGGATCTCTTGTAAGAGGTACCTAGTCAAGTCATAATATAAATATACATGTTCCATTATGGCTAAATAACCAATTAAATAAGACCCCAAATCTTATGTTTTAGCTTGGAGGTCATATTTTCATGTCATCACAAAAGTGTAATAATAAGAAAAAGAGAGACATCACATGTGCACAAGAAAGCTCATAATAATAATAAAGGGTGCATCTCATATGATAAACCAATCAAACAATACGTCAAATCCAATGTTGGAGTCTTATGCCCATCCAAGGTGATCTAAAGTGAATCTCAAGGGTTGCTACATGTGTCTCTGATATAACCCAATACCTCTAATTCCATCTAAGATAACCCGTAAGGCATTCCTTGTATCACTCGAGGATGGTGACTCAGAGCTCATTCCAAGTATCTCACACAAGGGATCAAGTATCACTTAAGGCATGGCATATCCATCTTTCCAAATAGGTTCATACTTGGTTAATCCCTTAAGGAACCGACCTTGCTCACAAGTATAAGTATAATTCACCCAAAAATCCCATACCTAGAAATCCAAGGTATCTCTCCTAGCATGGAAAGTAATTTCAATCAAACACAGGGAGCCCATCCATGACATCCTTAAATCAGGACCCTTGTTCTCTCCCGGTCCATAGAAAGTGATCTATATCAACTAAGTCAATTATCACAAGGCATATCATTTATATGCAATCACATGACATTAAATAAACAACTCATGCCAAATGGTAAGAATCTATTAAATTAATCCAAACAACAATGGAAAAATCAATATGGAAAGAACAAGTCATAACATGCACAAAAGAAAAATTCCTCAATGTTATTCCAATAGCCCAAGCTAGTAATCTTGAACGATCATGGAATTCCTTTCAAACCACCCAACTATGGAATAAATAATAAGAATTAAATGAGGTGTAGATCATAAAGAACTTGATATAGCCTAAAAGCAAGCAATGAAACATAGAAAAGAGAAATGTGTTCTCCCAATAAGAAATAAGTAATTTAAATGTAAGGATAGTGAAATTCCATGTGAATTTTGAATCATGAGTAATTAAACATGAGGTTGGTGCATGAATCTCAAGGATAACTCATGGTTCACCATTCATATTAACTTAGCTGATCATTTAAGGAATTCATTTAAAGTGAAAATCACACAGATATGATGGTTCAAAAATTAGGGAAAAGGGAAATAAGTCTCATTAAAAGAGGGCACACCCAAGGGGATAAAATGATAAGGAGAACATCCAGATATGGGTTTCACTGCTATTTATGGTCCTATAAGACATGAAAAATAATTCTAATCTATTTAATATGAAAGAAAAAAGCATCTCCAGAAGGGTTCGATGAGTGGAACAACAATGCATTAATTAAAATGTGATGAAATGAGTGGAAAAGACATAGAACCCGTACCATGAAATATTAGCACACCACTTTTACATTATTGAGGCTTGATTTGACAAAAAACAGAAGAAATTAAAGTATTTAACAAAACCCTGAAAATAGGGAAAAATCCATTGCACTAAAATAGTGAAACGGATGGGAGGGGATCTAAGAAATATAATGGTGTAGAAGGTAGATATTATTGTGACAGTTCCATAGCTTCTGATAATTAATTAATTAGAGGATAAATAAGGTACCAATTTAAAAACCCTATGGAGAGATATGAACAACACCACACATGAAGGAGGGAGGAGGAATCTGCTGGAGGGAAGAAAAAAATAAGGACAGTTAACATTTCATTAATGTGCGGGGCTTCATTATCTGAAACCTATAAGTGGCCACATGTTTGTGCACCCTGGGTCACATGGTTGTAGACAAACTATGTGGCCCTCTACACCCCACTGTCTTCAATTGCACAATTTATGGAAACCGTGCGGTCTAGGCTATATGGTTTACTCTAACTGTGTGGCCTAGTCTATCTCTTCCCATTTCAGGGCTCTGGGATCCAAATCAGCCCCAGACACACCCAGAACATCCTTTAACCTCTTAGGTATCATTAATAAGTCCTTTTATATAATTAAACCAAAAAATAAATGGTTTGTACCTTTAGATAAAGTTGTGACATTACAACCTATCCTTCTTAAAACAAATTATCCTTGATTTTCCCTTCTGATGGTGGTACAATATCCTCTGAAAATCATTCTAGACACTTTACATGTACAACAACCTCCCACTCTCAGGTTTCATCATGTACACATCTATGCTATTATAGAACATAGACTAGATAAACTGACCTCCCTCAGAGAAAGTTGGTCCTACGATCAATATTACGAATTAGATGCTCCTCGAAGGATGCATCCGCCTTCAGCTCGATATCATTGAGATCAAATGAATGATATGGTTCTGGGTGATAATGTCAATGTTGAGACACATAGAAGACATCATGCATGTCATGGTACCTATGAGGAAATAGAAACTGATAGTCTACTAGAAAAACTCTCTCCACTATCTCTAAAGGCCCGACATATCTCAGCGATAACTTTCACTGTCTCCTAATTCATCTCTAACCCAACCTAGGAAAACACACAGAAAGGCTCGATGTCCCACCTCTAACTTCATAAGTATATAGTGATGATCATTATAAGACTTCTTCCTAGACTGATTTGTAGAAATATGCTTCAGAATCAGCTAGAATTTCTATAAATTCTTCTACACAAGATGAGGACCCAATAGAGATACATTCCCTACCTCTAGTCAGTACATAGGTGAATGACATGGTCTACCATAGAGATCCTTACATATAGGCATCTGAATTATTTTATAAAAGATTTTATTATATGAACACTAAACCAGAGGAATATTATTCTCCCAAGAACCTCTAAAATCAATGATACAATCTCGTAGTATACCCTCTAACACTTTTATGGCACGCTTGAACTACCCATCGGTCTGAGGGTGATACATAGTACTCAAGAGAACCATTGAACCTAGTGCCTTCTACAACCCTTTCTAGAATGATGATGTGAAATGGGAATCTTAGTCTAAAATGATGGAATAGGGTACCACATGATGCCTCATGTTCTCTTAGATGTAAATCCTCTCTAGCTCATCAATAGAGAAGATATCTCATATCAAAAATCAGTGTTCAACCTTGGTCAGACTATCAATGATCACCCATACTGAATCACTACCTTGAGAGGATCTTGGAAAACCTTTCATGAATTCCATTATGACATTATTTCATTTCCACTCAGGAATAGATAGGGGTTGTAAAAGTTCAGCAGGTCATTGATTTTATTCCTTCACCTATTGATAGGTGCAGCACCGAGTAATGAAACTTACCGTATTCCTTTTCATACTTGTCCACTAGTACTGACAATTTATATCTCGATACATCTTGGTAATCCTAGGATGAACAGACCATACAAAGGAATGAGACTCCCTCATCTACTCTTCCCATATATTCAAAGTCACCCAAACATGCCCATAGTAGATAAGGGTCTCACTGCCATCAAAAACCCAAACATGAGGTGGGTTCTATCCTATGATGTTCTCCCTCAGAATAAATACCTAATAATTAGAAAACTTCTACATCCAGACCCACTCTAGGAGAGTGGATGTCGCTTCTAGAGCTACTAGAACTGTATGATCATGTTGTTCCTGAACATCCAGGTCCAACTCAAAAAACATATCAAACATCTTCCACTCACTATTGGATTCCTAGATAGCTTGTGTCTGAGTCAGATGGCTCAATTCACCAGCTATGGAATTTCCCTTGATAGGTTTGTAAGTAAGCTCAAATTTGAAGGACTATAAGTATTCCATCCACTTTCACTACCTCATATTCAAGTCACACTAGGTTGAGATATATTTGAGACTTTTATGATCCTTGTAAACAATTAATCACTCTCCCAAAAAAATAATTCCTCCAATAGTGTATATCATGAACCATGGCTGCTAGCTCGATGTTGTGCATAGGATAGTTTTTCTCATAAATCCTTCTCTAGTGAGATTCATATGGTACAAATAAATCACCTTGCATCATAACTACACTTATACCGATCCCTAAATCATCATATTAAATTGTATAACCTCTTCCTAGCTCAGGTAAAATCATAATCAGAGCTTAAGTGAGTCTTCCCTTTAACTCTTGAAAATTTATCTCACACGTTTTAGTCCATAGGAACTGCACTCCCTTCTTAGTCAGATTCATAAGAGGTGCTTCTAAGTAGGATAAGTCATGAATGAATCACTTGTAATAGCCATCTAGTCCCAAGAAGCTGCATATATCAAACATGTTCTTGGTCTGTTCCCCGGAAACCACGGTACTCACCTTCTCTAGGTCAAAAGATACACATGTCTCTGATATGATATGACCCAAGAAGTAAAATTTACTAAACCAAAAGTGCGGTTTAATAAGATTTACATATAGATGGTTCTCTCTCATTCTACTCATTATGATCTCAAGATTGGTTTCATGGTCATGTCTTGTGTGTGATTACACTAAGATTTCTTCTATGAAGACCACCAAAAATGAATCAAGATATGGGTGGAAAACCTGCTTCATCAAAGGCATGAAGATTTTCAGTGTGTTCGTCAGACTGAAAGGCATAACCAAGTACTCAAACAAGTCATACCTACTCTGGAATGTTGTACATGGTAAATATTATGGTATCACATGAACTTGATGATATCCTAAACTCAAATCGATCTGGGTGAAAACAATTGCTCCTCGGAGCTGGTCAAAGAGGTTGTCTATATAAGGTAGTGGATAATGATTCTTTAACATGTGTTGGTTCAACCATCTATAATCCATGAAAAATCAAAGGGTACAATATACCTTCTTAGTGAAAAGGATAGGTGAACCCCATAGTGATGTGATGGGTTATATAAAATCCTTAGCCTCAAGATCTTTGATCTTCTTTTTGATTCCTGGAGCTCTGTCAATTCCATCCTATAAAGAGGAATGGAAACTACTAATACACTTGAAACTATATATATGGTGAGATAAACCTCTCTATTATGAGGTAATATAGAGAAATCATTAGTGAAAACATCCCTGAAACAATTCACAATAGGAGGGAAATCTACTAACTGCATTCCCAGATCACTCATAAAGAGACTTTCCAACTGAGTTATCACTCTGCCAAGCCCATTTATTTTTCATCCATCTCAATATACATATATATCACATTCACCCTTGTGTATATATTTGTTTATCTTATGTGATGTAAAGGACACTCGACTGTGATAGAAATTGACTTGGGCATGATAAGGCACAAGCTAGTCCATACTTAGAATGATGTTGAATCTATTCATCTTGAGGAAGAAGAAACTCTATAAGAAATAGCACCCACCTACCTCAAGGGGAACCCATGACACTAAATTATGACCTCTTTTATGACTCCTAATGGAGTATCGAAAGACATGATGCCACATAAGTACTCGATAGAAAGACCAAAACATTCCACAATAGTAGCAGATATGAAAGAGTGTGATGCACTTGTATCGAAAAGGGAAGAAACAAAAGTTGAGGTCACTAGAATAGTACCTATAACCATAGATGAATCTGAAATATTTTCCTCTGGAACTGGCTACACTGCATATATATGGCTTGAACTGCAGCCCTAAGATGATGCATGACTAGCCCGATCAAATCCACTTTACTGATGATGAAGATTTGGGGCCTGAATTCCTCGACCACAACCACTGCTACCTCAGCCTGATTGACTCATATAATACCAACTTCCAACCTTATGTGGAGACACATATCCTATACCTAATAGAGTTGATGTTATGGGTCCCCTTCCACTGGCTGTTGGGGAAAATGAATGGTAGAAGCACTAAAGATGACTCATCCTTCTATAAGATTGGCATTTGATCGAGTTCCCCGCACACTGGGGTTTCTTATGTCCTAGCCTTCTTCACTGGTGAAACACTATAGATATGTTATTAAGTGTCACCTAGCTAGTACCACCCCCATTTTCACCCTCAATATGGTTCTTTCGACTTCCAAAATAAACATCACCCTTTTTTGGAACTGAACTGCCCTATCTCACAGGATTAGCTTCTCCGAGATTTCATTATGTGATTAGGTAATGGTTCAATATCTCTATCTTGGTATAAAAACAGAATACGTTCACCTATAAGAAGACAACATGTCCAATATTATCCTCAAAACACCTTGTAGTTGTTAACTCATCACCGGTCAGAGATGAAGCGAAATGCTGGAGCTTGGTGAAATGAGAAGAATACTCAAGCACTATCATAGAGCCCTGCTAAAGATGCATGAACTCCCTAGATTGATCCATTATCAAGGTATGGGGAAAAAGTGTCCATATAAATACATTTAGAAGTATTCCTAGATAATACCTCAGTAATGATCAGACTGAGAAATGGAATCCCACCAATGCTTGGTGGAGTCACACATCATTTAGGTAGCGATCTTGACCCTCCACTTTGTAGGTGTTGCAAGATGGTCGAAGATAGAAACCATGGCTTCTATCCATGAATCTGTAGCATGAGTTCCATAATCCCCCGAGAAGGTGGGAGGATGCTGCTACTGGAAGTCCCATGTAAGATTTTCTATAGTAGGGTCAAGCTAGAGAGCACCCTAAACTAACTGCATAAACCACAATAAACTGTCATGAAATTGAGCATCATCACCCAATGGAAGAGGATCGGTAGAAGTTTCCTCTTGTGGAACTATAGTAGGTATAATGAGTGGATCAGGGTCCATCACCTCCAGAGTGTGCTCATCGTCACTCTCTTGGTGTACAACACAAGGATGTTGTAGTGGAATAGCTCTAAAATTTTCAAATTAATACCTCAAACAATATTTAAAATAGATATAGTATGTAGATAAGGAAATTGGTAAATAATGGCTGGTACAAAGCCTCCCTGAACACAATAAAACTCACAGCCTGCTCCTAGAGTCAGGTCTAAAAAAGAAGGAAAAGACCTCATAAGGATCACAAGAGACTGTATCCCATTTTCAAGGTAAGGTCAGGGTCAAGGCCTCTCAATTATCATATATAAATTCCATTTCATTAATAAGTGTGGCATTCATTTTAATTCATTTTTTTCAACCCATTTTAAATTATTGAATTGGGTGGATCACCATTCGAATTTATAAGGGCCCGTACACCTTATAAATTGAAATTGGGTGTCCAATAAACCCAATTTATAACATTCTCCAATAAAGTGAATTTTCATATTACTATAAATAAAAAATTCAAGCACTTCAGGTTTCAATATCCAAGGCACAAGAAGCTATCACAAGTAAGTAGGCAAATACACGCTGAAAGGTAAACATGGCATGGCATAATTCATGACATTTCATTTCCTATAGTTCCTAGTATGATTTATGTGGTACAACACCCTAATTTCATTGGGATGATGTAATAGTAATCATCATTCCAATGATACCAATATCAGTAACATCATAAAGAAAGTGCATAACCCAATAGTGAAGTCTTATCAACCATAAATGGAATAATCAATAACTACAATTTCCCATCCCAGGTAATTTGGGTTTACCCTGTACTTGGGTTAGCTACATACAAGCATAGTGTCAAGTCAAAATTCCAATATCCTAGTCTTATATCTAATTCCCAAAGAGTAAGACAAAAGGAAAATAAGCTTTGATACCACTTTATAGTGTCCTACCCTAGATTCCACTCAATAATTCCCCAAGATAGTGGGATACATAACCTCAAGCGCATCTCCCCGAATTCCATAGGATGCTAACTATTAGTGAGGGACTAGGGTGTGTTTGTGGGGATACTATGCCCCCATATATCTGAGTATGCATAACAGTATACAATAAATAATAAATATCAGAATCATTCTAAGGAAATAGACAATAGAAAAAGATAACATAAATAAACCATGCAATAGATATAAATAACTGGTGGAAGCTGAATAACAATAATAGGAGAAAAATGATGATCATGAGGTCATGTTCCTATAAAAAATGTGAGTATAGGGATATAGGGATACAATAATATACTACATGCTGAAAAAATATACAAAAAATAAAGGCAAAAACTACTGCTACAAGCATCTCGAGCATAGGCTCAGTCCTCTACCATGTCCTCTATCCTAGAACAGCAAACCAATCAATCATTATAAGCTACACACTTATCCTTTTACATACCTATGATCATAAAGTATACTCAGGTATGAAATGGTGTGTGAGTAGGGTGTGATATATAAATCATAGTAGGTTGGCACCCATGGTGTCTAGGCCGATCGATTTCATGAAATAAATTTATCATAGTGTGAAATAATGGTAAAGCATGAAAGATAAAAAGATAATCAATAAATTCTCGACTCGGGTCCCTCAAAGGATACCCAACCAATACCACCAACTTTGTACCAAGTTAGATGTATGATAAGAGGTACCTATGATAGTCACAATATAAATATACATGTTCCATTATAGTTGAACAACCAAGTAAAGAAGACCCCAAATCTTGTGCTTTAGCATAAAGGTTACATTAATTTATCATCACATAAGTGTGTAAATAAGAAAAATAGAAACATAAAATGTGCACAAGTAAGATCATGATAATAATAAATAGTGCATCTCATATGATCAACCAATCAAACAATCCTTCAAATCCAAAGGTGGAGTCCTTAGCCCATCTAAGGTGATCTAAACAGAATCCCAAGGGTTGCTACAGGTGTCTCCAATATAACCCATACCTCTGAGTTTGTCCAAGGGGGTCCATACAACATCCCTTATATCACTCGAGGATGGTGAATATAATCCCATGCCAAGTATCTCACATAAGGGACCAGGTATCACCTGAGGTATGGCATATCCATCTTTCCAAATGGGTCATGTCACGAACCAGGATGGGTCGCCATCCGACCCGGCGCCCGACCCGGTCCGCAACATGGCCCGAACTGCATTCCCGAATACCATGGGCTGACACAAGTGCTCAGGTATCAAAACTAACCCATGGGAATGATTTACCTGAAATAGTATACACAAAACAACTGACAACATAAATAAAATAAAACTGAAAATAGACAACCAAACAGACCTTAAACTAAAAACAGGTTTAATTCTACAATTCAACTAAAAACTCAAAGTGAACAAAAACAAAGATAGAAAACTAAAACTCTAATACCAAACTCCAAGTAACATGAGAAGCCGCATCCCCAGAGATACCAACACCAACCCACACATGAAGACCAACAGCATCCAGAATCACTATCACTAAGCAAGGTGTCTCAACCAGGAATACATAAGAACAAGGTATACATACACCCAAAGGTGTATGTAGGGTGTGAGCCAAGAGCCCACCAGGATTTCACCCAATAAAAAGGTTCCACGCATAATTATTAAATGACAAATACATTTAATATATTAACTAATGAAAAGAAATAAATTCTTGAATAGTAATAAAGAATATGGAATTAAAGAAAAGAGTTTTAAGTGGAACAAATTAAATTAAAACACACACACTCTCACTTTTAAAAATAACCAAAATGTCACACTGACAAGCGTAAAGTAACCAATGATCACCAATATGGGACATGACACATGGGTGTTAGATAGCATGGGTCCCTAGATCTTTGTGTCTCAGTGAAAAGTGGCTTAGAAGACCACGACCCTCAAAAAACGTGTCTTAAAAGGCCACGACCCTTAGAAAATGTGTCTTAGAAGGCCATGACCCTCAAAAAAATCATATGATTAGTTAGTGTTGCAATCGTCATTCCCGCCAGTGAAATCGGGTCGAGTCACCTCCAAAACACTTGCCCACTAGTCTAGTAAACCCTCCTAGCTACCCAAGCTTCTCATTTTGTGCTCAAACAAGTTTCAATTTCATGTCACATGTCACAAAAATTCATAAAGGGAAAACATTATATTTATGCATGCAAAATCATAATTTCACACCCAAACCCTCTTTTAAAACCATACACACACCAAAATCACCATTTTCACACCCGAAAGCCATTTGAAACAACACACATACTAAAAATATCACAAAACTAAACCTGCATTACTTACACAACCAACAAAAAAACTGCACAAATGAAGAAAACACTTTCATCACCATACCCACCATTAGAAGAATTTATTGAACAATTTCCACATCTGTCGCATGACTTTATGCATTAAAAATATTTACACAATTTAACCAAAACAATTCTTCACCCTTAATAATTATTTAAGAAATAAAATTCAAAATTTCCACAAATAAATTTTAAAGACCAAACATGGCTTCACACACTAGACTGACCCAAACCCTCTTACATGACCATACGCACACCTCGCCACCGCAGAAACAAAATCCGCATCACACACACAATTAAAGAAATCACTCACACAGTTAAAAAGACAATTACTATAATAAAACGGACTGTCGAAAAAATTTCCAACCCATTTTAAAATAAACTACACGCTTTTAAACACCACAAACTCGATCAATGTTCATTTATGACAACACACATATAGACGCTACGCCCAAAAAAAATATCACTCTTTGCACATCCTAACAAATAATCCGCATAATTTATAAACCAATATTAAATAGTTCAATATGGGTTTTCCACAAACAGAATTACCCACATACAGCATAAAAAAGATACTACCAAATCAAATACACATTAGATCTCAACAACAACCCAATTCGTAGTAGTAAAACTAATAAATAAACATGTTAAACCAATCAAAATTACAAATTAATTCTTCAAACAATAATATATGTGTGAAAACACCTACCTTGACTGTTGAATTCCCCACAATTTGGTGAGAAACTCCAATCGTACCAAGAACGCACCACTCGAAGATCAAATTAAACCTTAAACCAAGACTTTGAACTAAAAATAATCAAAATAAAACCATAAAACAAACATCATACTCACTAGAAAATAGAAACTTATCCGGAGGGGTGAAACGCATGTGGAAGGAAAGAAAAACGCCTATGGGGGAGCCGAGGTGGTGTCTCCTAGCGAGGGGGAGGTGTGTCGGACCATTCTGCGGCAAGCAGGAGAGGCGTGCTGGGTAGTCGTGCCAGAATCGGGCCACGTCGGCAGGGAAAATCGTGCCGGCCTGGGTCTCACCGGAAGGGGGGTCAAGGAGCAAACTATGGCCAGGAGGGGGCGGCGCCACAGGGGGAAGGCCGATATGGGTAAATCAGAGGGTGAGGTGTGGGTTGGCGCTAGGCTGGGTGAGTCGAGGCCGTAACGAGGAGGTAGGGGGAGCAGGGCTGGAGTCCAGGTGAACGCACAGCGCGGGCGGCAGGAGGCGGCGAGGCTGAAGGCAGGGCGAGGAGGAGGAGGCCGTAGGCATGGGGTGTGGCGCAAGGGGTTCTAGCGAGGTAGAGGGAGTCACGAACAGGGGGGAACGGGGGGTCCCAACCCTACCCTAAAAGGGAATAAAAAAAATTAAAACAAAAAAAACAAATAAATAAAATAAAACTAATAGTAATTATCAATATTAATAATATTATTATTCTTAAACTAAAACATTAAAAATAAAAATAAGTATTACAATATAAATAACAACTTAATAAATTTTATATTCTTAATTATTAATACTAATATTGTAAAACATTATTATTATTATTATTATTATCATTAAAAAAACTTCTTAAACTTCTATTAAACTTCTTATTTTCATTTATTTCTATTTCATTACTCAACATCATTTTATTATTTCTTTATGTTTTAACCCATTCCTCAAAGCTGGGAAGACTGTGCAGTCTCAGAACTGTGCCCTGCCCGTACGTCCGGTGACGCAAAACACAAAACACTCATAATAATAATAATAATTATTATTATTATTATTATTATTATAATAATGATAATGATAATGATAATAATAATAATAACAAAAATAATAATAAGATAATAACATACCTAATAACCTAAATAATAAACTATACAATTATCAACCTAATAAAATGATATTAATAAAAATAATACTCTCAATAAAATTGTTTTCCAAAAAAATAATAATATTCTCAAGTGAAATTAAAATTATAATTATTATTAAAACACTTCTTAATTTGTCTTATTTCATTATTTGACCATCGGGCATGACGTGTGGCGAGCCGGGCGAGGTCACACGACGACCCGGGTGAGGGCGCGCGGCTTCGACTGTGGTGCGCTGGACGCAACCAAGGTCGAAACATTCATTTCTAAATAACAGCTCAGGAAATTTAGGTCGGGCCTCGACCCGAACTATCTGATTCCCAATAAAAATAATAAAATAAATAATATAAAAAGTATGGGTGTGACAATTCTCCCCACCATAAAGCTTTCCGTCCTCATAAATCCACAACTAAGGTTGAGACTCAAAGAAGAAACGGATACCCCACTAAGGATCAAATAGGATCCCCAAAATAAACAAGACAAAAGAGGAAAAATCATCATACTCAGAGAAACTGCCTCAAAGAAAGCTTCAAGAAAAACGTAAAAATACTTTCTAATATGTGTTGTTCGCCCTAATGATCTAGAACGCCTCCAGTTGAATGATCAAAGAAAGGAACTCTCTCACCCACAGAAACTAACTTTACAAGCCAAAAAACCTCGAGCATCATTGCATGAAAACCACGTCGTCTGACCGGAACAAACAAACAAGACCAACCACGTCCAAAGAATACTCTTATCACCTACCACCAAGTCATCTCTGGAAATAGAAATAAAAGCCAGCATGGGAAAGCCCGAAGGGGCTCCCCACCATTAGAAACTTACCGACGCCCGAGACGAGACTAGAAAACCAACCTGGGGAGGCTCGAGTGGACTCCCTGCCATTATGAAAAAGGCCAACACCGACTCATTCCAAAGACATTTAAGTGAGACCCTTTATGGATCTCCCCACCATTAGAACTGACAGAAGGTACAAAACTTTGAAAATTTTCTGATGGTGACCAGATACCCCACCATAAAGGGCGGGGAGGGAGTGGCCCAACTACTGAGGTGCTAAAATCATGACCCAAGACAACCTGACATCTCCACATTCCTGTATGAGAACTATTCAAAATTGGGACTGATTTCCCAAAATAGACCTCATAAGGACTAGTAAAAGAGATTACGTCTGGTGGGATGCATCTATCGGGACTTTAAGGTGCGATGTGACCATGCCTCCTCATAGTTGCAGGAACCTCATGCACCTAGACGTGTCGTCAGAATGGAACAACCACAAAGAACAATTTAAATTATTTTTACTTTCAACACCAGTGGTAGAAATAAATTCGGGGTCTCATACACTCTCGGGGTTCCTGACTACGTGCCAGCTTCACTCCGAGGCCTATGGCTAGAGCCCTGATATATGAAGCATATCCTGCCTCGCAGTCGGGTATTGAAGACTCCCGAATAGAGCTTCTCCTTTTGGCGTCACATGCAACCATGCCGCAACCGAGACAACACCATCAGAAACATCACACTCTAACATCCACCCACTCCCTCACAACATGTCCACTAGAACAAGGTTTTAGATGACGCACATCTATCACCTACTCACCTTAACCAAGAAACTTGAGAAATAAAGATGCACGACAAACACTCCTCTTTGAACAGAAACATTAGAACTCCCTGAGAGGGCACACTCCTATGAAAACCAGGATTCCTTAAGGATTCTATGAAATCCACCATTTCTCTTCAAAGGGAACTCACACTGTAAGATGCCACCAAACATGACCCTTGCAGCCGATGAAAGGACTACGAGCCTTTCAAACCATCGGTCATCACCAATAACTCCGAACTGTCTTCACCCTTCCATGCTGGAATTCATTTCATCATTTATGAGGTGGACACCTTCAAACACAACGGTGTCAAACTTCATACCCGACGACTCAGACAACTCAAAGAGGCCAAAACTCCTATCAACTCCCCTCGCATCTGTTATCCCACTGTGAGAGGATTTGTTTAGTTATAAAAAGGAGAGGTGGGTTCAATTATAGAATTCAAGAAGATAGTCCTCTGATCAAATGGAGGGACGGCCAATGGCGAATTTCCCATGGCCACATCTCAATCACATGTTAACACTTTATGGGGGCGTACACTAGTCATGAAAGAAAACCTTGGACCCAAATAAAACTAGTCCAATGTTCAAGACATACCGCAAGATAACACTAAAGGTGAAGAGGGAACTACTACAAGGTCTTCCCGAAGAACTTTTCAAAATAATTCACTAACTACACACTTGCATACCAACTTACAAATAAGAATTCAAACTCAGGACACAAATCATTCAAAAAGGATCCTCGGCTCAAAATGCCTCACATCCGACATTTCCAAAACACAAGGACACACCCCAAAATCACCGGTTATTAACACATCGAATTCTTATTTAACAAAACTTCTTGGAAATAAGAAAAGATGGTGGGTTTCACAAAGACCAATAGTGTCCCATGGGCCTCGCACATGCATGTTCTTGTTCCACACCATCACCCGCCTCATGTCCATCCAGGCATTCATCCACTCGTGCCATTACCCATTTCTCTTTTCATATATACTCATGCATGTGGTTTCCCATGAGAACACCAAGAATCAAAACCAAACCTTTCCATTTTTCAAAACCAAAACATTTAACCCACACCTTTCAAACCTCATACATCATTTCCTTTTTAAAGTGCTTCATTTCAAAACATTTTCCAAGACCAAATCATATTTACATGAAAACCAAATTTCCACGAATTCAAAACAAAGAGACGAGGAATGATGTAAAAGAAAACTAATGTCTGTGGGTGACTGGAACATATGGTTGGCGGCCATATGCCAGTCACGCCACTACAACAGAGGGTATTCTCGGACAGTTTCCCCGGCTCCACATGGCTTGCCAGGCCCTGCGAGCTCACTAAGACCACTGACCCTACTCTCTTTTCATTTCCCCTAAACAAGATCAACCACACAGACCAAAGATTTAGACAAACCTCAACTTACTCTGGTAACTTGATTCCCACCACGAGGTGTGTTGGCCATGCACCTTACTCATAGCTAGGACTTCGAGTCCCGAAAAACTTAACTTCAGTCTACCGTGACTCTATCCCAAAATAACACGACTCAAGAGAGAAAACCTCCTTTGATACCATTTTTTCACAAACCAGGCCGGGTCGCAATCTGACCCGGTGCCCGACCTGGTCCGAAACATGGCCCGAAGGGCATTCCCGGTCCCCACAGGCTGGCAAAAGTGCTCGGGTATCAAAACTAACACATGGGAACGATTTACCTGAAATATTATACAAAAAACAACTGACAAGATAAATAAACTAAAACTGAAAACAGACAACCAAACAGACCTTAAACTAAAAACAGGTTTAAGTCTACAATTCAACTAAAAACTCAAAGTGAACAAAAATAAAGATAGAGAACTAAAACTCTAATACCAACCTCCAAGCGACACGAGAAGTCACATCCCCAAAGATACCAACACCAACCTTCACACGAAGACCAACAGCATCCAGAACCACTACCACTAAGCAGGGTGTCTCAAACTGGAATACACAAGAAGAAGGTCTACATACACCCAAAGGTGTATGTAGGGTGTGAGCCAAGAGCCCAACAGGACGTCACCCAATAAAAAGGTTCCACGCATAATTATTAAATAACAAATACATTTAATATATTAACTAATGAAATGAAATAAATGATTGAATGGTTTAAAATATAATAGAATTAAAGAAAACAGTTTCAAATGGAACAACTTAAATTAAAACACACACACACTCACTTTTAAAAATAACCAAAATGTCACACTGATGAGCGTAAAGTAACCAATGAGCACTAATATGGGAGAGGCCGAATGGGTGTTAGCTAGATTGTGTCCCTAGATCTTCATGTCTTAGTGAAACATGGATTAGAAGACCAGGAAACTTAGAAAATGTGTCTTAGAAGTCCATGGCCCTCAGAAAATGTGGCTTAGAAGGCCACAACCCTCAGAAAATCATATGTTTAGTTAGTGTTGCAATCATCAATCCCTCCAGTAAAACCGGGTCGAGTCACCTCCGAAACACTAGCCCACTAGTCTAGTCCACCCTCCTAGCTACCCGGGCTTCCCGGTTTGTGCTCAAACAAGTTTCAAGTTCATGTCACATGTCACACAAATTCATAAAGGCCAAACATTATATTTATGCACGCAAATTCAAAATTTCACACCCAAACCCACTTTTAAAACCGTAAACACACCAAAATCACCATTTGCACACTCAAAAGCCATTTAAAACACCACACATACTAAAAATATCACAAAACTAAACACACATTTCTTACACAACTAGCAAAAAAACTGCACAAACGAAGAAAACACTTTCATCACCAGACCCACCATTAGAAGAATTTATTGAACAATTTCCACATTTTTCGCATGACTTTAAGAATAAAAAATATTTACAAAATCTAACCAAAACAATTCATCACCCTTAATAATTATTTAATAAATCAAATTCAAATTTTTCACAAATAAAATTTAAAGGCCAAACACTGCTTCACACACTAGACTGACCCAAACCCTCTTACATGACCATACACACACCTCACCACCTCAGAAACACAATCCATATCACACACACAATTAAAGAAATCACCCACATAGTTAAAAATACAATTAATATAATTAAACAGACTGCCAGAAAAATTTTCCAACCCATTTTAAAATACACCGCATGCCTTTAAACACCACAAATTCGTTCAATGTTCATTTATGACAACATGAATATAGACACTACACCAAAAACACCATTCTCAACCTTTGAAAATCCTAAAAAATAATCCGCATAATTTATAAACCACTATTAAATAGTAAAATATGGGTTTTCTATAAATAGAATTACCTACATACAGCATAAAAAAGCTACTTCCAAATCAAATACACATTATATATCAACAAAAACCCAATTTTTAGCTATAAAACTAATAAATAAACATGTTAAACGAATCCAAATTTCAATTTAATTCATCAAACAATATTATATTTGTGTAACCACCTACCGTGAATGTCGAATTCCCCACAATTTGGTGCAAAACTCCAATCGTACCACGAACGCACCTCCCGAAGATCAAATTGAACCCTAAACCAAGATTTTGAACCAAAAAGAGTTAAAATCAAACTATAAAACAAACATCATACCTGCTGAAAAAAAAGTAACTTATCCGGAGGGGTGAAACACATGTGGAGAGAAAGCGAAACACTGGTGGGGGAGTTGGAGTGGTGCCGCCTAGCGAGGGGGAGGTGTGTCGGACCAGTCCGCGACTAGTAGGAGAGGCGCGCTGGGTAGTCGTTCCGGAACCGGGCCACACCGGTAGGGAAAATCACGCCGGCCTGGGTCTTGCCGAAAGTGGGGTCAAGGAGTAGATTTTGGCCGGGAGGGGGCGATGGCACGGAGGGCAGGCCTGTAGGGGGCATTGGAGAGTGAGGCATGGGTCGACGCTGGTCTGGGTGAGGCGAGGCCTTAGCGAGGAGGTAGGGGGAGTAGGGCTGGGGTCCAGGTGACCTTGCAGCATGGGTGGCAAGAGGTTTCGAGGCTGAGGGAAGGGTGAGGAGGAGGAGGTCGGAGGCATGGGGTGCAGCACGAGGGGTTTCAGTGGGGTATAGGGAGTCCCGACTAATGGTGGGGAACGGGGGGTCCAAACCCTACCCTAAAATTGAATAAAAAAATTAAAATAAAAAAAAAATAGTAATTATAAATATTAATAATATTATTATTCTTAAACTAAAACCTTAAAAATAATAATAAGTATTACAATATTAATAAAGAATTAATAAATTTTATATTCTTAATTATTAATACTAATATTCTCAAACATTATTATTACTATTATCATTAAAAAAACATCTTAAACTTCTATTAAACTTCTTATTTTCATTTATTTCAATTTAATTACTCATCATTATTTTATTATTACTTTATGTTTTAACCCATTCTTGAAAGTTGGGCAGACCGTGCGGTCTCAGAACCGTGCCCTGCCTGTACGTCCGATGACGCAAAACCCAAAACACTAATAATAATAATAATAATAATAATAATAATAATCATGATGATGATGATGATGATGATAATAATAATAATAACAATGATAATAATAAGATAATAACATACCTAATAACCTAAATAATAAACTATATAATGATCAACCTAATAAAATGCTATTAGTAAAAATAATACTCTTAGTTAAATTGTTATCCAAGAAAATAATAATATTCTCAAGTGACATTAATATTATCATTATTATTAAAACTCTTCTTAATTCATCTTATTTCATTAGTTTACCATTGGGCATGACGTGCGGTGAGCTGGGAGAGGTCACGCGGTGACCCGGGCGAGGCCATGCGGCTTCGACTGCGGTGCGTTGGATGCAACCAAGGGCAAAACATTCATTTCTAAATAAGAGCCCATAAAATTTAAGTCGTTCCTTGACACAAACTATCTGATGCCCAATAAAAATAATAAAATAAATAATATAAAAAGGATGGGTGTGACAGGTCCATCCTCAGTTTCTCCCTTGGGGAGCTGGACTCACTCATGAGTATAAGTAAAATCCACCTAGTAAAACTGTACCTAGAATTCCAAGGCATCTATCTCAGTTTGGAAAGTGATTCCAATCGAACATGGTGAGTCCATCCATGTAATCCTTAAATTGGGACCCATGTTCTCTCCTGGACCATAGAAAGTGATCCATATCATCCAAGTAATTTATCACAAGGTATAACATTTATATGTAATCTCATGCCATCAAATAAACAACTCATGAAAAAATCTCACAAGATATTCAATTAATCTAAACAATAATAGCATAATCTATATGGAAATCACATGGAATAACATGAACAAAAGAAAAAGTCCTCAATGTTATTACAATATCCCAAGATAGTAATCTTTACTGAGAATATCATTCCTTTCAATCCAACCAACTATAGCATAAATAATAAGCATTAAATGAGACATATATCACAAAGAACTTGACATAGACTAAAAGTAAGCAATGGAACTGAGAAATGATAAAGGTAATCTCCCAACATGAAATAACAATTTATATATAAAGATCATGAAATTACATTTGAATTTTGAAGAATGATTAATTAAACATTAGGTTTGAGGAATGAATCTCAAGGCTAACTCATGGTTCACCATTCATATTAAGTTAATTTATCAATTAAGGCATTCAATTAAAGTGAAACTCACATGCATAGGGTGCTTCACAAATTAAAACACAGGTAAATAAGGCTAATTAAAATAGGTCACACCCAAGGGGTGACCAATGACAAGGAGAACATCCATGGATGGTTTTTGCTACTAGGTAGGGCCCTACAAGACACGACAAACCATTCTAATCAATTCAATATGAAAGAAAAAAGCATCACTACTAGGGTCCAGTGAGTGAAACAACAATGCATTTATTAAAATGTGATGAAATGAGGGTAAAATATGTAGACCCCCTATTTTGATTTAGTATCACTCCACTTTTCTATTATCAAGTCTCTATTCAACCTAAAACAGAATAAATAAAAAGATTTTACAAAACCTTGAAAATGGGGAAAAATTCTGCCACACCAAAATAGTGTAACTGATAAGAGAGGAACCAAGAAATAGAAGGGTTAGAGAGGTATATATTACCGACATGGTTTTGTATATTCTTATGGTAAAGAAAATGGAGTAGAAATAAGGAAGAAATGTTAAAACCCCATGGAAAGGGATGAGGAACACCACACATGAAGGGGGGGAAGAGGAATCTGTTGGTGGGAAGAAAAGAAATGAGTGTTAACATGTCATTAAGGGTAGTTTTAGTATTTCACCCACATAGGAGGGGTCATAAGTTTTGGCCACATTATTGGCCAAACCATGTGCCAACCATGTGATACCTCAATATCTAAAACCTATAGGTGGTCGTATGGTCATGCGCCCTGGGTCTCCTGATTGTAGAAAAATTATGTAGCCCTCTACACCCCATTTTCTACAACCACAAGGTTTAGAGAAACTATGTGGGTTGGGATACATGGTTTACTCTAACCATGTGTTTCAGCCTATCTCTTCCCATTTCAGGGATCTGGGCTCTGAATGAGCCTCAGACACACCCAAAACCTCCTTTAACCTCTTAGGAATCATTAATAGGGATGTTTTAAGGAATTAAACCAAAAAAGTTAAATATTTCATACCTTTGGATAAATACAATATGTTTCAAATAAATTTTTAGAACAATTTATTAAATACATACATGAAAAATGAATCATGTCACTTCGTGGTGATGGTGGGTCATACGTACGCATGAACGATGATATCATTCCATTAACGAGTTAAAGGGTGAGGAAGTGAGTGATATATTAGTTTTATAGAGTAAATATATAATATATATATATATATATATATCACATATATTTATTAATTTTATCCTTATTACATTCCTTGTAAATCGTAATTGAAAAATGAATCACATTACTTCGTGAGGCAGTGTCTGCCACACACACGAGCAACATTGTCGTATTTGAAACTGAATGGAATATAAAAAGGTAAATGTGATAGTAAAATTACATAAGTATAATAATATCATAAATATAATATACATGTGGTAAATCCATCATTACATCTATCCTTGAAGGTGGTGATGGAAAAATAACTACATCGGTTTGCAAGGCGGTAGTATATTGTACACACAATTGATGATTTTATTTCCCATTTGATAGAAGTGGAGATGGATAAATATTATACAATAAACATAATAAAAATTAGTATATTGTAGATATTATTTTTATATTTCAAGTTTTAATAAATAATTTAAGGTGGAAAACAAAGAAAGAAAATGAAAGAGCTTTGTTAAGATAATAACCATCTCTAAGAGAAACCTCATTTGGATCTCCTATTAAGGACCGTAGAGATGGTATTTTAGGAGTACCAAAAGATATATAATATTTATAATGATTTTTGGGAGAGATTTTTTTAGGTTTTGATTGACCCAAAGTGCTTTATGGGTGTGAATAAGTGAGGGGAGGGAGTGCCCTTTTATAAGTGGGGAAAGCAAACCCTCTTGGAAATTACTTTGAAATTTCCCAAAAGAATCCAAAATGATAAAGTCATTCACATGAAAAAAGATCCAATTAAACTAAGGCTCAAATTTTTTATAGTATAAGGTATAAATATTTCCTGAAAAAAAAATATTTTGAAAATTTTTTAGGCCATTTTAACTCTTATATTCTTAGTTTAACCCCACAGTACACCCAATTTTACCTTAACTACAGTAATTAATTTTTACTTTTTTCACTATTTATTTTTTTTAAAAAAATAGTTTTAGCTTATTATAAAATATAAATTATTATTATTAATAATATGGAATTAATTTTTCCAAATTCAATTAACAGAAGTTTCAAAGTTCAATTTATAATTTTACTCATAAACATAATGAAAAAAAGGGTTTTCAAAGAGAAAATACTCATAAGTATAACGGGTTTTAATATTAAATTTCAAGATGGAAATAATTCAAATGACCTAAATTTGTTAAATTTAAATATAATTGAACTAATTTTACTTTAAAACTGATTTAAATTATAATTTAACTTTATAAATATTTTAAACAAAAATGAAAATTTCAATTAAAATTCAGTATTTTACTTTATTCATCAGTAAATGAAATTTTTTAGAAAAATCTAAAACATTAACCCTAAGATTATTTTTATATGATGATTTTAAAAAAATAATTTAATTTTATCATAAAATTAATTTTATATAATTTTCAAAAACTAATTTATCATAATTGAGAAAGAAGCAATGAAACTGTTTTCTTTGAAAGATACAGTTTTTCAGAAAACATTTATTTTACTTTAAAATGATTATTAATTTATTTATAACAAATATATATCAATTAAATTAATTTTATACATGTTTAAACCATATAATTTATTGATTTATTCAGTACTAATCATACCCACTAATTTAACGGCTAGGTTATAATGGTCATGTTTAAATAATAATATTTTAATAGAGTATCATGTTTTGTTTAAATACAATGTTACATGAATCAAAATCTATAAAAGAGGTTTAATTTATTTAAAAATAAATGTATAATAAAATATTAAGATAGTATATTTTCTTATAATCTTAGTGTTTTTTTCATAAATGCTATCAAACAAGTTGTTCCTATTTATTTTAAAAAATATTAGGGTGTTACATTACACATACTGAGCATCAGAGCACGCCCTTTCTTATGTTTCTAGTCCTTGAGTTATAAAGAATTTTATTAGGTATTATGTGTCAAAAATGGTATCATGTGAGAATAATATTTATGGGAGATATTGAAAATGATGTCAAATAAGTTGGTTATGTATCTAATCTCCAAAGACACTAAAACTTTGGGTTCTGATATTGCAAGTTTATTTGTGAGATGTAATATTGAAATTATAAAAATTATGTAGAATGTATATAGTTCATATTCAGGATGTCTTACATAGTTTAAAATATAGTGTGTAAAGTTTGGGTTTTTAGCAATGGATCCAGGATTATAGGAATCATCTGCCTCATGTATGACACCCAAACTAGAGTTTTATAAACTCCATGAGCACTCGATAATCCCCAATAACTTCTCACAAGAATCATAGTACTTTGATTAACATTATATAATGATTTACCTACTTTAATTTGGATGGTAAGTCATGATCAGATTCAAATAAGTATCCTTCATGACTCATCCATATGTTGTTCACTTCCATGAATAAATTAATACTCAAAAATCAATAATTGAAGAATATAAAAGACAAGTATATTTGTAAAATAACTTATAAAAAATGTATATCCAAACAGACTAGACATAAAAGAAATAACACCATCTCTATATAAATGAAATATGAACATAAAAGACCAATCTATATGTAAAATCTTTTATAAAACAATTTATAGCTAAACAGCACCAACATAACTAAAAATAAAGGATTTTATTCCACTATTAATCCCGCCAACAAGGCCTCTTATTCTAATAGAAAATGGAGTATGAATATGTTATCCTATATCAGAACCCTAATTAACGAACATGAAATTACATAGCTATAAAATAAACATGCCATGCCTGAAATGAAATAAATCGATTTTTATGTCCATCAGAGTGTCCATTCAGGTTATGAGGACATACATACTTAGTAGTAAACTGAAATACTATCATTGTGGAGGGTTATCAACATAAAATTTCAATCCCCTATGTACAGAAAAAAATTTGACTAAGGATTTTTCTCTCAAGGATCTAGGCCTAGATCACTCACTATTCTTACATTATGTTTGTTTTTTCTTATTTTCAAAATAGCATGCAAAGAAGTGGTTTTTTTGGTTTTATGATTTTATGAAATTAAAATAGAATGAATAAAAACAAATAGAGAGAATTAAAAAGAAAATTAGATTTCCCTAGGCTGAATTTAAATGTTTTCTATCATTATTTACATTTTTTGAAATCACCTAGTCCAATAAGAAGTATCAATATAATTTATCCACTTATCCCTCATTTTTTCTTATTTATGATAATACCAATATATTCAAGGATCCTCAAAAATATTAGTAACACATTTTTATTCCTTGGTGAGTGGGAAATAACACACCTCATCCAAGATAATGAACATAGTCACACAATTGGAAGAAACTAAACATTATTCATCCTCTCAAACCTCATAAATCTAATCATGTGATGTGTTATTCAAATGGAGGTAGGATTTAAAGTTAAAAAATGTAAGGACTCAATAGTAATAGTGGATAATGGAGTTTTAATTTCCTACCTAACTCTTCATCTTCACTATCACACAAAATTAGTGAAATAGATTTTGGTATTTAATTAAAAAAATTCAAGGTTTCCACTTTGATTCCCCTCAGACCACCCACAATGGGTTGGTACTCCATTATCATGAAGATTAAAGGTCGTGGGTTTATCACAGGTATTGAGAAACATAAATAATGAAAGGGGGATATAAAGAAAACATCATAAAACTAATGAAACATATCACTAAATTAGTTTTAAATAAAATGAATTATAGAAAATATAAAATAATCAAGCCAATTAAGAAGGACAAGTACTCAAATTATTTAAAAATGGGGAGGGGAAAATATTTATAATCATCATAGGGTATTCTCCTCCTCATCCTAGTTTTCATTGTATAAATCAGTGGGAACCTTTTTATTCAGATAGATTCCACATGTAGAGGCTCAATGATCAAGATTATTTAGGTGGGAATATCTCAAATATTCCTTTATTCTGAATTCTTTCCATGTTTTTTATATTATTCTCTTATTGGATAGATTCCACATGGATTAATTAGAAGTAATGTTCTATATTTAGTTAGAAAACCATAATAGTATTTTATTTCGATCCTTTTCCAATTTTTGAATTTCAGTTATTTACTCCCTACACAACCTCAAATTTATAAAGTATTATATACTATGTATAAATCATTCAGTTGAGAAGAATATGTTTTGTATTATCCCTTAAAGTTTCCACAATATCTAATAAATTTCATTTCAATGCTTCACTGGGAACAATTATCATATATATGATCTATTTATGAGAAATTATATCACACATTAACATTTGGAAAACTATAATATCATACATATCATTTATTCCCTTTAAAAAATATGTTATGCATGCTTCTAATTTAAAAAAATTTATACGTATTAACCTCTTCTTATATTAATATGTTATTTAATCCGTAGATCCTTTAAAAATTTTATTATGTATTACCTTAGAGGTGATGAAATATGTTACGCATCATCTCTCTATCTCATAATTATATTACATACCCACTTATTCACCTCAAAAATATTTTTTTCCTTAGTAGATCTTTTATTATAAAAGTAAAAATATCATACATATTTCCCTCTTAGCCTAAAATATGTTATATATCTTCTATAATTAGTAAAATACTTTACATGTTACTACCTTCACTAATTTTACACTTTTCCCAAGCTTAGTAACATCCTTTTAGTATAGAAAATGTTGTGTATCAATAGATCTAATACCTTTTTAATTTTTCAATGGTCTATAACTTTTGAAAATCACCTGAAAACCATAGAAATCACAAAATCAGTATATTCCATGTTCAAATTAATATCAAAACAAATTAAACAATAAAAATAAAAAATTTATCTAATTATTACTTTAATTATAGAATCAAAATTTTAATTTATGTATTTTTAATATATTCTAAAAATGAATAAAAAAAATAAAGTTTAAATTGATTTAGAAATTTAATCCCAAATTCACCTAACTAATTTTAAATCAATTTTCGGGTTAATTTTCGATGAAA
Source organism: Viscum album (assembly GCA_963277665.1). Lineage (NCBI taxonomy): Eukaryota > Viridiplantae > Streptophyta > Magnoliopsida > Santalales > Viscaceae > Viscum > Viscum album. The sequence goes on along the minus strand of OY728131.1, from coordinate 1,051,960,067 downwards.
AAAGATTAAAATTTCAAAAAAAAATTATCTCTCATTAGGCACCACCAATGTGCCTTAACTCAACTATGAATAAAAATTTGTGTGAATTAACATGTCTAATCATTTTCATAAATATAATTAAATATATTTTCAAATAGTCATTAATCAAACATGAAATTAATAACACACAAGTGTTATGTATATCATTATGAGCAATAGAAAAATAACTCCATATATCGGGAGGTTTTATACCAGTACCTATCTGCTTTGGGACTAGCCCAGTGTTAGTAACTTGAATGGGGGAAGGGTAATCTTTTAGCTCATTCCCACTAAAAATATATATATAATATATTCAAATCATAATCCTATCCCATGAGAAGATTATAATGTATACAAAGTCAGGGCACTATCGACCTATCCTATGAAATTCTACAAGGGGTATACTCATCCAGAGTATTACAACCCGTCCCACATATTGAATTTTCTTAAGAAATTTATATAAATTCCTAATATAATACAAAATAAAAATACATGTACATCAACATGCTTGATATAGTGTTATATTTTCATGTTTATCATTTTAAAGTAATAACCATTCTTGATGCTATAAAAGTTAGGCATTCTTGTAGAATATCATGTTGTTACCTAGTAAAAAAATAGACAACTAATTTAGTTTATTATTGGTCATAACCAATACACGTTCACTATAACCCAAAAAATGATAAAATGAGGTACAAATATTAAATTAAAACATTAATTTAAAAGTAAATTTGGTTCCAATATAGGTTTTCTATCCTTAAAAATTAATTTAAGAACATTGTTTTTTTATAAAAACATGTTTATAATGAGTGAAAACCTTACACATTAAACCTTTATTATATAGATGGGGTTACCCTTAATTTACCATAAAGATCATCACTTTATTTAAAATGGAAAATAGGATAAGGTTTAAAAATAAAGTTGGATCTGTAAAGACCATTTAAAAGTTAAAGGATTGAAACCAAACAATAAAAATATTAGTAATTTATAGAAATAAACCATTTTATTGATTGTAAATATTAAGTTTTTTAAGTAAAAAACTAAATTAGGGAACCCAATATGTATCAAAATAACACCATTTCCTTCCACCTAGCCAATCTAGTCATCACCTTATCACATATACAACTCTTAATCAGAGTTATGTTTGGATAATTGACTTCTAAAACATTCCAGTTATGGTGGAATGTAATTATATCACTTGGTAAAATTTCATAAATGTGAAAAATAAGGATATGTATAACAAAGAACGACCCCACTATTCAATCTTTATGTTTTAATAAAAATCACTTCATATTTTAGGAAATAATCAAAGTAATTACCCAGTTATATTTTAAAATCCTCCTAACATTTTGAAAACACTTATAAAAATGACATTTATTAAATAAAACATGTAAACTGGTAAAGATGACTAGGCCTCAGTTATAGTTTATAGAATGTAAATTTCTAAATTAAGACAACGTTCTAATAAAATAATAATATATTATTAACAAGTCAATCATGGGAAAAAAATATATTGTCAAGTGCTAAATTTTATATAAGACATGTGAAGGTGTGATGGGAAATACATATAGGAAAATTATTTCAATTATGTTGAATTTGATATGATCAAGTAATTAATTAATGTAAATAACTTTTTAAAATGTTTGAAACATTTTTTTTAAATAAAAAATTATTTAGAGGGAAATAATTATATGGATTTATATAAATTTTCATTTGAAAATATTTAATTTTATATATCAAAGTACCATCAATGAACCAACCATTCATATTTCTAAAAACAATTTTTAATCTTTATTATAGGTTTTAGAAAACAATTTGTGGTAATGTCCTAGGCTTTTTAAATAGTGGGTGCCCTGGACCAAACTATTCCGTGCTTTTGATTACCATATTGTGTATACAGTTAGCTATGAATGATGTCATCTTACCATTATAGTGTATACTATTCTATATCCACTATTGAAATGGTAATTTCTAAAGATTAATTGTCGTATCTAAAGGTTATAGCAGTTCTTAGGCTATAATGAGAACTTATAGATACTATGAAATTAATCTTAAATATATGTTCTATGGTCTAGATACATCTTACTAAATGGACACAGTATATGTTTGACTATAAGGTACTAGGGGCTCATAATCATTGAGAATTATTCTCATGAAGTTCGCACTTGGTGATCTCTAGTAGTGAGATCATGAGGACTGAATCTCCAATAGGAACACCACATGTTTCGGGTGTCATTGGATTTTTCTATCTACAATCACATGTAATGGTCTCCTAACTTGATATCATTACCAATTTATGTCATTTTATTGTGCACTTTGATGAAATATTGAATCCATGACAATGAAGTCATGGTGAGGTAGTTTGTGTTGGGTGCGTCATTGGTGGCCTAACATTGATTGAATGGACAAGAAAGGATTTGTTGCTTCCAGGTCATGGAAGTAATATATCTTAGGCGATGTTGATATGGATGGTAGTGCCTTTATAAGACCATGTTCATGCAAGTCAAGGTTAAATCTATCCAGTTAAATCAACAAACAATAAATCAAGAAAAGGGTGATGACATGTGAGTGCGTACTACTTTATGAGATATTATAGACAAAGAGACTATATTACACAGTGTGTGTTCATAGGTTGGTTGTCGCTGCTGTGACAATCCTTATCTCTCTAGGGGTCATGATTGGTTGCTAGATATCACTCTTTGCTTGTGAATATTATTCACTACTATCGAGATAAGGTCCTAGAGGGTCACACACAATAGCGTATTCAAGAATCTACCCTATTCAGTTGAATAGGAGTTTTGGACATGGTGGGCACCACTATAGGGGTCCGGGGTTTTTCCAAGAAAACACGATCACCAAAGAAATAAATAAATTCATATTATTCAAGTTTAGAATAATGAGTATTGAATTTATTTATTATATGTATTTGTGAGTTTTAATTAAATACATGATAAATATTAATTAACGAATATTAAATTATTCAAGGTTCAATTAATATTTATGGGATCGACGAGTTGAGTTAATGACTTAATTATTATCATGTAATATATTTTAATATATTACAATTGAGTGAAAATAGTATTTATGAATCAGATTAGTAGTCATAAAATATAGTTGATAGTGTGTTAAGTTTCTGGGGCTGATAAGGCAATACCGGGTATTTTAATTAAGCACTATAAATAGAAGAGGAGGGGCATTTTCCAAATACTAATCTAGTGACCTGCAATTTTTTCAATCTGAATTCATAACTTCAGATATCCATAGACTGGACATCCGACATCCAATTCAGATTCTGTTTGCGGTGTTGGGACCGTATCGATGCCCTATTTATATTTTAATGCAAATTAAATTTTCTTGGATTAAAATCGACACGCTCTCCCTCTGATAGCACTTTCTGGAACCAGGTGCATAGTGGAAGCCCCAAATAGGTGGGTTTTAAAAAAATTCCACTGACGATCAAGCAGACATCGTGCATGTCTTTATATTAAACCATGTATTTTTACAGTTTATGTTTGTTCTTAAGATCCTTCACGCGAGATCCGCAAACATGATCGGACTGCTCTTCACTGACATCAAAAAGTTTACGTCGATCGTCGGTGGAAATTTTTTAAAACCCACTTGTTTGGGGATTCTGCTATGTGCCCTATTCCAACATAGGAATAGCCCAAAAATTCACCCAAATAGTGGAGAACATCCTATATTAATTATTTGCAAGCTTTACCCATCCAATAACCCCAAGGAATAATCCAAATATTACCAAAAATAACCTATAAATCAATAAATAGAAATCTTATAAATAATGAATCAAATATATAAATACCCCATAATTAAATAACCATTAATCTACATGAAAACCTAGGTATATAACACCTAAAATTCATCTAACACCTTTTCTACCGAAATCCCTAGTTAAAAACCACTAAATCGTGCTCTAATTCCATGTTAAACTCATGAAAACCCCAAAAAAATCATATCATAATTACCTCACATCAAAATCGTGATAAATGAATGGAAAAAATATCACTCATTCTTCCTTTGGATAAGGGTAAGAGGAAACCCTTTTTTGATGAAAGGTGATTTCACCATGTCATTGTGAAATTACAAATTTAAATACCCAACCAAGATAAAAGAAAACAAATAAGCAAGAAAAGGGAATAGAGAGGTGAGTAGGCGAGAAATTTATTTTGAATCAATTGAAGAAAACCACCTGAACCACCCTTGTATCAAGAGAGTAAATGGGGAGAGGTAGAATACATGGGGAGTTCATATTAGGATCCCTCAGTTGGATTGAATAAATGATGCCTGAAGTATGAAGAAAATGGGGATAAAAGGGTTTGATTGAAATGAAAAAACACCCCCTTTAATGAAAATACAACATGGGTCTATCAAGAACTAGAACTAGGGCCACCAGGTAACTGTTTCCACCCCCAAGGAACCCATCATTCTATGAGTATTATCGGGTACATGATAATTCCCACTAAGTATCTAATTCCACCTAGAATCCTAGGACTATAAGTGTCACCACCCCAAACCTATCCTGAACAATCGAACCACCTACTGAACCCCAAGAAACACCCTAAAATATATCATATTTTATCCTCAAACATAAAAATTCATGACTAACTCCTAAAATGAAAACTAACCTAATGATAAAAACCAAAAATTCAAGCACACCCTCACTTCTAATTACCGAGTTTCACAAAATTAACCAAATTTACCATTTAATTAAAACCAAAAGAACATGGGTCACTGTATGGGGGTCATTCCAATCTCTAAAACATTTATTTTGAATCTTATTTTTTTCTATACTTAGATTATAAATAGTTACACATGGTCATTCCATGTTACATGGTGGTTCTGCAACTCTCTAGAGCTTATACTCTATTGTACAAAGATTTTCAAGCGGTTGTTCCAATTCATCATGGGTTGTTCCAAACTTTTTAAATATATGGATTTTTTATTTTTTGGTTATTAATTATGATTAATATATTAGTACTTATGACAGGGATTAATGTTGCATTCCATTATTAATATCAACTATGGATGTATATAAATTCCAAGGGAATAACATCTAGGTAGGTGTCTCTGACCTATTACTAGCTTGGGATAGTTCTGATATGAATTATTGAGAAATTTTAAATAATTATTTATTATTCAAGATTTTTGATAAATTTATATATAAAGGTTTTAAATCATTATTTTACTAAATCTTGGATTTAAAGAAAATATTGTTTTTGATAAAATGTTATTTTTATATCTGTCTTATGATTTTATCAAATTGATTGTTTTTTGATAAAATGTGTTGAGATGATTTTAATTATGATTTTATATATGAATTCACTTGTTGGAATATATTCTTGTATTTTAAATTAAATTAACATTATTAAATGTTTTTTTCCTCGTATGTTTTTAATAAATCATGTGGGTTTGGATAAAATTGGGAAAATATTTTTTGATTGGTTTTTAAAAGCCTGTGGTTATGATAGATTTGATTAATATTTGAAATCGTAAAGGGTTATGTTATTTTTATTAATAAAATTTTCTATGATCATATGGTTCTAAACTTTTTTCCAGATTGCGGGAGGTTATAAGGTTGTGTATGATCATGTGATGACTTTATCCATACAGTTAACTAAGTCATTGATAGCTCATCTTGGATAAGTTAAACTACCATTATGTATATTATCCCTTTAAATTTCTCATGATAAGATTTGATGTAATAATGTTGTATATAAGGATTTTATTGTAAAAAATTTATGATTTTACTTATGGGGGATAATGCTCATGACTTGAGTGTATTGTATTTTATTATTATTCTATTCTGGGTTATTACAAGTTATTGTTTTGATAAATGAAAGGATGGTTTCCCTTTATTGTTTCCTTATTTACCATTATAATAAATATATGTTTCTTGTATAGGTTTTGATATAATGTTTATATAAATATTTTATAAACCTTTAATTGACTTTACATATTTGGATAATATAAGCATGGGATTATTTTAGAGTCTTGGGAAAACCTAATAAGTTTATACTCTACCCCAATTTTTGAACTTTAATGGAGTTGTAGATTTCATTAGACATCACTCAGGGAAAAATAATACCTTTTTCTTCATCATTGGTGAGTTATAGATCCATGATGTAGATATTACAAGAGGTGATTAGTGATTTTTAGATTAAACACATTATCATATTTGTGTCTGTATATTGTATTCTTTTGGTATTTGATTATAAAACTCAAATCTTTTCGATTAAAATTTAATTATCCTTTTATTTTTATTAAAATTATTTAAATTACATTTATTTAATTTTAATTATTATTTAAGGTAAAATTATTCCCCATTGGTTTATTTCATCCATCAATACTATTTACTATCCTCTAACAATTAAGGAACTTGTTTGAGGCCTTATAGAGGTTCAATTTGGGTATTAAGATTCAAGTACCTGAGTAGGGTAATTACAATAGTAGTGTTATCAATTAGAAGTTTTCCAAACAAGCCACCATGATGGAGTCAACAATTGAGGAGGATTATATCACCGCATAAGATGTTACGAAGGAATCTATCTAGATCAAGAAGTTCATTATTAAAATTAGGGAGGTTCTAAGAATTTTGGGAGAAATGAAGATTTGATTTTATAATAATGGAGTTATTTCTCAACACAAGGAACCCCAATATCACCAAAGGACCCAAAAAATCCTTCAAAAATGCCACATCATTCGAGAAATAATTGAGAGGGGTGATGTAATGATCTTTTGTGTGGGTACATAGAATATTGCAGTAGATCCTTTGATAAAATCATTTCCATAGAAAAAATATAGTGGTCATGTTAATTCTATCGGAATTAAAGACCAAATAGATTGGATGTAATAGTTGTTAAATGTTTCATGGGTTTATAATAAAATCAATCTCTATTTATTATTCATTTATGTGTGCTATATATATCTAACATGACTAGTATATTGTTATTAACACATTGAAGTATGAATTTGAGTTTCCCTTAATCAAATATTATCATGGAGTATTAAGGTTTGTGATAATTTGTAATAATTGTTGTGATTTTAAGCCTTATATGTGATACAGAGTAAACTCATGAGATAATAAGTTGAGAATTATTATCTAGAATGGCCCACAAAAATATATCACATGGAATTTCACATTGTCTTTGATATATATAAGGGTGAATGATTCAAATTAAATTATTATTTCCTGATATTGAAAATATACTTTTCATGTAAACCTTCGTACTTTGATACCTTTATTACACCTTTCTTAAGGGTGAGATAATAAGGGGTAGTTAGGTATGTTTTTTTTCTTATCATCAATTAAGTTTAACAAAGATATGATTTCTTCACTTATATGAAAATAAATTATATATGGGCCCATGATTATATTACACTAAGTAAATTCATGACCATGATAATTTGACTGACATGTGATGTTCCCAACTACTTTTATGAATGATATGAGATGCATTCATTCAAATCAGTTAATATATTTTAGAGAATTATGATTATATGAGTTGGACTATACTAGAGTGACATGGTCCATGTCTAGTGGTCACTAAATGTCATGTAAAAAGGTATTATATATATAAATATGATTTATTAGATACATTTTATGTCGCGCATGTTTATATAGAGATATTATGTTTGATATGTTAGATATGTACTTAAAGGGGTGTGTAATATTTAATTATATACCCCATATAGTATGCAGTAACCTACATGATATTCAATTCACATATTATGATTGGATTGTATCATAAAAAATATATATGTCTATTTGCTTCAATTTTAAGGTATTAGGCATATGATATAGGTAGTGCGTGAATGAAAATCACCACCCATGTAGTTTTTCTTCAGAATATGATCCATGAGATAGATCATTTATGGCATGAAACACATTCATTGAAGTGTTAAATGAATAACACTCTTCATTAAATAAATATTTTTGAGGATGCCTATATAAGGGAAGGGTTTCCTCCTACTAGTGTACCCTTGTTGTTTGAAAACACTAATGAATCTCTCTTTTTCCTATATCACTTTTTAATATCCAATGAAGGCCTTATCATTCCTTTGGTGATTAGGAATCCTCATGATATGATCAAGGATACAGACACTAGTGAAATCCCCTCATGGGTAGAAAGAATATGATTACTTCTTTAGTGATATGGATCGAGTATATAAGAAAGATAAAAATATGGATTACTTGGAACTACGGGTATGCTTGGGTTATTTGTTTTTCATTCATGTGGATCCCTAAATATATACTTGGAATTATATGGGTTTTTTTCACTACCAATTATCATTGAAAGATCCCACTAAATTCATCAGTTTTATATGAGCCTTATTATTCAAGGATCTTACATGTTAATTAATTGGGTTTTCAAAGAATTTTATATTGCAATGTATTTATACTGATACCATAATGTACAATATGAATAAAATCATTGTTTTTGATCTTTTGTATAGTATGAATACTAATATCGTAAGGTACGATATGCAGGAAACCTAAAATTTTTTACTATTCCATAATATACGATAAGTGATATCAAAAAATATGAATTAGTCATATTTTTATGAAAAGTAGGGTATCGAAGCATAAATAAAATATTGGTTATATTATTAAATAAGATAATGAAAATATGATTCATCATGTCATATTTATTTATACTAATGATTGTGTAGGATTGAACACATATCATAGAATTTTATTGGTTCATGCATTGTATCTCTCTACTTTTAATCAAATTTTATAAATTATAATGAGATCATCCATCATAAAATACAACATACCTAAAAAATGTTAAAATGTTATATTTTTATAAATTTTTACATAGTTTATAAATTTTTTATAGATTATAAGTGATGGTCCATGTAAAATAGGATTTTAATTCCTGAATAAAATATGAAAATTTTACATTTGTTTCTCGTGTTTTTGAAAGATAAATAAAGTTTTTATTTATTATTTTATTTCGTTAGAGTATTCATGATTATAATTTTTTATGAATTATTGATATTATGTATGAAGAATTTATGTGATAAATTAGTTCTAAGAGATAGTGATTTGAATTTCATGTTAGGTATAATATCATAAGATTTAGTTTTCCTCTACACACACCTTAGTTTTTTTAGGATTATAATCCTAAGAATAATTGTTGAATATATTTTGTACATATTAGGTTTTAAGGTTATCATGAATTGAATTCTCTCTTGAGTAAATTCTCCTTAGGGGGAGGGGCTTAGGGTCAAACTATCCATTGTCTAGGAGGCTTATGCATTGTTCTCAAAAGGTGATGGGTTGATTATTTGTTTCTTCAGAAATAATCATGTGGATATTGTTATTATAGAAATATGGATCTTGGATCACTAAGTTTAATGATATGTAGGTTCATAATTTTATTTAGAGTGTATTCATTAAAATTCCTTGATGAAAATATATAAAACATGATAATCACCCATAGATATGTTTTTTTGTAGATTATTTCATGCATTTGATCATCATTTTGAGGTCTTTTATAAGTATAACCTATAATAAAATTCTAGATTGGTGTTTAAGGTTGGGAAATGTTCTAAAGGAGAATAATTTTGATAATTTTTCTATAAATTTTATTGAAATAAATTTTTCTAATTTTGACTCATGAATATTGAATACTAGGTGTGCATCACACATTTGTGACGATAAACACTGACTTAAAAATATAATGGAATTAATAAATGGAGAAATAAATCTACATGTTGGTAATTGGAAAAGTATTTTGCATTAGAAGTCGAAACATATGAACTAAATATCCCTAATGGGTTAATTATAGGATTACAAAACTATTAATATGTTATATCCACAAATATAAATTTGATTTATAATATTGTTTAGATAAGAATGAATTTTCATTAATTATTAAGAACAAAAGTTTTTCTATATAAATTAATGAAATTTTTTATAGCATTGGAAATATAGTGAATGCTTATTGGTATTTTTTAACCTTTACTAATGATTTTATTCATTATGCTTACATGTTTCTATTGAGACATACGTTTGAAACCTTTGAAAAGTTATAGGTGTTAAAAAGTGAATTATAAAATCAACTAAGAAAAATTATTGTGATTCTCTAATCAGATTGACATGATAAATACTTGAGTTAGGAATTTATTAATCATCTGAAATATTGTGAAACTATTTCATGTCTCATTCCTCCTAGAACACCATAGTGCAATGGTGTGTCTGAGAGGGTGATTCATGCCTTGTTCGACATGGTTTAATCAATAATAAGATAGTGTGTCCTTCTTTGGGTGTATGCTCAATAAAGTTCTATAGTCCTGCTTAGCTACATTCTATTTAAAGTAGTCATAAAGACATCCTATGAGATATGGATTGGGAAACATCCAAATTTTCCTCTCATGAGGATTTGGGGTCTCAAAGTGTATGCATAAATTTTGTATTATGATAATCTCAACCCTAAATTAGTAAAATGTTTATTAATTATTTATCCTCAGTAAACTAAAGTATATTATTTATATATTCCTACTAAGTAAAAAAAATTGCGGCATGAACTAGAATTTTCTTAAGAAGTAGTATATCAATCATGGAATTAGTTAGAGGAAATTAAACATAGAGAAGTTCAAAACCAATAAACAAAAAAAATACTTTGATGGAAAATGAATAAATTCCACAAGTGGTTATAGGAGTAAAAGTGACTCAAGTTACAAAAGAACCTTGAATACTGGGTAGGATTCATTAGGATCCTAAGAGATATGAATTTATTATAGAAAATTATAATGAAAAAAAATATTTATATATTATGAGCCTACTTCCAACCAAAAGGCCATAGAGAGTTATAATCCCAAGAAATGGTTAAAATCCATGAAATTTAATATGTAATCCATATACACTAACTAGGTCTATAAATAAGCTTAAGGTTCTCACAAGATACTCAGGATCAACATGAAAAATACTCAAATTTGGCTTGGTTTTTTTCATGTCGATCTCAAGCTTGAGTTTCTCAAGTACTGATTCAATCCAAGTTTGAGTATTAGAATAACATAATCAAGTGACTCATGATCCTAATCAATAATTAAATATTTTAATATATTATTTTTGTTTAATATATTTATTTATTTATTTTTTATCTTGGGTATTCAATTTGTGTATAAATTCAAGACTGAATTCAAATTTGAGCTAGGTATAATAGTTAAAATTATATTCAAGTATTTTAATGAATATTATGCATTATTAATAGTGTGTAAAAATCAAGCCTAAGATTATCTTGAGCTCCAAATTAATCCTAGAAGTTAATACTCAATTAGGCATCAAGTCGAGATTGAGAATCAAATCCAAGCACTGATCTCAATATCGAGTATTTAGGTACATAACTTGAGTCGTCTTGATTATAGCCTTACCACTAACCAGGTTTTGAACTTAGTTCATGAAAATAAATGGGTAAGATCCAAAAGGTATATGTGTGATTTTAAAAAGGAAACTAACATGAATGGTGGAGTTTCTGGCTATAAATCATGATTGGTAGATAAAGGTTACAAACAAATTCATAGTATTGGTTACTAAGAGAACTTTTCTATAGTTAAGATAATAAAGTTCATCATATATTAATGTCCATATAAACTCATTGTGATTATTAAATATATCAAATAGATATTAAAATCTCTTTCCTTAATAGGAATTTAATCATGGGTGTATATAAGATATTGCCCAAATTTTTTGATATATCAAATGATCATGAAAAAATTTAAAAGTTTCAATGGTCCATTTATGGATTCAATTAAACTTCCCCAAGTTAGAACATCCAGTTTAATGAATAATTAAAATAGTTTATTTTCATTAGGAATATGGATAATTCTTGTGTATACAACTGGGTTACTAGGAGTGTTATTATATTTTTTGTGTTGTATGTAGTTGACATACTATTCATCATAAATGATGACATGAATTTACATTATATAAAGATGAGTTTTGGAAAGTGTTTCTTGATGAAAGAAATAGAAAAAAACAGCCTATATACAAGGTATAAATATCTATATAAATATATGGAATAGGTTTCTTAAATCAAAACATATATATTGGAAAATAAATAAAGATTCTTATCATGCAGAACTCTAATAAGGGGTCTTTACCAATGTTACATGCATGTATCAATGAGTCATTCTATGAACAGTGCCGTTAGTATTGGAGAGTAATTTTATGAACAGTGCCATCAGTATTGGTGAGTCATATAGTGAACAATTCCATCAGTATCAGTGAGTTATTTTGTGAACAGTGTCATCGGTATCAGTGACTCATTTTGTGAACAGTGTCATCGGTATTGGTGAGTTATTTTGTGAATAGTTCCATCAGTATCAGTGAGTCAGATGTGAACAGTGTCATTGGTGAAATAGATGTGAATAGTTCCATCAGTATCAGTGAGTTATTTTGTGAACATTGCCATCGATATCAGTGAGTCATTCTGTGAACAGTGTTTCCCACATCAGTAGGTGTACAGTGTTTCCAAATTCTTACAGTTTCACCCCTTTGACGTTTTCTTTGACATAAAACAAATTCAAGGACTCGTTTTAATGGATTTGAGATTGATTCAAAGCCCATAACTTCCATATTAATTTTTCTAAGGCTTGGGATGCCTTTACTTGGTCAAACCATGTGGATTAATACGATTCTATTTTAATGGAAAATCCAGTGTATCTTAAACCGCTGCTCCATAAATCATTTAAAGGGTTGAGATAACTTCCCCCCATATTCTACCTTCTTGTTCCCTGGTGCGAGATTCTCAAACCCTTACTTCTTCCCATAGGACCAATGTGATCAAACCTTAATCCTTAGATCATTTCCCCTTAAAGTTCATTCTTGCTGCATGCACACCCCCTGTTTTGGTTCAAACAACAAGTGTTAATCTGTATTCGATAGAAGGTATGAACTACCTTCATTATTGTGTTTTCTTTGATACTTTTTTCCATGTTTTCTCCTTTCTATGTTATGTCATGTGATCTTTATGTTTATAATGGAGTTTTCTTGGGTGTCAGTTGGTGCGGTCCTGCCACAGCGTCCTTGGGTGGATGCAGTTGTCACAGGGGAGGAGATTGTAATTCGTTATGTGGATAATTCTTGTATAAATAACATCAAGAACCTTTTGAGGTAGGAGATTCATTTCTTATCTATTCTTTTACATGAAATCATAGAGTTGTCATGATTTATACACTAGATCAAAATGGAATTGACATAATAAATATTTAAACCGGATAAATCAATTGGGATCGATCGTATGTTATTGCCTTCTGTTTTTCTAGATAGTGTGATATCTACGCTTACCTTTTTTAGCATGTCATTCTTGACAGAAATTGGTAAAGAACATAAACTGGGATTAATTGTAATTTATTTTCAAACATAAAGAGGCATGTAAATGAATATGTTTGTTGTTTTTGTAATTTTATGTTAATCAAATTGGTGTATTAAGAATGTATAAATTTGTGATCTCTGTGATATCTTTCTGTTTAGGTTGCCCATAGTTGGAACCTACTATTAATTAACTAGTTAACTAGAGATGTATTAAAGAACTGTTTTTTTGATAAAATATAATTCCTCATAGGGTTTTGAGTTACCCTCTTTCTTGTAAAGTCCAAGAGTTTTATGCTTGGAGCTGTGAGATCTCATTACATGTGAATAAATAATTCCTTGTTTAAGGTCTAAGAGTACTATTGATATGATGTTTGTTTTTCTGATTCTTATGTTGTGATATGATACTTGATGGTTGTTGTGATATGTGTGGGTGGGGAGTCCCATTGGTTGTGGTAGCGGTTGACACCTAGGGTGGAAAAATGCATCATTTTGTGTATGTGGGTATTAGGGAGGACACTAGAGATGATGAAATGAGTTGGATGTGAATGATTGCATGTTTTCTAAATCTTTTTGGTTGTTTATCTACATTACCTTTCCCACTTCTCAAATAAACTGTTCTTGCTTACCCTCCTTCCAAAAGGGGCGAATATGCACGGGGTATGCCATGTGCTTTCTGTGTTTAGCTTCTCGAGGGAGGATGGGTCTATGATCTTGTTATAGGTGTAAAAGATGTGATGGTTAGTTCAACTACCCACCATGTTGATACCCCTTGTGTTTAGTAGATTTGAATGTTTTTCTATAATGCTTGGGAATATGGTAAAGTAATAATGCTGTTAATAAATGATTGAATAAATGTTGTTAACCCATGGGGTTTGAGCTTTCTGGAATGCAATGATGAGGTAATATTTCTTAGAAGCTATGGACTTGGTTTGGTTATGCCTATAGGGGATGAAACTTTGGTGTGATGCTAATGAACTATAATGTGGAATTGTTGGTGGTTAATTAATTTTTAAATAATTTATTAACGTAAAGTGAAACTGATAAAAAGGGAAGAAAGTAATATAATATATATCTTCAAATGGTTGTATACTTATAGGATACCTAGTCTTAGCAGTAGTAGTCAGGAGTCTGAGAAAAATTAGTTGTAGTTGAGTCTAAGACTAGGTTATTCCCATAGTGTGGTTGTAAGCTATAGTATATTTGGTAATTTTTGTGTTTCTATATACTAATCCACCCCATCAGTTAGAGAAACTGAAACCCCTAGGATTCTAAGCCCTGGGGGTGTTTTCCCCAACATTCTGGTGGGAGGATGGATGGCTGATTACCCCCTTTGTCACCACTCTCTTCTCCTGGTAGTTTCTTGTGCTGGTAGGAACAATGGTTAGTTTTCCCCATATATGTGTGTAAAGGGTTGTAATGGCTTGTGGTAATTCACACACATATATTCTGGATATAGTTTTCTATAGACTACTATAGTTGCAATGTGTATAGGCTATGATGGCATGAGGATCCTTACTCGATATATGGGCTGTAATGGCTTAAGGTATAATGTCGAACATATGATACATGTTAGGAGAGATGTGGTGGATCCCGGAAACTACTTGGTTACTTTGGTTACATGGATGTGGTGGTTGTGTTGTATGAGGTACATGTTGTGGTGCTTTACCCAGGGCTCTGCGGGCAAGCCTTTTTGGAGATAGATGCTTAGGACATGTGGCGTTGGGGAAAAGCGGTAAACTGGTGGGGAAGTGGTAGTGGGTACCCTTTATATTTTTTTTTATATGATATAATCTTGTATACGATACTTGGTGAGAGTAGTTATGGTGAGGCTGGGAACTTAGTATACCTATTTAGGTGGCGAGTTAGTTTCACTTGTTGTTAATTGTGCTTTAGCATGCTTTCTTTACTTTTTCACAAGATGCTCCAGGGAGGATTCTAATAAGTATACTATTATACTCACCCTACATATATATAAACTATTTTTCATGTCACTTGGAGTATGTTGGAGATCAGGTTGTTTACCACTAGGTTGGGGTTGCGGGATCTGTTCAGACTTTGTGGTTGCTTCCATTTTTTACTTTCGTTTGGTACTTTCAATTTTTTGTTTTAGTTGTAGTATTTTTTCATGACATTACATATGTGTACTTGGGTTTTCTTTTATATTGCAGTCTAAGTTGGAGTTGGTTGGTGTCTATCATATCTCTCTCTTTCACATGTGTCATCTTAGTGGGTATTGCCTCCCATTTGTGTTTTTACTAAACCCTCGGTGCTAGTCGCCAACCAAGGGCCTACTGGAGGCAGGACTTGGGGGTCACTATCTCCCTTCTCACATTACCAGACCAGGAGGGGTACACCTTTTGGGGAGGGTGTTGTGACACCAAATATAAAAAAATAAGATAAACAAAATGAGGGTGATGCCACAATATAAGTTATGGTAAGATAAAATCAAGAACAAAATAGATATTCCCTATGTATTCCACTAATCAAAAAGAGAATATTTCATGGGATCTACTTTAGGACCTAATGTGAGATGCATTTAACTTTATCAATTTACTATAAACCAACTGCTACTGTATTCTGAGTAAAATATCCACAATCCATCTTACTAACCAACACTAGCCTAATAAAAAATGGCACCCCCTCCTAGCCCTAATTCCTTGTATGACTAGTGGGACACTAATAGTGTGTGAAAAAACTATTGTAATATAAATATAAATTTCCCAGTTGGTACCTCAGTTATCATGACCAAAATGAAAATAGAGGTAGGTGAATAAGAAATCCCAATCAACACAAAATTAATAAGCAATAACTCTCCCTCACACCCCATCACCCTAACATATAACATCCCCCTTAACACATTATTCATCCATGGAATAAATATATAATACCCCTAAAAAGAGATAAAAAAAGTATCGCATAGTGATAAAAACACACATAATGGGGAAAATGTTGAAGGGAAATCAAGAGGGTCTCACTAGAATTAAACTACACACATTATAAAGTATCAAACAGGTAATTACCATGAGAATATGGATTAGAATACCAAGTATTTCCCATTTCATCACTTTAACATAGTTTAGAAATAAATTGCAACCACACACAACATTAACATTTAAATTCCACCATTTAAAAAATGGGGTTTCCCCTTTGAAATTGAAAATAATTCCAAGGGTATTTGATTACCATTACACATATGTTAAATATCCATTAAGTAATTTCACAAGGGGGTTAGGAAAACTATAATTTCAATAAACATTTAAAATTAATCAAAGAACCCATTCTAAATCATTTCAATGTCAACACCTCATTATAAAACAAATGTATCTTTAAAATGTAATTTTTAATTTTTTTTTAAACCAAAATAGAATCAAAATCTTACACACACCATTAAAAAAGTTTAAAAATCCTTATAAGCATTTCAAAAATTATTGGAACTTGGAAAATTTTCATTTTAAAAGTGAAAAAATGAAATTCACATGAGAAACCTTTTATGACAAGATCAAACTTCATAGAAACAATTTAGAAACACCACATGGATATTACATATATTTATTTAAAAAGATCAACCACACTTTGAATTCCAAAATGAAATAATTATATAGAAACACCTGCTCAGAAGAAGAAGAAACCAAGATGAAACATGTTGCCTTTGAGGGATAGAACCTAAACAAAGATAGAGATTGCATCTATAGATATTAGAAATAAAAACCCCAATATTAGCTTTACCCTGAACCATAAATCGGTTAACAAGACCTCAAGGGTGCGAGTAAGAAACCAAAACAATAGAAAATAAGTGGAAATGAATATAGAGGAAAAATAGAGAAGATTTACCTTGATACTCGCTTGTAAACAAATAATATAGCTAAGATCTAAGAGGGGTGAAGGTTAGATCTCATCCTTAGGTTCACAAGAATTGGCTGAGTTATTTGGGAGAAGAGAGGGGAGAATCCATATTTAATTCGAAATTGGTAAAATTGGAAAACTAGAAGACATAAAAACCTGATCATACTACATGGTTTGGCCACAATTATTTCTAAATCATGCACCAACCATGTGGGTGTACCTCTATACACACACAAAATTAAAATGGTTTGTTAGGAAACTCTAAATGGTTCAAAAAATATTGAAAATACAATGAAAAAATACATTTTCTTCATGATAGCATCCTTTATGTGGGAGTAACATGATTACTACTAATCTTATGGGTGAAACACCTAGAAAACCTCTAAAACTCAAAATTTCCAACCCAAAAATTACTGGGACTTAAGATAACCCAATATAACATAAAATAATAAAAAATAACCAACTATAGTGACATGTGTCTGTCACAATACTCCCCACTATGTCACTTTATTCCCCCCAGATAGTCCTTGGTCAAAAGATAAAAGGTGATCAATAACTAAAGATCTAGAGAATACCAAACCAATAAGAACTATTCAATACAATATGACCTCAAAACCAAACATCCAAGATCCTAAAAAAGATCAAACCATTAATCCACAAAATGGATCGGGGACCATGGGAGTTATCATATCTCGTTAGGAAGGGGAGGTGAATGTTGGATCATGGAGCAAAGGTTGGGAACACATAGTGAGAAGAAAACTTTTTGACTGATTCTTTACCTAGTAAAGCTGGTCTTAATGAAAGTTTCATATTATTTTATAGTATGGGATCTATTATTAAGGATTTTAGTCTCATTGTTTAGGGAGACTCCCTGGGCCTACACTATTTTTGACCTCGTTGATTTTTAACCCCTTTCCCTTTACAATAATAAAAATTCTAAATTTCATTCAATCAGTCATCCACAAAGATTACCAAATTTATCGAAGACCAACCAAACAAAAAACCTCAAACTAGAAGTCGTGAGGATAAAATGAGACATAACTTAGTCTCCCCACACTTTACAATTTCTCTAACATGGTGGAACCAAATGGATCTACTGAGAGATTCATCCCCAAAGGAACCAAGCAACCATGAGAGAAACTCATCCTCAAAACACCTAAACTTCCAACCCAAAGGAGGAAGAAAAAAACACAAGAAAACTAAAATAATGACATGAAATTTAACCCCAATCCATAACACACAAGGATAACCTATGGTCACATACCTGATCATCATTGCACAATGAATCCATAACAGTCCAATACAAACACCATCCAGTGCATAATCTCAATAAGTGAATCACCCACCCTAGTTATCAAATCATGCATCCAAGGACCTTACTCAAGTCTAACCAATGAGCATATAAAAAGATATATATAACCAACCAGAAAAAACCAAAAGACTCAAAATAGATTCACCCAATAATAAATCACAATAAAATGAACTATCACAATTATCCACAAAAGAAAAATGAATTCTAGAAAAAAAGATATTCAACTACATCCACAAAAAAAATTCAGTAAAAACCATCTAATAGATTCAAAAAGTACTATACTACAGGATCTAAAAGCCCAACTTTGTCTATAACCATCAAATGAAAGGACCCTAAAAAACACATCTCCAAAAAAAATAAAACTTGTACCCTTTTCTGAAAACCCATCTAACAAAACCTATGGATATAACCTAGACATCCACAATAGAGGAAAGTTATAGGATATTTAGGAAAAGTGAGATTATAATGCCTTAGAGACCAACATTGGAATCTCATGAGAGGTCTCTTATCCCCATGATAAGGAATCTTATCATTTAATTTCAACTCATCCTTTTGCTGATCCACACCCATCGAGTTACCTTCATTCCAATCAGATGAAACCAAGGCATCACCTAATATTGGTATCCTAGACTGGTTAGTCTCAACCTAAATAGTCTCCTTGATAACCTCATAAAATGATTTTAGACCAAAAAAAGCATAGAAGTACCCAAATCTGGGTGAATATCACCTCTGAAGAAATGAACTTTCTCAAAATTATTAAATACCAACCCCATAGAGAATATGAAGAACTCTAAGAAGTGATAGATGTACCCCTTTATATATCACTCACCCTCATGAAGGCTCACATGATTGAGACCTCTCTCCACTTTTTTAACCTTGGGATAAAACCATTGAATAAACACCATCATGAAAAAATACCTAGAGAAACTTCATGCAATTGAGAAGGTATCATAGACTCCCACCATACTCAGTTAAATCCAACAAGAAGGCTCACCATAACTCTTAACTATGAAGCTTTATGTATTCTGAGATATTTGAGTATCACCTCAATCCTTTCAAATAACCTTAACATTTACATAAAACCAAAATCACCATAAAAATGTGGAAGTTAATTCAATAATTTTATCAACGGGGTTGTGAGTACATAAAGTGATGATTCCACGACACTACTTAAAGACTGGGTAGATTCTAGAACAAAAGGAACTTATTTCAAGTAATGAGAGGATTCACCAAGAGGGTAATCCTTAAAGACAATTCTTTTAATTCAACTTTTTACCATTTTGAGAGGCATACTATAAATAATAAAATACATGAACACCATTAATTCTGGCCTCAAAACTCAAACCAAATTATCTTATCATAAAATAGGGATCAAATATAAAAAAAAAGTCACCAAGGAAAGTCACATCAATTTCAAACACAGAAAATAAAATTTTCATTATAAAATCACCAAATTCCACTAATGAATTTTGAAAACACACTCCACCAAAGAATATTATTAAATAAACTATTCAACACCAATTTTTAAAAACAATACAACCATGGTGGATTACACATCTCGAAAAAACATATTGTAAAACTCCCATTTTCCAAGATCCAAAATTCTCAATATAAATGACTTTTTAAAACCAAATCACTTTAAAATTTTCATTTTAAAATCAATAAACTTTGAAAACACCTTCAAGGAATAAATTTTAAAAATCCCAATTTCCTATTTAATTGTTTTTCAAACACCATGATGAAAACAAACACTTTATAAAAAATTCATTAAAACCAAGGGAATTTCTTTTTTCCTCCAATCTATGAAAACAAAAAAAAAATAATTTCACAAATATATCCCATTTTTGCAAGAAAAAAATATTTAAATACAAGAATCATTAAATCATTTAACAACTTTCCAATATATTCCATCAGGAACTCATCCAAATAGAATCAAAACCCTCCACCATTCATTTCCAAAAATTCAGAATCACTTAAGAAAAATTCAGAAATTAAAGGAGCCAAAATAACCCTACAAAGGAAGTAAAATGGATATGAATAGTTTTTCTACATATTTTGGGAAACCATGAACCAACAATACAACATAATCTATGAATATTATAGGACCAAATCTCATGGATACTGTATAGTTAGCTAGACCATGCGAGAAAACTATGCTTCCCAAGTTATCCTCCATTTTCACCCTGAACCCCAAGAGTGACCCCTAAAATAACTTACCTACTCAAAGGAGATAAAAACAACATCATTACACATAAAAATATATCATAAATAGCTAAAAATAAACTTAAATTCTCAATTCAAAACACAACTTTTCTTAATAGCTTGAGGCTTGGGATAATAAAGATCTAGTTAGACTCTCCCCACCCTTACCTCTAAAGACATGGAAACCTTAATATCCTTTCTTCTAGAAAATACCCAAATTAAAATATGGTTTCTCAAGAAACATAGGCTCCCAATAAAGAACCTAGGCACTAATTCCATTTTATAACAAACCAACCTAGGTTTCTATTCACTTAGAACATGACTTGGCTCACCCCAAGGCTTGAAAGGCATTCCTAATCACCATGAGATGGAAACTAGTGCATGGGAATAATAAGAAACACCTTTAGGAATTATTTCTCCCTAAAATTAAAGATAAAATATATTAAAACATTTTACAAGGTTTGTTATGAACCACCCTTACATTGGATGTCCATGTAGTATCAAGCAAGTATAAACAAAAATAAGCATGCATATCAACTGGATCATAATCAACAACACTAATTTAACCCATTTTTATTAATATAATGCATCATCTATAAAGGAAACAATTGATCATGGTATAAATAGATATAATAAAATAACTAAAAACGTCTATAAGAACGGTTTTCTTATTTGATACACTAATAATTAAAAATAAAACAACTCGATCCTAGACCGAAGCCCAATCTATGAAACCACAAGTTTCTCACCACCTCTCAACTCTCCCAACATCATCCACAAGAACGTAACTCGATTACTACTAAAAAATAAAGCTTATAATATATATATATGATCTAAACAACTCAGTACATCACCACCCATTGAATATATTTGATTCATTTCATAAGGAAATTTATAAATGGTCATTTGGAAATATAACTAGAAAGTATGATTTTCTAACATAAACATGTGAAAACCAATATCAAGTCCATAAACTCTTTGTAAAACCCTTCATTTTGTTTTATTAAAATAAAAATAAACACTTTAAAAATGTTTCACTGGCCTAATTCAACTTAAATCCAAAACAACCATTTTGAAATCCACTATTAAGACCCAACACAAGAGTATTTAAATTCAAAAATATTTTTCAAAATATTTCAAAACCATTTAAAATTAAATGAACCAAACACAATGGTTTAATCATAAACAATGTGGGAACTACAATCCCAAAGATAAAAAAAATAGGATAAAAAAGATGAGGATGCCACCACAATATAATCAAGGTAAAGATACAATCAAGCATAAGATATATATCCACTATGTAATCCACTAATCAAGTGGATAATTTTTCATGGGATAACCCTGGGACCTAACATGAGACACATCTAAATTTATCAATTTTAGGTAGAAAAATTATCGATATATGATGATACTAACATCCAAATCTAATTTTCCCACACCAGCCTCATCGCAAATGGAACACCCTACTAGCCCTAGTCCCTGTCATGATTGGATGGAAAATAGAAGTGTGTGAATTAACTAGTGTAACATAAATATAGATCTCCCATTTTTTTATTGGTTTCCCATGACCAATAGAAAAGTATATTTGTGTGAATAAGAGTGTAACATTCTTAGTTTTTTATGTTCTAAAAACCCCATTTTGGTTTTAATATACAATTTCGTTTTGGGTAAATTTAATAATTTTCAAGTTTATTTTTACCCTTACATGTCGAATAAGTCCTACATAAAGGTAAAAAGTATTATACCATTACACGGGATGGTTTTTGGGAGTTTTGTAAGAGAAACTATTTATTTATATTAGTTTCCTAAGGTTAAACCATATTCTTTTTAAGGGAAAGGTGAATTTCAATCCACTGTGTAAAGGTATATACCTATTTTCATATGTTTTATAAGGTTATGTTGGAAATTATATAGGTCATATAAGGGTGTTTCCTAATTGTGTAAGGGTAACTTTAATTTCCTAAAGGATTTTAAGGGTAAATAGGTGCTACACAAGGGTAGTTCCTATATCATGTAAGTGTATAACCTAAATTCTAAGGGTTAAATAAGGGTAACCCAAACTTTAAAAAGGATGTATAAGGGTAAAACTTTACCCTCACATGATAGCTAGGATCTATATAAGTGTAAAACCATGTTACCCTTGAAACCCTATTTTTGATTCTCCCCCTGCCCCAACATTATCTTATAACATGTTTTAGATGATTTTAAAATCTCAAAATCATAGAAATAAATTATTTGAATCATTAAAATTTTGTGACTCATATTATATAATAATTTATTCACATCTTAGTATATAATCACATAAAAGAAAAATTAAATGATGAATTTAATTTTTGGGTTTTAATGTTGTGAATCTATATCAATATTTCTTTCTTAAAAATATCCAAACTTTTCTATAATTCATTTTTTGGGTGATCTTTTTGAGTTTGAGTGGCCCATAAATTCCCTTATTCAATTTTTTTGAAACCTTATATGAAAAATATTTGTTCTTCTCCTAGTTTCCACATGTGGAATAACCTCACCCTCTCTCCTCTATTTTTAGTTGTTGTGTTTTAAAAAGATAAAACCCATTTAATATTTATATAAAATAATTTCATAGTTGTTTTGTGAAATTAACTTACCAAATCCTTTTGGAAAAAATCTAAATATTTATTTAAATGATAATAACCTATAATTATGGAAAATAGTAATAAGAGTTATTTTTGTTTATCTCAAATTATCTTCGAGATAGAAAAATTTTATCATATTTGGAATTATAATTCTCTATAAGAAATAAATGGTTAACACAATATTTGTATTAAATTGATAATTTGGAAACTATCTCAGAGATATAATCTATTATTTCATGTGGTGTTCTTTTTATTTTGAAAATAAAATAGTAGAATCGGTTCTAGGAATCATTGGAAAGAAGTTTGAGCTGATGAAACATGGACATGGTTCGAGTAATGACTCCTTGATGAATCCTAACATTTAAATAGAAAACCTTGAGGTAGGAAGTTCCTTACCATGTAGAGGCTATTTATATTATTGTTATCATGATATGATAATTTTTTTTGATGTGTTTTAGGCCATGTTTTGTATGTTCACATGTGTGTGTGTTTTGGATTTTTTTCACACTCATAATATGATATGTGTTCCTTGATATGATACCATTGTTTCCTTATGTCATATTTTGGTATATGATAAGTTTGTGTTGTTCTATACCTGGTACCAAAGTGACAGGTAGACATGTCATTTCTCGGTATCCCTAGAGGGTTAGCATGTTCAAATGTTTCATGTGACTTGATGATAAGACTGAGATAGATGATGGAACATGATGGTCTTAAGTGACCTGAACTAGGGAATGATGATCATATGTGATTGGACCCATGAGATGCTAGTGGGGAATGATGGTCTATGTGACATGAGATTTATGGTAGCAATGGGGCATGATGGTCTATATGAACTGACCTAAGAGATAGTGATAGAGTATGATAACCTATTTTTGGTCTGACATAGAGGGTTAGGACCTATATGAAAATTGTGAATCTTTGAATTTGGATCCTTCATTTATGATGAATCCATGATAGTTATGATATCTTATAGTATGGAGTCAAATCATGTACAATAGGGATTGTGGTGGATTGGTTAGTGCAAAAACACTCAGTATGATTTGTTACTTATGTGAAAATTTATTTGTTATCATGCCATATATTCTTATTCATGTAAACTTGTGTTAAAGATGCATTAATGGTGTCCTACTAGGTTTTATTACTCACACCCTACATAGAAATATCGATGAATGTGTATATTTCATGTATATGGATCTAAGAAAGGGAAGGGGGGTTGTGGTAGATGGTTGAGTCATGAAGCATGGATCTAGTGGTGAGATCGGGACAGATTGTGATGGTTACCAGAGTTTTATTTATTTACCTGACACACTTTTATACTCTAGTTTGGCTTACCACTTTGGGAGCCACTTATTATTATATGACATGTATGTCATATATTATTCTTTCATTATTACTCAAATTGTTTATTATATTTGTTTATTTTTTATTATTTGTTCTATGAAATGATATTGAGGGTATAGTCTCCCTAAAAATGAACTTGGACCCTCACTACTTGTCAGTAGCCTCTTGCATATAGGGAGGCACAAATGTGGTCATGTGGAACTCTGGTTCAAACCTAGTGGTTCAGGTCGGGACATTATAACATGGTATCATAGGAAAGTTTTTTACTTTCCTTTTGGACTAACATGGGACGTGGTGGAAAGGAGATAGCTTTATGGGACATAGGTAGGGGGGTTTTTATATGATTGGATAGCCGTGTGTAACAGAACTCCGAGTTACTAATGACTAGATGTATGTTACTACTTTACTAATATTTTGGATGCATTCATGCATCATGATTAGGCATGTAGGTTCACATGATATATATATTTATTTATTTATTTATTTATTTATATTTATATTTATATTTGTGATGTATAATAGTTTTTTAATTTAATGACCTAAATTTTTATATCTATTTAGGATATAATTGTATTCTCTATAGTATGATATATATTTTTTTCATGATGTTATGATATATTTATACCGGAATTAATAAATAGAACCTATTAATGTTTTTTTAATTTTATATATAATATTTTTACTCACATGTTGGGATGGAGACCTTGGTTTGTGTTAGGAGGGATATACCTTGGGTTAAGGGTATACTCCTAGGATAACCATTATGTGATATCATATATTGGATAAGATCACTCTTAAATGTTCTAAGTGTTTTCTTCACTTCATATATGCCACCAAAAAGATTTTTGATGATACCACCAAATGAGGCAGCCCAGGATGCTTCATTCCACCACCCATGGTGCGGGAAGATGTACCCCAGCAGGATATTGTGCTGGCATAAGTGATCCATTCTATAGATCCCATTCAATTAGAAGTATTTTAAATTGTTCCTTTCCAAGGTGGAATCATTTAGAATACCATGACCAATAAGGATCTGGATTTACATCTCTAGTATCCTTATGCATTCTAGGGTTCTGGAGGCCTACAAGATGTAGAGGACTTGCTGAACTTTATTGAGATTATTTTTGAACTTGTACAAAATCTTAAGGAGGATCGACTGATCTTGGAAACCTTCATGTTCCAAGGACCCTAAAGTAGATATTGTACTATTGCAATTTATGCTGGGAGACAATAGGGTTTTACTTGTGTGACCTTCAAGAATTTGTTTCTTGAGCAGTACTTTCCTAAAATGGTGAAGTTTGATTGTGCCTCATAGTTCATGGAGTTACGCTAGGTTTGTATGACTTTCTCTACATATTTTTCTTTGATTACAGAGTTACTTTACTTTGCTTTTTTTTGGATGGGAATGATGTTCATAAAGCTGAAAAGTTCAATATAGACCTCTAAACATAACTTATATGTCAAGTTATGAGATTTGATCTAAATACATAAAAAAAGGTTCTTTGTAAGGCCCTGACATTTGAGAAGGGGCCAGTAGATGATAGGATATAAGGTATACTTTTTTACTATAGCATTTCTATGACTGATATTTCTCTCACTACTATAGGAGTTTCTTCTAGTGGTAGGAAAGTAAGCCATACCAGGAGCAGTAGGGTAGTAGGCAATAAGATATGAGGAGAGTCTCTTCAACACCTTCTTCTAGGGAAAGGGTTCCTTAGTGATACAACTATGGATAGTGGGGGAATAATCATACTTCATTCCCTAGACTTGAGATCAAGTGAAATCAATGCAGAAAGACAAGGCATCTATAGTGTTTCTGCTCAAATTCATCACAAATGAGGTTCCTTGGGGGTTCGAGACAGATGCATGCATCGATCCATGGTGTAGGTTGGGTTCCCCATCAGCAGGACTAAACAATGATGACATAGGAGAGTCATGTTTATCAGGGATAAGGTCATAGAGCTTAGGTAGATCATTTCCACGTAGTAAATCTAACTCTAGTGGATGGTGGTGAGGAACCATATACTTTACAAGTTATATTATTGATCACATCTGTCTTATCTACTACCTTGTCTGATACTGGTTCTTCACATTGCTTAATATCATCATAAATAGTTGTTAAACTTTACATACCACTAGTTATGTAAATCTTTGGGACTTCATGACTCTAGAGATTGTGATATTTGATGTGATTCTTATCATATATTGGTTGGCCAACATCCAAGATCACATCGATTTCTATTGAATATGGGTATCATTCACTTTTCTTAATGGAGATAATTTCATGGTGACCAAAGAGTAGGAATTAGGAGAAGGTATAATTGAACCAAAAAATGAGTCATCTCGGGATGATAATATCATAGATGGATGGCTTGGGTCTTTCAATAGGATCAGTGAAATCCCCCTTCAATTTTCTAATAGTCATGGATCTCTATCAAGACATATTAATAGACAAATTCATAGTAATTATTCCAAATATAGGTTTTGAATCTGAGATAAATATCATTCTAGGCATGGAACATAATTTTATACCCCCTTATCATATGTATCTAGCTATAATGAATGAGATAAAGGTACAGATTGATGAAGTGGATATAAGGGATTTATCTGGATGATTACTTCACCATGGAGTATACCTATGTTGTTTTCAAAGAAGTTGGTTGGTAGTATTCATCTCTAAATTGATTACAGAAAGTTGAACCATGTGGAAATGAATAAAGAGTATCATTTTCCTAGGATTGATGGCCTTTTCGATCAGTTATTATGAGCTTGGTATTTCTCTAATATTGATCTTTTATTGGTCTATGAACAGATATAAGTTAGAGAGGAGTACGCCTCAGATATATTATTTTGAATCAGTTGTGATCATGGATCTCATGAACAAGATCTTCCACCCTAATCTAAACTTTTTCATTATGGTGTTCATTGATAACATCCTCATCTACTCACCAACACCAGAGCAGCATGCCAAACATCTTGAGATAATCTGAAGTACTATTCAGACACATAAGATTTATGTCAAGCTATCAAAGTGTAACTTATGGATTTATGTGGTTATGTTCTTGGGGAATGTAGTGTCTAAGACTGTCATATCCATGGACCTAAATAAATTGGATCCAGTGATTCCCTTGACACATCTACAAAATATGTTCAAGATCTAGAGCTTTCTGGGATTAGCAAGATATTACCAACATTTTATACTAGAATTATCCAGATTATCCACACCTATGAAAGTGATAAAAAAGAAGGGAGTAAAGATACAATGGTTTTACTATCTTGAAGATGTGTTTCTTCAAATAAATAGAAGATTAAATATAGATCCATTATTGATACTTATTTATCCTGAAATTTTATATGTATTATATTTTAATGCATCGAGTGTTGGTTTGGGAGAGGTACTGATGCATAGAGAGAAGGTAGTATCTCATGGGTTACAATATTTGTGACCCCATTGGTGTAACTACCCCACTCATGAGATTTATTTTGTAGTTTTGGTTTATATTTTGAATTTTTGGTGAAACTATCTATTCTATGAATGTTTTTTGACAATACTAACCACAAGAGCCTCAATTACATCTTCACACAGTAAGACCTAAAATTAAGGAAGAGTTTCTGGGTGGATTATATAAATAAATTTTACTTTGAGATGGAATATGCACCTAGGAAATGTAACATCATATTATATTCTCTTATCTATAAGGTTCATGTATCTCAAGCGATTGGTGAGTATCCTTTTGAGGAGAAATATATCCTGATAATATTATTGGATAAATAGAATATGGAAACTTTTAAGGATCAAGGATCGATAACTTATTCCCCTTTTGAGATTCAATCTTATCTTGTAGACTAGGAGAAGGTTTCTCAAGATTCTCACCCAGAGTGCATTGTGATGTGGGAGGGGTTATCAGGAGGTGGACCTATACCCAAGAGGATGATGGATGATGATGATATGACTGTGGTTCATGAGATAGTAGTATTACCTTCTTTTATTAGGTAATATTTGATGAGATAATTCCATACCTCTAGATGGGTGGTATATCCTAGTGTGAAAAGTATATACCATGACTTTAGAAAATAGTTCTTGTGGTTATAGATGAAGAGGGACATCACTGGTTTTGTTTCTCGACACCTTACATTATGAAGGGTAAATATCAAGCACCAAAATCCTATTGGTTTTCTCTAACCACTTACAGTGCCCATGTGGAAGTGGGAGTACGTCCTGATAGACTTTTTGATGGGTTTAACCAAGACACAAAGAATTTATGACATTGTATGGGTTATTATTGATTGTCTGATGAAGGTTTCTCACTTCTTACCAATCTGAGAGAATCACTCAGTAGATGATCTAGGTAAGTTGTATGTCTATGAGATGGTACAATTGCATGGAGTTACCTTGATAATTGTTTCTAATAAGGATTCACATTTCACATTGTGTTTTTAGTAGCGCTTTTGGAAATCCCTAGGGACTCAGCTGAGATTGAGCACAATGTACCATCCTTAGATAGATGAATAGTTAGAGAAAATGATTCACATATTAGAGGATATACTTTGAGATTTTTTTCTAGACTTTAGAGGAAATTGGGATGATAACCTATCCTTGGTGGAGTTATCTTAAAAAAATGTGTGCAATCTATATAGATGGACACTTTTGAGGATCTATATAGATGGTCATTCCACTCATTATTGTGTTCGCATGAGGAGGGTGAGGTATAATTAGTTAGGCCTTGTATGGTATACTATACATCATAGAGGGTGAAGTTGATCAAGAATTGGTTGGAGACTGCTCATAGCTGACAGTGATCATATATAGACCAGAGGAGATGACCTTTGGAGTTTTCTGTTATTGACATGGTTTTCTTATGAGTGTCACCTCGGTTGGGGCATTTTCATTTTCTAAGGAAAAGTAAAATGTCACTATGGTTTGTTAGACCCTTTGAGATCATCAAATGGGTTAGGATAGTGGCATATCATATAGACCTTCCTCCAATTTATCGATGCTTGCGAGATGTGTTCCACATTTCACATCCTCATAGGTACATGACCAATAATGTTACAAACTCTGAGGACACTGATTTGGATCTATATTTATATTATGATGAGATAATGGTGTGGATAATTGATCATAGCAATAAATTCTTTTGAGGAAAGATGGTGCCGCTTGCTTAGATCTTGTGGCAGCATGAACGGATCTTGGAGGAGATGTGAGAATGAGATTATGTTGTTTGAGCTCAGTGGCCAGAGTTGTTTGTGAAAAACTAATAAAGATACTTCTTAGTTAAAACAATTCATTAGAGGGGGTAATTATAAAATTATTAGTTTTTTTATATTCTAAAACCCACGTTTTTTTAATCTGTATGTTATTTTTGTGTAAATTTAATAATTTTTAAGTTTTTTTTACCCATACATGTGGAGTAGGGCCCACATAATGGTAAAAATTCTTCTACCCTTGTATAGGTAGGTTTTGGGAGTTACATAATGGAAAATTCTTAATTATACGATTTAAATAAGGGTAAACCAACTACTGCATAAGGGTAAGGGGAACTTCCAACTACTACGTAAAGGTGTCTCTTTGTTTCCATATGTTGTGTAAGGGTATGTTGGAAAGTATATAGGTTGTATAAGGGTAGTTTTCATGATACATAAGGGTAACTTCAATTTATTAAAGTATGTATAAGGGTAAAAAAGATCTATGTAAGGGTAGTTCATATGCCACATAAGGGTAACACATAAATTCTAAGGGTTACGTAAAGGTAACCTAGAGTTTACATAGGGTGAATAAGGGTAAATCATTACCCTCACATGATGTCTAGGTGCTATGTGAGGGTAAAAACATATTACCCTTATTTAATACTCTTTTTGGGAAAAATATGTTTTAAAAATATGTTTTCACTTATTCTCCCCTAGCACGATCCTATAACATGTTTTTTATAATTTTGAAATCCTAAAATTATGGAAATAAATTCTTTGAATCATTTAAAGTTTGTGACTCATATTTTGAAAGAATTTTAATAAAATGTAATTAATAATCACTTAATAGAAAAATTAAATGATGAATTTAATTTTTGGTTTTTAATGTTTTGAATCAGTACACAGATTTATTTCTTAAAAATATACAAACTTTACTAACCATTGTTTTTTGGGTGATATTTTTTAGTACAAGAAACCCGTAAGTTCCCTTGTTCAATTTTGGTGAAACCTTTTATGAAAAATACAATTTTTTCATCTCATTTCAAGGTGTGTTATAACCTCACACTCTCTCCTCTATTCTTGGGTGTTGTGTTTTCAAAAGGTAAAACCTAGGTAAGAAATAATTTCATCGTCAGTTTATGAAATTAGATTTCTGAATCCTTGTTGAAAAAATGATAATATTTTTCATAAAATAATAGTAACCAAGAATTATTGAAAAGAATAATAATAATTATGCTTTTTTATCTTGGGTTATTTTGGAGTGAGAAAATGATTATCATATGTGTAATAATAATTTTCTATAAGGAAGAAATTATAACACATTATTTTTCTTTAGTTGATAATTTCAGAATTATCTTGGATATAGGAATCTATTGTCACATGTGGGGTTTTATTTAAAATAATAGAATTAGTTATAGGAATACTTGGTGAGTGGTTTGAGATGATGAGCAGATAGATGTGGTTTGAGTGATTATTTCTTGATGAACCTTGATGTTGGTATTGAAAACATTGAGGTAGGAAGTTCCTTACCATATAGAGAACATTTATATGATTATTATCATGATATAATGATGTTTATCGATGGTCTTTAGACTATGTTGATTTTGTTCACATGTGTGCATGTTTTGGATTTATTTCATACTCATTATATGCTATATGTTCCTTGATATGATATTGTTGTTTCCTTATGTTATATTTTGGTATATATTATGTTTCTAATGTTGTTATAAGCATGTTACCAAAGTGAGGAGTGGACCCATAATGTCCAGATCTCCCTAGAGGAGGAGAGTCTTATAGAATTTCATATGACTTGATGATAAGACCAAGATAGATAACATGGAATGATGGCCTTTTATGGCCTAAACAAGGGACATGGTGATCATATGTGATCAGACCTATGAGAAAACAGTGGGAAATGATGGTTTATGTGACCTAACCTATGTATCAGTAATGGAGCATGATGGTTTATGTGACCTGACTTGATGGATAGTGACAGGGTATGATGGATTATTATGGTATGACCTAAATGCTTTGGGCCTATATGGTTATTGAGTAGCTTTGAAGATATCTTTTTTTTTCTGTAGCATATTCATGACCATTCTGATATCTTATGGCAAGGAGTTAAAGCGAGTACAACTAGGGTTTATTACAACTTGGTTAGCGCACTAACTCTTGGCATTATTTCTTTACATATGTGTTCATTTATTTATTATCATGTTATACACTCTTATATGTGTGAACTCATGTTAAAAATACATTATTGTTTCACTACTAGGTTTTATTACTCACACCTTGCATGAGAATCTTGATGCGTGTATTGATTTCATGGATAGACATCCAAGAAAGGGAAAGGTGCCGGTGGTAGATTCTTGAGCCATGGAGCATAGATCTAGAGAAGGGACCATGATATTTTTTGTGGGTTACAATAGTTTTATTTATTTATTTACCTACTTAAATTTTATACTATAGTTTGGATTTACACATTGGGATCTACTTATTATTGTATGACATATATGTCATCTATTAGTTTTTCTTGATTACTCTGATCATTTATCACATTGTTTATTATTTTTTATTTTCTCTATGACATAATATTGAAGGTATAGTCTCCCCAATAATGAATATAGACCCTTCCTACTAGACAACAGCCTCCTACATATGGGGAGGCATGCATGATGTCATGTGGAACATTGATTTAGACTCAGTGGATTGGATCGGGGCATTAAAAAGAAATACAAAATCAGAACACAAGGAATAAGTAATAAATATCTCTCACCTTTATTACCCTCACATATAAAAACCCCATTTATACATCATAAATCCTTGGAATTAATATATAACTTCCCTAAAAACAAAGCAACAAGTATCACTTAGTGATAAACAACCCAAAAATGGGAAACAAGTTTCAAGTTTCAATCAATAGGGTCTCACAAAAATTAAACAAAACACTCTATAAAGTTCCAATCGGGGATTTTCGATAAAAATTCATCTTATAATGATGATCCCATTCCATTTTATAAAATTCCACTTGAACATACTTTATAAATCTATTGAAAATGCATCCACCATTTACATTTTAGAGCTACCCACTAAAACATGGGTTTTCCCATTTAAAATCCAAAACTAGGATAAAGGAATTTGATTTCCATCTAGAAAATTTTATAGAGACATTAATTTGTTTTAAAAAGGGATATTTCAATACCGTAATTTAAATAAACATTTGAAATTTATCAAATAACCCCTTTTTAAATCATTTTAAGTTCAAAACCTCATTATAAAACAATTATCTCTTTAAAACATATTTTTCACTCTTTGAAAACCAAAATAGGATCAAAATCTAAAAAACATCACTAAAACTATTTTAAAAGGCCTTATACACATTTAATAAATTCTTATAAGATGAAAACATTCCATTTAAAAAGTTTAAAAATGAAATTCACATTATAAACCATTTACTCCAGGCTCAAACCCCATATAAATAATTTAGAAACATAGCATTGATAACACATATATTCATACTTTCAATAAAATGATATTTATAAATCTCAAGAACACCTTGAATTCCCTAATAAAACAATTTCATAGAAACACCTACTTGGAAGAAGTGGAAACCAAGATGAAATGTGTCACCAATGATGGAGATCAAAGATAGTAAAACACATAAGAAGATAGGGTAAGGAACAAAGAGGATAAATAGAGGATATTTATCTTAAAACCCACTCTAAAACACATAAGAAGAAACAAGATCGAAGAGGGATGAATTTTTTACCTCCTTCTTTGGGTCCTAAGAATTGACCACGTCATATAGTAGAATTTATGAGATAATCACACACAATCCATTTTTTTATTTTTATATGAAGACACTTTTTGGTAAAGTGAGAACCATACAAAAAACCTCTACAAACCACCCACAAAAACCCCACTTATACAATAAAAATACAATGTACTAAATTCAAAATTCAAAAATGAACTTCACCCATGAACCAAGTACCTCCACTACCACATTCCAAAAAACCACAAAATTCAAATTTCAAATTTAAATTCATCATCTCCCATGATTCATGCATCTCCCTCGAAACACACACCCATCACAATGGCCACCCTATCCTCCAAGATGCACCATCATGAGAGAATAAATATTTAATTTGAAAGAGGTAAAATTAGAAAACCAAAAAAACATAAAAACATGGGAAGTCCTCATGGTTTGGTTGCACAGTTTTACAAAACATGTTCTAATTTCGTGGTAGTACCTCTACATGCAAAACAAGATACATGGTTCACTAGGAAACTCCACATGTTTTGAAAAACTATTTGAAGGTTGTGAAAAACTACAATGTATCAATGATAGAACCCTCCACATGGGAACCAAATTATTACTAAAATTGTGTTTGTAAATAGATAAACACCTATAAAACCACTAAAAATTCAAATTTAGAACCTGGAATTTACCAAGACTCAAGGTGACCCAATGTAACATAAAATAATACAAAATAACTATTTATACTGACATGTGGGTGTCATAAGGGTTGGTAGGATTCCTTTTGTGTCAACTATAAGATATATCATATATTTCAGGCTATGTACTTTACTCTGTGTCTCATATTCTCTAATCATGACAAGTATAGACCAATATAATCTTGGTGATAGTCCAAAGATTTTTGTGAATAACGTCCTTAATTTATTGAGAATAAGGAGGGATATGTTCTAAATATTTATAGGAGAGGATATCATCATTATATGGGGTTACACTAATGTTAATTTCCAAACTAATATAAATTATATGAGATCTCAACCTGGTTTTAATTTCCAAACTAGTAGAAATGAATTGATATCTCAATCTGGTTTCATATTTTTCCTCAATGGTTATAACTACAATTTTTTTATTATTTAATAAATTTTTTTATGGATTTAGTTCTTTAATTGAAGTTTTGATGACATGGATTGCAGTTAAATTTTTATTACTTAATTATGAAATTTTTCTTTTGATGTTAAATAATTTTTAGGTGTTATATAATTTTATTAGTTGAATAATTAATTTGGACTATTTCAAAATTTTTGTGTAGAATCCTTGTGTATGTATCATGATAATCTTTTGTGTACCATTTTAATTTTATCATATGTATCTTATTTTTATCATTCCAATTAATTTATTGGAATTGATGTACAGATATTGATATAGAGTTATGTTCTTGAATTATTAATTGAAGTATAACATCATTAACAAAGAATTGATTGGTTAATTATAAGGATATTTTGAAGGTTTTATGTGGGTGTTATTAACATGGTAATAACTAGAGTTTTGGAGGATTAATTCATGGAATTGTTTATGAGTTTTGGTATTGACATAATTGAAATTTAGTTTTGGATTAAATGTTGATATTAAATCATAAAACATTATTTTTATTAAATTTTTCTTTGATGAATTAATGATGGTGTTATTTACATGAAATATTCTAGGATCAAATATGATGATTATATGAATTAATTGATGTATGAATTGGATTGTATTATTTTAGTAATGATTGAAATATAATAGGATTTGTTAGATTTTAAATTTTTGTGTCATGTGATTATGGTGTTTTTCCACTAGGAATATTAATCTGAGAGAATTAATTTAGAGTGATTTTTTTTAGGGAAATTATCCATGACATGTTATATATATTTACCTAATTTAATTTTTGATAAATGAGGCCAATTACTTTTGAAATATAGTAATATAAAATATATCCATTACTGCAGATATAATTATTGATAAATAAAATAGAGAGTTGGCCAAATGGATATGTTAGAAAGATAATTCTAGGTAATTAATAAAAATGAATAGTAAAGGAAGTTATCATGTGATATTTTTAAAATTAATGTGATATTTTTACTCATTAATATAATTTCCATGATGGGAAAATGGAGGGTAAGATGTATTATTCTATAAATATAGGGTTGGATTGACAGACTCTACTCTTTGAAATATCTTTATTTTCCTTATCAGTAATGGTGGATCTTTAGATGATAGATTAGACTGAAGGTTTTCACTAGATGGTAAATAATTATAGTATTAAGGTATATATAATTCTATTTTATATATTTTATTTAAATTTCTTTGAGTGTTAATCACGCACCAATGCCTTCAAAAATCCTAAATTTGATGTTCTTTCATTTGAGGTGTTTTAATGTGATTTTATAATATTTTTCATGATCTATACCAGAATATAATGGGTTTCATGACACTCTTAGTAACTTTTACCCTATAGATATTATTCTTGTATACTTTGAAATCAAAGAGCTACATCAGATTGGGTCAAGTTGCATGGTGTCTTTCCACTCTCTAGAAGTTATGAACTCTTTTATTTAAAGTTGCATGGGGCCATGAAAATTTATCACAGACCATTAAAAACTTATTAAATACGTTTATTTATTTTATTACTTTATATATGAGAATTTACAGATTAATATTGATTATGGTATTGGTTTTTCATTCCATTAATCACATCAATCATGGACACAAGAAAATTCCAAGGAAATATCATCTAGGTAGGTGGATCTAAACTATTCCTAACTTGAGATAGTCATGATATTAATTTTAAATGGATTTTAAATAATTATTATTTTTTCATTATTTGTGATAAATTGATATATATTGGTTTTGAAGCATTATTTGACTAGATCGTGGTTCTAAAGAAAAAGTGTTCTTGGGAAAATGTAATTTTTATATTTACCTTATGAGTTTATCAAATTATGTAGTTTTGATAAAATGTGATGAAATAGTTTTAAATGTGGATTTGATATATGAATACCTAGGTTGTAATATGTTCTTGGTTTTCATCTTTAATAAATTTTTTGAAAGGATTTTTCCTTATATGTTTTAATAAAGGTTTCAGATTAGTAAAAAACTAGGAAATGGTTTTTTGATTTGTTTTCAAAAAATATATGATCATGGTGGATTTAATTAATATTTTAAACCTTAAAGGATTATTTTATTTTGATTGAGATAATGGTCTATAACCATATGGTTTTGAAGTTTTTACTGAATTTTAGAATGGTCATAAGTTTGTGTATAGTTAGGGGAAAAATTTTTCTAAGTAGATAACTGAGCGAGAAATGGCTCATCTTAGCTTGGTTTAACTATTTCCATGTTTGATATCTATTTGAACTTCTAATTATTATCCTTTATGATATTATTTTATATATAATAATTTTATTATGAAATATTATTAATTTTACTTATAGATGTTTATTCTCATGACATGAGAGTATCATACTTGATTATTATTCTATAGTGAGTTATTATTAGTATGTTTATAAATTAAATGATTAATTTCTTTTATAATTTCCTTATTTCCCATTGGAATAATGATATGTTACTTGAAAAAAAAATTATAGAATATTTATATAAATATTTTATAAAACTTACATTTACTTTTAATGTTTAAATTACCTAAGCATAGGGTTATTAAAGATTCTTGAGGAAATCCTTCTAAGTTTTTACTCATCCTCTATTTAAGCATTTTGGTGGATTTATAGTTGTGATTAGTTATTATGTGAGAAAAAAAATAAGACATTAATATTATTTAAAAGTGATTCATCTATCCATGAAAGAGATATGGCAGGAGGATTTTAGTGATTTGGATATATAATCATATTATCAAATTAGTGTTTATATATTGCCTTGTTTTTTTATTGGTCCAATTTCATAGAACATTGGGTCCATATAATGTGAGTTAGTGATTTATCTTTTTAAACCTTAGATATCGGTATACATAATAAGCTTCTAGTAATGGTTGATATATACAAATATTTCTTTCCTAAATATTTTTCAAGATTACCTATGAAAAGGAAATTTGCATTTTATATTTATTTTTTCCTGGAATAAATCATATTTCTCTAGTAGATACACATATGTACTTCATGATAGGTTTTCCTATGATACGCTTAATGATGACCCATGGAGTTCAATTTGGATGATCTTGTCATCTTTCTAGTATCTCCTCATTTATTACACTAAAGACTTGGAAATAAAGAGAAGGTACTCAAGGGAAATTTCATTCCTTTAGTGTTGGTGTTATTGTAACATGAAATGTTCAAGAGGAAATGTGGGAAATGGATATCACATGAAATGATAGTGCCTAGGTTTATTTGAGGAAAATAAGTATATTTTCAAAGGTATAAATTATTTATAGTTGGAAGAATTATAAAACCCATATTTTTTATTATTTAATAATGTGTTTTATGATTTAATTCATTAATTGAAGTGTTAGTGACATGGAGTGCAATTAAATTTATATTATTTAATTTTGAAATGTAACTTTTGATGTCACGTGATTTTTGGGTGTTAGATAGTTATGTGGGTTGAAGAATTAATCAATTATAATTTATATAGAGATGTTGACATGGATTTATTGTTATGATGTATTAATTGGATTAGAATGTCATTGATGATGAATAAATTTATTTAATTGGGAGGATATTTTTAAGTTTTAATATAGTTGTTATTAGTATGAGATTAATTGGGGGTTTTGGAGAATTAATTTATGGAATTAATTATGGGTTTTTGGGATTGACATAATTAACACGAGTTTGTGGTTTAAATGTAAAATTAAATCACAAGATATTATTTTGATTAAATGCATCTTTGATGATTTAATTAGGTTTTTGTTGATATGAAATATTTAATGATCAAATATAATTATTATAAGAATTTTTGGATGTTTTACTTGGATTGTATTGTGTTGGTTATATTGAAAATATGAGAGAATTTATTAGATTTTAAATTTTTGTTCCATGTAAATTTAGTTTTGGTTAATTGTAGATATTAATCCAAGAAAATTAATTCATCGGGAATAATTCAAATAAAATTTTTCTTAACATGTTGTATAGATATTTTAAAAAAATTACTCATTGATAAATGAGTTCAATTATAGTTGAATTAGAGTAATAGAAAATATTCCTATTGGTATAAATGGTATTAAAGTTTCTAAGTGGATAAGTTGTATTTGTTTTCAAAAGGATTTGAAAATGGACTGTCAAAGGGTATTACTAAAGTGGGGTGAGTTTTTATCCATGTATCTAAATAAAAAGTTATATGAAAAAGGTAAGTGAGTTTTTTCCATTAAATAAATCTTAGGTATTCATTTTAGGATGAATTTACATAATGGAAAAATAGGTGAACTTACTGTAAAATTTTAATGAAAATATTAAATATAGAAACCCATTACTTGTGGTGATTAGAGAGTATGCCATTGTGGTAAATACAATAACTATGGATGGAAGTTTTGTCAACAATAATTAAATAATAGTTAAAGTGATGGATGTTATACATCTTACCTAGCTATGATTAAAAGTCTCTCATGGTGGATATATAGGACTTTGAATATAGAGAATCTATACCTGTGTTTTGAGGATGTAATATATTTAAAAAAGTATCAAATAATTCTTATATAAAGTCTTTAAGATAATTTGAGTTAATTAAATATGGCCTAGTATGGATATAATAGGTTTAGTGACCATCTGGAAGAAATCTAGAATTCTTGTGTAATGACTTGAAAAATATATAATTCTTTTTAGATGTAAGACATTTGAGCTAGTAATAAAATATCTAAGTAGGTTGTAAGACTTATAATATTTTATGATATTAAGAAAATGGTAAATGAATAACTAAATAACACATTTACTCTATGTGTATGATATTTTGGTGCTTTGTAAGACATTTGTGTTATGTTCATGATATTTTCTTACATATTGTGGTCAATGTAAGACTTTTTGGTTTATTCATAAGAAATTTATAGCCTAGGTAAGGCTTCTACACATAGATAATTTTGATTTTGTTAAAGGATGAAAATATTAGTTTCCAAAATATTTATTCTAAAGAAAATAAAAAAATAGGTGATGTATATGAACTAATATTCATGAAGATAATATCATAAATAATTATAATAATTATAATTCAATATAAGTTATTTAACCAATTTGAAATATGATTCAAGTATGATAGGTCCATGCCACAACACAGTGTAGGCCTGGAGTTGCTGAAATAGGGATGTGATAAAGGCCACCCCATAATTTTGATTATGGTCACTAGGAAATGAATATGAGACCATGTTGTGGTGGATTTTCAGTGGTAATTTTGGTCACCATAGAGAACTCAATATTTAGGTGTTCTAGGAAAAATTATTAAAAGTGAAGGATGATATGAATCCAATCATTTTAATGGGATTTATTGAAAAGAAGTTTACCTATGAGAAATGAAGACCTGGTTATGTCCTGTAATATTTTGTGGTTAAAATTATGATGTCTTTCATGAGATTTAATGGTTGGATATTGAAACAGAATAGACTATTCCATAGTCTATTTGGGGTGACCATTTAGAGAATCCCTTGACACAAGAATTAGGTATAGGTCTAATATGGGGATATCCACACTGAAATGCATATAATGGTGATTCATTCTTCATTTGGATGTTGAATAAATTCACATTTTTAAATTTCATAGAGAATAGGATGTCACAATTAAAATATCTAAAGAAAAAGGAAAATCCCAGTCTTATGGAAATTTGAATTGAGATACTTGACTCAAGTTGAATGAGTTTTAATGAGTATTCAAATCAAAAACTTTCACTAGTTAAAATCATAAATTTTTCATAAAATTCATGGAAATAATATTCATGAATAACTCTATGAATATATATTTTTAGGTGAAGAAAATGAATGATGTTTGAGGCCTTTGATAGTGTTTTTATTCTTGAAAAATTTATTCAGTAGTAAAAAAAGAATAATATAATATTAATGTTACTATGCATATCATGTAGGTATTGAGAAAGGAAAACTTGATACATCTTGAATTGCATATATTTGATTAATAATAAGAGGAAGAGGCTCACAATACAACTATCTAATGGAAGTCAATTGAGAAGTTAAAGAAATGAATCTGTTGTCACTTTCTATCCTTGGAATTGAGACTATAAAATATTGATTATCCAATGTGATAAAAAATCATATTGTCATTGAGTGAAACTAAAATTACAATATCCATTTAGTGTTGAAGATCATATCTTATATATTTAAGGCTTATTACTTAATTCAAAAAAGGGACCTAGAAAGCTTGTGGTACTAGTATATACAAAAATACCATCTAGTTGAGGGTACTAAGTGGTGTAAGATAACATAGGGATTTAGATAATATTATCCCAACCCTTGTGTACCACTTACTAATAAATTATAATCACATCAATTTAAATTTATAATAAAAAAATTTACATGAAAAAATCAAACATGACATGGTGTAGGTTTTTATATTTGAAAAACATTATAAAAACCGTATGGTTTTTTGTTATCTTCTATTTTTACATTGAATAAAAATGTGAGGGTTGAGTATTCATTAACAAGATCCATATATATTAACTGATATATAGGTTTAAGTATAAGTGGGTATAGTTTTGAGAAAATTTAAAACTTCATGAAATTGGGTAATAAATAATTCACCCCCCCCCCCAATGACCTCACATGATCCACTAGGCTCTTCAATTGTTATGAAATAATAAAAATAGAGGGCTCACCAAATAATTATGTTGGAAAGATAAATAGAATTAATCCAAAGTAATTAATATATGAGATTCATAAATAATATTGACATGGAAAATTAAAGGAATTAATAAGATATTATTTATGCATTAATGAAATTTTAATGATGGTAAAATAGAGGGTTAGATAGATTATTCTATAAATAGAGGAAAATATTTACACAATATACTATTTGAACTCTCTTTATTTTCCTTTTTAGTAGATGTGGGTCTTCGGATGATAGAGTATATATAATGTGGTGAGTGAATAGGAAATAATTTAAAGAGAAAAATATATATAATTTATTCCATATATTTTATTTAAATTTTTATAGTTTTTGTGATGTTTTAAGGCCTTGGAAAATATTAAATTAGATGTTCTCCCATTTAATTCACTGCAATGGATATTTAAAAAATTTGGTATGGATCATGCCAAAATGGAATAGGTGTAACAACACTTACCTAGATACCCATATAGAACCCAAATAAAATTGTCACAAGCCCAAAATAACTAAAAGGGATAGCCGATGCTCCACCAATATTACTTTAAATAAGGCCTCCTACTCCGGTAGAATATAGAGTCTAAATACATGAACCTATATCGATACCTCAACTAAAAATCATGAAATCCCATAGTTATAAAATGTACATTTCATACCTGAAATGTATCAGATAATTATTTATTTATAGTAGAGTGTTCATCTAGGGTGTGAGCATATATATACTCAGTAGGGAACCACTAATGTGCCTCAACTCAACTGTGAATAAATTGGTGTGTGAAGTAACATATCTACTAATTTACATAGATATAGTTAAATATTTTTACAAATAATATTTCATCAAACATGATGTTAAAAAAACACAAGTAGTATGGAAATTATTAAGATCTATAGAAAACTAACTCTCTATATTGTGAGGGTTCATACCTCTACTCACCAACTTCAGGTCTAACCCGATGTCGATAACATGATTGGGGAAATGGAAATCTTGTAGCATATTCCCACTATAAGTTAGTGTATAATAGATTCTAGGCATAATATTATCTTATAGGAATGTAAAAGTTTTTACTAATTTGGGGCACTACCGACTCATCTAGTGGAATAGGAAAAAATAGTATACCTAGTCATTGAATTACAATCCAACCCATGTATTATACCTTTCTAATAAATTTATATAAATGTAAAATTAAATATAAAATAACTATACATGTACATAAAAATGTGTTATACATTATAAAATTTTTATGTTTATCATTTTAAATCAACAACCATGATCAATATTAAAAAAGTTAGGCATGCTTCAATTTATTATACAAGCAATAACATCAAAAAAGAATGATTCCAACTACACATAAACATTTCATCAATATAAATAATTCAATAAGGATAATTTAGATGATCCAAAAAAGTGATAATAATAAAGAAAAACATGGAACACATTATTAAATAACATTTTACATATGTTGTTTTAGTAACAAGATAGACCAAGCATACGTTGGGGAGTGGGTACCTCATATGTTTCATTAGTCTCTTTCCAAAAAAGGCACTAAGTATGTTGGGGGGTATCAAGGTGTGCACTAGTAACAAACTAGTAAAAGGATTAAGTTTAGTATTTTTCATAAAAAATACACACTCATATAAACCCAAACAAGAATAAAGTGACCTACAAAAGTTAAAATAAAATGGTGTTTTAAAACCAAAGCCCCATTTAGAATAGTTTTTCTACCCCCCAAAATTATTCTAGAAAAAAATATTTAAAGATATGTATTTATAATGGGTGGAAATATTACACATGAAACCATTATTATATATATGAAGTCACTTTTAATTTCCCATAAAGATCAGTACTTTATTTAAAATGGATAAGTGGTCAATGTTATAAAATAAAGGTGGTTCCATAAAGACAAATCACAAGTTAAAGTATGGAAATCAATCAATAAAAATATTAAGACTTTATAAAAATAATATATTTTATTATTTGTAAACATTAAGTGTTGTTTTGGTAAAACCGTTGTTTAGGGAATCAAATATGCATAAAACTCACATTACTCCCTTTCACTTAACAAACAAAACTATCACCTTTCCACCAATGAAACTCTTAACTATATTTTAGTTTTTAATATTAAAATACAACTCATTCAAATTTGGGAGGAATGGAATGTTCACACTTGGTTAAATATGATAAAGTTTAAAAAGAATAATGTTCTCAATAAAGAACTACCCACCATTCAAGATTTAAGATTCAACAAAAGTCACTTAATATTTTTCTAAATAAACCAAAAAATCACCCATCTATATTTTGGTACCATATTAATATATTTAAAATAATTATAAAAATTAACTTCTATAAATAAAACAAGTAAATAGGTAAGGATATCTAAGAATATACTATAATTCATGGAATTTAGATATCTAAATCAAAAAAACATGTTCGATTGATTTACATAGACAAACTTGAAAGAACGTATGATTAACAAGTTAATCATGGGAAAAAATAAATTTTAAAGTTTTAAATTCCATATAAAACATGTGGAGGTGTGATGTAAAATCTCAATAAGAAAAATTTTGTTGAATTGAATGTTATCAAGTAATTAATTAACATAAAAAACTTTTCATAAAATTTGAAAAATGTTTTTAAATAAAACAGTGTATGGGGGAAAATAGTTATATGGATTTATATAAATTATCCATGGAAAATATTTAATTTTATATATCAAAGAATCTTGGATGAAAATAACATTCAAAGTTAGAAAAATATTGTTTAAGATTTATTATAGGTTTTGGAAAACAAGTTTTAGGAATGTCTCAGACACAGCCTATAAATTCACTTAAAGCATTGAGAACCCCTTACATTAATTATTAGAAAGATTTACCCATCCAACATTCCAAAAGGAATACTCCATTGGTCATTGAATATCCCATATCAATAATTAAATAGAAATCTGTAAATACAGAATCCAATATACACATATACCATAATTAAAGAACCACTAAGATCCAAGAAAACCTAGGAAGATAGAATCTAAAATCAATCTAAAACCCTTTACACTAAAATAACTAATTAACAACACTAAATCACAATCTAATTCAATCACGAACTCAAGAAAACCT
The DNA here is from genome assembly GCA_963277665.1 of Viscum album. NCBI lineage: Eukaryota > Viridiplantae > Streptophyta > Magnoliopsida > Santalales > Viscaceae > Viscum > Viscum album. The sequence continues at coordinate 1,051,915,555 of OY728131.1, read as the reverse complement.
TAAAAACATACCATAATTACCTCATAACAAAAAGGGTGATAAATGAATGGAAAAAACCCAAAAAGGCTTTTTTTACACAAGGGAAGAGGAGGTACTTTGATCAAAGTTGATTTCACCATGTCATTGTGAAATAAAAAAACAAATACCCAAACAAGATAGAAGGGAAAAAGGGAAGGGAGAGGAGATGACAGGGGAAGGATTTAACTTGAATCAGTGGGAGAATCCCACCCAAGACACTATTCTATCAATGATGAAAGAGGGAGGAATAAGACATGGAGATGTAATGAGAGGATTAATCAACTATACTAAAGTAATAAGGGACAAAATAAGAATAAAATGGAAATAAATGGGATTTAGAGAAATAATAAAATAATCCTTTTTAATGAAAATATTCTCTATATCTACTTAGTACCCAACTAGGGGCCACCAGGCGATCATTGGCACCATCAGGGCACCCACCATTCTTACAGGCTCATCAAGTATCTAGTACCTCCTACCGGGTAATCGATTCTACTTGTATTCATTGTACTATAGGTTTTAACACCTTGAATCAAACCCTAAGAAACAGCAAAAAACACCTACTATTTTATCTTTAAACATTAAAATTCAAGTTCAAATACTAAAATAACAACCAACCACTTAATCAAAACTAAAAATTTAAACAATTCTTTATTTTAATTACCTAATTGAACAGAATTACCTGAATTTACTGTAGAGACCCGTATCATGACGTACATGGACATTACATTACATTTGCGGAATACTTAGTACATAACAAAAAACACACACACAAGGATCGTAATAGTTTAGTGTCTTTGGAAACTCGGAACATAATCTTCTAATCCTGGTGAAAGATCTTCAATATCTCCCATAAAGATCTTCCATTTTTTTTTACCTAAAACCTTTCTTTACATTCTGGGGAAAAGAAAACATAAAAGGGTGAGCTCAAATGCTCAGTAAGGGTATACAAAAGAAATAAAAATCATATCATATCTTTTTGAAAATCATAACCTGCAAAAGAGATCATAATATCTTAACATGGGACAAATTATAGAAGTGAAAATGAGATCACCATAATCATAACATGAAACTTGAAACTTTGTGGCATGCACACATAATCATGGAAAATCATTTCTTGTTAGTCATGACTCATTGCCAAGACTATCTTAGTGGACAAAGTCCCTTTCTGAATCGAGTAACCCTCGTTTCAGTCCTGTTTCACTGAACCGGTATAACCTACCATTTCAGCCATGTCTATCTCATGAGATATAAAATCTTTACCCAATGCATTGGAGGGAGATATAGGTCCCACCCATCTTATAATGAATCCTTTCTTATGTGTGCCACATAATCATAAAACATACATCATCGCATAACTCATGTAACAAAAATGGGATTCTTGAAACATCATGACATCATAAATCAATTCATATAAGATAAAGGAATTCATAAAAATAATTCCATCACAACATGATCAAATCAATTTAATAATAGGGATAAAAACAGAACCCTTTATTATCTTAGATGGAAAATAATTTTGATAAAACACTTGAACTCCATTCTTGAGGAAAATATCCTTTCTTCTTCAAAAACATTTTTCCTTTCATAACATGTCATACAACTTTAAAATAAAAGATGTTGATTAAAAATAAACTTGAAAACTTGTAAAGGAAGCTTCTTGGAAATAATGTTTTAAAAATCCATTCATGCCGTATAAGTTAAAAAAAACATTCTTCGTACTTTTGTCGGAAAAGTCAAAAAGTACCTCGTACGAAAAACGACAAAAGATTCCTTTCATACATATTACTAAAAACTCACCGAAGGGTAAAAATGGATTTAAACAATTGTATGTGGATGGAAATAATATTACATATTGATGAAACATGGATGTGGATGATAAAATACACCCCAGTAAATACTTACGAATAAACAATCTCGGATAAAAATGAGATTGTGATATTTCCCTTACCTTAGGTCCGATTTGCTTCGTATGTGTCCGAACCTCCTGTATAATGATTTAAATAATGTCATTGACTTATTACAGAATCATATTCATTGTTATGATATCATATATGGTTCACTTATGACATTATATTACCCGTCCTTTTGTAAATTCCATTTTAAAGAAGCGTTTTGGGTAAAATCGTTTCATTTATCGTAGGTGTTTTGACTTGTTGTTCTTGACATTATTATTACTTATATCATGATTTACTTACTTCCAGAATATAAAATATGATTTATATATCATATATATTCAGTATATATATATATATATATAATAGATAGATAAATAAAATGAAAAACACCGTTCATGGAGACGGTAGTCCGTACGTACGCATGAACGCTGTTTTTCTTTCCTTATTGTCTTGAAATGGAAGTAAGTAGATGAAATACATATGTATATATAAATACATAAATCCAGTAGCTTTATAATGTCATATATTTCATTATTATTTCTTATATATACTTTATAATCATTCTTAAATGGTTAACATGGAGAATGAATCTCATCGCGTCGTGGAGACGGTAGTCCGTACGTACGCACGAGCGATGATATCATTTCTATAAATATTGAATTGAATTGGAGTGGATTATACAATATATCATAATCAATATGATGTTGTAATAACTATGTATAGTTATTCTTTACACCATTATACTCATCCATGTAAGGTGGTGGTGTAAAATAGATTACACCACGGCGTGGAGACGGTATTCCGTACGTACGCAAGCGCGGTGATTTCTTTTTCCGTAGGATGGATAGATGGTGAAATAGGGTTGTTTCATACTTATAATAACATATCAGTATATGAGTGATACTGATGTCATTACTTCATAATGAAACAACCTAAGAAGAAGAAGTGTAAGAAGAAATAAAGATGAAAGAATTGGTAACGGTAATTACCTCTTCTTTGAAGTGCCTCTTTGAGACCTCCTCTTAGGGCACTAGAATTGGTCTTTGAGGAAGACCAGAACCTCTAGGATGTTGCTAGGGAAGTGGAGAAGAGATTTTTTCAGGGTTTGGCCGAGCTTGAGTGCTCAAATTGGTGTGAGGAGGAGGGGGAGGAGGTGTCCTTTTATAGGGGAGGAGAGGGGCACCTTAGGAATATCTCAAAATATTATTTTATATTAAAGTCAAAATCGGTTTATAATGGTTCCAAAGGGTCTTATTTAGAAGCTAAAGTGGGTATGGGTCTAAATCCTATCAACCAATAGAATTTAGACAAGTTTAGGATATTATTTTAACCTTATCAATTAGATTTAACTCCAAGTTAAATAATTTAACTTTTACCGTGTCTTTTTGTTTTCTTTCACTATATGGTTAATACACTTACTATAACATGCCAAAAGAACCCCAAATTGTTTATTATTAATATATATATCCTTATATAAGTCATTTGGACGAACCTTAGATTTTTAGGAATACAATAACAATTAATAATATAATATTTTATTTAAAAACTATTTTGTGTCAATTTTGACACTATTTGATATATGATTTTTGTGAAAGTCATAACAGAATTAAATGTTCGAACCAAGTTGATTAAATCAACATTAATATATCATAGTAACCTAGAAAATTAGTGTAATTCATAAAAAATCTCAAATTACATTTATTTTGGTATTTATAACATCAATTATGTCAATATTTCATTAATAAGATAATTACTGCATCATCGTTGTGTCATAAATAAATTAACTTATTTTATGTCTAAAAATTACAAATAAAATACCATCATGTAGGAAATCTTTTTATCTTTCTAATGAATATTTATAATCTAAAATCCAACATATATAACCCTATGTAACAATTGTTTTTCTAAAAGATATATGCTTGTGTCATTTTTGTATTCATTTTAACTTAATTAAAATAAAGTGTCATTATCACTTACAAGTGGATCAATGGGGTCCCAAAATCGACACAAAGATGCCCATGGTCGACCATGTATCAACCAATAGGGTTAAGACACGTTTTAGGGTAATTTAATATTATTATAATATTATTTGTTTAACCCTTATTTACCGGATTTACCCTTAACCATGGTAAATAAAATATTTACCGCAGTAATTATTCAAAATGTCTAAAAATAAAAGTTACCTATTTACACAATTTGAACATCCTGATTCCAAATATGGAATCCATTTTTCTAAATTCAAAACACATAAGTGTCAGAAATTAATTTAAAATTAATTCCCGCTGTCAAAACAAAAAGCGTGTTTTTAAGAGATAATAACTATCAAAAGATTGACACTTGTTTATGTTCGGTTTAATTGTAAAATTGTGTCCAATGACCAACATTATATTAAGTGGTAAAAATATATTCTAAATATACTTTAAAACCATTCAATATTATAATTTAACCTCATAAGATATTACGATGAAAAAAGTTGTTTTTAATTAAAATATAGCGTGTTTTTACTATTCATTAAAATATGAAAGTTGTCGGAAAAATATCAAAACTTTATCTAATGTAAATTTTTACATCCTGATTCAAACGAAGAATATTATTTTGTCAAATTGAACATATAAACATGTCAAAAACTATATTTAAAGTGGGTGCGCCAACAAAAGGCGGTAAAACTGCATTTTTTGAAAAATACTTATTTTACCCAAAAAATTTATTTTGTTCTTATACCATGTTCTAGAAATGTGTAAGATGAAAAATTTAGTTAATACTATTCATAACGGCTAGTTCATGACAATATTATAATAATATAACATTGTTTATTAAAACCCGGTATTGCGTACAACACACGCTATCGAGGAAGGTCGTGATTGCGTGTAATGCAAGCCAAGTTAGGGTTGCGTGTTGTGAAAGAATCCTTCATTGTTTCGTATAACAGAATCCAACCATATTTCATTTATACATTTAATATATATATATATACTCAATGTTGCGTAGAATAACTATTATCAAAATTGTGTGTAACACAATCCAAGAATAGTGTTGCGTATACTGCAAGCTAATACGGTGTTGCGTATAGCGCAAGGTAATCTTGGTGTAGAATACAACACAAGACATTAATGAAATTAAAAGAATATTTTTCATAAAATCTCGGGGTGTTACATTCTACCCCCCCTTAAAATGAATTTTGCCCTCGAAATTCGTCGAGGTTATAAATGGTTTACTATTTGAAAGTTTCTTTGATAGAAACCCACATCGTAAAAAGGAATACCAAAACTTATCTTTAAAAACAAAAGTATGAAACGTAACGGTTACCCAAATAAACTAATCACTGGGTTTCCACATAGGTGAAAATATGGATATGGAAGAGAAATCTAACAATCATGTTCTGATGGAGAGTGGTAGAGAACATGGCTATGGAAAAGCTAGCAATCACAAAGCCATAAATTTGTGACGATCTAAGGTATCATCTGATTCATCAGATATAAGATCACTAGGACAACATTTTTGGTTTTCAATATCATTTCCCTAAAGTTGAAAAATTTGAATTAGAAGAAATACTTACTTGATTTTGGTATAATCTCACTGTTGTTCGTGAATTGAACAATTTACACTTCTTCCCTTAAGGAAATGAAGTTGAATTTGTTATTCGTGATGTGTGAGCAGATCATGTGATAGAATGACAGGTCATTCCATCTGTCTCAAACAAAAGGTTAGCAAAACTTATATACATAAGTCGATCTATAGTGAGATTAATCATATATGGTTCCTAAAATGGACTTATACTTCATATATCATACTGCTTAATATAATAAAACTAGTTTCTACTAAACAGGGACTTCCTGTAGGTCAGTGGTAGGCAATAAAGGCCAGTCGCACTTCGGTTGTGGGTTCGATTCCCACAGCCTTGTCCGAAGCGATGGGCTGTCGCACGTCCTGCAGGTTGTCCTTTTTCTAAAACTACATTACTATAATATCACATAAATAATATCAAAAGAAGTTCTATACTTAAACAATACTAAATTATGGTTAACATAATCCATTACAATCTTTAGTCTTATCTAAAACAATCCGGTCCAAGCTCATAGTAAAAAGAAAATGATTACTTGAAATGTCGTCAACCAAGCATGTGAATACCATCATTTATCCCCCATATATCTTGTTGGTCACATTCCAAACATTCAAAGTCCTTAATCATGTATTCTCTTGAATACCCATTGAACCTTGGTGAAAACATGAATGAAGTTAAACGTTAACACTTTCCACATACCAAAATCCTCAAAATTATTTATAATCAAACCATGATATCACTTAGTCCTTATATCAATCATGAGCTCATGAATATAATCAAACATATCATTATCTTCTTATCCTTTAATTATGCACTTATAATCTACTTTCCAAAATAACATTTCATGGTTACTGGTACCATTCATCATACACTTTCAAAACTTAAGAAAAGACAACAGTGTAACAATCCTTAGATGTCTCTTTATTCCATAGTACCATGAGATTACTTATACAACATTACACATGATAAACATGTAATCATTCCACTACATTCTTAAACCATTAACCGAGCTTCAACAATTCTTTCATCTCACATATCATTTGTAGTCTCTTCATCATCATCCACATAAATACTACCCATACGGCCATACTGATTCTCTTCATGAGTCTTTCCCTTAGGACATTGGTTTGCATAATGCCCATACATTCCACATTTAAAACACTTAACCATTTTTGATGTCGTAGCAATACCATTATCCTCATCCATGGTGTTAACTGAACCTTTTCCTTTGCACTTACTTGCTTTGTGTCCTTCTTTTCCACACCCAAAGCATCTTCCAGTTCCTTTGAAACATTCTCCTTGATGCCTCTTCCCACATGATTTACATAGGGGGAATTGAACTTTCTTTCCTCTATGATCATCATGAAACTCCATCTTTCTCTTATTAGCCGAGTCAGGAAACTTACCAAATTTTACTTTATTGGTCATATTATGAGATTGCTGATTCGGCATAATAATGATCTTTGGACTTCCAAATCCCATTTCATTTGGTTGCTCATGAATAATATCATTCCATTGTCCATCATATCCTCCATTATCGTGAATCATCTTGTTTCCAGCCATTTTCTAAAACCCAAAATGAATAGTGTGAGAGGAAAAAATCATGCTAGGGAAAACAACATAATAAAGGGGGAGTACCTTCAATATCTAACATCTTAGGTTTAATTCTATGATCGTTAGCGTAGTTCTATTACTATAACTTATACGTCTACTTAACCTTAGGGACATCCCTAGACATACCTTAGAAATATCTCTAGGGATCTCACTAACGTTTTCGCATCCTAGTTTCCAAAGGTTGACTAAACCTTTCCTCTGATACCAACTGTAGAGACCCGTATCATGATGTACATGGACATTACATTACATTTGCGGAATACTTAGTACATAACAAAAAACACACACACAAGGATCGTAATAGTTTAGTGTCTTTGGAAACTCGGAACATAATCTTCTAATCCTGGTGAAAGATCTTCAATATCTCCCATAAAGATCTTACATTTCTTTTTACCTAAAACCTTTCTTTATATCCTGGGGAAAAGAAAACATAAAAGGGTGAGCTCAAATTCTCAGTAAGGGTATACAAAAGAAATAAAAATCATATCATATCTTTTTGAAAATCATAACCTGCAAAAGAGATCATAATATCTTAACATGGGACAAATCATAGAAGTGAAAATGAGATCACCATAATCATAACATGAAACTTGAAACTTTGTGGCATGCACACATAATCATGGAAAATCATTTCTTGTTAGTCATGACTCATTTCCAAGACTATCTTAGTGGACAAAGTCCCTTTCTGAATCGAGTAACCCTCGTTTCAGTCCTGTTTCACTGAACCGGTATAACCTACCATTTCAGCCATGTCTATCTCATGAGATATAAAATCTTTACCCAATGAATTGGAGGGAGATATAGGTCCCACCCATCTTATAATGAATCCTTTCTTATGTGTGCCACATAATCATAAAACATACATCATCGCATAACTCATGTAACAAAAATGGGATTCTTGAAACATCATGACATCATAAATCAATTCATATAAGATAAAGGAATTCATAAAAATAATTCCATCACAACATGATCAAATCAATTTAATAATAGGGATAAAAACAGAACCCTTTATTATCTTAGATGGAAAATAATTTTGATAAAACACTTGAACTCCATTCTTGAGGAAAATATCCTTTCTTCTTCAAAAACATTTTTCCTTTCATAACATGTCATACAACTTTAAAATAAAAGATGTTGATTAAAAATAAACTTGAAAACTTGTAAAGGAAGCTTCTTGGAAATAATGTTTTAAAAATCCATTCATGCCGTATAAGTTAAAAAAAACATTCTTCGTACTTTTGTCGGAAAAGTCAAAAAGTACCTCGTACGAAAAACGACAAAAGATTCCTTTCATACATATTACTAAAAACTCACCGAAGGGTAAAAATGGATTTAAACAATTGTAGGTGGATGGAAATAATATTACATATTGATGAAACATGGATGTGGATGATAAAATACACCCCAGTAAATACTTACGAATAAACAATCTCGGATAAAAATGAGATTGTGATATTTCCCTTACCTTAGGTCCGATTTGCTTCGTATGTGTCCGAACCTCCTGTATAATGATTTAAATAATGTCATTGACTTATTACAGAATCATATTCATTGTTATGATATCATATATGGTTCACTTATGACATTATATTACCCGTCCTTTTGTAAATTCCATTTTAAAGAAGCGTTTTGGGTAAAATCGTTTCATTTATCGTAGGTGTTTTGACTTGTTGTTCTTGACATTATTATTACTTATATCATGATTTACTTACTTCCAGAATATAAAATATGATTTATATATCATATATATTCAGTATATATATATATATAATAGATAGATAAATAAAATGAAAAACACCGTTCATGGAGACGGTAGTCCGTACGTACGCATGAACGCTGTTTTTCTTTCCTTATTATCTTGAAATGGAAGTAAGTAGATGACATACATATGTATATATAAATACATAAATCCAGTTGCTTTATAATGTCATATATTTCATTATTATTTCTTATATATACTTTATAATCATTCTTAAATGGTTAACATGGAGAATGAATCTCATCGCGTCGTGGAGACGGTAGTCCGTACGTACGCACGAGCGATGATATCATTTCTATAAATATTGAATTGAATTGGAGTGGATTATACAATATATCAGAATCAATATTATGTTGTAATAACTATGTATAGTTATTCTTTACACCATTATACTCATCCATGTAAGTTGGTGGTAGAAAATAGATTACACCACGGCGTGGAGACGGTATTCCGTACGTACGCACGCGCGGTGATTTCTTTTTCCGTAGGATGGATAGATGGTGAAATAGGGTTGTTTCATACTTATAATAACATATCAGTATATGAGTGATACTGATGTCATTACTTCATAATGAAACAACCTAAGAAGAAGAAGTGTAAGAAGAAATAAAGATGAAAGAATTGGTAACGGTAATTACCTCTTCTTTGAAGTGCCTCTTTGAGACCTCCTCTTAGGGCACTAGAATTGGTCTTTGAGGAAGACCAGAACCTCTAGGATGTTGCTAGGGAAGTGGAGAAGAGATTTTGGCAGGGTTTGGCCGAGCTTGAGTGCTCAAATTGGTGTGAGGAGGAGGGGGAGGAGGTGTCCTTTTATAGGGGAGGAGAGGGGCACCTTAGGAATATCTCAAAATATTATTTTATATTAAAGTCAAAATCGGTTTATAATGGTTCTAAAGGGTCTTATTTCGAAGCTAAAGTGGGGATGGGTCGAAATCATATCAACCAATAGAATTTAGACAAGTTTAGGATATTATTTTAACCTTATCAATTATATTTAACTCCAAGTTAAATAATTTAACTTTTACCGTGTCTTTTTGTTTTCTTTCACTATATGGTTAATACACTTACTATAACATGCCAAACGAACCCCAAATTGTTTATTATTAATATATATATCCTTATCTAAGTCATTTGGCCGAACCTTAGATTTTTAGGAATACAATAACAATTAATAATATAATATTTGATTTAAAAACTATTTTTTGTCAATTTTGACACTATTTGATATATGATTTTTGTGAAATTCATAACAGAATTAAATGTTCAAACCAAGTTGATTAAATCAACATTAATATATCATAGTAACCTAGAAAATTAGTGGAATTCATAAAAAATCTCAAATTACATTTATTTTGGTGTTTATAACATCAATTATGTCAATATTTCATTAATAAGATAATTACTGCATCATCGTTGTGTCATAAATAAATTAACTTATTTTATGTCTAAAAATTACAAATAAAATACCATCATGTAGGAAATCTTTTTAGCTTTCTAATGAATATTTATAATCTAAAATCAAACATATATAACCCTATGTAACAATTGTTTTTCTAAAAGATATATGCTTGTGTCATTTTTGTATTCATTTTAACTTAATTAAAATAAAGTGTCATTATCACTTACAAGTGGATCAATGGGGTCCCAAAATCGACCCAAAGATGTCCATGGTCGACCATGTATCAACCAATAGGGTTAAGACACGTTTTAGGGTAATTTAATATTATTATAATATTATTTTTTTAACCCTTATTTACCGGATTTACCCTTAACCATGGTAAATAAAATATTTACCGCAGTAATTATTCAAAATGTCTAAAAATAAAAGTTACCTATTTACACAATTTGAACATCCTGATTCCAAATATGGAATACATTTTTCTAAATTCAAAACACAGAAGTGGAAGAAATTAATTTAAAATTAATTCCCGTTGTCAAAACAAAAAGCGTGTTTTTAAGAGATAATAACTATCAAAAGATTGACACTTGTTTATGTTCGGTTTAATTGTAAAATTGTGTCCAATGACCAACATTATATTAAGTGGTAAAAATATATTCTAAATATACTTTAAAACCATTCAATATTATAATTTAACCACATAAGATATTACGATGAAAAAAGTTGTTTTTAATTAAAATATAGCGTGTTTTTACTATTCATTAAAATATGAAAGTTGTCGGAAAAATATCAAAACTTTATCTAATGTAAATTTTTACATCCTGATTAAAAAGAAGAATATTATTTTGTCAAATTTAACATATAAACATGTCAAAAACTATATTTAAAGTGGGTGCGCCAACAAAAGGCGGTAAAACTGCATTTTTTGAAAAATACTTATTTTACCCGAAAAATTTATTTTGTTCTTATACCATGTTCTAGAAATGTGTAAGATGAAAAATTTAGTTAATACTATTCATAACGGCTAGTTCATGACAATATTATAATAATATAACATTGTTTATTAAAACCCGGTATTGCGTACAACACACGCTATCGAGGAAGGTCGCGATTGCGTGTAATGCAAGCCAAGTTAGGGTTGCGTGTTGTGAAAGAATCCTTCATTGTTTCGTATAACAGAATCCAACCATATTTCATTTATACATTTAATATATATATATACTCAATGTTGCGTAGAATAACTATTATCAAAATTGTGTGTAACACGATCCAAGAATAGTGTTGCGTATACTGCAAGCTAATACGGTGTTGCGTATAGCGCAAGGTAATCTTGGTGTAGAATACAACACAAGACATTAATGAAATTAAAAGAATATTTTTCATAAAATCTCGGGGTGTTACATTTACCATTTAATTAAATCTACTTGGGCATGGGTCTTTACAAACTACCCATTATAAAAAATTTCAACCCCAAAAATCTAATATGATTATTCATTCAAAAACTCCCTGCCCTAAATAACCACCAAATCATATAAATACCTATAATACATATTCAAAATCTTACACCACACTTCTGACGTGAAACTATCGAATTCAAATTAAATCACTAAAAGCCACAAAATTATAATATCCACAAAGCTAACTAACCATGGCCACACAAATACACATTCCAATTCATTACCATAGCTCCAATGTGTGATTAAACCCTAAAAACCCAAGAAATCCTAATACCTAAAAGTCATACTAACTCTTAGGTACCAATACACATACTAATAATTTACTTGAGTTATGATACAAAATATCCAAAATAAACCTAAACCACTATATATATAAAAATTATAATATCAAAAGATATATTAAACTTTATAAAATACTCAAAACCTAATGACTAAACTGTCCTCATTTCTAGGGAATTTTCCACTAAAAGGGTTATTCAGGATTCACTTATTATTTTTCTACCACTGGATCTAGATTTCTTAAATCATTCATTTTTTAAAATTGAATTTAGATGAAAAATAGATTCTACTCCAAGACCAAACAGTATATTTATTTTAAATACATTTAATTGTTATGTCCCATAATATAGATTGAAATATACAAGAGGGGTGAGTTTTCTATCTAAAATCAATCAGATTAATTTATAAAATAATGTATAATTCAATGGATAATAATAATAAATTCAAGTATAAAAAAATGGTGTGGTTAAAGTGTGAAGAGTATATGAAGAATAATACTGAATAGGAGATCACAAGTATTTTATAGTAGTTAGTATTCAAATGATCATATGTCTATTCTTCACACTCTCAACCCAAGTACATGGAAATCCACTATGAATTTTATAAATTTTTAAGAAGAGTGAAAACTATTACAATATTCCTTTTTAATACCTAGAGGCATAAACCTAACACAACATTTTAGGGTTATAGACATAACCTAGCCTTTCATTGGATAAAACATAGCCTATATTTTCTAAGAGTAGTCCTAACCAAAACTCTTTCCTCTTTAATTAGAGAAACAAAAAACCTTTCCTTTTATGGGATCCAGAAAAACCTCTGACTATTATTTTTTATTAGGTTGGCATAACTAAGACACGTACATTTTTATGGAGGTATAACCAATGTTTGAGTAAAATTTAAAGTGAAAAAATTATAGTACAATGAAAAGAAAAAATAGTTAAAAAAAATTAAAATATGTAGAAGAAATTATTGGTGTATAATAGAGATATTATTCCCTTCAAAGTAAACATAAAAATGTATCTTTGACCAATCCTGCAAAATAGTATGTAAACAGTGCACCTTCACAACTTTGTATCACTTTTGGAACTTAGATATGAGTTTTATGTATCATGCACTCCCTATAAATCTAGATTTATTTTTATATATAATAGATCAATGGATTCTTTGGTACAAACTCCAATATTTACTTCTTAATGATCAATGATTAATTCACATGATAACAATATATAATGAAATAGTTTCAATAATCATTAATAAACAAATAATATCATTTTCATAATTCCTATAAAGTCTCATCGTTTATTAGTCACGAAATTATGATAATAATTCTATAGTTCTCCCTAAAAATCATCATTTAAATCATAATTAAATTCCTCTAAAAGAATCGATATTAAATACTTTGAATAATCCTTATAAATATCACCATGTGATATAGTGCCTTAAAAAAATATCATAAGTTGAATTTGAATATAAGTATCATTTATGACTTTATCAGTTGTAGATTGTGATAAATAATTCACCAAGATATAGTTATAATTACATAAATACAACCCATTTATTTTTACACATAATCAAGTATAATTCATTTCATAACACACAATAGCTTATGATCCATACGTGGGCTACTTGATTCATAAACAAGATCAACTTCACAGTATTCTATTTTGATGCAAGATCATCCTTCACCTTATGCAGCACACTAATAATATATAATATTATAAGCCTACACAAGATATTTTCCATAAATAAATTTTATAACATCTAAAATGCATTCATTGTAATGTGTAAGAGTTATCTCCTTTGATAATCTTTCAATGTGTAAGACTCATTGTCTTAGATTCTACAAACACTTTATCAAAAATGTCAATACATATGAGTAAATATTTTCTAAATATTTAAAGTTAAAATTGAATATGTAAGTGTTCTAATAGTTTTCTAAAAATTCAAGTATCATTACATGTATATATACTTCCCAACTTCACTATAAAATTAAAAGTTGTTTCCTTTTATAATATTCCAACTCATCTAGTATACATGAAGGTACTTTTTAATACTTAAATGAATTATAATTTTCCATAATATTGAGTTATATTTACTCCTGATATAATAAAAAAATATTATATACTTATCCAAATTCCACCATCTCATGTAAGGGCCATCTCGTTTTCTAAATATCCAACACATAATAGTCTTCCATACTTTAATACTTTTCCAAGTATCTAGACTTCCTATACATGATGGTCCTATCAAACTTTTTCAAATTCAATCCTTATGACATAAGAGTCCTCCCAAACATAATATTCATGTAATTAATATAATTTATTTCAATATGAAATATGAGAAACTAGAATGAACAATACTGAATAATAGTAAATAATAATAATAATGAATAATATTAATAAATTAATAATATAAAAAATATTAAACAAAATAAACAAAATATGAGAGAGTCGTGAAATTATCAAAACATAATAAATAAATTTGTAAGAATACAGTGAGATAGAATTTAATAAACCAACTCATTTTATAATTTAATATTTAGAAAAAAAACCTTGCCAAATTTCCTTTCCAAAGAGTAACATTTTCTCAGAATTTCTTAATTCCTCCAAAGAATATAATTTTAAAACTTTGATTTAGGAAAATATTTTTCAATTTTTCTAACCAAAATATATTCATTTCATACCAATAACCACTTTTCAAAAACCCCTTTTCATTTAAAACATAAAGTTATAAAACAATTTTCCTTTATTTGAAAACAAAAAAAAAGTCCCATATAACTGCCCAATAATTATAACACACATTTTATATAACATGAAATAGAATATTTGAACAAATAAATATAGTTTATACAATATATTTCCAGAAAGACAACATATATCATGTTCAATAATTAAAACATTAGTCCAAAGACATGTAACATGTTCAATTAGAAATCATAAAATTATTCTACCAATTAATCATTAGTATCTAAGATGTAACATGTTCATAAGTAAGTTAATATACATAATACAATCATTTTACTCAAAAATTAAAATTTTATTTCAATTAAATAATACATTTATAAAAAGATAGTATAATATTAATTTTAATGAGGCATATATGTGAGTGAATTTAATTAATTAAATAACACATGATAAGTTATTCAATAAAATTTTGACTGCCTTATTAGATGTTAATTAGATATTTAATTAAATTCATATATAATGATATTGATATAAATTAAAATCATGTGTCATAGTGTGCCACTAGACCATATGATGCATGAACTGATGTAAAGATTGTCTCATGAGTGTTCCCTATAACCTCCATCTAAAATTTTACTAATTACACTTTAGGATACCCAAATTAATATCTCACACATACCTATAATTTCTATACTAAACACCTATAAATACCCTGATAACATAGGATTCATCCATGGCTATGTTGGTTAAACATGAACATAATTTAAACCCTAAGTACCAACATCCTATCTCTTGTCTATAAAAATAAAATCCTAGATCTTAGATAACCTTAAAAAATTACTATAATACTATTTTTTAATGTCTCTAACACATATACCTATATTATAACACCCTTATATTTTAGTATTAATTTCACTTTAAATAAATACTATGTTGAATAAATTTTTTCATACATAATTATGAACTAAAAAACTATAATACATTTTATTATGATACAAATATTATAATTAAAGATAAATACATTATGATAATTCAATATGAAACAAAATTAAGAAAATTAAGAGTGTAATTAAACCACATGCAAATAAAAACACCATGGACATGGAATATTTATCATCATGGTTTTAAATGAAGATCAAAACCTAAATTTCAACAATAGAGGTAAAGAAGAGAATTACAAATAGTAAATACATGTTGAGAGATAAGTAAATAAATAGTATTAATGATTTTAAGAATATATGTAAGACTATATATAGGAGTAAAATCTAATCATTATAAAAGGGGGGATTATCCATAATAAATAAAAAAGAAGGCCTTCGGGCCATTCAGGAATCAGGAATAAAAATGGTCAATGAAAATATGGTTTTTGGAAATATGGTAGTTAGATATATGGTCATTGGATATATGGTCATTGGGTATGCATGTATCTAAGAGGTATATAGATTTATTTTATATTTATTAACAAATTGAAAATAATATTATTCTGGAATGAAACCAAAAGTTAATATTTAATTAAAATATTTTATTATTAAAACATTTTCTATACATTTACATATTATTATTATTAAAGAATGATTTGATGTGTTTTTTAAAATTAAAAAGAAATATTTTAAAACTAATTAATTAAAAAATGGTTAGAATATAAATAAAAGGAAGTGGTTAAAATTATTTAATAAAATGATATTTTTTAAATAATTATTTTTTCAGGTATTGTGTATTTTTATCTTGATAAATTAAACTGATAACCATTGAATAATGATATTAATGAAATATATTGATAAAATATATATAAATTAATTAATATTCATTTAAATATTTTTACTTGTAAAGGAATAATAATAAATTTTTTGTATGCTTAAAAATGAATTTTTATGAAAATTGTTTTTACACATTATGTTGTTTTATATTAAAATTGTTTTTATCAAATTTATAAATTGAATAAAATAAAAAGGAATTAATATTTTTAATCAAATATTCAAACTAGGTAGTTTTGGAAATTTCATATTTAGGCACAAAAATAAGTTACTGAGATAAAAGTTAGTTACAACGGTAAGGGTAAAAATATTATTTTCAAATAATTGTTTTTTTAAGTAATGTGTATTTTTATATAAATAAATTAAATTAATACCATTTAAATAATGACTCTAATTTAATTTTTGAATATATAAACAAATATATTAACACTAATTTAATTATTAATTTATAGAAAATAAGAATAAGAATACTTAATGATTAAAAAGTTATCTTTTTATAAAAAAATTGTCTATATGTCTTATGTCTTAATTTAAAAGTTAATTTTATCTTATATAGGAATTGATTTAGATTAAATATTTTCCAAATTTTTAATAATAATTTTTAAATTAGGTAAGTGGGTCCATCTTATATCTTTAGTAAAAAATAATTACCATGGTAAATAATTGAACAATTTAAATAGGGGTAAAAGGAGGTAATTTATCATGGATCAAATTTATTTTTTTAACATGAAACATATAAATTAAATAATATATTTTTTAGGTGTGGGAGTTAATAATATAATTCCCACCAATATTTCCTCACTCGACTCACCTAACTACCATGTGATTTCATCTTTACCCCTCACCTAACTTAAGTTTCCAAAGAAATTTCCTTTATTTTTACCTATAAAATAGCTATCATATACCACTTATAAACCACTCTATTAATTCAAAAATATCTCTGATACCTACCCATTTTTCATATCTTTATTACTTATATTATGTTGGTAAGATTTTAAATCCAAGAAGGATGCCTAAATCCTTCATTCTAAAGGGGTCCATATCAAGTAGTGAATTCATCAAGTATATAAGTTATTCCCTTAATATTTAAATTACATGATCATATACACCCTTTATAAACCTCATATTAAACTATAATTATGTTATATTTAAATCATTATTCTTCTAATAAAATGATTATACTGTTATATATCTCTAAATTCTCACTCATTTAAGTGTATAACATGTTCATGTTTGGGTAGGTTCAACCACCTACATGAATGATGTTATACCAATATAATCATTTTTTCACTATGAATAATTATCAAGATAGTAAAAATGGTAATATATAATATTAATTATCAATATAGGTCATTAATATGGTTCTATTTTAATTATAAAAAAATTAATGATCTATATAAAGTAACTCAATGTTATCACCAAATTAATCGAAACAGGTTCATCATGAAATCTATTTTCACAAACCGTGCCCGTAATTTTAATCAAATTATCATGGGACTACATAAATCATTGAAAAAATTATTTCAATACCTTTTATAATCTTTTAATAATGAACTTTGTATCAAATAATGGGATCTGATATCATCGTTATGAAACTTGTATGAAATAATCAAAATTACTAACATCTGATGATGAAAATTAACATTTACTAACTAATATATATGTAATGAATGATTATAAATTGAGAATATAAAAGGTACTATGTATGAATAATATTTATAAATAAATTATTAATAATTTTTATTTGTATTACATATGTTCTTAAATCACCTTCATGAAAGTTGGGAGTAAAATGTAAGGGTTTTATTTCTAATCTCATTTTGAATTCAAGATTTTATAAATAAGTTTACATCAAGGGAAATTTTATAATATTTCTCTCTAAAAAAACATATATTTTTATATCCTATGGCTTTTCATAATTTTTAAAATTCCTATTACAATTTCACCTCCCATCTGGTTCAAATTTTACCCAAAGTATTACATCTAAGAGAAATAGGCCTTACCTCTTCTTTTCAGTTAAGAATCTTTCTATTCCATGTACATATTATTTATTTTATTTTATAAACATAATTATATATAATTATATAATTTATGAAGGAATTTTTCAATGTAATTGACCTTATTTATAAAATTAATATTCTTTTAATGTTTTTGGTATGATCATTTTTCACCAACTTTGACCTTCTTTACAAAATGTTAAAGGAATATTCATTGTAAACATTTTCTATACTAAGGAATTTTTTAAAAATCATTGTTATTTTTAATTAATAAAATTCCTCCATAAGTATTAATGTTTTTCTAAATTAATTTCTATTCCATTTTTTTATAGAATATTTTCTCAAAATGTATCAAAAACATAAAGGTTATTTATTTCTCTTTCTCTAAGTAAATTTTAATGCTTTTATAAAATTGTTTTTCATCTCTGTTGGTATCCTTTAATGTTTCCTATGATTCACTGGGAATATAATATCACCATGAACAATTTTTCTATGGATTTTTTCATGAAACATATTTCTTTTTCATAGGTTAATTAATAAATAAAGGAATTTTGAATGTTTTCATGTTCTTATGGAACACATATGTATGGTTTATCATTATGTGATAGGTGGGCACTATATATCCCTATAATGAATTATTTAAATACTTATATCTCATGATATAGGGATGGGATAATGTTGGTTAGACCAAATCCAACATGTTAAGTGATGTGGATTCTTATTCCAAGTCCACTATGTTACGGTAACATGGTTAGCCTAGCCCATTATGATGTGAATGTCTTGGTGGTTAGCCATGACATATGTTATTATTTATATTCTTATGTTTGTGCCACATTATTATGTTATGAAATGTGACTATTTTATTTTTTCATGTATCTTGATTATTGATTCATATTTCCACTCTCTTATGACACATGTCTTATGTTATGCTAAAAAACTTATTTCATGAATCAATTTTTAAGATCTATGTTTTCTTAGGTATGATTATCATATTTTATGACCATGTACCATGATTATGTTCTCATACCCACATGATTATCATATTCTCACATATGATCTTTGATTAATGTATCTTATATTTACCCTTACTAATAATATGAGTACATCATCTCTTATGTTTCCATTCCCAATGTTCTGAAGAAGTAATTTATGTATGATTTATCAAAGAGGATATCATGTGAGAAGACTATTTCTGGGAGATAATGAAAATGATGTAAAATAAGTTGTTTATGCATCTAATCTCAAAAGAGAATAAACCTATATGATATGGGATTTTGCATTTATTTATGAGATACAATGCTTAAATTATGGAAATGATTTAAAATATATATGTTTTAATTAGGATGTCTCCCTTGGTATCAAAGCCAGTGTGTAAAGTATTTTTTTATCAATGGATCCATAAGTGTAGGTCTTGGTCACCCTAATTAGTATCAACTTGAGGTTTAGTTATTTTGGGGGATTAGAACTATAAAATAATAATTAAAAAACCAAAATATAACCCTAAATATAATAAAGCATCATAAAATTTTGATAAATTATAGATTGTGTGGTTTCCTTGTAATGAAATCCCTATCTAGATTCAAATAAGTAGATATGGGTATATCTTAGATGTACCTAGGGGTAGTAACACTAAAAAACTTGGGTTGGGTGTTAACTTTATCTTCATTAAATACACAAAAAATGGTACTAACTACACATCAAGTTTTATACTCCTTGGGGATATGATTTGGTTAATTTTCATGATCTTTATAAACCATTATGAATAATAATATGATAGAACCTAAAACAACTTGTGATAAACTAAAAATTATGTATGATGAACCTAAAATTCCATATGTTAAAATGTTGTTTTTATAATTTATGACATATTAGGATTGATTTTTTTTATTAGATGATTTCTTACTCTGATTATTATTTTTTATTGATCATGTTAGCCATTTTTTGTTTTTGTATGGGATGAAAGAGGAAATAATGGTTTTTTAATTGTTATAAGTATGCTCAATATTGAAAACATCTCATTTGGTCCAAGAAATATATATTCATTCATATCTTGAAAAGTATTTAGGACTATTAATTAGTATTCCCAATAACTATATATTTAGTTAATGGTGAAAAATTTTAGGGTAATGATAATTTTATCCCAAATATAAAACTATTCTTTGATAGAAGTCTGTAGAAATGGGTTTCCTATAAATCTTATTATTCTAACTTTGATCGAATTTTATGTGACTTTGGGCATAGATTGGCTCACTCTACATAAAACCCATATCAATTTCTAGGATAGGTAAATCATATTCCATATCCCAAACTAACCCATGATCATATAGTAGTGAAATGTTTTCCATGGACTCCCTATAAGAAATATTTCTTTTATACTGGTCATAATACCTAATCATAAGGGGTGTTTAGCTCAAATGAATGGGAAAAACTAATTTTTTTGTGATATGCCTACAATGATGGAAAATTGAGTTTCCTACACTTTCTTAAGATAGTGAGGTTGATATATCATTATAAATTATTTCTTGATTCTTGTATATCTTATAGACACCCTTAACTATTTTCATTAGTGAGTTATAATTAAAATTATGAGGACACAATATATTTAAGGGGTGAGAAAGTAACAACATGAGTTTTTTTTATTAATTTCCCTTTAAATAATTATTATTTTGAATATCTTATTTCACATAGAACACTAAAATGAAAAAAAAAATTGTGATAAATTTATTATGATAAAAATATTACTATGAAAGATAAATACATAATAAGAATGCAATATAAAAAAACATTAAGAAAATTACAATTATAATAAGGCCACACATAAACAAAAAAAACTATAAACATGAAATATTTATCGTTGTAGTTTATCATGAAGATCATAAACCCGGTTGAAATAATAGAAATAAGGTAGAGAATTAGAAATGTTATAGATAGTTTGACGGATAAGTAAATGAATAGGATGATTTTTTTCAAATAATATATGTATTATTATATATATAATGAAGTCTGACAGTTATAAATACATTCATTATAAATATGGATATTAGAAATATGGTTATTGGAAATATGTTCATTGGATATATGGTAATTTGGTATATATGTATCCAATAATTATATTAAATTTGTAAAAACATTATTAAAAATTGAAAATAATATAATTCAGTAATGAAACAAAAAGATAATATTTAATTTAAATATTTTATTAAAAATATTTTTTATACATTATGTCTTATTATTATTATTATTATTATCATTATATAATTATTTGTTGTATTTATAAATTTTTTATAAAATACCAATGTATTGATAAAATTAAATATTTATAATATGGATAAAATGATGTGGTTAATTATATAATGATATGATATTTTTCAAAGAACTTTTTTTAAAGTATTGTATATTTTTATCTTAATAAATTAAATTTATCACTATTTAATAAAGATATTAATGAAATATATTGATAATATATATACAAATAAATTAATATTCATCTAAATATTTTTTACTTGGAAATGAATAAGAATAAATTCTTGGTGTACTTAAAAAAATCCATTTTTCTAAAAAAGCGATGTGTCATGTGTTTTCATTTTAAATTTAATTGTTATTACTTTTAAAAATTGATTAAAATAAAATTGATTTTATATTTTTAATCAGTTCATTCATATTAGGTGACATGTCAAATTTCATTTTTTGGAACAAAAATAAGTTATCAAAGTAAAATTTATTTACCATGGTAAGGGTAAATGGGTTATTTTTAGAGAATTGTTTTTTAAGTGTTATGTATTTTTATCTAAATATATTAAATTAATAAATTATAAATAAGGAATATCATGTAATTTTTATATAAATATATATATATCAACACTCATTTATTTATTAATTTATGGGAAATAATAATAAGACTATTTAATGTTCAAAAGTCATTTTCTAACAAGAACAAATTTTCTATATATCTTATGTTTTAATTTAAAAGTTACTTTTCTCATATATATAAATATAATTATATTAAATAGATTCTATATTTGTAATCATTATGTTAATATTCAGTAATAGAGATGATCTTATATTTTTAGTAAAAATATAATTACCATGGTAAATAATTAAACAATTTTAAATGGGGTAAACAGAGGTAATATAAAATGGATTGAATTTTGTCTTATTAAATTGACATATAAACATTCTATAAGTCCTTTTTAAATTGTGGGATTCAATCCTATAATTCCAACCAATATTTCCTCACCAAAATCTCATGTGATTTTGTATTTACCCTTCACCTAACTTAAGTTTCCAAAGAAATGTTCTTTATTTTCACCTATAAAAGGATCTCTCCTATACCCCTTCTAAACCACTATATTATTTCAAAAATATATTTAATACCTTCCCATTTTTCATATCTTAGATTCTTATAATATTTTGGGAAGATTATGGTTCCAAGAATGAATCCTAAATCCTTCATTCCAAAGGAATCCATGTCAAGAAGGTGAAAATTTTTCGAGTAACTAAGTTCTTCTCTTATCTTTTCAATTACCTTATCATTTAAACTATTTTTAAACCTCATAATTTACTATAATTATATTATATTTACATAATTATTCTCTATATAAAATGATACTTATATTATATAACTCTAAACTCTTACTTTTTCACTCGTATAGAATTTTCTTTTTTGGGTCAGTTCAACCACCTACATGAATGATGATATATCAATATCACCATTTTTTAACGTTGAATAAGTATCAATAAATTAAAACTAAAAATATATGATTTTAAGAAACAATATATGACATGAATATGGTTATATAAATTTCACAACTTGACCCTTAGTTTTTAATTATTTTGTTTATTTATTTTATTTATTTATTTTTCTTGTTGTTTGGGTATTTTATTTTGGAAACAAATTAAAATTTTAAGGGTTTTTTCATATCACGTGATTTAGATAAACAATTGTCCAAACCATGTGATAATTGTGAATATATGTTCTACAATTTGGAACATCCATTTTTTACAATTGGAGTATGGATTTTCCAACTATATATCCAAACCATACGAATGTACAGGTGTTTATAGTATGAGGCACATGATTGGTGCATGATTTAGAAAAACCATGTAGAAACCATGTGTTTAAATTAGATTTTAAAAATTGGAATTTTTGAGTTTTTTCCCACATTTCATTTAACCCCAAAAATTGACCCCCTCTTCTATCTCCCCTCTCACATGATTTCAAATTGCATTGGGAGGACTACACACGTCACCCTCCTCCCTCTTCCTTCAATCTTAATCCCTCCTCCCTTGTTTTTTCAAACTAGGTCATCTAGATTAGGGATTCTCTCCTTATCCTCTTTATTTTAACTTATTTATTTTTTTTACTCTCTTCGCCTCATTATAATTTATTGTAGGAAAAACCCTAGGTGGGTTTCAGTGCTAATTTCTTGCGAATATGGTTTCATAGGGTGTGTAATATTTTCTCAAGGCCTTTATCTCATTATTTGTATTACTTTCTCTTTATCTAAGCTTGACCTAGGTAGATGCTTTCATTTTTTTCTCATTACCTTGCAATCCATTTTATGATTTGTTATTTAAATTCCTATTTCAAAGAAATTATGTATTATAAACATTTATTTAGATGATTAAAATTATTTTCTCAAGGGGTTTAGTATTGAAAATAGGTTTCTTCAACCTTTAGTGGTTTTTGAAGGTTTTTAGTGGGAGTTTTGGATTCATCAATGACTTCTTAATAATTTAATGTATTTATAGTGTTAGTATAATTGTTTTTATAAGTGATGTTTACTTATTAGTTTTAAGAGGATTCTAATAGATTTACATTTTTAAATGTCTTTGTTATGTCGGGTGTTTAAACACATATGTAGGGGTGTGTGTGTGCACATATTCACAAGAGAATATTTGAATATCTAAATTGATATAGGTGTGTGTGTGTGTCTATATATAAATGAATATGTCTATAACTATGAAGTAAATCTATCAAAAATTTAAATTTAATGTCTGAATTTAGTTTTTTAAAATAGTTTTCAAAGGTCATTTTTACCTTTTGATTTATAAAGTATATTTTAAAGGCCTAGTTTGTATTTTGTAAAGAAATATGTATGATGCCTTTATTATTATTTTTATTAATATTATTATTATAATTATTTTTGTTATTGTCTTGGAATTATTCTTTTATGGTTGGAAGAAGGGAACTGCATGTTTTATCTAAAAATTGTAACTTATTAAGAATTATTTAAAAATAATGACAAGTTTAATGATTAAATTGGTGTTATTCAAACCTCAGAGTAATCCCACATACTTGGGTGGGAAATCCTAGATCGGGACAGGTTCCCTTTCCAATAGCTATACTAGTGAAGTATGTATATGTTTCCCCCTCCACAATCTAACGACATGTTACTAAACCTTACACTAATTGAGGGTATCCCTAATTAGTGATATATTATTCCAGGTTACCTTAGACTTAGTAACACTAGTGTGTTTCTCCCATGATTCCTATTTTAAATTACTGATTTTTTGTTTTTAGTTTACTCTGAATTTATATTATATTACCCTGGTTTATACTTTCTTTTTTTATCTTGACCATCTTAGTATTTATATGGTCTTGCTTATAACTAGTTGAGTTTATTTTATTATCTTTCATTTATTTCAGATACTAGTTAGTGACATCTATGTATCTTGTGATTTATTTGGGTGTGTTGATTTTATTTTATAACCTTTTTTAAGGTAAATAAAATAATTATTTTGAAATCGTTTCTTTTCCAAAAACATGTGTTCAAACTGTTTGGATAATAGAAAGGATTTTTAAAAGGAAATTATGCATTTGTTTTCCAAAGTTTATTAAAAACCTCAATTTAAATTAATGTATTTTAAAACAATAATTTATGGATTTTTTTGTAAAAAATAATGAATGGACTTGTTTGTGAAACCCAGTCGGGATTTTTATCTCACACCCTACATACACCACTCGGTGAATGTAGGTCAAGTGGACCTTGCAAGTTCCGGATCAACTTATGATCTCTATTGGATCATCTTTTGTTCAGTACTAGAGAGTTTTCTTGGGTCACATGGGATAAATACATTAGTTATGATGATATATATATTTTTAGGGACTTAGTATTCTCATCCAAATTGAACATCCCTGTTTTTTATGTTTTTAATGAGTGGAGAACTAAATATGTAGAGATTAGGGAATATATATCAAGGTTCATTTCTATAGTGTGAGCTAAAGGGTGAGATGGTGGAATTCTAATTTCTTTTATATTATTATTTTTTATTTTTATTACTTATTTTATTTTTCATGGGAATCAAACATATGGATGCATCATGCCCAAATTGTTCTATAATTCTAATTATTTTTAAATCTTACTTATTGGGTGAAATCATTCCCATTCAGTATTATTTGATTCCATGGACCTTTCCTCTCACCTATGGGGATTGGTAATTACCCTTGGGGCCTATCATAGGCCAGATCAGGTGTCTGATGGATAGAAAACTTGGGATGGTTGGAGAAAAATGGTACCATATACAAGGTTCTTAATAGGGCCTAGGTTCTTGAGGTATCCCTTATTATTTGAGATATCTAGGATATAGAGATAGGTTCATTAGATAGCAGTAGGAAGGTCTTGGGTTGGTGCCTACTCACCACTACTCATGATGAAACATAACTTACCATTGGATTTTGGTATTTTAATTTTTATTTTGACCTCTATTTTTTACATTTTATAATTTTTTTACTTGAATTGACGGTATTCATAATTAAAATAGAGTTACATGGAATGATTAATGGATTTGTTGTTTTTTGGTATGGAACATGAGTTGTTTAAATGGTATACGGTGGACTCACATGGCCTAGTAACTCATGTGGATCCCATGTACATAGTCCTATGTTACTATTAGTGATGGTTTTGCGGCTGGAACATGGAACACTAATCCATGCATCTAATTCTTGTGTGGTAAATAGTCCCATTTAGATCATCCTTATTTTGTGTGATGTTGATTAATTTGTTTTTTATTAAGGTTTGATGAAGATTTCTTTTTTAGTTTAAAACGTTTTTCAAGTATTTTTTTGATATTTTAAAATGGAATCATACATTTCACAATTTATTTAGTAATGAATAAGTAATTTAAAACATGTTCTCAAAAAAATATCATAGTTTTAAAAGGGGGATTTAAAGTAATATTTCAAAATTTTAAATAGACTAGGGATTTTTGAGTGGGGTTTTAATTTGATTGTTTGAGTTACTTTAATTAGAACTTGGTAAATGTTTTGAAAATGGGGTGAATTGTTTTTAAGGTATATTTTAAAAAATGAATTTGAATTTTCATATTAAAAGTTAGCAATTTTAATGTGAAAAGGGGTAATTTTGAATAAAGTATTTAGTTTTAGTGAATATTTTTGGATTCAATTTATGATTTATGTTTTATACTTTTTATTTGAATATGGGAAATATGAATTAATGGGTTTATGTTTCATGTTATTTTGAGTATACCCCAAAAACATCTCAATAAAACGTTTATGGTTGGTCTCTAGGATTTATTATTTTCTTTTCTCGGTGAATATTGGTTTTGGGAATTGGAGGTGTTTGTCTATGTTTGAGGTTATCATGCATAGAGTTAGTGTAGTTTAGGTTTTTGGGGAAATTATGAATTGACATTTCTATGGGTATCCCCTGGATTATTCCTTGGGATGTGATTATTATCTTAGTAATCATTCATATTTGTTCCTCGATGCCTATTTTGTCCTTTGATTTATATGGGAAAACTTGTGTGAATGTTTAGGGTGACTAGGAATGGTGTTATGTCTTTTTATCAGCCAGGTTCACTAAGATTTAGTGTTCCAAGAGCAGGTCTCAAGTCATCTTCCCCTTGACCAAGGCTAGATACCATGTAAATCTTATTAAGGCATATTTTTTCTTGGGTAACTCTTAGTTTTATCTCCCAAGTTTTATTAATTGGTTTTCCTTACATATTTATTTGAGGTAAGGGAACTCCCAAGTATTTTATTCTAATAAATTTTTTATGGTTTATTGGGATTATTTCCATTTGATATGTCTTGAGTGTTTGGTGATTCCTCATGTGGATTATCGGGTTTTGGTGGATTTTCTTAAGAGAATTATATCTCATTATTCTCCCTTGTTCTATTTTGTAGAGGTTTGCATTTTTATGGATGGAATTTATTGATAACATGTTAGGTTTTTTAATTGGTTTTGGGTTTATTGTATTGGAAGGGGTGGGTGGTTTTTTGGGATTCTTTCCTCTTGGATCATCATTCTTGTTTGGACATAATGAATAGTGTAAGAATTATATGGTGGAGATCCATCTTGTAAGCTTTAGTTTCTAGATTCCACCCTTTTGGGTGCTTCTCTTGGTTGTTTTCCATGATCCTTTGTGCATAGGGTCATGGGTCAGGATGTATTTTTTTTCCTTTGAAGATCATTTATAATTTTGAAGGAAATTAGGTTGTTACCTATCTTTTGAACTTCATGTCATCTAATGGGACTTCAATGCCTTTATAGGAGTATAAAGGGTCATATTGGGGAGAATTATCACACACATACCCATATTTTATATTTATTTTATATTTCATATTATTCTTTATTGTTCTTAAGGCTCAAATATTTTATTTATGAAAAAAATTAAGTTTTTAAGGGATTTTAAATGTCACATAGTTTGGCTACATGATTGGTAAAATAATGTGATAGTAATACAGATGTGGTCTAAAATATTCTAGATCAATTTTTCATGGTCTTTCCATGGTTTGGATAATCATTTGGCCAAGTTATATGAATGTCCAGGTGTTCCCAATATGTGGCACACAGTTAGCACACAGTTTGGAAAAACCATGCATAAACTATGTGTTTTACCCAATATTTTAAAAATAAAATTTTAAAAATTTTCCCCACTATGCATTTAAAAAAAATCATCCCTATATTCCCTCACATCTCTCACATTTTATCACCCCCAATTTCAAGTATGTAACCCTTTATTTATGTATTTTAAGTATATATGAGTGAAGTTTTGGTGGGTTTGGAAGACTTTTGGAATGTTTTTGAGGTATTTATAAAGGGTAACTTTTTGATAATGGTTAGTGGAAATCGTGAAACTATTATAGGAAACCGTGTATGGTGAAACAAGGGCTTCTGGGTAGGCACACGGTTAGGTGCACATTTTGGCCAGGTCGTATGGCCACCAAAGAGAATCTATGCAAAGTGGGAGAGAGGAATTATGCATGGTTGGCATAAAATTTGTCTAACCCTGAAGTTTAATAATGTGTGGTACTTCTTGAGGTAGAGTTCGGTGCATGGTTAGCACATGGTTTACCTAACTGTGCAACTAACTGTTCACAGTTTAAAAGTGAGAACCTAACAAAGTTGATCTCACTCGTTTTCACCTATAAACTTCTCATTGTTTACTATTTTTGACCCTAAGAAGTTTTTTTCTTCATCTAAAAGGCTTTTGAGTCTCTCCCATTTGAATTATAATCAATTAGAAGGTTTTTCTTTGTGCTTTGAAGCATTATTCCCTAAGTAAGTCTTCATTTTTGGTAGTTTTTCTTCGATCTACTTTACTTCCCTCTTTTGAAATCCTAGATCTAGTACATTAGGTATATGTATTTGATTTTTTATGAAAATAATGATGATATATGGTTTTTTTGATGTCAGGTAAAGAGATATTATGTGGGTTTTTAGAGATTCAACCTAGTTTTATTGAATAATTTGTGTCGTTCTTCATTTTCTCCATAATTTCCAAGGTAGGTGGATTCACTCTCGACTCATCTTATTAGAAATTGAAGGCTTAGTTTCAAATTGATTTAATTTCATGAAATTTATTATGAAATTGGTGTGAAAACATGGTAGAAATATTCCTTATTGATTGTTTGTAGACTTGTGGATTTGTGGAAATTGGTTGTGAAAAGTGCTTGGTTTTCTTGATTTTAAAATATTGATTATAAAATATGGATTTTTTGGATTTATGAAAATGGTTTATTTGAAATTATTTAGAAAAATAATGGTTTTATTGAGTAGTATTGTAATGGTTGATTTGGAATGGATTTAACATACATGGGTTGTGTGATTTCAAGCTTTCTACGTGACCCTAAATAAGGGGTGTGTACCAAGTACTATTTGTGATAGAACCTCGGTCCTTTTAGGCTTGGGTTTACTGTTTGGGTCCCTGTCGAGGCAGGGTACTTGGTATTTAACAAATGACATATTTTTCTAGGACACAAGGAGATTTTCCACTTAGTGATGACTTAGTGGATGGAAGAGTAACTAATCATGAGTATGTAACTATCACAGAATCGTGCATGTGTGGGTGTGTGCGCGAATCATGGAATTAGTATGCCAAAAAGGAAAGAGAAACAGTTTAAAGATTTTTTTGGTTATTTTCCTTGGAAACTTTGTAGGTCTGAAAATTTCTTTATATTTTGATAAAAACTTTTGAAATTTTTTAAAGTGTTTTGTATAAATTTTTCTATATAAATGTGCCCTCCTTTTCTATCCTAGTGGCGTGAGAAGAGAAGTAATTTTGGAGAAAACCTACTAAGTTTCATTAATCACCCCTTCTTTGGAACTTCGACGCTTTTGTAGATTTTTTTTACTGAGACACAGGTAAAGGTAAAGTATCACACCTCTTTAGTGGTGCTTCATGATACTTTGGCATGGAATGTAGAGTTGGAGCATGGAACATGTAGGGAGTTGTGGAGTTTTTTCTCTGGGTTCTTTGAGCTTTTTGAATTTTGTCTTCCGATTTGTAGTAGATATTGGTCTTTGTTTCATCTTGGTACTCAGATATTATTTGATTTGGTTTATATATAGTGAGTAGTATTACATTCTTATCATGCATCAGGTAGTGGTTATTGGTTATAGTTATCTTGTTTGTGGTTGTTTTATTTTCAAATGTAAAATCGTCCCCCATATATTAATGAAACCCCTGGAATTTACTTCTAGCCTTTGTCATCTTGGGGATGTCGCCTAAGGCCAAGTCTCATTTCTACCTTGACTCAATCTAACGAGGATGGGAGGGATGTTATAAGTGGTATCATATTGTTCGTTCCTTGACTTATGAATGGTATTATTCTTGGTTAGTACAAATATTTTGGGAAAAATGGTATTCGTTTTTAATATTGGAGTTGAAATTCCTTCTGGTTTTTTTCTTATGTTGGGATGGTAGAAAGGATTAGGATTTTTTGGACTTGAAATATAGATAATAAAAACATGTAGAAAACCTATTTACGTTGAAATTCAAGTTACCATGGAGTTGGGTACATAAGTTTTTTGGATACACTTATAGGATTTGTAATCTCATTGTCATGGGTTTAGCCAATGAGATGATCATGACATGCATTTCAGAAATGAATTCCCACTATGAGTGAAATTTTCATTTTGAGTAATGATTTAGGATTTGATGCAAATGTGTTGATTTTTTAAAATGTTGAAATTGTTTTCAAATGTGAGATTTTCATAAGGGAATAATTATGGTATTTTCAAAATTATTTTCTTCTCAAAAGCATGATGGAATTTTCAAAAAAATCAAACATGGAGACTTTTGAAATTTGGAAATCACTTTTATGATAGTTGTGATGTGGTATAATTTGAAATTTCTAAGCCATCAGTTTCTAAAGAGTGAGACTTATAGCGTTTATTTTGTTTATGTAAATGGAACCCGATAGAAATCATAGAAACCAACTGGAATAATTTACTGAGAATGTGGTTGCACATGATCCACTGGTGAACCAAAAAATGGTTTAGAGTATAGTCCAAGCTTTTAAAGTTGTGGATAGAGGTAAAAGGAGGGATAAACTGAGATAAGTGGGTCATTCCTTCTAGTTCTAGAAGTAGAATCCACCCATCTTTTAGGGTGATTTGGAACCAGAGAAGGAAAAGGTGTGAATGAATATGATGAATCGAATCTCTGATTTCTTAGGCACACCGTAAAATATTAAATTCAAGTTAGTGACATATATTATGGGGATATTACACGCTAGTGGTGGGATTTAGTAGTTTAGGATAAATTATACCATGTCCTTGTATGGGATTATTTTGAAGAATTGTTCAAAAAACAATTTTATCCTTGTATATTTAGGATTGAAAGAATGGAATAATTTTTCATCCTGAAGAAATAGAATCTTTCTATGAAATATTATGAAGATAAATTTGTGGATTTAGTCTTATTTTTACCAGAAGATTCTACTAGTGCATCCTTGAAGGTATGTATTTTTGAATTGGGGATAATTTATGAGATTCACTCAAATATTTCCATACTTTGTATAATGGATTATACTAAGATGGTCAATAGAGATATAGTGTAATAAAGGGATATCTCATGAGCTATAAGTGGAGGAATCATATTGATACTCATGGGAAACAGTGGGAACTATAATGTTGGGAACAAGAAGAAGAGGGGCACCTATTTCTAAGGTAGCGGGATGACTTAAAATTAGACAGCATGATCGGTCAGTCTTCCTCCAAGACCCAAGAGTAAAGTTGGATGTTTCCAATGTGGTTCATTTGACTATGTGAAGCGATAATGCGTGACACCACCTAGAGCATGTCACAATTTAAATAAAATGGGGAAACTTCAGTGCTATTGTTGTAGTTCTATAAGGTTTGGTGTTTGGGACACTTCTCATGTTTCGTAGAGATTTTATGCTTTAATGAGATGAAGCAAATAGACCAATTGTCTTTAGTCGAACCAAACTATACATGGTGATTCCATGAATACCATGACTCCTCAATATGGGAAATCTAAACATGGAAATAAGGAACAAAGTATAGTGATTAAGAAATTATATAGAGTTGAGCAAGTAATTATGGATGAACAGTCTAGACCATTGATGATGAGTGGTATGATTCTTTTGAATTCTACCTTTATGAAATATTTATTTTATATGAGTTCATCCCATTTATTTATTTCTTCTTTTGTAGTTGATTTTCTAGGTTTAAATGTTGAGATGATGTTATCTGTTTTGAAACTGTAAAATCCTCTTGGACAAAGAGAATGTTGAGCCCTTATGTATAGAGCATTTCCGATAACTGTTAATGGATATTATTTGATATAACATCTATATATACAGGATATGGGTGTACATGATATAATCCTAGGTATAGATTTGTTTTCTATGTTCAAGTCTCACATCGACTGTTATATGCGGAAGGTTATTTTCATGAAGGATGATGAAATCAAGCATCTCTTTAAAAGATACATAAATGTAAAGGCATGTGCAATAGGATTGTTAGTACCAATAGTTATAATGATCACATACCAGTTGGAAGTATTGAATTTAGAATCAATGGAATAGATTGATAATAATAGTTTTCCAGTGGTTATTGATCAGTTTTTAGATGTATTTCTTAATAATTTCATAGGGTTTCCATCCATAAGAGAAGTAGATTTTATAATTAATATCCTTCCAGAGAAAAATCCTATTTCACTTCTATCTTACCAAATAGAACCAAAATAATTAATAGTTTTTAAAGATCAGTTGGAAGAGTTGGAAAGCACAGGGTTCATTCTATGAGCACGTTTTTTTGGGAAACACCAGTCTTGTTTTTCAAAAAGATGGATGGAACTCTTTAGTTGTGTCTCGATTATTGTAATCTTTACCATGTTATGATAAAGAATCGGTATCCAATTCTACACATTTAATATATTTTCAATTAATTAAAGGTATACCATTGGTTCTAAAATATTTAATTACAATTAGGATATCACCAATTTCAAGTTTGAAAAGAGGATATTCCAAAGACAACTTTCAGGAGTAGATATCGCCATTATGAATATATGGGGATTCCTTTTGGTCTTATGAATGCATTGAAAATCTTTTTGGAATTAATGAATAGGATATTTTAGAGATATCTAGATTCTTTTATGGCGATGTTTGTGGATGAAATATTGGTGTATTCAAGGATAAGGGATCAATTGGAGACAGTGTTGGAAATATTGCGGGATCATTATTTGTATGATAAATTACCAAAGGGTAATTTTTTGATATAATAGGTACATTTTCTTAGATATGTAATCTCTAAAAATGTGTTTATATGGATCTAGAAAATATATAGGTTTTTATCTTTTGGAAACCACCAAAGAATGTCTTTGAGATGTGAAGTTTCCTTGGTTTATCTGGTTATTATCGACTCTTTGTTCATAATTTTTCATGACCAGATTCACCTATGATAGCTTTGATAAGGAAAAATGTTCCATTCCAATGGAATTTTAAATGTAAAAAAAATCTAGAGCTAAAGTTTCACCTTACATCCTCGCCGATCTTGATATTGTTGGAATTGGGGCAAGGGTACATGGTGTATATTGATGCTTTGGGATCTAGGTTAGGATGTATTCTCATGTAGGGAAACCATTGTATTTCTTATGGATTAAGGTAGTTATGATTTCATGAGAAAAACTACCCAAAACATGATTTGGAGTTATCTATAGTATTCCATTCTTTGAAAACATGGAATCACTACCTATTTGGTGAGAAATTTAGTGTGTTTACAGAACATAAGAGTTTGAAACATATTTTCTCACAAAGTTATTTTAATTTGAGACAAATAATATGGATGGAGTATCACTAAATTTTTGAATTTGAATTTATGTATACAATGGGTAAAGGAAATTTTATATAAGATGCTTCAAGAAATAATTCATTTTCTCAATTATAAAAATTGGTTTCATACCAGTGGAAGTCGATGTCAATTATACCTAACATGAGATTGGATTGTGAAGACCAAGGTAATGTTGCAGTTTTCTTTCCAATTTCTTTTATTCCTGATTTTTTTGAGATAGTTAAGAAGGGGAATGCATATTATTTAGAATGTGTTGTGATGAGATCAAAACTCAATGGTGGGGAGACCATTGAGGGATTGAGGCTGGATGGGAGTTCAGTTTTTTAGTTTTGAAATTGGATGGTTGTACTTATGGCTTGTTAGGAACAACTTCTTCATTTTTAACATCATTTAAGATGGTTTGTTCATCCTAGAATATAGAAGATGTATAATGTGTTTAAATAACATTTTTGGTGGGTCAGAATGAAAAAGAATGTGGTTAAGTTTGTTTTAAGATGCTTAATGTGTCAGTAGGTTAAAGTATAGCATCAGCAACCAATAGGTATAT
Source organism: Viscum album (assembly GCA_963277665.1). Lineage (NCBI taxonomy): Eukaryota > Viridiplantae > Streptophyta > Magnoliopsida > Santalales > Viscaceae > Viscum > Viscum album. Next base: position 1,051,881,021 of record OY728131.1, on the reverse strand, counting down.
TGTAGTCTTCCCCTATTAATATTTGGAAAAGGGTAAAGATATCCATGGACTTTGTAACAGGTCTCCCAAGAATAGTTTGGAAACACAATTCCATATGGGTGGTAGTGGATTGGCTCACAAGGTTTTCCTATTTCATCCTTATTCATGAATATCATATGGTGGAGAAATTATCAAAAATCTATATCCGAGAAGTGGTAAAGAGGCATGAAGTACCGGTTTTGATAGTTTCAAACCAAGATTTAAGGATAACATATTGTTTCTGTAAATACATACAGAAATACCTTGGGACTTAGTTGACAATGAGTATGGTGTATCATCCTCAAAGAGATAAACAATCCGAAAGGATGATACAAATGTTGGAATACATGTTTTGGGCATGTTTAATGGATTTTGGTGACTCATGGGAATATCACATACCGTTAGTGGACTTATAATATAAACACAATTATCAATATTTGATACATATAGATCCATTTGAATCATTTTATGGTCCTCCTTGTATTTCACCAATTTGTATGGTGGAAACAAGTGATAATTCACTAGTTGGATTGAACCTTATCCAATATACAATGAAGAAGATTTGGCTGGTCATGAACTAGATAGAGACGGCTCAGAGTCATCAAAAATCATGTGTGGATCAGCATCGATAGTCATTTTCATTCCATATGAGTGATCATGTGTTCTTGAGAATCTATCCAAGTCTTGATCATCATCGTTTTGGGAAGCATGGAAAGTTATCTCCTTGATACATAGGCCCTTTTGAGATACTTGAATAGGTTGGTGAGGTGGTATACATGTTGTATTTTTTACCATGGTTTAGTGTTTGGAATACTCTGTTTCATGTATATTGGTTGAAATTTTATTATCCCGATCCTGACCATGTGATTTAATGGGATCACATTAACATATAATCAAATGCTTTGTTAGTTCATGTGGTAGTGCAGATTGTGGATAGGCAAGATAAATTATTGCATGGGAAAAGCATTGATATAGTTTGGGTTTTGTGGAAACATGGTCGGATTCAAGAAGAAACTTAGTAATGGGAGAAAGAAATGGATATAAATGGATATAAATATTTTAGGTAAAGGATTGTTTTCTACTTTCTAAGGATACAAAGGTCAATGGAGGGGAGAATGTAACACCCCTGGTTTCAAGTAAGTAACCCTTTCTTTATGTATTTTAAGTATGTAAAGTGTTTGGGTGAAGTTTGGGAGGTTTTGGAAGACTTTTGGAATGTTTATAGGGATTTTATAAAGGTAAAATATTTGATCGTGGTTACTAGAAATCATGGAACTCCTATAGGAAATCGTGCAAGGTGAAATAGGGTCTTCTGGGTAGGTGCATGGTTTGTCCAGACCGTATGACCACCCAAGAGAAACTATGAAAATTGGGGTAGAGTAATTCTACATGTTTGGTGTGTAGTTTGTATGACCATGTGGGCTAAAAATTTAGGGTACTTCTTGAGGCAGACACCATTTCACAGTTATTGCATGGTTTTCCAAACCATGGGACTAACTATGCATGGTTTAAAAGTGAGCTCCTAAAAAAGTGGATCTATCTCGTTTTCACCTCTAAGCCTCTCATTTTTCACTAAATTCAACCTTAATACATTTTTTATTCCTGCCAAATATTTTATACTCTCTACCCTTCAAACCTAAAGTAATATGAAGTTTTTTCTTGGTACATTGAAGCCATATTCACTTGGTAAGTCTTCATTTTTGGTATTTTTTCTTATATCTACTTTCCTTACCTATATTGAAATCCTACATCTAGTCCATTGGGGATAGATATATGATGTTTTATTCTAATAATTATGATATATAATTGTGTTAATGTTAGGTAAATATATCAAGGAATGGTTTTTTGAGATTCAACTCGGTTTTATTGAAGAATTCATATCGTTCTTCATTTTTTCCATAATTTCTGAGGTAGGTGGCTTCACACTCGACTCCTCTCATTAGAACTTGATGGATTAGTTTCAAATTTATTTAATTTAATTAAATTTATTTTGAAATTGGTGTGAAAATAATGTTATAAACCTGATTTAGTGATGGTTTTGGACTTCTGGATTTGTGGAAATTAGTTGTGAAAAGTGGTTGGTTTTATTGATTTTAAAATATTGATTTTAAAATATAATTTTTTTGGATTTATGGAAATAATTTATTTGAAAAGTTTTCAATAAAATAATTCTTTTATTGATATTTCATCAAATTTTTTATTCATATTGGTTTCAATATACATGGGATGTGTGAGTTCATGCCTTCAACATGACCCGCGAAATAAGGGGCATGTGCCATTGGGGTACAATGGGACATGATCATGGATAAGGGGTTTGTTTCATTAGGATATAAGGAGATTGGACACTTAGTGATGAATTAGTGGATGTATGAGGAACCTCTCATTATTATAGAACTATCACAAAATCATGTATATGTGGGTGTGTGTGTGAATCATGGAATGGGTATGACAAAAAGGAAAGTGAAATAGTATAAAGATTATTTGGCTGTTTTCCTTAGAAACTATTTTTGTCTGGAAATTGCTTTAAATTTTGATATAAACTATTAAAATGTTTTAAAGTGTTTTATATAAATTGTTTTATATAAATGTAATAACTTGTTCTATCCTAATAGCATGAGTATGAAAGTTATTCGAGGAAAACCTACTGAGTTTCATTACTCACCCCTGCTTTGGAACTTTGGTGATTTTACATATTTTGTTTACCAAGACACATGTAAAGGTAAAGTATAAAATTTATTTAGTTTTACTTCATGAAACTTGGTCATGGAATGTGGAGTTGGAGCATGGATCATGTTGGGAGCTGTGGAGTTATGTCTTTAGGGTCTTTGAGCTTTGGGAGTTTTTTATTCTGCTTTATAGTTGATATTGTTCTTGGTTTCCACTTGGTACTTTGATATTGTTTGGTTTTCTTTGTATATATCGAGTATTATTACATTTTTATCATGTATAATGTAGTGTTTGTTGGTTATGGTTACCTTGGTTGGGGTTGTTTTATTTTCAAAGTGAAAATTATCCCCCATCTCTTAATGAAGCCCTTGGAATTTATTGACATCCTTTCGTGTCTTAGGGATGTCACCTAAGGCCAAGTAGCATTTATACCTCAACTAAATCCAATGATGTGGTATGGGATGTTACATGCATGATACCAGGAATCCTAGGAAGGACCACTCACATGACATTCCTCCCTCTCCCTTCAATCTCAATCCCTCCTCCCTTGTGATTTTGAACTATATTTTCTAGGTTATGGTTTCTCTCATTATTCTCCTCATTCTCCTCTATTATTTTTTTTATTTCCTCCCATTTTTATTTTTTTAGTCTAAAACCTAGGTTGGTTTTCATTCTAATTTTTGGAAATTATGTTTCCTTAGGTGTGTGTTCTTCTGTTGAGACCATTTTCTCATCATTGTTAGTAATTTTGCATCATCTGCACTTGAACTAGGTTGGTGCTTCCATGTCTTTATCTTTCCCTTGAAATTTACTTTATTATTGGGATTTCTAAATTTCTATTTCCTAGAATTTTTTTATGCTAGTAATTTATTTAAATGTTTCAAATTATTTTCTCAAGTGGTTGAGTGTTTAAAATAGGATTCTTCAACATTTAGTTGTTTTTTATGGTTTTTAGTAGGTATTTTGGATTGGTTTATAACTACTAATTGATTTTATGTATTTATAGTGTTAATATTTTTTTAATTTGATTATTCCTTCTTGATTTATAATATATTGAGTCTAATGGTTTTAAAAGTGATATTTTATTATTTTTTTAAATAGGATTCTAAAATTAATATGTTTTTCAAATGTCTTCATTATGTTGAGTGTTTATACACATTTATAGGGGTGTCTATATATATGTGTACATATTCACATGATAATATTTAAATATATACATTAAGAGAGGTATATATATCTATGTGTGTGTGTTAATTCATATGTGTATAATGATAGAGTAAAGCTCTCACAAATTTTACTTTAATGTTTGAATTCATTTTTTTAAAAGAGTTTTCAAAGGGTATTTTTAGCTTTAGATTTCTAATTATTTTATGGAAAATTCCCTAATCCCTTGGAATCCTGTTTTTTATTTCTTTATTTGTATTCATAAATTTATTCAAAAATAAATAAAAATGATGATGATGATAATGATTTTATGGAAAATTTAATTCACTTTTTTTCATGATTACCAAGGTGATTTCTGTTTTTAGTCTTCTGATTTATAGTCTTTAAACTCTTAACTTGTAAAAAATCATTTCACCTCATGTCTTTAATTTTAACTGTATTATAATTTAATAATTTTTTGGGGTGTGGGTTATGTGAGAATTTCATGCTCAATACTTTTATAATTATTATTGTCTTGTAAATATTCCTTCATTGTTAGAAGAAGATAAGTAAAAATTTTATCTATAAATTAGAACTACTTATGAATTTTTTAAATATAATGACATTTTTGGTGATTAAATTGGTGTTATTAATACTTCATGGGAAGATTGAGTGATTAGATAGGAAATCCTAAATTGGGATGGGTTCCCTTTACACTAGTTATGTTACTAAATTATGTATATGGCTCCCCCTCTACTAGTGAGTGTCATGTTACTAAACTTTCCACTAATTAAGGGTCTGCCTAATTAGTTATATATTGTTCTAGGTTCCCTTATCCTTAGTTACCCTATGTTATTTCTCCCATGATGGATGTTTTAAATTACTAAATGATGGTTCTTATTTTACTCTTGCTTTATTTTATACTACCCATATTTATATATTTCTTTTTACCTTGACCTTCTTAGTAATTATATGGTCTTCCTTATAACTTCTTGATTTTTATTTTATTAGTTATCATTTATTAAATCTAATAATTAGTGAGATCTATGTTTCTAGTAATTTATTTAGGTGTGTTTATTTTTCTTTTTAGGATTTTTTAAGGCAAATCAAACAATGATTTAGAAATTGTTTTTTTCCAAAAACATGTGTTCAAATTATTTGGTTTATAGAAAGGATTTTTAAAATAATTTCATTCATTTTTTTCAAAATTTTATTTAAAAACCTTAAATAAAAAATATATATTTTCCAACAAGAATTTTTGGATTGTTTTGTAAAAGATAAGGCATGGACCTGTTGAGGAAGCCTTGCTAATCTTTTTCTCCCAAACCCAACTTACACCACTCAGATTCTATTGAATGGGTAGCCCTTGAAAGTTCTGAATCAGCTTATGATCACTCTTGAATCATCTATTTTTTTGGACTAGAGAGTTACCTTGGGTCACATGGGATTTCAGTATTTATTTTCAGTACCTTAATAATCTCATCTAGATAGTCCATTCCCTATTTTTTTATTTATTTAATGGGAATCACATTATATATAAAGATTCTAGGGAATGGATCTTTGGGGATATTTTTATGGATGGGGTAGGAGGGTGAGATGAGTGAATTTCTTTTTATTTTATATCGTGGTAATTTTTTTATTTTTTTATTTTTTTATTTTGCATGGTAACCAAATATACGAACACACCGTGCAAGAATTTTATTAAAATTCTCATTTTTTTTAAAATATTATTTATTGGGATAAATCATTCCCAATGAGTATCATCTAATTCCTTGGTGCATTCCATCGCCTCGAGGGGATCAAGAACACCCCTTAGTCCCTATCATAGGTCAGTTCAAGCATCCCATGGATGGATGGATTGGTTTAGTTTTTAGTAAGAAGTATAATATAAAAAATTAATTCTTTGTGTAAAGTAAGTCATTGTTATCACCAAATTACCCAAAAAAAGTTCATCATGAATTCCATTTTCAAAAACCATATGAGAAATTTACATCAAATGAACATGAGGATATACAATTCATTGAAAAAAAATGATTTCAATGCCTTTTCTATTCTATTAATAATTATCTTTTTATTAAATAATGGGTTCCAACATCTCCATTTTAAAACCTTTATTAAATAATCAAAATCACTAAAGTCTGATGATGTAAATAAACATTAACTAACTAATATATATGTAATTAATTATTATAATTGAATAATATAAAAGGTAATAGATATGAATTTGGTTCTAAAATAAGTGATTAATATGTTTATGTTTATCATACTAGAGGTAAAAGTTCTGTCATGGAAGTAGAGAGTCAAAGGTAGGGGTTATCTTTCCAATTTCATTTTGAATTCAAGATTGTTATGAATAATTTTTAATATTGGGAAATTGTTGGATATTTATCTCTATAACCATATCTATTTTATTCTCATATAGTTTTACATATATTTTACATGTCCTTTTACTATTACACCTCTCCTCTTGTTCATAATTTACCCAAAGTAATGCTTCTAAGAGAAACAGGCCTTACCTCTTCTTTTCAATCAGGAATCTTTATCTTACATGTTCATATTAAATATTTTAATTTATTGAAATATTTATATATATTTATTTTATCTATTAAGTTATTTTTCAATGTAATTTACTTTATTTATAAAATTAATCATATTTTAAAGTTTTTGGTACATTTGTTTCCAGGAACTTTGACCTCCATTAAAAATTGTAAAAGGGATATTATTTTTAAAAATATACCATAGTGATGAATTTTAAGATTATATTTGTTGGTTTTATTTAATAAAATTCCTCCTTGAGTATTTACGGTTTTATAAATAAATTTATTTTCCCTTTTTTTATAAAATATTTTCTCAAAAGGTATCCAAAAAAATAATGGCTATTTATTATTCTTTATTCAAGTAAATTTTAATGATCTCATAAATGTTTTTTTCATATATATCAAAATAATTTAATATTTCTTTTGATTCACTAGGAATATGATATAATCAAACCATCCACATTATTTATTTTTATGGTTTATGATAATTTATTATATATTTTTTCATAAAACCCATTTCTTTTTCATGGGTTGATTAAAATTTGAAAGAATTACGAATTTTTTGAAGTTATTGTGGCACAAATATGTATGGTTTATCATTATGTAACCATTTAGACATATATATATATACAATTCATTGGGTAAAGTTTAATATCTTGTGAGATCAAGATGTGATAAGGGTTGTTATCCCAAGTTAATTGTGTTAAGGGGTGTGGGTGGTCAGAATAAGTTCACTATATTATGGGATGGTGGTCAGCCTATACCGTTATTATGTTAGTGTCTCAGTGGTTAAACTTGACATATGTTATTATTTTTATTCATATTTTTTTCCATATTCTTAAGTTATGCAATGTACATATGTTATGTTCTCAGGGATCATGACTATTGAATCATGTTTTCACTCTCCTATGAATTATGTCTTATGTTTTGATTAAATCCTTATATAATGACTCAAGTTTTATGATCTATGTTTTATTAGTTATGATTATATTAGGTTATGACCATGTGTATTTATTATGTTCTTATACCCGCATTCTTATCTTATGATCACTTGTGATCTTTGATTGATTTCTCTTATGTTTACATGTAGCGACCTCGGCCCTAGTAACCTGGATCTAGTGGTTTATTACATTGAAATATGATATAAGCAATCACATTTTAAAGGATTAAATAGTTCAATAGTCTTGGTAAACTAGATGAAAATTTTAAATTCACATTAAATTTTAAAAAATAAAATACACAATGTATTTTCTTTGAGAAATCTATCATTCCCCTCAGTGTATCCCTACATATCAATTACAAAACAATTCTTGGTATCCTATGGAAAATAAAACATAAGAAAGGAATGATCACAAATGATCGATAAGGGTATGTGTACATTATAATATATTAATATATAAGGCATAATAAATATATAATGGTGAATAACTAAAACATATCTCATTTAATCAATAACTTAAGCATAATATGGAAGGAATAAATGATGATCAAATAATTCCATACAAATAATCACATGATCTTAAAAACTTAACCATTGATATTATAACTAATCAAATAATCACATGGAATATCAATAATTGAATTCATAATGATGTAATTCATAATTCCAGACATCTAAAACAAAATATTGAGGCCTTGTACGAGTATATCTAAATAAATGGGTAAGGTCTCATCCAAAACCCTATATAGTTTGTCTCATGAGACCTACCAATGAATAGAGGGGATATAGTAGGCCCCACCCATCACTTAAAAATTAAAATTCATTCCTCATATTAAAGGGGTGAAACAAAATAAACATAAATATTCATATTGAAAAACTTACATGTTAAATATTAATACTTACCCAAATCAATAAACATAATAATAAACCTTCCAAAGTAAAATGGTGAATGATAATTAAATTGTATATCTCTATTCAAACTGATCTTAAACCATCCAGAGAAATAATAAGGATGGTATGAATACAATATATCCTTAGTGGTTCATAAGTAAAATATGTGTTTGATTTTTTTAATAAATAGAAATACCATGAAAATATCCTTAAAATCATTTTTGAGAAAAATAAACTTTGAATTTTGAACATTTCCTTTTAGAATAAAAAGTTCAAAAAAAATTGAAAATACTTTTCATTAAAAAAAATTTGGAACTAGTAAAATAATGATTAAAAAATTGATTTTTCATGATGGTGGGAAAAAATTTCATGCTATACATGTTAAAACAAAGATTCCTTTCATGTTTTTGGTAATAGCCACACGTGCATCGTTTTGAAAATAAAATGAATATTCAATTAAAACATTTTTTAAAAAATAAAAATGTCATCAATAAATCATTTTTAAAAGGTTAAAAAAATTGAAAACATTTTTGGAAAACATGGGTTTTGATGAAAAGGATTTTTGACCAAATATATAAATAAAGTCAGGTTTTCTTAAAAATATTTTCTCAATAATTTTAAGAACCATAGAATGGTAAAATGGTAATATTACTAAAAAAATTTACTGAATAACAAAATTTTAAGAAAATATATTGATTATAAGATATAAATATAAAATATTTTTCCTAAGGGAGATGTAAACATATACAATCCTAAATAATGATGAGATTATGAAATAAACTCTTACTGCTTTGGTAACTTCTGAATCGTAAGCCCCATAAAAGAAATTACATAAAATTAGACATTAAATACCATGAAAATAAATATATTCGTGATATAATATATCAAATGATAAGTATATAAACCACACAAAAATAATAAATGGTGAATATATTATATGTCTCACGGAAGTGAAAGTGAGATGATAAACCCTTAACTCGGGTTTGATTTCCTTCATATGTTTTTGTACCTCCTGTATATTGATTTTAAGAAAGTTATTAACTTATAAAAGAATAAAAATAATATTTATAATATCATATATGATCCTCTTATAACATTTTTCCACCCATTTGTTAATATTATTTCATTATTTTCATTATTTGGGTGTTAATTACCATTTTTTATCATGCGTGTTTTTTCATGAAAGTTTCAATTATTTTGAAAAGTATATATATATCATATAAAAATAATAATAATTTTATAAATAACATATTTAAAAAGTAAATACATTTTTATAACCATTTATGAATGTAGTACATGTAAAATGAATCACATTGCTTTGTGGAGACGGTGGGTCATACGTACACATGAGCGACAATATCATTCCCTTAATGAGTGTAAGGGTAAGGAAGTGGGTGATATGTTAATTTTAAATAATCAATATCATATCATATATATCACATATATTCATTAATATTATCCTTAATACATTCCAAGTAAAGGGTAAGTGAAAAACGAATTGCATCGCTTCGCGATGCGGTAATCCGACGTACACACAAGTGACATTATCATATTTAAAACAGAATGAAATATAAAGAGGTGCATGTGATATTAAATTAGATAAGTATAATAATATCATAAATATCATATAAATTTGGTAAATATATCATTATATCCTTCCTTTAAAGTTGGTGATGGAAAACGAACAATATCGGTTCGTGAGGCGGTAATCTGCCATACATATGATTGATGATTTAGTTTCCCATTTGATGGAAGTTGAGATAGATAAATATTAATACGTAAACAAAATAAAATATCATTATATGTGTGATAAATTTGATATTATATTGGAAGTGTTAAGACATAAATTAATGTGTAAAAATAAGAAATAAAATAAAAGAGCTTTGTAAAGATAATTACCTTTTCTAAGAGAAACTTCCTTTTGATCTCCTCTTAAGGGCCCTAGGAATGGGATTTTGAGAGGGGAAGTAGATCTAGAATATGTATAAGGATTTTAGGGATATATTTTGTTAGGTTTTTTTCAATTCAAATGGATTTATGGGTGTGAATAAGTGATGTGGGTATTCCCTTTTATAAGTGGGGAAAGTGAACCCTCATGGAAATTACTTGGAAATTTCCCAAAATAATCCAGAATGATAAATTAATTCACCAAAAAAAAGTTTCAAAATAACATTAGGTAATTTTTTAGGATAGGATAAAGTGTAAATAATTCCATATAATAAAAAATTTATAAGTTGGTAGGTCATTTTAACTCTTATCTTCTTATTTTAACCCTGCAGTAAACTCATTTTTTGTTTAACCACAATAATTAATTTTTACATTTTTCAATATTAATTTTGGAAAAAAATTTATTTAACTTTATTTGATAATATAAATTATGCTGATGACAAATATTGAACCCATTTTTTTAAAATTAAATTCATATAATTGGTAGATTTCAATTTAAAACTATACTCGCAAACGCAACAAAAAAGCAGTTTTTCAAAGAAAAAATTATCATAAGGGTAAAAGGTTTTAATATCAAAATTAAATATGAAATTGATTCCAATTGTGACATAATGGACCTAGACTATACTTAATGGTGCACTGATCTTGGCTTCAGGCACATCACTACAAATTCCAGAGCTTGCTAACTAGTAGTGAGGGCATGGGGTGTGTCTGTGGGGAGACTATGCCCTCATTACAAGAGTGTAGAATAGTAGATAAATAACATATTAGGTAAATAGCATAAGAAGTATAAACATATGGCACATAAGAATCATACAAGAATAATAAATAACTTATCAACTAATAATCATATACAAAATCTTATGATTCATTTCATGTCACTATAAAACTGGGAAACATGGATAGAAGGTGAAAGAAAATACATGCTATACAAAAGTATAAAAAAGAGACCAAAAACTATCCCCTACATCTCAAGTTCTAGATCAGCCATCTTCTACCCAACTCCATCCTAATGCACGAAATCAATCAAGTGTCTAAAGCATTATTCTTCCCTTTTTCAACATCTGCATACAGGTAATTTCCTCGGTTACCAATGGTGGCCTGAATAGGGTGTGATATAAATCTAATTAGACCACCGCCAAAAAAATATATAACATCTAGTGTGAGTAATATGAACTGAAATAGTTTTCAAGAATTCATGTATAAAAGTAAATTATTACATTAATGTAAATACCTAAGTACCTTCTTCAACCTTAGTTGATGTTTGAACATGAAACTGGTTCATTAATTAATTATCATTTAGTTTATATATGTAATCACATAAGGAATAACCATCACTGACATCCTAAAATGATAATAATAGTAAAGGATCAAAGATATAGCATGGCATCCATGATGAAAATAATAAATAAGACATTCCAAGGTGATAACCAAGGAAACCTTTACCGCAAGGGGCAACCCAACTCAGGTAATAAAATGTAGCCTGGATAAAGGGGTAAGAGTGTAATCCAAGGGGAATCACCCAAGGCATTCCACAATAATAATTATATTTGAGTCCAAGGATCACATCCAAGGTAAAGAGAGTAAGTAATGACTTGTCTCGAGTGATGTAACCATGGTGCCTCATGTATGTATACATCACACTAGATATAAGGACTGTACCCAAGGAATCTTATAAAGGTAATGTAGGGATCCTATGGTGTCATATTGAGAATCCACTTGTAGACAAGGATCAAATTATAAGGTGGGTAACAACATTTGAAACTGGCATCCTTGAATTGGAATGGCATCCATGAGTGTTGAAGGAATTACCTTAGGAATCCAAGGATAACTTGAGTCTGACCACTCCTATAATAATTTCAAGGTCCATATGAAATTAGGCACTTTATACTTGATTCATTAATTAATTAAGGCCATGTAATACTCATTTCATTTAATAAATCATTTGGCTCAAGTCATTACCTTTCATCAGTGTGATAAGGCTAAATGGTCATGCAAACATCCATTGATTTATATCAATTTTAATTAATTCATTTGGTTTACTCTGCTACCTTCCTTTATACATGGAGATGGGTGCTACGGATGTGAAACCAAACCATTCAATTACATTTAATTAGACCAAGTCATACATATAAATACACATTACAAACACCATTTAAAGATTCATTTATCACATTGAGGAACTTACCATAGAAGGTTCAAGTGATAATAATACTTTTACTAGCCATTATAATTAATATATTTGTTTAAACACTTACCTTTATAGAGGTCAAGTCGAAGCACACCCAAATGGTGGCACATATAAGCTTAACAAGCTACTATAAGCATAATTACGGAAAACACCCTACATGGTGTGGTCATAATTGAGTTCATAACCTTTAAAGTTAGATAAAATTTATGAAAAGGGTCTTAGAATATAGTTCAAATGACTATAAGAAAGTAATATGAAATCAACAGGCCATGCCTGATGAAATTGGCGCATGCACAATGACAATTTATAAAATGATGAAACTTAAGGTATGAGTTACAACAACCAACCTTCATCTCATATGACTCTCCTAATCTAATATCAGCCTCTAGTTTGTCTTGTATTATAAGATATATGAAGAATATATCAATGCTATGAAAATAGGGCATATGAGCATGCATCTAAATAGAATCATCGATAGAGATAAGAACGATTAATGTCTAAAAAGGAATTGATAACCTACCAATATTCATCCAATTAGATGAATGGGGATCTAATCAGAGTTTGTATAGTGATTTGGGATCAAAAACTATAATTGAGATTCAAGGGAGAAAAAGTGAAAAAATAGTGGTTGTTATTCGCAAGAGAGAAAACAAGGAGAATGAGGAGAGTTAAAACATTTAATTTTAAGGAAATTTTCATAATTTCACCCCCAGAAAGGGGTCGCATGGTTTATCCGCATGGTTGGATAAACTTTTCACCCTTTAGTGCTTTAAGGGGCACTTTGCAAGGTTAGGATACACGGTTAGGGAAACCGCATGTCATACATGAAAAACACATATGCAATAATGTCTGAAACTTTTGTATGGGTGTACGACCCCTGGTGCATTGTTAGGAAAAATTGTGTGCCCTAATTCACCCCACTATTCAGCCTCACATGGTTAGGGATAACTATGAAGCATGCCCCACACAGTTTCTCCTAACTATGCAGCTAGCTGATTTCTCCCAAAAATCTAGGTTTCAGGTTCTGAACAAGCACCAGACACCCTTGAGACATATGTAAACTCATTAGGCACCCATATTAGGTAAAAAATAAAAAATTAGAATAAATTTAAAAGGATCAATACCTAAGTGAAAAAATAAGTTCTTACAATATTCCCCTCTTAAAGGAACTCATCCCTAAGTTCACCTTGTACGGGCAGCGAAACACTGTCTGAGAACAACTCTAACCACTGGTCATGTATATCGGTCTCCCGCTCCCAAGTCTCATTATGTACATAGTTGAGCTTCCATAGCACCCATACAAAAGAGATAGTCTATCCTTGGAGAGTCTTTTTTCTTTGGTAAATGATGCGTATAGGATACTCCTCAACCAAATCATCAACATCTTGGCCAACTTACTCAGGATCAAAAATATGAGACGGGTCATAATTATAACAATGAAGATGTGAAATGTGGAAGACATCATGCATTGAAAGGTACCTTTGAGGTAGTAACAACTGATAGGATACCTTCATGACTCTCTCCATAATCTCAAACATCCTTACATAACAAGTCAAAAACTTCCCTTTCCTCTATAACTATATATTCCTAAGCCTGGGTGATACCCATAAGAAAACACGATCCCCAAACCATGAAATTTGGAGGTCATTGATGATGATTATAATAATAATTATATATATACTAAGCAGTAGACATACACTTACTAATTGGCTAAACATACTCTAAAGTTTCCTGGACATGAATAGGACCTATTATGGCTACCTCTCCTGCCTCTATCCATCATAGGGTAGAACGACATGTACTACCATATAAGGCCTCAAAATGAGACATTTTAATTGTCTCTTGAAATATATTATTATAGATTAACTCAATTAGAGGGATATGATTCTACCAATAACTAAAAAAACAAGGAAACATGCCTTGAGCATGTCCTCTAATAATTGTATCATCTGTTTTGATTTTCCATTGGTCTAAGGGTGAAAGGTTGTGCTCATAAGCACCTGTGTACCCATAGCCTTCTATAACCCTTTCTAGAACTATGATATAAAGAAAGAATCCCTATAAGAAACAATAGTATGAGGGACCCCATGTAGTTGGATGATCTCACAGAAATTCAATCTTCCTAGGTCATCAATTGATAAATTCTCCTGGATAAGAAGTAAGTGGGTAAATTTTTCAATCGTTAAATGACTACCCAAACAGCGCCACTAACTATAGGTGACCTCAGTAAGATGACTACAAATTCTATAGAAACATCTTACCATTTATATTATAGTATAGGAAGTAGTTGTAACAAGTCTGCAGGTCACTATTTCTCTACCTTCACCTGCTAATAGGTGCAACACCTAGTAGTAAAACCTAATATCTAACATTTCATTCTAGACTACCAATATTAGTGTCGCATATCTCAATACATTTTGGAGATGACTAGATGAACTAACCACTAAGAAGCATGGGAATATTGCACAAGTTCCTCTCTCATATATGCAGGAACCCAGACACATTCATGTATACATAGGATATCATCTTTGTCCACATACTAATCCATAGTTGAGTCATCTCCTAAAATCCTCTCATGAAGAACCAAACCTTCAGGATCTAAAAATTTCTTGCTTTTCACATTCTCAGGGAGGGAATAGGTAACTAGTAGGGATAAGAGATAAGACTACTCATGACTGTTAACAAACTACAGATTCACCTTAGAAAATAGGTCTATCAATTTCCATTCATTATTAGCTTCTCGTATGGCATGTTCTTGAGTTTTTCAACTCAACACATCAGCGACTACATTTCCCTTTCTAGGTGTGTAGTCAAGCTCAAAATCAAGGGACTGAAGATATTCAACCCATATTCATTGTTTGAGATTCAAGTTACATTTTTTTAATATATATTTGATTCACCTGTGGTCTGTGTACTCCATAAATCACTCACCCATTTGATAATTTCTCCAGAAACATAAGGCATGGAAAGCTTCTACTATCTCAAGGTTATGTGTCGGGTAGTTTCTCTCATAAGGCCTCATTTGTCAAGATCTGTATGATATGACTCTATCCTCTTTTATCATCATTTATCCTAATCCAATGCCTGATGCATCACAAAACACTATATAGCCTCTTCTAGGCTCTAGAAGAATCAAAATAGGTATTGAGACAAGCCTTCCTTTTAGCTCCTGAAAGGATTTCTCACACTCTTCTGACCACAGGAACTTAACACCCTTCTTTTTAAAACCATTAATAGGTGTATAAAGGCATAATAAGTCTTGTATGAAACTCATATAATATCCTTCCATCCTCAAGAAACTCTATATATCGAACACTTTATTGGTATGCTCCCTAGAATCCACAGTACTCACCTTCTCTAGGTCAATAGATACTCATAATTATGAGATAATATCAGCCAGTAAGTGAACTTTGTCGATATATAAGTGGAACTTAGAAAATTTTGAATAAATATGATTCTCTCTCAGTGTAATCAGAATGATCTCAAGATGTCAATCATAATTTCTATGAGTGTTAGAATACACCAAGATGTCATCCACAGAGACTATGGAAAAAGATTCCAAATATGGTTGCAACACCCTATTCATCTAATCTATGAAAATGGAAGGCATTTTTTTGAGACCAAACATCATAAAGAGATACTCATACAGACCATACCTACTACATAAATTTGTATGAGGTATGAATGTAGGTATGAATCACACCTGATGATAGCCTGATCTCATGTTGGTCTTAGAAACACCCTAACTCCTCGGAGCAGGTCAAAGAGATCATCTATCCGGGGTAGTGGATACTTTTTCTTGACCTTAAGATGGTTCAACTGTCTGTAATCCACACATAGATGAAGGTTCCCATTCACCTTCTTGAAAAATAGAATGTTTGAACCTCAATAGGAAGTGTTATGAGGTATAAAACCTTTGGCCTATAGATCCTCAAACTACTGCTTAAGATCCTACAACTTAGTATGTTTCATCCTTTATGGAGGAATGGACACTGGAGGTACTCCTGGAATGATCTAAATCATAAATTCTACCTCTCTCTCATGAGATAATCTAGAAAAAACATTGGAAAAATGTCCCTAAAATGATCTACTATCTTAAGGAATTCATCCTAATGTAAAAAATGATCCTCCATGAAGAGATTAGAAATTTGGGTGGTCACTCCACCTAGCCCATGATGCTTTGGCCCAACTCTGATATCCTGGAAATCTCAGTCACCCTTGTGTAGATAACTACTTCCCTATCATGATGTAAATGATAACCTGGGATGATATTAGTCTACAAAATCATGTTATTGAAACAACCAATCCATCCCAATAATGACATCGAATCTTGTCATCTTGAGAACAAAGAGGTCTCATAATAAAGGGTATCTACTACCTCAAGGGAAAATTCCCTGCATTGGTGTATCCCCCTGACCTTATTTCCAAGGATTTATCCATGTTAACTACACCATAGTAATATTTTATTTCCATCCTGAGACTTTCTATGATAGATAAAGATAAAAAGGAGTGTGAAGCACATATATAAAATAAAGAAAATACTATAGTGGGGTTTACTGAAATAGTACCTCATACTATAGATGGTCTTTCACTCTAATCCTTGGGTATCAGTTGTAGTGCATGAAACTATCCCAGTCCATGCCCCATGATATAGCTGAACTACCCTAAGTATAACTACTCTGATGATACTGCTGATAATATGAAGTCTGGATATTGTGACCATGAACTCCTCCTCAACCAGCCTTGCTAGTGCTACTCGAACTCCTCACTTGATGTGGCATAAAAGAACCTACACCTCAAGGTGGAGCTGGTGTGGATTCTATTCCTCAAGAAGTAGATAGAAATTTCTGAAATAATCTCTACAGATGATTCATACAGCCTCAAGCCAAACACTCCATCTGGTCTCTATCGCACTGAGGCATTATATTCCCCTATCATCCACATTGAAGGCACACAACAGATCTTCTAATTTTGTTACTCTAACCACCATTTCTATGATGTAAAACCAAGAAGGAACATTTCCTACTACCATAGGAACTACTGGCCTACCTCAGCACTGATCCTATATTCCTTGTACTATCTCCTTCCCTCAGGTTGTGCTTAGTGATAAGAGCATGATTGAAAATCTTAGAGAATATAGGTAGGTGAAATACATTCTACTATGTATGGATGGCATAATGAATCCCATCCTTTAAGTGTCTAGCACCTAAAAGCTCATCACTGTCAAGAAGCAGTGTAAAGTGTTGTAACTCATTGAAACATGATAAATACTCCATAACTGACATAGCACCCAACTCTAGTTACATGAAATCTCTAGATTAGTTATATCTTAGCATCTAAGGAAATATGTAATCATAGAAAAATTATAGAAGTAATCATAAACCATTCCCTAATGACAACCATATTTGGTAATCACATCCCACCAGCTCTTGGCTAAATCATGAAGCATGTAAGTAGAAATATTCACCCACAACTCTAGAGGTGTCTCTAGATTCTCAAATATAGATAGGGAGACATTTATCCAAGACTCAACATCCTATGGAACTATATCTCAAGAGAAAGTATGAGGATGCTACTATTAAAACTCACGGGTTAGATCAGACATCATAAGTGCAGGTCGTGGAGCACCTTGCATGGAATACATCAGATATAGGAAACTATCACGAAGCTGAGAATTAGTGACCAAATATGGTAAAGCAGGTAGTGCCTCACGTGAAACCCCTGGAGGTAGGACTATTATCTCAGGGCCCACCATGTTGGGATCATGGCCATCTTTACCCTCTTGGAACACAACACAAGGATGTCATGGTGGCATTAGTCTACAAATTCCAAGCACACACCTCAGAACAAATTTTGAAGCATATATGTATAAATATAAGAAGTTGAAATAGAGTAAAGGTCTCACTACCCATGTTATACTACCCCAAAAACCTTCTTATAAGTCCAGGTAATGTTAAGTTATCAAGTTTAAATTATAGGGGTTCTAGTAGATGAAGGTTCAATAGCACCTTTCCTCATCAATTAATAGAAACCATTTATTTCATAAGTCAGATTCCATATCTTTAAGTTTCATTTTATTATAAACTTATATCCAGATTTTTTTTAAAAATTGACTTTCTTTTCTAGTGAATCAGGTCCCATACAATATATCACTGAAATCAACACCCACTTAATCTCATATTAACCACATCTATATTTGGTCTCAAAATGTAACATGTTATATATGAAGTCTTGACTCGATAAATGATCCATTTAAACCCATGAGGACCCATACACCTCATGAATTTAAACTTTAAATTAATCAACCATAGAAAAAATTTATAAACAAGTCTCACTCAATAACAAAAAGAAACACAGGAAAATAAAATTAGTGAAATGCACCAATATGTCATAGAATATGCATGGAATGTGAATTATAGGTACCTATGATGATGCATGTAGAAATGATATGTGCCCTCATATCATCAGGACAAGGATGAAATGAAATACACAATCAGAATAATAATAATAATAACCAACACATAGCATGTGCATCACCCAATAGTGAAATGATATCAATTGTAATAGGCAAAAGCATAACAATAATCATAATTCAGGAAACTCAACATTTACCCCGAACATGGGTTATCTACACCCAAGCACGACTTATAACCAAGTTCCAAAAAAATCCTAATCTCCTTTCTATTATATCCAAATAGTAAAGTAAGAAATAAATCCTCTGATACCACTTTGTTACATCTCTGACCTGGATACCACTAAACGATGCCTCGAGTCCAGTTGGCCACATGGACTCAAGCGCATATTCCCAAACACCAGAGCATTCCAACATGATGTGAGATCCTATGGTGTGTCCATGGGAAGACTATTACCTCATTACCAAATTGTATCATAGTGGATAAATAAGATATCACGTAAATAGTGGAAGCAGTATAAATAGATGGCATAGTAGAAGCAAAGAGGAATAATAAATAACTGATCAACTGATAATCGTATACAAAATATTATGATACATGTAATTTCACTATAAAACTAGGAAATATGGATATAAGGAGGAAAAAAATACATTCTATACAAAAGTATAAAAAATATACCAAAAAATATCCCCAATATCCTGAGCTTCATCTCAGTCATCTACTGCCTAGCTCCATCCTAATGCAAGCAAGCAATCAAGTGTCTGAAGTGGTACGATTCCCTTTTTAAACACCTACATACATGTAATCTACTTGGGTTCCAATGGTGGTCTAGATAGGGTGTGATAAAAATCTCAGTATCCCACCACCATCAATATATATAACATCCAGTTCATGTAATATAAACTAAAATTGTGTTCAAGCATGCATATATAAAATTAAAGTAGTACAGTAATGTAAATACCCAAGTAACCACTTCAACCTCAAACAGTGTCATAAAATGAAACCTTTTCCTTAATTAATTATATTCTAGTTTATATATGTAAGTAATGTGAGGCATAACTAGCACTGACAACCTGACAATATAATACACTACTATAATATAGGCCTTTAATAGCACTAGAAATAGTCTTTATCAGCACTAGAAAAGTGATGACTACCCGAGTGAGATTAAAAGACCTGGTCATTTATTAGTGCTAAAAAAACGCTGATAAAGGTGTCCTTTATCAATGCTAAAGGTCCCATTTATCAGTTTTTATAGAAATTGCTGATAAAGTGTACCATTATAATCACTTTTAAAAATACTGAAAATGTGTCCTTTATTAGTGCTTTTAAAAGTGTTGATAAAGGGCCATATTACAGTGTTCTCCACCAATACCATGTGTTGTAACATAACACCTATAGTGACCTATTATTTACATGCATTGATATTACTTTAGAATTGAAGTGTATTTATTACAACATATGACAAAACCATGACAGGAATATATAGGTATAGTGTCTTTATAAGCTGGGAAACATAAACAACTAGTTCATAAAACATCTACATTGTCTCCCATTTATTTCATCATAACTAGAATCCTTTTGGAATATCATACTTAATACCCTTCTTCATGACCTGGGGAAAATAAACATATAAAAGGGTGATCTGAAATGCTCAGTAAGGGTAAAAAAAGTAAATATCAATCATATCATATTCATAAGAACATAACATTTGAAAATCTTATCCATCATATAAAAGATCATAATATCATGTGATGGTATAAATCATAAAATTGGATTTTAATCCCAATAGTAAAAATATAAGACATGAAAATTTGTGGCATACACTCATAAGCCTAGAAAATCATTTCATATTAGTCAAGGCTCATTTCTAAGTCCATCATAGTATACAAAGTTCATTATTGAACTGAGTTCACTCCTCATTCCAGCCATGTATCACTGAAATAGATTTACTTTTTGTTCCATCTATCTCTATCTCATAAGATATAAATTTTTACCCAATTTATTAGAGGGAGATATAGGTCCAACCCATCTCATAATGAAACCATTCTTACGTGTTCCACAAAAACATAAAACCATTTACCAAAGCATAACCCATGCAATAAAATGGGTTTCTTAAACATCATTCCATAATAATTTATATAAAACAAATGGATTTACTAAATAACATTCCATCATAAAAAAATAAAATCATGGTAATAAAATTGATATAAATATAACCCTATTTAAAGGGTGGCCTCTTAGATGGAAAATAATTTTGAGAAAACACTTGAAATTAATTCCTGAGGAAAATATCATTTCTTTTTTTAAAAACATTTTATTTTCTCAAAATTCCATGAAATTTAAAAAAAATAATTTAGTTGAAAATAATATTGAAATAATATAGAGGAATATTCATGGAAATAAGATTTTATGAAACCATAAAAATCCATTCATGCTGTATAAGTTAAAAAAACATTCTTCTCATACTTTTGCTGGAAAGGTCAAAAGGTACCTCATATTGAGAACGACAAAATATTTCATTCATACCATTCTGTAAAAATTAATCAATGGATAAAATTGACTTTAAACAATTATATAAGGATATAAAGAATATTTTGAAATACATATTTATGAAACATGGATGTGGATGATAAATATACCCCAGAAAATACTTACGAATAAACAATCTCCGATAAAAATGAGATTTGAGAAGTTATCCTTTACCTTAGATCTGATATGATTCATATGCATCTGAACATCCTATATAATGATTTAAATAATATTACTAATTTATTCCATAATCATAATAATTTTTATGATAACATTTATGATCATATTTTCATTCGTTTGTTAGTAACATTTCATTGTTACTCGTTATTCGGGTATTAACTACTTTATATTCTTATGTATGTTTTGTCAGATAAGTTCTTATTCATCTTTTTAGGTTATAGTTATATCATTTAATGAATTGTATTTTTATAATATATATCATATTTATTCATTCAATTCATTTATATAATTATGGTTTAGTAAAGATTATGTAGAACGAATCACATTGCACCGTGGAGATGGTAAGCTTTACATATGCACAAGCGATGATATCGTTCCCATAACTGTTGAATGGTATTGAAGTGGATAGTGTATAGTATCTCAGAATTAATATCATGTTATTATAATCATATATAATTTTTATTTCCTCCATTAAACTCATTCTATTAAAGTGGTCGTGAAAATAGATTACACCACGACGTGGAGATGGTAACTCGTACGTACGCACGTGCGGTGATTTCATTTTTCGTAGGATGGATAGATGGGTAAATAGGGTTGTTTAATATTTATAATAAAATATTATTATATGAGTGATAATTATGTTATTACTTTATAATGAAACAGATAAATAATAGGAAGTATAAGAAGAAAGAAATTTGAATGAATCTATAGTAGAGATTACCTCTTTCTCAACGTGCCTCCTTTGAATTTCATCTTAGGGCACTAGATTTGGCCTTTTGAGAATACCAGAACCACTAGAATGTAACTAGTAAAGTTGGGAAAATAAATTTTCATGGTTTATCTGATCTTGAAGGCTCAAAATGGAGTGAAGAGGAGAGGGAGTAGGTGCCCTTTTATAAGAGAGGAAAGGGGAACTTTAGTAAACTCTCAAAATATTAATATATTATAAATTAAATTTCGATTAAAAATGGTTCAAAACTTATTTAATTGTAATATAATACGATTTTGGTTCGAATAAACATCATCAAATAATTTTTAGACAATTTTTTAATTTTTTTTTATCCTTATCTTTTTGGTTTAACTCTTATTTTACCCTTTTTAATCTTATCATGATATCATGTTATTTACACATTTGGGGTTAATGTAATTACCATATCATGTAAAATGACCCAAAAAAGTTATTTATCACATATTTGGACTTATATTAACCATTTGGAAGAATATTAGATTTTTAGGAATTTAATATCATTTAATAAACTATTTTATGTTTTAAATTGTGAATTATGTCAATTTTGGACATTATTCATACTTGACTTTTTAAAAAATTCATAACAACCTGATTACTTAAAACCAAAGGAATTAACTCATCCCAATTATGTTAATTTAATCTAAAAAATTTGTGTATGTTATTAAAATGTTAAAATTATATCTATTTTAATATTTATAAATTCATTTTTTTGAATCTGTCATTAATGAGGTAATCACTACATCATAATTCTGTCAAAAATAAATATATTTATCTAATGCCTAAAATTTATAAATAAAATAAGATGATGTAGGAAATATTTTTAGATTTATAATGAATATTTATAGACATATATATTAGTTATATAACGCTATATTAAAATCGATTTAGTAAAAGATATATGTTTATGTTATAATTATCTTTACTTTAAATTAATTCTTATAAAATATCCTTTTCACATCCAAGTGAATCCAGGGGCCCCCAAAATCGACCCAAAAATTCTCATGGTTATAAATATATCATAAAATATGATTAATACACATTTTAGGGTAGTTGTATACTATTAAATTATTATTATTATTCCCTTATTTACCAGATTTACCCTTTCACCATGGTAAATAAAATAATTACTGAAGTTGTTATTCATAATGTCCAAAAATACAAAGTACCTTTTCACACAATTTGGAAATTATTATTCCAAATATGGAATCCATTTTTCTAAATTCAAAACACATAGGTTGTAGTAGTCAATTTAAAATTATTCTCATTGTTGAAATGAAAAAATGGGTTTTAAAAGTTAAAACATTGAAAAAGATTGAAATGTTTTTATATATTTATTCAATGTAAAATTAATGATAATGCAATAAATTATATTAAATGGTAAAAATTTATTTTATTAATACTTTAAAACCATTAAATATTATAATTTAACCTCATAAATCATCTCGATGAAAAAAGTTTTCTTTAATTAAAATTTAGCGAATTTTTACTATTCATCAAAACATGAAACTTATCAGAAAAATATAAGAAATTTATCCAAAATAAATTTTTATATCCTGCTTCAAAATAACATGTTTATTTTGTCATATATGTCAAAATATTAATTTAAAATGGGTTTTCTATTCAAATGTGTAAAAATTAACCTTTTAAAAAAAGGTTCTTATACATAAAATAGGGTTTTATTCATACCCTATGAATAAAATATCCATTGGATGAATATAAAAAATATTTTATTAAGTATATAACACATATATGTCTCATTAATTTTATTACCAAAAGTAATTTACTCAAAAAAAATACAAATATCTAATTGATTTATATTTTTCATAAGTAATTAATAGCCAATGAATTCCTAATGCATTTTCATAAGTTAGTTATAATTATTCCCACTAACCTAAAGGCTAGGATATAATGGTAATTTTATATTATGGGCATCTCTCGGTTTGTTTAAACTCACGATTGTGTGCAAATAAATCTACTAAAGAATTAAAATTATTTAAAGAAAATATTTCATAAAAACATCCAGGTGTTACATTCTTCCCCCCTTAAACTGAATTTCGCCCTCAAAATTCTTTACTTGGAAAAAAATAGATGAGGATACCTCTCCCTCATCATATCCTCAAGTTCCCATGTAGTTTATTTAAATTGGTGGTTCCTCTATAAAACTTTTACCAAGTGAGTGGTCTTTTTTCATAGAACTTTTTTGTTACAATCCAAAATCTCTATCAGTTGTTCTTCATAAGAAAGATCTTGATCCAGTTGTACGACTTTTGAGCTTAGTACATGTGAAGGATTGAGTATGTACTTTCTCAGGAGAGATACATGGAACACATCATGAACTTGAGAGAGATTATATGGAAGTTCCAATCAGTAATCTATCGTCCCAACACGGTCCAGTATTTCAAAAGGGACGATATACCTAGGGCTCAGCTTGCCCTTATTTCCAAATATCATTACTCTCTTCCAGGGATATATTCATAGTAACACCTTATCACCCACTTCAAACTCTGGGTCTTTTCTTCGGTTTTCAGTATAACTTTTTCTTCAACTCTGATCTGTTCTTATGTTTTGTTGAATAGATCTAACATTTTCTTCCATTTCTTCAACAAGATCAGGTCCTAATAGATTTCTTTCCCCAACTTCATCCCATAAAGTTAGAGTTATGAACTTATTTCCATAGAGGTATTCATAAGGAGCCATTTTAATACTGGAGTCAAAGCTATTATTGTAAGAAAAATCCACCAATTGTAGGTTTTGATACCAACCACCTTTTAAATCTATAGAGAAAGCTCTAAACACGTCTTCCAGAGTTTGAATTTTCCTCTCAGACTGAACATATATCTAAGTATGATAAGCAGTGTTGAAACTTAACTCTGTATCTAGAGCATACTGAAGGCTTTGCCCGAACTTTGAGGTAAACCTCAGATCCTGATTAGATATAATGGAAAATGGTACTCCATGAAATCTTACCAATTTCTTTACATATATCCTATCAAGAGGATCAAGAGAGAAATCATATCTAATATCAATTAAGTGTGACGACTTCATAAGATGATCAACTATAACCTAGATAGCATTATTTCCTTTGGATGTTTTGGTAAGTCTTGTGACAAAGTCTATAGTGATGTTTTCCTATTTCCATTCTGGTATGGGTAATGGTTGTAACATACCCTAAGACTTCTGTCTCTCAACCTTAACTTGCTGACAAACCAAGAAACAAGAGACATATTTGGCGACATCTCTTTTCATGACATCACACTAGAATTACCCCTTCAGGTCCCTGTACATCTTTGTGATTCCAATGTAAATAGAGAATGAAGAAGTATGAGCTTCATCCAATAGATTATTCTTTAATTCTGGTGTGGGAGGAATACAAAACCGATTCTTGAACCTTATTATTTCATCACCATGAAAGTTGAATTTAGGAACATTTCTCATCTTCTTTTATAACTCTACATATTCCTTTTGTGCCTCTTTAATATTCACTTGTATATATGGTTAAACATTCATTTGAGAAAGATAAGATTTCTCACCTTCCATTAAAAATTCAAGATCCGTCCTTTGAAAATCCATAAATATTGGATCTTTCATAATCCTCATCATGGATAAGATATCATGGTCTTTTTTACTCAAAACATCTACCACCTTGTTCACTTTCCCAGGGTGGTAATGTATTGAGTAGTCGTAATTTTTAATCAACTCCAACCATCTTCTTTGGCAGATATTCAGCTCCTTTTGTGTGAAATATACTTTAAACTTTTATGATCAGTATAAATATCATACCTTTCACCATAAAGATAATGCCTCTATATTTTTAATGAAAATATTACCACACCTAACTCCAAATCATGAGTTGGGTAATTTTTCTTATGGATTTTAAACTGTCGTGATGCATAAGATATCACCATATCATTTTGCGTGAGAACACACACCCCAAACCCTTCTTGGTTGCATCATTGTATGTCACAAACCTTTCTCCACTACAAGGTAGTGTGAGCACAGGTGTATTGGCTAACCTTACTTTTAGTTCTTTGAAATTTTCTACACATTCCTCCTTCCAAATGAACTTAACACCTTTTTGAGTAAACTTGGTGAGTGGATTAGATAATCATGAAAAATCATTCACAAAATTCCAATAATATCCATCCAAACCAAGAAAACTTAGGATCTCAGTTATTATTGTTGTTCTTGACCATCTTTTAATAACCTTTGTTTTTTATGGATCCACAAATATCCCTTATCTTGACATTATGTGACCCAAAAATAAAACTTTTTGAAGTCAAAATTTACACTTGGTAAATTTGGCATAAAGCTTCTCCTTTCTCAGGGTCTTCAGTACGATTCTCAAATGATCTTCATGTTCTTCCTTTCTCTTTAAATAAAAAAGAATATCATTTATAAATACTATCACAAACTGATCAAGATAGTCTCTAAAGACTCTATTCATTAGATCCATGAAGATAATAGGGGCATTAGTAAGAACAAAAGGCATCAATATAAATTCATATTGTCCATACCTTGTACAGAATGTCGTCTTTGATATATCCTTCTTTTTTACCCTTAATTGATGATATCCTGAATGAATATCAATCTTGGAAAATTATTGAGTTCCATGTAGTTGGTCAAATAAGTCATCAATGCATGGGAGAGGATATTTTTTCTTAATAGTGATCTTGTTAAGTTCTCAATGCATAGTTTCATTGATCCATATTTATTCTTAACAAATAGAACATTTTCTCCCCAAGGTGATTCACTGGGGAATATAAATCCCTTATCAATATTATCTTGGAGTTTCTTCTTCAATTCTTATAACTCAATTGGGGCCATTCTATAAGGTTTCTTTGAAATAGGCATAGCACCCGGTATGAGTTCTATTGAAAACTCAACTTCATGATTTGGTGGAAGACCTAGAAATTCCTCTAGAAAGACATCATCAAACTTATGTATAATGGGATTATTCTTAATATTGAGTTTCTCCTCAACCATTTGAGATAAATAACCTTCATTTATTGGAATCAAGACCCATAAAATGGAAGAAATTTCTATTAGAAGGTTATATTTATCCTTGCATCGATAGATGATCATAGATTGATCTGAAATATGAAATGTGAATTACCTTCTTTGGAAATTGATATGAGCTCCGTATAATGAAATCCAATCCATGACAAGAATCACATAAAATTCCACTATAGGAAGGATCACAAGATTTGCAGGAAGCACTTTCCCACAAACTTCAATCGGAGAAAAATTATAGAGTTTTAATGAGAACATTGTGCCATTAGGAGTTGTAACAGATAACTCAACATCTAATTGTTAAGTTAATATGGTGATACCCTTAGAAAATTCTTCAGAAATAAAAGATTGGGTGGATCCATAATCAAATAAAACATTTTTCTACTTTATAGTGGATGAAAAATGTACCTTTCACCACTTCATTATCGTACTCCACGTCACTAATAGTAATTGTATGTCACTTTCCTTTATATTTGGCCTTAAGAGTTTGTTGATGTCGATCATCATCAATAACCCTTGGATTAGGGAATTTATTGGAATAATGTCCCATTTCTTTGCACTTGTAACATTGAAGTGTAGGAGGTTCATTCTATGTAGCCTTTTCTTTGTTCACATCACTAGATGCCTTTTTCCCATCACTTCATCATTCAATTTCCCAGTGACCTTCTTTTCCACACTTAAAACATTTACTAGTCTATTTAAGAGAACTCCATCCATGTTTCTTTCCACACTTTGAGAAAAAGGGTAAACTCATCTTCTTTTCTGTGTGGTCTTTATATTTTACCTTGAATTCCATTTTCCTCTTCTAATCAAACCTATATGACTGATGGGTTACTCTAATATCCATCTCAACATTGAGAGCACATTAAACAATTTCCTTGTATCTATTGAAGTATCTTATGGACAATGCCCTTTGGAAACTTGGTTTTAAGCGACTAAAGAATTGATCAATCTTACTTTTAGGTTGGATAATAATTCCAGAAGAATACCTTTAAAGTCTTGTAAAATTTTACTTGTAGGTACCAATAGATTCATCATCCTTTTTCTTAAGTTCAAGGAATTACTTCTCTATCATTGTTCGAAGAATACAAGGAAAGTACTTATTGAAAAATAATTTCTTGAACTCGTCCCATTCCATGGACTCAATTTCATCTCTTTTCCTCATATTCTTGATAAGATTTCACAATTGATCAGCTTCACCTTCCAAACGATATAATGTTAAGATGAATTTATCATGTTCAGAACATTATAGAACTGAAAACATCTTTTCAATGGTACTGATCCATTGTTCAGCCACTAATGGATCAAAAGACCCGCTGAATGAAGGTGGACGCTTCCTCATGAAGTATTAAATAGAATGTTGCTCCCTTCTTTGCTCGTTTGTAAGTTCGGCATGATTCATATCTTGAGAAAGTTTTGTGATATTGGCTATAATATTTTTCATTCCATCTCTCAAAACATTTGGTTTCTCAGGGGGACAATCATTGTATTGCCCATCACATTCAGCATTAACGTGGTTCCTTCGGGTTCCATTCATTGACTAAAACCAAGAAGCATAGTGTGATAAACACTAATCATAATAAGAAAACCACATAATCAGGAATAAAATTTAAATTTAGGACACTTTAGGTTTTATACAATTTTAATCATGGTCATTTATAAAACACTATGATTGTATCCTATACTTAGACATATCCTTAAGGATTTCTCATCCAAATTTCCAAAGGTTAACTATAACTTTCCTCTGAATCCAAAAATAGAGAACCATTCTTTATATACATTGATATTACTTCATAATTGAAGTATATTTATTAAAACATATAACAAAACCATTAAAGGACCATATAGTTATAGTGTCTTTAGAAACTGGGAAACAAAAACAACTGGTTCATAAAACATCTACATTGTCTCCCATTTATTTCATCATAACTATACTACTTTTTGGAATATCATACTTAATACCCTTCCTCATAACATAGGGAAAAGAAACATATAAAAAGGTGATCTAAAATTATTAGTAATGTTAAACAAATAAAATATCAATCATATCATATTCATAAGAACATAACATTTGAAAATCTTATCCTGCATATAAAAGATCATAATATCATGTCATGGGATAAATCATAAAATTGTAATGTAATACCAATACTTAAAACATAAGACATGAAAAAAAAATCATACACACATAATCTTAGAATATTATTTCATATCAGTCAAGGCTCATTGCCAAGACCATCATAGTTGACAAAGTCCATTACTGAACTGAGTTCACTCCTTGTTCCAGCCCTATATCACTGAACTAGATTTACTTGCCATTATAGCCATGTCTATATCATGAGATATAAATATTTAACCAATTAATTTAAGGGATATATAGGTCCCAACCATATCATAATGAAACCATTCTTATGTGTGCCCCAAAAATATAAAAATATTTATCGTCGAATAACCCATGCAATAAAATGGGTTTCTTAAACATCATTCCATCATAATTTATATAAAACAAATGGATTTACGAAATAAAATTATATCAAAAACAAAATAAAATAATGGTAATAATAGGGATAGAAATATAACCCTATTTAAAGTGTGACATCTTAGATGGAAAATAATTTTTGAGAAAACACTTGAAATTAATTCCTGAGGAAAATATCCTTTCTTTTTTAAAAAACATTTTCTTTTCTCAAAATGCCATGCAATTTAAAAGAAAAGAATTTAGTTGAAAATAATATTGAAATCATATAGAGTAAGATTCATGGAAATAAGATTTCATGAAACTATAAAAATCCATTCATGTCATATAAGTTAAAAAAAATCTCGTACTTTTGTTAGAAAGGTCAAAAAGTACCTTGTACTGAGAACGACAAAAGATTCCATTCATACAGTTTATTAAAAATTCACCAATGGGAAAAAATGACTTTAAAAAATTATAGAAGGTATAAATAATATTTTTAAATACATATTTAGGAAAAATGGATGTGGATGATAAATATACCCCAATAAATACTTACGAATAAACAATCTCGATAAAAATGAGATTTGAAAAGTTATCACTTACCTTAGGTCCAATATGCTTTGTATGTATCTAAACCTCCTGTATAATGATTTAAATAATGTTACTGATTTATTACATAATCATAATCATTTTTATGATAACATTTATGATCATATTTTCATCCGTTTGTTAGTAACATTTCATTGTTACTCGTTATTCGGGTATTAACTACTTTATGTTTTTATGTATGTTTTGTCGGATAAGTTCGTATTCCTCTTTTTAGGTTATAGTTATATCATTTAAATAATTGTATTTTTATAATATATATCATATTTATTCATTCAATTAATTTATATAATCATGTTTTAATAATGATTATGTAGGACGAATCACATCGCACTGTGGAGACGGTAAGTCGTACGTATGCACAAGCGACGATATTGTTCCCATAATTATTGAATGGTATTGAATTGGATAGTGTATAGTATCACGAAATTAGTATAATGTTACAATAATCATATATTGTTATTATTTCCACCATTATAATCATCCTATAGAGGTGGTGATAAAAAACAGATTACACCACAATGTGGATACGGTAAGTCGTACGTACGCACGTGTGGTGGATTCATTTTTAGTAGGATGGATAGAAGGTGAAATATGGTTGTTTAATATTTATAATAACATATTAGTATATGAGTTATACTTATGTTATTAATTTATAATGAAACAACTAAATAAGAGGAAGTAGAAGAAGAAATAAATTTGAAAGAATCTCTAGAAGAGATTACCTCTTCCTCGATGTGCCTCCTATAAATTTCTTCTTAGGGCACTAGAGTAGGTCTTTTGAGAATACCAAAACCACTAAAATGTAACTAGGAAAGTTTATAAAATAAGTGGGAATGGGTTGGCCGATATTGAAGGCTAAAAATAGAGTTAAGAGGAGAGGGAGAAGGTTCCCTTTTATAAGAGAGGAGAGTGACACCTTAGGAAACTCTCAAAATATTAATTTATTATAAATTAAATTTCGTTTAAAAATGGTACAAAAATTATTTAATTAGAATATAATATGATTTTCGTTCTAATACCCATAATCCAAAAAAATTTAGACAAGTTTTTAATATTTTTTTATCCTTATCTTTTTGGTTTAACCCTTATTTTACCATTTTTAATCTTACCGTGATATCATGTTATTTACACATTGTGGGTTAATGTAATTACCATATCATGTCAAATGACCCATAAAAAGTTGTTTATGATATATTTGGACTTATATTAACCATTTGGACTAATATTATATTTTTAGTAATTTAATATCACTTAATAAACTATTTTATGTTTTAAGTTATGAATTATGTCGATTTTTGACACTATTCATACTTGGATTTTTAAAAAATTAATAACAACTTGATTCCTTCAAACCAAAGTAATTAAATAATATAAAGTATATTAATTTAATCCAAAAAATTCATGTATGTCATTAAAATGTTTAAATTAAATTTATTTTAACATTTATAAATTCATTTATTTGAATCTTTCATTAATGAGTTAATCACTACATCATAATTGTATCATAAATAAATATATTTATCTAATGTCTAAAAATTATAAATAAAATACCATGATGTAGGAAATAAATTTAGATTTCTAATGAATATTTACAGGAATAGATATAAGTTATATAAACCTATATTAAAATCGATTTAGTAAAAGATATATGTTTATGTTATAATTATCATTACTTTAAATTAATTCTTATAAAATGTCATTTTCACATCCAAGTGAATCCATGGGGTCCCAAAATAGACCGAAGGATGAACATGGTTAGAAATATATAATAAAATAGGATTAGGACATGTTTTAGGGTAGTTTTATACTATTAAATTATTATTTTTACCCTTATTTACCAGATTTACCCTTTAACCATGGTAAATAAAATAATTACTGAAGTTACTATTCATAATGTCCAAAAATAAAAGGTGCATATTCACATAATTTGGACCTTATTATTCCAAATATGGAATCCATTTTTCCAAATTCAAAATATATAAGTTGCAGTAATTAATTTAAAATTATTCCCGTTGTTGAAATGAGAAAACGGGTTTTAAAAGTTAAAACATTGCAAAAGATTGAAATGTTTTTACCTATGAATTCAGTGTAAAATTAATGATAATGAAATAAATTATATTAAATTGTAAAAATTTATTATATTAATACTTTAAAACCATTAAATATTATAATTTTACCATATAAATTATCTCGATGAAAAAAATTGTTTTAAATTAAAATTTAGCGTATTTTTACTATTCATCAAAATATAAAAGTTATCAGAAAAATATCAAAAATTTATCCAAAGTAAATTTTTATATCAAGCTTCAAAATAACAACTTTATGTTGTCATATATAAATTAATAATGTGTGAAAATCATAATTTAAAATGGGTTCTTCATTCAAAGGTGTAAAAATTAACCTTTAAAAAAGGTTCTTATACATAAAATAGCGTTTTATTCATACTGTATGACTAAAATGTCCATTGTAGGAATATAATAAATATTTTATTAAGTATATAACATATATATGTATATATATATATTTAATTTCATTACCCAAATTAATTTACTCAAAAAACATATGAATGTCTAATTGATTTATATTTTTCATAAGTAATTAATAGTCAATGAATTCATAATGCATTTTCATAAGTTATTTGTAATTATTCCTGCTAAACTAACGGCTAGTATATAATATTAATTTTATATTAATTCCATATCATGGTTCATTTAAACTCATGATTTTTTTCAAAGAAAACTACTGAATAATAAAAATTATTTAAAGAAAATATTTCATAAAAACATATGGGTGTTACAACACTGTAGCACCAAAAACATACCAAATATCAACAAAAATATTCCCAATACAAAATTTAAATTAAATGAAATATTCAACACAAATATAAGAAAAAAACACTATATTATAGATGTTTCAAACATATGTTTATACAAATACATAAATACAAATTATTACATACATTAAAAAACATCAATGTTCCTTTTTATTTTAATCCTGACTCTGAATCATGCTATTTTCGAACAAACCACCCCTGATTGAGAAAAATAATGCACCTTTATAAGAAAAAAAATATTATGTTAGTAATTATATAAAGAAATAAATTAATAGAAATTGTTAATTTTACTAAAATTGATGCCAATTTTAAATAAAAAGACGCACTTAGAGTCATATTGGTCACAATGTGCATCAGATTAAGGTTTCTCTAATTCAAACATGTCTCAAATGACATGTGGATCATTTTAATGAAGTTTCAAAACAATATAAACGTGTTTTCTTAGTTTTGAGTACATAAGTTGTCTTTTTTACTAAAAATGTCATTTTAAACTGGAAACACACACTTTCGACTCATTCTGATGACATCATGTATTGGTTTGATGTAAAACTGATTCCTATATGTCAGAAATGACTTATGAATCATTTTACTAAATTATCAAGAAAATTTGAGTGTGTTCGATCGGTTTTTATTCAGTGACACTTTTTAAACTAAAATATCAATTTTAAACTGGTAACGGATGCTTTATGTCATACTTGGAACATCATGTATTGGATTGAGGTGAGGCTGATACCTAAATGTCAAAATGAATTATGGATAGTTTTTATAAAGTATCAAAACAATCAAAAAGCATTTTCTCAGTTTTGAGTAGGCCAGTTGTCCATTTTACTAAAATTGATGTCAATTTTAAATAAAAATACATACTTTGAGTCATATCAGTCACACTGTTGTTTAGATTGAGGTTTGGCTGATTCCTACACATCTCAAATGACTTATAGATAATTTTACTAAAGTATGAAAACAATATGAAGGTGTTTTCTCAGTTTTGAGTACGTTAGTTGTCTTTTTTACTAAAATTTCATTTTAAACCAGAAACATGAAATGTTGACTCATTCTGATTACATTGTGTATCGTTTTTATGTGACCCTAATTCTTACAAGTCAAAAATGACTTATGAATCATTTTGATAAATTATCAAGAAAATCCAAGCATGTTTAATTGGTTTTCAATGAGTGACACTTTTTAAAATAAAATGTCAATTTTAAACTGATAACGGACACTTTTAGTCATACCGAGCACATCATATATCGGATTGATGTGAGGCTAATACCTACACATTAAAAATGAATTATGGATCATTTTATTAATGTATCAAAACAATCCAAATTTTTTTCTTAATTTTGAGTAGGTCAGTTGTCCACTTTAGTAAATTTGATGTCAATTTTAAATAAAAATATGCACTTTGAGTCATACCAGTCACACCGTGGGTCGGATTGGGGTGTGAAAGATTCCTACTCATCTCAAATGACTTATAGATCATTTTCAAAAAATATCAAAAAAATACTAATGTGTTTTATCTGTTTTGAGAACGTCAGTTGTCTTTTTTACTAAAATGTCATTTTGAACTAGAAACACACACTTTTGAATCATTTCAATCACATCATATATCAATTTGAGGTTACACCAATTCCTACACATTAAAAATGACTTATGAACCATTTTTCTAAATTATCAAGAAAATCCAAATGCATTTGATCGGTTTTCAGTGAGTTACACTTTTTGAACTAAAATACTGATTTTAAACTGATAATGGACACTTTCAGTCATACCAGGCACATCATGTATCATATTGAGGTGAGGATAATCCCTATATATAAAAAATGAATTATTGATCATTTTTTTAAAGTGTCAAAATAATATGAATGTTTTTTATCAGTTTTAAGTAGGTCAGTTCTCCATTTTATGAAAATTAATGCCAATTTTTAAATAAAAGTATGCACTTTGAGTCATACCTATCACACCATGCGTCAAATTGAGGTGTGGGTGAAGAATTATAGGGATTAAATCTAATACACATTGACCCATCCTTGATATTCTAGGGAGATTCATAAATAAGTTGGCATAAAGTAATAATACACATCAATAATATATTTCATAAACAAGGGGGAAAACACACCAACCCTCGAAACATCTATCCCATACAAATTTAAACTTATATATATAACATGGAATTTATAATAAACATAATTTCAAAAAAAAATGCACATTTAAACATAATTTATAATGAAAATAAATATAATCCCATCCTAATTTAGAAATCAATAACCATAATTTGTGAATAAATAATTATAAAATCACCCTTACATTATAAGTTCTAAAAATGAATATAAATAGATAGAAATATATATATTTACATATATATATATATATAATAAACATAAATTGATAAAAATATAAGTAACCCTTATAGTAGAATATCACAACATAGTAAAATAAATACAACCTCATACTGATTTTGAAAATAGAGAGCCATTGAAAATAAATAAATAAATATTGTATCACCCTTATTAAAATTTCTCTTAAAATAAAACAATAAAATTATAAGAAAATAATTTTTCAAGGAAAACCCCTTACACTATAATATTAAAATATAATTTAAATAAATAAATTTCCTTACATGAATTGTATAAAATCATCTTTTTTTGCTACTTCGCATCATCACCGGACTGAGAACTAGATTTCTAAATCAATTTGCTCATTCATTTAAGTTTTTTATATCCAAAACCTCCACTGTTTATACAGTGGTATAAATATTTCTTTAATTGGTTTATCTATGGACCAGAGGTGATTCTCTAAGATTTATAAATAGTGATAAAATTAAGCTTACAGATCAAGCTAGGGTATAGATGTAGATAGGGAATAAAATTGTCTAAATTTTTTTTAAAAAAAGACCAAAATAGGATATCCAAATCAATAGTTAAGAAAACAAAATATCATAAACAAAAGAAAAATAATATACAATGACTGGATCACA
This sequence comes from Viscum album, assembly GCA_963277665.1. Classification (NCBI taxonomy): domain Eukaryota; kingdom Viridiplantae; phylum Streptophyta; class Magnoliopsida; order Santalales; family Viscaceae; genus Viscum; species Viscum album. The sequence goes on along the minus strand of OY728131.1, from coordinate 1,051,844,930 downwards.
AATAACTGATGTCATCACTGAAGAAGAAATCAAAAATTAAATAACAAATACAGAAAGAAAATTATAACCTACTAAAGAAAACAGAGGCCTACCTCGCTAGGTTAAAGAAAATCTGAAACCCTCATATCCAAATCTGGATGTTTTCTTCAGAAACCCTAACTTCAATCAAACACTGAATGTCAGATGATGTTTGAGAAACTCGTGGCAGTGGGTTTGTGTGATTCAAGTGGGTTTGTGTGATTCGATCTTCGATTCACTAGGGAGGAGCGTCGGCAGTGGGTGGATTCCATAGAAAGTTTTTGATATCGCGACACGCCCGCAACTGGTTAGATTTTTTAAATAGATTGGTACACTTTTGTTAACGCTTTAAAAAAAGAGTTGATAAAGAATCTGTTTATCAACGCTTAAGTAATAAGCGCTGATAAAAGATTTATAAATATAATTATAAATAAATAAAATTGTAAATATATATATATATATTTAATAAATGTATATAAATATATATTGTAAATATATTCCTTATTTAAATATATTTATTATAATTTTATAATTATTTAAATATATAATTATTTATTTATAATTATATAATTATTTTAAAAAAATAATATTTATATCATTATATATATTTATATAATTATATATTTATATATTTAATAAATATATATAAATATAAATATAGTAAATATATTCATTATTTAAGTATGTTTATTATAAATTTAATAATTATTTAAATATATATAATTATTTATTTATAATTAGAAAAATAATTTTAAAAAATATTTATTTATTTATAATTATAAATATATAATTTTATAAATATAGTATGTACATTTATAAATATAGTATGTATATTTATAAATATTTTTATTTATAAATATTTTTTACAAATATTTTTTTTACAAATTTTTTTTTTCAAATTTTTTTACAAATATTTTTTAGAAATATTTTTTTGCAAATAATTTTTTACCAATATTTTTTTACAAATATTTTTAAAAAAAATATATTTTTATAAATATTTTTTAACATTATTAATGAATATCCAATTTTTAGTGCATGCATGCAAAAAATGAGTGAAATTGAATAAATTAAAAGTAAATACACTTTAACAATATTACAAAAAATGTATGAGTTTTGTGTGTATGCATTTTATATAAAAATACATTAATTATGTATATGTGAAATCAATATAATACACATTTGATCTATGTTAAATTGAAAAATCAAACCACATTCAATTATATGTCCATTACTCTACAATTAGTTAGTATTTTTAATTCATATTAATTTTAAATTATAAACCATTATTTACTAAATATATGATTATTTAATGTAAAGAACATAAATGTTTTCTAATATATAAATCATATTTATATACATTAATATATATCTGTATATTTAATGTATTCTATTTATTAACATTATCAATAATCATCTAATTAATAGAATGATTAATATTTTTCTCAATTTAATTATTTTTAATTTTATTTTGTTTAATTTTAATTTTCATACATCTATATATTTAATAAATGTTATTTATTATTATTTCTAATTTATATATAGTATAATCAATTTATTCATTTTTATCAATAATTATTTAATTAATAAAATTTGTAATATTTTTTTAATAAACTCATTTCTTATTTTTTATTTATTTCATTATTTTATTTTATTTACTCCGACCTTTATCAGGGCTAAAAAAGCGCTGATAAAGGACACCTTTATGAGTGCTAAAAATATAGCTCTGATAAAGGGTACCTTTTATTAGTGTTAAAAATAAAGCACTAGTAAAGGGTACCCTTTATCACTGCTAAAAATAAAGTGTTGATAAAGGGTACCCTTTATCAGTGCTAAAAATAAAGCACTAATAAAGGGTCAATTTTATCAGTGCTTTATTTAGAGCTGATAAAGATTCCATTTATCAGCACTTTTTTCTAACACTGATAAAACACCAGTGTTGTTAAATTCCGGTTTTTTAGTAGTGATAATAGTAAAGGGTCCAAGATATAGCAAGGAATCCATGATGATAATAATAAAGAAGGGGTACCAAGATGATAACCAAGGCAACCCTGACCACAAGGGTCGATCCAACTCAGGTAATGAACTATATCTTGGCTAAAGGGGTAAGAGTGTAATCCAAAGGGAATCACCAAGGAATTACACAATAATAATTGTATATATGTCCAAGGATCTCATCCAAGGTAAAACGGGTAATCATTGACTAGGCTCGATGGATGTAACCATGGCGCCTCATGTCTGTAGACGTCATTTTGAATCCAAGGAGTGTATCCAAGAAATCCTATAAAGATAATGGAGGGATTCTATGGTGTCATACTAGGCATCCACTAGTAGACAAGGATCGGGTTCCAAGGTGGGTATCAACCTTGGAAAACGGCGTACCTGAATCGAAATGGTGTCCACAAGTGCTCAAGTAATTCCCTATAGAATCCAAGGCTAACTAATGCCTGACCACTTGAATAATAATTTCAAGGTCCATATGTAATTAGGCACCTTATACATGATTAATTAATTTATTAAGGCAATGTAATACTCATTTCATTTAATAAGTCATTTGGTTGAAGTTGTAACCTTTCATTAGTCTGACAAGGCTAAATGGGCATGCAACCATCTATTGATTTTTATCAATTATAATTAATTCCTTAGGTTTACTCCGCTACCTTCCATTGTACATGACAAGGGGTTCTACAAAAATGCAACTAAACCATTCAATTACATTTAATTATGCCAAGTCGTACATATAAATACACTTGCCAAATACCATTTAAATATCTGTTTATCAAGTTAAGGAACTTACCTTAGAAGGTTCAAGGAATAAGCATACTTGTGCTAGATATTACAATTCATACATTAGGTTAAACACTTACCATTATAGGGTTAAAGTCTAAGAACACTCAAATGGTGGCACAGATAATATTAACAAGCTACTAGAAGCATAATTATATAAAACACTCTATATGGTGTGGTCTTTGTTGAGAATATAACCTCCAACATTGGATAACATTTATGACAAGGGTCTTAGAACATGGTTTTAATTACTAAAATAAAGCTATTTAGAATTAACAAGCCATGTCCAGATGAAATTTGTGCATACATAATGGAAATTTATAAAACAAAGAAATTTAAGGTATGAGTTATAAACCACCTACATTAGGCTTGGAATACTCTCCTTGTCTAGTATCAACCTCTAGTTTGGCCTATATTGGAAGATATCTGAAGAACAGGTCAACACCCTCAAAATAGGGAATATGTGCCTCTATCTAAATGTTTTCTTAGATAGAAATAATGATGATGAGAGGATAAAAAGGAATCGAGAACATATAAATATGAATCCAATGAGATGAATGGGGATCGAATCGGAGTTCAGATGGTGAGTCGGGATCAAGAACGATAATAGAGATTCAAGGGAGAAAGGGGAGAAAGGAGAGGTTATTGTTCATTGGATAGAAAAGGCGGAGAAGTAAGAGAGTTAAAACATTTCATTTAAGGGCATTTTTTAATTTCACCCATAAGTAGGGGCCACATAGTTTGGTCACATGATTGGCCAAACCATGCGCCAACTATGCTCTCTTTGCAGCTTCATGGGGAATTTTTCACAGTTAGGCTCCACAGTTATGGAAACCATGTGTCAAACATGAAAACACCTCTAAAATAATTTATGCAATTTTTGTATATTTGTGCGGACACTTGTGCATGGGTAGGTAAAATTATGTGCCCTACTTCACCCCATTTTCCAACCTTTCATGGTTAGGGATAACTGTGCAGCCTTTCCTACACAGTTTCTCCTAAATATGTTGCCAGACTATTTCTACCAAAAAGCTAGGTTCTAGGCTCCAAACAAGCCCTAGACACCCCTAAGACGCCTATGAACTCATTAGGAACTCGTATTAGGTCCAAAATAAAGAATTAGAACAAATTTAAAAGGATCCATACCTGATTTAAAAATCAAGTTCTTACACCAATGACCTAAATTAGTTAAATTTTAATATAAATGAACTAATTTTTCTTTAAACCCAAATTAAAATATAATTTATATTTATAAATTATTTAAACAAAAAGGTATTTTTTTAATTAAAACTCAATATTTTTCACTATTCATAAAAAAATAAAACTTTTCATAAAAATCACAAAACTTTACCCTAAGATAATTTTGATATTTTGGTTTAAAAAATTAATGTGATTTTATCAAATGAATTTCATAAAAGTATCAAAAATTAATTTACCATAATTTCACAAGAAGTGGTGAAATTATTTTTTATGAAAAATATAGTTTTTTAGAAAACATTTCATTTACTTTAAAATTATTCTTTTTTTGTTTATAATCAATAGATATCCGTTTAATTGTTTTATAAATGTGTAAACCATATAATTTCATGATTTAGTTAGTATTATTCATATCCTCCAATTTAATGGCTAAGTTATAATGTTCATGTTTAAATAATAATATTTTAATAAATTATCTTGTTTTTTAAACCCAATGTTGTGTGCATAACAAGCTATCAAAGAGATTGAATTTATTTAAAAATAAATTCATCATAAAATCTCAGTATGTTATATTCTCTTATAATCTTGGTGTTGTGTGTCATACACATTCGAACATGATGGTCCTATTTTTAAAAAAAATATTAGGGTGTTATATTCCCCTCTATCCTAAATAAACTACATCCTCAAAATTTAATATTGATCTTGATAATAAAGGGTTTGAAATTTTAATATAACTTCATTTAAAACCCACATAATTAAAAGGTTTAATAAAAAAAACCTCATAATAAGATAGAAAGGGAAGTAAAAAAGCTCATATGAAATAACACATTACTAAGTTTTTATATAGGAGAACATTGGTGGAAAATGAATACATGGACATGGAAGAGAATACTAATGCCTAAGGATTAATATAGAGTAATACATATTATTGATCACAATAAATTGGGTGATCTATAGAAGTTTAGAAAACACAAAACCATAAATATGTGATGAGTTAGGGGATCATTTGATTCGTTAGAAATCAAGGTACTAGAATAATATATTTTTTCAAGATCTTTTCCTTGGAGTTAAGGAATTAATTTACTATCTAGATTGATATAAATAAAAAATATAGTGACTTTATATCTTTATATAATCACAATTTTATACTTTGGGTGTGGTTTGATCAATTCATACTTCATCACTTACTCCAGTAAATGAATATCCAATAGGAATTTTAATGCATAGAGCACTAAAATTAATAATTAATAGATCATTATATCAATAAAAGAATGAAAAGTCATTCCTACTATCTCAAGATATTTTCCAAGACCAAAATATTTATCACAATTTTTTCAATAATACCCAATGTTCAACTTAATCCATTCCATAAATATTTGACCTGAAGACTCATCCAAAATTTTTATGTCCAAATTTAAAGTCAAAATATTCTGAAGGTCACTAAATCAAAATTATATTCCCTAGACAAGATAAATTGGATATTTATTTAACATTCCAAATATGTGAATACATTTATGACTATAAAACCTTAATGAAAACATTAATTCTTCCAAATATAAAATCTTAAGTTGTCGAATATATTTTATAAATTAATTCCTATAGTAAACTCTAGAAAGGATAACTTAAACCATCAAACCTATAACCAACTTCATAGTCACCAACATTATCCCATAAATATATCATTATTTTATCATCATTAGGAATATATTATTGGTTATCTTCCCTCATTTATGTTTTTCTAAGAGGTTCAACTTATCACTGAATGACTTTTCTTGGTCATCAGTACCATTCAACATATGCTCTCAAATCCTTTAAGAAATAGTACCACAATATAATCCTTATAAATTTCATGATTATTATAAACAAAATATCATTTATCAAATACTCAATAACATAATTATTAAATAAAAACACAATTACATTAATCATTCCACTCTGTCCACAATAATAGTATAATTTTGACCTCGATCCCTTAGCTTATTTTGAAGTATATTCCCTTAACATTTGGGGAATTCATTTTTTTAGTGCCCCATATCCTTACAGTTGAATCATTGGAAATTTTGAATTTATTTATTTTCCTTTTAATCATGAGCATGGTGTTCATTCTCTCCACACTTGTAGAAAACTATCATTACCTTCAATCAAGTACCAGGGTGTTTCTTTTTACAATTATCACATGTGAGAAAATCTTTCTTTCCCTTCTTCCCCTTATCCATTATTTCTCAGTAATCCTATTCTTATTTGGATTCCCTTTTAATCCATAATACTTAGATAATTATTTATATTTCTTGATATCACATGATACTATGTATTCATATAATGAGAATTTTTGGGTGTTAGTTCCCATTGAAATATTGGCTTAATCCCATCAAAGGAATGATCACTCTTAATATTTGGATTATGTACATTGATATGGTTTCCATTCCTTCTACTAGGATCTATTTCTAAATAATATAAAACACTATATTATATCATAACATTATGAAACATAATTTATAATACCAAAACTAATGAAACACTTAACATAAATTGAAAATTTTATGCATATATAATGTCATAATCATAAAAATGGTTTCGTTGGGGATATATTTATTTTCAACTCCTTCATAATGGTTTGCAAAGAAAATGTGATTTATCCTAAGCATATCCCCCTATAGAGTTCAACTATGAGTGTAGTAAGGCATGTGGTTATGCACCAGGTGACAATTGGTTCAATCCCAATGCACCCATTTCAGAGTTATTACCCTTAGGTGTATCTATGTCATAACCACATCCACTTGTAGTATCCAGACAGGGATATATTTTCTAAGAAAACCCACATAATATCTTCCTTACCAAAACATTATGATTTTATTCTATATATATCTTCAAATTCTATCATATGTTTATGTTCCCTAATATATTTTTTCCTAAATCTAGTTTTCACAGATTCTGCTAAACTTCCACTGATACCAATTGTAGAAACCACAAACCTAGTAACCTAAATCTAGTGGTTGGTTTAATACATTGGCATAAGATACAAGAAATCACGTCCCAAAGAACTGAATAGTTTAGTAGTCTTGGTAAACTAGATCCATGCTTCAAATTCACATTACATTTTAAAAACAAAATAAAAAAAATATTTTCTTTGAGAATTCCATTATTCCCCTTAGTGTATCACTACTTATCGATCACAAAACACTTCATAGTATCATAGGAAAAATAAAACATAAGAAATGGGAGAGATCAGATGATCAGTAAGGATAAGTTTATAATGGAATCTATGAATAAATAAGGCGTAATAAATATGTCAAGTTAAATAACTGAAACACATGTCATTTAATCAATACCTTGAGAATAATATGGTAGGAATAAATAATGATCAAATAATTCCATATAAATAACCACATGATCCTGAAAAATTATCCATGTATATTCTAACTAGTCAAATAATCACATGGAATATCAATAACTAAATTCATAATTATGGAATACATAATGTTGGAAAACTAAAACAAATAATCAAGGATTTGTGTCAATACATCTAAATAAATGGGTAAGGCCTCAGAAAAAACCCAATCCAGTTTGTCTCATGAGACCTATTGATGCATCAAGAGGCTATAGTAGGCCCTGATCATCACTTAATAAGTCCAATGCATTCCTCATATGAAAGGGGTGAAACATAATCAATATAAAATTCATATTGAAAAACTAACATATGAAATGTTAATACAAACCCCAATTAATAAACATAATCTTAAACCATCCAAAGTAAAATGGTGAATAGTGATAAAATTTTACATACTCAATCAAACTTTTCATAAACCATCCAGATAAATAATAATAATGGAATCAATATAACATATCCTTAGTGGTTCATAATTAAAATATAGGTTTGATTTCATTGATGAATAGAAATACCATGAAATGATTCTTAAAAACATTTTATTAGTCATTTTAAGTATCAAAGAGTGGGAAAGTTGTACTATTACTAGAAAAAATTCACTAATAACTAGAGGTGAATAATTTTTATTAATTTTAAGATAGAAATATCAAATAATTCCACCACGGGAGATGTAAACATAAACAATCATGAATAATTATGATATTATGAAATAAAATCATACCAGTTTGGTAACTTCTAAATAATTAGCCCCATAAAAGAAATGAAATCAAATGAAAATTTAAATACCATGAAGATAAATAGATTCATGATATAACATATCAAAGGGTTAGTATATAAACCACACAAATGAAATATTTTTCAATATGGCATATGTCACATGAAAGTAAAAGTGAGATGAGAAACCCTTACCTGAGGTCTGATTTCCTTCATATGTTCCCATACTTCATGTATAATGTTTTTAATCATGTTATTAATCTATTGAATAACCATTATTATATTTATAATTTCATAAATTATCTTTTATAACATTTTACCACCTGTTTTTTAATAATATTTCATTATTTTCATTTTTTTGAGTGTTAATTTCAATGATTTATCATGTGTGTTTTGTCATGAAAATCATGGTTATTTTAAATAGGATATATATATATATATCATCTAAAAAATTATAAAAATGTTATAAATATCATATTTTCTCATTAGATATTGTAGCATCCCGCCCTGGATTCCACTTGGCAGTGCCCCGAGATAGTGGGCCACATGACCTCAAGTGTATCTTCCCAAACACCAAAGGCTTCCAACTAGTAGTGAGGGACTAGGGTGTTCTTGTTAGGAGACTATGACATCATATATATAAGTATTCATAGTGGTAAGAAATAAATAATAAGTAGTATAAGTTTACCAATGAAATAGATAGCAGTAGAAGATAACATAAATAAACCATGCAATATAAATAAATAACCAGCAGAAGATGAATAACAATAATAGGTACAAAATGATGACCATGATGTCATGTGTCTATAGAAAATGTGATTATGGGGAGCTAGGGATACACGTATATACTAAATTCTGGAAAAATATACAAAAAAAAAGACAAAAACTAATACTACAAGCATCTAGAGCATAGGCTCGGTTCTCTGCCCCATGCTTCATCCTTGAATAGCAAAACAATCAAGCATCAAAAGTCACAAACTTCCCCTTGTACATACCTGTGATCATAATGTCTACTCAGGTACCAAATGGTTCATAAGTAGGGTGTGGTATATAATTATCAGTAGTTTGGAACCCATAGTGTTTAGGATTATCCATTTCATGAAACAAATATATCACAATGTGCCATAATGGTAAAATAGGTAAAATAAATAGATAATAAATAAACTCTTGACTTGAGTCCCTCAAAGGACACCTGAACAATACCACCTGCTTTGTCCTAAGTTGTATTTCTTATAATAGGTACTTGGTCAAGTCATAATATAAATATACATGTGCCATTATGGTTAAACAACCAAGTAAATAAGATCCCAAAGCTTATTCTTTATCTTAGAGGTCATATTTCCATGTCATCACAAAAGTGTGATAATAAGAAAAAGAGAAACATCACATGTGCACAAGAAAGATCATAATAATAATAAAGGGTGTATCTCATATGAGAAACTAATCAAACAATCTGTCAAATCCAATGTTGGAGTCTTATGCTCGTCCAAGGTGATCTAAACAGAATCTCAAGGGTCTCTACAGGTGTCTCTGATATAACCCAATACCTCTAAGTCCATCCAAGATAACCCATAAGGCATTCCTTATATCACTCGAGGATGGTGACTCTGAGATCATTCCAAGTATCTCACACAAGGGATCAAGTATCACTTGAGTCATGGCATAGACATCTTTCCAAATAGGTTCATACTTGGTTAATACCTTGGGGAACCGACCTTGATCACAAGTATATGTAGAATTAACCCAAAAATACCATACCTGGAAAGCCAAGGTATCTCTCCTAGCATGGAAATTAATTTCAATCAAACACAGGGAGCCCATCCATGACATCCTTAAATCAGGACCCTTTTTCTCTCTGGGTCCATAGCAAGTGATCCATATCAACTAAGTCATTTGTCACAAGGCATATCATTTATATGTAATCACATGAAATTAAATAAACAACTCATGCCAAAAGGTAACAAGATATTAAATTAATCCAAACAACAATGGCACAATCTATATGGAAATAACAAGTCATAACATGCACAAAGAAAATATTCCTCAATTTTATTCTAATAGACCAAGCTAGTATGTTTGACTGAGCATAGAATTACTTTCAAACCACCCAAATATGGAATAAATAATAAGAATTAAATGAGGCGTAGATCATAAAGAACTTGATATAGCCTAAAAGTAAGCAATGGAACATATCAAAGAGGAAGTTGTTCTCCCAATATGAAATAAGTAATTTAAATTTAAGGCTAGTGAAATTCCATGTGAATTTTGAAGCATGAGTAATTAACAACCCAATCATGAGGTGAGTTCTATCCTATGATGAACAGCCCATACAGAGGAATGAGACTCCCTCATCAGCTCTTCTCATATATTCAAAGTCATCCAAACATGATCATAGTAGAGAAGGGTCTCACTGCCATCAACAACCCAACCATGATGTGGGTTCTCTCCTATGATGTTCTCCCTCAGAATGAAGCCTTAGGAATTAGAAAACTACTACATCTGGACCCACTCTAGGAGAGTGTATGTCACTTCTAGAGATACTAGAACTGTCTTCTCATGTTGTTCCTGAACATTCAGGTCCAACTCAGAAAACATATCCAACATCTTCCACTCACTGTTGGATGCCTAGACAGCTTGTGTCTAAGTATTATGGATCAATCCACCAGCTATGGAATTTCCCTTAACAGGTGTATAAGTAAGCTCAAATTTGAAGGACTACAAGTATTCCACCCACTTTCACTACCTAATATTCAAGTCACACTAGGTGAATATATATTTTAGACTTTTATGATCCTTTTAAATAATGAATCACTCTCCCAAAAAAAATATTTCCTCCAACAGCGTATAGTATGAACCATGGCTACTAGCTCGAGGTTGTGAATAGGATAGTTATGCTCATGAAGCCTCAGCTAGTGAGATTCATATGGTACAACTCGATCACCTTGCATCATAAATGCACCTATACTGATCCCTAAATAATCATAGTAAACCATATAACCTCTTTTAGATAAGGTATAATTAGAATCAGAGCTTAAGTGAGTCTTACCTTTAACTCTTGAAAAGTTATCTCACACGTTTTAGTCCATAGGAATTTTACTCCCTTCTTAGTCAGAGTCTTAAGAGGTGCTTCTAAGTAGGATAAGTCTTGAATGAATCACTTGTAATATCCATCTAGTCCCAAGAAGTTTCATATATCAAACATGTTCTTGGGATGCTCCTAGGAAACCACGGTGCTCACCTTCTCGGGGTCAAAAGATACACATGTCTCTGATATGATATGACCCAAGAAGTAAACTTTAATAAACCAAAAGTGGGGTTTACTAAGATTTACATATAGATGGTTCTCTCTCAGTGTACTCATTATTATCTCAATATTGGTTTCATGGTCATGTCTGGTGTGTGATTAAACTAAGATTTCTTCTATAAAGACCACTACAAATGAATCAAGATACAGGTGGAAAACATGATTCATCAAAGGCATGAAGATTTTCAGTCTGTTCGTCAGACTGAAAGGCATAACCAAGTACTCAAACAATCCATACCTACTCTGGAATGTTGTACATGGTATATATTATAGTATCACATGAACCTGATGATAGCCTAAACTCAAATCGATCTTGGAGAAAACAGTTACTCCTCGGATCTGGTCAAAGAGGTTTTCTATACAAGGTAGTGGATAATTATTCTTCACCATGTGTTGGTTCAGTTATCTATAATCCATGAAAAATATAAGGGTACAATATAACTTCTTAGTGAAAAGGATAGGTGAACCCCATAGTGATGTGATGGGTTATATAAAATCCTTAGCCTCAAGATCTTTGATCTGCTTTCTGATTACTGGAGCTCTGTTAATTCCATCCAATAAAGAGGAATGGAAACTTCTTATACACTTGTAAATAGATATATGGTGATCTCAACCTCTCTATTATGAGGTAATATAGAGAAATAATTAGTGAAAACATCCCTGAAACAATTCACAATAGGAGGGAAATCTACTAACTGCATTCCCAAATCACTCATTAAGAGACTTTCCAACTGAGTTATCACTCTACCAAGCGCAGTTCGTTTTCATCAATCTCAATCTAAATTATATATCACATTCACCCTTGTGTACATATTTGTTTCCCTTATTTTATGTTAAGGAAACTCGACGGTGATAGAAATTTACTTGGGCACGATAAGGCACAAGCTAGTCCATACTGAGAATGATGTTGAAGCTATTCATCTTGAGGAAGAAGAAAGTCTATAAGAAACAACACCCACCTACCTCAAGGGGGAACCCATGACATTGAATTATGACCTCTTTTCTAACCCCTAATGGAGTATCGGAAGATATGATGCCACATAAGTACTTGATATAAAGACCAATACTTTCCACAATAGTAGCATATATGAAAGAGTGTGATGTACTTATATAGAAAAGGGAAGAAACTAAAGTAGAGGTCACTAGAATAGTACCTCTAACCATAGATGAATCTGGACTCTTTTCCTTTGGAACTGGCTACACTGCATATATATGGCTTGAACCATAGCCCTAAGATACTGCATGACTAGCCTGATCAGATCCACTTTACTGATGCTGAGGATCTGGGGCCTGAATGCCTCAACCACAACCACTACTACCTCAGCTTGATCAGCCCATAAAATACCAACTTCCAGGATGATGTGGAGCCACAGATCCTATACCTGATATAGTTGATGTTACGGGTCCCCTGCCACTGGCTGTTGGATAAAATGAATGGTAGAAGCACTGAAGATGACTCATCCTACCATAAGATTGGCATTTGATCGAGTTCCCCACGCACTGGGGTTTCTTATGGCCTAGCCTTCTGCACTAGTGAAATACTATAGAGATATTATTAAGTGTCTCCTAACTAGTACCACCCCCATTTTCACCCTCAAGATGGTTCCTTCAACAGCCAGAAGAAACATCACCCATTTTTTGAACTGAACTGCCCTTTCTCACAGGACTAGCTTCTTTGAGATTTCATTCTGCGATTAGGGAATGGTTCACTATATCTATCTTGGTAGAGAAACATATTATGTTCACCTACAATAAGACAACATGTCCAATCTCATCCTCAAAATACCTTGTAGTTGTTAACTCATCATCGATCAGAGATGGAGCGAAAAACTGGAGCTTGGTGAAACAAGAAGAATACTCAAGCACTATCATGGAGCCCTGCTAAAGATGCATGAACTCCCTGGATTGATCCACTCTCAAGGTATGGTGAAAAAAGTGTCCATATAAAGACATTTAGAAGTATTCCTAGATCATACCTTAGTAATGCTCATAATGAGAAATGTAATCCTATCAATGCTTGGTGGAGTCACGCATAATTTAGGTAGTGACCATGAACCTCCACTCTATAGGTGTTTCAAGATGGTTGAAGATAGAAACCATGGATTCTAGCTATGACTTTGTATCATGAGTTCCACCATCCCCTGATAAGGTGGGAGGATGCTGCTACTGGAAGTCCCGTGTAAGATTTTCCATAGTAGGGGAAAGCTAGAGAGCACCCTAAACTAACTGCATAAACCATAGTAAACTGTCATGAAATAGAGCATCATCGCCCGGTGGAAGAGGATCAGTAGAAGTTTTCACATGTGGAATTACAGTAGGTATAATGAGTGGATCAGGTTCCATCACCTCTAGAGTGTTCTCATCGTCACTCTATTGGTGTACAACACAAGGATGTTGTATTGGAACATCTCTAAAATTGTCAAATGAATGCGTCAAACAATATTTAAAATAGATATAGTATGCAGATAAGAAAATCGGTAAATAATGGCAGGTACAAAGCCTCCCTAAACACAATAAAAATCATAGGTTGCTCCTAGATTCTCGCCTAGACAAGAAGGAAAAGACCTCATAAGGATCACAAGAGACTGTATCCCATTTCTAAGGTAAGGTCAGGTTCATGGCCTCTCAATTATGATATATAAAGTCCATTTCATTAATAATGGTGGCATTCATTTTAATTCATTTTTTTCAACCCATTTTTAAATATTTAATTAGGTGGATCTCCATTCAAATTTATAAGGGCCCATACACCTTATAAATTGAAATTTGGTGTCCACTAAACCCAATTTATAACATGCTCTAATAAATTGAATTTTCACATTACTATAAATAAAAAATTCAAGCACTATAGGTTTCAATATCCAAGGCACAAGAAGCGATCACATGTAAGTAGGCAAATACACACTGAATGGTAAACATGGCATGGCATAATTCATGACATTTCATTTCTTATAGTTCTTAGTATGATTTATGTGGTACATCACCATAATTTCATTGGGATGATGTAATAGTAATCATCATTCCAATCATACCAATATTAGTAACATAATAAAGCAAGTGCATCACTTAATGGTGAAGTCTTATCAACCATAAATGGAATAATCAATAACTACAATTTCCCATCCCAGGTAATTTGGGTTTCCCCTGTACATGGGTTAGCTACATCCAAGCATAGGGTTAAGTCCAAATTCTAATATCCTGGTCTTCTATATAATTCCCAAATAGTAAGACAAAAGGAAAATAATCTTTGATGCCACTTTATAGTGTCTTGCCCTTGATTCCACTCAACAATTCCCCAAGATGGTGGGCTACATAACCTCAAGCGCATCTCCCCAAATTCCATAGGATGCTCACTATTAGTGAGGGACTAGGGTGTGTTTTTGGGGATACTATGCCCCCATATATCTGAGTATGCACAATAGTAAGCAATAAATAATAAATTTCAGAAGCATTCAAAGGAAATAGACAATAGAAAAAGATAACATAAATAAACCATGAAATAGAAATAAATAACTGGTGGAAGCTGAATAACAATAATAGGTGAAAAATTATGACCATGATGTCATGTGTCTATAAAAAATGTGAGTACAGGGATATGGGGATACAATTATATACTACATGCTGGAAAAATATAAAAAAAATACAACAACTACGGCTACAAGCATCTCAAGTATAGGCTCGGCCCTCTGCCATGTCCTCTATCCTAGAACAACAAACCAATCAATCATCATAAGCTACACACTTCTCCTTTTACATACCTATGATCATAAAGTATACTCGGGTACAAAATTGTGTGTAAGTAGGGTGTGATATATAAATCATAGTAGTTTGGCACCCATGGTGTCTAGGCCGATCCATTTCATGAAACAAATATATCATAGTGTGCCATAATAGTAAAGCATGGAACATAAAAACATAATCAATAAAATCTCAACTCGGGTCCCTCAAAGGATACTCGGACAATATCACCCACTTTGAACCAAGTTATATGTATGATAAGAGGTACCTAATAAAGTCACAATATAAATATACATGTTCCATTACGGCTGAACAACCGAGTAAAGAAGACCCCAAAGATTGTGCTTTAGCATAAATGTTACATTAACTTATCATCACATAAGTGTGTAAATAAGAAAAATAGAAACATAAAATGTGCACAAGTAAGATCATGATAATAATAAAGAGTGCATCTCATATGATCAACCAATCAAACAATCCTTCAAATCCAAAGGTGGAGTCCTGATCCCGTCTAAGGTGATCTAAACAGAATCCCAAGGGTCACTATAGGTGTCTCCAATATAACCCATACCTCTGAGTCTGTCCAAGGGGATCCATACGACATCCCTTATATCACTCAAGGATAGTGAATCTGATCCTACGCCAAGTATCTCACAGAAGGGACTAGGTATCACCTGATGTATGGTATAGCCATCTTTCTAAATGGATCCATCCTCAGTTTCTCCCGTGGGGAACTGGACTCACTCATGAGTATAAGTAAAATCCACCCAGTAAGACTGTACCTAGAATTCCAATTCATCTATCTCAGTGTGGAAAGTTATTCCAATCGAACACGGTGAGTCCATCCATGGAATCCTTAAATTGGGACTCATGTTCTCTCCTAGACCATAGAAAGTGATCCATATAAACCAAGGAATTTATCACAAGGTATAACATTTATATGTAATACCAGGCCATTAAATAAACAACTCATGAAAAAATCTAACAAGATATTTAATTAATATAAAAAATAATGGCACAATCTATATAGAAAGCACAATGAATAACATACACAAAAGCAAAAGTCCTCAATGTTATTCCAATAGACAAAGCTAGTAATATTGACCAAGAATATCATTCCTTTCAATCCAAACAACTATGTCATAAATAATAAGAATAAAATGAGACATATATCACAAAGAACTTGACATAGCCTAAAAGTAAGCAATGGAATAGAGCAATGAGAAAGGTATTCTACCAAAATGTAATAAACAATTTATATCTAAGGATCATGAAATTCCATGTGAATTTTGAAGCATGATTAATTAAACATTAGGTTTGAGGCATGAATATCAAGGCTAACTCATGGTTCACCATTCATATTAACTTAATTTATCAATTAAATCATTCAATTAAAGTGAAACTCACACGCATAGGGTGCTTCAAAAATTAGAACAAAGGTAAATAAGGCTCATTAAAATAGGTCACACCCAAGGGGTGACCAATGATAAGGAGAACATCCATGGATGGGTTTTGATACTATGTAGGGCCCTACAAGACATGATAAACCATTCTAATCAATTCAATATGAAAGAAAAAAGCATCACTAGAAGGGTCCAGTGAGTAGTAAAACAATGCATTGATTAAAATGTGATGAAATAAGGGTAAAAGATATAGACCCCATATTTTGATGTAATAGCACTCCGCTTGTTCTTTATCAAGTCTTGATTCAACCTAAAACGTAATAAATCAAAAGATTTAACAAAATCTTTAAAATAGGGAAAAATTATGTCACACCAAAATAGTGTAACTGATAAGAGAGGAACCAAGAAATAGAAGGGTGAGAGAGGTATAGCTTACCGATATGGTTTTGTAGCTTCTTATGGTCAAGGAATTGGAGTATAAATAAGGAATCAATGTTAAAATACCATGGAAAGGGATTAAGAACACCACACATGAAGGGGGAGGAGGGATCTGTTGGTGGGAAGAAATGAAATGAGTGTTAAAATTTCATTAAGGTTAGTTTTGCTATTTCACCCACATGGGAGGGGTCATCGGTTTTGGCCATATGATTTTCCAAACCATGCGCCAACTATGTGAGACCTCGCTATCTAAAACCAATAGGTGGTCGCATGGTCATGCACCCAAGGTCGCATGATTGCAGAAAAACTGTGTAGCCCTCTGCACCTCATTATCTACAACCACACAGTTTAGGGAAACTATGTGGTTTGGGATACATGGTGTACTCTAACCATGTGTCCCAGCCTATCTCTTCCCATTTCAGGGCTCTGGGCTCTGAATGAGCTTCAGACACACCCAGAACCTCCTTTAACCTCTTAATAATCATTAATAGGGATGTTTTAAGGAATTAAACCAAAAAAATAGTTCATACCATTGGATAAATCCATGATGTTTCAAATAAATTTTTAGAACAATTTATTAAATATATACATGGAAAATTAATCATGTCACTTTGTGGTGATGGTGGGTCGTACGTACACATGAACGACGATATCATTCCATTAAAGAGTTAAAGTGTGAGGAAGTGAGTGATATATTAGTTTTATAAAATAAATATAATCTCATATATATATCACATATATTTAATAATTTTATCCTTATTATATTCCTTTTAAATCATAATTGAAAAATGAATCACATTACTTCGTGAGGCGGTGTCTGCCACACACACGAGCAACATTGTCGTATTTGAAACGGAATGGAATATAAAAGGGTAAATGTGATATTAAAATTCCATAAGTATGATAATATCATAAATATTATATACATGTGGTAAATCCATCATTACATCTATCCTTGAAGGTGGTGATGGAAAAAGAACTACATTGGTTTGCAAGGAGGTAGTATGTCGTACACACGATTGAGGATTTTTTATCCCATTTGATAGAAGTGGAGATGAATAAATATTATACCATAAACATAATAACATCTTAGTATATGGTAGATATTTTTGTTTTTATATTTTAAGTGTTAATAAATAATTTAAGTTGGAAAACAAAGAAATAAAATGAAAGAGCTTTATTAAGATAATAACCATCTCTAAGAGAAACCTCATTTGGATCTCCTCTTAAGGACCATAGAGATGGTATTTTAGAAGTACCAAAAGATATATAATATTTATAAGGATGTTGGGGAGATATTTTTTTAGGTTTTTATCAACCCAAAGGGCTTTATGGGTGTGAATAAGTGAGGGGAGGTAGTGCCCTTTTATAAGTGGGGAAAGCAAACCCTCTTGGAAATTACTTTGAAATTTCCCAAAAGAATCAAAAATGATAAAGTCATTCACATGAAAAAATCTCCAATTAAACTAAGTCTCTAATTTTGGATAGTATAAGGTGTAAATTTTTCTTAAAAATAATATTTTGAAAAGTTTTTAGGCCATTTTAACTCTTATATTCTTAGTTTAACCCCATAGTAAACCCAATTTTACCTTAACTGCACTAATTAATTTTTACTTTTTTCACTATTCATTTTTTGTAAAAATTAGTTTTACCTTATTAAAAAATATAAATTATTATGATTAATAATATGGAATTAAGTTTTTCCAAATTCAATTTATAGAAGTTCCAAAATTAAATTTAAAATTTTACACGTAAACATAATGAGAAAGCGGGTTTTCAAAGAGAAAATTCTCATAAGTATAGTAGGTTTTAATATTAAAGTTCAAGCAGGAAATGATTCCAATGACCTAAATTTGATAAATTTAAATATAATTGAACTAATTTTACTTTAAAAATAATTTAAAATATAATTTAACTTTATAAATATTCTAAACAAAAATGAAAATTTCAATTAAAAGTCAGTATTTTTAACTATTCATCAATAAATGAAATTTTTTAGAAAAATCTAAAAAATTCACCCTAAGATGATTTTGATATAATGATTTAAAAAAAAGAATTTAATTTTATCATAAATTTAATTTTATATAATTTTCAAAAATTAATTTATCATAATTGAGAAAGAAGAAATGAAATTATTTTCTTTGAAAGATACAGTTTTTCAGAAAACATTTATTTTACTTTAAAATGATTCTTATTTTATTTATAACCAATATATATCAATTTAATTAATTTTATACATGTTTAAACCATATAATTTCATGATTTATTCATTACTAATCATACCCACTAATTTAATGTATAGGTTTTGATAGTCAAGTTTAAAAAATAATATTTTAATAGAGTATAATGTTTCGTTTAAATCCAATGTTACATTAATCACAAGATATAAAAGTGGTTGAATTTATTTAAAAATAAATTTATAATAAAATATTAATATATTATATTATCTTATAATCTTAGTGTTTTTTTCATAAACGCTATCAAACATGTTATTCCTATTTATTTTTAAAAAAATATTAGGGTGTTACATTACACATACTGAGTATCAGAGCACGCCCTTTATTTTGTTTCTAGTCCTCGAGTTATGAAGAAGTTTATTAGGTATGATGTGTAAAAAAGGGTATCATTTGAGAATAATCTTTATGGGAGATATTAAAAATGATGTTAAATAAGTTGGTTATGTATCTAATCTCCAAAGACACTAAAACTTTGGGTACTGATATTGCAAGTTTATTTGTGAGATTTAATATTGAAATTATAAAAATTATGTAGAATGTATATATTTCATATTTAGGATATCTCACTTAGTTTCAAATCTAGTGTGTAAAGTTTGGTTTTTTAGCAATGAATCCAGGATTATGGGAATCGGTCGCCTCATGTATGGAACCCAAACTAGAGTTTTATAAACTCCATGAGCACTTCATAATCCCCAAGAATTGCTCACTAGAATCATAGTGCTTTGATTAACATTATATAATGATTTAACTACTTTAATTTGGATGCGAAGTCATGATCAGATTCAAATAAGTAACCTTCATGACTCATCCATATGTTGTTCACTTCCATGAATAAATTAATACTAAGTAATAATTGAAGAACATAAAAGACCAGTATATATGTAAAATAACTTATAAAAATTTTATATCCAAATAGACAATACATAAAATAAATAACATCATCTCTATATAAATGAAATATGAACATAAAAGACCAATCTATATGTAAAATAATTTATAAAACAATTTATAGCTAAACAGAACCAACATAACTAAAAATAAAGGATGTTATTCCACTATTACTCCCACCAACAAGGCCTCTTATTCTAATACCAAATGGAGTATGAATATTTTATCCTATATCAGAACCCTAATTAACCAACATGAAATCTCATATCTATCAAATATACATGTCATTCCTGAAATGAAATAAATTAAGTTTTATGTCCATCAGAGTGTCCATTCAGTTTATGAGGACATACATACTTGGTTGGGAACTTAAAGACTATCATTGTGGAGGGTTATCAAAAAAATATCCAAACCCTTGTGTATAGAAAAAATTTGACTATGGGTTTGTCTCTCAAGGATATAGGCCAATATCACTCACTATTCTTAAATTATGTGTGTTTTTTTTCTTATGTTCAAAATATCATACAATGAAGTGGGTTTTTTGGTTTTTTGATTTTATGAAATAAAAATAGAATGAAAAAAAATAAATATAGCAAGTTAAAAATAAAATTAGATTTCCCTAGGGTGAATTTAAATGTTTTCTATCATCATTTACATTTTTTGAAATCACCTAGTCTAATAAGAAGTATCAATATAATTTATCCACTTGTCTCTCATTTTTTCTTATTTATGATAATACCAATCTATTCAAGGATCCTCAAAAATATTAGTAACACATTTTTATTCCTTGGTGAGTGGGAAATAACACACCTCATCCAAGATAATGAACCTAGTCACAAAATTTGAAGCAACTACACATTATTCATCCTCTCAAACCTCATAACTCTAATAATGTGAAGTGTGATTCAAATGGAGGGAGGATTTAAAGTTAAAAAATGTAAGGATTAAATATTAATGGTGGATAATGTAGTTTTAATTTCCTCTCTAACACCTCAGATTCACTATCACACAAAATTGGTGAAATATATTTAGGTATTTAATTAAAAAAAATCAAGGTTTCCACTTTGATTCCCCTCATACCACCCACAATGGGTTGGTACTTCATTATCATGAAGATTAAAGGTCATGGGTTCATCACAAGTATTGAGAAACATAAATAATGAAAGGTGCAGATAAAGAAAATATCATAAAACTAATGAAAGATATCACTAAATTAGTTTTAAATAAAATGAATTGTAGAAAAGATAAACTAATAAAGCCAATTCAGAAGGCCAAGTACTCAAATTATTTAAAAATAGGGAGGGGTAAATATTCATAAGCATTATAGGGTCTTCTCCTCCTCATCCTAGTTTTCATTGTATAAATCAGTGGGAACCTTTTTCCTCAGATATATTCCACATGTAGAGGCCCAACGATCAATATTATTTGGGTGGGAATCTCTAAAATCTTCCTTTATTTGAAATTATTTCCATGTTCTGCATATTATTCTTTTTTTGGATGGATTCCACATGGATTAATTAGAAGAAATGTTCTATATTTAGTTATAAAACCATAATGGTATTTTATTTAGATCCTTTTCCAATTTTTGAATTTTAGTTATTTACTCCCTATACAACCTCAAATTTATAAAGTATGATATATTATGTATGAATCATTCAGTTGAGAAGAATATTTTATGCATTAGCCCTTAAATTTTCTAAAATATCTAATAAATTTCATTTCAATGCTGCACTGGGAACAACTATCATATATATGATTTTTTTATGATAAATTATATCATGCATTAACATTTTGAAAACTACAATAGCATATGTATCATTTATTCCCTTTAAAAAATATGTTATGCATGCTTCTAATTTAAGAAAATTTATATGTATTAACCTATTCTTCTATTAATATGTTTTTTAATCCCTAGATCCTTTTAAAATTATATTATGTATCACCTCATAGGTTATGAAATATGTTACACATGATCTCTATATATCATAATTATATTACATAGCCACTTCTTCTCCTCAAAAATATTTTTTTCCTCAGTAGATCTTTTATTGTAAAAGTAAAAATATCATACATATTTCTCTCTTAGACTCAAATATGTTATATATCTTAAATAATTAGTAAAATATATTACATGGTACTACCTTCACTAATTTTACACTTTTCCCAAGCTTAGTATCATCCTTTTAGTATAGAAAATGTTATGTATCAACAGATCTAATACCTTTTCCATTTTTCAATGGTCTATAACTCTTGAAAATCACCTAAAAACCATAGAAATCACAAAATCAGTATATTCCATGTTCAAATTAATATCAAAATAAATTAAACAATAAAAATAAAAATTTCAATCTAGTTATTAATTTAATTATAGAATCAAAATTTTAAGTTATGTAATATATTCTAAAAATGAATAAAAAAATAAAAAAAAGTTTAAATTGATTTAGAAATTTAATCCCAGATTTTCCTAACTGATTTTAAATCAATTTTGGGGTTAATTTCTGATGAAAAAAAGATTAAAATTTTAAAAAATATTATCTCTCATTAGGCACCACCAATGTGCCTTAACTCAACTATGAATAAAAAGGTGTGTGAATTAACATGTCTAATCATTTTCATAAATATAATTAAATATATTTTCAAATGGTCATTAATAAAACATGAAATTAATAACACACAAGCGGTAGGTATATCATTATCAGAAATATAAAAATAACTCCATATATTGGTAGGTTTTATACCAGTACCTATCTGCTTTGGGTCTAGTCCAGTGTTAGTAACATGACTAGGGGTAGGGTAATCTTGCAGCTCATTCCCACTAAAAATCTATATATACTATATTCAAATCACAATACTATCCCATGAGAAGCTAATAATGTATACTAAGTTGGGGCACTATCGGATTATCCTATGCAATTCTATAAGGGGTATACTCATCCAGAGTATTACATCCCATCCCACATATTGTATTTTCTTAAGAAATTTACATAAATTCCTAATATAATACAAAATAAAAAGACATGTACATCAACATTTTTGATATAGTGTTACATTTTCATGTTTATCATTTTAAAGTAATAATCATTCTTGATGCTATAAAAGTTAGGTGTACTTCAATTTATTACACTAGAAATAACATCCATAAATCATAACTTTAACTACAATTAAACATGACATAAACACAAATAATTCATGAATAATAATTTAGATAATTCATTGAAGTGAAAATAAGAAATAAAAACATGGAACAAGTTATGGAATAATATTTTTCTTTAGGTTTCCTAGTAACAAGACATACTAAACAAAAATTGAGGAACAAGTACCTTGTATGTTTCACTAGTCTCTTTCTGAATAAGGAACTGAATATGTTTTGGAATATCAGGTTGTCCACTAGTAAAAAATTAGAAAAATGATTTAGTTTAGTATTGGTCATAACCAATACACATTCACTGTAACCCAAAAAAGGATAAAATAAGGTACAAATATTAAATTAAAACATTAATTTAAAAGTAAATTTAGTTTCAATATAAGTTTTATATCCTTAAAAATCAATTTAAGAACATTGTTATTTTATAAAAACATGTTTATAATGAGTGAAAACCTTACACATTAAACCTTTATTATATAGATGGAGTCACCCTTAATTTACCACAATGATCATCACTTTATTTAAAATGGAAAAGAGGACAAGGTTTAAAAATAAATTTAGATCTGTAAAGACCATTTAAAAGTTAAAGGATTGAAACCAACCAATAAAAATATTAGTAATTTATAGAAATAAACCATTTTATTGATTGTAAACATTAAGTTTTTTAGGTAAAAAACTAGATTAGGGAACCCAATATATATCAAACTAACACCATTTCCTTCCACATATCCAATCGAGTCATTACCTTATCACATATTCAACTCTTAATTAGAGTTAAGTTTGGATAATTGACTTCTAAAACATTCCAGTTATGGTGGAATGTAATTATATCACTTGGTAAAATTTCATAAAGGTGAAAAAGAAGGAAATGTATAATAAAGAAAAACCCCACCATTCAATCTTTATGTTTTAATTAGAATCACTTCATATTTAAGAAACAATCAAAGTAATTACTCGGATATATTTTAAAATCCTCCTAACATTTTGAAAACACTTATAAAAATGAAATTTATTAAATAAAACATGTAAACTGGTAAGGATGACTAGGCCTCGGTTATATTTTATAGAATGTAAATCTCCAAATTAAGACAACATGATAATAAAATAATAATATATTATTAACAATTCAATCATGGGAAAACAAATATATTTTCAAGTGCTAAATTTTATATAAGACGTGTGAAGGTGTGATGGGAAATCCCTATAGGAAAACTATTTCAATTATGTTGAATTTGATATGATCAAGTAATGAATTAATGTAAATAACTTTTTAAAATGTTTGAAACATGTTTTTTAAATAAAACATTATTTAGAGGGAAATAGTTATATGAATTTATATAAATTTCCATTTGAAACTATTTAATTTCATATATCAAAGTACCATGAATGAACCAACCATTCATAGTTCTAAAAAAATCAATCTTTATTATAGGTTTTATAAAATAATTTGTGGGAATGTCCTAGGCTGTTGAAATAGTGGGTTCCCTAGAACAAACTATTCAGTGATTTTGATTACCATATTGTGTATATAGTTAGCTATTCATGATGTCATCTTACCATTATAGTGTATATTGTTCTACATCCACTATTGAAATGGTAATTTCTAAAGATTAATTGTCGTATCGAAAGGTTATAGTAGTTCCCAGGCTATAATGAGAACTTCTAGATATTATGAAATTAATCTTAAATATATGTTCTATGGTCTAAATACATCTTACTAAATGGACATAGTAGATGTTCGACTATAAGTTGATAGGGGCTCATAAGCATTGAGACTTCTTCTCATGAAGTTCGCACTTGGTGATCTCTAGTAGTGAGATCATGAGGAATGACTCGCCAATAGGAACACCACATGTTTCGGGTGTCATTGGATGTTTCTATCTATGATCATGTGTAATGGTCTCCTAACTTGATATCATTACCAATTTATGTCATTTTATTGCGCACTTTGATGTTAGATGAAAAACATGGCAATGAAGTCATGGTGAGGTAGTTTGTGTTGGGTGCATCATTGGTGGTATGACATTAGTTGAATGGTCAAGAAAGGATTTGTCGCATTCAGGTCATGGAAGTAATATATCTCAGGCCATGTTGATATGGATGGTAGTGCCTTTATAAGACCATGTTCATGGCAGTCAAGGTTAAATTCGTCAAGTTAAATCAACAAACAATAAATCAAGAAAAGGGTGATGACACGTGAGTGAGTCCTGCTTTATGAGATATTATAGACAAAGAGACTATATTACACAGTGTGTGTTCGTGGGTTGGTTGTCGCTGCTGTGACAATCCATATCTATTCAGGGGTCATGATTGGTTGCTAGATCCCGCTATTTTTCTATGAATATTATTCACTACTATCAAAATAAGGTCCTAGAGGGTCACACACAATAGCGTATTCAAGAATCTATCATATTCAGTTAAATAGGAGTTTTGGACATGGTGGGCCCCACCATAGGGGTCTGGAATTTTTCCATGGAAAAATGATCATCAATGAAATAAATAAATTCATATTATTTGAGTTTAGAATAATGAGTATTTAATTTATTTATTAAATGTATTTACGATTTTTAATTAAATACATGAAAAATATTAATTGACGAATATTAAATTATTCAAGGTTCAATTAAAATTTATGGGAGCAACGATTCGAGTTAATGACTCAATTATTATCATGTAATATATTTTAATATATTACAATTGAGTGATAATAATATTTATAAATCAAATTAGTAGTAATAAAATGTTGTTGATAGTGCGTTAAGTATTCAAGGCCGGTGAGGCTATACCAGGTATTTTAATTAAGCACTATAAATAGAAGAGGGGGTCATTTTCCAAATACTATTCTGGTGACCTTTAATTTTTTCAATCTGAATTCATAACTTCAGATGTCCACAGACTGGACATCCAACATATGATTCAGACTTCATTTGTATCATAGGGACCGTATTGATTCCCTCTTTATATTTTAATGCAAATTAAATTTATTGGTTTAAAATCGACACACGCTCCCTTTGATACCACTTTTTGGAACCGGGTGCATAGAGGAAGCCCCAAACAGGTGGGTTTTAAAACATTTCCACCAACAATCGAGAAGACGTCGTGCGCAGCTTCAGATTAAACCAGGTATTTTTACGGTTTATGTTTTTGCTTAAAATACTTCACACAATATCCTCAGACATAATCAGGTTTCTCTTCATTGACGTCAAAAATTTTACGTCAATCATCAGTGGAAATTTTTTAAAACCCACCTGTTTGGGGCTTTCTCTATGCACCTGGTTCCAACATAGGAATAGCCCAAAAATTCACCCAAAGAGTAGAGAACATCCTATATTAATTATTAGAAAGCTTTACCCATCCAATAACCCTAAGGAATGATCCAAATATTACCAAAAATAACCTATAAATTAATAAATAGAAATTTTATAAATAATGAATCCATTATATACATCCACTATAATTAAATAACCATTAACCTACATAAAAACCTAGGTATATAACACCTAAAATTCATCTAACACCAATTCCACCAAAATCCTAGTTAAAACCCACTAAATCGTGGTCTAATTCCATGTTAAACTCATGAAAACCCCAAAAAAATCATATCATAATTACCTCACATCAAAATGGTGATAAAAAAATGGAAAAATCTCACTGAGGCTTTCTTTGGATAAGGGTAAGAGGAAACCCTTTTTTATAAAAGGTCATTTCACCATGTTATAGTGAAATTACAAATTGAAATACCCAACCAAGATAAAAGAAAACAAATAAGAAGGAAAAGATAATAGATAGGTGAGTATGTGAGAAATTTATTATGAATCAATTGAATAAAACCACCTGAACCACCCTTCTATCAAGATAGGAAATGGGGATACATAGAATACATGGGGAGTTCATATTAGGATCCCTCATTTGGGTTGAATAAATGATGCCTGAAGGAGGAAGAAAATGGGATTAAAAGTGTTTGATTGAAATGAAAAAACACCCCCTTTAATGAAAATACAACCTGGGTCTATCAGGAACTTGTACTAGGTCCACTAGGTAATTGTTTCCACCCCAAAGAAACCCATCATTCTATAAGGATTATCGAGTACATGATAATTCCCACTGAGTACCTAATTCCACCTAGAATCCTAGGACTATAAGTGTCACCACCCCAAACCTATCCTAAAAAATCGAACCACCTACTGAACCCCAAGAAACACCCTAAAATACATGATATTTTATCCTCAAACATCAAAATTCATGACTAACTCCTAAAATGAAAACTAAGCTAATGATCAAAACCAAAAATTCAAGCACACCCTCACTTCTAATTACCGAGTTTCACAAAATTAACCAAATTTACCATTTAATTAAAACCAAAAGAACATGGGTCATTGTATGGTGGTCATTCTAATCTCTAAAACATTTCTTTTGAATCTTATTTTTTCTATACTTAGATACTAAATAGTTACACAGGGTCATTCCATGTTACATGGTGGTTTTTCAACTCTCTAGAGGTTATACTCTATTGTACAAAGAGTTTCATGGGGTTGTTCCAATTCATCATGGGTTGTTCCAAACTTTTTAAATATATGGATTTTTTATTTTTTGGTTTTAAATTATTATTAATATATTAGTAATTATGATAGGGATTAATGTTTCATTCCATTATTAATATCAACTGTGGATGTATGGAAATTCCAAGGGAATAGCATCTAGGTAGGTGTCTCTGAACTATTACTAGCTTGGGATAGTCCTGATATGAATTATTGAGGGATTTTAAATAATTATTTATTATTCCAAATTTTTTATAAATTGATATATAAAGTTTTTAAATCATTATTTTAATAAATCTTGGATTTAAGGAAAATATGGTTTTTGATAAAATGTTATTTTTATATCTATCTTATGATTTTATCAAATTGATTGTTTTTTGATAAAATGTGTTGAAATGATTTTAATTATAATTTGATATATGAATTCCTATGTTGGAATATATTCTTGGATTTTATATTAAATGAACATTATTAAAAAAATTCCTCATATTTTTTTAATAAATCATGTGTGTTTGGATAAAATTGGGAAAATATTTTTCGATTGGTTTTTAAAAGCTTGTGATTTTGATAGATTTGATTAATATTTGAAATTGTAAAGGGTTATGTTATTTTTATTGATATAATTTTCTATAACCATATGGTTCTAAACTTTTTTCTAGATTGTGGAAGGTCATAAGGTTGTGTATGGTCATGTGATGACTTTATCCATACAGTTAACTAAGTGATCAATAGCTCGTCTTGGATAAGTTAAACTACCAACATGCATATTATCCCTTTCAATCCATCATGATAAGATTTTATGGAATAATGTTGTATATAAGGATGTTATTGTGAAAAAATTATGATTTTACTTATGGGGGATTATTCTCATGACTTGAGTGTATTGTATTTTATTTTTATTCTATTCTGAGTTATTACAAGTTATTGTTTTGATAAATGAAATGATGGTTTCCATTTATTGTTTCCTTATTTAACATTGTAATAAATATATGTTTCTTGTAGAGGTTTTGATATAATATTTATATAAATATTTTATAAACCTTTAATTGAATTTACATATTTGGATTATATAAGCATGGGGTTATTTTAGAGCCTTGGGAAAAACCTAATAAGTTTATACTCTAACCCAATTATTGAACTTTAATGGAGTTTTAGATGTCATTAGACATCACTCGGGAAAAAATAATAACTTTTTCTTCACCATTTGTGAGTCATAGATCCATGATGCAGATATTACAAGAGGTTTTTAGTGATTTTTAGATTAAACACATTATCATATTTTTGTTTGTATTTTTTCTTCTTTTGGTATTTGTTTATAAAACTCAAATCTTTTCAAATAAAACTTAATTATCCTTTCATTTTTATTAAAATTATTTAAATTACATTTAATTAATTTTAATTATTATTTAAGGTAAAATTATTCCCCATTGGTTTATTTCATCCATCAATACTATTTACTAGCCTCTAGCGATTAAGTAACTTGTTTGAGGCCTTATGGAGGTTCGATTTGGGTATTAATATTCAATTACCTGAGTAGGGTCATTAAAATAGCAGTGTTATAAATTGGAAGTGTTACAAACAAGCCACCATGATGGACTCACCAATAGAGGCGGATTATAGCACCACATAAGATGTTACGAAGGAATCTATCTAGATCAAGAAGTTCATTATTAAACATAGGGTGGTTCATAAAATTGAGGGAGAAATGGAGATTTACTTTTATAATAATGGAGTTATTTCTCAATACAAGGAACCCCAATATCACCAAAGGACCCAAAACATCCTTCAAAAATACCACATCATTCGATAAATCATTAAGAGGGGTGATGTAAAGATCTGTTGGGTGGGTACATAGAATATTTCAGTGGATCCTTTGATAAAATCATTTCCATGGAAAAAATATGGTGGTCATGTTGAATATATAGGAATTAAAGACCAAATAGAGTGGATGTAATAGTTGTTAAATGTTTCATGGGTTTATAATAAAATCAATGTTTCGCACGGAATTCGGGGATGACCTCCTGGATGGGAGATTCAAACGTTCTGATCGGTTTCAAACGGGTTTGTTCATAGAACCGGAAACATCCAATGATTCCACATCCATTTGGACCTACTTTCCAAAGGTAGGTTCTCATTAGCTTGTGGGAAAATGAGGCTTAGGAATTTTCATTGGTCGAGAGGATGGGAGGTCGGACTCATCACACCTTTTTGAGGGGAATTATTGTCTACTCTGGGACTCTCTTTATAGATTTAAGTTATGTTTGTGAATCCTTATTACATTACCAAGTATAAAATGAGCTTTCCTTCAGTTTTAACAATCAATGATTAAATATGTAAGAAATTTAGAGAATCTTTTATATGTATTCAAGGTTTTTCATCAATAGAGAATCATTTGTATCTATTTAGAGATTCTTAGTCAATGGTATCCTTCAAAAACATTTATAAAAGTCTCTTGGTCATTATGATGACCAGGCTGGTTTTAAAGCCACTTAGTGGGGCACTTGAAGTTTATCGCCATTCAGAAGGACATGGATTATTTAAAAGTTGGGATCAAACCCATAAATGGGATACCTACGTATCCTTTGTTTTGGAAAAGGAATTAGAACCCACATAGTTCGAGTAAGGGAGTATGACGTTTATGATTTATGGCTCAAAGAAGGATGTCATAATTACTTTTACAGTCTAAGCTCATGTGAGTCATGCTCGGTGTGAGAAACAAGAGGTATTGGTAAAAATAAGACAATTGTTCCATGAAAGATGCAATCATAAGAAATGGTTTGGGGCTTATGTATGTATGACTGCCCAGATAGATGAAGGTTTAGGATTCACTTTTAGGGAGAAAATCCATGAACAGGGTCCATAAAGGTATATGTTCTTCATGGAGATTTTAATACTCTAATCTTGGGGCTTACTCCTAAGGAGGATGCCCAAGTTAGGAGGGGACTTATGATTGGGTTTTACTCCTGAAAAGGAAACCCAAATCAAGGGTAAATTAGGACTGGTTAAAGAGAAATTAGGGGACTTGGGGCTTATTCCTGAAAAGGAAACCCAAGATTATAACTGGGGATTATTCCTAACAAGGAAGCCCAGGTTAGGGGACTTGGGGCTTATTCCTGAAATTGAAGCCCAAGATTATAACTGGGACTTATTCCTGAAAAGGAATCCCAGGTTAGGGGTTAAGGTTTGGGGCTTACTCCTGAGGAGGATGCCCATATTTGAGATTGGGGCTTACTCCTAAGAAGGATGCCCATATTAGAGGACTTGGGGCTTACTCCTAAGAAGGATGCCCAGATTAAAGGATTATGATTGGGGCTTACTCTTGAGGAGGATGCCCAAGTTAAGGAATTAAGATTTGGGGCTTACTCCTGAGGAGGATGCCCAAGTTTGGGAACTTTAAGAATTTGGGGCTTACTCCTGAGGAAGATTCCCAGATTAAAGGACTTATAACTGGGGATTATTCTTAAAAAGGAGACCCAGGTTAAGGATTCTCTCATCTTAAAGGATGAGTTTGAATGAATGAACTCTCAATCTTTGGTGACATAAAGATGTATAAATCACTATATTTTGAGAGATATTCCACAGAATTCCTTTCAAATAAGGAAGTCAAATCAAGAAATCATGCCATAAATGGCTTTGAAGAGTATCTTGAAGACTAAATCTTGAATAAGAGAGGTAAAATGGCTTAAGAGGGGTAAAATGGGCAAGATGGGCACCAAAAAAGGTAGTGGCGCGCAAGTCTTGAAAGGCGCGCAAGTCTTGCGTGGGCGCGCAAGTATTGGTCGCGCAAGTATACTTGCGCTACATGTGGGTACTTGCGCGATTTTCAACCAGCATAAGAATACTTGAGAAACTCTTTCTTAAAGCCTTTAGAATCCTCTTGAGGTTCTCCCAGAAAAGTGACGCACAAGTTCTATCAAAGGAATAAGGCGGCGCGCAAGTGTGACCAGTTCCCTTAAGGGCTGGCCACTTAGGCGCGCAAGTGTTGATGAGTTTCAACACTTAGGCCTTCCTCCCTTTATTTAGATCTTCCGTTCTAGGTAAGAAATTACCTTAGAAGTGTTCCAGAAGCTTTGAGAAGAGACTTGGGCATCGGGAGCTTCAATCCGAGTTTCTGGAAAAAGATCCTCCTCAAATGGGGGGCCCACAGGGTCTATTTATAGGCAAGAGAAGACCCTGGGCGGTTACCACTTAGGTCGCGCAAGTCACTTGCGCGACCAAGGGATTCGCGCAAGTGGACTTGTGAATCAGTGATATAACTTGCGCGGTGAAGTTTCTTTTTATCCTTTGTTCATGCCTTTGTCGATTTTTGATATTTTTTTCAAAGGTTGAATCACTTTGAGCTCAGATATTCCCCTTTTCCGATTTTCAGATTCTGTGACGAAAGGAGCGTCAACAAAAGTCCCCCCTCAGAGTTGGATCCGGAGAGAAAAGAGGATTTAACTCTGAGGTGAAAAGAAAAACAAGAAATCTGGCAGTTTAAAGTCATGCATGTCGGACATAAAGGGGCTAATGTTTAAGGTCGAAATAGCTTTGACCAAAATGGATTAAAATTGATTCAATTCATTGACAATTTATCTGAAAACATATTACCATACTCAAGTATGAGGGAAAATATGTAAACTATGGCTTAAGAATATTTGAATCTGAGGAATGATATGAAAAAGAGCTAAAAGCCATTAGAAGAAGTAGTTTCTAAGAATGAAGTTACTATTATTTAACAAAACCCGTTAGGGGGTTGAAATATGCAGGGCCACCTAAGGGCATTGGCTGCATGGTTAAATAAATATCATCTTTTGGCTGACAAGTCTGTTATGTGGACTGTTTATGCAAGGCCACCTATGGGCACGTGCTGTATAGTCAGGCAAAAGAACTCCCAGAAATTTACTTTCCTAGTGCTAAAAGCTAGTGAAATTTTATGGAGATTCAAATTTTCTAAAGTATAGAGTTTGTTGTATGGAAAGAGGGACTTGAATATGGAGAAGATATTTCCAGACAAGATTATCAAAGAACTGGGTGAATATCACTCCCACGAAGGTCTGACCCAAACGTAGGGAAGAAGAATAAACCATAGACTTGAATACCTTCAGATCATGAAAAAGGATATGGGACAAATATGTTAAGGATGGCTATTTTTTTTCAGATCCCTACATACTGTCATTTAAGAAAAATAAGGACAAAAGAGGCATTCTTCCCAAGAATGAAGTTACCATCATTTAACAAACCCGTTAGGGGGTTGAATTATGCAGGGCCACCTAAGGGCATTGGCTGCATAGTCAGGCAAAAGAATTCTCAGAAGTTTGACATTTTTGTGACTAGAAGTCATGAAAAGGGTTATGAAGATCTGAAAATATTTAAGGTTAGGATTATAACACATAAAGATGGTTATTGTCCAATGTATATAGAGATACATAGGTCAATGATAACCATAATCATGTTGTGGCTGGGTCCTGAATTGAAATTTTGGACTTCACTACGTATCTCATAAGAATGAGAATCAAGCCATACGTAGTTCTTGAAATGCAGTTTAACGTTGTGTTGGACGAAAGTATGAGAGATCTTAGTTTAGGGTCATAGAACTCGGACCATAATAATGAATACACAGTGTGTGTTTTCATGAGGACTTTTCAGCTAAGGGACTGAAAGTGAAATTTGGGGTTAGGCCCAAAAGACTTGGGACTGGATTCGAGGGACACTCGAATGTTCCTACGTATCCCATAAGGATGGGAATCAATTCCACGTAGTTCTAGAACTACCCTTTGTACAAATTTGGTTCGTACATGTGAAGGGTGAAAGGGGACTTTAGTGCAATGATGGTTTAACCTAAGATAAAAAGTTTAGGCATTACCATGTATGCACGTAGTCTTTTGAAATGAAACATGATTGAAAAAATCAATGTCAATAATAGTTCTCTCTCAAATGAGTAAATCAAAGAATATTGTAGTTTATTGTCGTACCGGACAAAAGTGTTGTATAGTTTAACATCATATAACAAGGACGAAAGTGAATCAATGTAAAGATATTGATTCCAGGGGCAGTTTCACAAATCAACATCATATGAGATGGTGGTGAACCGATGTGAAGAGATTGTTTTTGGGCTTGAACCCTGGGAGGTTGCCTACATACCCAGCCTGGAGGGCAAGGATCAAAGTCCGTGTAGTTCAATTAAAGAATGAATTAATGATCAAGTTGTTCTTGGGGACAATGATCTAATAAAAAATGTTGTTGGGACTTACACATGGTTAGGAGCCCAAAGAGAGTGTTATGGTTGAGGTTTTCTCTAAGCTCACGTGAGTCATACTCGGTGTTAGAAACAAGAGGTAACAACAACCTTAACGATGCACAGTTTAATGTCATGTAGGACATATCAAGGGACTATGCAGTTTAAAGTATTATAGTTAGGATTATTGGTGCTGCACAGTTTAGTGTCATGTAGCAGGGACAAAATAACAGTTTAATGTCATGTAGGACATACCAAGGATTTTCTGTACAGTTTAGCGTCATGTAGTTAGGACGATGGGGACAATACAGTTTAATGTCATATTGGACGAAAGGGGGACTGTGCAGTTTAATGTCATGCAGTAAGGACAAAATTACACACCATTTATGTCATGTTGGATGAAAGTGAGAATAGTTTAAGGTCATATGCATGGACCGTGGATGGTGCAGTTTAATGTCATGCTGGACCTTTGAGATTATATAGTTTAACGTCTTTCTGGATGTAAGGGACTTTTATACAGTTTAGCGTCATGTAGTTAGGACGTCACAGTTTAACGTCTTGTTGTACATAAGGGACTTGAAAATAGTTTATGGTCATATGCATGGACTAGGGATGATGCAGTTTAAGGTCATGCTGGACGGTTTAGGGAACTTTTTCACAGTTTAACGTCGTGTGGGACAAAGTTGCATTTTAAGGTCATACTGGACCATTGCTGTATAGTTTAATGTCATATAGCAAGGACGAACTGGTGCTGCACAGTTTAGTGTCATGTTGCAGGGACAAGTTTTTTTCTACAATTTAACGTCATGTTGGACGAAAGTGCAAATAGTTTAAGGTCATATGCATAGACCATGGATGATGATGCAGTTTAAAGTCATACTGGACTATAGGTTGTATGAACCACTTGTAAGAATCTTGGTTCTGGGGACCATATTTTGTGTTTATACAAAATATTTCTTCAGAAATCTGGTATTGGTTGGAGTCGTGATGAGTTCTCTATCCATTGAGATTAATGAATAAGATCCATTGGAGTAGACCTTATGTATTGAATAAGGTCCTTCCCATTTTGGTTCAAGCTTGGGAGTCTTCTTTCCTGGTATCATTGGTGTTCTGAGAACCAATACCAATTCTCCCTGAATGAATGAACGAAGACGAACTTTTTTGTTAAAATCTCGTGCTATTCGATTCTGATAGATTTCCAAGTGGTGCAAAGTGCACAATCTTTTCTCATCTAACTGTTCCAATTCGTTCAATCGCTTTTGGTATTGCTCATCTGTAGATAACTGATCACAAATGTCTACTCTGAGTGAGGGAAATTGAACTTCAATTGGCAAGACTTCTTCTGTTCCATATACCAACGAATATGGAGTTGACCGCGTTGCATTGCGGGTGGTAGTCCGATAAGCCCATAAAGCATGAAAGAGTTTATCAGGTCATGACCTCTTATCTTTATCCACCATATTTTGCAGTATATTTGAAAGAGTCTTGTTAAAGGCTTCTATTTGGCCATTGGCCGCCGCATGATACTGAGATGAATGGTTGGATTTAATGTTGTATTCTTGATACAATTTCTTCACCTCAGAAGAACAGAAGTTGGTGCCGTTATCCGTCAATATGGTATGAGGGACACCAAATCTAGTAATGATGTTAGACTTGATGAAGCTAACAATGAATTTAGAACTGACTTCTTTGAGAGGTGCTGCCTCTGCCCATTTAGAAAAGAAATCAGTAGCAGTAAGAATGTACTTAAACTGCTTGGTCGTAGGTGAAGGGTAAGGTCCCACCATATCCATTCCCCATGTGGCAAATGGCCATGAGTATTTAGCCGTATGAAGCAACTCAGGAGGTTGATGAATGAAGTTGGAATATACTTGGCATGAATGACACTTCTTTGTGAAATTAACACAATCTTGTATCATTGAAGGCCAAAAGTATCCAAGCCTTCGAATTTGATCAGACAGTCTATGACCAGACTGGTGGGCACCACAGACTCCTGCATGTACTTCTTTTATGACATCCATTGTCTCTTCACCATCAATGCATCTGAAGAGAACTCCATCAAAACCACGTTTGTAGAGAATTTTCTCGAGGTGGTTTGGGCTATCATAAAGAGTAAAATTGACCACACGTCGCCGGATTTGTTCTTTCTCGGCTCTATCAGGTGGAAGTGTTCCATTTTGAAGGTATTCCCTGATAGGTGACATCCATCCTGTAGTATGACCATAAGGTTCAGGAATGGGACTAATTTCATTAATTTCCTCTGTTTTGGCTTGAACATAAGGTGAAATTGCACGACGGTGGGCAATATTGATGGTTGTCTCGTCCCGATTTGGAACTGCTAAAGCTGTGGATATATTAGCCAGTGCATCAGCTTGAGCATTTTGTGATCTTGGGACATAAGAAAATGTCGGTTCTGAAGGGAATTCTGCCATTAACTCTATGACGTAATCATACAAAGGGATTAATTCTTCTTTTCTGATGGAATAATCCCCATTGACTTGTTTGATTACCAGGTCTGAATCACCTTTCACCTTTAAGTGATTCACTTGTGCTTGAAGCACTAACTCCAAGCCTGTGATAAGAGCTTGGTATTCAGCTTCATTATTGGTACCACCTTCCCACAATAAAAAGGAATAAGGTAACACTGCCTTATCTGGATAAATGAGCACAATTCCTAAACCAACTTTGTTGAATTTAGGATTTTCCATTTTCTTCCCTGTTGGACTTCTGGAAGCACCATCAAAATACACTTCTCATGTTTGAGGACTCTCTTGAATAGAGAAAACTTCCTCATTAGGGAGTTCAATATCTGAAGACGTGTCTTCCGCTGAAGGATGTTCAGCCAGGAAATCAGCCAGAGCTTGGCCCTTAATTTCCTTTTGAGACACATACTGAATGTCGAACTTCTGCAAAATAACTGCCCACCTTGCTAGATGTCCCGTAAGCATTGGACGACTAAGGATGAATTTGAGAGGATTATTGCGAGATACCAATTGGACCTCGTGATGTTATAGGTAGTGTCTCAATTTCTGAACTGCAAAGATTAATGCCAGTAAGCACTTCTCAATACTTGAATACCGGGTTTCTGCTTCAAGCATAGTTCTACTGAGATAGTAGAGGCTATTTTCATTCCCAGCATCATTCTTTTGAGCAAGAAAGGCACTCAATGATCGCTCTAGAGCTGTCACATAGAGGATAAGTGGTCTACCTTCAACAGGTGGCATGAGTACTGGTGGACTCAAGAGGTATTTCTTGAGAACATCAAACGCTTCTTGACATTCCTCAGTCCACTGGTAAGTGACTCCTTTCTTCAATAATTTGGTAAAGGGTAAACTTTTGCCTGCCAAATTGGCGATGAAACGCCGAATATAGGCTAAGTGTCCTTGAAGTCCTCTTAATTCTTTCAAATTCTGAGGAGGTGACATACCAAGGATTGATTTGGTCTTCTCAGGATTGACTTCAATACCACGATGGCGTACAACAAAGCTGAGGAATTTTTCTGAGGTTACCCCAAAATCACATTTTAAGGGGTTTATCTTCAAATTATGTTGTCGATGCTTGTGGAATATGACTTCCAAATCATCCAAGTGATTAGAACGTTGTTTGGATTTAACCACCAAATCATCTACATAGAATTCAACAAACTTCCCTAAAAAAGGTTTGAAGATACGATGCATGGCGCGTTGATATGTTGCACCTGCATTCTTTAAACCAAAGGGCATCACCCGGTAACAAAACACACCTTGAGGGGCTCTGAAGGCTGTAGATTCCTCATCTTCTGGGGCCATTCGGATCTGATTCTATCCGGAATATCCATCCATGAAGGAAAGTACTTCATAGCCAGCCGTCGCATCAATTAAGAGTTCTGTAATCGGAACTGGGAAATCATCTTTAGGACAATACCGATTAAGATCTCTCAAATCGATGCAAACCCTAATTTGTACGTTCTTATTCTTTACAGGGAAAATATTATCCAACCACTTGGTATATTGAACTTCTATGACGAAGTTAGCTTTGATTATCTTATCCACTTCAGCTTCAATTTTGGAAGCATAAGTTGGGTGTGTTCTTCTCGCGGCTTGCTTAAATCCTCGATGTTCTTTTGGTAAACCCAAATGATGAGTAGCAACATCAGGATTAAGCCCAGGTATTTCTATATAATTCCAAGAAAAAATATCTTTATTTTTCTTTAGAAAAGAAATATACATCTCTTTCTCTTCAAGGGTCATGGCCGCACTAATTAAAGTGGGGCGTGGATCTTTCTCTGTACCCAGATTTACTTCTCTGAGTTCATCCACTGTGGTAGAGATACCCTCTTCAAATGTTGGAGGAGCATCTCTAAGACCTTCCTCTTCCTCTTCATCATGTGTTATTTCTTCCGTTTCTACTTGCATAGTAGATGACAAAACGAAATTCTCATGATCATAAGAGATATCAAAATTTTCACATTTTGAAGAAGAAGCTTCCATTTCTGACCCTATTGATGATAAAGGGCCTTCTTTGGGAAATAAAGAGGAGATGATGGATTGAGAATCGACATCATTATTCACCTCTGGTGTTGCTATAACTTCTTCTGGCCTGATTGGCGAAGTATAGACTAGTTGGATTTCAGCAGATGAAATGAAGACGTCACCACTTAGGCTTTCATCACTATTTGGTAGGTTACCAATTTCTCCCATGTTGTCTGGCTCAACTGACGTAATTGACATTATGGA
Organism: Viscum album; assembly: GCA_963277665.1. Taxonomy (NCBI): domain Eukaryota; kingdom Viridiplantae; phylum Streptophyta; class Magnoliopsida; order Santalales; family Viscaceae; genus Viscum; species Viscum album. The sequence goes on along the minus strand of OY728131.1, from coordinate 1,051,806,209 downwards.
TCTTTCCATAAGAGTATTTTGATTTGGGCCTATTTTTTCAATTTGACTGATAGGTAACACATAATCTGTACTCACATGTGTAAATGGATTTATTGGAATCTTCTCCAAACCATATGGAGCATTAACTTTGGTAATTTCCTTCATTGTAGATTTTTCTCTTCCCTTCATGTGATAAAATTCCACCTCAATGTATTGAGACTCACATGTCTTGAACGGGGCCTTATCACCATACATTGTTCCAAATTGACCATTGAAACAGTATTTGAGACATTGATGGTATGATGAAGGAATAGCTGCATGTTGATGTAGCCAGGGTCTTCCAAGCAAGACGTTGAAAGCTGAGTCTTGATCAACAATCATGAAATCAGAATTGGATACAAGATCTCCAAACTGAGTTCTGAGTTTAACTTCACCCAGTGGTTCTTGTTCATTTTTATCATATCCTTGTAACATCATGGTAGAAGGAGATAAATCAGATTCTATGAGGCCCAATCGACGAAGTGTACGGATGGGTATGAGGTTGAATCCTGAACCATTGTCAATGAAAGCTCTTCGGATATCTACACCATTGACTTTTCCAGATAAGTACAAAGGTTTTATGTGCCCATGCACAACATCATCTTCATCTTTATCAGTAAAATATATCACTTCATGTCATTCTGCAGGATTATTCTCTATGTGATAGACTTCAGCTGCAGCAATTTCAGCTTCAAACTCCTGAGGACTTGTCAAAGCTTCGATGAGTGCTTCCCGAAGATCTTTTGACAGATTCAAAGCATCCAAAATTGATAACTTGGCTGGTACTTGGGCCAAGTGTTTCAATATATCATACTTTTGATCTAAAGGTCTGCGTTTCCCAACAGGAATATGTGGTTTAGCAGGTACCTTGGAAGCAGATGCTTTGGAAGCTGATGCATCTTGTATAGGGATAGAAGTTGGCAAAATCCTTAGTTTTGGAAGATTAGACCGATTAGATCCATTCACTTGCTGAGATAAAGAAGATGGAATTTTCAATCGGTCTTCCAAAATAACTGTGCCAAGACTGAGTTGACTATTGGCAGAAGAACTTGCTTGTTCTTTTTGAGCTCGCTGAAGGGCTCTACCACGAGTTTCTACTGCATACACAGTGCTAGCAGGGGTAGAATTGGAGAAGTGGCTTCGGAAAGATCCACGTCTTCCCCTGTATCCTGAACCTCTAAAACTTCCTCAGATTCCCTTATTTGATACAGGGAATTCAGGCTCATCCAGACTGGAATATGGATCTTTTAATTGAATCATATTAACAGAACTGAAGATTAACTCTTCGTCTGATAAAGACTCTGTCTGGTTAGCCTGTTTAGGCTGTGCCGTTTGGTGGGGCGGTGCCCGTGGCTTTGAAGTAGATGGAATGAAATATGCCAGAGTTAAAGACAACTTAGGCCTCGATACATACTCATCTTCTTCTGATTCCTCTTTCTTCTTTGAATTGCGCTTCCCTTTTGAGGATTTGTCTTTTGATGGAGGCTTCACTGCAGCTTTTGTAGGAGACAAAATTGGCTTCTTCAATTGTGTTCGCAAAATGGCATGGGTCTGATTGATTGTCTTTCTGACCATCCAATCATCATATTTTTGCGCAGTTTTGATTTTGACTTCCTGCCACTCGCCTCCTTCCTCTAGATCTGTAGCGGTAATACACGCTACATGAGCTGAAGAACCTTTCAATTTGACTTGTCCCAAGTCGACCATCTTTTGCAGGAGGTATTTAAAGACAAAAAACTCCTGGATGGGATGCCCCAACATTTGATGAAAGGGACAATAATTGGGACGGTCTTCATCTCCTTCTTTGTTTGGCCTCTTGGGCACTGGTAATTGAACCAAATTATTTTCCAGAGCTGGAATGAAGTAACCAGGAACTTGCTCACTTCGGAAAGAGTATGTTTTACTCTTCATATCCTCAAATTGTTTTCGTCGTTGATCTCTTTGATCATTTGGACGAAACGGCCTTTGTTGTTGGCGTTCAGGAGGTGGAGCCCTTCGAGAAGATGAAGGTTTTGAAGTAGAAATAGGTACAGGTGCTTGTTTAAGCATAACTGTAGCAGTTTCTTCTTAACCCATTCTCCTTCCTAGAGCTGATAGAATTACACAAGATTTAACCTTAGCCTGTATAAGGGAATCTTCAATCTGCTGAGTGATTGAAGTAAGGTCTCGAAACCCTCCTGTGTATTTCACAGGGATCAATGGCGTGCGTAATTCATCACGCAAATTTGCCACACAGATTGGCAACAGTTCCTCCGGAGGGAGTGCTAAACTCAAGGAATACGTTAATCTCTTCCAGCGAGCAATGAAATCAGAGACTCGTTCATTCTCCCTTTGCTTGCATTTTGTAAGATCGAAAACTGTCATTTTTGGCAAAGTTGAGCTGAACTAAAGAAGGAATTTTTGACGAAGATCCTCCCATCCGATGATTGACCGGGATTGCAAGCTTGTATACCAGACAAAAGCTGGTCCTTGCAAGGTTCGCATGAAGCATCTGAGTTTCACTGCTTCTTGCTGCTCTGGAGTTCCCATCATAGGATCACAACAAGACACGTAATGTGTCAAATGTTGTTCAGGGTCGCCTGATCCATTGAAAGTAGGGAAAACATGGTTTCCAAAACTGGATGGAGGAGAAATTGAATCTACCCATTCAGGGTAAACTTTCTTTTCAGGTTGAACTTGCACCCGTTTCCCTTCCATAGTTTCTAACCGAGCTGTTAATGACTCAATAGTAGTTATTAATTTTTGAGAAACATCAGGTTGAACTTGGTTTTGGGTAGGTGCAATGAATGGAGCTTGGACAGACGTGGTGGTTGGTGCTGCAACTGATGGTAGTGCTTCCAACCGTTGTTTCATTTGACCCATATGATTATACTTCTAAGGGTGTACTGATAAAGGAGGATATTTTTGATCCATCTCAGTAGTTACAACAAATTCTTTTGGCTGTCGGACTTCAGCATTCTTAAGAAGAAAACTACTCTGAAGTAGTTCTGCATTCAACCTTCTTAATTCTTTCATTTCTTCCTCCTGTTGTGAAAACCTTTGCTCTAATGAGAGCGACTGACCTTCTCCAGAGGAAGGATATGTAACCTAATTCTTTCCCTTCCCTTTGTTGGATACCTTTTGGAGGGAGGGAAGTGGATTACCTAGGTTCTGAGTAATCCTTTGACTTCGTGTACGTACACCTTCTTCATTTGTATCGGTCCGTACATTTTCTTGAGCAGGACTCTCTTCATCTGAGTCCCCTGAGTGAGTCTCCTCTGGTGGATTAGAAACAACGGCATTGATGAAATTGATTGAGGCATAATGCATCGCATCTCTTCTATCAACATTTCTGTGATATTGTCTTCTTTCATGTCTTTGTTGAGACATTGCCTTTTGTTGATTCAATATTTTAGGAACTTCTTGACGAGCTATAACTTGGAGGGAATCTCCTGATAATTTGGCTCTTCATTTCTCTTGGGGCTTCTTCCCCAATTGAGAAAAGATCGACATTCTCTGAGGAGGGGATTGATGATTTGAAAGAGTCCCCAGTCTCGAGAACTGGGGATGTTCCTGCTGCTTCCGCTCAACTCCTAGAATCCCATTTGTTGACTCTGAGGGTTGGGTTAGAGAAGTCCCCAGTCTGAAAATCTGGGGTGGCTCTTGACATGCTACGTCTGAGATCTTCTTAAAAGATCTCTTGATCTTGCGAATCTTAGTTCGGAAATTAGCTGGATGCATTAACCTGTATCCACTTTTATCACCTGGTTCAACAAACCGTTGGATGATTTCCAAAACTTCTGTCATTTGATGACGTGTTTGCTCCATACGAGAGGCTTGTGTAATATTCTCGCCTACTTGATGTAGGAGCAATTCAACAACTTGTTCTCTATATGCTTGATTTTGAGAGGAACTAGTTGAAGCCTGTTCTTGAGCAAGCTTTTGATTATGAACAAATCCCATTGACTGTGGCCGGCCATGGGCAATAACATTGCATGAGACCATTTTCGGCGGGCTTTGCTAACTGGAAAGCACTATGAAATGTAGTGCTCCGTGAACACCCCATCCTCTGATATGACCATCAGATGGAGCATTGGCAATTAACTGATGCAATTTTCTTAGTGCGCCAAGGCATGAACGTTGAAGGGTTCTCTGTTGCTTTTCAGCCTTCGGATACCGAGAGACTGATAGAGATGCCAAATCAATCTGACGTTGTAGCCCTTCTATTATTTTAAGATGATTTTCATATTCATCATAAGATAATACCTTCTTCTTCAATTGACAAAGAGTTTTCCATATGTTGAGATGAATATCATGGATTCCATCATCCGTCAACATCTTTGGAATGTCGTACTGGGAGTCAGGCAAAGGCCAAAACATGACTGGTACCTCACCTTTTGTCAGTTTTTTCCTCATGTTCTGCATTTCCTCTTTATCATTAAATGAAGATTCTTCTACCTGTTTTGACCAGATTTGGTGTTTCCTTGTTGCTTCATCGGATTCAACAAGATTGGTAGAGAGATCATTGATCAAACTAGAAGATGCATGACTTAGGGGTGGTTCAGAGAATGACCTACACCCTGGGCTATCTTCTGATTGAGAAAGTATTTCACTTGTTAGTTATAAAGCATCAGACATGACTGGTTTCGCATTTGCAAGTGCCTCAAGATAAGAGGGCTTTCTCAGCACTATATTCTCCATTGGAGTATTTTTCAGACAATGTGAATCACTACTGTGGAGAGGACTTTCGCAGCGAAATTCATCATCATGGGGAGGACCACCATAATGGGTTACAGCAAAAGATGAGATCTCTTGCTCCTTGGTCTTCTGACCACACAGAGGGTTCCTGTGGCTCTCATCTGAAGAAGAAATTTCAAGATTGACCGAATTTTAATGAAGCAAGCCTTCATGAGGAAGTGTCTGTTGAAGACCTTCAGAATTAATGTTCCCGTTATTGGGAAATGAGGGAGTAGAACCTTGAACTCCAACAGATAAATGTCTGATGGCTTCAAGAACTCCAGCATCGATCAAGGCCTTGTTGCAGATTGGCCTTTGATCTCCTGACTGTGCTGGGTGGATCTTTTTCTTAGATGCCTTCTTACTCGCTTTGGAAACCACTTGTTGACGAAAGTGGTTACTCTGAGCAGGTGTATGTGCCTGATCAGGAAAGATGGTCAGGTTAGGCTGACGATCTCCACTCAAATCAGGTGTATGTGCCTGACTTGGTTGTCCGTATGATATGGGGGAGTATTCCCCATAACCCTCTTGGACTGGAACATATGTGTGTGTCTGTTCCGGAGTGAATCGTTGATGTGTCACTCCACTGCTAGGGATAGATTTATGTGTCTTTCCCTGAGATGATGCTGAAGTTATTATGATATCCTGGCAAGCATCCAGAATATGAGCAGGAATTTGCTTCTACTCTTTCACCATTGACAAAATAGGTTTGGTGACTTCAGCCGCCGGAATGGGGATATACGTCCATTCCGGGTTTGGAGTAGGTTTATGTGCCTACTCCTGTCCTCCTTTTCCTGTCAGTGAATCCTGACAGTACTCAAGTGTGGAGGCAGAGAGTTGAGTCTGCCTCCTGTTTGTCGTCGGGGCTTTCCGACTGACTTCTCCGTGCGCTACCAAGTGAGACTGTTGGTAGGCTTGATTAGTATTAGCAGGTGTATGTGTCTGCTCATTACACTTCACCAAACGCGGTTGACGAGATCCATCATATGTAGTCAGACGAGCCTGCTGACTAACTGGTGATGTATAAGCAGGTGTATGTTCATGCCTATAGTACTCCGGTGGAATTGCCTGGCGGGATTGGCTTGATGCTTCCAGACGAGTCTGCTGGACAGCGGAATTAAAACGGACAGGTGTGTGTGTCTGTTCGTTGTTTGCCACCAAGTTAGGTTGGTGGACTTCTCTGGAGATGGCAGGGATGATAACCTGCCCATTATTAACCGGATTCCGTCTCTGGCGGTTCATCTTGCCTGCTCAGGTTCGAGGAACCTGAGCTGAATGCCTGGAGTCGGTACCCTCATCATGTTGAGGGAGCACTACCGCACGAGTCTGACGGCGATTGTTGATGGGAGCCCTCGGGAAGGACTCCTGTCTTTTTGAATTAAGGCCCTGAGGGACCTGCTCATTCACTTCCTCAGAGTAAGGGAGTGAATGGAAATTGCGTTCCGGGGATACCGACCCGAAACGGTTGGAGACGGTAGTCAGCATCGCCTGCTTCTTGATCGCTGGTTGTCGTTATCCGGACGACCAGGTAGAGTTGTTAACTTGGAGGGCTTGACGAGCGGCCTCCAAAGTTGGGATAGTACCGTTGCGACGGTACTCCTTAACCAGTGCATTAGAAACCCAGCGTTGAAGACGCTGAGTTGGTGATTTCATCCTCATAGTGGATGACGTTCCAGCAGGAGTAGCAGCATTAGTTTTCATAGCAGCAGACCTCACAGTAGAGGTGTTCACAGCAGCAGTATTCACAGGGGTGAATTTAAGGAAAGCCATTTTGCAGAAGATCTTGAGAAAAGAGTGCATGTTCCATATAACAGACATAATCAAGATGAATCCGGCCACTGCATCTTTTGGATGAGCACATGTCAATGATTGCTTTGTTGGCCCAAGGGGCCTAACAAATAAGAAGAACATCACTTAAACTTGGTTAAGGATTCACGTCGGGTTCACCATTTTTGTTTCGCACGGAATTCGGGGATGACCTCCTTGATGGGAGATTCAAACGTTCCGATCGGTTTCAAACGGGTTTGTTCGTAGAACCGGAAACATCCAGTGATTCCACATCCGTTTGGACCTACTTTCCAAAGGTAGGCGCTCATTAGCTTATGGGAAAATGAGGCTTAGGAATTTGCATTGGTCGATAGGATGGGAGGTCGGACTCATCACACCTTTTTGAGGGGAATTATTGTCTACTCCGGGACTCTCTTTATAGATTTAAGTTATGTTCGTGAATCCTTATTACATTACCAAGTATAAAATGAGCTTTCCTTCAGTTTTAACAATCAATGATTAAATATGTAAGAAATTTAGAGAATCTTTTATATGTATTCGAGGTTCTTCATAAATAGAGAATCATCTGTATCTATTTAGAGATTCTTAGTCAATGGTATCCTTCAAAAACATTTATAAAAGTCTCTTGGTCATTATGATGACCAGGCTGGTTTTAAATCCACTTAGTAGGGCACTTGAAGTTTATCGTCATTCAGAAGGACATGGATTATTTCAAAGTTGGGATCGAACCCATAAAAGGGCTACCTACGTATCCTTTGTTTTGGAAAAGGAATCAGAACCCACGTAGTTCGAGTAAGGGAGTATGACGTTTATGATTGATGGCTCAAAGAAGGATGTCATAATTACTTTTACACTCTAAGCTCACGTGAGTCATGCTCGGTGTGAGAAACAAGAGGTATTGGTAAAAATTAGACAATTGTGCCATGAAAGATGCAATCATAAGAAATGTTTTGGGGCTTATGTATGTATGACTGCCCAGATAGATGAAGGTTTAGGATTCACTTTTAGGGAGAAAATCCATGAACATGGTCCATAAAGGTATATGTGCTTCATGGAGATTTGAATACTCTAATCTTGGGGCTTACTCCTAAGGAGGATGCCCAAGTTAGGAGGGTACTTATGATTGGGTTTTACTCCTGAAAAGGAAACCCAAATCAAGGGTAAATTAGGACTGGTTAAAGAGAAATTAGGGGACTTGTGGCTTATTCCTAAAAAGGAAACCCAAGATTATAACTGGGGCTTATTCCTAACAAGGAAGCCCAGGTTAGGGGACTTGGGGCTTATTCCTGAAAAGGAAGCCCAAGATTATAACTGGGACTTATTCCTAAAAAGGAAGCCCAGGTTAGGGGTTAAGGTTTGGGGCTTACTCCTGAGGAGGATGCCCATATTTGAGATTGGGGCTTACTCCTAAGAAGGATGCCCATATTAGAGGACTTGGGGCTTACTCCTAAGAAGGATGCCCAGATTAAAGGATTATGATTGGGGCTTACTCCTAAGGAGGATTCCCAAGTTAAGGAATTAAGATTTGGGGCTTACTCCTGAGGAGGATGCCCAAGTTTGGGAACTTTAAGAATTTGAGGCTTACTCCTGAGGAAGATGCCCAGATTAAAGGACCTATAACTGGGGATTATTCCTAAAAAGGAGACCCAGGTTAAGGATTCTCTCATCTTAAAGGATGAGGTTGAATGAATGAACTCTCAATCTTTGGTGACATAAATATGTATAAATCACTATGTTTTGAGAGATATTCCACAGAATTCCTTTCAAATAAGGAAGTAAAATCAAGAAATCATGCCATAAACGGCTTTGAAGAGTATCTTGAAGACTAAATCTTGAATAGGAGAGGTGAAATGGCTTAAGAGGGGTAAAATGGGCAAGATGGGCACCCAAAAAGGTAGTAGCGTGCAAGTCTTGAAAGGCGCGCAAGTCTTGCGTGGGCGCGCAAGTATACTTGCGCGACATGTGGGTACTTGCATGATTTTCAACCATCATAAGAATACTTGAGCGACTCTTTCTTAAAGCCTTTAGAATCCTCTTGAGGTTCTCCCAGAAAAGTGACGCGCAAGTTCTATCGAAGGAATAAGGCGGCGCGCAAGCGTGACCAGTTCCCTTAAGGGCTGGCCACTTAGGCGCGCAAGTGTTGATGAGTTTCAACACTTAGGCCTTCCTCCCTCTCTTTAGATCTTCTGTTCTAGGTAAGAAATTACCTTAGAAGTGTTCCGGAAGCTTTGAGAAGAGACTTGGGCGTCGGGAGCTTCAATCCGAGTTTCTGGAAAAAGATCCTCCTCGAATGGGGGGCCCACAGGGTCTATTTATAGGCAGGAGAAGACCCTGGGCGGTTACCACTTAGGTCGCGCAAGTGGACTTGCGCGTCAGTGATATAACTTGCGCGGTGAAGTTGCTTTTGATCCTTTGTTCATGCCTTTGTCGACTTTTGATATTTTCTTCAAAGGTTGAATCACTTTGAGCTCAGATATTCCCCTTTTCCAATTTTCAAATTCTGTGACGAAAGGAGCGTCAACAATCAATCTCTATTTATTATTCATTTATGTGTGCTACATGTATTTAACATGACTAGTATATTGGTATTAACACCTTGAAGTGTGACTTTGAGTTTCCCTTAATCAAATATTATCATGGAGTATTAAGGTTTGTGATAATTTGTAATAATTTGTGTGAGTTTAAGCCTTATATGTGATGTAGAGTAAACTCCTGAGATAATAAGTTGATAATTATTATCTATAATGGCCCAAAAAAATATATCACATGGAATTTCACATGGTCATTGATATATATAGGGGTGAATGATTCAAATTAAATTATTATTTCCTGAGATTGAAAATATACTTTTCATGTAAACCGTAATACTTTGATACCTTTCTTACACCTTTCTTAAGGGTGATCTAATAAGGGTTAGTTAGCTATGTTTTTTTTCTTATCATCAATTAAGTTTAACAAAGATATGATTTTTTCACTTGTATGAAAATAAAGTATATATGGGCCCATGATTATATTACACTAAGTAAATTCATGACCATGATAATTTGAGTGACATGTGATGTTCCCAACTACTTTGATGAATGATATGATATGTATTCATTCAAATCAGTTAATCTATTTTGGAGAATTATGATTATATGAGTTGGACTATACTAGAGTGACATGTTCCCTATCTAGTGGTCACTAAATTTCATGTACAAAGGTATTATATATATAAATATGATTTATTAGATACATCTTATGTCGAGCATGTTTATATAGAGATATTAGTATGTTTGATATGTTGGATATGTACTTAAAGGGGTGTGTAATATTTAATTATATACCCCATATAGTATGCAGTAACCTACATGAGATTCAATTCACATATTATGATTGTATTGTATCATAAAAAATTTATGTATGTCTATTTAATTCAATTTTAAGGTATTAGGAATATGATATAGGCAGTGCATGAATGAAACTCACCACCTTTGTAGTTTTTCATCAGAATATGATCCATGAGATAGATCATTTATGGCATGAAACACGTTCATTGAAGTGTTCAATGAATAACACTCTTCATTAAATAAAGATTTTTAAGGATGCCTATATAAGGGAAGGGTTTCCTCCTACTGGTGTACCCTTGTTTTTTAAAAACGCTAATGAAGCTCTCTTTTTCCCAAATCACTTTTTAATATCCAATGAAGGCTCTATCATTCCTTCGGTTATTAGGAGTCCTCATGATTAGATCAAGTATTCAGACACTAGTGAAATCCCCTCATGGGTAGAAATAATATGATTACTTCCTTAGTGATATTGATCGAGTATATAAGAAAGAGTAAAATATGGATTACTAGGCACTATGAGTATGCTTGGGTTCTTTGTTTTTCATTCATGTTGATCCCTAAATATAGATTTGGAATTATATGGATTTTTTTCACTACCAATGATCATTGAAAGATCCCACTAAATTCATCACCTTTATATGAGCCTTATTATTCAAGGATCCAACATGTTAATTAATTTTTTCTTTCAAACAATTTTATATTGCAATGTATTTATACTGATATCATAATGTAAAATATGAATAAAATCATTGTTTTTTATCTTCTGTATAGTATGACTACTAATATCGTATGGTACGATATGAAGGAAACCTAAATATTTTTCTGTGTCATAATATAAGATAAGTGATATCAAAAAATATGAATTAGTTATATTTTTATGAAAAGTAGGGTATCAAAGCATAAATAAAAGATTGGTTATATTAGTAAATATTATAAGGGAAATATTATTCAGTATGTCATATTCATTGATACTAATCATAGTGTAGGATTGACCACATATCATAGAATTTGATTGGTTCATGCATTATATCTCTCTAGTTTTAATCATATTTTATAAATGATAATGAGATCATCCATCATAAAATACAACATACCTAAAAAATGTTAAAATGTTATATTTTTATAAATTTTTACATAGTTTATAAATTTGTTGTAAATTATAAGTGATGGTCCATGTAAAATAGGATTTTAATGCCTGAATAAAATATGAAAATTTTACATTTTTTTCTCATGTTTTTTGAAGGTAAATAAAGTGTTTATTTATTAGTTTATTTCATTAGAATATTCATAATAATAATTTTTTATGAATTATTGATATTATGTATGCAAAATTAATGTGATAAATTACTTCTAAGAGATAGTTCCTTGAATTTCATGTTAGGTATAATATCATAAGATTTAATTTTCATCTACATAGACCTTAGTTTTTTTAGGTTTATAAACTTAAGAATAGTTTTTGAATATATTTTGTATATATTAGGTTTTAAGGTTATCATGGATTGAATTCTCTCTTGATTAAATACTTCTCAGGGGGAGGGGATTAGGGTCAAACTATCCATTGTCTAGGAGGCTTATGCATTGTTCTCAAAAGGTAATGGGTTGATTATTTGTTTCTTCAGAAATACTCATGTGGATATTGTTAATATCATATAAATTTAAGCCTTTACATGAAGATTTCATGTACCTTATGCATGAGATGTATTTAGGTGGCTATGAAAATGTTTTTCTTCTAATTTTTGGTAACAAAAACATGTGGGTTGTATAAAAAGTTATCAATTAATGTGGTGTGAATGCATTAATTTAGTGGATGAATTAGGGATTCCAAATCAAAATCATTATAAATATTCATAATCAATAAAATAAAAACATGAGAAAAATAAATATTGCATGAGACGAAGTTGGTTTAATATGTGTGTGTTATATATTAGACTTTTGAGTCTTTTAAAAGGAAGCAACTGTAAAACACTAAGTGTAAGATTCATTATAAATAAAATCTTGTCAAGAACTAGATCATTCAGTACAATTGACCTTAACCGTTAGGTTTTCATTGATTATCTTGTGTAAGGTAAGAAAGTTATGAGGTGACTCTAACTTTTAGGTGCCTTATTCTTATTGTTTTCTTGGGTTACAATTAGCTAGAAATTCCTATCCATTAGGATACCATAGGAGTATAATTGATTGAATATATATGATGGATTTTGATAAAGAGTTGTCTACTTAGCTATCTAGGATTCATATATGATATGATTTGTAAGTTTTTTCCTACCAAATATAGTCATGGATTATTTATATGCACAACTAGGTGTAAATCATGGTGAAGTATGGATCTTGGATCACTAAATAGATATAATGTAAGAGGTCATCATTTTTAATGGGATTAATTTTATTAAAATTACTTGATGAAAAGATATCAAACATAATACTCACCCATAGATATTTATTTGTTGTAGATTATGGATTAATTCATAATAATCATATGTTATAGATTGGTATCTAATGTTGAGAATTTTTCTAAAAAAGAATCATTAACCATTTTATTGTGAATGTTATAGAGTAAAATTTAACTAACTATGATACATGGGTATTGTAGGACCCCGGGACACTCTGAGAGGGGAGGGGTGAATCAGGGTGTCAACTTTATCTTTTAAACTTATGGATCTTGTTCCCGCATTGGTAGGAACTATTTTAACCTGTATTATAGATATGAGAAGCAATCAAACATTCACATGCAAAGAGAAAACACGGAACTTTTTACTTGGTTCACCACTAAGGGCTACGTCCAAGGAGAATACGTCGACAGGTTGTCGGTCGTACCAAATTCCACTATTATTTACTAGTTGTGGATTACAATGGTTCAGAAACAATCACTCTATCTCAAGCTCACTGCCTTTACAACTACTTAGGGATAGACCACTGCATCCCTCGGGTCACTCCCCTTGACTCCACCAGGATCACTGCTTTTAGTTAAGTCCCAGTTAGTTTATAGATGTGAAGGTATCTTCAATAGATTCTCATTAAATTCTTTGCCTCTACTTAGCACGAGACTCTGCTTGCATTGAATTCCAAAAATGATGCACTTGTACGCACTGAACCACTGAACCTGATAACCAGAACGTGCAAACAAGTTTCACTGACAATTTCGTGCAACCCCGACCCTTTGCACACAAGACCTTACTATTGCGCGCAATATTTCCTTTTCACACCGAAAAATTTTTCAGGAAACAAAACCCCTTTTCGCGCAACTGGATATTTTACGCACCGCCTCAATTTTTACGTGCAGCTCTTCCTTTTTCACACAACTCCGATTTTTTCACGCAAACCAAAATATTTTGCACAGCGCGAAATTTTTCACGCAACCCAGAATTTTTTACGCAACTCAGAATTTTTCATGCAAGCCTCTTTACGTGAACCTTTTACGCACATCAGACCTCATATCGTCTCTAAGTCTTCAACTGACTGGTAATTTTTCATTGTTTAGCTCAAAACACACTCCCCCTAGATATTATCTCCCCCACAAACCTGTATCACATCCATAAATATAATAAAAGTTGTTAACATAGCTGGGGAGAGGGGTATTTCATAATCCCTTTATGCATTGGGAGGTGGATGAACACCGAGGTTCAACCGATGCTTCTCAAACATAGCCGTTGACAGTGTCTTGGTCAGGATATCATCCACTTGCTCATCAGTTCCCACATGATCCATTCTAATCACGCCTTTCTCAACTTTCTCTTTGATAAAGTGATACCTGATTTCACTATGTTTTGTACAAGAATGTTGAACCGGATTCTTCGTAAGATAAATTGCGCTCTTGTTATCACAGTAAATCACCCTTGGTTGCTTCACCTCATCACTAATATCTGATAGTTGTTGCTTCATCCATAGCAGTTGAGTGCATTCCTTTGTGGTAGATATATACTCAGCTTCAGCAGTACTAAGAGAAGTATTTTCTTGTTACTTGCTCAACCAACCAATGCATTTATTCCCAATATAGAATGCTCCACCACTGGTGGACTTTCTGTAAACTACATCTCCAGCCCAGTCAGCATCAAAAAATGATGATAATTTATTGTCCCTACCTGCATCAAAGTATAAACCAAATTCATGAGTACCTTGAATGTACCTCATGGTTCTTTTTACTGTCGCAATATGTTCCTCCTTTTAATTACTCTAAAAGCGGGCTGCTAGACATGTTGCAAAGACAATATTTGGTCGTGTCACTATCAGGTACAGTAGGCTTCTAATGATCCTCCTGTACATGGTGGGATCTATAGAGGTCTCATCCTCATGCTTTATAAGTTTGGTTCCAACTACAATTGGAGTTGACATTGGTTTGGATTCATTCATATTAAATTTCTTCAGAAACTCTCTTGCATACTTTTCTTGAGAAAAAAAGTGTAATATTTATTTTGAGTCACCTGCAGCCCCAATAAATATGTGATCTCCCCAATCACAGACATTTCAAATTCTGATTTAATGTGATTGGAAAATCCATCCACTGATTTCTGCCTTCTACCACCAAATATAATGTCATCAACATAAACTAGAACCATGAACTAATATTTTGGGTAATTATTCACATATATATTGTGATCTAATCCTCCTTGTATGAATTCTAGTTTCTTGAGATAAAAGTCCAACTGAGAATACCATGCTCGTGGTGCCTGTTTCAATCCATAGAGTGCTTTCTTTAGTTTGAAAACCTTTGTATCATCAGTACCAAGAAGAAAACCCACTGGTTGTTCTATGTAGACTTATTCTTTGAGTACACATTTCAAGAATGTTGTCTTGACATGAATTTGATATACTTTATATCCTCTTTGGAGTGCCATGGTATGGAAAATCCTGATTGACTCCAGTCTAGCCACTGGTGCAAAGGTTTCTTCAACATCAACACCTTCAATATGTGAATATCCTTTACATACCAATCGTGCCTTGTTTCTAATAACACTTCCATGCTCATCAAACTTTTTCTTGAAGATCCATTTTGTACCAATCACATTGTGACCTTCAAGTCTCTTGACTAGAACCCATGTCTGGTTCTTGTCAATCTGATCTAAATCTTCATTCATGTCTTTTACCTAAGATTCATCCTTTGCAGCTTCTTCATGTGAGGATGGATCCACAACTAACATAAATGCAGATTGTGTGTTATTACTCATCCTCTTTGTTTGTGTGGGTGCACTCTTGTCCCCAATTATGTTAGATGGATCAATCTCAACTCTTTGATTTCTCCTGTGAGGTTCAGTTGCATTCTATCCAGCCAAGGTTTCCTCTTTAGATTCTTATTCCAAGTCAACATCATGATGCAATGGCTGAGTGTTTTGTACACATTCCTCTATTTCTGTATTTGTATTTTCTCCATGGTCACTTTTTTCCTCACTTTCTATCACATCAGCATATGGAATCCTTGAAGAATTTTTGGTTTTCTCTTCAATTATCTTAACATCACTACTTTCCACAATCCTTCCTAATTGCTTGTTGAAACACTTGTAGGCTTTATTTTTCATTGAGTATCCAAGGAAAATTACTTCATCTATATTGTCACCATATTTCCCTTGATTTCCTTCTTTATTCCTGATGAAGAACTTACTTCCAAAAACACGAAAGTATTTCAAAGAGGGATTACTTCTATGCCATAATTCATAAGGTGTCTTCGTCTCACCCATATAAATTCCTATTCGATTTTGAATATAAACTATAGCTTGAATGGCCTCTTTCCAGTAATGTCGTGGAATACGACTCTCAAACAGCATAGTTCTTACCATGTTGTTCACCTATCAATTTCTACACTCAACAACTCCATTTTTCTATGGATTTCTCACGGCAGCTACCTCATGTTGTATCCCATGCTTCTCCAAGTAGTTTTCAAATTCAATGGATGTGTATTCTCCTCCATTGTCTAATCGCAACACTTTGATTGTTCGTCCAGTATCATTCTTGGCGATTCGACGATACGTTTTCATGCAATCAAGCACTTTTCGTTTCCTATGTATAACCACTACACATGCCATTATACTATAATAATCTATGAAAAGGACAAAGTACCTTTCTCCATGAGTTCCGGCAACATTTATTGGGCCACATACATCTGTATGAATGAGATCGAGAAGATGTGGTGCTCTTTTCTTCTTTGGCCGATACGAACTGCAGACCAGCTTCCCACGAATGCAAGCATCACAAGACTTTTCCCGTTAACATTTCAGAATGGGTATATCCATGACTATCTTCAACTTAGATATCTTTTCCATGCCTTTTTGGTTAATGTGGGCCAGCCTTCGATGTCACAGATTGTTTTCTTCTTCAACAGACAAATAGCAGGAGTTAACTTTGTTGTCAACCTGATATAAGTTTCCATCTGTTCTACAGCCTTTCATAAGATAATTCCCTATTTTTACCTTTATAGTGTATCCTTTTTGATTGAAAGTTATTATGAGCCCTGAGTCACAGAGTTGACTCACACTAAGGAGATTGTGACGTAGACCGTACACATAATGAACTTCAGTCTTCTTTAGCTCTCCATTGGTGAGAGCAGTATTCCCACTGCCTTTAATCTTCAAAGCACCATCATTACCAAACCTCACTATTCCATAAACCTTATTTTTAATGTTATTAAAAAGGTCATCATTTACCATCATATGGGAAGAGCATCCACTATCAAGAATCTAGGTGCTGCTGCTCTTTGTAGCTTTGAGGGATACTTCTGCAAGATTGGATTTCTCGATCTTTTTCTTTTCTTTCCATGAGATATTGGATTGAGTATAGGATACTGATGGAATTATAATACTTTCCTCCACATAATCAGATTCTTCATACCCATAATATTCTTCCATAGGATAAAAACCATTTGTGAGAACAACACCATCAGGAGGGTGAAAACTGACCTGTCTCTGAGAGTTGTATGAATTTCTTTTATCGTACCTCTGCCTGCAATACATATCTTTATGGACAAAGTTAGAACAATGAAAATAGTTACCATAGAAGCTATTTCTTATATAAGATGGATGATATGAAATTGGTCTCCTTTTTTGACTTCCCAGATCTTCCCCATTCAAGTAGCTTCTTGCCTCCTCACAATATGACATGGTATGACCTAGATAGCCACATAACTGACACTTCATGAGGGGAAATATCTTCTCACTTAAATTTATCCTCATGCCTTCTTCCTTGGGAGAATGGTTGGACTGCCTGTCATTTTTGAAAGTTTGAGGATAATCTTCATTTCTTCTTTTAGTTTGGATTTAGGGTTTCTTTTTCAGCACTTCAGGATACGTTTCAATATGTCCAACTTTCATATTGTCTTTCGTTTGGCTCTCTTCACTTCCAGCAGTTGATGGATCAGCTTCACAGACAATTCCACTCTTTCCCATGCAAGCGGGTCTTTGATCACTCAAGATTTTTCCAACCCCATCTGATCCCCACTTGGCTCTTGCCAGTAACCCTGAATCTGAGAATCTTTCAAAATGAATTTTCTTCTTACCCTCATTTTTGGATGATCGACACTCAAGTTTACTCCTAAGAGTAAAAAATTCTTCCTCAAGACCCTCAATGGTCTTGGACTTCTCTTCCAGTCCGGATGTAAGTTCATTTATGACCTTTGCTTGTTCTTCAATTCTAATCTTCAATTCCATAATGTCTTATGTGCTTTCAAGGATTAAAGATTGAACTCTCACAAGTTCTTCTAGTTGTTCAATTTTAGCTTCAAGCTCATCAACATATTCTGATGATTCTTTCACCATTTCTTTCCACTTACTACATCTCTTTCATTTGTTCTCAACCTTTGAAAATGCATCCTTAATTTTTAACTTGGGATCACCATTATGAGTCATATTATTTTCTCTATCTTTATCGATTGAGGGTTCTAACTTTTCAATGGTAGCCATCATGGAAGCATGGTTTCCCGTTTTAAATTCAGGTTCTTCTTCTTCATAGAATTCAATATCATCCTCTTCCTCTTCATATACAAAACTCTTCTTCTATACCTTCTTTCCATATTTGAAGTCTCCCTTTTTGAAAAAACTTTTCTGAGGCTTCTCAATGTCTTCTGCTTCACTTTCTTCATCATCGAACTTTATTTGGCACTGAGAGGCAATGTTCCCAACTCTTCCATAGAGAAAGCATGTCAGAGGTAACTTACCTTTAAATTTACCTTTTCCCTTCTTTAGCTTCTTGGAAATGAGAGAAAGAATTTCTTTTTCCTCATCATATTCACCACCACTATCTTCTGAAATTTTCAGTTTTTCCATGGCTTTGAATGCCATTTCCTTGCTAATACGAGTCGTAGCTTCTTTGGGTTTGACTCTCATCTCATATGCCACTAGACTACTTAGCATATCATCCAGAGATAGTTTAGATAGATCTATTTATTCAAGGGATGATACCTTTGCATTATACATAGGAGGAATTCTTCGTAATATTTTCTTTACGATGTCAATGTATTTGATTTCCTCTTCAAGACCTCAAATTTCTCCCACTACTTCAGTGATTCGATTGAAGAATGAATTTGAATTCTCATCAGGATGAATCTTTAGATCATCAAATCTGTTGTGTAGGACTTGAAGTTTTGCCTCCTTCACTTTATTGTCTCCTTCATAGATATTTTCAAGTTATCCCACATAGACTTTACTGAGGTGAAACTCATCACCTTTAGATAGATATAATCAGAAAGAGCTGTTGTGATAGCATTCTAAGATTTAGCATCTACATCAAGAACTTTCATGTCTGTATCAGTCATAGCAAGACCTGTTGGATCAGTAACATGTATTCCTTGCACAGTAGCAAAGAGGACTTCTATTCTTATAGATCTTAAATGAGATCTCATTTTTTTCTTTCAAATCTGAAAATTACTTCCATCGAAGAGAGGGATTCCCCTAGCATTGACAGCATTCTCCATGACGACAAAGTATAGATCAAACACCAGTAACCTTGCTCTGATACCACTTGTAGGACCCCGGGACACCCTGAGAGGGGAGGGGTGAATCTAGGTGTCAACTTTTTATTTTAAACTTATGGATATTGTTCCCATGTTGGTAGGAACTAGTTTAACCTGTATGATGGATATGAGAAGCAATCAAACATTCACATGCAAAGAGAAAACACAGCACTTTTTAATTGGTTCACCACTGAGGGCTACGTCCAAGGATCATACACCGACAGGTTTTCAGTCATACCAAATTCCATTATTCATCACTAGTTGTGGATTACAATGGTTTGGAAACAATCACTCTATCTCAGGATCACTACCTTTACAACTGTTTAGGGATATCCCACTGCGTCCCTCGGGTTACTCCCGTTGACTCCCCCATGCTCAATGCTTTTGGTGAAGTCCCAATAATTTTATAGACGTGAATGTCTATTCAATATATTCTCATTGAAGTCCTTTCCTCTGCTTAGCATGAGACTCTTCTTGCATCGAAGTCCGGAAATGATGCACTTGTACGCACTAAACCACTGAACCTGATAACCAGAACATGCAAACAAGTTTCACTGACAATTGCGTGCAACCCCAACCCTTTGGGCGCATGACCTTACTATTGCACACAATATTTCCTTTTCATGCGGAAAAATATTTCGCTCAACAACACCCTTTTTCACGCAAATGAATATTTTACGAACCGCCTCAATTTTTACGCGCAGCTCTTCCTTTTTCGCGCAACTCCGATTTTTTGTGCAAACCGAAATATTTTGCATAGCGCAGAATTTTTTGTGCAACCCGGAATTTTTCACTAAGCTCAAAATTTTTCACGCAATCCCCTTTACGTGAACCTTTTATGTGCATCAGACCTCGAATCGTCTCTAAGTCTTCAACTGTACAGAATGAGGGGGGTCACCTCTTATTTATAGGTGTCTCAGACCCCCGCGTGAAAAACCCACTGTGGCGTGAAAAACCTCTCATTTGGTGCATAATATTTAGTGTAGGTACCATTTTTCGCACACATCTAAAGATTTTTCTCACATCCCATGTCTTTTCCATTTTTCTACATTCTGATTCTGAAACACTATTTGCGTGAAAAACCTTGATCCACTATTTCGTGCACCATGCTGTTTTTCACATACAACTCAAATATTTCGTGCACAGCCCTCCTTTTTTGTGCACCACTTCCTCTTTGCACGTTCTTCATTTTACCAACAATACATGTCTTCATTTTCCGATTTTGAGGCCCAAAAATTTGGAAAACACTGGGAAACAGCGCCACCTTTAATACTTTTTTTTTCCTAAACTGTATGATCACTTTACTAGCACACATTATGAACTTCCACTAAGGATTGAAAACAAACACAAACCATACTCCAATTCATGCATAGAATATACATGGTTCCAAAAGGTATTGGATAATGGATGTGTATCACGCATTTGTACTGATAAACACAGACTTGGATACAAAAATGAATTGAAAAGGGATAATTCTCTCTTTAAGTTAGTAATAGAGCAAGGGTTACTACATTAAAGGTCAATAAATATGATGATCTAACTTTATTAAGTGGATTAACTCTAGGGTTGGAGAACTATTATTATGTTCCTTATATAAATAGAAATTTTATTTCTGTTTCTTTCTTGGGTAAGAAGTGGTTTTCATTCACTATTAAGAAAAAGACTTACTCTATATATATGAATGATATTTTTTATGGCATCATAAATATGATAAAAGATTTATATATTAAAGATATGGATAATCCTATATGTAGCATTCATAATAAAAAGTTTGGGGTTGATTATAATCCCACCTACCTTTGGTATTGTTTCTTAGAAATATGAATTAGAAACAAATCTGAAGACTATAAAAATGGATTATTGAAACCATTCTATTATTAATCATTTGATGCATGAAAATTATTTTATTAAGAAAAATGAAAAAATATCCTTTTAATGGAAAAAGTGAAAATTCTAGTGTAATATTAGATTTCATAATTAGTGGTGTATTTGGAAAATCAGTACCCATTAAAGTGGTGGTTCTAGGTAGTTTATTTCTTTTACTGATGACTTTTGTAATGACCCAAAATTCTAGACCTTGTAAAACTGATGTTATGTCTGATAACTTGTGGTACACACTACACCCAATGTAAACAGACCAAAAAATATTATAAGAACATTATTAATAAATCTATAATAATAAATAATATGGTAAATCATTAAAAGTTTTTACATTTGGAAGATAAATAATTAATATGAGATAATATTGAAAAAGGGTTATTTACATTAAAAGTTGTTTTATTTATATTATATATTTTCTATTAAAAAAATTAAAAAATTTAGAATTAAAATTTGATAAAATAAACTATATTTTTGAATTCCTCACATCAAAATTTTCTCAGTATGAAGTTTTTTATTTTTTTGAAAAAGGTTAATTTTTAGTCGAGAAATGCGGTTTTTGTGAAAATTATAATTTTTATGATTTTATCATTATGTTAGAATATCCTAGAAGATTAAAAACATTTTAAATAATAAATTATGTATTTAAACAATAAAATTATAGATTTTAAAAAATTCTTTGAACTTATAAATTCTATTTCCAATATTTTTAGAACTAAATTAAAATATTACTTTTAAAAAATCATTTTCGGTCTTTTCTTCTAATTAAGTGTTTTGAGGGTAAAATCTAGTTTTGGATTGATTTGAAAGATGAATAAATTTTATTTATTTTATAAAAAACCAATTTATGTTAAAAAATTAGTATCTATGGTAATATAATCTTGTACATAAAATTTTAAACTTAATAATTCACTTTTGCTAAAAAAAACATTACGCATTATATTCGTTTATTTAAAAATTAACATTTTGAACCCTTAAAAATTTAATTTGGTAAAATGATTTAAAAATATTAAATCATAAGTTTAAAACTAAGTAAAGTTTCCAATTTTAATTTTTATCATTAATATGAATTACTAAGGCTAAAAACTAAATATCCAGGTAAAATTAAATTTGGGTAAAAGTTACCAAGTTAAAATAAAAGAACTAAAAATAATCTAGGTTGTCTCTAAAATGAGTGTATGAGGATAATATTGATCCAATCACAAATAACCTCCAATTTTTTTCCATTTTTGAGCCATTAAACTATTAATAGTAACTTTACATTATTGAAAGTATAATAGTTTCTTTAAAAACTACCCTTATCTTCACATATAAAAAGATAAAATTTTCACCACTTCAAGACTCACATATCCTTATAATTTATTCTTTTAAACCCTTACACATTAATATTTATATAACCCTATCCCATTTACATAATCTTCTGGTCACATTTGGTTTTCTTAAGTTCTTCATTACCAATGAGTTTTCCTATAGAAAACTCAAGCTCCTAATGTGATTATTACTTTCTCTTAGTATTTTCTTTTACTAAACTCCTTCCTGAATCATCACTAAATTTTTTAATATAATGAATTTATTATAATAAGTATACTAAAATGTAATTATATTAATTTAAAAACAATTATTCATTACTTTCCATCTCCTAACATACTCTGAAACATCACTCGTTCATACGTGTGGACTACCGCCTACATGACATTATATGGTTCTTTTTTCATCACTGCCTCTCATGGATAGTATAAAGGATGGATTTTATGAATAAATATGATATATATGTCGAAAATAAAATTATAAAATTATTGTTTATAATATTACATCATTCCTTCAATTCATTGAGAAATGGGATTATTAATCATGTGTATGGTGGACTACTGCCTCCAGGAATAATGAATTTTATATGTCATCATCACCCATAAATGATGGTTCCTAGAATAGATTTTATGAGGATATGTGATTTTAATGAAATTTTTAATCTTCTTTATATTTCACATTATCATTATCTAAATACATCCCCTTATTCATTAAGACATTATAACACATTATCATTTGGTTTTATTTAACCACCTATGGAAACAATGTTATAATGATTATATAATAAATGATTATAGGATGTCATATAATGGTAATATGATGTAATAATGATATATTTAATATTTTTTAATGATTTTTTAAAGTTTTTTTTAATATTTAAAATATTTATTAGTATATCACATTTCAATCATTAAACACATCGAAAACTAGTTCATCTGATTTCAATTTTCACAAGTCGTATCCATGTCTTTCACCTAATGAAAATAAGAATTAATTAATAATTAAAAGAAAATTATTATTATATCTTGAATTATATATGAATTATAAACTATAAACCACCTAGTGATAATAGATCCCATCTTTTTAAAGTTTGTATGAAACAAACAACTTAATGTTCTAATACCCGATAATGAAAACAAACTATAATCTGATAATACATTTTTAATATATGGTTATAAAATAATTATTAAAAGGGATAAATTTTTATATTAAGGTTATAATATAAGTAATTAATATAGTTATTTTCATTATACAATAGGTTAGATCATGGTCGAGTTAGCATGAATACAAGGTAAGGGTCTTATCTCATAATTTCCTTATTTGAGACACATTTTCTTTTATGCACCTAATTTCATTTAAATAGTAAATATACTATCAATTGGATATATAGTATCATGAATTATATTTATTAATCGTATTTAAACTTACTTAAATATCTCACACATCTAAGGGGTTTTTATTAGAATGTTTCTTAAGCCGTAAGGGTTTGTTGTCTCAAATTCCTTTTTTTGTGATATATTTGTACAATGCACCTGATTTTATTTATATGGTGTTTATGTTTCATATTTAATTAATTAAAAAATTATATATTTTTCATTCATGGTATTATAAGTTTAATTTCAATATCTCTATCATTTAATGGGTTTCTATTTAAATGTTACTATATTAATAAAAGTTTTCTCAACTCAAATTATTTCTCCTTGGGTTATAAATTCTCTACTTGAATATGATCTTCTAAGCACCTTTTATTCTTAAAATTAATTTTCTCTATGGTATTTTATCTTTTTATCTAGGTAATTTACTTATTTTCATTGATATAATCTTACTTTATGAAATACCCTCTCAAATAAAAATTTAATATTGAAAATAATAACTCTCATTCTTTCCAACAAATTTTTCCTCCATGTCCATAATTTTCCTTCCTATCAATGTTATCCTTTATAATTGGAAACCTAATTATATAATATCTCATGTGACGTTCATATTTACCTTTTAAACTTTTTAAAAAAATTACTCTTTTACAATTTTTATTTTCAACAAGATTATTTCAAATGCTCAAAAGGTTTTCCATCCTTTTAAAATCAAAGGTTTTATCTTCCACCCCACATTAATTTTTGATAAAATTTATGTATTTAAAAAGATCTATTATTTAAGATTTTTTTAAAATAAAAATTTTTTAAAGCGTTTTAAATTTTCCTTCTTTTAAAAAATTACTTTTTAAAGTGACTGTAACTTATTATTTTATTCCAAAGATAAAATCCTTTTTTAAAAACTATTTTTATGATTTCACCACCATTTTCCTCTTTATCTATAAAGTATTTATTTATTTGAACAAAAAATTGATGAATTAACTTATAAATGTTCTTATAAAATACTATTTTGGGTGATTTAAATTTTTGTGTCAACCATTTACATGCTTGAGGTCAATTTTAGTGAAACCATCTTAAAGCATTGTGAACCCCAATTTTATTCCCATGGGTTCTTTATGATGTAATGAATGAAACCCATTTTCCTTCCTAGATTTTTTCATGACATATTGAATGAATAATGTATTATCAAACATATATATATATATATATTGATGTTTTGGGTCCTCTATTTCCTTCCAATTCATTGGTTAAGGTTTCATATCACATGCTATGATGAAATGTTGCATGAATTAGATACAAGAAGCTTTGTTCATAAGTTTTCGGTGTGAACGAAATGTGGTAATATTTTTTCACAAATTTGTTTCATGAATAATATTCATAAATCTTTGTTCACAATTTTTTTTGTGAACGTTATATGGGAATATTTTTTCATGAGATTTTTTATGCTTATATTTGTTCCATAATTCTTTGTTAAACTTTGAATCATTGACTTTCCATATTTCTATATGCCTGTGATTATGCTCCTTGACTCATATTTAATGTTTCGTGATTATAAACACTTATTACATGGTATATGTGATAGATATAATATTTTCATCATTTTTATATGTATTTTAATGATTTAATCCCTTATAATTTAACAATTTGATCTTATTTGTGTCATTTTTGAATTTTTGATAAGTTTTGGGATAAAAAGTAAAAATTGCTTAATTATGAAATTTTAATATATTTTTATTACATTGGTATTTCAATCATAAATTTTATAATATTGATCCATATGAATTTATTATTATTTTTTAGGCTTCCTTTGTTGATGGTATTAAACTTATTCTTATGAACCTAGAGCTCATTCGAAATTAAACAGGCCTAAACAAATCAACCAATTTGAAAAGTATTTATGGTTGATAGAATGGACCCCACAATTTTAAATGATATATATCTCAAAACACATGCCTAAAAATGATTTTATTATAGATGTATATGAAATAATATTAGATGGTTCATGATAACATTAAATTACATAGAAAAATTAGCACATTAAGGAAGCCATTGAACGCATAAAAGTGGGAGATGATGAAGGGTCTCTTCAACCAGAAAAGGTATCATTGATTAACTAGAGAATAAATTTTATTAAATTTTTCCATATATATTGAAATATTTATTTTTGATAGATAAATCAATTTAGAACAACTTTTAAGAAGAAACCTTGGAAATTTCCAGTTTTTTAGTGGGAACAAAAGGAGAAATTTTCTGATCTTCCTTTTCCCTCTTTCATTCTTCTTAGTTTTGTAACGAATTCCTATTACCCCTTATTCAAAGATACCCTTAACACTGAGGGGTAAAATTCATAGTTCTTTTGTAAGGTGAGGTTTTCTTTTTGTATTTCTTGACTTATTTCACTTTATAGAATAAAAAACTTTTCTCTCTTATGAGAATTTGATTTCAATTTCTAATAGCGTCTTTTATTATCATGTACAATCATATTTGATTTTAGATTATATTTTTGATTTTTATTTATTAAATGATCATTATATATCTATTCTAGGTTATGGTTTATATACAATGGAATTGATCAGGGATTAGTGGTGAGGTACTTAGTGATCATCAGTACGTGTGGGAAGGGTAGTGGATATTCTTGATTATTTGAGATAAAAAATACATGCTCGGTATTGCCTAAGTCAATAGGGGGTATTTTCTATAACTCTATCACACATAGAATAAAGAGTAGATTGATATAAGATCTTGTTAAGGCTTACTCTTACCATCAACATTTTACCAAAAAAGTGAGAGGAAGTGATTGTGGAATCTCACTTTAATCATCATAGTATAAGAGGATTGGATAAATTGGAACTAGGATAGCATTGAAATTGGAAAGATAAATCTAACATGGTCACTCAAATCATATCACTATTTTTAATCACTTTATTTGTAAATTATTTTCAATCTCTTGATTAATTTTTTTTCTTTTGTTTCATTTCTTTAGTTTTTTTTTTCAAAATCAAACAATTTCAAAAACAACCAATTTTTCCTCTAATTAAAGGAAATCACTTTTTTATTATGTGCTCATATCTAGAGAAAATATAGGTTTTCCATTACACTACATTTTTAACTTAGGAAAAAAATTTCCACACCCCATGATAGTAACGTGTCAAAACATGGCACCATTTTCAGGGATTATATACCAATAATATAATTGTAAATATTTTACTATTTTCAAATTTAAAAAAAATAATGTTTAAATCACCTTGGTATATGGAGTATAGTGTTTATTTATTTTATAAATAGATAGGGGAGATTTAATCCAAATCATCAAGGAGGATTAATTAAAGGGTATCATTCAAGACCTTAAATATTCCCTCAAATACCCAATATTGGAGGGATTTTAAATATAATTAATTGAACTCTAGGTGTATTTCCTAGAATTTTATCAAGAAATGTCCGAGGTTTAAAAATATTCTTCCTAGTCTCCCAAAAAAAATTCTAAAGAAATTCCATAGGTGAAATATTAAGTAAAATTGGATTAAAATTGTAACATCCCAAGGTTTTCTAAAAATAAATTGAAAATGCTTGAAATTTTGTTTAAGGTATATATTTATAAGTATCCTTTAAACATAATTTTATTTATTATATGATTTGAATTTCAAGAAACTGTCATCTACAATTGGTTTCAGTATGTTATTTAGAGTCTGATGAAATAAACTTGTTTTTTTGGTGAATAGTAACATGCCCTTAAGAAGGATCTCAAGGAGAAGAGATCAAGAGGTAAACATCCTCTTTCATTTTCATTCTTTCCTTCCATTTTATGTTATTCTCTTCCTTTCCCTTTGTCTTTTGTTGGGATATTTCATTTAATATTTCCCCTTACTGTCCAAATTTTGTATGAATGATGAGATATTCCATTCCTCTCATCAATCTTATTTTTATGAAATTTTAAGAGACGCCGTTAGGCTGCCGAATTTTTGTAAGAAATTTCTCATGTTTTCTTCATTTCAAGATTCCCTTCTCTTCGTTCTTCACCCCCTCTTATCCAAGTGGCATGAAATCTCTAGAATCATGTATATTTTGGATGTTGTCATGTTTATGGAAAATTAAAAATCATTATTCCTCTCCTCTCTCACTTATTTAAAGAATCAAAAAACATTGTCCATTTGTGTCGAATTACCGATATCGTGGACGATGTATTTTCAATATCCATTAATTCTTTCAAGTCTGGTCATGAAACCATTTATATGGTTGAACCAGGTTATAATATATGTTTTATGAATCATATAAGGTTCTATAATTCTTTTGTACTCATGATTCAAACTTATAAGACTAAATGAAATTGTAATTATCAAAGAACCACTTAAATTATCTAAACGAACATAATTAATGTTTTAACTTATAAATCATCATCTTATAAAGAACCAAAGTGATAAATGGTATAATTTATGGTACTGGAATTATGTAAATACTACTCCATTCCAATTCTGGAGTTTCACTTCCAACCAACAAGAATGATTCATCATGAACCGATTGTGAAAATCACAAAAGAACTCACCCAAAATAATGCAAGGAACAAAATACTAACAATTAAGGGGTGAAATGAGGTTATGAAATGACCATATAATATGTTATAAACATGAAAATTTTTCTATAAAATACTAATAACACTCTTTTAACCATTATACATGAGTTTTAAACAATTTTGAAGTAAGACAAGCCCAATGTAAGGGAATTCTTAACCCGATTTCCATTCTTTGGGTTAACATTCTACTTTATAATTTATGTGCTACTTAAATTGTTTGTGTGATGGGTTTTGTTTATATTATGTTTCAATATGTGTATTTATAGAGTATATACATATTACATCCACTCTATTAAGCCTCACTTAAAGTATATGATGTTTATAAGGGACTTTTCTTCTAAAATCCTCTTTTAAAATTCTGTTTTATAAGATTAAAAGGCAATGTTTTTATGCTATTATTTATGTTGTATGATTATGTTTTGGTTATTGGGCATTGTTTATGATGAAGGGTGGGACCTATATTTCCCTCCAATGCATTGGGTATGAGTATGTTGGAGGTCGGTCGTATGGTTACTCCAAGTGTAATTGTGATGATTACACAAAGTAAGGTAGCCGTGAGGGTTACAAATTTTAAGGTAGCCAAGATGGTTACAAGATTATGTAAGTAATTCCCCAATATACCTCTATGATTATAACTATGTTTTTGTTGATCTTGTGTAAATATCATGTTACGCTAAGTAAGATTTTATGGGTGGAAATCATGTCTTTTGAAAATGTTTTCATACGTCATGTGTATTCATGGACTAATGTGATTTTTCCTTCTTTTTCATACCTTACTGAGCTTTTGTGCTCATCCCGAGTTTTTAAATGATTTTTCATAGGTTAATGATGAGTAATACAAGGAAGGAAGACATGTTAAATGTTGAAGAATTGTCAAGGAGTCTTGTTTTGTGTTTTAATGTTTTATATTCTGAGGAAAATGGAAACTGATTTTATGGTATCCACTATGTAACAATGTGTAATGTTATGAATGTTTTTTCTTAATTCTCTAAATATCTAAACTTGAAAAGATCCTCAATGTATAATGAAGTGTTTTCTTAAATAAATTCAAGATTATGTATGAAATAAGTGCGGGTCCTTATAGTTGGTATCAGAGGATGGTTTAGATAACTTTTTCGGTTAAGGTGATGCTAATAGAATACCATAAATAATTCTCATCCTATGTTTAATTTTTTATAGCATTTAAAGATTACCATGTTGCTTCATCTAAGAAATGTTTGTTTAGAATGGTTGTCCGCAGAAGGAACATGGATGCTGAAGAGGATAGGCACCGACAGAATGAAATCCTTCCTGATCAACAGCCTGGAATGGTAGGGATTGGAACCGAGCAGTTTGTGACAGTAATGGCTCAGTTAACGCAGGCAATAAATGGTGGTGGCATCCATTCAAGAGGACAAATAGAGGTACCCCAACGGAACATGACAGTGGTGGAACATTTTATGAGACAACATCCTCCTACATTCAATGGATCTTCTGACCCAGTGGCAGAAGAAGGATGGATTAAAGCCCTTGAAAAGATATTTGATGTTATGGGATGTTCGGACAATCAAAAGGTAAGTCTTGCCATTTATCGTTTTGAAGGGGAAGCTGATCAGTGGTGGTCAATGGTAAGGAATATCAGGGGTAGAGAGGATTTTTATGCCTTAGTGTGGGATGAATTTAAAAGTCTTTTTCTTGAAAAATATTTTCCTAAGGTGGTGCGACTTAGAATGGAGAAACAATTCCTTGAACTGAAACAAAAAGAGGAAGATTCAGTGGCTATGTATGAGGAGAACTTCACCCGACTGGCGAGGTATGCTCCAAATCTTATTCTGGATCTTGATAGCAAAATCAACCGCTTTTACTCAGGATTGAAGCCAAGGTATCGAAGGGTGTTGGCCTCCCGTGAATTCAAAAGTTACGAGAAACTTGTCCGATGTGCTGAGAGGGTAGAGATGGAGTTTGCTGACGATCACATGCAATTTGGAAACAAAGAGAAGAAGAGGTCAAATTGGAAAGAAATGGGTAAGAATCAACCAATGAAATCTGATGGTAAGAAAATACAGTTTCTAGTTTGTGAAAAGTGTGGCAAGAAGCACCCTGGGGAATGTCTTATCAAAACTGGGAAGTGTTTTAAATGTGGTAAGTTTGGACACATGGCCCGAGATTGCAATGAAAATGATCCAAAGACTAATCCTGATAAGAAAACTGTAAAGTGTTTTAAATGTGGTGAGATGGGTCACTATGCAAATGCCTGTCCAAGGAGGGATCCAAATGATGCAAAGAAGCCAGACTACAAGCAGAAAGGTGTAGTGAGATCTTTTGCGACTACGTCAGCAGATGTTGGGCCATCCAATGAAGTTATATCAGGTACTTTGTTTGTTCACTCAGATTTTTCTAAAGTTTTGTTTGATACGGGGTCTACACATTCCTTCATCTCTGAGGAATTTTCTAGTAAATTAGAGATATCACCTCAAAAAATGATACCCGAACTTGTTGTTAAAACACCATGGGGAAATGTTATAGCAAAGAGGAATTATAAGAATATTTCTATTGTGGTATGTGGAAAGACTTTACCTGCAAACATTGTTGTTTTACCCTTAGTCGAGTTTGAAGTTATTCTGGGGATGGACTAGCTTTCTGATTATCATGCTAAGATTGACTGTAGAGCTAAAGAAGTTGTTTTTCAGAAAGAGTTTCAGTTTTTATACAAGAATGAACCCATACAATTGATAACATATCAAGAAGATGAGAAACTACTGAAAGATGGAAATGAAAGTTATCTGGCTCATATTGTTGAAAACAAGGGAACTATTCAAATTAATGATGTGCCAATGGTAAATGAATACCTTGATGTTTTTCCTGAGTAGTTACCCAGTGTCATACCTAAACGAGAAGTCGAATTCACAATTGACTTAGTTTCTGATGCTAATCCAATTTCAAAACCCCCATATCGTATGGCTCCAATAGAACTTCTTGAATTGAAAAATCAGTTGCAGGATTTGCTTGTCAAAGGCTTCATTCGTCCCAGTACTTCACCATGGGGAGCCCCTGTTTTGTTTGTTAAAAAGAAAGATGGTTACATGAGACTTTGCATTGATTATAGAGCTTTGAATAACATCACTGTTAAAAACAAGTATCCTTTTCCTCATATTGATGACTTGTTTGATCAGCTCCAGGGAGCTCAGTACTTTTCCAAGATTGACTTGAGATCCGGATACCATCAGCTGAAGGTGAAGGAGGATGACATCCCGAAAACAGCCTTTCGTACTAGATATGGGCATTATGAATTTGTTGTTATGCCATTTGGGTTAACTAATGCACCTGCTGTATTCATGAATCTTATGAATAGAGTATTTCATGAGTTCTTGGATAAGTTTGTGGTTGTATTTATTGATGACATTCTGGTTTTTTCTAAAAATAAAGAGGATCATGAAAAAAATCTAAGGTTTGTTTTACAAACTTTAAAAGAAAAGAAACTATATGGAAAATTCAGCAAGTGTGATTTTTGGTTGCAACAGATTTCTTTTCTTGGGCACATTGTAAATAAGGATGGAATAACAGTTGATCCTGCCAAAACCAAAGTAGTTGATGAATGGCCAAGACCCAAAAATGTTACAGAGATTCATAGTTTTCTGGGCTTAGCAAGTTATTACCGACGCTTTGTTAAGAACTTTGCATGGTTATCTATCCCAATAACTAAGTTAACACAGAAAGGGGTTAAATTTGTTTGGACAGAGGAATGTGATGTTTGTTTTCAGAAACTAAAGAAGAGATTGGTGAATGCTCCAGTTTTGGCCTTACCTTCCCGGAATTGTGAGTTTGTCATCTACAGTGATGCTTCTTTGAAGGGACTTGGTTGTGTTTTGATGCAGAATGATCAGGTAATTGCCTATGCTTCGAGACAACTTAAACCTCATGAGCTGAATTATCCCACACATGATTTGGAATTGGCAGCTGTGGTTTTTGATTTGAAAATATGGAGGCATCATCTATACGGAACCAAATTTCAAATATATACTGACCATAAAAGTCTTAAGTATATATTCACTCAGAAGGAATTAAACATGAGGCAGAGAAGATGGCTAGAACTGATAAAGAATTATGACTGCACGATTAATTACAATCATGGAAAATAAAACAAAGTAGCGGATGCCTTAAGTCGGAAAAATCATGCATCATTAACCATGCTACGTTTGTAACGTGATCCCTTGATTAATGATTTGATAAATTTTGGCTTAGAAGTTGTTGGTGCAGGGAATATATCTGTTTTGTTTCAGGTTTCAGTGCATTCTTCGTTGTCAGACAGAATTATGAAAGCGCAGAGGGAAGACCGTGAGCTACAGAAAAAGGTAGAATTGGTTAAAATGGGTAAGTTTCCAGAATTTAATCTTGATAAAGATTGTGTTTTAAGGTTTGGAAAAAGGTTGTGTGTGCCTTGTGATTCACAGATGAAGAAATAATTGTTGTGTGAAGCTCATAGTTCTCCATTTTCTATTCATCCTGGAAGTACTAAGATGTACAGAGACCTTCGGGAGTATTACTGGTGGAATGGGATGAAAAAAGATATTGCTGATTTTACAATGAAATGTTTGACATGTCAGCAGGTTAAAGCAGAGCGGCAGTTACCGAAGGGGATGCTTCAGCCTTTGCCAGTGCCAGAATGGAAATGGGAGAATATAACCATGGATTTTGTGGTGGGACTACCAAAGACTTCTCGAGGTAACAATGCGATATGGGTTATTGTTGATCGGCTAACAAAGTCTGCTCATTTTCTTTCTATTCGAGATACAATGACATTAGATCAGCTTTCTCGATTGTACCTCAAAGAGATTGTCAGGTTACATGGAGTTCATCTTTCCATTGTGTCTGACCGAGATCCCAGGTTCACTTCTAAATTTTGGAAGGGACTTCAAAAGTCTTTGGGCACAGAGTTTAATTTCAGTACAGCTTTTCATCCTCAATCAGATGGGCAGTCAGAACGAAAAATTCAAACTTTGGAGGATATGCTTCGAGCTTGTTCAATGGACTATCAGGGAAGTTGGGATCAACATCTTTCTTTAGTTGAGTTTTCTTATAATAACAGTTTCCATTCCAATATTCAGATGGCACCTTTTGAGGCCTTGTATGGAAAGCGGTGTCGGACTCCTGCGTTTTGGGATGAAGTCGGTGAAAGAAAGTTGATGGGGCCAGAATTAGTAGAAGAAGTGGCTGAGAAAGTGAGGATGATCCAGCAACACATGAGGACAGCTCAGAGTAGGCAGAAAAGTTATGCAGATAACAGAAGGAAAGACTTATCTTTCAAGGTAGGTGACCATGTTTTCCTTAAAATATCTCCTTGGAAAAGTGTGATGCATTTCGGTAAGAAAGGGAAACTAAGTCCACGGTTCATCGGTCCTTTTGAAATCTTGGATAAAGTTGGAACAGTTGCGTACCGCGTAGCTTTGCCTCCGAGCTTGTTTCAGGTACACAATGTTTTTCATGTTTCGATGTTGAGAAAGTATGTTCCAGATTCATCACATGTCTTGAGGCCGGAATAAGTTCATCTAGTAGAGAACCTTTCTTATGAAGAAAAACCGGTTCAGATTCTTGATCGAAGAGAACAGGTATTGCGGAATAAGGTAATCCACCAGGTAAAGGTTTGGTGGAGAAACCACATGGTTGAAGAAGCAACATGGGAGTCTGAAAATGGTATGAGGGAAAAATACCCTCAGTTGTTTAATAAGTAAATAAAATTTCGAGGACGCAATTTCAAGAAGGTGGGGATAATGTAACATCCCAAGGTTTTCTAAAAATAAATTGAAAATGCTTGAAATTTTGTTTAAGGTATATATTTATAAGTATCCTTTAAACATAATTTTATTTATTCTATGATTTAAATTTCAAGAAACTATCATCTATAATTGGGTTCAGTATGTTATTTAGAGTCTGATGAAACAAACTTGTTTTTTTGGTGAATAGTAACATGCCCTTAAGAAGGATCTCAAGGAGAAGAGATCAAGAGGTAAACATCCTCTTTCATTTTCATTCTTTCCTTCCATTTTATGTTATTCTCTTCCTTTCCCTTTGTCTTTTGTTGGGATATTTCATTTAATATTTCCCCTTACTGTCCAAATTTTGTATGAATGATGAGATATTCCATTCCTCTCATCAATCTTATTTTTATGAAATTTTAAGAGACGTTGTTAGGCTGCCGAATTTTTGTAAGAAATTTCTCATGTTTTCTTCATTACAAGATTCCCTTCTCTTCGTTCTTCACCCCCTCTTATCCAAGAGGCATGAAATCTACAGAATCATGTATATTCTGGATGTTTTCATGTTTATGGAAAATTAAAAATCATTATTCCTCTCCTCTCTCGCTTATTTAAAGAATCAAAAAACATTGTCCATTTGTGTCGAATTACCGATATCGTGGACGATGTATTTTCAATCTCCATTAATTCTTTCAAGTCTGGTCATGAAACCATTTATATGGTTGAACCAGGTTATAATATATGTTTTATGAATCATATAAGGTTCTGGAATTCTTTTGTACTCATGATTCAAACTTATAAGACTAAATGAAATTGTAATTATCAAAGAACCACTTAAATTATCTAAACGAACATAATTAATGTTTTAACTTATAAATCGTCATCATATAAAGCACCAAAGTGATAAATGGTATAATTTATGGTACTGGAATTATGTAAATACTACTCCATTCCAATTCTAGAGTTTCACTTCCAACCAACAAGAACGACTCATCATGAACCGATTGTGAAAATCACAAAAGAACTCACCCAAAATAATGCAAGGAACAAAATACTAACAATTAAGGGGTGAAATGAGGTTATGAAATGACCATATAAGATGTTATAAACATGAACATTTTTCTATAAAATACTAATAACACTCTTTTAACCATTATACAGGAGGTTTAAACAATTTTGAAGTAAGGCAAGCCCAAGGTAAGGGAATTCTTAACCCGATTTCCATTCTTTGGGTTAACATTCTACTTTATAATTTATGTGCTACTTAAATTGTTTGTGTGATGGGTTTTGTTTATATTATGTTTCAATATTTGTATTTACAGAGTATATACATATTACATCCACTCTATTAAGCCTCACTTCAAGTATATGATGTTTATAAGGGACTTTTCTTCTAAAATCCTCTTTTAAAATTCTGTTTTATAAGATTCAAAGGCAATGTTTTTATGCTATTATTTATGTTGTATAATTATGTTTTGGTTATTGGGCATTGTTTATGATGAATGGTGGGACCTATATTTCCCTCCAATGCATTGGGTATGAGTAAGTTGGAGGTCGGCCGTATGGTTACTCCAAGTGTAATTGTGATGATTACACAAAGTAAGGTAGCCGTGAGGGTTACAAATTTTAAGGTAGCCAAGATGGTTACAAGATTATGTAATTAATTCCCCAATATACCTCTATGATTATAACTGTTTTTGTTGATCTTGTGTAAATCTCATGTTACGCTAAGTAAGATTTTATGGGTGGAAAGCATGTCTTTTGAAAATGTTTTCATACGTCATGCGTATTCATGGACTAATGTGATTTTTCCTTCTTTTTCATACCTTACTGAGATTTTGTGCTCATCCCAAGTTCTTAAATGATTTTTCACAGGTTAATGATGAGTAATACAAGGAATGAAGACATGTTAAATATTGAAGAATTGTCAAGGAGTCTTGTTTTGTGTTTTAATGTTTTATATTCTGAGGAAAATGGAAACTGATTTTATGGTATCCACTATGTAACAATGTGTAATGTTATGAATGTTTTGTCTTAATTCTCTAAAGATCTAAACTTGAAAATATCCTCAATGTATAATGAAGTGTTTTCTTAAATAAATTCAATATTATGTATGAAATAAGTGCGGGTCCTTATAAAAATAGTATAAAATATTAGTTACAATGGATTGAAGAGAATTTTTAGGAGTTGAATAAACAGATGGAATAAATAGTTCTTGAGTATCAAGAGAAACCAAAACTATAACAAGTGGTGGAGGAATTATCCCCAATCATCTTTCAATTTGATGAACCCAAGGAGGACTTGATATAATTAAAAGAAGATCCATTTAACCTAGGTCAATAAATTTTGGAGAATATTGATGAAGAATATTTTCCTATTGAAGTACATACAGAAGATCAACAAGATTTGGATAACTTATGGAATGAATATTAGCTGCAATATAATCTTCCCACTATTGAAAAAGTATAAGATAAAGAAACTTTTTATATATACCTATATTCGTAGGAATAATAAACCACACAAGTGGTGTAATTTGAAGAAAATTTAGAGGATCCTTAATACCTACCTCTATTTAGTGAAATTCAACTCCAGAAATTGATTTCCACTGAGGAAGTAATTGAAGTCGAGCCACTTCAAGGAGATAATATTTTTCTAAACACTTTTCATTATAATTTTATTGAATATGGACTGAGTATTAACTCCCCTTGTTTAAAATTTCTATATTCATCTAACAATTTTATTTCTTTAGAGGATAAAGAAGAAGAAAAAGAAGATGCATCTAATGAGTAACATATGGAGCTCCCTAGACATGTGGAACATTTATTAGAGGTAGTTCAAGATGATACCAAAGTGTATTTTTTGGTGGAAACCTAAATATAAGTAGCCTACATTGAAATGGAATAATTTTTTATTGGTTCTTAATGTTTTAATTTTTTGAAATAGAATTACACTGTGATATTCACTTTTATTTTTCCATTGATACAGCATAGAAAAAGAAAACACTAGAGAATGAAGAAAAGTTTTGCAAGTGGAAACCAATAAAGAGTATGACTCATTCTTTGTCCTACCCTCATAATGTAATTTTATCTCATTCCCATGGGAGTGGATTTTCTATACTCTATCTATAGATTCCTCAACAAAAAGGAAGAAGTGTAAGCTGGAAATAAGAAGTGTTGGTGGTTTATCTCAAAGAAACTTCACCAACCATCAGGTTAGGTATAAAATAAAATACTAAATAGATGTTTTTATTTCTGAAAAACCCATTTTTTTAAAGGTGTTCAGTTCTATATATTTTAAGGAAAAATAATATATACCTTTCTAGAGATTATAAAGGATAAATAAAGTTATTCCTATCTGAATCTTTTAAGAAAAAAATATGATAAGAGAAATGTATTTTTTTCTACAAAAATATTGATGGTTTGGGATTTCCATGATATTTTAAAATATTTTTTGAGCTTAATTTCTACTAAGGGGAATGAGGAGGATAACATACTTGAGTGAAAATTTGAATCATGCAATTTTTCTTCAAAAAAATCCAAACCCTTCTTATTCAGCATTAGAATTTTTTATATATAAATCCTTTCAACTGAAATCCATAGAACAAACCTAAAAATTACTCATGATAAACACATGTACTTGACTCACATTGGATGGAGATTTAGGAATTTATTAAGCCTATGGAGACTCTTGTATGAGTTTGGATAAGAAAATCCATATTGAAAATTGATATTTATGAGATGAGAGAAAATTCATGTAAGGTAGGTGTTTTGTGTGCATGGTAGAATAAATGAAGAAGAAATATATTGAATGATCTGAATGGAGAAATTAAAATAATGGTTTTTGATAAGTCATGATATCTTTTGTTTCTTTTTGTAAAATTGGTGGATCTCATTGGGTATGTGTTTTGAATTTACTTTGATTTGATTTTTAGGCTTCCTTTTCCTAGAGTCCAAGTGCTAAGTGTGGGGTAATTTATAGAGATAAAATTTTCATCTTTATTAATATTTATTTTAATGATTTAATCCCATCCAATTTAACAATTTGATCTTATTTTTATTATTTTTGAATTTTTGGTGAGTTTTGCGCTAACATGTGAAAATTTCTTAATTATAGATTTTTAATATATTTTTATCACTTTGGTATTTAGAGCATAAATTTTTCAATATTAATAAAAATGTAGTGATTATTTTTTTTATTCTTACTTTTTTTGTGGGATTTAACTTATTATTATGGAACTATATTTCATTAAAACTTCAACAGGCCCAAAAAAATCAATCAATTTGAAAAGTATTTAAAGGATATGGAATGGACTTTGCCTCAAAAAATGAGGCATATCTCAGCCCACAAACCTCAAAATGAGGTGATTATAGTTATAAATTAAATAGTACTGTATTTTTCATGATGATATTAAATTATATGGAAAAATTCTCTCATTAATGAAACCATTGAATTCAAAAAAGGGGAAGAATATGAAGGTTCTCTTCAGTTATAAATAGTTTGATTGATTAATTAGGACATAAATTTTATTACAAATATCTAAATGTATTTAATTTTTTAGGTTCAATAGAGAGCTCAATTTATAAAAAAATTAAGAATAAACCTTGGAGATTTTCTGCCGTATGTTGGGAAGAAAATGAGAAAACTTCTGGCAGACATATTCTAGAGGAAAAATTTTTTGTTCTTCCTTTTACCTATTTATTCCTCTTAGTTTTATAATAGCTTCTTCTTAACCATTATTCATGGATAACCATTACATGGAGGGGTAAAATTATGATTTATTAGGTAAGGGGAGGTTTTCATTTTGTAATTCTTGAGTTCTTACCCTTCATGGAATAAAAATCATCTCTCTCATATGTGAAGTTGATTTAAATTTATAATAGATATTTTTTATTACTAAGTATAGTAGTATTTGATTTTATATTATGTTTTTGCTTTTTCTTTGATCAATTATCATTATCTCCCTCCTCTAGGTTCTGGTTTATATACGATGGAATATAGCAGGGCTTAGGGGTGAAGTACTCAGCAATCGCTAGTATGTATGGGAGCGGTAGTGGATATTCTTGATTATTTGGGATAAAAAATACACAATCAAGTATTTCCTAAGTCAATTGATGGTATTTTATGAAAAATTATCACACATATAAAGGATAGAAGACCAATCTAAGATATAGAAAATTTTTTATCTCACCATCACAATTTGACCAAGGGAGTAAGAGGGAGTGACAAGAAAATATCACTTTAATCAACTTAGTAGAATAGGATTGAATAAATTGGAACTATGATATTATTTTAATTTAAAAACTAAGCATTACCTAATCACCCAACTCATATCACTATTTTCAATAACTTTCTTTGTTAATTTGTTTTAAATATCTTCATTAATTTATTTATTTTATTTTATTTTCTTTATTTTGTTTTCAAAATCAAACAATTTCAAAAATAGCCAATTTTTCCTCACATTAAAGGTGAAAGGTTGATTATTGTGTGCTCTTCTCTTAAGACAACTTAGGTTGACCACTACACTACATTTTCAACTTAGGAAATAATTTTTTTCCAAACCCCATTATAGGAACATGTCAATATGTTTTTTAATTTTAGATTACATGTCATTATATCATGACTTATGGATAACTATTATTGTCTCATGTTATTTTTAATAAGATATTTCTTCCATATTTATGCTTTCTCTCATTATTCTGATCTAACCCTTGATGACATGTTTTTGAATTTTTCCCTTATTGAGTTTTTAATCTCACCTATTTCTTATTTTTTTTCTTTTCCCTATATTATGAAGATATGTATAGATTGTGGGAAGTCTATAAGTAAGTATAGTTGAGTTCTATTATAGAGAAATGTTTAAATGTGTTACTCATGTAACTATTCCTCAAAGACACTAAACCTTTTGGTCCTTGGGTTGTGTGACTTTTTATGAAATATATTATCTAATGAAATTAATGTATTATTTAAGTTATGTTTAGATTGGGTCACTATAACTTTAGATGGTATGGTTATATGTTTCAGATGAGATGAAAATATAAAACTTTCGAAAATTTTAAATAGTTTCATAATGAAGTATATAATCAACTATGAAAGAGTATTAAGATTCTCTAATCGTATTAGGATAGTGGATAATTGAACCATTAATTATAAAATGGTCTGAGATATTGTGGGATAGTTCCAAAAATCACTCATCCAAGAACACTATAGTGAAATAATATGTCTGATGGGAGGGATATTTCCCTGTTTGACAAGGTTCGATCAATGATGAATTAGTGTGACCTTCATATATCATTATGTGGTTTTCCTATAAATACTACTATATTTCTTCTCAATTTTATTCCTTTTAATGTTTTCATAAAGACACCATATGAGATGTAGACTTAGAAACATCCCTACATGAATTTTATAAAAATTTGGGGTTGTAAAGCCTATGTTTGACATTTGGATTCTGATAAACTCATCCTAAATCAGAGAAATGATTGTTTGTTGGTTATCCTAAAGGTATTGTGGGATATTAATTTTAAAATCCTATGGAACACAAAGTCTTTATGGCTTGATTTTGTTTTTTTCTTGAGAAGTAATTCATAATTTTAGGAGTCCTTGAAAGGAAAGTTAAACTTTGGGAAGTTCAGAACCTGAATATTGAAAATGTTTTTAAGGTGGAATTTAATTTGGTTGCACAAAGTGTCATGGAAAAAGAAATGACTCAAGGTATAACAGACCTCAAAGGAATAATAGGATTCATCAAGATCTCATGATATATGGATTTATCATATCTAATGATGATGAGGTAATGTTCATAAATGATGAACCTACTACCTACCAGGGGTCTATAGTGAGTTTTAATTTAAATAAATGGTTTAAATCCATAGAATATGAAATAAAACCCATGTACACTAACCAAGTTTGGAACTTGGGGGATGAACCTTAAGGGGTGAAACCTATAGAGAGAAATTGGGTTTTCCATAAGAAAATTAACATGGATGGTAGAGTGTCTTCCTATAAAGAATTCCTATTTACAAAAGGCTACAAGAAAAATCATAGTATTCAATATGAAAAAAAATCACCTATTTATATAATAAATATCATTCATATTTTTCTAGAAATATCAAATCATTTTGATTATGATATATATTAAATAGATATCAAAACTTTTTTCCTTAATGGAAATTTAGTCAAAGATGTGTATATGATATAAATCAAAGTTTTTAAAGTTTTAGATGATACTAATAAGGTATGAAATCTGTAATGATTCATTTATGGATTGAAGTAGGATTATTAGATTTAGAAGATCTGCTTTAATGACGAAATAAAAGATTTTAGTTTTATCAAAAACATGAACGATTATTGTGTGTACAAGAAAATTAGTGGGAGTGTAGTGTTTTTTTTGATATTGTATGTGGATAGAATACTTCTTATCAGAAATTATGTCCTGGAACTTCACTCTATGAAGATATTTTTAGGTAAATGATTCTCAATAAAAAAAATGGGTGAATCATCCTACTTAAATGGTATAAATATCTATATAGATATATCTAAGATGTTTCTTATAATTGGTCATAACACTTTGTTAAAGTGGGTCTTTACTAGTATTACATGGCACAAATATTAAGAATATTTTTTTTCCTTCTAAATAGTTTGAAAGGATGGATAAGATTCCTATAACATCCCAACACCTAATTTCAGGTACTTATATCCATTTGTTTTGAAAATTTTCATTTGGATCTTTTCACATGCTATTTTGGATGACTTTTGGAGTTTTTTATAGGTTTATAGTCATGTGCATGGTTATCACATAGTTATAGAAAATCATGTGGGTCTACCCAGGAAACCATGTTTCTTGAGTTAAAGTTCCAGAGGAGGTGCATGGTTATTCCAAACCATGAGGCCTACCCTCCAAATAGTGTGACTTAAGACTGAGGGGTTTTCCATTGTTGGTGTATGGTTTTTTAAACCATGTGTCCATACCATTTCACTTTTCTAGTATCCCATAAAGATACACACGGTTGGCATGTAGTTTAACAAGTCATGTGGCCAAACTGTGCGACACAAATTTAATTAATCTGAATTTTATTTTTAGACCTAAAACTCCTCCAATTTCTATAATTCTTATTTTAGTGGAATAGGGTCTCAACTAATGAGACTCCTATTGGAGATTATAGAGTTTTATTTCCTCTTATTGATAATTTTCTATGGATCTTTGAGTTTTGCAAATATATTTTTTAAGTTATGTGTCTGTTTCTGGTCATTATTCATTGATATTCTAGATATACTCTTTTTTACTTGAATGTAACCTTATATCAGGGCTTTTGATGCTATATTTAAGGTTTTTGACTTGATATTATTGGATTTATTATAGATATCCCATGTAATTTGGTATTTTTTGTCTGGATTGTTGTTGTTCATCATCGATTCTTTGGAAATCATTGAGGTAAGTGTTTTATCTCTTTCTTGTTATTATAAAAATGATGAATTTGATGTTCTTATTTCAGAATTTTGTTTCTAAGATCCATTATTTATTGAATATATCCCTTTATCACCCTTTGATTGAGGATAAATTATGTGGTGTTTATGATACCTTGATTTAGGTAGGTGATTTTGTAATGAGATTTCTATTAATTGAAATCATTGTTGCTTCCTTGATTTGAAATTTATTTCTAATTGATTTCTAAAAATTAATTTTAGATTCTTTTTAAATGATTTGAAATGGAATGGTGTGTGTGTGTGTAATGAAATATATTTGAAATGGATTTTTAAATAAATTGTTGATTTTTGGAAAATTATTTTGAATTGAAATTAATAATTTAAAGAATGATTTTGATGATGACTTTTGAGAAATGAAGGAATAAAATGTTTTATGAATTTGAAATGAGATGAGTTATTTTGAAAGGCATTAGTTTTGATAGAAACCATTTGATTATTGGTTATTGAAATCAAATGGAGTATTTTGAAACTTGAACTTGGGGCCAAATGAAATGATTGATTGAAATTGTTTGAGATTAATTAAGATGAACGATACCCCTTGTATGATTGATTTCTTTGAAGCACATGGGATCTTGGGTAGTTAGGCAGGTGGCCTTGGATATATATACTAGGAATGTATTAGATATACCTATCAAAGGATTGATTATTAAAGTTATTACTAAACATGATGAGGGTAGGTATTTCATTCATTGGGGTGGACTTCTGTCCCCCTAGGCCTAAGATCTAAGTATGCGTGAACACTTAGAGTCATATTTCAATGAAAATGTGTGGAATATTAAGCCTTGTATTAACCAAAATCTGGCCTTATAACCATGGCTCTATGATTTAAAATTATTTTTATATTTATATGTTTTTTAAAATGATTTATTCATGCCTGTTTGATAGAAATGTCTATTCATGGTTATTTTGATGGAAATGTGCTTTTGTACCTATTTTATACTTTCCATTTAAATGATTTAAAAATCATGTTTTATTGTGAACTTTGAAAATAATATTGTGTCATGTTCTATTTAAAATTAAGAATATTTGGTTTATTTTATATGGAATTCTTATGGAATGTTTGGTGAGATCCAATTTGGCTAGTGTTTATCACACCCTAAATTAAACTTCTAAAATTTATAGAACTTCTTATTCTTGGTCCATGAAATGGGAAGGAATTTCTTGGAGGTGGTGGGTTTTATTGATAGTGTAACCTTGGTAGTTGATGGTGACAAGTGGAGCATGTGATCCACTTATTACAAGGAGATCTTGTGTTGATAGTTTCTTTATATTTTTTGCACTTTTCTAACTTGTGGTGTTTTACTCTTTATGATTGATTTGTCATACCAAAAATTTATTTTATATTTTTTGTTTTATTATCTTGTTGATTTATTCTTATGGTGAAATCATTCCCTCTTCTTTGTTTATTGATACCTAGGGACTAGTTGTCAACCTGTGAGGATCAGAAACGCCCTTTGGTCCATTTTAGGATTGATTCAAGAATTGATTAAGAGGTTTATCTTGGTTAGTTCATGAAAATTTGGTATCAATGGAGGTAATGTCCTATTATGTATTTTTTAATATAGTTTTGGATGTCATAGTTGACAAGAGATAGGATTTTCGAGACTTAATGGGTAGGTTACGAGAAATTACCTAGCCAGATCTTATCATAGAGAGCCTTGGGTACCTATGGTTGGTTGGGAAAAGTGTCTTTGAGGAGTTTTTTATGTGATTCTAGAATTTCCCCAAAAATTTATCTAATATTTGTATTCCCAAGTTGAATTATACTTGATAAAGTTGACATTCCTATGCCACTTGAATGGTGTTTCCTTATTATCTATTAATGTTGTGTAGTACCATTCCCCTAAAATTACATTTGGTTGGGCTTTAGTAGGGTGATGATGATGAACCAAAATAAGAGAACCCTATATTTGACTAGAACCTCATAGAGGTAGTGGTTTATATTGTCAAAGCTCAGGGCTAAGAAGTCACACATATTCCCATTTAGGTTGTAGAGGTTGTACCTTGAAGGGGCGATAATAGAGATCATGCTTAAGAGTTTCTTCACCTAAAACCACCATATTTTTAGAGATAGAATGATCCTTAGGAGGTAAAGTATTGGTTGGGAAATATTTTAAAACTCTTCAAGTTTTTGGATATATTGGATTCTATTAATGTGAAATGTGTCATCTTCAAACTTAAAGGGCTTAGAAAAATATGGTGAGATGCTATAATTCTAGAAAAGTAGAGTGAGGGCTTAGAGTGGAAAGACTTTAGGACTCTTTTTACAAAGTAATTCTATCTAGATTCGATGGTATTGGCTAAGTCCATGGAGTTTCTCAACCTTCACCAGGGTGACTAGTCAATGACTCAGTATACCAATAATTTTATTAAACTTTCTCAGTTATCACCTGAGGTAGTGTCGAATGAGAATTGGAAGGTGTAAAGGTTTCAGATGGGTTTTTAATCTGATATTTGATCATAGGTATTTATGTGGAAGC
Organism: Viscum album; assembly: GCA_963277665.1. Classification (NCBI taxonomy): domain Eukaryota; kingdom Viridiplantae; phylum Streptophyta; class Magnoliopsida; order Santalales; family Viscaceae; genus Viscum; species Viscum album. Next base: position 1,051,761,607 of record OY728131.1, on the reverse strand, counting down.
TTGCATCTTATATATATAATGGTAAAAATTTACCCAAATTGTAATTCAGGTTTGACTAGAGTTCCACTTACACCTAGTGGAAGTTCCAGTGGTTACCTTAAATGGAATAGGAAGTGGAATGAGTCTCATGGTGGAAACAGTGGTGGTGATCCTTGAAATAAGGATTTCTCTAAATAATATATGGTATTTGTTAAAGGACCACAAAATTTTTTCCAATATGGAAAGTTTTGGCATTCAAAGAATGCTTGCATGTAGGCACCAAATATTTATAGCTCGTAGGGATGATTAGGTCACTTATAAAGATTTTTACATGATTTTAGAACTCCTAATAATGGTATGAGATCATCAGTACAGATAAGTTCTATGGAAAAATAGATGATTTAATAAAAATGGGGTTTTATCCATAGGCATTAGGAATAAATAAACATCATGTGGTGGATGAGTATCTAATGGGAACTGATGTGGGTCTTATGGTAGTGAGAGGTGCCATTATTATTGCTTCATCTTTAGTGATAGATTTATTTTATATTGATACCTCTCATTCTTTTGTATCAACCCACATTGTGTACTTATTAAATCTTCTTATGAAGATCATGCCTCATGTGATGGTAAATACAATTCCCCTCAAGACAAAGAGATAGTAGGGCCTTTTATTCCCCTCATGTGCCTTCTATTTATCAAAGATCAAGAATTTTTGAGTATTTTTGGTTCTTTATATGAATCATATAGATGTCATTCTCTAGATAGACTATTTGGTTTCTCAAAAATATTAGATTTATTGTTATCTTTGGTGTGTCTCTTTTACTAGCCTCGATAGGGAGTGTCATGTTTTTCAAAGGGAATGGGACCCATAGGATAGTCATGTTGATCCTCCTCTTCTAGATATGGGTAGGATTTTATCCTTTTATATTGTTGAATAATATAAATAAGTATCCTATAGTGAACTTCCTCAAATTGCGGAATAATTTCTAGAATTGTTTCCTTATTGATTTTTAGGTTTTCCACGGGTGAGGGAGGTGGAGGTTTCTATTGACATGGTGAGAGTTACCCAGCCTTTATCTATTCCATCTTACCATATAGAACTAGCTAAAATGAATGAGTTAAAAGATCAGTTGGATGATTTTATATTCAAACGATTCATCTAACTCAGTGTGTCACCTTGGGTAGTACCTTCCCCTTTTTTCAAGAAGGTAGATGAAACCCTTTTCTTATGTGTTGACTATCAAAAACTAAATCAATTTATGGTAAATAACTAGTATATTTTTTCCTATATATATTATTTATTTGATTATCTAAAAGGTTCTAAGTGTTTCTCTAAGATTAATCTTCGTTCTGGTTACCACCAACTTAGGATCAAGGAATCTGATATCCAAAAGACTACTTTTAGGATCAGGTATGGCCATAATTAGTATCTTTTTATGATTTTGGTTTAGCCAATGATCCTATTATGATTATAGAATTGAAGAAAAGTATTTACCACCATTATCTTTAATATTTTTTTGTGGTATTAATGGATAACATCTTGGTTTACTCTAAAAATGTGTAGGATTATATGCTTCATCTAGGGGAAATTTTGACCATCTTGAGGAATCACTAACTTTATGTCAAGATGTTAAAGTAATAATTCTATATTTGGGAGGTGAAGTAATTAGGTAAAATGGTCTTAGACATAGTATCTCAAATGATCCTGAAAATGTGAAAGTTTTTTTTTCATGGGAGGAACTATATAATGCCTTTGGATATAGATCTTTTCAGATTTAGATGGTTATTACTGCCAATCCATAAAATATTTCTCCAATTTGTCTTCTCATTTGAATTCTCTTACTTGGAAGGGAGAGAAATTAGTTTGGGATTTGAAATTTTAGGATTTCCTTAATTATTTGAAGCATTATTTGATTTTTACCCCAGTGTTAAATCTTCCAGAAGTTGGGTAGGGCTACGACGTATTTTGTAATGCTTCAGGTATAAGTTTGGGTTTAAATATCATGCATGGGAATCATGTGTTGAATTATGTATTTTGTTATATTTTTACTCAAGAGAGGAACTATCCCACACATGATCTGGAACTTATAATTGTGATGCACACTATTATGAGTTGGTGGCACTACCTTGTTAGAGAAAGGATAATTATTTACTTTTTTCACAAAATATTGAGTTATATCTTCTCAAAAAAATGATTTTAATTTTTTACAAGGTGATGGGTGGAGTACATGTAATATTTTGACTACGACATTCCCTACACCCCTGGAAAGGAGAATGTTTCTTCTGATGCTTTGAGATGAAAGCTACCAACCCAGGCTATGATAGAATTGTCAAAGGATTGGAATCACATGGATTTATTTTATCATATACATTTAGCATTATGGGAGGATGATATTAGGGTTTTTTGGAAAGTTTTTAGCTAAAATCTTCTCTTATTGATATGATTATACATAATTAGTAGATTTATGATGAGTTTTAAGGAATTAGGGGTTCTTTATATGATCAGTAAGCCATCAACAAATGGTCTCTATCTTCAAATGGTATCCTTTTCTATTATAATTATTATGTCATTCCGTCTCCTATGAGAAAGTTTTTGATGGGGAATTTTAATCATTCATAGTGGGAGGTTCACCCAGGCATGAAAATGATGTTCTATGATATGAGGAATTGATTTTTGTGGCCAATTATGAAATAGGGAAACACATATTTTGTTTTCTATAGTTATACTTTTCAATAGATCAAGGCTAATCCTTAGAATCCTTCTAGTTTAGTTTAACCACTTCATGTACCAACTTGTAAGTGGGATGATATATTGATGAAATTCATTTTTGGGTTGTCACATAGTTCTCAAGTAAAGAATGTGATTTTTTTGGTGTTAGATCTGTTGACCAAATCAGATCACTTTATTCATACTTTTGATATGACCAAAGTTAGGGACTTGAGAAATTTGTATGTGCAAGAGGTTGGTAGATTTCATGGTATTCCTTCTACCATTGATTTCGATAGAAACCCCCAATTAACATCTCATTTTTAGAGAGTACTCTAGTAGTTGATGAGATCCCATGAAAATTTTAGCACAATGTACCATCCTTATATAGATGGTCGGATGAAATGGGATATAAAAATTCTATAGGACATGCCTCGCACTTACATCCTTGACTTTAGAGGAGCTTGGGATTTCCATTTGGGGAAAATTGAGTTTTCCTATAATAATGTCTAAAAATCATCCATTAATATGGTACCCTATAATGCCTTGTATGTATATCCATGTAAATATCTACTTTTTTTATCAGATATTTGTGAAGCTTCCCTTGTGGAACCTAGTTTGGTCCAAAAGATGATGAAAAAGATCCATAAGATTCAGCAAAGGTTTGTGATAGCGTAGAGCTAATATATGTATTATGTGGATCCTCATAGACATCCTTTGGAATTATAAGTTGTTTAATAAGTGTTATTGAGAGTCTCACCTCAAATGGATCATTGACAGCTTATAAAATAGAGGAAGTTGGCACCAAGATACATGGGAGCATTTGAGGTTGTTAAGTGGATTGGTAAGGTGGATTACTATTTGTATTTCCCACCTATGATGACATTGATCTGTGACATGTTTCATGTATCATGACTCAATAAATATCTTTCAAAATCATCTCATATTTTGATTCGGGGGGACCTTGATATCGAACATGATATGACCATGATTGGGATACTAGTTTATATTGGTGATTCTCAGATGAAGGTTCTCCATGGGAATTTTATACCTTTGGTTCTGGTTCTATATAAATACAGTTCTCATTATCATGGGACTTGGGTGAATGATTATTTTATGAGATAATAGTGGCCTCATATCTTTGTGGACCAGTCTTATTGACAATATTTCTAGTGGAATAATGATTTTATGGTTGGGATAATTATAACCTCCCAATGCCTACTTTCAAATACTTACATCCCATTTTTTACCATAATTAATTTTGATCTTTTCGTTGTTTATTTTTGGTGAATTATAGATCTTTTTATATGTTTCTAGTCCTATCCATGGTTGGTGTATGGTTAAATAAAATTGTGTTGGCCTACCCAGTAAATTTTTCTTCTTGAGTTAGATTTCCTGAGGAAGCGCATGGTTAGGCGCATTATTACTTAAAACCATGTGGCCTACCCTTCAAAACATTTGAATCAAGATAGAGGGGTTTTTATGGATGGTGAATGGTTTTTCAAACCATGTGGCCAAACCGTGTGGCTCTTCTAGTATCCTATAAAGGGGAACACTATTAGCACATGGTTTGACAAACCGTGTAGCCAAACCATGCAATACGAATTTAATTAATCACAATTTTCATTTTAGTCCTAAAACTCCTCTTTTTTCTCTCATTGTTCTTCTATTATAATAGGATCTTGACCAAGGAGACTTTTCTTATAAATTTTGGATATTTCTTATCTCTTGGTGATCATTTCATATGGATCTTTGAGTGTTGAATTGATATTTTCAAAGGTATGAGACTGTTTCTTGTCATTCTTTATTGATCTTTTATATATACTCTTCCTTCCTTGAATTAAACCATATATCAAAGATTTTAATGATAGATAAATGGTTTGTGACTTGATCTTATTGGATTTATTATAGATCCGTCATGGAATTAGGGATTTTTTTCTCATATTTTCATTGGTCATTGTGAGTTATTTGGGAATCATCAAGGTAAGTGTTTTCTTTATTTCTTATTATTCTATAAATGATGAATTGGAGGTTATTATTCAAAAATTGTGTTTTTAGGATCCCTTATTTTATTGATTATATCCCTTCATCTACATTTAATTGATTATCCCTTATTGGGTTTTGAAAATACCATTATTGAGGTAGGTGGTTTTGTGATGCAATTCCTTTCAATTGAAACCGTTGTTGCTTTCTTGATTTGAAATGGATTTTTAATTGATTTCTAAATAATTATTTTAGATTCATGATAAATTATTTGAAATGGAATGGTGTTTTTATAATTAAATCTATTTGAAAATGGTTTTTCAAATAAAGTATTGATTTCTTGAAAATGATCTTGAATTGAAATGAACGATTTTTATGATGGATTTTGAGAAGAGAAGGCATGATATGTTTTATGAATTTTAAATGAGATGATTTTTTTAAAATGCATGTGTTTTTATGGAAACCAATTGATGATTTTTTTTTTGAAATGAAATGGAATGTTTTGAAACTTTAAATTGGGGCTGATTTAAATGATTGATTGAAATGATTTTATATCAATTTAAATGAATTATATCCCCTTTTATGATTGATTTATTTAAATCATATGGGAGATTTCATAGTTAGGTGGGTTTCCATAGATATACATTATAGGGATGTGTATACACTTGGAGTTTTATTTATATGATAATGTGGGGAACCTTAATCCTTAATCAAACCAACCATGGCCTTATAATCATAGTTATATTATTAAAAATTATTTCTACATGCCAATTTTTTTGAAATGATTTATTCATGCCTATTTGATTGAAATGCCTATTCATACCTGTTTTGATGGAAATTTACCTTTTTACCAATTTTATACTTTCCATTGGAATGATTTGAAAATCATGTTTTATTATGAACTTTGAAAACATTATTATACCATGTTTTATTTAAAATTATGTATATTTGGTTTATTTGAAATAAAATTATTATGGAATAATTGGTGAGATATTATTGGGCTAGTGTTTCTCACACCCTAGTTTTTCATTTGGGAGTTTTTAGACTTTCTTATGTCATGTATAAGAAAAGGGAAGGCACTACTTGGATGGGGTGGGTGTTCTTGATAGTGGTACCTTGGGAGTTTGTTACAAGAGGAACATGTGATCCACTTTTATGAGTATAACTTGTGTTGATGTTGTATTTGGATTTTGTGTACTTGTCTACATTGTGGAGTTTTATTATTGATTATTTTTTTGGCATAATGACCATTTATGAATTCTTTATGTAGCTTTTATCTTGTTGAGTTATTCATGTGGTGAAATTTTTCACTATTCTTTGTTTAGTGATTCCCAAGTTCTAGTATCTAGCCCATGGGGATTGAGAATTCCATTTAGGTCATATCAAGATTGATTTAGGAACTAGTTTAGTGGGTTATCTGGGTTGTTGCATGAAAATTCTATAGGATATATCATGTATATTGCATTGTTTACTCAACTTGATGATAAATATTCTCTTAGAATTAAATATATATATCAATACAATCCTAAAGAGACTCACTGGATTGCTATGAAGAACATCATTAAGTACTTGAGAATAACTAAGGATACTCTCTTCATATTTATAAGAGAGTATGAGCTTTGTGTAAAGGGTTATACTGATACAAGTTTCTAATTCGATAGAGATAATCTGAAAAATCAATCTATTTTTATTTTTTCAAAAAATGTGGAGCTATGAATTGGGAAAGTTCCAAACAATCTACCAAAGAATAATCAAAAATAGAGATAGATTACATCATTATATCAGATACTACAAAGAAATTTGTTTGGATTAGGAAGTTAATTTCTAAACTAGAGGTGGTTCCTAGCATCGAGGGAGAGATCAAGATTTACTGCGATAATAATGGTGTTGTTGCTCAGTCCAAGGAAATTTGGTCTCACCAAAGTACAAAAAACATCCTTAGAAAATTCCATCATATAGAATATGTCATTGATAGGGGTGATGTTAGGATCTCTTGGGTGGATACAGATGGAAATCTAATAGATCCACTGATGATGCCACTTACATATCAGAATCATGAGGATCATGTTGACACTCTTAGTATACAATACTTAAGAGATTGATGAAATGGTTTCATAATGAATTGTGATTTGTAATAAAAGATAATATTGATTTATCATTCATTCATGTGTGTTTTAATTTACTTTACATGAATAATGGAATCATAATATCCTTATAAAGTATTACTTTGATTTGAACCTGATCGATGATCATCATAGATTATTATTGGTTTTGATGAATTAATATGATTAACATGAGTAGTGGACTCATGATATAATAAGTATATACTTATTATTTGGATTGACCTGGTATGTATATTTCATGGAATGTCATGCAATCATTGATATAATTAAGAGTGTATTATTAATATAAATCCTTCTTACCCATGGTTGGTGAGATGAATAACATGATAACCTTCATACTTTGATATCTTTATTATACAATCAATTGAAACTTATCTAATCAAGGGGTGTTTGGATATGTTTTTTATTATGTTATCAGTTGGAACTCAATAAAGATGTGATTTTTTCACTCATATGACGAGAAACGACAGTTGGACTTTGGTTGAATTAGACTAAGAAAATTCATGGCCATTATTATTTGATTCATATATGATGTGTTCAACTACATGGTGAGGTATGTGTGATGTGATAATCCACTAGATGAATGACATGTGATGTATTCATCAACCAGGTTATATTTTTTATAGAATCAAGATGGTATGAGATGGTCTATACTAGATTAACATTATGTCATGTCTAGTGGTCACTTGATGCCATAGAAAAAGAGATTATATAAGTATATAAGATGTATATGATATATATTATGATGGATATTCTCATATAAGATATTAGTACCAAACCCCTTAGTATATTGAGTAGCAATGATGCTTTTCTAGAGTCCACTCTTTAATTAAATCTATGAAATGGGTATTTTATATTTTTTTCAATGCTATTAAGGCTCGTAGGGCCACATGATTAGGCCTTTAGATATGGATTAATTTTTGTACAAAAAAATAAAAAATGAAGATAGTTTGATAAAATATATCTAAAAGAGTTTTGGATGGATACATAAAGAGTTGTAAATATTTTTATAAATTTCTTATGGGATTTAAGTGCAAGTGTAATATTGTTAGATATGCACATAAAGGGTTATATATTATTTAATGATATGACCTATATCATATGCAATGACTTGAATGATATGAAATTTAAAGCTTTCAATTTATTTTTATCATAAGAGTAATTATATGTGTTTTTTTCCTTAATCGTAAGGTCTGATTGGGCATATGATATAGGTAGTGCATACATGAAACTCACCTCCCATATGGTTTTATTTAGTTTATAATCCATGAGATGTATCATTTATGTAATTGAACATATCCATTGAATTATTCAATAAATAACACTTCAACAGGATATAATATGTGGGTGTTATAAGATGGCACCCAACACGTTCGATATAGTCAACACTCTTCATTAAATGAAGAGTGTTGGGATTGCATATATAATGGAATGGTTCCCTCCAAATGTTGTAACCTAGTTTTATGTGAACATTGTTGAATATATCTTCTTCCCAGATCAATTTTTTATCATCCATTAAAGGTTTCACCACCACTTCAGTGATTGGGAGTCCTCGTGATATGATTGAGGATACAAATGTTGGTTTAATCCCCTCTAATGTAATAAGAATATTTTTGTTGTTTTAGTGATATTGATCAATTTTACAATGAAGAATAATATTACTCGAAACTATAGGTATGATCATGTTCTTTATTTTTTATGTATGTTGATCCTTGAACATAGATCGAGCATGATGTGGATTTTTTTACATCCAATGATCATTAGATGATCCCTCTAAACCCATCATGATCAAGATTATGCTAGAACTCTTTGTAACTTGAGTATAAATGATTTTTTCTAGAGTTAATTCTTTTCTTACATTTATTAATTAGAGAATTAATATTTTTTATTAGTATATTAAAAGCCTAAAGGGTCACATGATCATGCCTTAGAATAAGGATTAAATTTTAGATATTTTTTTACAAAATAAGAGGGTTTAATAAAATGTATCCAAAGAAGTTTGGATGGATTTACAAAGAGTTGTGAAGATTTTCATAAATTCCTTATTGGGTTTTAGTGTAAGTGGGATATTAGTGGATATGCACTAAAATTGGTAAATCATATTATAAGACTAAACATTATATCATAACCCATGATATATATGTGATGAATATCATAGGAAATGATATGGTTTGGATCATATTTTGTGATAAGCATGAGATGCCTATATTACATGATATAATAAAACCCCTAAATTATAGTATATTATATCATGTTTCATGGAGTTTTTTTACACATATCCTGAATAGTTTCTCATTGTTTATAAATCATCAAGATGATTTATTTATGACTTGATAAATAAAATATAATTATTTAAACATTCAGTGATAGTAAAATAAAAGTAGATATACATTATGAGTAATGTATGGAAATGGTCAACCATTATAAGGGATTATCTACTTACTTTATTAGTTGAATTGAGATTATATAAAGGATATCATCCTTACCATTTAGTATGTGGAGGATTTTCAAGCCAATTTAAAACTGTCTTCTTCCATATTCTTCATTATCTTTGAGGATAGGGTTTTAGAACACCTTTTAGAGATCAAGGGTTCCTCACAAAATATAGGTGGATTATGTTGGTTGTATTCTTACTTTTATAGGCAAGAGTCTGACTAATGTCACTTAGTGAACTCTCTCAAGCAAACTCTACCGAGATAGAGCACACTGGACTTGAGGTACAAATGTTTATTTCTATTCTTCATTCAATATTTTAAGTCAGTGATGATAGATCTAAAATTCAAATGGGTTTCTTCCACTATTTATGAACATGTTATTCTTTAAAAAAAATTGGTTATATTTCTAATCTCATCTTCCCTTGTAACTTATATGGTATATTTCAACTATATACATGAAAATTACTAAGATATGAGGATGTTATGAGGGGGGTTTTATTAAATTTTCTATAGGATTATATTGAGTAAGAATTAGAAGATAGGAAGGGACTCTTTAGTTGGAATGGTACTCATGATTTATTAATACTTATAGTGATGAATTTATAATGATAAATTTTATTTCCATGAGTATGAGGTTGGTTGATGGTATCAAATGGGATAAGTGGTAAAATTGAGTAGTACTATATTTTTAGGATAGATGTTGTATTATATTATTCACTAGGTAACCTTTATAAATATATTTATAATGATGATGTGGTAGAATATGGGGTCAGGGTAAAAGGTTTTTGTTATTATATCCATATGGGAATGAAATGTTTGTGGTTGTAAGTATATTATCTTTGATGAGGGAGATATATGGTTGGTAATGTTATCTTATTGACATATAGTGGTTGTGCTTGTGGTTTCACTAACTATGAATGGATGATTGAGTGTTTTATAATTATTACGGTGATCGTATGATGATATGGAAGGGAAATATTATATTTTAAGGGGATAAATCCCATGGAAAATTTATTTTTGGTATTTTTTAAAATTATAGAATAGTGTTCTTGAAGTGAGATGTTTGCAGAAATAATTATTTGACTTGCCTATAGTTGTTTATTTTGTTTTATTTATATCATTGAAAAATGAATTAGAATTATATACTCACAAAAACACATTAGGTTTAACACCCTTAGATTTTATGATATAATTGTCTATAAATACATTTGATTTCTTTGATAGATTTCTATACACACAACACCAAGTTTAAACGAAATGTGATATACTATTAAAATATTATTATTTAATGTGACAGTTATCGTTTAGCCATAGGATTGGAGGTTATGAATAGGAATAAATAAATTATGAAAAATACATGGTTTAAACATGTATAAAATTAATTCACTAGTTAACAATTAATAACAAGTTAAAATAAAAACATTTTAAAGTAAAAGAGATGTTTTTATAAAAAACTATTTTTATGCGCACAATGTGTTTTTATCTTAATAAATTAAATTTATCTCTATTTTTAAATTATTTTAATGAAATATATATATATATTATATTTTCAATCTAATTTTTTAACATTCGTCTAATACTTTCCTAGTAATGAGATAAGAATATATATCTAGTTTTCTACTTAAAAATGTATTTTTCTAACAAATGGTTCTCATCGTGTTTTGTGAAATTATTTTAAAATGAATTTCTATCACATATAAAATTTGAATATTTAAAAATGGATTCTATATTTTGAATCATTAGGATCAAATTTGGTGAATATTTCTCTTTTAATTTTTCTCAATATAATATGTGTATATTTTAAGAAAATGATAAATACAAAATGTCACTCTCTTGATTTTAATAACTCTAAATTTTTATTATAATAATTAACAGAGGATAATTTAGGTTATAAATGTTTATTTAAAAAATAGATTAATTTTTTTTATTATGGTAATTTATTTATAATTTTTACTAAATGAATAATTAGCTTAAATTTTTACGCAACGTGAAAGTGTATTTATCCATTTAATGGAAAAAATAAAAAAATATTGATTTTAAAAATATTGAAAGTAATATGATTAAAATGAATTATTGTGTCCCATAAATTATTTAGATAAATATAACATATTAGGGAAGTTTTTAAGGTTTATATTCTAATTCTTTTTCTTTCAATTTGTTTTCAAATTCAAATTAAATGAATATTGTCAAAAATGACATTAATGATAATTATGAAAATAATATTTTATTAAATTATCTAAAAATCATTAAAAAAAATTAAATAGTATGATTTGGATGATATATGGTCTAAAATTTCATCCCATTTACATTTATGATCCAATTTTTACTTTATAAGTAAAATTATAAATCTTTATAGTTAAAAAAGACATTATCACGGTTAAGGTTAAAAATCTTCAATGAAGGGGTTAATAAAAAATATAAGGTTTAAAATAAAACAAAAACCTATATAAATTTCATTTTATAGTGATATTTAGACCTTAGCCTATTTTTATTTGAATCCCTATCCATTTTTAAGCATTTTTCTTAAGAATTACTGAATTATATTTTGATCTTTTAGCAATTCCAAGAGTGTCATTTCCCTCCCTTATAAAAGGACATGTGTTCCCTCTTTTATTTACACAACTTTGATCCATATATATCAACCAATACCTACCCAATTATCTTATAAAAATAATTATATACATTCTAAATTTATTTTTCCTCCCAAAAGAACAACCTTATGGTTTCTAAGAGGAGATCTAAAGGAGTTATTTTAAATAAGAGGTAATCGCCTCAACCAATCACTTTCCTTTTATATCTTATTTTAACTAATATAAATATATTGTATTTATCATAAAATAATAAATTCAGTATTATAAATATACTAAAATGTTATTATTATTATTTAACACCATTATCCACCCTCTTTCCCATCAAATTGGAAGTGAAAGTATCACTCATGCGTACAAATGACTTACCGTCTCCACGTAGCAATACAATTTATTTTTCATCATCACATTTTATGGATGGGTATTATAATGGTTTTAAAGTTTATATATTATATTTATGACATAATTATACTTCTGTAATTATAATACCATACCTACCTTCTTACCTTCCAATCTGTTGGAAAATGATAATGTCGCATATGCGTACATGTGGACTACAACCACCATGAAACGATGTGATATATTTTTCATTTATGCTTTACATGAATGATAATAAGGATGGATTTTATGAATATATATGATTTTTATGATATAATAATTCTATAAATTTTAATTATTATTTACCTTTATTTCATTATGTCCATCAAAAAAATGTAAACAGCGTTCATGCGTATATACGGCCTACCGTCTCCATGAACAGTGTGATTTATTTTTATATTTATACCTTTTATGGATGACTATATATATATATATATATATATATATCATGTTTAAAAAAATTATATGATTTAACCATGATCAAATTATAAATACCTAGACTGTCGAACCAAAACATGTATGAAAAACAAAGCAGTTATCACTCAAAACATTAAATTTAATAAATAATTGTTAATAAATGGGTGATAAGATGTTATAATAAAATAATTTATGATATTATATATAATATTATGGCTCTATAATAAATTCATAATAAATATATATATATTATACAGGATTCTCAAATGTTCATGAAGAAAAATGAGACTTTATGTAAGGTTTTAATGTTACTATCTCATTATTTACTAGGATTATTTATGATTAAGCTTATAATAACAAAATTTCAGGATATAACTCTAAATAATTCATATTAATTTTATAATAATATTTTTATTTATATATATGACATGTTTTCCTTTTATTTTACTCTCAATAAATACTCAATGTGCCAAAAGAATTTTTGTAAGGAATACTGGCTTTATTTCTCTCTTCGGTCGAAATTATTTTTCTTCCATGTTCATGTTTTCTGTAAAATGTTTTCAATTTTTTTATTATTCTCCTACAATTATTTAAATTCAATTTTACCCATGTTTTACTTTATATAAAAAAATTTCAAATTAATTTTCTTATTTTTTTCTGAACTATGTAATTTTTGACTTTTTATAAAAGTGTGAAAGGAATATTTTATTTTATCTTATAATGAATGAATAGAATTTCTTATCATAATGATCAGTAAATGAATTTAAGATTCCTTTAAAATAATCAAGGTTCATTTAAAAGAAAAAAAATCCTTAATATTTGATAATTTTTTTGATTTTAAATAACTGATCTCAAAGTGAAAAGGTTATTTTCATCAAGAAATGTTCCATTGATTATATTAAAAGAATTTTTGTCTATGATAGAATCCTTTGATGTTAATTATGTTTTACTAGGGTTATGATCCAATGATTATGTCCTTGTTCTTTTTCTATATGGTATATTATTATGATGGTGATATATTTATGAAATCTGGTTATTTTCCACAGGTAACGCTATTATGATATAAAAAAAATTATGATCTTATGACATTTGTATAAATGAATTGTGATTATGTGATATTTGGTTCCATTATATCCCTATAATTAATTGGATAAAGTTATATTGATATCTCATGAGATTTTTATGATAATAATGGAAACTATTATGAATAGTTTTTTTCACATATCGATGCGTGAGTATGATTACTTTCTATCTATTCTCATAAGAAAATGCATGGAAATTATTATAAATATATTTGTTCACATTTTGATGCGTGAGTATGATCACTTCCTATATACTCTCACAAGATTATGCATGGACATGATTGGATTTATCTATGTTCACAAGATTATGATTTATTATGCTTATGATGTCACATACCTATATTATGACTCTTGGATATTGATTACTATTTTAACACCCTTATTTATCATGATTATAGATATGAATTAATTTCAAAGCTTATGATATAAGATTTTTTTGGGTATGAATATTTTATAATGATAGCATTCACTAAAATATGTCATTATACCCTTATGATCATCTTATCCTCTAATGATTGATATCTCTCATGTTTACCGCTGCTAAGAATCTGATATGAACCTTTCTTATGTTTCCTAACCCCAAATTATGAAGAAAGCTTATAATTAGGGTATTTCTAAGAAAATTATAATGTGTTAATATCTTTGAGGGATATTTTGAATATCATTCATGAAATTAGAAAATTATGTATCTAATATCCAAATACATTAAACCTTTTCGGTCCTCAGGGGTGTATTATTGTGAAATGTGTTGAATATTCATCCAAAATGATGAAATATTTATATATATTGTTCTTGGGTCACTTTAGTTGGCATCAAATGGAGGTTTAATTAATATTTGGATATTAGGATTAGAAAACTTTAGTGATATCCCTAGTGATAAGTTTAAGTATAGGATAACATCCTAAAGTTTTGGTAATGACCATGGATAACCTAGGTTAAACCTAAGGTTCAATATATTGAAAATAAGGTGTCATGATTTATAAATATTATGAATGATATCTCATGATTATATAATAGAACTCTCTTATTATAATAGATTGATTCTTACACTATGTTTTTTGTGATATTCAAAGTATGGAACAAGAAGAGATCATGTAAACAATGAATTTGATGGTCAATTAAATGAACATCCTCAAGAAAAACCAAATGTCTTGGGAGATATGATAAAATATATTATAACTATGCTCACTCAAATCACTCAATATATAAATGGTAACACATATCATTTCATTCATCTAAATTCACCAATAATAGAGCAACAGGCCATTGAGTCTTTTATGTGACAACGCTCATCTTCCTTATATGGGTATTCTTATCCACTAGTTTTTTAGAAATGGATCAATGTGATGGAAAATATATTTTATATTATTCAATGATCATAACATGAGAAATTTGTATTAGTAGTCAATCACATGGAATGTTAAGTTTATCAATGGTGGACTCTTATCAAGAACACAAAGCAAGAGGAATAAATAAAATCCTTATAATAGGAGGATTTTAAGAGGGTATTTATTAATAAATTATTTCCTTGAACCCTTCATACCAATTTGGAAAGGGAATTTATGGAGCGGAAATATAGGTATGATAAATCCATTAGTACCTATAAAGAAAACTTTACAAGACTATCAAGGTATGTTTCTAGCTTTATAATCGAACCTGTGAGAAAAATTGAACAATTATTTAGTATCCTGAAACCAAGTATTTGAAAAGAGTTATCCATAAGATAATTTGGTAATTATTAATAAATCATAAAATTTTCTCTAAAGTTAGAAATAGAGAGTGGGAACTCTAATTATTCTTCTGGTTTTAGTGACAATAAGTGAAAATTGAGCTTTATGGAAACTCAAATTATAAATCACAAGGAGGAAATAAATTCAAAACACCAATATGAAAAAAAATATGGGGGAAAGAATTCATAAATTTTCTAAAAGGAACTGGTAAATACTTTAATTATGGAAAGGTTGGTCATCGATCTAGTGATTGTCGAAGGAGGATGAAATTGTTAGAAAATTCAACATAGGAGAAGAATGATTCAACCAATGAAGTTCAATTCTTTGGATATAGGGAGATTGGGAATTATGTGAATCAATGTCCTAATACAAGATATAATGAGGTTTGTGGGCCTTAATAACCCCCTAAGAAAAATGATAAAGGAAAGGAATTTTCTATCACAACTGAAGAGGTTCAGGATAATGACATGGAAAAAGGTATAACTACCATCCACTCTAGAACTGTTAATATCTTATTTGATTCAGGATCCATCCACTCTTTTATATATAAATAATTTAATAAATATATTACATCATCAGAATTTTTTGGGAATGTGATTCCTGCAAATCGTGTTATTCTCTCTCTAGTTGAATTTTATGTGATTTTGGGCCTAGATTTTCTCTCTATATATAGATCCCATATCAATTTATGAGTTATTTAAGTCACATTTAATATTATAAAAGAACCTATGATCATTTATCAGTGCAAGGATGAATACAAACTTCTAATGGAAATTACTTCTATCTTGTGGGTCTAAATTCATATCTATAAGGGTATCTATCTCAGATGGTTGGGGAGAAAATCAACATTGATTATTTTACTATTGTACATGAGTTTTTTGATGTATTTCTAGAATATTTTCCAAGTATTACTCTAAATCATAAAGTTGAGTTTTCAATAGAACTAATGCTTGGTGTTACACCTATTTTAAAGACACCTTATATAATAGACCCAATTGAGTTGTAGAAATTGAAAAAAAAACTCCAATGGAATCTTTATACGGGATTCATATGACCTAGTTAATCACCATGGTGTGCACCTATTCTTTTTATTAAGAAGAAATATGTTTCAATTCATATTTTCATTGATTATCAAGAACTAAAAAATATCACTATCAAGAACAAGTATCCTCTACCCTATATTGATGATTTTTTAATCAATTATGAGGATCTCAATACCTTTCTAAGATTTACCTTCATTATCAATATCATTAATTGAAGGTTAATAAGAATTATATACCCAAGATATCCTTTTATACGATGTATGGTCATTATGAATTTATAGTGATGTCATTTAGATTTACTAATGTCCAAATTATCTTCCTAAATTTAATGAATAGAGTCTTTAGAGACTAACCTGATCAGTTTTTGATAGTCTTTAAAGATTATATTCTTATATATTCAACTATAAACAAAGAGTATGAATAATATTTAATAATTGTACTTAAGACCCTAAGGAAGGAGTAGTTCTATGAAAAAATTATCAAGTGTGGATTTTGGTTATAAAAAGTTTTATTTTTTGGTCAAATAATCTCAAGAAAAGGTATTTTGATGGATTCATCAAAGATGGAGTTTATTGAACATTGGATCAGACCAACCACTATGACTAAGATATTTAGTTTTCTTATTTTGGATAGATATTATTGATTCTTTTTAGATAATTTCTCATATTTTTTCATTTTGTTATCCAAGTTAACTGGGAAGGGAGTCAAGTTCCTTGGGATAAATGAATGTGAGGAAAAATTTCAAGGAACTAAAGAGATGGTTAGTTAGCACACCTATGATTACACATCCCTGTAATGAAGAAGGGTTTGTAATTTATAGTGATGCATGAAATAAGGGGTTTTAATGTGTCCTAATTCATAATGATATGGTTATAGCTTATACCTCGTGAAAATTTAAGGTTCGTGAAAAAAATTATCCAACTAATTATTTGGAGTTAGCTATGGTAATTTTTTTATTAAATATATATAGGTATTGTCTTTATGAAGGAAGTTATGATATACAAACTAATAATAAATATTTAATGTATATATTCACTCAGAAAGAGGATAATATGAAATAGAGAATATGGTTTGAGTTAATTAAATATTATGATTGCTCAATACATTACCACCCTGGGTAATAGAAAAAGGTGGTTGATGCTCTGATTCGAAAAGATTATATTAGTTTATCCATGATTAGGATTGAAAAATATCTAATATTTCTATATTTTAAAATGATAGATCTAGAAATTTATAAGTAAATGGGGAAATATTATCTTTCTTAAATGGTTATTCAACCATCCATCCAAGTGAAGATTAAAGTGGTGCGGAAAAAGGATGTGGAGATAAAAAAGAAAGTGAGAAATGTTATTGAGTTTAATATTTATTATGATAAAAAATTATAATTTTTAGGATCCATTTATGTGTTTTTTATAAATCTCATAGTTTATCATTCTCTATTAATATTGGAAGTAGAAAGACATATAGAGATCTGAAAGAGTGTTTCTAGTGGGACAACATGAAGAGAGATATTATAAACTATGTATCTTAGTGATTGGTATTTAAAAAATTTAAGGTTGAGAAATATAATTATAAGGGTATTTTACAATAATTTATCATAACATAATAGAAATAGGAAAACATCACCATGTATTTTTTTTCATCAGACTCCCCAAAATGTCTAAAGTCCATAATACTATTTGGGTTGTAGTTGATCACCATAAAAAGTCAACACACTTAATTTATATTAGAGAATATTTCTCTAATAATCAGATTTAAAGGATATGTATTTAGTAAGTGGTAAGGTTTTGTGGAGTACAATATTAAATTGTATCTGATTGGGGTCTAAAGTTTACCTCGAAGTTCTGGTGAAGTCTTCAGCAAAATCTTGATTCAGAGTTGTGTTTCAATACTGTTTATCATCCTCATGTAGATGTTTAGTCTGAGAGAACCATTCAAACCCTAAATAATATGTTTGGATCTTATTATATGAATTTAAATGGTGGTTTGTATCAACACCTTCCTATAATCAAGGTTTCTTAAAATAATAGCTTTCACACAAGAATTCAGATGGCTCCTTATGAAGACCTGTATAGAAAGAAGTGTAGAACTCCAACTTATTAGGATGAATTTAAAGAAATTAATATATTATGACTTTATCTTGATGAAGAAATTGAAAAAAAAATCATATCCATTTAGTAGTACATCAAGGAATCCCATAGTCGACATAAAAGTTATGCTGACAATCATCGGTGAAATCTGGAATTCAAAGTTGGCGAGAAGGTATTTATAAAAAATGTTTCATGGGAAAAGGTTATGATATTCAGAAAGAAACTAAAAATAAGACCTAGGTATATCAACCCATTAAATATTATTAATTTATTGGTTATGGTGGATTATTTCTTGGCACTACCACTGAACCTCTCTCAATTTCACAATGTGTTCCATGTATATCTCTTGAGAAAGTACATACCTAATCCATCACATGTACTGAACTCAAAGGTCATACCACTAGAGCATGATCTTTCCTATGAATAAATACGATTACAAATATTTTATAGTATATATAAAGTGATATGTAACAATACTACTCACCTAGTAAAATTTCTATAGAGGAATCAAAAATTAAAAGAAACTACTTGGGAACATGAGGATGTGATGAAATAAAGATGTTCCCATTCATTTTTATTTCTATGATAGAATTTTGAGGGTGAAATTAATTTTTTAAGGGGGTTATAATGTAACACCCTAACACTTTATGATATATTTATCTATATATATATTTTATTTCTTTAATATCTTTATTTACATGAAACACCGAGTTTAAAATAACTGTAATATACTATTAAAATATTGTTATTTAATGTGATGGCTACCTACTAGTCATTGAATTGTAAGTTATGAATATGAATAACTAAGTAATGAAAAATTCATGTTTTATATATTAATAAAATTAATTCATTTGTTACCAATTAATTAGAGATGAAAATAAAAAACATTTGAAAGTAAAAGAGATGTCTTTCTAAAAAAATGTTTTTATGTGAACAATATGTTTTTAACTTAATAAATTAAATTAATCACTATTATTAAATTATTTTAATGAAATTTATATATTATATATTCAAAATAATAATTTAACATTCAATATAATTTTTCCCTAATCATGTGGTAAGAATATATATCCGGTTTTATACTTAAAAATGTATTTTTTTTAAATGGTTTTTGTGGACTTTTGATCTCTTATTTTAAAATGAATTTGTGAAAATTATAGAAATTTAATCTTAAAAAATGGATTTCATATTTGGAATCATGAGGATCAAATTTTTTAAATATTTCTCTTTTATTTTTTTTTCAATATGAATAGTAACTATAATAAATTTTATCACCCTAGTAAGGGTAAAAAAGGTAAAATGGGGTTAAAACTTTGAGATATGCCATTAAAATTTATCTATAACTTGAATATATCTTATTATATTAGTTTATTTTGACCATTTACATCAAAGTATAAAATATATGGTCACTTGGTTCCATATTTCTTTGATTATGACCCATATATTATTTTAAGAAAAGGATAAATATAAAATGTAACTCTCTTGACTTTAATAACTCTAAATTTTAATTATAAGGATAAAGAGAGGATAAGTTTAGTTCTAAATTTTTATCTGAAATATAAATTATTTTTTTATTATACTAATTTATTTATAATTTTTATTAATTGAATAGTTACCTTAAATGCTTACGCAACACCAACATCATATTTAACGAGTTAATAAAAAAACAAAATAAATTATTATAAAAATATTAAAAGTAATAAAATTACAATGAATTATTATGTTCCATGAATTTTTTAGATAAATATAACATATTATGGAAGTTTTAAAGGTTTATATTTTAATTAATTTTCTATAAAGTGTTTTTCAAATTCAAATTAAATGAATAGTTTCAAAAATGACATTAATAATTTTTTATAAAAATAATATTTTATTAAATAATTTAATAATAATAAAAATATTAAAATAGGACAAGGTACATAATATATGGTTTAAAATTTCATACATTTTCTATTTATAATCCAAATTTTAACTTATAAGTAAAATTAGAGCCCTTTATAATTAATAAATTTATTATCATGGTTAAGGTTAAAAATGGTTAACAAACGGGTTAATAAAAAAATAAGGTTTAAAATGGCACCAAAATGCATCAAAATTTTATTGTATGATGATATTTTGACCTTATAACCTTTTTCTTTCAATCTCTATCAATTTGGAGTCCTTTTTCTTGAGAATTACTTAATAATATTTTAACCTTTTTAATGATTCCAAGTGTGTCATTTCCTTCCCTTATAAATAGATACCTCTTCCATCTTTTATTTACACCACTTTGAGCCATATATCTAAAAAAACTACTGAATTATATTCTGAACATCCTTATCCATATTCTATAGGTGTTTTTCTTCCCAAAATACCAACCCTAGGGTCTTTAAGAGGATATCTAAAGGAGTTCTTTCAAAGAAGAGGTAATCGCCTTAACCGATCACTTTCCTTTTACTTATTATTTTTCCTCCTCTAAATTTTTGGTATTTATCATAAAATACTAAATTAAGTATTATAAATATACTGAAACATTAATATGATTATGAAACCACTATTATCCAGCCTCTTTCTCATCAAATGGGAAATGAAAGTATCACTTGTGTGTATGTATGGCTTACCGTATCCACGTAGCAATACAATTCATTTTCCATAACCATATTTTATGGATAGGTATTATAATGGGTTTAAAGTTAATATGTGATATTTATGATATAAATTATGGTTATATAATTATAATATAATATCTACCTTCTTATCTTCCAATTCGTTGCAAAATGATAACATCGTTCGTGTGTATGTGTGGACTTCCACCACCATGAAGCGATGTGATTCATTTTTTGTTTCCTATTTACATGGATGGTGATAATGATATATTTGAAAAATATATATGATTTATATGAAATAATAATTTCATAAAGGTGAATTATTACTTACCTTTATTTCACTCCATCCTTTAAAAAAATGGAAATAACGTTCATGCGTACGTACAACCTACCGTCTCCATGAATGGTGTAATTCATTTTTATATATCTACCTTTTATGGATGAATATAAATATATATAAATAATATATATATGATATTAATTTCATGGTTAACATTATATATATAATTTAACCATGATAAAAGTATAAACATCGAGAATTTTGAAACAAAACATGCATGAAAAATGAAGCAGTTATCACCCAGAATATTTATTTTAATAAAGAATTGTTAATAAACAGGTAGTAAAATATTATAAGAAATAATATATGGTATTATATATGCAATTATAGTTATTTAATAAATTATAATAAATTCATATTTATTATATAGGAGTCTCAAACAAGTATGAAGAAATATGTGACTTGAGGTAAGGGTTTAATGTTACAATCTCATTGTTTATCAGGATTGTTTATGATTAAACTTATAATGATAACGTTTTATGATATAACTCTCAATAATTCTCATAAATTTTATTATACTATTTTTATTTATGTATATTAAATTTTTTTCCTTTCATTTTCCTCTCTTTAAATACTCAATATACCAAAAGAATTTTTTTAAGGAAAAATGACATTATTTTTCTCTTCAATCGAAATACTTTTTCTTTCATGTCCATTTTTTCTCTGTAATGTTTTAAAAAAATGTTTTAATATTATCCTATGGCTATTTAAATTAAATTTTAACCATGTTTTAATTTATATAAAAAATTCAAAGGAATATTCTTGTCGTTTTTCAAATAAAGTTCTTTTTGACTTTTTACAAAAATTATGAAAGGAATGTTTTATTTTAACTTATATAGCATGAACAAAATTTCCCACCACCATTATTTCTCAATACTTTGAAGCTTAATTTACAATTTTTCAAGGTTATTTTAAAATAAAATGGTTTCCTTAATATTTGGTAAAATTTTATATTTTAGATAAGTGATCTCAAAGTGAAACAGTTATTTTCCTTAAGAAATATTCTAGTGATTCTTTTAAAGGAATTTTCATATATGATAACATCCTTTGATTTTAATTATTTTTTACTAGTATTATGATCCAATGAGACTATACTTGTTATTTATTTAGATGTTATATGATTATGATGATGATATGTTTATGAAATCCTATTATTTTCTGTGTGTAATTCTATGATGATATGAAAAATGTTTTATGATCTTATGACATTTATATAAATGAATTATGATTATGTGATGGTTGGGTCCATTATATCCATCCATTGCATAGGATAAATCAATATTGATATCTCATGAGATGATTATGATAGTAATGGACATGATCGTGATTAGTTTTGTTCACATATTGATGCATGAGTATGATTTATTTCTATCTATGCTCATAAGAATATGTGTGGATATGATTCTGAATTACTTTTTTCACATTTTGATGCATTATTATGATATCTTTCTATCTATTCTCAAAATATTATTAATGGACGTGATTTAATTTAGTTATTTTCACAATATTATTATTTCTTATGATTATGATTCCACATGCCTATATTATGAATCTTTGATGTTGATTACTATTTTGACACCCTTATTGATCATGATTCTATATATGAATTGCTTTTGAAGCTTATGATCTACATTTTTCTTGGTATGAATATTTTATTCTGATAACAAGAAATTGAATATTTCATCATACCCTTATGATCATATTATCCTCTGATTATTGATATCACACATTTTTACCTTTACTAAGCATCTAAGCTCACCCTTTCTTATGTTTCCTATCCCTAGGTTATGAGAAAAGGTTCTAATTAGGCTATGTCTAAGAATAGTGATTTTTTGGAACATCATTGTGGGAGATGTTTAAGATATTTCATGAAATAAGAAGATTGTGTATCTATTATCTAAATACACTAAACCTTTATGGTACTCGAGCATGTATTATTTTAAAATGTATTGAATATTCATCTAAAATAATGTAATATATATGTGTTGTGTTTGGGTCACTTCATCAGGATTCAGGTAAGGATAATATTATGTATATTTATATGCTCACCCCTACTTTTTGTATGAATCTTACAAATTTATAAGGTTGTGTTAGAGGTAGTGTTAGGAAACACTAGCTCAAGCACATAAAGATATAATTAGACTGGGAATCTTGTGTCTACAATTTATTTTTTACTTCAGGTGACTTAGAGATATGGTATGTGATTATTTAGTCATTTTTATTTTGAGTCTTTAGTGGATTTTTATTATTCCATGCATTTGTTCATTCATATTGATTATTGATAGTGGTTGTTACATTGATTATCATTTAGGTTGTATTATATTGTTATGTGGAGATGTTTATGAAAAAAGTGATATATTACATATGTGATATTATACCCTTGATGATGGTTCTCAACCCCTAACCTCTTGAATCTGATCTTGGTTTGTCACTCTTAATATCATTTTTTTAGAGGGGTTTTAGATGGAGTTGGGTTATTAAATTTCATTTAATTTATGGATGTGTTGGAGGAAAGCCTTAAATAAATCACTCACCCTCTCCAAGTATCACTCCTTAACATGAAGTATGAAAAATACTCTAGTATAAAATCATTATATGAGTGTATTGAGTGAATCCTATAAGGGATTTTCATCCTTACTTAATTGTTTAGTGTAATTCATCAGTAATTTAATAATGAATAAATATAGAATATATTCTTAAACTAGATAATCATATGGTAAGACCCATTATCCCGACTCTAGATTTTGAATATGTTCTAAGAGTCTCTAGAGGTTTGATATTTTTATGATAAATAAAAACTATTTTTATATGTTTTATTTGAATGAAAGTTTCTAAGAACATAACGAGTCACATACATGAAAATAATAATCATTAATTTATTATTATTTTCATATATTCAAGATAATAACTATTTATTTATGACCATTTATCATTTAAACATTCATAATTATTGGTCATTTATTAGGTTTTTAAGTTTATAATTGAATAAGTAATAATTAGAGAATATTTCTAAAATTTCCCCCTTTTATAATGGTTTTATATTTTACCAAAAATTCTTATTTTTATGGCCCAAATTTTTTTAATATTATTTTATAAAATCCATAAAATATTGGACCAAAAAAAATTTATTGGAACCTCGTGTTAATTTATTAGTGTAATGATCCCACAAACACCCTAAGAGGGGTGTGAATTAAATTGTTCTTCAATTAAAACTTTTACTTTCAATTATATACTTCAACCAAATATTTCTATCAAGTTATTAGAAATATTTTATTAATTTTTCAATTACTATCATATGCATCATAATAAATATAAAATAAGGCACAAAAGGCAAAAATACACAATGGGTTTTACTTGGTTCACCCAAATGGGATATATCCAAGGAGAATACAACCAGTAGTGTACCGATGTGACAATATCCACTACTCACTATTTTGAATACCAAGTTGACACTATGGTCACTCCATGCAAATTCCCACTACCTATAAAATGTTTTAGGGATAGCTCACTACAACCTAAGGATCACTAACTCTTCTTATCTCTCACTCATTTCTTCAAGGAGGGTCTTTAATAGTTTATAGGTGTGTGGTTTTTCTCTAGATTAGTATTTAATAATGGATATATTATACACTAAAACTCCAAATACAGTGCATAAATGAAACCTTCTTTTTTTTCTTTGGTCTTCAAAATTCAGGTTCAAATTAATTAGATGAATAATTTATTATTCTTTTCATCTATAAACAACCTTCTTCAAGACATATATGGTCTACTCCAAAATAATGAGAGTTATTCAAAAGTTTCCCATGAGTCATCACAACAACTTATTTTCTTCTCAATCAAAAACAAAAATAGAATAACTCTTTTCTAAGAGAACTGATCTTTAATGAATTTCACCAGTATCTCCTTTTTCACATTTGTTAATGACACACACTTCCTATGTTTTTCTTTTTCGCTATTTATTTTAATGATATGTGAGTCCTACTCACTTCATGTTTTCTTAATGGATATATATAATCTCTAAGTATTATTATTCTTTCATGAAATCCTCTTTATCTTTTGGTTTTAATATTGTAAATGATATATAAATAAAATTTCCATAAAATAAAGTTATATTCTTTGTTTAAAATTCTTCATATATCCCATAACTTTGAACTTTATATTTTTGAAATAAATATTCTTGGTCCAACTCTAAATATCTTATTCTAATATTTTCTAAATACCTAGTTAAATCTTCCAAAAAAAATTGATCAATAAATTCTTGAATTAATTCTCATGATTTCATTCACCCATCACTTATTTAACACCATAACTTCAATTACCACTTATGTAATCTTTTAAAAGTTTTTTTAACCTTTTATAGAATCATATTTCACATAAGTGATCTTTTAAAAACTTGGTTTAATCTTATGTGGCATCACATCTTCATCAGTATCACTTACCCAGGTAGTTCAAAATTAAAATCTTACATATTTGGATACTTTTTAATTCTATTCACTCTTACATAGTGAGTTAAAATTACACTTTTAACTTGTGTAACGAGTTGAAATTTTTATACATTCTTATGTAATCGACACTTCAGTATTACATAGATAGTTTATTTTTGAGTTTTCACTTATGCAGCTTCAAAATAATCCTTACATAGAAACTTAAACCTCACCAAAATACTCTAAACCTTATTTAAAAACTTCATACACCTTAAGAAATCATTAATCAATCCATGATAAATATTTTCCAACCGTATAACTTCATATTAATTTTATAAATTTTTTCAAAACATCTATCACCAAGTTATATTAGCATACCCATCTTACTTTTACTAAGTTCTTTTAGTTAGTAACATCTCACTTTGGAATAATCTAA
This sequence comes from Viscum album, assembly GCA_963277665.1. Classification (NCBI taxonomy): domain Eukaryota; kingdom Viridiplantae; phylum Streptophyta; class Magnoliopsida; order Santalales; family Viscaceae; genus Viscum; species Viscum album. Next base: position 1,051,735,264 of record OY728131.1, on the reverse strand, counting down.
CTTCTCCCTTTTCCATTCCAGATATACAATATTCCAATAATCAAAATTCTTAAAAATATTCAACATCAATCATACTTGAATAAAATATTCTCTAAATTTAAGTCATTTTATTCATATTCACTTATCCATGATATCCAACATGAAACCTCATCCAATATGCAACATGTAAATCCAATGTATAACATCTAGCTTGACAATAATTTATATAATTAGTTGATAATAAATCCAACATGATATTGAAAAAAAATTCAACACAAGTTTAATAATAGATATAACATGAAACCTATGAGCACAACATAATTTGACCAACTATAGATCCACATTGGACTTTAAATAAGGTTTTGTAATAAGTTAGAGCATGTTTACTTATAGGTAGTAATTAGGGAATATCTTGGGACGTGAATATTGGATTCAGATTTCTCCACTCTCATTAAATACCTAACAAATGGTACCATAATTTATTTATGACTCATAAGGACAAAATACACCTATATGATAGTTAAAAATGTATGGGAATATAATATTTTAATCATGCCATAGAAATTTGAATACATTTTTACTAAATAAAAAAATATACTCACCAAGGAATTTGTAAAGACCACTATTTCTCTATGAGTGAGTAAAATTTAGTAGGATGGTGTTTTTATCAGAAGAATGAAGTATTATATGAAATTATTAGGGAAAATACTATATATAGAAATCTAAAAACTTTATGGTTGATCAAAAATGGGAAAAGTTCACTACTGGAAATGGTACAAATACTAATGGATCTATACCAATGGTTTTAAAAAACCATTGGTATATCCTATTTATGATAAGGCTATAAAAATGATTTTCTGTAAACCATTAGTATAGAGGCAGTCAATATTAATGGTTTATAAAAACCATTGGTATAGGCTTCAAAATAAATCCCATCTATGTGGGTTCCCCTCCTCCCATATCACTCCTATCTCAATTCCTCTCCATGAGTGGTGTTTCCCTTCGGTTCCCCAACCCCAATGATCTCTCCTCAATTGGTGTTTTGATTCCATTCTTATTGAATATAAAATTAGTGAGTTCCAAATACATAACCTCTTCTACCAAGCATCATTTTCATTTTTTCTAGTTATAAAACACTAACCTAGATTCCTTTATTTTAGGATTCTTCTGGATTCATTAAACAAGGGTTAGTTTTGATTATATTTTTTATTGTATTCCATAATAAATATGAATGTAAGTAATGTATTTTTTTAATTTATCTACTCACTAATTCTACATAAATAAAATATAAACCTATTTTTTTGTGTTTTATATGAGGTAAATCTAGATTTAATTATTATAGTAGTTTTTTTGTTCTTTGACTTTATTATGGGGTTATGAAATTATTCATTTCAACGTTTTATTTTAATAATTGAGATTATTCATTTTAGTTCTTAAAATTTTTTGATTTAAAATGTCATATATGGTTTGAATATATAGATTGGTATTTTTTTCATAAAATTTTGAATATGGATGGATTTTTTTATTACATGAGTATCTTTTTTAAATTATGTTAAATATATGGAAACATATTTATATAAAGGACCATTTACTTTTTTTATATGTCTAAAAGAGATGTTTTTGTTATGTATTATGTCATATGTGGTTTGTTTTGAGTAAGAATTTGTAATAACCTATACCATGGTTCATGTTTGATATACATTATTATCTTTTATATTAAAATTCTCAAATGGACTAGTTTTTCACTTATAATGTACATATACTTTTTCTATGGTATTATGTGTAGTTATTACTCATTGATATAATGGATTTAAATATTATGGTTTTATATATATGGTTTTGTGTTATCTCATAGGATTGAGTTGTGAAATTAAGGATATGGTTGATAAATATATAGTTTGAATTATTTATAAATGGTCTTTTCCCTTTTCAAATTTTAGTTTTCATGATAAATGTTTCATCAGGAAATGGCGTCGATGGAATTCACTTGATGGTTTGATCATAGGGGGGTTCAGTGCCTTGCCTAGTAACTCACATTGGGTTTACCATTTTTTAGTCTTCCTTAGAAACCACCAATGGTTCCCTCATCCATAATTGGGTATATAACTGCTTTCCAAAGGTAGTAATTTAGTTGGGGTTTCAGATCTAATGACACTTAGGGACTCATATTGGTCTGGAGGATGGGAGGTTGGGCTTATTGAACCCTTTTGGGGGAATTATTTCCTACTCCATGACTCTCTTAAATATTTAAGATATGTTCACGAACTTATTATTAATCCTGATACGGGATCAGTTACCCTAACATAATGATCATGGGTTAATATCTTTTATTATAAGAGTAAGGGGATCTAATTAGTGATTCCATCTATAGGTATCAGAGGTTCTTCATCCCCTTCCCAATAATGGGTAGCTTCTTATGTGATAAATTCATATAACTAGGTGCTATGAAATTTTTTACCATGCAGGGTGGTGGTTAATATTATAAGGAGGGGATTGAGCCATTATGAGGCATCCTACATATCTTGGTTATTACAATAATAAAAACCCATGTAGTTCATTAAACTCATGAAGTTTAACATCATACATAAAGTACATATATGTGTGGACACTTAGGCACTGGATATCCAATATCAAGTCTCAAGGATACGTCCTATTTATCCTCATTATATTAAGAATCAAAATTATTATTTTTAGGTTGGTTTATTAGTCCACTGATTGATGAGGTAGAATGATAATCTCATGGGAATGATTGGGTTCCGATGGTTGAAATTTTGGAGATATGAGGGGACTTACACCAAATTGGATTATTGTTTGAGTTCGGGCCTTAGGAAGGAATCCTATGTATCCTAGTTATTACAGGAATCAGAGTTCTTGTAGTTACTTCATGCCCTTGGTATTGGAACCAAGTTAGATGCCCTTATATGGAGGCAATTATATCATTCCACTCATTGGGGATTACACACTAAGGTTTCCTTGGATGGTGGAGATTCATAATGTAAACGATATGATCATTGAAACTCCCTAAGATCAAGTGATCCATGCTCAGTGTGATAAACAATGGATAATAATTAATCAGTATCACTACATATGGATGTGGGACTTATGTGATGGGATATCCCTTGGGATGTTCAATATGGAGATTGGGCCTTAAAAGGGTGTCTTACGTATCCTAGTTATAGCTGGAATTGGAGTTATCATAGTTTAGTTAAATTATCTTCAGCTGAGGGATGTGGTATAATGATCAGAACATGGGAATGGTTGGGTCCTAATGGTTGAACTTTTAAAGATATAGTGGGACCTACACTGAGGTGGATTCCCATTTGAGTTCAGGATCAGGCCTTAGGAAGGTGTCCTGTATATCCTATTTATAAAAAGAATCTGAGTCCTTGTAGTTCATTTGACCAGGGATTACACACTAAAATTGACCTTGTAGTTGGGGCTTACACACTAAGGACAAACAAAGTTATCAAATCATGGGATGCCCTTTTTAGTTTGGTCCTAGGCCTTAGGAAGGAATCCTATGTATCCAAGTTGTGGAAGGAATCAGAGTCCTCGTAATTCATTTGACCAAGGATTACACATTGACATTTCCCTTATAGTTGAGGATTACATACTAAGGATGGAAAAGGTTATCAAATTTGGGGATTCCCATTTTAGTTTGGTCTTGGGACATAAGAAGGTGTCCTACATATCCCGATTATGGTAGGAATTAGATTCCTTGTAGTTCATTTGATCGAGGATTACACACTGACATTTCCCTTTTAGTTATAGAGGTTTATAGTGTGAATGATATGACCATTGAAACTCCCTAATACCACGTGATATATGCTCGGTGTGGGAAATAGGGGATATAAAATGATCAGTCTCACTGCATATGAAAGAGGGACTTACACACTGGGATGTCTCCTCAGAGGTTCTTCGTATCCTGGTTATGGTAGGAATCAGATTCATCGTAGTTTAGTTGATCTGGTCTTATACATTGACATTACCCTTGTGGTTGGGGATTACACAGTAAGTATGGATAGGATTATCAAATATTGGGATTCCCTATTGACCTGGCATGCTTTCCTGCCTAATATGTGTTGATTTTCTACTTGGCATGCCTTTATTGTCTTCTTGACATGTCGTATAGTATCTACATGACATGTGAAAAGGAAATTTTATGATTCAGTTGATTTTGGGGACTTCACATAACCTTTATAGAATGTATGAAGTTTGTCGCATGACCAAGAATGATATGTCCATAGGACATCGCAAGACCTGGCCAGCTGATCACATAAGCCATCGCGTGATTCAGACTGACATGCTTAGAGGGCATCACATGATCTAGATAACATGCCCTAGTGTCATCACAAGATCTGGCTTACACTCTTGAAGGGTATTTTTAGATTCAATATTACATGTCTCAAAGGGTGTCACATGTCCTGGATGAAATGTTTGAAAGATATCGCAAAAGCTGACTGACATGCCCAAGGGACATTGCAAGATCCAACGGACATGCATGGGTGCTACCGCAAGACTCAGTTGTCATTAAATGGTGACACCATATGATTCTGGTGACATATTTTAAGAACATAGAAAGGATTGTATGTCAATCCCAGAGGGTTTTGTGAGACTTATGTGGCACTCCTAAGGTGCACCATGTGACTTTATTTAACATGTCTAGAGGACTTCAAACAAACCAAATAGTATACCAAAGGAGCATCGTGAGATCTGGGTGACATGTTTGGGTGTTGTCGTGTGTCCTGGGTGGTTCGCAAAAAGTGCATGAGGATCAGTGGATATGTTCTTCGCATAAGTCTCTCGTCTTATAGTCTTTTTTTCTAGCCATTATATTGTGAATTTTATAGATTTATTCAATATTATCTTGATTTATGTCTCACATGATCTAGAATATGTGTGGGATTTTCTTCGCATGTCATTCCAGAAGTACTTCATGTGATCTATGAGTGATCATGTGAAGTTCTTATGCATGATGCATGGTCACTTTGGTTTTTCCCTAAATCTTACCTGACGGAAAGCTTTTCCAATCGTGAGATCAGCTACTCTGAGAAATATGCTCTGGTGCAGCGGTGCGTCGGTGCGTCTGGATGCAAGAAGTCTAACCTGGATGTGTCTAGAGATGCATTTTTCATGTTGGGATGGGGAATTTATAGGCCTCTATACCCGTGTTTTTTTATTCTTTTCATGACGCATATCGCATGAATCTAGGTTGGAGTTTGTGGATTCCCTTAGTGTCATGTGTCTTCATGAGTTCCTGACATAGGTTACTTCGGGTGAATCACCTTATTTCTAGTGATCATGAGACCATACCATCAATGCCTCCTTTATTGAATTATTTTCAATTAATGTGGATTTTTTTAATCATTTGGATATGCTGAGGGACTTTTATTTTTTCATATTAACATGTCCAAGGGACTCCGTGAGATCAAGGTACCTGTTGAAAGGTCTTCGCATGATCTCAAGGGACTTATCTTGGACTTTCCATGAGACGAGGATAAATTTTCATGGGGGATTTATGAAACTAGGATGGCTTTTTCAAGGGGTCTCACAAGACCATATTGTGGATATCCTTAGCACATCGCATTATTTTTATGACTGTGAGAGTCTCCCTTCATCTCCTCTTTTATTTCCTTCATTTATGTTACTACAGTTGAGGATTTTATGAGGTTTCATGAGTGTTGTCAAATAAAACCACTCTACCTCTTTTTGATGTGTCGTGTGACTGCAAAAGGTCTTATGGAGACATGTAATAAATTTATGGGAAATTCCATCTATTTGTCCTAATGGAACCAAAGGGGGAGCGAGAGGTATCCTGGACATACCCAAGTCCCTTCATGTGATAAGGATGACATGCTAGTGGTCTTTCATGAGATGAGGTACACATGTCACTAGGGGATTGTGGTGTCTTGAGGACCACCAAGGGTGCATCTCATGATGTTTATGACTAAAAGATACTCCTTTAACCTTCCCTTTTACTTCCTTTTTTTATTTTAAAAAGTTTTGAGATCTCACGAGTTTGCATGAGTGTTGTCAAATACAACCAATATTCCTCTTAGTGATGTGTCGCAAGACTACAAAAGGTCTTGTGGATATGCAAGAGCACTTCATGGAAAATTACATATGTTTTTACTTATGGATCCAAAGGGGGAGTGCGAGGTTGCCTGAACATACTTGATACCCTTCATGTGATGAAAATGACATGTCAATGGGCTTTCACGAGATGAGTTGGACACATCATTGGGGGGTTTTGTGTCTTTTGGTCCTCCATGGGCACATCACATGATGTTTATAACTACAATAGGATCCTATATCCTTACCTTTTATTTGATTTGTTTATTTTAAAAATTTTGGGGATCCCATGATTTTTCTTGAATGTTTTTTAGGAAAATAATTCTCCCCATCAATGATGTGTCATATGAGTTTTGTGACCACAAGAAGCTCCCTCCTTTTAGATATTTTCCTCATATTTTTGAAGTATTTTGGGAGGGTTTGTTAGGAATCCATCAGTTGATAATTCGCCCATCCTGGGGATACTTTCTTAGTAGCTACTACGCAATCACTGATTTACAAGGTGTCTTTGGGAGAGCAGAATGACTTTTGAAATGGGACTCACAAGATCTGATGCAGGTTATGCATTGTGTATGACCATCTGCATGACCTCCTACTGGTCATATGATCGTGCGTCTCTTGGGGTTTCATGCAATTTGTGTGATCAGGGATACCTTCATCTTCCTTTACTTTGTGGAAAAAATAACACACATATTTAGGTATTCCTTCCTTTCTGTATTTTATGATGCTCATTTGGTCAGCATCAACAAATCCCCTTCCCCCTTAGAAGTGACTCTATGGGGAGAAGGGATCATTTCTAAGGAAAGTAAATGTATGCCTTAAGTATTTGGAACTGTCACCAATCAGTGTCTTGGGTTATATTTGGTCTTCCAGGAAACCTTTGGTATTTAGAAAAATGTCCTATATATAGGGGAGTGGAGAGTGGCCTCATTCACCAGATACTCAATTCTCTAGAGCTCTCACCCTACTTATGTCATGTAACCTTATTTCAAGACCCTCCCACAAGATCCGATCATGATACCCCTCTGCTACCCCATTTCCAAGAACTCCTTTACAAGACTGATTTTGCCCAAGCACCCGCTCAAATAAACTTACGAACTAAACTTTGGTAATTTCTTGATCTATGTTCATGTGGATGCTCGATAATTTTTAGGGTTCTACAGGACCTACTGGTTTTATCGTATGATCCTTTGATTATCATGTGGCTCATGTGACCATTCCATTGTCACGTGATTGTAAGTCTTGGAGGTTTCATGAGGTTTCATGATTCCCTATGGGTTTATGTGACTCCCGATATTTTTAGGAGTCAGTCGATTTGAGAGTTCTTTATGTGATTCATGAATGCCTTTATTGGTTCATGCGATGAACATGATGCTTCCATTTTTATTACTTTTTTTAAAAGATTTTATTTTATATTCCTAACATACGCTACTTAATTTTTATTCAGATGGATTCTGGTTCTCACCAAATTTTCTCTGCTATACCCAATCAAATGGCCATGATTTCTAGAAATCACAACGCTAACCCCCAATATCGCATAAATTTTGATAATGATATTTTGAAGAGGTTTTTCTCACCCAAGATCTAGTATTATCCTCTATCACATTGGCTTCCTCTATATGAGTTTGTCTTGTTGTACTATGTTTTCATTCCTCCTTCATACTTTAATCTTCTATATCACTGGGTGTCAATTTCTTCTGACTGTATTTAGATGAAAATTTTCAATGATGGATAGTTAATCACATCTCAACCCCAAGGTTTGTCTTATATATTAGTAAACTCTCTATTGGGAATGGATGGTTGTGATTTCACACATTAGCATATTGGTTGGAGATAAGAGGGTATATTTTTCTCTTCTCTGAACAATTTGGGTGGTAGATGGAGCTTGAAATGGGATCTCTATACCAGTGGTAATTTCTCTAATGAATGGGTGTGGCCATTCTAGGTCATGAAAATCTTCTTAAAGTTCTCTAACTAGTTATATAGGTTCCATATTTATGAAGCAGTGTAGATCTCACAATTTATTGTCTATTTCTAGCCTGATATTCTTTGAGAACTGATTAGTTATTGGTGTTCTGGAACTAAAAAATTCATTTTTTTCATAATGAAGTAGGAATCAGCATAGGGGACATCTACCAACTAGGTGGTATCCCCCTATCAGAGAGATATAAAATGAGTTTATCCTTTTTGTATATGTTTGGGATAATATTTTCCAGACTCTAGTCTTGGAGAGGTACATGATCACCATTGTGAAGTAGATAATAAGGAAGGAGCTGAAAATTCATTCACTCATCTCCTTCAAAGACTAGATCAATATTTTCTTTTGTCATAGTAACGTCGGGCCAATTGTTATATTCCCCCATAGGTTCCCTTCCCATTAGTTTCACAGAAGTTCCAGCATGTATTGGGATATATTGGAATTTGGGGATCATACTTCATGGGGATACTGAGTGAACTCAGAGATCTCTCCAAGCCTCAGGCTGGCAGACTTTGTGGACATGTTCTTAAATAGATGGATTTTCCCAATTGGGGACGCACATACAGGAATCTATGTTGGCACACTGGTGATGGAATCATGGCTAGTGGAAGGAAAGTTCCTTAATTTGGCAGTGTCGACCCTTTCACACCTTTACCATCTCCTAGACCACATTCAACAAGGTAGCATCCCCTACAGGATTAGTGGTCGTTTCCAGTTTTTGTTTGGCTGAATAGGGGAAAATTTCCATTTTATGAATACTATAATTCCCCCAGGATCCCTAATGCCTTATATCATCCCGAGTTTCTGAAGATATTTAGGGTTGAGGCTATGTCACTTAGCCCTAAAAAGGTTACATATGCATTCATTTGATCTGATAGCTTTTATTTCACCCCTTATCGAAATCCAACTGGGACAATCATTAATAATGGAAGTGGTTCTCTTGATAAAAGGTTGTATATGATCTCCCTTCAGTATGAGGTTCTTGTAGCTAGGATGGATGAGCTGATCATCTATAAACCATATACACCTTATCAGTTTTATTTTTAGTTCAACTACACCCAAAGGGTATCCCCTCTTCCTTTAGTTGGTGTGCGTGGATAGTGAAACCTCGGTATTATCTTAAAGTTTTGGATGATTTTAGCATGTGAAGATACTAATACTTAGATCATTCTTCCACCTATCAACACCCCTATCTTTCTCTCTCAAGATCATGCCCAGCCTTTGGTAACCTCTAATCCAAGTGGTGGGTGAATCTAATTGGTTCATCTCGTGGAAAAGACATTTACTTCACCAAACCTGTAACATCCAAAGAAAGTAATGAATAATAGATATTTTTATCTATGTCTATTAATGAATTATATAGTGTTTTATAGGCTTAAAATGAAAATAAATCCAATCTTAAGTATGGAATACACTAATATTTTTAAAAGATTGTTTTACTGCCTTTTAATGGAAAACCATTTTTAAATCTATCTTTTGACAATTTTATAAGATATGTTTGTCAAAATAAACTTATTCTTTATGATTGGGACATCAAAATTTACTTTGTGTGAATTTTTGGTATTTTTTTGATAAAGTTCATTTTTTAATGAATAGTGAAAAATGTTGTATTTTAATTCAAAACCTCTTTTTAATCTAATTTATTTATATGATTAGATTATATTTTGAATTGGTTTTAAAGTGAAATTAGAATATATTTTTACCATTTAATCCAATGGTGTTCATTGGAATCAATTTCACTTTGAAATTGGACTTAAACTAGTGTCAATCTTTTGATACTTATTATTTCATAAAAACACGCTATTTGTAATGACAGCGGGAATTAATTATTAAATTAATTAGTGTAAATTATATGATTTGAATTTTTTAATATAGACATCATTTTTGAATTCAGAATATTAAATATAGTTTAGGGTGAAGTTTTGGTATTTTTCTGAAAAACTTCAGTTTTTGATGAATAGTGAAACCACTAAGTGGTAGTTAAAGAAACTGATTTTTCGTTTAAATGAAACTTTGCCACTTCTATGATTTGATTTTCAAAAATCCGACATAAATGGTTTTAATTAAGAAGTAAAATTTGGTTCAATGAGATTAAAATAATTTTTTGGTGAATAGTAACTTTTATGTTTTTAATCGTGATTAGAGGTAATTAGTGTAGTTTAAGGTAAAAATAATGTTTTAATAATATGAGATGAGCTTGACAAATGTCCTAACCTTATTGGATGTGTCATGGCCGACCAATAAAATCCATGGGTCAACTTGGGGAACCCATGGAGCCACTTTGGAAGGAAAATGACATTAATATCTTTTAATTTGATGTTAAAGTAAAAATGACAAAAACATGAGTTATTTTACTAAAACAAATTTTACATGGGGTTATACAAGTCATATTTTTGACTATAAATAGTAATTGGAAATCTAAAAATATTTCCTACATCATAGTATTTTTTTTATAATTTTTAGACATTAAATAAATTAAATTATTTATGACATCATGATGATGCATCGATTACCTCATTATTTAACGATTTAAATAAAATGAAAAAATAATGTAAAATCTAAGACCTACACTTGTCAAAAACCTATTGGTTGGGTATATTTATAACCCTTATCACCTTATCCTCGAATTATATCAATGTGGGACCTTTTAAATCCGAAACTCATTTTAAAATAAAGTAACATTTTTTTACTTTCCCAGAGTGCCCCTCCTCTCCTCTTATAAAAGGCCCCCACCTCTACCTCCTTACCCACACTTCCAAAGCCTTTGGCTCATCCAAACCCTGCCAATTTTGTCTCTCCACATCCCTCTCTAACTCTTATAAGCCTCACTTTGGGCATAAGTCTTCCCAAGGAAGCCTTTGAGCTCAAACCAAAGGGAGTTACCCGATTTTAAGGTAATGTCTTCACTTGAGTCCTTTTGTTTTATTTTGCTTCTCCAACCCCCTAAACTCTTTTTATTAATTTCTTTTGTAAAAACTCCAGTATCTTCAATATACTATTATTTTGTTATAAGAAATATTCTAGCTACACTTACACACACCTACATCTAATGGCTAAATAACATACGGTTTCCGTGGATGGCGAATTTCTGCCTCACGAAACGATGATTGTTCAACACTCATATAACACCTTCAAAGGTGGACATTAAGAAGTAACTATATTTATATATGATATATAATATGTTTATGTTTTACTTAAGCTTCTATATTTTTCATTTATGTCATACCTTTATGGTTTCCATTATGGGTAAACGTGATATCTTCATTTTAGGAAGTGCGGACTACCGCCCCCTCAAAGTGATTTGATTCGTTAATGCCATATGTGGGACATATAAAGGATGTAATTAATGATTTTATATATGATATTATACTGGAATTATAATACACCATTATATCATTATGATTCCATTTCATAAAATACGAAATTGAAATGAAAGTAGCGTTCATGCGTACGTACGGCTTACCCTCTCCATGAACGGTGCATTTCATTTCTTACCTCTAAACGTTATGTAATATTATAAATGCATGTATATACTAGATATATATGATATATATGACATCTACATCATGAGTATAACTCTAGATATAATGGATACATGAAAAACTTGTAATTATAAAGAGTTTATTTTTGACTCAAGTACCAATGATCGTTAAAACGACCGTTAATAACTTAAATAATTACATAGTGTTCATGACATGGTAATAAGTGATATAAAAGGAATAATGAACTTAAAAAAGTTTCTTAAGCAATTATAAATTAACTTAAGTTTATTATTTAGGAGATTAAAGAACGATAGAGTCAAGTCGGACCCGAGGTAAGGGACTTCGTCTCAATCTCCATTCATTGGGGCATATTTTGTTTTATACACAACCTTCTTTTATACGGTGTATAAACCCCTTTGACTTTTACGTTTATCCAAAAGGAATCTTTTTTATATGAATCATTTTACTAAATGACAAAAGGGAATGTTTTTGTCATACGTATGCGGCGACAACGACTTCTCCGCCACCGTGACCATTATTTGAGTTCCGGCTTCCTCTACAAGCCATACCATTTTTTTAAAAGAAAAATAAATACCATGTTTTACTTTTATTTTATTTTGGTATTTAAAATTTTTTTCATAATGTTTTTATATCAATGTGTTGTATTGATATCTTGTGATTGAAAGGTGGAAATGTTATGTTTCCTTTATGCATGTTTTATGTGATACGATTATGTTGTGGTTCTTGGACATTATTATGAAGACGGGTGGTTCTATGATAAACTAAGGTCGGGTGAGCCCGATATAGCTCTCCAATGCATTGGGTAACGCGAAGGGGTTAAACATTGAGGTTTCTCTGAATAGATTTAGGGAATATACTGTGATGGGTATTCCAAACGTAACCAAGAGGGTTACTCCCTACATAAGAATGTTATGAATGACTCAAGTTACCTTTATGTCTTGCAATTTTTATGTTTTATTCATGATTTGATGATGTATGTTAAAGTGATTATGTTTTATGGGTAAAGTATGATTTCATTCTTATGTATATATGTACTCATGTTTCCTTTCCATATTTTTATATCCCTTACTGAGCTTTTTATGCCCATCCCAAGTTTTTGAAATGTTTTTCATAGGTCAAGGGAAAGGTACATGATATGATGATAGTGTCAAGGAAGTGTCAAGAAAGAATCCATGTTTTATTTTAAATATGTTTCCATTGATGGGAAAAATGAATATTATCTTTTATGTAACCACTTTGTTTAAATGTGGAATGTAATCCATGTTTTATGATCTAATTCTCTAAAACTCTAAACCTGAAAAGATCCTCAAGGTGTAATCTTGTAATAACTCAAGATTAAGTAATGTTTAAGGCTGGGGACTTATAGTTGGTAACAGAGGTCGGTTTCGATAACTTTAGGAGTTATAATTCTATTAAATGATTATCCAAAAAAATTATGGTCAAATTGAAATGATATAGCATTTGAAGATTACCATGTTGCTTCATCTAAGACATGTTTGTTCAGAATGGTTTTCTGCAGAGGAAATAGGGAAGCAGTGCTAGGAAGGCATACAGAAGGAAATAACCTTCCGAATCAGCATCCTGAGATGGTCGGAATTGGAACTGAACAGTTTTTTGCAGTAATGGCACAGTTGACTCAAGCGATAAATAGTGGTGGTATCCATGCACGAGATCAGCCAGATCAACCATAGAGGAACATGTCAGTGGTGGAACATTTCATGAGGCAACATCCCCCATCATTCAGAGGATCATTTGACCCTGTGCTAACTGAAGGGTGGATTAAAGAACTGGAGAAGATTTTCGATGTCATGGGGTGTTCATACAATCAAAAGGTTAGTCTTGCTATTTACCGTTTGGAGGGTGAATCAGATCAGTGGTGGTTGATGGTTAAAAATATCAGGGACGCTGATGAGATTGATGCTCTCGACTGGGATTAATTTAAAGTTATGTTTCTTGAGAAGTATTTTCCTAAGGCTATTTGACTTAGGATGGAAAATCAATTCTTGGAATTGAGGCAAGAGGAAGACTCAGTGGCTTCCTATGAAGAAAGGTTCACACGATTGGCAAGGTATGCTCCAAATTTTATCCGAGACCCTGATAGTAAAATCAATCATTTTTACTCAGGATTAAAGCCAAAATATCGAAGGGCTTTAGCTTCTTGTGAGTTAAAAAGTTATGAAAATCTTGTTCTATGTGCTAAGAAGGTGGAAATGGAGTTTTTTGATGATCAAGTGTTCTATAACAACCAGTAGAAGAAGAGACCGAGGTGGCAGGAGAAAGGGAAGAATTCTTCAAAAAAGTATGATGGTAAGAAAACTAAGTTTCCAGTTTGTGATAAATGTGGTAAAAGGCATGCTAGGGAATGTCTTCTGAATTATGGAAAGTGCTACCAGTGTGGTAATATGGGACATAAGTCTCATGATTGCACTGAAAAAGATCAAGGTGATGGTAAGACCAAATTTTATTTACAGTTAGTGAAATGTTTTAAGTGTAATGAGATGGGTCACTATGCAAATGAGTGTCCGAAAAAGAGATCGAGTGATGGGAAGTAGTTAGACTACAAGTATAAAGGGGTGGTGAAATCCTTTGCAACTACTTTAGTAGATTTCGGGCCATCAAATGAAGTTGTATCAGGTACTTTGTTTTTTCAGATTATGTCAGTGTGTTGTTTGATTCGGGGTCTACACATTCTTTCATCTCTGAAAACTTTTCTAGTAAAATGGGAATACCATCTCAAGAAATGACTCCTGAACTTTTGGTAAAAACACTTGGGGTAAATGTTGAGGCAAAAAGAATTTATAAGAATCTTCCTATCCTTATCTGTGGAAAGAACCTACTTGAGAACCTTATTGTTTTACCTCTAGTAGAGTTTGATGTTATCCTGGGTATAGATTGGATCTCTATTTACCATGCTAAGATTGATTGTAGAGCTAAAGAAGTTTCTTTTCAGAAATAATTTCAGTTTGTGTACAATAATGAACCCTTACTGTTGATAACTTATCAAGAGGCCGAGAAACTTGTATAAGATTTAAATGAATGTTACCTTGCACACATCGTTGAAAACAATGGAACTGTTCAGATTAATGATGTGCCAGTGGTAAATGAGTATCCTGATGTTTTTCCTAATGAGTTGCCTGGAATAATACCAGATCAAGAAGTTGAGTTTACTGTTGACTTAATTCCTGATGTTAAGCCAATTTCAAAACCCCCTTATCGAATGGCTCAAATTGAACTTTTAGAGTTGAAGGAGCAGTTGCAAGATTTATTAGAGAAAGGTTTCATTCGACCTATCACATCACCATGGGGTGCTCCTGTTTTATTTGTTAAAAAAAAGATGGTTCAATGAGACTTTGAATTGATTATAGAGCCTTGAATAACATCACTGTTAAGAACAAATATCCTTTGCCTCATATCGATGATTTGTTTGATCAGCTCTAGGGAGCTCAGTATTTTTCAAAGATTGACTTGAGATCGGGGTACCATCAGCTGAAGGTAAAGGAAGCAGATGTTCTGAAGACTGCGTTTCGTACAAGATATGGCCATTATGAATTTTTAGTAATGCCTTTTGGGCTAACCAATGCACCTATTGTATTCATGGACTTAATGAATAGAATTTTTCATGAGTTCTTGGATAAGTTTGTGGTGGTTTTCATTGATGATATTTTGGTGTTTTCTAAAAGTAAAGAGGAGAATGAAAGAAATTTAAGGGTTATTTTGAAAACCTTAAAAGAAAATAAATTGTATGGGAAATTCAGAAAGTGTGAGTTTTGGTTGCAACAAATTTCTTTCCTTGGTCACATTGTTTCTAAAGATGGGATAACTGTTGATCCTGCAAAAACAAAGGTTGTTGAAGAATGGCCAAGACCCACAAATGTAACAGAGATTCGTAGCTTCCTTGGTTTAGCAGGCTATTACCGAAGGTTTGTTAGAAATTTTTCTAGGTTATCTAGTCCAATGACTAAGCTAACTCGGAAGGGTGTTAAGTTTATTTGGACAAAAGAATGTGATGATTGTTTTCAGGAACTGAAAAGAAGATTGGTGAATGCTCCAGTTTTGGCACTACCTTCCAGGAATGGTGAGTTTGTTATCTACAGTGATGCTTCGTTGAAGGGACTTGGTTGTGTCCTTATGAAGAATGATCAGGTAATTTCATATGCTTCACATCAATTGAAAACTCATGAGGTAAATTACTATACACATGACTTGGAATTAGCTTCTGTTGTTTTTTCTCTAAAAATTTGGAGGCATCATTTGTATGGAGTAAAGTGTGAAATATATACCGATCACAAAAGTTTAAAGTATATATTCACTCAGAAATAATTGAACATGAGACAGAGGAGATGGATAGAATTAATCAAGGATTATGATTGTACAATTAATTACCATCCAGGAAAAGCAAATAAAGTGGCTGATGCTTTGAGTCAAAAAATTAATGCTTTATTAAAAATGTTGCATTTGGAACGTGATCCTTTGGTTAAGGATTTGATGAACTTTGGAATAGAAGTTTTTGGTGCAGGATGTTCTTCTGTTTTGTTTTAGGTATCAGTGAAATCTTCTATATCAGACAGAATCAAGCAAGCACAGAAGCAAGATAGTGAGTTGCAGAAAAAGGTAGAGCTGGTTCAGAAAGGTAAGTTGCCTAAATTCAACATTGATAATGATTGTGTTTTGAGATTTGGGAAGAGATTGTGTGTGCCTTGTGATTCACAGTTGAAGAGAGAGTTGTTATGTGAAGCTCATAGTTCTCTATTTTCAGTTCATCCTGTCAGTACTAAGATGTACATAGATCTGCGGGAGTATTAGTGGTGGGATGGAATGAAAAGAGATATTGCTGATTTTACTATGAAGTGTTTGACATGTCAACAGGTTAAAGCAGAGCGGTAGTTACCGAAAGGGATACTTCAGCCTTTACCAGTTCCAGAGTGGAAATGGGAGAATATATCCATGGTCTTTGTTGTGGGATTACCGAAAACATCTCGAGGTAATAATGCAATCTGGGTTATTGTTGATCGCTTGACTAAATCTGCTCATTTCCTTGCTATACAGGATACTTTTTCCCTAGATCAACTTTCCCGTTTGTATCTTAAATAGATAGTCAGGTTACATGGAGTTCCTCTCTCCATTGTATCTGACCGTGATCCCAGGTTCACTTATAACTTTTGGAAAGGCCTTCAGAATTCTTTGGGTACTGAATTAAATTTTAGTACAGCTTTTCATCCTCAATCAGATGGATAGTCAGAACGAACAATTCAGACTTTGGAGGATATGCTACGTGCTTGTTCGATGGATTATCAGGGAAGTTGGGACCAACATCTTTCTTTGGTTGAGTTTTCTTATAATAACAGTTTTCATTCCAGTATACAGATGGCACCATTTGAGGCGTTATATGGGAAGCGGTGTCGAAATCCAGCTTTCTGGGATGAAGTGGGTGAAAGGAAGCTGATAGGACCAGAATTGGTAGAAGAGATGGTAGAAAAATTTCAGCTGATACAAAAACACATGAGAACAGCTCAGAGCAGGCAGAAGAGTTATGCGGACAATAGGAGGAAGGATCTCTCTTTTGAGGTAGGTGATCATGTTTTTCTCAAAGTATCACCATGGAAAAGTGTGATGTGATTTGGTAAGAAAGGAAAGCTGAGTCCAAGGTTCATTGGACCATATGAAATTCTGGAGAGTTGAATCAGTTTCATACCAAGTGGATTTACCTCCGAGTTTATCTCAGGTACACAATGTTTTTCATGTTTCGATGCTGAGAAAGTACATGCCAGATCCATCTCATGTTTTGAGTCCAGAGGTAGTTCAGCTGGAAGAGAACCTATCTTATGAGGAACAACCGGTCCAGATTCTTGACCACAGGGAGCAAGTGTTACGGAATAAGGTGATTCATCAGGTAAAGGTTTTGTGGAAAACCCACATGATTGAAGAGGCAACATGGGAATCTGAAAATGCAATGAGGGATAAATACCTCCACTTATTCGATAAGTAAATAAATTGCGGGGACGCAATTTTCTAAAGGGGGGAAGGATGTAACATCCCAAGTAAGTAATGAATAATAGATATTTTTATCTATGTCTATTAATGAATTAGATAGTGTTTTAGAGGCTTAAAATAAAAATAAATCCAATCTTAAGCATGGAATACACTAATATTTTTAAAAGATGTTTTTACTGCCTTTTAATGGAAAACCATTTTTAAATCTATTTTTGACAATTTTATAAGCTATGTTTTTCAAAATAAACTTATTCTTTATTATTGGGACATCAAAATTTATTTTGTGTGAATTTTTGGTATTTTTTGGATAAAGTTCATTTTTTAATGAATAGTGAAAAATGTTGTATTTTAATTCAAAACCTATTTTTAATCTAATTTATTTATATGATTATATTATATTTTGAATTAGTTTTAAAGTAAAATTAGAATATATTTTTACCATTTAATCCAATGGTGGTCATTGGAATCAATTTCACTTTGAAATTAGACTTAAACTAATGTCAATCTTTTGATACTTATTATTTCATAAAAACACGCTATTTGTCATGACAGCGGGAATTAATTATCAAATTAATTAATTTAACTTATATGATTTGAATTTTTTAAAATAGAAGTAATTTTTTAATTCATAATATTAAATATATATTAGGGTGAAGTTTTGGTATTTTTCTGAAAAACTTCAATTTTTGATGAATAGTGAAACCACTAAGTGGTAGTTAAAGAAACTGATTTTTTGTTTAAATGAAACTTTGTCACTTCTGTGATTTTATTTTCAAAAATCCTACATACATGGTTGTCATTAATAATTAAAATGTGGTTCAATGAGATTAAAATAATTTTTTGGTGAATAGTAACTTTTATTTTTTTAATCACGATTAGAGGTAATTAGTGTAGTTTAAGGTAAAAATAATGTTTTAATAATATGAGATAAGTATGAAACATGTCCTACCCTTATTGGATGTGTCATGGCTTACCAATACAATCCATGGGTAAACTTGGGGACCCCATGGAGCCACTTTGGAAGGAAAATGACATTAATATCTTTTAATTTAATGTTAAAGTAAAAATGACACAAACATGAGTTATTTTACTAAAACAATTTTTACATGGGGTTATACAAGTCATATTTTTTACTATAAATAGTAATTGGAAAGCTAAAAATATTTCCTACATAATAGTATTTTTTTATAATTTTTATACATTAAATAAATTAAATTATTTATGACATCATGATGATGCATCGATTACCTCATTATTTAACGATTTAAATAAAATGAAAAGATAATATAAAATATAAGACCTAAACCTGTCAAAAACCTATTGGTTGGGTATATTTAGAACCCTTATCACCTTATCCTAAAATTATATCAATGTAGGGCCTTTTAAATTGGAAATTCATTTTAAAATAAAGTAACATTTCTTTACTTTCCAAGAGTGCCCCTCCTCTCCTCTTATAAAAGGCCCCCACCTCTACCTCCTTACCCACACGTCCAAAGCCTTTGACTCGGCCAAACCCTGACCATTTTGTCTCTTCACATCCCTCTATAACTCTTAGAAGCCTCACTTTGGGCAGAAGTCTTCCCAAGTAATCCTTTGAGCTCAAACCAAAGGGAGTTACCCGATTTTAAGGTAATGTCTTCACTTGAGTCCTTTTGTTTTATTTTGCTTATCCAACCCCCTAAACTCTTTTTATTAATTTCTTTTGTAACAAATCCAGTATATTCAATATACTATGATGTTTTTATAAGAAATATTCGAGCTACACTTACATTCACCTACATCTAATGGCTAAAGAATATATTGTTTCCGTGGATGGCGAATTTCTGCCTCACGAAACGATGATTGTTCAACACTCATATAACACCTTCAAAGGTGGCCATTAAGATGTCACTATATTTATATATGATATATAATATGTTTATGTTTTACTTAAGCTTCTTTATTTTTCATTTATGGCATACCTTTATGGTTTCCATTATGGGTAAACGTGATATCTTCATTTTAGGAAGTGCGAACTACCGCCCCCTCAAAGTGATTTGATTCGTTAATGCCATATGTGGGACGTATAAAGGATGTAATTAATGATTTTATATATTATATTATACTGGAATTATAATATACCATTATATCATTATGATTCCATTTCATAAAATACGAAATAGAAATGAAAGTAGCGTTCATGCATACGTACGGCTTACCGTCTCCATGAACGGTGCATTTCATTTCTTACCTCTAAACGTTATGTAATATTATAAATGCATGTATATACTAGATATATATTATATATATGATATCTACATCATGATTATAACTCTGGATATAATGGATACATGAACAACTTGTAATTATAAAGAGTTTATTTTTGACTCAAGTACCAATGATCGTTAAAACGACCATTAATAACTTAAATAATTACATAGTGTTAATGACATGGTAATAAGTGATATAAAAGGAATAATGAACTTAAAAAAGGTTCTTAAGCAATTAGAAATTAACTCAAGTTTATTATTCAGGAGATTAAAGAATGATCGAGTCAAGTCGGACCCGAGGTAAGGGACTTCGTCTCAATCTCCATTCATTGGGGAATATTTTATTTTATACACAACCTTCTTTTATACGGTGTATAAACCCCTTTGACTTTTACGTTTATCCAAAAGGAATCTTTTTTATATGAAGCGTTTTACTAAACGACAAAAGGTAATGTTTTTTTCATACTTATGCGGCGACAATGACTTCTCTGCTACCGTGACCATTATTTGAGTTTCGACTTCCTCTAAAAGTCATACCATTTTTTTAAAAGAAAAATAAATACCATGTTTTACTTTTATTTTATTTTGGTATTGAAAATGATTTTCATAATGTTTTTATATCAATGTGTTATATTGATATCTTGTGATTGAAAGGTGGAAATGTTATGTTTCCTTTATTCATGTTTTATGTGATACTATTATGTTGTGGTTCTTGGGCATTATTATGAAGACAGGTGGTTCCGTGATAAACTAAGGGCGGGTGAGCCCGATATAGATCTCCAATGCATTGGGTAACGCGAAGGGGTTAAACATTGAGGTTTCTCTGAAGAGATTTAGGGAATATACTGTGATGGATATTCCAAACGTAACCAAGAGGGTTACTCCCTACGTAAGAATGTTATGAATGCCTCAAGTTACCTTTATATCTTGCGATTTTTATTTTTTATTCATGATTTGATGAGGTATGTTAAAGTGATTATGTTTTATGGGTAAAGTATGATTTCATTCTTATGTATATATGTACTCATGTTTCCTTTCCATATTTTTATATCCCTTACTAAGCTTTTTATGCTCATCCCAAGTTTTTGAAATGTTTTTCACAGGTCAAGGGAAAGGTACATGATATGATAATAGTGTCAAGGAAGTGTCAAGAAAGAATCCATGTTTTATTTTAAATATGTTTCCATTGATGGGAAAAAATAATACTATCTTTTATGTAATCACTTTGTTTAAATGTGGAATGTAATTCATGTTTTATGATCTAATTCTCTAAAACTCTAAACCTGAAATGATCCTCAAGGTGAAATCTTGTAATAACTCAAGATTAAGTAATTTTTAAGGATGGGGCCTTATAGAACCCACTTTCCATAGCAATAATGGAGTTAATTCAAGACTTGGGTGAGACTTTAAGGAAGCACCCTCATTCTAGAGATGACTATCCCGATAGTGGGACTCATTATTTTGAGTAAATCAACCCTCCAACACAATAAATGGATAATGCCTCTATCTAGAGGAGGGTATATGATCCCTCTACTTTTGTTTCCTTGTAGCTCATTCAGCTCTCCATCCTTTTGGAATGCCCATCCCATTAGTCATAGAGGCCCAAACATGGTGCAGGATGATTTGGCAGCAAATTCATGCCTTGATTATTGTTTCCCCTTTGGAAACATGTCATGACCAAGGGGAACACGTTCATTAATTGTTTAATGACTTATAGGTAAATGGTTTTGATCACCAGACACTTTATAAAATCATTAATCATATTGTCCGGACTCAGTAATATTTGGCCATCAATGATAGGGGATTTCACAACTTCACAAATGAGACTCCCCTTGCTAAGCTGATGAAGGAGGTGTTGGAAGCACTGGAGCAGGGTTTCCAATTGATATCTAAATTAGAAGCCGAGATGGATGCCTAGACTGTGAAAATATAGAGATGTAAGGGAATCATAGCTCTCATAAGGTCTGACCTTTCAATATAATAATCCTTTTTGGAGGATTCTTGAAAGAGAGTTAAAAATATGACTTGTTTAGTCAAGAATCTTTATCTTGGTGTGGAAGTAAGAGAGGCAGGGTGAATGAAACTTTAGGATTCAACTGACGCCTCTCGCAAAACTATTGTCAACCTGGACGTCTCAACCGGTCAAATTTTTCTATAGTTTTATCATTGATATTCACCCTATTTTTTATGAGATCCTTGGAGAGACTCCAAAATTTGGAGATTCCTCCTTTTTAATTCTATTAATGAATCAATTTTCTAAAGTTATATGTTTTTTTCATTTTCTTTCATTCGCGATTTTCATGACTCATCGTTGATCTGATATTATATGAATCACCAATGATACCCTTCCTTTTCATAATATTAAGTAAACCTAAATTCCTGGATCTAAATGTTTAAATAATAACAGATTCTTTTTTGAGAAGTTATCATAAATACCTAACAACATAAGATTCTTTACTGATATATCTGCTCCAGCTATCATGAGATTATTTGTTTCACAAAAGGAAAATCAAGTAGAATAAATTTCTCATAGGGGGAGTGGTTTTTATTTTTCCAAATATAATAGTCTTGGTGAGAGAAGATTTATGTATTTCAAGGACAAATTGTGGTCCTAGAAATCATTTCCATTCTTTCATACAAAATTTATATTGTGTTGTAGTTTAGATCATTTTAGCTCAGACCTTCTATTGTAGTAGTTTAGGGTATTTTGTCTTGAACCTTATATTTATTTAGTTTAGGTTATTTTATCTCAGACCTTCTATCACTATAGTTTAGGGTATTTTTTCTCATACCTTCTATCGTTGTAGTTTAGGGTCTTTTAACTTAGACCTTCTATTGATTTAGTTTAGAGTCTTTTAGCTCGGACCTCCTATCGTTGTAGTTTAGGGTCTTTTAGATCAGACCCTCTATCTCCATATTTTAGAGTCTTTTAGTTCAGACCATATATGGATTTAGTTTATGATATTTTATCTTGGAACTTATATTTCTTTAGTTTAGGGTCTTTTAGCTTGGACCTTCTATCATTGTAGTTTAGGGTCTTTTATCTTGGACCTTCTATCATTGTAGTTTAGGGTATTTTAGTTCAGACCTTATATGGATTTAGTTTAGGGTCTTTTATCTCAGACCTTCTATCACTTTAGTTTGAGGTATTTTAGCATATATGTGATTGATGATCATGGAATATGGTGCAGACATGATATAAATGACCCAAAACACTATGGGGTGTTGGGTTCTATCATGGTATTCCTTAGGATTGTGAGGATCATAGCTCCATTCTTGCAAGGAGGATATTCATTTGGTTGGTTGGTCAAATCCATTCTTACAAGTAGGATATGCCTCTGGTTGGCTTCTATCGTGGTGTTCTTGAGGATCGTGAGGATCGTAGCTTCTTTCCTACAAGGAGGATATTCCTCTGTTCAGTAGCATTTCCATACAAAGGGGTATCCACTATTTTCCAATGTTCATGGAAGGTTTATGGGGGTAATATCGGTTGATGGAGAAATACTAGGGATTCTAGTTCCACCTAGATATTTGTAATATGGGTGATATAAATAATAACCCAAAAGTTTGAGTTTTTGAAAATGAGATGGGGCAAACATGTTGGGGATGAACCATAACACCCTGAGGTGCCAGGTTCCACCATGGTGTTTCTAGAGCTCACAAGGATTTAATCTCCTTTCTTGAAAGGAATAGATGCCTTTAGTTGGTATTTCAAGGCCCTTATGCATCGATAGAATGCTCAAGAAAAGATGATATCCACTCTTTTCTGAGGGACATGAAATATTTTTGGAGACTCAAATGTCCAAATGATAAGGTTGGGTATGGGAGGAAATATATCTAGGAAGGGTTCTGAGGGTAGTTCAACTCTTAATTTTGAATCTTGATTCCTATTCCCTGTGGTTTCTAATCATGTGGTGTGGGCCATAAAAGGTTTGAGAATGGATTGTTTCATTCCTGCTTTGTGAAAGGGTGAAAAACATGGTAATGTAACATCAAGGATTTCTAATCTGCTTGGATATTTTACTATAAGGATTGTAATTCATGGTCCAAAGTGCTCGGGTCAGGAGGATGATATGGGATAATCATACTGGGAATAACCCAAAACACACTGAGGTGTTGGGTTATGCCATAGTGATGTCAAGGATCACAAGTATCAGAAAGCCCTTTTTTCAAAGTGACACATTTGGTTAATGATCATAGTCACATACACAAGTTCCATAGACATACATGCATAGTCAATCAAAGGTTCTCTTGAATTCGGGTATCCTTTCCAAGGTCCATGGAAGATTGTGGTGATCCAAGTCACTCAAATAATTAAGTTTGATTTGTGTTAATTGTAATATCCAAGAAGGGTTTAAGCACCCTAAAATTTGTGTCACTGCCTAGCCAATATATTCTCATGGCGAGGAGATGTGACAAATTATTACTCTAACATTTTCTTGGACTATAGGGTCCCAAGAGTATAACTTTTCTTTTACTAGGGATATAGAGTGGGCCCTATGATATTTATGCATTATTTATTTTCACCCTAATTTTTTCCTAAACTCTAGAGATGAAGATTTTATCAATAAAAGACTTGAATTTTACTCAGGACTCCCTTTATGGGTTTTCAACCTAACAAGTTTTGTGTCTCTTTCACTAGTAGTTTAAGGTATTACAATTTGTACAATTATATGCTAGATTTTAAGGACATACAGCTTTTTCGAGAGGGAAATAATTTTAAGGTCATGATACAGATAGACCTAAAATGGAGAATGATACATAATATCCCAATTAGGATACCCAGGGTCAAGGGTACTCCATCATTCTTCTAAGTGGGAGATGAAAATATTGTAAATCATGGATTGAGGTTTTAAATGTTGTGATAATGATATGAGATGATCATATTTGGAGTAGGTTAGATCACACTGAGGTGTTGAGTTCTTCCACAATGATGTCAGGACTCAAAAGGATCAGAAATCCCTTTTTGCAGAATGATTCATTTTTTTAAAAATCATAGGTGCATATGTAGGATCCATAGGCATACATGCATATTCAAACAAAGGGTCCCTTGAAGCTGGGTATCTTTTCCAAGGGCCATAGAAGTTTTTTGGTAACTTGAGTCACTTGAGACATTAAGTATTATTTATGTATTGAGGTGCTTTAAAATATGATGGAAGTGCCCCATATTCTAGCTAGATAGGGTAAGGCTCTTGTGGTCCTTTGATAGGAGATGAAAAATTGGTGATGGTCTGCCTAATTTATCATCATGTAGTGGGGAAATATTTGTCTCTGTGTAGTTTAATGTCATGCGGTAAGGAAATTTTCTGTGTAGTTTATCATCATGTGGTAAGGATATTCTTGTTAAGCAGTTTTAATGTCATTCAACCAGGATGTTTTCCTTGCATTTTAACATCATGCGATAAGGATGTGGGAACCAATATGGAAAAAAAATTCACGATATATTGCATACATGAGAAAGACGTATGTATATATGGATCATACGTAGGAAAAATGAGTTTGTATGACTTGGACCCTGTGTAGTTTAGGTGCTATTTTTTCGGTTGTTGTAGATGGAACCAGGATTAGAGATTCGAGCATCACTACATATCTTGTGATGGAAATAATCAAGACACACTTAGTTCTTGAGGGACCATGTAGTTTAATGTCAGGTGGTGAGGATGTGTGCTCCCTGATGTAAAATGGTAATATTATGGCTGGGACCATGAATGGAA
The DNA here is from genome assembly GCA_963277665.1 of Viscum album. Lineage (NCBI taxonomy): Eukaryota > Viridiplantae > Streptophyta > Magnoliopsida > Santalales > Viscaceae > Viscum > Viscum album. The sequence continues at coordinate 1,051,709,778 of OY728131.1, read as the reverse complement.
TTATGGGTGTCAATATGTATCCCATGGTGATAAGAATCAAGCCGCATGTAGTTATTAAGAAATATTTCTACACAAGACTGACTCGTACATAGAGAGGGGGGATTTTTATACTTTTTTGTTGTGACTGGGCCCAGAGTTAGAGATTCAAACATCACTGCATATCCTAAGAAGACAATAATCAATTAATACATAGTTATTGAATGGGAAACACTCTATGTGGGTCTAAACCATATGCATAGGTGGGAATTGTTTCCATTTATTATTATAGTTGGGCCCAAGATTGGAGATCTAGGATTCACTGCATATCCTTTGATGATAGGAATCAATCCACACATAGTTATTGAGAAACTATATATTTTTATGTCATGAGGAAAATGCATAGTCTTCCCAAAATGAAAATGGGAATTTTGGATAGACCCAAATATGGAAATTTGAGTGTCACAACATATCCTATGGTAATAGGAATCAATATATACATAGTTCTTGAGAAGGAACTTCCTGCGCAGATCTAGAATATACACAGAGAGAGGGAATTTTCATATTTGTTGTGACTAGACCCAGGATTGAAGATATAGGTGTTGCTACATATCCTATGATGTCAGGAATCAATTCCATGTAGTTCTTTAATGGAGGTGTGGTAGGAGACTAGCACCAACAATGGTGGTCCTCTAGTGCGAGGTCCACAGGGATGTATAGTTTTATGCCATATTAGGGATATCAACTATGAAGTTTAACATCATGTGTCAAGGACTCATGGTGTTCCTTTTATGTTCTTGAATTTAGGAACATGATGAACCTATCATGAGAAATTATTCCTTGTTTTTAGGGGGGGGCTTATTAAAATTCCTAAGTTTACATGAGCTATGCTCAGTGTGAGAAACAAGGAGTGTAAAGGGTTCCTCTCACCATACAGAGGAAGTTAAGGATGGGACAAGGAAATTTTTTATCATATGGTGGATTGACCAAGATATATGATTTAGGTATCCCTACGTATCTCATTGAAAATGAGAATCAATCTGTATGTAGTTCTAAAAGACTTGTATAGCTTAATATCATTCAAAAAGTACATTAGTTGTGTAGTTTAATGTCTTAGGGTAAGGATGTCGATCACTCAATGTGTGTAAAGATGAATGATTGGGGGATTTGTTCAGTTTAACATCATGTCGTGAGGACATCCTCCATGTGGTTTAACATCATGCAGTAAGGATGAGAATCACCCAACATGAAAAAAAAATATCACAGATGGAACCAAGACTAGATTTTTGGGCATCACTATGTACCCTATGAAGGAAGGAATCAAGCTACACATAGTTCTTGAGAATAAGAGATTCCTTATGTGGAGGTGAATCTCACATGGGAATGGGGGAATTTTATAAGGCCCCAACCTTAAACATTGCATAATCTTGAGTTAAGTCAAAAATTCGCATTGAGGATCGTTTCAGGTTTAGCGTTTTAGAGAATTAGGAGATAAATAATATATAATAACTCAAATTTATACAAAGTGGATACCACTATAGTAGTATCCATTTCTTCCACAATATAAAACATTTAAAATTAAACATGATTTTTTTTCTTGATAAAAATATTCTTGACTTATTACTTTCTCTTACCCATCCTTTTACCCTGTGAAAACATTTTAAAAACTTGGGATGAGTACAAAAAGCTCAGTAAGGGATATAAAATAAGAAAAGAAAACATTATTCCATGAAATCATAAATAATCCTGAAAAACTTCATATAAATCATAAATCATAAAGGAAACTTGTGGCATCCATATCATACTTACATTATAGCTTTCACAGTTACATAGGGAGTAACCTTCATGGTTATGTTTGGAATACCCATCATAGCATATTCCTTAAATATCTTAGGAGAAACCTTATTGTTTAAACCTATCTCATTAACTAATACATTGGAGAGCTATCAAGGACTCACCCACCCTCAGTTTATCACAGAACCACCCATATACAAAATCAATGCTTAAGAACCATAACATAGTCATAACACATTAACAAGAATAGAGGAAAAATAACATTTCCAAATTGAAATCATAAGATATCATTCTAAGATGTTGATATAATCAATCTATTCTCAAAAACATTCTCAATAAAAAAATACATAAAAAATAATATGGTATTTACTTTTATTTTAAAAACATTACAACTTGTAGAGGAAGACAAATATCAAATAATGGTTACGGCAGCGGAAAGGTCATTGTCGCCGCTTACATTAAAAAAATTCCTTTTTTTGTTTAGTAAAATGATTCATAAAAAAGATTCCTTTTAAAAATTGTTGAATTAAATTAAAATTAAAAAAGTTTTAATTATACACCATATAAAATAAGGTGGTATATAACATCAAATTATGCATCAATGAAAGGAGATTGAGACAAAGTCCCTTACCTTTAGTCTGACTCGTCACATGCAATTATTATATTCCTGAATAATAAACTTAGGTTAATTTATACTTTCTTGAAAACTTTTTTCAAGTTTATTATTCCTTTTATACCACTTATTATCATATCATAAAAATTACATAATTATTTAAGTTCATATTGGACGTTTTGTCAATATTCAGTACTTAAGTCGAAAATGAACATGGTTTTGATGTCACTAGTCAATGTGGTCATAAGTACATCATATCCAGAATAGTATTAATGAAATAATCATCAATTTTATAAATTAATAATACTTTTTAAATCAAACCATTAATTGTGGTTATGAAAAATGAACAATGTTATAATCATAGAGATGGTAGGTCGTATGTACGCATGAGTAACATTTTCATTTTTTATTGATCATTATGAAAATAAGGTAATTAATATTTTATCTTTAAAAAATAATCATAATATTATTAAGACCACAATAATTATTTAAATATAATTATATATATCATACAAGTGATGTGGTGAATAAAAACAATTCACATCGCTTCGAGGAGGTGATAGTTCGTACGTACGCATGAATGACGTTACTGTTTTTATGTGCATGGAAGGTAAGTAACTAATTAAAATATTATTATTTTAAAATGATAAATATGTCATTAATATCACATATTAATATTAATTCCATCATTATAACCAATATTGATAAATATTAATGGAAAACAAACTAAATTGATTCGTGGAGGTGATAATTCACACGTACGCACGAATGATTAATTACTTTCCTATTTGATGAAAGTAGAGATGGATTTAGGGGATGATATTAACATAATAAAACATAAGTATATTTATTATACTATATTTATTATTTCATATTAGAATAATAAGATTTAAAGGAAGTGGAAGAGTAAATAAAATAGAAACTCTTAAAGAAAATGATACCTCTTCTTCAGTTGATCACCTTTGAAGAAACCTTAACACCTATAAGAAGGGTGTTATTTCTAAACTAAGGCCTCAATAATGTAAAGATGGATTATAAGAAGATATTTGGGTAGATATTAGTTGAAAAAAAGGCTTTGTAAGTGTGATTATTAGAGAAGAGAAGGAACCTTTTTATAGGAGAGGGGAGGGGCACCCTTGAAATCTCTTAAATTATTAAATTAATATAAATTAATTTTTTAATTAAACTGGATCCAAATTGAGATATGTAAAAGATAATATGATGATAGTTCTAAATCCTCTCATCAAATAATTTTTATACAAGTATTGATTTTATTTTAAACCTTATCTTTTCGTTTTACCCTAAATTATTCTCTTTTAATTTTAAAAGTTCTAACATTTTAACTATAAGAGGATATTAATTTTACATATATGAGATAAATTTCCAATAATTGGACACATAATGAACTTATAAAACTTATAATAGTTAGTTTTTTATTTTAAAATATTTTTAGGATTTTTAAATAATTTAATCAATTATCATTTTTATAAAATATCCATTATGTCAATTTTTACACTATTCACTTTATTGAATTTCAATAAAATATAAACAAATAGATAAATTCTAAAAAACCATTTAAAATTATTATAACATATCATATTCACCTATAAAAATCGTGAATGACATAAATTATATCAAATACATTTATTTAAATACTTATAATATCATTTATTTGATTCCTTCATTAATAAATAATTCACTACATCATCATTGTGTCATAATTAAATTTAATTGCTTAATGTATAAAAATTATAAATAAAATACCATGATGTAGTAAATATTTTTAGATTTATAATTACTATTTATAGTTGAATATATCACTTATATAAAACCATATTAAAATTGTTTTAGTAAAAAGATATATGTTTATAATATATTTTCCTTTACTTTAAATTAAAAAATTTAAGTGTCATAATCACTCCAAAGTGGCTTCCAAAGGAAAAATTTTCATCCCAAGGGTTTTCTTGGTCATTCATATCTCATCCAATAGTATTTGGAAAAATTTTAGGGTAGTTTTATAGTATTATAATATTATTTTTACCCTTATTTACCTGATTTACCCTTTAACCGTGGTAAATAAAAATAATTATTAAAGTTACTATTCATTAAGTCAAAAAATAAAAGGGAAATATTTACAAAATTTGGATCTTATGATTAAAAATATGCAATATATTTTTCCAAATTCAAAACATAGAATTTTCAGTAATTAATTTAAAATTAATCCCCATTGTCAAAACAAGAAAACGGGTTTTTAAAACAGTAAAAACCATCAAAAGATTGATGTGCATTTATATATAATTTCAATGTGAAATTACTTATACTGACCAAAATTGGATTAAATTATAAAAAATTAATCTAATTATAATTTAAAACCAATTAAAAAGATAACCTAACTATATAAATAAATAATATGAAAAGACGGTTTTGAATTAAAATGTAGTATTTTTCATTATTCATTAAAAATGAATTTTATCATAAAAATACCAAAATTAAACCAAAGTAAATTTTGATGTCCCTCTTTTAAAGAAGAATTTTATTTTGACCAATAGAACATATAAAAGTAATAAAAACTATATTTAAAAAGGGTTCTCCATTAAAAGGCGGTAAAACTGCCTTTTAAAAATATTAGAGTACGTTATGCTTAAAACTAGATTTATTCTCATTTTAAGCCTTTAAAATTTATTAGATGGAGGTAAAAACATTTAATAAACATGTGAAAAGATAATATAGTTAGTTTTGTTCATTCCTTCCAATACAATAGCTAGGTGATAACTACCATTTAAAATAATAATACTAATAATGTATTATTTTTCAGTATAGCTCAGCCTTGTGTGCAACATAAGATTTAAGATAACCCCATTGTAGAATTTAGAGTACACTATTGTACATAGTGTCCCTTTTTAAGTAATCATAATATCTAATTCCTAAATATTAATAGATATGAAAATGTCTTATTTTATAATTATATTGGATGTTACATCCTTCCCCCCTTTTAGAAATTACGTCCTCGCAATTTTATTCACTTATCAAATAAGTGGGGGTATTTATCCCTTATAGAATTTTCAGATTCTCATGTTTCCTCTTCAACCATATGGTTTTTCCACAAAACCTTAACCTGATAAATCACCTTATTCCGCAACACCTACTCTCTGCGGTCAAGAATTTGGAATATTTGTGCCTCATAATAAAGATTCTCTTCTAACTGAACTACTTCTGGACTCAAAACATGAGATGGATCCGAAAAATATTTTCTCAACATTGAAACATGAAAAACATTGTGTACCTTGGATAAAATCAAAGGTAAATCCACTCTTTAATCAACTGATCCAACATTCACTAGGATTTCATAGGGTTTAATGAACCACGGACTCAGCTTTCCCTTCTTACCAAAATAAATCACACTTTTCCATGGTGAAACTTTGAGAAAGACATGATCACCTACCTCAAAAGAAATAATCTTCCCCCAGTTATCTACATAACTTTTCTACCTACTCTGAGCTATCATTGTGTGTTTCCGAATCAACTGAACTTTTTTTTCCATCTATTCTACCAATTATGGTCCCATCAACTTTCTTTCACTTACTTTATCCCAAAAAGCTGGAGTTCAACATTGATTTCCATATAATGCCTCATATGGTGACATCTATATACTAGAATGAGACCTATTATTACAATAAAACTCAACCAAAGAAGAATGTTGATCCCAACTTCCCTATTAATCCATTGAACAAGCTCCTAGCATATCCTCAAAGGTATGAATTGTTCATTATGACTTCCCATCTGATTGAGGATAAAAAGTTATACTAAATTTTCATTTAGTTCCCAATGACTTCTAAAGGCCTTTCCAAAAGTTAGAAGTGAACCTGGGATCATGATTAGATACAATGGAGATAGGGACTCCATGTAACCTGACTATCTCCTTAATATACAACCAAGAAAGTTTATCTAGAGACTGTTTATCTCAAATAGGAATAAAATGAGTGTATTTAGTAAATATATCAATAATAACCCAAGTTGTATTGTTACCTCGAGAAGTATTTGGTAATACTAATACATAAACCATGGATATGTTTTCCTATTTCTACTCTGGTACTAGCAAAGGTCAAAGCATCCCTTTTGGAAACTGTCATTCTACTTTCACCTGCTAAAAAGTCAAAAACTTCATAGTAAAGTCAGAAATATATATTTTCATTCCATCCCACCAGTAATAATCTCGAAGGTCTCTGTGCATCTTAATACTACTAGGATGAACTAAAAATAGAGAACTATGAGCTTCACATAACAAATCTTTCTTCAATTGTGAATCACAAGGCACGCATAACCTCTTCCCAAATCTCAAAACACAATTTTTATCAATGTTAAATTTAGGAAACTTACCCTTCTAAACTAATTCTACCTTTTTTGTAACTCATTTTCTTCCTTCTACACTTTCTTAATTCTGTTTGATATAGATGATTTCAGTGCCACTTGAAACAAAATAGAGGAATTTCCTAGACCAAAAACTTCTAAGCCAAAATTTATCAAATCATTAAACAAAGGATCACATTCCAAATGTAGCATGGTTAATGTTGCATTACTTTTTTGACTCAAATCATTAGCCACTTTGTTTTCTTTTCCAGGATGGTAATGAATTGTTCAATCATAATCCTTGATTAGCTCTAACCATCTTATCTTCCTCATGTTCAATTATTTCTAAGTGAATATATACTTAAAACTTTTGTAATAATTATCTATTTTACGTTTTACTCTATACAAATTATTCCTCCAAATTTTTAAAGAAAAAACAAAAACAACTAATTCCAAATCATGTGTAGGGTAATTTAACTCATGAGTTTTCAAATGACGTGAAGCATAAGCAATTACCTGATCATTATACTTTAGGACACAACCAAGTCCATTAAATGAAGCGTCATTGTAGATAAAAAATTCACCATTATTATAAGATAATTCAAAAACTAGATCATTCACCAATCTTCTTTTCAATTCCTAAAAAAAATCATCACATTATTTTGTCTAGATGAACTTAACACCTTTTCAGGTTAACTTAGTTAGTGGGCTAGATAACCCTAAAAATTTCAAAAAACCTCTGGTAATATCCTACTAAAAAATGAAAACTATTAATCTCAGTTATATTTGTGGGCCTTGGACATTCTACAATAACTTTTGTTTTATCATGATCAATAGTTATACCATCTTTAGAAACAATGTGACCAAGGAATGAAATTTTTTATATCCAAAACTCACACTTTTTGAATTTTCCATATAGTTTCTTTTCTTTTAATGTTTTCAAGACAACTATTAAACGACTTTCATGATCATATTTACTTTTAGAATATAAAAAAATTATCAATAAACAAAACCACAAACTTATCCAAGAACTCATGGAAAATTCTATCCATAATATCCATGAATGCATCAGGTGAATTAGTTAACCCAAACGGCATAACTAAAAATTCATAATGGTCATATCTAGTATGAAATGTGGTCTTTAGAATTTCTTCTTCCTTTACTTTCAACTGATGGTACCTCAACCTCAAGTCAACCTTCGAAAAACACTGATCTCCCTGGATATGATCAAATAAATCATCGATATGAGGAAAGGATACTTGTTCTTAATAGTGATGTTATTCAAGGCTCTATAATCAATGCAAAGTCTCATTTAACTATCTTTATTTTTATCAAATAAGACTGGAGCACCCCATGGTGATATTCTAGGTCAAATGAAACCTTTATCTAATAACTCCTAAAAATTGGTTCTTTAACTCTAAAATTTCAATTTAAGTCATTCAATAAGGGGGTTTTGAAATTGGATTAGCATTAGGAACTAAGTAAATAGTAAAATAAACTTCCTGGTCAGGTATAATAACAGGCAACTCATCAGGAAAAATATAAAGATACTCATTTATCACTAAAACATCATTAATTTAAACAATTATTTTTTTCCATAATATATACAAGGTAGCATTCATTCTATCTTTTAGTAGTTTCTCAGCTTCCTGATATTTTATCAAAGTTAAGGATTAATTATTGTACACAAAATTAAACTCTTTATGAAAACAAACTTCTTTATCTCTATAGTAAATCTTAGAATGGTTAACAAAAATCCAATCCATACCTATAATAAAATCAAAATATACTAGAGGAAAAACAACAAGGTTTTCAGGTAAATTCTTTCCACAGATAATGATAGTAAGGTTCTTATAATTTCTTTTTTCCTCCACATTTCTCCGATGTGTTTTTATCATAAGTTCTAGATTCATTTCGTGAGGTAGAATTTCCAATTTACCAAAAAAATTCTCAGAAATGAAATAATATGTAGATCTGGAATCAAACAACACATTGGAATAATATGAATAAACAAAAAATGTATTTGATACCACTTTATTTAATGGACAAACTTCTACTGAAGTAGTTGCAAATTATTTCACCACACCTTAGTCTGACTGCTTCCCTTTATTCAAGTTATTCATCGGACACTCATTTTCATAATGACCCATCTCATTGCACTTAAAACATTTTACTAACTATAAATCAGATTTTATCTTACCGCTATAATTATATTTTTCAATGAAATTATGAGCCTTATGTCCCATATTACTACATTATAATCACCTAACAAAATTAAAAATACATTCTCTAGTATGCTTTTTACTACAATTTTCAAAAACTATAAACTTAATTTTCTTACCATAAGACTTTTTCAAAGAATTCTTCCCTTTCTCCTAACACCTATATATCTTATTCTAATATTTTTCAAAGAAAACATGATCATTAGTAAACTCCATTTCCACCTTCTATGCATATCAAAAAATCTTTTCATAACTTTTGAACTCATGATAATCTAATTAACTTTGATACTTTGGATTTAATCCTAAGTAAAAATGATTTATTTTACTATCAAGATCTCAGATGAATTTGGAGCATACCTTGCTAGTCGAGTGTATTTTGATTCATAAGCATCCACTAATTCATCCTCCTACCTCAACTACAAGAATTTTTTTCCATCCTAATTCAAAATGCCTTAGGAATATATTTCTCAAGAAACATGCCTTTGAATTCATCCCAATCAAGATCATCAATCTCCTCATTGTCCCTGATATTCTTAACCATATACCACCACTAATCAGCTTCACCTTCAAAATGATAAATATAAAGACTAAACTTTTGATTGTATGAACACCCCATAACATCAAAAATCTTTTCTAGTGCTTTAATCCACCCTTAAACTAGAACAGGGTCAGATAATCCTCTGAATGATAGAGGATGTTGCCTCATGAAATGATACACTACTAACATATTCCTCTATGGTTGATATGACTAATCTCGTGCATGGATACCACTACTATTTATATCCTAATTCAATTGTTCCATCACTGTAACAAATTGTTCAGTTTCGATTATAACCATCTCAGGTTGTTGATTTGGAAGGTTTTCTCCTTCTTGATATCGTTCCAACATAGCTACAATGTTTCCTCTATAGAAAACCATTCTGAACAAACGTATCTTAGATGAAGAAACATGGTATTCTTCAAATGGTATATCATTTCAATTTGACCATAAAGTAAAAATATTTTATGGATATTCTATTAACAATATACTAACACCTAAAGTTTTCTAAACCGGCCTCTAATACCAACTATAATGCACCGATATTAAAAATTTCATAATCTTGAGTTAAGTTAAGAATTTACATTGAGGATATTTTCTGGTTTAGAGTTTTAGATAATTAGTACATAACTAATACATAATAACTCAAATTTATAAAAAGTGGATTACACTACAACAGTATCCATTTCTTAAAAAATATAAAATATTTAAAAGTAAACATGATTTATTTTTCTTGATAAAAATCTTCTTAACTTCTTCCTTTCTCTTGCCCACCCTTATACCCTGTGAAACATTTTAAAAACTTGGGATGAGCAAAAAAATCTTAGTAAGGGATATAAAATTAGGAAAGAAAACATTAGTCCGTGAATATTTATAAACCCATGAAATCATAAGAATCAAGAGAAACTTCATAGGAATCATAAATTATAAAGGTAACTTATGGCATTCATATCATACTTGCATTATAACTTTCATAACTACATAGGGAGTAACCTTCATGATTATGTTTGGAATACCTATCATAGTATATTCCATAAATCTATTAGGATAAACCTTATTTTTTAACATTTTCTCATTACCCAATGAATTTGAGAGCTATCACGGTCTCACCTACCATCATTTTATGGAACCACCCATATTCATAAGCAATTCCCAAGATCTATAATATAATCATAACACATTAACAAGAATAAAGTAAAAATAACATTTCCATATTGAAAGTATAAGATATAATTCCAATATATTGATATAATCAATCCATTATCAAAACCATTCTCAATACCAAGATACTTAAAAAGAGAATATGGTATTTATTTTTCTTTTAAAAACATTATGGCTTGTAGAGGAATCCAAATACCAAATAATGTTCATGGCGGTGGAAAGGTCGTTGGCGCCACATATGTTTAAAAACATTACTTTTTTTTGTTTAGTAAAACAATTCATAGAAAAATATTCCTTTTGAAAACTTTTTAATTAAATTAAAATTAAAATGGGTTAATTATACATCGTATAAAAGAAGGTGTTATATAACATCAAATTATGCCTCAATGAAAGTATATTGAGACAAAGTCTCTTACCTTGAGTCTCACTTGTCACGTACAATTGTTATATTCCTAAATAATAAACCTAGGTTAATTTATACTTTCTTGAGAACCATTTTTAAGTTTATTATTACTTTTATATCATTTATTACCACGTTATAAAAATTCAATAATTATTTATGTTCATATCAGATGTTTTGTTGATATTTGGTACTTAAGTCGAAAATGAACATCGTTTTGATGTCACTAGTCCATGTGGTCATAATTACATCAAATCCAAAATAGTATTCATGACATAATCATTTTTTTTATACATTAATCATAATTTTTAAATCAAACCATTAATTATGGTTATGAAAAATGAACAATGTTATATTCATAGAGATGGTAGGTCGTACATATTAATGAGTAACGTTTTCATTTTTCATTGATCATTATGGAAAAAGCTAATTATTATTTTATATTTCCAGAATTATAATAATATTATTAACATTATAATAATTATTTAAATATACTTAAATATAAAATACAAGTGATGTGGTGAATAAAAATGTTTCACATCACTTCGTGGAGGTGATAGTCTACATGTACGCATAGACGACATTATTGTTTTTATATGAATGGAAGGTAAGTACATGATTGAAATATTATTATTTTAAAATGATTAATATTTCATGAATATCACATATGAATATTAATTCCATCATTATAACCATTATTTATAGACAGTAATGGAAACTAAACTAAATTGGTTTGTGGAGGTGATAATTCACACGTATGCATGAAGGATTAATTCATTTCCCATTTGATGGAAGTAGAGGTGGATTTATGGGATGATATTAACAAAATAAAATCTCAGTGTATTTAGGATACTTTATTTATTATTTAATCTTATAATAAGAATATTTAAATGAAGTGGAAGAATAAATAAAATAGAAACTCTTAAAAAATGATACCTCTTCTTCAGTTGATCGCCTTTGAAGAACACCTTAACACCTCTAAGAAGGGTGTTATGCCTAAAATAAGGACTCAAGAATGTGAGGAGTGATTATGGGAAGGGTTTTGGATAGATCTTGGTTGAACCAAAATTTTTTGGAAGTGTGAGTATTAGAGAAGAGAGGGTACCTTTTTATAGGAGAGGGGAGGGGCCTCATTGGAAACTCTTAAATTATTAAATTAATATAAATTAATTTTTTAATTCAAATGGATCCAACTTGAGATATGTGAAATATAAGATGAGGAAAGTGTGAAATAATATCATCCAATAATTTTTAGACATGTATTGATTTTATTTTACACCTTATATTTTTGGTTTACCCTTAATTATTCTCTTTTAATTTTAAAAGTGGTAACAACATTTTAATTATTAAGAGGCTATTAATTTTACTTATATGAGATCAATTTCCCATAATTGGATTAATAATTAACTTCTAGACCTTATAGTAGTCACTTTGTGATTTTAAATTATTTTTATGATTTTTAAATAATTTAATCAATTATCATTTTTATAAAATATCCATTATGTCAATTTTTACACTATTCACTTTATTGAATTTCAATAAAATATAAACAGAGAGATAACTTCGAAAAAAACCATTTAATAGTCTTATAAAATGTTATATTAAACTATAAAAATCATGTATGATATAAATTATGTCAAATATATTTATTTTAATATTTATAATATCATTTATTTGATTCCGTTGTTAATAAAGAAATCACTACATCATCATTGTGTCGTAATTAAATTTAATTATTTAATGTATAAAAATTATAAATAAAATACCATGATGTAGGAAATATTTTTATATTTATAATTAATATTTATATTTTAATATATAACTTATATACACCCATTATAATTGTTTTAGTAAAAATATATATGTTTATAACATATTTTCCTTTACTTTAAATTAAAAGTTATAAGTGTCATAATCACACCCAAGTGGCTTCCAAACAAAAAATTTCATCACAAGGGTTTTATTAGTCATAAATATCTCATACAATATGATTATGACAAGTGTTAGGGTAGTTTTATATTATTATAATATTATTTTTACCTTTATTTACCTGATTTACCCTTTAATCGTGGTAAATAAAAATAATTACTAAAGTTTTTATTCATAAAGTCAAAAAAAGGAATCTATTTACATAAATTGGACCTTCTGATTCCATATATGGAATCTATTTTTCTAAATTCAAAACACAGAATTTGTAGTAATTAATTTAAAATTAACCCCCTTGTCAAAACAAGAAAATGGGTTTTTAGAAAAGTAAAAAACCATCAAAAGATTGGTGTGCGTTTATAACTAATTTCAATGTGAAATTACTTCCAATGACCAAAATTATATTAAATTATAAAAAATTAATCTAATTATACTTTAAAACAAATTAAAAGTGTAACCTAACTATATAAATAAATTAGATGAAAATGTAGTTTTGAATTAAAATGCAGTATTTTTCACTATTCATTAAAAATAAATTTTATCATTAAAATACCAAAATTCAACCAAAGTAAATTTTTATGTACCAATTATAGAAAATAAGTTTATTTTGATAAATATAACATATAAAAGTGACAAAAACTAGATTTAAAAAGGGTTTTCCGTCAAAAGGTAGTAAAACTGCCTTTTAAAAATATTAGAGTACTTTATGCTTAAAACTGGATTTATTCTCATTTTAATCCTATAAATTTTATTAGATGGAAGTAAAAACATTTAATAAACATGTGTAAACATAATATAGTTAGTTTTTTTCATTTCCACAAATAAAAATGTTAGGCGATATCTACCATTTAAAATAATAATACTAATAATGTATTATTTTTCAATATAGCTTAGTCTTGTGTGCAACATAAGATTTCGGAGAAACATTTTATTTTGTGTTGAGTATTCTATCGTACATAGAATCCCCTTTTAATTAAAATTAATATATAATTAATAAATATTAATAGATATAAAAATTTATTATTTTATAATTACTTGGGATGTTACAAATTTCATCCTTCCATCACACAGATCTATCTCATGTGTGGTGAGTCGTTAGTGAGATGGTGCTTCCCATGTAGTTTAATGCCATGTGGTTAGGAAATTCTATATATATTTTAACATCATATGGTTAGGAATTTCTCTGTATAGTTTAATTTTATGTGGTTAATATGTGGGATATCGTGCAGTTTAAAGTCTGGTTGTTAGGTGTTTCTCGTAAAGTTTAACATCATGTAACCAGGATGAGAGATGTTGTGTGGTTTAAATTCTTACTACCATGATTTACATTTTATGAAAACTATGAAAATTATTTATTGATAAATCTCTCATTTTTTGGAGGTGTGACATGCTCCCCATCCATTTTTTCTAATGATTAGGCTCCATTATGATTGACCTTATGTATTATGTAATCTCCTTCCCATTTGGGATATAGATTTGGAGGCTTCTTCCCTAGTTTCATTAGAGTTCTGAGAACCAATACCAGTTATCCTTAGATGAATGAATAAATTTTAACCTTTTTATTAAAGGATTTTGTGAATTGATTCTGATGGACTGTAAGGTTTTTTTATGTATGCAACCTGTTCTCATCAAGCCACGCTAATTCATCCAGCCTCTTTTGCGATTTCTCATCATCTAAGAGCTATCTTAAAATTGATATTCAGAGTGAAGGTAGCTAGACTTATATGGGTAACACTACCTCAGTCTTGTACACCAATAAGTATAGTGTTTCTTGTGTATCAGTACACATGGTGGTATAGTAGGCCCATAAAGCATAGAGGAGTTTTTCTAACTAGGAATTTATATCCTTGTTCACCATCTTCTAGAGTATTTTTGATAGGGTCTTATTGAAGACCTATATCTATACATTTACTACTGTATGATAGCGAGATAAGTGATTGGACTTGATATTGTACTCTTGGTAAAACTTCTGCAATTCTGTAGAACAAAATTTGGTGATGTTTTCCATCAATATTGTGTGAGGGAACCCAAACTTGGTGATGATATGGGACTTTATAAAGTTGCTGATATTTTTCATCCTAACTTCCTTAATGAGTATTGCCTCAGCCCATTTGGAAAAGAAGTTGGTGGTAGTAATTATTTACTTGAAATTCTTAACTTTGGCTATGGGATATGTCCCCATGACATCCATTCCCCAAATAACAAATGTATAATAATATTTAGCTATATGTAGAAATTTTAGGGGTTGATGGATGAATTTTTCATGGGTCTGACAGGAATGAAATTTCTTGGTGAATTCCATACAGCATTGTATCATGGTTTTCTAGTAATAACCCAAACTCTTGATTTGGTGAGAGAGCCTGGTTCCAGATTGATGTGCGGCATAGGATCATGCATGGACTTCTTCCATGATAGCAGTAATATATCATTCTACTATAAATTGGAGGAGGATTCTATCAAAGCCTCTCTTGTAGAGGGGTTTTTGTTCATTTAGACCATCTTGCAAGGTAAAATTTGTCGCACAGTGCTGAATTTGTTCCCTCCCAGCTCAGTATTTTGGGAGGGATCCTTTTTGGAGATATCCAATTATGGGCACCATCCATCCAGGGGTGGATATTAATTCATCATGCTCTGGGGTGGTGTTGACCTGGTGGATTTCTTCCATATTGTAGGTGATGATTAGTGAGACCATTATTTGATGCATGATACAGAATATTGTTTCCTCCTAATCAGGTTCATCCAGGACAGTGGCTACATTAGCCAACATGTCGGCATAAGCATTCTATGATCAGGGAACATGATGAAATGTGGGATCAAAAGGGAACTCTTCCATTAGTCCCTTGAAATAGCTAGTGATAGGGGAAGATCTTCCTTTTTGATGAAATATTCTCCACTGATTTGTTTTATCACTAGTTATGAATCCCCTAGGCTATATGTAGCTATAGGGATAGTTACAATTCAATGATGATGGCTTGGTATTCAGCCTTATTATTTGTGCATCCCTCAAATAGTGATAAAGAGTAGGTAAAAACTGTTTTTTCTAGAGAGAGAAATACAATCCCTAGGCCAACCCGATTGAGATTTGGGTTTTCCATCCTTTTTCAATAGTAATTCAAGAGGCCCCATCAAAATACATCTCCCATGTATGGGGAGTGTTATGTGAATAGAAGACCTCCACATCTGGAAGCTTGGTGTCCACCGGTGTATTCTTCGGGGTAGGATTTTCTGAGATTAAATCAATTAGGTATTTTCATTTCACTGATTTCTATTATACAAAATGAATTTCATATTTCTAGAGAATGAACTCCCACCAGGCCAAATGCCTGGTTAGCATAGGGCATCCAAGGATGTACATGAGAAAATAAATATGAGAGACCAAATGGACTTTGTGGTGTTTTAAGTAATGCCTTTGATTTTGAACCATGAAGATGAGTGCAAGGAAATTCTACTTGACATCAAAGTACTAGTTCTTGGTACCTAGCATAGTTCGGCTGAGGTAGTGGAGACTGTTATTTCTCCTTGAATCCTTTTCCTATGTGAGGAGGAAACCTAGTGATCATTCTATGGTGGCCACATAAAAGATGAGTGCCCCCCTTTACACTGAAGTCATCAAAACTGGTTGGTACAGTAGATAATGCTTGATAATTTGGAAGGATTATTGGCCGCCATCATCCTATTGATAGGTTATTCCATTCTTCATTATCCTGGTGAAGGGGACAGATTTTTTGTCCAGTTTGGCTATGAATAACTAAATATAGGTGAGGTTCCCTTAGAGTCCTCACATTTCTTTGAGATTTATGGGGGTGACATTGCTAAAATAGCACTAGTCTTCTCTGGGTTGACCTCGATATCATGGTGGCATACCATAAAGCCAAATAACTTCCCTGATGTTACACCAAAGGCACATTTCCTAATAATAGATTAAATATATGATTCATGGAGCTTTGATAAGTGGTTTCAACATTCTTTAAGCCAAATGTAATAACTTGATAACAAAATATTCCTTACAGTGATATGAAGGTAGTTTATTCTTCATCTTTAGGGGCCATGTTTATTTGATTGTACCCTGAATACCCATCCATGAATAAAAGATCTTAGAATACATTTGTTGCATTGATCAAGAGTTCTGTGATTGGAAATGGTAAATCATCCTTTGGGAAATTTCAATTAAGGTGTCTAAAATCGATGCAAACCCTAATCTTCCCATTCTTTTTCTTGACAGGGGAGATATTGGAAATCCATCTTGGGTATTTCACTTCTTATAAAAAGTTTTATTTGATAAATTTGTCCACTTACACCTCTACATTGGTGTCATGAGAGGGGTGTATCCTCTTGGATTTCTTATTAAAGACTTGATGCTCATCAGATAAACTGAGATGGTATGTAGCCACATTTATATTCAATCTAGGAATTTCTATATAGTTCCAAGAAAACACATATTGATGTTTATTTAGATATGAGATGTACATATCTTACTCTTTGAGGGGAATAGAAGCACTGATTAGTGTAGGTTGTGGGTCTTCTTTTGTTCCCAAATTTATCGATCTGAGATCATCAATGGTGGGGGATACACCTTCCTTGAATGTGGGAGGGGAATTCCTAAGGTTATCTTCATTTTCTTCCACTTTTGAGTTTGTGGAGACACTTTCATATGAATTTGGAAATCTGGGGGCCTCTCTGTCACTATTGAGGTGAGAGAGACCACGAAAATAGACATTATCATCCCTTATTTCTTGAGACGTTATAGAGATATGTCAGAACATATTTTCTTTCACACTTTCACTGGGTATATAAGGGGCTTGGACCTCTATGGATAGGTCTATTACCTTAACTAGATTTATGGGGGGCACATAGTCGCCATTGAGAAAACTCCATGGATTCGCAGGGGTGGTCCCCAAGCCGTTGGAGACTTCCACCTGTATATCATCATCAACCATTGGTCACTTGCCTCTTTTTTTGTAGAAATATTCTTCGGTATATGTGGCTCTTCAAGTCTCAAAGGGGGCACTATCACTACATAGTATTTCGACCTTTCTATTAATAGGGTATTTCAAACACTAATAGAATTTTAAAGGTATCGGCAAGTGGATATAGAGCCAGGGACTTCCAAGAAATACATTGTATGTGGTGTCTTATTAGATAACCATAAACTCAGTTTTATATGTGAGATCCCTAAACTAATATTTGATCTTGATCTTCTCAAGAGGTCTTTTATCACACTTATCATTCCCTTGAATGTTCAGCTTTGTGGGAGACAAATACCCTTCATTATATCCCAAATGTTTTAGGGTTTGAATTGGGATGAGGTTGACCCCATAAAAATTATCAATCATATCCCTTTGGACATCAACATTATTGTGTATTACCGAGACATAAAGGGGACTTATGTGACCTTAGATGAAATCATCCTAATCTTAGTCAGTGGATGAGATGGAGACATGGAATTCTACTGACATGGTCTCCACATGATATACCTAGGCTACAGTGACTTATGTATTAAATTACTATGGGTTATAAAGGGATTTAACGAGTGACTATATAAGTTATTTTGAAATATGGAGTGCATCAAGGATTGATAAATTGGCTGGGATAATCACCAGCTATTTCAAAAAGTCATACTTCTGTACCAGAGGTCGGTGCCTCCTGATGTGGGGTTTCTCCTGGACATGCAGCTCAGGAGCCAAGTCATTTGAATTGGATGGGTATGGTGCTTGTGTAGAGGTAATGGGAGCATATTCTTCCAATGGTGTGGGTTGTATTGACCTTCCCTGTTTCCTAGGATGGTCAGATAATCAAACCCCCACTAGACGATCATGCAAGACAACTGGGTGTGGACTGTCGTTGGAGGGTTCCAGGACACCTCCATTCCTATTTTGGGCATTATGGAGCACTTTCCAATGAGTTTTATCTGTATATATTTCCTTTTTGGGTACGTGAATGAATTATTGAGTCCTACCACACCCATATTATCCCCTATATCCTCAGTTCCTATGCATGTGGCCTCCTGTTCCCTGGTTATGTGTGGGAAACTCATAATATAAGGAATATTCATCATCGGAGAAGGGTTATGCCAAGTGTATCATATTAACATAAAAAAATATGATCTCTTCATCTAATTAGTATTCTATTTGGTGGGGCGGTGCCCATGCTTTGGATGCTTCACAAAAGAAATTTTCAAGAGTCAGTGCTTGCCTTGGAGCAGAATATGACTCCTCCACTTTGGTCTCTTCCTACTTTCAGTGATCACGCCCACCTTTGGGAGACATGTATAATGTTACCTCCCTAGGTGGTGAAGCTATTGCAGTTCTGTGCATTTGTTTCTATAGGGTGGAATGAGATCAGTCAACTATTTTCTAAGTCATCCAGTTATTGAAATTCTACTCATTCCTAGATGGAAATTTTTTCCAACCACCATCTTCTTCTAACTAGGAAACAGTTATATAGGCCACCTAATCTAAGGAGTATCTAATGCCACCTATCTAGAATCAACCATACCTTGAAGGAAGTATTTTAAGATAAAACATTCCTAGATATTACAAACCAGACTTCTATGGAAAGGTTAGTAGTTGGGATAGTTTGTAAGGTTGACCTCATCAGGATTCCTGGGCTGCGGTAGTGTAAGAAGGTTATTGTTCATGGATGATGAGAAATAAGTAGGTACTTGTTCATTTTGTAAAGATTATTCTTTATTCATTTGTTCCTCAAATCCCAAGTAACCCTCATTTCTCTATGCTTCTGGATGAGGGAGCTTTTATGGTTGATGTTGCTCGGAAGGAGGTGCATGGTGGTTCAGAACCTGCCTAAGTGCTTGGATGGGCACTTCTGCTGGATTGGGAGTGATAGATACAATATCTTATTTTCTAGACTTTTTCCCTATGATAAGGGCATAAGTCGAGACTTGGATCATATTTTCTAAATGGAATCTTCCAAACATTTTTTCAGTTCTGAAAACTCGTGGAATCCACCTGGATACTTTATTGGGATCAGAGGTGTCTAAAACTCATCCCATATATTTTCATCAAAGTGTTTCATTAGTTTCTCCTATGAGAGATGGATACTAATTGAATAGGTTAAAACCTTCCATCTATCTATGAAGTCAGACACCCTCTCATTTTCACATTGATTGCAATTAGTTAGCTTAATAATTTTAATTTTCCTTATCATGGAACTAAATTGATAATGGAATTTATGGTGAAGGTCTTCCCATCCTAAAATAGATCCTACTGGTAGACTACTGTACTAAACAAATATTTTCCCCATCAGAGTGTACAAAACACATCAGCTTTGTCACCTCTAGTTGATCTCAAGGGCCCATCATTGGCCTACATCAGGATACAAAGTGTGTGAGATGTTGGTCAGGGTCTCCTACACCATAAAAGGTAGAGAAGGTAGGATTTCATAAACTGTGTTGAGGAAAAGTGTCATCCACCCATTCGGGATATGGATTCCCCTTAGGCAACACATGTTCATGTCGTCCTTCCTTGGATTCCATTCAAGTAGACCAGGACTCAGTGACATTAAGAAGCTCTGAGGGCACTACTATTTGAGCCATCTCTCATACACAGGGAGCGAATGGGGGTCAATGAAGTGGCCTTGTATTCATCTCCCACTAACCCTCAATTAACCCTAATATTAAATGATTTCTCTAGAGAGGGAGAGGTTTTTTCCGCAATAGAGGGAATTCATGATCATTTTCGACTTACTCATTAATGTGGATAGGCTTTTTAGATCAGGATCTAGTCTGAAGCTTATATGTTTCTATTTCTAGAGGATTGTCTATGGGAGTGATAATATTAATCTCTTCTTGAAGATGATACCCAGTGGGAATATTTCCCTCGAGTAGCTCCCCGTTGAATTGTCTGAGAGTTTTTATATCTCTCTCATATTGTGAAAACTATTCCTCCATGAAAGAAACCTAAAATTTTCTAGCTTGTGATTTGGATTTATCCATACCTTTCACTTTTTATTTATCATTAATTCATCAGATATGTGGCTACTCGATATTCGTAGGTGCTAAATTTTGGATCCTTCTTTGGTTTCGGGTGTGTGCATCCCTATTTGGTGCATCCAAATCACCCTCCTATCAGGGTAAATTTTCCGTGTTGCATCCCTATATATTTTCATCTTGAACCAAAATATCTTTTTTTTTACAGTGATGACATTCATAGAGTCATATTGGGAAATGGTGGTTGTACCATTACTTTTGACGCAATAGGATAATTCTGCACTACCATCATCAGGGTCATTATTTGAACCCTTGTCCATATTGGGTCTTTTGTCTTGAAACCCCAGTGGTGTTTGATCAAATTTGACATACACTCCTTCCATCTTGGTCTATGAATAATGAATTTGAGTGATTTTTTAGTCATTGTTGCTGAACGAGCCTCGAATAGAAGAGGTTTGTCTTGCGGTGGGAGGAACAGATGGGATGCCAACTATCAATTTTTACCTCCCAATTTGGAGAATACTAATTTTATCTATGGTGATGACGACGATGATGATAATTACTTAATCCCTATAGACTGGGGGTTATTTAGGGCCTCAATTAGAATTTATTGATCCTGTTTTTGAGGATCCAATGATTCCATTCGGGGATTTGATGACTCCCGAGATGGACATTAAGATATAAATTACCCCAACCCAGTGGGATGAGGTTGATCTGAAATCACCATTAATTTCTATAGGACCCTCTTAGGGGATGATAAACCTGGTGATGGTGATTGAGATATAAATTCCCATAGCCTAGTGGGATGGGGTTTGTTTGCAGCTGTTGAGGATATGTCCTGAATCTTCTTGGGAATTGTTAGTCTGAGGGGTGGAAGTAGTGGTAGATATTCCCCTAACCTGGTGAGCTAGGTCCACTATGGGATAGATATTGTGGTAGATTCTAATGCATTATGTTTGATGTGTTGCAGTTGTGCTCACATAGGATTTGGGTGTGATGGAAACCCATGATGGGAATCATTCTTTATGGGAAGTTTTCCAGTTGATCACAAATTTGGATTCCATATCTTAAATGCATTACTATTTATTTGAGGATCCCAGTTCAAAGATATTTTGTTCATCATCTTACTTTATTTGTGATTTCTAGGCATCATTAAAGTGGGTTTATTCAATTGTAGTGACCAACTAGTCTAAGCGTTACCCAGTCCCCTAATTTCATTAGAGGCTATGACATTACAGAATACCATATCTAAAGGTTTATGTTGTTCCAGGGGTGCAGTTAATTGTAACACTCCACACTTTCTCCATACTCTTATATGGATACATGATGTGGCTTCAAATATTAGTTTCTGAAGAGTTGTGATGTAATTGAGTAAAGCGTGTTGCATGTTTTCACTATGATTTTTTGATTTTGGATCCCGATCCATGGAGATAATAGCCAGTTCTAGATGAAAACAGACTATCTTGATGTTCTAAAGATGACCCTCATATACTGGATAAGTGAGGTGTCTAGTCTTTAGTTTTTGATGATTTTTACACATATTTTAGCATATATAATCCATGCACTCCTTTTCTAGCTCATCTAGGACCACGTAGTCAGAAGTGGAGAGTGTTTAGAACATGATGGGGAGGTTTTTTCGGATAATTCTCTCCATATGTCAATTTTGGCATCCTATTCATTAGACTTACACGCCTCTATCTAGTCATACCATAGAAGATGATTCTAAGGGTATCCTTATAATTGGAGTGGAGTTCTACTAGAAGTTTATGGGGAACTATATTTAGTTGACCCTGATGTTTTGAGCACTTCTCTATACGAAGGAATTAGAGTTTTTAACAACTCTCTATAGGAAGGTGTCTAGGAAAGGGGAGTATTTCCTTATCCATGAGATATATCACCATGGAGAGGTTAGTCATGTTGGATATTAGGAGTAAAGTTCATGAGATCCATATCCACACTACCATGAGGTGGAATATCATGATAATTATCATATTATGCTTCGGTTGAAGAGTTGAAAGGCCCTTATGGTGTTGAGAATGTGTCTCAAATGACCTCAAGGACACTAGAATTGAGCAGATTAGAAATATGGGTATCACTCTGCACTGTGTCCAAAATATGATGACCTTTCTTTAGGAATTGTGCAAGGATATGATCCTATTGTACAATGGTTTCCATAACTTGTTTATAATCATCTAGTGTTGTGGGAATATTATCCCACTACTAAGAATATTCTAGAATATGCCAATGATTTGTCTCATTATTAATAGGAATATGATCTTGTCTCGAGGAATGTTTCATTCTCACTTGGTGAGGCTAAGATAGGATAAGAATATGATCCTGGTTCTAAGACTTTGGAATATATCTCTATTATTTCTTGGAAGGAGTATGAGTCTTCCCTGAGGAATGTGCCGTTCTCACCCGGTGATCCCTGATTGGAACAATAATATGACCTCTATATATTCATTCCATATATGAATATGTCAATGGACCTTTGGAATGAGAGAAGGGATACGAGTCTCGTCTTGTAATGCCTCGGAATGATGTTGGTGCATTCATTCATTGGCGGTAGTAGGAATATTCACCTGGCTTCTGTGACCTACTGAAATATGTTAGGAAAATTCACTAATAGAAATATGAGCTTATCCCGAGGCATGTTCCATTCTCACTTGGTTATCCCCATCTAGAATAGATAAAAAATCCCAATCCTGGGCCTTTGGAGTATGCTCCTAGTCTTCTTCAATAATAATATGAGCCTGTCTTAAGGCATGTTCCCCACTCACTTGGTAATCCCTTGCCATAATGGGGATATGATCCCGAACCTAAGACTTTTGGAATATCCTACCAGAATTTTTTGATAGGCATGTGCCCCTTTCCTAAGGCATGTGTCACTCTCACCTAGTGAGCCTTGATTGGAATGGGAATATGAGTCTGGTCTGTTGTCTCATCCTTTACTATAATATACTGATAATCCTCTTAGATAGGAAAAAGAATGTGTACTTTCTCTAGAGAAACCACTTGTTCATAATGATCAGATTGTTGATATACCCTATCTATAAGGATAAGAATATAAATCTATCCCTTCATCTATACCAGTGTTGGAATATGCCGGCAGAGTTCTTCAGCTATTTCTAATATGTATTTACATTTTAAAAAAATTGTATATAGGGATATAATCCTTCAAATTTTCCATCTCCACTATATACTGCCAGATATCTTCAATTGAAGTGAAGATATGATCCCACTTAAGTCCTCCTTGTGCTTTGGAATATGACTATGGGATTCATGCATGGGGGTAGGGATATGTGCCTCCCCCATTCCTATTTTGGGAATATACCCACAGACTTGTTCCAAGTGAGTGGGGATATGAGCCTTCTCACTGTTTACTACCATAATATGCTAGAAAACTTCATTAGTAGGAGTGGAGATATGATCCCACCCAAATTAATACAAATCCTTCCTCACCCGATGTGTCTTTCTTGTCTCTCATCCATGGGTATCATAGGAAGCAGTGTGTCAGATGGTACCCTCAAGAGGTGACTAATGGGTACTAATGGAATGGTGTTGGTGATGACAGTTGACAGGAGACCTCCTCAGCATCCCCTGAACTATAAGGGAACCATATTTTATTCCCCGGTCCACCTTCATCAGATACTGAAGGTGGTGGTTTTCACACTCTGATAATAAACTCTCAGAGCAGTTGGTTGTGGCAATAAGGACCACTAGCTTAGCTACACCTTTCCCTGGATAATGCGGACTCATTGGTTTCCATACTTGGATACCCTCATGGGAAGATTCAAGGGTCAGTATCATACCATGTCAGTGGTATTCCCATACCATTTTTTCCACCTGGCATTGAATCCATCAGGAAGGTGAGATAATTTTTCAACCCATAGGGGTTTCAGCTGTAGGTGATTTACCAAAACAGTTGCTGGATGAAGACATTATCTCAGATTATGATTATATTGATGAGATTAGTATCTATAGTCATGAAGAAAATAAGGAAAAAGGTTACCAATTAGTTCAATATCATAGGCATGATGCATGCTCAATCAGATATGTATGGTTAACACAATTTTCCTTTTATTCCCAATCCATCCATTCTACTCATGTGGACTTTTCAAAGTAAGGATGGACTTATTTTATGGGAACTTGGGTCACATAGGATTAAATGTAATATTTATTTTAGGATTATTATATTTTTTTGATATTCCAAAAAAGTTTCATGACTCATGGTAAACCAACCATCCTGGTATTTGAGGATTTTACATTGGTATCATCACTTACATAGAGTATGCAAAGAAAAAAATGGCCTAAGGCATGATTAACAGATCATTATTCTATTTGAGAGATTCATGTTAGGTTCACCATTTTTTTCATCATGAAATGTTGTGGATGGAATTCTCTATATGGTTTGATTGTGGGGGGGTTAGTGCCTTTCTTTTCACTCACATCAGGTTTACCATTTTTTAGCCTTCCCTAAAAACTCTCAATGGTTCCCTCATCCATAACTGGGTATAGGAATACTTTCTGAAGGCATATTATTAGTTGGGGTTTCAGATCCAATGATTCATAGAGAATCACATTAGTCAAGAGGATGGTAGGTCGGTATCATCGTACACTTTTTAGTAGAATTATTTACTACTATAGGACTCTCTTATTAATTTAAGATATGTTTGTGAACCTCTTCCTAATCCTGATACAGGACCAGTTACCCTAATAGAACGATCATGGGTTATTCCCTTTTATAAGAAGAATAAGGGGATCTGATTAGTGAATACGTATGTATAAATATGAGGTTATTCATCCCTTTTCTAGTAATGGGTAGCTACTTATGTATTGAATCCATATAACTAGGTGGTCTGGAATTTTCTTCCATGAAGGGAGTTGGTTAATATTCTGAGGAGGGGATTGAGTCATAATGAGGCATCCTGTGTATCCTAGTTATTTTAGGAATCAAAACCCATGTAGTTCATTAAACCCATGTATTTTAATGTTGTATGGAAAGGACATATATGTGCAGTCAGTCAGGCAATGGATATCCAAGTTTGGGTATCAAGAAGACGTCCTACATATCCTTGTTATAGCAAGAATCAGAATTATTGTAGTTTTATTGGATTCTCAATCCACTGATGGATGAGGTAGAATGATTAGATCATGGTAATGATTAGGTCCTGATGGTTGAAATTTCAGAGATATGAGGGGACTTATATCAAAGTGGATGCATGTTTGAGCTCAAGAATTAAGAAGGCATCTTATGTATCTTGGTTATTATAGGAATTATATTTCTCGTAGTTCCTTCATGCCCTTGGAATTGGCCCTAAGGTAATTCCCTTATATAGATTTAATTATATCATGCCACTCATCGGGGCTTATGCACTGAGGTTTCCGTAGCTGGTGGAGATTCATGATGCAAACGATATGGTCATTACAACTCCCTAAGCTCATGTGAACCATTCTCAGTGTGAGAAACAAGGGATAATAAGTAATTGGTCTCACTGTATATGGATGTGAGACCTATGTGATGGTATATCCCTTGGGATTTTCAATATAGAGATCATTCCTTAAAATGCGTCTTATGTATCCTGGTTATAGAAGGAATCAGAGTCATCTTGGTTTAGTTAAATTCTCAGTCCGTTGAGGGATGAGGTAGAGTGATCAACCCATGGGAATGATTGGGTCCTGATGGTTGAAATGTCAAAGACATGGCAGGACCTACACTAATTTGGATAACCATTTTATTTCAAGCTTGGGACTTATGAATGCATCTTACATATCCTGGTTATGGAAGGAATCAGAGTCCTCATAGTTAATTTGATCGAGGCTTACACATTGATGATTCCCTTATAGTCAGGGCGTACACATTGGGGATTGACAAGGTTATAAAATCTTGGGATGCCCTTTTGAGTTTAGGATCAGGCCTTAGGAATGCATCCTATGTATTATAGTTATGACAGGAATCATATTACTCGTAGTTCATTTGAACAGGGCTTACACACTGATGTTTTCCTTATATTCAGGGCTTACACGCTAAGGATGGACACGATTATAAAAACCTATGATTCCCTTTTTGATTTCAGGCTCAGGACTTAGGAAGGAATCTGATGAATCCCAGTTATAAAAGGAATAAAATTCCTCATAGTTCATTTTATCGAGGATTACACGCTAACGTTTCCCTTGTAGTTGTAGAGGTTTATGGTGAGAATGATATGACCATTGAAACTCTCTATGCCCACATGAACTATGATCAGTGTGAGAAACAAGGGATTGAAAATTATAAATCTCACTACATATGGATGTGGTACTTATGCACTGGGATAGCCCTTAAGAGGTTAATATAGAGCCTCATTCCTTGGAGAGGAATCCTACATATCCTGGTTATGGAATGAATCAGACTCATCATAGATCAGTTGATCGGGGCTTACACACTGATGTTTCCCTTGTGGTCGGGTATTACACATTAAGGATGGATAAGGTTATCAAAAAATGGGATTCCCTATTGAATTTTCCTAATTTCCTTCCTAATATGCATTTATTTTCTTCTTTTCATGCCTTGATTGTCTACTTGACATGTCAAAGAGTGTATACCTGACATGTCCAAAGGAAATTGTATGATCCAATTAACTTTTTTGGGGGGCTTCACATAACCTGGATGGAATGTATAAAGGTTTTCATGTGACCAAGGATGAATTTTCTAGATTATATTGAAATACTTGAGTGGTTAATCCTAGAAGACATTGTGTGATCTCAGCTAACATGCTTAGAGGGAATCACATGATCTGGTTGACATGCCCTGGTTTCATCGTAATAGTTGGATGCCACTCTTGGAGGGTGTCACAAGATTCAATGTGACATGTCTCGTAGGGTGTCGTGTGTCTTGGATGACATGTTTTAAGGACATTTTGAAAGCCAATTGACATGCTTGAGAGATGTAGTAAGAGCCAACTAACATTCCCGGGTGCTATCGTGAGACTCAGCTATCATGAACTGGTACCGCCATATGAGTCAGAAGACACGTCTGAAGGACACCGCGAGGCTTGGATGGTGATCCAAAAGGGTTTTTCAAGACTTGGGTTGAATTCCCAGGGGCACCAAATGACTTGATTTGATATTTCCAGAGGACGTTTCATGATCCAAATAGTATACCAAAGGAGCATCATGAGATCTAGGAAACTTGTCGTGTTATTGTCGCATTTCATGGGTGCTTTATATGAAGTGTATGAGGATTGGGGGATATTTTCTTCACATAATTATCCCATATTTTAGTCTTTTATCTAGTCTTTATATTGTTAATTCCTTATATTTATTCAATATTATCTTGTTTTAAATCTCACGTGATCTAGAAAATGTATGGCATGTTCTTTGCATGACCTTCCAGAAGTTCTTTGCATAATCTATGAGTAATCACATGAAGTGCTTATACATGTTTCATGGTTTCTTTGATTGTTCCCTGGATCATACCTGATGGGAATATTTTCCAATCAATAGATCAGTTGCTTCAAAAAATCTTATTTAGTGCTTGGGTGCGCTAGTGCGTCTAAATGATAAAAGTACAACCTACGTGTGTCCATAGATGCATTTTTCATGTTGGGGTGGGGTATTTATAGGTCTCACTACCCCAGTTGTTTGTCTCCTTGTGTAGTGCATATCAAATGAATCCATGTTGGAATTGTCAGAGTGCCTCGGCATCATATGTCTTCATGAGGTCCTAATGTAGGTTACTCCATGGGAATCACCTGATTTCCAATAACCGCAAGACCATCCCATAAACACCTCATTTATTGGATTATTTCAAATTAATGGAGATTTTTTGAATCATGAAGATGTGACAAGGGACTTACATTTTTTCATATTGACATGTCCAAGGGCCTACATGAGATCAAGGAACCTATTGAAAGGCCTTTATGTGATCTCAAGGAACTTTTCTAGGCCTTTCCATGAGACAAGGATGGCTTAGAAGGGGTCCTTCATGAAATCATCTTGTCTTTGTCAAGGGGTCTCGTGAGACCATGTTGTGGATAGCCTTAATGTTTCACATTGAAGGTACCAAGAGCATATCGAAAGCCTCAAAACTTGGGATTTTAAAAAAAAAATCCACTGATAATCGACATGACTTTGTCATCATCGATGAAATGCTGCCTGGTATTAGCCAAGGATCTCGTATGAAGAGTTTTAAGATCAAAATTAAAACCATAAAATACTTGGTTAGATCTGAAGATGCGCTTGACACCTAATTGTCATTGGTGATTGTTGCTCAAAGAATTTAAAGTCGAATTTCTCTAGATCATCCACATTTTCTTCAAGAAACTATGGTAGAACTGATCATCGAAATTTGGGTTCTAGCACGAAGATCTGATGACACCTTCAACGCTCTGATGATCACCACATCATTGTGCTTACGATGCACAAGAGAGATCTTGATCCAATGACTTGGATCTAGAGATTCTCTCTATAGGATACAGGAGAAAGAAGAAGATATAGAATCTCTCACCTTAGAGAAATTAATAGTAATTGGTGAATGTATCTCCTCCTCTATATATAGTTTGTTAAGGAATTACTCGAAAAGACTCTTCAGTCCCCGAATAATTAACACACTAGATAAATGATATTATGACTATTATACTAAGTTATAAATATCATTTATATTATTATCACATTCTTATAATATAATAAATATATTACATGATAATACTCATTCCATAAACTCAACTCGTCATTCCTACAAATATTAAATGAACCTTGAATATTTTAAACTAATATTCATTCAAATAATATTTTCCATGTATTTACTTTAATACTTGTAAATAAATTTAATCAATAAATTCAATAAAAATTATTATTAACTTGAATAATATGAATTTATTTATTTCTATGGTTATCATATATCCCTGTACAAAACCTAGACCACAGTTATGGGGTCCACCATGTCCTATATACCTATTCAACTGAATAGGGAAGATTCTTGAATATTCTATTATATGTGACCCTCTAGGACCTTATCTCAATAGTAGTGAATAATATTCATAGACCAAGAGCAGGATCTAGAAACCCATCATGGCCCCAAAAGATATAAGTATAATCATAGAAACAACAAACAACCTCCAAACATGCACTGTGTAATATAATCTCTTTATCTTTAATATCTCATAAAGAAGGACACACACTCGTAGCATCGCCCTTTTATTTATTTATTATTTTCTGATCTAACTAGATGGATTTACCCTTGAATACCATGGTCATGGTCTTATGAAGTTACTACCATCCAGATCAACATAGACTGAGATGTATTACTTCCTTAACCTGGAAGCGACAAATCCTTTCTTGACCATTCAACCAATGTCATGCCACCAATGACACACCCAACACAAGCTACCTCACCATGATTTCATTATCATGGTTTTTTCCTTGCATAAAAGTATGTGATCAAATGGAACACATTGATAATGATCTTAAGTTAGGAGACCAATACACATGTTCGTAGATAGGAACATCCAATGTCACCCAAAACATGTGGTGTTCCTATTGGCGGGTTCATCCTCATGATTTCACTACTAAAGATCACCAATTGTAAACTTCATGAGAAGAAGTCTCAATTATTATGATCCCCCAACACCTGATATTAAAACATCTACTATGTACAGTTAGTAATATGTATCTAGACCATAGGACCTATGTTTAAGATTAATGTCATAGTATCTCAAGGTTATCATTATAGCTTGTTATCTGTTATAACCATTTGATAAGATAATTAATCTATGGACATTACCATTAAATGTTGGATGTAGAAATATCTACACTATAATGGTAAGAATACATCATGTATATCTAACTATATACGTGATATGGTAATAAAAATTACTATTCTATTTGGGTCTAGGACACCCACTTTTACAACAATCCCACTTGCACTAGATCCAACTTGCTAACTAACCTTGTTAGCTCTCACATGATTAAAATAATGTTTCTGTTGAGTCGTGTCTTTAGTTGTTGGGTCAACCATGTTTCTTCCATGAGGCTATTCTACTATATGAAACCTCATCTCCTTGAGTAAAACTTCTCAAGAGATGGTATCCCTAAGTATATCTCTATTATCCATTGTCATAACTTAACATATTGTCTATTAAGTATATCATAATTTACATCATGATAATGCTTTACTTACTAGTTTAAATTCCAAGAACTAGAACAAATCGTTCCATATAAATACTTCTTAGTTGTCTCATAAGCTGCAACATACTCAATATTTGTAGGTATGGATACCACTAGCTTATATGAGCTTATCTCGCTCAACACCTTATCCTAAATATGATATTAGATCACATGGATCTAAGGAAGACCATTTTGTGTCCCTTGAAAACTAGTATCCCTTCTTATCTACTTACCAGGTACATATCTTTTGTACTTGTCCAAGTACAATTAGATAGTTCTAATTGATTCACTTGTAGTAATCCTGGATATAACTGATATTTTTCTACTTTAAATTATATCCTGGAAATATTAGTTCTTCTACACATCAAGATATATGTGATTTATCTATCACTAAAGTGTATGGTACTCAAATCATCACTTTAATCTTCTCTTATGTCCTAGACATGTCAACCTGGAGAGATTATGCTATGTGACATTGGTAACAATTCTAACTCTAATCGTTCTAACTTTTATTTTTCAATACCATATCATTATATATACGATTGACTAGGTCCAAGAAACCGTTAGATATACCTCAGTAGATCATGTTCCCTATAACTTAGGTTGATACTTTAATTTAGTCACTAGAGAGTAACTTTCATCCTGGTCTTAACTAAATGTAAGACCAAAATTTGTTTTCCATAAGTTATCAAACTTATTTAACTTGGAAAACAATGGTGCTTCCACTAAACTCTGTTATACACATGGCAAACATTCATTCCAAATGAATTTTCTATGATCATGTTGCTTACTTCGATCCTAAACTGTATTTTAGTAACTTTAAACCTATATTAGCATTATATGACATTACTCTCTTTCTAGTTGCATCATATAGACACATTCCATGATTGTTGGTTATGACATGCAATACTCAATATAAATATTCTTAGAAATTAGCTATGAAAAGTAAAATTCTAATGGATTTAGGCATAATGACTTAGTATAACCAATCGATCCTTATTGGTACTAAGCTTGTAACATCTATGTATAGAATCATTTGAATACCTACCATAGTATTCAATTTAATAATTCCCTTTTCTCTTTGATACATGGAATCCATAATTGAATTTTAATTAGTCTTGTCAGTATTATCTTATTTATATATAATACTTACTTTTAGGAATCATTATTCATAATAAATAACATATCACCAGTTGTGGTGAATAAAAAACCATTACCATGGTGTTATGCCTCATACACATTTTGTGTCTCTAGAATATTCTTGTTCCATATGCACTTGTGGAAACAGTTTCTATTCCAACTATATGTGCATCTCTGGCATTGACTAAACCCAATTCAATTTGTCTCCCACTATATCTAATAGAGATGTGAACCCTTATATAGAAATGTATTCTATCACTCTACTACCACTTTTATATCTTAGGGATTTATGTAATATCCTAAGAAACCATTAGGATAAATACTTAAATGTACAATGTGTTTAGCTATATGCAAGTTTTTTATATCCTAACAAACTATTTTCATCTAAACACATCCTTATGACATAATGGATTTCCATCATAATACAACTGTTATGATATCCCTTAGACATTATAGTTGGAATGTGGTTATGGGATTTTGTTGTTATTTGCTAAGTACATCACGAAATATAATGGAAGTTTATGAAAGTTGCAACATTGATACTCCTTACATCATAAATATTATGTATAAAATGTGCATTTAGGAATTTATCCATGCTATATTTTTTTGATCAACATGTAAGACTTTATCATCGATCTTTCTCATTAACATCAATGTCATGATGTAGATAAGGTAATTTGTGTTTAGGAATTTCTCCATGCTACATTATATTGATCGATGATTGATTGGTCAATATATTCTTCGTCATCTAACCTGAAGCAACTTATATCTTCTAACCATGCATATATATTACTTCACTTTACCATTCCTTAATGAATTAAAGTAATCTAATGAAGTATATCTACCACTATCTTACCCTTGGAATAGTTCACACTCACTTGTTGAACTCATTAAAAAAGCCTTGTGGCTTACCTTTATTTATAAAGGTTTTTTTGTCCAAAACTAAGTATATACATCGATAATACCTAAGGTTTTTAGCTTGACTGGGACTAAATACCATATTGGTTATATAATTTATAATTACTTTTAGTTTTTATTAACAAATATTTATCTTTCCATGGTTGGTTAAAAGTCTTACATTTTATATTCATCATGTATTGCCTATGATTAAAGTATTATTGTACTATTGATTGAGTATTAAATACCAAAAACAACATTCATTTTAGAACCTGGAATAATGTATCCTTATTTACAAAGGTAACATGAGATTAATGTTTTGGTTATACTAAATAATAGTTTTATAAGAATCATTTACTTATCAATATATAAGTCATGTTCTTCTCACTAGTGACTTAGGAATCACCTTTTCTCAGTCGCTTGGAGAATACACCTTACTTCTAGTAATGTTTCTATACTTACTTGGTTACTATATTTAGATACACATATATAAAAATCATATTGTATTGAATACCCAAGAATATTGAAATATTAATTTTATGTGATGAATATACCTGAATAAGAAGTGATAACTTGCTTCTTTAATTCAGTTTAATGCGATTAAACTTCCATAGTTTTATTTCATGATATGCAATAAAGATAACCTTCTATTTATATCCAAACTCATTGAATTTAATGGCATTGTGAATGTTATTTTGAAATGACTTTCCATTATCCTTTTCTCCTTGACTTTTAATTTTTTCTCCATAATAATTAAGATTAAACTATCTTTTATATTCTTATTTACTTAGAGAACTTTACCTAAAGCATTTATTCAATATTGTTCATTTTGTAACCTAACATTAGACTTGAGTAAATGGGTGTAAATGATATGATAAATGGATCTATCTAAATATCGTGATCTATCTTTCAATTTACACATGTCCAGTGTAATCATCATCTTATTCATATCTTACTTCACTTTCTCATTACATACTTCTCAGAGATGAGACTTCATGTTATATCACCCATGTCTTGATGTAGTGACTGCAACCAGCATCATACATTGATGATAGCATTATGACATAACAATCATATTCTTAACACATGAGTCTTATATAATCATATTTCTCACCCTCTCTTCATGAGGTAGCTTAACAGGTATTGGGGACACTAGCACCTTGAATTTTTGGTATTATAGTATTGTGCACAAACACCTGTACTACACTTGGAAACTCATTCTAGTGAGGACATTTACTTTGTCCATTTTTATCATAGTATTTATTATGGTATAAATTTCTATTTTCTACAAAAAATAAAATTATAGGACATTTTTACTTTTTATCTTGATTACCAATTTAGATATTTTGATTAATTAATTAAATGTCTCCCATTATTTTATTGAATTCTAGGAACCCTATGTTCTAGAATCAAAATAATTTATCAATTGATTATTATAGTGGAAAGGATACCTAAACCTACCCTCATATTCTACAAGCTATGGCTATTCCACCACTCAAAGGGTTCAAGGTAGGCATTTGCCTGGATAAATACATTAACTTGCGGTTCCTTGATCTGTTGAGTGAAGTTCCAACTTCTAAAATCATAACTTGATTTAATCAATGATTACCTATAAAATGATATAAATTTAGATATGGTTAATAATTAATAGCAATTTAGTTAAGTTAACCCACCACACTCATAATAACTCCTCAGTAGTAAGAGGCACCCTCAGCTATGGCTGACCGAGCACCCCGAACACCTGATTTTGTCTAGATTCGAATGATAGAAGGCGGTTAGGAATTTATATTTATTTGATGGTTTTTATTATTTTTAAGTGAAGAAATAAATCATTTTCTATATAATAAGCATGTACTATGTGATTTCACTCACAACTGACCATGCAATAGAAAATATTCATCATTCCACATGTTCATTTTATCTTGTATGCTTGTTTATTATTCTATGTGTTCATACGTAAACTACACATACACAAAATAATAAACCATGTAAGAATAAAATGATGACGTGATCATGATATGATATTACTGTTTGATCCATTGAGTTAATAATGGATTAACCTAAACCCTAGGGGTAATACCTTGAGGTGTGTCTCTAGCACCTCGAGTTACAACACCTGCCCATCCAATGCATCAAACTCCTGTCTGGTGTGTTTCCATAACTTGGCATGAAGTGCATCACTATGTGATGTTCTAGACCCAGATTCCACTTAATAGGTGTCTTGATCCCAGTTGGACACATGGTCTTAAGTGAATCTCCCTAAACACCGGAGGTTGTTGACTAGTAGTGAGGGACTAGGGTGTGTCCATGGGGAGATTATGCCCTCATTAGCAAAGTGTATCGTAGCGATTAAATATAAAATAAGGTAAATATAAGAAGAAATATATGTAAAAATAAGGAATAGTGGAAAAAATAGAGATAAAGTAACAATAACTAAAATAACTAGAATAAAATACAATAACTAATGATGATATGTCATGCATCTAGAAAACAAGAAAACATGGATATAGGATTGTAGGCATAACATGTTCCAGAAAAGTATAAAGGAAATCAAAAGACTATCCCAATCATCCCGAGCTCTATCTTGGTCATCTTCTACTAAGCTCCATCCTAAAAAGCAAGCAATCAAGTGTTCAAAGTCATAAACCTCCCTTTATCAACACCTACAACCATTTAATCTACTTCGGGTACCAAACGGCACCTGGAGAGGGTGTGAGATAAACCTCAGTGGGCCACCAACAATAGTGTCTATAACATTAGGATCATGTAATGGAATATAATAGTGTAAAATCATGCATATATATAAAGTAAAATAGTATAATGTAACTAAATACCCAAGTACCTGCTTCAACTCTCAGTTGGTGTCTGAACCTATAACCAAATCATTATTTTATTGTTACCAGTTACTAAATAAATCACATGTTAATAATAGTTAAGGTTCCAAGATGTAACAAGGAAACCTATAATGGTGTTTAATAATGAAGTTACAAGGTAATAACTAAGGAAATGTAGACCTCAAGGGTCACCAACTCAATAATAAATGTATCCTAGCTAAGGGTAAGAGTGTAATCCAAGGAGCATAGTCCAAGGAATTCCATAATGAGATGCCTACTGAGTCTAAGGAGTTAATCCAAGGTAAAATGGGGCTAAGAAATTACTAGGCCTAATGGTCTTTAACCATGGAACCTACTTGTCAATGTTGGATCCTAGGAGTGTATCCAAGGCATCCTGTAATACTATGTGAGGTATCCTATGGTTTCATATTAGGCATCCAAATATATTCAAGGATACTGATTGTTTAGGTTGAGACCCACCTAGATATCAATCCTTGTATATTCTTGGATTCTCGGTATGACATCGTAGGATCCCTCATATAGTATTAAAGGATGCCTTAGATACACTCCTAGGATCCAGCATTGAAAAGTAGGTTCCATGGTTAAATCCCATCAGGCCCAGTCATTGTTTAATCCCATTTTACCTTAGATGAACTACTTAGACTCGGTAGGCATCTCATTGTGGAATTATTTGGACTATGCTTCTTGAATTATGCTCGTACCCTTAGCCAGGATAAAGTTATTACTGAGTTGGTGACCCTTAAGATCTAAATTTCCTTGGTTATTACCTTGGAACTTCATTATTAAACATCATTATAGGTTTCCTTGTTACATATTGAAACCTTCAATATTATTAACATGTGATTTATTTATTAACTAGTAACAATCAAATAATGATTTGGTTATAGGTTCAGACACCAGCCAAGGGTTGAAGCATGTACTTGGGTACTTAGTTACATTGTACTATTTTACTTTATATATATGCATTCTTGCACACTATTATATTCCATTACATGGGCTGGATGTTATAGACACCATTGTTGGTGGCCCAATGATATTTATCTCACACCCTCTCTAGGTGCCATTTGGTACCCAGAGTAGATTACATGGTTTTAGGTGTTGAAAAATGGAAGCGTATGACTTTGAACACTTGATTTATTACTATTTAGGATGGAGCTTGATAGAAGATGATAGAACCAGAGCTCGAGATTCTTGGGATAGTATTTTTTATTTCTTTTATACTTTTTTGGAGCATGTTATTCCTACTGTCATGTATCTATGTTTTCTATTTTTCTAAATACATGACATATCATCATTAGTTATTGTATGTTATTCTAGTTATTTCAGTTATTGTTATTATTATCTCTATTTTTTCTGATGTGCCTTTTGTATAATTATATTACTTCATCTATTTACCTCAGTTTGTATTTAACCATTGCACTGCACTTTTCTAATGAGGGCATAGTCTCCCCATGGATACACCCTATACCCTCGCTGCTAGTTAGAAACCTCTAGCATTTGGAGAGATTCACTTGAGGTCAAGTGGATCACTAAGCTCGGGGAACCTATTAAGTGGCATCCGGTTCCATGACATAGCAAAGTGGTATCAAAGGAGGTTCTTCTCTTACTTTACTATTTAGAGAAAATATATTAGAGATTATAAATGCTTGGGACTTGGTCATAAGTCATTCTTGGGCATCGTGAACCCAGTTTCAGGGTAAAATCCAAGTTACCCAAAATATAATTGTTATTCTGTTTTGCCTATTACAGTTGACATTATTTCACAGTTGGGTGATGCACATGTTGTGTGACGTTGTTGATTATTGTTCTAACTCATATTATATTTCATCCTTGGCCTGATTATATGAGGTAAATGATCATTGTTACATGCATTATATTATACACCTATAATTCAAATGTCATGCATATTGTCAATCCATATAGGTGCATTTCACTGATTTTCATTGCTTGATATGCTTATGGTTATTGAGTGATGATGTGATGGTTAGATTATTCTTGTATTATTCTTGGTTGTGATTTAGTGATTTCCTATCTCAATTCATGAGGTGTATGGGCCCTCATGGGTTGGGATGAGTAATTTACCGAGTCGAGCCATTATGCTATCAATAAATGGGTGTCATTTTCAATGATGAGGTGTATGGGAACAGACTCAATGGGAATGGATATCCATTATAAAGTTAAACATGAATTATAATATGAAATAGTTTCATGTACTTATCCTTCCATTTCATGTTTATGAAAGGTAAAGAAGTGAAACTGGTAATTAAATTTAAAATTAAATGAAACTTATACTTGAGTACTTACTAGTACCTAGCCGTATAAGCGGGTAGTTTGGGTAGTATTCTTTGGGTAGTGAGTTTTATTGTGTCTGTATTCTTCTAGTGATGTTTTCTTTCTACTTAATCTTTTCCTGAGGCGTGTTCTTGGAATTTGTAGATCAATTCCACCATGACGTCCTCGTATTGTATGCTAAGAAGGTGGCAATAACCATGCTCCAGAAATGGTGGTCCTTGAGCCACCAGTCTTACTACTATGAGTTCCACTGGAGGCACTGCCTATTGTACCTAATCTAGGCATTGATTCCCAAGTTTGTGATAGTTTCCTATGTTTGATGCATTCCATTCATGGTGCTCCACATCTTTCACCTATGATGGATTATCTGACTCATGAGTTCCAATAGTATCATCCTCCTACCTTTTCAAGGGATAGCATTCCATAGGCTGTTGAGTCTTGGATAGAGGTTATCCTATCTATCTTTGAGCATTTGGAAAAACCTCCAGAGTGGAGGGTCAAGCTTGCTACATACATGCAGCATTCATCCAATCATTGGTGGGATTTGGTTACCTAGGCTGATCACCATCAAGACATGGTATGAGATGATTTCAAGACTATTTTCTATCATCAATTATGTCCTTAGATTCTAAGATCCGACAGATCTAGAGATTTCATGCATCTTGAGCATGGTTCTATGTTAGTTATGGAGTATTCATCACATTTCATGGAGTTTCAATGTTTTTCATCGATTCTAGTCAGTGATGAGATTTCACATGCTAGACGCTTTGAGTATGGGATTGTGTATGCCATCCGTACATAGGTGAATGTCTTTCACCTCCATACTTTTTCTAAAATAGTCAATCAGGTTATTATCATTAAGTGTAACCTGAGGGAAAACAATAGTATCTGGCATAGAGGACCAATGTCATGATAGGCCAGTAGTTATTCTGGTGGTAGGAATCATTCTCTTAAGGTTTCTTATCAGGGCAGTGACAGTTAGAGTAACCGTTTTGAAAAACTCCACGGTGTGTCATCAGTGCAGACGATGGGGGAATATGAAGCCTCTGTGTGATAGAGACCCACTCGAGTGTCGGGATTGTGGCTGTATGGGTTATCTTCAGAGATTTTGTAAGACCTTTCCACCAGCTTTGAGTGGAAAAGGATTTGTGCCAGCTCCACCTTTCGGAGCGGGTTCTTTTTCACTGCATCAGGTGGGGAGTTGGAATAGAACTAACAGGACTAGATAAGGATGAGTTCATGGTCATAGTATCCAGACCCCTGATCATAAGTAGCACCAGTAGAGCAGTTTTGATCATGGTAGTCTAACTATTTCACAAGGCTATGGATCAGGCCAATTTCATGCACTACAGTTGATACCCGAGGATTAGGCTACGGTACCATCTAAAGTACGAGGTACTATTCTTGCATCATATACTATGGTATTTTCTTTATTTGATATAGGTGCTTAAAACTCTTATATCTATGTATCTATTTTAGAAAGTCTCATACTGGAGATACAGTATTATTGTGGTGTAATGACCCTAGATACGCCATTATGGGTACGAATAGATGGAATATGCCAATGTAGATACTATCCCCTTGAGGTAGAAAGTTACCCCTTATTGTAGAACCTCTTCATTCTTGAGATGATAGGCTTTGTTTTCATTCTTGGGATGGATTTGTTGGTTTAGTATCATGATTTTGTAGACTATTATCACTATAGGGTATTGTTTACATCACCAGAGGGTATAATTTATCTATATAAGGGTGAGTGGAATGTTCATAATGGTAGATTGGGACCATAGAATCATGGGATAGGTGGGGTAACCACCCAAATTGAAAATCTCTTCATAGAGGATTAGGGTTTATGTCAAGCTGATTTTCCTCTAGTAGTGGATCGTTTCAGGGATGTCTTTCCTAATGATTTTCCTGGCTTACCTCCTGATAGAGAGTTATAGTTTACAATCAAGTTTGTTCCAGGAGTAACTCCAATGTCCATTCCTCCATACAAGATGGAACCTACATAGATTCAGGATCTTAAGAAATATTTAGAGGATTTAGAGTCCAAAGGTTTTATACGGCCCAGTACATCCTCTTGGGGTTCACCTATGCTTTTTTCTAAGAAGGAGGATGTAACTTTACATCTATTCATGGATTATAGAAATTTAAAATATCTTATGATCAAGAACCAGTATCCACTACCTTGAATAGATTATCTCTTTGACCAACTCCGAGGAGCTAGGGTCTTCTCTAAGATCAAAATTTTGGGATATCATCAAGTGCGAGTAAGGCCATAAGACATACCTTGTACAACTTTTAATATTAGTTATGGTCTGTATGAGTAACTAGTTATGTCATTTGGTCTTACTAACGCACCCATCATTTTCATGGCTCTGATGAATAGGGTGTTCCACCCCTATTTGAATTCTTTTTTTGTGGTCTTTGTGGATGAAATATTGGTGTATTCACACACTCGTAGCAACCATTCCAATCATCTTGAGATTGTTCTGAGTACACTAAGAGAGCATCATCTTTATGCCAAGATTTATAAGTTCCACTTCTGGATCAACAAAGTTCACTTTTTGGGTCATGTTATCTCAAAATCAAGAATATCTATTGATCCAAAAAGGTCAGTGTTATAGTTTCCTAGGTGTATCCCAAAAACGTGTTTGATATAAAAAGTGACTTGGGGCTGGCTGGATATTATAGGCATTTCACACAAGACTTCTCACATCTTTCTTCACTTGTTACTATCCTTAATAAGAAGTGTGTTAAGTTATTGTGGTCAAAAGTGTGTGAGAAATCCTTTTAGGAGCTAAAATAGGGGCTAGTCTCAGCACCTATTCTAATTCTACCAGATCTGGGAAAAGGTTACAACATCTTCTATGATGCATTAGGAATCGAACTAGGAGCAATGTTGATGTAGGAGGATAGAGTCGTTACATATGGATCTCGGTAGTTGAGGCCTCATGAGAAAAATTACCTAACACACGACCTTGAGCTAGCAGCAGTTTTCGATGCCTTATGTTGCTAGAGACACTATCTTTTGGGTGAGTGCTTTGTGGTGTACACAGACCACAAGAGCCTCAAATATATCTTTACTCGGTGTGACTTGAACCTCAAATAGTGGATATGGGTTGAATATCTATAGTCCTTTTATTTTTGAGCTTGCTTATATTCCTGGGAAGGGAAATGTGGTTACAGATGCACTAAGTCAGAAAACTCAAACACAGTCCATACGAGAAGCCAGTGATGAATGGAATTTAATAGCCCTTTTTTCTAAACTACTTATAGCATCCCATATTTTTATCACATAAAATTTCATTACATTTTACAAAACCGAGGATCTTTAAGGTTTAGTGTCTTGGAAACCAGGAACTTAAAACATGAAAACATAAAACATTCTTCTTAAACACTTGAAAGGCTTCTCCTCATGTTCATCCTAGGTTCATTACTGCATCTCATAACCTGGGGACATACATCAAAAGAAAGGGTGAGCAGAAGGCCCAGTAAGGGAAACAAGAGAAACATTTTACATGTGAACTTGAGATACTTCAATAAGGTCATGAAAAGAACTTTAAGGCATGAGAAAGAAATCATGAGATATATCGTAATAAAAATAACATTTTTAATAACTTGAAGATGTGGATACAACATTTAATATTGACAATCATTTCGTTTCACCAAGGTCCATCCCCAAGGTTTCATTAAAAATTACCAAGGTTATTCACCAAGGTATCAGTCTAAAAAGTCATCTCTAGAGATTAAGTCTTTACCCAATGCATTGGAGCGCTATCTGGGTGCACCCTTGACATGTCTTTATTATCATGTGAGCCACATATATTATCATCAATAATTTCATAAACAACCCATATAGCATAAAAGAAATGGGTTTCATTTCATAATCATAACGTTTTAAAAATTGCTTTAAAGACATGATCTTTATGTAACTTTAAACCCACGAAAAAGGGAAAGCGGGTTTCATGTATGTAAATCCCAGAATTTAAAATAGAACATTTTGATATATATGTGAATACACCTGTAGAAATAAGAGCTTTGAGTATTCAATTAATAACATAAAATAATTTTGAGATAAAGAGGGAGGCATTTTGAGACGAAAACTATGCAGCATAACGTCTATGATACATGGTTTTAGAAAACATTGAAAAGAGAGGGGACATGGGTAAAAAATTCATAAATGACCCATAAAACAGTAGAGGGACTGAATATAATGGATTTAAGAACATGGTAATGAAATTTGAAAATATACCATATGAAATGAAGAACATGAAAGGAAGACAAAAATAAGATTTCTCTTATGAAAATTCGGCAGCCTAACGGCCTCACTTAAAACTTCCAAAATTGACAAGATCAAATAGGGTCTCTCATCATATGAACATAAATTATCAGTATGATAGATATAGATATCATACCCCAATATAATAAAAAGGAACTTGAAATACTTGACATGAAAATAGATCTTGAAAACGAGAAGGGTGAAAGAACCCCTTAGAAATTCGGTGGCCTAACGACGTCACTTAAACTTCAACAAAAATGAATTGATGAGATCAAATAGGGTCTATCATAATATGAACATAAAAGATCAGTATGATATATTTAGAGATAATAACCCAACATAATAAAAAGGAACTTCAAATACTTGACATGAAAATAGAACTTTGAAATAGGAGAAAGGTGAAAGAACCACTCAAAAATTCGGCAGCCTAACGGTGCCACTTAAAACTTCAAAATACTGAATTGAAGAGATCAAATGGGGTCTCTCATAAAATTATAATAAAATATAAGTATGATAGATATAGAGATCATACCCCAAAATAATAAAAAGGAACTTGAAATACTTGACATGAAAGTAGAACTTGAAAACAAGAAGGGTGAAAGAACCACTTAAAAATTCGGCAGCCTAACGGTGCCACTTAAAACTTCAAAATACTGAATTGAAGAGATCAAATGGGGTCCCTCATAAAATGATCATAAAATATCAGTATTATAGATATAGAGATCATACCACAACATAATAAAAAGGAACTTGAAAGACTTGACATGAAAGTAGAACTTTGAAAAATGAGAAAGGAGGAAGAATCCGTTACAAAATTTCGGCAGCCTAACAGCGCCACTTAAACATTCAAAAAACTAAATAATGAGAGTATGAGGGGATCTATCATTATATGAACATGAAAAGGTAAGTAAGAGTAATATAAAATAACATCATCCAACATAAGAACATGGATCATAAAAGAAATGACTTAAAAGAGAGCATTTGAAAAGAAAGAGAGAGTTTGGATCCCTTACCTTAAAACGTAACTCTTAAAACTCAGAGGTTGGGACCTTGAGGGCTTGGGGGAACCTTGGGAGGTAATGAGACCATAACTTTGTTGGGGGAGAGTGGGGAGTCGAATGGATGAGAGTATTTCTTGGTATTTATAGGGAAAGTGAGGGGACAAGGCATTAATGGCCAAGGGACACCTCATTGGTGGTTTTGGAAAAACCATGGGCTTTCCCATGGTATTTGCCCATGGTATTGGCCACTTGGGACACCTCATACAATAATTCATCCCCTTTAGTTTACCATCCCTTAAAATATCTCATTTCATCATCATGACACAGTTATGATGTCATTAAACATACTGAAACCCTAAAACTGTATTTTTACTATTCACTAAAAATTCAACTTTCTCAGAAAAATCCCAAAAATTCACATTAACCAAATATCAATGATTTGATTTCAAAAATGAACTCCATTTTATAAAAATATTTTTCTAAATATTTTTAATTTAATTTTTAAATAAATACACTATTCACCGAAAATTCATTTTTTCAGTAAAAATCCCAAAAATTACCTTAACATAATATCGATGCTCTGAGTTCAAAAATGAAATCCATTTTATAAAAATAATTTTCTAAATAATTTTAATTTAATTTTTAATTAAAAAATATTATTCACCCGAAAAAACTAATACTTGAATAATAATTTATGAAACCGTTATTTAACCATTTTATTGAATCACATTACTTAATCAAGGTGCCTAGATTATATTAATACTTTCTTTAAGTGAGATTACTAATCCATTTGGTCACATTACTAATCCTAAGCATAAAATCACTATTCATAATTTACTATTCATCAAAAATCAAGTTGATCTTATTAGACTCTAAATTTCGTACTGGACATAATTGTAGAAGAACATTTTTTGAATATCATTACACGTTTTTAATTATTTAAGGTTTACATAAACATTTTTAAAATATCCTTTCTCTAAAATTAATCAAAAATATTCATACTCTATTTATCCGGTCATTTGAAAATTCATAAACTTTATCATAAGAAGAAATCCCAATTTTTTATTTAAAACAAAGGATTACACAAGGCAGTTATGGTCTCCTTACATAGCCCCTTATCACACCAGTATAGGACCTAAGTGTAAGGTGTGCTAAGGTGAGAGAATCTGAGGGAGGCTCGGCCAACATCACACGAGTAGTAATTTCTATTAGTTTGAACTTCTCGCAAAGGCGATTCCGTTCTAGCTTCACACGATGAAGTTCGGCTTGAGTTTGGTCCAGAGCAAAGCCCAGTGGTACTACCTCCTTCCCAAGTTCTGTTATATGGGCTTCGA
Source organism: Viscum album (assembly GCA_963277665.1). NCBI lineage: Eukaryota > Viridiplantae > Streptophyta > Magnoliopsida > Santalales > Viscaceae > Viscum > Viscum album. Next base: position 1,051,664,912 of record OY728131.1, on the reverse strand, counting down.
TCGGTCCAAGACTACTGGGTGAGGCCATCGAATCTTCTTTCTATATTAATTAACCAAGATTACTTGTATTTAGAGACAATAATTGAAATGTTTAGTTTACAGCGGTCATATTGAACAATGGTCATATAACAGTCAAAACCCAACGGTCTCATTTTAATTATACTCATGTTATCAAATGAAACATTTTTGTTGAGTATAAAAATAAAATAAAATAACACACAAAATTAGGAAACAAGATTTATTCAAAATTTCGGGTCGTTACACTACTTCTGGAGTTTCACGATAGTCATGAGTAATATTATCTCTCATCTTTGGTTGTTACCGCTTCCCTCCTTGAGAAGGTGAAGAGTAGATGGTTTTTAGATCCTGAAGGCTTAATTATCCATGAGAGTATATTATGAGATAAACCGCCTCTAGATTGGTTTTTGGATAGAGATAACATCCTATGTATTAATGGACATGTCTAGGTTTCTACAGATATAAGAGAGGATTTAATGCAAGATTCTCACTCTTCTTAGTGGGCAGTTCATCCAAGAATCTAGAATATGTATCAAGACATGTGACGCTAGTATTGGGGCCTGGGATGAAGTGTTAAATAAAAGGCTTTATCACTAGGTGTTTCACCTGTCATTAGGTGAAGGTGGAGGATCAAAGATCTATAGGCTTGTTAAAACTGCTTCTAGTCTTAGAATGGAAATGGGGAGATTTTTCTATAGAATTTGTAGTCATTTTACCTAGGTTTCTTAGAGGTAGCGATGTTGCATGGGTTTTCATTGAAATACTAAAAAATGTATCCCACTTCATTCATATTCATGATAATTTCCCTTTTGATGAGCTAGGAAGACTGTAAGTTTGTGAGATCATACGACTACATGGGGTCCCTCATACCATCATTTCAGATAGGGACACTCATTTCACGTCACGGTTGTGTTAGGTATTGTAGAAGTTTATGGGAATATAGGTGCTTCTAAGCACAACTTTTCACCCTCAAATATATAGACAATTAGAATGGAAAATACAGGTTCTAGAGGATATGTTTCAAGCATGTGTCTTTGATTTCAGTGGATCTTGGGAAAAGAATATCCATATCATTGATTTTTCCTATAATAATAGATTTCAGGCGATAATTCAGATGGTTCCTTTTGAGTAATTATATGTTAGGTCATGCCATTCACCTCTATACTGGCTGGAGGTAGGTGAGGCAGCCCTACTAGGTCCTCATCTCATTTAGGAGACTTCAGAGAAGGTTCAACTGATCAGAATGTGTATGATTACTTCTTAGTCTATATAGAAATTTTATAATGATCACCATCAATGACCTCTAGAGTTTGAGGTTGGGGATCGTGTTTTCCTTCGGGTATCACCTAGGCTAGGACATAGACGGTTACGAAAGTAAGCGAAGCTATCACCTCATTATGTAGGGCCATTTTAGATCCTAGAGAGAGTCGGGCTGGTAGCCTATTACTTATTACTACCTTAGAGGTATCGTTCCATACATGATGTCTTCCATGTCTCATAGCTTCACTGATATTAGGCCGACCCATCTCATACCTTTGATCCTGAGGAAGTTGTGTTACATGTTAATGCTACCATTGAGGAGTATCTAGAATGCATCGTTGACCGAAGCACAAAGGCTCTTCGAGGTAGGTCAGTCCCTCTAGTATGAGTGATATGGAAACACGGCCATGTGTATGATGATACTTGGGAGAGGGAAGTCAGCGTACATGCCTAGATTTATTCTCAAACAGTGGTTCTCCACCCTTGGAAGGTGAACTTGGGGATGATTTCTTTTAAGGGGGAAAGACTGTAAGAACCCAGATTTTCACTTGGGTATGGATCCTTTAAATTTTGGTCTAATTATTTATTTTGGAACTAATTTAGATGCCTACTGAGTTATTGAAGGTTTTGAGGGTGTTTGGGGCTTGTTCAAATCCTATAATATAGCTTTTTGGAAAAACAATCTTGGCGCATGGTTTATAGTAAACCGTACGGGAATTCAACACGGTTAGAGAAAACAGTACGGGTGGCATGTTTTCAGACAGATCCTTACCGCATGGTTTCCCTAATTGTGCGGCCTAACTGTGTGAGTGACCCTTTTTCCTAGGTACCCATTCAGGGTTTTCACATGGTTTGAAAAACTATGTCGACAAATCATGCACGGGCTAATTTCTAGGTAAAATGACCATTTTTTCCTTAATGATATAATTAATCATCCACCTTCCTTCTAATCCAAATTCCTATGAGATTAACCTATTTTTATCACTTTTTGTAGATATTTGGAGTCCTAAGGTAGTGATTGAAGGATCTCCTTTGTCTGATATTTGATTGAGCTTTTGTTTTTCACATTGGATGCGCAATGGTAAGTACTCGGGTCCTTTTTATCCATTCTTCTTATCTCTTTCTCTCGACTTAGTTATTGATGTGTGGGTGTTTTTTCCTTTTTCTCATATCCACTCCATTCTAATACAAATTAGAGGTCAATATCGAAGGAGCAGGATCATACAACCCTAAGGTGGGTGGTCTATAACTCATCCCTCAAGTTCATTGATTTTGGAATTGTCATGTGGGGCCCACCGATTTCATCAGGTGTCATTTATTGAATTTATATGCCATGATTATAATCATTAGAACCATGTGGTTATTCTCTTTCCATATATTTGATTAATTATTGGTGGTTACACCCATAACTCCATCCATCCCATGTAGGATGTTATGCCATAATTGGGTTTTTAGTATTTTACATGTTTGAGCCACTATTCAGGTGTGACTTGGATTGACCCTTATAAGGGTAGTCTTTTCTATATTAAATGTCTTGATTTATATTTTGAATTTAATAATGGAAAGTACCATGCATTCTTACCGATTGACCTGCCTAAGGTAAATGCTTCAATTGATAATTCAATATGAAATGGAAATTGACAAGTATACTAAGTATATGACTTGATCGGATTAAATGTAAATGAATAATAGGTTTCATGTCCATAGAACCCCTTACCACATTAATGGAAGGTAGAATAATGGAACTTAACTATTGAATATGCCTTAAATTGAATTAATAAAGGTTACATGCTACTTGGCCTTGTCACACTAATGAAAGGAAAGGCTTGAACCCAATGGACTTATTGATTAATTATGATTTGATTAAAGGGTTGCATGCTACTTGGCATATTCACACTAATGAAAGGAAAGGCTTGAACCGATTGAAATTATATATATGACTTCATTATCAAATATGAGTGGCCTGACTTGAGCTCGCCTTGGATTCTTATCAGGGAATGCCTTAATCACTCGGGAACCCCTTTTTGATTCAAGGATATAGCTTGCTTAGGTTGAGACCCACCTAAATCCTGGTCCTTGTCTATTCTTTCTTAGATTGTTCACATTTTGTCCGCACGGTTTTCCAAACCATGCACAAACCATACACAGGTACCTGGGAAAATGGGGCACTCGGACGGTTAGGTCGTACGGTTAGGGAAACCATACGGTAAGGCTCTGTCCAAAAACATGCCACCCACACGGTTTTCTATAACCGTGAAAACTTTCAGCACGATTTACTATAAACCGTGAACAATGCCTTTTTTTCCAAAAAGTTGTGTTCTGGGCTTCGAACAAGCCCCGAACACCCTCGGAACCTTCACTAACTCAGTAGTCATCCAAATTAGGTCCAAAATAAAGAATTAGACCAAAATTTAAAGTATTTATACCTGAGTGAAAAACCAAGTTCTTACGCACTGCTCGTCTCATCATTATACAATAGTACTCGCATGCAGGCGAGGGGATCTCAGGAGTAAAAATACAACTGAGAAAAATAGGCATGCAGGCCCTTGTATATATAATGATGCTTAGACAACATGAAAATTAACTTTTATTAAACTACTTATTACAAATAACCATGGAAATAAATAAATTAAATAAATAAATAAACATGCACGAGACATACATTGGACGGTCTATGGATCATGATCAGTCTAATACACTTTAAAATCGCATATTAAAAATAAAGGCAGAATAAAAATTAAACTTGAATTAAATTATACATAAGGATATTTTAATTGAATTAAAATTCACTTTTATTTTAATTTATCTATTTTTGTCATTCGGTCCCAAAATTAATTTAATTTTAAAACCAAAAAATAAATTAATTAATTAATTTAATTTAACACCAAAATTAAATTAATTTAACCCGTAGAATTAAAATTAATATTTTAAATAAAAAAATATATTAAATTAATTTAATTTAAAACCAAAATTAAATAAATTAATTGAATTAATTTTTGATTATTTAAAATTACTCAGGCCCTGAAAACCTCGGCCAGGGCATGTGTGTCACGAACCAGCCCGGGTACCCTGGTAACCCGATAACCGAGCCGGCCCTGACATAACCCGAAGGGCATTCCCGATCCCCACGGGTCAACGACTAGCACCTGGCATCGTACAACATACAAGTGGGAACGATTTTTCCACAAGAATGTGGAAGAAAAAGAAAACAAAGCAGTATGCATAACATAAGAAACTCCATTGGGAGTGATGTACCAGAATACAACATGGCATAAAAAGCCCAAAGTACTACAACCCAAGTACTAAAAATGGGGAAATAGACCCAAGGTCCCTAAGGACACAACTCACCAAGATCAAAGATCAACAACTGGATCCACCTTCAAGAGATCCCTTTCCTTTTCTCGATCCTGGAAGAAAAAAGTCTACAAACACCCGAAGTAAAAAGTAGGGTGTGAGCCTAAACCCAGTAGGATACCACCAAAGATTCCATAACAGATGCCAAATATAGATTATCCAAAGAAAAGCTATCAATTTTAAAATAAACGGGTTTGGCAATTCAAAATCATATTTAAACAAAACATGTTATACATTTTCAAATGATGGAAATAAATATTTTAAGAAAGGATTTTACAAATGATGGAATATTTCTAAAATAATGGCTTAAATAAAACATTTATATAAAACAGTTTATATAAATTTAACAGGCATGTAAATCAGTTCAAAAGCATTGGAATACATTTATATCTCAAATATAAATAAACAAGAGGAGCAACATGGTCATCTACCAAAAGGTACGATAGTATTAACCAGTTATAGGATTCTGCACTCTATGTGAACTCAGCAAAATGTGTATACACACGTCCCTATGACACTGGTCAAAGGAGACTCGTCACCAACCCATCGGAGATGTGACCCGCCGCAAGTATGTTTTAGGATGTTGTCGTAGCGTAGAGTGTATCCAAATAACTCACTAACTACCTAAGGCTTGCATGTGCTCTTACATGATGGGTGAACTATTTAAAACTTCTTAAAAATACGATCAATCCCATTCTTCCATTTCAAAAGTTCTAATTTCTATCCATTTAAAACCAAAATAGGTTTTATTCAAAACATGCCTTTTCACAAGATAAAACCAATGGGTTTCTATCAAATCATTTTTAGCCATTTTCACCAGTTTGAAATCCATTCAAAACCAATTCCATCATTACACGATTTATTTCCACAATTAAATTCAACAATTTAATTGAAATTATTTTCAACAAATCCACAATTTAAATTAAACAATTTAAATCAACAGAAATAAATCAAGCAATATAAAGATAATCAATTTGGCAAGTCGGAACGGAACCACCTACCTCAAGGTCGTTGATGTCAGTGAAAAAGATAAACCACTATGTGTGGTTCAATACACCTTCTTATGGCCTTAATAATAAAAACGCTGACACATCAAAGTTTGATGTTCGTCAAGGTGTCCTGGGACCAAAACATCTATTTTATTTCACAAGGAAGTAAAGTATTACATGTGATTACATTTTCTCTCTCCTAGATAATATTCAAATTATCGTTTAAAAATATTACATGTGATAACATTTTTCTCTCTCCAGGATAATCTCTGGATTTTCGTTTTAAATTATCACATGCGATGATAATTTATCTATCATGGAAAAATTATTCAGTTTATCATTAGATCAACGCATGCACTTGCGTTTATCAATCATAATAATCAACTTTGATAAACTTACAATTATCGTTTTAATAATATTAATAATTCACCTTTGATAATCGTGAAATTATCATTCAATAATTATATTAATTATCCTTTGATAATATATGTAAAAAATTTCTTTGAAGAAAAAAATAATAATAATCATCCACTGAATTATCTTATATATATATATATATATGTATGTATATATATATCAACCGATAATCTCAATTGCGCAATTGATCATTGGAAATTTTAAGAAATTATTGTTTGGAAAAAACCATAAATTATTACTCGAATATTTCTTATAATTATTTTTGATAATTTCATGCAATTATCCTTTTGATAATTCACACAATTATCATTTATAAATTATCTTCTCATAATTATGCATAATTATCTTCCGATAATTCCATGTAATTATCCTTCGATAATTCTATAAATTACTCCTAAATAACATAGGTTTTACCGATTTATTTGATTTATTTTTCTATAAATTTTTTTGAATTAAGAAAGATAATCAAAAAATTAAACAAAAAGAAGAAAAAAATAAAAGAAACACAAAACATGGGTCGCTACTCAACTGCGCATGGGAGGAGGAGTCACGGCCAGCTATGAGAGGAGAAAACCCACGGAAGAGAGATCACCACTATCACGTATGAACAGAGCAGGGTTACTGGATTCGACCTAATCAACTAAGAACCACAACCGTAAAGGGTTCGGGTATTTATAACCCTAATTGTGCTACGGTTCATTCACCCATCAATTAATACCCTAATTCAATCCACCGTTTCAATTAAAACTTGATGACGGAGGGTTTTAATTCAAGACATTAGTGTATTGGTGATTGAAACGGTTTAAAACTGGTGGAAATGGAGGTTTTTGAAAACTTGAGGTGTTAAAAATGGAGGTTGCGGTTTGTTGTTGAAGACAATGAATAGTCACCGCTTAACAATTTCAATAAATTAATTAATTCATTATTTAACATTTAAAAAATTAAAGAATACCAAACATCCATTGTGAATGAAATAATACCCTGAATAGGGTAAACACCCCGTTCCGGACTCAACGGTGGTCTTGGATTTCTCAAACGATAAGCGGTTTGAGAGATATTAATGATTTTTTTAAAGAAAACCCAGAATAATTAATTAATTAATATAAAAGGTGGTATTCTTGCGAGCGAGGCATCCAAACACCCAATGCGAACAAAAGTTATACCTTATCTAGGGTAAACCCATCATTTCGGACCCATCGGTGGTCTCGTATTTTCCATACGACGCGCCGTTTGGGAGATATTTAATTTTTAATAAATAATATATTAAATATTATTTGAAAACTTTATGTCATGAGCGAGACATATAAATGTCCGGAAACTTTGAATGTTATACCCCTCCTAGGGTAAACACTATATTTCGGATATAATAGTGGTCTCAAATTTCTCATATGACGGACCGTTTTGAAGTTATTCAATTATTTTGAATAAATTGGTCAGGCTTAAAAAATATATAATGAATATTTTTATTCCGTCCTCTTCGAGACTTTGCAGATCTCTAAAACTCATACTTACACAGTGATTAACTTAGAAGATATTTAATTGAATATTCTGGAGCATTAAATGGGTGTTTTACCATTTTACGACGTGTTTTAACAAAAACACAACTTTATACTGATAAAACATTTTTTCCCAGTTAACATAATAATAATTTAACATAGAAAGAGTTTAGGAATACCTGAAACAGTAATGTGATGTTACAACCTCCCCACCATAGGATCTTTCTGTCCCCAGAAAGCCTATGAAGAATCCTACGCGTCAAAAAGATGATGCCACTGCTCTCTCATTAGTACCTCCCTTTCCCACGTCTAATGAGAATCAGAACCATGCTGCCATAGTACACGGACCAGAGGTATCGTTCTCCCATGAAGTACCTTGGTCTCAGAATCAACAACCCTGACTGGTCGTTCAGTCACAGATAAATCTGGTTCAATCTCAAGATCACTCCAGCTCAAAACATGAGATGGATCAGAGAGATACTTTCACAGCTGCGATACATGGAACACATTATGTATCGACGTCAGTTGTGGTGGTAGAGCCAGATGGTAAGCAACTTTCCCTACATGACCAACAACCTCGAAAGGTCCCACAAAACGAGGAGTAAGCTTTCCTTGCCTACCAAGTCGTCAATGACCTAATCGGGGTGAAACTTTCAAGAACACCTGGTCACCAACTGAGAACTCTAAAGGTCTACGGCGACGATCAGCGTAAGACTTGTACCGACTATGTGCGGTCAACATTCTCTGACGAATAAACTGGATCTTAGTTGTCGTCTCTTGGACCAAACTCGGTCCTACCAAGGAACTTTCACCAATCTCTGCCCAACATAAAGGAGATTTACAAGGATGACCATACAATGCCTCAAAAGGATCCATTTTGATCGCAGAATGATAACTGTTGTTATAAGAAAACTTAGCTAGCCCCAAATGATCATCCCAAGACCCACCAAAGTCGAGAATACATGCGCAGAGCATATCCTCAAGGATCTGAATAGCTCTCTATGTCTAGACATCTGACTGTGGATGGTAGGCCATGCTCAAACGGACCTGAGATCCCAGTGCCTCCTGAAGGCCTCTCCAAAAGCGAGAAGTAAACCGAGGATCCCTATCAGAGACTATAGCAGACGGAACTCCGTGCAAACAAACAATTTCTTTCACATAGATATTACTCAACTCCTCAACTTTGGTTGTATCTCGAATAGGTATAAAATGAGCTGACTTGGTCAGCCTGTCGATCACAACCCATATCGCATTCTTCTTCCTCTGGGTTTGAGGTAACCCAACCACAAAGTCCATAGAGATTTCATCCCACTTCCATGTAGGGACTGGAAGTGGTTGAAGCAAACCTGAAGGTTTCTGGTGCTCGGCTTTGACCTGCTGGCATGTATAGCAACGAGATACAAACTCAGTAATGTCTCGTCTCATACCTGGCCACCAGAACTGTCGCTGCATATCATAGAACATCTTCGTAGTTCCTGGGTGTACAGCCCACTGAGAGTTATGGAAATTCCCCATCACATCCTTCCTTGCCGATAACGGCACAACGTAACAGTTTCGATAACACAGAACACCCTCTTTGGAGAATGACCACTGGGTATCGGTCTCTCCACCATAAAGAGAGTCCCTAATGCTATGGAATTCATCATCCAGTTGTTGCTCCTGAAGAATTAACTCGAGAAGAGCAGATTTCAACTGGACATTGGTTAAAGAAACTTCATTCCCCTTCCACTGAACTCCAATATGCAACTGAGAAAAAAGAGCCATCAAACTCCACTCTTCCGAAGATTCTTTCACAGCCTGAGTTGCAAGTTTTCTGCTTAACGCATCTTCAACAACATTCCCTTTCCCCAGGGTATAGGCAATGTCAAAGTCGAAAGATTGTAGGTACTCCACCCAACGCCTTTGGCGGAGATTCAAATCTTTTTGAGAGAACATATAACTCAAGCTCTTGTGGTTTGAATACACAGTAAACCTTTCTCCATAAAGGTAATGCCTCCAACATTTAAGCGCGTGCATTACAGCTGCAAGTTCAAGGGGTAGGATAGTTCTTCTCATGAGGCTTAAGCTGACGAGATCCATAGGCAACAACATGATTACCTTGAATAAGGACACATCCCAAACCTGAACCCGATGCATCACAGAAGACCACATAACCTGCCCCAGCCTCAGGAAGAGTTAACACCGGTGCAGTAGTCAAGAGATGCTTTAGCTCGACAAAAGAACTCTGACATTTGTCATTCCAGGAAAACTTCACTCCCTTTCGAGTCAGAGCTGTCATTGGAGAAGCTAACTTTGAGAAGTCTTTGACAAAACGGCGATAATATCCTACTAAGCCTAAGAAGCTCCGAATCTCGAAAACATTCCTTGGTTGTTCCCAAGTCATAACAGCCTTCACCTTCTCAGGATCAACTGATATTCCTTGTTCTGACACCACATGTCCCAAGAATTTCACTTCCCGGATCCATAAATCGCACTTTGAAAGCTTGGCATAAAGACGGTGATTTCTTAAAAGACTCAGAACTGTTCTCGGATGAAGCACATGATCCTCCTCAGACTTGGAGTATACAAGGATGTCATCCAAAAAGACTACCACAAAAGTATCCAGATACTCATGGAAAACTTTGTTCATCAAGGCCATGAAAACTGCAGGAGCATTTGTTAGGCCGAAGGGCATAACAAGGTACTCATAATGGCCATACCTACTTCGAAAAGCGTTCTTTTGAATGTCAGATTCTTTTATCCTCAACTGATGGTAACCAGATTGAAGATCAATTTTTGAAAACCACTTCGCCCCTTTCAATTGATCAAACAAATCATTAATTCGTGGTAACGGATATTTTTTATTTATCGTAACTTGAATGAGCTTTCGATAATCAACACATAAGCGAAGAGAACCATCAGCCTTCTTGGCGAAGAGAACTGGTGCTGCCCAAGGTGACACACTCGGGCGTATAAATCCTTTCTCAAGAAGATCGTCTAACTGAGACTTCAGTTCTTTTAGTTCAGCAGGAGCCATTCGGTAAGAGGGAAAAGAAACCGGTTGAGTACCAGGCATTAAGTCAATAGAAAAATCAACTTCCCTTACTGGTGGCAAACCAGAGAAGTCAGAAGGAAACACGTCAGGAAACCCAGTGACGACTGGAGGAAGATCACCACACATTGAATCTCTCTCTAGATCAAAAGCAAACACTGATATAACTTTCCCCAACTGTGGATAAGAGGGTTCGGCTCTGCTTGACCTTGGGTCCCATTCTCCTTGAAAAACAAGAGGCACACCACTGGGTGTAGTAAGGTAGACCCGTCGAAGGTAACAATCGATCCGAGCTTTATTGGCAATGAGCCAATCCATCCCAAATATAACGTCAAAAGATTTCATGTTGAGAACCAAAAAATTCCAAGCATGATCAACATCTGATAGAGAGAAGACACAAGCAGGACTACGGAGACCCTTCTCTCTCATTGTACCAAGGGGTGTAGTAATATCCATCGCACAAGATAAAAGCTCCATAGGTAGATTAAGAAGATTAACAATATGGGTTGAAATAAAAGAGTGAGATGCACCAGTATCAAAAAGAGCGGTCACCAAAGATGAAGTTATAGTAATGGTACCTCTCACAGTTACAGGACCTGTATCAGCTACCTCTGGCGACTCTTCCACTGTGTGAAGAAGCTTCGTTCCAGATGCCTGAGGCTGGAACCCTTTTGGACGTGAAGCATTTGATTGCCCCGCAGTATTTGGAGGTGTTGATGATCCTGTTCCACTACGCGGAGTAGAGAAGTGATGACAGAATCTCTGTAGGTGCCCTAAACGTCCGCAGGAGCTACAGTTCTTAGGAGCCTCAGTGCAAACCCTCTTAGAATGTCCTGGCTTCCCACACTGATAGCAAGTCAATGAAGCCCCTCCTGGTGCTACCAGAGGTCTGGAACGACTCTATTGTCAAAAAATACCATGAGAAACGTCGCGCTTCCGTTTTCCTTTAAAGGAACCAACATTGCCACTATGAGGAAAAGGAACTCCCTTCAACCCTGACTTTCCTGCCAGGTCCATCTCAACCATCATCGCCCTATCCAGAACATCAGCATAAGTAGGTAGCTTCAGTAAGAAAACCTGAGAACGGATATCTGATCAAAGTCCCAACTCGAATCGTCGAGCCTTCATCTTCTCATTAGATACAATCTCAGGAGCAAACTGTACCAACTCAGAAAAACGATTTGAGTACTCAGTCACGGTTTTATTGGCCTGCTCAAGCTTGAAAAACTCCACAGCCTTGGCCAACACCATTGATTTGGGATAGAACTGATCAGTGAAAAGAACCCTAAAGTCTTTCCACTCCAAACCCTCATGTTTCCCAGCCGTCACCATCGTGTCCCATCATCTCCTACTTGGTCCCTCCAGCATGAAGGTGGCACATTTCACCTTGATCGCATCAGGTGTCTCCAAGAACCCAAACAAACGTTCAGTCTTACTCAACCATTCCTCAGCATGTTGAGGGTCAGTGGAGCCTTTAAAAACTGGTGTCTTTTGGCATAGGAACTCTTGAGAATGACTTCGAAAAATATCACCATGAGGATCCATAGCTGGAGCCTGAACAGGAACTGGAGGTGGTACCTGTCCCAAAGCTTGGACAGTGCAAAAAATCACCTCAACCAGATTCGGATCCACAATTTAAATTAAACAATTTAAATCAACAGAAATAAATCAAGCAATATAAAGATAATCAATTTGGCAAGTTGGAACGGAACCACCTACCTCAAGGTCGTTGATGTCAGTGACAATGATAAACCACTATGTGTGGTTCAATACACCTTCTTACGGCCTTAATAATAAAAACGTCGACACGTCAAAGTTTGATGTTCGTCAAGGTGTCCTGGGACCAAAACATCTATTTTATTTCACAAGGAAGTAAAGTATTACATGTGATTACATTTTCTCTCCTAGATAATCTTCAAATTATCGTTTAAAAATATTACATGTGATAACATTTTTCTCTCTCCAGGATAATCTCTGGATTTTCGTTTTAAATTATCACATGTGATGATAATTTATCTATCATGGAAAAATTATTCAGTTTATCATTAGATCAACGCATGCACTTGCGTTTATCAATCATAATAATCATCTTTAATAAACTTACAATTATCGTTTTAATAATATTAATAATTCACCTTTGATAATCGTGAAATTATCATTCAATAATTATATTAATTATCCTTTGATAATATATGTAAAAAATTTCTTTGAAGAAAAAATAATAATAATAATCATCCACTGAATTATCTTATATATATATATATGTATGTATATATATATATCAACCGATAATCTCAATCGCGCAATTGATCATTGGAAATTTTAAGAAATTATTGTTTGGAAAAAACCATAAATTATTACTCGAATATTTCTTATAATTATTTTTGATAATTTCATGCAATTATCCTTTTAATAATTCACACAATTATCATTTATAAATTATCTTCTCATAATTATGCATAATTATCTTCCGATAATTCCATGTAATTATCCTCCGATAATTCTATAAATTACTCCTAAATAACATAGGTTTTACCGATTTATTTGATTTATTTTTCTATAATTTTTTTTTTAATTAAGAAAGATAATCAAAAAATTAAACAAAAAGAAGAAAAAAATAAAAGAAACACAAAACATGGGTCGCTACTCAACTGCGCATGGGAGGAGGAGTCATGGCCAGCTGCGAGAGGAGCAAAACCACGGAAGAGAGATCACCACTATCACGTATGAACAGAGCAGGGTTAGTGGATTTGACCTAATCAACTAAGAACCACAACCGTAAAGGGTTCGGGTATTTGTAACCCTAATTGTGTTACGGTTCATTCACCCATCAATTAATACCCTAATTCAATCCACCGTTTCAATTAAAACTTGATGACGGAGGGTTTTAATTCAAGCCATTAGTGTATTGGTGATTGAAACGGTTTAAAACTGGTGGAAATGGAGGTTTATGAAAACTTGAGGCGTTAAAAATGGAGGTTGCGGTTTGTTGTTGAAGACAATGAATAGTCACCGCTTAACAATTTCAATAAATTAATTAATTCATTATTTAACATTTAAAAAATTAAAGAATACCAAACATCCATTGCAAATGAAAGTAATACCCCAACTAGGGTAAACACCCCGTTCCGGACTCAACGGTGGTCTCGGATTTCTCAAACGATAAGCGGTTTGAGAGATATTAATGATTTTTTTAAAGAAAACCCGGAATAATTAATTAATTAATATAAAAAGTGGTATTCTTGCGAGCGAGGCATCCAAACACCCGATGCGAACAAAAGTTATACCTTATCTATGGTAAACCCATCATTTCGGACCCATCAGTGGTCTCAGATTTTCCATACGACACATTGTTTGGGAGATATTTAATTTTTAATAAATAATATATTAAATATTATTTGAAAACTTTATGTCACGAGCGAGACATACAAATGTCCGGCGCCTTTGAATGTTATACCCCTCCTAGGGTAAACACTATATTTCGGATATAACTGTGGTCTCAAATTTCTCATATGACGGACCGTTTTGAAGTTATTCAATTATTTTGAATAAATTGGTCAGGCTTAAAAAAAATATAATGAATATCTTTATTCCGTCCTCTTCGAGACTTTGCAGACCTCTAAAACTCATACTTACACAGTGATTAACTTAGAAGATATTTAATGGAATATTCTGGAGCATTAAATGGGTGTTTTACCATTTTACGACGTGTTTTAACAAAAACACAACTTTATACTGATAAAACATTTTTTCCCAATTAACATAATAATAATTTAACATAGAAAGAGTTTAGGATTACCTGAAACAGTAACGTGATGTTACACTGTGCGGGTCGGGCCAAACCCGTACAGGCCAACTCTGGGTCATGTAGACCCTGTAAAGGTATTTGTTTTTTTTTTGGGGGGGGGGCTAGATAGGTCCGCTGAAACCCATTACTTGGTAAAACAAATCCATCGAAGGGGTACCTCACCATTACCATGAAAAAGTTTAGTGACCATAGCCAGCAACAGGGAGGTTGCATCGTAGATGGGCTCACTAAAGGTAGGTGTGGCCAAATCTAGGTCGCATGTATAGTTGTGGTCACCCGATAGTGTTCGGTGTGCACTCATACCTAGATCTGGAGTAGAGGCCAGGTTTTGGTCAGGTGAGATCAGCGAGATGCATAGATCATGGTTGTCGTGATCTAGGAAAACTGCCGATAAAGACTAGTCCTTCTAGAAGAGATTTGGTTTGGCCGCGAGGCGCACGACGTAGAGGCTGGCGCAGAGGCACATGGCGGCATGAGCCGGCTCGGTCGTGAGGCAGGATCCGGCTAGGCGAGGGAGGTCCAGCCAAAATCGGTAATGATTGGGTCTTCAGGTGGGTAGTGGTGGCTTGGACGACCTGAAGGATGGCTCCTATAGAGATACCTAATGATATAGAGTGGGGAGAGGGGTGCAACACAGGGTGCATCCTTGGTCCAGTGGGGAGGTGAACTAAAGGGAGGGTCGGAGGCACCGCGGTGGAAAACCAACAAATGTTGGGAAGGAGGGGGAGCTGGGCTAGCTTGGCTCATCGGTCATTACGAGGGGTTGGATGGTGGTCGGTTTTGCTGGGTAGCTACCGGAGAAGGGCTCTTGTAACGGTGACTAGGTGGCGCACTAGACAAGGGGAGTCCTCCTAGTGAAAATATTGTTCCTATTTGGGGGGGGATGCATAAAAAATTTCTAAAATCCTATTTTATAGGCTATATAGATTTTAATATTGATTCCACAAATTTGTGGAATAATTATCACCATCCAGATCTGGCTATTCCAGCCACCAAAAATTTGGTCGATGATCGGATTCACCTGAAACTGATTCGGGTTAAGATAACATAAATATATAATTATATTTTATTCAAAAATAACCTGTAAATATTCAATTTGGATCCGTATTCAAAATTTCATATGGTCGTGGACTGGCCATCCTTTGTCAGATTCAAAATTCATCTGTGGCATTGGGATCAAAACGACACCCTCTATTATATTTAATGCAAAATTAATTTTTTTATTGACTAAAACTTTTTACATGTTGCTCTGATACCAATTGAAGGTGCTAGTCATGTAGCGAAAGCCCTAAAACATGGGATTTTAACATTTTTCCACCGATGATCGACATAACTTTTTCTTCATCGGTGAAACGTTTCCAGGTATTAGTTAAAGATACCGTGTAAAGAGTTTTAAGTACAAAATTAAAACCATAAAATACATGGTTAGATCCAAAGTTGCACTCAACGTATACTCATCATTGACGATCACTACTCAAAGAATCTGAAGCCAAATTCCTCTAGATCATCCACATTCACTTCAATAAACTATTGGAGCATCGATCATCAAAATTCGGGTGCTAGCGTAGAGATCTGACGATGCCTTCGATGCTCTGACGATAATCGCGTCGTCGTGCTTGCGATGTGTGAGAGAGATCTTGATCTGATGACTTGAATCCAAATATTATCTCTCTAGGATTCAAGGGAGAGAATAGGAGATAGAATATTTCACCTTATAGAAATGAATATTAATTGGTGAATGTCTCTCATCCTCTATATATAGTGTGTTAATGAATTACCCAAAAAACTCCCTTGTCCCTAAATAATTAACACACTATATAAATGATATTATGACTACTATACTGAGTCATAATATAATTTATATTATAATCACATTATTGTAATATAACAAATATATTATGTTCTAATACTCGAGCCATAAACTCGACTCATCATTCCCGCAAATATTAATTGAACCTTGAACATTTTAAACTAATATTCGTTCAAATAATATTTTCCATGTATTTACTTTAACACTTGTAAATACATTTAATAAATAAATTAAATGTCAATTATTATTAACTTGAATAATATGAATTTATTTATTTCTATGATGATCATCTATCCCTAGAAAAAATCCAGACCCCATTGGTGGGGCCCACCATGTCCTATATATATATTCAATTGAATAGTGAAGATTCTTGAATACGCTATTGTGTGTGACCCTCTAAGACCTTATCTTGATAGTAGTGAATAATATTCACAGACCAAGAGTGGGATCTAGTAACTCATCATGGACCCTAAAGAGATAAGGATAGTCATAGAAAAAATAACCAACCTATGAACACACACAGTATAATATAATCTCTTTATCTTTAATATCTCATAAAGCAGGATGCACACCTGTGTCATCACCCTTTTCTTCCTTTATTATTTGATTATCTAACTGGATGGATTTACCCTTGACTTCCATGGACATGGTATTATGAAGGTACTACCATCCTGATCAACATAGCCCAAGATATATTACTTCCTTAACTTGGAATCAAAAAATCCTTTCTTGACCATAATGTTATAACATCAATGATGTACCCAACACAAACTACCTCACCATAATTTTATTTTCATGGTTTTTACCTTGCATCAAATTACATGATCAAATGGAACACATTGATAATGATATCAAGTCAGGATACCAATACACATGTCCATAGATAGGAATATACAATGAAACTCAAAACATGTGTTGTTCCTATTGGTGGGTTCATCCTCATGATCTCACTACTAGAGATCATCAAGTGATAATTTATAGTCTCAATTCTTATGATCCCCCAGTACCTGATGGTCAAACATATATTGTATCTAGTCAGTAATATGTATCTAGATCATAGGACCTATGTTTAAGATTAATGTCATAGTATCTCAAGGTTCTCATTATATCCTAGGATCTTCTATAACCTTTTGATATGACAATTAACCTATTGACATTACCATTAAATATTGGATGTAGAAATATCTACACTATAATGGTAAGAATATATCATGTATATGTAACTATACACATGATATGGTAATCAAAAGTATTGTTCAACTTGGGTCTAGGGAACCCACTTTTACAACACGCATGAGTTTTACAACTGTGAGAGGCTCTCGTCATCCCCTCTTTTATTTCCTTAATTTATGTTATAAAGTTTGGGGATTTTGTGAAGTTGCATGAGTGTTATCGAAGATAACCACTCAACCTCTTGGTGATGCGTCGCATGACTACAAAAGGTCTTGTGGAGACATGCAATAACTTCATGTACAATTCTATTTGTTTGTCTTTATAGAGCCAAAGGGGGAGTTTGAGGTCTCCTAAACATACCTAGGGCCCTTTATGTGAGGAGGATGACATGTCAGTAGGATTTCATGAGATGAGATAGAAAATTTGATGGGGGGGTTAGTGGTGTCTTGCGAACTGCCAAGGGTGCGCCATGTGATGTTTACGACAGTAAGAGACTCCCACCTCCTTCCCTTTTATTCCCTTATTTATTTTACAAAGGCTAGGGATCTTGCGATTTTGCATGATTGTTATCAAATACAACCACTATACCTCTTGGTGATGCGTTGCATGACCAAAAAAGGTCTTGTGGAGATGCATGGGCACTTCATGGACAATTCTATTTGTTTTCCCTTATAGAGCCAGAGGGGGGGGGCGTAAGGTCACATGGACATACCTAAGGCCCTTCGTGTGATGAGGATGACATTCTAGAAGGCTTTCACAAGATGAGGTGGACATGTCGTTGGAGGCTTGTGGTGTCTTGCGGACCACCAAGGGCATGTCATGTGATGTTTATGATTGCAATAGGCTCCTGCTTCCTTCCCTTTTATTTCCTTAGTTTATTTTACAAATGTTGGTGATCTCATGAGTTTGCTTGAATGTTGTTGAGGAAAATAATTCTCAACATAGGTGATGCATCACATGAGTTTTATGATAGAAAGTGGATCCCATATTTTGGATATTTTCCTCCTATTTTCGAATTATTTTTGGATGGTTTGTTAAGCATCTGTTGGTTGACAATTTCGCATCCTGAGGGTGATTTTCTGGCAGTCGTCGTGTGATCATTGATTATTTAGGGTACCTTAATGAGAGCATAAGGACTTTTTGAAAGGGGATTCATGGGATCTGTTGTAGGTTATGTGTTTTTCATGACCTTCTGCATGGCCTCCTATTGGTCAGGCAATCACGTTTCACAAGGGGGTTCAGGAAATCTATGTGATCAGGCCCACCTTCATCTTCTTTTTATTTATGGGTAAAATAATACCCATCTTCTTAGGTTAGTGCGCCAGTTTTATCATAATGTGGAGTTTATCTTTGGGGAAGATAAAGACCGGGTTTGAAGCAGGATAAATGGGAAGAAGTCTATTTTCTCTTTCAATTTGATGGGCTAGATGTCTGAAAGTACCTCATGAAGGTGTTTCAAATGATTATCAGGGATCGATTCCAAGTGATAATGATACTTTTAAATATGAGGATGCCTTAGCTAGGCTGACTGGATATGGGACTTTGAGAAGACCAGCTGCTACTGAGCTTGATGGTGAGTGTCACTTGCTGCTCAAGTTTATTTAACACATGATGTGCCCGAGAAAAGGTGATTTTAGAACAATGTGATACCAAGATGTGTACCTTCTCTACATTATGAAAAGATGAGATAAAATCAATTTGTGTAGATATCTGATGGCTCATATGATAGATATTTGTAAGACATCTTCCAGGTCGAATTCCCTAATTTACCCTAAGGTCATTTTGTCCATGTTGGAAGCCAAGGTTTTATTTGATGGGGAAGAAGAAACCAAGGTGAACTATGGAGGGTTTTTTTAACCAAGGTAATTTGAAAAAGAATGAAGATTAATTGGAATCCTTGGAAGAGACAATGGATTGATTATTTTGACAAGGTTTATAAGGAGTTCAATATTATTGATCACCCAACAAGACCAATGAATCTTGTGGATCTTGGCTTGGATCTAGATGAAGTGGTTGTGTACTCAGATGGGGAAGAAGAGGAGGTCGTTACCTCAGATAATGAGGAAAATAAGTTTTTAGTTGATGAGGGTAGTGATCCTGACTTTCCTGAGATCTCTCATGCTGCCAATTTTGGTTCATCTAGTCCTCCTGGATCTCTCCCTATTAGATAGACTCTTTTGAGTAAAGGAAGTGAAGAAAAAGAAACGGAGGTTTCTGAAGAGGAACAGTATAAGAGTTCTTCTAGATCCTCTAAGGAGGTTGTAGCTCTTTTTGATGATGAAAATGGAGATGCAAATGGAAGTGATAAAGAAGATGATGAGAATGGTGAAGAAGAATAAGATAGTGGAAAAGAATGATATGGTAATCAAGAAGAAGGAAAAGATGAGGAAGATAGAAATAGATTTTGGTTCATATCATGATGGTCACGATGGCCATATTGGTGCTGAGGATGTTGAGATGCCTCGGGCACTTGTTTCTTCTCCAGTATTGTCAGTTGCTTCTAGGTTCTGAGGGGAGACCGATCTTAGTTCAAGATATTGATAAATCTACTAGAGATGAGTTAGGAGCATCTGTTGAGGGGGAGGAATCCCCGAGCCTTTTTAGTCACCTTGTTGGTCCTGTTGTTGGAGATCTTGTTGAGCATTCTATTGGTGAATTTTTTTAGCCTACATTTGTTGAGCCTGATGTTATATCTTCTGCCAGAGCATGTGTTTTAGCTCTTGAGAAATGGGATAATTACCCAAGTTTTGTGAGACTTGGTTTGGACTACTCTGATTCTGATGGTGGACCTGTTATTCCAGTTTAAGTAGGGATGGATCCTAAGGGGTCAATGGTGGAGTAGATTGATGTTGTTGGGGAGCTACAGAGATTTGTTTCAGATATACCTACCAGATTTGAGCTAGTATAGGTTGTTGTGTCGCCTTCAATTGATTTTGTGCCCCTTGACAATGTATCCAAAGCTAGCCTGGAGTCCTTCAGAGAGAGGCTTCTGTTTGATTTTGGTATGGTGTTGAGAAATCAAGCTCCTTTGATCGCTAATCTTAGTGAGAGAGATTCGAGATATCTATTTTAGCTAGTGATACACCACATCCAACCTAAGATGATGCATCACATTCAAGAAGTGTAAATAGAGAACATAAGAATTTCTAGTGAGCTAGAGTCTGAGATCAGTGATGGAGGGGATTCAAACTTCTTTTACTGCTAGTATGGATGCCTTGCTAGAGAGGTTGGAGTCATTGCCTTATGTGCCTTCTACATCTAGTGCTCCCACTCCTTCCTTAGATGTTGAGTTGATCCAGTTTGTGGTTAAGAAAGAACTTTGAGCTGTTTCAGGAGATGTCCCCGATATTCCTCATGAGAGTTTGAGACGGATTAGGCATAACATCGACCATGTCTATAAGATGGTCAGGGAATGCCTCAATGAAGTAATAGTTGATAGATAATCTATTACCAAGTCTATAATGTATTACCTATCCTAGATTTACACTAAGCATGAGCTCAACTCGCACTTCAAGTTCCTTGCTGAGAACCTCATGTTGCCTCCAATTACTCAAGCCTTCAAAGAACAAGTTAATCAGTTGAAAGTGATGACCCTTGTGCTCAAGTTATTTATGGAGGAGAAAAGGGCCTTTTCCGATGCCTTAGAGCAGGGAGGAAATATCATCATGGACTTCATCAATCTGATGAAGCCTTTTCTCCATGTATTTGGCACTATAGTAGTGGCTCATGATGTTATTCTAGTGAATGCTCATCTCACTCCACCATCCATTGATCCATAGTTTTTCATAGTTGTTGTTACCAAATATCCTCATGCTCCTACTGTCTCCAGATGCACGTGTTGCAGGCAAAGCAAGGAAGAGAGTCTGCACCACCTCTTTTTTTAGGGTGACTGGGCGCGAGCCATCTGGGGATACTTTGGTGACTTCATAGTTGTCCATTCTCAGGTTCTCCAAGGCGCTTCCTTCCTGGACTGGTGGTTCTACGGCGCTAGCGATGCGGGGCCTGAACAGTGTGCTCAGGCGGTCATCCTTAACGCTGGCTGCTGGTGCATCTGGCAAGCCAAAAACAAGGTTCGCCATGAGGAGGTCAGGTCTTCCGGTCAGTACCTTATTTCTCGCACTAAGATCCTGCTTATTGACTTGGTTAGACTGGTGAAAAACTGGCGCGACGCTCCCACCCTCAAACCTCTCCAAACGATCAGTCCTCCCGCTCAGGCTCTCCACAACCCCCCTCAAGGCTCCTAGATCTGCTGGTGCTCTATCATTTTGGCCTTCTCAGCTCACTTCGGATGCAGATAGTCTCTTCAAGATGAGGCCAGGGAAATGCTCACTGGTTTAAGCTTATGTCGTCAACGAAATATTGTTCTGTCTGAGGTGGAAATGGACTCCATTATTCTGCATCATTCTCTCCTCGACACAGGAACCACCCCTTGGTCAATCTTCTACATTATCAGAAGATGTAAAGGCTTTCTCAACAACAACATTTGAATGCTTCATACTTGGTGTGAGGGGAACAAGGTGGCGGACCATCCTGCTTCTTTGACTACCCATGTTACAGGTACCATTTTCTTTTCACGTACAAACCCTTTGTGCACTGAGGGGGAGAACCTTGTTAGAGGGGATTCCCTCGGTCTTCACTATTTTAGGCCCCCTTAATATGCTCCCTGCTCCTCTGCTTTGTTCTTTATGCCTTGTACTCTTTCTTCCCTATGCAATAAATAAACAATAATTAGTAGTATTAATACAATTACTTTTGTCCTTAAATGAAAATTCTCTTCTTATTCATATTCTGCTTCTTTTTATTTCTTATTTTTATTTTCCCTTTTTTTGATAATCCCAAAAGGGGGAGAATGATTATGGTGTTTCTGCATTTTCTTTTTCATATCCTTGATACCTTCATTAATGTTATTCTTCAATATCATACCTTTAATGCCATGTGTGTTTAATCTATACTTTTCATACCATTTTTATTAAATACCTTTGATATTGTTTGTTACTTAATATTTCTCATGCCTTTTTGTTTTAAAATCTAAGTTCAAACCCTTAAATTATCTTTTTAAAGTGTTAATCAGATCTAGTCTATGTCAAAGTTTATTCTATACATGGTGTATAAAATGTCATGATTTGTGATCATCAAAAAGTGGGAGATTGTTGGCCCCTCCTTGTTTTAATGCTCACAAATCATGTTAATTATGTGTTTAATGGTTTCATTGTGTTATGATAGCATTTTATAATATAAGGTAGTCTGGGAAATTTTGGCTAAGCATTGAAAAGACTCACCGTTGAAGATGAAGAAAAGGCTCGCTGTTGAAGATGAGTCACTGCTGGGAAATGTCTCACCACTAGAAAAGAGTCACCATCAAGATTGAGTCACTGCCAAACTCTACCTAACGCCAGAAAGGAGTCACTGCTGAGGATGACCTACTGTTGAGATGTGTCATCGTTGAGACGAGTCTCCGTTGAGACGAGTCACCATTGAGACGAATCACCATTGAGATGAGTCACCACTGAACATGAGTCACCACCAGACCGAACCTACCGTCAGATGACCTACCACCAGCCTAACTCACTGTTGAATCTGACTCACCATTAAACCTAACTCATCGTTGGATTGCCTCACCGCCAGACATGAGTCACCGCTAGAATGAGTCGTTGTCGCTATTATGGGATTTTTGAATTAAATGCTTATAATAACTATATTATCGAATTTAATGTTAAGGATTATTTTAATGGGTATTCTTAAACTATTGAAGGAAACATTAAATGATGTCAGAGCTCAATACGAGGTGTCAGTAGACCCAAAAAATTATTCTTAATAAGAGGAACGCTCCTGCATACCAAAAAAAAGGAATGATATGAATGTGTGTTGGCTGAGTACGAACACATGATCAAGTGTTCCACTTACTGAATAACCTTACACAAAACATTCATACTTGAAACCAACTATGGAAGTGTAGAGCACATCGAACATATTATTCCCTTCAAACAGTCAGAATGAAGATAGCTTACGATGCTCTGTTTTACTATGTTTTTCTGAGAAACGACTCGAGCTCCTCTCTAAGCTATATCCAAGGAGACTCAAGCTTTTAGAGCACATCAGATCGAGCAACACTACATTCTCTACATATTTATATATATTCTTTTTGTTTGTCGCATTTACATTCGAGTAGTGTGTGGTTTATCATGTTTATTGAATGCACACTGTCTCTTGCACTATAACTGGAAGATTCAAGATATCTTCTTAACACTCTTTACTTTTGTTTATCCATGGTGTTGTGGAAGAGATCCTTGTGTGGCCTGTGTTTATTTTATTCTCACAGTTTTTGCGGAAGAGGTCCTTGCATGGCCTGGATAGCCGGTTTTCTATTGTGTATACCCAATCTAGGTTGTGGATCAATATTATTTATATAATCTTCTTGGCAGCGGGTGATTTCCAAGTGGAGGGGATTAGGTCTCAACTTGAGACTGAACCTCTTGTTTTTATTCTACTGTGTGTTTTGTTTTGTTTCATTTCTAAGCTTCAAACTGAATTTGTTTTAAAATGTAAACAAAATCACTACTTTGATAGTTAGTCTTAACAAGTGTTTATATAAAGTTTTTATTGAGTAAATTGATTTCAAAAGATAGAATAATACTCATATATTATTTTAGCTGAGACATAATCACTCTTTGAGAAATATTTCAAAATATTAGAATTTATATTGACCTTGTGTTTTGATTAACTGGACACTTTTATTTTGAATTGGGGGATTTTATTTAAACTTGTTTTAAAAGAATATTTTTTTGGAACTTAGTTCACCCCTCTCTCTAGTTACTCACTCCAACCAACACACATCAACAGGGGTTTTCCAATCAATTCCACAAAAGATTTCTATTACAACAGAAACATGATTTAGAAGAGATCAATCCAACAAGTTCTAGAACAGCAAAGTGGGAGAGAAGTCACCTACCTCGATATGATTAGCACAAAGGATCCAAGATGATTCCATAGATTAAACTTTTTTCCTCCCATTCCTTTACCAAAATCCAAGAAGATCTCATCAACACAAATTTGAACCCATAGAACTGGGTATAACAACACCGATCTATGGTTCCAATCAATCCAACACAAGGAAATCCAACATGAGAATGGAGAACAGAACTCTAACCTTTGATTCCATAAACAACTGCTCAAAGATTCGATTTCACTAGAGTTTGGACGTTGAAAATTGCCAGAATTCACCTATGGAAACCCTAGGAGTTGAGAGGGAGAAAAATATGATGTGTGAGAACAAAATACATGCTGGTCATATCTAAACATGTCGGGCGTGGGGATTTACACGACTTGTAACCCACATTCACATCGTGTATTTTCACGAGGCCACATATGCCGAAATTCACATCGCCTCGATTTTTATTTTCCGAAAAACCAATTTACACAATGTGAATATCTTACACAGGGTGAATTGGTTTCACGCTATGGAAAATATTCATGGCATCTGTCCCCATCACTTTTATTTCATGTAAACGTTACACGATGTGAATTTGTCCTGTGAGATTTTCCAATAGTTAACCCCATTGTTCACACTTCCAATTAAATTAAACCATGACTCCAGGAATAAAAGAAAATGCATCAAACGACGGTGTACCTCAAACCGGAGGTGCTACACCTTGGGTGTGTGGATTCCTCCTTGGACCCTTCTCTCCTTTTATTTGAAGATTTTGCTTCATTCGTGCTTGACCTAGGTAGGTGTTTCTGTGTTTTCCTCTTTTTCCTAGCAATCCATGTTATGCTTGAGTCTTCTAAAAGTGTTATTTTATAATAATGTTCTTGATTTTTAATTGATTTCTACTTGGGAATTTCATGGGTTATGAGGGGTTGTTGGTTGGGAGTTCCAATTTTAATAGACTTTAGTGTGTGCCTTGAATTTTTTCTTATGTTTTTATTGATTTTACATGTTGTGGTCTTTGTATAATTGTTTAATGATATTGGGACCTATTCTTTTATGGCTTTATGAACTCAATGGTTTTAAAGAGGGACTTCCCCTTGGTCCCGTAGAGGTTTTTAAATACTGCTTGATTTTAAATGGTTATAAAATGGATTTTAAAGGGTGATTTCTAAAGTATGAACTAAAGCGTCATTTGGTACCTTGAAAAAGGAAATTGTGAATGATATTGGTTTTCAAATGGTTTTCAAAAGAAGATTTTGAAATGGAAATACTGGTTAAAAATCCCAAGGTTTGTTAGCACCTTATATAAATGGTTTTCCATTCCTAAATGAGCTACACCATCAACCTAAGCCCTGTGGATTCCGTTTAAAATGTATTTGTTGGATAAATGTGATTATTATTGATGCTTATGTGATTTAAAGGGGGTGGCTTTAGTGAGAAGGGTGTATGAGGGTGGGTTGGGGTATGTCATTGGAATGGTTTGCCTTCTGTTTTATTTTTAGTGTGCGTTTGATATGACACGCAACCATCCTTAATTTTTAGTATCATAAAGATCTTGGGCGTCTTAGTGAGAGATTGAGGGATGGTTGTTATACTTGTCCTGATGAGATAGACGTGTATCCTCTATGTTTGAATCAGTACTGACTAAAAGGGTGCCACTATTGAGGCTAGTTGAGAGTAAACCAGTTGGTTATAGACTAGGGATTAATCGATAGGTCGACAGATGATTCTACCTAAGTGCGTTTAGGATCGTCTCACTAGATGTTTAGCAGTTGCCCATGATTTTATACATCTTTCTTTGACTTCTTTATTATAATTGCTTATGCTTCTGCTTCATCCTTTTATTTGTTATTCTAGCGTGTTATGTGCCTTTAAATCTTGCCTCTTTTATGATTGTTTCACATGTATCTTTCATTTGGTAGTTCTTCATTAACGCTTGCTTTCAGTTGATGATTGCTCTGATCTTGATTGGTATGGTTATCTATTTCCCTTGTATTTTCACTGCTTAGTTGTATTTATTTGGTTTATGTTTATTTGGGTAACTTGTGTTTAGGAATGTTTTGAAAAAGGAGATGTCTTGACTTTGGTGAATTCTTATTGGGTTGTTATGCTCACACCCTGCATACATCACACGGTGTTTGTAGACCGAATCGATTTTTCAGGTTTAAGTTCTGGTTCTCGAGAATCTCTGGTTCTGCATGCTTCTTCTTTTAGGACGCTCGTGGAGCGATTGTGTCGGATTGTGACTTTGAGTCACAAGGATACCATGGGTTGGTATGTTAGTTTCTTTTGGGAAATTTGGACCATTTGTGTATCAAGCAAGTCAGCCTTCTTTTTATATGTGATTCCCATTAACTTTGTTATATTTATTTTGAGATGGGTGTTTATTTTTGGTTATGCCCAATTTTGTTTCCCTTATATTACTAAACTGCTTATTGGTTTGACACGGAAGTCCAATGTATGGATGTTCTCTGACAGGATTTTGATAGAATTTTGTTGTGATTGATATTATTTATCAAGGAGAGATTGTTCCCAACAAGTATTTTTGTTTTTTGTTTTTTTGACACTTGCCGACATCTTGTGGGGATCGAGAACGCCCTTTAAATCGTGTCAATGGTCGACTTGGATGCTTGAATCAAGGGCAGACTGGGTTGATTCATGACAAAATGGTATCAGAGCGTATATTTTATTTGGAGAGTCCAACATATGAGAGATAAGATTGTCAGAACTCGTGAGGTAAGTCATGAATAGGTGCATGATCACCGCCTTTCATGACAAAACTTGAGTTATCATGGGATGTCGGGTTTCGAGTCATGAATTTCAAGATTTCTTCATTTATTCCTGTATTTTGACTTGGATTGATGGTGTCTTGAATTATATTGAACTTGTGTGGGTTGTTTTAGACCGTTTATGTATTGTTCAAGTCAACCTTCTTTTTGTATATTCCTCTCAGCTTTGTTAAATTTATTTTGAGATGGATGTTTAATTTTTCTTCTGTTTGGTTTCCATTATATTTTGAGTGGTTATTGGTTTGGCATGAGAATCCAATGTGGTGTGTTTAATATTATTTATTTGGACGAAACCGTTTCTGACGAGTATGTTGACATCTGTTGCCAGCTCATGTGAATCAGAAACGCCCTTCAAGCCTTACCAAGGACCAACTCAGGTGCACAGATCAAGGATGGCCTGAGTCGGTCCATGACAAGAACACCCAAAATGTGCAAGACAGGTGGAAATAGGAGTGAGAATTAAATGTTTTTTAACCTCTCAAGTTGATCTTTGAGAAAACATGTCTGGCATAAAGCACCATATGAGATTTATGATGAAATGTATGTTCACTGAGATGGATACAGTATTCAACATAACATCTTAATTTTCTTCCTTTCATGCATCAAAGCATGAAGGCAGTCATGTTTCAGGATCTCATCAAACATGTGTGGCATAAAGCACCATATGAGATTTATGATGAAATGTATGTTCACTGAGATAGATACTGTATTCAACGGGAAATCTTACTTTTCTTCCTTTCATGCATCAAAGCATGAAGGCAATCATATTTCAGGATCTGATCGAACATGTGTGGCATAAAACACCATGTGAGATTTATGATGAAATGTATGTTCATTGAGATAGATACAGTATTCAACAAGACATCTTACTTTTCTTCCTTTCATGCATCAAAGCATGAAGGCAGTCATGTTTCAAGATCTGATCGAACATGCGTGGCATAAAGCACCATATGAGATTTATGATGAAATGTATGTTCACTGAGATAGATACAGTCTTCAACAGGACATCTTACTTTTCTTCCTTTCATGCATCAAAGCATAAAGGCAGTCATGTTTCAGGATCTGATCTAACAATGGAGTGCGAGTCATATGTTGAATATTTACGAGCATGTGTATGGAAAAATACATTCAAAGAGGGATATGATTCGTCAACAACAAATGGGATCGGATCAGTTGAGCATGGTGATAGAGGACATTATAGACTTCTATGAATGTCATTCACTACAAATGAAACATTCACAATAGGGCAGTGAAATTTTCCATTCAGTATGGAGTTGAAAATGTTTAAATCTTAAGTTCTCCAATTTTATTTTGTTGTAAACTTTTCAATGTGTACAAGTCAAATTGATCACAATTGCCATTTATTGATTATAAGGATTGAAAATTTGAAAGAGAATGAACAAATTCTATTAGGTTTTGTGCCAGATTGATAACGAGACAAATTTCGTTTATAAATTTATGGATGCAATTCTTACAATAACAAAAATACAGCATGTGTGTGTGTGTGTATGCACAACCCAACTGAATGTAGGGGAAAACATATGGAGGATTCAAGGCTAGTACAGGGCTTACCTCATCAGCTATGGCATGGTAGACAACAATGGCTCCACTCGGGGATCGTTGTCGACAATACTGAAAAAATCCTCCCTCATTTGTCTCGGTGATCTTCGGGGAACGCTCGGCATGCCTTTGGGATAGTTCGATGATGTTTCATTTAAGTTCTGGACATGCTGGAGACATACCTGGACAGCATCATGCACCCTCACAAAGTACCACTCTTTACCAATAAGCTCCACCAAACCCGACCTCGATAGGCTCAACAACACTTCACGGCTTGGATTAGAAATCGCCATCTGCCATCAAACACAAAATGATGCATAAATTTCACAAGAGAACTAGCAGCCTGTTTGATTCACTTGTAGCTGACCTGAATGTCCCTTGATCTGTACTCATGATGCAAGTCTTTCAAAGCTTGAATGGCACTTGAGTCAACATATGTAACCGCTGAAAAAAAAATCAAGTTTTGTTTGCACTATAAATTGATCTGCTTTTGGCACAGACCAAATTATACAGCTGTTTACTTGTAAATTTAACTTAGGTGCCAATTTTGAACCCACTGCACGAATTAAACAGGTTTGATAACACATATATGGATCCAGATTAACCATTTTTGACCCATCTAATCCGTGTAACCTGATTAAAAATAAAATGATAATATAAAATATCAAAAAAATTGTAATAATTAATTTTATATGTTATTCTTATAATCAACTTAATTTGAAATGATTTAAATGTTTATTACAAATTATTTATTTTAAACCATTTAACATATGTTTCATATTAATTACACTATTTTTAGTCTAAATGCGATAATTCAATTTGGTCAGTTCATTGAGTTGATGTGATATTAACTAGTTGGACAAGTCATGATGCAGTTTATGTTATATATTTAATGGCAGAGCGGGTTAGGATTGATGCCTTTATAAATGAGTTGGGTCAAGTTACGGTTGAGCTTAAATGTATTCACAAGCGAGTTAACCCGATAAGTAAACCCAAATTGCCATCTCTGACCTAACTTAAAAGCAAGTAAATGAGGAGGCAGGCCAAAAGCCCTCATTAATATGTTTTAGAACCATGAATTTCTTCTTTGAAGGTGTAGAAATGTGAAGGCCCGTGTACTTTGAATACAACTTACGTGCCATCTCAAGTATCACGAAGTAGACTCTCTCGACTTCCGGTCCACGCCGTTTCGAAGAATCAACGTTGGTTTCATATTCTCGTAGCCTGAAAGAAGAATCTTTGTAAGTGACATTTCCCAAACACAGCATATAGTTCATCACATGGATCTTCACCTGTCTTTTACATAACTGATGTTGGCAAAATAAAGAGGAGCATCAATCCGAACAATCACAATCCCATGGTACACATACGCCTCTGGATACTGTATCACATTTCTATAAACAGTTGTTCCAGGAAGACGCCCCAACACAGCTGTAGGAAACAACAGATTCAAGTAAACAGTGACACCTTTTACAATTCAAATGCTCTGGCTTGTGGAATGCTGGAATCCAGTACCAAGAAACCCCAACCCTGATGAAGAAAATAAAATGAACCACCAAGGCAGTGTTTGTCCATGAAAAAATGTTGTAGAAAATGTATTTATTCGCATGTATGAAAACTCAAAACAAGCCCACATACCGATATGTGGGTTTGCCGATTCATGGATGACAAAGGCAAGTGACACACCAACCTACATTTCCAAAGTGCAGTCAACATTAGGACACTCAAGTTATGGATGCAATCAAAAATAGCAAGAAACAAATAATAAATTTTCAATGATCAGGAAAAAAAGTTGTAAGTGGTTGAATTTATTGAAATTAACAAAAGTTAATACCACAAAGCATCACAACTTAGATTAAAATTTTACCCCAACAAGGACACCAATCTCTATACCAAGGAATAGAGTTGTAATGCTCGTAATAGTCCAGAGAAGAAAATCTTTCTTATCTACACGCCAAAGGAAAATAGCCTCATCATAATCTACCTGAAAAAACAACCAACACAAAGAGCTGTAACCATATGACTTCATATGATGGAGTTGCACACTTCAGAAAAAACGTTAACACCTGACATTGTATATGGTTTTGAAAAATATTTTTTATTTTCATTTTTTTAAAATGTACTGGATTATGTAAATAAAAATCATTTTTTTAGAAAATAATAGACTTTTTGAAAAAAAATATTTTCATGTTTTCATGAAAATGAAAATGGTTGAATAGGTTTAGAGAGGTGTACACAAGTCGGACCTATCGGGTTCATGCTGGGTTTTTACCCAAAGAACACGTAAAGCCTCATAGCCCAAAGCCCATCCCAACCTGTTTGTTTTTTTATTTAAAAATAATAATTCTCGCTTGTTCAAAACATATTGGCCTGAATCCTGGCCCAATTATTAATTAGACTTTAAAATATCATTATATTAAAAGAAAAAAAACAATAATAATGGTTGTAAAATATCAAGTACATAACATTATGATTTGTTTTAAAAAAATATCATATTACAGTATTATCAGGCAGGTCGGGTCGCACACTGACCTGGGCCCAGTCTGAATAGTAATCCGGATTTAAAAAGTGGCTCATTTTATCATTCTTAAAAAAACTTAAGCCTAATTAGTACAACTTTTTTGGGGTCGGACTTGTCAGGTCAGGCGGGTCCCTGAGCCCAAAGTTTACTCTTATACTTTTTTGTTTTTCCTACACTTTACCAAACATTTTCTAACAAGTTTTCTAGTACATGATTGAAAAACTAAAACAAGAAATGTTTTCCAAAAACAAAAGCAACCTTACTTATCGTCAACAATAAAAAAGTAAAAGGCAGCCAAAACCGGTAAAAGGTGTTCAATTAGTATGTTTTGCAATAGCTTTGTGATTAATTTAACAATGAGCCAAACATAATAACTGAAGTTGGATCCTGTGTCCAGAATTTAAAAGTATACTCACCAGGCCTAGTACGGCTGAAATCACAATAGCTGCCAGAGCACACTGCAAAGATAAACCAAAATGCAAATCATCAACACTTGGACGATGTTCTCCTATATATAACTTTTCCAGCAATAAATCTAACTAGGATAATCAAAATAACTTTTCATCTAGAGAGTTTAGGGTCCATCAAATGGAACCCAAAAAAAAAATAACAACTGCTCTTGACTGCAAAAAATGAACAATTCATATTAAGAGTCAACGTGCATTATATAAGGGATTACTAACATGGTTTCATGTGCCACAGACTCACAAACACATTTATAAGTTAACGTATGTTCATATAAAGAAAGTATGCATGTAGATGTCTAAACCAGACCTGAGGTATGTGCTTGAATAACGGAGTCATAAATAAAAGCGCACAACCCATTATGATTCCCATAATAATTCCAGATAATCCAGTTTTTGCTCCACTCTCATGATTAACAGCCGACCTAGAAAAGGAACCTGCATAACACAGTAAAACAGGGTTCATGTTTAGAAACCATACCGTACTAAAAATTATCTCAGTTATCGTGGACAACTTTGCTCAAAACAAAAATCACACCAAACTTCAATTTAGAACTTGAAAGAACATGTAAAAATCACACCTGTTGTTGGGTATGCTGAAAAACAAGAACCGCATATATTTGCCACTCCAAGGCCAAACAACTGTCAGAATGCAAATCATAAGCATTAAAATCATTTTTCATAATAGTGGAAGTACTTCTGTGCCCTGAGACTGCAGCAAAATTATGAAACTTGTATTATTTGTTAAATGTAAAAAACGAGGATTTTTCAAACACCTTGTATGTCCACAACTTTAACAGAACTTGCCTGTTATTTCAGAATAATATATATTTGAAGGTTTTTCTAAGAGATCTAAACTGATAATGTTAGCAAATTAGAAGAAGAATAAACAAACACACAGATTTAACATGGCTCGAACAATTTGACTTACATCCATGGGCAGGGGGGTTCTTCATTCACTTAGCAGCAAAAACTGTTCTGAATTACAAGAAACTGGATCTGACACAACTGTTTGGTATCAACCAGTTCCCCCAAAAAAATTGAAAAAATGCAAAATGGTTCAGGTCCATCCCATGAAAGGGGGACCTGTGGAGATCAATGTTGTTTCACGGTCCGAGCCCTACTCGCACTACTGACCTCCATTTTTTTCACCTCTGTAGGTCAAACCTTGATTTGGTTCGAATCACCAGAAATCCAGACCACATCTCAACAAAAAAGAAGGGTGGACATTTTGACAGGAGATTTTTGCAATGTTGGCGCCTATGGGATTATGAATCAAATTAATCACTCTTCATAAAACATACCTCTTGATTTGAATCCAGTTCATATCCATTCTTCGCAGCCAGTGCTTTTGCAATTCCCACAGATTCCTGAATTTGCAAAGTGACAGAAATCACAGGCAATTCATTGAAAAGTTTAAAAACAAAAAACAAAATTTTCTCACTAGTATAGCTACACCAGTAATGAGAAATGCAGTGGGAATCAAAGATTTTGCATGATCAAATTTCCGAGGAAGTGAAAATTCTGGGAGGCCCTTGGGTATATCTCCTACCTAAGACAAGCAATCCAACACTTCCGTGTAAGAATCAACTAGAACAGAGGTTTCAATTATATTTAGAAGTCAAGGCATTGAAAAACATACAAGACTGGTAGCACACTAATAAAGATAACATGATAAACTGAATAAAAAAATACAAAAGAGAAACTAACAACATTTATATTAATTTTGCAAAAGTAAACCCATCATATGCTATGACATGAACAACCAACCTTATAACAAATATTCATTTACCAAAAATTAGGGTGAAAATTATTAAAGGAAAGAAGTAGGGAGGGAACTAAGGAAAACAACTCTTCCAATCAAGCAAAGGCATGAATAACTCAATGACAAAAAGAAGCCGAGAGGAATCCAGATTTGGCCCATTGAATGTCTGCAGCATAAAAACTCGACAGGGACGGAAGACTGGCTCAGTGTTTTTTAACATGGCACCTTCGGTAAGGTTTGAAACCTTCTTCAGCATTCAAAGTCCACCTCCCAATAGTTAATGAATTTGGATTCTTTTATTTTCATTGGGTTACCGGGTGATTTGATATCAAAAAAGAAAAGGAAAAAAGAATCTTAATTCAAACATGAGAAGAGGGAGGGATGTAGTGAACAAAGGAAAACTAGTCCTGCAATCAAGAAAACAGGAACCTGGATCGATTCAGCAAAAAGAAAAAAACGAAGCTGAATTCAACCATGAGGAGAGAAAAAATTAAAGGGTCCTGTAATTAGCTGGAAAATGGCGAAGGAAATATTCATGCTAAGGTAAAATATATGCAAACTAATTGCGAGATACTCGTGATAATGAAATCCACAAAACAAAATTAATGTTTATCCAAATATCTCTGATGACTCCTGACTAGCACAACCAACCTCGTGACAGACATATTAATTTGTTGGCAAAAGTATGGGGGGAAAGCATCATTTTCCACTTTAATAAGAGTATTTGCTTTCTCCGAACTATAAGGAAACAAAAAGCGCTATTTTTATTTACGTATATTTTTACATTTAGATCAAGAGACTGTGAGTGAAACTATTTTCTCTTTACTTGAACTCTGTGCAATCTATGACCATGTAAATTAATTGTATGGAGAAAGTTCAGAGTAAGCCACATCCCTGCTATCCTCACCAAAGAAATTGAAGGAGGATGGTATATTTTAACAAAGGTTGTACCCAGAACAACTCCTGTAAGAGGACCAGCTGCACGAAGAAATTGCAAGTGCTTCCTTGATTTTCCCTGACACAAAATGTACAAATCAAAATCAAAATGCCATGGGCAGGAAAACATACAATTGTGGAATAAAATATCATACCAAGTGTTTCATGACCAGAAGAATGGCGAGGAGGACAGATCCCATCACAAAAGGGGGCCATGAGAACTACAAAGGGAAAAAACAAACTAAAGAAGGGATAAGTAAGTGAGTAGAGAAAAAAAAGTGAGTGAGTAGAGAAAGAAATAATGCATCTATAAACTTGACGAGGCTAGATGCCCACCATTTTCAATATTAACAATAGGGTTACAGTAAAGAGCTGGGAAACAAAATACAATTGTTTCACAAACAACAGATCCAGTCAACCAGGTCCATATTGGTCACACTGTAAACACTAAGCTTTACTATAATGGTCAACAAAACTTGTTGTTTAAAAAACTAGGAAAAAAAGAATAGAAGTGGAAATTTGAGATTGCTAGAGTCAAATAATAAATACAGATAGTAGAATATGAACAAAAGATTAGTACTTTATATTGAGATTGGTCGGCCAAAACAACAAAGGTGAATAGAGTTTATGAAATATTAAGAAAAGGAAGTTTGGAAATAAGTTCCAGCATGTCAGCTTAGAATTTTTATCATCGTAAATGGATTGGAAATTTAATCAAGTAACAGAGTTTTGATATTCCGTAGCATCTATCAACAGAATTTTGATATTCCACAGCATATTAAATGTTAATAACAATTAAATATGGAAAGAAATAATAATATATATTCAATGCCTAAGAAAACCACGCCACTAAAACTGGACATTGAATGAGTTTTGATGAAAAAATGTAATATATGAGAAATTATAACTGCAATATGTTGGGTTTTGTCCAAAAACCAATTGATCATTGAGGAAGTAACTTTACATGATATTTCTGACATGAAAACACCAACATTCCCTTCCATAAACAAGCACATGTGCCCGACAAGGAAACCTGCATCGGTAATTACTGAGCCAAACAAAACATGGGACATTCTAGGGCAAAACAAGTGTATTCGCAGACCATGATAAGTCTTCACCCCAAATCCAACTGGTTATGGGGAAGGGCAAGCAAACATGTTATTTCAAGCATTAAAACATGCTCAATACAAGCAATATCACCAATGCATAAAATCATACCTTATCCCACCCAGATATAATACTTTTGATAAGTGGCAGAATTTTACTGCTTCTTATCATATCATAACCTAAGAAATATTTTGCTTGTGATAAGGCAATCACAATCGCAGAAGCTGTTGTAAAGCCAGAAATCACAGAATGACTAATGAAACGTATAAGCCAGCCCAGCCTGAAAGAGAAAGGAAACAATAACAACTTAATAACAACAGCGGCAGCAGCAACCACAATAGCTATGAGAATGCATCACATCCCTTCGATCAAGCAAGATAGTTAAATTAGAGGACATATGAGCCAAAAATTAACCACAATTTCACATTATTCTGCATCTCCCAATCATCAAGAGATCATTTAATCTCAAATTTTTCATCTGTTTTGTGATTCATAAGATTATTCAATCGCAATTAAAAAAAAATCAAAGGTTTTTTTCTGAAATAAATTGAAATTCAGTCCTTTTTAGCATTTTCAAAGCCATAATTTTGCATGATCATTGGTCTAAAAGAATGGCTTCGATGTTATTTGTTTTTACATCTCCCCGGGATTCCCTTAACAGGGCGACTCTATATCCTCTAGATTTCAATTCTGCAATTCAAAAAACGGGTGTGAACTATTACAATAAATTAGAGACTAAAAGCGTTCGGAAGTTTCTTCAGGTGAGCCAAGAAATGTGTGCAGAAAAAGGCGGCAGACACATGAAGGAAATGAAAATGAACATGCACGTGTAAGCAAGCATGCATGATGAAAATGACCCAACTAAAGTTCAAAGACAACGGTAGCATCTGTGGCTTGTAAAGGACTAACAGCACCAACCATAAATAATGTACACAATTACACCAAGAACAAAAGGTTGGAGTACCTCAATACCCCCATAATGCATTCCAATATCCCAACCATAAGTGCCAATAGTATTGCAAGTTCTGTGTACAATTCATCCGATGTATCAACAATTCCACCTAAGACATTTGATACAAGAAGAGAAACCAATGCCACTGGACCAATCGCAAGCTGGCGAGATGACCCAAAAACAGCATACACAAAAATAGGCACAAAACCAGAATCTGCGGATGTGAGCGGATTAAACATCATGAAAGAAAATAGTTGGCAAGCAAGTAGACTGATGATGTAAAGGCTGCCAGTACTCCAATAGATGAGACAAAAAGAAAACGCAAAATGAAAACATGGGAGCCCTAATCATCAATAAGTTGCATAAAATTTTCATTTTTCCCCATATTCCAAAAATTTTAAACTGGCTGATGGATTGCTTGCAAAGACCATCACATAAAGTTCATGGCGTCCAGCTTAAAATAATAAAAAAAACAGAATTTAAAGACACGCTATTACTTCAGCAGCCGTGAACTAAAATGAAATCAAGTTGTTGGACTGATAAAAAGTATTTAACCATTGCAGAGCGATTTTTTTATAAGGCTGCGAAAAAAATAATTAAATCGAATTATACAGCAATAGAAACCTTACAAAGTCCATATATTGGTCGAAGCCCAGCCAATTTTGCGTAGGACATTGCCTGAACAATTCCAGTAGACAGTTAATGAAAATGCAACACAATTGGCCTCTTGAAGTCACCAGTTAAATTACCGTGCAGAGAGAAAGAAAAAAGTACCGTTCAAAATTTTCAAAAAAAAAAAAAAACGCAAAAAGGCGCGGAAAAAATGCACAAGCAAACTAAATTTAACCGGAAAGATCCAGCTTAGTCCATAATTAAATTTGCCGATGCAACAGAACGGTGTCAATGCGAGAGGACAAGGGGGAGGGGGAGGAGAGGGGGAGGGAGCATGTGAAATGTCATAAGGGACGGGACCTGGGGGACCAGCATGATGCCAACAGTGACTCCAGCTATGAGGTCAGGCTGGAGGTTCTCGCGCCACCGGTAGGTTTGAATCCAACGGTAGCAAGGGAGGAGGAGCTCAATCCAGTCGACGAGGCTCATGCGCTTGAGTTTCAACCTCAGCCTCGAAATTATAACAGCAGCGGACGATGATGATGCCGAGGCCTTCGTCGTCAAAGACGCCCCCGACGATGACGCGGATGGTGAAGGGTGGAGCAGCGGAATGACCTTCACCGGACGATTCGGCATTGAGGAAGAAGCAGCGGAGCGGGGCGGGGCGGGGTACGTTGCGTACGTTATCAGCATGCGAGCCACCGGGCGCAACGGATCATGTCCACCCGTCCACGGTTCGTCGCGGCCTCCCCTGCGTCAGCCAGGGGTCAATGTAGTTATAATTTTATGACCATAATGCCCTTGTGGGTAGCCCGTTTCGTGACCAACTTGGCTTCATATGTTATGACCATAATGCCCTTTGGACAGGCCCA
Source organism: Viscum album (assembly GCA_963277665.1). Classification (NCBI taxonomy): domain Eukaryota; kingdom Viridiplantae; phylum Streptophyta; class Magnoliopsida; order Santalales; family Viscaceae; genus Viscum; species Viscum album. The sequence continues at coordinate 1,051,627,050 of OY728131.1, read as the reverse complement.
TTTCGTGTCCAACTTGGATTCATATTTTTGGAGTTTCCGTGCAGTCGAAAATCGTGGGATATTTATTGAGTGTTATTTGGCAGATCCAATACAAATATGCCACGATGATTTAAAATAAAAGAATTAATATAAAAAATAATTTGATAACACATTTTAATTATAATGAAATTTTTGAAATATATGAACAAAGTTTCATTTTTCTGAAATGCCAATTAGATCTCATGATAAAACTGCAAAATAAATTTATCATTAAATCTCGCCTTTTAATATTATATTATAATTTATAATTTATAATGAATTCAATGTATCAAATAATTTTAATCAATTTATTTAATTATTGTGAAACAATTGTTCTTTTTAATGTATATCAAATATAGTATATCATTGGATGTTTTACTATGGCTTCCGATCTAACTCTACTGTGAACTCACCAAACACACACATATCCTTGATGATGGCAAAAACGCTCACAATCAAAGTAGTGATGAGGGTATTTATTTTGCACACACAAAGCATGAAAAAAGGTCATATCTGGTATATGGGGTTTACGAATTTTTATTCTTGTCAATCTACAAAACCTGTCGATGGAACTTCTTTCTTGGTTTTTTTTATTAATCTTTTTAATTTTTTCAAGAAGATCAAAAACTTTAACCTTCAACCGGATTTCTTCATTAACGATCATATTGATTATATCTTGATCAATCTTCTTATAATCTTTCGTAAGTTCTTCATATTCTTCGAGCATGTCTAAAATATGATCCATATCTCTCTTGAATATTCAATCATCCTTATTTTCTGAATTAGATTATAAGAAGCTACGTTTTCTTTATAGAAATGTTTTAAATCTTTTACAAATAATTTTCATATTTCTTTTGTTATATTTGTCTCTTCATCTTGCTCATCATCCATGCTTTCTCAGTTAAGTTCTTTATGAACTTCCTACCAATTAAGTTATCCTGAGACTTTTTTATGGTTAAGTTATTCCTAAACTTTTTGTTGGTCAAGTTGTTCATAAACTTGATTAGCTCGACTTTTATAAATGGTTTTCTCTTTTTATTTAGAGTCATCATTTGTTACTATTTTTTGGTTCTCCCAAGTCTTTATAACTCTCAATTTTTTTGCACATTGAGTATTATAATTGTCTTTCTGAACATATATAAATCATTCAGCATGACTTGTATCTTTAGACTTGTCATCCAAAGATCTCTTTGGTATAATTCCCAGGTTTTCAGTCTTTTTGTTAGAAGAAACTATATATGTTTTCTGATTTTCATCCTTAATGGATGAATGACCTTTTATTTCACAACCGTAGATATAGGTGTTTAAAGCGCTAAAAATCGAGGCGCTATTAAAAGGGGCTTTCTTTTACCAGTGCTAAAAAATGCTGATAAAAGTCAAAAAGATATTTTTTTTTGTAAATCAATGGGATTTGAACCCAAGATTCCCTGCGCACTTGCACATCTACCACTCACCCATTTTGTTTTATGTTCCCTTTAATAATATATCTATTTATTTATATATATATATATAGTCACATTAATATATATATATATATATAAGATTGGTTTTAAATACATTTATAAAATATGTTTTTTTGTACGAGTTTATAACTAAATAAATAAATAAATGCATATACTGAACATTCATACATACATACACGCACACACACACACACATATATATTATATGTGTATCTATAATTATAATTATACATATTTATATATGTTTATATATATTTACATATATTATATATTAATATGTATATACATATGTTATAATACATTGATAACATATATCAGTTTGTTAATACAGACACGCACACACATTATATAGATATATAAATATATAAATATTCATATATTTGTATTTTAAATAAAATGGATATTAGTTTTTATTTAGATAAGTCTTATATACTGAGAAATATATTTTATATGCAAATATGTTTAATTATTTATTGATAAAATTATATTTTTATGTGTGAACATGTAAAAGATATGTACATGTTGTTATATATTTGATTATAAATAACAATACATTGTGAAAATCGATAAAATTTCAAAGTCGTAATATCAATATGAATGTAATCCCTAAGAAGAAATTTAGTCCTCATTGAAAAAGGGCAAAAGACCTCCTTAAACGAGCCTGAAAATCCATCGAATGTTAAAAAATCGTGGTACCCCGACTAAAAACTCAGTTTTGGAGGCCTTCTGGACCCTTTTTGGCCTCAAAAAACATGACAAAGGATTTATCTTAAATTAATTGGGTGTAGAGCTCGTCGCATACTTCGATTTGATATGTGGTAGATCTCAAACGGACATCCGGATCAAAAGTTATGGTCGTTTGAAGTTCAGGTTGCATTTTCAACTTATTTTAGATCTTTAATTTTTTTTATATTCAAATTGTTATTAAATGACTATTACTCAATAAAAATTACAAAATCATTACTTAAAAATATTTTTAAAATTATTTCATAAACCCTTTTTACTAAATATCTCATATATTAAATTTCTATTTCTATTTATCCTTATGTAAAACATATTTAAAACATATATATTATATTTATATATTTATTTTTAATGATTTTTTTAAATATACCTCATTTATCAGCATTAGTGAAAAGACACTGATAAAGGAGGTTTTTATAAAAACTTTTAAAAAAACGCTACTAAATGGGGCACATTTATCAGCGCTTTTTTACTAGCACTGATAAAGTGTAGTGCCGCCCTTGCACCGATTTGTGGTAGTGTTTGAAGGAGATTATTTTCTAGAACTCCTCTTTTCTAGCTTCTTTCGTTCATTTCTGTAAGAACCCGAGTTTTTAGAAACGGGTCAAAACCCGGCCCTGTTTAAACTCCTGACTGGTTTTTGGGAAGTCTGGAAAAATCTGGGCGGTTTCTGGAAATTTCCAGACTACACGCCGTGTACTTTAAGTACATGCCGTGTATGAGTTACCCGAGTGACCGGCCGTGTTCTCGCCGAGTACATGCCATGTGAAGACCGTGTAGAACTTCCTACTACACGGCGTGTATTTATAGACACGCTGTGTATTCCTTACCCGTGTGAGGCCAGGTACATGTCGTGTGGTGCCCAGGTGTAAATTTTCATCTACACGACGTGTAGCCTTCCTTGACACGCCGTGTACCCTTGCCCGTGTAGCGGCCGAGACCCTGGCCGTGTGTTGACCGTGTACCCAGTCCAAGCCGTGTGCTGGACTCCGCTTAAGTCGAAGTACGGAAACGCATATACACGGCGTGTACTTTGGAATACACGCCGTGTACTTTTATTTTTATTTGAGCGATCGGACCGTCGTCGCGTCTCATTCCCAGAATCCTCTTATTCTTCCCCTTTGGACGAACAGATCGTCTAAAAAACCCCAAAAACTCAAACCCTCCCAGAATCTCCGTACGACCTCCGTTATTCGATCCGTCAGTGGCAGCGGGACCGCACCGGAAAGGCTAACCCCGCGCACCCTTCTTCGTCCTTGATTCCTCACCTGTTCTTCCGCAGATTCCATCCAAACGGAATTGCTGGATTTGACGGAAACGCAGATCTACCGCGATTCGGTCCGATTCAGAGGCTGAAATCAAAGGAGTGACATCGTACGAGTACGAGGTAGGTGGTGCATACCTTCTTTCATGTTTTCGTAGACTTTTGGGGGTGGCGACCTTCGGGCGCGGTGTCGGGTGTTGAGCGAAACCCTGTTTATTTTGTTTTTATTTCATTATCTGCATTGCGGGATGCCTCTGGGCATTCCCTGACCCTGTTGTGATTGAGCAAGACCGGGTTAGAGGTCGTTGCTCGTTTGGGGCAATTCGGCCGGGGGTGCCGAAATGCGCGTGAATTGGACCGTTGTTTAAACTGCTGTGTTTATACTGTCAGAGCACCCCCATACTGTCAGGGCATTCCCTGACCCTGTTGTGATTGATTCAAACATTAAGTTATTCGGTCATGCTTGCCATAGGAAGCCACGTGGAAGGTGAGGAGCCTTCAGGAGACAGCTTTGAGGCGGTCAGGTTGGGGGCAGAGGCTCGCCGTGATTTGAGGGCAGACATCGCTGTCCCTCGGGTTATCTTTTGAGGGTAGACATCGCTGTCCCTCCGGTTATATTTTGAGGACAGGTATCGTTGTTCCTCCGGATGTTGTGCCTAGGGCAGGTTGAGCTTTCGAGCCGGGTTACGACGGTTGGGCGTGCCTTCAGGACGTCGGTACTTGAGACACATGGTGTCAGGTGGCACGAGGTGCCGGGCTGCAGATCAGACTTTCCGGCATTGGCCGAAGAAGGTGACACTTCATGGTGGCTGCTGAGCACCAATGAAGTCTTTGTTTACTTTTGGGCATTGCACTGTTTACTGTTTTTCTTGTATAAGCATGTCTGCCTAAACACTTATATTAGGTACGCACATCTGGGTGGTATCCTACTGAGACTTGTCTCACACCCTACACGGGCCCTTCGGGATGCGTGTAGACTTTATGAAATTGCGTGCAGGTAAAGGGTCAGCCTCAGGAGCTGGACTTTAGTGTTGTTGACATGGAGACTGGCACGGACCCTGAGGTCGTGCCATACAAGAGTTATTTGTTTAATATTCTTTTCTTGCACCAACATGTTTATTTTATATTGTAGCTACAATTGGTTAGCCATTGGCACCGTGATATATATATATTGATTTGTATGACTTGTTTGGATGCATGCTTGGTTGTATTAGCAGTTATTGCAGTTGATTGCTGGCATGACGTTCTGTTTAGTTTCCGCTGTTGCTGTTTTTATATTGCTTCTGCTGTTTATTGTTATTGAATGTGCTTCCGCTATGCGGGTCTGGTTCGAGTCTGCCGAGTCATTTATTTCCGTTGCATATTTTAGTTTATTACTTGGACCAGTACTTTTAATTCCTCCGTGAGGGTATAGCCTCCCCACTATACCTAACAGACCATCGCTGCTAGTCGGCAGCCTTTGGCGTTCAGGGGAGGTGCGCCTAAGGTAGTGACACCTGACCCGTTCGGCACTATTCGGGTGGCTGGCCGGGTCCGGGTCGTTACAATTTCCTTGATAATCGAACACATCGTCACAAAATCATTATTAATGCAAATAATACATTGTCTTGTTCTATTTCCCTCCATCATTGTACCCACAATAATCAAAATAGTATGTTTGTACATCTATGATGATAATACATTCTCCTTTAATATTTTATATATTAAAGCTATAATATTGTAACTCATTCCTCTGTTTCACTAATCGTGTCCGAATAAACCCTTTTAATGTAATTTTCATAAAAAAATTTACATAAGAATTATATATGCTTACAATAAAAGGTTTTCTAAAAAAAGTCCATTATCCACGATTCCTTTAAGAACCACAACCAATTATTGTCAATGAAAATGACAATTCTTGTTAGTCCCATCAAAACATCAACTCTAGTATCTACTGGTATTTTCATCATGGTTTTTTATCTTTAAAATATATCTTCATGTCAAGTCTAATGTATCTATTTCCAAGATAATTTGATATTCACTCCAATGTGGATACTCCAATTATGGAAGGTTTTGAGCTATCTATTTCAAGATTTTGATTGCTTCATAATTTTTTTCCATCCAATTCCACAGTATCTTACTAGACACATTCTTTAGATTGGAGTTAATATCTTTGCTAGATCTTCGATACATGCTCTAGAAAAACTTAATGTGCCTATAAACACCTGTATCTCCTCAGTACATTGCGTACATTATCAGCATGCGAGCCACCAGGCGCATTGGATCATGTCCGTCCGTCAACGGTTTGTCGCGGCCTCCCCTGCGTCAGCCAGGGGTTAATGTCGTGATAATTTTACAACCATAATTCCCTTGGGGGTGGCTCGTTTCGTGACCAACTTGGCTTCATATGTTATAATCATAATGCCCTTTGGACAGGCCCCTTTCGTGTCCAACTTGGCTGCGTATTTTTGGAGTTTGCGTGCAGTTGAAAATAGTGGGATATTTATTGAGTGTTATTTGGAAGATCCAATACAAATACACCACGATGATTTAAAATAAAATAATTAATATAAAAAATATTTTGATAACGCGTTTTAATTATAATGGAAATTTTGAAATATATGAACAAGTTTCATTTTTCTGAAATTCCAATTTGATCTCATGATAAGTACGACTGCAAAATAAATTTATCATTAAATATCATCTTTTAAAATTATATTATAATATTACAATTTATAATGAATTCAATGTATCAACTAATTTTAATCAATTTATTTAATTATTGTAAAACATTATTTTTAATAATGCATATCAAAGACAATATATCGCTGGATGTTTTACTATGGCTTCCGATCTTGGATCACTCAATTTAACTCTACTATGAACTCACCAAACATAGATCCATGATGATGTCAAAAATGCTCACAATCAAGGCAGTGATGAGGGTACCTGAAAAAAGGACACTCCAGTTATTTCACACAAAGAACATGAAAAAAGGGATAGACTAAGAAAAAAAGAGTATTTGAATTCCTTCTAAATTATATTTAAATTTATAATATGATGGTGGTGGTTGTAAAAAAAAGTTACACTTTTCAATTTGATCCTATCGTGCTTGTCGGACATGACACATATCTGGATTGGCATATAAAACCCTTACAAGTCATGCATAACATTGATCATCTTACCCACTAAAACTTTTGTTTATTTTTTCATCTTCAACAATTCTTTAATGACATGCTGGATATTATCTTTGTTTTCTCCACTCCTTGAGACATTCAAAGGCTTTGTTTGCTTCCACTATGAAATTGGTCTAGCGTGTCAACTCCACTTCCTAGATATTCTTATATCGATGGTGATTAACACATTGTATCCTACAAAAAAAAAATACAATATTTATTGTGTATTTGGATTCAATTCAATAAATGCCCCATGTTATCTAAATTCTTTCATAGTGGCTCATGTTCAAACGGAACCCCGACCAATCTCCATCATTAAACTGCAATTCTTTGAAAGATTTCAGGATTGACCCTTTAGTCCAATGACCAAAGTATAGGTTTCATACCATAAATGTTATGTTTTCTAACTTAATAGGTTCAACATGAGTCACCCACCATAACAAACTTGGATATGCATTGTTTAAAACTATTTTCACTATCGGTGGCACCTAATTATATATGAAATTTGTTTTTTAAAAATCCTGAAAATTGTATTGCTCCCAGTCTAAAAGCTATCTACCACTCGATGATCTCTTTTGGTACCAAGGTCATATCTGGTTTATGGAGTTTACAAATTTTTATTCTTGTCAATATACAAAACTTATACATCAAAGTTCTTCCTTGTTTTTTTCTTAATCTTTTTAATTTTCTCAAGAAGACAAAAAACTTTAACCTTCAGTTGAATTTCTTTATTAACGATTGTATTGATTATATTTTGATCAATCTTCTTATAATATTTTATAAGTTCTTCAGATTCTTAGAGCATGTCTAAAATGTGATCCATACCTCTCTTGAATATTCAATCATCCTTATTTTTTGGATTAGATTATAAGCAACTGCATTTACTTTATAGAAATATTTGGAATATTTTACAAATATTTTTCATATTTCTTTTGTTATATTTTTCGCTTCATCTTTCTCGTCATCCATACTTTCTTAGTTAAGTTATTTTTGAAATTCCTACCAATTAAGTTCTCCTTGGATTTTTTGATGGTTAAGTTATTCCTAAACTTTTTGTTGGTCAAGTTCTTCATAAACCTGATTATCTCAACTTTTAGAAATGGTTATCTCTTTTTTATTTAGTGCCACCATTTGTTTCTAATTTTTTGTTCTCCCAAGTCTCTATAACTCTTTTTTTTGCACATTGAGTATTATAATGGTCTTTCTGACCATATATAAATCATTCGACATGACTTGTATCTTTAGAATTACTATCCAAATATCTCTTTGGTATAATTCCTGGGTTTTCAACCTTTCTGTTAGAAGAAACTATATTTTCTGATTTTCATCCTTACTAGATGAAGTTACTGGATGAAGGACATTTTATTTGAAGGATATTATTTTCTATAAGTCCTATTTTATAGATTCTTTCGTTCATTTCCTTGATAATCGAACACACTGTCACAAAATGATTATCAATTCAAATAATACATTGTCTTGTTTTGTTACCTTCCATCATTGCACCCACATGAATCAAAATAGTATGTTTGTACATCTATGATGATAATATATCCTCCTCTAATATTTTATATATTAAATCTATAATATTGTAACTCATTTCTTTGTTTCACTAATCGTGTCTGGTTAAACCTTTTTAATTTAATTTTCATAAAATTATTTATATAATAATTATATGTGCTTACAATAAAAAGGTTTTCTCAAAAAAAGTTCATTATCCACGATTCCTTTAAGAACTACAAACAATTATTGTTAACGGAAATGATAATTCTTCTTCGTTCCATCAAAACATCCACTTCAGTATCTACTGGTATTTTCATCATGGTTTTTTATCTTTAAGATATATCCCCATGCCGAGTCTAATGTATCTGTTTCCAAGATAATATGATCTTCACTCCAATCTGGATACTCTGATTATGGGAGGTTTTGATCCATCTGTTTCATGATTATGATTGCTTCATAATTTTTTTCCATCCAATCCCACAATATCTTACTAGACACCTTCTTTAGATTAGAGCTGATATCTTTGCTAGATCTTTGATACATTCTCTAAAAAAACTCAATGTTCCTATAAACACTTGTATCTGCTTACGCTCTATGAGCTCATTAGGGAAAGTTTCTAACTTCTCTACAATACACAATTGAAGTTTCACTCTATTTTATCAGATTTGCAATCCCAATAATTCCATAACAGGATGCATCTAAATGATCTTTCCTCCTGAAAGTATCAGCCTTTTTAACACCTCAATGACATGCTATAAGTGCTTTATATATTCTTCTTTATTCTTATAGAATATTATAATATCATCAATGTATACTTCCACAATGGTGATAATCCACTGAATGCTTTATTTATTATCCCCTAGAATATTATCAGGGCATTCTTGAGTCCAAATGACATAACTAGTCATTCAAAGAGTCTTGTTTGAATTGTGAATGTTTTCAATGACATTGATTCTTCTTTTTTTATCTTAATTTGTCGACATTCTAATATAAGATCAAACATAGAGTGTATCATCGGCCTTTTGTGTAGCATCTTAGGTATTCAGGTGAGGTAATTTGGGTCAAATCTCAGGTTTACCATGTGTATTTGAACCTAGTTGATGTGTTGGGGGTGTTAGTGTAAGCTAGGAGTTGAGTCTTGGGAACTTATCCTAAGCTTGGGGGGGAAATTCTACAGTAGGCGAAAAATCACGCCTCAACATATGTAATGTTCTAGATTTTTCATGTATTTTTTTTGAAAATTATATGAGATTATTTTGAGACCAGGCACTGAGATGACACATGATTCTGAGGCCCGAGGTTCCCAAAATAAATGTTCAAACTATTTTTAAGTTTATTAAAAATAGCGCATGTGGGTGGTTTTAGTAACTTCTAAACGAGTGTCTGGATCAGAAATCTGAGGGCACCATTGAGCTCAGAGCAGCGATTTTACCTTAAGCGGGGTCTAACATTGGTTGACGTGGGTTGGCTGCAAAAGTTGATTTATGGACGTTTTAAGAGAAGAATAAAATACACTTAAAAAGTTATTTTATTTTATTTCTTCAATGTTTCGCAATGAATCAGTAATACTACGATGTGGTGACTTAGCGATGCTACAACATAGAATTGTGGCAACACTGAAACGTGTTTAAAATGCCGAAACACACTTCCTCCATTAATCATAGGTAGAGACCAACATTAGAATTCATAATGCTGTAGAATTTCCTCTGGAGCCTGGAAGTTTCCCTGAGGAAGGAGAAGGAAGGTCTCTTGTTGATGATGACAAATGAAGAATGCCGACAAACGATGGATCAAGGACGTTCGTGGATGAATTTCCATCAATGAATAATTCTCTCCTCCAACTGATCCTCTTTCTAGGTATGAGGTTTAATTTCTTTACGATTCCTTTCCCTGTTCTTATTTCCAACGACGAACAAGAACCAACCCACGATCAGGTTGATCCATGGTTCAATCCTCCTTGTAGGATGGTTTAAAATACGAGATTAAAGGGGATGAATCTTGTTAAACATTCTTTGGTTTCTCTTTCATAATTTTTCTAACATGAATGGACCAAGGTCGACAAGAACAAGACCAAAGTCCATTCTAAGAGTGTTCCTGTGCTTATCTCTCTTCCCCAATCTTGTGTTCTTCGTTGGCAGAACCTCATGGTCCTGGTGTGTTTTTTCGGGTGGTTCCAAACATGTTCGTACCCACAGAGTGACAATGAGAAGTTTTAGAACACATGATAGTAAAGGTGATGACCGAAGGTTTGTAACATTGTTCTCAGTTCAAAGAACAAACCACCACCACAACAGTGGCGGTGCACAGAAGGGGGAGTCGCTGGCGGCGCCGATAATGGCGCGTGATGGTGCGACCACCCAGTGGGAGAAACCCACGACACATTGGCCGTGGGTGGTGGACAGGGCCGTCAGCTCGGTGGCCGATGGTGGGCTCGACCAGATGCAGCATGAAGCTGCGTCACGCAGCAGAGGGTCGCGGTCCAGCTGGATTGTGGCGAGACCCCGTGACAACTGCTGTGGGGAGGTCACACGGCAGAACGCCACATTGAATGCGGTGGCCGCCCCGCGTTGACCAGGTGTGGACGTGGTGCCCACCGTGTCCCGAGCAGATGAAACGGCCCACTCAAGCGGGCTGAGCCTAGCAGTCCAGGTCAGGCCAGACCCAGACCCAACCGACACCCTTTTACTCAAATGCCTATAACTCTCAAACCATAATTCTGTTTGATGGGTCGTTTATGATGTTGGGACCCTTGCTACGAGGCAGTCCTTTTGGGATACTCTACATAACCTTTTGTGGAGGTTGGCGTGCGACCTATTGACTCGAGGAGTAGGTGATTTCGAAACCATCATGCTTAGGACGAAATACTATGACTAGATGTGGCAAAGATGAGGAGTTGGTATCCTGTGAAGATGTGGAGTTGGTCTCCTGCAAGAGCGCATAGTTGGTATCCTACAAGTATGTAGAGTTGGTCTCCTGTGAGGGAGCGTAGTTGGTCTCCTGCAATGGCGCGAAGTTGGTCTCCTGCGGAGATCATATTTCTCGATGGATTTGGATATGCCTGTACTTTCTTAGTATATATATCCCAGTGTGAGATGACTCTAGTGACTCTCTTGATTGTAATTCTTATAGGCTACACCTCATGTACCTCTTTGGTAGTCTTCCTCGTGTCTTTCTTAGTGACTTACCTTTATGTTTTGGGGTATCTACTGAGTATTGTTTTACTCACCCTTGCAAGGGCTTCGCCCGCACATGTTGTTTCTTGTGCAGACGATCGATAGCTTTGACGAAGTCCTTGGTGGGCCAGAGACAGGTGGTACTTCAGGGTGACCCGATGGACATGGTATGCTTCAACAACATTCAGAAAACTTATTGTACCTAACCTTCAGGTAGGGTTTTCTATAGACGATATCCAGGAGCTTGTACTTTTCTATTTCAGTTGGGTTTGTATTCTGGATGGATTACTTTTCACTTTTGTACTGTTACTCTTAGTGGTTGTTTTAGTGGGATGCATGTATGTTTACTTAGTGTTTTTAGTTTCAGTACTTTTTCTTGGAGACAGGTGCATGTGTACGGGTTCTTGGGAAAATTCCTCCCCTTTGTTGGATATGCCTACTCGGCGCTAGTCACCAACCCCTGGCCTATGAGAGGCAGGCTTGGGGTAGTCATAGCATGGGCCCCAGGAGACGGGTCTTGACAGAGTGATATTAAAGGGAGATCAGTTTTACTAAAGTTTTGGGGCAATAGTGTTAAGTGTTTTGAGTTTGGAATTAAGGACAGGGAACCAAGTATTGGTGCAGTGGTCGACGTATCCATACACCATGACTTTGAATTATAATTTTCGACTCGGTACATGAAAACACTATTTGTATGGGAAATCAATGGTTCATGCATAATATAGGAATTGCGCGTGTTCTTGTGTCCTTCTTGAGTCAGAGTAAGATCACCGGGTATACTCTATTGACCATGGTACATCTTGTTCTGTTTCAGGATGCTTCCACACAGGCAGCCGACCAAGATTATGGGGCACAACCATGATTATGGTATTCCAAGTGATGAGACATCAATGCAGGGACCGTTGCTAGAGATAGAACCTCCTGGTAGTGTACCAGTGATACCACCACCTGAAGAGTAGTAGTTCCTACCGACGTTACCGGTAGAGGATGCACGTAGGCTTAGTGCATTGCATGAGTTTCAGAGACAGGTACCTCCCAGGTTATGATGTGAGATAGATCCTCATGTAGATGAGGATTGGATGGAGGTGGTTACACAAGTTTTATACCTAGTGAGGATGCCTCTTGACCAGATGGTGGTATTAGCTGTGAGTCTTCTACAGGGCTCGATGAGGAGATGGGTGGAGCTTAAAGATCCAGACGCATGAGGAGGTGACCCTCTCCTAGACAAATTTTGAGTGTCTCTTCAGGGAGGAGTTATTTCCAGTGACGCTACACTCTATGCGTATACATGATCTCCTACATCTGCCACAAGGTAGCCAGATGGTGGCAGAGTACTCAGTGAGATTCACAAATCTTTCTCGATACTCTACAGACATGGTGCAAGACCCATTCTTTAGGGCTTGTACCTTCAAGTAGGGACTACGCTAGGATATTAATATGTCGATGATATTTCTTAGCACCCCTATGCATGCTGGGGTGCTGGAGAGAGATCTACCGATAGAGAGATTTCTTGCATAGCAAGCACCGACGATGAGAGCTACCACCGAGCATCAGGCAGTTGGGTCTTCGACAGCAGGTAGCTGTTAGCTGACGCATGGGCCCAAGAGGACCAAATAGTCTGGGGGATGACCCCAGGACACGAGATCGATGGTGCGAGGATTCCAGGGAAGCGCAGGTCGGTCGAGTGAAGGGTTTTTCTACACATGAAACGATCATGGGAATATGGAGAGAGATTGTCTGACCAGCCATACGATCGGCCAGGAGATAGTCGAGGGACCACTGAGGTAGTGGAGAAGGCAAGAATACAGTGGTCTGCCAGGTGGTGAACATGGAAGAGAAGTGAGATGAGCAGCAGGAGGTGGGCAGAGGTTTGAGGCACCACCACCACCACCCTCAGGTAGTTTACCTCAAGCTCAGGGAGCTGGTGGATAGGGACGAGTCCAATTTCAGGCAATGTAGGATTACGATCCTGAGAATCTCAGGATAATTAGATGTAAGATCTATGTCTTTTACACCCTAGATTCCATTTTGATAGACATGGGTGCTAGTCACTCTTTTCTCACCATGACCCTTGTTCGAGACACATAGATTCCAGTGGAATCATTGACTCGATCCCTACTCTTAGAGACTCCTATGGGAGGAGATTCGACGATCACACATTGGTGCCAATAGTGTTCCCTTACTCTTGGGGGTGAGAGTTTTGATCAGGATATCTTGGTGGTAGCATTTATGCCTTAAAAAGTCATTCTGAGTATGGATTGGTTATTCATAGTTCATGCTCAGATCGACTATTTTAGGCGCACAGTACGATGCGTACGTAAATATGGGATTAGGTTTTCCTTTATCAGTAAAAAAAAACCAGAGCAGTGTAGGATGGACTCACACGTAGGAGGGTGAATCCAATCAAACATTAGTTGGATAGAATGACCCTTGGTGTAGTAGATGAGACAAGTCCTTAGATTCCTGTAGTGGTGGATAAATACGAGGACGTATTTTCGGAAGATGTTCCAGGACTACCTCCTCATAGGGAGGTAGACTTCTGAATTGACCTGTACCCCAGGAAGACACCAATATTTACACTAGAATATCAGATGGCTCACATGGATCTTCGTGAGTTGAGGGTATAGTTGGAAGACTTATAGAGGAAGGGCTTCGTGAGACCCAGTGTTTCACTGTGGGCATCCCCAGTTTTGTTTTCCAAGAAGGCAGATAAGATCTTGAGGTTATGTTTGGAATTACAATGCCTGAACTAGGTGACTTTGAAGAATAAATATCCACTACCAAGGATTGATGACCTCTCCGATTAGCTGAAGGGAGCGAGATGGTTCTCGAAGATAGACCTCAGATCATGCTATCACCGGCTTTAGGTGCGAGATGAGGACATTTCGAAGATGACTTTCAGTCATCAATACAACCACTACAAGTACTTAGTAATGCCGTTTAGCATGAAAAATTCCCCAACAATGTTTATGGGACTCATGAATAGGATCTTACAGCCTTACCCAGACCGGTTTATAGTGGTCTTTATTGATGACATCCTGGTGTACTCAACATCTGAGGAGGAGCATGCGATATACTTGAGGATGGTCCTAGAATTACTCTGAGAGCACCATATTTATGAAAATATCTTGAAGTGTTAGTTCTAGATATGAGAGGTATACTTTATAGGACACGTCATTTCAGAGGCTGGAGATGTATTAGATCCAGCGAATATAGAGGTGGTGCTTGCTTGAGAGCCACCTAATAATGTTACTGAGATGCGGAGTTTCCTTGGTTTGGATGAGTACTATCGGAGGTTCATACCCAACTTTTATAGAGTAGCAACATCCATGATAGACTTGGCATGAAAGGGGAAAACTTTTGTGTGTATGGAGAAGTTCCAGGAGATCTTTCAACAGCTGAGGTAGAGTTTGACGAGCGCTCCCATCCTGAGATTGCCAGAGGAGGGTGTCAGGTACCTAGTTTTATGCAATTCATTAGGGACTGGGCTTGGTTATGTCTTGATGTAGGGGAAAGCGGTGATTGCCTATGGTTCATGGTAGTTGAGACCACATGATCAGAACTATGCAACCCATGATCTGAAGTTAGTGGTGGTAGTCTTCACATTGAAGATTTGGTGATACTACCTTATGGGAGAGCGATTTATCGTCCACTTAAACCACAAAAGTCTTAAGTATATATTCTCTCAGAAGGATATAAACTTGAGACAAAGGTGTTGACTAGAGTTTCTCTAGGACTATGACTTTAAGATAGTCTATACTCCTGAGAAGGGGAACATGGTGGTAGATTCTCTCAATCGAAGATCGAGTTCACAGCTACTGAACGAGGCATCAGAGCAGTTGGCCTCACTTCATATATCCTTCATAGATGAAGATGGAATAACTTATCTCCATTCGATGGTAGTTACCCCTCCACTCTTACAATGAGTTAGGGAGGCACATCTCAGAGATACCAGCTGCGAGACTACACATGCTCAGATATCCACAGGGCATGCCCCTGATGTATATTAAAAAGGTGGGGAACACGTCATCCTTTTCAGAGGACACATAGTTATACCGACGACGTTATATGAGGAGATGTTGAGGGAGTTCCATACACTCCCTTTAGCGGTACATCCAGGTATGAGAAAGATGTACCGGGACCTTCAACGTCAGTTTTGGTGGCTGGGGATGAAGAAGTCAGTGACTGAGTTTGTCTCTAGATTCCTCACTTATCAGCAAGTGAAGGCTGAGCAATAGGTTCCAACGGGTTTGACTCAACCCCTTGAGGTACTAGAGTGGAAGTGGGATGGATATCGATGGACTTCATGATGAGTTTACCACATAAATCTAGGGGTCATGATACTATCTAGGTGATCATTGACCGAATCACTAAGTCAGATCACTTCCTAGTGATTCAGGAATAGGGTTTAGTAGAGAGCTTGAGACGCCTCTACATACATGAGATAGTTCTAATCAATAGAGTCTCATCTATTATAGTTTCAGATCGTGACACATGCTTTACTTCCCAATTTTGGAAGATATTTTAGGAGGCATTTGGGCCTCAACTGAACTTGAGGACAACTTTACACCTACAGATAGATGGCCAGACAGAGCAGACCATTTAGGTCCTAGAGGACATGCTATGTGCTTGAATCCTCAATTTTGGCCATAGTTGGGAGGATCATCTACCCCTGGTGAAGTTTCTGTATAACAATAGATACCATTTCACCACCGGTATGACACCGTTTGAGGACTTGTATGGGAGACCTTGCAGGTCTTCACTTTGCTAGACTAACCCTGGAGAGTCAACAATCATGTACTTGGAGTTGGTGTAGGATATTACAGAGAAGGTGCGGGTCATCTAGGAGTGGATGAAGACTGAACAGATCCATCAAAATTCCTATGTTAATAGGCGATAGAGACCCTTGGAGTTCGAGGAGGGAGACCATGTGTTCCTTCAGGTCTCTCCTCGACGTGGGATACAAATATTTAGCCGGGGTGACAAGTTATCTCCGAGGTTCATCAATTTTTTTTGATACTGCGTAGAGTGGGAGAGGTGGCGTACCACTTGACTCTACCTCCATAGTTAGAGCGGGTGCATGGAGTCTTCCACGTATCCCAGCTGAGGAGATATGTACACAACCCATCACACGTCATTGAATGGGGAAAGCTGGATGTTGACGACAGAGCGGATTTTTTGAAATTTCCGGTGTATATCGAGGATCAATAGAAGAGGACCCTTCGTGGGAGATTGATTACTCTAGTAAGCATTTAGTGGAATCACGAGAATCTCCAGGAGATCACGTAGAAGTAAGAGGATCATATTTGTGCTCAGTATCTCCATTTGTTTTTTTATCCCTTGTTTTGACTTTCAGGGACGTAAATCCCTAAGGTGGGGAGAATTTAATGTCCCATATTTTCCATGTAATTTTTTTGAAAATTATATGGGATTATTTATAGACCAAGCACTGAGACGACACATGATTCTGAGGCCCAGGGTGCCCGAAATAAATGTTCGAACTATTTTTAAATTTATTAAAAATAGTGTGCATGGGTGGTTTTAGTAACTTCTAAACTAGTGATCAATTGGAAATATGAGGGCACCGTTGAGCTTAGAGCAGCGAGTTCACCTTAGGTAGGGCCTAACATTGGCCAATGTAGGTTAGATGCAAAAGTTAATTTATGGACATTTTAAAAGAAGAATAAAATATACATAAAAAGTTATTTTATTTTATTTCTTAAATGTTTTACAGTGACTCAGTGATTCCAAACATGTTAATGTGTTTCCTCTATTAATCAGAGGTAGGGACCAATGTTAGAATTCATAACACTGGAGAATTTTCTCTAGAGCTCGGAAGTTTCTCTAAATAAGGATAAGGAAGTTCTCTCGCCAGTGACGACGAACGATGAATAACGAACGTCGACGAATGATGGATCGAGGACATTCATGGAAAGATCTCCATCAATGGAGAATTATATCCTTCGACTGATCCTCTTTTTGAGTAGGGGGTTTAATTTCTTCATGATTCCTTTCCCCGTTCTTATTTCCAACAATGAATGTAGACCAATCCATGAATAGGTTGATCCACAGTTTGATCATTCTTACGAGATGGTTTAAAATGAGAGATTAAAGGGGATGAATCTTGTTAAACATTATTTGGTTTCTCTTTCATAATTCCACTAAAATGAATAGACTAAGGTGGACATGAACAAGGACAAGGTCTATTATAAGGGTGTTCTTGTACTTATCTCTCATCTCCATTCTTGTGTTCTTTGTTGGAGGAACCTCATGGTCACGATGTGTTTTTCTGGGTGGTTCCGAATATGGTCGGACCCCCAAAGTGATGGTGAGAAGTTTTGGAACACATGGTAGTGAAGGTGATTACTGGAGGTTTGCAACGATGTTCTCAGTTTGAAGAACGGACCGCCATAGTAACGGTGGTATGCGACGATGCGACCACCCGATGGGAAAAACCCACGACATAGCGACCATGCATGGTGGACAGGGCTTCCGACTCAACAGGTAGTGGAGGGATCGACCGGACGTGGCATGAAGCCACGTCACGTGGCAGAGGGCTGTAGTTCAGCTGGATCATGGTGAGACCCTGCAACAAACGCCCTATGTTGATCAAAAGGGGACGTGATGCCCACTACGTCCCAGGAAAACAAACCGCCCTGCTCGAGTGGTCTAGGATGGAGTTGGTAGTCCAGATTGGCAGCGGGCCAAGACCAACGGTTCAGGTCAACCCGGAAGGACCCGGGTTGGTCCGATCAGGTCAGGTCAGACCCAGACCCAACCGACCCCTTTTTTACTTAAATGCCCATAACTCTCAAACCGAAAGTCTGTTTGATGATCCATTTATGACGTTGGGACCCTCGTGATGAGATGATCCTTTTGGGATACTCTATATAACCTTTTATGGAGGTTTAAGTACGACCTATTGGCTCAAGTAGTAGATGCTTTCAAAATGAGCA
This sequence comes from Viscum album, assembly GCA_963277665.1. Taxonomy (NCBI): domain Eukaryota; kingdom Viridiplantae; phylum Streptophyta; class Magnoliopsida; order Santalales; family Viscaceae; genus Viscum; species Viscum album. The sequence goes on along the minus strand of OY728131.1, from coordinate 1,051,608,777 downwards.
TCCTAAGGATGAAATCCTATGATTGGTTGTGGTAAAGATGTAGAATTGGTCTCCTGTGAGAATGCATAGTTGGTATCCTATGTGGGTGTAGAGTTGGTATCCTGTAAGGGCATGGGGTTGGTCTCTTGCGAGGGCACAAAGTTGGTCTCCTGCGAGGGCGTGAAGTTGGTTTCCTGCGAGGGTGCAGAGTAGGTATCCTGTGGAGACCGTATGTCTCAATGGATTTAGATATTCCTAGACTTTCTTAGTATATATATCTTGGTGTGAGATGACTCTAGTGACTCTCTTGGTTTTACTTATTAGAGGTTATACTTTGTGTACCTCTTTGGTAGTCTGACTTATGTCTTTCTTAGTGATTTACTTTTGTGGTTTGAGGTATCTATTGAGTATTGTTTTACTCACCACTGTACAGGCTTCACCCACATGTGTTGTGTCTTGTGCAGATGATCGACATATTTGATAGAGTCCTTGGTGGGCCAGAGATAGGTGGTGCATCAGGGTGACCCAACATACGTGGTGCGCTTTAACGACATTCAGATAGCTTATTATACCTACCCTTCATGTAGGGTTTTCTGCGAACGAGATACAAGAGCTTGTACTTTTTTGTTTTAGTTGGGCTTGTATTATGGTCCATTAAATTTTTAGTTTTATACTGTTACTCTCAGTGGTTGTCTTAGTGTTATGCATGTATGTTTACTCAGTGTTTTTAGTTTCAATACTTTTTCTTGGAGACGGGTGTGTGCGTACAGGTTCTTAGGAAAATGCCTCTCCTTTGTGGGATATACTTACTTAACGCTAGTCACCAGCCCCTAGCCTATGGAAGGCGGGCTTGGGGTAGTCATGGAATGGGCCTCGGGGGAAGGTTCATGACAACACAGGGGATTGTGACATGGTGAGGGGCCACGTTGGATTAAAAAGTTCAGGTTGGTCTAGGACTATGTCATAGTAAAGGGATTTGTGGCATAATGGGTGTCACATAAGAATAAATGTGTTTAGTGTAAGATTAAAATGTATGGGTTGGTGGTGAATCATGTCACAACACATGGGGTTGCACCGTGAGACCTTGATTGGTGAGGGAGTTATGTCGTGAGACTAAGGGGTCACTCCACAATGAAACCTTGGGTAGAGTTAGTTTGGTTGTTGATTTTGGATAGGGGAGATGTGTCATGATATGAATCGAAGGACCATACCAAAAGGTGGGTCTGGCCAAGGCATTGAACCTTGAGCTATGGGGCCTCGTTGTAATGGACCTTGTGACCAATTTTTTCTAGCTTCAATTAATTAATTATTAAATCAAAGATTTGGACTTATTTTGGACTATCAACTACAACGAGTCACCCTAAATATCATATTGTTCTCTCTTACCCTTCCAAGTGGGTGTTTGTTTGATTTTGGTTCATTAAATGAGTGGCCTGGGGTTGGGCTCACCACACTACAAAAAAACAGTAGATTAACAGTGTTTTTTAGAGGGGGTTATGCACAACCCCCTCTAAATTCATTTTTTTGTATAAATTAGAGAGGGTTATGCACAACCCCCACTAATCATTGAATTTATAGGGGGTTCACAATCCCATATAAATTTTTATTATTATATTTTTAATATTTTATTTGATTTTAGAGATGGTTGTGTCAAAATTGTGGCTAATTTAATAATTAGTGGTGCAATATATTTGGTTTTATTTTAGAAGCACTATATATATATTTTATGGAATTTGTTTTTTTAAGATATTAGAGGGGGTTCATGAAATTACATTAATCTCTTAGATTAAATGGGGTTTTAACCCCTCTATTTTTTTTAAATAAATCTCAAATAAATTAGCGACCGTTTTTTGGAAAAGTACTGCTAAATTTTAATTTAGGGGCGATTTTCCCAAAACCGCTTCTAATTTATATGAATATTTGACTGAAAAAATAAAAAATAGAGGGTATTTTAACCCCCTCTAATTTAAGTCTCTTAGATTAGAGGGTATTTTAACCCCTATAATTTTTTTTATTTTTCTTAAAAAAATCAAATTTTGTAATGTATCTATGTGTACGTGCATGTGTGTGTATATATATATATTACACAAACACATTATATAAATTTAAATACATTATAAACACACAAACACACACACATATATAAAGAAATTATATAAATACTTTAAATAGATACTTATACATATAAACAAAAATGTATACATATATAGGGTTTGGACCGCCTCTAAACAAACCGTTGATTAAAAAAAATGGGGGCGGTTTCTAAACTCCCAATAAATTTGTGTTTTAAAATCATTTAATCACCCCTAAATTTTAAATGAATTATGGGTAGTTGAAACCACATCTAAATGACCAAATTCTGAAAATTTTTTATTGGAATTAGAGGGGGGGGGGGGGGGGTTAAATTACCATATTCTAAAAAATTTGTGTCGAAATTAGAGGGGTTTTAAACCCCCTCTAAAATAACCTCCGCTAAATTTCAGCCTACCTTACTGGTGCCTAATGAAAACCGCTACAAACAAGATAGGGCACTCACTTTAGTGGTGGTTTATCATAAGTGCCACTAATGTATTTAGAAAGGGTTATAACCCCCTCTAATCACAAAAATAACCTCCTATAACGATTTTATTTTTTTGTAGTGACACAGGTAAGGATAACAAACCTATATCATCTATTTATGGTTTCTTCCAAAAAAATTGTGTTTTCAATTGTTCCCTAACAATAGGGTTATGTCATATTTTACAATTTCTTATGTTTATTGCTAAATTAGAGTAAAAACAAGATAGGACAACCACTTTATTGGTGGTTTCTCATAACTGACGATAAAGTATTTAGAGGCGGTTATAACCCCCTCTAATCACAAAAACAACCTCTTATAATGACTTAATTTTTTTAGTGCCACGAGTAAGGCTAACAACCCTCTATCATCTATTTATGGTTTCTTTAAAAAACTTTTGTGTCTTAGGTTGTTCCCTAATAACAGGGTTATGTCATATTTTATGATTTATCTCATTCGAGTTTGAATTATAGAATGATATTATATGAGCAAGGTCTTGTAACTAAGATGTAGGATTCTCTAGCTATATATGATGTTTATATATGTATGATTACGAGAGTGGGAAGGGTTGTGTGAGCGATTAAAAATTGAGACTAACTTAGGTCTCTGATGTCCAAGGGAGTTGACTCAGGGTAATCTAGGGTGTAATTTCATGGATATTTCAACACCCTAAAAATTTAGAAGAATACTATGCTCATTTTCTTTCTTTACACAAAACACAGAGCTTTAAGTGAATTATGGTATACTATAAAAATATTATTATTTAAATGTGACTGTTATAACTTAACTGTTAATTTGACAGGTATGAATACGAGTAATTTTATAATGAAATATATCTATAAAGTGTCCACTCAATAAAAATTTATTAATTAATTATTAGTAAATAAACACTTGATTTTTAGTAAAGTCATTTTATGCTTTAAAAATACATTTTCTTCAAAAATGGATTTTATTGTATTTTATGAGAAAATATTATAATTAATTTCTATCACTTTTAGAAATTTTATTTTATAAAAATGATATCATTTTTAAAATCATCACATCAAAATTAGTTTAGGGTGAAATTTTTATATTTTTCTGAAAAGATTAAAAAATACCGATTTTTAGGTGTGTCCAAACCTGATGGGCCTGACTCGACCTATTCGGGTCAGGTCTGGTCGGGTTAGGTTATGTGAAAAATAATACTAGGGTTAGGTTTTGTTGGTTTAACCTATGTACGAGTCGATTCAGGTCTTAGGTCGGCTAAATAATGACCCAACCCGACTCGATAAACTTGATGAACCGCCAAATTCCTTAAAAAATATTGATGGATTAAAATAATAAAATCTCTCATCAATTTCCCCACACCCACTCAACTACCTCCCCACTCACCTCCTCCCCCACTTTCCCTTCCCATCCATGTGCGATCGAGAGAAACCATAATCCTATCCTCCAGTCTCCCTCCCTCACCTTCTTTCTCACACCACACTTCAATTCCATTCCATCCCTTCTGTCCATCCATCCTCCTCCATCCTACCTCACCCATTCTCATACTTCAATCCCCAACCCAATCATCAAATATCTACTGTCCCTTCCTCATTCTCCTAGTGTCACATGCATGCTATCTACATAGATATTTTTGGCATCTCTTTTCTTTATTTTTTATCTTCTTCTCACCATTGCTTTCATGTTGATTACCCCTGTCTCTCTCATGCATTCATCATGAAAAACCTAACCTATGCTTCTAATAGGGGTGTTCCATAGCTAGATCCTCACCGGTGGGTGGGAGTGTTTTGCAGATATCCTCTAGCTAGCCATTCATAAAAGGTGGTACAAATGACTCTACTCCTCCAACTGCTGCATAAACTAAAATTCAGATGGGGTATACTCCAACTGCCCATTAAATTATAGAAATATGAGGGGGTATCAATAATAGAAAACTAGTTGAATAAATTGAGGAAAATATATCCCATAAGAAGGTAATAATTCCTAAAGCACCTTCTATGGTTTCTCAAGCTTATAATCATTTTTATAAGAAAAAATATGGAAGGGATGTATGAAATTATTGTGGTAAATATTATCTTAAACATCTAGACAACATGGAACTAGTAATTTGAATAGGCATTTATCAAGGTATAATAAAAATTCCCACATAAATATTGAGAAAATTTAAACCAATATTGGTTCTATAAAGAAGTGTGAAGATGAAGATGATGAGATGGTAAAAATTTTAATAGATCATTTTAACCAAGAATATCGCAAAATATATCTTGCTAAAATGATAATAATTGATGAGTAATCATTTAAATATATTGAGAATAAAGGATTTAATTAATTTATATAAGTTTTTAACCTCAATTTCAAGTTCCATCTAGATAAATAGCTGTTATAGATTTATTAAAATTATATTTTAGTGATAAAGAAAAATTAAAGTATATGTTTGATATGTTCTCTCATATGGTATGTATTATTACTGACACATGGAATTAAATTCAGAATTTGAATTATATGTGTGTGACTACACATTTTATTAATGATAATTGGATCTTGAATAAAAAAATAATAAGTTTTTGTTTTGTTTCAGATGATAAAGGGGAATAAATTGGCTGAGTATTAGAAAAAACAGTGAAATAATGGGGGATTGAAAGGATTAATACTACTACTGTGGACAATGCTAGTTCTAATAATGTAGCGATAAATTATTTGATGAAGAGGGTTAATAATTGGAATAGTTATATTTTTAAATGAGAGTATATGAATATGAGATGTTATTCACACATTTTAAACCTCATTGTTATGATGGGTTAAAGTAAATATCAACATCAATTGATAGAATCAAAGTTAGTTGTACATTTTTGAGAAGTTCAACTTTTAGATTGGCTCATTTTAAGAGCATTTATGAGGAGTTAAAAATTACTAGTAAATAGACCATAATTATTAATGTTCCTATTAGGTACAATTCTTGTTACTTTATATTGGATGTTTTAGATAAGTATGAGAAAGTATTTATTCTCTTTGAGGAAGATTCAAGTTTTATGAGTGATATTATCAGTGAAGGTGGGGATCCTAAAACATATGATTGAGAGCGTTGTTATGTATTTTTCAAGTATTTAAAAATATTTTATGATATATCTATTGAATTTTTCAGTTTTATGCATGTGACATGCCACACTTTCTTTCATACTCTTTGTGAAATATTTAGAAAAATTAAGAAATGGATGAAAAGTAATGATATTACTATGAATACAATAGTTATTTCAGTGAAGGTGAAGTCATAAAGTATTGAGGTATTGGTTCCAATTTTAATTATCTCTTTATTGTGGTATTTGTTCTTGATAACCAATATAAATTAGATAATGTTCATGATAGTTTTAAAATGATGTTTGATGATAAAGAGAAGAATGAATTGATCAGGAAATAAATAGAGGTTATAAATAATCTCTTTGAGTTACACAAATGTAAATATCCTATCCCTATTTATCTATGTGAGTAAAGTTCTCATCAATATTCACATATTCATGATGCTAATATTTGTAGTGAGGATTATGAGAAATGAAAAGATGCATATAGGTCAAAAAAGGAAAGGGAAATCAACACAATAAAGTAATGGATTAGAAATATATATAGAGGTTTATGATTGTGAGTATGATTTCAATCGATTTGATATTTTGAGATAGTAGAAAGGAAGACAAGAAAGTATCATGTTATATCATGAATTTATAGATATATTCTAGCTATTCCATTATCTACAGTATCTTCAGAGTCAACATTTAGAATAATAGGATGGGTCCTTAATCCATTCCATAGTTGTTTGAATCCCAATACCATTAAGGCATTAATTTGTACCCAAAATTAGTTTAGAATGTCTAAACTAATTGATATTCTAAAGAAACAAGAATAATTTGAATTGATTGAATTAGGTACCATTAAAAATATTATTATTATTTACCATTTATCAATTATAAAACTTTTTTTGAGAAATAAAAACATCGACTTATTCTTCTGTTGTGTTTTAAGACATACCATCATTCATGATTCATGATTAAAGTGTCACTGTATAAAATAAAATAAGCAAGGATGGTTGAGCAATCTTAATTAAGGTATACATTTTTTTATTGTTTTATAAATTCTTTAGAGCATACATTTATTTATTATTTGGAGTATACATTTCTTTATTTATGTTTGATTCATAGTGTTAATGACACAAATATGTTCCTGTTTCTATTTAAACACAATGAAAGTGGTGCAACCAAAAATTTCACACCAAGATAATTATTTCCTCTTTATTTTGCCTTCTTGAATTCTCACAAATTAAAATGACAACCAAAAATTCCATGATAGTAGTGAAAAATGGGCCAAGGGCCTATGAGATAAGTGGTATTGGGGTGGGATTATTAAAAAAACCACATCTAAAACGAGTTTATATAGACACCCACATGGGTAACCGAACCATGAGTAAATATGGATTGGACTACGAGCCATTTTTTTTTAAAAAAACTAGAAGCCTGTTTTGTTTTCAATGGGCATGTAAAACTTACAAATTTCTCAAATTACAATAATTCAAGTACCGATGCTTTACCCCACATGAGAAACCCACCAAACTCTCCACCCCATGCCTAGAATGAATGAAAAAAATCCCATCCTCTAATTCCCAATGTATCCTTCATTTTGATTTTTACCAGGCGTCACCCCCTATCCCTCAATTCACTCGCTCCCCCCTTTTCAGACTTAAATGATAACCCACATTGATCAGCTAAGATTCTCTGTTGTCATCCACCACAACACCAGTTTGTTGTGCCCTTCACCCTTCACTCCCTTGTCTTCCCCGTCCAATGTCTACCTGCATCATTTTCCTCCTTCCTCTATATAGACCAGATGCATTTCCCTCACCGATGTCGTGTGGTCTACATTGTCATCCACCACCCCACCTACTTCTATCCTCATACCAGTCACAATGTAACACCCCCTCTGCAACACTATCCATGACACCCCATCATCCCCTGCTTCCTTCTAGCCCCACACCACCATCCCCGACCTCGTACGCCATTATATTTCTCCTATCTTCCCTTAAAAAATCATCACCTACATCATCCACCGACTCTTCCTCCTTCCATCCCAACTCCGTACATAGCCTCGCCTACATGCTTAGCTTTTTTCCTTCAGCCCTAGCTCATCTTCTAAGACCAACCTCTATTTCCAGACCATTACTACCCTCACTGCCAATATAATCCAAGTCCTCCCTTATCCCGACCTCTATTCAACCCATTACCACCCTCCCTGACACTGTATACCTCATCGACCAACCTCTACCTCCATGTCATCTTCCTCTACCCCCACCTTCTTTAGGTGCTATCATTATTGGTTGCTTACGTCTCTCCCCTCCTCCAATTATAGGTAATTTTTTAATATTTTTATTTTGTATTTTATAACATTATTTTAATTTCTAAATTTAGTTTTTAATATTTTTCAATATTTTGATTTTGTACCACATAAAATTTTGATTTAAGTTAAAAAAACTTATCATATCATTTAATATTTGTATCTCATAACATTATTTGTTATTTTAAAATGTAATTGTTCTTATAACATATCTATATTATTTTGTGATTTATATGGTTATTAAGTCTTAAATTTATTTTAGTAACAATGAATCGCCAAACTTCATTAGATAATCAAATTATATAATTATTAGAAAACATATTATGAAACCATAAAAAATAGTTATTTAATCCCATTAATTTTATCATGTTAAAAGATCTGAATAATTATAATTTCATTCCATTATCCAAAGAATTAATTATTTCAAATTAGATAAATGAGATTATTCAAATTATTAATAATTATATTCGCTACATAATTCTTTATATTCAAAATCACATTATATTTGAAACATGATTTCAAAATAGTTAATGAAATTTTGAATAATTAATAAATTCAAAATTATCTAATGTGATTATCCAAAAAAATAAATATAAGTTATCCATTTTAAAAAAATCATTATTTCATCATGTTTCATTAAAATATTTTATTTTTCATAATCAAATTAGATAATTATTTAAATTCATTATTTTTTTTTGAAATTATGTTTTTTTTAATAATTTTATTAAAAATGTAACCATTCATTTTTTTATAATATTTCATTATATTATCACATTCTATCATTTATTTATTTGTATTTAAATTATGAATTATTAATTCTTAGTGATTAATATTTATGATTGTAAACATATAATTGTTTTAATGTTTAGTGTGTGTTTTTTGTTTTTGAATAATTATATTAAAATAACTTTATATAAATTATGAGTATAAAATAGATATAGTATTTTGTTATTATACATTATCTTAAACATATCTCAACTTGAAAATGATTTTGAATTAGAAGAAATTCCTATAATTAATGATAGTAACTCAGTGATACATGGTATGTATAACACTGACCAATCCATCCAAGGCATAGATAAATATGAAAATAAAAATTACGAAGTTCAAGTCAAAGAAAAAAGGTTAAAAAAGATTACATATGATGTTTGTAGTTATTTTGAGAAAATGGACATAATTAATGAAAAAAATAAGGTTAAGTGTAAAGGATGTAAATTAATATTGGTAGGATGTAGAAGAAGATATGGAACATTTAATTTTTCTCGACATATTGGAAAATACAATGGAATCAAAGTATTAAAAGATCAAAATGTTCCTCCGATGATCTTAGACCATTCAAGAAAGTTATAAAATAAAAAGTTTGATTCAAAGGTGTTTTTGAAAAAATGTAAATTTCCATTATAATACATGTCCTCACATTTAAATTTATTAAATATGAAGGAGTTAGAGAAATCTACAATTACTTGAATCCAGAAGTGAAGTTTTTTTTATAAAAGTACTACAAGTTTAGATGTGATGGAAGTGTATGATCAACATAAAAAAATTGAAAGATATTTTGTCAAACATTGGTGGTAGGATATTCCTTACTTCTGACTTGTGTATGGTTTGTACTAGTAAGGGGTATCATTGTTTGATTGTACACTATATTGATCTGGAGTGTTAGTTAAAAATTATAATTATTTCTTTTATTGATATGAAACCTCCATATTCCAGTTCTGATTTGGAAAAAAGTAAAATAAATATTGGTTGATTAGGGCATACAAAATAAAATTTTCTCTTTTACCCTTGATAATGCTTCCAATTATACCAGACAACAAAATCTAAAAGATCAATTGAATTTGGAAAATAATTTTCTTTGCATGGGTGAATTTTTTCATGTTCAATGTTGTGCCCATGTTTTAAATCATATTGTTAAAGAAGGTTTGAAGGATATTGATTCTTCATGTTAAAAAATTAGAGAAATCATTTTTTATATTAAGGGTTCTGAGGGTATAATGACATGATTTCAATATTGTGAAAAAAGTGTTTCATTTGATATTAGTATGATTTTGAAATTGGATCTTCCCAACAGGTGGAATTCCACATATACAACACTTGAAAGTGAAATGAAGTATAAGAATGTTTTCAATAATTTGGATATTTATCATCAAAATTATAAGAATTTTCCTTCAAAATAATAAATTAAAAGCGGTGAGTTTATTTCCAATTTTTTGAAGCCCTTTTATGATATGAATAATTTTATTTTAGGTCCCACATATAGTAATTTAAATTTATTATTTGGGAAGGTTTGGAAAAATGAAAGGTTTTTATTACACAATTTCAATAATGATGATGATGTCATTATAAAAATTTCTTAAAATATAAGGAATAAATTTGATAAATATTTGATTCATTATAGAATTCTACTTAAAATGGAAGTTGTGTTTGATCCCTAGATAAAATTAACAATGTTAGAATTTAGCTATCAAAGTCTTGATTCATGTCATTACCAAGAAAATATTTATATGGTAAAATTAAAGCTATATCATCTTTATGAAGAGTATATAAAGGATTTCCCTAGTTTTTCATCAATGAGAAAAAATCAAATGGATTTACCTTCTACTTCTTTAAATTATTCTATAAGGGAAAATGCTGATGTAATTGATGCAAGTTTAATTTATTATCATTTAAATAATTATTTATGTATTTAATTTTATTTAATTTTATTTTTTTGTTTATATATATTTTTATAGATGTGGTTTGATCTACAAAATAAAGCAGTTGACCAAAATGATGAAAACTATCAATTGGATATTTATTTATAGATGTCATTGGTTGACATGTAAATTTATATAAATATAAATGCGATCAATTGTTATAAGGATGAAAGTAAAGGATTTTTTATTTTATCACTCATGGCATGTGATTTATTAAGCATTACCATTACCATAATGGTCTCATATTCATCCTTTATCATTAGGGGAGGGTATTGAATAATATAGGAGTCTTCTTATTCCAAAAAATATTCAAGAATTAATTTGTGCTTGAATTTGGATTAATGGTATTGAAACTATTATAAATTTTATCATTACTATATTTTATCATCTTATATATATAATAATTATATTAAATTTGATTTTCTTATAGGATTGGATGATGAAAAGGAAGAATTTTTCTTGGAAGAAGATTCTAGTTTTGAAACTATATATTTGGAGAGCACACGAACTCCTTTGATTTATTAAATATATGTTTTCTAAATAATTAATAAGGGTTTATTAAATTTATTAATATATTTTCATAATTTTTTTTATCAAAGTTACTTGCATAAATTTTATATTGTATATTTGATTTGAAATTTATTTTTAATTATGTTTTCATATAGTATTTTGAGGAAACATTAAAGAAAATAAGGGTGAATGTAATATTGAAGAAGTATGATAAAGGGATAACTCTCATTCTATATTTTTTGTTTAGTGTTGTATACTTTATATTTTTAACTTTGATTTTGAAAATTTGGACTTTTTATGCTAATCATGGAGAATTTTATGGAATATTTAATAGGAATCACAATAAATTTTTAAATCAATTTTTTATATTTTTAAGCATACATTCCCATTCTCATGATTTGAAAACATAAATTCACTCATTTTTCATGTGGTATTTTGTAGGCCTATTAAAAATTAAAAAATTATAAAAACAATAATGAATTCAGGTTGCCTGTGATCTTTCCCACACCCATTGAGGGTTGGGGAAGACTTGATAAATCCACCCATTTTTTGTAGGCTTTTGCGGGTCTATCCCGTGTGGGATCAAGCCCACACAAACTTGGCCTACCCTACCCATTTCACATTATAGTCTATGACAAGGTAATTATTTTCTATATTTGTTTGTTTACAACCACTTTACATATAAAATAATTTCTATAATACTTGAAACTTGTCATCATATGGACCAAATATCCATAAAATTAGGAAATCAACAATAGGAAAATATTATTCAATTTTTCTAAATTTTAGTTTCAAAACTCCCTAATTTTTGAAATACTCTTAGAGAATTTGTTTAAGTGTTTTATTTATCCTTCCACTTTCCTTTCAAAATGATTCATTCTTGAATTCCCATTGTAACACCCCTGGTAAATAAAGAATATGACATTTTTATATTTATCCCTATTTGTGAATAAAATATTAATATTACTTTAAAGGGATCTCTATGCTCGATGGCGTACCCAATACGCAACAACGAGTTCCATTGAAATATTACGTTGCACTCTAATAATAAAATAATATTATTTTAAATGGTAGTTAAAACATAACCGTTGTATTGGCGGGAATGAATAGAAATAACTAAAATATGATTATATATGTTTGTTAAATGTTTTTACATTTATCCAATAAAGGATAAAGGCTTAAAATACGAAAAGAATTCAATATTAGACATATATACTCTAATTTTCACTAAAGGCCCACTTATCGCCTTTTGATGGCGAACCATCATTAAATATAGTTTTGGTCACTCTTATACATTCTATTGGACCAAATAAAATTCTTCTTTAGAATCGGGACATCAAAATTTACTTTCTGTAAATTTTTGGTATTTTTCCAATAAAGATCATTTTTTAATGAATAGTGAAAAGTGTTGTATTTTAATTCAAAACCTCTTTTTAATATAATTTATTTATATAGTTATATTATCTTTTAATTGGTTTTAAAGTGAAATTAGAATATATTTTTACCATTTAATCCAATAGTGGTCGTTGGAATTAATTTCACTTTGAAATCGGACTTAAACTAGTGTCAATCTTTTGATACATTTTGTTTCATAAAAACACGCTATTTGTTTTGACAGCGGGAATTAATTATTAAATTAATTAATGCAACTTATATGTTTTGAATTTTTTAAAATAGACATCATTTTTGAATTCGGAATATCAAATATAGCTTAGGGTGAAGTTTTGGTATTTTTCTGAAAAACTTCAATTTTTGATGAATAGTGAAACCACTAAGTGGTACTTAAAAAACTGATTTTTCATTTAAATGAAATTTTAGCACCTTTATGTTTTGAATTTCAAAAATCTGACATACATGGTTGTAATTAAGAAGTAAAATGTAGTTCAATGGGATTAAAATAATTTTTTGGTGAATAGTAACTTTTAAGTTTTTAATCGCGATTAGAGGAAATTAGTGTAGTTTAAGGTAAAAATAATGTTTTAATAATATGAAATGACCTTGAAACATGTTATAACCTTATTGGATGTGTTATGGCCGACCAAGAAAACCCATGGGTCGATTTTTGGTACCCCATGGAGCCACTTGGGTAAGATAATGACATTAATGCCTTTTATTTTAAGTAAAAGTAAAAATGACACAAACATGTATTATTTTACTAAACCAATTGTTACATGGGGTTATACAAGTCATATTTTTTACTATAAATATTAATTGGAAAGATAAAAATATTTCCTACATTATAGTATTTTTTCTATAATTTTTAGACATTAAATAAATTAAATTATTTATGACATCATGATGATGAAGCGATTACCTCATTATTTAATGTTTTAAATAAAATGAAAAGATAATGTAAAATCTAAGAACTACACTTGTCCAAAACCTATTTTATGGGTATATTTCGAACCCTTATCACCTTATACTCGAATTATATCAATGCAGGACCTTTTAAATCCGAAACTCATTCTAAAATAAAGTAACATTTCCTTACTTTCCAAGAGTGCCCCTCCTCTCCTCTTATAAAAGGCCCCCACCTCTACCACCTTACCCACACCTCTCAAGACTTTGGCTCGGCCAAAACCTACTCAATTTTTCTCTCCAAATCCCTATCCTCATCCTAGAAGCCTTTACTTGGGTAGAAATCTCTTCAAGGAACCCTTTTGGTTCAAACCAAGAAGAGTTACCCGATTTTAAGGTAATATCTTCACTTGTGTTCTTATGTTTTATTTTGCTTCTCCAACCCCCTAAACTCTTTTAATTCCTTTATTTTGTAAAAAAACTAGTATCTTAAATATACTAGGATATTTTTATGAGGATTATTAGAGCTACACTTACACACACCTTCATCTAATGGTTAAAGAACATACTATTTCTGTGGATGGAGAATTACTGCCTCACGAAACGATGATTGTTCAATATTCTTTTAACACCTTTTAAGGTGGCCATTATGATGTCACTGTATTTTATATATGATTTATATTATGTTTATGTTTTCCTAATGCTTCTGTATTTTTCTTTTATGGAATACCTTTATGGTTTCCATTATGGGTAAACATGATAATTTCATTTTAGGAAGTGCGGACTACCGCCCCCTCAAAGTGATTTGATTCGTTAATGCCATATGTGGGAAGTATAAAGGATGGAGTTAATGTTATTATATATGATATTATTATGGAATTATAATATACCCTTATATCATTATTATTTCACTCCATTAAATATGAAATAGAAATGAAAGTAGCGTTCATGCGTACGTACGACTTACCGTCTCCATGAACAGTGCATTTCATTTCTTACCTCTAAATGTTATATAATATTATAAATACATGTATATGATGGATATATATTATATATATGATATCCAAATAATGAATATTATTCTGGATATAATGAAACTTTGACCACATAAACAACATGTAATTGTAAGAAGTCAATTTTTGACTAAAGTACCAAATATCGACAAAACAAACTTTGTTAACTTAAATAATTACATATTGTTTATAACATGGAAATAAGTTGTATAAAAGGAATAATATACTTTAAAAAGGTTCTTAAGCAAGTATAAATTAACACTAGTTTATTATTCAGGATATTAAAGAGCAATCGAGTCACGTCGGACACAAGGTAAGGGATCCTACCCCTCTCTTTCTTTTTAAGTACACTCTTTTATGTCATTCCTTTTAAGATCATATTTCTTATGATTGGGATGTTATTTTATATTACTATTACTGTAATTTTTTATTTTCATATGATGAGATACCCTATTTTATCTCATCAATCCATTTTTGATGTTTTGAGTGGCGCCGTTAGGCTGCCTTCGGAAGAGATCCAACCTCTCTCTTTCTTTTTAAGTACTCTCCTTTAAGTCACTTCTTTTAAGCTACTCTTTGTTATGATGGGGGATGTTCTTTTATATTCCTCTTGATTTAAATTTTATGTTAATATTATGAGAGACCCTATTTGATATCATCAATCCATTTTTTGATGTTTTAAGTGGCGCCGTTAGGCTGCTGAGTTTTCGTAAGGGATTTTTCATCTCACTTTTATTCACGTGAGATTTATGCTACATTTTCCCCCATTTCCATTGAGTGGTATATATACTTACCATTATTATAATCTTTGTGTAATATAATTTCTTTTATGATTATTTACATCAATGTTGTATTGTCCTTCTTTCATGGGGTGTATGTTTCGAAAGATACCCAAGTCGGTAAGGGAACCTTTCACCCTCCTCTTTTTAAAAGACTTCTTTTGTTGGGTCTTTTAATTTACATATTGTTATGTTGGGATATGTTCTTCTATATCATTATTGATGTAAATTTTATGTCCAAGTGATGAGATACCCTTTTTATCTCTCATCAACTCATTTTATGAATTTTGAAGTGACGCCGTTAGGCTGTCGAATTTTTGCAAGGGAACTTCTTAACCCAATTTTGATTCTTTGGGATAAACTTACACTACTTGAATATGTCATTCTATGAATATGTGTGAATAACCTCTGATTTTTTTACACTTAATATACACTTATATGTGGTGTATTCGTTTGTCACACATAATTATGTAATTGATTTATCCTTAATCCAAGGATACCGTCTTTGTAAGGGAATCCGTCTCAATCTCCTTTCATTGAGGCATATTTTGTTTTATACACAACTTTCTTTTATACGGTGTATAAAAACCTTTGACTTTTACGATTATTCACAAGGAATCTTTTTATATTAAGCGTTTACTAGATGAAAAAAGGGAATGTTTTTTTGTCGTACGTATGCGGCGACAACGACTTCTCCGCCGCCGTGACCATTATTTGAGTTTCGGCTTCCTATACAAGCCATACCTTTTTTTAAATGAAAAATAAATACCATGTTTTACTTTTCTTTTAATTTGGTATTGAAAATGGTTTTCATAATGTTTTTATATCAATGTGTTGTTTTGATATCTTGTGATTTAAAAGTGGAAATGTTATGTTTCCTTTATGCATGTTTTATATGATAAGATTATGTTATGGTTCTTGGGAATTATTATGAAGACGGGTGGTTCCGTGATAAACTAAGGGTGAGTGAGCCCGATATAGCTCTCCAATGCATTGGGTAACGCGAAGGGGTTAAACGTTAAGGTTTCTCCGAAGAGATTTAGGGAATATACTGTGATGGGTATTCCAAACGTAACCAAGAGGGTTACTCCATACGTAAGAATGTTATGAATGCCTCAAGTTACCTTTATGTCTTATGTTTTCTATGAGTTATTCATAAATCTTATGATTTCATGAGGTATGAATATGTTCTTATGTTTTATGATTAAAGTATGATTTCATTGATTCTTATGTATACGTGGACTAATGTTTTCATTCCGTACTTTTATATCCCTTACTGAGATTTTTATGCTCATCCCAAGTTTTTGAAATGTTTTTCACAGGTCAAGGGAAAGGTACATGATGTGATGATAGGGTCAAGGAAGTGTCATGAAAGAATCCATGTTTTATTTTTAATATGTTTCCGTTTATGGAAAAAATGAGTACTATCTTTTATGTAACCACTTTGTTTAAATGTGGAATGTAATGAATGTTTTATGATCTAATTCTCTAAAACTCTAAACTTGAAAATATCCTCAACGTGTATTCTTGAAATAACTCAAGATTAAGTAATGTTTAAGGCTGGGGACTTATAACCATTGTATTTTATTTTTTAAAAGTTTCTCCATCACACCAAGCAAATTATTTCCCATTAAATAGATCATTTTCATTCTTTTACATTCTTCTTGTTTCTTTGAGTATTTCTTAATTTTTTTACCATCACACTTTTTTATGAATAAAAACATCATATTTCTATATTTGTTTCACTTTTAAATTTACTTATTAATGTGGACACTTCCTCTTTAATATATTTAATTACCTTTCCTATTTCATTAGTTCAAACATTT
Organism: Viscum album; assembly: GCA_963277665.1. Lineage (NCBI taxonomy): Eukaryota > Viridiplantae > Streptophyta > Magnoliopsida > Santalales > Viscaceae > Viscum > Viscum album. The sequence goes on along the minus strand of OY728131.1, from coordinate 1,051,591,761 downwards.
ATCCATCCATTCATCTTAGATTATGTTTGTCTTTGATATAATTTAAATCAAACACTTTATATAGATGTTATTGAGAAAATATATTCACTAGAGATCATTGTAGGTTTCATGGTTTGTGTATAGATCACTGTAAGTTTTTTTGGGAGCACACTGTAGGTTTCTAGGCATGTTAGGAAGAGTTACAAGTCATGACATGGGCCTAGGGTAAAGTCTGTTCAGTAATACCACTCACTCATAATTTTTTAAGAGGCCTGGTTGGATATATAAATCCTTGTTTTAGTTCACTAAAGTGCTTCTAATTTTATAATTTTTTTAGGTTGGTATAAGTTCTCTTCACCTCTAAAAGGTGTATTAGACTACTTCTTCAAGAATAGCTATATAAAACCATGTTTCATGGACTGTTCCCTAAATTCTAGCATCACTTAAGCACTCTTGAGCCCTTAAAGGTGTTTCAAATTCATTTATCAAATCTGGGTAGAATGATTCCAAAAAATTTCATGTGTTTCAGTATGATTAAAGTCCTCAAAAATTCCCCCAAGTTGTGCTGCTGATTTGTTAATTAATAAGCTCCCATTTTGAAATGATTTCTTCTATTAATTCATGATACTACTATATGGTAGGAATATAGCCTGATTTTTTTTTCATAACTTGTATTAGAATATTCCTTATGATCAATATTCATTCTTTTTTTTACCATAGCTTGGATTCTTTTTTTAGAGGAGACTATTTTGGAATTTTTTTCTAGAATCATGAATCTTTTTTTCTATTATATTGAATTTATGCACTTTAGTATGAAATAAAAATTATACCCTCCTAGATAATTTGCAAGGAACATAACATGCATACGGGTTAGGTCACATCACATAACCCTATTAACCTAACACAACCTGACTCGACCCATAATGGGATGGGTCAGGTCATTTGCCCATGCATCATGTAACCCAACTTCCAACATGTTGGGTTAGGTTGGGCTGTTTTCTCATGAATTCTATGACCCAAACTGACCTGACCCATTCTATTTTTATTGGTTTGGGTCCAAAACCACCCTCGACTCGACCCAACCCAACCCATGAACACCCCTACCGATTTTTGTAAAACTGTCATTTATTTTCATTGAAAAGTATAATTATGATTTTAATTTGATATTAAATTAACATAAGTCTATTTTAATTATAAATAATATAATTACTCACATTGTAATCAAAATTATACCTGATTTTGATATAAGTTCATTTTTAATCTTAAAAAATCATTTTTCTAAAAACTATTTTTCATTTCATTTACGTATTTATATTAAAATTGATTTCTGACACTTATAGAAATTGAATCTTAAAAAATGGATTCCATATTTGTAATTAGGAGTTTCAATTTTTTTTAAATATTTCTCTTTTATTTTTGGTCATTATTAATAGTAATCGTAGTAAATATTTGTCACATCGGTAAGGCTAAAATGAGTAAAACAAGATTAGAACTATGAGATAAGGTATAAAAATCACCCTAAAACTTACTTTTTTAATGTTTAAGTATGTTTCAACCATAAACATACAAGTTTCTAAAATTTGGTAATTTATTTCCACTTTACTTTGATTATAAATTTTATAACATTTTAAGTAAATGATAAATTCAAAATGCCACTCTCTTGCTTTTAATATCTATAATTTTTTATGATAGGGATAAAAAACAATTATATTTGTTTATAAATTTTTATTTAAAATATTAATTATTATTTTTATCATGGTAATTTATTTTAAATTTTTAGTGATGGAATAATTATCTTAAATGTTTACATAACACCGACGTAATACTTGTTCAAGTAATAGAAAAATCAAGTAAATGATTTTAAAAACATTAAAGGTAATATATTTTGGATTAATTTTTGTGTCTTGTGATTTTTTAGATAAATATAATATATTAATGATGTTTTAAATGGTTATATTCTAATTCAATTTCTATATTTATCTCATTAATGTCAAACTACGTGAATAGTCCTAAAAATGACTATAATGGTATATTATGTAAAATAATATTTTATTTATTGATTTAAAATTAATAAAAATATTATATTTAGGAAAGTGAATTGGATATGATAGATAATATCAACCATGTTCCACTTATGAGTCACTTTTCCTTTTATTGTAACTTTTTTGACTCCTATAGAGTAAAAAACTTTGATATCACAGTAATCATCAAAAGGGTTAACGAGGGATTAAAACTAAGATATAAGGATGAAAACATCAAATAAAATTGTTCAAATTTTATTGTATGAGATTATTTTGACTCATACCCATATTATATTCAAAATATTATAATTTAGTTTCACTTGAACATAAAAATTAATTTATATTAATTTCATACTTTAAGTAATTCCATGGGTGGCCCTCCCCTAACTTATAAAAGGGAATCTTCTATCCTCTCTTCCTCACACCATTTGAGAACTCTAGTTCAGAAAATCCCTAACCAAGTATCTCATCAAAATTACTCCCCACATCCTAGAGGTCCTGATATTACCAAAATACCAAACCTAGAATTCTTAACGTGTAATATAAAGAGGTCATCTAAGGAGAAGGTATAAGTCCTAACCAACCCATTTCAGGTTTATTTATTATCCACCTCTATAAAATATTATTTAATTATGATGAAATAATAACATCAGTTTATTAAATATAATTAAATGTTATTATTATTATGGTAAACCCCCTTTTCATCTCATTTTCCTTCATATGGATAATGAAAACATCACTCATGCATACATGTGGATTAACATCTCCATGAAGTGATGTGTTTCATTTTTCATTACCACCTCACAAGGATGTTTATTATAATAGATTTAATTAGTATATATGATACTCATGACATAAATATCAGTCCTAAAAGATAATATATTATATATTTTTTTACCTTTCCATTCATTGAAAAATGATAAGGTTGTTCGTGCATATGTGTAGACTACCAGCTCCATGAAGCAATGTGATTTGTGTTTCATGTACGACCTTTATGGATAGTTCTAAAATTTTATTTAATGTATCAAAATGATATTCATGTCATGATTAAGATTTTAGAGATGATGGAATAATGAACCCTTTTACCATAGTCAACCTACCAGAGTCATTTTTGGATATATGATTCGAACGTCCTTAAAACATCTAACATAAACTCAATTGATTAAGTAACTAAATAAAAAATGGTAATAAATGAACTAAAAGGGATAATTATAATGGAATTAATATGAAATTTTTTCTTAATAAATTAAATAAATATTATAATTTTATTACTCATAAATTAAATAATGTACGATGCTAGATGGTATTTAATTCAAGAGACCTTTTAAAAATCATATTTTAAAGTTTATTTTCTAACTATTTTTCTTCCATGTCCATGTTATTTTAATTTTTTCAAGAAAATTATTATTTATGATTCATTAGTTTATAAATTTAATTTTCTACTATATTTTAATTTCTTTAAAATGGTTTTAAAAGTAATTTTTTTAACATTTTCTGTACGAGTTACTTTTGACTTTTTACCAAAATGTAAAATAATTTCTTTATTTAACACATATTACATGAACATAATTTCACATAATCATAAAATTTCATTACTTTTAAGCTTAATTTATAATTTTATATAGTTATTTTATAATAAAATCACCCCCAAAATATTTTGGGAATTTTTCATTTTAAAGTGTTTTCAAAATAAAGATATATTTATCTTTATTTTTATGTGAAAATGTAAAGTGCCTTGATTATGGGTTCAAAAGAGTTTTCAAGGGGTTTTTGATGAAAGGGTTTAAGATTAAAAATATTTTTTTCATTATATTTTACTTGATCATTATAGATGATGATGGGTGAGACCGATATAACTTATATGACAGGTGATCTTAATATAGTTTATACGATGCATGAGCTTGATATAACTTTCCAATGCATTGAATAATATTAATTTTATTCAAATGAAAGAAAGTGGGAGTTAACCAGTGAGGTTTATTCTTTGGATTTAACTATCCTATAATTATTTTTGACATAAGAAAACATGGGTTATGAATATAATTCTCTAATATTCCTAGAAGGGTTATATTTTCTTTTTATGGATTTTTATAGGTTTTCTTTAATAAAAAATCATGTTTTCCATATGGATATGATTTATTTTATATGATCAAATAATATTTTGGAAAAGTTAAAAATTTTATGGGTTTTCATGTTTTTAACTAGACTAACAGATTCCTTTATTTAGTACCCCTTACTGAGATTTTTCTGCTCATCCCACATTTTTAAATGTTTTTTACAGGGATTAAGGATGAGTAAAAAAAAGAAGTTGATTTAAAAGTCATGAAGTTCTATCATGAAAAGAAAAAATGTTTCATTTTATAATTTTTATATTTTGGAAAAAATGGATATTGAGTGGATGTTTCCACTTTATAATATAAGGATTTGTTATGTAAGAGTTATGACCTAATTTTCTAAAAACCTAAACCATAAAGATCTTAGAAATGTAATAAAGTGAATTATTGTCTAAAAACTCAATATTATATAATTTTTTAAGTATGGGTCCTTATAATTAGTATCAAAGGAAAGGTTTATATAACTTTATAGATTGGGATGATTCATATGAGTATAGTTTAATATTTTTAGATACTATTATGGGTTAATAAGTCTAAGTATAGGATAATATATTAATGTTTTGAAAAAAAAATATTGTGAAGTTTTACTAGAAATTATATCCCTATATAGATACTATAAAGTGAATGAAGTTGTGGTACATACGTAACTATAGTTAATAACTTTGAAAGGAGTAGATTGGGTATTAACTCGGTTATCACTTGGTGCACGCTGAGTGGGATTAAGACGACACACCTAGCTTGACACTCTCAATGGATATGCTTAGGTTAATTCACATGTTTTATATATACCATTATGAAGTATTTGAACATAAGGTTATAAAATTTAATGATGAACATGGATAACCTATACCCACGATTCTCAAACCGTGGCTATAGGATTTTAAAAAAAATCCTGCAATTGAATTCGAACCCTTAACCGCTTATTCCTAACCAACGTGCCTAACCACTACCCCACATAATCTTATGTGTATATAACTATATATTTAATTATATATATTTTTATAAACCATGGATATAAGTAAAAGACCATGGGTATAGGTTTTCCCATGTATTTCCCCCCCGCTTACATGGGAAAGCTATACCCACGGTTCTAAAAAATTGTGGGTATAGGTTGTAATTTTCAACCTATACTCATAGTTTACCAAAACCATGGGTATAATTTTAAAACCAATACCTATACCCACAGTTTTTGGAAACTTTTGGGTATAGGTGTGCCCTATACCCATAGTTTTATCTAAAATTTTGGGTATAAGGTCATTTTCTAATAGTGTTGGTTGATAACGGGGAATCCACCTTCAAAATTGGGTTTGAAATGAATAATGTCCTATATTTCAAAGGTATGAGTTTTTTATGTTTAAAGTAAGGAATATGAATACATTGAGATTGATGAATCTTAGGATATGATTCATATATTTTATTTTAGGAAGGAATTATAAAGATATAAGATGACAATGCTTGGATAATGGATTATAAAGAACATTTAATGATTGAAAGTTTATACATATATTCAAGAGTAATGATATAGTGGTATTTTATTAAAGGAATTGGTAAATTTTTAGGTTTTATGTTATTGGAGTACTTTGTGATATGTTTATTGATTTTTTATAAATGTTTGAGGTATATGTAACCCTTATGTTTAACTTGTGTTGTAATAAAAAATATTCATTTGAGGAATAATGCTTTTATATTTTGTAGAAATAATTTGAAAGGTATTGATAACCATTAGTGTTATTATGATCATTGATGTTGAGGTAATTATGGTTAATTGAGATAAATGATTATTACATATTGGGAACATTATATGATTAAGGTTAATATTTTTGGATAATATGGGAGTTTATTTAAGGAATAAAGACTAAATTATCTTTTGGAATAATATATGATTTTATAGTGATTTTATGAAGATTCAGGTTATTTATGGAAAAGATTAACAAATTTTGGAGATTATATGATTAAGGTATATAAATTTTTGGTATATGGATTTATGATTGTTTGTTATTATTTGTAGATTATTTTTAAGTTGACCATAGAAGAACATGAGATCAAATCATTAAAATATCCATGTTTCAATCTTCTTCAAGCATATTTTGAAGAGTTTTAAGTTTATATATTTATTAAAATTTGTGTATTATTGTTGAGGCTTTGAATATTAGTATTTTATTTCTTTATCTGAAGGTTTATACACATTGGATATTACCTTATCTTATTCTACCTATTTTGGTTTTGATTAATGTCTAAATACACAAGGAACAACTCATTATCCTTTCATGGATCTTTTGACCCATTAAATGTTAATTTTAGTGATTTAGGAATGAAAAATTCATCTTAAATATTTATTTCTTGAAGTAAGAGATAATATAGAAGTGAAAAGTGATTAAAACCCAACCAAAGGATGAAATTTTGCTTTTGGAATTGGAAAAAAATCAAGCAAGCATATTTTCTCAGGTTCTCTATCTTTACAATAAAATAATCCCTCAACTCTAGGAAAAGGATATTCAAATAAAAATGTTATCCTATTACCTTTATTTTTGATAAATTGATGGTATTATCTATCTATGCCTGATTTATAGTTTTGTGGTCATTAAATTTATCAAGATAATTTTCTCTACCACTATCTATTATTACTTGGGTATTATTTTTTCTCCTCCATATCCATATTTTCACTTCTTTTAAATGTTCTCCTTATATGGGAACCCAATTATGTTTTATTCCAGGAGACCTTAAAATTTACTTTTCATTCTTTTCAAAAGGATGTTTTATTATCCCCTTTTACAATGTGGGTTTTCAACAAAGTCATTTTTAAATATTAAAAGGGGTTTTCCATTAATGATCTTATGTTTTATCTTCCACTCTCTAGAATTGATTTTAAAAAAATATTTTAAACCATTTTTTATCAAGAATGAGATAAAATTTTGAGGAAACAATTTATTTAAGAGGGTATAATGTAACACCTTGAAAATTTATAAAAATACTATGCTCAATATATTTCTTAACACGCAACACCGAGCTTTAAGTGAATTGAGATATATTATAAAAATATTACTATTTAAATGTGACCATTATAACCTAGCCATTAAATTAGAAGGTGTGAATTGAAAAAACCACATTATAAAATATATATATAAATTTCCCAATCAATAAAAATATATTGATTAATTATTATAAAATAAACATTGAATTTTTAGTAAAGTCATTTTATGCTTTAAAAATATGTTTTCTTCAAAAATGGTTTTTATAGTTTTTTTTGAGTGAATATTATAATTAACTTCAGAAAATTTTAAAAAATGTATTTTATAAGAAGGTTAATTTTTTTGAATTAATCACATAAAAATTATCTTAGTGTGAAATTTATCGATTTTTCTGAAAAGACCGATTTTTCAGTAAATAGTGAAAAACATCGATTTTTGTAAAACTGTCATTTATTTTCATTGAAAAGTATCATTGTTATTTGAATTTTATATTAAATTAAAATAAGTATACTTTAATGATAAATAATATAATGAATTATATAGTAACAAATATTATACTTGATTTTGCTATAAGTTCATTTTTGGGCTTAAAAACGTATTTCTCTAAAAACTGTTTTTCATTGGGTTTTACAAATTTATATTAAAATTGATTTATGAAACTTCTATAAATTGAATATTTAAAAATTAATTTCACATTTTTAATCTATAGGTTCAAATTTGGTAAATTTATCCCTTTTATTTTTGGTCATTATAAATAGTAACTGTAGTAAATATTTGTCACCTCAGTAAAGGTAAAATGGGTAATCTAAGATTAAAACCATGGGATAAGGCCTAAAAATATTCCTAAAATTTGTATTTATTTATTAGACAATTTTTTTAACCATAAACACACAATGTTATAAAATGTTCCAATTTCTTTCCACTTTCCTTTGATTATAACATTTATAATATTTTAAGTAAAGGATAAATTCAAAATATCATACTCTCACTTTTAACATCTATATTTTTTTGATAGGGATAAAACTATTTATGTTTGATTATAAAAGGGTTATTTAAAATATTAATTATTTTTTTATCATGATCATTTATTTTCATTTTTTAGTGATGTAATAATTATCTTAAATGATCACGCAAAGCCGACACTATGCTTGTTTAAGTAATAGAAAAAAGCAAGTAAATGATTTTAAAAACATTAAAAGTAATATAATTTAGATTAATTTTTATTACCCATGAATTTTTATACCAATATAACATATTATTTATTTTTTAAAAGTTTATATTATAATTAAAATACCATATTGATGTCATTAAAGTAAAACTATGTGAATAGTCCCAAAAATGACTACAATGGTATATTATGTTAAATAATATTTTATTTAATGATTTAAAATTCATAAAAATATTATATTCACAAAATTTAATGGTAAATGGATGATAATATAAACCATATTCCAATTATGTGTCACTTTTCCTTTTATAGTAACTTTCTTGACTCCTATAGAGTAAAAAAATTTGATATCACGGTAATCATCAAAAGGGTTAATGAAGGGTTAAAAATAACAAATAAGGGTAAAAACATCACCTAAACTTATAAAAATTTTATTGTATGAGATTATTTAGACTCATAATCATACTATATAATAAATATGTCAATTTTATTCCACCTTAAAATCAAAAAAATTTATATTAATTCAATACTTTAAGTGATTCCAAGGGTGCCCCTCCCTTCACTTACAAAAGGGAACATCCTCTCCTCTCATCCTCACACATTTTGAGCACTATAGTTCATATAATACATAAAAAACGATCTCCCAAACATTAATACCCATGTACTAGAGGTCCCATTCTCACCAAAATACCAAACCTAGAAGTCTTAAGGTGTAAGCCAAAGAGGTTATCCGTAGAGAAGGTATAAGTCATAACCGACCTATTTCAAGTTTATTTATTATTATAACTCCTTAAAATCTTATTTAACCATGATGAAACAATAAAATAAGTATCTTAAATATAATTAAGTGTTATTATTATTATTTTAAAACCCTTTTTATCTACTTTTCCATCATATGGAAAATGAAAATATTTCTCGTGCATACGTGTGAATTACCACCTCTACGAAATGATGTGTTTTGTTTTTTATCACCACCTCACAAGAGTGGTTATTATAATTGATTTAATTAATACATATGATATTCATGACATAAATATAATTCTTTAAATATAATATACCATCTATTTTCTTACCTTTCTATCCATTAAAAAATGATAACATCGTTCGCACGTACGTGTGGACTACCACCTCCACAAAGTGATGTGATTCATATTTCATATAAACATTTCATGGATGGTTAAAAAATTATATTTAATGTATAAAAATGATAATAATGTAATTATTAAGATTTTATAAATAATTTAACAATGATCCATTTGAATATATTCATCCTACTAGAGTCATTTTGGATATATGATTCGAATTACCTTAAAACGTCTGATGTAAACATAAATGATTAAGTAACCAAATAAAACATGTTAATAAATAAACTAAGGGATAATGATAATTTAATGAACATGAAATTTTTTATTAATCAAGTAAATAACTAATATTATTTTATTATTTAGGAGTTAAATAATGTACAATGATAGACGTTATTTTAGGTAAGAGACTTTATTTTAAAAATCACATTTTAAAGTTTCCCTTATAAATCTTTTTATTCCATGTACATGTTCTTTTAAATGTTTAAATAAAATTAATATTTATGCTTAAATAGTTTCTAAAGTTCATTTTTACCATATTTTACTTTATTTAAAATGGTTTAAAAAGGGTCTGTTTTAACATTTTCCATACAAGTCACTTTTTACTTTTTTTTACCAGTGTAAAAGATTGTTTTTCTTTAACATATATAACATGAATGGAATTTCCCATCTTCAGGACTTTTAATTTATTTTAATATTACTTTACACGTTTTCATGGTTATTTTAAAATAAAATCATTTCCATAATATTTTGGGATTTTTTCATTTTAAAGTGTTTTTAAAAGAAAGAGACATTTCTCTATATTTTTATATGAAAATGGAAAGTGCTTTACTTATGTGTTCAAAAGAGTTTTCATGGGATTTATGATGAAAAGGTGATTTTTTTTCATGATATGGTACTTTATAATTTTATATGATGATGGGTGAGCCTGATATAACTTATATGACAGGTAAGCCCGATACACCTTATATGATGGGTGAGCTCTATATAGCTCTCTAATGCATTGGGTAATGTTCCTTGTATTCAAAGGAAAGAAGAATGGAGTTAACCAAGGAGTTTTATCCTATGGATTTAATTGTGATCCAGTTATTTTCAACATGAGTGAACACAGGTTATGAATATAATGCTCTAAGATGCCTATAATGGCTTTTATTTTCTTAATACGGGGTTTTAAAGGTTCTCATTGAGAAAAAATACATTTTCCATGTGGATGTGATTTATTTTATACTCTCAAAGAATAATGTAGAAAAGGTAAAAAATTGATATTTTTGAATGCTTTTCACTGAACTAATATATTCCTTTCTTTTATACCCCTTAATGATATTTTTGTACTCATCCCATGTTTTTAAATGTTTTAATTTGGATTAGGGATGATTAAAAACAAAGAATAAGTCAATTTGAAAGTCATGATGCTTTTTCATGAAAATAAAATATGTTTCACTTTAAAAGTTTTATATTTTGGTAAAATAGATACCGAGTGGAAGTTTTCACTTTGTAATATAAGGTTTTGCTATGTAATAGTTATGATCTAATTCTCTAAAACCCCAATCCATAAAGATATTCAAAATGTAAGAAAGTGAAATCTTGTCTAAAAAATCAAGATTATGTTATTCTTTAAGGATGATTCCTTATAGATATGGTTGGGTTTTGGTTTGAATTTGATATTTTAAGGTTAATTATCCAATGGTTTATGTTTATTCTTAGGATTAATCTAAAATTAGAAATGGGTGGTACTCAAGACATGGTGGTGATGTGGGTTACCAATGAAACATGTGGGGTGATGTTGCTCACTCATGAATATGGTGGTAATAGAAGTTTTCTAGGTTATGGTCACAAGGTGTTGGTTATGACCCTCTCCACGGGGATAAGTCCGTTAGGGGTATTTTTCACATAGGATAAGGCATGTGATGAAGTTTTGAAGAGGGGTAGCCTTACATTTATAGGCTTGGCTATTCGTGATTTTCTACCACCTTTTAGAAAATTTTATGAATCTTTTAAAACCACCTTCATATAGCTCCTCCATTCATGATGATCCATTGTGATTTGATGTTTTCGTGAAGCTTTCTATCAAACCATCACACACTTGCGATGCTCCAATTCTCATAATTGTGGAGAACACCGTCACCATTATTTGATCCTTCATGAAACACAATCCACAAATCCCATCTTCATGAAACTCACACCTTTTCCATATTTTCATAAGTCCTTTAAGGAAATCCACTTTTTAGGATACAATACATCATCCAAATTTTGGACCCCAAAAATTTGGAAAACACTAGGAAACAATTCCACCTTCAATATTCTTGTCAGATTGAACTATAAGATCCCTTCTTTGAAAACTTCTTTATCATCCATGTGAGGATTAACAAAATACACAAACCATACTCCATTTTTAGAAAATAACAACCTTAGTTCCAATATTTTACTCATGTAAAATTTCTATTTTCAATTACCACTTTTAAAAGTTAAGTTTTGTTAATCTTTACAATATGGGTTTTTAACAAAGGTATTTCAAAATTTTAAAACAGTTTTCCATATTTTCAAAATAAAATGTTTTATCTTCCACTCTACATGTCCTTTTGATAATATTTATAACCTTTTCAAGGATTTATCACTGAATATTGTTTTTAAAAGTAATTTTTTTCCAAATTTTCCCTTCATCGTTTCAAAAAATACATTTCAAAGTGATCATAATTCCATCCTTTATACCAAATATAAAAGAACTTAAAAAAATCATTTATGATTTCTATTTATCTCTAAAATAATTATTTACTTAGATTTTTTTTTGTGAATCACCCTATAAATTTTAGTATAAAATAATCTTTTTGGGTGATTAAATTTTGGGCATCAATCAATTATATTCTTGAGGTCAATTTTGGTGATACCATATTGTAATGTTACCAAGCCTATTTTTTTCCATGGATTCTTAATGATGTGAAAAATGATTTTTTTCTATTGGAACACATATTTATGGATGATTAGTGTGTGGGGTATTATATATCCATAAAATTGATTGGTTAAGGTTTCATATCACATGATATGATGAGTTATTTCATGAATATGATATAGGAAACTTTATTCACAAGTGTGCTGTGTGAATGATATGTAGGTAGTTTTTTGTGTGAACATGATGTGATGATATTTTCTTACAATTTTGTTGTATGAACATGATGTGAGAATATTTTTTCACAATATTTTTGTGTGAACATGATGAGGGAAGATTTTTTCAAATGTTTATTGGGTGAACATGATACTGGTATCTTTGTTCATAGGTATGTTGTATGAACATGATGCAGATAGCTTAGTTCATAAGGTTTTCTATGCTTATGTTTATGCCATAATTCCTTATCATTCTATGTTTTAATTTCATGCCATATTTTCTATATGTTTATGATTATTACCCTTGGATTAATATTATTATATCACACTCTTTTACCATGAAATATTTTTTCTTGTTTGGGATTACACTTCCTTCTATAATGACTTGTGAAAAGATATTATTGTTCCTTGTTCTTGTTAATAAGATGTTTCTCCCCTACTTTTTTTTCTCATATGCTTATGATCTAACCCTTTATTACATGCCAAAGAGTTATTTTACCTTACCTAGAATTTGAGTCCACCTATTTATTATGTTTATATTCCCTCGGTTATGAATATGAGTATAACTTATGATAATTATAAAATACATTCTAGTGTGGTTTGATTATGGATAAATGTTCACAAGTTTTGTAAAATAAGTTGACTATGTAATTTTTCCTCAATGAAACTAAACCATTAATTCATGGGATTGAGTGTTATTTATGAGATTTAAATTTTATCTCATATAAATGATTTAAAATAAATATAGGATTATATCACTTTGTATCAAATCCACTATTTAAAGAATGAATTTTTAGCACCAGATCTAGGAGTACGGGTCTAGGGTGCCTCACATTGCTTGGAAATATCCTCTATATTTTAATGAAATAGGAAGGTTATTTTGATCATTAATATGGAGGAGTGATACACCATAGGAAGTCATAGAAATTGGGTGATTATCATGATCATTAGCTTGAGGCTTGATAGGCTCACCAAGAATAGGAAGAATTGAGGCTGTTGATCTGGAAACTGGAAAGAGTTATTGGTAGGTTGTTCAACCATGACTCCAGAATAAGTGTTTGTACCATTATGGAATCACTATTAGTTTTTATTGGTTGGATTGAGGTTTGAATAGTATGTTTCATAGCATGGAATGGGATGGTTGGGTAGTTGTGGGGCCTTTAGGTATGAAAGACTATGGGTATCTTGTACCACTATAGAATTGGATGAAGTAGGTAAAGGGATCACTCGTAGATCATTGGGAACAAAGTGGAGTGTGAATTGGTGTGTGTTATTATGGTTTACTCATATATTATAATTTGTATATTGTAGTGGCCCAATTTTTTCTCAGATGATACTTAGATCAATTTTTTAGTTTCAAATCCTCTGGACCTCTGTAGGGGTAAGATGATAAATTTATCCTAGAAGACAAGCTCAAAAAAAATATCTGATGGTAATGTTGATTATAGGGTGTGGTGTTTACCCTTGGGCTAAGCTGACATAAAATTTTGGGTGTAGCAGAGCCCCCTATAATAATATATTATGTATAAAAATGTTATTTTAATCATACATGTATTCTTTCCAAATAATTATGCCTCTCTTTATAAAAAGAGCATCAGATAGGAAAATTATCACTATGGCTACATCAGAAACATGGGTTTTACCCTAAGAGCATCATAATTTAAGTTCACATAAGAGTTTCTGAGTTCAGGGTATTGTAGATGGATTAATTAATTAATTTAATTGATTTAAACAATTAATTTATTGATTATGTGTTTATGGAAAACCAAAGTTACTTCCCTATTTACAAAACTTTTTCTCAAAATTATAGGGTTATACACAGTAAACCCTAGAACTATAGAGGAATATAGATATGGGGATATAAGAGGAATTACATAATCAAAGGGAGGATTCTTTATCAGGGTCTTCAACAATAACAAATTCAAGTGTTCTTAATCACCAATTGATCCTTATCTAAGGTAGGGATTTTTATTTCCATGGTTTTAATATTATTCATGTTTTTAATTGGAAAAGATTCAATTTTAAAATTATTTACAACTTATTTTTGAAACCCTTAATCTAAAAATTAATAGAATCATAAAACCTTAATTTTTTATTCATTGAGAATCAATATGTTTAAATTATTTTTAAGTATTTGGTTTCTCATGTGGATCCCATAAAATTCTTGACTTGCATTCATCATGTAGGGTTGATTGAATTTATACTCTAACCTTATTTTATTTGTGTGATAATGATAGAGAAAAATATACAAATATCCTGATAATCCATCCCTCTCTTCTCTCACCTCTCATATATTTTATCCCCCCTCAATATCTATGTAATTCCCTAAATTTCCAAAACCCTCCCTTATGTTTCTTAAGTCTTGGAGGTGTTATGATAGAGTTTAAGGATTTTTTTTTGAAATTTACAAGTTTTTTCTCATGGAAACTTGACTAACCATGCAGTTAGTTGGTTCCTTCATGTGGTATATTGGTTAATTCACGTGATTGTTTGGTTCCTTTGTGCATTCAGTTGGTTTCTTCTTGTGGCCAGTTGGTTCCTTCATGTGATCAGTTAGTTCCTTCATGCAGTTGGTTAGTTCCTCCATCCGTTTAGTTGGTTCCTTCATGAAGACACTTTTTCCTTCATGTGGTAGGATGGTTCCTAATGAAATATCTTGTTTTAGCCACATGATCGGTCCAACCATTTAAAAAATTTCCAGTTTTTCAAAATACCCATATTTTCTAGAATGACATAAAAAATTCTTTAAACATAAAATACAATATTTAAAGGTTAAATAATTTTTTTTATATTTTTAGAGGTATTACATCTAGTATTTTAATTCCTTGAAGTTCGTGGTTTTAAATGGGTCATATCACATGTTTTAAATGAAAATAAATTAAATGAAAATTGAAAAAGAAGGTTGACCACGTTACTCCTTAATGTTCTTTAAAGATTTGTATCTGGAATATTAAAGTATATTATTTTATCCCATTCGAATATTATTATTTACTTTGAGTTTATAAAACCCTAAATACTTGTTATTGAACCTTGGAGTCATAATCCTTTGACATAGATCCTTCTTACTCACAATTCTAGGTGTGTTCAACAACCACTTTCTTCTTCAGTTTCTTGCAACACCGTGTAACATTTGAGGTAGGAGTTTGTCCCTATCTCTTAATTATTCATTATTTTCAAGTATTGTATGATTAATGAATCCCTTACCCTTGAGATATCTAGGCAATGAAATAATATTCTTTTACCCTTAGTACAATGAGTTTCAAAATTTATTCTTCAGGTAGGGGATATTTGTTTTCTATTATTTTGGCATTTGTATAAATGACATGCTTTTTTTCCCTAGTGGGTGGTTATTATGGATTGGCTAATGAAATCAATGAACTGTATTAAATTTAATTGAATGGTATGGGGTATATTCACATGTTTTACTAGATTTACTATTATTTATAAATGATGATTACTATTTGATATTATAAGCTGTTTCCATGTGCATGTTATGTCTATTATGAAATTATTAACACCTATTATGGATTGATAACCCTTTTTATGAATTTTTGTTCAAACCCAACATTTATAAAAGTATTAATATGTATATTTAGCTAATAATTGGTTGCCCATGTAACTCTGTAACTATGTGAAAATAACTATACATGATAATATTATTTAATATTAAAGCCACCTATAAATGAATTATGGTAAAATATGAGAATTTGGAATATTCTATTATGTACTGTTGGTATATTTTTTATTATCCTTATGGTTGTGTGGGATATGTGGGGGTGGTATGGTGATGGATGTGACTAATTATGATGTAGAATGTATTGTGGGTAGTGGAAGTGTGGTGGTAGATATGTGGTTATTATGGTGAGATGGTTGGTTTGTAGTGTTGTTTTTGATAGGATATGTAATGGTTGTTGTTGTAAGGTGAATGGGTTTTTTTGTGGTGCCTCATAGTAGTTTCCTGGTAGTTTTGTAATATGAAAGTGTTAAAAATGAAATTAAAAATTGGACTAGAATTTAATAAATATGGGATGAAAATTCATGTTTAGTAAATGAATTAACAAATTGAACATTGAAAAGGTGTTGAAAAGGTGTTGGCCGTACACCACCAGAACACACAAAATGTATTTGGTAGTACACACCGTGTAGTATAAGTTCCATGCACCGGGACGGTCCACCAAACCAGGCCGTGTCATTGGATCCATCTATGTCTTTAAGACTCTATGTGTTGACCATGAACAGGTGGCACACAGTTTCTGGATTACACACCGTGTATCCCATTGAATACAGCATGTAGTCCCTTTGGGTTAGGGTTGGACCATGTACCCCATACACAGCTTTCTCGGCTGGAAACTGTGTAACACGGATACTACACGGTGTGTGTCCCACTGAACATGCTGTGTACTCCAAAGATTTTTGAAATACATCTACAGGACATGTCCCCGGGCGTGTACTTCAGATGGATGGTGGACAAAAGTACATGTCGTGGAGTCAGAACTACAGGCCGTGTGATCATCCAAATTATGTAGTTTTATTAAAATTTATTATTATATTATAAAAACCCTTGAGACGTGTACAATAGTGCGGGCGTAAAGCCGAGGCACAACACTTGATAGGTGTTATATATGTGTGTTTAATTTAACATCTGAATAATGTTCATTTCTACTCATTGGGTAGTTATGAATGAGAATTCATGAGTTTGCCTCCAAGGTACAAGTTATTTACAAAGATAATTTTAAATGAATTTATTTGTTTAAAATTATGTTAGATGATAATCTCAAGGAAATTCGGAAAAAGGGTTTAAGATAAAAGGATTGATTAATTAAAGATAATTAATTGATTCAAGTGTGATTTATCTTAAACAAGAATGATAAAATAATTGATTTCTAGTTTTATTTATGCATAAATATCATTCCATGTATGGATGATCATGATCTAGACCAAGACCTTTGTATGCGAATGATTTCTTTTAATTAATTTATTTAAATTAAATTTATTGGCCTACGAGCCTTCTCCTCATTAATATGTAGGGTCTGCATGCCCAAGGTTTCTTTTATGTAAAACCCCATTTTACCCCTCACCTGTGAGTGAGATAAAAGAATATATAATTGATGGATCTCCCAAGCTAGTGAAGGCGGCTCAAGTTATGATCCAAGGTGAAACCAATCCAAGGAGATACAAATGTGGACAAGTAAAAAATTGTAAACATGAACCCAAAAGGTTCAAGGTGTTTCTCCCCTAGGTCTTGGGTTAGTTTATCAAATTCTAGATAAACTAACCAATAGAACAAGATCATGATCATACCATTGATTTTATTTTTTTTCAGTTTCATGGTTTATTTATTGTGGGTGTGTTGTCACGATCACACAATTAATGAATTAAACAAGCATGCAAGATGGAATTAAAATAAGACCAGATTATGCATAAATATTATCTTAGACATCGTTAATCATTTAAGTATATCCCACTTAATATTAACAAACATGAAATAAAAGATAATAAAATTGAAATTTACGTATAAGTATAAAATCCCTCAAATAAAATATTAATTCGGTATAGCCTTGCATAATCTTAGTTTGAATCAAAGCATAGTTCAAAGTGCTTGACCAAACCTAGTTGGGGTGCTTTCAATTATTGTGGAATTCTAATTAAAGGTTTTGGGTTGAATTGACTTGGTTCACATCAAGGGTTGACTACCACAACAGGACTTGGTGTGACCAAGAGGAAAAGGTTGAGGAAATACAAAATAAAAGGATTTCATGATTGGGGAGTCCACTCAGCGGATCAAAGAGCTGCGAGTTAATGCAGTTGGTATTTGGAATGCCTAACTAAAACCCTTAAAGTTTCTTGACCAACCATAGTTGTGGTAATGTAAAGGTAAATATAGATCCTTTCTACTAAAAATATTTAGGCAATAGAATATTCTGAAGTCAATGGTGAGGGCTATTGGATTTCGATAAAATAGTGGGCGACTAATAAGTATTTAATTATTTATCTGTCTCAGTTTTATCATGATAAAGTACTGAACCTTTGATCATCCTAATTTTTATAAATGTCAAGAAAAATGACTTCAAACATATCATTTCAAACCATACTCGATAAGGAAAACCTTCTCACCGACACTAATTTACAGGAATGGTAGAGACGTTTACGCGTCATGCTTCTCCATGAGAGGAAATTGTATGTGCTGAAAGAGCTTATTCTAGTTGTGCCTAAAAAATATGCTAGTGGTAAGGAACTATCTCTCTATATGAAACATATGGATGATTCCATAGATGTACAATGTTTCATGCTATCTTCCATGTCTAATGAGATCTTGAAGAAACATGAAAACATGGACGCATATAGCATGATGTCTCACCTTAAGGATCTCTATCAAGAGAAGGTGAGACAGGAGAGATATGAGATATACAATGATTTTTTTACAACTAATATTAGATATTCTATTCTAGCTAGGCCTCATGTAGTCAAGTTTATTGGATACATTGAATTTCTGGACATCTTAGGGATTAAGTTCCCGGATGAGTTGTGTACAGATCTCATCCTATCATCACTATTCAAGACCTTCTTTATCTTTATTATCAACTATAACATGAGCAACAATGAGAAGAGTCTATTAGAACTTCTGACCTTAATTTTCTTGGTAGATAAGGACATGGGGTGTGAAAAACCCACATTACTTATGGTGAATAAGAAAATGAAGGACAAGGCAAAGGGTCCAAAGACTTAAAAATGGTTTGAATCCACCGAGCACCATACCTCCAAGAAGGGGAAGACCTAGAGGTAGGGAAAGGAATAAGAGGTGGTGTGTTTTTCATGTGGAAAGCAAGGCCACTAGAAGAAGAACTGCACCAAGAAGTGTGTGGATGCTAAAGGTGCATTCGTTATCGAGTGTAATTTTTCCATTTCTACACATTGGGTATTAAATACAGCTTGTGGGACTCACATCTATATTCAAATGCAGGAACCAAGTAGATTTAGAAAGATTTATAGAGGAGAGGTGGATCTTTGAGCTACCAATGGTGTGAGGCTGGATGCATTGGCCATTGGCGATTACCATATCTCATTTACAAATGAAATGCTTTTGATTTTACGTAACTGTTATTATGTGCCTAGTGTTACCAAGAACATAATTTATGTATCTTGTTTGGATATGGATGGATTTATTTTCAAATTTTCAAATAAGGGTTGTTTCTTTTATAAGAACAACATATATTATGGTATGACGCATTTGAATAATGGTTTTTAAGTATTAAATTACAAAAACCAAGTGTTGGAAATCAATAATTAAACCAATTCACATGACTCATACAACACCTAATTGTGGTATCACCGTCTTGGTCATGTAAATGAGAAGTGATTGATAAAGCTCTACCAGGATGGTTATTTAGACTCTAGTGATCTAAAACCACTTGACATATATCATGCTTGTTTACAAGATAAAATGACCAAGCCGCCTTTTGGTGGATAGGGGGAAAGGGCCACATAGATTTTAGGATTGGTGCACATAGATGTGTGTGGACTATTTCCAGTAGAATATAGAGGTGGATATTCCCACTTCATTAATTTTACTAATGATTTGAGTAGATATGGCTATATATACTTAATGAGGTATAAGTCATAAGTCTTAGAGAAATTTAAGGAATTCAAGAATGAAGTAAAGAATCTGCTTGGTAAGAAGATAAAAAAGCTTTGATCGGATTGAGGTGGAGAATATTTGAACCAAGAGTTCATCGATCTTCTACAAGAGTCTGGGATTCTATCTTAGCTCACTCCTCTTTATACACCACAATGGAATGGTGTTATTGAAAGGAGGAACCACACCTTGTTGGACATGGTGAGGTTGATGATGATTCATGCATATCTTCTATTATCCTTTTGAGGATATGCATTGTAAACTACAACATACATATTAAACTGAGTACCAACTAAGGCAGAAAATAGAATTCCCTCCAAGTTTTAGAATAGAAAGAAACCCATTTTTTCACACACACATGTATGGGGATGTGAGGCATTTGTTAAGGAATTCTCAAGTAATAAACTAGAACCTCGAGGCATAAAGTGTATCTTTATAGGATATCCTAAGGAAATGAAAGGATATTACCTATATAAGCCTTCAGACAAGAAAGTGACTATCGCTAGAAAAACCATCTTTCTTGAGAGGGTGAACATTATCGAAAAGGAGAGTTGGAGAAATATTGACTTAGAAAAAGTTGATGCTCAAGATACATAGGAGTTGGTACAGGAACAAGTTCCATAGGTCCCTGTGGAAGAGGTTCCAGAAACACAAGTACTATGTAGGAGCTCAAGAGAGGTAAGGGAACCAGAGAGATTTGGTTTTCTAGTCACTGAGTATGGTGAATCATTATTTTTGGACAATGATGAACCTCTCTCCTATAAGGAAGTAGTAGAAAGCTCAGAAGCTGTAAGATGGCTAGAAGCTATGAATTCTGAGATGGATTCTAGGTATTAGAACCAAGTCTGGGTTCTGGTCGATAAGCCAGTTGATGTAAAGCTTGCTGGATGCAAATGGGTATTCAAGATAAAACTGGATCTGGAAGGTCAATTTAGCACCTATAAAGCAAGGATAGTGGCTAAAGGATTCATACAACGTCAAGGAATTGACTATTATTAAACCTTATCACCATTTTCCATGTTTAAATCCATAAGAACCATACTTTCCATAACAACTTAACATAACTACAAGATTTAGAAAATGAATTTCAAAACAACATTACTTAATGGGAACCTTTATAAAGATGTCTATATGACACAACCAGAAGGGTTTGTGACATAAAATTAAGCCAAATAGGTTTTCAATTTTCATAAATCCATTTATGGATTAAGGCAAGCATCCATGTCATGGAGCATTCGATTTGATGAATCCATAAAGGAATTTGGTTTCATTAAGAGAAAATGTGAGCCATGTGTTTATAAGTGGTTTAATGGGAATGCAATCATTATCCTAGTAGTATATGTTAAAGACATATTTCTTATTGGAAATGATGTACCATTATTATAGTCAGTTAAGGATTTGATGAACAAGTGTTTATCCATGAAGGACTTGGGTGAAGCAACCTACATTTTAGGGATCAAGATAATTCGTGATAGATCCAAGAGGATTCTTGGACTAAGTTAGGGTATATACATTGAACAGATACTAAAGAGATTTAGTATGGAACAATCCAAGAGGGGATTGGTTCCAGTGTCACATGACCTACATATTTCTAAGAAAATGTGTCTTCAGACACAAAATGAGAAAGATATAATGAGTAAGATCCCATAAACTTTGGATATAGGATCAATAATGTATGCCATGTTATGTACCAGGATTGATGCTGCCTATGCACTGAGCATGGTAGGTAGATATCAAGATGATCCAGGAGAAAAACATTGGACTACTATAAATACTATCCTTAAGTATATGAGAATAACTAAGGATATGTTCCTGGTGTATGGAGGAGACAAGGATCTTGTCATCGGAGGGTATTTTGATGCTGGTTTTCAGACAGATCAAAACGACATGAAGTCATATTATAGATATGTTTTCTATCTCAATGGAGGGTATGTGAGCTAGAAGAGTTCAAAGAAACCAGTTGTTCCTGATTCTGTAGTGGAGTCCGAATATATAGCAGCTTCTGATGAAACCAAGAAAGCCGCTTGGATTCAAAACTTTGTCCAGGATCTTTATGTGGTGCCTATAAGTAAAGATCCTATCATATTGTATTGTGATAATACTACAATGGTGGATCTTGAAAAATAACCAATGTCACATCAATTAACAAAGAAAATAATCTGGAAGTATAACCTCTTGAGGGATTTCTATCAAAGGGGTGAATTTGCAATGAGTAGAGTGTATATGAAAGAGAATGTGGCAGACCCCATGACTAAAGACCTATCTCAATAGAAGCATGAATATCATGTGAGAGCTATCAGGTTAAAGTTTGTTAGTAGTTGGTTCTAGTCCAAGTGGGATCCTTTTAGAGTTGGTGGCCTAGAAACAACTACTTTGTATTTTATTCATTAATAAATAACTTATCACATCTGGATTGTTCTTCTACGTGAAAATTCATGTGATAATGTCCTAAGGATAGCTATTGTACTAAAAGGTCATAACAGATCCTTGCTATGATGAGAACCCGTAAGTGCCATAACACTGTTCTGGAATCTATGTTCCATGGATGGATGTTGTTATTTGAGGGACACAAATAATATGGGCCATTAGGGATGAGGACTCATAAAACTTTGAGTCACCTTCTCATTTTGTGCACCCTTGGTAATATCCAGGAGGATATTATAAGAAAGAGACCCGCCAGTAGGAAATACACATTTCATAGTGTCATTGGAAGTTCCTATCTTCACACATGTGTATTGGTCCTTAGATTTTAATATTATTATTAATGAGTATTACAACTCGCACACTTAGATGTATTGACAAAAACTATGATGATACATTGTTCCTAGTGAGGTAGGATATGTTGGGTGCATCACAAGTAATACTGCATTAATAGATAATGCAAGAAAGGATTTTTCCCTTATATTCCATAACTAAAGTAGATATATCGGGCCCTTTTATGGAATTGTTATAGCCTAAATAAATCCATGGACATGATAAGGAATGAGCGAGTTCAATTCCACAAAGTTAAAGAAAGAATAATCGAGCACATGGGTTGATGGCACTAGAATGCAACCCACTTGATTCGAGATATTGAGACAAAGGGATTACATTACACGGTAAGCATTTGTAGGAGGTGACACATCATTGTGGCGTTAACTTCTTTATCTATGGATTCCTTGGTGTGTTACTAGATGCTAACCTTGGACTTTAGGTAGGCTCTTCCTAATGCCACTGATAAAGAGGTCTAGAGGGTCACACACTAAGTGTGTCCAAGTATGTTAGTTAAATATTAATTTAACAAGTTGAATAGAGATTATTCCAAATTTTGGTTTAATAATTATTCAAGGATTCCTGATCACATTTATTTCGACACTAGTTATTCAAGAGAATATATTTTGGGAGAAATAATATATTTATTAGCAAGTAATGCAGTGATATTTATTTGAGAAATAAATAGCCATTATTCAAGGTCTAATAAATGTGGTGGAGGAAATAAAGAAAGTGGAAAAACAAAAGTACACATCATGTATATTAATATACATGCCGTGTTATTTTTATAGGGATTTGTGAGAAATAATATTATTTATTTAATTAAATAATTTTAGGTGTAATTCACCAGGCACATGTAAAGTAATAATAATAGTCAGCTGTTATTATTAGACATGGGGTATTACTAAGAATTAAATGAAATGAATAAATGCTTTCAGGTAATTAATTCATTTTATTATTCTAAGTAATTAAAATACTAATTATATAATTCTCATTAGCCTAGACATTTTTGGAGTTGTGCACAATGGATCTAGAGAAATCTCTCAAGACAAGAGAGATTTTTTTCTTCCAAGAACACTCTCAAGGTACGAGAGAGATCCTCCTCCACCAGATCAAGGAGAGTACTTTGCAAGCGACTCTCAAGGCGATCAAAGTAAAACATCGCAAGTGAAGGTTGTTCCATGCTAGAACCTGGAGATCCCTTCAATGACATCCAAGGATACATGGAGCATGTGTGGATCATCTCTAGAGGAATCCTACACTTGGATTCTACGACGCAATGACGGATCACATCGGATCGTGACCGAAAATATCAATGGAGAGATAATTCCATCAAGGTAATTCTTGTATTTTAATTAAATTAATTATAACTGACATATGATCATCCTCTCTATGGTTCTGTGACTCCCCTATTTTCTTTTGTTCTTTGTTCTATTCCTAAGATCTGGCGTTTTATTATCATGATGGATCTCGGATTGATCGTCGTTCACAACAAAAATTAAGGTTGGGTACACCCACCAACGTGCTTTTTCTGTGCCTAGAACCTACAATAGCATTAGGGGTTTTACTACTAACTCAACATATAATTTTTGACATGGTACTATGATACACTTATAAAGGTATTTAGATATAAAAGAGTGGGAAGATCCAGAATCAAATAATATATTAGTAGTTCTAGAGTAGATAATAAGTGTACCTTTCATCACATAATTATCTTACCATTCATCATAAATAGTGATCACATGAGATTTCCCTTTGTATCTAGGATTAAGAGGTTGTTGAAATCAATATTTTTCATTAAAATTTATATTTGTTCGTTGGTTAGTATAATTCTCATTCTCCTTTCATTTAAAACATCGGAGTGTGGGTAGTGCATTCTATAGTGCTTTCTCTCTATTCACATCATTAGCTAACTTATTCCAATCACTTTGACATTCGATTTCTCTATGAACTTCCTTTAAACACTTGAAAAACTTACTAGTTCCCTTAAGAAAATCCCCCCTTGTTTCCTTCTAAAATTTGAGCATTAAGGAAATCTCATATTCTTCTCTCAATGGTTTTTATAATTTTCTTTGAATATAATTTTTATTTTCTTGTCAAAACCATGATATTTATGGGTAAATCCAATCTCCACCTCCACCTTTATATCACAATGAACGATTTATTCATAGATACTGAAGTACCTTATGGATAATTACCTTTGGAGACTTGGTTTTAATCCCTGAAGAATCAATAAATATTACTTTCAGTTTGGATGTTAATACCAGGAACGTACCTCACATGTCTCGTAAAATTTATCTCATAGGTACTAATAGATTCATCATACTTTTGTTTAAACTAATGTAATTCCTTCTCTATTTTCATATGAATAATATGAGAAAAATACTTATTGATAAATAAGATTTTAAACTCACTACACTCCATAGAGTTAATTTATTCTTATTTCTTTATGTAATTGATTAGATTCCACCATTGATCTAATTCAACTTCCTAATGATAAACATCCAAAATAAATTTCTCATGTTCTAAACATTGGAGAACAGAAAATATCCTTTCAATGGTAATGATCCATTTCTCAGTGACTAGTGTATCCATAGACCCACTAAAAGAAGGTGGATGTTGACTCATAAAGGAATCAACAGATTGTTGTTCCCTACTTTGATCATTTGGCATCTCAACATGATTTATAGATTGATAAATTTTTGTGAGCATAGAAATGAGATTTTAAATTCCAACTCCCATAACATTCAGTTTCTTAGGTGGACAATCATTGCAATGTCCGTCACATTCAACAGTAACATGATTCTTTTGGGAACCATCTATTGAATAAAAACCAATTTTTTAAGAAACAATAATCATAGTGTGAAACCATATAATCATGAAAAATAATTTATAATATGTCTAAATCATGACACCTTCTTCTATGAAAAATCAAGTTTAACCTAGGTCATCCATGATCATTACCAAAAATTTAGTATTTTATCCTATACTTAGACTTATCCCTAGAATTATCATTAAATATTTCTCATCTTAACTTCTAAATGTTAACTAAATCTTACTTTTATACCAACTATAGTAACCCATACTTTCCATATATATATATTACAACTAATTAGATAAATATTATTTATATAAAATAACGATCCATGCCATAATTATATAGGTATAGTATCTTTGGGAACTTGGAAACACAAATAACTGTTTTATAATAGTTCTAAATTATCTCCCAATTAGATCTTAATAACTATCACCCTTTTTATACATATCATATATAAACCTTTCTTCATAAATTAAGAAATAAAACATAATAAAGGGTGATCTTTGATTCTCAATAAGGGAAAATAAGGGCATTATCAGTGATAATATAAGAATAACCTGAGAAAAAGGGTATGAAAACATGATATCAACATTTTAAAACCACACCTTGTAGATCACATATCATAATCTTGAGTCATGACATAAAACTTGGAAATTTATAAGACATGAATCATAAAGGAATCAAATAACATGATCCATGGGAGAATAATATAGGCATAAGACATGAAATTATGGTATGAAAATAAGTATATAAAATAATTTACTTAATATTAAATTCTTATTTATAAGACTATAATAGTGGATTGGGTTTACTCCGCAAACCATCATATTAGTCAAGGTTCACTCCCGAAACTATCATAGTGGACATAGTCCCTTACTGAACTAGGTGAAATCCCCATTACATTCCTATTTATCTCATGATATATCAATATTTACCCAATGCATTGGAGTGAGATATAGGTCCCAACCATCACATAATTAAAATCATATATATATATATGACACATTATCATAAAGCATTCATCATTTCTGAACCCACGAACAGAAATAGGTTTCATAAAAATTTCATCACAACATAACCTGTGTAAAAGGAATGAGTTTCATAAACATCATGGAATAATAAAAATAAAAAATATATAGAAATAATAAGGATGGTATCCTTGGATCATATTACCAGAAAATCATAAGCAACATTGTAGGTTTTTGTCATTGATTAATCAAAATATCATTAAAACATTCTTAAGGAAAATAACAATTTCATTTTTAAATCAATTATTTAAAATCTAAAAATTTCCAAAATATTATGGGATTTTTTTATTTGAAAATAATAATGATAACTTGAAAATAAAACTTCAAAACATTGAGTATCTAAGATTATAGGAAATTCCATCCATGTTTTATAAGTTAAAAAATATCACTTCCATATTTTTTTTGGAAAAGTCACAAAGTACCTCATTTAGAAAATGAAAAGAACATTTATTTTAAAACATTTTTTAAAAATTAAAACATGTGTAAAAATTACTTTAAAAATCATACAAGAATAGTAAAAACCTTATTTAAAACATTTTTAGAAATCACGGATATGGAAGAAAAAGTTTTTTCAACCGAAGATAGAAATGAAGTCGATTTTACATAAAACATTTTTTTTCGATATATTGAGTACAAAAGGTGAGTAAAATTAATGGAAAACATTTACTTTTAATAAATAACCTTTTTAGAATAAAATTAATGAGAATATTGATAGGTTGATTATAAGATCATAACTTAATCTTAAACAACCCTGATAAACAATGAGATTGTAACATTAAACCCCTTACCACTTTAGTAACTTTTGAATCACAAGTCCCACGGAATAAATATCCTTAGATGGATATTTAAATATAGGTTTATTATAAATATTATTATAGAAAAATAATCATATATATTGAACCATATATGATTTAATTTTAAATTTTTATCACCTTTTTAATAGTAATTTTATTAATATCACTATTCTGGGTGATAATTGCTTCATTTTTCATGTAAGTTTTGGTTTAGTAGTTTCATTCCTTGTACTTTGATCATAGTTATATCATATAAAAAATATTAATCATGGTGTAAATATCATATATATTCATTATATATATATATATATTTATATTCATTCATAAAATTAAGGGATATAAAAATGAATTACACAATTCATGGAGACGGTAAGTCGTACTTACGAATGAACACTGTTTTCATTTTTCAACGTATGTAACGAAAGAAAGGTAAATATTAAATAAACTTTAAAATATAATTATTATATCATATATATCATATATATTCATCAAATTTATCCTCATTGCCATCTAATTAAAATATAAATGAAAAACAAATCACATTATTTCGTGGTGATGGTAGTCCACCCTTACACATGGATGACATTATCATTTCCAAAAGGATTGGATAGTGAGAATGTATAAATAATACTATCATTTAATAAGTATAATTGTGTCATAAATATTATATATAAATATTAAACCCATCATAATACCTATCTATAAAATATAGTTATGAAAAATGAATTGTATCATTACGTGGAGACGGTAAGCCGTACGTACGCACGTGCAATACTTTCACTTCCCATTTGATGGGAAAGAGGGTGTATAATGGTGTTTTCAAAATCATAATAAAATTAAATTATATTTAGTATAATTAAATTATTATTTTATGAAGAATATAATATATTTATAGGAGGTAAAATAAAAATTTAAAATAAAGTGATTGGTTAAGGAGATTACATCTTCTTTGAAACAAATCATTTGTATCTCCTCTAAAGAGCTCTAGAGTTGGTCTTTTGGGAATAAAAAAACCTACAGGATGTGTATAATAAAGTTTATAAGATAAATTTTTATAGTTTTATTGAGATGTATGACTCAAAGTGGTATGAAGAAGAGAAAGGAGGGTTCCCTTTTATAATTGAGGGGTAGGACACTCTTGGAATTTCTTAAAATATTAAATTAATATAATTTAATTTTGATATCCAAATGGATAAAAATTTATTATATTCTAAAATAATATTATTATAAGTCTAAATCATTCTATAAAATTAAATTTTTACAAGTTTGGATCACATTTTTACCCTTATCTTTTAGTTTTAACCCCTATTAACCCTTTTGACAATTACCATAATATTAAATATTTCTACCCTTTAAGGGTTAATAATGTTACTATAAAATGAAAAAACTCATAGATGTACCATGGTTGAAGTTAAAAACTATATCCAATTCATTTTTTCCTAATTTATGTTTTTTATGAATTTTATATCATTTAATAAAATATTTTACATTATAAAATATCATTAATATCATTTTAACACTATTCATTTAATTTAACTTTAAATACATAAAAACAAAGAGGGAATTCAAATATAATGATTCAAAAACTCCATAATATGTAATATAGATTTATAAAATTCTTTAGACACATTAACTCATTCAAATTATATCACTTTTAATATTTTTAAAATCATTTATTATGTTTTTTTATTAAATAGAGAAATATTAATTTGGTGTTGCATAAGCAATTAAGGTCATTATATAATAAATAAATATTAAAAAAAATTATACCAAGAAAATAATTTCATTAATATCAAAAATATACACTTATATTTATTCATAAATTGGTTTTGTTCCTATTTAGATGCATAAGAGATATTAAAAACAAAGAGAGTGATATTTTGTAACTTTCTTTGATTAAAATATCATATAGGTCATTTTAATGAAAAAATGTCCATTAAACTAATAAATTTTGAGCCTAATGTGATAAGGGTCTAATTAACTTCATAAAATAATAATTAGGATGAAAAATTATGGCCTTACAACTTAGTTTTAATCTAGATTAACCTGATTTACTTTTTATCGAAGTGATAAATTTTACCACAATTACTATTTATATTGACAAAAAATAAAAGGATAATATTTAAAAAATTTTAAACTCTCATTTATAAATATTTAATTAATTTATCTAATTTAATACCTATTAATTTCATAAATTAATTTTAAATAAAGTGCATAAAATGTGATAAAAATCTCTTTTTAGAAAAAAACATTTTTAAGCCTAAAACTAAATTTATTATTATCCTATGCATAATAAAAAATATTATATGATTATTTTTTTTTTAATATATAATATATAAAATTTATTAAAATATTTCAAAAATAGTGATCAATTTAATTTATTAGGATATAAATACACTGCGCACATAAAAACATTTTTTTTTCATAAAAACATCTCCTTTATTTTCAAATATTTTTTTATTTTCATTTCTAATTAATTGATAACTAATGAATTCATTTTACACATATGAAAACCATAAATTTTCATAATTTATTTAGTTCTATTCATACCCACTAATCGAATGTCTAGATGATAATAATATTTTAATAGTATATCACGGTTTGTGTAAACTCACTGCTGCGTGTAACGTAAGCTATCGAAAAAATTAAATTTATTTGAAAAAACATTTGTTAAAATATAGAGGTGTTACACATGGGAAAAATTATATAATTTGGTTCTAAATTATTTATTTATTTATGTTTTTTTGGCTAGGCTAATCATATTTCATGATCACTCACTTATGATAGCATATTATTGGTTCACTATCAGGGGTGGCCTACTAAGATTTATTTCTCACACCTATGCATGAAATTTGGTGTACATACAGAAATTATGTATGATTTCAGTTTGAACATGGATACACGGTGATTAGGGATGAGGTTTAATGTTTCATGGTTGATAGGATCCACTCATGTGGATTCTTTTGATCAGGCTAGAGAAGTTCATCAATGTCGTGGAGACTGGGTATGTGGTTCAGTTTGAAATTAGTAGTAGATCCATGTATTTTTTTATATTCCTTTTATTTACTTATATATATGTGACCGGCCTAGTGAGATATAATTGATATATGTAATACATGTCCATTTTGGACTTTAATGGGTTCCATTATTATTACAACCTTGATTATATTTACCACTTCCATACTCTACTTATTTACTGATATAGATGATATATAGTTATTTCTACCATTTATTACTATGATATGAGGGAATATTATCCCAATATCACATATAAGACCCTCTTTTCTAGTAAGCAGCCTCTAGCATACGAGGAGGCATGCTTGAGGCCCTATGGTGAACTGACTCGGGGCACTATTTTAGTGGCTTCCAGACCAGGACATTACAAGACCAATATAAAATCATTACAGATTACTAAATGTCTGAACAATCACTACATCAAGGAATATTGTCTATTAGGGTTCTAAGTATTTACTTCCACCCATGATACAAATCATACTTATAAGACCTCCATAGTTTACCTACCTCTATAAGGTGATATACCACCACATTTTTACCATTGAGAAAATTATACAAACATTGTATAAATAAAATAATTGATTAAATATACGAATATATAATAATGTAATATAAAAAAATAACACTAATACCCAAATATTTTCCCAAGATCTATCTTTGATTACATAATCTACTTTACGCCATGGGAGTGTCTACATGGGAATGATGTCATCATATCTGACTAGTGTGCCCATGAAACTTTTACATTCTCTACCATTCCCCCCAATCATCTACTGATATTTGTTGTAGTTTACCATGAATTGTGTCTATCAATTTAATAAAGAACACATTAATGTATGGATATGAAATTTGGTACTAGAACAAGCATCTAAACCACCTACAAATAATAAAAAAAATTCAATAAAAAATAGTAATGAATATTAAGTTTTAACATTGAGGAAAGAAATCATCATTTACATAATGCCAGATGTTGAGAAATCTCTATATCTATAGGATTATCAAAATTTCCAATTGCATTTATCTTAGGGGTAGACTCAGTACCCCCATTAGAGATAGAAGAAATAGAATTCATGGGAGGAGGGACAAAATTAGTAGGCCTCAATGCCCCAAAAGAATGA
The DNA here is from genome assembly GCA_963277665.1 of Viscum album. Lineage (NCBI taxonomy): Eukaryota > Viridiplantae > Streptophyta > Magnoliopsida > Santalales > Viscaceae > Viscum > Viscum album. The sequence continues at coordinate 1,051,560,172 of OY728131.1, read as the reverse complement.
GGAAGCGGTAATGGGGAGGTATGAATCATAGGATAAGGACATTGGTAAAATAAGGGTCTGAGGGAAGCAAATTTCCTCCTTGTAAATTATGAGGATATAACACTAACATCTGTAAAGTAGGTGGTGGTGGTGGGGGGGGGGGGGTCATGATACTAGATGGAGTAGATACCCTAGACAAAGTGATAAAATATGGAGGGGTAGGCCCCCTTAACATAGGATCCACCCTTAACATAGATCCTTAAAAAATTATAATCACAAGATAAAAATATATATTCAAACAAAAAATGTTATAAATATTAACAATGTATACTCACATTAGTGATAAAAGGTTCAATCCCATCCTCTCATATACATTTCTTATTATAAGAAATCATCCTCCTAAATTATTCATAATCCGATATTATCCGACAAAATAGTTAGCATGTATATAAGTTAACATACAATAAAAAAGTATAAAATTAATTATGAAAGTATAGTGACATTACCAACATTGATCTTAATTTACCAAAAATACATCAGGTTAAAAATCTTCTCTAATAATTGAAAAGTTCCAATCATAATATTCAAGACTAGTATGATCACTTACACACACATTTTGTAGGGAAATATCATCTAAACTATCATTGAAAATATGTTGAGGAATTTTTCTAACAACAATTCAAAATATAGAATTTAATGAAATTTTACATAAAACACTTTTCTATCCTGAGGCACCAATATATATGGTTCTTCAGTATCAAGATATCAATCCATTTCAACCACCTTAAATCCATATTTTTCATTCCTTGTTGCATAAATTTACAAAAACACTTATATTTGAACATAATAACATGACCTTGAGAGTAATAATGCAATATAATTATTCTCTCCACTACTCCATAATATGATACATCATTGGAGCATGGTTTCATGTCACCTACTATAGAATAACAATGTTTTTTTGCACTTAACAAGACAATATTGTTTTGAGTTGTCTTGTTTACCAAATGAATATTAATATTGAACTTATATTTGTTGATAATAATTGATTTACACTCATGTAACACCATATTCACACAAAATGATGGTGATATAACCTTGAGAGATATTTCAATACTTAGTAAACTATAAACTTAAAATATATAAAATTTTCATTAATATTATTCAACATAAGTGTACTATTTTTTTTAAAATAGTGCATACTTAGATGAAATTTGAACCATATTGATTACTTATGATTATGAAAAATCCCTATAATTCTAAGAAGTAAATAATGATGGGTTCTAGTTATATTTTCCTTATGTTTCCTATAAAATTTATGGGCAATAAATTAATAATTGATATGTAATACATAATTAATATAAAATAACTCATAATTGATCATACTTAATATATTTATACATGACATAAGAATTAAATAGAACAATATGATGTGCCATCTTCCTCTACCCAAGGATCAAATTAATCAATGTACATGAACCTAGAATTCCCCCTGGTTGAGTAAGTGATAAAATTGTTGGCTCAATCGGATCATATTTTTTATCTTCATTTCTCATTGGTTGATTATACCATATATCAACTTTATTCAAATACATAGAACATAAGTCCACGTAATCATGGGACAAATAACCTTTGATAATAGATTCATCATGATATTACTTATTTTCTATATAATAATTCATGATGTATATAATTATTTTAGTGGGATACATCCAGTGATAATAAAAAAGAATCCAAAAAGAACTTCTGGGTGAAGTTCCACAATAAGTTATAACATACAAGTAAAGAAAGACGAGGAAATAATTTCTCTAATTTATAAATAATATTGGTGCATATTTTTAACTTTTATTCACATTAATTTTACTCAATAATTTAGAATAGATATCTCTATATAATTTAAAAAAATGAATAACAACCTCCCTTACATTTTTTTCTCCAAATCTATTTTTAATTTTCTAAAATCCACTTTAAGGTCAAGTGGTAACCTCACACTTCAACATTCAAATATAGAAAAATTCAAAGCTTCGAAAACATAAGCTGTAGTAGACATAAAACACATTGACCAGATGAAAAAAACCAGGAGCCACCCGAGATTCATCCCAAAAACTTAGTCGTCCCCATCACCCCATCACTATATCATTTCCTTGTTGGCTTATCCAAATCTCATACACATCATAAGAGAAGCGTAAAGGAGTAAAATATTCAAAATTCAAATTTTTAACAAACACCATCATACCGTGTTGAACGATGGACCACCTTGTGCCATGAACCATGACCGTCCGTACACATTTCCCCCCCCATCGCCGGAGAGAACCACCCACTGGAATCCCTTGCCACTACTGTAAGACACCAGATCACCAAAGAACATTAGAGTACCTCTATCCAAACTAGCTCCACCGGACACTACACCTCACACCCATACGCTGTCATAAAAAACATAACCATCAGAGTCCCTGGTGAAAGAAGAAACCACCGTCGGAGAAGAACTGAGCATGGACCATCCAAAAAACCACTAACAGAGATCGAAACCTCCGGCCCATCAAAACCAGACCAGCCCCAACACTTCACAAACCACCTCGCATAGACCCAAACCTTCCTGAAGCACCAACTCATCGACCAAAGTGGAGGCTTGAAAGTTGGGATAGGCCGAAAGATCTAGGCAGAAGAGAAAGGGATGAGGCCACTCCAGAGAACCAGAACTAGAGAACCATCACAAAAAAAATCCTGAAGGGACAAAGCCACAGAGGGCGAACCGCTTTGAACACCAATGGATGCTTGAATATCACATCCCAAAGCTTCATGTAGACCACCGCACTAGACTGACTGGGTAAGGATCGATGGAATCTGAATCCAGAGCAGAAAAGGAAGCGGTCAAGCGAAAAGAGGCCTCCCAGGGAATGCCAACCATCAAACACTGACAAGAGAACCGACAGTGAGAACCAACCAAATAGACCTGAAACCCAAAAACCAAAGCAAAAAAAGAAATCAAAACAACATAACTGCACTCCACCATCACCATCCCAAGCCAGCTTAGGTGCCATCGAGGGAGACCAAAATGGGGTCTAGTGAGATGGGAAAGATGGAAAGAGCATAGGAAGAGGGATAAAGGGGTTTTGACCATAAGAAAACCAAAAAAGGAGGAATGCCAGGAGGGAGAGACGAGAAATCCACCAGCCAAGAAGAGGAGGAGGCGATGAGACCGATCTTATTGAGGGAGAACCATCACCAAAAGAGAAGAAACCCTATAAGAGGGTGAGGGAGATGCAAGAGCGTCAAAGGCTAGAGGAGTGTGGAGACATCCTTCATCTACAACCTCCCTTACATTGTTTTTCAAAATGCATCATGTGATTATGGGTAGAAACTCATATAATAGTATATGATAGTCATGTAATTTCAATGATTTTAACTTTAATTATCTAGTAATCACTCATTTTGACATGTTACTTGAATAACCATATAGAAATTTAAGATTATACAACACATGAAAAAATTGACTTCTCTCTACTTTTTTCATGACATAACAGGCATAAGGAACCAAAAAATTGTTTGTAACAATTAATATGGAATGAAGTTGTTTTTTAATACCCCAATCCTATAAATTTATACATCCTCTTAATTCATCCCTTTTTTCCCTTGACATTCAAAATTAATACAAGTAATAGATCACATACATTTTTTTTTCAATATACATCATTTCTAAACAATGTTGAAACAAATTTGATAACCAATAAGGTAAATCAAAGAATATAATTTTTCCCTCCTATTAAAATGTGTATCTTTTTAGTACTTTTTCACTTTCTTGGTAGTGGATGACCCTTTATGAATTTTTTTTATCCCTTTAATCTCTTACAATCATTTATTTCCCAATATATTCATAGATAGTTTCTCTTTCTCAACAAAATTATTGAAATTTTGCTGATCATTTCAGTATGCATATATCATCGCTAGGAAATATTTATGTATGATGAAACTAAAACTCTATGGATGTTTTAATTTTCTTGACTTCATATTTTTACAAATATTAGACAATATAGTTTTCCCTTCATGCTCCAACCATACATCACTATATAATAAGGTAAATCATTTATGGTTCAAATAATAGCAACACACATTTGAAATGAATACTTCCTTGAAGCATCATATGCAGGGACACCCTCAATCTACAACTATTTCAAATATATTATTAGTGGTTATAGGTATGAATCTACATCATTATTAGATTCATTCTTCATAAAAATAAATGTGTACATAAAAGTATATGACTTATTCATGTACATACAAAGTGTAAGATTATACATATGAATGAATATAGGCTATGTGTTGGGTGTAGTATGAATCATTCCAAATGAATTAAAACCATCAAATGATCACCCCAAAACGACATTACATACCTTAGATAAAAAATTAAGATTTTTATTAAACTCTTTCCATGGTAATCTATCCGTAGGGAAAAATAAATTCTTATTGATTTCATTTATTTCTCCATGCCATCTCATATATTTTGACATTTTTTCTAATATAATAATTCTTTGTAGTATCCATATTAAAGGAAAGTTTCACACAAATTTCTAGGGAACATGAGACATTACATAATCTTTATTACACTTCCATATGTATGTACCAAATTTCTTATATCTATTTAAAGATTAATTTTAATTACAATATAGCATACAATCGTTAGGGTAGATAATATTTTGATGAAAGAAAATCTAATCTGATCTATTAACTTTGACTCCTCATAATCATTTTTTGGAATGTTTACACCATTGAGAATCAAGTCCTTCAAAAAGTCTAGCAGATAATCAATCCCATTATTACTAAATCTATACAAGGTTTTCTATTGAAATTATCACATAAAAAATTCTACTTTATTCATATTAACACAGCCAGGATACACCGGTCTTTTTGTACCCTCCATCACCTTTTTAAATTTATAAATGTTATCATTATATATATTCCTATAAAAACATGACATTTAATTTTCAATCATTACTTCACATTCTATTCTGGTTGTATGTTTAGGTTGAAGAAAAGGAAATAGATGAAATATCAAATATCAAATAGCATCTCTATCACATATTTTCATATTTTATACTCATTGAAATGTTTCTCTATTATTGTTATATACCTCATAATTGGTTTGAAATCCAACTCTAGTGACATGATAAATTACTTATTCATGAGTTAACCATGGTCTTCTGACATAATTTTAATAGGGACATCGAATAATATTCCTCCAAAGGAATTATTAAAAGAAAAATCTAAAAAATATTTCAACTTTATTCTAAAACTCATTCAACACCTGATCAAGTGCATACATAAAACTTTTATCCATTGTAAAATAAAAAATATAAGTCTACATACAATAAAATAATGTTTTATTATTCACTCATATTTGTTGAAAAATAAATAATTATATAATGAAAAAATAACATTTTGATATTTATTTCAAATAAATAAAATGTTTGTTAAATAAATATTCAAAGTAAATATAACTCATGTTTATAAACTTAGAGGTTGGTTTAAGATCTAATTTATACTCAATATTTTATTAAATAATATGAAACTAATATTTATACAATTATTTTAAAAAAACAATTTTTTCCTTATACTTTATCAAAGTAAATGAAACTCATGTTTATATATTTTAAGGTTTGTTTTAAAGGTACAACTCATACTCACTAAATATATACATGATGAAATAATATATATATTTAACTAATAAACATCATTTCATAATCCAACACCAAAGTACAAAGAAAATTCTCAATATCTTATAAAAAATAAACCAAGTGGCATAACACAAACTTGATCCAAACAAATCCCTTTTTTATATCACATAAGAAAATAAACATATCATTTAAAATTATAAGCATGATTCATGTCATTAGAAATTTATTAATAAACTAAATTTCACATGAAAATAATTCATGTTTAAGGATAAAAATAAATAAAATAGTTATACATTCTCATTGAAAATTATATAAATTAAAATTCAAACTACTAATTAAATAATTTATTTATGGTTAGCAAAAAATTTACTACCATTTATAATTTATTTAACAACATATCGATATCTAAATCAAGGAATTTATAAACCAATATAACTTATAAAAATTATATAATATCACTATATAAAACAATTTAATTAAACGTATTAAATATTCCCCAAAAACTACCAATATTTTCTAAAATAAGTTTTTGAAATTTATTAAAATGTTAGAAAATCCCTTGGTAGCGTGTTTAAGGCATAAAATGATTAAAAATGTAAGGAGAGTTGAGACCAAATAGAGAAATATACCAAGAGATAACTCGATCTACACTGATATCCATCCCACAACTTACTAAAATTAAATAAGCTAGTAAAATAATGATTTTTTTATCCAAAAAATTTTATTCCATAATTAAAGAAACCTAAAAAAAAATCTAATATATTACATAAAATACATTAAAGATTATTGAAATAAAGACAACTAAAATCCCTAAAATATGTGAACTAAAAATATCTAATTTAAACTAAAATCAAGGAAAATACTATGAAAGTCTGCAGAACAAATAAATCACCATAAAAATATTTCAACCTTTTTAACATCTTTTAGATATAATATAGAAAATACTAGATAATTAGAATGTGATTTCACCATGTTAGAATATTAAAATTTTGAACCGGTAACAGAGATGTGGAAATGAGAAAGAATGAAAAAGGAATACCATGATTTAATGATTCAAAGAACCTATGGACCTCTGGGATTGATGATAAGAGGGGATAAGAAGCTGAAGGAGTAGGATGAGGAGATCCTAATTGACCCTTCCCTCTTATGTCATGCCCACTAGGAATAAGGTGTGGTGCATCTTGAGTAAAGGATATTCCACATGGTGAAATGCTTTAGAAGAGGGGGGGATCAAAGGAAGTGTGGTGACTCAAGAAAAAACATAGGAAGATCACAAGTCAGATGGGGTGAGGGAAGAGGGAGAAAATGGGTGAGGGAAGAGTGAAAGGCTGGGTGAGGGGTGTGCAATGCATTAGTTTTTTAGGTGCTTTATTATTATGATTTCACAACACCATAACAATAGATAATATATTGTTATGTTAAAAAAAACTGTAACAATGGGAGTCCTATTTTGATAGTGTAAAAAACCATAAAAAAGACTATATTTTCATGATTTTGAAAACCCTGATAATAGATCTATGTCTATAAGGTGAAATTCTAGTAGTGTTCATGATACCCTACTACCCAGGTTGTGATATTACAAATATATGTGTGATGATGCAGACAAAGATGTGGTATTGGCATGAGAGATTTTCATGATGACATTGATTCCATCAAAGGATGTTGGGTTATGCAGGAGGCTAGGGAAAATAGGGTTGCGATGGAGTTTTTATGGGTTTTTTTGATTTTGTTTAAAATGTGTCTAGGTCAATTTTTTTTCAAAATTGTGTCAGAAAGGAGGAAGAGGCCCTACCACCTTTCGTTTAAGTCGAAAGGCAGTAAAGGCCCTACCACCTTTCAATAAAAAAAATACTCATTTTAAATATACTTTTTTTTATATTTATATTTTTTATTTTTATTTTGTTTTGTTTTGTTTATATATATATATAAATAAAACAAAATTTTCAGCAAAATTTATCTACTATTTAATATCCAGCATTACCGCCATTAAAGCAGTCTGTAATTCTAATAGAAACCCTCATCCAGGACTCCCTTTTATAAGAGTTTTCCCTTGAAATTATTCTGCATTTTTGATGTGCGATTTAGGTTCTCCTTTTCATGCACAAAATTAATAATATATTATTATTAATCATTTTCATAAATTAATAATAAATATTAATTAGTAATAAATAATAATTAACTGTTAATGTTTTCTACTAAATATAAATAATTAACTAATTTATATTAATAATATTTTAAACAATATTAATTAATAATATTAATTAGTATTTAATAATATTATCAAACAAATTAATTTCTAAATAGTTAATAATAAACAATAGGTTTTAATTAATTAGAAATTAAATAATATATAATTAATAAAAAACAATATTAATAATAACTAAATAAAAAATAAAAAAAATATAATGTTTAATAATAATAATTATTAATTAGTAACTAAAGAATAATTTTAAATATTTATTAGTAATTAATTTTTATTAGAAATTAATATTTTTAAATAGTAAATAGTATTATTTAATTAATATTAGTTTGTAATTAATATTAATTACCAAAAATTATTTAATTAAATAATAAAAATTTAATAATAATTGATTAATCATTACTATTTTAATAATTTAATCATTATTAATTATATTTAGTAAATAATAATATTTTTAAATATTTATTCGTAATTGTATAATAATAATTATTAATTTATAATTAATTAACTAGTTAATTTTTACTTAATATTATTAGTAAGTAATTATAAATTGTATAATTACTAATTAATTAATAATTGATAATTATATTACTATTTTTAATAATTAGTCACTAAATAATAATTTTAAATATTTATTAGTAATTAACATTAGTTAGTAATTAATATTTATGAGAAATTAATATTATAAAATTAAATCATATTATTTAATTAATATTTATTAGTAATTATTATTTATTAGCAACAATTAGTTAATTAATTAATATTGATATAATAATAATTAATTAAAAATTATTAATTTAATAATTTAATCATTATTATTAATAGACTAAATGATAATTTTAAATATTTATTAGTAATTGGATAATAATATTTATTAATATTAATTAATAAATTAATAATTACATAATAATTAATTATTTAATTAGTAAGTACTATTTTTAATAAGTAATTAAATATTACTTAATTACCAATTAATTAATAATTAACAATTACATTTTTATTTTTAATAATTAAAATAATAATTTTAAATATTTATTAGTAATTATTAGTAACTAGTAATTAATATTTATTAGAAATTAATATTATTAAATTATAAATCATATTATTTAATTAATTAGTTACTAATTGTTAATTACTTATTATTAATAATTAATTAATTAATTAATTAATTATTATTATTTAATTAAATATTTTTTGGTAATTAATATTAATTACGAAATAATATTAATTAAATAATATTATTTACTATTTAAAAATATTAATTTTTAATAAAAATTAATTATTAATAAATATTTAAAATTATTCTTTAGTTACTAATTAATAATAATAATTATACATCATATATTATATATTTATTATTCATTTATTATAAAGATTATTTTTTATTAATTATATATATTATTTAATTTCTAATTAATTAAAACCTATTATTTATTATCAACTATTTAATTTTTAAATAGTTGTTTAATTATAATATTAAATACTAATTAATAGTATTAATTAATTGATTAAAAATGATTAATAATAATATATTATTAATTATGCGTAGAAAAGAGAGAACCTGAATCCCACATTAGAAATACATAATGATTTCCAGGGTAAACCATCTTATAAAAGAGAGTCTTAGGTGAGAGTTTATATCAGAATTCTAGACTAGTTTAATGACAATAATATTGGATATTAAATAACAGATAAATTCTGCTAAAAAATATATTATATATATATATAAAGAAAACAAAATAAAAATAAAAAATTTTAAATATAAAAAATTAAATTTAAAATAAGTAATTTTTCTGGCTAAAATGCGGTAGGGCCTCTGCCTTCTTTCGACTTAACTAAAAGGAGGTAGGGCCCCTACCACATTTTCGACACATTTTTGAATTTTTTGGCCTATACACATTTAAAAAAATAAAAATAAAAAACCCATAAAAAACTCGATTACGATGTGACCCACATCATAGATGGTTGGATATGTGGTGATGAGATGGAATAGAAGGGATGGGAGCACAAGATGTTTGACATTGGGGTGTGAGGGAGGAAAATCAATGGGGGAAGTGGATACAGTGATCCTTTATCAATATTCTCTTATTATTATCTTACTACTTGCTTGTGTTATTTGGTGAGTGAGCTACGTCGAGGTTGGGATAAATAATTGACCTATTTAGGTTCTTGCTGGTTCTACTGTTCACTGGCACATTTGTATTCTCTTTTCACATTTACAAATGAGACCTTGGGTATTATCCTACTGAGTATACTTGTTATGCTCACCCTACATATATAAACTATTTTTCAGGTTTCTAGGAGGGTTTTGTGGACTAATATAGGCATTAATAGCTTGGAGGTCAAAGTCATTATGAAGTTACTACTGTAGGTTTCCCTTTTTTGGTTTCAATTTGGATACTTCTTTTTATATTGATTGACATACACATGTGGGATGGTTTGGTTTATTTCATGTTATGTGATGAAGTTGTTCGGTGGGTGTTCTTCTTTTCTCTCAATATTTTTTATATAATGAGGGAAATTTCTCTCATTTGAGTGTTCAATACCCTTGGTGCTTGTCTCTAACCCAAGGCGTATTGAAGGTAGGACTTGGAGGTCACTCATTCTCTTAACTACCATCCCAGAAGGGGTTCTAGTGGAGGGGTGGAGGGGGGGGGGGGGGTCATGACGAAGTGGTATCAAAGGTTTTTATTGAGAGATATGATGGATTTCAGAGTTTTTCACTAGAGAGGATTTCATGTGAATGAATGGTAAATAATGTTGGTTAGACTTAGTGTGTGATGCAGTAAAGAATATTGGCTAGGACATAGGTGTTTAAGCCCCCCTATGATCTGATGCAAGTATATTAAGCTTACTAAACACCTTAAGAGAGATAATTATGATTTTAGGGTAAATACCTAGGGTAAGTATATGAATCTTTATTATTTGAGTTTGTGATTAAACAAGGTGTTTTGGGAATTAAAATACATTTAATTAATTAATATAAATAAATTCCATGCTACTAGGATTAAGCTTCCTTCCATTGTGTTTTTATAGATATGGATCCTGGTCATTGTTCACATTCAATTCTGGATGTAGAGGTTTGGTAGGCTGATCCAATTGATCATCAAAGGATCAATCCAATAAAGGAGGATAAGACATTACAGTGGGTGTTGTTTTCTTTCTAGTTTCAAGGCTCTATAAAGTACAATGGAAGAATATATGATATAGATATGGTGTGTTGGGCATAGGAACTTGATATTTCCTTTGGTTTGAATTAGTCCCAAGCTGAGTATTGGGTTTCGTTGGTAGTCAGTTAGAAGTAGGGATCAATGCGACATTAATGGATGCTATATCTTGGAGAGCAGAAGGAGGTGGACGTTTCTTGGGTATAATTTTTTAATGAGTTCCATATGGATTTATTTTCATCAATGATGAAGGAATTAAAGAGAAAGAATCTTCTCTCCCTTTATTAGGGGATCCTGAGCATGAGGGAGATTGATATTAAGTTTAAAGACCTCCTATGTTTTTCTCTTGATCTCTTTTCAGATGAGGAGTCCAAATCACGATGTCATGTGGAGGCACTGTATCTAGCGATCAAATATGCAATCCACCTATTTACCCTTACTATGTATTTGTTGGTATAGAAGAAACCAGAAGTGATCGAGCAGATGAACTCGAAGGGAAGAGTGCCTCGAGAAAGAGGCCAATATAACATCTTAAGGAGTATAGATTTAGGAAGGGGATCATGGATGTTAGGGTAGTCAAGGATTTGATCAATAGGGGAGATCACAATAGTCTAATTCATGATTTTCTAGGTCTAGTTATTATCAAGTGTGTACTTATGAATTACTATTTTTGTGAAATGTCTATGAAAGTTATGGTCACTGTTAGTCTCAGTACCTGAATTCTCTGGGAGGTCAGTTCAGTTTGGGTAGTCAAACCCCTCTCCAACTGTAATAGTAGAAGAGGCCCCCAAATTTTGTTCAACAACCAAGAGGAGATGAAAATATTATAGGTTAGCCCTATGATAGTCCTCACCCTCATATACCCAGATCAGAGTGTGGATATGGAGGTTGTCAACAGTGAGGCAGAGGAGATGGACTTTTTCTTGTGCATTCTATGAATATTCCATCGCCAAAGGGACCAAAGGTTGTTCAAGGTAAGATCAACTTATTGTCTACCTTAGTTTATACTTTTTTTTGATTTATGAGCTTCTCACTCCTACATTTCACTCAATTTGATATTTTCATTAGGGATAGAGGTGGATATGATTCTAGATTCTCTAGTGTTATCCACACTAGTTTTAGGATATACTTGCTTATTTGATGTGTGTCAAGGATGTAGAATGATGATGAGGCAATATTAGTTGGTGGGAAAATTCTCCTTGTTACAAATATAACCATGTTATGCCATCCTTGATATGTATTGGTTGTAATTCATGCATACAGTTGTTTATTATTTTCATAGGATAGTCACATTTTATGATGTATAGGGTTAGTGAGTGGAGTTCGTTAGCGAGTGAAGCTATCAGATGGGTGATATACATGTTGATCCTCTTCTATCTTGGTTGGTATAGATGTTAGTGGAGACTCAGGAAGTGGAGCCTCCTAGAGTTATTGAGGATTTTCTCAATGTATTCCTAAATGTGGTTGTGACACTACCCCCTTGACATGATATCAAGTTCAGAATAGAATTACATATGTCACTTATTAGATTTATGACACTCACAAAGATGCATGATTTGAGACTCCAGATTGATGATTTGTAGTAAAAGGGTTTCATCCAGCCCAATGTATCACCTTGGGGTGCTCCAATGTTGTTCGAAAAGAAGGTGGATGGTAGTTTGAGACTATTTTTTGACTACCAAAGGTTTAATAAGATGATGGTCAAGAACTATTACCCCATTCTAAGTATAGATGATCCATTCAATTAGTTTAATGGGTCTAGTTGGTTTTTGAATATTAATATGTTGTATGGATATCAACAAATGAGTTCAAAGGAGGAGGATATCCCAAATACTGACTTTCAATGTAGATATAGACACTTTTAGTTTTTGTTCATGCTATTCAGTGTCATGAATGCACCATCTGTGTTTATAGGGATCATTAAATCCATATTCCATGAATTATTAGACAAGTTCATTATCATGTTCATTAATGAAATCCTTATATACTTCAAGTTAGAGGAGGAGAATTTTGATCATCTCAGAGTTGTCTTGCATGTTCTTCGACACCATCAACTCTATAGAAAGTTGTCTAAGTGAAAATTTTGGAAAAGGGAGGTGAATTTACTTGAAAATGAGATATCTTAGTTGGGTGTGGTTATAGACCTATCAAATATCAAGGATGTTTTTTCTTGGGACCCAAGAACATGGAAAAGGTTCATATCTTCCTTATTATTGTAGTCTATTACAGGAGGATTGTTTTTGAATTATCTCAAATTACAAACCCATTAATATATTTGACAATGAAGGACTAGAATTTCATCTGGACTAATCAGTATCAGACAAATTTTGACTACTTGATGGATAGTTTGATCAGTTCCCCTATGCTTCAGTTTATAGAGGAATGGGTGTTGTTCTAGGTCTTTTATAGAACTTACTATTTGATATTGGGATACATATTGATGTAGTAATGAGTGATGATCTCTTATGGGTCTAGAAGTTTTCATCCTAATGAGTGTAACTATACCACTAATTACCTAAATTTTAAATTAATAGTGTTTACCCTAAAGCCATGGTGAGATTACCTCATTAGTAAGCACGTTGTGGTATTCACATACCATAATATTATGAGATATATTTTTTGTCATTGGTATTTTAACCTACATTAGTATTAGTGGATGGAGTTTCTCTATCATTATGGTTTTTAGAACTTTTACAACATAGGAAAGGGGAATGTAATCACTAACATGCTGAGCCAGAAGTTATAGGGAGATATAGTTTGAGAGTATGAGGATGTCTAGAAATGGATGGAAGATATTTATATGATATATCTCAATGTGGAGGGAGTCATTAGAAGTGATTTTATCTATTATATAATAGTATAATCTTATTTGATGCGATTGGTGGAGGATTCTCAATGGGGAGGCTTATAGGTAGAAGTGATGTGAGACCATTTCATTCATGGTGATTCTACAAAGGAGTGGTCTGAGGATGATAAAAATTAGACTTTGTTTCTAGGGAGACTATTTGTTCCATTGTCCATGTGTGAGGGAGTTCCTTATAAATTTAATAGATCACCCTTAACAACACATATAGGTGTATCCAATATATGATATGGTTTGAGGAGGTAGTTTTGGTGGCTAGGAATGAAGCATTTGATTATGGAGTTCATGGAATGGTGTTTTGTTTGTTAGTAAGTGAAAGTAGAGTACCTTATTCCTATATTTTCTTTCATCCCTTAGATATCCCTAACTGTAAGTGGGGGGATATATTGATGGATTTCATCACCATTTTTCCCTAAGATTAGGAAGGTTGTGATGTTGTTTGGGTGATCGTAGATTGATTGACAAATCCAACCAAATTTTTAGTGATTAAGGAGTCAAGAATTATAGATTCTATGGTAATACAGTATGTGTTTGAGGTTTTGAGACTCCTTGGGGTACTAAATACCATTTTATCCAAGAAGGATAATCATTTTACCTTGTGATATTGAAGAAAATTATAGAATTATTTTGGCTCTCAGATATGTCATAACACTACTTTCCATTCCTAGAAAGACTAGAAGACAGAGAATACCATCCTGATACTAGAGGATATATTGTGGGATTTTTTCTGAGACTTTATAGGATATTGGGTAACCTACTTACAATTATTTTATTTTTCTTACAACAATAGTTATTAATTTCCCATCAGTATGGCTCCATTTGTGGTGTTTTATGGGCAACCATGTCATTATTCATTGTATTGAATTGAGGTTAGGGAGTCAACAGTCCTTGGTCATGAAGTGGTGCAGAGAAAAAAAGGAAATATCATGGTGGTTTGAGAGTGGATGGAGGTGTCACAAGACCATTATAGGTGTTATAATAATCATAGGTAGAAGTCCTTAAAGTTTTAGGTCATAGATCATATATTATTGAGTGTTTCCCATCATCAGTGAAGTAGAGGTTTTTCTAAGAGAGTAATATTTCTCCCAAGTTTGTCAGACCTTTGAGGTGTTGGATCATGATGGTGAGGTAGCTTATTGGTTTATGTTCTCACCATGGATTGAAAAATTTCATGACATCTTCCACATATACCAACTTCATTGATATCTTCATGATGACTCTTGTATCATTGATTTGGGATAATAGGACATTAAGGATGATGTGGCATTTGTAGAGTAGCCAAGTGAGATCCATGATTATCAAGAGAAGGTACTATGTGGGTGAGTTTCCCCCTTGGTTCATGTGATATGGAGGCATGGTGTCTTGGAGGAGATCACTTGAGAGTGGGAGTCACAAATGCATGATCAATACCCTGAGTTTTTTTATGTTTGTTTGTTCCTTTCTGTTGAGATGATGCGTTTAACCTTATTTTTTATATGATTTTGACTCTCTCCCTTGGTTAATGATGGTTCTTTACTACGTGTTTTTTCCTCTTATGTATGACTGTGTGCTTGTTATAATGAGATCCTTGAGAGGTATCTCATGATTAATTTTCTGGACACCCATTCCATTTTCTTCCCAGGTTATATTTTTATTCTCAAGGATAAGAACTATTTGATAGGTATTTTATGTAATTCCCTAGATTTCCAAAACATTCCCTCATGTTTTCCAAATATTTTAGGTGTCAAGAGGGATTTCATGGAATTTTTTACTTTTAAATTTCCTAGTTTTCTCTCAAATTCACTTGACTAACCATTTTATTGATTGGTTTCTTCACATAGTATCTTGGTTCCTTCATGAATTCGATTAGTTATTTCATGTAGTTAGTTGGTTCCTTCATACGGTCAGTTGGTTCCTTTATGTGGTTATTTGGTTCCTTCATGTGGTCACTTGTTCCTTAATGTAGTAAGATAGTTCCTCATGCAACAACTTGGTTTTTTCACATAGTTAGTCCAATAGTTTATTAAATTTATGGTTTTTATAGTACTCAGATCTTCTAGAATGATGTGAAAAATTATTTTAACATAAATTGAGGCATTTAAAGAATAAATAAAAGTTTTTAGTTTTTTTTGGGTATTAAATCTATTATTTAAATTCCTTAATTCTTGTGGTTTTAAATGTTCTATCCCATGTGTTTTAAAATAAAAAAATTTAATAAAAATTGAAAAGTAAGGTTAACCATATTACTCCTTGGGGATCTTCAAGGATCTATACCTAGAATCTTAAAGTATATGATTTTCTCTTATTTTAATCTTCTTGTTTCCTTTTAGACCATAAAATTAGGAAGCCTATTCTTGAGCCTTGGATTCATCTTCCTTTGACCAAAATACTTCATGCTCATGATTCTAGGCTTGTTCAACAACCTTTTTTCCTTATGTTTCCTAAAATACCATGTAACGTTTGGGGTATGAGTTATTCCCTATATTTTTATACTTATTTATCTATAAGTGTTATATGATTATTCAATCCCTTACCCTTATTATATCTAGGTGGTTAAATCATCTTTGTTTTACATTGTTTTTAGTGTAGCACATTCCAGAACTTCTTCTCTAGGTAGGGGATCCTTATTTTCCCTTCTTTCTACATCTGTGAAACTATCATGATTTTTTCCCAATGGTTTGGTAGTAAATATTGGATAATAAAATTAATGAACTAGATTAAATTGAATTCAAGGGGTGGGGTGTATTCACTTGTTTTACTAGATTTCTTGTTACCACTAAGTGATTATTATTATACAAGACTACAATCTATTTCTATGAGAATGTTGTGAATATTATGAAATTATTAACCCAAATTTTATATTGGTAACCCTTACTATGATTTTTTGTTTAAAACCACTATTCATAAAAGGATCAATTCATATATTCAACTAATAATTTTTCTCTCATGTAAATCTAGAACTATGTGAAAATACCTATACATGTGAAGACGATTTAATGTGAAATACCCATGTAAATAATTTGTGGTAAAATATGATAATTTGGAATATATTATTGTATGTTTATGGTATATTTTTTTATCCTTGTGGATATGTACGGGTAGTATGATGATAGGTGTGACAGATTCAAATGTGATATGTGTTATGGGAAATGGAAGTGTGGTGGTAGATATGTGGTTGTTTTGGTAATATGGTTGGGCTGTAGTGTTGGATTTGGAAGATGATGAGATGGTTTATATAATATAGTGAATGGGTTATTATGTGGTTCCTCATTTTAGTTTACTAGTAGTTTTTAAATATGAAAATGTTCATAATGAAATTGAAAAGAATATTGGAATTTAATAAATATTGGTTGGGGATTAATTTTTGGTAAATGATTCAATGAATTGAATATTAATAAAAGGGATATACTTAAATAGGAATTAAATGTGAGTGTTGTCTCCAGTGATTGTTTTTTAATATAAGGCTAAAGGAATTAATTAATGAATGGTGGATATTAATGAAATAATATAAAAATATGGTTGAATATATAATTGAAGGAAAGTAATCTATGGGCCGTGTGTGGTTGTTATGTGGGATGAGTTTCATTTAGTAGTGGCTTCCTATGGTAATGATAATATAGTGTTAATGATAAGATGGAGTTGATGAAGTATTGATGCGAATCCTATAGGTCAGGTTTGTGTTTTTTCTATGTATATATATATACTTATACTTTCATGTTACTTTTATATGCATCCCATACACATAAAGTACTATGTAATTACAACCAAATGTTATGGGGGGTGTTTTTCCCAATATCTAGATGGCTAGGAATGGATGGATTATTACCCCTCCTTACTTATCTCCCCATGGCAGTAGTATTGAGCAATGACACATTTGGTGGAGGATCCTAGCCCATGATGATGAAGTAGTTGGTGGATATTCTTGATGACAATAGGATGTGATATATAATTGGGGTCATGAATGGCAGGAGAATGGAAAAAAGTTGATTTTCTTCATGTTCATGTTATCATACTACCCTAGTTATGATATTATATATGGATGTGTGATGATGTAGATGATGATGTAGCATTTTCATGATAGATTTGAATGATTACATTGATTCTAACATAGGATCCTAGGCCCTATGAGATGCTGGGGTAGGTAGGGTTGTGACTTGATTCACATTATAGATTACTGAATACATGTTAATGAGATGGATTAGAAGGTATGATAGGCCATGAAGTTTGAATTTGGGGCATGAGAGCGGAAACTCAATGGGGGAAGTGGATGTAGGGTGACTTTATCGATGTTATCATATTATTATTTTAGTACTTTCTTTCATTATTTGGTGAGTGATCCTTGGTGAGATTGGGGTGAATAGTTAACCTATTTAGGTGTTTGTTTTTTATGTTGTTTGTTCAATGGAGCATTAGTATGCACTTTTCAAATTTTCATAAGAGAAATTGGATATGATAATATTGAGTATATATGTTATTCTCACCCTATGTATATAAACTATTTTTCAGGTTTCTATGAGGGTTTCAGGGGCCTAATATGGACATAACTAGTTTGGAGGTCGATGCCATTATATAGTTGGTTTTGTAGGTTTCCCTTTTGGTTTTAATTTGGAGACTTCTTTTTGTATTACTTAATAGAAACATGTGGTATGGTTTGATTTATTTTATGTTATGTGATAGAGTTGTTTGGTGGTTATTCATCTTTTATCTCAATCATTTTTATATAATTAGTGCAATGCCTCCCATTTGAGTGTTTTAGACCCTCACTGATCTTTTCCAACTCGGGGTCTATTGGAGGTAGAAATCAGAGGTCACTACTTCTCTTTAATATTGGACCTAGAGGGGTATTGGTGGAGGGGGTGGGGTCATGAAATTATCTTTCTAAACTCTCTTTTAATTTCTTAACATGCATGATGATGGGCTACTGGCCTTAGTAGTGGCTGATAATAGTGAATATACAGCTTGGAGGCTTTATGAGAAGAGGTAGTGAAGTGGAAACATTGTTGACAGTAAGAGGTGTAGGTGGAAGGTCTAGGTTTCATGAAGGAGGTGTGTTAAAGAATAAAGTGGAGATCTAATGAGTGTGTTCAGTGGCACAACATAGTAGGCTGACACCCTAGTATGAGAAGAAAGATGATTGCGTATACATCCATTGACCTTGGAGAAGGTTGGGGTGGTGGATTCCACAAATTAGAAATAAGACACATGGGAGGATGCATTCTCTACCCCCAACCATTTGATCCATTATGAGATCAGACAGTGGTATGCCTACTATGTGGAAAGTAGGCAGGTTAGACCAACCTAGTCCCCATAGGCTGAAAAATGTGGGCCAACCAGTTGGGGTTGCCCAAAATAGGGTGTGAACCCCAAACCATGAACAAAGAAGGTTAGATGGGAGTTCTCAAGTGGGGTATTTCATGCCATATGGAATTCCCAAGGACTTCCACATGTCTCACCTTATGCCTTCATGGTATGTTTTCAAAACCTATTCACTAGGTGTCTATTTTGGGAAAATAAATAGTTTATCCTAAGTATTTTTCCATGTAGATCATAATGATATAGTCCATTTTCCCATATTATTCCTTCTATAAGTTATTATTGTTAGATTTATATTTTGAATCCATAGGGTTGATGATGGGGTCTAGGTGTGTTCATCATAGCATGGGTGGGGTCGATACTCCCCCAGAGGAATGCTATGAAAAGGTACAATTACCTCATATTATTTTATCCTATAGTTTGGTATTATATCACATATTTGTGGTGTGGGTCCTCTATATCATTATGGGGTTAGGTCACCCTCAACATCAATGAGGTTCCCCCTATATTATGGATATGATGTGTTACTCCCTTGACTGAGGTGTCTTCCAATGAGTTGTGGGTCCTGTATCCATGGAGTCGGTACTCCCTTGACCGAGGTTTCTTTCAGTAAAGTGAAAATACTCTAATAATATTATGATAAGGTTTCATGTATTATAATATTTTGATATTTTAGATACTTGGAGTTGTATGATCAGGTGGGATGATAGAGTGGGACTCTCCCATATGTCTCAGGCCCACCCTTTTAATGTATACCTCAGTTGTTATAATTGTAGGGTTTTATAATCACATTATTGAAACATAATATTTGTCTGGGTGTGGGTTCCTTTACAAGTTTATTTAATGGAGACATGGTATTAGATATGGTAGAACAAAAGGTGTGGTGTTCTCTTGAGTAATGCATGTTCCTTAGTGGGAAGTAGTTTCTCCTTAATAATTTCTAGTGGCAATGCAGAAGTTGGGTTGGTTGAGATGATTAGACTTCTTGAGACTTATTACACCTTAATCACCCTAGGTTTACTTTGGGATGTGATGTACAACTGGGCTATAAATTTCATACTTTTTGGGTTTTTTAGTTCTTAGATCATCCTTACTTACTCATGGGGTACGACCATTATGGATTGGAGTTGACATGACTGATATTTATCTTTATCCCTAAGACTTATAATGATTGATAATATCTAGATTGTGTTGGAGTTGGTGCCCTAGAACCATATTATTTTTACTTTATGATAAACATATATTCATTGGATGTATATTAATAAACTCTTTATCACATCATGATTATTCTTCTGTGTAACATTGCATGTGATAATGTCCCAAGAGTAGTTGTCGCACTAAAAGGTCATAGCAGTTCCCCACCATGATGAGAACCCAAAAGTTCTATGAAACTATTCTTAGATATGTGTTCTATATCCGGATGATACCATTTTAGGGACACAAATTATATAGGTTACCAGGGGTGAAGACTCATAAGACTTTGAGACACCTTCTCATGGTGTATGCCCTTGGTGATATCTAGTAGGATATTATAAGAACGAGACCTGATAGTAGGAAATACACATTTATAAGTGTCATTGGATGTTCCTATCTATGGACGTGTGTATTGGTACTTAGACTTTAATATTATTATTAATGGGTATTATGACTCTCACAATTATATGTATTGGAAAAAACTGGGACAATATATGTTCTCAGTGAGGTAGGATATGTTGGGTGTGTCACGAGTAATACTACATTAACGAGTAATGCGGGAAAATATTTTTCCCTTCTGTTCCATAACAGAAGTTGATATCTTATGCCCTTTTATGGAAATGATATAGCCTAAATAAATCCATAGACATGGTGTTATATAGACAATTTCAATTTTTGGGAAGTCAAAGAATAAGAAATCGAGCACATGGGTTGATGGTACTTGCATGCAACCCACTTGATTGGAGATATCAAGACAAATAGATTATATTACATGGTAAGAATTCATGTGCTGTGACATGTCGTTGCGACATTAACTTCTTTCTCTATGGGTTCATTGGCGTGTTTCTATATTCTAACCATGGACTTTAGATTTCTCCACCTAATTTCATTGAGAAAGAGTGCTAGAAGGTCACACACTAAGTGTATTCAGTATCACAGTTAAATAATATATTATTATTTAACAAGTTGAATAAATATTATTCCTGATTTTAGTTTAACAATTATTCATGGATTCATGATCAAATTTATTTCAACACTAGTTATTCTAGATAATATAATGTTGGAAGAATAATTAATAAATATTTATTTTCTATTTATTGAATATAATATTTATATATTTATTGGAGAATAATGAAGTGATATTTATTTAATAAATAAATATTCATTATTCAATGTTCAATAAATATGATGGAGGATTGGCAGACCAAAAGATAAGGGTCCAATGAGAAATAATAATATTGAATGTTATTTTATTAAATAATATTTAATTATAACTTACAAGTTAAGTGCATGTCATGAAATAATAATGTTTCTGTTATTATTTGACATGGGGGTTTTGTTAGGATTAATAAAATAATTATGGCACTTGTGAAAATTATTTATTATTACCCTATTCAATTAAATTCCTGGTTATATTATTCTCTTATTAGCCAAGAAATAGCCAAGCGATGATAACTATTGTTGTGCACAATGAATTGGAGAAAAAATCTCAATCCTAGAGAGTTATTCCCTCTCCAAGAATGCTCTCAAGAATGAGAGAGATCCTCATCCACTAGATCAAGGAGAATGCTTTGGAGGCGGTTCTCAAGGTGATCAAAGGTAGACATCTCAAGTGCAAGGATCTTCTATGACAGAACCTAGAGACTCCTTCAGTGATGTCTGAAGATAGGTGGAATACATGTGGATCATTTCTAGAGGAGATATACCCTTGATCTCTATAACACAACGATGATACACATGTAGATCTGTGGACAAACGCATCAACAAATAAAGAATCACCTTGGAGGTAATTATTATTTAATTAAATTAATTATAAACAAAATATGTTGATCCTCTCTCTTGGTTCTAGGGGAAATACTTCTAAATCCTTGATTTAATTTCATGGATACTAGCATTCATCATCGTATTGATCCCGGATTGATCTTCGATTATGGAAAAAATTAAAGTTGGGCACCAACCCTCCTGTGCTTCCATTGCACTTGTAACCTACAAGTGGTATCAGAGTGGGCATATTATTGTTTATAATTATTTAAATAATTTGTTGATGATTTGTGCTTTAATAATTTAGTTTTTCAATTCAAGTTTAACTGTTCTTTTAAATCTGAATTACGAGATCTATTTATTTCTTCATCATTTCTCATAGATCTAACATAAACAATCAATTTTATGAATAAAATAAAACCAAGGATCTCATCTAGAGGTTCCAAGGATCATGTCCGTACAACACCAGAATACACGCTGTGTAATTGGAATTACAAATCATGTAGTATTGTTCAATGCATCAATATTTAGTTCAGTAATCAATTTTATAAATTTCATTAATTAGGAATTAATGACACCATTAATGAACTTTAATACATGTGGTGTTGACCAAGATTAACTAACACATGGAAATCGGACTACACGCCATGTGGCCCATTGGACATGGTGCGTCGTCCCTTTGGGTTAGAGTTGATTTGTGTATCCCATACATAGATTTCCTAGATAGTGACTGTGTAACGTAGAGTCTACAAAATGTGTAGCCCAATGGAAACGCCATTTACTCCAAATATTTCCAAAGTAAACTTCACATTCCATTTCCCTAGGTGTGTACTTCGAATGGACGGTGAGGAGGGTACATACCATGTAGTCAGATGTACACACTGTGTATGCTTTCCAAATTATGTAGATTTAAAATTTATTATTATATTATGTAACCCTTGAGACATGTACCTTCGTGTGGGTGTAAAGTTGGGACACAACATGTGATAGGTGTTTGATATATATATATATATATATAAATGTTTAATTAATATATGCATAATGTTCAATGATCTGTACATCATGTATGAGTTTTATTACAATTATAATTCTGCGTGTATGCTACATGTCACAAAGAATAAAGTGTATACAAGTATAATACATATTGGGTAGTTTTTGGAATGGTATTCACCAAGTTACCTCCAAGGTACAAGTTATGTATATAGTTAATTTTAAATGAATTTATTAATTTGTTTAAAATTATAATGGATTAGAATATAAAGGAAATTTAGAAAAGGTTTAAGATAAAAGGATTAATTAATTAAAGATTATAATTAATCGATTAGAGCATGATTTATCTTAAATAAGAACAATTAAAGAATTTACTGGTAGTTTTATTAAATTTGTAAATTCGTTGCATGCATGTGGATGATCATGAGAAAGACCAGACCTTTTGTATGTGATTGGTTTCCCTTTAATTTATTAAATTAAATTTTTGGCCTGCGTGCCTTCTATCCTCATTAATATGTAGGTCCTATGTTCCCATGGTTTCTTTTATGTAAACCCCCTTTTACCCCTCAACTACATGTGAGTAAAATCATATGCAATGGATGAAGCTCCCAAGTTAGTAGAGGTGGTTCAATTTAGAAGCTAAGGTGAAACCGATCCAAGGAGATACAAAGGTGGATAAGTGGAAAGCTGTAAACATGAACTTAATTGGTTCAAGGTGTTTCTCCCCTAAGTCAGAAGTTAATTTATCAACCACTAGATAAAATAACCATTAGAAATATCTCATGATCACACCCTTTATTTTATTTCTATCAATTTCATGCTTTATTCATTATGGATGTATTGTTGTAATCACATAATTAATTAATTAAACAATAATGCAAGATGGAACTAAAAATAATTTTTCTTATGTGTAAATATTATCTAATACATGGTTAATCACTTAAGATTATCCCACTTAATATTAACAAGCATGTGAAAAGATAATAAATTATAATTTACGCATAAAGGATAAAATCCCTTAATAAAATATTAAGTCAGTATAGACTTCAATTACTTCAGTTAGAATCGAACCATAGTTCAAAGTGCTTGACCATCCAATGTTGGGGTTATTTCAATTTTCAAGGAATTCTAATTTGAGGTTTTGTGTTGACTTAACTTAGTTTACATCAAGGGTTGCCTACTAAAGTGGTACTTGGTGTAACTAAGAGACAAAGGTTAAGGAAATCCAAAATTAAGGATTTTTGGATTGGGGAGTCCACTCAACAGATCAAGGAGTTGTGAGTTAATGCAGTTGGAATTTGGAATGTATATCTAAAACATTTCAAATTGCTTGACCAGCCAAAGTTGGGGTAATGTGAAGGTAAATATGGATATTTGTTTCTATAATGTCCAAGAAATAGGATATTCCAAAGCTAATGGTGAGGGATATTGGGTTTCGATAAAATAGTGAGAGACTAATGAATATTTATTTGTCTTAATTTTATTATATAAAGTACTAAAACTATGTTCATATTATTTTTAGAAATGACATAAAAGATGACATAAAATATATCATTGCGATCCATACTCGAGAATAAAAACCTTCTCACCGGCACTAATTTCCAGGAGTGGAAAATGTGCCTTCGGGTCATCCTTCTCTATGAAAGGAAACTATATGAGGTAGAAGAACCTTTACTAGTTGTGCCTGGAAATGAGGTGAATGATGAGGATCTCTCTATGTTCAAGAAACATCTGAATGATGCTACGGATGTTCAGTGCCTCATGCTATAATACATGACCAATGATCTCTTGAAGAAATATGAGGAAATAGATTCTTATAGCATGATATCTCACCTTCACGATCTCTATCAAGATAAGATGAGACAAGAGAGGTATGATATCTCTAATGCTTTTTTTACCACTAAGATTGGAGAGTCTGCACCATCTGGGCCACATGTAGTCAATCTTATTGGCAACATTGAGCATCTGGTCATCTTAGGGATTAAATTACCAGATGAGTTGTGTATAGATATCATACTATCATCACTGCCCAAGACCTTATCTAGTTTTATTGTGAATTATAATGTGAGAAATAATGAGAAGAGTCTATTGAAACTTATTACTTTAATTCACCAAGTGGATAAGGACATGAGGTGTGAAAAACCCACAATCCTTATGGTGAATAGGAATAGGAAGGACAAGGAAAATGGGAATAAGAACTATAAATTTTCCAAATCCCCCAAGAACCATCCGACCAATAAGAAGAATATCCAAAGGCAGGGCAAGGAAAAGGAGGTAGTGTGTTTTTCATTTGGCAAGTTAGGCCATTGGAAGAGGAATTGCACCCAGAGGCAAGGGGAAGCCAAAGGTTCATTTTTTATCGAGTGAAATATTTCCATTTCTACACATTGGGTATTAGATATAGCTTGTGGTTCTCACATATGTATTCAAATATAGGAACCAAGTAGATTTCATAAAATTGATAGAGGAGAGGTGGATCTATGAGCTGCCAATGGTTCGAGGATGGATGTTCTTTCCATTGGTGACTACCACCTTTTGTTTCCAAATGAGATTATTTTGGTTTTACATGAATGTTATTATATACCAAGTGTTACAAAGATCATAATTTCTATATCAAGTTTAGATATAGATGGGTTTATTTTAAAATTTGGAAATAAAATTTGTTTCTTTTATAAGGACAACATACGTTATGGTATGGCTCATTTAAATAACAGTCTATATGTATTAAATTATGAAAACCAAGTGTTGGAAATTGATAACGAATCAAGTTCACATGACTCATATAACACCCAGTTGTGGCATTACCATATCAATCATTTAAATGAGAAGCATTTGACAAAGCTATGCTAAGATGGTTATTTAGACTCTTCTGAGCTAAAACCACTTGATAGATGTCATACTTGTTTTGAATGGAAAATGACCAAACTACCATTTGGTGGATAGGGTGAAAGGGTCACAAAGCTTCTAGGATTGGCACACACTGATGTTTGTGAACTATTTATAGTATAATATATAGGTGGATATTCTTACTTCATAACTTGTATTGATGACTTGGGTAGATATGGATATATTTACTTGATGAGGTATAAGTCCGAGTCCTTTGAGAAATTCAAGGAATTCAATAACGAATTAGAGAATTAGATTGGTACGAAGATAACGAATCTTTGATTAGATATAGGTGGAGAATATATTAACCAAGATTTCATTGACTTTATATGAGAGTTTGGGATTCTATCTCAACTCACTTCACCTTATACACCACAGTGGAATGGTGTTAGTGAAAGGAGGAACCACACATTGTTGGACATAGTAAGGTAAATGATGAATCATAAAGATCTTCCATTATACTTTTTGGGATATTCATTATAAAATACAACATAAAAATTAAAAAGAGTACCAACTAAGGTGGAAAATGGAATTAACTTCGAGTTATAGAGTAGAAAGAAACCAATTTTATCACATACATGTGTATGGGGATGTGAGGAAATTTTTAAGGCTTTATTAGGAAAAAAACTAGCACCTCAAGGCATGAGGTGTATATTTATATGTTATCCCATGGAAACAAAGGGATACTACCTATACAACCCCTTAGATAAGAAAGTAACTGTCACTAGACAAGCCATCTTTCTTGAGAGGGAGCACATCCTCAAAAAGGGCAGTAAAAGCAATATTGACTTTGATGAAGTTGATGCTCAATATACAAAAAAGTTTTTATAGGAATAAGTTCCATAGGTCCCCATGGAAGAAGTAGTTCCGGAAACACAAGTACTAAAAAGGAGTGTAAGATAGGTAAGGGAACCATAGAGATATGTTTTTCTTGTCACTGTGGATGGTGACTAATTATTATTGGACAATGATGAACCTCTATCCTATAAAGAGGAATTAGAGAGCTCAGAAGTTGCAAGATGGATAGAAGATATAAATTCTGAGATGGATTCTATGTATTAGAACCAAGTTTGGGTTTTGTTCAATGCGCAAATTGATGTAAATCCTGTTGAATGTAAATGGGTATTCAAGAGGAAACTAGACATGGAAGGTAAAGTTAGTACCTATAAAGTAAGGCTAGTGGATAAAGGGTTTAAACAGTGTCAATGAATTGACCACGATGAAACCTTTTCACTAGTTTCCATGTTTAAATCCATCAGAATCATATTTTCCATAGAAACTTACCATGACTATGAGATTTGGAAGATGGATTTCAAAACTACATTCCTTAACGGGAACCTTTAGGAATATGTCTATATGAAACAACCAGAAGGGTTTGTGACACCAGGTGATGCCAAAAGGATTTGTAAGTTACAGAGATCCATTTATAGATTGAATAAAGTATCTAGGTCATGGAACATTCAATTTGATGAATCCATAAATTTTTTTTGTTTCATTAAAAATTAATTTAAGCCGTGTGTTTAGAAAATGTTTAATGGGAATGTGGTCTTTATCATAATAGTATAAGTTTAAGACATATTACTTATTGGAAATTACATACCTATCTTACAGTCTGTTAAAGACTAGTTGAACAATAGCTTATCCATGAAGGACTTAGGAAAAGCAGCCTACATTCTAGGGATCAAGATCATTCATGATAGATCTAAGATGCTTCTTGGACTAAGTCAAAGTACATATATTGACCAGATACTAAAAAGATTTAGTATGAAACAATTCAAGAGGGGATTGGTTCTAGTGTCACATGGTGTATATATTTCTAAGAAAATGTATCCCCAAACATAATAGGAGAAAGATAGAATGATTAAGATCCCATACGCTTCAACGATTGGATCTATCATGTATGCCATGTTATGTAATAGAATTGATGTTGCCTATGCACTGAGCATGGTAGGCAGATATCAAGCAGATCGAGGAGAACACCATTGGAATGCTGTTAAGACTATCCTTACGTATCTGAGAAGAAATAAGGATATGTTCCTAGTGTTTGGAGGAGATTAGGATATTTTCATTAGAGGGTATGATGATTTTGGTTTTCAGACAGATCAGAATGATCTAAATTCACAATCGTGATGGATTTTTTGTCTCAACGGATGAGTTGTCAGCTGGAAGAGTTCAAAGCTGCTGGTTGTCGCTAATTCTACATCGGATTCAGAGTATATAGAGAATTTTGATGCATCCAAGGAATCCGTCTAGATTCAGAACTTTTTTCTAAGATCTTGATGTGGTACCTATTAGTAAATACCCTATCACATTGTATTGTGATAATACTACAATGGTGGATCTTACACAAGAGCCAAGGTCACATCAATAGTCAAATCACATACTCCAGAAGTATCACCTTTTGAGGTATTTCTATCAAAGGGGTGAAATTACAATTAGTAGAGTATCCATATAAGAGAACATGGAATAACCCTTGACTAAAGGACTATCTCAGAAGAATCATGAATATCATGTGAGAGCTAGCAGACTAAAGATTGTTAGCAGTTGGATCTAGTGCAAGTGGGAGTCTGTTGGAGTTGGTTCACTAGAACCAACTTCATTGTACTTTATGATAAACATATATTCATTGGATGGATATCAATAAACTTCTTATCACATCATTATTGTTATTATGCTTAACATTGCATGTGATAATGTCCCAATAGTATTTGTTGCACTAAAAGGTCATAGCAGTTCCTCACTATGATGAGAAACCAGAAGTGCTACGACACTATTTTTAGATATATGTTCTATATCCAGATGATATCATTTTAGGGACACAAATGATATAGGATATCAGGGGTGGATACTCATAGGACTTTGATACACCTTCTCATGGTGTACACCCTTGGTGATATCCAGTAGGATATTATGAGAATGAGACCTGAAAGTAGGAAATCCACATTTATAAGTGTCATTGGATGTTCCTATCTACAGATGTGTGTATTAGTACTTAGAATTTAAGATTATTATTAATGGGTATTATGACTCACACACTTAGATGTATTGGTGAAAACCGTGATGACATATGTTCGCGACGAGGTAGGATATGTTGGGTGCATCACGAGTAATACTGCATTAATGAATAATGCGAGAAATGATTTGTCCCTTCTGTTCCATAACAGAAGTTGATATATCAAGCCCTATGATTGAAATGATATAGCCTAAATAAATACATTTCCATGGTGTTATATAGGCAATTTCAATTTTTGGGAAGTCAAAGAATGAGAAATCGAGCACATGGGTTGATGACACTTGCATAAAACCCGCTTGATTGGAGATATCAATACAAAGGGATTATATTACATGGTAAGCATTAATATAAGGTGACATATCATTGTGGAATTAACTTATTTCTCTATGAGTTCCTTGGCGTGTTTCTAGACACTAACCTTGGACTTTAGGCTACTCCGCTTAATGCCACTGTGAAAGAGGCCTTGAGGGTCACACACTAAGTGTATTTAGTATCTCTGTTAAAATAATATATTATTTATTATTTAACAAGTTGAATAAATATTATTCCTATTTGTGGTTTAATAATTATTCATGTATTCTGGATCAAATTTATTTTAATACTAGTTATTTGAGAGAATATAATGTGGGCGAGATAATTAATAAATATTTATTTTCTATTTAGTGAATATAATATTTATATATTTATTGGAAAATAAATCAGTGATATTTATTTAAAAAATAAATATTCATTATTCAAGTATTAATAAATATGGTGGAGGATTGGAGGACCAAGTTAAGGTTTCAGTGAGAAATAATAACATTGAATGTTATTTTATTAAATAATATTTAATTATAACTCACAAGTTAAGTGTATGTTAGGAAATAATAATGTTGCTATTATTATTTGACATGGGGGTTTCTTTGGGATTAATAAAATAATTATGGAACATGCATAAATTATTTATTATTACCCTAGTGAATTAAATGCCCAGTTATATTATTATTTTATTAACCAAGCGCTATCCAAGTGACAATAATTATTGTTGTGCACAATGAATTGGAGAAAATCTCTCAAGACTAGAGAGTTCTTCCATCTCCAAGAATGATCTCAAGAACGAGAGAGATACTCCTCCACCAAATCAAGGAGAACGCTTTGGAAGCAGTTCTAAAGGTGATCAAAGGAAGACGTCGCAAGCAAAAAGATCTTCCATGTTAGCACCTGAATACTCATTCGGTGATGTCTGGAGATATGTGGAACATGTGTGGATCACTGCTAGAGGAGATCTACCATTGATCTCTATAACGCGACAATGGTACACATGAAAATTTGTGGCTGAACACATCAACGAAGAAAGAATTACCTTGGAGGTAATTCTTATTTAATTAAAATAATTATAAACAAAATATGATGATCCTATCTCTTGGTTCTGAGGGAAATTATTCTTTATATAAATCCTTGATTCAATTATGGGGATACTGGTGTTCATTATCGTATTGATCCCAGATTAATCATAGATTATGGAAAAAATTAATGTTCGGCACTGACCCTCCCACGCTTCTGCTATGTCTGGAACCTACAGATTGTTCAACTTATCTTCCCACTAGTTAATCTTTAGTACTAGGATCTTTGATCTGGCTTATTGATCTATGATTTATTTATAGTTTTGGGTAATTCTAATGGGTATGTTTATACTCATCTTTGAATAGGATTTATGAGAACCCATGTTGTGTATGTGTAGATGATGCATAGGTTTAAAAATGGTCTTGGTGGACATGGAGATGGTATAGAATGTTCAAATTTGATTCCTAGTTATGACCTTGGTGGTCACAGTTTTGGTAGAGCTTAGTGGTTCCAAGCATCGATAATAGTGGGTGAAATTCGTGTTTAGTGCTAGATTGATACAGGGAATTCATCTTAGTTACTTATGTTGGTTTTCCTATTTGGTTACTTATATTACATGAAGTTTAGTTGTTTTTATATTTTTTAGTTATTTCAGGTTACATAATATATCATAAATAATCAATTTTAGGTTTATATAATCCAAGGCCTTCCATAATATGAGATATTACTACTCAATGCTAGTCACTACTCCCTGGCCTATTAGAGGTGGGATTGGGGCGGAAACTCATCTTACCATCATCTCAGTCTAGGAATCAATGGGCTAGGATTTGTTAGAGAGGTATTAGATCATGTTTTTCCTAGGGAAAAAGTTTAGAGTCGATAGTCATGTGAGGAATATTTTGAGAACATTAGGGAAATAATGTTAAGGGGCCTTGAGTTTGGTTATCAGACTACAGAGACAATCATAGGTGTAGTGGCTAATATATCCTTTCTCCAAGAATTTTATAACCTATTATTAGTCATATGAGGACAGGTTTGATATTATTACCAATTTTTTTTCTTAATATTTTTAATTTTCTCAAGAAGACCAGGAACTTTAAAATTTATCCATATTTATTTAGTAATGATCATATTGATTATATCTTGATCCATATTCTGATAATATTTTACAAGTTCCTTAAAATTCTTTAAACATGTCTAAAATATGATCTATACCTCTCTTGAATATTTAATTATCCTTATATTTTTGATTAGATTATAAGCACATGTAGTTTTATTTATACAAATATTTGGAATATTTTTTGAATATTTTTCATATTTTTTTTATATTTGGATCTTCATATTTCTCTTCATCTATAATTTCTTAGTTAAGTTCTTTCTAAACTTTATACCAATTAAGTTCTCCCTATAATTTTTGATGGTTAAGTTATTCTTAAACTTTTTATTGGTCAAGTTCTTCATGAACCTGATCATACCACTTTTAGAAATGGTTTTTTTCTTTTTTATTTAGAGTCACCATTTGTTTCTATTTTTTGGTTCACCATAGTCTTTATAGCTCTAATTTTTTTTTCACATTGAGTAATATAATAGTCTTCCTAACCATATATAAAGCATTCAATAGGAATTTTATCTTTATACTTACCATCTAAAGATATATTCACTATAATTAATTATTTTTTATCCTTTATTCTAGAAGAAAATTTGTTTTTTGATTTTTTTCTTATTGGATGAATGACCTTTTTTTAAAGGATATTCTTTTCTAGAAGTTTTATTTTATAGATTATTTCATTCATTTCCTTGATAATTAGGAATAATGTTACAAAATTATTATTAATGAAAAAAATAAATCATATTGTTATTTTAAATTCCATCATTATACCTTTAAGAATCAAATTAGCATGTTTGTAATTCTGTGATGATAATATCATATCCTTTAATATTTTATATATTTAAGCTATAATTTATAAATCATTCCTTTGTTACACTAATCACGTCTGCTTAAACCTTTTTAATTTTATTTTCATTAAATTATTTATATAAGAATTATATATCATTAAAATGAAATGTTTTCTCATAAAAAGTTCATTATACATGATTCACTTAATAACTACAAACAATTATTATTAATGGACAATAGAATTATTCTTTTTCCCATCGAAACATTCTCTTTAGAATCTATTGGTATTTTCATTATGGTTTTTTCTTATCTTTAAGATATATCCACATAATGAGTATATTGTATCCGTTTTTGAGATAAGTTGATCATCAATACCATATTGACACTCCAATTATGGGAGGTTTTGATCCATCTATTTCAAGATTATGATTAATTAACAATTTTTTCCTATCAAATTCTATAATATCTTACAGGACACTATTTAGATTAGAGATGAGATCTTTTCTATATCTTTGATACATGATTTGGAAAAACTTAATATTCCTATAAATAATTTTATCTACATATTTTATATGAGATCATTGGGGAATGTTTCTAACTTATTTGTAATAAATAGTTTAATTTTCCCACCAATTTATTGGATCTTCAATCAAAATAATTCCATATTAGGTTTTATCTAAATGATATTTCTTCCTGAAAGCATCATTATTTTTTAACACCTCAATTTCATGTTATGATTTCTTGATATGTTCTTATATATTTATATATAATAATACAACATCATAATTATAGACTACCAGAAACTATGATAACCCACAAAATGCCTTAATTATTCTCCCTTAGAATATTCTTGGGGAATTCTTGAGTCTAAATGAAATAAATAGTCATTCAAAGAGTCCTTATAGAATTTTAAATATTGTTAATAGTATTTTTTACTTTTTAATCTTAATTATTAAATATTATAACATAATATCAAACATATAATGCATCATTGTCCTTTTGTGTTATAGCCTAGGTATTCGAGTGAGGCAATTTGAATCAAATCTTAGGTTTACCATGTGTATTTGGACCCAATTGAGGTTTTAAGGGTGTAAGTCTAAGATAGGTGTTGAGTCTTGGGAAGATATCCCAGGCTTAGTGGTAAAATTATACAGAAGGTGGAAAACCATGCCAATATATAGTGGATTATATCATAGTGAGGGGCTATGTTAGATTAAAAAGTTTAATCTGGTCAAGGATTACATCACAAGTAAGGAATTTATGGAATAATGGGTGTCATGTAAGAATAAATGTGTCTGATGTAAGATTAAAATTCATGATATGGAAGTGGATCATGTCAAAACACATGGGGTTGAACCCGGAGAGCTTGATTATTGAGGGAGTTACATCGTGAGATAAGGGGTCACTTCATAATGAGACATCAGGTAGAGGTAGTCAAGTTATTGATTCTGGATGGGGGAGATGAGTCATCCTATGACCTAAAGGTCCATGTCACAAGGTGGGTTTGGTTGCGGTATTG
The DNA here is from genome assembly GCA_963277665.1 of Viscum album. Taxonomy (NCBI): domain Eukaryota; kingdom Viridiplantae; phylum Streptophyta; class Magnoliopsida; order Santalales; family Viscaceae; genus Viscum; species Viscum album. The sequence continues at coordinate 1,051,526,416 of OY728131.1, read as the reverse complement.
CACCATGATCCATGAGGACACACCATGACAGACCTTATGACTAGTTTTTTTAATTTTCAATTAATTGATTATTAAATGAGAAATTTGGGCTTATTTTAGACCAACAACCAAAAGGAGTCACCATAATTATCCTCTTGTTCTATCTTAGCATTCTAAGTGGATTTTAATTAAATTTTGGTTCATTTTATGAGTGTATTGGGGATGATATCACAATGGGTAAGGTTAAATACCCTCTGTCATATGTTTACAAGGTTTTCCACATTTTTTGTGCATCTTCGGTTGTGCCCTAACAATAGGAACGTGTCAGATTTTGTGATTTATTTCATTTGAGGTTGAATTAGAGCATAAGATATGATGATCAAGGTCCTATAGCTAATAGTCAGGTGTCTCTAGCTATATTTTATGTATATATATATGCGTCTTGTGATTACAAGAGTGGGTAGGGTTGTGTGAGCGACTTGGAATTAAGACTAACTTAGGTCTCTGATGTCCAAGGGAGTTGACCCAGGATAATATAGGGTGTAATTTCCTGGAGATGGATGGTTTTTGGGGTTAATTTGATATGTAAGGGATGATTAATCCATGTTTTATATGTATGCTTGGTATGTATCTTAAATTGGAAATGGGTGTTACTCGGTACATGGCGGTGACATGGGTTACCAACAAAACATTTAGGGTGATGTTGATCACTCGTGAATATGGAAACAATTATTTTTTTTGGGTTATGGCCACAGGGTATTGGTGATGTCACTAACTATAGGGTTGAGTCTACTTGGGACCTTGTGCACACAGGTCAAGGCCTATGAGGGAGGTTTTGTCCACTCACTGTGTAACAACCTGAGATTTTGGAATATATTTCTTTAAATAAATACTCTATTGAATAGCTTGATTCATACAAAAAATCGAACCAAAATTATCCACCACATATTAAATAGAAATTATTAAGAAATTATAAGATGAATAAAACCTCTAGTAAATGAAAAAGAATAATCAATAAAAATTGAGGACACATAATGATTATTCATTCTAAAATAATTGTTTAAGGTATTAATAAATTAAATTTACCACTTTTAAATGATTATTATGATAATAAATGAAATTTAAAAATATTAAAAAATATTTTAATATTATTTAGATTATAAATTAGTAATAAATAGAATTGAAGACACATAATGATTAAAAAAACCATTTTTCAATATAATCAGTTTTTCTTTATATTTTTAATTTTCATTTAAAAGATAAATTTATAAATTTTAGAATTTTAATTTTAAAAAATTAAAATCATTTTTTATTTCCACATATAAATATTAATATAAGGTGATTTTTTTATATATTTTTAAAATAATTGTTTTTTAGGTGAATAATAAAAAATACTGATTTTGCTAATACCGTTGCTTTTTATGACATTATTATAATACAAGAATTATTTAAAAGTTTTTTAAACCTTTTATCTATAAAAATATATATTTAAAAATAAAAAAAATTATTTAAAAACACCATTTTGAATTTATAAAATTCATGTTTAACGTTTTGGAAACTTAAGTAATATTTTACTCTAAAAACTGTTTTTATTCACTTATATTTAAAAAAATTTATTTCATCACTTGTAGAAACTAAATATAAAAAAATGGATTTAATATTTTATATCAATATGTACATATTATGTAATAAGTTCAATTTAATTTTAGGCATAAAATTATGATTACTAAGGTTAAAGTTAATGACCATGCTAATGATAAAATTGTCATTTTCAAAGCATTATTTTATTAATATCATATAATTTTTATCTAATAAAATGATATTAATATAATTTTTAAACCTATACATAAATATATTCTAACTCATTCAATTTTAAATCAATACTAAATAATATTATGAACACTTAATGGAAAAAATAATATTTTTTTCTATAAATTTTCATTATTTTAAATGTTTTATTTTAAAAGTTAATTTTGTATTATTTATAAATTTAATTATATTATATGGGGTTTAAATTTAGGCTATTCTCACCCAAAATTTTTAATAGGTTTTACCTTATATTTTTAATAAAATATAAATTACTTGGGTAAAAAATAGTTACCAAAGTAAAAACCAAAATGCTAAAATGTAAAAAAATGTGGTAAAAAGGCTTGAAAAATGATTTAAAATGGTGAAAATGACTAGTAGAGGATTTATAGACCTTATATAACCGCAAAATCAATTATTTATCACTTTTTGAACCATTTAACTTGGAATAGATTCATTCCATTATTGAAAATAATGGGTATTCACAAAAGTGCCCTTTTCTTCACTTATAAAAGGGGATCGCTTCCACCACTTCATGTTATCCCTTCAAATTTCATCCTGAAACTATGAAATATTTCTTCTATTATAAACCTATCACAATATCATAATTTTATAGTTATAATTAGTTTTCTTAATCCCTTCTTTTCTTAGGATACTTTCAAGAGAATGTTCAAAATACCAACTTGAGTATTACTTAATCCTTATGTTTTTATTTTTAATTTTTTTCAGTTACAAACCTATCCTAAAAATAGTAATATAGTGACCTTAGTATCATTAGTATACTAAATCTTTCTTATATTAACATAATAAAAATTATTTATTCATTCTGATACACTTATAAAAATAAAATAACGTCGATCATGCGTACATGAAGACTACCACCTCCACAAAATGACGTCTTCCATTTTTCATAACCACCTATCATGAATGGTTTTAGTGATGGTATTGGTGAATAAATATGATAAATATAATATATTTATGAATTTCAAAATAACATTTATTATCCATCCTCATACCCTCTCATTCTTTAAGAAATTATGATGTTAACCGTGCGAATGTGTAGATAACTGCTTCCATGTAGTAATGTTTTTCATTTTTCACCTTGATTTTCATTCTTTATCCAAAACTATTCAAATTTGATTAAAAAATTTAAAAATTTAAAATAATAATAATAATATTTTATAATGATATTATACACTTCCCTAATCATACTCACCCATCAAGTTATAATGTGATCTTATTTGAGTCAGTTTAACCACCTACATGAGTGATGTTATAAAAATATATCATAGATGGATATGGGAATTTAAATAATCATATTATGATAATTTAATAAGAAAAAACTAATTCAATTTTGGTTTATATATTTAAGTTTCTCTTTAAAGTTCTAACTCATACTCACTAAATGTATACATGATAACATAATATATATATATATATTACTAATTAACATCATTTCATAACCCAAAACCAAAGTAAAAAAATAAAATGCTCCATATCTTATAAAAAAACCAAGTGGCACCAAATGAAATTGATCCAAACAACTCCCCCTTTTTGATATCACATAACCAAATAAAAATTTCATTTAAAATTCTATGCATGATTCATTTCATTGAAAACTTATTAATAAACTAAATGTCAACTGAAAATAATTCATGTTTAAGGATGGAAATAAATAAAATAATCATACATTCTCATTTAAATTTATGAAAATTAAAATTTAAACCACTAATTAAATAAGTTATTTATGGTTAAAATTTTTTTCTACCATTTATAATTTATTTGAAAACATATCAATATCTAAATCAAGGAATTTATAAGCTAAAAAAACTTACAAAATTTATATAATATCACTATAAAAAAAAATTTAAGTTAATATAATAAATATTCCATTAAAACTACTTATATTTTCTAAAATAACTTTTTAAACTTTATTAAAGTGTTGGAAAATACATTGGTTTCATGTTTAAGGCATAAACTGTTTAAAGAGGCAAGGAGGGTTGAGACCACATATCAAAATCAACCAAAAGAGATCCAAATCTACATTGGAAGACATCCCAAAACTTACTAAAAATAAATAAACTAGTAAAATAATCAATTTTTAATCAAAAAAAGTATTCCATAATTAAAGAATCCTAAAAATAAATATAACATTTTTCAAAAAATATATTAAATATTCTTGACATAAAACAACTAAAATACCTAAAATACATAAACCAAAAATCTATAATTTAAACTGAAATCAAGGAAAATACTATGGAAGTTTTCAAACAAATAATTCCACATAAAAAAATAAACACAAATATTTATAATTATTTAAACTCCTTTAGATATAATATAGAAAATCCTATATAATTAGAATGTGATTTTACCATAATAGAATCCCTAACTTTTGAATCGGTAATTGAGAAGAGTAAATGAGAAAGAATAAAAAACTTATTCCTAGATTCAATGATTCAAATAACCTTTTCACATCCTATATTTATGAGAGGAGTGGGGAAGAAGAAAAATGATGAGGAGGGATATATTTTTATCGACCCTTCCCTCTTAAGTCATTCCGACCAGGAATAAGGCATGGTGGATCTTGAGCAGAGGGAATTCTAGGAGGTGCAATGCTTAATCAAAGGGGACCAGAGGTTTTGTGGTGACTTAAGATATGGCATGGGAAGGTAACATGTCATAGGGGGTTAGGGAAAAGGTAGTAAATGGGAAATATAATAGCGAGGGGCTAGGTGAGTGGCATGAAATGCATTTTGTTTTTCAGGGGATCTATTATTATGGGTTCATAACACTATAATAATATATAATCTATTATTATGGTAAAAAATGGTAAAATTAGGATTCTTATTGTTATGGTGTAAAAAACCATAATAATATCCTCTATTGTCATAGTTTATAAAATAGTGACAAAATATTTGTGGCTATAAGGTGAAATTTTAGTAGTATTCATGACACCCCACTTCCCTAGTTATAATGTAGAAAATGGATATGTGATGATACAGATGATGATACGACAGTGTAACTAGAGATATATATGATGAAATTGATGCTGAAACAGGATGTCGATCCCTATTTGAGGTTGGGGTAGGTAGGTTTGTGACTTTTCCCACATCATAAATGACTGGATATGTGGTGATGAGATGGTTTGGAATGGATGAAAACACATGATGTTTGATGTTTGGGAATGAGAGAGGAAAATAAATGGGGGAAGTAGATATAGTGTGAATTTATCAATGTTATATAATTATTATCAAACTACATGATTTTTTTATTTAGTGATCCATCCATGGTGAGGTTGGGATGAATACTTGACCTTTTTAGGTGCTTGTTGGTTCTACTATTTGTTCACTGGTGAATAAGTAATCTATTTTCACATTTTCATGGGATACCTTGGGTATGATTCTATTGAGTATAAAAGTTATGATCACCCTATGCATATAAATTGTTTTTTATGTTTCCAAGAGTATTTTAGGGACTGATATAGACATTAAAACTTGGATATTAGAGCCTTTGTGGAGTTTCTGCAATAGTTTTCCCTTTTTGGATTTAATTTGTAGAGTTTTTTTTGTATTACTTGACATAAACATGTGGGATGGTTTGTTTTATTTTATGTTATTTGATGAAATTATTTGGTCTTTATTCATATTTTATCATGATCATTTTTATATAATGAGGCTAATTTCTCTCATTTGAGTGTTCTATACCCTCAGTTCTAGTCTCCCACCCAGTTCCTACTGGAGGCAAGACTCATAGGTCACTCCTCTTTAGTAATAGCCTAGGTGGGGTACCTATAGAGTGGGTGGGGGGGGGGGTCATGATATAGTGGTATCAAAGATTTTTTTTGAGAGATAGGATGAAGTTTGATGTTAGGAACTGATGAATCTTGCATGGGAATTGCAGGGAAAGGGAATTAGTCACACTTAGTGTTTGGTGTAGAAAATGATACCAACTAGGAAATAGGTGTATAAGGACCCCTATGATTCAACATAAGAACCTTATGCTTACTGAACACACTAGGATAGATAATTTTGATTATGGGGTAGAGACCTAGGGGATGTACATTCATCACAATTATTTTCATCTGTGGTTCAATGAGGTGTTTTTGAGAATTAAAATGTATTTAATTAATTAATATAAATAAATTCCATGCTACTAGTCTTAGGCTTACTTCCCTTGTATTTTTCCATATATGGATCCTAGTCATATTCTGTGTTTAGTTTAGGATATAGAAGTTTGATAGGAAACTCCAGTCAATTGTCAAAAGATCAATCCAATAAAGTAGGATAAGATGTGGTAGTCAGAATTTCATGCTTTTTAGTTTTTGGGATTGACAAAGTATGAGGAGAGAATCTCTAATCTAGAGATCGAGTGTTAATAAGAGGAGCTTGAGATTTCCTTTAGTTTGATTTAGGTCTGACTTGAGTAATGTATTTTATTGGTATTTAGTCATAAGTGGGGATCAGTATGCTCACGGTGGATGTAGTATTTTAGAGATCAGAAGGAGGAGGATGTTTCTTGGTCCAAATTTCATAAGGAGTTCTGTATGGAGTTCTTATCGTTGATGATGATGACAGTAAAGAGGAAAGAGATTCTCTCCCTTCAGTAGGGGAGCCTAATCATGCAAGGGATCGAGATTAAGTTTAAGGACCTCAAAATTTTACTCTTTATCTCTTTATAGATGAGGAGTCTAGGGCATGATGTATTGTGGATGTGTTTCATCCAGTGATCATATACGTAGTCACACCATTATGATACATAAGTATATGGTGGTATATAATAAATTATAAGTGATTGAGAGGATGAACTTAAAGGGAGGAGTTCCTCAAGAAGGAGGTAAGAATATCTTCTCATGGATAAGAACTTTAGGTAGGGGATCTCAGATGTTAGGGTAGTTAAGGTTTAGATCAGTGGGGTGTCAATCAAAATAGTTTACTTCATGATTTTTCAAGGAAAGTGATTCTTGAGAATATACTGGGGGATTTCTATTTGCGTGATATACCCCTAGAGGTTATGATCACTATTAGGATCAGTGATCAAATTCTCAGGGAGGTATGTTTGGTTTATAAAGGTAGACTCCTCTCCAACAACAGAAACAACAGAGGCCCTCAATGTTTGTTCAACAACTGAGAAGAGATAGAGCTAGTAGAGGTCATCCCCATGATGGTCCTAGTCCTTAGGGACCTAGATCAGAGAATTTCCATGGAATTTTTTCATAGTTAGGAATAGGAGATGGACTTGGCAAGGTTTATTCTATGTAGGTTCTAGTGCTAGAGGGATTTGAGGTTTTTCAAGGCATGATTAGTTTATCGTCTACCTTAGTTTCCAATTTTTTTTTGATTTCAAAGCTTCACACTCCTTCATTTAACCTACTTTAGTCCATGCATTAAGACTATAGGTTGAGTGTATTCCAGTTATCTTGGTGTTTTCTATTCCATTTAGAGGCCATGATTGCTTTTTTGATGCGTGCTAAGGATGTAGACTGATGATGGGGAAACAGTAGTAGATGAGGAACTTATTCTTGTTATAGATACAACCATATGATGTCATCCATGGTATGGATTGGTTGTAATATGTGCATGAATTTGTTTTACTAATTTTGGATAATATTCACATTTTATAATGCAGAGGGTTAGTGAGTGGTGTTTATTGGTGATTGAAGCATTTATATGGGTGATAGACATGATGAGCCCATTCTATAACAACTAGAAAATTTGTTAGTGGAGACTTAGGAAATGGAGGCTCTCAGAGCTATTTAATAGTTTCTCAATGTATTCCTAGATGATGTTGTGACACTACCCCTTGATATGATATTGAGTTTAAAATAGAGTTATAGTTAGGCACTTCTCTGATTTCAATGAATAATTATTATATTCCACACATAAAGATGTTTGAGTTGAGTCTCCAAATTGATCATTTATAATAGAAGAGATTTATCTAGACCAATGTATCTCATTGGTGCTCTCCAATGTTGTTTTCTAAAATAATGGACGGTAGTCTGAGGTTGTTTATAGGATAAAAAATGCTGAATAAGGTGAAAATCAAGAAATGTTACCCCTTTTGAGAATAGATGATCTGTTCGACTAGATGAATGGGTCCAGTTGGTTTTTGAAGACCGATATAAAGTCAAGATATCACCAAATGAGGGTGAAAGAAGAAGATATCCCAAAGAATTTCTTTTAGTGTAGATATGGAAACTTTAAGTTTGTATTCATGTCATTCGGTGTCATAAAAGAACCAAATTCATTCATGGGGCTCATGAACTCTATATTCCATGAATTCATAGACTAGTTTGTAGTCATGTTGATTGACAACATCCTTATATAATACAAGTTATAGGAGGAACATTCCAAGCATATCAGAGTTATCCTACAGGTTATTCAACACCATTAACTCTATATAAAGCTGTCTAAGTGAAAGTTTTGTACATGGGAGTTTCATTTCCTTATAAATGTGGTGTCTTATCAGGGTGTTCCTATAGACCCATCAAACATCGAGGTTATTATTTATTAGGTAGTACCGAAGAACATGGAAGAAGTTAAAAAATTTCTTAGTATTATAGTCTATTATCGAAGGTTTATTTCCAACTTCTCTCATATTATATCCCTATTTATAATTTTGAAAAGGAAGGACCAATATTTCATCTGGACTGATCAGTGTTTGGAAGCTTTTAAATACCTGAAAGAGAGGTTGATCAGTTCCCCCATACTTCAATTTCTAAAGGAAGGGGTGATGTTTAAGTTCTTTTATAAATCTTCCCATATGGTCTTGGGATGAATCTTGATGTAGTAAAAAGTGGAGATCTCTTATGGGTCTAGGAATTTTCATCCCCATGATCATAACTATTCCAATCATGACCTAGAGTTATTAGCAACAGTATTTTCCCTTGAGTTGTGGAAACATTACCTCATAGATAATTGATTTGTGGTCTTCACATACCACAGGATTCTGAGGTATATTTTCTTACAGTGGTATTTGAACCTGTGTCAGTGGAGTTGTATGGAGTTTCTACAAGATTATTATTTTGAGATCTTCTACATCTTTGGAAAGAGGAATGTATTCGTTGACATGTTGAGACAAAATTTGTGGGAATATGTAGTTCAGAAGTCTGAGGATGTCTAGAAAGGGATGAAAGAGATTTCATTGATTCATCTCAATATAAATGGTGTTAGTGTAAGAGGATTTATATATCATATAATAGTATAATAATATCTCATGTTCAGGTGGATGAGTCTTAGTAGGGAAGCTCATAGGTGGAAGTGATGCGAGACCATGTCAGTCTTTGTGACACTCCATATGGGTGGTCCAAGGATTATCATAATCAGATTTTGTTTATGGGTATACTGTTTTTTCCATTGGATTTCAATGAGAGAGTTCTCTATTATTTTCATAGATCCCCCTTAGTGGTGCATCTGGGTGTATCCAAGATGTACTGTGGTTTGAGGAGGAATCTTTGATAACATGGGATGAATTAGTCATGGTGGAGCTCATGGAATGGTGTATTATTTTTAGCAGGTTAAAGTAGATAACCATGTTCCTATAGGTTTTTTTTTCAACTGTTGGGTGTCCCTGAGTGGAAGTGGGAGAACATATAGATGGATTTCATCATTTGGTTACCTTAGGATCTAGGATTTTGTGATTCTATTTGGTTGATCATGGTTTGAATAACAAATTTTACCAAATTTCTTGTGATTATGGAGTCGAGTGTTATAGATTCTTACAAAGGTATTTTGTAGATGAGGTTGTGAGAATCCATGGGGTATAGAAGACTATTGTATCCAATCAGGATGATAATTTTACCTCACAATCCTAGAGAGTATTATAGAATTATTTTTTGCACTCAGTTACGCCTTTCCATTGCTTTCCATCCCTAGATAGATGGCCAAACATAGAATACCATCTAGACGCTAGAGGATATGATGTAGTATTATATCTGAGACTTCATAGGATCATGGGTCATCTAACTACCATAGGTTATTTTTCTACAACAATAGATATCACTCATCTATTGGTATGAATCCATTCATGGTGTTGTATGGGTAGCTATGATGTTCTCTGTTGTGATGAATTGAGGTTGGGGAGTCAACATTCCTTGGTCCTAATGCGGTGCATAGTATAAAAAAGAATATCAAGGTGGTTAGAGAGTGGATGAAGGTAGTTCAAAATAGTCACATGACCTATATAGATCATAGACAGATTCCTTTAGAGTTTGAGGTTAGATATCATGTGTTATTTATGGTTTCCCCTCATCGGGGGTAGTAGAGATTTGGTCGAGGGAGTAAAATTTCTCTTAGGTTTGTTAATACTTTTGAAGTGTTGGATTTTTTTATTGAGTTGACATATTGGTTAATACTTCCACCAGAAATTGATAGAGTTCATGACATATTTTGTATATCTCAACTTTATTTCTATCTTCATGATTACTCCCATGTCATTGATTAAGGACAGTTAGAGATTGAGGATGATGAAACATTTGTTAAGCGGCTAGGTGAGATCTTGGATCATTGAGAGAAATTATTGAATGAGTGATTTATCCCCTTGGTTCATGTATTGCAGAGGCATGGTGGACTAGAGGAGATAAATTGGGAGTAGGAGTCACATATGCATGCTCAATACCCTTAGTTATTTTGATTCTTATTTATTCCTTTCTATTGAGATGATGTGTTTACATGTATTATTTGTATGAGTTTGACTATCTACCTTGATTAATGATGTTTACTAACTACTTTTTTCATTCCCATGACATGTGGTTGTGTCCTTATTATAGATAGATCTTTGATAGGTATCTCACGAATAATTTTTTGGACCCCCTTTACCTTTTATTCATAGGTTCTATTTTGTTTCTCGATAATGAGAATTTTTTGAGAGGTATATGTTGTAATTCCATGGATTTCAAAAACATTCCCTTGTGTTTCATAAGGCCTAGTTGTTTCAAGAGGGAATTCAAGGCCTTTTTCCTTTGAAATTTACCAGTTTTTCCTCATGGTCACTTGGATAGCCATGCGGTAGGTTGGTTCCTTCATGCAGTTGGTTGGTTCCTTTATGTAGTTGCTTGTTCCTTTGTGCAGTTTATTAGTTCCTTTGTGTGGTCATTTGGTTCTTTTGTGCGGTCAGTTGATTCCTTTATGTGGTCAGTTAGTTCCTTTTTACATTCACTTGTTCATTCATGCAGTTAGATTGTTCCTCATGTGGTATCTTGGTTTAATCACATTATTGGTTCAACGGTTTCCAAAATTTCTAGTTTTTCAAAATTCCAAATTTTCCAGAATGATGTAAAAAATTCTTTTAATGTAAATTGTGGGATTTAAATTTTAAATAAATGTTTTTAAAATCTGTGTTGTGTGGATTAAATCTAGTATTTGAGTTCCTTAAATCTCATGATTTTAAATGGGTTATCCCATATATTTTAAATGAAAATATATTAAATGAAAATATAAAAGGAAGGTTGACCATGTCACTCCTTTGGGATATTTTAGGATCAGTATATAGCATCTTAAAGTATGATATTTTCTCTAATTTTAGTATTCTGGTTTCCTTTGAGTCAAGACTGCCCCAAATCCTTATTCTTGAGCCTTGGAGTCATCTTAGTTTAACATGAAGCTTTCTTGCTCCTAATTCTTGTCATGTTCAACAACCAATTTCTTCATTTTTTCCTTGAACACTATGTAACATTTTGAATTCTACACATCAAAAAATGGTTAGGGTGAATTTTTGGGATTTTTCTAAAATAGTTGATTTTTTAATAGTGAAATACAGTAATTTATGGTATATAAATTTATAATTTAAATTCACTATTTATCAAGTCATTGTTGTTGTAAGCACCATAATCTAAAAATACCCTTATCTATTTACTATATTTAGTCATGTGAATCAAAAATATTCATATTCTTGATCCAAAATAATAAACCAATGAATAAAATAATAAAAAAACTCCCTTATCCTCCCCTATAAATACCAGAACTCACCACCTCTTCCACTCACACCTTCAAATCCTTGAAACTTGCCTAAATTCTGCCCAATCCTCTTCCCAATCCTCTCCCCACATTCAGGAGCATTTGGTTTCACGAACCGACCCAAGTGAAGGATCAATCCATAATTACCCCAAGCCCGCCTCCATAATCAAGGGGTAGAGACAAGCGCCAAAGGCATAACTAAGTCAAGGAGGCCTTTGCCTAAGAACCTATACACACATACATAACTAACTCAATGAAAAAGTGTAGAGGGAAAGATAAAAAGATGAAATACTACTATTAAGTAAACCAAAGATGCATGAACCTCTAAACAGTACAAGAGTAAAATAGTGTAAACTAAAAAGTGAAGGGGTGAACACACAACCAACCAGAAATGTGTCCCAACCTAATAGAAAACTGTAAAGTAAACAGCTTAAAGAGAGTCTAAATAATGAGTCCCACACTACGACCACTATATGTGGTCCAAGAAACCCATATCCCTTAGATCCTCTGAAGTCACGATTTACTTGTCTGTCATATGTATAAGACACGATACGTGTGGGAAAATCCCATGTAGGGGTGAGTATAAATATACTCAGTAGAATGCCTCAAAAGTTGAAGGGGGAGCATTAAGAGATATAATAGAAGAGGAAAAAAGTAGATGCACAAGATATAGTGAAAGAGTATAGCTCAACCCAACAAGAGAGTGAAAGTAAACTCATCCAAACAAAAAGAGATCGACATAGTGAGAAGATGAAATTCTTGTCAAGTCTTCACTACCTATAAGAGGAGAGTGGATTTATCCAACCATGAGAAGATAAAAAAAATCATGTGGCATACCCCATGTGTCTATGCCTCTCCTAGAAGGAGAGAATCCAAATCCAAAGGGTTAATCCTGAAGAAATAATATATATATGCTCAGTAAAAGAATCCCAAACAAGAGAGTAAAGGGATATCCATCTCACAACTCATCCCGAGAAGAAGAGTCTTCAATAGTTTCAAAATAATTCCATCAACGATGCTCAACATCTCACATGTCTTCCCTGAACACACAAGCATAAGGGTCTCAATCACCACACCTTGATACTATCCTCTTTGAGCGACACTAACCCACCCACACAGTTTTAGGTAGTGTCAAAATAATTCATCTCAAGGGGGAAATATTACCTCTTCCTTATGAGTCCAAATCCATGTTAAACAATGTCTCGTCACTATGCCACATAGTCTAGGTGCCATAAATTCTAGTTATGGATCCCATGTTTAGGTATGATAGAAGGTTCTTACTCTGATAGTCACCGAGGAACTCCACTGCCCAGTCCTAATGGGGGGTAACACTCAGGAAGGTCATGAGGGAAACCCCACTACCCAGTCCTACTGGAAGTTAAGCCTGGTAAGTTCTTTAAGAAACTCCACTACTCATCCTTACTATAGGGTAAGCTTGAAATGTTTAGGAACTCCACTACCCAGCCCTGGTATAGGGTAACTCTAAAAGATCATTATGGAACACCACTACCTAGCCCTGTTGGAGGGTAATCCCATAACATCGAGGAACTCTACTACCCAACCCTACAAGAGGGTAACTCATAAATATCATCAAGAAGTATTGGATCATGTATCAAAATAAACAATGGAGTGCACCTTCATGTTCTAGATGGAGAAACACTCGAGATAAGCTATTCAGTTACCTCAATCGGACACCCAGTGAAAAATTTTCATTTAACTGAATCATGCTCGAATGATGTCTCATGGGAACAACCCATGAGTCCAAATTAAATAACCTATATTGGTCTTGAAAAATCCACCTAATTTTAGGATCACAAAATTACAGATAGTTTATCATTCTGACACTGTATGAGGGAGATCTTTCAGATACAAGATTACTCAATAATAATATTTTTATTATTATTGGGCGTTTCGTTGACCCGAGGTACAAGTCTTAAAAGGTATCCAAAATCATTCTTAAAATGACCGTATCTATTCTAGGATCACATTTTCACTGACAGTGCATCAAACGATCACCTCAGTTAAAATATATAACTAATATAAGATTATTTAACCAAGATTTATATCTCATATCTTATATCTTATATATTATATCTTATACCTTATATCTCATATTTCATATATTATATCTTATATATCATATATCATATCTTGTATCTTATATCTTATATATTATATCTTATATCTCACATGTCAAACCAAAAAATTGAGCATCCCTATAGCACAATGATTCCAGTTCCATGCTTCACTCACCAAATTGTTGTCACATAATTGATCCACAACAAATCTGAGGGCCTGATCGAGCTCGGTGCCGCCCAAAAATATTGATCTGAGACCAAGGAAATCTAACCAGAAAAGAATGTGAATAATTGAGGGATAAAATCACCATAAAACAAAGTTTTAAACATCACCGACCAAGTATTTTTGTCCAATGATCAAGAATGAGGCACTAAGTTTAGAACATTGGTTAAAAAATATGAAATCTAGTACTTGATCTCATGAAAAGGCCATAATAAGATGCATATCAATGAAGGAATAACAATATACTTGATATTTTAATCCAAAGGCATAAAAACACCAAAATAAAAGTCTTGCATCTATTTTGTATTGATCCTTGGTGAAGAATGAACCCACAAAACGATTGTAAGAAGATAATGTGTTCTTTGCATCCTAATCTAATCCGATCTGACATTCCATCATCATTCATTTTGATTTGCCAAAGGGAGGAGGGAGTAACTCTCACTAACTAATTCTAGAAATTATGAGGTCAAATCTGTAAAATTTCCTTTAACGATATATTTATAGACATTATTTTAGGTTAAATGAATTTAATTAATTAATTATTTTAATTAAATGAATCCACTTAATGCATTGCCAACGAGTGAGGGGTCCGAACATCCTACGCTGACTCACTTTAGGTCATGCCTAGGGTAAAAACCACATTTCAGACTCAATTGTGGTCTCAAATTTCTGATATGATCAACTGTTTATGAGTTATCCCATTTTATTTAATTAACCATGTGCACGTAATATATATATATATATATATATATATATATATATATATATTTGGTGCTTGGTGATACAATTACATTTAAACACACACACAAACACATCACATACAGGCCAGAAAGGCATTCCATAGCCCCCCCAAGGGATAACTCACCCATAAAGTCTTATTCATTCAATACATGTCCCATATGACTAATGGTCATGAAGCCCATTACATGGACCGTAGTCTCAGTGGGCATGAAATCCCATTACATGACCTCAAAGGCCCATATTTTTGACCCAAAGTCCCTTCAGCGAATAGTGATGCAAAAATACTTAGGATGCTACAATGCCTGCTACAGTGCTACCATCGCTATAGTTCTTACTATAGTTCTTTCCACCGTTATAGTGTTACTAATCAACAGTTCCTCCGCTTCTACAGTATGCTACAATACTACTACAATACCTGCACCTAATGGGTTTTGAACCCCCATTTTTGATGTAGTATTATGGGGTTCTTACCACTAAGCCAAAACCCAACTACACACAATATAAAATATATTTAATATTTTTTATAAAATCATTTTTGGGTACACTGGGCCTTAGAATCACATGTCATATTAGAACCTAGCCCTAGAAACATATATAGAAATATTTAAAAGTCTTACAAAGAAAAAATAGGGTCTCTACATCATTCCTCATTCAATATTTTCATCCCCAAAAATCAAAAACTAGGAAAAAAACTCGGGATACTAAGCCCACACTTGTCTCTCTCACTCCCAGGAACTCTCATGCCCATTTTCATGCTACCACAACATGCAAAGTAAAGAGGTAGTTTGTCTGAACAAGGTGCTCTCTTATCGATCCTTGATCAGCATGAGGAGCTCCACAAAGGCGGATCCATCCTCCATGTCCATCTCACCCAATCAATGATGTGCATAGAGTCATGCATGTATCTCCTCAGCTGAGACATGTGGAAGACGTCATGCACCCGCTCTAGCTATGAGGGTAGGGTGAGGCGGTAGGCAACCTATCCAACTCTCTTCATGATCTCAAATAACACAATGAACCTCAGGGATATATTTTCTCCCCGACTGAACCTCCACAATCCTCATCGTGGGGAGACTCATAAGAAAATGTGTTCTCTCTACTTGAACTCCAAGGGCCTATGATAATGGTTTGTGTAGGATTTCTGTCTACTATGGGCCATCCTTATCCACTCCCAGATGACCTATAATTTATCCGTTTATACCTATACCAACTATGGGCCCACAATATATGTCTCACCAACCTCTGTTTAGCATAAGGGTGACCTACAAGGTCTCCCATATAGGGCCTCAAAAGTTTCCATGCTGATGGTAGAGTGGTAGCTATTTTTTTACGCAAACTCTACCAAGGGAAGGTGATCCTCCTAGCTTTGGAAAAAGTATAACATGCAAGCCCTCTATATATCTTCAAACACCTGGATAGTGAGCTTGGTCTGCCCATCAGTCTAGAGATTAAAGGATGTTCTCATCCACACCTAGGTCCAAAATGAATCATGTAGGTTTCTACACAATTGTAATGTAAACTTCCCTTCACGATCAAACACAATCTTTGAGGTTACCCCGTGGAGGAAAATGATCTTCCATACATACAACTACCCCAAAATATCCAACAAACACTGCTCCCTAATGGAAAGAAAGTGTGTCAACTTTATGAGTCAGTCAACTATCACCTATATGGAATCATGTCCCTTTACTATGTGTGGAATCCCTGTGATGAAGTCCATAGATATTTCATCCCACTTCCACTCCGAGATCTCAAGGGGCTGTAATAAACCTATCAGAACTTGGTGCTTAGCCATCACTTGCTGATAGATGAGTCACCAAGAGATAAACTAAAATACACTTCATCTATTTTCAGACCACCAAAACTACCACTGAAGGTATTTTTACATCTTCCCCACACCAGGATGTATAGATAGGTGAGAAGTGTGGAACTCCCACCTCACCTCCTCCTACATCGTGACTAGAACCACTATTCACCCCTATAACAAAATAATGTGATTCCAACCTTCATAATATCTATATGGTGCATCAAATATGGATATCTGATCATGTAATACCTCACAGTTGATGTCTCCCAACTAAGACTCTCTCACATGATCAAGGAGTGAAGGAGTCAAAACCATCGACTGAAGAAAAGTTGTACCCTCATTCTCCACCAGGGTTAGCTACAAGGAAGCTAAATACTCCAAATATTCCTATACTAGCCTGATACTTTCTACTAAGGGCATCTTCCTAATGTTTCCCTTCCTTAGAGTACAGACTATCTCAAAGTATTAGTCCTATAGAAACTCAAACCAGAATTTCCATCTCAGGTTCAAGTATTTTTGAGTGAAGACATACTTGAGACTCTGTTGGTATGAGTAAACCACAAAGTTCTCTCCCAGAAGATAGCATATTCAAATCCTTAGGGTGAATACTACCACTTCTATCTCTACAATGTGAGTTGTTCAATTTTGTTCATGGGGTCTCAACTACCTCAACCCGTATACGATAACTACCTGTTACTGCATCAACAGGAAACTGAGCCCATCTCCTGAGGAATATCAATACATGATGAAATCCACAACCTCATTTGGTAGTATCAACACTGTAACACTCGTCAGCCTCTACCTCAACTCCTAAAAGGCCCTATAGCACCACTCAAACCAGGTAAATGACTACCATTTCCACATCAGGGTGGTCAAAGGGGTTGTTATTCTAGAGAAGTCTACTATAAAACTATTGTAGTACCCTACCAAGATAAGGAATCTCCATACCTCCAAATTATTATTGGGTGGATTCCAAGAAATCATTTCTTCAATCTTTGTAGGATACATGGATAAACCTTGTTCATAAATTAAATTCCCCATAAAGTGAACCTAATGTATCCATAACTAACACTTAAAGATATTTCTATAAAGATGGTTCTCTAGAAGAAAATCTAGGACCATCCTCAAGTGCTCTGCATGATCCTCCTTAGTTGTAGAGTAGATGAGTATTTCATCAATGAAGACAACAAAAATTGGTCCAAGTATGGCTGGATGACCTGGTTCATAAAATCCATAAACATGGAAGGGTAAATCTTCATACTAAGGGGATTCACTAGAAACTCATAGTGTTCATAGAGAAATTGGAATTCTAAATTTGGAATATCATCCTCGCAAACCCTCAAATGGGGTTATATGGATCTGAGATCGATCTTCGAGAACCATCTTGTGCCTTGTAACTGATCAAAGAGGTCTTTAATTACTGGCAAGGGGTACTTGTTATTTATCCTATCTTGGTTTAGGAAAAAATAATCCACGCAAATCCATAAGCTCCCATCTACCTTTTTCATGAACAATACTGGTGATTCCTAGGGGGACACACTGGGTTTGTTGAAAACTTTCTCATGAAGGTCCACAAACTACAACCATAGCTCCTAGAGCTCAGTAGGTGCAATCTGATATTCCACAGAAGATATTGGGGTAGTCCTAGGATGAAAGTCAATGAAAAACTCCATCTACCACCTTAGAGGTAGTCTCAGAATGTCTTTAGGGAATACGTCCATATAATCCTTCATGACTGAAGGTACCCATATACCTGAAGAGCCTATTTCACTAAGGGATACACTTTCCAACCAATGAGTGATGGGATACAACCTCTTTCTCACTAAACCCACTTTCCCAACCATGAGATATCTATCACCAAAGAAGAAAAATATCATCCCATAAATGGATAGGAATTTGAATTGTATGTGGTGATAATCAATATAGGCTCGAACAATGGAAATCTAATCCATACCCAAGATGATGTCATAGGGTTCCATTGTGACGACCAAAAGCTACCACACCAGGAGTATCGAGATAAAATAATGAATGGAACCTATGTATACTAATACCGTGGTAAGATTAGAATAAAAGTAGATCATACCTATGATCATCTCATGTGATTTGAGATTGTAGAAATCCAAAGCATGTAGCTAGTTTCAACCTCAGCTTCTAGATCCCTGGGCCTGACCTGGGCTGCCTGGTGGTGATGGTGGAAGGACCTCATAACGTCATCCTACACCTTCATATACTCCTATTACCCTTATATCTACACCTACCAAGGGACCACCCTATCCACGCTTGGGAGATCCCTAATCACAGAACTACCTCTAATGTGGTGTTCCATCAGCTATATTCCTGGGCTACTCAACACGTCTAGTCGGGAAGTCTCATTCCATGTGACCTTTCCCATTACAAGCATAGAACTGACCCTCCCTAGGCCACCCTGGTTATCTGTGATACCCCTAAATTATATGACCACATCCCTGAGCCTACTCATGAAAGTGTATCCTTCATCGAGATCCCATTGAATGGAACCTTCTATTTTCTGCAGATAACTCAGCTTCATGACGCCCACTGCCAACTCTAGCTATGTGGCATCCCTATGACTAAAATATCTCTTTCACCAGTGTGTACTCCAGCACCCCAACATAGGTGGGGATGAACAAGGGAACTATACTAGCATGAATCTCTTGGTGGATTCCCTGTTCAAACTTCCATGCTTGGAAGTATCCATCCCTGATCATGTCAAGAGACTAATGCCTAAGGCCTATGAATCTCACCACATACCCAGACACCATCATCCATCCCTATTACAATTCCAAAATATCCTGGATATTAACTGAGTATAAGTATGAGGGGTAGTACTCCTCATGAAAAATCTACTATAAGTCATCCCATGAGAGTGTAGACTCATCATGCATCTATGTAACTAGGCTCCACCAATGTCCAAATACTCCATAGAAAAGGCTAGATACCAAATCCACCACCTGATTTTTCAGAGTCTGAATAAGCCTGAATATGAAGACCACCTACTCTAGCCAATGCTCTATTACCTAAATATTTGGCTCGCTACGAAACCTCAATGGTCTCTGATATTGGAACTCACTGAGAGTTCTAAGACTGTGCACATCATCATCCTTCTCTACTGGGATGATATGCTTCTTAATAGATGGAGGTTCTTCTACCTACCCACCTGGAGGAAGGGGATCAACTGATGGACCCTGAAGTGAGGCCTCATCGCTCATAGGGTCCTCGTCACAAACTATAGATGATATTATGGTTGGCTGTCATCGCGGAGGCATCCTGAAAGTTATCAAAGAGTACCACGATCAGATGAGAATATATATATATATATATATATATATATCAACAATAATGGGGAGATGACTCAATAAGGATAGTCAAATAATCAATCCTATATGATGAATATACCATTATTCCCTGTAATAAATGTCTTGGCATGATGAGTCGACAAGTAGGTAGTTAAGGTCCTAGTGAATGGATATGTCAACCGCATGTACCATCACTTGACTCCTTGGTATGAGAGATGCACTCGAAGAACTTTGACACTGTTTCTCTAAACTCAACAGATCCTCTTTAAGGGGATACTTCCGAACAACGTCCCAAGAAGTGAAAATACTTTGATACCAATCTTTCATGAACCGACCCAATATGGGGATCAATCCACAACTACCCCAAGCCTTCCTCCATAGGCCAAGAGGTGGAAAAAAGTTCCAAAGGAATAACTAATTCAGGGAGGCCTTTTCCTAAGAACCTGTACATATGCACATGGCTAACTCAATGCAAAAGTTCATAGGGAAATAAGAAAAGATGCAACACTTCTATAAAGTAAAACAAAGATGCATAAACCTCTAAATAATACAAGAGTACGACAGTGTAATCTAAAAAGTGAAAGGGAGAATACATGCCCAACTTGAAATGTTTCCCAACCTAATAGAAAAATGGAAATTAAACTGCTAAAAGAGAGTCCATCTCCTGAGTCCCATGCTATGACCACCACATGTGGTCCATGAACCCCATACCCCTAAGCTCTTCTAAAGTAACAATAAACCTTTCCATCATCTTCATAAGACATGACACATGTGGGAAAATCCAATACAGGGGTGAGTATAAATATAACCAGTAGGATACCCCGAAAACTGAAGGGGGAGTAGCAATAGAAGAGGAAGATAAAAGATGCACAAGGTACAATGAAAGAGTACAACTCAACCCAATAATAAAGTGAAAGTGAACTCGTCCAAAAATAAGGATCTCAACATGGTGAGAATATAAACTTCTTATCGAGTCTTTGATACCTATTGTAGGAGAGTGGACTCATCCAACCTTGAGAATCTAAACACAAAAAGCACATGACATACCACACACATCTTCACCTATCCTAGAAGGATAATATCCAAATTTAAAGGGTGAATATAGAAGAAATAATATATATATATATATATATATATATATATATATTCGTAGTCAAAGAATCCCAAAAAAGAGAGTAAGGGGATATCCATCTCATAGCTTAGCCCAAGAAGAAGGGTCACCAATAGTTTCAAAAGAAGTCCATAAACAATTCCCAACATCTCATGAATCTGCCCTGAACACACAAGTATAAGAAACTCAATCACCACCCTTGATACTATCCTATTTTGGTGACACTAACTCACCCACATGGTTTTAGGCCGCGTCACAAGAACACATCTCTATGGGGAAAGCGTCCCTCTTCCTTGTGAGTCCAAATCCATGTAAAACCTTGTCTCATCACTATGCCACATAGTTGAGGGGAAAAAAATTCTAGGTAAGTATCCCATGTCCTGGTATGATAGGAGGGTCCTACTATGATAGTCACCGAGTAACTCCACTACCTAGTCCCACTGAAGGGTACCACTTGGGAAGGTCATCAGGAAACTCCACTACTAATTCCTACTAAAGGGTATGCCTAGTAAGGTCTTTGGGGAACTCCACTTCCCAGCCTTACAAGAGGGTAATCCCAAAACGTCTAAGAACTCCACTTCCCAACCCTGCTTGAGGGAAACTCGGAAAGATCACCAGGGAATGCCACTACCCAGCCTTGCTAGAGGGTAAGCCTGGAATGTTGAGTAACTCCACCTCCCAGCCCTACTAGAGGGTAACTCAAAAATATCATTAGGACATATCAAATCATATCTCAAAATCCATAATGAAGGTCACCATCACATTATAAATTAAAAAATGATCAAGATAGGATATTCACTTTCCTCAATCATACACCTAGTAAAAAAATCACATTTCACTGCATCATACTCAAATGACGTATCATGGTACTGAGCCATGAGTCCAAATTAAATACCTAATATTTTTCTTGAAACATCTGTATAAATTTCAAGGTTTCATCATCACATATGGTTCTTTATTATGATACCATATGATAGAGATATTTCAGATACAAGATTCCAAAATAATAATAATTTTATTATTATTGGGTGTTTCATTAACCCAATGCACGAGTCCAAAAAAGGTATCCAACAATGGTCTTAAAATGATCATCACAATTATAGATCACATTTCCACCGAAAATTCATGAAAAAATACCTCAGTTAAATGAAATAAATGATATAAGATTATTTAACCAAGATTTATATCTCATATCTTATATCTCATATTTTGTATCCTATATTTTATATATCATATATCATATCTCATATCTCATATCTCATATCTCATATCTCATATCTGGTATCTTATATCTTACATCTCATATCTCAAACCAATGAATTGATCATCCCTATACCACAACGATTCTATATCCACACTTCACTTTCCAAATTGTTGTCACATCGTCGATCCTCCATGAATCTAGGGGCCCAATCAAGCTCGGTGCCACTTAAAAATGTCAATCCAGGACCGTGGGGATCCAACCAGTAAAGAATATGAATAATTGATGGATAAAGTCACTATAAACCAAAGTTTTAAACATCATCGTCTAAGAATTCTTGGTCGGCGATCAATAAGGGGTCACCGAGGTTAGATCATTAATTAAACAATATGAAATCCAGTACTTGGGCTCATGTAAAGGCCATAAAAATATACAGATTAAAGAATGAATAATGATATATTAAATTTTTTAATCCAAAGGTGTAAAAACACCAAAATAAAAGTACTACATCTGTTTTGGACTGATATTTGGTGAAGAACATGCCCACACAATGATTGGAAGAAACTGATGCATTCGTTGCATCCTGATCCGATCAGATCTGATGTTTCGTCGTCATTCGTCTCGATTCACCAAAGGGAAGAGGGTGGAGCTCTCACTAGTGGATTCTAGAAATTGTGAGTCCAAACTTGGAAAATTTAATTTAATGATATATTTATAGACATTGTTTTAGGTCAAATGAATTTAATCAATTAATTTATTTAATTAAATGAATCCACTTAACACACCACCAATGAGCGAGGGGTCCAAACATTCCACACTGACTCACTTTAGGTTGAGCCTAGGGTAAAAAATACATTATGGACTCAAACATGGCCTCATATTTATGATCTGATCAACTGTTTATGATTTATCCCATTTTCTTTAATTAATCACATGTGTTCAATATAAAATATATTTAATATTTTTATAAAATCAATTACGGGCACACCAGGCCTCAGAATCATACTCTGTCTCAGCGATGAGCTATGGAAACATATATAGAAATATCTCAAAGTATTACAAGGAAAAAACCACGTCTCTACCCTTTTTTCTTAACAAAATACCAAATCCAAATTCCCTAAGGAGGTTCTCAAGGAGAATAATTCAAGAGGTAAAATCCTCTTTCATGATGTTTTAATTTCTTTTCAATTTATTTTATTTTATTATTCTCTCCTCACCTCCCCTTATCTAAGTAGAATGATAAATATATAATATTATATTTACTATAATGTTATTATGCTAATGGAATAATCCAATACCAAACCTATTCTCCTCTCCCTTTTGTTCTAAAAATAAAAACATAATCTCTGAGGTGTTGATTTATAGCCTTCGAGGATGATCATTTTTCATTTTCCATTAACAAATTAAAGTTTGGTAATAAAACTATTATAATGTTTGAAATATATTGTAAAATTTATGTTATAACCTTTTTATATTCTAGAACTAACATATATACATAACATTAAATAATAAAACAAAACTAGTTTGTGATGGTCGAAAAACTGCCAAATTAATCTAAATGATTATCATTAACATTTTATCTAATGAATAATACTAATATATGGGAAAAAATAATATATAATACCATTTAAAATTTTATAATTTCATTAATAATATAAAATTTTAATTCTGGATATTTATTCTCATTTTACACGATCTTACATACTTGTATACAAATGAACCGATCATGAAAACCAAGAAAACAAACACTCCTAAACGATGAAATTGAACTATAACTCATAAAAATGGCTATAAAAAACTTATTATAATTATAATTAATCAAATAAATGTATAATAGGTTATTTACTTCATAATTAATGAATATAATTTGATTATATAGGATATTAAAGTGAAGAAAGCATTCAGACATAAGATAAGGGGATTCTCAAAACCAATTTCCTTTCTTTGGGTTGTTCCTCTTTCATGAAAATTTTTAGTGTGGATGTTCTTTTAATATTCATAAAATATAATTTCTTTGTTCTTAAATTTTCTTTTCTATGATATACATATTTCTAATATGATTTTATAGAAAATGAAAATATTTTTCTAAAAGAACTCTTACTTCTAAAAACACATCTTTTACTTCTCTTGAGATTATTTCTTCTTCACTCAAGATTGAATATTCTTATACCAAGTATGTTATTCCATTTTTATTTGGAAACCACAAATTTTATTCATGAATTTATGCTCATGAAACCTATTCCTTTCCATGGTTTATTTTATGTACAAGATTTATACACATTCTAAGTGGAATGTATGATTATATAAATGTTATTATGTGACGGGTGCAACCATAATTATATAGCACTCTAATGAATTGGGTAATATGATGTATCTCATGAGATAATGTGCAATATTCACGAACATTATGCTAGATTTTTTTTCAAAATGATGATGATGTTATGGTTATGCACATATGTTATGCATGAACATGATGCTATCTTTGTTCACAACTATGTGTGGTATTGACCACTAAGACACGATGTTTCAATTTTATATATTTCCACATTCCATTACTTCATCTAATAGTACATATAATGATTATGATAATGATCCCATGATTATGTAATAATAATGATTATTATTATCATCCATGTTATATTAATTCATGTCCTTATCTATCCTCTTACTGGTCTTTTAGATCACCCCTTTCTTTGATGTATATCCTTATGTGACTACTTATACTAAGGAGAAAAAGAGGTCCACTAATTAGATAGATAAGAAGGAATTAGAATAATGTTTATGTTTTATTATGTAAAAGTTGTGTATGGTCCTAATTTTCCCAAGACACTAAACCTTTGGATCCTGGTTTTGTAAATTTTTAATGTTGTTTATCTTTAAATTGATGTAATAGTTATGTAAGAAAAGTAGGGTTGCTATATTGTTCCCTCAGGTCCTCAGAAAGAAGGGAACTCATTCCCTAACAAGATCTTCATCAAGGGAGTATCAGTCCCAATTAAACCTTTAAGTTATTTTATTAACCTAGATTTATCAAAGAGGCCTTGATACTTTCACCTTGGGGAAATACACCCCAGGTCCGGATTTCCAAAAGTCTCATGCAACCTATGCTTTCCTTCCCTCATATGATGCTGGTGGATCCTTACCCCTACAAATATGAGTGAAATACCAACTCTAGTTGGGGATTCCTATCTTATATGAGCTCTATAGACATGAGAAATACTTAATCCATAGATAGAGGATCAATGTCCCATAAAGTGGATGAAATACTAACTTTATCTAATTTTGTAGGTAGAGGATATCATCCCTATGCTTACATGGGTGAAATACCAACTCCCAAGGAGGTTTCTAGTCCCAATGGGTGAAATACCTACTCCACCTGATAATAATATGGGGAAACCCACATCTGGCCATAATATTTTAGGCCAATGGGAAGTACATGATGTATCCTATGGGTACATAATATGTTATCCAAATTAAGCCACCTGGTCGTATTATATCCTCCAATATGGAATGTTTGAGCCCAAATACATGAAATTTAGAAGGGACACATGAAATTTAGAAGGGACACATGAAATTCTATACTGCCCGAGATACTAAGTATATACCTTACCTATTCAGAATGTGTACTACTGAGGGTACATGTGGTACAACGCAACACACATAGAGTGTGAGTTCATAAGGTTATCTAGGAATTTACTCCCTATAAACACTGAGATAGTCAGGTAGGGGTCACATGGACATGTGATATTTAACTTAATTATAAGCTTTATCCAATGTATCAAATAGGATACATGATGCGTGTTCTTTCAAACTTCACACCGTGTAGTCAGGTTTTCTCTAGAAAATATCCAATTTCAATGAATCTCCTGAAATCATGCCACCTCTATTGATTTAACCACGATTTTTGTCTAAATATCTCTTCAATTTCATTGGACATTATTGTAACACCACCACAGACTAGATTCTAGCCACTGTTCACTTAAAAAAATATGATTTCTTCCACTGTATGAATCTTATTCATGATCCCAACTCATAAAATTTCCATCTTTGATCCTTCCTCTGATTACCATCACCATCAATAGTTCTTTTCCATACTGCAATATCTAATAAAAAACCTGAAATAATGATCCATGAAACCATTACTCGACTATTCAAATAATTTGGTCCACATGTATCGATGAATCACTGGTCAAAATCAAGTACTATTGATGAACACACATGGAATTGTGGGAGAAATCCTAGAAATTACAAAAGTGGGTTACAAAGATATCCATAAAAAATATAACATCATCTACGATCATGGAAATTGAAGAAACCAGAGATAAACATAGGTTACAATTCTAGCTATCAAATAATATAAAAATCAAACTAAAATTGTAAATTAATAAGGTCAGGAAAACCCATGATCATGGATTTAATATAAAAGGATTAAATCCATGTTTGGGACAAAATAAAAATGGATATGAATACAAAAATCACAAAGCGGTACCTTGAAATATAATTGTCAATGATTAGATACATTTTAACAACCATAATTCCATTCATCATCACTATCACAATCCATCTATCGATGTCACCACAGATTTGACCCCTCCCCTAAATCCATCATCAGCACCACAATGTTCAAACCTCCCCTCTATTTTCTCTAGGGTTTTCAATGAAAAAAATTTATTTTCCTAAAGAGTATTCATAAGGATGAATTAAATAGATATGTACTAGGGTTTTTTCCATAAATTAATAAAATTATTAAAATTATTAAATTATTTAATTAATCCACATGTAATAACAAACAACCATGAATCCTGATATGAACTAAACTAACTTCATGGTTAAAAACACCATTTCAGACTCAAAAATAGTCTTTGTTTTTCCATCTGAGGTCCCGATCTAGAGATACCATCATTTCATTAAAATATCACATGCATGCCTTAAAAATAATATAATATCTTTGTTATATTATTTTCAAATATCCATGACACTTTCTTTTACACACCATATTTACCTAGGGGTAAATCTCATATTTTGAATATAAAGGAACCATTATAATTTTTTAAGTTTTCATACTAGGTTAAATTTACTATTTTCCCTTGGGGAGGTCCCAAAACACTAAAAAAAATTAAAAATTAAAATTTTTATCCAATTAAAAACTATAAAAATTAATATTATTACATTCTCCCAACCTTAGAACTTTTCATCCTTGAAAAGGAACAACTGGATCTATCTAAATAGTGAATCCCATGATCAAAACCATGTGGAAACAATAATTCACCATACACACTTCCTCCACCCAAAAATATTTTAGTTTGAGGAAAAATTTTACAAAACTACCTTATAAGGAAGTATATTATTCATTAATGAAGGTTTTTAATTTATACTAACTTGAATTAAGAACTAAAAAGAAATTTAGGCATCTTCCCCTAGTGATTTTTAAGGTATTGAGTCTCTAAAACCCTCTATATTTTCCTAGGGATTGGTGGTTCTGATAGGGAGTTTGGATGTGTTTAAAAGACTGGAGGGGGGTGGGGGTCTTTTGAAGGTTACCATGTCATGATTTTTGGAATGATTCTCAGTGTTTAAAATCCTTCTTAGAGGCTTGATCATGGGGAAGGCTATTTTTTTCTTGGGTGTTTATAGGTTGGCAATGGAATTGGCCATTTGGTGACTGGGTGCACCATGGTGAGAGAAATGGAATTGGTGGCCATTTTAGAATGTGTTTCACATGAAGTATCCACTTATTGGAAATTATAACAAAGTAAACACCTTGGGGTTTCTTTTTTTTCATATGTGGTGCTTGGAGGGCCACCTTGGGGGAAACATGCATTTTTTTATTACCACACCATAGTCCTAGGAGTGGTGAGGTGAAAACAACCAAGAGTTTTGTGCTACACTATAGTGTATGGTTGTGTTAGGTATTTTGGGTATGAAACACCCTAAGAAACTCTATGGAGGAGGCCATGGTGGTGTTCAAAATTATTCAAGAAGAGTTTTAAAATATTTATAAATAAAGGGTTCAAAGCCTTTAATTCTATATCTTCTCTTTAACAGAACCTACCATTGGTGTTTTTCAATTACTTACATTATAGTGAAGGATTTCAAAGAATCATATATAAAAGCTAGCATCATGACTTCCTTGGTTTAGTTTTTCTTCTTCTCTAGAGCTCTAGTCAACCCCTTGATCCTTCATCACCCTCTATCCACACCTCTTGGGAGTTTGAATACCTTAGTTCATCTGGGTCAAAGTCTCATGAATTGAGGTAACCTTCCTTCTCTTCTCTTCTTCATTCCCCTAGTTATTATTCATTTTGAAGGTTTTTTAGTATATATCTTTTTTTGGTTGAAATTTGAGTAAGTCATGATGATACCTTGTTTTGGATAGGTTTTGGTGGGTCCTTGTTTATTTTTGGTGATTTTTCCTTTAGAAGAGACTAATTTATGATCGTTAATTCCTTCTTGGAGATCAATAAACATATAATTAAGGTAGTGGATCCTATTTATGTCCTTTTATGTGTATCTATGGGAATTTCATACCTTTTTCTCCCTTTGGGTGGATAGTATGAGTCAAATTAAGAAGTTTAATAATTGGATTAAACTGAAATTGAAGGGAAAGGGAGTAATCTCATGTGTTTACTTATGTGTAATATTTATCTTGATAATATGATTGCTCACTAATATTTATGAAAATCATAGTTTTTTGGAACCTTGTTTGTGTTGTGGTTGTTGTGACTTGTAAATCCATTATATGTTTGATTTATTTATATCCACCATTCATAAATGTTAAACTACTTATATATGGATAATAAACCAGATTAACATGTGAATATGGATTTGTGTGATAATATTAATAAAAGAAATATATGATTTTGTGAAGTACTTATCTATAATTGTAGTGGTTTTGGAGGTTGAAATCACTATTGTAAGTGTTTGTGTGCATTCTATCTTTCCTCGTGTTTGGTGTGTGTATCTTATGGGAATCATGCAATGATGATGGTGACTGGTTCAGATGAAAAATGTAATGGGAAGAAAATCTATGTTTTCGTTGGAATGGGTTGTGATGATGGATAATGTGTAGCGGTTGGTTTATGATATTATTGTGATAAAGGTGAGTTGTAGTGATGGATTGGGCATGGTAGGTGATGTTTGTTTATTATGAGGTGGATAGTCTATTGAGTGACATGTTTGTGGTAGTATCCATGTATATATTTAATGAACTTATAATGATAAGTGGAAATTAAAATGGGATAGGAATTATTGTGTGCTAATTCAACCATTAAGTTGAACTGAAATGAGAATTAAAGTGGGTGAATGTTAGTGTGAGTTATTATTGAATATGGTATTAAATTGATTAATAAGATGAAGTTTGTTGATAACAAGTAAATCTAGAATTTGGATAACTTGTAAAGGGAAGATGAATTGTGTCTTTTGTGTGGATTGTTTGTGTGGTGTATTTTATTTAGTGGTGGAAATGATTAGTGGAAGATATCATGAGGTTTTGTGGTGGTGATGTGGGATGCACTAGTGAAGTTGGATGTGAACCCTTAGGATGAGAATTATGTTTTATATATCTATATTATATTTCCATGTTATTTATATACGTACCCCATAGAAGTTGTATAGCCTTACCAATGAACCATTGTTTTGGGTTATGGGTGTCTTACCTAACATCTAGGTTGGTGGTGAAATAGATAGTTGGATGCTCCCTCTTCCCTGAACTTCCTTCAAAAGTGGTATGAGAGCACAGTACATAGCTGGTGGTGAGTACCGGCCAATGAAGGCTTGGTTAGAGGTGATTCATAGTAATTATATCTTGTGTTGGAGATTCCCAGTGATGGTGATGATGTGATATGTGGTGGGGTTATTCATGGTATGAAGATGGCACAAGGTTGATGTCCTTCACACTCATGATACCCTACTACCATGGTTACATGATGAGGTTATGATATAGATATTGAATGATGCTAGCATGGAATTATAGACCTTTTGAGGGTTAGGTAGGTAGGTATGCATCTTGAACCACATTAGAGATGTATTTATATGTGATGTTATGATATAGAAGTAACGAGAGCACCATACATCCGACCTTAGGGTGTAAGAGTAGAAAATCAGTGGGAAAGTGGTTGCGGGGGTCCTTTAATTATATTATTTTGATGATATGTTATTATACATGGATGCATTATTTTGTGAGAATTCCATGGTTAAGTTGGGATGGATAATTGACATATTTAGGTTGTTATAGGTTCTACTATTTATTCACTGGTGTATTAGTATACTAATTTTACATTTTTGTGTGAGACCTTGGGTATGATCCTACTAATTAGAGATGTTATACTCACCCTATGTATATAAAATATTTTCAGGTTTCTAGGAGGATTTTAGGGACTTAGATAGACATTACTATCTTGGTAATTTGATGTTTTTTTAAGTTTCTATCATAGGGTTTATGCCTTGGTATTTACTTAGATACTTTTATTTGTATGTGTTTTAGATTTTTCATGCATTGTGAGATAGATAGTTACCTTTTATACTTTGGTGATGTATTTTCTTGGTGGTTTTTATCCGATATCTCAATTTCAGTTTTACTATTTATGGTAACACTACTACAAACACGACCTTTATCAGCGCTAGAAAAGCTCTGATAAAGCCAACATAGATAAGGGGGGGGGGGGGGGTCCCCTTTATCAGTGCTCCGAAAAGCGCTGATATAGGACCCCTTTATCAGCGCTAAAAAAAAGCGCTGATAAAAGGGGTCTTTTATCAGTGCTAAAAAAAGTGCTGATAAAAGTACCCCTTTATCAGTGCTTTTTTTAGCGCTGATAAAGGGGTCCTATATCAGCGCTTTCGTTTTAGCACTGATAAAGGACCCTTTTATCAGATCTTTTAAAAAAGCACTGATAAAAGTTAAAAAAAATTAAAATAATTAAAAAATACTGCCAATCGGGGGGGGGGGGGGGCTTTTATAGCGCTTGAACCCCCCCTTTTACAACGCTTTTCAGCCCCTATACAACACCCCACGCACCCCCCTCCACCCTTTAACAGCGCTTGCTCCAATATTCCCCATGCGCGCGCACCCCTGCCTCCACCAGGATTTGAACTCGAGACCTCCCCCCTGCGCGCCTAAGCCCTTACCACTACTCTATTTTGATTTGCTTTCCAATTCATGATATCTCTATATATATATATTTATATATTTAGTTATATTTATTCGTATAGTAATATATATTTATATTAATATATATATAGTTATATTATAATATATATATAGTTATATTATAATATATATATATAGTTATATTATAATATATATAGTAATATTAATATATATATAGTGGTATTAATATATATCTATATCTATATATATATATATTTAGTTATATTTATTCGTATAGTAATATATATTTATATTAATATATATATATAGTTATATTAACATATATATAGTTATATTAACATATATATAGTTATATTAACATATATATATAGTTATATTAACATATATATAGTTATATGAATTTATATTTATATAGTTATATTAATATATATATAGTGATATTAATATATATATTTATGGTGATATTAATATATATATTTATAGTAATACTAATATATATATATGTAGTTATATTAATATATATATAGTTATTAGATTAATATATATATAGTTAGATTAATATATATATATATAGTTAGATTAATATATATATATATAGTTAGATTAATATATAGGTATATAAATATTCATATATTGGTATTTTAAATAAAATGGATATTAGTTATTATTTAGACAAAGTTAATATATTTTATATGTAAATATGTTTAATTATTTATTTAAAAAATTTAATTTTTAGGTGCGAATATATAAAAAATATGTACATATAGTTATATATTTGATTATAAATAGCAGTTCATTATAAAAAAGGATGAAATTTCAAATAAATAATATCAATATGAATGTAATACCTTGGAATAAATTTAGTCCCCGCCAAGAAAAGCCAATAATACCCCCTTAAACGAGTTTGAAAATCCACAAAATGTTAAAAAATATGGGTACCCCGACAAAAAACTCAGTTTTGGAGGCCTTCTGGGCCTCTTTTGGCCTTGAAAAATGCTTGATCGGGGCTCCCCCTAATCATAGCGACATAGAGCTCGTCGCAGGCTTCGATTTGATATGTGGTAGAGCTCAAACGGACACCCGGATCAAAAGTTATGGCCGTTTGAAGTTTGAGTTGTGTTTTCAACATATTTTGGATCTTTTTTTAATTTTTTTAATTTTTTTAGTCCTCAAATTGTTATTAAATGACTATTACTCCATAATGATTATCAAAATATTAATTAAAAATATTTTTTTTTAATTTCTTAAGAAGTCATTTTCACTAAATATCTTATATATTAAGTATAATAAGTGTAAATGTACATTTATACTTATCTAAAATATATTTAAAAATTATATATTATATTTAGATAACAATATAACTATATTTATATATTAATATATTAATATATTTTTAATTTTTTTTGAAGCTGACCCTTTATCAGTGCTAAAAAAAGCGCTGATAAAGGCCCCCCTTTATCAGCGCTACTAAACAAGCGCTGATAAAGGGGGGCCCTTTATCAGCGCTTTTTCGTTAGCGCTGATAAAGGGGGGCGCTGCGAAAAACTGTTTTTGTGGTAGTGTAATTCCTTCCTTATGTTTGATTTCTATACCCTCAATGCTAGTTGCTAACCTAGGGCCTATTGATGGCGGGATTCATGTGAAAATATATCTCTTCCTCTATTGTTGGGCTAGTGGGGTGCCTTTGGAGGAAAGGGGTCACAAAAGAGTGTTATCAAAGGCTTTGTTTGAGAGATAAGATGAGACTTAGGGTTATTTACTTGTGAGGATTTCATGGGTTGGTAGGGAAATGGTATCAATAGAGCATGGTGCATGAAATAGTCTAGGGAGACTGGCTATAAAAAATGATTTTAGCCCCACCTATGATCTAATACAAGGAATATAAGTTTAATAAATGACCAATTAAAGTGGTTCTACTTATAAGGTATAGACCTAGGGGAGTTACATTAATAATTCTTATTCGTTATTATGATTGACCGAGATTATTTTAGGAAAATAGAAATGAATATAATTAAATAAATCTTGAAAATTCAATGGTATCAGGATTAAGATTTCCATTGTTTTTTTAGGAATGAATCTTGGTCATCATTCGTGTGTAGTTCAAGTAGTAGAGGTTCAACAAGATGATCCATTTAATCATTTGAGGATTAATATGATAGAGTAGGATGAGGCATGGTAGAGATATTTTCATGATTTTCAGTAGTAGAGATAAGAAAAGTATGAAAGGGTTTATATGATACAACGAAAAATAACTGGTTGAAGGATATTGAGATTTATTTTAGTATGATTCGAGCTCAAGTTGAGTTATGGGTTCAATTTTTAGTCAGTCAAATGTGAGTAGCGGTGCATCCATGGATGATGATTTATCTTAATGATCGACATGAGGTGGATATTTCTTGGTCTGAATTTTTAAGGTGGTTTCTTCTTGTGTTATTATCATCAATGATCAAGGGAAAAAAGCGAGAGCTACCTTCCCTTTAGTAAGGGATTTTGAGTTTATAAGAGTTCACTATCAAGTTAAAGTAACTTTTGTATTTCTATCCTAACCACTTTCCAGATAAGGAGTCTAGAGAATGAAATACTGAGGAGGCTTTGAATACCATGATCAAATATGAAATCACCCCATTTATTCTACCCTTGTACTTGGATATACAGAAGAAAGAATAGATAATCAAGAGGCTAAATTCATAGAGAGGATATCCCCAAGGGGGAGGCTAACAAGGAATATTTAGGAGAAAATATTCAAGTAGAAGATCATGAATGTCAGGGTAGTTGAGGTTCCAAATAATAGGGATCCAAACACTACAATATTTTTCATTACATTCTAGGTTCAGTAGTTACTGAGTGTATACCATGGGTTTTTTGTTTGCATGTTATGTTTGTGGGGGTCAAGGATACTTTCAGGCTAAGTGACTGACCACTCATGGAGGTCAACAGGGTATGGGTAGTTATCCCCCTTTTCGGTGGCAGTAGTAGTTATGTCTGAGGAATTATTAGTAGAAGAGTTTTCAAAATTTTGTTTAATATCTAGGTTAATAGGATTACACTCAGATTATGGGAGATATATCTAGTAGAGGTCAACACCGTGATGGTCCTTGTCCTCAGGTACACCAATTAGAGTGTGAAAATGGAGAATGTCGGCAGAAAGGTAGAAGAAATAGTCATGTGTAGATGCGTACTATGGGGGTGCCAATGCTATAAGATCTAGAGTTTGTATGTAGTAGATCAGTTTATTTTCTACCTTAGTTTCTTACTTGTTTGATTATAGAGATCTACACTCCTTAATTGCTCCTACTTTGGTATGAACATTAGGGGAGGTGGAGAGGATTAGAGTGAACTTAGTGTTATCAAAGCCAGTTGAAGGCCAAAATTTCTTATTTGATGTGTTCCATATATATAGATAGATGATAGGGTAACATCTATCAATGTGTAATTTATTATTATTATAGATACAACCATACAATGTTTCCTTAAAATGGATTAGATATATTTTATGCATGCAGTTGTTGATTTCTTCGAGAGGTGAGTTGTGTTTTCTGAAATTTAAGGCCAATGAGTGGTGTTCACTATCAAGCATAGATATAAAGTGTGTAGGAGGTGTATGGAGCCCCTTTAATATCATATTGTGGAGTTTTCAGTAAAATATCATATAGAAGATATTCCTAGAGTTATTGAGGAGTTTCTAGATGTTTTTTCAGATTAGGTTGTGACACTACCACCTCTACATGACATTGAGTTTGGTATAGATTTAAAAATAATCACGTATCTAATTTTGATGATTCTTTATCATATGACACCCAAAGAGTTGTAGTATTTGGAATCCATATTGATGACATGATGTTGAAGGGATCAATATGACCTAGTTTATCTCCTTGGGGTGATTTGGTGTTGTTCTCTAAGAAGAAAAATAATAGTTTGAGTTTTCTCACAGACTATTGGAGGTTGAATCAGGTAAAAATATAGAACCTCTACCCCCATTCCAAGGATAGATGATTTATTTCACCAGCTAAAGGGGGTAGCTGGTTTTCAAAAAATTATCTGTAGGTTGGATACCATCAGATAAGGGTGAAAGTTGTAGATATCTTCAATAATTCATTTAGATGCATGTATGGGTGATTCGAGTTCATGTTCATAGTGTTTAGTGTAACGAACACACCAACTATGCTCATAGAACTCATGAAATCTGTATTATGTGAGTTCTTGGACCAGTTCATCAATGATATCCTTATATACTCGAAGTTAGAAGAGGATTATTACAAGTTTCTCAAAGTTTTCCTATATGTTCTTTGATACCATAAACTCTATGGGAAGATGTAGAAGTGAATTTTTTAGATATGGAAGGTGCATTTCCTTAGACTTGTGGTGTCTTAGTAGGGTGTGGCTATGGACCTATTAAAGATAAATGCAATTTTTTCTTGGGAAGAACCCAATAATGAGACATAGTTTCATAGATTACCGGTATTATGGGATATTATTAGAGGAATATTCCAAATTTATATCATATTTCAACCCTTCTAATAGTCTTGACCAGAAAGGAAAAACTTTCACCTAGAATGATCAGTGTTAAATAAATTTTGACTATCCGAAGGAGATATTGATCAGTTCCTTGGTGGTTTGATTTCCAGAGGAAGGGGTGACGTTCAAGGTCCTTTATGATTCTTCCCACCTATGTTTGGGATGAATATTGATGAAATAATTGGTAGTGATCTCTTATGGGTCTAGGAAGTTGTATCCCCAAGAATTTAACCATGAAACCCATGATCTGGAGTTGGAATAAGTAGTTTTTCCTTGAATCTGTGGAGAAATTTCCTCCTAGATGAGTGATTTGTGGTCTTTATGAACCACATGATTCTAATGTATGTTTTCTATCAGTGGTATATTAATTTATACAATGGAGGTGGATGGAGTTTCTCCAATATTATGATTTTGATATCTTCTACACCCCTGAGAAAGGAAACATTGTGGATGATGCACTGAGTAGGAAATCATGAGGATATATCATTTGGGAGTCTAGTGATGCTTATAGAGGGATGGAAGATCTTTTGAAAATTCATCTCAACACAAAGAAGGTAATTGGAATAGGCTTACTTTATTATATGACCATGGAATCATCCTTGATGTGGTAGGTGGAGGAGTCTCAATGGAGAGACTCAGAGGTGGAGGTGATTTAAGACTATGTTGGTCATAGTGGGGCTCTTGAGGGGTGGTTAGAGGATATCTAAAATCAGATGTTGTTTTAGGGGAGTTTATTCATGCCATTATCTTTATTTTAGTAAGTTCTATATTAGTTTCATAGCTCACTCCTCGTGGTACATCTAGGTGTGTCTAAGATGAATCACGAATTAAGGAGGCAACTTTGGTGGCCTAGGATAAAGTGGTTAGTGTCAGTGTTTATAGAAAGGTGTTTGATCTGCCTATAAGTGAAAGGAAAACACCATGTTCATGATTTATTTTTCATCATTTTGATTCACCTAAGTGGAAATGGGAGGATATTTAAATGGATTTAATTTCCAGGTCACCCTGACCCCAAGGAGGATCTGATTCTATTTTGGTGATCATGGACTATATGATAAATTCGGCCCATTTTTTGGCGATTAAAGAGTCAATTTCTATGGATGATCTAGTGAAGTAGTACATGTATGAGAATATGAAACTTTTATGGGTGTTTAGGAACATCATTTCTAATTAGTATCCTAGTTTTACCTCATGATTCTAGAGAGTATTGGAATAAGATTTTGACTCCTAGTTGTGCTTTAGCTCTTCTTTTCATCTTCAGATGGATGAGAAGATAGAGTGGACCATATAGATGTTTAAGGATATGTTCTTGGAATGTGTCTTTGATTTTGGTGAAACATGGGTCTCGTAATTACCCTCAGTTGGGTTTTCCTATAATAACTACCATAACTTATCTATTAGAATGGATCCCTTTGAGAAATATTATATATTATCATATAATTATCCATTGTTCTAGACTGAGGTTGGGGAGTTAACAGTTATTGGTCCAAGTGTGGTGTAGATCATGACAGAGAATATCTATGTCATTCAGAAATTGATAAAGGTGAAAAAATACCATTCAAAGTTCTATTCTGAGTGTATAAGGAGGCCCCTAGATTTTGAGTTTGGGGACCATGTGTTCATGAGGATTTCCACTCATTAGGGGTAGTAGAGGCTTAGTTTGGGGAGTAATATTTCTCCCCAATTCTTTGGTCCCTTCAAGGTGTTGGAGTGTATTAGTGAGGTGGTGTATCAAATGTCACTTCCACTATGGCCAATAAAGATACATTAGATCTTCCACATGTCTCAACTTCATCAGTATCTTTACAATGACTCCCATGTCATTGACTATAGAGAGTTGGATATCAAAGATGATGCGATGTTCATGTAGATACTAATTGGGATCTAGGATCATCAAGATATGACGATTAATGGGTTATCCATTCCTTTAGTTTATGTACTATTGGGGCATGTTGTCTTAGAGGAGAGAACCTAGGAACATGAGACAAATATGCATGCTCAATATCCTAAGTGTTTTTTTGAGTTTTAGTCTTGTTTTGTTTGGCCTTGGGTGATTTGATAGTTGGTTTCTTGATGGTTTATAAAATATGACTTTTCATCTTGTTATTCATGATTAGTTGGTAGTCGCATTTGATCTATAAAAAGACCCCTAAGAGGTATCTTGTGAGATGGTTATTTAGACTAATTACCTTACTTATTCCTTTCTAGGTTTTGTTTTTTTATTAAGGGATATAATTGTTC
The DNA here is from genome assembly GCA_963277665.1 of Viscum album. Classification (NCBI taxonomy): domain Eukaryota; kingdom Viridiplantae; phylum Streptophyta; class Magnoliopsida; order Santalales; family Viscaceae; genus Viscum; species Viscum album. Next base: position 1,051,488,344 of record OY728131.1, on the reverse strand, counting down.
GAAAGGTATTTAATATGAGGGACCAAGTATCTAAAACCCTACCTTTATATTTTTCTAGGAATTGGTGGTGATGAGAGGGAGTTTTTTGGGGTTCTAGAAGTTAAAGGGAATTTATTACTTTTAAAGTTCACCATTCCATGGTGTTGGGTGTGGTTCTAGACTTTCTAAATCCTTCTCGGAGGATTGAGAATGGGGATAACTGATTTGGACTTGGTCATTTAGATGTTTCTATTATACTTTTCCATTTGTTTATGGGGTGAAATATGATTATAAAAATAGCCTGGATGGCCGTTTAATAGAGAATTTCATGTGGAGTATCCCCTTGTTGAAATTTGAGACAAAGGAAACACCATTGAGATCCTTTTTTTAAGAGTGGTGCTTGAAGGGTTACCCTATGGGAAATAACTAGTGTGATGATCACCACATTATAGTCCTTGGTATGGTGAGGTGAAAATGGACAAGTTCTTTGTGCTACACCATAGTGGCTGGTTGTGGAAGGTTTCTAGGGGAAGAAACACCATAAAAAACTCTGTGGAAGAGGTTATAGTGGTGGTAAAAATTATTCTATGTGAGTTTTAAAACACATGAAAATTAGGGGTTCAAAGGATTTAATTCTATAAATTCTCTTTGATCGATCACACCATAGGAATTTTGTGAGCCTCTATTCCATGAATAAGGATTTTGAAGCCTCCTCTATAAAAGGGTGCACCTAAATTCCTTGGTTCAATTTTGATTCTTCTACTAATCCCTAGTTGACCCATTGACCCCTCGTCACCCTCTAGCCACACCTCTTGGAAGTTTTAATTGTAATTCCCTGACCCCAGAAGCCCAGATTCAGTGCATTATTTTAATACATTGGCATGATTACAAGGAATCAAGTCTCTAAAGACTGATCGGTTTAGCTATATTCGAAAATAGATTACATACATGAACGTTACGTTACACATTAGAAAATAAAACACAACATAAATGATCCTTTGAGAAATCCATTAATCCCCTATCTTAACCCTACTTATCACTCATAATACACTTCTTGGAAACCTGGGAAAATAAAACATAAGAAAGGGGTGAGCTCAGATTCTCAGTAAGGATAACAATATAGCGGAAACTTTTATAAATAAGCATAAACATTTAAGGAAATGTATAAGACCAAAACACAAGACTTTTAAACTTAAACATCATCATAATATGTTAAAGATATATCAAATAATTCCATTTACTTATTCACATGGATATTCTACTAGTCGAATAATCACATGTAATATCAATAGCCAATTTCATAATAATGGAATGCATAATGCCAGATTTTATAACCACATAGTCAAGGTCTTGTTCCAAGACTACAAATAAGATTTTGTCAAGGCCTTGTCCCAAGACACTAGTTTGTCTCATGAGACTTACCGATGCATCTAGGATCTATAGTGGGCTCCACCCGTCACTTACTAACTCCAATGCATTCCTCATATGAAAAGGTTTAAACATAACATATACATTCATATTAAAACTATCATAATAAATGTCAATAATTTATCCATAAACCATGAATGGTATAAAAATAACACATCCATAGTCAAACATATCACAAAAACTTCAATATAATATTGAAGATTTGTATCATAATAAATCAACTTCAAACAAGTTTAAAATCCATCAAAGGATGTTGACATAGATGAAAATGATTTGTAAAACTTTTTGAGAGAAATATCCATTTTTCATGAAAACATTTAAAAGTCACACAATTTAGAAAGGAAGAAATTTAAAGAAATTTTTGAATCAAAATGTCCCATACCACTTTGAAACTTTTCAAAGGAATTAACATTTTAAAAACATTCATGTTAATATAAATAAATCCTTAAAAACCATTTTAAAAACATGGAAATTAATGAGAATGATTTAGAAGAATAAATATTTAAACCATTTAAAATGATGATCTAGTTAAAGAGTACCTTACATAAAACCTTAAAATAATCCTTTTGAAAATATTTTTATGAAACACAGATGTGGATGATAAAGAGGTCCTGGTATATACTCACATAAAAACAACCTCGGATAAGTAAAGAGATTGTAGAATTAACCCTTACCTTGTACTTTTTCTTGGCTGAGGGTATGTTAAAATCCTATAAAATAGTTAAATAATTGTTAATAAATTATACAATAATAATATAAATAAATATGATATCATATATGATCTTCTAATATTGCTTTGTTAATAATATTTTAGTAGTATCATCGTTTTAGGTGTTAACTGATTCATTTTCCTTTATATGATTGGTTATGTAAGACATGTTTTTTATGAATAGGATATATTTGATTCATATCCAGAATTATATTAAGTTCTTAAACATTATTTTTAATCATAAAATGAAAATTATTCTTGAATGATTATGATGGGGAATGAATCTCATTGCATTCGTGGAGACGGTAATCCGTACGTACGCATGAGCGACAATATCATTATATTGATGGTGAAATCGTATGTAATTGGATGGTACATCATATATAAAGAATAATTAACATGTTATATTTATTATTTACATCAGTTATACTCATTATTATACCCATCCAAATAATTAAGTGTTTGAATAACAAACTACACCATGACGTGGAGACGGTAAGCCGTACATATGCACGTATGGTGACTTTGTCATTTATAGGATGGATATAATAATGAATATGATTGTACCATATTTATAATAACATCAAATTATTTATAAGGTACTGGATTTATTATTTTGTTATGGAAATAACAAATAAAGAGGAAGTGGAAGAAGAAAAGAACTTGAAAGAGGGTGGTGAAATTATTACCTCTTCTTCGGGTGTTTCCTTTTGAGCTGATCAAAAGGGATCATTAGGTTGGATTTATGATAAAAGTAAGGAATCTAGGTTGAAGTTAGAGAATTTGGGAAGATATTTGGGTAGGGTTTGGCCGATCCATATGGCTTTGGAGGTGTGATTTTGAGAGAAGGGGAGGTTCCCTTTTATAAGAGGGGTGATGGTCACTTTAGGAAAAGATTAAAATATTAATTTATTATACAATCATATTCGGTTTATAATGGATCCAAATGAATTTATTTCGAGCATTAGGTGGTTATGGGTCTAAATACTCTCATAAAATAGGTTTTAGAAAAGTTTATATTACCATTTAACCTTATCTTTTAGATTTAACTATCAGTTAAATAGTTTAACTTTTACCGCGTCTTCTTGTATTCTTACACTATATGGTTAATAAAATTACTCTAAACTTCCAAGAGAACCTCAAGTGGTTCATTAATGACATATATAATATTATTTAATCCCTTTTCCAGAACCTTATATTTTTAGGAATATTATATCAACCAATAATATAGTATTTGTTTTAAAAATTAATTTATGTCAATTTTGACACTATTTGGTATTTTGTTTTTGTGAAAGTCATAAAAACCTTATCAATTCAAAAAAAAATTATCTAATCAACCCTAAAATGTCATATTAACCTATAAAATTAGTGGAATTAATCATAATTACAAATTTAAATTTATTTGGATATTTATAATATCAATTATTTTAATATTTCATTAATAATGTAATTACTGCATCATCATTGTGTCATAAAATAAATTAAATTATTTAATGCATAAAAATTATAAATAAAATAAAATTATGTAGGAAATATTTTTATATTTATAATGAATATTCATAGTCAAATTTATCTTATGTATAACCCTATATTAAAAATGGTTTAGTTAATAAACTTTGAATTTAACACTTTTAACACTTCTTTAAATAAAATAATAATAAATGTACTAATCTAATACAATTGGAACTAAATGATCATATTTTATTCCTAATGTTGTTTTTGGTCGAATTACACTTATCTAATAGAATTAGGACATGTGTTAGGGTAATTATAATATCATTTTTACCTTTAATTACCCTATTTACTTTTAACCATGGTAAACAAGTCAAAAGTTACTATTCAACAAAAATTATTTTCATCTTATTGATCCAAATTTTACTTAATAATGTCAACTGTGTCTCTTTTATTTCTTAAATTCAACTCAAATAAGTGGTAAATTAAGTTTTATGCAAATTTGCAAATGCTCCTAGAAGGTGGGTAAAAAAAACGTTAAAAAGTTCAATAAAATTTTATACATCTAATTTTATTATAAAATGACTCCAATGAATTAAATTGAACTTATATAGGTATTATATATATCTATTTTTACTTAAAATAAATTTAAATAAAATAAATAATTATTTAAATAAAAATCCAGTTTTAAATAATAACGTAGTGTTTTTCATTATTCATCAAAAATTGAAAGTTTTCAGAAAAATACCAAAAATTTACCCTAAGATAATTTTGATATTCTGAATTCAAAAATTAATTCTATTTTACCAAATTCAAAACATAGAAGTTTCATTTATTAATTTAAAATTAATTCCCATTGTCAAAACCAAAAAGCATGTTTTTAAAAGTAAAAACTGTCAAAAGATTGACATGTGTTTATGTAAAATTTAAATGTGAAATTACTTATAATGACCCACATTGTATTAAATGATAAAAATATAATCTAATTATTATTCCAAAACATTAAAATGTATAATTTAACACTATAAATTATTTTTATTAAAAAAGTTGTTTTCAATTAAAATTTAGTATTTTTCACTATTCACCAAAATATAAAAGTTATCAGAAAAACACAAAAAAATTATCGAAAATAAATTTTTATGTCCCTATATAAATAAGAAGTCTATTTTTTCAAATTTAATATATAAAAGTGTCAAATTTTGGATTTAAAAAGGGTTCTCCATTAAAAGGTGGTAAAATCGCATTTTCTGAAAAATACTTCATTTATCTGAAAAAAATGAATTTGTTCTTATATTATGTCTAATAAACACATAATATGGATGTTAAAAATTATAAGGAATATATAAAATTCAAAATGAAGATAAAACTATTCATAACCGCTTTTGAACATCTAGTTTGGTAAGTCGTGGTGCGCTCGAACTTAGTGTTGCGTGTAGCACAAGTTATTGAATTACTTTGAAGAAATAACGTACTATGAAATCTTGGGGTGTTACATTAATACCTTAATTTCTCCAAATCAAAGTCTCATGAATCAATGTTCCCTTCCTTATCCTATTTTCTTCGTTATAATTTTTTTTCTTCCTTATGGAGGTTTGTTTTGGTGTATATCCTCTACTTTGGGTTAGAAATCAAGTAAGGCTTGATGATACCTTATTGTGGACAGGTTATAGTTTGTATTACTTAATTTTTAGTGGTACTTACTTTATTTTAGGATTATTCATGATCATTCATTCATTCTTGGAAAATGTTGAACATAAAATTGAGGTAAGGGATCCTTGTTCTCTATTGTCATGTGTATCTATGGGAATTGCATGCTTTTTTCTTCCTTTGGGTGGATAGTATGGGTTGAATTAAGAAGATGAATAATTATATTAAACTAAAATTAAAGGGTAATTAAGTAATCATATATTTTTACTTATTACGTGACATCACTCTTGAGAATACACTTTCTCACTACTAATGATGAAAATAATAGTTATTGGGAACCTTGTTTCTATTGTGACTATTGTGATTTGTAAACCCCTGATATGTTTTATTTGTTTGTACCCACTATTCATAAAAGTTTAATACTTATATATGTCCAATAAATCATATGCACATGTAATTATGGGTTTGTGTGATAATAATCATAAAATAAAGAAGTGATGTTGTGAAGTACCAATATGAAATTATAGAGGTTTTAAAGTTTGAAATCATAATTTTAAGTGTTTGTGTTCCTACTTTGTTTCCTCATGTTTGGTGTGAGGATATTATAGGGACTATATAGTTATGGTGGTGACCAGTTAATATGTGAAATGTGTTGGGTATCAAAGATATTTGGGCTGTGGTGGACCATATTACAAATACTACTCATTTCATATTTATTCAAGATGACTTGTCACTCGATCAAATTGTAAGGATATACATCAGAGTAGTAGTGAGGTTGAATGGAACACCATCACCAATTGTATCTGAACAAGATCCAAGATTTGACTCTAAGTTTTTGAAGAGTCTATAACATGCTCTAAACATTGAATTGAACTTTATTATAGATTTTCATCCATAAAATGTTGGCCAATCTAAGAGGAATATCAATACACTGAAAGATATATTGGGAGCATGCTCGGTGGAGTTCAAAGGGATAATGGGGTCAACATCTTCATCTGGTTTAGTTCTCATGAAATAATAGTTTTTACTCAATCATAAAAATGGATATATATAAAGACCATTATGGGAATAAATGTAGAACACCTATGTTTTGGGATGAAGTTTGAGAACACAAGCTGTTGGGACCTAAAATGGAAGAGGAAATGGTAAAAAATGTTAAGACCATTCAGCAGCACATTAGGGATAAGTCTACAGAAGAGCTATATATCCATGGAATAGATTCATGAAATTTGGAAATAATTTAAAGCTAAGTCCTAGGTACATCAACCCCATTGGGATTCTTGATCGCATTGGAGCTGTGGCCAATCGACTAGAACTCCCACCAACCCTTTCTTAAGTATGTGATGTATTCCACATGTCCCTCTTGAGTAAGTACATACTAGATCCCTAACATGTACTGAATTCAAATGTGATACATATATAAAATTATCTCTCTTATGAGGAGAAACCAGTGAATATTTTCTACTGTATAGATAAATTTCTATGCAATAAGAGAACTCACCTAGTCCAAATATTATGGAGAAACCATAAGTATGAGGAGGCTATGTTGGAACTATTAGAATCCATGAAGTATAAGTACCCTAATTTTTTCCACCTTATTATGTAAATTTAAATTTCAAGGGTTAAATTTATTAAGGGGGAAATAATGTAAGGAACTAGAATTTTATCAATGGAATTTCCATTATTATAATTATTTAATATTTAGTAATGTATCATAAATCATATTCACTACATGATAAAACCAACAAAATTTTATTATATTAATTTTAACATTATATATATAGAATAAAAAAGGCCATAATAATTGAAAATATTACAATGGGATAAAAAATAGAAAATAAGATAATAATAATAGGAAAATTTTGATATGCTTAATCCCTTAGAATAATTGCACTCACAAAAAATCTATAGAAATAATAAAAAATATTAGTAATGTAATATAAATTTAAAAAATGAAAATGTATGACATTTAGATAAAATATAATTTAATTAATAATGAATGAAATTTGAGGTATTTATAGAAAGCAGGGAACCCATATGACCATTACAAATCTGATAGTTAGAATAATAATCCAATCACTGGAATAATAATCTAACCATTAGGAATTGCAATCTGAACGTTAGAGTAGTAAACTCACCTATGTAAGTGTAAATAAGATTTAGGTATCTTATAAAATGAAAATATGATATATCTATACCATGGTATAAGAAAATAAATGTTTTAAAAATGATATAATAAGTGTTTTTATTCATGTGAAACATATATGTTTTATTTTCATTTTTATAACAACTATAATGATTTAAAATAAATTTTATTTCCATAAAAAGGGTTTATAAATTAATAATAATATTTTTATAATGATAATATAATTTTATGAGACCATAAGTAAATTTTCAAAGGGTTTGAAAATTGATTATAATATTAAAATAGGTATTTTTCAAATAAATGAGGATTTTATTTAAAAAATAAATTTATAATATTTATAAAATTATTTTCATAAAATAGATTTAATTTTTTTGAATATAAACATCAAAAAATGGTTAGGGTTAATTTTTATTATTATTATAAAATAGTTTATTTTTTGGAGAATAGTGAAATATGGTAAAATAAAGCATTTAACATTATAAGCTAAATACATGAATTTTTGAGTCATGGAAGATGTAATAACACATTATCTCAAAATAACATGCACTATTTACTATATATAGTCATAATAATTATTAATATTGATATTATTGAACCAAAATAATAAACTAATGAGTATAATATTCAAAAACACCCCTCTTCACCCCTTATAAATACCACCCCTCACCACCCCTTCTACTTACAACTCATAAGACTTGGAGATTTAAAAAATTTATTCCCAATTCACATTAAAATACTCTACCCAATTTCTTAGTTCTACTAGTGTCATCTAAATACCAATCCAAGGTGCCTTAAGTTGAATCCCAAGAGGAGACATCCAAAGGAGATGGTAATTCCCTCAACTGATTCTTTTAATTTTTCTTCCACCTCATCCTCCAAAAAAATTCCATCCAACATGGAATAATTACTATATTATCACATATTTTTTGAAATGTTATAGTGATAATGGAATATCTACCATCCATCCTCTCCTATTCCCCTTTTATTCTAAAAATGAAACTGTTGTCCATACCAGGTCGGTTCTCTGCCTCCATGGATGATGAGTTTTCATTTTCCATTACCACCTTCATGGAAAGTTTAAATTATACTATAATGGATTTAAATGAACTAAATATAAATATTATATATGGTTTAATATTATAGAATAAATATATGACCATAATATTAAATAAAATGAAACCAGTTCGTGATGGTTGGTAAAACCCCCAAAATAAACTAACCATATCGTGTTAATTCTTTTACCAAATGGATCATCCATATGTCAAAAAAATAGGAAATTTAGGAACATTTAAATTTATGGAAGTAAATAAATACCATTTTATTTCACATCTAGAGTTGTAGTATCATTTGAAAAGTACTTCAACAATTATCCACAAGTGATCTGACCTTGGAATCATGAAACGAACGCCCCCAAAACAATGAAATTGAACTTAATATCTTATTGAATTTGGTATAAATGAACATAATAAAATTTTAGTAAATAAAATATAAATTTAAAATGTTATTAGTTAATTAATTAATTGATTTAACTTGATTAACTTGGATGTTAAGTGCAAGTTCATAACAACTCTAGAACATAAGGTAAGGGATCTCTCAAAACCACCCTTTTTCTTTAGGTTATGAACATTCTCTCTCTAAATCACTTTATATCTCTATTTTATGTTATTAAATGATTCCAAATTCTGTATATATTTCTATTACATATACATAACTGTCTTATTCTACCTCCATTTTATGGGGTAATACATGCCCTAAGTTCATTTCTCAAATGCATTATTTTTTTTCCTTATGACTGATTCCCTTTTCTGGCACACATAAGCATGTACATGTTATGATGGGTGCACCCAGATAGAATTTAAATTCATTGGGTAATGTTTTTTTCTCATGATATGGTATGTATTGTATTATTTAGTGAACCTAATCCATGATGGGACTCTATACACCACATGATGTTGTCTTAACAGATAGCCTTGACTTATTCTTATATCATGTTTTATGTTTCTTCCACATTCCTATATTTCCATGATATCATAATACCATGATATTAATTTTATAATACCATATGATTATTCATGATACTTCTATTTTATGATATCATATTTTTCCATTTGACTCACATGTTATGCTTTGTTATCATATTAATTCCTTTGTTTGGGTTTATAGATCACCCATTTATTTTATGTATTCCCCAGGTTATCCTATATAGTTTTAAGAGATCAAAGGGATTTATGAGATCTTTAAGAATAATAAAATAAATATGTTATTTTTTGGTTTCTTTTTATTGTATATGAACCCAATCTTCCTAAGTCACTAGGCCACATGATCTTTGGGCTGTGTTTATTAGATGTTTATCTTAAAAATCATATAATAATATATGTAAAAGTATTAGGTCTCTATAGTTGGTATGAGAGTAATTTCTAGTTATTTTTTTTGTATTAATACTAGAATAATTTAGTAATAACCCTAGGGATAAGTCTAAGCATAGAAAAATAGCCTTACATTTTGGTGAAGTATGGAGAGAGTGATTTCCAAGAAATTACATCCTTGTCTGGATACTAAAAGTGGACGTGGCTCTAGAACAGTTGTACCTAGGGGTAATAACCCCAAAATGGTACATTGGGTATTAAATAAATCTTCACCTAGTTCACTACACAGATTATTTACTATACACTCAGTTTGAAACTCCTGAGGGATATACTTTAGAAAATTCCCAAAATCTTTATGAACCATTATAAAGGACTTGAATAAATTGTTTGGTTAGAAAACCTAATAGTAAAAATTATTATAAATAATATATATTTAAACCTACATCCCCAAAATTTAGGATATGCTTTTCATTTTTAAGTTATTTCTTAAATGTTTATAGTGTCCTATTTTATATATTTTTTATTTTGAGTATTATCATCCCTATGTTTATTTTGGATATTGTAAATGAGTAGAACCAAAATCAAATTGTGAAAGGTGTGATCATTTTAAATTAATGAGATATAAATGTCCTATATGATTATAGTTATACACATTATTTCACATATTGAAAGTTTATTTGATCTATTCAAACACCACCACAAAACATTAGGTTTGAGCTATCAGTGAGAATAAAAAATGGAGAAATTATTTCATCCCAAGTATAAAAATATTCCCTGATCAATGTTTGTGGACTGAACCACCCAAAAAATATTGTCTCATGTCCTTTAGTAGAGTTTTATGCCATATTGGGCATGTATTAGATATCTTTATATAAATCCAATATCTACTGTCAGGAGAGAGAGATCACTCTTAGTATCTCAATTCATTCTAATATTTTTTACAAGTATAAGGAGGAGGATGAATATAATTTTTAATCTTAATCCCATGTTTGGATATTATTACCTTATTATAAATAATATCTATCTCAAATTATTGAGACCAAGCAGAGAATCATTCACGAATACATGTACATTGTAAGCAATTACACAGATGTATTCCCTAAAGAGTTTCCTAGTCTTCCTCCTGAATGAGAGGTTGAGTTATAAATTTTACATATACTTGGATCTATACCCATATCCAAGAATCTATATAGAATTTACACCTTTTATTTAGAATAATTGAAGAATTAGTTACAAGAGAATCTGGACAAGTGTTTTATACACTCGAGTGCTTCACTGTGGGGTGTGCTGATCCTCTTTGTCAAGAAAATTAGTATCCAATGCTCCTCTAAATTTATTATTATGAACTAAAAAAACCATGATAAATAACAAGTATCTACTTCCATAGATTTATGACTTGTTTGATCAATTATGTTGTGCCCATCATTTCGCTATGGTGGACCTTTTGTCGGGATATCACTAATTAAAGGTGAAGAAGGACAATATAGTAACACTCTGAGTTTTTATTAATTATTATTTTTTATAATAAATAAAATTTATTTAATATATTGAATTAAATACAACACCAAGTTTATCTTATGATACATATAACACTGGGTTAACTTGCATTACACATGATACTGAGTTTTTACAAAACTACAATATATAATTAGTATAATTATTTAAACACGACCAACATAACCTAGCCATTAAAAATATGAAAATTAATAAGTAATTTTTAAATATTAATTATAATGTTTTTATATAAATAAAACACATTGATAATAAAATACATAATTTTTGGTAAAGTCTTTATATGTTTCAAAAATACTATTTTCTCAAAAAAATGTTTTTTATGTATTTTTGTGAAAAATAATAAAATTAATTTTTTAAACTTTTAGAAAATTAATTTGATAAAATAATATCAATTTTTTAAATCATATTGTAAAAATTAGGTTAGGGTTAATTTTAGGATTTTTCTAAAAAGTTTCATTTTTTGATGAATAGTGGAAAATACTGAATTTTAATTGGAAACTTCCTTTTCATTTAAATTATTTTTAAAGTAAAATTAGTTTAATTATACATCCATTAATCAAATTTAGGTTATTGTAATCAATTTTATATTGAATTTAGTTACAAAAACTTTGTAAACTTTGGACATTTTCTCTTTAAAAACACGCTTTCTCGTCACATATGCAAGATTAATTTTAAATTATTTTTTCCACTTTTGTTAATGTAATTTTGAAAAACAGATTCCATATTTTTAATTATAATAATTTATATTATATAAAAATATCAACTTAAATTTTTACTAAAATTAATAGTAAAAATAGTAAATATTATTTATTGTGGTTAAGGTAAAAATAGATTTATCAAGGGTTAAACTAAAAAGTTAAGGGTAAAAAATGACCCAAAACTTTTCCAACACCCATTTTTTGGCCATATTTCAACTTTATACCTTCTATTATCTATAATAATCCATTTTTTTATCCTTTTACATGAAAAAAACATGGGTGGAATTCTTTCTTTTCAAAATATTACAAGTGTGCCCCTCACTTCACTTATAATTGGACACCCATTCTCCTATCTTACTGACACCTTAAAAACCATTTATTTAGGCCAATAACTACCCAAATAACTTATAAAATTCCATAATATCATCTTATAATCCTTATTTTGGACATAAATCTAACCTAGGAAATATTTTGGTGCAAACCTAAGGAGGATACCTGAAGAAGACGTGACGTTCATTAACGAGCATTTTTGTTTTATTTTTTCCTCCACCTCCTTAAATTATTATTATAACATGATGATATAATAAAATAATTATATTAAATATAATTATATTTTTTTATGTTAAGTTCATGACTTAAAACCATATCCACTTACATCAAATGGGTTATGAAATCATCATACCCGTTTACGACGAACTACCATCTCATGAACTAATGTCATTCATTTTTCCATTACCACCTCTCATGGTTGAAAATAATGATGTATTTATTGTTTAAATATGATATTTATAAAATTATTATTATTATTGAATTATTATATCATGAATATATTCTTTTTTTCATTTTTTTGGGAATATGATAATGTTGCTCGTGTGTACGACGGACTACTGCCCCACGAAGCGATGTGATTCATTCATGATTTACAAGGAAGATAATAAGGATGAGTTTAATGTAAAGATATGATATATATAAAATTAAAATGAAATTTTAATTATAATATATCATTTAACTTTTTTTATTTCAATCCTATAAGAAAATAAAAACAATGTTCATGTGTATATACGACCTACCGTCACCATGAACGATGTATTTCATTTTCTATCACTAAATTTTATGGATTAATATAAATAAATATATAATAAATAAATATTATATTTATATCATGGTTAAAATTTTAGATATGATAAAATCATTATCAAATTAAGAGAACCAAAAATAAAAAATCAAAACATATATGAAAACAAAGTGGTTATTACCTGAAACATAACTTTAACATGGAATTGTTAATAAACGGGTAATAAAATGTCATAATAAAATAATATATAGAATTTTATATATAAATAATTTCCTTTAATACTTATATTAATTATATAAGAGGTTTTAATGTGTAATAATGTCAAGACCTAAAGTAATGTATTTCTAATATCTCTTTTATTCTTGGGATACATATGAAAATTCACCACTCTTTTATATTTTGAGGTGTATAAACTATCCATTTCAAATGATATATCATGAATCTACTTATTTTATTTATATTTTAATTTTCATTTGATGCTATTATTTATTGGGACTTATGATTCAAATTATATCCAAGCGATAAGGGATTTCTATCTCACTTTTTACTTCTGTGGGACACATGCCATATTAACCACCTACTTCTTTTATGTGGTGTATATAATACACATTAATTTATTTTATTATTATTATAATTAAAATTATTGGTATTTAGATATCCATTTTAGTATCTCTATTTCATAGGGTTTACAGTTCAAATGTTACCAAATTAGTAAGGGATTTTTATCTCAGTTTGGCTTCTTTGAAACGTACATTATGTTATTCACCTATATTCTTTCATGAGGTGTATATAAAACCATTTTGAAATTTAATATCCTGAATTATTTATAATCATGATATTTTAAGTTCTATTTTATTTTATTTATTCATGGGGATTACGATTCAATGTTTACAAAGTGGTTATAATTTTATGGTACAATCTCATCGTTTATCGACATTTGTTATGATTATATTTATGATGATAAAATATTATGATAGATATCTCAATAAAATAATTAATTTTATTATCCTATGGTTATTAATGATGTTATAAAGTAATATTACCATTTTCCCACTCTTTGGTGCTTAAAATAATTAATATTTTTAATAAAATCTGACTTTTCTTCTTTCTTTGGTCGGAAATCCGTTTTCTTCCAAAACCATGTTTTCTAAAAAATGTCATGAAAAATGTTTTATTATTCTCATATGATTTTTAAAACAATTTTTTACCCATGTTTTACTTTTTTTACAATTTTTTTATAAGGAATCTCTATGTATTTTTCCAAACAATGTCCATTTGGATTTTACCAAAAATGTGAAAGGAATCTTTATTTTAACATGTACGTCATAAAAGAAACTTACCATCATCATGAACATTATTTTATTTGAAGATTCCTTTATAAGTTTTCAATTTTATTTTCAAATAAAAATATTTTCAAAATATTTTAGGTTTTAATAAGTGTTTTTTCAAAGAGGAAAGGTTATTTTCCCTAATAAATGTTTCAAATAATCGATCAAAATAATTTTACTTATAATATTACATAAATTAATGTTACCTATTACTTACTAGGGATATGACTGAAAGATACCATTATTATTATTCTATGAATATTTTATATTTATGATGGAATAATGTTTATGAAACCCATTTCTATTCTATGAGTAATACCATGATAATATTATTAGGAAACCCATTTCACTTCCATCGGTTATGATATGATTATTATGAAACTTGTTTATTTTCAATAGGTTATGATATGAGGAAATGTTTTTGAAACCCATTTATTTTCATGGGTTATGATATGATAAATTTTTTATGATCTTGTGGAACACATATGTATGATTTTCATTATGTGATAGGTGGGAGCTATATATCCCTCCAATGAATTGGGTAATGATAAATATTCTACAAGCTTATAGGGTACACAATTGGTTTACATAAGTTTGAAAAATAGGGTACATGAGTGATTATCCCAAACCCAAAAAGAGGGTACGTGGGTGGTTAGCCCAATCCTGATTAATAGGGTACATGGTTGGTTAGCCTAAGACCAAAGTAGGTACACGAGTGGTTATACCAAGTCTAACATGTTATGAATGTATTGGTTTGTAACCTTTACATAAGGTTTTCTATGATTATGCGTTTTCCAAAAATATTTTTTATGCCAATGTTATGCTCTCATGACTCATGTTCTATGATTTTCTTATGATTCAAGTTTTATGAACTACTAATAATTATGGAATGAATCAATATTATGATCTTTGATATGAATGGTATGGTTTTAAAATGTTATTATCATGTTATCATACCATAATGTTCATGTTATGATTACATATCTCCATTGTTTATCCTTACTGAGCATCTGAGAAAAACCTTTCTTATGTTTCCTTTCCCTATGTTATAAAGAGAGGTTTTTATGTAGGGTATGTTTATGAGGAGTGATAAATGGGAATATCTCCATGAGAAACATTAAAGGCCTTTCACCAAATTATAATATTATATACTTAACCTCCAAAAATACTAAACTATTATGATACTCAAGTGTGTGTTTGTGTAATGTGTTGAATTATCATATAAAAATATGTAATATCTATGTATGAAAATACTAGGTCTCTATATTTGGTATTAGAGGAAAGGTTTAGTTAAACTTTTAAAATGTGGATGAGAAAAATTTAGTGAGATACCTAAAGATATTTATAAGGATATGTCTTGGGATGTATCTAAGGATAAGTTTAAGTATGAGTCAAAGTATAGGAAAATGTTTTGGAATTTTGGTAAAGGATAGAGCGAGTGGTTTCCAAGAAATTAAATCCCCGTATGGATATTACAAGCGGATGTGTGTAACACCCGAGATTTTTATGAGAAATATTTTGTTTTTATATTATATACATCATCAAAGGAATCTTTCACTACACACAACACTATCTTGGATTGCTTTATACGCAACCACGACCTTCCTCGATAGCTTGCGTTGTACGCAATACCGAGTTTCACTAAACAACGATATGCTATTAAAATATTATTAAAACTAGACGTTATGAATAGTAATACCCACTTTTTGAATTTTTTTAAATTTTATCTTTCAAAATGGACTTCATTTTTGGTTTCGGAGTATCGAAATTAGCCTAGGGTGAAATTTTGGTATTTTTCTGAAAACTTTTAATTTTTGATGAATAGTGAAAACACTAGGTTACTATTTAAAAACCGACTTTTTATTTATTTAATTAATTATTTTATTTAAATTTATTTTAGGTCAAAATTGATACATAACACCTATATAAGTTCAATGTAAATCATTGGAGTCATTTTATAATAATTTTAGATATATAAAAATTTTATTGAACTTTTCACCGTCTTTTACCCACCTCCTAGGAGAATTTGAAAATTCACATAAAACTTAATTTTACCGCTTCTGTGAGTGGAATTTAGAAAATCCGAGAGACATGGTTAATATCAAGGACTAAAATGTGGTTTAATGAGATGAAAATAATTTTTGGTGAATAGTAACTTTTTACTTTTTTTACCACGATTAAAAGTAAATAGGGTAATTAAGGGTAAAAATGATATTATTATTACCCTAACACATGTCATAATTCTATTGGATAAGTTTAATTCGACCAAAAACAATATTAGGAATAAAATATGACCATTTAGGCCCACTTGGATTAGATTAGGACATTTAATATTATTTTATTTAAAGAATAGTTAAAATAGTTAAAATCAAAGTTTAATAACTAAAACATTTTTAATATAGGGTTATACATAATATAAATTCGACTATAAATATTCATTATAAACCTAAAAATATTTTCTACATAATGGTATTTTATTTATAATTTTTAGACGTTAAATAATTTAATTTATTTATGACACAATGATGATGCAGTAATTATCTTATTAATGAAATATTGACATAATTGATGTTATAAATACCCAAATAAATGTAATTTGAGACTTTTTATGAATTAAAATAATTTTATAGGTTAATATGACATGTTATTATTGATTTAATTAACTTTTTTTGAACTAATCATTCTGTTATGATTTTCACAAAAATCAATTACCAAATAGTGTCAAAATTGACATAAAATAGTTGTTAAAACAAATATTATATTATTAATTGTTATTTTATTCCTAAAAATCTAAGGTTCGGAAAAATGACTTAGATAAGGTTATATATATTAATAATAAACAACTTGGGGTTTGTTTGGCTTTTTATATTAAGTTTATTAACCTTATAGTGTAAGAAAACAAGAAGACACGGTAAAAGTAAAATTATTTAACTTAAAGTTAAATCTAAATGATAAGGTTAAAATAGAAACCTAAACTTGTCTAAATTATATTGGTTGAGATTATTTCGACCCATACCCACCTTAGTTTCAAAATAAATCAATTTGGAGCTATTAAAAACCGAATATGACTTTATAATAAAATAATATTTTAAGTTTTCCTAAGGTTCCCCTCTCATCCCTTATAAAAGGGAACCTCCTCCATCTCTTCCTAACACCACTTTGAGCCTTCAAGCTTAGCCAACCCCTGCCAATTTCTCTGCTCCATTTCTCTAGAAACATCCTAGAGGTCCTAATCTTCTTCAAAGACCATTTTTAGTTCCCTAAGAGGAGGTTAAAAAGAGGTGCTTCAAAGAAGAGGTAATGTCCGTTACCGATTCTTTCAACTTTATTTCTTCTTCTACTTATTCTTATTTAGTTTTTTCATTATTAAGTAATAACATAATTATCACTCATATACTGATATGTTATTATAATTATTAAACAACCCTATTTCACCATCTATCCATCCTATGGAAAACAAAATCACCGCGCGTGCGTACGTACGAAATACCATCTCCACGCCGTGGTGTAATCTATTTTACACCACCACCTTACTTGGATGGGTATAATGGTGTAAATAATAACTATATATGATTATTGTAAAGTTATATTGATTCTGAAATATTATACATACACTCCAATACAATTTCACGATCATGGGAACGATATCATCGCTCGTGCGTACGTACGGAATACCGTCTCCACGATGTGATGCGACTCGTTCTACATGATCTTCATTGCATAATGATTATATAAATTAATTTAATGAATAAATATGATATATATTACACTAATAACATTCTGGAAATGAGGTATCTATAACCTAAAAATAAGAATATGAATTTATTCGACAAAACATGCATAAGAATAAAAAGTAATAAACACCCGAATAACAAGTAACAATGAAATATTACTAATAAGAAGCCAAGAATATGACCATATATGATATCATAAAAATTAATATGATTTTGGAATAAGTCAATGATATTATTTAAATCATTATACAGGAGGTTCGGACACTTACGAAGCAAATGGGACCTAAGGTAAGGGAAAATCTCGCAATCTCATTTTTATCTGAGATTGTTTATACTTCAGAATTTACTGGGGAATATTTATAATCCACATACATGTTTCCTAAATATATAATATTATTCTATCCTAATTCAATTTTTTAAATCTAATTTTACCCTTCGGTGAGTTTTTTAGTAAAATATATGAAAAGAATCTTTTGTCGTTTTTCATACGCGGTACTTTTTGACTTTTCCAGCCAAAGTATGAGAAGAATGTTTTTTAACTTATACGACATGAATGGATTTTTATGATTTCATAGAACATTATTTCCATGAAGGTTCATTTACAAGTTTTCAATTTTATTTTTAATCAACTTCTTTTAGTTTAAAATTGTATGAAATGTTAAGAAAGGAAAAATGTTTTTGAAGTAGAAAGGATATTTTCCTCAAGAATGAAGTTCAAGTGTTTTATCAAAATTATTTTCCATATAAGATAATATAGGGTTCTATTTCTATCCCTATTTTTACATTGTTTTTATTATGTTATGATGGAATTATTTTTATGATGTCCTTTTATCTTATATGGATTGTGTTATGATGGCATGAGGATTAAGAATCCCATTTTTATTACATGGGTTATGCTATGATGTATGATTTATGATTTTGTGTCACACATAAGAATGGTTTCATTATGAGATGGGTGGGACCTATATCTCCCTCCAATGCATTGGGTAAAGATTTATATCTCATGAGATAGATATGGCTAGAATAGCAGGTTAATCCGGTTTAGTGAAATAGGACCGAAACGAGGAGTGAACTCGGTTCAGAAATGGACTTTGTCCGCTAAGATTGTCTTGACAATGAGTCTTGACTACCAAGAAATGATTATCTATGATTATTTGTATATGCCACAAAGTTTCTTGTTTTAAGTTATGATTATTGGGATTACATTTCACTACTATGATTTATCCCATGTTATGAAATTATGATTTCTTTTGCAGGTTAAGATTTCCAAAATGTTATGTTCTTATGAATATGATGTGATTGATATTTATTTTGTTTAACCTTACTGGGCATTTGAGATCACCCTTTTGTATGTTTTCTTTCCCCTGGTTAGGAAGAAGGTTATTAAGTAGGATATTCTAAAAGGGACTCTAGATATGATGAAATAAATGGGAGACAATGTAGATGCTTTATGAACCAGTTGTTTATGTTTCCCAGTTTCTAAAGACACTATACCTATACGGCCCTTTCATGGTTTTTTATATGTTTTAATAAGTGTGATTCAATTTTGAAGCAATAACAATGTATGTAAAGTATGGGTCGTTATAGTTGGTATCAGAGGAAAGGTATAGTCAACCTTTGGAAACTAGGATGTGAAAGCCTTAGTAAGAACCCTAAGGATATGTCTAAGCATAGAACACAATCTTAGTGTTTTAGAAATGGCCATGAACAACCTATGATAAGACCTTAAGTGTAAAATTTTATTCTTGATTATGTGGTTTTCCTATTATAATTAGTGTTGCTCACACTATTCTTCTTGGTTTTAGTCAATGGCTGGAACCTGAAAGAACCGTGTTAACGCGGAATGCGACGAGCAATGCAATGATTGTCCCCCTGAGCAACCAAACGTTATGGGAGATGGAATGAAAAATCTTGTAGCCATGATCACACAACTTTCTCAAGCTATGAATCATGTATGACTTCCAAACGAGCAAAAGAAGGAGCAACATTTTGTTTATTCCTTCATGAGGCAACATCCACCCTCATTCAGCGGGTCTACTGATCCATTAGTGGTTGAACAATGGATCAGTACCACTGAAAAGATATTTTCAGTTCTTTAATGTTCTGAACATTATAAAGTCATCTTAGCAGTATATTGTTTGGAAGGTGAAGCTGATCAATGGTGGAATCTTATCAAGAATACGAGGCCAAGAGATGAAATTGAGTCCATGGAATGGGACGAGTTCAAGAACTTATTTTTCAATAAGTACTTCCCTCGTATTCTTCAAACAAAGATAGAGAAGAAGTTTCTTGAACTAAAGCAAAAGGATGATGAATCTGTTGGTACCTACGAAGCAAATTTTACAAGACTTGCAAGGTACACTTCTGGGATTATTATCCAACCTGAGAGTAAGATTTATTGATTCTTTAGTGGCTTAAAACCAAGTCTTCTAAGGGCGTTATCCATAAGGGACTTCAATAGCTACGAGGAAATCGCTCGATGTGCTCTCAAGGTTGAGATGGAGATTGGAGTAACCCATCAGTCATATGGGTTTGATAAGAAGAGGAAAATGGAATTCAAAGGAAAATATAAAGAGCACACTGAAAAGAAGATGAGTTTTCCATTATGCTCAAAGTGTGGAAAGAAACATGGAGGGAGTTGTCTTAAAGGGACAAGTAAATGTTTCAAATGTGGAAAAGAAGGTCATCGGGCATTTTAATGCCACAATGATGGGAAGAAGATGTCTAGTGA
The DNA here is from genome assembly GCA_963277665.1 of Viscum album. NCBI lineage: Eukaryota > Viridiplantae > Streptophyta > Magnoliopsida > Santalales > Viscaceae > Viscum > Viscum album. The sequence goes on along the minus strand of OY728131.1, from coordinate 1,051,467,536 downwards.
TGCGAACAAATAAAAGGCTACATAGGGTGAACCTCCTATAATTTAATGTTACAAGTGCTAGGAAATGGGAAATTATTCTAATCAATGCCCTAATCCAAGGGTTGTTGATGATGATCGATGTCAAAAAACTCTTAAGGCTAAAGACAAAGGAAAGTCACATGCAATTTCTATCAGCGATGTGGAGTATGAGAACGAAGTGGTGAAAGGTACACTTACCATCCAATCTAAAGTAGCAAATTTTTTATTTGATTCTGGATCCACCCAATCTTTTATTTATGAAGAATTTTCTAAGGGTATCACCATATTACCTCAAAAATTAGATGTTGAGTTAGCTGTGACAACCCCTAATGGCACAACAGTCGCATCAAAAGTTTATAATTCTTCTTCGATTGAAGTTTCTGGGAAAGTGCTTCCTGCAAATCTTATGATCCTTTATATAGTGGAATTAGATGTGATTCTTGGCATGGATTGGATTTTTTTATATGGAGATCATATCAATTGCCAAATAAGGGAAGTCACATTTCATATTCCAGATCAATCTATGATCGTCTATCGATGCAAGGATGAACATAACCTTCCAGTGGAAATTTCTTCCATCTTATGGGTCTTGATTCCACTAAATGAAGGTTATTTATCTCAAATGGTTGGAGAGAAACTCATGATTAAGAATATACCCATTTTACGAGAGTTTGATGATGTATTTCCGGTGAAATTGCTGGGTCTTCCACCAAATCGTGAAGTTAAGTTTTCAATAGAACTCGTACCGGGTGCTTTTCCTATTTCAAAGACACCTTATAGAATATCCCCAATTGAGTTGCAGGAATTGAAGAAGTAACTCCAAGAGAATCTTGATAAGGGATTCATACGCCCTAGTGTGTCACCTTGGGGAGAACCTGTTCTATTTGTTAAGAATAAAGATGGATCAATGAGACTCTGCATTGATTATCAAGAACTTAACAAGATAACCATCAAGAAAAAATATCCTATCCCACGCATTGATGACTTATTTTACCAACTACGTGGAGCTCAATACTTTTTCAAGATTGATCTTTGTTCAGGGTATCATCAATTAAGGTTCAATAGGGAGGATATACCAAAGACGGATTTCCGTACAAGGTATGGACACTATGAATTTATAGTGATGCCATTTGGTCTTACTAATGCCCCTGCTATCTTCATGGATCTGATGAATAGAGTCTTTAGAGACTATATTGATCAGTTTGTGGTAGTCTTTCTAGACGATATTCTTGTCTATTTAAAGAGCAAGGAAGAACATGAAGATCACTTGAGAATTGTATTGAATACCCTGAGAAAGGAGAAGATTTATTCCAAATTTACCAAGTGTGAATTTTGGCTTAAAAAAGTTTCATTTTTGGGTCACATAATCTCAAAAGAGGGGATATCTGTGGATCCCGCAAAAATAGAGGTCATAAAAAGATGGTCGAGACCAAAAAAAGTAACTGAGATATGAAGTTTTCTTGGTTTGGCTGGATATTATCGACGTTTTGTGAAAGATTTTTCACGATTATCTAATCCACTCACTAGGTTGATTCGAAAAGGAATTTAGTTCGTGTGGACGAAGGAATGTGAAGATAATTTCAAGGATTTGAAAAGAAGGTTATCTAGTGCACCTGCACTCACACTTCCTTGTAGTGGAGAAAGGTTTGTGATCTACAGTGATGCATCCAAGAAGGGGATGGGGTGTGTTCTTATGCAAAACGATATGGTGATAGCTTATGCCTCACGACAGTTGAAAATCCATGAGAAAAATTACCCAACTCATGATTTGGAGTTAGCTGCGGTAATCTTTTCATTAAAGATTTGGAGGCATTATCTTTATGGTGAAAGGTGTGATATTTATACTAATCATAAAAGTTTAAAGTATATTTTCACACAAAAGGAGCTGAATATGCACCAAAGAAGATGGTTGGAGTTGATTAAGGATTACGACTGCTCAATTAATTACCACCCAGGGAAAGAAAACAAGGTGGCAGATGCATTAAGTCGATAAGACCATGCTAGATTATCCATGATGAGGATCACAAAAGATCCAATATTTATGGATTTACAAATGATGGATCTTGGAATTATAATGGAAGGGGAAAAATCTTATCTTTCTCAAATGAATGTTCAACCATCTATACATGTGAAGATTAAAGAGGCCCAGAAAGAAGATGTAGAGTTACAAAAGAAGGTGAGAAATTTTCCTGAATTCAACCTTGATTGTGATGGAATAATAAGGTTCAGGAATCGGGTTTGTGTTCCTCCCATCCCAGAATTAAAGGAGCTGCTGGATGAGGCTCATAGTTCTTCATTATCTATTCATCCTGGAAGCACGAGGATTTATAGGGACCTGAAAGAGTACTTCTGGTGGGATGACATGAAAAGAGATATTACTGAATATGTATCTCGATGCTTGGTTTGTCAGCAAGTTAAAGCTGAGAGACAGAAGTCTAAGGGGATGTTACAACCATTACCCATACCCGAATGGAAATGGTAAAACATCACTATGGAATTTGTCACTGGACTTCCTAAAACATCCAAAGGCAATAATGCTATCTGGGTCATAGTTGATCGTCTTACGAAGTCGGCACACTTCATTGCTATTAGAGAGGATTTCTCTCTGGATCAGCTTGCCAGTATATATGTAAAGGAAGTGGTAAGATTGCATGGATTACCACTTTCCATTATATCTGATTGGGATCCGAGGTTTACCTCAAAGTTCTGGAGAAGTCTTCAGCATACTCTGGATACAGAGTTGAGTTTCAGCACTGCTTATCATCCTCATACAGATGGTCAGTCTGAGAGGACAATTCAAACTCTAGAAGATATGTTAAGAGCTTGCTCTATGGATTTCAATGGTGGTTGGGATCAACACCTACCTTTTGTGGAATTATCTTATAATAATAGCTTTCACTCCAGTATTCAGATGGCTCCTTATGAAGCTCTCTATGGAAAAAATGCCGAACTCCAACTTGCTGGGATGGAGTTGGGGAAAGAAAGCTATTAGGACCTGATCTTGTTGATGAGATGTCAGAAAAGGTCAGATCTATTCAACAACACATTAGAGCAGCTCAGAGTCGACAAAAAAGTTATGCCGATAATCGAAGAAAAGACCTAGAGTTTGAAGTGGGTGATAAAGTGTTCTTACGAATATCTCCTTGGAAGAGAGTAATGAGATTTGGAAAGAAGGGAAAGCTGAACCCTAGGTATATCGGTCCTTTCGAAATATTGGATCATGTTGGGAAGGTAGCTTACCGATTGGTGCTTCCACGGAATCTCTCTCAAGTTCATGATGTGTTCCATGTATCTCTCCTGAGAAAGTACATACCCAATCCTTCACATGTACTCAGCTCAGAAGTTGTACCACTTGAGCAAGATCTTTCTTATGAAGAACAACCAATAGAGGTTCTGGATCGTAGTGAAAAAGTCCTATGGAACAAGACCACTCGCTTGGTGAAAGTTTTATGGAGGAACTACCAATTAGAAGAAGCTACATGGGAGCTTGAGGATATGATGAGGGAGAGGTATCCTCATCTGTTTGTTAACAAGTGACGAATTTCGAGGGTGAAATTCATTTTAAGGGGGGTAGAATGTAACACCCAAGTTTTTTATAAGAAATATTTTGTTTTTATGTTATATACATCATCAAAGTAATCTTTAACTACACACAACACTATCTTGTCTTACTTTATACGCAACCGCAACCTTCGTCGATAGTTTGCATTGTACGCAATACCGAGTTTCACTAAACAACGATATGCTATTAAAATATTATTAAAACTAGCCGTTCTGAATAGTAATACCCACTTTTTGAAATTTTTTAAATTTTATCTTTCAAAATGGACTTCATTTTTGGATTTGGAGTATCGAAATCAGCCTAGGGTGAAATTTTGGTATTTTTCTGAAAACTTTCAATTTTTGATGAATAGTGAAAACACTGGGTTACTATTTAAAAACCGACTTTTTATTTATTTAATTATTTATTTTATTTAAATTTATTTTAGGTAAAAATTGATACATAACACCTATATAAGTTCAATGTAATTAATTGGAGTCATTTTATAATAATTTTAGATATATAAAAATTTTATTGAACTTTTCACCGTCTTTTACCCACCTCCTAGGAGAATTTGCAAATTCACATAAAACTTAATTTTACCACTTCTGTGAGTGGAATTTCAAAAATCTAAGAGACACGGTTAATATCAAGGACTAAAATTTGGTACAATGAGATTAAAATAATTTTTGGTGAATTGTAATTTTTTACTTTTTTTACCACGGTTAAAAGTAAATAGGGTTATTAAGGGTAAAAATGATATTATTATTACCATAACACATATCATAATTCTATTGGATAAGTTTAATTTGACCAAAAACAACCTTATGAATAAAATATGACCATTTAGGTCCACTTTTATTAGATTAGGACATTTAATATTATTTTATTTAAAGAATAGTTAAAATAGTTAAAATCAAATTTTAATAACTAAAACATTTTTAATATAGGGTTATACATAAGATAAATTCGACTATAAATATTAATTAGAAAAATAAAAATATTTCCTACATAATGGTATTTTATTTATAATTTTTAGACATTAAATAATTTAATTTATTTATGATACAATGATGATGCAGTAATTATCTTATTAATGAAATATTGACATAATTGATGTTATAAAGACCCAAATAAATGTAATTTGAGACTTTTTATGAATTCCACTAATTTTCTAAGTTAATAAGACATGTTAGTATTGATTTAATTAACTTTTTTTGAACTAATCATTCTGTTATGAGTTTCAGAAAAATCAATTACCAAATAGTGTCAAAATTGACATAAAATAGTTTTTAAAACAAATATTATATTATTAATTGTTATTTTATTCCTAAAAATCTAAGGTTCAACCAAATGAATTAGATAAGGTTATATATATTAATAATAAACAACTTTGGGTTCCTTTGGCTTGTTATAGTAATTTTATTAACCTTATAGTGTAAGAAAATAAGAAGACAAGGTAAAAGTAAAATTATTTAACTTAAAGTTAAATCTAAATGATAAGGTTAAAATAGAAACCTAAACTTGTCTAAATTCTATTGTATGAGATTATTTCGACCAATACTCACCTTATTTTCGAAATAAATCAATTTGGAGCTATTAAAAACCGAATATGACTTTATAATAAAATAATATTTTAAGTTTTCCTAAGGTGCCCCTCTCCTCCCTTATAAAAGGGTACCTCCTCCCTCTCTTACTCACACCACTTTGAGCCTTCAAGCTCGGCCAAACCCTACCAATTTATCTTTTAAATTTCCTTAGAAACATCCTAGAGGTCCTGGTCTTCTTCAAAGACCATTTTTAGTGCCCTAAGAGGAGGTTAAGAAGAGGCGCTTCAAAGAAGAGGTAATGTCCGTTACCGATTCTTTCAACTTTATTTCTTATTCTAATTCTTCTTATTTAGTTGTTTCATTATGAAGTAATAACATCAATATCAATAATATAATGATATATTATTATAAGTATTAAACAACCCTATTTCACCATCTATCCATCCTACGGAAAACGAAATCACCGCGCGTGCGTACGTTCGGAATACCGTCTCCATGCCGTGGTGTAATCTATTTTCCACCACCACCTTACTTGGATGGGTATAATGGTATAAATAATAAATATATATGATTATTGTAAAGTTATATTGATTCTGAAATAGTATACATACACTCCAATACAATTTCACGATCATGGGAACGATATCATCACTCGTGCGTACGTACGGAATACCGTCTCCACGATGTGATGCGACTCATTCTACATGATCTTCATTGAATAATGATTATATAAATGAATTGAATGAATAAATATGATATATATTACACTAATAAAATTATGTAAATGAGGTATCTATAACCTAAAAAGAAGAATAAGAATTTATTCGACAAAACACGCATAAGAACAAAAAGTAATAAACACCCGGATAACAAGTAGCAATGAAATATTACTAATAAGAAGCTAAGAATATGACCATATATGATATCATAACAATGAGTATGATTCTGGAATAAGTCAATGAAATTATTTAAATCATTATACAGGAGGTTCGAATACTTACAAAGCAAATCAGACCTAAGGTAAGGGAAAATCTCGCAATCTCATTTTTATCCGAGATTGTTTATACTTCAGAATTTACTGGGGAATATTTATCATCCACATCCATGTTTCCTCAATATGTAATATTATTTCTATCCTACTAAAATTGTTTAAATCCAATTTTAAACTTCGGTGAGTTTTTTAGTAAAATATATGAAAGGAATCTTTTGTCGTTTTTCGTACGAGGTACTTTTTGACTTTTTCGGCCGAAGTACGAGAAGAATGTTTTTTAACTTATACGACATGAATGGATTTTTATGATTTCATAGAAAATTATTTCCATGAAGCTTCTTTTATAGGTTTTCAAGTTTATTTTTAATAAACTTCTTTTATTTTAAAATTGTATGACATGTTAAGAAAGGAAAAATGTTTTTGAAGTAGAAAGGATATTTTCCTCAAGAATGGAGTTAAAGTGTTTTATCAAAATTATTTTCCATCTAAGATAATATAGGGTTCTATTTCTTTACCTATTTTTACATTGTTTTGATTATGTTATGATGAAATTATTTTTATGATGTCCTTTTATCTTATATGGATTGTGTTATGATGGCATGATGATTAAGAATCCCATTTTTATTACATGGGTTATGCTATGATGTATGATTTATGATTTTTTGAAACACATAAGAATGGTTTCATTATGAGATGGGTGGGACCTATGTCTCCCTCCAATGCATTGGGTAAAGATTTATATCTCATGAGATAGACATGGCTTGAACGACAGATTAATCCGGTTCAGTGAAACATGACTGAAACGAGGAGTGAACTCGGTTCAGAAATGGACTTTGTCCGCTAAGATAGTCTTGGAAATGAGTCTTGACTACTAAGAAATGATTCTCTATGATTATGTGTGTATGACACAAAGTTTCTTGTTTTAAGTTATGATTATTGGGATTACATTTCACTACTATTATTTATCCCATGTTATGAAATTATGATTTCTTTTACAGGTTAAGATTTCTAAAATGTTATGTTCTTATGAATATGTTGTGATTGATATTTATTTTGTTTACCCTTACTGATCATTTGAGCTCACCCTTTTGTATATTTTATTTCCCCAGGTCAGGAAGAAGGTTATTAAGTAGGATATGCCAAAAGGGACTCTAGATATGATGAAATAAATGAGAGACAATGTAGATGCTTTATGAACCAGTTGTTTATGTTTCCCAGTTTCTAAAGACACTATACCTATACGGTCCTTTCATGGTTTTGTTATATGTTGTAATAAGTGTGCTTCAATTTTGAATCAATAACAATGTATGTAAAGTATGGGTCATTATAATGTGGATCTGGTATAGAGTTACCTAGGGGTAATAAACCACAAAACAGAACATTGAGATGGACTCAATCATCACATGGTGCATGAAAACAGGCCTTAATGCACACCTGGTTTGACACTTCTGGGGGATATGATTTTTAAATTCCCAAAATCTTAACAAACCATTATGAATAATCTAAATTGATGATGACTGTGAATTAAATAAGATAAACCTAAGGTGTCATATATTAAAAATGTGTCATGGTTTAGGAATCCTATAAATAAATTTTCATAATTATGTGGTTTGACACCATGGTTAGTGTTTCTCACACTATGATTTTTGTTTTTGTCAATGTCCAGAGCCCAGAGGAACCATATTAACACCGAGTGAAACAAAAAATGCAATGATTTTACTCTAGAGAAACAAAAAATTATGGGATATGGAATGTAAAATATTTTCTCTTTTCTCACACAACTTTTTCAAGATACGAATCATGTTGGACTTACGAAAAAGAAAAGGAGAAAGGAGAGAACACCATTATGTTGATTCCTTCATGAAGAAACATCCACCTAATTTCAATGGGTATTCTGATCCACTAGTTTCTAATTAATGGATCATCCCAATTGAAAAGATATTTTCTATCCTCTAGTGTTTGGATCATGAGAAAGTCATTTTGGATGTCTTTCCTTTGGAAGGGGAATCAATTAATTGTGGAATATTATCAAGAATGCAAGACAACAAGATGAAATTGAATACATGGATTGGGATAAGTTCAAGAACTTATTTTTCAGTAAGTACTTTCCTTGTATTCTTCATATGATTATGGATAAGGAGTTCCTTGAGCTAAAGTAAATGGATGATGAATCTGTTGGTACATAAAATGTAATTCTACAAGATTTGTGAGGCATGCTTCTGGTATTATCATCCAACCTAAAAGTAAGGTTGATCATTTCTTTAGTGGATTAAAACCAAGTATCTGAAGGGAATTATCCATAAGAGACTTTATTAGCTCTGAAGATATTTTTTAATGTGCAATCAATGCAGAAATGGATGTTGGAGTTATGTATCAATCTCATGGTTTTGATATAAATAAAAAATGGGATTCGAAGAAAAATATAATAACCATGGAAAATGATGTGAATAATGAGAAAGATACAAAAAATGGACCTACCAGACTCCAGTGTTTCAATTGAAAAGAGTTTGGGCTTTATGGTAACAAGTGTCTAAATTATAGGGTTAATAAAGATGATCAACGCCAACAAACTCTAAAGAAAAAGGAAAAAGGTAAATCTTATTCAATCATGATGGTCAAACTGAATCATGATAATTAGGGCACACTAATCATCCCCTCATTAGTTAGGAATTTTAAGTTTTATTTTGTATGAATGAGCTCTATAAAAATATTATTACTCATCCTTTAGTGAAGTTTAATATGATTATCTCCCTCTACATGAATTCTAGAATAGCGAAATCACATTTGATGATCTATCAGTAAAATGATGAACCCATGATTCTAATAGAAATGTTTTTATATAAGATAAGACATTATTTAAGGGTTAAAGGGTGAATTATATCTTGGAAGAATTTATGTCTCCAGGTAATATTAAATCAATAGTTATGGATATCATCATGGGTTTATGAGTTTAAGATTGATCATAAGTTCGAATTCATTGACACCCCTCTTGATATTTTATGTGATGTGATTTTATCAAGTTTAAGGATATTTTAATCAATATTTTTGGAAATGAAAACCTTTGGTTTTGTTTTACAGTGACACTATTATTTGGGGAGGTATTCCTTTACACTTTGTGGACATATGATTAAAGGTACTAATAACCTTTATAGTTTATATTATCTTTGATGTTGAGATAATTATGGGTTATAGTGAACCACCTTACAATGTCATCGAACTTAATTACTATTAGATAATATTTTTATCTAGATCCAATTTCTAGGATATACATTAATGAATTTTTATGGTTTCATGACATACCATGTTCAATTGTATTTTATTGGGATCCTAATTTTACCTCTATTTTTTAGTTAAGTCTTCAATAAGATCTTGATATAGAGTAGAGTTTCATCACTACGAGAACAATTAAAACACTAGAGGATATGATAATATGTTGTTCAATGAATTTAAAATGTGGTTGGGATCACACCTTCCTATAGTTTAGTTTCCTCACATTAATAGATTTCACTTGAGCATTTAGACGGCTCCTTATGAATCCCTTTATACATACTGGAATGAAGTTGTGGAAAAAATGCTATTGGAACCTGATCTAGCTGATGAGATAACAGAGAAGTTTATAGACATTTAAAAACATGTAAGGACTACAAAAAGTTTATATAAATTTTATACTAATAATCATTTCTATGATATAGAATCTAAGTTAGTGAGAAGGTTTTTCAATGAATTTATCCCTAGAATAAAGAAAGGAAAAATAATCCCTAGATATATCGATCCCATTAAAATATTTGATCATATCAGGATAGTAGATTATCATTTTATGCTTCCAAAAAACCTCTATCAAGTTCAAAATGTATTTCATGTATCAATATTGAGTAAGTACATACTTGATCCATAAAATTTATTAAACTCATAGTTCATATCACTAGAGCATGATATTTCTTATAAGAAACAATTGGTAGAGATTCTGGATCGAATAGTGAAAGTTCTATGAAATAAGACCACTCAATAGGTCAGTGCTTTGTGGTGAAACCAACATCTTAGGGATGCTATGTGGGAACCTGAGGACAAAAATTGGTGTAAGTATCCTTATTTATTGGAACTAAAGTGAAAAATTCTGAGGGTGAAATTCTTTTTAAGGGGGGTAGAATGTAACACCCCAAGTTTTTATGAATTATTAATTCTAAATAAATTAAATTTCTTTTATAACATGATTTAAATGCAACACCAAGTTAATAATATGCTACATGCAACACTTGGTTATCTTGTGTTACATATGACACTAAGTTTTAATAAAACCATGATATATTTTTAGTATAGTTATTTAAAGGTGACCATTATAACCAATTTGTTGAAATTATTAATATAAATAGTAATAAATAATTTTTAAATATTAATTATAATGTATTTATGAAAATAAAACATATTGATAATAAAATAAATAATTTTCATTTAAGTCTTTATATGTTTCAAAAATACTATTTTCTCAAAAAATGTTATTATGTATTTTGTGAACAATAATAAAATTAATTTTTAGAAATTTTAGAAAATTAATTTGATAAAGTAAAATTTAGTTTTAAAATAAAAAATTTTAAAATTATCTTAGGATGAATTTTTGGTATTTTTCTGAAAAGTTTAATTTTTTGATAAATAGTGAAAAATACTGAATTTTAATTGAAAACTGACTTTTTGTTTAAATTATTTAAAAAGCTAAATTTAATTTTAAATTATGTTTAAAGTAAAAATAGTTTAATTATACATCAATTAATACAATTTAAGTCATTTGAATAAATTTAACTTTTAATTTTGATATAAAAACTTTGTAAACTTTTGAACAATTTCTCTTTAAAAACCCATTTTCTCATCGCGTCTACAAGATTAATTTTAAATTAATTTTTTTAAACTTTTGTGAATTTAATTTGAAAAAATAGATTCTATATTTGGAATCAGAATAATTTATATTATATAATAATTTCAACTTAAATATTTACCAAAATGAATAGTAAAAATAGTAAAAATTATTTACCGCATTTATGGTTAAAATAAATTTACCGGGGGGTTAAACTAAAAAGATAAGGGTACAAAATGACCATTAATGAATAAAAAACACCATTTTATGTCCATATTTATAATTAATACTTATATTATTTATAATAATATATTTTATATCCTTATGACATGAAAAAAACATGGGAGGAATTATTTCATTTTAAAAAATTACAAGTGTTCTGCTCACCTCACTTATAAAAGGCCATCCCGTCTCCTCTATTCCTTAAAACTTAAAAAACTTTTGGTCTAGAAAATAACTAACAAAATTAATTCCTAAATTATCTCTTATAATCCTATAATCCTTATTTTTTTTCATAAATCTAATCTATAAAGTCTTTTGGTGCAAACCTAAGGAGGATACCCAAAGAAGAGGTAACGTTCATCAACGGGCATTTTTGTTTTATTTATTATTCAAAATCATTGAATTATTATTAAAATATGATGATATAATAACTTCAGTATCTACCTTATAATTATATTTTGTTATGTTATGTTCATAACCTACAACCATCTCCACTTCCATGAAATATTTTATGAAATCACCATTTGTGTGTACGGAGGACTATCATCTCACGAACTGATGACATTTGTTTTTTAATTATTGCCTATCATGGTTATAAATAATGATAAATATTTGTTTATATATTATATTTATGATATTATTATTATTATGGAATTATTATATCACATATACCTTCATTATTTCCATTTTGTGGAAATACGATAACATCGCTCGTGCGTACGGCGGACTACCGCCTCACGAAGCGATGTGATTTGTTCACGCTTTACAATGAAAGCTAATAAGAATGGGTTTAAGGAATATATGTGATATATATGACATAAAAATGATTATATAATGTTAATATATAATTTAAATTTCTTTATTTCAATATGATAAGAAAATGGAAAGAACGTTCATGCGTACGTACAACCTACCGTCTCCATGAACTGTATATTTCATTTTATGTTACTAAATTTTATGGATTAATAAAAATAAATATATACCAAATATATATTATATTTATATCATTATTAAAATTCTTTATATTATTAAATCATGATCAAAGTAAGAGTATAAAAAATAACTAATCAAAACATATATGAAAAACAAAGCTGTTATTACCTAAAACATAACCTTAACATGGAATTGTTAATAAATAAATAATAAAATGTCATAAGAAAATCATATATTGTATGATATATATAAATAATTTTCTATAATATATGTATAATAAAATTATATTTATTATAGAGGATTTTTTAACACATACGTTTGAAGTCAAGATTTAAGGTAATGGATTTCTAAGCTCTCTTTTATTTATAGGAGACATATGCAAATTCACCACTCTTTTTTTGTGGTGTATATAATACCTATTTGAAATGATATATCATGAATATAATTATTTTCCTGATATTTTAAGTTTCATTTTATTCTATTATTAATTTAGGATTATGATTCAAAATATACCCAAGCACTAAGGGATTTTCATCTCACTTTTTACTTTTGTGAGACAATTTCCATATTCACAAGCTATTTATTTTATGTAGTGTATCTTCTGACCATGAATGTATTTTATGATTATTATACTTAAAATTATTAGTATTTAAATATTTATTTTATTATCTCTAATTCATGGGGATTAAATTTTAAATTTTACCAAATCAGTAATAGATTTTTGTCTCAATTTACCTTCTTTGAGACATAGGTTATGTTATGAACCTATATTATTTCACGAGGTGTATATACAACACCTTTGAAATGTAATATCATGAATTTATTTATCCTCATGATATTTTATGTTACATTTTATGTTATTCATTCATGGGGATTATGATTAAAATTTTCTAATGTGGTAATGATTTTATGTTACAATCACATCATTCATTAAGATTTTTTATGATTATGTTTCCGATGATAAAATTGTATGATCCATATCTAAAGAAAGTCATCAATTTTATTCTCAAAAATTTATTCATTATATTATTAAGTAATAGTACCATTTACCACTCTTTGTTACTTAAAATAATTAATAAAATGTTTTAAATAAAATCCAACTTTATTTCTCTCTTCGGTTGGAAATCCATTTTCTTACAAAACCATGTTTTCTAAAAATTTATTCAAAAATGTTTTATTATTAATATATAAAATTTAAATTTTTTTACCTATTTTTTATTTTTTTAAAAAAATTATTTGAAAGTAATCTTCACCTCATTTTTGAAACAATTCCCATTTGGATTTTAATAAAAATGTGAAAGGAATATTTGTTTTAACACATAAGTCTTGAATGAAACTTCCATTAATCACGACCATTAATTTATAATTTTCAAGGTTTCTTTAAAAAAAAAAAGTTTTTCAATTTTTTTATCTTTTAAGAAGAGTTTTTTTCGAAGAATAAGGGATATTTTCTTGAATAAATTTTTTAAATGATCGATCAAAATCATTTTCCATCTAAGATTACATCTAATGATGTTACCTATGCCTAACTGGGGATATGATCCAAGGATAACATTATTATTATTTCTATGAATGGTTTATTTTATTATAGCATGATGTTTATGAAACCCATTTCTCTTCCATGGTTTATAACATGATAATATTATTATTAAACCCACTTCTTTTTTCCTTGGGTTATGATTTGATGATTATGAACCTGTTTATTTTTCACAGGTTATGATATGGTGAAATTTTTATGAAACCCATTTATTTTCATGGGTTATGATATGATGAATGTTTTATGATATTTAGTCACACATATGTATGATTTTTATTATGTGATAGGTGATACCTTTATCTCCTTCCATTTATTTGGGAAATTATAAATAGTCTACAAGATCTAAGGGCAGAAGGGTGGTTAGCCCAAACTCACAAAATAGGGTACATAGGTGGTTTGTCCAAAAAAATGGGCGTACATGGGTGGTTATACCAAGATCAAATAAGAGGTTAAATGGGTGTTTAGACCAATCCTGAAGCAGGTATATGGGTGGTTATCCCAATTGCAACATGTTATAAATTTCTTGGTCAGTAGCATTGACATAAGGTTTTCTATGATTATGTGTTTTCCATAAATATATGTCTTATGTCATTGTTAAGTTCTCCTGAATTATGTTATATGATTTCTTTATGATTAATTTCTTATGAAATTATAATCATTATTCCATGAATCAATATTATTATCTTTGATATGAAGGGTATGATTTTCCAATGTTATGATCATGTTCTCATACCCATATGTTTATGTTATGCTTACATATCTCTTTTTTTATCCTTAATCATTATCATATCCCACCTGTTTCTATTTTTCCCTTCCCCAGGTTATGAATAAAGGTTTTATGTAGGTTATTTCTTTGAGGAGTACTAAATGGGAAGATCTTTGTGGGAAACATTGAATATATTTCACCAAATTATAAAAATTTGTACCTAGTATCCAAGGACACTAAACTATTATGGTCCTCAGGTGTGTATTTATGTAATGTATTAAATATTCATAAAAAAATATGTAATATCTATCTATAAAAATACTTTTACTCTATAGGCATTCCTAAAAACACCTTTCAAATAAGGTATGGGCACTATGAGTTCATAGTGATGACCTTTAAACTCACTAATTCTCCAAAAATATTTATGGAAATAATGAATAGAGTCTTTAGAGATTACCTTGGAAAATTTGTGGTATTATTTATAGATGATATTATTATATACTCCAAAATAATGTAGGATCATGAGGAGTATTTGAATACTGTGATAAATATTTGAAAATGGAGAATATATATGAAAAGTATAGTAAATGTGAGTTCTAGATGAAGGAGGTATCATTATTGGGGAATTTTATCATCACAAAGGGATATTTGTGGGCTGTTCTAAGATAAAGAAAATTGAAGAGTATCCTAGATTAGTATCTATAATGGATATTTGTAGTTTTCTTGGAATTTTTGGGTATTAAATTTTTTTTTGAGAAACTTATCATGATTAAAAAACTCATTAACCAAGATGACTCAAGGGTTTAAAGCTTTATGTAATGATGAATGTGAATACATCTTAAAGGAATTCAAAAAGAGGCTTATCATTACACTGTTCCTCATGCTTCCCTCAAGTGGGGGACTTTTAGTGGTATATAGAGATGCTTCAAATAAGGGCTTGGGATGCATACTAATATAGAATAATAAATTTATAATCTATGCCTCAGGTAGTTGAAAGTTCATGAGAAGAACTACCCAACACATGATCTTGAGTTAGATATAGCTATATTTGCATTAAATATTTGGAGGAACCATATTTATAGAGATAAGTGTGAAATATATATAGATCATAGGATCATTAAATATATATTCACACAGAAGGATCTTAATTTTCACAATTGAAAATGGTTAGAGCTGATCAAGGAATATGAATACTCAATCCACTACCATATGGGAAAGAAAATAAAGTGGAATATTCTATAAGTAGAAAGGATATAGAAACCTTATCAATGATGATATTTGAGAAGTATCTAATGTTATTAGACTTTCAAAGAATAGACATGGGGATCATAAAGGATGGAACATCATCATTACTTTCTCAAATGATTACTCAACCATTTCTTTGGGAGAAGATAAAGGATGGTCAAAGAGATTATATTGAAATAGAGAAGAAGGTGGAAGCTATAAGTTAAGTTAAACCCTTAAAGTTTAAAATTTAAGAATAAAAAGTTGTAAGATTTGGGTCATGAATATGTGTACCATCAAATCCTGAGATAAACAAGGAGTTGTTCAATAATTCAAGTAGATCAACCTTTTCCATTGACCCAAGGGTCATAGAGATGTTTCAAGATATTTGAGAGCACTATTGGTGGGGAAATATGAATAAGGATATCATAGAATATACATCAAGATTCTTAGTATGTCAGTGGGTAAAGGATAAAAGGAAAAAATACAAAGGGGATGATGAAACCATTACCCATACCTACATAGAAATGGGAAAAAATCACCATAGAATTTTTCACTAGTCTTCCCAATACATCAACAAAAAATAATGTTATACAGGTTATGGTGGACCATCTTATAGATAATTCTCATTTAATTTCTATTTGAGGGAATTTCATACCCAATAAACTTGCAAGTATATAAATAAAAAAAGTGGCGAGGCTACATGGAACACCATTATCGATTGTATACGATCAAGATATGAGATTTATTTAAAAATTTTGGAAGAGTCTATAACATGCTCTTAACACTAAATTGAGACCTGGAGTTTGAGATCAGAGATAAAGTGTTACCTCAAATATCTTCATGAAATAGAGTCATTATATTTGGTAAGAATGGAATGCTAAGTCCTAAGTATATAGACCCCTTTTAGATTCTCGATTGTATCAAAGTTTTGGACTATCGAATAACACTCTTAGTAGATATTTCTCAAGTACGTGATGTATTCCACATATCCCTCTTAAGGAAGGATATACCATATCACTCAAATGTACTAAATTTATAGGTGATACATTTAGAAAATGATATCTTTTATAAGGAGTAGCTGGTGTAAATCTTAGACAATAGAGATAAAATTCTACGCAATAAGAAAACTCACCTAATAAAAGTACTATGGAAAAAACATAAGTATGAGGAGGTTATATATGAACCATAAGAATCCATAAATCATAATTAACATCACAAATTTTAAATTTAGTATATAAAATGAAAATTATAGGGTAAAATTACTTAAGGGGTAAGAATGTAATGATCGATATTTTTGTCAATGAAATTTCCCTTCTTATAATTATGTCATATTTAGTAATGTAGCATAAATCACATTCAATACATGATAAAACCAAAAAAAATTATTATATTAATTTTAATATTACATTAATAGAATAAAAATTTCCATAATAATTGAAAATATTACAATGAAAAAAATAGAAAATAAGATAATAATCATAGTAAAATTTTGATATGCTTGATCCCCCAAAATAATCACACTCAAGAAAAACACTATAAAGAAGAATAATATTAATAATGAAATATTCATTTTGAAAATGAAAATATATAACCTTGAGAGAAAATATAAGTGAATAAATAATGAACAAAATATGATATATTTATAGAAAGTAGGGAACCCATATGACCATTACAAATATGACCATTAGGAATAGTAACCTAACTATTAGAATAGTATCTCCATCGATGGAAGTGTAAATAATTTTTAAGTATATTATAAAATGAAAATATGATATATCAATAACATGGTATAATTAAATAAATGTTTTAAAAATAATAAAATAGGGGTTTGTATTTTTTTAAAACATATATGTTTTATTTTCATTTTTATAAAAAATATAATGATTTAAAAGAATTTTAATTTTCATAAAATGGGTTTATAAATTAATACTAATAATTTATATAATGATAAAATACTTTTATGAGATCATAATTAATTTTTAAAGAGGTCTGAAGATTAATCATAATAGTAAAATAGATATTTTTAAATGAATGAGGTTTTTAAAAAAAAATTAAATTTCTAATATTTAGAAAATTTCTTTCTAAAAATGGATTTTATTTTTTGTATTTACATGTAAAATAATGGTTAAGGTGAGATTTTTTTATTTTCTAAATTAGTTGAATTTTTGGTGAATAGAGAAATACAGTAAAATAAGGTATTTAACATTTTAAGCTAAATACATCAATTTTTGAGTCATGGATGATGTAAGATCCCATTATCTAAAATTAAAATGCACCATTTAATTCATATATTCACAAGAATCTATACTATTGATAGTATTATACAAAAATAACAAACCAATGAATATAATATTCAAAAACACCCATCTTCCCCCATATAAATAGAACCCCTCACCACCCTTCTCCTCACAACTTCTAAGAATTAGAGATTACATAGTTTTTGACAAATTACCTTACCAATACTCTTACCCACTTCATAGAGCTTCTGGTCTCATCCAAATACCAATACATGGTTCCTTAATTATAATCCTAAGAGGAGACATCCAAAAGACAAGGTAATTCCCTCAATTGATTATTTTAAATTTTATTCCTTCCAATCCTCCAAAAATTTACATCCAACATGGAATAATAACTCCAGTATCATATATATATTTGAATGTTATATTTATAATGTAATATCTTCTATCTATCCCCTATTTTTACCCTTTTATTCTAAAAATTAAACCATTGTCCATACTAGGCTAGTTCACCACCTCTATGGATAACGTGCTTTCATTTTCCATTAACAAATTTATGGAAAGTTTAAATTATATTATAATTGATTAAAATGACCTTAATATGTATATTATATATTTTTCATGTTTTTGAATTAATATATTGTCACGACCCATCCTCGGGGCCCGTTCTGTGACTACCCCAAGCCCGCCTTCCATAGGCCAGGGGCTGGCGACTAGCACCAAAGGCGTAAATCCTGATAACTGGGAAGACATTGCCTTTGTAAAGTAAACAAACACCACATAGAAAGAAAGTAGAAGCAAACACTAAGTAAAAACTAGGTACAATAGTAAGTGCAGAAAAGCAAGTGGGTCAGAATACAAACCCAAACTGAAGGTAAAGTACAACTGAAAAAGAGAGTATAACAACTGAAAAGTAAAGCCGCAGCGTCGAGCCATCCACTGGAAGTCCCACCTGAAGGGTTGGTACAGATAGCCTCCACAGCTCCTCGGATCTAGCCGTCCGCTCCAAGTACGGTCCACCCAGTGGTCCACCTCTAGGTACCGACTTGCTCCTCGTGCCTCAAATACGATCAGCGCTGTCCGTCGTCTGCAACCAACACAACGTAGTGCGGGCATAGCCCGTGCAGGGTTGAGTATAAGCTACTCAGTAGGGACCCTGATAACCCCTAAGGTCTCCCAGAATCCACAAAGGATAATCCACAAAGTAAGATACAAACACGAAGTAACATTCGACACCACTTAGGTATATACCCATACATATACCTAAGTCATCAATTCTCGTTCGGCTCCAACATCCGAGCCCAAGTACAACCCAGTCCACACAGGAAAACACAACCAAATCCACACAGGAAAGCATAACGTAATCCACACAGGATATCAAGTCAAACTTATCGAAGATAAGGAATGAAAATCAAGACTCAGCTCACACAGGTATACTTCTTCATGATGTCAAAACCACAGCTGCTGGAGAACTCCTCCTCTGTCGAGTACAGTGGGCATGCCGCTACAACCAAGCGCTTCCCTCCATGGGTCTGCTGCTACAACCAAGCGCTCCCCCTCACAGGCTCTAGAGGTACTCCTTCTGTTGAGTACCGTGGGTCTGCCGCTATAACCAAGTGCTCCTCCACCGTGGGTCTTCCGCTACCACCAAGCGCTCCCCCTCATAGACTCCAGAGGTACTCCTTCTGTTGAGTACCGCGGGTCTACCGCTACTACCAAGCGCTCCTCCGCCGTGGGTCTGCCGCTACAACCAAGCGCTCCCCCTCATAGCCTCAAGAGGTACTCCTTCTTTTGAGTACCGCGGGTCTGCCGCTACTACCAAGCGCTCCTCCACCGTGGGTCTGCCACTACAACCAAGTGCTCCCCACTGGGCTATCCGAAATACACTGAGTCGATAGATCAGCAGTCGTCAAGTCTCAGCCAACTACTAGGTCTCTGCACTCAGCTAGCTTGTCACTGGGAGGGTCCGCTCCACGAGCTACCAGTCGATACTCCAAGTATCACGAAGTTCCACGAAGAAGTATCTCAAAGGACCGCCTCGTCTTAGGGGTCTCAACACAACAGACGGCGCGTCAGTCGTACGCCCGGTCTGTGAGTTACTAGCCTTTTCATCCCAGGGGCCCGGTTGGTTTCGTGTGTGAACCAACCCAGCTGTATCTCGAATGTACCCCGAACTATCATAGGGTATTCTCATAGGGACCATTTCTCAACGTGATCACCAACGCCACTGACGGTTCGTCAAACGGACGTCCGGTCTGAAAGCTATCAGCTTTTCCGTTCTAGGGGCCCAGTTGGATTTTGGGTTCAATCCAACCCAGCCACTATCCAACTGCATCCAAAACTCAGGCGAAGCATTCCAAAAGTTTCTTCTCATCAAGAGGAATCCAAAAAAGTCGACGGCACGTCAATCAGACGTCCGAAGCTCAAGTTATAAGGGTTTCTGCTCCGAGGGCTCGGTTGGTTTCGTGTACGAACCAACCCGGCCGAACCAAAAGTACTCATAAACCTTGAGTGTAGTATACCAAAATGACCGTCTCGATCCAAGGATCGCATCTCCGCTGATGGTGCATTGATCGGAATTCCGCAGCCCAAGTTATGGGCAAAAGACCGTAACAGTTCGGTAATAGGGGGTTCGGGCTCGGTCCGACCCGGCCCGGTACCCCGTGGGTCGACCCGAACCGGGTCGAACCGACCCGGGTCCGGGTCCGGCCCGCTTGGGTGCGGCCCGGCCCGGCTAGCACGACCCGGCCCGGCCTGGGCGCGGCTCGGCCCGGCCTGGCGGTCCGGCCGGGCGGCTCGGCTGTTTCTGCCGAGCGGTGCGGGGTGGCACACTGCCCCCCAGCCAGCATGTAACCGCGACCCCATGGGGGGCCGCTCCTAGTCAACGGACGTGGACGAGCGCCGCGTCCCACCTCCCTCAGTCCCGTGCGGTCGCGGGACCAGCGGCCTGACGCTGCGGCTTCAGCCGCGGCGGCCCTTTCCGGCGGCGCGCCCGGCGCCGCCGCCTCCTGGAGGCCGGCCGGTTCCGGCTGCTACCTCCGACCGCCAGCGCCGCCGTGCCGGTGAGGCACGTCGGCGGAGCGTTCCGCGGACCACCGGACGAGCTCCGGTGGTCGGATTTGCCTGTCGTTTTCGCCAACAGCCCTCCTGGAACCTGTTCTTCACTGTGAAGATCTCACAACGCCCGTGCGGCCTGCTTCATCGTTGCCCGCCGATCCGCACACCCAGAACGAAGAGACGGTGGGTTCGGACTTGTTCGTTGGTCCGCACCCACCGCGTTAGCGGTTTAAAAAGGTTTCTGATAAATTTTAAACATATGCCGAGGGTATAATCACATATATTAAATTGAACAAAACCCCCTACCTCGTCGAATTCGTTGAGCGAGGGTTCATCGTAGAAAAGCACGTCGCGAAAGAAGGCGTTGCGGAAGGGGGATCGTCGCATCGCGGAGAAGGAATCCAACAAAGTCGACGGCACGTCAATCGGACGTCCAACTGCATCCAAAACTCAGGAGAAGCATGCCAAAAGTTTTGTCTCATCAAGAGGAATCCAACAAAGTTGACGGCACGTCAATCGGACGTCCATAGCTCAAGTTATAAGCGTTTCTGCTCCGAGGGCCCGGTTAGTTTCGTGTACGAACCAACCCGGACGAACCCAAAGTACTCTGAAACCTTGAGTGTAGTATACCGAAACGACCGTCTTGATCCAAGGATCACATCACCGCTGATAGTGCATCGATCATAGGTCCGAAGCCGAAGTTATGGGAAAAAAACCGTAACAGTCCGGTAATAGGGGGTTCGAGCCCGGTCCGACCCGGCCCGGTACCCCCTGGGTCAGCCCGAACCGGGTCGACCCGACCCGGGTCCGGGTCTGGCCCGCTTGGGCGCGAACCGGCTCGGCTGGCGCGGTCCGGCCCGGCTGGCGCGGCCCGGCCCGGATGGCGCGGCCCGGCCCAGCCTAGCGGTCCGGCCGGGTGGCTCGGCCGTTTCAGCCGAGCGGTGCAGGGTGGCATGCTGCCCCCCTTGCCAGCATGTAACCGCGACCCCATGGGGGGCTGATCCTAGTCAACGGACGCGGCCGAGCACCGCGTCCCACCTCCCTCGGTCCCGTGCGGTCGCGGGACCAGCGGCCTTCCGCCGCGGCTTCAGCCGCGGCGGCCCTTCCCGGCAGCGCACTGGGCGCCGCCGCCTCCTGGCGGCCGGCCGGTGCCGGTCGCCGCCTCCGGCCGCCGGCGCCGCCGTGCCGGCGAGGCGCGCCGGTGGAGCATTCCGCAGACCACCGGACGAGCTCTGGTGGTCGGATTTGCCTTCCGTCTTCTCCAACAGCCCTCCCGGGACCTGTACTTCACTGCGAAGACCTCAGAACGCCCGTACGGCCTGTTTCATCATTGCCTGCCGATCCGCACACCAAGAAAGAAGAGACGGTGGGTTCGAACTTGTTCGTTGGTCCGCACCCACTGCGTTAGTGGTTTAAAAAGGCTTACAAAAAATTTTAAACATATGCCGAGGGTATAATCACATAGATTAAATTGAACAAAAACCCCTACCTCGTCAAATTTTTTGAGCGAGGGTTCATCGCGGAAAAGTACGTCACGGAAGAAGGCGTCGCGGAAGGGGGATCGTCGTGTCGCGGAGAAGGAACGTCACGGAAGAAGCGTCGTGGAAGAAGCGTCATGGAAGAAGCATCGCAGAATAAGCGTCGTTGGCGTCGCGGTACACGACATCGCGTAGTCGATCTCCGAGGATTTGGCGTTCTTCATCGGAGATCGGTGCGTTCTTCGCGTTCTTCACGTTCTTCACGTTCTTCGCAATCTTCATCGAAGAAGAAGGCTTTTTTCCAAATCCTCTCCACGCAACAAGTTCCAACCCAAATAAAATAAGTGTTATCTTATTTTATTAACACTCAAACCAACTCTTTGAAATTCAAAAAGAAAAGAAACGATCAATTAATTGAGGAGTTTAAAACTGCCCAATTAATGAGGCGTTTAATATCCAGATTAAACGCAAGAGTTGACTTCATTAAAAAGGGGGTACAGGTGCATTACTTAAGAAGAAAAGAAACGGTGGGGCTCGTGTGGGCCCCACATCACAAATATCCTACCAAGTGGTTAGGATATTGTAGGTCCCACATAATCCACTTAAGATAGGTTAAGAGACTTAAAATAAAATAAATTGGTCGCACCATTTTATTTTATTCATTTACTTAACCCAAAAAATTAAAAACCACACCCGAGAAAACGCAACTTCGGAAAATGTGTTCTAAGAAATTACCGGCGCTTCGATTCCATCGGTGTCCTCAGAATTCGATTCCGAGCATCAGTTCAAAATTTAGAAAAACCCGCTCATTCGTTCACTGAACGTACCTGAGCTAAACTTCAGAAAATGATTCCGGGCACACGGTAGCTCGGAATCATGTGCCGTCAGAAACTGTGTTCTTGTAAATTTCAAAGAAAATTAAGAAAAAAAATTTCCCTTGAATTTTTATGGGTCTTCACATATATGTCCATAATATTAAATAAAATTAAACTAGTTTGTGAAGTTTGGTTAAACCACCAAAATAAACTAACCATATGACATTAACATTTTTAATGAATGGATAGTCCATTTGTTAGAACACAAAATGAAATTTAGGAAAATTTAAATTTCTTGAAGTACATTAATAAAATTTTATTTCTATTATGGAGTTTTAATACCATTTTATAATAACTTAAATAATTATCCACAAGTGATCTGACCATGGAATCATAAAACAATTTCCCCTATAATAATGGAATTGAACTTCATATCTAATTGAAATAGTTATAAATGAACGAAATAAATTTTTAGTAAATAAAATATATTTGGAAAAAGTTTTTAATTAATTAATTAATTAATCTAATTTGATTATTCAGAACATTAAGTGTAAGTGAATAATAACTCTGGAACATAAGGTAATAGATCTCTATGAACCACCCTTTTTCTTTAGGTTGTGAACTTTATCTCTATAACTAAATTTCTATCTCTCTTTTATGATATAAAATTATTCAAAATTATATATATATGTCTCTTATATATATAACTTTCTTATTCTACCTTCTTTTGATGGTGTAATACACACCTTAATTTCATTAAGGAGAATAAATTAACATTGTTATGTTTTAGTTTCTTTTTGATGTATTATGAACCTAGTATTCTAAATAAACTCAGCCTCATGATATTTGTTTTGTGTTTATTTTATGTTTATGTTAAAAATAATGTAATAATATGTGTAAAAATATCGGGTTTCTATACACCCAAACTAAGAGGGATAACCTTACCAACACCCAAATATTTTGTTTTCCAAGTGTTTTCCCCAACATTCAGGTTGGTCATGAAATAGATTGTTGGGTAACCCCTCTTCCCCTCTCTTCTTTTGGTATTCATTTAAGACATTGGTACATAGTTGGTGGTGAATAATAGTTAATGACATATCAGTTGGTGGTGATTCCTAGTAATGATGACTAGTGTTAGAGATACTAAATGATGGTGGGAATTTAATATGTGGTAGGATTCATGCATGGTAGGTTGTGGAAACAAGGTTGATGTCCTTCACGTTCATGATACCCTACTCTCCTGGTTACATGCTGAGGTTGTGACGTGGATATTAATTTTTTCTATCATGAGATACTATAACTTATGAGGGTGGGGTAAGTAGGGATGTGTCCCACCCCACATCAAAGATAGATGAATATGTGACATGATGATATGGAAGGGATGGGAGCACATGATGTTTGACATTGGGGAATGAGAGTGGAAAATTAGTTGGGAATTGGTTGTAGGGTGCCTTTACTTATATTATTTTGATGATATGTAATTATAGTTGGATGTTTTATTTGGTGAGAGTGACATAGTGAGGTTGGTATGGATAGTTTTACTATTTAGGTTCTTTTTGGTTCTACTGTTTATTCCTTGGTGCATTAGTACACTCTTTTTACATTTTTAGGAGATTCCCTAGGTATGATCCTATGGAGTATACACGTTACACTCACCCTACATATATAAATTGTTTTTTATGTTACCAAGTGGATTTTAGGAACTAAACTAGACATTAATAGCTTGATAATTGGATCTATTGTCGATTTATTTCCATAGGGTTTATCTATTGGTATTTATTTAGAGACTTTTATTTTTATTTGTTTGACATTGTTCATGTATTGTGAGATGGTTAATTTATTTTTTACATTTTGGCGATGGAGTTTATTGTTGGTTTTTATACTATATCTTGATTCTAATTTTACTATTGAGGGTAATGAATTCCATATGTGTGATTTTTAAAACCTTGGTGCTAGTCTCTAACCCGAGCCTATTAAAGGTGGGATTAGGGAGTCATTTTCTCTCTTCCTTTATTGCTGGCCTAGGAGGGGTACCTTTGGAGGATGGGGGTTATGACATAAGTCCTATATAAACTTTTAAAATGAGGCCTTTCATCATTCAAAGTTCATCCCCCAATATGGGAAAAAATGGTTCCACTCTCCTCTATCATACAATAGAGAGAGTTCATTGACAAAGCCAACCCTGGTGTAAGCATCCCACTCCCCACCTTTTAATGAGTATTCCAAATGGTCATCTTCACATGTTCACTGGAGCAAACATCAGATCCTATAACAATTCTTTATAATATTTCACTTGCACTACTAATAATAACTCATAGAAAAAAACATAGTACTTTCTCCAACCTTGGCACTACCATGTACAAAGATCCTTCACCCACACCTCTATCTCAAACAGATTCACACCCACTATTTGAGATAACCTGGTTGTGATTATCATCAAATATTCCTAAAATATAATAATGAGTATATCATGCACATCACTAAACTCACCCACCTTCTAAACATTACACCTATACTCATCAAATGGACCACTCTAACACAATCTATAGTGGATGGTCCTAACCATTCAGATGACCCTACTCTATCAGATCCATACCTCAAGAGAGAAATTTACAGAGAAACCACTAGCCTCGACACATCTCAATAATGAATTTATTCCTCTATATCACCACAAGGAATACCATGTGATATACACATACACAAGGGTTTTCTAGGAACAATATACTGAAGACCATTCTTTACTAAAGCAACATCCACTCGGGTATGAAATAAAAAATACTTAACACGGTCACTAGGAGGAAAGATCAGCCATTTGGGATAGATTCTCACATAATTTCAATATTATATGAACAAAATTCCTCCACTAATAAGAACTAATAATCCTACAACTTTTGAAAATATCTATTATCCTCACCCATTATGGATTTATCTTCACAAGGACCAATATATCCATATGATCCCAGGACTCACACAACATAAGTTTACTTCCAATATCATGGTAGGACCAGATCCATCACTAATTTCTAGATAGTATCTACCTCAAATCACTTCAAGTTGAGTTTAAATTATATTATATGAAGTATCAAAAGGCTCTTATCATTCCATCAGAAGTACTCAAACAACATCCATATAATGGAAGATAATGCATTCATGAGTTTCTCATAAAGGTTCAACCATAGGTCACAAAAAAAGCATTTTTGTATTCCTTGATATGAAAAGGGAGGAAATTACCCACTCCACACAACCAATGTTTCATTACACACCCACTAATTTATGAAAAGATTCCCTTAACACCTAGAGGGTTGGATTCACCCACCACATGTGAGGGGTGTTGTTCACTATTTTTGACAAAACCCACCTCATTAGCATAATCACCAACACCTCTCTACACTCATAATGGGTAACCAATTACACCAAGGTGGGTTGTCACAACCCATACTAGTGGGGCTCATGCCATGACTACCCCAAAACTGCCTCCAATAGGCCAGGGGATGGTGACTAGCACTGAGTAGGCATATCCCACAAATGAGAGGTATTAGCCTTAAGAACATGTATACACACACACATATCCAATTTACAAATGTTGAAATGTAAAAACACTAAGTAAAAAATTCATGCAAACCACTATATCCCATAACTAGAGTACAACAGTGAAAGAACTGGAAAGTAAATAGGGCCAGAACAGTAGCCCACCAAAAAGAATCTGTAACCTCAAGTCCAACCTGTAAGAAAAGAGGTACTGGGACTACTGTCTCAACTGTAGGAACACCTCGTCTGTCCGACCTTACTAAGCATGGCCTGGTCCTGGTCCACCTTGGACTCCCTCAAAGGGTCGATCGTCTTCACAAGACATGAAACATGCGGGAAAATCCCGTGTGGGTTGAGTATAATAGTACTCAGTAGGACACCTCGAAACCACAAAGGAATTCCACAAAGAAATACCACAAAGGAATACAACAAAGGAATACCACAAAGGAAAACCATGAAGTAATGAAATAAAGGAGTACCACATAGGAATACCACATAAGAGTACCACATAGGAATACCATATAGGAATACCACATGAGAATACCACAAAGGAATACCACATAGGAGTACCACACATGAATACCACATAGAAGTACCACGCAGGAGTCCCACACAGGAATACCACACAGGAGTAGCACACTAGAATACCACACAGGAATACCACATAGGAGTACCATATAAGAATTTCAAATAGGAATACCACAAAGTAATACCACATAAGAGTATAAAACAAGAATACCACATAAGAGTACCACACAGGAATGCCACACAAGAGTACCACACATGAATGAAACACAAGAATACCATGCAGGAATGCCACACAGGAGTACCACACAAGAATACCACATAGGGGTACCATAGAGTAATACCACATTGGAATACCACATAGAAGTACCGCATATGAATGACACATAGGAATACCACATAGTAATACCACATAGGAATACCACATAGGAATACCACATATTAATTCCATACAAGAATACCACATAAGAGTAATACATAGTCTTCTCTACACATGTATATGTCCAAAATACATATAAAAAGAATATACAGATATACTAATGAGAAACACCATGTCATGAAGCGGTCTTAACCAACGTCCAGCCACAGGATTATGCTCAAAGCATGCTCATTCTGGGAGAACTCACTCCTCGAGCCATGATATCATTGGAAACTCTCAAGAAGAGGTCTAGATCATTTGGATCCTACCCAAATGAGAACATATTAGTCAAGAAAGATTATGATACCACTAATAGGGAATCATGCCCAATCACACTAGGGGATACCACTAACCCACTATGGATCAATTCACAATGTAGGGGATCACACCCAGTCACACTGGGGGATACAACAGACCCTAACGATACAAACCGCTAGGTGGAGGATCAACACCCTACTCACGGAGGTCACAAAATCCCATAGAATCCACTAGGGGTGATAGAGGATTGCACTCCAGTCTCAAGGAGGAATGCCTAACTCTATTTGGGACTCAACCTCTATAGGGGATTACAATTCAGTGATGTGGACATAATACCGTACTAAAACCTCGAGTAAAGAACCATGATAAAACACTCTCAAACTATACTGGTCCAAGATAAAAACTCATAAAATTATGTCAAAAGGTCCGTCTCATCATCAGGGTCCCAACACTATAGACAACTTGATAAATAGACACACCATTTGAAAGTTATCACAGTTTGAAGTTTCAAAGAAGGGGGTCACTAGGTCGTGAACCGATGGTATAGTCGGTCCACTGACCATGGAGGTAGACCATCATGGTCGGTCTGCTCCATGGTCGACCACCACAGTCAACCATGGCACCACCCTGGGTTGACCTGAGGTCTGGCCCAGATTCGGCCCAGTTCGCTGGGCCGAACTGGGTTGCTCCTTTTGGGCTGACCTAGCCTGCTCCACCTGGTCCCAACCCACTATGTTTGTGCCCGACTTGTCTCCCTTGGCCCAAACCACTCGCGCTCGGGCCACCTTTTCCATCATACGTGCCCCGCCTATCTACGTCCTTTGCTCCACATGGTCCCCTGTAGTGACCACTGCCACTCCACACAGCCTCCCTACCACATCCCACGACTATCCCACTGTGTCCTGCAGCTGCCCCACCACATCATGTGGCCTTGCCGCATCTCACGCAGGGTTGCCACCACGGTTCCACCACGTGCCATCAGCGGTATCCACTGCCTCTGATTCTATGAGCCACCATTCTTCCTACAATGATCAAATCTTGAAACGGTCATAGATCTAGATTTCTTGGGTCCCAATATACACTGCCCTAGCCACTGCTGTCAGTTTTCCTCCAATATAGGGGTCCGATCATGTTCAAAGCCTCTAAAAAAGTTGATTTGTGACCATAAGGGTCCAATGACGAAGAAATAAAAGAATGAGGTAGATAAAAGCACACAAAAACCTTGAAGAATGAACCTTTACCTTGTTGTTTTTGGCCTCAATTCATTCTTGTTAGAACAAATAATGAAGAATAATTAAGAAAAATACTGAAAATAAGCCCCACAATTATCAACCATCCTGCAATGGTCAAACCACAAATCAATATATTTGTGGATTAACCCCCATTCATCATGAAAACCAAGAATGGGGAAAAATAACAAATAAACAACCGCCATACCTCGATTCAGATCATTTACTGACCAAGGAAAATAATTTTTTCATCATCGTTGGCAAGGTTCCTTCAAATCGGCTGCGCGTTGATCACCGATCCATGATCTGTCACCATTTGTTCAAGAGAGTTCTTACAAATCTCTCCCTATTGATTCTTTGGTATTTCTTAGGTTATGTAGCCAATCCTGATATTTCTATATAAGGATAAATTGAAGGGAAAAGTCACCGTGTTAATAGAAATAATTTTGTTATTTAAATTATTTATCGATGATTACATTATTTTTGAGTTTTTACATAGAAGATCCATGACAAATAAGTTTAAGTCATTCCTAGGGAAAACACCACATTATGAACTGAATGGTGGTCTTATATTTCCTATCCAAGTTACCATTCATGAGTTATTATGATTTTAAAAATAAAATAATTTTATTTAATTATTTTATTTATGGTTACGTCCTTAGTGAATTTTACTACAGACGACCCACACCGACTAATGTTAGGTCACACCTAGGGTAAATTCACCATTCTGAGCTCAATTATACCATCATATTTTTGATCTAGGAACCATTTTAATATTTATTACATGTTTTCAAGAATACTATGTACATGTTCTATTAAAAATTTAATATTTTTCAAAAAAAAATTTCAGGCACACTAGGCCACAAAATAACATGTCATCTTAGTTATTGTTCTTGAAATTAACCCATGTAATTTATAAAAATAATAGACTAAAATTAAGGGACATTACATTCTCCCCACCTTGGGGCTTTACGTCCCCAAAAAGACAAAATAAGGGATACTCAAATAGGTGAGTGTACTGAGCACAAATCTGAGCCTCACAATCCCATGTGATATCTTAAAGATTCCCGTTCTACCAATGGAGAAACACCAAAGGAATCAAATTACCATGAAGGATCCTCTCCTAACGATCTATGATCTCCACAACCGGGATGTAAAGTGATCATCACAATCTGAAACTATCATCAATGGAACTCAATTGAGTCAAACTATCTTTTGCACGTAGAGGCATACCAAGTTCTCTACTAAACTCTGATATCGGATAACTAGAAAGTGGAATGAATTGGTGAGTCATTCAATGATCACCTAGATGGTATCATTTCCCCTATATGTACATGGTAAACCCTTCACAAATTCCATCGACATCACATCTCACTTCTATTCCGGCACCTCGAGGGGTTGATCCAGACCCACTAAAACCTAGTGCTCAACCATTAATTGCTGACAAGTAAGGCATTGATAAATGAACTATGAAACTCACTTATTCATCCATGGACACCAAAACTAACATCGGAGGTCCTAATACATCTTCGGGACACATAGATATACTACCAAAGGGGCGTATGTAACCCCCTCCAAACCTCCTTCCACAACACCACTGGTACAACTGTGCACCCTCTGAAAATAAATATGTACTCCCCAACTTTAAAATATACATTAGGAGCATAAACTATGGATATATGAGCATGTAGGGTCTCATAGTCGGTATCCCCAAGTTGTGCCTCATAGAATCGCTGTAAGAGTGGAGGGGTGACAACTATCGACTGGAGGTAAGCTGCTCCATCTCCATCCACAAAGGATATCTGAAATGAGGCCAACTGATCTAACACCTCATTCAGAAACTACAAGATATATCTTCTATTGAGAGAATCTTCTACCGCATTCCCCTTTCCAGGAGTATAGACCATCAATAAGTCATAGTCTTGGAGGAACTCTAGCCAACATCTCTATCTCAACCTTTGCTGGATCCACTACAACTCCGTCATCACTACAGGAAACCGAGGACTCATAACATCCATTGCACTGAGGGTTAGGTTATCTAGCTATTGAGTAATCATCTACACCCTACTATTTGTGAGTGCATCTTGCACTTTCTGTGTTCCCTTTTCACCAACAAGGAAAAACCTGGTTCCATCACTAGGGACACACCACACTCTTCACCTAAAATAGTCAATCTGATCATGAAATGTGGATAACCAATCCATACTAAGAATGTCATCGTAAGGCCTCGACACTGATACCAATAGATACTAAGAAAAATTCTCACATATGAGAGTCAGGCCACAATATCAGCACCAATGCATGATCATTGGGTCTCCTCTAGTAAGAGCCTCCAAGCGTGAGGGTCAAGTCAATGGTTCAACCAGAATCTCCAAGTATCTACCAAGATTCATGAAAAATAATAATTATTAACACCTATGTATATCAATATAGAAATAAAAGTAGAATAGACACAGATTGTATACCAAATCTTTTCTGGAGCCCCTGGGTCATAAGACTCGATCATGTGCAGCTATTCCCTCCCCTGTCTCCCAGCTACCTGAGCCTAGTGTGGACCACTTGGGGGTGGTGATGGTAACATGCTGAAACATAGACCACATCCGGCTACTCTCATAAATCCTCGGCCACATCCATCACCCTATATATTTATCTACTCCTATCATTGTATCTACCTCGGTGGTCTATCCATAGTCTTCCTATCATCAATACAACATGTTGAACAATCTTGGGTGAGATGTCCCCTACCGCCACATGAATATCACCACCTCTCTCTAGGATGACTGGAACTACCCTGTGAGCCCTAAACTAAATATACTATGTCTTGGGAACTACTCTTGAAACATATAACATGTCCAAGTCCCTGAGACTAACTTCGGCTCCCTGCTGCCAAGGTCAATACTCATGCTTTCCCACTACTGACAATCACTAGCTGTATCCACTTAGCTAAGAAACTTTCGACCACCAAAGCTTTCTCAAGCACACTAGAATAAGTAGTAATCCTTAGAGAGATAAATTAGGCTCAGATTTCCCTATGCAGACCTTGATCGAAGGCCTGAGACCTGAATTATGGATAATTTACCATACCCATCGAGTACCTAGAGAGGTTGGTATGCCTTGATGAATACTAAGATATTGAGATGTAATTATTCCGGAGTTTTAGAAGCTCATGGATATGCATATCCCTTAGCTTATAAGGTGGTAAGTCCTCTATGAAAATGTTATCAAACTCTGTCCATGGAAGAGTCACCTCATCGTAAGATTGGGTAACCAAAACCCACCATCGCCTTGCTAAGACATGTATAAGGCTCACTACTAGGAACACCATATGATCTGCTGGTGTCCAGACAAGACAGAAAACTTAGATCACCACCTCAATCCATTCCTCATCCGCTTGTGTGTTGGTCTTGCCTCGGAACCTGAGGGGTCTCTTCTATAGAAACTCGTGAAGCACAATCAGCCTATGTTCCTCATCCGTTGGTAATGCGGGTACCATGTGATTATCTATAGGTGGTGGTATGGATGGTGCACCACCTGTAGGTGTTATTTCAGGTACAAATCCATGTACTAATTCCTCAACACTAGGTGGACCATCCTCACAATAACATAATAGAATCCTAGCTAGAAATCTATGTGGAGGCATCCTATAATAAAATAAGATATACCATTATTAATAGAGTATATCTGGAGAGCTGACTCAAAAAGGACATGGAACCACAACCCATTCCTATATGATGCATGTACCATTATTTTTCCTTCAACCATAGTTTTCATGTACCGAGTAGAAAAATAGGTGCCCAGAGTCCTGGTGTATGGATACGTCAACCACCGCACTAACACTGGAGTCCCTGTCCTGAAGTCCAAAATCAAAACACTTAAAAATGTTGCCCCAAACCTCATAGAATCCCAATCCTAAAGTATAACCGACCTCCTCTGATACCACTATGTCATGACCCATCCCAGTGGGTCCCATGCCATGCCTACCCCAATCCCACCTCCAATAGGCCAAAGGCTGGTGACTAGCACCGAGTAGGAACTCCCACAAATGGGAGGAATTAGCCTTAAGTACCTGTACGCACACACACATATCTAAGACACAAATGCTAAAATGTAAAAACACTAAGTAAAAAATGAATGTAAACCAATATATCCCAAAACCAGATTATAAAAGTGAAATAACTAGAAAGTAAATAGGGATAGAATACATGCCCACCAAAAAGAGTCTATAACCACAAGTACAACATGTAAGAAAAGAGGTACTGAGACTGCTGTCTGAACTGCAGGAACATATCGTATGTCCGACCTCTCTAAGCACCGCCTGGTCCTAGTCCACATAGGGCTCTGTCAAAGGGTTGATCATCTGCACAAGACATGACATGTGCAGACAAAGCCCGTATAGAGGTGAGTATGAAAATACTCAGTAGGACACCCTGAAACCACAAAGTAATGCCACAAAGTAATGCCACAAAGAAATACCATAAAGGAATACCACAAAGTAATACCATGAAGGAATGCCAAAAATGAGTGCCACACATGAATACCACACTAGAGTACCACATAGGAATACCACACAGGAATACCAAATGGGAATACCACAAATGAATACCACATAAGAGTACCACATAGGAATACCACGTAATAGTATCACACAGAAGTACCACATAGGAGCACCACACAAGAATGCCACACAAGAATACCACACAATATTACCACATATGAATACCACATAGGAGTACCACATTGGAATGCCACACAAGAATACCACAGATGACTACCACACAAGACTACCACTCAAGAATACCACACAGGTGTTCCACACAGGAATTCCACATAGAAGTACCACAAAGAAATTCCATACATGAATAAAACACAGGAATTCCACATAGGAGTACCAAATAGAAATACCTTACAGGAGTACCACATAAGAATATTATGACACCCTGGGATTTTATGAGATAGATTATTTTTAATTTCTTTGATGTCTTGTGTTTTACGCTACACCAATATCAGATTGTTCTATACGCAACACCGTATTAGCTTGCAGTATGCACAACACTATTATTGTCTTGAGTTACATGCAAGATCGACCTTCCTTGATAGCTTGCGTTGTA
Organism: Viscum album; assembly: GCA_963277665.1. Classification (NCBI taxonomy): domain Eukaryota; kingdom Viridiplantae; phylum Streptophyta; class Magnoliopsida; order Santalales; family Viscaceae; genus Viscum; species Viscum album. Next base: position 1,051,433,312 of record OY728131.1, on the reverse strand, counting down.
TGAAATGCCGAGTTTCACTAAACAATGATATATTATTAAAATATTATTATTTAATGGGATATAAAATAGATGTTATGAATAGTATTAACCAAATTTTGAATTTTATATAACATTAACATTCATATTATATATTTTATATACATTATATAAGAACCAGTTCATTTTTTCGAATAAAAGAAGTATTTTTCAAAAAATACAGTTTTACCACCTTTTAAAGGAGCACCCATTTTAAATCTAGTTTTTAAAAATTTTATAAGTTAAATTTGACAAAATAAACTTGTTCTTTATAAGTGGGACATAAAAATTTAGTTTTGTTTAATTTTTGGTATTTTTCTAATAAAATTTAAATTTTAATGAATAGCGAAAAATACTGCATTTTAATTTAAAACTACTTTTCATCTAATTTATTTATATAGTTAGATTAAAATTTTAATTGGTTTTAAAGTGCAATTGGATTATATTTTTATCATTTAATCCAATTTTGGTCATTTTAAGTAATTTAACTTTTAAATTGGACAAAAACACATGTCAATATTTTGATAGTGATTACTTCTTAAAAAACCCACTTTTTGGTTTTGACAACGATAATTAATTTTAAATTAATTACAAAAACTTCTGTGTTTTGAATTTGAAAAAATAGACTCAATATTTTTAACTATAAGTTTCAAATTATTTAAATAGTTACCTTTTATTTTTGGACATTATGAATAGTAACTTCAGTGATTATTTTATTTACTATGGTTAAAGGGTAAATTTGGTAAATAAGGGTAAAAAAATAATATTATAATAATATTAAACTACATTAACACATGTAATAATCCTATTTGATGATATATTTCTAACCATGGGCATCCTTGGGTCAATTTTGGGACCCTATGTAACCACTTGGATGTGAAAATGACATTTTATAAGAATTACTTTAAAGTAAAGAGAAATATGACATAAACTTGTATTTTCATAATAAAATTTTTTTAATATGGGTTTATACATAATATAAATTCAACTATAAATAATAATTAGAAATATAAAAAAATTTATTACATCATGGAATTTTAGTTTTAATTTTTATACACCAAATAAATAAATTTATTTATGACACAATGATGACGTAGTGACTACCTTATTAATGAATGATTCAAATAAATGAGATTATAAATATTAAAATAAATTTATTTTGAACCTTTTTATGACATCCAAGAATTTTATGGATTATTATTTATTTTTATATTTGAATTAATGAAGTTTTTTAGAAATAATAAATTTGTAATGAATTTATAAAAAAGTCATGATATGGATAGTATAAAAATTGACATAAATGAGTTTTTAAAAAAAATACTATTTTATTAAATGATATAATAGTCCAAAAAATATAATATTCATCCAAATGACTTTTATAATGTTTAAAATTTCATTAATTAACCACTTTTAGTTCTCTTGGAATTTTATAGTAAATATATTAACCATGTAGTATAAAAATACAAGAGGACATGGTAAGAGTTAACTTATTTTACAAAGGGTTAAATCTAAAAGATAAGGTTAATTTTATGAAATAAACATATCTAAAACCTATTTTTTGAGATGAATTTGAACCATAATTATCTTAGACTAGAAATAAATCAATTTTGATCTATTATGAACCTAAAATATTTTTATAATAAATTAATATTTCAAACTTTTTCCTAAAATGCACCTCCCCTCTATTATAAAAGGGAACCTTCATTTCTCTTAAACACACACCTCTAAATCCATTTGGTTAAACAAATATATGCCCATTTAGTCTCCAAAATTCCTCATATCAACCTATAGGAATACATTTGGGCAGAGAGCCATCCTAAGGATCCCTTTTGTTCAAATCAAAAGGAAACACCCAAAGAAGAGGAAATCGTTTTATCCCTTCTTTCAAAGTTATTTTATTATTATACTTATTATTTCTATATTATTTCCATACCAAATTAATAAATCCAGTATCATACATATAATGACATGTTAATATAATCATCGGAAAATTATATCCATCATTTTATTCATCCTACGAATAATAATATCACCATGCGTGCCTACGTACGACTTACTGTCTCCACACCGTGGTGTAATTTGTTATTCCACATTACCTTATTTGGATGAGTATAATGAGGAGTATAATAGACATAAATAATTAATATGACATGATTAAGATTATCTATAATTAATATACCATTCAGTTCCATATCATTTAATCATTAAAGGAATGATATTGTTGCTTGTGCGTATGTACAACCTACCATCTCCACAACGCGATGAGATTCATTTCCACTTTAATCATATAAGAATGATTATATATATATATATTATTCATAATTATGAAACATATGACATAATAAGTCCACTGGAATGATATATATATATATATGTATGTATCTATGTATGTACATATATGTCATTCACTTACTTCCATTCAATACGATAAGAAAATAGAAACAACATTCATACGTACGTACGACCTATAATCTCCATGAACGGTGTATTAAATTTTGTATATCTATCTATTATATATATTTATATTATGAATATATATGATATATAAATCATATTATACATTCTTTAAGTAACATTATCTAGAATAAAAATTCAAAACACGTACGATAAACAAAGCGATATTACCCAAAATGTTGCATTAACTTGGAATTGTTAATAAATGGGTAATATAAAGTCATAAAATAATCATATATGATATCATAGATATTATTATTATTCTTACATAAGTAAATAATATGTTTAAAAAAATTATATAGGAGTTTTGGACTCGTACAGAGAGTATCAGACCTAAGGTAAGAGATAACGTTTCCAAATCTCATTTTTATCCGAGATTGTTTATTCGTAAGTATTTACTGGGGATATATTTATCATCCATGTACATATTTTCTAAAAATGTTTTCATAAAATGTTTAATATTATTCTATGTATATTTAGAGTCATTTTTACCCCTCTTTGACTTTTACTACGTGGTATGGAAGGAATCTTTATTTTGTTTAACATACGAGGCAATTTTTGAATTTTACGACAAAAGTATGATGAGAATGTTTTTTAAACTTATATGACATTAATAGATTTTTAAATATTCATAATTACTTATTTCCATGAAGATTCCTCTACATGATTTCAAGTTTTTTTTTCAACTAAATTCTTTTCTTTTAAAATTGCACATCATTTTGAGAATAGAAAATGTTTTTGAAGAAGAAAGGATATTTTCCTCAGGAATTAAGCTCAAGTGTTTTATCAAAATTATTTTACATATAGGATGACATAGGATTTTGTTTATATCCCTATTAGTACTTTATTTTATTATGTTTATGATGGAATTATGAAATTCATTTATCTTGTATGGATTATGTTATGATGAAATGATGTTTAAGAAATCCATAATATTTCATGGGTTATGCTATGATGAATGATTTATTTTTTTGTGGAACATATAAGAATTATTTCATTATGAGATGGGTGGGACCTATATCTCCCTCCAATTAATTGGGTAAGCATTTATATCTCATGAGATAGATATGACTAGAACGATAAGTAAATCCGGTTCAGTAATACATGGTTGGAAGGGCAAGTAAACCTGGTTCAGTAATGGACTTTGTCCACTATAATGGTATTGGAAATAATTCCTTGGATACTATGGAAATTAAATTATGTGATTATGAGTTTTATACAATTACATGTTTTATTCCAATGATATTCTATCATGGTTAATGTTCCTTTATGATCTATGCCTTACGTACTGCCAGTATTTATTTCATGACTCAAGATTTTGATGCTTAAACTTTATGTTCATGTTTTTATGTTCAAATGTTTATGGTTTGTTTTATATTATCCATATTTACCCTTATTGAGAATTTGAGCTCAACCTTTTTATGTTTTCTTTTCCCCTGGATATAAAGAAAGGTTTTAGGTAGGAAAAAAGGGGAAGATATTTATGGGAGATGCTAACGATCTTTCACCATGTTAGAAGATGATGTTCCAAGTTTACAAAGACACTAAAATAATATATTATTTGGGGGTCTATTAGTGTAATGTATTAATTATTCCACAAAAGAAATTTAATGTCCATATACATCAAGATTTTCTCTCTACAGTTGGCAGTAGAGTGAAGGTTTAGTCAACCTTTGGAAACCAGGAGGTGAAAACTTTAGTGAGATCCCTAGAGATATTTCTAAGGACATGTATAGGGATTTACTAAGGATAATTCAAGTATTGTTCACAATCCTAGGGTTTTTGTGATAATCATGACTAACCTAGGGTTAAACTATAGATATCATAGATTGAAATATTATAAGTAATTTTACGTACTTATGTGTTTCTAATCTCTGATATGTATATATCACACTTTTCTTTTTGGTCTTAGTTAATAACCAGAACTACATAGATCATAGTTAACCATTGAATGTTTCAGATTTGAAAATTATGGGAATTATGGAGATCAATTTTCTATATGGAAACATCATGAAGAGAATCATGACGATGATACGAGTATTGGTCATACTTCCAAGGATAAAAAGATTGTAAACAACATGTGAAAGGTATGTGATGTTATTATAGAATTTTTTACATTAAACCTAAGAATTTTTAGGTTGAGAAACCTTAATACATGATTACTATTTTAATAAATATGAAGATGATGGATCTTAAGTAATGGTTTAAAAATAAATTTGGATGATTTATGTGTATATGTTTTATAATTCAAATATTATGTTATATGAATCATGAAATATATAAAGGTTTTCAGTATAAGTTATGGAAAGGATATGTAGAATAATTCTATGGAGAAAAAAAGTTATTTAAGTGTAAGGTGATATACTTGGAGAACACATGATTAAGGAAAATATAACCCTTAATATGTCCCATATGTTAAGATAATAATGTTTGGATAAAGATATGTTGGATTTTAATAAGTAAATTGGATGATGTCAGTTTCTTGGGAACTAATTATGGAGTTGTTGAAAAGAGGGTTATGATACCATGGATTAAGTATACAACTTTTTGGGATATAAGGAATATATCTAATAAGTTTTAGAATAAGGAAACATGCATGTTTTCAATAAGGATATATGGTAATTTAGGTCATTACCATGACTAAAGAGAATGCATTATGAATTCATTCAAATGTTTGGAAGGCGACCAATAAGATATATCTTGTGATATATGTGGGATAAATGATGGTATTCACATTCTTTTTATATTACCTTTCTCGTAATTGTTTTTTTGTACTCTGAGTCTGGACATAAGTATTTTGGATAAGCCTAAAGGTTGTAATCAATTATGTTGGACATAAGATGGTATTATTTAAGGCTAATTTTTTTTAATATTATTTCTGGAATGTTATAGTAGTATAGTTTTAGAAAAAGGAAAACCTATAGGACGGGTGACGACCCAACACGTCAGACAAGGCTATGAGAATCGAACCCACAATCGAAATGCGATAGGCCTTTATTGCCTACCATTGGCCTACGGGAAGCCCTTGGTTAGTATAAAATAATTTTATTTTATTTATTCAGTATAATAGAAGAAGTATAAGTACATTTTTGGAACTATATATGATTAATCTCACCATATATGGACTTACATATATTTGATAACTTGTGCTAATCTTTTTGTGATAAAGACAGATGGAATGACCTATCATTCTATCGTATGATCTGTTAGCACTTTAAGAAAGAAAAATTTAACTTCATTTCTTTAAATAATAGATGATGTGGAATTTTTTTAGGGAACTACCAACGATGATATTGTTCTGAAATCAAGTAAGTATTTCTCATCATGCAAAAATTCATCAATTTTAGAAAAATGATCTTGAAACCAAAAATGTTATCCTAGTACCTTCTTATCCGAAAAATCAGATGGTCCCCTAAATCATCATAAATTTACGGATTTCTAGTAGTTAACTTTCTTTAAACCTTATTCTCTAATCACTATCCATTAGAACTTTATGGTTAGATTTCTCTTCTATATCCATATTTTCACTTCTCACATATGTTCTCCTATGTAGAAACCCAATGATGAGTTAATTTGGGTAACCGTTATGTTTCTAATTTTCTGTTTTAAAATGAAGTTTTATTATTTCTTTTTAATATGTGGGTTTCCATGAAATAAACTTTCAAGTAGTAAAAAATTTATAACCCCGACGAATTTCTAGGGATAAATTCATTTTAAGGGGGGTAGAATGTGACACCTCAAGATTTTATGAGATGTATTTTTTTAATTTCTTTGATTTCTTGTATTGTACACTACACCAATATTATCTTGCACTATACGAAACATTGTATTATCTTGTAGTATGCAGAACACTATTCTTGGCTTGCGTTACATGCAAGAGTGACCTTCCTCAATAACTTGCGTTGTATGCAATACCAAGGTTCACTAAACAATGATATATTATTATTTAATGGGATATAAACTAGTCGTTATGAATAGTATTAACCACATTTTTAATTTTATAAAACATTAACATTAATATTATGTATTTTATAGACATGATATAAGAACAAGTTCATTTTTTTCGAATAAAATTAGTATTTTTTAGAAAATGCAATTTTACCATCTTTTGATGGAGCAACCATTTTAAATCTAGTTTTTGAAACTTTTATAAGTTAAATTTGAAAAAATAAACTTATTATTTGGAATAGGGATATAAAAATTTACTTTTTTTTTGAATTTTTGGTATTTTTCTGATAAAATTAAAATTTTAATAAATAGTGGAAAATACTGTATTTTAATTTGAAAATGATTTTTCATCTAATTTATTTATATAGTTATAAATTTTTAATTGGGTTTAAAGTGTAATTGGATTATATTCTTATCATTTAATCCAATTTTAGTCATTGTAAGTAATTTCAATTTTAAATTGGACATAAACACATGTCAATCTTTTTATAGTTATTACTTCTTAAAAAACCCGCTTTTTGGTTTTGACAACGAGAATTAATTTTAAATTAATTTCTGAAACTTATGTGTTTTGAATTTGGAAAAATTAATTCCAAATTTTTAATCATAAGGTTAAAATTGTGTAAATAGGTACCTTTTATTTTTGGACATTATGAATAGTAACTTTAGTAATTATTTTATTTATCATGGTTAAAGGGTAATTCTGATAAATAAGGGTAAAAAATAATATTATAATAATATTAAACTACCCTAACACATGTCTTAATTCTATTGGATGAGATATTTCCTACCATGGGAATCCTTGGGTAGATTTTGGGACCCCATGGAACCACTTGGATGTGAAAATGACATTTTATAAGAATTACTTTAAATTAAAGAGAAATAGGACATAAACTTGTATATTCATAATAAAACAATTTTAATATGGGGTTATACATAATATAAATTAGACTATAAATATTAATTGTAAATATAAAAAGATTTAATACATCATGGCATTTTAGTTATAATTTTTAGACACCAAATAAATAAATTTATTTATGACACAATGACAATGTAGTGATTACCTTATTAACGGATGATTTAAATAAATGAGATTATAAATATTAAAATTTTATTTTGAAACTTTTTATGAAATACAATAATTTTATAGATTATTAAGAATTTATATTTTCATTAATGAAGTTTTTTCTAAATTATCAAGTTTTTTTGTATTTTTAAAAAAGTCATGATATGAATAGTATAAAAATTGACATAAATGAGTTTTTATAACAAATAATATTTTATTAAATGATATAATAGTCCTAAAAATATAAGATTCGGTTAAATAACTTAGATAATTTTTAACATGTCATTAATGAACCACTTTAGGTTCTCTTGGAATTTTATAGTAAAGATATTAACCATGTAGTATAACATACAAGAGGACATGGTAAGAGTTAACTTATTTTACAAAGGGTTAAATCTAAAAGATAAGGTTAAGTTTATGACCTAAACATGTCTAAAAACTATTGTTTGAGAGGATTTTGACCCATACTAATATTATAATTGAATTAAATCAATTTGGATGTATTATAAACCGAAAATATTTTTATAATAAATTAATATTTTAATATTTTTCGTAAAGTGCTCCTCACATTTCTTATAAAATGGCACTTCCCTTTCTCTTTAAAACACACCTCTAAATACATTTGTTTCAGCCCAAAACTAACCATTTAGTCTCCCAAAATCCCTAATATCATCCTATAGGAATAAAGTTTGGCCTAGATCCATCATTAGGAGCCTTTTTTCAAATCAAAAGGAAACACATGAAGAAGAGGTAATCGTTTTATCCCTTCATTCAAAGTTATTTTCTTCTTCTAATTATTATTTCTATATTATTTCCATACCAAAATAATAAATTCAGTATCATACATATACTGATATGTTAATATAATCATGGTACAATTATATCCATCATTTTATTCATCCTATGAATAATAATATCACCATGCGTGCGTACGTACGACTTACTGTTTCCACACCATGGTGTAATTTGTTATTCCACATTAATTTATTTGGATGAGTATAATGATGAGTATAATAGAAATAAATAATGAATATTAAATTATTATGATTATTTATAATTAATATACCTTCCAATTCCATATCATTTAATCATCAAAGGAATGATATCGTCACTCGTGCGTATGTACGACCTACCGTCTCCACGACGCGATGAGATTCATTCTCTACTTTAACCATTGAAGAATGATTATATATATATATATTATTCATAATTATGAAATATATTCCACAATAAGTACACTATAAAGATATTTATATCTATAAATATGTACATATATGTCATTCACTTACTTCCATTCAATATGATAAGAAAACGGAAACAACGTTCATGCGTACGTACAACCTACCATCTCTATGAACGGTGTATTCCATTTTATATATCTATCTATTATATATATTTATATTATGAATATATATGATATATAAATTATATTATAAATTCTGGAATTAAGTAAATCATGATCTAAGTAATATGATCAAGAATAATAAGTCAAAACACGTACGATAAACAAAGCGATATTACCTAAAATGTTGCATTAACTTAGAATTGTTAATAAACGGGTAATATAAAGTCATAAAAGAATAATATATGATATAATAAATATTATTATGATTCTGATATAAGTTAATAATATGTTTAAAAACATTATACAAGAGTTTTGGACTCGTACAGAGAGTATCGGACCTACGGTAAGAGATAACTTTGCCAATCTCATTGTTATTCGATATTGTTTATTCATAAGTATTTACTGGGGATATATTTATCATCTATGTCCATGTTTTCTAAAAATGTTTTCATAATTTTTTTAAAATTATTCTATGTATAAGTCATTTTTACCCCTCTTTGACTTTTACTACGTGGTATGGAAGAAATCTTTCTTTTGTTTACCATACGAGGCACTTTTTGACTTTTACAAAAAAATTACGAGGAGATGTTTTTTTAACTTATAAGACATGAACATATTCTTAAATATTCATAACGAATTATTTCTAGGAAGCTTCCTTTATATGATTTCAAGTTTTTTTTCAACTAAATTCTTTTCTTTTAAAATTGCACGACATTTTTAGAATAGAAAATGTTTTTAAAGAAGAAAAGATATTTTCCTTAGGAATTAAGCTCAAGTGTTTTATCAAAATTATTTTTCATCTAAGATGACATAGGGTTTTGTCTCTATCCCTATTATTATTTTATTTCATTTTGTTTATTATGTAATTATGAAATTCTTTTATCTTGTATGGATTATTTTATTATGGAATGATGTTTAAGATATCCATAATATTTCATGGGTTATGCTATGATGAATGATTTATGTTTTTGTGGAACATGTAAGAATGATTTCATTATGAGATGGATGGGACCTATATCTCCCTCCAATGAATTGGGTAAAGATTTATATCTCATAATATAGACATGACTGGAATGACATGTAAATCAGGTTCGGTAATACATGGCTGGAACGACAAGTAAACCCAGTTTAGTAATGGTCTTTTTCCACTATGATCTTAGAAGCAATGCCTTGGTTACTATGGAAATCATATTATGTGATTATGAGTTTTCCACAATTACATATTTTATGCCAATGATATTCTATAATTTTTAATGTTTCTATATGATCTATTCCTTACGTACTACTAAGATATATTTCATGACTCAAGATTATGATGTTTAAGCTTTATGTTTATGTTTTTAGGTTAAAATGTTTATGGTTTGTTTTATGTTATCCATGTTTACCATTACTAAGAATTTGAGCTTACCCTTTTTATGTTTTCTTTTCCCCGAGATATAATGAAAGGTTTTAGGTAGGAAAAAAAGGGAAGATATTTATGGGATATGTTAAAGATCTTTCACCATGTTAGAAGATGATGTTCCGAGTTTCCAAAGACACTAAAATAATATGATATTTGGGAGTTTGTTGGTATCATGTATTAAGTATTATGAAAAAGAAATGTAATATCCATATACTTCCATCTTGGGTCTCTAAAAATACCACACCTGAGTACCACATAGGAATGCTACACAGGAATACCACAAAGGAATACGACACAGGAATGCCACACATGAATAACACACAAGAATTCTACACAGGAGTACCACACAATCATCTCTACACATGTATGTATCTAAAATAGATATAACAATAATATCTAGATATACTCATGAGAAACACCATGCCATATGGTAGTCTTAACCAACTACCATCCACAAGATTATACTCAAATCATGCTCATTCTGGGAGAACTCACTCCTCAAGACATGATATCATTGTAGGCACTCATGAAGAGGTCTAGCTCATTTAAACCCTACCCAAATGAGAATGTATTGGTCAAGTAATATTATGATAACATGAATAGGTGATCACTTAAAGTTACATTGGTGGATACCACTAACCCAATATGGATCAATTTGCAACGTAAGGGATCACACCCAGTCACACTAAGGGATACCATGGACCCTACCAATGTGGCCCTCTTGGTGGAGGATCAGTACCCTACTCATAGAGGTCAAGTGATTTCATAGACTCTACTAGGGGTGATAGAGGATCTCAATCCAGTCCTAGGGAGGGATTTCTGACTCTATCTAGGACTTAACCTCTATAGGGGATTACAATCCAGTGATGTGGACGTAATACCATACTAAACCCTCAAGGAAAGAACAATGGGAAAACCCACTCAACCTATATTGGTCTAAGAAAAAAAAATCACATTATGTAAAAATTAATATCTAATCACCAAGGTACCAATTTCTTAGATGACTCATCAAACTGACGCACCGTTTGAAAGTTATTACAGTTTGAAGTTTCAAAGAAGGGGGTCATTGGGCTTGGGACCGATCGTGGCGGTCGACCGCTGTGGTCGACCACTATAGTCGGTCCACTCCATGGTCGACTAGGGGACCAAACCATGTCAACTTGAGGTCCGAACCAGATTGTTCTAGTCTACTAGACTGACCCAGCGTGCACTGTCAGGGCCGACCTAGCCCGCTTCGCCTAGGTTTGACTTTCTCCGTCTAGGCCTGTACCGATCCACCTGATCTTAGACCATCTCCCTTTTCCCAACCCGCTTGCATGTGGGCCACCTAAGATGCCATACATGGACCTCTTGGATTTTTTCCTCCACTTTATGTGGTCACCCACAGTGACCGCCACCACCCTATTGCATCACGTGGTCACCCGATGCGTCCCGTGGCCTCACCGTATCCCACATGGCACCATTGCCATATCCTACATCCACCTCCACGGTTCCACCACACACTGCCATCTTCGTCACTGCCAGCGTTGGTTTTCACCACCTCCACTTCCACAAGGAATTTTTCTTCCTTCGATGCCTAAATATCAAAACAGTCATAGATTTAGGTTTCTCAGGTCCTGATCTACATTGATCCAACCTTTTCTATTGGTTTTCCTCCAATCTAGGGGTCCAATTGTGTTTGGATCCTCCCGAAAAGTCGAACCGTGACCACGAGGTTCCAACGGAGAAGAAATTTAAGAACGAGGGAGAGAAATTCCCAAGAACATCCTGAGTAATGAACCTCTACCTTGTTCATATCATCCTCAATTCATTCTCATTAGAATGAAGAATGAAGATGAATTAGGAAAAATTCTAAAAATATGCCCTGTAATTTTCAACCATCCCACAAAGATCGAACCACAAATCTATCTATTCATGGATTGAACCACATTCATCATGGAAATCAATAATGTGGAAAATCACAATGAAATAACTTACCTACCTCGATTCATATCATTCGCTGATGAAGGAAAATCATTGTGTCATCATCGTTGGTGAGGTTCCTTCAAATCGGCTGCGCGTTGACTGTCAATCCATGTTCTATAAATATTTATTTGAGAGAGTTATTCCAAATATCTCCCTAGAAATTTTATAGCATTACCAGGGTTATGTAGATAACCTTGGTATTTCTACATAAGGATAAATTTATGGGAAAAGTCACTACATCAACAGAAATAATTTTTTTATTTAAATTATTTACTGATGATTACGTCCTTTTCAAGTTTTTCCGTAGAAGACCCACACCAACTAAGTTTAAGTTGTGCCTAGGGAAAACAACACATTACAAACTCAACGGTGATCTCAAATTTCCAATCTGAGTCACCATTCATGAGTTGTTAGGATTTTAAAAATAATATAATTTTATTTAATTATTTTATTTATGGTTATGTCCTTGGTGACTTTTTCTACAGATGACCTGCACCAACCAAAGTTAGGTCGTTCCTAGGGTAAAGCCACAATTCTGGGCTCAATGGTTCCCTTGGATTTCTGATCCGAGCACCATTTTAAGAGTTATTCCACTTTTTTAGGAAAACCACATGTGTGTACTATTAAAAATTTAATATTTTTCAAATAATTGTTCCGAGCACATAGGGACTTAGAATCGCATGTCTTCTTAACAACTGTTCTTGAAATTAACCCATGTAATTTCTAAAAATAATACATAGAAATTCTAGGATGCTATATGGGTAACTTCACACACCCTTTCTGCCACATGAGTGAAATATTTGAGAAAAAATCTCTTTCTCAATTCAGGTAAAAATCATTTCTCCCAAAAGAGTGAGTGCATGATGACCAAATTCAGTGGAAGTTATCCACCTAGTGAAAAATTGGTCCTAGGTTATACTAGAATCTCCAACTACCAAGAACACAATGTAGTATAATCAACTCTTACTAGAGAAAACTCGAATCAGGGACTATGAGAAATGGACTCGAGTCATATTCCAATAAGTGCTTACATCCACCCAACTATGGTTATCCCTTATTCATGTCATCTCTCTAATCCATTTTCATCACACCGATCTAAAAAAATGTTAACCAAAGGTGGGGGTCAGTGGGTGAATATTGATACATCATCCATCTCCAATTAATTTTCCATCACCAGGATTTTCACAAAAAATTCCTTAGAAACCCATCGAGTCCTCATCTTAAATGTCCCCATTCTGTATAATAAATATGAAGGTTCTTCCACAACACTACTCCAACTATCTTCATATAAAAATCCCACATTCTCCCACAACCATGGTGTATCTACTCTAATAATTCCCATCTCCACCAATGCTATCTTTGGTGAATTTGGCACATATGGTATTTCTATAAAGAACAACAAAGTCTCCTAAAATAACACCCCATCAAACAATTGATCTTGAACCTTCCATCACAAGGAATGCCTAAAATACATATCAAAATGATCTTTAGGAATTATAACACACTCATACATGGTTGTTCCACCCAATAGAAAATGCTCAAAATCTTTTGTTAATACACCACCATGGAGATAAAGGGATCAAACTCCAACTATGGAAGGGTAGACCCATCATGAGTTCGAGAAAAGTAACACTATCCCCAAACAACTCAAAATTCCATATAGAGAGTTCAAATCAAGAATCGATGTCTAGTAAACACATACCCAACCTAGATAGAAACATGAGTCTCAGAATCCAAATGATCCTCTATCACCTGAGGCTCTAGATCACCTCAATCAGAAGAATATACCCAGTATATCTGAACACATGTAGATTTTATCCACTCATCCAGAACTACGATCTTCTCTACCAAGAAGAACACACAAATAAAAAAGAGGAGAGAAGCTGCCTTATATCATAAGGTAAAATAATATCTCAACCAAATATCATAAAATAACACCCCATAAAACACCAATGGTGGAGAAAGGGCCATCAATAGTCAAGGGATTGTCATACCCCTACCTATATATGCATGTTGGATATCAGTGGGTAACACCCTTTATTGATAGGATGCACTCATAATTATTAGAGAATATCTAGATGGGATGACTCAAAAAGGACATATATAATACTATCTAACATCTATATACTACATATACCAACCTTTGTTGTACCCTTTAATTAAATCTTAGATCTCAAGGTCGACTATCAGGTTATCAAATTCCCGAAAAAATTATATGTCGACCACCACACCTACGCTAGTTTACTTTGTCTAATAATTAAACTAAAGAACCCATAATATCATCAACCTATGTTACCAAACTAGTAAACACTTGACTACTAACTCCAAATCTCATCCCTAGGATATAACACTTTAATACCACTCTATCACGGACTAACCCACCAGAGCCCATCCTGGGCTGGAGTAAGCTGAGTGTAACACCCCAATCCTACCTCCAATAGGCTAGGGGATAGTGAATATCATCGATTAGACATATATCTCAATATGGGAGGCCTTAGCCTCTATTAAATTGTAATAGATCTACGTATCCAATGCATATAATATCCAAAAACCCCAGTAAGATATATAACATAAATAACTAAACAGTATAGAATTTATGCTTGGGTAATCATGTATAAACAAAAATACATGAAGGGAACACCAAGTGAAATATACGCCCAACAAGTATTTTTATGAGGAATAACATAATACACTAGAAGATCCATCTTATCACATGAGCTCTAAGTTCAAACACTAATTGTAATGGCCATTTACATCTATAATAAGACCACCGTACTCCACCAAGAATCAACATGCATCATCATGCATCATCTCCAGACAATCCATGCTCTCTCTAAGTCTACCAAGTCAGTTTATGACCTATTAAAAGACTACAAAAACACAACATACATGTAAAAAATGACCATGTATGGGTGAGTATCAACATATCAATAGGAAAACTCAAACAAAAAAGGATAAATAAGGAAATAAGATTTGAATCAAATCTCCATGTATGAGAAAAATAAATTGGAAGTAAAAAAAAGGATCTATATATTCTAAATAATCAAAATTCATAGGGATATAAGGAGTATCAACCATATTTGATCCATCTATTAGAAGACACTTTGCTCAAGTAATAAACAATGTCTAGTATATTGGGGGGTCCACAAATCCCAAGGTTGATAACTATCAACTTTTTGAAACCTAAAGTCAACATATGGTGTCCAAGTTTCTATGAGTCTCTATGAAGCCCAATATACTCTACTATTGTTTCTGTTTCATCTCAACCACTATCCATGATGTGAGTCTTCTCCCCTCTAGAGTATACTCACTATCCTAGAGATAATTGCGCCCTCAGGTCCTCGGTAAGTGGTGAACCCAAGCCCTGATAATATCATATCTAAGGGAGTACTAGTCCCAACTACACCTTGAAGTTCCTTTATAAACCCAACTATGACAAAGAATCCATGCTCCTTTCATCTTGGGGAAATCTTCCCCAGCTCTTGATCTCAATAAGTCTCATGCAACATACACATGTCATTCCATTAGATGATGTAGAAGGATATCTTCCCCATGGATATGGGTGAAATACCGACTACAATAGAGGATCCATGTCCCATATGATCTCCATAGATAGGGGAAATATCAACTTCATAGATAGAGGATCCCTACCCCATAATGTGGGTAAAATACTAACTCTATCCAATTTTATAGGTATAGGATATCATCCCTGTGCTTACAAGGAAAAAATGCTGACTCCCAAGGAGAATCCTAATCACAACAGGAGAAATAAAAGGGAGAGATCATGCAATAAAAATTTCTAAAGTGGGTCATGAGAACAAAGTGGTGAAAGGTAAATTTACCATCCACTCCATAATTTCAAATATATTATTTGATTATGTCATTAACAAGTAGTTTATATCTAAATAATTTCATAGTGGTATCACATCACCACCTCAATAATTAGATATTTATTTATAAGAAATGATCATAATGGTTCAATGATTACATATCATATTTATAACACATATCCTATATAATGTTCGGGGAATGCGATTCCTTCAAAGGCTGAGATTCCCCATCTAGTAATATTTGATGTGATTTTGGGCATGGATTGGATCTCCTAATATAAATACCATATAAATTTTCATAGACGAGAAGTTATATTTGATATTATAAATCATCCTATAATCTCCTATCAGTCCGAGGATTAACCTCAACAACAAACAAAATTTACTTCCATCATAGGGGTTTTATTAAATATTCATGAGGGATATTTATCTCAAATGGTTTGGGAGAAACTCAAAATTTAAGATATGAATGTAACACCACAACTCCTCTAGATCAGAGTCGGTGCATTAATTATCACATTAGAATGATTAAAAGGAATGAAATCCCAAAGTAACAAGAAGTTTAGTAGTCTTAAAGAAACTAGATACATAGATGTAACTCAAATTACATTGGTAAAGGTAAGAAATTACAATACATAACAAAATCTAAAAATTGCATCCACATAAACTCAATAAATGATCTCCTCTTCATAACCTATTGAAGTTAAAAAAATGAAAGGGGTGATATAAAATGATCAGTAAGGGTTAAAAATATCATAAGCATGAATAAATAATAAATGAATCATAAATAACTTGGCATAGTCAATATGACATGGTAAATAAATGAAAAACTCACACCATTAATAAATTGAGAATGAAACTGCATCCATAGATTTTGTCATAGTGAAAACCTCATGGATAATAATAAATGATAATGAATAAATAGAATGATTATTATTTGGAAGTCATGTTTCTGGCACATTATACCACTATACCTTCGAAATGGTTTAAGTCTATGGGTAGAAACCTGTCTGATTTTTGGAAATAAGCTCGAAGGGTTTGTCGCCAACTCATTGTCTCATGAGACCTGTCGATGAATCGAGGGGCTATAGTGGTCCCCACCCATCACGTCATGTCCAAATTATTCTTTATACATAGATTCAATAAAATAGAAATATTAATTTACATTATATATATAGAATAGAGGATACTGATTCATCAACACTTCCACAGTTAAAACAACATTCAAAATAAACGTCGTATGTAAAATGGTACATGACTTAGACAATAATAATATCCATGATATGAGAATATGAATTTTTAATATAAATATAATTTCAAATGAAAATATATCTCAAATGGGAAGTAGGTACACCACATAATAATTATTAGGTTCACAATACAAAGTAAGTCACAACAAAATGGAAAATTGAGACAAAGTCCCTTACCACAATGTAATCAGTCGAATCATATGACCAAAACGTAATAAACATAAAATGAATTATTTAATAACATGAATATAAATAGACTCATGATATTATATGAAAAATTCAGGTACACATACACCACATTCAATAAATAAGTGGCGAACATTGGAAATCTCATGGAAATGAAAGTGAGATGAGAAAACCACTTACAAACATTTCGGCATGGTAACAAGTGTTCTTGTGAGGGATTAATGAGAGGTAAAGGGGTATAACATTATTTATTCATCATAATATAAGTATGGGGGAGGTGTGAAAACATACCTCATCATTATGAATTAGAAATAAAAGGGCACAACATAGGGGGAATTCTTGAACAAAAGTGAGAGAGAGGATACCTTACCTTATGCTCTAAGGTGTTCTTGATTGTTCTTAATGACCTGAATAATCAAATTTATATTCATAAATTAATAATTCCAGAACCTCATAAACATTTAATTGATATTTTATAACCTTATTAGGTTCATTAATTCCCTTTTTATGGGTTTAAGAGGTTCAATTTTATTGTTTTGGAAGCACTTTCTCCCTTGGTTTTCATGATTCGTTTACTTGTATTCATGAATGGAAGTTCATTTGAAAAGTGGTTAAACATAAAGAATTTTTAATATATATTATTATTAAATTTAAATATATATAAATTATCTTATAATGATTTTGGTTATATACCATGAGGATAGATCATTCGATAAGTTAATGATAAACGCTTGGATTTAGCTTGATAGTTTTGTGCACGATGAAATTGTTTTGTATTATTATTCCATATTATGAGTGTGTAATGATTACAGAACATTAAATAAGATAAAATAAATATATTATGATCTGGTTCAACCATTAAAAATGTTTCATAACAATTCTTTAAGATATTAATGCAAATTGAAAACCCGTCTTCCTTAAGTGTGAAAAATTAACACATCTCGGATAGTGCTTGCATTTATAGTATAAAAGGAGGTGAAAAAGAGAGATTATGATTAAATATTCCATTATAATAATGAAAATTAAGTGCATTTATGGTACTATAATTATCATGGAATTTGGATGAGGTGATGTGAGAATAGAGAACAAAATAATGGAACTTGAAAAAGAAATTCAAAGAAAAAGGAAGAGTGGTTCACCTCTTGAGTATTACTCCTTGAGAATCTTCTTAAGGACTTTGTTTTTTCCCTTTTGGTGAGACCAAAAGGACTTGGACATTAGGAGAGGTCTTGGGAAGAGTATTTGTTAGAATTTAGGAAAGTATTGAAACTTTAGTGGTGTGAGAGGAATAGGGGGTGAGGGGTGGTTTATATAGTGGAGGGGAGGAGAGTTTTCTTAATATTATAATCATTAATTTATTATTTCTTCTAAAGACAAGAAATAGTGAGTATTACATGACCTATAATATTAATAAGATCATGTGAGTTTTATATTTGGGTTCTTACATCACTCATGATTCTAGGAATAGTTAATTTAATTTATAATGTATTTATATGGTAAATTAATATATTTTCCTATTCACCAAAAATTCAAGTATTTCAGAAAAATCCAAAAAATTCACCCTAACCATTTTTCAACATTTAGAATCAAAAAATGAACTCAATTTTTCAAAAATAATTTTATAAATATGATAAATTTAATTTTTAATTAAAATCATTATTTAATAAAAAATACCAACACTTAAAATATTCATCTTCATTTTTAAGGTGCCTAATTTTTTTCCACTTTCATAGGTATGGTTTACATTCATAAGAGTTATATTAATATTCATAAGGTTAATTTAATATTCATAAGGTTATGTTAATATTAATTAGTGTAGGTTATTATTATCTGAAAATTATGTTAATTCTATCAGACTCCAAATCACTTATTGATCACAACCGTAGATGACCGTTTTTTCAAATTCAAAACATAGAAGTAGAAAATTTATGTTTAATGGATAGGTTATGACTATATCCTAAAAAAGTGTTGTTTAAAAGAAACTAAGTTCTTTATGAAATAGAGGTTATGAATAGAATTTATTTAAGATAAACATACCATAAAATGTTTGGGGTGTTATAATGACTATTATTCTAGAGTATGATGACGTATTTCATATAGAGATTCCTAGTTTTCCCAAAATCACGAAGTTTAGTTTTTAATAAAACTTATGAATATAATTTATTATATGATCGTATGTATAAGTGGGTATAATCAATGTGAAGAAATTACCTTCTTGTGGATGAAAATGTTCTCATGTAAAAACCTAATCTCAATTTATATGGAATGGATGATTCACTATAACTTTTCTTATATCAGTGAGTTAAGTGAGTATAGATTTAATTTTACTAGGTTTATAGAGTTAACCACACATGATTTGTTCCTTTTCCATTTTATGCTCTAAATTTTTCTTAATCCATTAAAGGTAATGACATAAGGAGTTGAGTTTTGAATCTTTCTAAGACCTCATTATATTTTTTCAGACTAGCAAGACTTTATGAGTAATTTATTTATTATTCAAGGGTAATGAAATTTGGACCATTGTGGGCTAATGTTTTGGGTTATAATACTTTTTTCAACAATGGATTGAGTTTAAGGTTATTAATCATTGAACAAATGATGTGATATTCTATATATAAAGGGAAAAGTTACAAATAAATGTGAATAAGGTCCCAATAAAAATTTAGACCATCCCAGTGAGGGATAAATGTTGTTTAAGGTCATGGTTATCAGACTAATGATGAGGATGGTGGTAGGAAAACCAAAATGGGGTTTATGAGCTAGGAGTTATCTTAGTTATTTTGAATAATAACTGAAGATAATGTAAATTACAACCTAATTTAGTTAGGTCAAGAGGTGATGGGATGGAATAAGTTTTTCAAGGAATCCTATTGACATATAGATAATGTATAGGTTCTATAACAATATTATTAAGGGAACATGGGGTTATAGGATCTTCCACTCAAGATAAATATTCCTTTAAAAGGTAGAACTGAATATGGAAGTACAAATATCATTACCAAGACAAGTATTCCATTATATTCCAATGATATCATTACCATTATTCATAAAAATATTTATGGTCCTTCAAAACACTTGAGGTATGAAGTGTGGTTTGGGGGAAAGGGATATAAAAAAAGATATTAGCACACTCCAATCCCGAACTAACCATTGATTCGATTTTATGTGATTTCAAAGTGTTGTGTAAATGGATGATGATCTATGTCTATATATTAAATATATTATTCATACTTTAGGAATTTACTAGTGGATCATGTAGTCATGCTTAGAGGAGGAGGGTGAATCAATGTTAATCAATTTTACTGAATTATTCCAAATTAAAAATTTTACCCCCTTTTGTTTTCTGAACTTCTTATACTTATTAAAAGGAATGAATCTCATATGTTCCCTAAAATATTCACAAAAAATGCGATGAAAAAATAAAATAAACATAATACATGGTAATTTTACTAGTTTTACTCCAAATATGGGTACATAATCCTTTATGCCTCCAGTTATTATCCTGACACATAGTTATCCACTATCTTAACCAAGTGAATAAAAATGGGAAGGAATCACTCTATACCCTAGTGTTTCTCACACTATATTATGAAAGGAATAACCTTTAACCCTTGGGTAGTTTGTAACCTAACCCAAATCATCACTATATGATGCAAGTGAAGAGTTATTTATACTACACCTAAATTTATTAATCATCTAAACTCAAATGGGGGAATTATTTATAAATAAAAAGAAAATTATCAAAGGTACTCCTCACCAAACTCATGAATAATATATTCCTTTATTTATTGGATGTCACCGCCTCAATTATAATATATTCTAACTAAAAACTAGTCTACAACTTCTACTAAGTAATAAATTCAAATTGTATGTCATTAATCTATGAACATTATCTTTCATAAAACTAATTTTTGGATCTCTCATTTATCCTTGAATATCAATGTCTAAAAAATATTCAGATCTCTACTTGATATAGATCTATCTCTTTATCTTCTGGTTTCCTAATTTCTAGAAACCTCTTTTCTATCTTCAAAACATATAGTTATAGATCCTAAAATATTCAACCCGATGAATAAACAGAACATGTAACCTGGTTTACCCTTCACTTATTTTTCTCCTCGATAATATTTTTAACAATAATAATGATCTATGATTTAACTCTGCTTTATATAAATATTCCTATACTAATAAAATTAGTCTTCAAATTCCGTATCTTTTTCCTACTATATATATCTATCAACTGAATTTAAATTCCATATAATATATAAGATTCATTCTTTATCATGGCTCCCACAAGTATCAATATAAAAAATATATAAGGATCCAAAAAATCCCAACATAAATAATTAATTATCCTTTTGGAATTCATATCATGCAATTCTATCTCAACAAAATCACCATTACATTTGAATTTTAATAAATGATATATATATTCTCATTAGAATATTTTGATTATTTAACTTTTGAATCTTTAATGACTAGTTATACCTTTTTCATTTCATAGATAATCCATATCCTTTGAATCATTGGAAAAACACTGACATATCTCTTGTGCATCTGATGTTCTATATCTAATTCTACAGAAGATGTATGAACCCTTATTTCCAACATCTTTACTTATATTTATTCCATTGGTGTCCATTTATTCCAATCAAACAAACATTTTATATTCTAATAATTTTAATTTTTCTCATCTATACTTATTCAATATTCACTCTTTGTAATATTCAATCTTAGGAACATAGGTGATTTTTCAATTTGAAACACTTCCCATTATCAACCCAAATTCTATATTACATGATTATGTATTTTCAAGTGTTGTTCTTTTTCATAAACTAATACATTAGATATCATGTCTACTGTACTTTAAATTTCTTTTCTTAGCATCTAATTTTCAACATTTTTGTACATCACACATTCCTCACCTTTCAGATTCCTTCATCCTCCAAACTAGTAAATTTTAATTACATTACTTTTGACACATTGGATTTACATAACCCAAAGTTTATAAAAATTATTGACTTCCTTGACTTTCTTTACTATTCATCCATCATCTCAATTATTTCATCAGTTATGGTCTTTTATCTCCTAGAGGACAATGTTAACACAGAATCCTTAACTTCCATTACTTCAACCTCCAACATCATCTTCTATACTCACACAAGATCACTCTTCTAATTCATTAACCTTTTCCTTTTAATACATATATCAAAATTCTTATATTGTTTTAACATGTTTATCATTTAACAACATTGTAAATAATAGGTCAATTCTTCTTGAGATCTTTTCAACTCTCAAAAATCCTAAGCTTCACAAAGGCTTTTCCTTTAGTTGAGGATATAAGAAATATTCTGATGTTCATCTCCTACCATGTTAACTTTTTTTTTTCATTTTCCTTCAAAAAATAAACTCATATTGAATCATAATTGATTTCAATAATCATTATGATGTATGATTAAATGAAATATTTTTTTACCATCATCAGACTTATCATCTAATCCTTTTAGATACTTATTTCTTCATAATTATCAAGGATTTCCCATATTATTATTACATTATTACATAGTATTTGTTTCATATATTCTGGTTTATTACCTTTTAGAGTATTTGACTTATTAAATTTATTTAATTGATAAACTGTTACAAACCATGTGTTACACTTCATAAGAGTAAATTACTCTTATAAACCACAATTATTATCCCCACATAAGAAAACTAAATTTATCCTACACTAATTTCCATAAGATTTAATGAATCTTAATGTTTTTAAAATCACTCTTACTGATTTACCTATCGATACTTATGAATACATCATGCATTTTACAATTTTATCTATAGGATTATATTATAATAATATTCCTATTGTATCTAATTAAATATTATCCTCTAGTAGTGTGTCTTATTGGAGTTTATCTTCCAAAAAATTATATTAAAACATATGAACAAAATTCAATTATAGTAAACAATACCCTTTATCAGCCTTTATCACTTATTATGGATTCATACATAAGATCACATTAATAATCATTATAAATGTATTTTATACTTCATTACTTTTGGTCATGATCTATCCTATAATCTTCATAAATCATCCATCCTCTAGAAATGTATTATTTTTATAATAGGACTAAAATCATCTTGTATTCCATATTTTGATGTATTCACTTATAGAGTGTTAACATCCCAAGCACCCTTAAGAAAAAAAGTCCTCTTATTTACTTTTCTTCTTCATATTAACCCCATATTGATTTTACTTCTCACAAACCATAACTAATATACACTTCAACATAATCATTTTATGATATTAAATACCCCCTATGGATTTGTTTTCAATACACATTTATATCCTAATTTTAATATTTTTATCCCCCTTGTTGATAATAAATTCAATGTTTCACTTTTAAGGGAAATAAAAACACATCTTATGCCCTTATCTTCCATTGTACAAAAAGTATACCCTATATTACAAAAGATAAGGATAATATCACTTTTCTTAGGAAATGATATATATATTAATAACCTCTAAGTCTAAATGACCAACTATCAATTTAGAAAATATAGGTGACTAACATAGAACTTAAGGTTGTCTATAATATATTCACTATGTGATATCCATTCAAAATAAATTATTTGTTATTCAAAACATTTTTTCATTAAACTTATTTTCTAAAATAATATCAATAAAAAATTCAAAACTTTCAACCTTAAAGCAGGTTACTCCGCATAAGATAAATTTTTTATTTTTCATGAATAAACCATTTTGACCCTTTAGATTAATAATTTGTATATCAAATTAATAAAAGAGTATATTTAGAATACCTCATTAATGAAAGAGTCTTTAATTTCTAAAATTTCAATTTCTAGAACCTCATCATCATCTAGAATCTCAATTCCCAAGATCTCTAATATCTCAAACTAAAATTTCTAAAATAATCAATTCTCTAGTTTTATAGAATATATGATATTTCATTACACATTAATAAATCTTAATAATTACAAGGTCCACCCCCCCTCAATGGGTAAACTCTATCCAACCTTATCATCATAGAGGTTTGTCGAGGAGGTGAAAGTATAATAACTGATGTAAAATATCCCATGTTGGATATATTCTGATTTTATATATTATGTTCATAGAATTATTTACTTTATGTATTCCCCTATATTGCTTCACCTACAATTCCCAACCGTATCAAAATTATTAGAATATATAAGTGGAAAAAGTGGAGTCAATTTTTCTCTATAGTTTGAGCAACATGGTTGAGATATATTCCAAACAGGGAAACTCCTTTAAATTAATCTCTATCTCCATGATACCTCTTCATGAATTATCCCATTTTTATCTTACATGTTTGATCCTACATGGATAGTATGGACTTCTTTATATTCCCTTTAACAATTAATTTTTACAGAACAATATTTTTAACATCTTCTAGCAAGGAACATTCATTCTTCTATGCTTATCTTATCTTATTTTACTCTTCTAACTTTCTAGGCCAAAAAATCATGTAAACTATTGTAAAATGATTAACTCTTCCTTTTGGTTATAATTTATTCTTCATAGAAACATTTAAAACACATTTATTCCTTGATGTTATCTTTCAATTATCAAATAGATCAACCTATCTTAGTATCATTATCATGAAACTTTAAAGAGTATGACTAGCTTGTTTTCATTTTCCTTAGAGTTTCTTAGATTTTTAGGTCACCATATTTGTGTAACCTCTAATGAAGTAAAAATTCTATTTATGGATGTCTTCTACTAAACCAATCCACTTATTTCTTTCTCATATTGATTCTACCAATTTTTATGGCTCACTTACTTTAGCTATAATATTGATGGTTTTCTAGAAACTATCCATGGTGTTTCTTTTCCTTCCATATTAGAATAAATTATTCTTTAGTTTTTCATCTTCCGTTACATTATTAATGGGTTTTTATGTATATTAATTTCCATTTTCTAACACATAAAGGTATACTTACCTTATATAATCTATTTATTTTTCTTCAAACACTATGGACATATTCTTGCAGTAATGTTTGAATGATTATTGGTTGAGGTAAAACTGTACTGATCATCATAATGACCTCATTTACTTTTATTTTTATAGAAGTTCTCAATATCATTAAAGTGATTTTTAGATAACTAATTTACATTCCTTAGTGCATGCTAGTTGAACTTAGGAGGATATTTTTTATCAAATAATTTTCTCACCTTTAATATAGG
Organism: Viscum album; assembly: GCA_963277665.1. Lineage (NCBI taxonomy): Eukaryota > Viridiplantae > Streptophyta > Magnoliopsida > Santalales > Viscaceae > Viscum > Viscum album. Next base: position 1,051,407,624 of record OY728131.1, on the reverse strand, counting down.
CCTCATTTTTTATTTGAAAAAAAAAATAATTTTTATACCAATATTCCATGACCTTGTACCCAAACCATTCAAAAAACTATTACTGGATAAATAATGTGAATTTTATCCTTTGAGTTATAATTCATCTAAATTTTACACCATTCTACTATAGATTATAACATCTGTTCTTTTAGACACCATATGGGAAACTCCTTCCTAATATATTATTTTCATCCACCATCAAGGATTTTGTGAGTGTCTCACTACTTTTCTCCACCCATATTTATCATTTTCATAAATTTTATCCCGCACAAATCAAAGGATCAGAATTTTTCAAATCAAATTTGTGGAATAAAGGGTACCTTATTCCATTAGTTTATAAAAGATGTTACTTTATATGTTTTCAACCATTATCTTCTACTAAAATTTATCTCTTTAAACATTAGACAATTTATGACAAATTGATGCTACAAAATGTTTTCTCATATTCATGTGAAGAATCAACTTGAGAGAAATCCATGTTTCTCAATTTTACTTCAAACTAAAGACACTATAAACATAAAATGTTTTCCTATTCATAAAGAGTTTTAAATTTATCTTCATAATCAGAATTCATCTTATAAAACATTCTTCATGAAAATTTCACATATCTAATAAGGTGTTACAAAGTTCTTTTACTCATTTTTATTTGACCTCCCATTGAGCATATATGAAATCAATGATTTCAATAGAGAACTAAGACAAACATGAAATTATTTTATATATTTTATATGATTTAAAATATTTAATTTCATAAATTTATATATCCCAAGGACTTATAGGTTCTGTTACATTGGATACTAACAACATAATAATATTATGTTTAAAATATGTGACCATTTCTCCTTAAATTATCGATACTAGACTATCTTCTAAACATCTCATTAGTAAGACCATTTATCAAAACCTAGGGAATGAAAAAAGAAGATAGGGTGAACTAAAAATCTTAAAAATGGATGAATAAAAATTTCATCAAGGGTGATATAATAAGAATAAGTAAAAAACATGATCATAAGGTAAATATCATAATATAATGAGTGATAATGATAACACATAAGTGAGATTCCAAGTACATGTCATATATATCATCACAAGATAAAAATGAACTTATTTAAAATCTATTAAATGATATAAATAATTTCATTTCATAAATAATAACATACTAAGGAAAAATATATTTAGTGACTTTGGATACTAGAATGATTTTAATCTTATTTTACAAAACTCAGGATATTTTCTCCATAAAGGAACTATAGTATACCATCTTTTAGATATCAAATTTGTAAGACTCATCCTCAAAACATAGGGAATGAAAACATAATAAAGGTATAGGTCAAAGGATCAATAATTGATGAATAAATATTTCATCAAGGATAAGTTCATAAGTATAAGTGAAAAACATGAGCATAAGGTAAATATAAAAATATCATGATTAATAATCATAAGACATAAGTGAGATTAATGTACATAGAATAAGAACATAAATATAAAAAAGATTAATATGGAAGAATAATGGATATAAAATGGATTAGAAAAATTTAAAATAAACATTGAATCATTATTGAATAAGATCAAAATGAAGAATGCCATTTAACTATGGAACAAACATTAATATAGGGAAACATTACATTTATGATCCACACCATTAGTTCCCAAGATTAGGAGTAACTAAAGTACAATCAATAATATTTATATCATGAGATATAAACTCTTTAAAAATTAATTGGAGGGAGATATTGGACCCCACCCAACATTCATCAATACTTACATGTGCGACATAAAAAATATTCACTTTTCACATAATAAATAAACAATGGAAGTAATATGTGTTTCATAAAAATTCAAACTTTAAATAATTTAATTTTAATAAATATCCCATGGAAATAAAATGGGTTTCATATAACATCCAAATTTACATAATTCAATTTTCATAAATAGCCCATGGAAATAAAATGGTCTTCATAAAATGTCCAAATTGTATAAAATAACATCATGAATTAAAACATTTGATATCAAATATACGATAACCAAAAATTATCACATAATAAAAGAAAATATATGGTGAAACATGAAAAATATCTCAATTAGAGTTAGGCCACTTTGAATATAGATAAAAAAATTAAAATAAAATCATAAAAATAGCTTTCTTTAAAATATTTTTCATTCATCGATGTAAAATCCATAGTTTTGATTCTATTTTTAAATCATTTCCTTCTTTAAAAAATAAGTGAAAATAAAACCTTTCATGAAAATGGATTTGGATAATTAAAATTTTTATACCACATGTAAAATATATAACATCACTCAAAATGAAATGTCTTTGAAGAATGAAGTTCAATAAAAAGATGCACAACTCAAAGAAAGGAGTTTTATTTACCAAGTCCCTTACCATTACCCATGATTTACAAATAACTGATTTAGTGTCATATTAAATCTTTATAAAAATATTAATTACCTATTTGAGAACCTCATTAATATAAATTTTCACTTATACTCTTCGTTAATAATAATTACCTTCTTGAATAAGATTATTATAATCTATTTTCAACATCAGGGGTTAATAATCTTCACTGTGTTGAACTAGGATCGTAAAAGAAATGTCAATATTAATTATTATCCCAAATATAAACATCTAAAAAAAAATTAAAGGTACATTAATTTATGTTTTACAAAAACAAATAATTTTACAATTCCATTACATTGGAGTTTTTGTCAGGTTTCATGATGATGAAAATAGTGATGAACTAGTTTTTGGTTATTCACCGATATAGATGGATTTTTATACAAAAAATCATTAATTTTTTGATCATTCATAAATAATAATATTAATAATATATATTATATATATATATCATATTTACTCATTACATATAAACTAAAACCATATATGATAGTGGTAGTGAAAAATGGAATGCATCATTTCATAGAGGTGGTTTCCCTCACATAAGCATGGATTATGATTTCATTTTGAGTAACATGTTTCATAATTTAAGGAAGTAAAATATGAAATACATATCATACATATTTAATTAATTATACTTTTGGTATAACCATGATAGGAGTTGAAGGAAAACAAAATATGTTTATTAATGGAAATTGTAGTCGGCATGTAGGCACGATTCACGTTTTTGTTTTTCTTAAAGGAAAGGGAAAGGTAGTTAATGATTTTAAAATAATTGTAATAAAATACTGGTATAATAATGATAATGATTTTATAATTTTAATTCAGTTTAAATTTTTTTAGGAATAATAGGTGAAGAGAAATTAAAATGTGAAAAGAGACACTAGAAATTTATACCTCACTTCTTGGATTATATACTTTTCAAAGGGGGTTAAGAATATAAGAGATGGTATTTTGAGAAGAAAATAAACTATTAAATGTGTCAGGGAATTTTTAAGAGAGGTTTATTTATATTTTTTCTAAAATAATATTGTTGTGGTGTGAGGGAAATTGAGGAGAGGAGTTCCTCTTTTATATGTAAAAATGCTTTAAATTATTTTAAATACACAAAATATTTTAATAACGGGAAGTAACTATCAAGACATATATCTCAAAATAGTTAAATAATGTACAGGGGAAGTGATAAAATATATAAAGGTATCAACCACCAATTCCCAAACATGTTGGTTGTCTTTCCCTCTTGGTTAAACCCTTTTTACCCCTTTTAACTTTTACCAAGGTAGCCAGTTTTTACCAAATCATTTTAACCATGATCATAGAAAAATAAATGGTAATTATTACATAATTTGGAAATAATGATTCAAAATTTTAAATAAATTTTATTATAATAAAATTCTGAACGTATAAAAAATTAACTTTAAAATATTAAATGTATACTGTAATAAAAACATTTTTTTGAAAAATATAACTAATGTTCTAAAATTTTAATTAAGGGTTTGAAAATTTAATCCAACATTTTTTAAAATTGTAAAAACACTTATAAAATACATATTTGATCTTTCAAAAAGGTTTCATGAGTTTCAAATTCATACAAATATACTAATAATGTCATAAAATTCATGTCATTTTTAAAAATAGTATTTTTCACTATTCACCAAAAAGTCAATATTTTTTTGTAAAATCCCAAAAATTAATCAAAAATAACTACTATTATGATAATTTCAAAAATTAATTTAATTGTTTTATATTTAAAGTCTAAAATATAAATTTTTAACTTAAAACTAAAGTCATAAGATATTGTGAAAAATAGTTTTTATAAGAAATCCTTTTTTTATATTAACTATTATTCTAAAATTAGTGATAATAAAAAATATATAAAACCCTAAAAGTATCCATTTTATAAAATAAATGTTACGCTTAAAAAAAATTTATTATCTAATTATCCACACTTTTTTAAACCTTCTTTAAATGTTCCTTTATTTTATAATTTGGTTATAACTTTTTGCACCCACTTATTCAACAACTACCATACATTGGTCAATATCTATTTTTATAGAATGATTTGTGGTACATTAGGGTTTGGTGTTGTGTAAAAAACATGATACCCCATAATATTTATTTATGGAAACACATAGTGAAATCTCTGGTCATTACATCCTCCTTTCTAAATAAATTCAATGCCCATAATTTTAATTATTACTCTCTTAAAAGTTAAGGGCTTTCATGACTTTAGATTTAATTTCCAATGAGGTTTCATCATCACTATCATCAATTTGACTAGTGAACATATTTTTTCACCCATACTAGTATTATAACTAATGTTTATTTTTCCTTTAACCATTTGTGCTAAATACCCCAATAAAATTGGTGTAATTTTTTTATTTTAGGTTGAGTTTATATTCATTCATCCATTAATATGTGATCTGGAGTGGAATTTAGATGTGACTTTCCAATATTGGAATTTATCTTTTTCAATAGATCATATATATGATTAATATCACATAAAATTTTATTGAAGTAAGGATAATAGGATTTTATTAGAAACACATTTCTATAAACATCTATTTGAGAGAAATTATACACTCAGGAACTAAATGTTTTTATTAACAATTCAATATCATTTCATCAGGGTGATGATTTGATGCCCCTTGAAAACATTCTATATATAATAAAGTTCATTTTATAAGATATAATTACAAAAATCACATTTCATGAGTGGATGGTTAGTGTTCCTCACTCCACCATACCTTTAAAACTAACCTCCATGGTTGTTATTGCATAATAATTTCCCTGTCTTGAATGTTACTGGCACCTATCATCCTTATTATTCATTAGATCAAGGAATTGACATGGATAATGTCTATGTTTTCCACATTTATGAAAGTGAATAGTTTGTGGAACATTAGGATGCTATCTTTTTTGTTTTCACCATTTACACTAAGCTCTTATCATTTCCTGGATAATTAGTTTCTCTATGCCCTCATTTTTAATAAATAAAACACCACCTAGTTTCTTTAAGACATTCCCCATGGTTATTCTTAACACTTTTTTTACTTGAATGAATTTTGACATCATTCCTTGATCAGATTCATCACTAAATCTGCAGTGAGTCTCTATCATTCTCTACTCTGGTGTGTTTGGAATCTCTACTATGTTTAAATTATTAATCATAATAATTGATAGCTTGTTTAGAATATCAAAATATTTCTCACTCTAAATCTTATCCTATTTGGTTACTCATTTAGGGAAATATCTAAAATTTCAATTTAATCAAGTGTAATATTTTTTTCATCAAGATTAATCCATTACTAAAACCAAAAGGAATTAATCACGAGTCCTGAATAATATAAACCATAGTATAATTATTATAAGATAATTACACGAAAATTTCAACCTCAAAATATATAAGTTTTTGAAATTATTAAATAAAATTTCAGTTCAATGTAAATCACTCTCAGTTCAATAAAGGTTCCATTAGATTTTATTTTCTCATAATTATTATCCTAATTCCTTAACATATTAAATACTTTATAATGTCTTATAAATTTAATATGATTAACCAAATCATATCTGTTGTATGTATTAAAAAAGGTTTGTAGTTAGGCCTCTTTGACTTTTTCCAGGTGACAATGTATTTAATACCCAATACACCATTTTTAGAGTTATTACCAATAGGTACATCTATTTTGGAGCCTATATCCACTTGTAGTATCCATAAAAGGATACTATTTCTAGAAAACCACACAATAACTACCTTAACAAAATATTAGGATTTTATCTTATACATTTACTTATCCCTAGGGGTTTCACTAAAGTTATCTTATCCTAATCCCAAGAATATTACCTCAACTGACCTAAAGGGTTATCCATACCTTTCAAAAAATAACCAACCTTAACATATCAAATTTTGATGAAATTTATGACTAGATATTTATCTTTATATTATACCACGTGAATCTCTAATGTCATCTAAACTCTACTCCGATACTAGCTATAACGATTCAATCTAAACATGCCTTTTAACTATTTTAATTGATTTAAACAATTTTATTTCATAAATAATGACATCTCAAGGACCAATAGGTTTAATGTATTTGGATATTTTCTATATAAGAAGATTATTTTTCAAATCTAATGACCATTTCTCCATAAAGGCACCATGATAGACACATCTTCTAGACATCTATTTAGCAATAATCATCCTCAAAAATCAGGGAATAAAAACATAAGAAATGGGGGAGATAAAATTCTTAGTAAGGGAAGAATAAACATTTCATCAAGGATTAGTTCATAAGGATAATAAAAAACACAAGCATAAGTGAAATATCATAATATCATAAGTGATAATCATAGTACATAAGTAAAATTCAAAGTACATGGAATAAGAACATAAAGCCACAAAAGATCAACACTAATGAATAATTTATATAACATGGATTTGAATAATTTATCATAAACATTAAATAATAAGAGAATAAGATTATAATGAATTACATTCTATAACTATGTCACAAAAATTATCAAAGGGAAACATTATTTTCACGAGCCACCCCATCATTTCCCATTCTTATGTAAAAATAAAATGTACTTTATGAATACTTATCTCATGAGATATAAACTCTTTACAAATGAATTGGACGGTGGTATATAATCCCGCCTATCATTAATCTATACTTACATGTCCCATTTAAATATCATTCACTTTTTACATCATAATGAACCCATGAAAATAATATTGGATTCATATAACATAGAAATGAAAATCATTCTATTTTTATAAATAACAGTTTTATAAAAATTATAAATGAAAATAATTCTATCTTCATAAAGAAACAATATAAATGAATTTTTTATCATTTTTCATCAAAAATAAAATCATTTACATTACACAATAAACCCTTGGAAACAAAATAGGTTTCATAAAATATCCAAATAGTATAAAAAACACCTTGAATTAAATTCTTTAATATTTAAAAAATTGATCAACTAAAATAATCACATACTCAAAGAAAATATCAATTGAAACATGAAGTATAACTCCATTAGAGGAAGATCATTTTTAATATATATATTGAAATTAAAACTATATCATGAAAATATATTCCATGAAAATATTTTGTATCCATCAATGTAAAGACCATAGTTATAAGTCGCTTTTCAAAAAATCACAATTAAAAATATATTAAGTGATAACAAATCCTTTTATGGAAATTTATTTTCATCAAAAAAACTTTTTACCAATAGATAAAATAGACAACATCATTCAAAATGGAATGTATTTTATGAATGAAGTTCAATAAGAAATTGAATAACTCAAAAAAAAAGAAGTTTCATTTTCCAAGTCCCTTACCTTTACCCTTGATTTCCATAGATATGCTTTAACCAATAGTTTCATAATGATAAGAATAAAAATTACATATTTCAAAACTTATTCATATAGATTTCATATAATAATCTTCATTAATAACAATTATCTTAATTAATATATTTTTACAGTTTATTTTCAATATCAGGTATTAATAATATTGACTGTTTTGAACTAGGTTCATGAAAATGGTGTTAATATTCATCATTACCCCATTATATTTATTTAAAAACCATTAAATGTAATATAATTTATGTTTTATAAATATATAAAATTTTATAATTCCATTACGTGGTATTTTTAGTTGTGTTTTTTGAATATGAAAATTGTGATAAACTAGTTTCAAGTTATTCACCGATATTGATAGATTGCCTTATAACAATCATTAATTTTTATGTACTCTGTAAAGAACAATATTCATGAAAGATATTAATTATATTTATATATCATATATAATCATAAAATATAAAATAAAAAAATCTATGAAAGTGGTAGTAAAAAACAGAATGCATCGTTCCATGGAGGTGGTAGTCCACACGTTTGTATGAATGGTGATTTCATTTTTCTAAGGGAGGAATAAAGAATTAAAAAGGATTATCATTTCAGAAAACTAAATATTATATATATATACATAATAAATATTTAGTTAATTTCTCTTTTTTACTCACCAAATTAATGGATTAATGAATATGAAAATAGGTTCTTCACGATGGCGGGAGTCCACACATATACATGATTTACATTTTTATTTTTCTTAAAGTAAAAGGGAAAGATGGATAATGATTGTACCAAAAATTTAATAAAATACCATTATAATTATCATACTTATTTTATGATTTTAATATGGTGTAACATAATTTTAGGGGGAATAATTGTAATTAAATAGAAACAATAATGGGGTGTTTAGAAATTTATGCCTCAATTCATGGATTATCTCCTTTGCGAAGGGGATTAAGCATTAGAGGGACAAAATTTTTATAATCCCATAACCTATAAAAGGTTTTTAGTAATTTTTAGGATAGGTTTTGATGGATTTTTGGTTGAATTAAGTGGGTTATGGTGTGAGGGGAAGTGAGGAGAGGAGTTCCCCATTTATAACTGAAAAGGGATGACATTTTTGTTAATATCTAAAACATTTTAATAATGATAATCCACTAAAAATTAAAGTACATAAAAATTGAGAAATAATGTAGAGTGTAATGGATAAGGTCATTATAGTTCACAACAACCCATTACCACACATATTTTAAAAATGTATGTGACTTTTACCTTTTGGTTAAACCATTTTAGCCCTTTTTATTTTTATCAAGATGACTAATTTTTACCAAATCAATTTATCCTTTATGATTGAAAATAAAATTTCCCTTATTAAATAATTTGGAAAAAATTATTCCCAATTTAAAATCAATTTTATTATATAATTTTTATAATTTTTATAAGAAATAATTTTAAAATAATAAATGAAAAATATATTATTTTTTATGGAAGATGTAACTTATGTTCTAAAATATCAAATATGTGTTTGTATATTTAAAATATTAGTAATTAAATTATAAATCTTATCATAAATTACATATTTTTTTATTAGAAAATGGTTTCATGAATTTTAAAGTAATACTTATATGCTAATAATGTCATAAAGGTCATGTTTTTTTGTAAAAATGTTATTTTCACTATTCACATAGAAATCTAGCATTTTAGAAAAAAAATTAATTGTAACATAATTTGTTATGGTAGATAAAAAATAATTTTTTTTTTCAAAATATACATTAAAGAAATTATAAATTTTACGCTAAAATAAAATAAAAGATTATTTTGAAAAAGTGTTTTTTATAAGAAATAATTTTTTTTGTAAATTTAAAGTTCTTATAAAATTAGATCTAATAATAAATATTTAAATCTTGAAATATATAAATTTTAAAAAATATATTTTAGGTGTAAAATGTATTTTATTTGATTCTTAGCCACACTTATTTAAAAATTATTAAAAACGGCCTTTATTTCATAAATTGGTTGTAACTCTTTGAAAACACTTATTCAATGACTATCATACATTGGTCAATTTTTATTTTAATAAAGATAGTTATAGTCTATGAGGTGTTTTTGTTGCATGATGACCACAATATTAATGTAATATTTTTTAATGTAAATTCATAGCGAAATCTTGGGTCATTACTGTTGAAAGTGGATGCCCTAGACCCAACTTGTTTTGTACTTTGATTACTGTTACATGTATTAAGTTTGTTATTATACATGTGTTTATCTTTCCATGATAGGGTAGATACTTCTGCATCCACTTTGTTAATGAAAATGTCCTTAGATTACCTGTCGCATCAAATGGTTACAGCAGGTCCCAGGCTATAATGAGAAACCTGAGATGCCATGACAGTAATCTTAAAGTAACGTCCTATGGTCGAGTTACATCATTCTAAAAGGACACAGATGATGTGTGACCATCAGGTGCTGGGGTATCATAAGCATTGAGACTTCTTCTCATGAAGTTCTCACTTGATGATCTCTAGCTATTGAGATCATGAGGACAGACCCGCTTAATAGGGACACCACATGTTTTTGGTGTCATTGGTCATTCCTATCTACAAACATGTGTAATGGTCTCCTGACTTGAGATCGTTATCAATTAATGTCATTTAATTACGTACATTTGATATAAGGAGAAAACCATGGAGACAAAGTCGTGGTGAGGTAGTTTGTATCGGGTACGTCATTAATGGCATGACATTGATTGAATGATCGAGAAAGGATTTTTCACTTCTGAGTTCAGAAAGAGATATCTTGGGCCTGGTTGATTAGGATGGTTGCAACTTCAATAAATCCATGGCCATGGTAGTCGAAGGTAAGACCATTTGGACAAATCAACAAACAAAATAAAGAAAATAAAGAATGATGAAACTAGTATGCATTCTACTTTATTGAGATATCGATGACGAAGAGATTATATTACACAGACCCTGTTCATAGGAAAGCCATCGTTTCTTTGACTTTTCCTTATCTCTATAGGGGCCTTGATGGGTTGCTAGACCCCGCTCTAGGTCAGTGGTATTATTCACTGCTATTGAGATAAGGGCCTAGAGGGTCACATACAATAGCGCCTTGAGAATCTGTCCTATTCTGGGAATAGGAATTTAGAACTTGGCGGGCCCAGCCAAATGGTACGAGCACTATCCAAGTTCTATGGATCACCAAATAATAAATAAATTCATTAATTATTCGAGTTTAGAATAATTCATTGAATTTATTTATAACATGTATTTACAAGTTATATAGTAAATACAAGTATTAATATTATTCGAATGGACTTAAATATACTAGGATTGTTTAATATTAGCAGGAGGTATGAGTCGAGTTATAGACTCAAATTTATCATGTAATATATTTATATATTACAGGTAAGTGATAAATTGTAAATATTATTTATGGCATAATTTTATTTGTCATAAATAATTATTTATATCACTTATATAGCGGGCGTCTATTACACGGGGGGCCGGGAACCTACATCGCGTGTTTTTAAACACTACCTATATAAGTGATAGAGAGGCTCTCTCATGAAGATGATTCATGTGTCAAGATTGAGAGCATCTCTCTCCTCCTGAATTTAGAGAGAGAGACTCTCAAGAAAAGAAGGATCTTCAAGATCATCCATCTCAGATTGAAGCTTCCTCCTTTGCGGTGATCATCGTTGCGCTGAAGTGAGCATTGAAGATCCATGCTAGAACCCGGATCTTGACGAATGACACGCATGCAGATTTGCGAGACGTGTGTGGATGATCTAGAGGGATTCGATGTTGGAGTCTTCGAGCAACGATCACTGGCGTCCTGCGGCAGAATTGCACACGACAATTCTGAACAAGGTAAATGTTCAGTTTAATTTTTTGTGTTCTTTACAAACCTTGCGAGATCCTCGGACCAAGCCGGGACAAGATCACCGGAGTTGATAGGGATATGTCACTCTGGTGAAGCAAAATTTTTTAAATTCATGGCCCACCAGATTTCGCTGCGCAGTACCGGTACCCAAAAGTGGTATCAAATGGATCGCAAGGTTCATTTGAGTCAAAAACATTAAAATCCATTAAATTTAATTGTGGGGTGTTAAAACGGTTCATTCGGATTCGACCGCGCATCGTTTCGATTTTGAATGATCAAGTTACGATCATTTGAAATTTTTAAACGAATCGACGTCTCAAGTTATTTTGTTCATTTGATGTTAATCTCAATTTTATTGAGATAAAATTAAATTTTATATTTTATTATTATAAAATAATATATAATATTTTATTATAAAATATTATTTTAAAGACTTGGGTCAAGTCAAGTCTAGTTTTAATTTTATTTAAAATAAAAAAAGGAGGGAAAAAAAGACCCCAAAATAGGGTCTTCTCCCTTTATTTAATAATAATAATAATAAAAGGGGGGTTGGATTTTTTTGTCTAAAGGAAAAATAATACAAAAAATGAGGAAGACCCTTATGGGTCTTCTCTCACGCAGCGCATAGGAAGGGAGGGCCAAACCCTAGCGCCTTCCCCCTCCGCCCGACCTGCTCCACGCCGAGCCGCCTCCGGCTGGCCGCCGCCCTCCCCTTCGCCGGACCGCCCCGCCCGGCGGCCTTTGAGCCCCGCGCCGGCCTCCTCCCCTCGTACCGGCCTCCTCGCCTCCTCCTCGAGCCCGCACCAGCTGCCCGAGTCCGTCCGACCACCTCGAGCCCTCGTCGGGCTCCTCCTCCACGCCGGACCGGTTCTGTCCGGCCGACCCAAGCCTACGCTAGACCGGACAGCAGCTTCGCCGGCTCGCCGGAGCTGTGGGCTACCATCCATACGGCTAGATGACCTCTTTCCCGGCCTCCTTCCGTTCCACTTGGACTACGCCAGGAGATGCAGCCGTCGCGGGAATCGTTGGACGTCGCGGTCACGCCGCGGTTCCAGGACGACATCCTGCAGCGGTACGCAGTCTTGCTTGACTCCTCTCCGGCTAGAGGTAACTCTGAATTAAATTAATTTTAGTTAATTTAGTTTTTTTAAAATTAAATTAATTGGAATTAATTTAGGGGTTTAATTTATTTTAATCCAAAATATTAATTTAATTTAAGTTTAGAATTAAATTAATGGTTTAATTTAATTTTTTCTGGAATTAAAATTAAATTAAAAAAATGGAACCGATAAAAATAAATTATTTTAATTTAATCAAATTCATTTAATTTATTAGAACACCCTGGCATAATTTAAATTTATTGCAATTTAATTTTATTATACTTTTACCCTGACTGGTCTTGAGCTATTGACCAACCTGTGTATGTCTGACATGTATTAATTTATTTAATTATTTATTCAATGCGTGCGATGATTGTAATATTTAATTAGATAAGTGACATTCTACGAATTGTCTTTTAATTCAAATATGTATAAGGGCATGTGCGTCCATTGCACTATTTGTATTTTGTACCCTGTACCCCCTCGCCTGCATGCGAGTATATTTGTATTTATATGGTGACGATCCGAGAGGAAGACCCCTCCATGTTGAGGCGGTACTCCAGACAAGAGTTAGGCACTTTGAACTGGGGCAAGCAGCAACACGAGTCATGTATCGACTCAGGTATGGATGCCCCTAGGTGATGATTTATCAGTTATAGATCAATCATTATAGAATGCTCAAGAACAGTCAGAATGCATGATTTACTTTATGCACAGTTTATTATTTTATGCGTCTGCATGATTATTACATGATCACATAGGATAGTAAACAAGATAAAATGCATAAAGTTGTGACAAATAATTTTCTATTGAATGTTCAGTTGTGAGCGCGACAACCCTGTTTGAACATAATAAATAGAAAAGGATTATATTCTTCAATCAATATTAAAAAATCCCTCAAAGATATATTAAGTCCAAAATGCCTTCCATTTCTCACATCTAAACAAAACCGGCTGTTTGGGTGCTCATCAACCTCAGTTGAGAGTGCCTCTTACTACCAGGGCGTTTCCATGTGAGAAATGGGTCGACTTAACTAAAGTGAGTAGTCAAGGATTAGCCTTAGCTAACTTTCTATCACTTTAGAGGCAAGAGGTTGAGGGAATCAAGTTCAGATTCCAAAAGCTGAGACTTTACTCAACAACATAAGGAGCCACAAGAACAAGTGGTTGGCGAGCATAGTGCCTACATTGAAACCCTCCAAGTAGTGTCATAGCCCTAGCTTGTAGACCACGAGGGAGGTTTTGAGGATCCTTTCCACTAGAATGCTCAAGATACAAAGTATTACGAATCTAATAGTGAGGGCTATTAAGGTTCGTTAAAATAGTGGGAGACATTAAATGATATAATAATTTATTAATCATAAAATGTCAAAAGGTAATCAAGACAAATTACTAACTGCTAAATGTTTATCTGATGTAGATTCAAAATGGAAATCACCAACACCACAAGTACTTTATCATTGCGATCGATCTTGGATAAATAAAATATCCTGACCGACAATAACTTCTAGGAGTGGTACAGGCGCTTGTGCATAGTACTACACCAATATAGGAAGTTATATGTGCTGGAATCCCCAATTCCTGCTGATCCTCCTCAGGGAGCAAGCAAGACGGAAAAAGATAAGTGGAAAAAGCATGTAGACGATGCGCTTGATGTATAATGCATCATGTTGTCATTTATGTACATCCAATTGAAAAAATGCATGAGGAAGAGGACGCCTACAAGATGCTTTCACATCTCCAAGAACTATATGAGGAGAGGGCTAGGCATGAATGGTATGAGATCTGAAGTGCGCTTTATAAGTGTAGGCTAGCAGAAGGGCACCAAGATGGTCCTCACATACTCAAGATGATTGGTTATATTGAGAGGCTTAAAGCCCTTGGGTTCAAACTGAACCAAGAACTAGCAGTGGATCTCATTCTTGCCTCTTTACCATCAAGCTTCTCGACTTTCATTGTCAATTATAATATGAATGATATGACAAAGTCGCTCTCGGATATTTTGGATTTAGTTCTCCAATCTGATAAGGACATGAAAAACACCAATTCAACTGTCCATATGGTGAACAAGAAAAACAAGGGCAAGGCAAAGGGGTCTAAGGCCAAGTAAAGTCCAAAAACACCAATGCATTGTCCTGCAAAGAAACCAAATATTCGGAGGAAAAGTAATGAGTAGCAAGCTGTCTGCTTTGGATGTGGCAAGAAAGTCCACTGGAAGAATAATTGCAGAGCTGGGAAGAAGAAGCAAGCTGATGCTTCTACTTCAAGTATTTTTGTCATTGAATGCAATCTATCTTTATCTACAAATTGGGTATTGGATACGACATGTGGTTCACACATTTGTATTCATATACAGGAACCAAGTAGGTTCAAGAAGATTGAAAAAGGTCAAGTGGATCTCCGAGCTACAAATGGTGCAATTATAGCGGCCTTAGTAGTGGGATACTATCACTTGACTTTACCAACTGGTTTGGTTCTTGTTTTAAAAAATTGCTATTATGTACTGTCTGTTACCAAGAACATTATCTCTATGTCAAGTTTAGACACTATGGGTTTTTATTTCAGGTTTGGAGATAAAATTTGTCTCTTTTATAGGGATAACATATGTTATGGTATGACACATCTTAACAATGGTTCATATATGTTAGAACTAGAAAACTCAGTAATGGCAATCAATGACAAAAATAGCCAACATGACTCAAATAACACCCGCCTATGGCACTTCAGGATTGGTCATGTAAACGAGAAGTGATTACGAAGATTACATCAAGAAGGGTGTCTAGACTCGGTACAGTTAGAACCCTTAGATGTATGTCAAGCTTGTTTACAAGGAATGATGACCAAAGCACCTTTCTCAGGAAAGGGAGAAAGATCTAATGCAGTGCTGGAATTAATACATACGGATGTATGTGGTCCATTTCCAGTAGAGGCAAGGGGTGGTTTTCTATAATTCATTAATTTTACCGATGATTATAGTAGGTATGGATATATCTACTTAATGAGGTATAAGTGAATTTACTTTTGTTTCTTTAAGGAATACCAATATGAAGTAGAAAACCAACTTGGTAAGAAGATAAAATCACTTCGCTCAGACCGAGGCGGAGAATATCTTAACCAAGCTTTCATTGATCACTTGAAGGAGTGTGGGATAGTATCCCAACTCACTCCTACTTATACACCACAATGGAATGGTGTTAGTGAAAGGAGGAATAGGACCTTGCTTGACATGGTCAGATCAATGATGAGTCATACAACTCTTCTATTATCCTTTTGGGGATATGCCTTGCAGACAACAACATATACCCTTAACCGAGTACCAAATAAAGCTGCAGATGGGATTCCATATCAGTTATGGTATGGAAAGAAACCCAATCTGACACACATGCGTGTGTGGGGATGCGAGGCATTTGTCAAGACTTTACCAAGTGAAAAATTATCATCTAGAAGCAGTAAGTTCATCCTTATAGGTTATCCTAAAAAAACTAGAGGATACTACCTATATAACCCTTTATATAGAAAAGTCATTGTGGAAAGATACGCCACATTTCTAGAAAGGGATCAAATTTCTACTGGAAATAGTGTGAGCAAGAATGAATTTAATGAGGTTAATGCTCCAGATGCACAAGAGTTGGTAGAGGAACAATCTCCATAAGAGCAAGTGGAAGAAGAAATTGTTCACGAGACATAGATACTGCGTAGGTCTACACGAGAGGTTAGAGAACCAGAGTGTTATGGTTTTCTTGTCACAAAGTCAGGTGACACAATAATCAT
The DNA here is from genome assembly GCA_963277665.1 of Viscum album. Lineage (NCBI taxonomy): Eukaryota > Viridiplantae > Streptophyta > Magnoliopsida > Santalales > Viscaceae > Viscum > Viscum album. The sequence continues at coordinate 1,051,391,085 of OY728131.1, read as the reverse complement.
TGAGTATGTTGAACCTATAACCTACAAGGAAGAAGTAGAAGGCAAAGAAGATGCTACATGGAAAGAAGCCATGAATTCTGAGATGGAGTCCATGTACCAAAATCAAGTTTGGATTTTGGTAGACCCTCCAGCTGATGTAAAGCCCATTGGATGTAAATGGGTATTCAAGAAAAAGATGGACATGGATGGTAAGGTTAATACCTTTAAAGCAAGACTGGTTGCAAAGCGTTTTAGACAACGTCAAGGCATTGACTATGATGAAACATTCTCACCAGTGGCAATACTTTAATCCATCAGAATATTGATTGCAATAGCATCCTTTCATGATTATGAAATTTTGAAAATGAATGTCAATACTGCTTTTCTAAATGAGAAGTTGGTTGAAGATGTCTATATGACTCAACCCGAAGGGTTTGTTAAGTCAAATAATGCCAATAAAGTATGCAAGTTGCAAAGATCCATTTATGGATTGAAGCAGACATCAAGATCATGGAATGTTCATTTTGATGAGGCCATAAGAGATTTTGGTTTTGTCAAAAATGAAAGTGAGCCTTATGTCTATAAAAAGGTTGAAGGGAATGCTATCGTTTTCCTAGTTTTATATGTTGACAACATATTAATAATAGGAAATGAGGTGAAATTCTTACAGTCAGTTAAGACTTGGTTAAATGAATGCTTCTCCATGAAAGAATTAGGTGAAGCAGCCTATATTCTAGGGATCAAGATCTATCGAGATAGATCTCAAAGGCTGCTTGGCCTAAGTCAAAGTACATATATTGAAAAGGTAATTAAAAGATACAATATGGAACAATCCAAGGTAGGATTATTACCTATGTCACATGGTATAAATCTCTCCAAGAAAATGTGTCCACAAACACAGGAGGATATTGATAGAATGAGTAGAGTCCCTTATGCTTTGGCAGTGGGTTCTATCATGTATGTCATGCTATGTACTAGGTTTGATGTTGCCTTTGCTTTAAGAATGGTGGGTAGATATCAAGCCAATCTAGGAGAGTTGTACTGGGCAGTTGTTAAAACTATCCTAAAGTACTTAAGGTGTACTAAGGATATGTTCCTGGTGTATGGAGAAAATGAGGAACTAGTTATGAGGGGATACACTGATGCTAGTTTCCAGAAATATCATGATGATATGAAATCACAGTCAGGATACATATTTTTCCTGAATGGTGATGTAGTGAGCTGGAGAAGCTCAAAACAGGTTGTGGTTGCTGATTCTATAGTAGAGTCCGAATATATTGCAGATTCCGATGTAGCAAAGGAAGCAGTCTGGATACGTAGCTTTATCTCAGACATTGGTGTTGTACCTAGCAGTGCAGACCTTGTTCTAGTATATTGTGATAATACTGCTGCAGTGGTGGTTTCCAAGGAGCCTAGGTCTCACCAGAGGACAAAGCATATTCTTTAGAAGTTTCATCTCTTGAGGGATTTTACTCAAAGAGGTGAAGAGACAGTTAGCAGAGTAGCCACAGAGGAAAACGTGGTAGACCCCCTGACTAAATCCATTTCTCAATAGAAGCATGATTCATATGTGAGAGCTAGTGGATTGAAACCTATTAGCAGTTGGCTCTAGTGCAAGTGAGAGTGTTGAAAGTGGGTGCCCTAGACCCAACTTGTTTTTTACTTTTATTACTATTACATGTATTCAGTTTGTTATTATACATGTGTTTATCTTGCCATGACAGTGTAGATACTTCTTCATGAACTTTGTTAATGGCAATTTCCTTAGATTACCTATCTCATCAAATGGTTATAGCAGGTCCCAGACTATAATGAGAACCCTGAGATTCCATGACAGTAATCTTAAAGTAATGTCCTATGGTCCAGTTACATCATTCTAAAAGGACACAGATGATGTGTGACCATCAGGTGCTGGGGGCTCATAAGCATTGAGACTTCTTCTCATGAAGTTCTCACTTGATAATATCTAGCTATTGAGATCATGAGGACAGACCCGCTTAATAGGAACACCACATGTTTTTGGTGTCATTGGTCGTTCCTATCTACGGACATGTGTAATGGTCTCCTGACTTGAGATCATTATCAATGAATGTCATTTAATTAGGTACATTTGATATAAGGTGAAAACCATGGCGACGAAGTCATGGTGAGTTAGTTTGTATCATGTACGTCATTAATGGCATGACATTGATTGAATGATTGAGAAAGGATTTGTCGCTTCCTAGTTCAGGAAGAGATATCTCGGGCCTGGTTGATTAGGATGGTTGCACCTTCAATAAATCCTTGTCCATGGTATTCTAAGGTAAGACCGTCCAGACAAATCAACAAACAAAATAAAGTAAATAAAGAATGATGACACTAGTATGCATTCTGCTTTATTGAGATATCGATGACGAAGAGATTATATTACACAGACCGTGTTCATAGGAAGGCAGTCATTCCTTTGACTTTGCCTTATCTCTATAGGGGCCTCGATGGGTTTCTAGACCCCGCTCTAGGTCGGTGGTATTATTCACTACTGTTGAGATAAGGGTCTAGAGGGTCACACAAAATAGCGCCTTGAGAATCTGCCCTATTCTGGGAATATGAATTTAGAACTTGGCGGGCCCCGCCAAAGGGTCCGAGCACTATCCAAGTTCTATGGATCACCAAAGAATAAATAAATTAATTAATTATTCGATTTTAGAATAATTCGTTGAATTTATTTATAACATGTATTTACAAGTTATATAGTAAATACAAGTATTAATATTATTTGAATGGACTTAAATATCCTAGGTTCATTTAATATTAGCCGGAGGAATTAGTCAAGTTAAAGACTCAAATTTATCATGTAATATATTTATATATTACAGGTAAGTGATAAATTGTAAATATTATTTATGGCATAATTTTATTTGTCATAAATAATTTTTTATATCACTTATATAGCAGGAATCTATTACACGGGGGGGCGGGAACCTACACCGTGTGTTTTTAAACCCTCCCTATATAAGTGAGAGAGAGGCTCTCTCATGAGGATGATTCATGTGTCAAGATTGAGAGCATATCTCTCCTCCTGAATTTAGAGAGAGAGACTCTCAAGAAAAGAAAGATCTTCAAGATCATCCATCCCAAATCGAAGCTTCCTCCTTTTCCGTGATCATCGTTGCGCTGAAGTGAGCATCGAAGATCCACGCTAGCACCCAGATCTTGAAGAACGGCGTGCGTGCAGATTCACGATACGTGTGTGGAAGATCTAGAGGTCTTCGATGTCAGAGTCTTCGAGCAACGATCGCCGGCGTCCTACGACAGACTTTCACACGACAATTATGAACAAGGTAAATGTTCAGTTTAATTTTTCGTGCTCTTTACAAACCTTGCGAGATCCTCATACCAAGCTAGGAAAAGATCACCGGAGTTGACAGGGATATGTCACTCCGGTGAAGCAAATTTTTTTAAATTCCCAGCCCACCAGCTTCCGTTGCACAGTCCCAGTACCCAACAATTACTACATAATAACTTAAAGAAACAACATATCAATATGGAATTATAATAGCTATAACATAGCTTAAAATAATTTAACATAAAAATTGAATCAAGATATAATAAGATCATAATGAATTACATTATTTCACTATGTCATAGACATTAGTAGAGGCAAACATAAATATCACGAGTCACACACTTGTGCCCATGCTTGCAAGACAACTTCATTGTACCAACATATATATCACCTTCAAGAGTCACACACTTGCACCCATGATTTTGAAAAAGTAAATTATTCCCATGTATACATATATAATGAGATATAAAATTTCAACCAGTTTATTAGAGGTAAATGTAATGTCCCAGACCTCTCCGGTCTATTCCTCTGGGAAAATCTAGTGTTTGAGGAGTTATGGTGGTCAAGGTGACTTATCCCCAACACTTTTCCAAATTTACAATTCTATGAACAGTTCCATCGGTGAGACCGATGTGAACAGTACCATCAGTGAGATTGATGTGAATAGTTCCATCGGTGAGACCGATGTGAACAGTTCCATCGGCGAGACCGATGTGAACAGTTCCATCAGTGAGACCGATGTGAACAGTACCATCGGATAGGCTAGACATTCTGTGAACAGTACCATTGGATCGATGAGTCTTTCTATGAACAGTACCATCAGCATTGGTGTATTGTTTTGTGAATAGTACCATTGTCATCGATGAGTCATTCTTTGACTAGTACGATCGGATCCGTGAGTCATTTTGTGAACTGTACCATCGTCATCAGTGTGTCGTTCTATGAACAATACCATCGAAGCGGTGAGTCATTCTGTGAACAATACCTTCGATATCAGTGTGTTGTTCTTTGAACAATACCATCAGATAGCTGAGTCGTTCTATGAACAGTACCATCAGATCGGGGAATCATTCTGTGAATAATGTTTCCAAGATTGGTGAGTCCAGGATTAGTGAGTCTAGGATCAGTGAGTCATTATGTGAACAATGTTTCTAAGATCGGTGAGTCTAGGATCGATGAGTCCAAGATCAGTAAGTCATTCTGTAAACAGTGTTTCCAAGATCGGTGAGTCCAGAATCGATGAGTTATTCTGTGAATAGTGTTTCTAGGATCGGTGAGTCGAGGATCGGTGAGTCATTCTATGAACAATGTTTCCAGGATTGGTGAGTCCAGCATCCGTGAGTCATTGTGTTAATAGTGCTTCCAGGATCGGTGAGTCTAGGATCGGTGAGTCATTGTGTGTACAATGTTTCCAGGATCATGAATAGTGTTTCCAACTTCCTATAGTTTCACCCCTTTGACATTTTCTTTGACTTAAAATAGATTCAAGGCCTTGTTTTAATGGATTTAAGGCCGAATAAATTCCCACAACTCCTATATTAATTTTCCTAAGGACAGAGATTTATTTACTTGGTCAAACTGTGTGGTTTAATGCGATCTTCTTTTAATGGAAAATCCAGCGTATCTTAAACTGCTGCACTGTAAATCTTCTAAAGTGATGAGATATCTTCCTCCCTTGTTCTACCATGTGCGAGATTCTTGAACCTTTCCTTCTTCCCATAGGAGCGGTGTGATCGAACCATAATCCTTGGATCGTTTCCCCTTGAAGTTTCTTCCTGCTACATGCGCACCCCCTATTTTGGTGCAAACAGCAAGGGTCAATCCTTCATTAATATAAGGTATGTTTTATCATCGTTATTTTGGGTTCATCTTATCCTGTTTCTCCTTTCCATGTTATGTTATGTGATCTCCATGCTTCTAATGTAGTTTTCTTGGGTTTCGGTTGGTGCGGTCATACTGCTGTATCCTCGGGTGGATGTAGTTGTCATGGGAGGAGGCGATCATGATCCGTTGTGTGTATCATTCTTGTATAAAGGGAATCAAGAACCATTTGAGGAAGAGGATTCATTTCTTCTCTATTCTTTTATGTGCAACAGTAGAGTTATCATGTTTTATCCCAATAGATCACAATGGAATTGACATAATAAATATTTTAATCGGATAAATAAATTGATATCGATCGTATGTTATTGCCTCTTATTTTTCTAGATAGTGTGATATCTATGCTTTATCTTTTTATCTTTTTGTTCTCGATGGAAATTGGTAAAGAATTTAAATTGGGATTAATTTTAAATTAATTTTCAAAGATAAAGAGGCATGTAAATGAATCTATTTCTTCTTATTGTAATTTGTTGTTAATCAAATTGGTGCAGTAAGAATGTTTAATCAATTTGTGATAGCTTAGTGTTTAGGATTCCCAAATTTGGAACCTATGAATAATAAAATGGTTAATTAAAAATGGATTAAATAAATGGTTGTTTGATAAAATATAATTCCTTATAAGGTTCTCAGTTACCATATTTCTTGTTTAAGGGCCAAGAGCCCAATTGATATGATGTTTGTTTTCATCCTTCTTATGTTGTGATGTGAGCCTGGAAGGTTGTTGTGATATGTGGGGGTAGGGAGGCCTATTGGTTATGGCAACATTTGATTCCTAGAGTGGCGAGATGCATCAGTTTAAGCATGCAGGTGTCGGGGAGGACACCAGAGATGATGGAATGGGTTAGATGTGAATGTTTGGATGCTTGCTGATTCTTATTGGTTGTTTATCTGCTTTACTTTCCCCACTGCTCAAGGTAGCTGGTCTTGCTTACCCTTCTTCCAAAAAGGGGTGAAGACGCGTGGGGTATTCCACATGATTTTCGTATTTAGCTTCTCGAAGGAGGATGGGTCTACGCTCTTGCTATAGGTGGCAAAGACTCGACGGGTAGTTCACCTACTCACGGTGTTGAGACCCTTGTGCTTAGTATCTTAGAATGTTTTTCTTCAATTCCTGGGAATATGGGAAAGTAATAATTTTTTTAATAAATGATTGAATAAATGATGTTAAACCATGGAATTAGAGCTTACTGGGACTCAATGCTGAGGTTGTAATTTAAAGGAAGAGTGGACTTTGGGTGTGATTCTAATGAAATATAATTTGAAAAAATTTAATAGTTAATTAATATTTAAAGAATTAATGAACGTAAAGTGAAACTGATGAAAAGGGAATGAAGGAACGTAATCAATATTTTTAAATGGCTGTGTGCTTATAGGATACCTAGTCTTAGAAGTGACAGCTAGGAGTCCGAGAGACGTTAGATACAGTTGAGTCTAAGACTAGGTTATTCCCATAGTGTGGTTGTGAGCTATAATATATTCTGTACTTTTTGTGTTTCTATACACTACTCCACCCCGTCAGTTAGGGAAATTGACACCCCATGGATTCTAGGCCCTGGGGGGGGGGGTGTTTTCCCCAACATTCTAGTTGGAGGATGGATGGATGACTACCCCCTTTGGATCCAAACTCTTCTCTTGGTAGTTACTTGTGATGGTAGGCACAACAGTTAGTTTTCCCCATATATGTGTGTAGAGGGCTGTAATGGCTTGTGGTTATTCACACACACATGTTCTGGATATAGTTTCTTATGGAATACTATAGGTGTAATGTGTATAGGCTATGATGGCTTGAGGATCCTTACTTGGTGTATGGTCTATAATGGCTTGAGGTTTAATACCTAAAGTATGATACACGTTATGCGAGCTATGGTGGCTCCCTAAAATTACCTATTTACTTTTCTTACGTGGAAGTGGTGGTTTTTTTTCACAAGGTTCATGTTGTGGTGCTTCGACCAGGTGTCTGCGGGCAATCCTTTTTGGAAAGAGATTCTTAGGACGTGCGACGTCAGGGAAAAGCAGAAAACCAGTTGGGAAGTAGTAGCGGGGTACCCTTGATATTATTTATTTTATTATATACTCTTGTATGCAATACTTGTTGAGAGTATCCATGGTGAGGATGGGAACTTAGTTTACCTATTTAGGTGATGAGTTATTTTCACTTGTTGTTCACTGTTCTTTAGCATGCTTTCTTTACTCTTGCACGAGAGGCTATGAGGAGGATCCTACTGAGTATACTATTATACTCACCCTATGTATATATAAATAGTTTTCAGGTTTCTTGGAGTAGGTTGGAGATCTAGCTGGTTACTACTATCTTGGGGTTGTAGGAGCTGTTCTGACTTCGTGGTCGCTGTTGTTTTTACTTTATTTTGGGTACTTACAGTTTTCCACTTTCAGTTGTAGTAGTTTTGCATGACAATACATATGTATACTTGGGTTTTCTTTTTATATTTCAGTCTGAGTTAGAGTTGGTTGGTGTCTATATTATCTATCTCTTTTTCATGTGTTCTCTTAGAGGTTAATACCTCCCATTTGTATGTTTACTATACCCTCGGTGCTAGTCGCCAACCTGGGGCCTACTGGAGGTGGGACTCAGGGATCATTATCTCTCTTCTCACATTGCAAACCTAGGAGGGGTACACCTTGTGGGGAGGGGGTCGTGATAGAGTTGTATCAAAGGTATGGTTGAGGGATAGGATGGAGTTTGGTGTTAGGAACAAGTGAGGTTGCATGGGTTGGTAGGGCAACGGTGTCAGTCAAGTTTAGAAAGTGATGTAAACACTAGAGATCGGCTGAGACATAGGCATTTATCCCCCTGTGATATGATGCATGTACCTTTAAGTTTACAATGGCTACTAAATGAGGTGATAATAGTTGCAGGTTAGTGACCTAGGAAAGGATCATGCATCATTATTATTTGTTCTTGGGTTTGAAAGAGTATACCTTGGGATAGGTTAACCTAAAATGAATAAAAGAAAACAATTAATTAATTAATTTTGAGTCTTCCATGTTCTAGGTTTAGGAGCTCTAACTATTTGTTATTTTGTAGGTATGGATCCAGGTTGACATCCTCATCAGGTTTGCATAGATGTTGTCCAGCAGGCTGTGCCATCAGATCACTACAAGGTAGAGGTTGACGACGATGACACTTGGAGGAGGACACTCCGAGAGTTTCAACACCATAGTCTGCAGAAGTACGAGGGCTCCGTTTCAGATGCAGTCATGGAAGACTGGTTAGAGGAGGTCGAGATATGCTTCAGTTTGATCTGTTCTTGAAAGAAGCACCGGGTGTCCTTGGCTGTGACTATGCTGTGTGGAGCAGTAAGGCAGTTGTGGTTCTTGTTCCTCAGGGATCGTGAGGAGTCAAAGATCTCATAGGAGGAGTTTCGAGACAATTTTAGAGTCGAGTTTCTTTCTTCGACCATGAAGGCATCCAATATCTAGGAGATTATTACCCTTCTATAGGGGGATTTAGTGTGTGAGAGTTTGGAATCTGTTTTAGGAACCTTTTACGGTGTGATTCAGACCTGTTTCCATATGAGGAGGATAGAACGATTCATTTCGAAGAGGCTTTGCATCCAGAGATCTAGCGTCGGGTCAACCCATTTATGCTGAAGACATATCTTGAGGTGTTGGTGAGGGAAGAGGTAATTGAGAGGACATTTTCTAGAACCATATCATCATGAGAGAGGAGTCATCATGATTCCTCACAAACAAAACTATGGTCCAGGGTTCCCGGTTTTCATGGAAGAAGAGTTTTTGTTCGGCTGGAGGTAGGTTGTAGCCCTCCACATCTCGTTTCTCCAGGGGTAGCGACTCTCAAGCCTATGCCAAGGGATTATATTCTTGTTTTTCATGTGGTGGTATAGGTCATCAGTAGTGAGAGTGCCCGACCTTTCTGAGCAGTCATCGTGCACCAGGTGTTCCACTCTAGGTTCCTCCGTTGAGGTAGTTCCAACCGACACAACAGTAGTAGGCTGCACCAGCTTTGGATCAGCAGAGGGTAGATGGGGAAGGTAGAGGACAACCTCAGGATTCTCCCTATCCTCAGAGAGAAGAGTGCGGCCGTGGGGGTGGTCGTCATCAGGCTCAGAGAGGCCATGGATGAGGTCGTGGTCAGCATCATGCTTTAGCGTTGCCAGCACCAGGTGAGCCAGATGTTGTTCAAGGTACTGTTTTCTTGTTTTCTACTTTGGTGTATGACTTGTTTGATTTAGGAGTGACACACTCCTTCATATCTTTTATCCTCATCCATGCTTTGGGACTTGAGGTAGAGAGGCTTCCAGTACCCTTGGCGTTGACTACGCTAGTTGGAGGTTGAGATGACTTGTTTGAAGTATGTAGAGACTATAAGCTAGTACCGGGGAAGCATCACTCTTGTGTAGATTTCCTATGTTTATAGATACAACCATATTATTTCATACTCATCATGTATTAGTTGTATTCGGTGTAGGGTATCATGGAATGCTTTAGGAGGCTGTTTGTGTTGTTCGATGCAGATGAAGAGCCAATGGTGTTTATTGGAGAGAGAGACCCTCAGATGGGTCATAGGCATGTTCTGTTCTTCACACCCATGATGGATGAACTGATGATGAGTTATTCAGAGGTTCAGTAGTTGGCATTTCCTAGGGTCATAGAAGAGTACCCTCATTGTCTTTCCAGAAGAGGTTGTAGCATTACCCCCTCGGCGAGAGATCGAGTTTGGGATCGATCTACAACCAGTACAGTCTCATATATCTATGTCTCTATATAGGATAACCCCTTATGAGTTACAATAGCTACTTATACAACTTGATGGTCTGTCATAGTGCCATTTTTCTCAATTGAGTGTGTCATTGTGGGGTGCACCAGTTTTGTTCGTGAAGAAGGATGATGACAGTTTACGTTGTGTATCAATTATCACCACTTAAACAAAGTGACAGTGAAGAATCACTATCCTCTTCCACGGATTGATGATTTATTTGATCAAATGAAGGGTGAAAGTTGGTTCTCAAAGATCAACTTGCGGTCAGGATATCATCAGATGTGTGTGAAGGATGAGGATATCCCAAAGACTGCTTTCCATTATCATCATGGGAATTATGAGTTCATTTTAATATCGTTTAGTGTGAAGAATGCTCTAGTTGTGTTCATGGGATTGATGAACATGGTGTTCTGTGAGTTCCTGGATAAGTTCGTGGTGGTTTTCATCTACGACATCCTTGTGTACTCTATGTCCGAGGAGGAGCATGCAGAGCATTAACACACCATTTTGGGAGTTCTTCGTCAACACCAGCTATTTGAGAAGTTGTCAAAGTGTGAGTTTTGGGATCAAGAAGTCCATTTCTTGGATAACTTTGTGTCCCAATATGGAGTAACTGTGGATCCATCGAAGTTAGAAGTAGTTTTGTCTTGGGCATCCCCGAAGACAGTGGCAGAGGTGTGAAGTTTTCTTGGTCTTGCAGGCTACTACAGGAGGTTCGTAGTCGATTTCTCTCGAGTTGTGAATCCTATGACAACATTGACTAGGAAGGATCATGTGTTCATGTGGACTGATCAATGTTAGGCATCTTTCAAGTATTTGAAGGAGAAGTTAGTAAGTGCTCCAGTTCTTTGTCTTCCAACAGAGGGAGTTCAGTTTGTTGTTTTCTGCAATGCTTCGCATCTGGGATAGGCTGTATTTTGATGCAGACGAGATTGATTGTTTCTTATGGGTCTTGGTAGTTACATCCCCATGAATTTAACTATTCCACCCATGATCTCGAGTTCATAGACATGGTGTTTCCTCTGAAGATGTAGATACATTACCTCATTGGAGAGCGCTTTATGGTTTTCACCGATCATAAGAGCCTGAGGTATGTTTTCTCCCCGTGTGACTTAAACTTGTGACAACATCAGTGGATGGAGTTCTTAAAGGAATATGACTTTGAAATATTGTATACCCTTGGAAAGGGGAATGTTGTAGCTGATGCGCTGAGCAGAAAGTCATGTGGTGATGTAGTGTGTGAATCTGGTGATTCCTTGAGAGTTATAGAAGAAATATCAACATTACATCTTGATATGGGAGAATTTGGGGGAATATATTGTCTTTTCCAGATGACAGTGTAGTTATCTCTAGTGTGACAAGTGGAAGAGTCCCAGTTGGGGGATCTTGAGGTGGAGGTCTGGAGAGACATAGTTGTTTGTGGCGATCCCCCTGATGGTTGGTCTCATGATGAACAACATTGAGTGTTGTATCACAGAATACTATTTGTTCCTTTTTTACATGCATGATATGGTTCTTAGAGAGTTCCATAGTTCACCTTTAACGGTGCATCCTGGTGTGAAAAAGATGTACCGAGCCTTGAGGAGTTAGTTTTGGTGGCATGAGTTTAAGCATATAGTTACAGAGTTTGTGTCTCGATGTTTGGTTTTCCAGAAGGTCAAGGTTGAGCACCGTGTCCCCGGTGTCTTGCTCCAACCATTAGATATTCCTCAATGGAAGTGGGAGGACATATCAATGGACTTTATTACTGGTTTACCTCTATATCTAGGAGGACATGATGCTATTTGGGTGGTATTGGACCATTTAACGAAATCATCCCACTTTATAGAAATCAAGGAGTCGAGCTCAGTTGAAGTTTTGTCAAGGTAGTATCTAGAGGAGGCGGTGAGACTCCACAGAGTCCCATGGATTATCATTTCAGATCAATATCCTAGTTTTACCTCTAGGGTGTGGAGAGGCCTCCAGCATGCTTTTGGTTCTCAACTATGCCTTAGCACTACTTTTCATCCACAGACAGATGGTCAGATAGAGCGGACTATCTAGACTCTTGAAGAGATGTTACACTCTTGTGTCTTGGATTTTGAAGGTTCATGGATGAGGCACTTACCCTTGGTGGAGTTTTCATACAATAATAGTTTTCACTCCACCATCAGTATGGATCTGTTTGAAGCCTTGTATGGCCAAACTTTCCGTTCTCCATTGTGTTTGACTGGGGTCAAAGATTCAGAAATTCTTAGAACAAAACTAGTGAAGAATACAACAGAGATGGTTTAGGTGATTCGTGAGAAGATGAAGACAGTGCATGATCGTCAGAAATCATATGCCGATCAAAGGAGGTGACCTTTGAAGTTTGATGTTGGGGATAACGTGTTTTTGAAGGTGACTCCCCATCCTGGGAAGTGAAGGTTTGGTCATGGGAGTAAGCTTTATCCCTATTTTTTTGGGTCTTTCATGGTGTTGGCTCGTGTTAGAGCCAAGGAGTATCGAGTAGCACTTCCCCCATAGATGAGTCGGATACATGATGTTTTCCATGTATCACAGCTCCGTCGTTATCTTCATAACGAGTCACACATCATCGATTGGAGCGAGATCGATGTTGATAATGGTGTGACCTTTGAGGAGTGGCCAATAGAAATCTAATACCGCAAATAGAAGGTGTTGCATGGGCATTCTATCCCCTTGGTTCATGTCTTGTGGAGACATGGTGGCATGGAGGAGAGTACCTGGGAATTTAAGTTGTAGATACATGATCAGTACCCTGAGTTGTTTGATGTTTAACTCTTTTCATGTTAAAAAAATATGTTTTCTTTGTGGTTATAGATATTTTGTGTTTATGAAATGGATTTCTTTGGTTGCTTCTTGTGTCTTTCTCTCTTTTGATAGGTATCTCGATGGGTGGTTGTTCGAACCCTGTTTATGTTTCCCTTTAGATAGGTTTTGAATTCTCGAGGATGAGAATGTTTTGATAGGTATTTGATGTAATGTCCAGGACCTCTATGGTCCATTCCTCTACAGAAATCTAGTGTTTGAGGAGTTCTGGTGGTCAAGGTGACTTATCCCCAACACTTTTTTAAATTTCCAACTCTGTGAACAGTTCCATCGGTAAGACCGATGTGAACATTAACATTATTGAGACCGATGTGAACAGTTACATTGGTGAGACCGATGTGAACAGTTCCATCAGTGAGATCGACGTGAACAGTACCATCGGATAGGTGAGTTGTTATGTGAACAGTACCATCAGATCAGTGAGTCATTCAGTGAACAGTACCATCGGCATCAGTGTGTCGTTCTATGAATAGTACCATCGACATTGGTGAGTTGTTCTATGAATAGTACCATTGGATCGATGAGTCATTTTGTGAACAATACCATCAGCATCAGTGTTTCATTTTTTGAAAAGTACCATCAGATCAGTGAGTCATTCTGTGAACAGTACCTTCGACACCGGTGTGTCGTTCAAGGAATAGTACCATTAGATCGGTGAGTCGTTCTGTGAACAGTACCCTCAGCATATGTGAGTCATTCTGTGAACAGTACCATCAGATCGATGAGTCATTCCATGAACAATGTTTCCAGGATCGGTGAGTCATTCTATGAATAGTGTTTCTAGGATCGGTGAGTCATTCTATGAATAGTGTTTCCAAGATTGGTGAGTCTAGGATCAGTGAGTCATTTGGTGAACAGTGTTTCTAGGATCGGTGAGTCCAGGATCGGTGAGTCATTCTGTGAACAATGTTTCTAGGATCAGTGAGTCTAGTATCGGTGAGTCATTGTGTGAACAATGTTTCCAAGATCAGTGAGTCTGGGATCAATGATTCATTGTGTGTACAATGTTTCCAGGATCATGAACAATGTTTCTAGCTTCCTACAGTAGCCCCTTTGACGTTTTCTTTGACGTAAAATGGATTCAAGGCCTTGTTTTAAGGAATTTAAGGCCTAATCAAATCCCATAACTCCAATATTAATTTTCTTAAGGCCCAAGATATCTTTACTTGGTCAAACCGTGTGGTTTAATGTGATCTTATTTTAATGGGAAATCTAGCGTATCTTAAACCGCAACTCTATAAATCTTCTAAAGGGACGAGATATCTTTCTCCCTTGTTCTACCTTGTGCGAGATGTTCGAACCTTTCCTTCTTCCCATAGGAGTGGTGTGATAGAACTATAATCCTCAGATCATTTCCCCCTGAAGTTTCTTCCTTCTACATGCGCACCCCTATTTTGGTGCAAGCAGCAAGGGTCGATCCTTCATCGATATAAGGTATGTTTTATCGTCATTATTTTGGGTTCATCTTCTATTGTTTCTCCTTTCCATGTCATGGTATGTGATCTCCATTATTCTAATGGAGTTTTATTGGGTTTCGGTTGGTGCGGTCGTACCGCTGCATCCTCAGGTGGATGCAGTTGTCATGAGAGAAGATGATCATGATCATTTGTGTGGATCTTTATCATATAAAGAGCGTCAAGAACCATTTGAGGTAGGGGATTCACTGTTTCTCTATTATTTTACGTGAAACTGTAGAGTTAGCATGTTTTATCCCATTGGATCATAATGGAATTGGTATAATAAATATTTGAATTGGATAAATAAATTGATATCGATCGTATGTTATTGCCTCTTGTTTTTCTAGATAGTGTGATAACTATGCCTTAATTTTTTAGATTTTTGTTCTTGATGGAAACTGGAAAAGAATGTAAACTAGGATTAATTATAAATTAATTGTCAAAGATAAAGGGGCATGTAAATGAATATGTTTATTCTTTTTGTAATTTGATGTTAATCAAATTAATGTAGTAAGAATGTTTAATCAATTTTTGATAACTTACTATTTAGGTTGCCCAAAGTTGGAACCTAAAAATAATAAATTGGTTAATTCAAGATGGATTAAAGAATTAGTTGTTTGATAAAATATAATTCCTTATAGGGTTATGAGTTACCCTTTTAATTGTTTAAGGGAAAAGAGACAAATTAATATGATGTTTTTTTTCCTGCTGCTTGTGTTGTGATGTGAACTTGGAAGGCTGTTGTGATATGTGGGGGTAGGGAGGCCTATTGGTTGTGGCAACAGTTGACACCTAGAGTGGTGAGATGCATCAGTTTATGCATGTGGGTGTCAGGGAGGACTAGAGAGATTTTGGAAGAGGTTGGATATTAATTTTTGGATTCTTGCTAATTCTTATTGGTTGTTTATCTACTTTAATTTCCCACTTCTTAAGGCAGATCGTCTTGTTTACCATTCTTCCAAAAAATGGGTGAAGATGCATAGGGAATGACACATGCTTTCCATGTTTAGCTTCTCTAGGGAGGATGGGTCTACGCTCTTTCTATAGGAGGAAAAGAATCGACGGGTAGTTCACCTACTCCCTATGTTGAGCCCCCTGTGTTTAGTAGCTTAGAATATTTTTCTAGAATGCATAGGAATATGGGAAAGTATTAATTTGGTTAATAAGTGATTGAATAAATGATGTTAACCCATAGGGTTGGATCTTGCTGGGACGCAATAATGAGGTTTCAAATTAAAGGAACATTGGAATTTGGGTGTGATGCTAATGAAATATAATTAGGAAATTGTTAATAGTTAATTAATGTTTAAATAATTAGTAAACATAAAGTGAAACTAATAAAAAGGGAACGAAGGAATGCATCAAGATTTTTAAATGGTTGCGTACTTATAAGAAACCTAGTCTTAGAAGTGGTATCCAGGAGTCTGAGAGACGTTAGTTGTAGTTGATTCTAAGACTAGGTTATGCCCATAGTGTGGTTGTGAGATATAGTATATTCTATACTTTTTGTGTTTCTATACGCTACTCCACCCCACCAGTTAGGGAAACTGACACCCCAGGGATTCTGATCCCTGAGGGGTGTTTTCCCCAACATTCCTATGGGAGGATGGATGGCCGACTACCCCCTTTGGCCCCAATCTCTTCTATTGGCAGTTACTTGTGCTGGTAGGCACAACGGTTAGTTTTCCCCATATATTCTTGTAGAGGGATATAATGTCTTGTGGTTATTCACACACATATATTCTGGAAATGGTTTCCTATGGAATACTATAGGTGTAACGTGTATAGGATATGATGGCTTGAGGATCCTTACTCGGTGTATGGGCTATAATGGCTTGAGGTTTAATACCCAATGTATGATTCACGTTATGCAAGCTGTGGTGGCTCCCAAAAACTACCTGGTTACTTTTCTTACCTGTACGTGGTGGTTTTGTTGCATAAGGTGCATGTTGTAGTGCTTTGTCCAGGTGTATGCGGGCAAGCCTTTTTGGAGAGAGATGCTTAGGACGTGCGATGTTGGGGAAAAGCGGAAAACCAGTGAGGAATTAGTAGTGGGGAACCCTTCATATTATTTATTAAATTTTATACTCTTGTATGTGATACTTGGTGAGAGTAGCCATGGTGAGGCTAGGAACTTAGTATACCCGTTTAGGTGATGAGTTAGTTCGACTTGTTGTTCACTGTGCTTTAGAATGATTTCTTTACTCTTGTACGAGAGGATCCAGGGAGGATCCTACTGAGTATATTGTTATAATCACCCTATGTATATATAAACTATTTTTCAGGTCACTTGGTGTATGTTGGAAATCAGGCTAGTTACTACTAGCTTGGAATTGCAGGAGCTGTTCGCGCTTCGTGGTCGCTGTTTTTTTACTTTCTTTTGGGTACTTATAATTTTCCCCTTTTAGTTGTAGTAGTTTTTCATGACATTACATATGTGTAATTGGGTTTTCATTTATATTTTAGTATGAGTTTGAGTTGGTTGGTTTCTATCTTATCTCTCTCTTTCTCATGTGTTCTCTTAGAGGGTAATGCCTCTCATTTGTGTGTTTACTGTACCCTCAGTGCTAGTCGCTAACTTGGGGCCTACTAGAGGCGGGACTCAATGGTTATTATCTCTCTTATCATAGTGCCAACCCAGAAAGGGTACACCTTATGAGGAGGGGTTCATGATAGCAAATATAGTTTCCCACCCGTTGTCATCCATACCTATGAGTGCCACTTGAAAATCATTCACTCATCACATTATAAAGAACCCATGGAAATAAAATGGATTTCATAAAACTTTTAAGTAAAAAAACCATTAACATCATAAGTAACCCATGTAAATCAAAATGAGTCTCTAAAAAATTTCAATTGAAAATCATTTACCTTTCAAAGAATAAATAACCCATGGAAATAATAGGGGGTTTCATAACATCTCAAAATATTACAAAAATATGAATTAAATCAATTGAAATAAAAAGAAAATTTGATCAACCAAAAATAATCACATAATAGAATAAAAATGGGGGTTGAAACATGAAAAACAAATCAATTGCAGATTTATCATTTTTAATATACAATGGAGAATGAAAACCAAATCACAAAAGAGTTTTTTTTTCAAATTTTTTAATCATCGACGTAAAATTCATAGATAAGAGTCTCTTTTCAAAAGTCTCATTTTATTTCCTAAAACAAGTTAAAATAAAACACTTTATGGAAGTAGTTTTTAATTAAAAACACCTTTACCTTGATATATAAGATATAAAATAATTTAAAATGTAAAATGTAGTTAACATTGGGGAAAATCAATAATAAAGTGTATAAATCAAGGGAAGGAGTTTGAGTTACTAAAATCCATACCCTTACCCTTTATTTTTAGAAATTTGATTTAACATCCAGTGTCATAAAGATAATCAAATTAATTTACTATTTCTTAAAATTATTGATATAAATTTCCATTTATACTCTTCATCAATAAAAATTCTCTTCATGTATTAGATTTTTATAATATCTTTTCAACATTGGTTGTTAATAATATTCATCGTTTTGAACTAGGTTCATAAAATTAGTGTTTTTATTCCTTTTTCTTAAAAATTTAATCATTAACATACTATTATTGGTACTATAATTTAAGTTTTTAAATGAATATAATGTTATAAATCCAGCACATGGTATTTTTATTCATGTTTTTTTAAGACAAAATCAGTGATGAACTAGTTTTATTTTATGTACTAATATTGATGGATTACCTTATTAGGATCATTGCATTATATTTTATACATAATGAAACATATTATTTAAATATATTACATTCATATATCATTCATACTCCTCAAATATAAACTAAAACCATCCATGAAGGAGGTAGTTAAAAATGGAATTCATCGTTCCATTGAGGCGGTGGTCAGCACATGCATATGAATCATGATTTCATTTTTCAGGGGGAGGAAGAATAAAGAACCCTAATTTATCATTTAAGGAACATAAATATGATATATATATATATATATATCATATATTTTTATTTAATTCCTATTTCTTTACTAGCCATGTTAAATGGTGATTGAATTCAAAGCATGTTTCATCATGGTGATGGTAGTCCACACATATGCAAGATTCACACTTTCATTTTTCATAGAGGAAAAGGGAAAGGTGGTTAATGATTATATCATCATTATAATAACATAATAATATAATAATGATACTAATTTTATAACTTTTAGATGGTGTAGTGTAATATTAGGAATAATAATTTCACATAATAAAATAGAAATGTGAAAGGAGCAGTTAAAAATTTATACCACACTTATTGAATAATCTTTTTTGAAAAGGGGGTTATTCTATTGAGGGATGGTAAATTGAGAATATAATAACCTATTGAATGCGTAAAATAATTATTTGAAGATTTTGGGTATATTTTTGGAAAATTTATGTAAGTATTGGTGTGAGAGGATGCAAGGAGATGAGTGACTCTTTTATAAGTGAAAAAGGATCACATTTTTTAAGTACACAAATCAATTTAACAATGGAAAGTAACTATCAATAAATTAAGCTCTAAAATTGAGAAATAATATAGAGTTTAAGGGATAAGGTTATTAATTACCTCAAACATACTTTCCCATACATGTTTTAATCATGTTTCTCTTCTTTCACTCATTGCAAAACCCTTTTTACTTCTTTTTATTTTTATCATGGTAAATTGTTTTCCAAAAATTAATTTATCCTTTGTGATTAAAAATAAAAAAATAATTATCTAATAATTCATAAATGAATATTATAAATTTGAAATCAATTTTTTATATTATTTTTTCAATGGGTTAAAATATAAAATTTAAAGTACTAAATGTATAATGTATTAATTTTTTTTAAACATATACAACATAACCTTAAAAAATGTCAAATATGGGTTTGTAAATTAATTTTTTTTAAATAATAATAAATGAAATAATAAAATACATATTTATTTTTTAAAATAGGTTTCATGAATTCCCATTTCATACTTATAAACTAAAAATTTCATAAAAATTATGTTATATTTAAAAATGATATTTTCCACTATTCAACTAAAAAACAATATCATTATAAAAATACCCAAAATTTATATTCAAATAATGTTTAAATGATAAAACCATAAATGAGTTTAATTTTTAAAAATTATCATTCTAAAATTAAGAAATTTTATTTTTAATTAAAAACATAAATCATAGAAAAACTATTTTTATAGAAAAATGACTTTTGGTATATTAACTATTATTTTTCTTATAATTTAATAATTAATCTACTGTTAAATTATTATTTATAAAATAAATATATCTTATTATTATTAAATCATGGTAAACATCATTCATTGAAATAAAATTCTAATTTTTGGGAAATACCTTTTTGTGTATAAAGTGAATTGATAAAAAATGGACTTTCAAAAAGAATAAAAATTAATGATATATCTATAAATATGTTTCTTAACCCATAGAACATGTGTTTTGGTTAGTAATAACTACTTATAGGTGGTTTCCATTGAATTTATTTATGGAACTATAAACATTGAACTGTTCTTTATACAAAGGGACCTGCTTTCCAAAGGCATGCATTCGTTATGTTTGGACCAATGATACTTAAGAACATACATTTGTCGAGAGGATGGGAGGTCGGGATCATAAAACTCTTTTAGGGGGAATTATTTCCTAATTTGGGACTCTATTATATATTTAAGATATGTACACGAATTATTATTAATTCACTAATTATGCAATGAGTTTTTCTTGTGATTTGGAAATAAACCATTAATATATATAAAATTTGAGAATCATGTGTATGTATCTGAGGTTATTTATCAATGGAGACATCTGTATGTATCTGAGGTTATCTATAAATGGTATCCTTTGGTATACTACTTAGAGATTCTTGATTGTTATTATGACTACATTGGTTTTAAATCCACTCAGTTAGGCACTCTGGAATTTATAGTCATCTAGGGAGATGAGAGTTGTTTTAATGTTGGTATCATTCCCATAGATGGGATACTTGAATATCCTTGTGAAAGGAATCAGAACCCATATAGTTTGGTGCCATGTTATAGGAAACATCATATCTTTTAAGGTCCTCTGATAAGGACCAATCCATACAGTTTAACGTAATGTGGTAAGTATTCATTAGAAGAAGATACCTAATCAATGTTCGGTGTGGGACTTATACTGAAGCAGCCCAAGGAACCTAGAAAGGATATGAATTTCCATGTTTAATTAGAACATGTTGGGAATGTGGCCTAGAAAGGACATTTCTGATTTAGATTGTTGGGTTTGAACCTCAGGAAGGCTTCCTACATATCACATTTGGATGAGAGTCAAAGCCCATGTAGTTTGGGAAGTCTCAGAGGAGAGTTTATTCATTTGAGATAAATGAGTTTGGACATAATTCCAGAAAAGGATGCCTTGGTGATTTAGGGATTTAATTTGGGGATTACTCCTAATAGGGATTCCCATTTATGGATGAGATGACATGGCGCTCGGTCCTTATGAAGGCTTCCTATGTATCCCAATTTTAATGGGAACCAGAGTTCTCATTGTTAATTCCATGAGGTGTTTGTGAAAATGTTTACATCATTACAAATATCTTAGCCCATGTGAGTCATTCTCGGTTTGAGAAACAAGATAATGTGAAATATTCAACAAAGGCACACAAACTTTTCCTCCTCTGCTGGTGGAAGAGGTTTTGAGTATGATGGTGACAGTGGATGAGGGTGTGGATAAATGAAACATTCAATGTGAAATGAGATAAAGGTTATTGGATCCGAACCAAAAGGATAAGGTCTTATTCTATGATTGATGCCCTAAAATTGGTCATAGTAGGGGTGGGAAACTTTTATTTTGTTCAAAAGGAAAAGTAGGTGTGAACTGTACCTTTCCTAATAGGGACCTGAGGCTCCATGTTTTAGAGATGATATGGGATGGGCATGGACTGAACCCTAATCCTTAAAACTGGGAACTCCCCAACACTATTCTTGGGAGAAAGGTCCACATGAATATGGATATAGAAACCCATATACACTACATGAATCCTGAACCCATTATAAAATAAATGTGGAAAACCTATGACTACGGATATAGAAACCCAAATGAGAGACACAATGATGTGCCTTTCCCAAGGATTTGGTATGTCAGGAGGTTTTGTTGGAGGTTTCAACATAATACCTTTCATAAAAGGGATCTAATGAAGAGGAATCCTTTCCATTAGTGACTTTGAATAATAATTGATGAAAGGATTATATAGGATGAAGGGATAAGGGGAATCAAAGAGGGACACCCAAGTCGGTATCTGACGCATAGGTATGGGCACATAGGTAGGATTGGGAGACCTGATGTTTACTTATGTGACAAACAACCTAGATGTTAAAAATTAGATGAGACTTGACTTAATCCTCAAGAGTATTCACAGGTATTACCATAAGTGGGGTGCTCAAGTTCCTTTGAGAGGAATAGGTGGCATGCACGTTTTTATGATTTAGGGTGGTTGGGAGCTTTATGAGTGTAAGTGTTATGGATTTCAAACACTTAAGGGACTTACGTCATATTATCCTCATTTAATTCCTCCACCCTAGGCTTTAAAGAACTACCTTGAAGATTTCTGAAGACTTGGACGAAGCACTAGGGTGACAATAGAAGAAATTGGGATGAAATAAAATTCTTCCATCACAAATAAAGACCCCAAGGGTCTATTTATAGGAAAATAGGTGACTCTGGGTGAAGGAGTTTGGTTATGCAAGTGGGTTTCATACTAACATTATGGCATGAAAGTGGCTATGCACCAACAGTGACTTGGCTCAATTGGGATGATTTGAAACTTTACCCTTTACAAATATTGACATTCTCCATGTATTTTCCCCTCTTTCTTCTAAGTAAATTTTCTTTGTCACTTTTTTATTGATGTGATGGAACGAGGTGTCAAAAAAATCCCCCCTACTCAGAATTGGATCTTAAATGAAGAGTGGACCTTATAATGAGGTAATGTTATAAAAATGTTCAAAGAGTTTTATGGGGTGCGCAAACTGATAGCGCGTGAGGTACGAGTGCGCAAGGTCATGGAATATAGGGTAGTATTCATTACTTATATATAGTGTATTCACTTCATCAGAAATTACAATGGATTCCGGAAATCTATCTCTCAACACGTAAGTGTTTTTATTCAGATGCTCCTGCTGAAAATCTCATTCGCTCTTCTTATATAAGTTTTTGATTTTCATGCCACAAATTTGGCACCATACTTGCATGCTAGATTTATACATGTGCACTGAATCCATACTTACGCGCCACCTTTGTCAAAAAAATTTACTGCCTTTGTCAAAAAATCCAAAATGATCTCACTTTAAGATGAATTTTGATCTCTTTTTTAGGTTCAATAGCTCCCAAGAGAATCAGAACTGCTAAAGAATTGGCTAGCAAGAGAATTGATGATATGATAATTATTTTTATGCATGATTACTTTGACATCTTTGACACTAATATCTCAGAATTAGCAAAGGATCTGAGGAAATATCATCTTGATTTTCCAAGGAGTATTTATTTGCCTCTATTTGGTTATGGCCATCTGCAGGATGCCAACTTACTAGTTCCAATGAATTATGTTCCACACTCTTGGTTTCAAGACCAAACAAATTTATCATCTTCTAATATTTCTATTACAGGAACATATATCAATTATGGGATGGAATATTTCATACATCATAGCCCATGTGCTCCAAATTTTAAAGAACATACACCTGAGCAACAACTGCTCTACTATTCGTCCATTATTTGAAATTCTCAGACAGATCAATCAAAGGGATAGAAGAAATGTTGGAATTTTCTCCCAGGAGAGGGTTTTAAACCTATATGTATGGGGGCATATTAGGTTAACAAGACATGTGCATATCTTATGGATGAATTAAAAGGTGTTGAGATTTATGAGGCTATATGGTTTGGGCAAACCTATGCATATAGAAATGGAGATTTTGTTCCAGAGATACTGAGATGATGGGGTCCAGAGACTAATTCCTTCCATTTGACACATGGAGAAGTAGACATCAGTTTTTGGGTTGTCAACATGATCTCTAGAGCTCCAACCCATGGAGACATGTATGATGAATTTATTCCTCCAAAGGTGACATGGAATGACTCAAAAAAGACACCAAACTTGGTTTGTGAGTTAATAAATATATTTTATAAAATCTAGAATACAAACACAACAAAGTCCCACAAAAGAAGGGATATTCTCCCAGAGGAGTGGATTGAAATATTCCTGATGAAGAATAAGGATAAAGGTACCACTATCACTCATCTAACATATTTTCCAAAGGTAGAAAAGAGAGGTACACCTGAAACTTTTTGGACAACATTAGAGAAGGGAGAGTTTGAAAAGTGGGGATATGAAGTCAACTCCAAAATTCCTATGAAAACACGCCTTGAATGTTTCATGGAAATTTGGATCAGTTCATATCTATTGACCATCCAAGATTATAAGGATAGCATAAGGCTGGAAACTTTTGATATAGGGGACAAGCTGGTAGAGAAGAGGATGGTAGGGTTGGATACTCCTATTTTGGATAATATCCACAGGAGGTTGTTGCATATCTATTGTGGGAAGTCTCATTTCATAATAGAAATACCATTACTGGTTTTTTGGAGGTATATCTCCACACATTTCAGAACTTATGCAATGTAGAGTGGGGTTCAGGTACTTGGAAGTTAGTTCTGACTATCTGTTCAATATTTTTTGGGTATTTCACCTCTGTCGTTGAATGCTTATGACAATAAGGCACAGTTATGTATGTACAAGGAATTTCAGATTTTCTCTTATGGGAATCTTCCTATGGTGAGATATGTTGATGATGAGATGACCAACTTAGAGCTAATGGAATATATGATAGATTGTAGGGATGGAGTATTGGACACCATGATTAACGGGGAAATCATATGTGAGGAATATGCTCCTTACAGATTCACTTATCAATTCAAATGTCTGCAAAAAATTATCTTACCTCCTCTAGTGAATTTCAGATTAGAGAAAAAACTGATGGTGGCCCAAAAACTATGGTTTCTAATGAATGTAGAGAAAACTGGGGTAATATTCAACTTACATGCTGCTGATGCAATAAGCAATTTGATTATCTAGTATGCTGAGAACTGGGTTGCATCATACCCTAAAGGGGTGCTAAACCATGTTGTCCCTTGGCTCGGGGTAATGAGAGGTATTAGAATGAAACCCTATCATTTGGAAGGTCATTCATCATCATTAGAGAATGATTAATTAGAGTTAGAGGGTGGGGTGATGAGGGTCCAAGATCGCCAAAGTGAACTCGTACAAGATTCAATCCACCGACCAGAGTTAAGAGAGATACACCGTGAGTACCAACTAAATTTGTACCAAAGTGGTATATCCTTCATCGTTAAGATGTTAAGTGAGTCCCATTTTCTCATCCACCATATATAATGGAAAGAATTTGGAAGGAAATCAAATCTAAAACGGTATGATCCTCTTCACAACCTACTGGAATGTACTCTGAATATTTACGATCATAGGTGGTTCGAACATGGAAAATATTGCATTGTGATGCTTAAACCACATGGAAAAATTTATGTGAAGGCTTGTGTATTCCTGGAATAGAGGATATAGAAGCCTCTTTTGATATTCTTATTAAGAAAAACCCTGATGAAGTAAGAACTTATATCTGGGAACTGAAGTTGCTCATATACGAAAATGTTGAATCAATTCCCACAAAAAAACGAGTGAAAGAGATGATAGATCGTGGTTCCACTAAATATATTGACTTTTCATTTGATGAATAATGGTGTGATTTTGTTGGTCTTAAAGATGTAATTTATCTTTTTATTATATTATTTTCTAATTTCCTATTTGAATTTAGTCAAAGCATTCTTGATCAAGGGAAATACCATTTTTACTTGTAGTTGAGTAAGGGAAAATAAACTGATGTTCCATCGCCATAGTATATACCTGGTGCTAATGAACTTAGAAATTTTGGATCACCATTTGAGTTGGGAGATATAAATTTAGGAAAACATGACATGGAGGTTGATATGGTAGGGTTCTTGTAGTCTCCAATACAAGTTTATGGAGATGATGATGCAAGTCCTCTAAAGGAATCAAAGAGACAAAAACATCGAAGAAAGAAAATTGTGGTTAAACGTTTTCTTAGTAGTGGTAATAATTTTTGACAGCATAAATTTTAGAATTATTTATAAAAAGTGTTTAAACTTCTTGGAACTGTAAGAACTTATTCTATTTATTTTCTTATGGAAATTACTGATGAGCCTTTAGGAACTGTGGAAGGTGCTTTAGGACAAGAAAAAAATCCCACCAACCAAGCATCTCATTTGATTTAAGGGGCATTTAGGCCAGAGGAGTCAACATATTTTATTGGAAATTCTCTTCTCCTTGTTAATAGGAGAGAGGATACCCCTGGTAAATGATAAGTTTATCACGAGAAACTATGTGTAACAACAACTGACTTCCACTTTGTGATACTTGAGGTTTATCGCATGCACCAGAAAATCCTACGACAACTGATGCTGACCCCACAACTATTACTGAGGAAGTTGTTCTGGGTCAAAAATTTTCATAGGAGGGTTGAAAAACAACCTCTACATGTAATCCCATGGGTGATACTAACATGTTATTTGTGATAAAATTTTATTCTATGATGAATCATGGTATGTCTTTTGAAGTAGTATTAGAACATGTTAATGTGCCAAATAATTTAGAAGATTTTGAAGTTCCTTGTATATAACCAAATAGATTTGATTTTTTATTATTTGTCCTATAAATATTATTATGATTAATTTTATAACCATTATCAGTTGAAATATGCAGTTCCATCTACAGAAACTACTACAGTGATTATGCTTGAAGGAAGCGTCGATATCACTATCAACCCCACCATTACAGAGACATTGGATCAAGTGAACTTTGAAACCGAAAATCTTAATGAGATTCATTTGTATAATCCAAAGAATGTTAAATAATTTATTACCTATAAATTCAACCAAAATTTCTGAATTTGGGAATATTGGGGAGGAGTCTTCTCAAGCAGCCGACCTATTGTTAGGTAAGGGTTACCGATATTGTGATTTTTATCACCCTTGTTATTCTTTTGAAACTAAACATAGTTTTTATTTACCATATAGGATTATCAACATCAATGGATATGTATAGTGGTGAATCTTATACATCAGCTCAAACAATATTAGGAAGTAAAGCGATTACTGTCAAAAAAGGAGCAGAACATGGCACTTCTTTAAGTAAATTAATCCTAAAATACATTACCCATTACGATAGGGATTCTGAATCAAATCCAAAGTTGTATAAGGCCCTATTCCTTGCACATCACAAGGCATGGAAGAACATATGGAAAATAATATATGAAATTACCCTTGAGGAATTGTCCTCATGAATTCCACGACTTTCATCTCTGTTCAATATATTGGGATTTGGAGGTTTTGAATACCGTGAAATCCATACTATAGTGAAAGAAATCATCTACAAAAGGGGAAAGAGTAGAAAATTCGACAAGATCTGATAAAAGCCCGATTTTTGGCCAACATTGATGGATTCCAGGCGGCATTATCCCAAGTTGAGGCCAATCATACTGCAATGTTCACAGGACTCAAGCCAAAAAGTTAAAGAAAATATTGTTCAATAGTTTCTTCTTCAAAAAGAGTTGGATGTTTTTATAGTGAATCTTGACCAACTTAATGATTCAATAGAAGAAGTCTAGAAATATGGTGAAAACCCATTATAGATTCTATGGAAGAACTTCTTCAAGATGAAGAGAATGATACTGGTTGGAAAACTAAATTTCAATAGGCAGATGATGGATCTCAAGAGTCCATTAAAGAAATGAGAAGTTATGTATAAAACCACTTGTGACTTATGACAGATAAACTCTGATTTTTGGATGTTCCTCTGGGGAGTTTTTACTCAAAAATGAAAATAATTTTTTCTCTAATCATCTATGCCTTCATCCTTATTTCCTTTTAATTTTAATGTTAAATTTGAATTCCATAATATAATATTTTAATACTGGATAACCATAATTATAACTATAGGTATAGAATACACTCTTCTTTTTACCAAATCCAATGGGCCTAGTGATCATAGTTTTATTTTTTCTAGGGTTATGAAAAAAACCCCACAAACTTTGTATCTTTTGACTTTTTATTGCTCAATATCACCTAAACCATATAAAATATAGGTCTAGTAAGCTGAGACTTATATTTTTTTTTCTAGAGTTCCCTTTATGGGTTTTCAATCTTGTGAGTACCATATTTTTTAAGGGCAGTTTAGCATCATGCATATTGGACTAATTAGGCTAGTGTTTTTGGTCAAATAGATTTGACCATAAATTTTAAAATTAGATTCCAAATAAGGCTTAGTGTCTAGAAATTGTTCCAATATTAATTATATACTTCCAAGGGGAATCTTGAGTCATGATTTTTATGATAAAAAAATATAAAACATGAAGTATAAACATAGATGAGGTATTTTCCAAAAATAAAGTAACCATTGCTTGACAAACCCATTATGGGGGCTATATTATGCAGGGACAATAGGGGAATCTACTGCATATCCAGACAGTGGTATCCTTTGACTGATATGCCCATTATGTAGGTGAATTTTATTCAAGGACACCTAAGGGCATGTATGTTATAGTCAGGAAAAAGAGCTCATAGGTATTAGATATTTTATTATTGATAGACAAGGGAAATTATGATTTGGGTGACTCAAGACCATAATGGGAGATTTTTCAAAGGAATGTGATCTAAGAATAAAGGTCTATTTGTGCCGACATAAGTCATGAATAAGGAAACCACTACTATACAAATTTTCTGTGTGAATAATGGTTAAAATTGTTCATAAAGGGGATTTCTGACATTGTGCTGTGTAGTTTAGAGTCATGTAGCATGGAAATTATGTTGTACAGTTTCAAGTCATGTTGTGAGGAAATTGGAGGGATTTAATTTAAGGGATTTATCTTTGAACAAAGTTTTATGAGTCTCCAATTTCATGATAATTTACTTGGAAACGTGATACCATATTTAGGTATGGGAAGGGAGAAATGTAAACTGTGATTTAGAAATTTATGGATCCAAAGAATTATAATGGAAAAAGGGCTAATAGAATTTTAAGAGGTCTCTTCTAAAACATAAAGTTACCATTATTTGACAAAACCATTATGGCGGTGATATTATGCAGGGCCAACTAGGGGCATATGTTTCATAGCCAAATAGATGTATCCTTTGACTGACAGGCCCCTTTATGTAGGTGAATTTTATGTAAGGCCACTGGGGGCACATACTGCATATTCAGGCAAAGGAGATCATGAGAATTTGACATTTTATATCTAATAGTTGATGAAAGGTTATGAATATTCAGATTTTCCTAAGCATAATGTTTTTTTTATGGAAAAAATGACTGAAAAACAAAAAGAGTATTTCTAATCATGATTTTTGATGAATCAGAGGAATTGGATTTCTATAAAGGTCTGACCCAAACATAGGATTTATGGTGTATGTAGTTTTAGGTCATGCGACTAGGACAAGAATATTATGGAAAAAGGATGATATGTGGTCAAATTATCCAAGGTTATTTCGAGATGCTTTGAACATATGGAGAAGGGAAATATGTAAATCATATTCTTGGAAACTTTTAGGTTGGGAGAAAGGATATGATACAAGTATACTAAGGCTGACATCTTTAAACTATGGGTTCCTTCATACCATAATTAAAGTTTAAAAGGACAGAAGATGATTATCGTAAGAACAAAGTTACCACTATTTTAATAACCCATTATGGGGAGGTATTATGCAGGGCTGACTGGGGGCATATGTTGCATAGTCAAATAGTGACATCCTTTGGTGGACATTCCCATTATTTTGGTGAATTTTATACAAGTCCACCAAAGGGCATGTATTGCATATTTAGGAAAAAGATCTCTCAGAAATTAGATATTTTACCACTAAAAACTGAAGTAAGATTATTAAGGTATGAAAGTACTCAAGATTAGGAGTATAAAATGTGAAAGGGGTAATGTCCAATGCACAAGAAAATCATTTGGAACAATATTGTCCATAAATTTAGAGTTCCTTACATAGATCTGATTCATATGTAAAATGGGTACATTTCTTATTCCTTGATGGGATGTCTAAGGAGAGGACCCAACATAAGTTCTCCTGCATAGGTTTAAAATTGTATGTGGGAGAGGGAGATTTTTTTTATCTCATGGCTGGGACTAATGGTTAAGGCCTAGTATTTACTACGTATCTCAATGGGATGTGAATAAATCCATACGTAGTTCTCTGAGTATTGTGTAGTTATTAGTCATACAGTGAAGACATTAGGGGATTTGATATGAAGTGAAATTGAACATCCCCATGTATATTTGACTCGTATATAAGAGAAAATGGGTTTTTTCATATCATGATGCATCTGGGTCCACGATTGTAAATCTGGATGTCACTACATATCTCAAATAGATGAGAATCAAGCTACATGTAGTTCTTGTAGGTCCATGCAGTTTATTGTCATGCAGTGAGGACGTTATGTGATTCCTATGCGAAAAGGAATATTGTATCTAGATTAGGGGATAAAACCAAAGTGTCAATATGTATATTGTTGTAGTAATAATCAAGACACACGTAGTTCTTGAGGTTGTTCCCCATATCAATAATACTTTGACGTGGGGAGGAGGGATTTTTTTGTTTTGGCTAGGCCCATGATTAGAGATCTAGGCATCTCTACGTATCCCATTGAAATGAGATTCAACCCAAATGTAGTTCTTAAGAAAATCTTTCCACACACCAATTGAGTTTGATGTGAGAGACGAGGGCTTCTATCACATTCTGGAATAATGGTTAAACTTAAGACACAAGATGGTATGAAGATAAAACCCTATATCCTGGAAAAGTACTCTGTATAGATTTGGTTTATATACAGAAATAAAAAATGGAAATAAATTTCTTTATGATTGCTACTGGGTCCAAGATTAGAGATCTAGGAATCTCTAAGTATCCCATTGGAATGAGAATCAAGACACACATAGTTCTTGAAATGAGGTCTCTATGAAGATCTGATTCAAACATAGGGATAAATGAAACTCATGCGCCACTAAGGAGAAGAAGTGATGTGAGTAATGCTTGTGTAGGGAAGCTACTCATATTTTTTTTATAAAGAACCACAAAGAATACCAATTTGAGGTATCTTATGGGATTTATTAATGTCAAATAAAGAAGACGTTAACCGTACAGTTTAATGTCATGTAGAGAGGACAAGTGATGTCATGAAGTTTAACATCATGCCATAAGGACAAATATGCTACACATTTTAACATCGTGTAACATGGACACATATGGTTGTTATGCAGTTTAATGTCTTGAAACTAGGACATTATGCTGTGCAGTTTCAACTCATGTAGCGAGGACCTTATTCTGTGTGATTACACAAAGTACATCTTCAAGAATATTTCATTGGTTAGAGTTGTAATAAGTTCTCTATCCATTGAGATTAGAGAATAAGCTCCATTGTAGTATACCTTATGTATATAATAAGTTCCTTCCCACTATGGCTCAATCTTTGGAGGCTTCTTACTTGGAATCATCAGAGTCCTGAGATCTAATACCAATTCTTCTTGAATAAATGAGCGAAGGAAAACTTTCTTGTTAGAAGCTCATGCTACTCTATTTTGATATACTTTCAAATGATTCAAAGTATTAAATCTCTTTTCATCTAATCATTCCAGCTCATCAAATCACTTCTAAGACTATTAATCTGTAGATAACTGATTACAGATTGCAACTCAGAGTAAAGAAAATTGAATTTTAATAGAAAAAACTACTTATATTCCATACACCAATTAATATGGAGTTTTATGAGTGTAAGTATGGGTAGTATCTCAATAATCCCATAAAACATGAAAAAGTTTATCAGGCCAAAATTTATTATCATTATATACCATTTTATAGAGTATATTTGATAGGGTATTGTTGAAAGCCTCTATCTTCCCATTAGGTGCTAAATGATAGTGAGATGAATGGTTGATTTTGATATTGTGCTCTTGATATAACTTCTTTACCTTAATAGAACAAAAATTGGTGTTTTTTTCCATTAATATGGTATGAGGGACACCAAATCCAGTAATGATATTAGATTTGACAAAGTTAACAATTATTTTAGCTCCAAATTCTTTAAGAGGTATTTCCTCATCCCATTTGGAGAAGAAATCAGTAGTAAGAATATACTTAAATTGTTTAGCCGTAGCTGGAGGAAAAGTTCCTACTACATCCAATCCCCATGTAGAAAATGGCCAAGAGTATTTAGTTGTGTGTTTCAACTCTAGGGGTTGATGGATGAAGTTTTCATGCACTTGTAAGGGGTGACACTTCTTGGTGAAATCTATGCAATCGTGCATCATTGAAGCTAGAAGTATCCAAGCCTTCAGATTTGATCAAAGAGCCTATTCCTAGACTGGAGAGCACCACAAGTTCCTGCATGTACTTATTTAATGATAGCTACAGTTTCTTCTCTATCCATACACATGAAAAGGACCCTATTAAATCCTCATTTTTAGATGATCTTATGGTGATTTGGGCTATCATGAAGAGTGAAATTGACCACTCGTCACCATATTTTCTCTTTCCTAGCTCTATCAATTGGAAAAATTTCATTTTGAATGTATTCTATTATAGGTGTCATTCATCTTGTTGTATGACCATATGGCTTATAAATAGGGATGATTTTATTAATTTCCTCCATTCTAGTTTGAATAAAATGTGAAACCACATGAAGATGGGAAATACTTATGATTTTATTATCCCAATTTGGATCTTCTAGGGTTGTGGCTGTATTATCCAATGCATCAGCTTAAGTATTTTTTGATTTCGGGACATATGGCAATGTTGGCACTAAGGTAAATTCAGCCATTAACCCTCTGAAATAATCACACAAAGGTATTAACTCTTATTTTATAATAGCATAATCCCCATTGATCTGTTTAATTACCAATTATGAATCACCTTTCATTTTCAGGTGGTTCACTTGTACCTAGAATGCCAATTCCTGGTCTATAACGAGAGCTTAATATTCTACCTCATTGTTGGTACCGTCTTCTGATAACAGGAAGGAATATGGTAACACTCCTTTTCTAGGGAGATAAGAATAATTCCTAACCCAAATTTGTTGAGTTTAGGATCTTCCATTATCTTCCCCATTGGAATTATGGATGCACCATCAAAGTACATCTCCCATATTTGGGGACCATCTTGAATAGAGAATATTTCATCATCAAGAAGTTCAGTATTCAAAGACGTATCTTCTACAGATGGGTGTTCATCATGGAAGTCTGCCAAGTTTGGGCCTTTTATTTATTTCTGAGTCACAAACTGGATATCAAACTCTTGAAAAATAACTACCCACCGTGTCAAAAATCCTTTAAGAATAGAATGACTAAGGATAAACCGGAGCAGGTTATTGTGAGATACCAAGTTGACCTTGTGATGTTGTAGGTAGTGCCTCAAATTCTAAACTGAAATGACTAATTCCAAGAATCACTTCTTGATATTTTAATATCAATTTTCTGTTTTAATCATGGTTCAACTGAGATAGTAAAGGCTATTTTAATTCCCAGCATCATTATTTTGTGTAAGGAAGGAACCCACTGATCCCTCTAAAGATGTCACACAGAGAATAAGTAGCTTTCCTTCAAAAGGTGGCATTAATACTGGTGAAATTAAGATATATTTACTGAGGGTAACAAATGCCTCTTGGCAGTCTTTAGTACATTAATAAGTAACTCCCTACTTCAATAATCTGGTGAAGGGTAAACACTTGTCTGCCAAATTGGTGATAAAGTGCAGAATATAGGCCAATTTCCCTTAAATTCCTCTTAATTACTTCAAATTTATAGGAGGTGAAATTCCAAGGATTGATTTTGTCTTCTTGGGGTCAACATTGATACCATGATTTCATACAAAAAAATTGAGAAATTTTCTTGAGCTTACACTGAAAGCACATTTCAAGGGATTCATCTTCAAATTATGTTGCCAATGTTTACTGAATATGGTCTCCAAATCAGTCAGGTTATTAGAAAATTTTCTAGATTTAACCACTAGATAATCCACATAACATTTGAAAAATTATCCTAGGAATAGTTTAAAGATATGGTGCATGACACATTGATATGTTGAACCATCATTTTTCAATCCAAAGGGAATTACCCGATAACAAAACACACCTTGAGAAAGTTAGATTCAATAAATCTTGTCGACTTCAGCTTTTACCATTCTTCTTTTTCACTGGGAAAATATTGACCAACCATTTGGGATATTGTGCCTCACTGACAAAGTTAGCTTTGATAATCTTGTCGACTTCAGCTTCAATTTTAGAGGCATGAGTTGGGTTTGTTCTTCTTATTTCTTTCTTAAATAATTGATGCTATTCTGAAAAAACCAAATGATGAGTGGTCACATTGGGATTAGGTCCTAGAATTTATGTATAGTTCAGAGAAAATATATCTCATTGTTTCTTTATAAATGAAGTATATATATATTTCTATTCATAATTCATGGATGCACTAATTAGAGTGGGGTGTGGATCATCTTCTTTTCTCAGATTTATTTTTCTAAGCTCAACCACAGTGGTGGAGATGCCTTCCTCAAATGATGGAGGGGAATCCTTAAGATTATATTCTTCTTCTTCC
Organism: Viscum album; assembly: GCA_963277665.1. Taxonomy (NCBI): domain Eukaryota; kingdom Viridiplantae; phylum Streptophyta; class Magnoliopsida; order Santalales; family Viscaceae; genus Viscum; species Viscum album. The sequence goes on along the minus strand of OY728131.1, from coordinate 1,051,357,150 downwards.
ACACGTTTCACTTCTTCTATTTCTTCTTGTAGAGTAGGTGATGAAGCAAAACATTCAGAGCTAGGGGAGGAGTCAGTATTTGGACATCCTGAAGAAGAGGCAACCATTTATAACCCTACTGATGATGAAGGGACTTCATGGAGTATTGAAGTGATAATGAAAAGTTTGTATTCAACATACTTATCTTACTTTACAAATACAAAAACTTCTTCTAGTCTGGATGATGAAGCCAATACTTCATAAAGTTTGGTAGATGAGATGAAGACATCTCCATTTAATCTTTCACTGTCAACAATTTATCCCATGTTGTTAGGCTCGATTGCAACAACTAAAATTATGGAAGTAAATGGATGAGTTCTTGGATTTGGATCTAAACATTAAATTTTATTAATAGGAAACACATAATGTATACTCAGATGTTTTAATGGATTAGTCGGGATCTAATCTAGACCATCAGAGCATTGATTCTTGTCACATCTTTTTCCATGGACCTTTTTCCCTTTGTGTGATAGAATTCAGCCTCAATATACTGAGATTACCATTTTTTACATGGGGCCTTGTCACTATGCAATGTCCCAATTTTACCATTGAAGTAATACTTAAGACATTGGTGATATGATTAGGTAATGGTACCATGTTGATGTAGCCAAGGACTTCCAAGTAGAATATTGAAAGCTGGGTCCTATTAGAAAACCATGAAATCTAAATTAGATACAAGATCCCCAAACTGAGTTTTCAGTTCAATCTCTCCTAGAGGTTATTTTTTTATTTTTGTCACATCCTTACAACATCTGAGTGGAAGCAGATGAGTCAGATTTAGTGAGACCCAATCGAAAAAATGTACAAATGGGAAAGAGGTTGAATCATGAGCCATTATCACTAAAGGCTCATTGGATGTCTGTATCATTAACCCTTCCAGATAAATACAAGGTCCTGATGTGTCCATATACAACATCATCCTCATCATGATCTATGAAAGATACAACTACATGACATTCTTCCGGATCATTCTCTATATGGTAAACCTCAACAGTAACAAATTCAGTTTCAAACTCTTGAGGACTTGAAAAATCCTCAATAAGTGCTTCTAGAAGATATTTTGATAGATTCAAAGAATCCAAGTTTGATAACATGGTTGGTACATGGGCTAGTTGTTTCAAAACATTATACTTTTGGTCCAAAGGTATGTGTTTTCTAGCATGGAAATGTAGTTTTTCAAGTGAATTAGAAGTTGATGCTCCTAATATAGATGTATCATATGTCAGGGAATAAGCCAATCCTATCATGTGGGGGAGAGTTACCTTGTTCTTTCTGATCCCACTGAAGGGATATCCCATGTGATTCTAATGCATAAACGGTTCAAGTAGGAGTATAGTTAAAATAGTGGCTTCTAGTATATCCATGCATTCATCTATATCATAGACCTTGACTTCATCCTCTAGTTACCTAATTAGGTCCAGGGAATTTAGGTTCATAACTAAAATCATAATTTTTATAGGGATATCATAAGTGGATAACGTTAATGGAACCGAAGATCCATTCCTCATCTGTAGAAGATTCTGCTTGACAAGTTAGTTATTATTGTGCTGTTTGGTGGGGCAGTCCCCGTGATTTTGGGATAGTTGTCATGACATCATCCAATGTTAAGGAAAACATTATCTTTTACATGAGATCATATTCTTATGACTGTAATTTACCTTTCTAATCATGTTGCTTCTCTGAGGATTGACCTTTAGAGGATTGATCTTTTGATGAAAATAGATTTTCTATAGTAGAAGTGGTTGGAGGCATAGTTGGTTTTTTCAACTGTGTTTGTGGAATGTAATGAGTTCAGTTGATAGTTTTCTTGAACATCCAATCATCATACTTTTGAGTATTTTTTCTTTTTAATTCATACCATACACCTTCTTGCTCTGGATTGGTAGCAGTAACACATGCTATATGGGCTGATAAACTTTTTATTTTCACTTGTCCAGAGTCAACCATTTTTTGGAGGAGGTCTTTGAAAACAAAACACTTCTGAATGGTATGAACCAACATTTTATGAAAAGGGAAATAATTTGTGAGATCTTCATATCCTTATTTATTAGGTTTCTTGGGCCTTTTAAGCCAAACTAAATTGTTTTCTAAAGATGAAATGAAGTAACCGGAAACCTGTTCATTCTAAAAAGAATAAACTTTGTTCTTTAATTCGTCAAACAGTCTCCACCTTTGACCTTTTTGATCATCTAGATGAGGAGGTTGTTGCTTCTGATGCTCGAGAGGTGGATCCCTTCAGTATGATGATGGTTTTGAAGTAGAAGTAGGTATAAGTTCTTGTTTGAGTGTGACTATAGCAGCCTATGCTTTCCCTATTCTTCTTCCCATAGCTGATAGGATTACATGAGTTTTGGATTTGGTTTCCACAATCTAATCCTCCACTTTTTGGGTGATTGAAGAAGGTCTTGAAACCCTCCTTTGTATTTCATAGGGATTAGTGGTGTGCATAACTCATCATGTAGATTTTCCACACAAATTGGAAGCAAATCTTCTTTAGGGAGTGGTATATTTAAGGAACATGTTAATTCTTTCTATCAAGTAATTAAATTTTAAACTCTTTCATTCTCTATTTGTTTGAAATTTATCATATCAAAGACTCTTGTATTCAGAATCATTGAGCTAAATTGGAAAATGATTTTTTGATATAGGTATTCCCATCCATTAGTTAATTGAGACTGCAAAATTTTATACCAGACAAAGGCTGGCCCCTGTAATGATTGCAGAAACCATCTGAGATTTACTGCTTCTTGTTGTTGAGGGACCCTCATCATGGTATCACAATGAGAAACAAAGTGATTTAAGTGCAGCCCTGGATCTCCCGAACCATTAATGATTGGAAATGTGGTATTCACAATGTTTGGTGGGGGAGAGATCAGATTTACATATCCGGGGTAAGCTTTCTTTCTGGTTGTAATGGTTCACACCATTTTCCATAACTTCTAGTCGAGTTATTAATTGCTCATGTGTATTCATAATCATTTGGGGAAAATATGGATGAGATGGGGCCTAAATAGGGACAATAGTTGGAGCTTGAATTGGCGTAATGACTGGAAAAACAATTGGTGGTGGTGCTGCTAGTATTTTTCTTTGATAACCAATGGGAACATGCCTATAAAGATGTGTTTGATATTGTCTTGGATGTGTACTCAATGGATGGAATTAATTATCCACATATGTAGTTGTAACAAACCCTATTTTCTAAGGAGTTTCTATAAGATGTAAAAACTGAGGATTAGATTGTGGAGCATGTTTGGCAGGAATGCTATTTTAGAGAAACTCTGCATTGAGTCTTTTCAACTCCTTCATACCCTCCTCTCATTGGAAAAATATTTCTTCAAGAAAAATAGAGTGACCTTATCCATTGAAAAAATAATACATGATATGACTTTTAATTTTACCCTTGTTATATTCTTGTCGAAGAGGTGGGAGTTGGTTACATGAGGGAATTCCTAGATTTTGGGTAAATATCTGATTTCATATATGCACACCTCCTTCATTTTCTTTAGTGTGTATCATATTATGAATAATAACTTCATCCTCTAACTCCCCCAAACAAGACTCATGTTCTGGAGGATCTTCCATAATGGTATTAATTATGTTCACTGATGCATTATGCATTGATGGAATTCTGTCAGTATCTTTTTAAGATCATCTCCTTCTATTACCTCCATGAGACTATGTTTTTCAATATGATAATTTCTTGGGAACTGTTTAACAAACAATAACCTAAAGGAATCCATGGATAGTTTGGTTGTTCATTCACTTTATGGATTCTTCCCTAATTGGGAGAAAATTGTCTTCCACTGAGGAGGGGATTGTGGATGTGAAAAATCCCCCCAGCCTTACAGGATGAGGATGTTCCTGTTATTATTCTTCAAACCTTCAGAATTTATTTGTTGAATTCGATGGGTGGGTTAAAAATAATCCCCCAGCCCTGTAGGCTGGGGTGGTTCCTAAACTACTATAGATGATATTTTCACAGCTTCTCTTCTTATTTTATGAATTCTGGTCTGAACATTGGTGGGATGCTTTATCTGAAAACCACATAAATTTTCTATTTTGGAATATTGTTGTGGTATTTCATACATTTTCACAATGTGATGGCTTCCATCCTCTAAGCGGGATGACTACTTAATGTTCTCATATGCTTGATGTAAAAGTGTATCGACAACTTTCTCTCTTTAGGCTTGAATTTAATGAGAGCTAATCGAGGCATGTTCATGATCATACCTTTTATTACACACAAAATATCTTTATTGTAGCTAGTAATGGGAAATAAAATTGCATGAGAACACTTTTGTAGCGCTTTATTGGATGGAGAGTGCAGTGAAATGAAATGCCTCATGGACACCCCATCCTCTAATAGGAACACCAGATAAGGTATTAGTAATTAACTGGCGTAGCCTCCTTAGTGCATCAAGGCATGCATGCTGAAGGTCCTCTACTACTTCTCAACCTTTGGATGTTGGGAAAATAAGAGAGATGCCAAGTAAATTTGGTGCTGAAACCCTTCTATTACCTTTACAAGACTTTGATATTTGTCATAAGGTAATACTTTGGCTTTTAGATGATGAATAGTTTTCAATTTGATGAGGAAAATAACAAGAATGAAATATTTTGATATCAATTCTGGAATGTTGTAATGAGAGGTTTCCAAAGATATAACATGAATGGTATTTCAACCTTATCCATTAGTATTCTCATATTCAACATATCTTCCTCATATTTTTGTATAAGTTTATAAACTTGGTCCGACCAGAGTGGAAACTTCTCAATTGTTTTATCATAGACAATAGGATCAGTTGTTTTTTACCTCTGCTATATTAGAAGAAAAATGAAATGAAGAAGGTTCAGAGAATGAAGATTACCTTGGGTTGTCTTCTGGTTGAGAAATTATTTCACCTATTAGTAATAAGGCATTAGACATGACTGTACTTATGTTATCAAGTGCCTCGAGATAAGAGGGTATTCTCATCACTACATTGTCAATTAGAGAATTATATTGAAAATACAAAATACTACTACAGAGAGAAATTTTGCAGTGAATTCCATCATAGGAAGAACCACCATGGTGGATTACAGTAAGGGATAAATCCTATTACTCCTTATTCTTATGGCCACATAGAGGGTTTTCGTGGATCTCATCTAGAGATAGGTTATCTAAATTGACCAAATTTTCATGAAGCAAGACTTTATGATGAAGTATCCAACAAGGAACTTCAAAATTACTACTACTACTCCCATATTTTTGTAACGGGAGGGTAGAATCTTGAGTTTCAATAGATAAATGTATGAGGGCTTTAAGAACTCCATCATTAAGAGGAGTCAGATTGTAGTTTAACTATTGATTTTCCAACTCTATTTAGCAATAATTCTTCTTATATTCTCTTTTACATGTATTTGGGGACACTTCCTAGGAGAAGTAGTTATCATGGGTAGGTGTATGTACCTGCCTTGGAGTGTTCATTAGAATGGGATGATTATCTCTAATTATAAATGGTGTATTTTCCTGATCCGGTTGTCCATATGATATGGGGGAGTATGCCCTAAAACCCTCATGGACTGGAATAGAGATGTGTATCTTCTCAGGATAGCATACTGATGAGTCATCCAAGGTGTGTGGACATAATTATGTGTTAGTCCCGCATGTACTGCTGAAGTTTTCAATATGATATTCTGTAAGGCTTCTAAAATATGGGTAGGAATTTGTGTCTACCTTTTCAGCATTTATAAAATATTTATGGTGACTTCAGCGGCCAGAATGAGAATATATGTTCATTATGTATCTTGATTAGGTGTATGTACCTACTCATGTCCTCCTTTTTCTATTAGTGGATACTGAAAGTACTCATGTGTGGGGTAAGAGAGTTGAGACTGCCATAGGTTTTTCATTAGAGCTTTCCAGATGACTTCTCTAGGTGATTCCAAATGAGACTATTGGCATGCTTGATGGATACTGGCAGGTGTATGTTCTTGATTACATGTTGCCACCATATTTGAGTGGCGGACTTCCATGAATGAAGCCAAATGAGTTTGTTAATTGTCTGATAGCTTGAAATCAGGTGTATGTGCCTGCTCATGGTACTCCACTAGATTTAAATGGTGGTGTTGGTTGGAATCGCCAAACGAATCTGCTAACTAGAAAAATTATGGCAGACGGGTGTATGTACCCATTTGTTGTTTTCCACAAAGTTAGGTTGATGAAATTATTTGAAGGTGGAAAATGAAAGATCCTACTCCCTATTGGTTGGATGTTATCCCCAACGGTTCTTATGTCATGCTCGAGTCTAAGGGACCTAGTCCAAACAACCGAAGTAAACACCCCTTTAATGCTGGGTGTTCTCTGCCGCACGATTATATTGGAAGATATTGTTGGTGGGAGCCCTCAGGAAGGACCCCTATGTCTTTGAGTTAAGGCCATGAGTGACCTACAGATCCACCTCCCTATAGTATGGGAGGATATTGTTATTGTGTTATGGGTATAATCACCTGAAATGGTTGAAGGCGGTGGTTGGCATTGTTTGCTTCTTGACCGTCATTCATCACTGACCGAACAATCAAGGGTTGTTGTTAACTTGGATAGCCTGTTAGGTAGCCTCCATGGTTTGGATAGTACTGTGTTAAAGATATTCATGAACCAATACATTTGATACCCAGTGTTGAAGATTTCGAGTTGGTGATGATGTCCTTCTAATGGATGAGGATCTATCTTGAGCAGCATTCGGGGCATTCATGGGTGAAAACATGAAGGAATCCATTTGGATTGAAGGGATTTTTGAGAAAATTTGAAAAATACAAAAAAATGAATTTCCTTAAAGTAGTTTTTTAGATGGACACATTCATGATTGATTCTTTTGTCTGGACTTCCATTATCACTTAATAGGGGCATTAAAGATGGGTAATACTATCAACTTGGTTAAAGATTCACGTAGGGTTCACCATTTTTGTTTCATCACCCCCAAAATGTGTGTTATGTTTAGGAATCACCACTTCCTGGTATTTTCCATTGTATTTATTTATGGAACTAGAAACATACAATGGTTCTTTATCTAAAGAGACTTGCTTTCCCAAGTCATGAATTCGTTAGGTTTGGACCTACGATAGTTAAGAACATACATTAGTAGAAAGGATGGGAGGTCGAGCTAATTGCACCCTTTTGGGGGGAATTATTTCCTACTCCATGGATATCTTATAGATTTAAGATTTATACATGAATCCTTATTAAATCACCAAGTATGAAATGAGCTTCCCTTATGATATGGAAACCAATGATTAACATGTATAGAATTAAAGAATCATCTGTATGTATCTGATGTTATTCATCGATGGAGACATCTGTATGTATCTGATGTTCTCCATCAATGGTATCCTTGGTATAATAATTAGATATTCTTTGGTTGTTATTATGACTACACTGGTTTTAAAGAAACTCATTGAGGCACTCTGAAATTTATCATCATCTAGGGAGATATAAGTTGTTTTAATGTTGGGATCGTACCCATAGATGGTCTACCTAGATATCCTTGTTAAAGGAATTAGAAACCACACAATTTGGTGCCATGTAACATGACAAATCATTCCTTTTAAGGTCATGTGATAATGACCAATCCATATAGTTTAATGTCATGTCATAAGGACACATAGGTGGAAGATTCCTAATCAAAGTTTGGTGTGAGACTTATATAGAAGCATCCCAACGAACCTGGAAGGGATATGAATTTCCATGTTGAATTAGACCCTTCTGGGAATGTGTCCCAGAAAGGATAGGTTTTTTTTAGATTTTTGGGTTTGAACATCAGGTTGGATTCCTACATATCACATTTGGATGATAATCAAATCCCACATTGTTTGGGAAGTGTCAAAGGAGATTGTATTCCGTTGAGATAAATGATTTTGGACTTACTTCTTGAAAAGGATTCCTTGGTGATTTAGAGGTTTAATTTGGGTCTTAATCCTAATGAGGATTCCCATTTATGGATTAGATGAGATGAATCCTAGGCCTTAGGAAGGCTTCCTACATATCCTAATTTTTATGGGAACCATAGTTCTCATAGTTCATTCCATGAGGTGTTTGTGAAAATGTTGTGATCATCACAAATATCTAAGACCATGTGAGTCGGGCTTGGTGTGTGAAATAGGAGGATGTGAAATATTCAACCAAGGCACACACACTTTTCCTCATCTACTAGTGGAAGAGGCCATGGCTACAATGATGATGGTGGATGAGGGCACATAGGAATAAACCATTCGATGTGAAATGAGATTCAAGGCTATTGGATCTGGCCCAAAAGGCTAGGGGATTATTCTATGATTACCGCCCAAATATTCTTCCTAATAGGGGTGGTAGACTTTTCTTTTGTTTGAAAGGAAAAGTAGGTGTGAACCGTACCTTTCCTATATGGGACCTAGGGATCCAGGTTTTATAAACGATAAGGGACGTGCATGACCTGAACCCTAATACTACAAACCAAGAACTCCTCAACACTATTACTTAGAGAAAGGTCCATGTGACTACGGATATAGAAACCCATAGACACTCCATGAATCCTAACCCCATTATTAAACAAATGTGGGAAACCTCTAACTGTGGATATACAAACACAAATGACAGACACACTGATGTGCCTTTCCCAAGGGTTTGGTAATTCAAGAGGTTTTGGTGTAGGTTTCAACATAATCCCTTTCAAACAAGGGATCCAATGAAGAGAAAGCCTTTCCATGAATGAATTTGAAGATGGCTTGATGAAAGTATTGTATAGCCTGAAGGGATAAGGTGAATCAAAGAGGGGTACCCAAGTAGGTATCTGGAACACAGGTATGGGCTCACATGTAGGCTTGGGTGACCTAATGTTTAATTAAGTGACAAACAACCTGGATGTTAAAACTTGGGCAAGAATTAAATAAATCCTTCAAGAGTATTCACAAGTATTCCCAAAATTTGGGCACTCAAGTTCCTTTGAGAGGAATGGGTGGCATGCAAGTGATTCTAATTTAGATAGGTTGGGAGATTTAGGCGTGCAATTGTTATGGATTTCTAACACTGAAGGAACTTAATTCCTATGATCCTACTTTAATTCCTCTACCCAAGGTGTTAAAGAACTACCTTGAAGGTTTCATAAGACTCGGGCGAAGCACTAGGGTGATCGGAGTAGCAATTGGACTTCATGGAAATTTTTCCATTACAAATGAGGACCCCAAGGGTCTATTTATAAGAAAATAGGTGACCATACATGAAAGAGTTTTTTTCATGCAAGTGGGTTGCATGCCAATATCGTGGTGCACAAGTGGCTGTGCATCGACGATGACTTGGCTCAACTGGGGATATTACAAACTTGACCCTTTCAAAATATTGACATTCTCTAACTATTTTCTCCTATTTTTCTAAGGTATTTCCCTTTGTCACTTTTTCATCGATGTGATAGAATGGAGTTTCAACAACATATAAATATTTTTTTAGAAGTTTACATAATCATAATTTATTCTTATATAACACATTATTATATGCACAAAATACATAAGTATCATATAATATTTGGTTGGTCTTTTAGGTGGTGCTTCAATTAGCATTGATCTTTTGGAATTCTCCTTGAGTTTGAATATCTTTTGTATATGGTTTTTATCAAATTTTAATTTATTGAGTTTGTATTGGTCTTACTCCTGGGTAAAAATTATTGATTCAAAATCCTTTATAATCTCAAACAAATGAGATTCACAAGTAAGACTTCTACTTATAGATTCTATTTCATCATACGTTATTTATATATTTTTAATATGGTTAATATAATGTATACCAATTAATTTAATGACTATGTTTTAATATTCATATTTAATATTAAAAACATATCATGGTTTTTCATTTTAGTTTCTCATAGTGTGTGAAACACAAGATTATTTATTTGAGTATAATATACAATTAAATCTTGAGTCTTTATAATTTTTTATAAGTATAATATTGTTCATGGATATTTTCATCAAGATATTCATAATAAACACTTTCTAATAAATATTTATTTTCCATTACTCCTCATATAATGAATTTTTTTCATTGAAAAGTTGTTTGGATTAGTCCATTTCTTCATAAATTTTTTACAATTAAATTCTTATCTCATTGGCATCAAATTACAACTATTAATATTTATCATAATACTTCTTAATAAATTCAAATATATAATAGTAAACTTCAATATGAGATTCTTTATGCAATATTTATCTTCAGAGTAGAGTTATTTAATAGATTCAATATACTCATAAGCATCATATTTAGAATCATGTTCTTCAAAGGTAATATTTTTATTATGTTTTTCAGAACTAACACTTATATTACATTCCATTTTTGTAAGATTATATTTCTATAATTGGCTAGAAGTTAACTTGAATTATTATACTCCTTTTTCCTATTTTTCAATGTTCTGGATGAAACCTCCATTGTATAACAAACATAAGTATCTTTAATTTTCTCCAAATGAGTAAATTTTGTTACTAATAAAAATAATCACATAATTTAAAGTGATTTAAAAGAACTATTATATAGTTATATCTAATAATAGGAAACCTATATTAGCTCTGAAACCAACTGAAGTTCTCAATATACCATGCAGTCAGACATAGTGGTGGGGGTGAACTTTTATTTTCCAATATTAATGAATTATTCTAATGTAAATTTTATGACCATTTTATTATTTAATCCTCTACCACCTTTTATAATGAATGAATATCATATGTTACAAAACACATTCAGACCACATACAATGCAGAAAAGAAATGAGTGAAACACATAGTATATTTACATGATTTATCCCTAATGTGGATTCTTATATCCATAAAATATTCAGTTATTATCCTAATAAAAATATATCTACAATATTAAAACTGTTAATACACATGAAAAAAATAACCCTAGACCCCAATGTTACCCATATTTTCGAGAAAATAATCAACCCTAACCCTATTGTAGATTTCTACCAAACCAAAAACGTTACTATATGATGCATACGAAAACTCATTTATAAATTTTCCTAATAGTATTTAGCCTCTAGACTAGAATAGTTTTTTTGTTTATACTAGAACCAAAAACCATAAAAATTAATCCTCAAAGAACTCATGAAAATGATATTTTTATAGTTATGGGATGTCTCTGTATCAAGTGTAAAATCTCCATCCCCAACACAAGTCTTTAAATACTAGTGGGTAAAAAAATACAACCACATATGTGTCAGTTGTGTACATTATCTTCTAAAAACATAACCTTTTAATATATCAATTCTATATGAAAATCAATTTTAGGATCATTTTCAATTATCTACTTGATGTGAGTCTTTCTATGTATCTTTCGGTTTCCCATTTTCTAGAAACTGCTTTCTAGTATTTATAACATATAGTTTTGATTCATAATTTATTATATCTAATAAATAATTAGTAATTGAAGGTAATATTCTCCCACTATTCTTTTTTCATCTCAATAATCACATTGATATAAAAAAAGAGCTCTAAATAGAATCCCCTTTTAAAATGTATCCATTGTCAAATGAAATCCATCTTTAAACTCTATATCTTCCTCCTTCTATAAATATCAGTCAATCACCTTTGAAAATCTCTAAAGATATTGAAGTAATCATTCATCAATGATCCCAAAAATCATCATTCCTACAATTTTCAAGGATCTTATAAATATATTACATAATTATGAATTTCAATTCATACATTTATATCATGATTTTTCATGTCAATGTCATCACCTTAACATTGAATTCATATAAATGATATGTGAAATATATCTAGTATCTTTTGGTTATTTAACTTCAAATTATTTACCATATAATTATTCATTTTTCTATACCCCAATCATATGAATCCTTTTAATATTCATAAAAATATGATACAACTCTTAAGTATACTATGCTCTCTATATATTTATCCAACACATGTTCAAGAACTGGATTCAGATATATACTCTTTTGGTTCAACTATTGATAAAAAATTCTCCCATTCAACTCACCTTCATAGATTACAATCAACTCAAATTAATATTATCTAAACAAAATTACCATTCACTCCTAATAATATATGATCATATGTAGCTAGGTGATTTCTAAAATTGAAACACCTCCTAGGAATAACTCAAACTCTATTATTGGTTACTCCATATTTTCTAAAGTTCTTACTTCACATTAGTGAATCCATCAGTCTTCACCTGTATTTTACATTGACTTTTGGTTATCAGCTTTTGATGTTCACCATTTCGGTGCATCTGAGTAGCCTCATTTTTCATCTTCCTTCATCCTCCAAATCAGTCTATCGTACATAAATTAATTATGAAACTTTTGATTTACATAAAACCAATTTCATCAACATTACTGGATTCCTTGACATTCAATATAGAAACAACATTCTAAATTTATTCCCCCTATCTGGTCCTCTATCTTTTTGGGTATTATTCTAAAAAATAATCATTAACTATAACTTCATTATCCTCAAATTTCATCTTACAGACTATCACAAGACCATCCTTCTGAATCTTTTTCCCTTTTTAGTTATCAAGAAAATAAAAAATATTTTGTTCATAGAACATGATTATCATATCAAAATAATGAAAATAATAGCTTAATTATTCCTAACAGTTTTCCAACTCTCAAGATTCCTTATCTTCATAAATGATTTTACTCAGGTTAATTTTTTGGGATAACTTATGATGTTTAGTTCTTGCATTAATAACCTTTATTGTCTTTTCCTTTTACAAATTAAACTCATCTTGAATCAAAATTGATCTTATAAATCAATGTGATATTTAATTCAATGAAAGATCCGTTTAGAATCACCAAACATATCTTCTAAACTTTTTATATGGTATGGTATTAATAGTTCTTGAGTACAAATTTTCTTCTAATTATATCATAAATCCGAATATGAAACAAATATTTCAGTAGCATACCATCCAAATACATTAAAATACCAAAATTAAATTACTTGATAGACTCCTACAAATCACAGGTTACTCTTTTTAATAATAATTTTCTATTATAAATAAATATGAGTCTCCTATCCTAATCCAATTAATTCAGTTAACTCCACTTCCCATAAGAGTAAATGAATCTTATGGTTTCTAAATCACTCTGAAGGATTTCCACACCGATGTTTAAAAATATGTCATTCCTTCGATAAATTTTTTCATGATTATCTAATAATATTTTTATATGAATTTTCAAGAAAAAATATCCAATGGTAGTATATATTTCTTGATTTCATCTTCTAGAAGTTCATCTTACAAAATCAGGATAATGCTTACCCAAGGGTAGTATATAGTAATCTTTATCACCCTTTATCACTTAGCATGGATTCATATTTATGCTTATCTCAATAATCATCATATGTGTATGCTTCACATAATTAATTTCTAACACCATCTATTCAATCATTCAAATAAACTATCAATACATTCTTAGTGTTTTCTTTAGGTAGCAGAACATGCATTTTCTTATATTCCATCTTCTATCATCAAAACACCTGGTGTGTCAATATTTGGAACACCCTTATGAAAAATCATATTTTTCTCCACTATTATTTGTATTCATCATCAACAATTATTTACTTTAATTATAATTAACAAATAAATATAAAATCTTCATCACAATCCATTTAAAATATTTACATCTCTATGATTTATGAGATAATAGGAATCAAACCACATGTAGTTTTTATTGAAGATAAACCATCCCAATACCATGTATAATATAAAAACCCCATTATGAATGATGAGACCATATTGTTGAGAGAAACTAGAACTCATGAATTATAGCCCAAAAAATCAACCACATGTACTACCAATAGACCACTGTAATTATGATCACCAGATCCACAGGAAAAAACATACATAGTAGAAGCATTGTGGAAAACCAAATCTCCAAATGTTCTATTCCTCCTTAGTTGAGTGTTCCAAAAGTAGGTAGTCACTTCACCCTACTAATCACACAAAGTCTTCCTAGCAACCACACCTTAGTAAAAAAAATAAAATTACTGGAAAACAATTCTATGGTAAATCATGAAATGGATATATAAGAAAGCAGAGAATGAAAATTGGGTTTAGCATGCTACAAAATATGTACTACATTCTTGGGGGAAACCACTTTTCTACATTATTTTATTATAAATTGAAAAATATTTTTGAAAAATAGATTACAAATATAGTTAATCCTTACAAAATTCTCAGATATCCAAAAAATGATTAGGCTGTTCACATTTAGTCTCTTGATCTCTATCATAGTACTAATGGTCCCACATACATCAATAGTAAGAAAAAGTGGTCAAATAAGTAAAAAATGATCTCTTAAATACTCATGTAAAAATAAATGATGATCTATGAAAGGTTACTAACCACGTGACCTATCAACTTGTTAAACTTCCAAGCCTTCCATCACTCCACCATTAAAATAGTGGTTAATACGAGCATCTGATGGACCTACTACCATTGGAGGAATCCTACTACTGATGGACAGATGAACTCCTACTACAATAACATCGAACCCATCTACCTACTACTGATTGAAATTATATTGAATTTAATTCCAATTCTCAAACATCTGGTTTCCATCAATTTTTATACTTTGAAAATGGATTCATAAAACAAAATCCCCCATTAAAAGACTTTTTATAGAAATAAACTTAACAACCCTTCAACACTTTTTTTCACTCAATAGTATTCACCTTTTCTTTTATTCCTTTAACCATGTCACACTGAGTCTCGATGATACCCCATGATTTCCTAAACTACTACTTTGGTGAATATATCTATTGTATTTTTTCTTCCTACTATCTTTTATAGCTTCAGATCCTTTTTCTCAAGCATGTTTCAGATGAAATGATACTTAAAATTGATATGATTTGTCTGTTCATGGAACACTGTATTTTTATCCAAATTAATCACACTTGGGATGTCTTAGTAAATAAATAAACCTTCCTGAATTCTTCCATGAACCAAAATAAATCTCGTTAAACCTTCCATTTTATTCCAATATTATATTGAAACTAAATACACTTCTTTAGTTATACTAAATGTAATGATCATCTAATATTGTGACATAAAACTACCTATAGTTCCTCTATATATAAATATAAAACCTATTGTAATCTTTTATATATCTTAATATCTAGTGATGTCTATATCCATAAAATCTAATAATATATATTCCTACACAAAGAATAGAGCTTGATCTTCTGATCCTTTCAAATTCAAAAGGATCCACTTCATATCCTCTAAGTAAATGTTCCCTAGAATCACCATTAAATAAATCACAACTCCCACTACATGGGATATTTATAGATTACTAAAAACCATAGAATACATAAGACTTTGGACCCTATATGCATATTCCACTTTCTCCATGTACTTGGTATTTGAGTTAGATGGTAGAACCTATGATTTGGATAATATGAATTTATCCCCAAGATGGGTATAAGTAGGCTTACTTATATCCATCCCAAAACTTTCAATGATCTTCCAGATATAATCTTTATGATATTGAACCAATGACTCATTTTTTGTATCTCTCTCTATCTTCATCATAAAAATCATAAATTCCAATTAAATATCATTTATCTAGAATATTTTTGAAAATATAACATTTTAATATTCATATTTTCTAAACATATTATCATGCAATTATCATTTCATCCATATAAAAAATCAATATGATGAATGTATCAAATTATAATTTATTTAGATAACATTAGTGATATTTATATGACCAGTTGTTCCATTCCTTTGATATTAACGAATTAAATTTTCAATTAACTATTGAGGGGTATGTGTTACCATGCATATAACTTTCTCCAGTTAATATACCAAATTAAAATGACCAAATCCTGGTAAAAATATTGGCTATCACATATATATATCCTCCTTAAAATCACTATAAGAAGAATATTTCTTGACATCTATCTACTCTCGATATATATATTCTAATGCAACCTTTCTAAGAAATTTTATAGTGGTATAATTTTAACTATCAGTGAGAATATTTTAGAGAAATTATTTTCTTACCTTTCTTGAAACCTTCCACTATTAGTTGTAACTCATATATATTATTTTCATTAGATTATTCATTGAACCAAAAAACCCACTTTTTCTCAAGTTTTGTTTTACCCTTAGATAGTTCATCCATCTCCCAAGTTTTATTATGCTTTAATGAGTTTATCTCATTATTCATGGTTGACTCCCACTACTTAGATCCACTAATTGAATCAACCTCATTTGGATTTTTAGTTTCTACTACATTCGTTAGGAGTAGAAAATTCATGTTATCCACATACATATGAAATGTTCTTAGGATTTTATTGATCTCCTCAGCTGAATCAGATGAACTAAGATGCTAGAAAATAATCTTTCTGATGATACCTGAACATCAGGTACTTATACAATTGGGGTATATAAATATAATGATCCCATTTGAGATTATTATGCTTCTAAAATTTTTAGTTCTTCCAATGGTGTCACATAAAGACTTATAATTTCTCCAACACCAAAATCTATGTTCTCTAGTTTTTTAAAACTAAAATGATCATCCTCGAATTCTACAATTTATCTGTTGGAACCAGGGTATTCAAAGCATGATTTGGCGTATGGTTTGTGTTTTTTGTCAATCCTCAGTGGAAGTTCAGGATGTGTACCAACAAAGAGATCATACCGTTCAAGCAGAAAACAGTAGTGAATGTGGCGCCGTTTCCCAGTGTTTGCCAAATTTTTGGGCCTGAAAATCCGCCAATAAAGTAATGTGTTTTTGGCAAAGGTACGTGCGCGCCGAGCACTTGGAGGATAAAAGACTTGCACGCCATATGTTTTTGAGGATCAGAACATCAAAATTTGGCTAAGGAAAGAAGGTCGCGCAAGTGTTGGTTGGGTCGCACAAGTGAGTTGCGCGACAGAGGTTATTGAAGACAAGACTTGCGCGCCGTCGAAGGACTTGTGCGCCGACGCGCAGGGGGTCCAGTTTGCCTATAAATACTGGACCACCCCTCCTCATTTCTCACGGAGTTCAAGGCTGAGAGATTGTTCGAGCTCTCGACGCGCAGGTGGTAGTTTGGTCGCGCAAGTAGAGTTTGCGCGCCGGTTGTCTGCAGTGCGCCCAAGACGGTTTGGGAGTGAAAGGAAGTGAACCGCGCAAGTTTGTTGTTGAGGAAGTAAGTGTCGCGCAGGTGCATTTGTGACACTTGTGCGCCAGTTTGGACTTGCGCGCCATATTGGGACTTGCGCGTCCGGCTTGGAGAAGCGCGCCAGGTTCTGCTAAAGCCCGCCGGCCTGTTTAGAGCTGCACGAAAGCCAGGAGACTACCTGATACATTCGAGGAAAAGTGATATTCTGCTTCTGGTGATAATAGGACTTCAATAGAGCATCTACATACAACTGAAGATGCATTCTCTTGAAAATTATGAAGAGACCTCCACGTCTATAAACTGAGCGGGACTTCACCAACGGCAGTGAGCCAGGGGGAGTCAACGGGAGTGACCCGCGGGGAGCAGTGGGCTATCCCTGAAAATTTGTAAAGGCAGTGAGCCTGGGACAGAGTAACTGTACCCGAACTTTTGTAATCTACCGCTAGTGAAGCATAGTGGATTTTGGTACGACCGAAAACCTGTCGGCGTATGCTCCTTGGACGTAGCCCTTAGTGGTGAACCAAGTAAAAAGGGCTGTGTCTTCTCTGTGCATGTGAATGTTTGCAATCTAATCATAATCATCATACAGGTTCAACAAGTTCCTGCCAACGTGGGAACAAGATCCATCACATTAAAAGAAAAAGTGGTCACCCAGATTCACCCCTCCCCTCTCAGGGTGTCCCGGGGTCCTTCAACTGGTATCATAGGGTAAAGGTTTTTGGTGTTGAATCTGACCTTCTTCGTCATGGAAAACGCGGTCAATGTCAGGGGAGTCCCTCACTTCGATGGAAGTAATTTCCAGATCTGGAAGAACAGAATGAGATCTCATCTAAGATCTCTTGGAATGGAAGTTCTTTTTTCTACTGTGCAAGGAATACAAGTCACTGATCCAACAGGTATGGCTATGACTGAAACAGACAGGAAACTTCTTGATGCAGATGCTAAAGCACATAATGCTCTCACTGCAGCCCTTTCTGATCAGATCTACCTGAAGGTGATGAATTTCACCTCAGCAAAATCTATGTGGGATAAACTTGAGAATATTTATGAAGGTGATAGCAAAGTGAAGGAGGCGAAACTACAAGTGCTACACAATCGGTTTGATGATCTGAAGATGCATCCAGACGAGAATGCAGACTCTTTCTTCAATCGAATTACTAAAGTGGTTGGAGCAATTCGGGGTCTAGGAGAAGAAATCAAAGACATTGATATTGTAAAGAAGATATTAAGAAGACTTCCACCTCTGTATAATGCGAAGGTGTCAGCTCTTGAGGAAAGAGATCTTTCCAAACTTTCTCTAGATGACTTACTGAGCAGTTTGGTAGCATATGAAATGAGAGTCAAACCAGAAGATGCTACGACTCGGGTGAGCAAGGAAATGGCATTCAAGGCCATGGATAAATTGAAAATCTCAAAGGATAGTAGCGGTGATGATGATGAAGAGAAATAAATTCTTTCTCTCATTTCAAAGAAGTTCCAGAAGGGAAAATAGAAATTCAAAGGGAAGTTACCTCTCACATGTTTCCGTTGTGGAAAAGTTGGGCATATTGCCTCTCAGTGCTTGAAGAATATCAATGATGATGACAGTGAAGATGAAAACTTCAAGAAGCCTCAAAGAAGGTTCTTCAAAAAGGGAGACTTCAAATCTGGTAAGAAAATGCAAAGGAAGAGTTTTGTCTGTGAAGAGGAAGAAGATGACAATGAATTCTGTGATGAAGAAGAACCAGAATTCAAAACTTGGAACCATGCTTCTATGATGGCCACTGTTGAAAAGTCAGAAGATACTGATGGAGAAAAAAAACTGAGAACTTGTGTAGATCCTGAGGTGCAACTTAAGGATGCAGTTAGTAAGCTTAAGATTAAATGTAAGAGCTGCAATAAGTGGAAATCAATTGTAGAAGAATCAACTGAATATGTTGATCAACTTGAAGCTGAAATTGAACGACTGGAAGAATTTGTGAAGGTACAGTCTAAAATAATTGAAAGAAATGATGATGCAGTTGATCTCAAGCTGAGAATTGAAGAGCAGACAAATGCCATCAATGACCTCACATCCAGACTGGATGAAAAATCCAAGACTGCTGAGGGTCTTGAGGAGGAAGTAGTTACTCTAAGGAGTAAACTGGAGACAGAATCAGTTCCAAAAGAATCGAGGAAGAAAATATAGTTCGGAAGATTCTCAGATGCAGAATTACTTGCAAGATCCAAGTGTGGTTTAGATGGGGTTGGAAAAGTCTTGAGTGATCAAAGACCTGCTTGCATGGGAAAGAGTGGAATTGGCTGTGAGGCTGAGTCATCAACTGCTGGAAGTGAAAAGATCCAAAAGAAAGACAAGATGAAAGTTGAACATGATGAAATGTTACCTAGAGTGCTGAAAAAGGAACCCTCAATCCAAACTAAAAGGAGACCTGAAAATTATCCTCAAACATTTAAAAATGACAGACAGTCTTACTATTCTCCCAAGGAAGAAGGTATAAGGAGAAATTCAAGTGAGAAGACATTTCCTCTCATGAAGTGTCAGTTCTGTGGCTATCTGGGCCATACCATGTCTTATTGTGAAGAGGCAAGAAGCTATCTGAATGGAGAAGATATAGATGCTCAACAAAGGAGAACAATCTCATATCCTAATTCTCATAGAAGAAATAATTTCTATGGATATTGTTTTCGTTGTTCTAACTTTGGTCATAAGGCCGTTAATTGCAGGCAGAGAAGAGACATAGACACCTCATACCGAAGTTCAAGACAAGTCAAGTCTCGTCAGCAAGACAGTGTTGCTCTTTTAAACAGGTTCTCACCTCTCACAGAAGACTTTGACTATGAAGAACCTGGGTATGCGGAAGAGATAGTTGAAAGGCCATCAGTCCTATATACTCAATCTAATGTCTCATGGAAGGAAAGGAAGAGGATTGAGAAATCGAACCTTGCATAGGTAGCCCTCAAAGCTACAAAGAACAACAGTACCTGGATTCTGGATAGCAGTTGTTCATCTCATATGACGGGTAATGCCGGCCTACTAACGAATATCATAAAGAATTTTGATGGTACAGTAAGATTTGGTAATGATGGGGCTCTGAAAATCAAAGGGAGTGGAAGTACCCAATTAGCTAATGGAGAACTAAAGAAGACTGAAGTCCTTTACGTAGATGGCCTATGCCATAATCTCCTTAGCGTGAGTCAACTCTGTGACTCAGGACTTATAGTTACTTTTAATCAGAAAGGCTGCACCATCAAGGGAAAAACCGGCAATTCACTTATGAAAGGATGCAGAACAGAAGGCAACTTGTATCAGGTTGATAGTGAAGAAAATGTATGTTACATGACTGTTGAAGAAGAAAACAATTTGTGGCATCGGATATTGGGACACATCAATCAACAAGACATGGAGAAAATATCAAAATTGAGAATTGTCATGGACATCCCCAACCTGAAGCGTGAGCGTGAAAAATCCTGTGATGCTTGTATTCGTGGGAAGCTGGTCTGCAGTTCATATCGGCCAAAGAAGAAAAAGGCATCTCACCTTCTTGATCTGATTCATACAGATGTTTGTGGTCCAATAAATGTTGCCGGAACTCATGGAGAAAGGTACTTTGTCCTTTTCATAGATGATTATAGTCGAATGGCATGCGTGATGGTCATTCACCGGAAACGACAAGTCCTTGACTGCATGAAAACATATCGGCGAATCGCCGATAATGATACTGGACGAACAATCAAAGTGTTGCAATCTGACAATAGAGGAGAATACACGTCCATTGAATTTGAAAATTATCTGGAGAAGCATGGGATACAACATGAGGTAGCTGCTATGAGAACTCCACAACAAAATGGAGTTGTTGAACGAAGGAATCGACAGGTGAACAACATGGCACGAACTATGCTGATTGAGAGTCGTATTCCACGACATTACTGGAAAGAGGCTGTTCAAGCTGCAGTGTACATTCAGAATTGAACATGACTTTATATGGGTGAGACGAAGACACCATATGAATTGTGGCATGGATGGAAGCTGTCTCTAAAATACTTTCGTGTCTTTGGAAGTAAATGCTTCATCAGGAACAAAGAAGGAAATCAAGGGAAATATGGCGACAATGCAGATGAAGGAATTTTCCTTGGTTACTCAATGAACAGTAAAGCCTACAAATGTTTCAAAAAGCGTTTGGGAAGAATTGTGGAAAGTAGTGATGTTAAGATAATTGAAGAGAAAACCACAAATGCCTCAAGGACGTCATATGCTGATGTGATAGAAAGTCAGGAAGAATGTGAACGTGAAGAAAATACAAGTGCAGAAATAGATGAAGTTGTTCAAAACACTCAGCAGTCACATCATGATGTTGACTCAGAAGAAGAATCTGAAGCAGAAACTATGGCTGAAGAGAATACTACTGAACCTCGTAGGAGAAATCGAAGAGCTGAGATTGATCCATCCAACATAATTGGGGATAGGAGTACACCCACTCAAACAAGAAGGATGAGGAATACCACGCAATCTGCATTTCTATCAGTTGTAGAGCCATCCTCATTCGAAGAAGCTGCAAAAGATATATCTTGGGTGAAAGCCATGAATGATGAATTAGATCAGATTGACAAGAATCAGACATGGGATCTTGTTCAGAGACCCGAAGGTCACAATGTGATTGGTACCAAATGGATCTTCAAAAATAAGTTTGATGAGCATGGAAGTGTCATCAGAAACAAGGCACGACTGGTATGTAAAGGATACTCTCAGATTGAAGGCATTGATGTTGAAGAAACCTTTTCTCCAGTGGCTAGACTGGAGTCAATCAGGCTTTTCCTTGCCATGGCACTCCAAAGAGGATATAAAGTATATCAAATGGATGTCAAGACAGAATTCTTGAATGGTGTACTCGAAGAAGAAGTCTACATTGAACAACCAGTGGGCTTTGTCTTGGGTACCGATGAAACAAAGGTCTGCAAACTAAAGAAAGCTCTATATGGTTTGAAGCAGGCACCACGAGCGTGGTACTCACGACTAGATTCATATCTCAAGAAGTTGGAATTCAAAAGAGGAGGAGTTGATCACAATCTCTATGTGAATAATTCTCCAAAAGACCAATTCATGGTTCTTTTCTACGTTGATGATATCATATTTGGTGGCAATAGGAAGAAATCAGTGGATGAATTTTCCAACCACATGAAATCAGAATTTGAAATGTCTATGATTGGGGAGCTCACATATTTCTTGGGGCTGCAAGTGATTCAAAAGAAGGAATACACATTCATTTCTCAGGAAAAATATGCAAGAGAGCTGCTGAAGAAGTTCAATATGCAAGACTCCAAACCAATGTCAACTCCGATTGCAGTTGGAACTAAACTTGGAAAGCATGAGGATGGGAACTCTATTGATCCCACCATGTACAGGAGGATCATTGGAAGCCTACTGTACCTGACAGCGACAAGGCCAGATATTGTCTTTGCAACATGCCTTGCGGCCCGCTTTCAGAGCAATCCAAAGGAGGAACATATGGCAGCAGTAAAAAGAATCATGAGGTACATTCAAGGAACACATAAATTCGGGTTATTTTTTGCTGCAGGCAGGGACAGTGAATTATCAGCATTTTCTGATGCTGACTGGGCTGGTGATGTCGTAGATAGAAAGTCCACTAGTGGTGGAGCTTTCTATATTGGGCAGAAATGTGTTGGCTGGTTGAGCAAGAAATAAGAAAGTACTTATCTTAGTACTGCTGAAGCTGAATATATCTCCGCCACAAAAGCATGCACTCAACTTCTTTGGATGAAGCAGCAGCTAACAGATATTGGTGATAAGGTGCAGCAACCAATGGTGATTTATTGTGATAACAAAAGTGCAATTGATCTTACGAAGAATCCGGTTCAGCATTCTCATACAAAACATATTGAAATACGGTATCATTTTATCAAAGAAAAGGTTGAACAATGCGTGATTAAAATGGATCATGTTAGAACTAATGAGCAAGTGGCTGATATCCTAACCAAGCCATTGTCCGCGGCTGTGTTCGAGAAGCATCGGTTGAACCTCGGTGTTCGACCACCTCCTACTGCATAAGGAGGCTCCGGAAATCCCCTCTCCCCGTTTGATTTAACTGTTTTTATCTGCTTATGGCTGTGATGCAGGTTGATGGGAGAGATACTATCCAGGGGGAGTATGGCTTGATCTGAACGTTGAACAAACTTTTCGGTCTTTGGTTTTATTGTCAATGGGGGAGAAAGGAATAAATTCAAGGCACGAAATTCTTCTATGATGAGAAGTATAAGATTGCGATGAGAAGTATAAGAAGGATAACATCGGGCATGCGATGAGAAGTATAAGAAGGATAACATCGGGCGTCATGGAGAATTTCAAAACACCGGAACCCAATTCAAGCCTCCCCTCTTGTTTTCTACACCGAGCATTGCTCACGTAGACTTAGAGTGTTGGCTGAGTTGATTCTTGCGTTTTCGGTTTGCTCATGGTTGGAGATCTATTGAATTTATTCTGATTTCCAACAAACCCAAAGGGGGAGATTGTTGGAACCAGGGTCTTCAAAGCATGATTTGGCGTATGGTTTGTGTTTTCTGTCAATCCTCAGTGGAAGTTCAGGATGTGTACCAACAAAGAGATCATACCGTTCAAGCAGAAAACATTAGTGAAGGTGGCGCCGTTTCCCAGTGTTTGCCAAATTTTTGGGCCTGAAAATCCGCCAATAAAGTAATGTGTTTTTGGAAAAGGTACTTGCGCGCCGAGCTCTTGGAGGATAAAAGACTTGCGCGCCATATGTTTTTGAGGATCAGAACATCAAAATTTGGCTAAGGAAAGAAGGTCGCGCAAGTGTTGGTTGGGTCGTGCAAGTGAGTTGCGCGACAGAGGTTATTGAAGACAAGACTTGCGCGCCGTCGAAGGACTTGCACGACGACGCGCAGGGGGTCCAGTTTGCCTATAAATACTGGACCACCCCTCCTCATTTCTCACGGAGTTCAAGGCTGAGAGATTGTTCGAGATCTCGACGCGCAGGTGGTTGAGTCGCGCAGGTGGTAGTTTGGTCGCGCAAGTAGAGTTTGCGCGCCGGTTGTCTGTAGTGCGCCCAAGACGGTTTGGGAGTGAAAGGAAGTGAACCGCGCAAGTTTGTTGTCGAGGAAGTAAGTGTCGTGCAGGTGCATTGGTGACACTTGCGTGCCAGTTTGGACTTGCGCGCCATATTGGGACTTGCGCGTCCGGCTTGGAGAAGCGCGCCAGGTTCTGCTAAAGCCCGCCGGCCTGTTTGGAGCTGCACGATAGCCAGGAGACTACCTGATACATTCGAGGAAAAGTGATATTCTGCTTCTGGTGAGAATAGGACTTCAATAGAGCATCTACATACAACTGAAGATGCATTCTCTTGAAAATGATGAAGAGACCTCCACGTCTATAAACTGAGCGAGACTTCACCAAGGACAGTGAGCCAGGGGGAGTCAACGGGAGTGACCCGAGGGGAGCAGTGGGCTATCCCTGAAACTTTGTAAAGGTAGTGAGCCTGGGACAGAGTAACTGTACCCGAACTTTTGTAATCTACCGCTAGTGAAGCATAGTGGATTTTGGTACGACCGACAACCTGTCGGCGTATGCTCCTTGGACGTAGCCCTTAGTGGTGAACCAAGTAAAAAGGGCTGTGTCTTCTCTGTGCATGTGAATGTTTGATTTCTGATCATAATAATCATACAGGTTCAACAAGTTCCTGCCAACGTGGGAACAAGATCCATCACATTAAAAGAAAAAGTGGTCACCCTGATTCACCCCTCCCCTCTCAGGGTGTCCCGGGGTCCTTCATTATCTTCATCCAACTTCCTATTGCACTAATTTATGATTATTCCATGCAACATTATCATCAAATACAATATCCTTACTTCATATGATGTGTAATCTTTCACCAACCCACAAATGATATCGAAAATATTCATCTCCATAACCAAGGAAGAAACACATTTTTTATTTTTATTCATGTCTATCCCTATCATTATCATTTACATGTACATATTCTAAATAACCATTTACTTTGAGATGATGAACTTCTAGTCATTTTTCAGACCACAATACCTTAGTATCTTCCTTACCAAATTCTAATATAGGTATTTTTTTGGTGAGATAAGCTAATGTGTTGAGTTATTTTTTCCAAATCCCCTTTGGAATTACTAAGTAAAACATCATACATATGTATTTCCCTATCAATGTAAAATATATCCTTTTTGTGAAATCATTCTTATATGGAATTCTAGAAAGTTTATTCTCATTCATTATCCCTTCCTCCTTGGTAAAGTCCCAAAAGTTTTATCTGGAGTAATCACCACCATTTTCTATTCATATTCACATCCACATCCGATCATATTAATTTTCTTTTAACGACCTCCACTAAATAAAAAATTGAAATACATCATATTTTAACTTCAAGATGTAAATACATACATTTTTTTTTATAATTATCAATGAATGTAAAAATGTAAAGGAAACCATCATAGGATTTAATTGGGGTAGGTCACAAAACATCAGATTGCTCTAAATTATGGTCCCTATGATTCATACCATCTATGTTGAAAGTCACTCTATTTTTATTTCATACCAAAAAAATTTAACAATTTACAATTTCCTTGTGATCAAAATTTAGTATTACCTTGGCATTTAGATCATTCAGATGTCTTTATCTAAGGTGAATGTATTTTTAGTTCCTTACTACTTGATCATAGAAATATGTACTTTTGGAGACTTCACTCCCAAATTATTTTTGGGTTATGTAAATAATCCATTACATTAATCCTTTTTCAATATCCATGGATCTCTGCATAACCTTCCATACTCCATACCAAATATAAATCCAAATATATTATTCTCAAATTTCCTAATGAAAATAAGATTCCTCATAAGGTAAGAAATCTGTTGAACTTAAAATAGATTAAATAATCCCTCATTTATCATTAAGATGTTGGAATATCCTTTTTAAAAAACTTATACTGATTCCCCATCTGCAATATCAACTATGCTAAACTTCTTAGAGAAATAGTTTTACATGAATCTTTAATCACCTATTGAATGGAAAGATGCTCATGTGTCTACCAACCAGGATTCTACCAGTGTGTTCTCAATTAGAAAAAACCATTATGAAATTTAGTTTCATTAATTTATTCTAAAATTATAATGTTTAATGTTTTTTAGTGTTCTACTTTCAAATATTATAGTCCTTTTTTATATTTCCTCTCTTCCCAAATTTCCAGTAGGTTGGACAATGACCTTCTGTCATACCTTGGATCTTCTCCTCATTCATTTATAAAATTTTTTCTACCAATTGATTCTTCTATTAAACATTCTTCTATGGGGTGAACTACCCCTTCCATCATCATTAAGATCACTACTAGATAGTTCATGAATTCCCCTTAACTAAGTTTCTACATTGATTATCACATTTCTAATATCATCAAACATCATAAAATATTTTAAATTGGAGTTATTAACTACAAAAACCATAGAATCCTAACACTATGGAAGTGAAATTAAGAGTAGAAAAATTCATATATCATTATTAATATTCACCTTATCAAATTGAGTGTCCAAAAAATCATTTTGAAATAATTCACATGATATTTTACTCGTCTTCCTTCCATTAACCACAAGAAAAACAACAATAGTGTCATAGAGACTTTCTTAGAGGCCATTTTTTTCATAAATTTCCACCAATGCATTAATAATATCCATTATATTATTTAGCTTCTGAATATTGAATGAGAAATCCCATTCCATATACATTTTTACTAGTGTAAGGGATTTCCTATCCAAGTTATCTCATTCATCTTTCTCCATCAACACTAGCTTCACTCCTGATAAGGAAACCAATTAGTCTTTCAAAACCAGAGAGTAATGAATCTACATTCACCAAAATCGAAAATCTAATACATCAAAATTTTGATCCATATCATTCCTTAATCCGATTCTATTCTTGTGATGCTATGTATTTGAAAACCATGAGCTCAGAATCAATCCCTTTAACACCACTTGTTTTTATAAACTGGAACCCATAAAATATATCCCAAAAAATAGATTTCATATACTATTTATAGCCCACTATAATTACAATTAATATAACCAACTAAGAAAACATATGTAGTTACAATATAACAATGAAATGAATATCTAAAAGTTAACTAGCCTCTTGACTGAATGTTAAAAAAGTAATAAGTAACTACACCCTACTCATCACACAAAGTCATCATATAACCCAAACCTTAGAAAAGCAGTCAATGTATCTAAAAAAAATTCTGTATTAAAACATGCAATGAAAATTATAGAATTATAGGAAAAAACACCTTGTTTGTTGTTCATCTAACTATGTCCTATGTGTATAAGGGAATCCAAAATACTATTTTCCTTTATTATAATGGGAATATTTCAGGGAAAATATATTTCAATGAAAATTAATACTCACCAATGTATTATCTCTCCAATAAATTATCATACTACTCACAATTGGTCTCATGATCTCTATCTTAGCACTAAAGGTCTCACATATTTAAATTATAATCATAAATGGTGAAACAAGTTAAACCTTATCTCCTGAAAAACCATGTCAAAATACATGACCACTAGAGACAGGTTACCAACCTAGTGACCCACTATAAAACTATATATTTAGACCTCCCAATACTTCACTATAGAACCATTGGTAGATGTAAAATTATAATAGACAAAGTATGATTGGAGGAAACCAACTTTTGATGGATAAGTGAACTCGTGATATCTTTAAATAGATCCTAGCCTCCTATCATAGACTAAAATTCTATTTAACATAATTTTGATGTTCTAACATTAGGTTCTATGAACTTATGATGCTGTAAACAAGGATTCATATCCCAATACATACATTGTGAGGTTCTTTCATGACAATGGAATGTGTTTCTAGGCCCCAAAAAATTAGATGTTACTATATATCCTACTAGAAAAATAATATAAACACATATAGTTGTTATTAAAGATACACTATCCCAACATATTGTATAATAGAGAAAGAACCAATGTGAATTTTGGGACCATACACCATGAAGTGGGTTTATGGTGATGGGATTTGTGGCTTGGCCCAATATAGAAAATCTATATGTTACTCTATATCTAGAAAGATTAAGAATCCAAGAACATATCTTTCTTAATAAATAGTTTTCGTATAGATATTTATCATTTACAAGAAAATGAAATTTTATATTCTGGTATGGGATTGGAAACAAAAGATGATCCATGAATTGTATCAAAGATAGGATATCATTATTACCTTATGAATGGGGTTATTCTATCCTAGAATAGGTTTATGGATAAAGACCATATTATAGTCACCCTTACATGGTTAGAGATATCATTCATGGAATTTTTTTCATGTAGGAAAGAGAATTATAATTATTTTATGGTCTTTCTATATAGATAACATGTCCTTCAATTTAACATCTTGAGATAAGGACTTAGATAACATGAAATTTAAGGTTATATGAGGAGGAAATTCATGAATATGTCCTTGTAAAGATTCATTTCATGTGTAAGAATTAAATAGATTCATCTTAGTATTGAACTCATGGAGAAAACCCTATGTAAATGAGTGATATTTGGACACTATAATTAAATGTGGTTGGTTTTATAGCTGATCTTGGGCTGAAAGAACTAGGTATCGCCATATATCCACTGATGATAGAAATCATGAAATAGATATTTCGATATAAAAATGAATCTAGCCTAATTTGGGGACATTGAGGGACTTTACATGAATGTGAAATCCCAAACACAATGATTGAGGGGAGAATTAAGTTAATAGGGTTTGTGATTGTACTTAGGGTAAGATATCTCAATATCACTATATATCCTACAATAATTGGAATCAAATCACATGTATTAATAAATTAAAAAGGCCATTTAATTGATCTTACTATTGTGTAGGGGTACAAGGACATAAAGTGAGTGGATATTCTACTATGAGAATAGAAGAAAATTAGTTTGAATTAAGAAATAAATCACGACTAGAGTAGAATTTTGAAAGGAAATTGATATTTCATCTAGGGCTAGGATATGATAAGTAGAAATGCCAATGCATCTTGAGCTAGTAGAAACTACACCACACATATTTCTCATCAAAAATTGTTACCCCAGTGTAGATTATTTTATGGAAATAGTAGACATGAATGAGAAGATTACACAATGGGAGAGGTTTCATATTTATTAAATTTATTTCTAGGACCAAAATTAATGATATAGGCATCATTATATACCCTTTAATGAAATTAATCAAAGCACACATAGTCTTAATAAGGGATAAATTTTAATCATAGGTTAGGTTAACCATGAAATTATAGTTGGATAGTATATCTATAAACATTGAACCATCAAGGAAAGAAAAACTCATATATATACCTAGAATTTACACTTGGGGAATTATATTATTTGTAGTCAAGTGAAATAGAACCCTCCATGAAGTTTAAGGTCATTTGGGATGGACTAATACATATAGTTTAGAGTCATGTGGGGGGGGGGAATAATCCAAATATCTTAAAGTCATGAGAGATATAATATATGTTTCATAGTTTGATATCATGTAGAAAAGACTATGTTCTAAGAATTTGATATTAATGATACTATGATTTCATTAACCTGTCATGAATTTATGTGAAGTAATTTTTGAGAAACCTTTAATTAGTGGAATTTATTATATGAAATTATTAGAACCATAATATATTTTATTTTACTTTCTATCAACTGGATTCATTTTTTTTCAATTGAACGAATTATAATTCTTTATTGGTATATAAGGGGATGATTATCTTTATCCCCAATTACTAATGTTTTGGAGTTTCTTCAAATTCACTTAGAGGGGTTTTGGAATTATTCTAAATAAATATAAAATAATATGGTTTGAGTAAATATATGAGATTTTGTGAAATTATTGATGTACCCTGAGTATATAAGTTATTCAAGAGAAGAAGAATTGAAAATTAACAAGGTTCCTTAAATATTAAATATATATTTTAAATGGTGAAAATGGAAAAGTCCTGGGGTTTAAGGTAATGCATAGAATATTTTTTTTGGTGTCTAATATGATATTATTAGAGTATTTAGAAATATAGAAAATAAAGGTGATTCATAATATCCATTTTCCTTATACATAATATATTCTTGAAGTAAAATATTTAGAAAACCCAAGAGATTAATCATAAAGCATAACATATTCATGAAGATGAATAACATGTTCACAATAGAATACATATAATGAGGAAAATTAATGAATCTCATAGGATGTTCCATATACTAATTTAATACATAATATTATTTAGGGTGATGGAATACATCATAGGAAAAAATTTAACTGTATACGTAAGCTATTTGAGAAACATGTGTATCAATTTTTATTGGTCCTAGAATTTGGTAGAGGGAAAATATTCTATTTATATAAAAAATGTTTGAAAATATGTGTAAAATTTTTAGTTAGGCCTCAAATTTATCAAAGATATGGAAGTATCCTTAATAGGTAATATATTTTAATTGTGTATGATTTTATACATAATTTTTGGAATAAGACGATCTATCATTTTGTAACTTGTGTATTTCTGTCACAATGTCTACATGAATTCAAGGAGTATTTTTAGAAGAAATTTTGATTACAATTCATATTATAAATTGAAAATATATGATTTATAGTTCAGTCCAAAATGGTTATTGAATATAGTAGACACTATGGTATAACTAAGACCATAGTTTTTGAAAGAGTTCACTAATATCATCAAGAATTAAATATCAGTACTTTTAACACTAATTTCATGAAGTTTCCATGTAAAGAATTTTGGAAATATTTTGGGATATAATTTGAAGAATAACAAGAGAAGAAAAAATATTCTACTATGAGAGTCACAACTATTAAGGGAATGAAATAGAATTATATAATTTAATAAATTGAAAATATAGAATAGAGGGATGGGAATATATAAATATATAAAACTATTGATTATTTTGTTTTTATTATCGTTCACTATGAAGAATAATTATAAGAGATCTTTGGGATTCTTTTATTTTTGAAAACCTAGACTTGAGGAAGTACATTAAAATCCATTAAGGGAACGTGTTACTAGGGTTGATATTCATTCATTCTTAAATATTTTTAACATTTATATTAGAAAATGTTACTCTTTGATACATCAACACACTATAGGAATTTTCTACAGGGATTATCCATTAGTGGTAAACAAAGAAAATTCATTTATTTTTCATTATTTGTATATCATTTTTATGTGTAAACATTAACATGTTTGTGATGATTTTTCTAACCCAAGAACTCAATCATGAAATTAAAAATAAATACACACCCTAATTGTATTCCAATCTTATGGTGTGTTGGGTTGGGGTTGTAATAGCTCTATATCTATTGCGATCAAAGAATAAGATCCATTATATTAGTCCTTATATGGGAAAAAATGTCCATTTTATTCTGGCTCCAACTTTAGAATATTACACTGAGTGTCAAGGGGGTTCTCAAGGCCAAATAAAATTCTTTTTGGACAAATGAGTGGAGGATAACCTTCTTTCAGAATTATTGTACAACCCAATTTCTATGAACCACCAGTTTTCCCTTGTGTGTACCCTTTTCTCATCGAGTTTCTCCAACTTATCTAGAAAGATATAATACTAACCATATTTAGAAAAAAATTGGAGATGTAAATGTGAAGAAAATGTACATGGGTCTCAATGGGAGGATTACCTCTGCCCAATTTAAAAGTGAATATGAGATCTCTTGTGTGGTATTTCACATTGTAGTGTGATAACCTGATAGAGCATACAAGATCTTATTTAGATAGGATTTATTTTACTAAAATCTATCTATCCATTTGTTGCTCTATGTTAGTGATATGAAATGTTGGACTAGATATTATATTATTAATACTACCTCTTCAATTCACAAGCATTGAAATTTTTGTCATTATCTATCAATAATGTCTGAGGGACACAAAAAATGAAAATTATATTAGAATTAGAATATTTGATAGCGTCCGTTGTTCTAAATTTCATGATGGATATAGCCTTAGAACACATAGAGAAGAAATCAATGGTATAGCATCCCACCTTTTTAATACATAACTTTTAACTACATTTTACAAATAGAGGATCTTTAAAGTCCAGTGTCTTGGAAATCAGGAACAAAAAACTTGAAAACAACATAAAACATTCTTCTAATCCACTTGTAAGGATTAATCATAAGTTCATACTAAGTACAATTACTGAATCTCATAACCTGGAGACATACATTCAAAGGAAAGGGTGAGCAGAAGGCCCAGTAAGGGTAAACAAGGAAATCAGTTTACTTGTTATATCAATACAAACTTGACAAAAACATAAAGACAAAAGCAATGAAAGAATAGGAATATCATAATGAAAAGTACTGAAACATAACTTGAATATGTGGATACAAAATTTCATTTATAAATTCATGAACATATCACCAAGGTCCATCCCCAAGGTGTTATAAAAATTACCAAGGTTATTCACCAAGGTATTGTGAAACTTGTCATCTCTAGAGATTAATTATTTACCCAATGAATTAGAGAGATATCAGGGTGAACCTTAAATATTTATTTAATTTTATTTGAGTCACATAGATCATAATCAAACATTTCATAAATAACCCATGTAGAATAAAAGAAACGAGTTTCATTTCAACATCATGACGTTTTTAAAAGTTTTAAAAATAAGATCATTATGTCATTTATAAAACATGGAAAGGGAGTGAGGGTTATATGTATGTCAATTAAATAATAAAATATATCATATTTATATATTTATGAACACCCATAGAAACTAAATAGGTCGGGTATTCACATAAATAAAACAAGAGAAATTATTGAAAGAAAGAGAGAGAAATTTTGAGACGAAATTTCTGCAGCATAATATTTATATAACTTGATTTTAGAAAATAATAAAAGAGTGAGGACAAGGGTCTCCCATCCATAAATGGATCATTTTTCAAAATGGAGACAAAATAAAAAGAAATAAGATCTTGGTGTGGATATTTGAAAGACACACCACATGAAAAGGAAACTTGAAAAGAAAGAGAAAGCACGATTTCTTTTATAAAAATTCGGCAGCCTAACAACGTCAATTAAAAATTTATAAAATCAATTGATGAGAGAAGAAAGGGTATCTCAACATTTGAACATGAAATGTAATGTATTAAAGATATATAACAACAAGCCCACACATAATAAAATGGAACTATAAGACATAACATAATGAAAGTCATGACTTAAAAGAGGAGGGTGAAATGACCCCTTACCTTGAAAAGAAACTTCGAAAGCATGAAGGTCGGGAACTTGGGAGGATTGAGGGAACCTTGGGAGGAATCCTTGGGAGGTAAAGAGACCATAAGTTCGTTGAGGAGTATTTTCGAATGAAATGGATGAATGAATGGCTTGGTACTTATAGGATAAGTGGTTCACACCCAAATTTATCCAAGAGAAGAAGGGTAGAACGGTCCTTGTAGTGTAGTTTGGGTTGTCGATTCCACAGAGACCTAAGAAGATACCTAAGATACAGAACCTAAGGGATGGATTTTTGGCTATGAAGTGGCCAACTTCGATTGATTTTGGATGGGTTTTAAAGATATATAATAGATTTAAGTGGATTCAATTTAAAAGAATGAGTTGATCCTAGGTTATCGCTCGGGGTGGATTGGACGTATTTTCTTTTTAATGATTTCAACTTCTTAAATTTGAGATGGGTTCATTTAAGGAGATAAAACAACATAATCACTTACTGGTTTAATGCCTACACCCTCTAATACTAATCACCTATACACTTGAAGGATCAAAGTTTTGAGCACTTCAAGGTAAATGATCGTATTATTACTTGAAGTGTGTGGCCTTAAATTCAACAAGGACGATGAAGTTTAAAAATCATAAAATAAAAATCCCAATTAAAGAAGTGATTATACATTAATTAGGTGATAAATAACATCCAATCCAGCCCCTTTATACTCCCTTGGATCAACCCATAAGTGGGTTATCCCTCCATTGATCCCATGGTTTCAATGGAAGCGGAAAGTAGACTCATGAGGGAGGAAATGGAGAAGTAAAGAAAACAACAAAAATAAAATGATCACTCCACCGTTGTGTGAATAATTTCACACAAGGGTTGGTGTGAATAAATTCACACCTTGATCCAACGGTATCAAAGTGATATTAATAACAATAGAATAAGAGTATAAGAAGAAATTTTATTAAGAAACTAAAGTGAATTGAACAACTTACATGTGAAAGACAAAATTGAGGCAACAAAAATGCAGCATAACATTACAATTGAACAAAGCATCAAAGATCCTTAACTCATTCACCACCACTGCCTTAAATAGTCATTTTGGGAGCCTTGGGTCGAGCCTAAAACAGTACAAAGCATATCAATTAATTTTGGTAGGCCATAGGTGGTGAAAAGCTTGTGGAATTTGAACTTTTCCACATTTGACCCGAGGTGGCAGCCGACTTTCCTTCACCGAACAGATGCGTCTGGAAGACCTTCTATACGGACGAATCAGAGTGGGCCATAGAAGAAGAAAATGTAGCTCCGAATTTCTTCTAACCTTCTGTAAAATTTGGGCCCATTTGGAGTTACTGATGCCGATATATAATGCAATTAGTGGACTGTTTTTCTGGGCCGCAGAATCTGGCCCAGAATTGTATCTCTAAATTGGGCCGCTTTAATGGCCACCATAGAGGCCGAATTAGCATTGTCTCATGAAGAGTTATTTGTTCCTCTTAATGTATTCTAGAATACCAAAAAATTTGGGATTCATTGGGCCTGTATGTTGGGCCCCACAGTCTCATCAGTGGGATAATGTCCAATATGCTTTCTCTAGAATTGCTTCCTTTCATCACAAAATATTCCATCTTCTTCCCTGAATTCTCCATTGATCCCTGAATGAAAAATGTTCACATTAAAGTTTAGATAAAGTTTTCAAAATATCAAATTAAAAAAAATTGATAATTACATTCCTTAGAATCAGATGACTCATTGGGCCTAAATTGGTGTATATTAGATATGAAGTGCACAAATGATGAGAATGGATGTTCATAATGAAAATGCACTAACTCAGGACCATAAGATCAAAAATGAACATTTAATACCATTAAAATGTAATTAAAATATATGTTTTTATTGGATAATCACACCCCCCAACTTGAGATTTTCTAGTCCCGAGCAAATAATTTAATGATTTTATTTGAATTCCTTTCTTCAAACACATTATAACAAATAGTGCTCACAATGTAAACTGCACACAAATATATTTTTATAACCTATCAAGATAATTTAAAACAAGATGTATTTAAAAGCATATCCCAATCCCAAGCCCATTCCTTTGATCAAATCCATCATCATACTTCATCCAACTCAATTAGGTGTAATGATGTGTTGTGTATCACAATAGATATGGGGGTTCATTTTCATTCAAGGGGGAAATCATGGAAGCGCTAGGTGGAATCACATTTAATCCTAATATGAGTATTCTTCATTCTTTTTTTTTTGATTTTTTTTGCAATATTTCCATAGTAATTGAGATTGCAGTTAATCAAATTAACCCATGTAGCAAGACTTTGCTGATGACTCCCAGACTCAAAGGCCTTAGGGCACCAAGTGAAGCCCACATACTCGGGCATCGTCTCGAGTTAACTTAATCAAAAACAAAGTAATATTACCATAAATAGAGATATATTAAAAAACTCAGGGCTAGAAAACTCTGGAGTCACGATCCCCAAGTGCCGAAAGCCTCTCATTTTATCAATCCATTGCTCTACACGCAATTTTTTTTTTAATAATTTTTTTTTATTTTTTTTGAATACTCATATTATTCAAAAAAAATAAAACCAGCCTATTCTATTTATTATGGGACCCCAAAAATTCAAATTAGTACCCCACAGTCTAGAGGACGTGCATTGTGGCATTTTTTATTTGGATGAAAATATAAACGATGAAATATCATATTGGACAGCCACACTTTCCAAAATCTATGCTTTTAAACTTAATCATGAATTAAATTAAGAGTCAAGGAAATAATAATTATTTGATATGTAGTTTTTATGTGAGAAAAGATGTTATTATATGAATGATAAAGGAATTTTACTTTTTTTTGTTATCATTGTTTTTTTTAAACAAACATTTTGTTTCCACACCCCCCAACTTAGAATGAAACTGTCTCTAGTTTCATAAAAACAAAATTTAGAATGGGGTAGAGGAATAAAAAGGGGAGTTCAATAAGGAAATTGAAATATGAGGATCATGGAATGAAGTCACCTGGTGGTTGAAGTTTGAAGTTCTTTCTGCTCGAATTTATTCCTTTGATATCCATGTCGCTTGCAAAGTTCCCTAGTGGAAAAAGGAAAAACAAAACAAACAAAACAAACAAAAACAAACAATATATATATATATATATATATATTTATATAATAAAGGAAGTAAAATATAAGAATATATATAAAAATTATAGAATAAGGAAGCACAAGAAGCCGCAGGTTAGTGGTAAGCGCGCGCCCCTGTCTCCCTTCGGTCCCGGGTTCGAGTCCCCGCGGCTTCACCGGTTGTGACGGGGTTTGCCCCACGGCCTATGGCGTGGACTTTTTTATTATTATTTTATTTTTATCTTAACGTATAAAATAATAAAAATAAAACAAAATAAACTGATGATACATTGTCTTCTTTTTAAATTTCTGGGTAAGGTATTACTCAAGGATCACACCACGTGACACAGATGAATATGGTGCTCCCCTTTCGTACCCATCCATACTCATTATAGAAGAACAGGTCAACAGTTTATTATTTTTTTTCAAAATATCAAAATGTCTCATTAACCCTATTTAAAATATAAAGTTGATTAAAACAACTAAATTATTGGAAACTTGAAAACCATGGGTTGCCTCCCATTCAGCGCTTTGTTTAACGTCGTTAGCCCGACATGGACCCTAAATCTATTAATTTGTTCCTTGTTCATAGGTTGGCTCAGTTAACTCAACCTCTATTTCCTGTTTATTGAATGATTCAATGAATGGTTTTAACCTTTGACCATTGACCTTGAAAATGTAACCACTTGTGGGATCTTGAATCTCTACTGCCCCATGGGGGAATACATGATGCACTATGAAAGGTCCTGACCATCTAGACCTTAACTTTCCCGGATGTAAATGAAGTTTTGAACTATACAAGAGCACAAGTTTTCCCGGTTCAAAATGTTTGACCTTGATATTCCTAGATTGGTAGGCTTGAACTCTATCTTTATTGATCCTTGAATTTTCATAAGCCTCCATCCTTAGTTCCTCCAGTTCATTGAGATCTAATTTCCTTTTTGTTCCGACCAATGAGAGATCATAATCCATTTTCTTAATTGCCCAAAAGGCCTTATGTTCAATCTCCACTGGAAAATGGAATTCTTTACCATAAACCAACCTATATGGGGACATTCCTAAAATGGTTTTATATGCGGTTCTATAGGCCCAAAGAGAATCTAAGAGTTTCTCAGACCAATCTTTCCTAGAGGGGTTGACAGTTTTTTCAAGAATTTTCTTAATTTCACGATTGGCTAACTCATCTTGACCATTGGTCTGTGGGTGGTAAGCAGTGGACACTTTGTGAGAAATTCCATATTTTTCCATGAGTGATGAGAATGGAAGATTGCAAAAATGAGTTCCACGATCACTTATGATAGCCCTAGGAATTCCAAATCTAGAGAATATGTTTTCTTTTAGGAATCTAATCACAGTTTGATGATCATTGGATTTTGTGGGAATGACCTCAACCCATTTTGAGACATAATCAACAGCTAAGAGTATGTAGAGGTATCCCCAAGAGTTTGGGAAGGGACCCATGAAATCAATTCCCCAACAGTCAAATATTTCAACCACTAAGATGGGAGTGAGTGGCATTTGATTCCTTTTTGTGATGGACCCTACTTGTTGACACCTAGGACAGCTTTGACAAAATGTGTAGGAGTCCCTTGAGAGGGTGGACCAGAAAAGACCACATTGAAGAATCTTAGAAGATGTTTTCTTAGAGGAAAAGTGACCTCCACATGCCTCACTATGACAGAATTTAAGGATGGACTCTTGTTCAGATTCTGGAACACACCTCCTAATGACTTGGTCAGGGTAGAACTTATAGAGGTATGGATCATCAAACACATAGTGTCTAACATCAGAAAGGAATTTCCTTTGAGCTTGAGTCCCTAAGAATTTTGGAATGACTCCTGTCACTAAGAAATTTGCTATGTCAGCATACCAAGGGAAGTCACTCACAGAGTATAAGTGTTCATCAGGAAACGAATCAGACACAGAAAGGTGATTTGAGTTGTCTTTGAATTCCATCCTAGAGAGGTGATCAACTACAACATTTTCAACTCCCTTTTTATCCTTGATTGTGAGGTCAAATTATTGTAAGAGAAGGACCCACCTAATCAGTCTAGCCTTAGCATCTTGTTTTTGGAAGAGGTATTTTAGTGCAGAATGGTCAGTGAACACAGTGATGGGTGATCCTAAGAGGTAGGACCTAAACTTCTCTAAGGCAAACACAATAGCAAGTAACTCCTTTTCAGTGGTGGTGTAGTTGATTTGGGCATCATTTAAGGATTTGCTTGCATAAGCAATGAAATAAGGAGTTTTATCACAACGTTGTCCTAACACAGCTCCAACAAAAAAGTCACTGGCATCACACATAAGTTCAAAAGGAAGGTTCCAATTTGGAGATTTCATAATGGGAGGAGAGGTGAGAGAGGATTTGAGGGTAGAGAATGAACCCTCACAGCTTTCTGTCCAAACAAATGGAGCATCCTTTACTAAGAGAGCATAAAGGGTACGGGATATTGAACTAAAGTCCTTGATGAATCTTCTATAGAAACCAGAATGTCCTAAGAAATACCTCACTTCCTTGAAAGTTTTGGGTGATGGAAGGTGACGAATGATGTCAACATTTGCTTTATCAACTTCAATCCCCCTACTTGAGACCAGATGGCCTAGAATGAGTCCCTCTTTAACCATGAAATGGCATTTTTTCCAGTTTAGGACCAGATTTTTTTCTTCACATCTTGACAAGACTCTCTCCACATTCTGCAGAAATCCCTCAAAAGTATCCCCAAACATAGAGAAGTCATCCATGAAGACCTCAAGAAAATCCCCTACCATGTCTGAGAAGAATCCCATCATGCACCGCTGGAAGGTTCCAGGGGCATTGCATAACCCGAAGGGCATGCATTTGAAGGCAAAGGTACTGAAAGGACATGTGAATGTAGTCTTCCCTTGATCCTCTAGGGAGACCTCAATTTGATTGTACCCCGAGTACCCATCTAAGAAACAGTAGAAGGCATGACCTGCCACTCTCTCAAGGACTTGGACAATGAATGGTAAGGGGAAATGGTCCTTCTTGGCGAATGAGTTTAGTTTCCTATAGTCAATGCAGACCCTCCATCCACTACTCACCCTTGTTGGAAGAATCTCTCCATCCTCATTGGTTATCACTGTGATTCCAGCCTTTTTTGGAACCACTTGGATTGGGCTCACCCATTCACTCTCAGCTATGGGATATATGATACCAGCTTTCAACAATTTCAGAAGTTCCTTCCTTACTACCTCCATGAGATTAGGATTGAGTCACCGTTGAGGTTGACGACATGGCTTTGAATCAGATTCCAGAATAATCCTATGAGTCCCGATAAGTGGGCTAATCCCAGGAATATCAGAAAGGGTCCAACCAATGGCTTTCTTATGCTTCCTAAGGACATCTAGAAGCATCCTCTCATGATTGGCTTCAAGAGAAGAAGAAATGACAATAGGATGTGTTTGATTTTCCCCTAGGAAGGCATACTTTAGTGCAGCAGGAAGTTCCTTCAATTCAAGATCAGGTTGGTTCAGAATTTTAGCAGAAGATTGGGACATTGGATCAAGATCAATTTCTTTTTTTAGAGGTTCAGATTGGATTGATTCCTCACATGTAGAAGTTTCAGCTACTAGATTGGCTTGATCAAATTTAAAGGAAGGAATTTAGAGGGGTCTCTATGAAATTGGTTTCTTGAAAGGTTTCACTGATTGTTGGACCTAAGACTTCATCATAAGAGCAATTTGAAAATGATTCAAGCCAAGGAGATAAACTTCCTTCATATGAACAAAGGAAATCAATCTCATTCTGACTTAAACATTCATCAAATATTCCTTGATGTTCCATGGATTCATTATCAATGATTCCTATCATGTTTACTTCATGAATATCCTCGTCATCCCCTATTTGTGAGCTTGCATTATAGATTTTCAAGTCTAGACTCATGTTCCCAAAGGTGATGGTCATGTTCCCATTTCGGACTTGGATAACAGAGTTTATTGTTGCAAGGAAAGGATGACCAAGGATGATTGGGGTTTGTTCCTTATTTCTTAAATTTGGATGGTTGTCAAGGACAATGAAATCAGCAGGGTAGATGAAGTTTTCAACCTTTACCAGAACTTCCTTTAAAATCCCCTTTGGAACCCTAATGCTACGATCAGCAAGCTGAAGTGTGACAGATGTGGGTTGGAGCTCTTCTAGGCCTAACTGGCAGTACACAGCATATGGGATGAGATTGACACTAGCACCTAGGTCACACAAGGCCTTGACAACTTTGCTTTCTCCTAGTTCAACATTGATGTAAGGGCAACCTGGGTCTTTCAACTTAGGAGGAATGGTCCTTTGAATGGTGGTACTCACATTAGCAGCCAAAAGGACTTGGTTTTTATGTGAGAATTTTCTTTTAAAAGTGCACAAGTCCTTAAGGTACTTTGAGTAGGCAGGTATAGTTTGGATGGCATCGAGAAGGGGTGTGTTCAACTTGACTTGTGAAAATATTTCCCTCAACATTTCACTCAGTTCAGGCTTGGATTTCCCCCTCATGCATTGGGGAAATGGTGCAGGTTGTGGGGTTGTTTGTTGAAGAGTTGTTTCTTTCACATTGTTATCAGTTTCCTCAGTTTGATCTTGTGGTTCATTTGAATTTTCATCCAAGTTTGAATCTTCAGGTGGGTTCTGAATTAGTTGTTCAGGTTTCTCAATTGATTTCCCACTTCTTAAAACAGTCACAACCTTTAGTTGTTCATGAGTTGTTTGAGCACAACTTGACTCTCCCCTTGAAGTTGAGGATGGAACCGCCTGAGTAGGCATGGGTGCCTTTCCTGTTTTGATGGTTTGAAGTTCTTGTTTTAGGGAAGAGACTTCTGAGTTCATCCTCTCCATTTGTTTGCATAGTTGTTCTAGTAGGCTTTGTGGAACAGTTTGGGTTGGTGCTTGAGTAGGTTAGTTTATTCCAGGGGGATATTTTGGAGGTGGGATGGTTTGTTGAAAATGGACCGGTGGCTGTTGGTATTGGATAGGTTGGGTTTGGAACTGGTTATGGGTTTGGTAGTTCTGTTGAGGGTAAGGATTTTTCCCTTGTGGTTGGCTATGTTGTTGGTTATCCTTCCATCGGAAGCCTGAGTGGTCATTGTACCTTGGATTGAAGGTGTTTTGGTATTGGGGCTTTTGAAAGTTTAGGGCATTGACTTCTGCTGGGGGTCCTCCTAGAAGAACATCCTTGATGGATGGAATGGTTGGGTAGTTGTCTGTTTTATGGTCATGTTTGTCAAAAATTGTGCAAACAAGGTCTACATTTTGGATTTCATGGACTTTCCTAAGGTCTATCTCTTCAACCTTCCTAGAGAGTGCTGCGAGTTTAGCCCTAAGGATTTCCTCTTCTCTAAGTGTATGAATTCCAGTGGTTCTTTGTGGCTTTTCAGAATAAGGTGAAGTTCCCCAAGTTTGGTTTTGTTCAGCCAGACTTTCCAGATACTCGTAAGCATCATTTGGGGCCTTGTTTTTAAAAGTTCCATTACACATCATGTCAATGAATTGTTTATTACCCGGACCCAACCCTTCATATAAAATTCTCACTTGTTCAGGTATGGAAAACCCATGGTGTGGAACCATGTTTAGGGTGTCTTTGAACCTCTCCCATGTTTCATAAAATGACTCTCCCTCTTTTTCAAAAAAGTTTTTGATGCTCTTTTTAAGTGCAATTGTTTTGTGATGAGGGAAGTATTTTTTGTAGAATTCTCTTTGCAGTTGGTCCCAAGAGTGGATTGATGCAGGTCTCAAGTTGTTTATCCAATTTTTAGCTCGATCCTTTAATGAAAAAGGAAATAGCCTCATCTTAGCGGATTCTAGTTGATGTGGGGGACACATGGTTTCAATAATGTCATTGAACTCTTTGACATAAAGGTATGACATTTCTGACTCCATCCCATGAAAGGTTGGAAGGTGGTTTAGGACATGGGGTTTGAATATGTAGTTGGTGTCTCCTATGGAATTGTGTCTAATGAATGAGGGGGCATTGGTCCAAGCTGGAGTGAGGTAGTCGTTCATGGTTTGATCAACTACATTACCTAAGTTTGGAGCTTCTTGGTTTTGGTTTCCCATTTGATTCCCCCCAGGGTTTACAATTTGATTTTGTGGATGACCCTCCATTGGACTTGTTTCAAGTTCTAACTTTGGGGTTTCAAGAATATTTGAATCTGATTTAAACAATACATTAGGTGCACTTGACTCCCCTATCCTAGGACTTTCCACCCTAACTAGTCTGTTTGAGAAATCACGGGTGTAGGCGGACATGCGCCAAAAAAAGCGAGAAAGGGACAAGATAAGAGATCTTGGGTGAGAGTAGAAGAATGGAGGTGAGTAAAGAAGGTTTTTTTGGGATCTAAGGT
Organism: Viscum album; assembly: GCA_963277665.1. Classification (NCBI taxonomy): domain Eukaryota; kingdom Viridiplantae; phylum Streptophyta; class Magnoliopsida; order Santalales; family Viscaceae; genus Viscum; species Viscum album. The sequence goes on along the minus strand of OY728131.1, from coordinate 1,051,314,226 downwards.
ACTTACTTGGTCCCCGGAAACGGCGCCAAAATTTGGTTCACGCCCAAATTTACCCAAGAGAAGAAGGGTAGAATGGTCCTTGTAGTGTAGCTTGGGTTGTCGATTCCACAGAGACCTAAGAAGATACCTAAGATACACAACCTAAGCGATGGATTTTTGGCTATGAAGTGGCCAACTTGGATTGATTTTGGATGGGTTTTAAATATATCTAATAGATTTAAGTGGATTCAATTTAAAAGAATGAGTTGATCCAAGGTTATCGCTCGGGGTGGATTGGACGTATTTTCTTTTTAATGATTTCAATTTCTTAAATTTGAGATGGGTTCATTTAAGGAGATAAAACAACATCATCACTTACTGGTTTAATGCCTACACCCTCTAATACTAATCGCCTATACACTTGAAGGATCAAAGTTTTGAGCACTTCAAGGTAAAGGATCGTATTAGTACTTGAAGTGTGTGGCCTTAAATTCAACAAGGACGATGGAGTTTAAAAATCATCAAATAAAAATCCCAATTAAAGAAGTGATTATACATTAATTAGGTGATAAATAACATCAAATACAGCCCCTTGATACTCCCTTGGATCAACCCATAAGTGGGTTAGCCCTCCATTGATCCCATGGTTTCAATGGAAGCGGAAAGTAGACTCATGAGGGAGGAAATGGAGAAGTAAAGAAAACAACAAAAATAAAATGATCACTCCACCGTTGTGTGAATAATTTCACAAGGGTTGGTGTGAATAAATTCACACCTTGATCCAACAGTATAAAAGTGATATTAATAAAAACATAATAAGAGTATAAGAAGAACTTTTATTAAGAAACTATAGTGAATTGAACAACTTACATGTGAAAGACAAAATTGAGGCAACAAAAATGCAGCATAACATTACAATTGAACAAAGCATCCAAGATCCTTAACTACTTCACCACCACTGCCTTAAATAGGCATTTTGAGAGCCTTGGGTCGAGCCTCAAAAAGTACAAAGCATCTCAATTAATTTTTGTAGGCCATAGGTGGTGGAAAGCTTGTGGAATTTGAACTTTTCCACATTTGACCCGAGGTGGCAGCCAGCTTTCCTTCACCGAACAGACGCGTCTGGAAGACATTCTAGACGGCCGAATAAGAGTGAGCCATAGAAGAAGAAAATGGAGCTAAGGATGTCTTATAATCGCCTGTAAAAGTTGGGCCCATTTTAAGTTACGGATTCCGAGATATGATGAAATTAGTGGACTGTTTTTCGGGGCCGCAGAATCTGGCCCAGAATTGTATCTCTAACTTGGGCCGCTTTAATGACCACCATAGAGGCCGAATTATCATTGGATCATGAAGATTTATTTGTTCCTATGAATGGTTTATAGAGTCCAACAAAATTTGGGATTCATTGGGCCTGTATGTTGGGCCCCATAGTCTCATCAGTGGGCTAGTGTCCAATATGCCTTGTCTAGAATTGCTTCCTTTCATCACAAAATATCCCCATCTTCTTCCATGAATTCTCCATTGATCCCTGAATGAAAAATGTTCACATTAAAGTGTAGATAAAGTTCCCAAAATATCAAATTAAAAAAAATTTGATAATTACATTCCTTAGAATCAGATGACTCATTGAGCCTATATTGGTGTATATTAGGCATGAAGTGCACAAATGATGAGAATGGATGTTCATAATGAAAATGCACTAACTCAGGCCCATAAGATCAAAAATGAACATTTAATACCATTAAAATTTAATTAAAATATATGTCTTTATTGGATAATCAGTAAGTGAGGGAACAAATCATTAATTTCCAAGGGACACCTCATCGGTGGTATTGGAAAAACCATGGGCTTTACAATGGTATTTTCCCATGGTATTGGTCAATTGTGACAGCTAATATCTTATATTAATATTTGTAAGTCTACCAGAAAGAGTACATAATTATTACATCCTTAATGATGTCATTAAACACCCAAAACTCAAAACTATAATTTCACTATTCACGGAAAATTCAACTGTTTCAGAAAAATCCCAAAAATTCACCTTAACCTAATATCGATGCTATGAATTCAAAAATGAACTCAATTTTATGAAAATAATTTTCTAAATAATTTTAATTTAATTTTTAAATAAAAAAACTATTCATCTGAAATAAAACTAATACATAACAAATAATTTCTGAAATAGTTATTTACTTATTTTATTGAATCACATTACCTAATCAATGTGCCTAAATTAAAATAATACTTTCTTAAGTGAGGTTACTAAACCATTTGGTCACATTACTAATTATATGCATAAAATTACTATTCATAATTTACTATTCACCAAAAATTAAGTTGATCTTATTAGACTCTAAATTTCTCACTAAACACAACTATAGAAGACCCTTTTTTGAAAATCATTACAAATTATTAATTATTTAAGGTTTACATAAATATGTTAAAATATCCCTTTTTCCCAAAATTCATTAATACTATACGTCCTAAATTTATCCAGACATTTAAAATTCACAAACTTCATCATAATATGAAAAAAAATCTTATTTATATCAAAGGATTACACAAAGCAGCTAAGGTATTGTTATATAGCCCTTTATAACACCATCATAGGACCTAAGTGTAAGGTGTTGTAAGGTGATAGAATCATGGGGCGGCTCGACCAACATTGCCCAAGTGGTGACCTCTATTAGCGTGAACTTATTCCGTAGGTGATTTCGTTCAAGCTTCACATGATGAAGTTCGGCTTGGGCTTGGTCCAGAGCAAAGCCCAGTGGTGCTACCTCCTTCCCAAGTTCCATCAGATGGGCTTCGAATGACCCGATTCTATTGGATGAGGCCATCAAATATTCTTTATCTATTAATTTACCAAGATCAGTTGTATTTATAAACAAAAATTGTAACATTAAGATTTTATCTTCCAACGGTCATATTGACCAATGGTCATATAAAAGTAGAAACCCAACCGTCTCATTTAATTATACACACTTTATTAATTAAAGAATATAGTTTTGTTGAGTATAAAATAAAATGACACATAAATTTTGGAAATATATTTTAATAAAAAGTTTGGGTCGTTACATTCTCCCCCCCTTAAGAAACTTTGTCCGCGAAATTTTAACTTTTACCCTCTGAAGAGAAAAGGTATGGGTACTTCTACCTCATAGATTCCTCTAGTTCCCACAAGGCTTCTTTGAATTTGTGGTTCCTCCACAACACCTTAACAAGGTGGGTAGTCTTGTTGCGTAGAACCTTGTCTATATGATCCAATATCCCCATCGGTTTCTCCTCATAAGAGTGGTCTTGTTTCAGTTGTACCACCTTTGGATTTAGTACATGTTTAGTGTTAGGTATGTACTTTCTCAAGAGGGATACGTGGAAGACATCATGAGATTGTGCTATATTTGGAGGAAGTGCAAGATGATAGTCCACTACTCCTACACGATCAAGGATTTCATAAATGCCAATGTATCTAGTGCTGAGCTTCCCTTTCTTCCCAAACCTCATGACTCTCTTCCAAGGTGAAATTTAAAGAAAGACCTTGTTACCAACATGAAACTCCAAGTCCCTTTGACTGTTGTCGGCATATCTCTTTTTATGACTTTGAGCAACCTTAATGTGTTTTTGGATGGCATGGACTTTTTCTGTCATCTCTTGCACAAGATCAGGCCCAAGAGGATTTCTCTCACCAGCTTCATCCCAAAAAGTAGGAGTTCTACATTGCTTCCCATATGGAGCATCATAGGGTGCCATTTGAATGCTCGAGTGGAATCTATTGTTGTAAGAGAACTCAACTAAAGGGAGATGTTGATTCCATCCTCCTTTAAATTACATTGAGCATGTTCTTAGCATGTCCTCGAGTGTTTGAATAGTTCTTTCAGATTGGCCATCAGTTTGGGGGTGATAGTCCATACTGAAATTCAATTTAGTGCTAAAATCATGTTGAAGACTTCTCCAGAATTTTGATGTGAACCTTGGATCATGATCAAATACAATAGAAAGTGGAACTCCATGCAGCCTTATCACTTCCTTCACGTAAATCCTAGCAAGTTGATCAAGAGAGAAATCTTCCCAAATGGAGATAAAATGGGCAGTCTTGGTGAGATGGTCCACAATAACCCATATCGCATTGTTTCCTTTGGAAGTTCTCAGGAGACCAGTGAAAAAGTCCACAGTTATATTGTCCCACTTCCATACTGGTATGGGTAGTGGTTGCAATACCCCTTTAGGAAGTTGTCACTCTTCCTTCACTTGCTAACATACCAGGCACCTTGAAGTGTAGTCAGCAATTTCCCTTTACATATTATCCCTCCAAAAATGATCACGAAGGTCCCTATACATTTTTGTGCTTCTAGGATGTATAGAAAAAGTAGAGCTATGAGATTCATCCATCAACTCCTTCATTTCTGGAATAGATGGAACACATAGTCTTGTATGAAATTTTAGAACACCTTCCTGATCAATATTGTAATTAGGAAACTTCCCATCATTCACAGCCTCAAACTTCTTCTGTAACAAAGGAACTTCTTTCTGAGATTTCTTGATCTTCTCTAGTAATGATGGTTGAGAAATTATTTGGGTTAGGGTTGATGATTTCCATTATTTTATAATTACCATGTCCAACATTACTAGGTCATTGATCAATGGATCTCTTTGAATCCGCATCATGGAAAGAATAACTGGGTCTTTCCTACTTAATGCATCAATGACTTTGTTTGCTCTTCCAGGATGATAATGAATTGAATAGTCATAGTATTTAAGAAGTTACAACCATCTCCTTTGTCTCATGTTCAATTCCTTCTGTGTGAAAATATACTTCAAACTTTGATGGTCTGTGTATATATCACATTTCTCCCCATAAAGATAGTGCCTCCATATCTTCAGAGCAGAAATGACTATAACTAGCTTCAGATCATGCATAGGATAATTTTGATCATTATTCTTCAACTGTCAAGATGCATAAGCAATGACTTTTTCATTTTTCATGAGGACGCACCCAAGCCCTTTGAGAGATGCGTCGCTAAAAATAACAAATCCTTCTCCACTTGAGGGCAGAGTTAACATGGGTGTAGTAACCAATATCTTCTTCAACTCTTGGAAACTTTCCTCACACTCCTTTGTCCAGATGAATTTGATCTGTTTTCAAGTTAACTTGGTTAATGGATTAGAAATTCGTGATTTTTTTTTCACAAACCTCTTATAATATCCTGGTAATCCAAGGAAACTTCAAATCTCAGTTATTGTTGTAGGTTGAGGCCACTCCTCTACAACTTTTGTCTTTGTAGGGTCAACTGTGATTCCCTCATTGGTAATAATGTTCCCCAAGAAAGTGACTTGTTGTAACCAGAATTCACATTTACTAAACTTTCCAAAAATCATCTCCTTCTGTAGAGTTTGCAAAATAGCCCTTAGATGATCCTCATGCTCCTCACGAATTTTGAAATATATCAGGATATCATCAAAAAAAACTGCCACAAAGTTATCAAGGTAGTCCTTAAAGACTATATTTATCAAATACATAAAAATAACAGGTGCATTAGTCAGTACTAAGGGCATAACAACAAACTCATAATGTCCATATCTTGATCGGAAGGCAGTTTTCAGAATATATTCTTTCTTCACCCTCAATTGATGATAACTCGATCGAAGATCAATCTTAGAGAAGAATTTATCCCCACAAAGTTGGTCACATAAGTCATCAATTCTTGGAAGAGGGTATTTGTTCTTCGCTCTGATACCATTCAGTTCTCTATAATCAATGCATAACCGCATTGATCCATCCTTCTTCTTCACAAAGAGGACTGGTGCTCCCCAAGAAGACACACTCGGTCAGATAAACCGCTTCTCCAAAAAATCTTGGAGTTTTTTCTTTAATTCCTCTAGATCCACATTTTCCATCCTATATGGGGTCTTTAGTATCAGATGAGATCTAGGTATGAGTTCAATAGAGAACTCTACATCTCTTTCTGGGGGAGGTCTAGGCAACTCCTTGGGAAATACGTCAACATATTCCTGAACGATGGGGACAATTTCTATCCTTAAACTCTCATCTCCTCCTTATTCTTCACCGATCAACTCCATAAAGAAGGATATAGGGTTTTACTCTAGACAAAGATCAAGTTGAGATATATCTCCTTGGAAGATAACTATATATTTTCCATCGAAGACTACTGAGATTTCCTTGCTTCTGCATTTGATCTTAGCATTATAATTTGAGAGCCAGTCCATCCCTAGTATAATGTCGATTTACAACATGGTAATGACTACTATATTTTCAATAAGATTGTTCTCACTAAAGTAAATATGAGAGTTTCTAAACACTAATGGTGCTTGCATAATCCCACCAAGAGTCTTGACTGATAACTCTACTTTTAGAAAATTAGGGGTTGATTCTAGATTCTTTGCAAATTTAGAGGAAATAAAGGAATGTATAGAACCAGAATCAAACAAAGTACTTTCTATCTTTGAGAGAACAACAAGAGTACCTGATAACACATCATTTGGAGCTTCAACTTCAGCTGTCGTGATAGAAAAATCATGACCTTGCTCACTTGGCCTTTGCTAAGGCTAATGGTGGTTCCCCTCCACTGCCCTCAGATTTGGAAAGTGAATGGAAAAGTGCCCAAGTTGTCCACAATTAAAACACTATACATTAGGTAGGGCCCTCACCATCTTCCCCTTATCATTTGTGTTAGGAAGTTGAGGTTTCACCTCACTATGACAATTCCTCGCAATATGGCCATCTCTTCCACACTTGTAGAATTTTCCGTTCCTGATCAGGCAGTTCCCCAAATGCCTCTTCCCACAGTTATTATAGATGGGATGTTGCACTTGTTTTCCTCCTCTTCCCTGATAGAAGTTCCTCCCTAAGCTGGGCTCCATCAACCTCTTCTTGTCGTTTTATTTATGAGACCATTGCATCTCACAAAACTACAGATCGACTTTCATGGCACTCCTCATGATTTCCTCGTAGCTATCATAGTCTCGGTTGGTTAGATTCTTCCGTAGATGAGGTCTTAGTCCTCCAAATAATCTATAAACCTTACCACTAGGATCCATGAAAAATCTTGAGGTGTAAGATAAAAGCCTTGTGAAGATCATCTCATAGATTCCCACAAATTCATTCTCCTTCTGCTTCAGCTCGAGAAACTCCTTCTCCATTCTTTTTCTCATGGAACGAGGGAAATAATTACTGAAAAAGATCCCTATGAACTCTTCCCACTCCATAGCTTCAAATTCCACTCTTTTCCATGTGTTTTTAATCAGTTCCTACCACTGATCAGCTTCTCCTTCTAAGAGATAGACGACCAGGGTGACCTTCTATTGCTCTGAATAGCGAAGCACAGAAAAGATCTTCTCGATGGAGCTGATCCACTGCTCATCAATCAATGAGTTAGTCGATCCATTGAAGGTTGGTGGTCGTTGACACATAAAGGATTCGAAATAATGTTGTTCCCTTCATGGTGAGATCAGTATCTCAGCTTGATTCATGTTATTTCCAATAACTTGAGTCAGTTGGTTCATCATTCACATGAATATTTCCATTCTGGATTCCATCGGAGGGCCATCAGCGCATGGTCCATTGTGGTCACCATTTGCATGGTTCCTCCTATTTCCTGCCATTTTCTAAAAGAATAAAACCTTAATGAGTAGCTTATTTCATTTATGAATATTTTAACTATAAAGGATTTTATTTCTTAAAACATCATTCTTAAACAATTACATTTCTCTATAATTCCTTCATAATGATTCATAAAAAGCTTATGATTAACCAAGCATATCCCCCAGGAGTGTCGTAACCAAGAGTGCAACAAGGCCCTTTGTCATGTACCAGGATACCCTGGGTCAAGCCCAAAACTCCTTTTTGGAGTTTTCACTCCTAGGTACTTCTGTGCCAGAGCCGCTTCTACCTGCTCGTATCCAGACATGGATGTATTTTCTTGATAAACAACTTACTCAATACTCACCAAAATACCAGGATTTTTTCCTATATTTAAACTTTTCTATAGTATTATTCCTAAAGTTTTCATAGCCTAATTTCCATAAATAACTAAATTATCTTCTAATACCAACTATAGAATCCCACCTTTTTAATACATAAATTTTCATTACATTTTACAAATAGAGGATCTTTAAAGTCCATTTTCTTGGAAATAAGGAACAAAAACACTTGAAAAAAACATAAAAAAATCTTCTAATCCAATTTTAAGGCTTCATAATAAGTTCATTCTAAGTGAAATTACTGCATCTCATAACCTGGAGACATATATTCAAAGGAAAGGGTGAGCAGAAGTCCCAGTAAGGGTAAACAAGGAAATCAGTTTACTTATGATATCAATACGAACTTGACAAAAGCATAAAGACAAAATAAATAAAAGAATATGCATATAATAATGAAAATTAATTGAAATATAACTTGAATATTTGGCTACAATATTTCATTTAGACATTAATGAACATATCACCAAGGTCCATCCCCAAGGTGTCATAAAAATTACCAAAGTTATTCACCAAGGTATCATGAAACTTATCATCTCTAGAGATTAATTCTTTACCCAATGAATTCGAGCACTATCAGGGAACAACCTTAATATGTTTTTAATTTCATTTTATCCGCATATATCATAATCAAACATTTCATAAATAACCCATGTAGAATAAAAGAAATGGGTTTCATTTCAATATTGTGACTTTTTTAAAAGTTCCTAAAAATAAGATCATTATGTCATTTATACCCCATGGAAAGGGAGTGAGGGTTATATTTATGTCAATTAAATAATCAAATATATCATATTTATATATTTATGAACACCCATAGAAACGAAATAGGTCTGGTATTCACATAAATAAAACAAGAGAATTTCTTGAAAGAAAGAGATATAAATTTTGAGATGATATTTCTGCAGCATAACAACTATATAAATTGGTTTTAGAAAATAATAAAAGAGTGGGGAAAAGAGTATCCCATCTCTAAATGGATAATTTTTCAGTATAGGGGAATTATAAAAAGAAATAAGATCATGGTGTGGATATTTTAATGACACACCACATGAAAAGCAAACTTGAAAAGAAAGAGAAAGCAAAATTTCTTTTACGAAAATTTGGAAGCCTAACGAAGTCACTTAAAAATTCAAAAAATCAATTTATGAGAGCGGAAAGGGTATCTCATCATTTGAAAATGAAATGTAAATTATTAAAGATATATAAGAACAATACCCCACATAATAAAATGGAACTATAAGACATAACATAGAGGAAGTCATGACTTAAAAGAGGAGGGTGAAATGATCCCTTACCTTGAAAAGTAACTTCAAAAACTTGAAGGTCGGGACCTTGGGAGGCTTGAGAGAACCTTGGGAGGACTAATTGGGAGTTAAAGGAACCAAAAAATTTTTAGGAGGATTTTGGAATGAAATGGATGAAGGAATAACTTGGTATTTATAGGAGAATTGAGGGAATAAATCATTAATTTCTAAGGGACACCTCATCAGTGGTATTGGAAAAACCATGGGCTTTCCCATGGTATTTTCCCATGGTATTGGCCACATGGGACACCTCATAGCTTATATTACTATTCATAAGTCGACCAGAAATATTACATAATTATTACATCCTTAATGATGTCATTAAACACCTAAAACTCAAAACTGTAATTTCACTATTCACCAAAAATTCAACTGTTTCAGAAAAATCCCAAAAATTCACCTTAACCTAATATCGATGCTCTGGATTCAAAAATGAACTCCATTTTAGGAAAATAATTTTCTAAATAATTTTAATTTAACTTTTAAATAAAAACACTATTCACCTGAAAGAAAACTAATACATAACTAATAATTTCTGAAATAGTTATTTACTTATTTTATTGAATCACATTACCTAATCAAGGTGCCTAAATTAAAATAATACATTATTAAGTGAGGTTACTATACCATTTGTTCACATTACTAATCATAAGCGTAAAATTAGTATTCATAATTTATTATTCACCAAAAATTAAGTTGATCTTATTAGACTCTAAATTTCTTACTGAACACAACTGTAGAAGACCATTTTTTTTAAAATCATTATACATTATTAATTATTTACGGTTTACATAAATATTTTAAAATATCCCTTTTTCCCAAAATTAATCAATAATATACATCCTAAATTTATATGGACATTTGAAATTCACAAAATTTACCATAATATGAAAAAACAATCTTATTTATATTAAAGGATTATACAAACCAACTAAGGTCTCATTATATAGCCCCTTATAACCCAAACATAAGACCTAAGTGTAAGGTGTGATAAGGTGATAGAATCTTGGGGCGGATCAGCCAATATTTCCCGAGTAGTGACCACTATTAGCTTGAACTTCTCCCATAGGAGATTCCGTTCAAGCTTCAAATGATGAAGTTTGTCTTGAGCTTGGTCTAGAGCAAATCCCAGTGTTGGTACCTCCTTCCCAAGTTCCGTCAGATGGGCTTCAAATGGCCCGAGTCTACTGGATAAGGCCATCGAATCTTCTTTATGTATTAATTAACCAAGATCACTTGTATTTATAAACAAAAATTTTAACATTAAGAGTTTAGCTTCCAATGATCATATTGACCCAAAATCATATAATAGTTGAAACCCAACAGTCTCATTTAATTATACTCATTTAATTAATTAAAAAATATAGTTTTGTTGAGTATAAAATAAAATGACACATAAATTTAGGAAACACATTTTAATAAAAATCTCGGGTCGTTACAAATGGTAGTAAGGATGTAGTTGAATTACCTTTTTATTGACAGGGGATATGACCCCAATATTTCTATTCCTTATACATAAAATAAAAAAGAGTATTTTGTGGTATGTAATAGATTTAGGTATTGATGAATAATTTTTCTATATTTTTGATAAGCATTATACTTCTATGTAAATTAGATATAACCTCACATCATTTATAGGTATAAGTGTAAATGTCTCAAAATTTTATGGAAGTGCATGGCGCCTTAATGGTGGGAACAACATGTTCCAACACGGACTTATAAAAAAACAATTGGGGTTTCTATTCCGTTAATGCATATAATAATAAATCAATCAAAGAATAATTTATGGAGAACATTTTAGGAATATTAGACATCATAATGGATGAAATTTTCTACCCAATACTGGATATTCTCTTTTTTTTACTTGATATGGTGGAATAATTCCATTATGTATCAAGTTTATTATAGAAAATATCCCCCAAATCGTAACATTGGTTAGTGAGAATTTAAGTTATCCTTGATCTATAAAGGAATTAACTCCATTGATTTAATCTATTTCATTAATGATGAATAGGGAGACCAACCAATGATGTGAAATGAAGATGACCATCTCATTAGAGTTTGGATCTTCTAGGGTTGTGGATGAATTATCTAGTGCATCTTCTTGGGAATTCTATGAATAAGGGATGTGAGATAGTGTCAAATTTTAGGGGGAATTCATCCATTATACATAAAACCTAATCAAGAAAAGGAATAATCTTTTCATTATTATAGAATATTAATAATTAATTTTCTTGATTACCAACATTGAGTCTTCCTTAATATTCAATCGGGATTGTAATATATTTAAGGTCAATTCCAACCCTTCAATGAGGGATAAGTATTCTACCTCATTGGTGATTCATCCTTTTGAAAAATGATGGATTATAATAAAACTACTTGTGGAGGAGAGATAAATACAATACCCAGAAAAAACTGATTTTTCTTTTTGTATTCCACCCATATACCTCTTAGTATCTTAGAGGCACCATCAAAGTACATCTCCCATGATTGATAGGTTTCATGCATTGAGAATACCTCTTCATCAGGGTGATTCATTCCTTACAATGAAATCTCTAGGATAAGGTATTTTATGTGGAAATAAGCTATTAAATTCCCATTAATAACCTTATAAGGCATGAATTGGATGTTAAAATATTATAGAATACCCCCCACAATACCATATGTATAATAATATTTGGATGACTAAGGATATATTTGAACATGTTAACATGAAACACTATGTTTAACTCAAGGTTATACAAATAATTTCTCAAATTCTATACTATGAATGTTAATAAGTGTAAATTCATATCCATATTTTATTATCATATCTATATATCCAATATTGTTCATGTATGATTATAAAGGTTTTTATAATTTTCTTCAACTAATGAGGGAACCAAGAGATCTCTTCATAGATTCCACATAGTGGTTGTGAGGATTCCCTTCAATATGCAGCATAAATACTAGTTGATGTAGGTGATATTGATTTTGATCAATGATTAATTGCTATAAAACATTATATGATTGATATGTGAGATCCTTTTACATCAAATTTTTGAAGAGAAAAAAATTATGATGATATTGGCTATCGATTTTTTGATATAGGTAAGATATTTTTAGAGTCCTCTCAATTAGTTGTGGTTTTAAGGATGTAAAATATCATGTATTAACTTTTATTTTATAGGGTTGAATTTTATTTCATGATGGTATACCGAAAGATAAGGAGTTTCCACAATGTTACCCTAAATTTTAATCTCTATTGATTGAAATTCAGGTTGTGGTACTACATTTTATTGAAAAAATTTCATAATTTTTAATATGATCACATAATTTTTGAGACTTGACCACCATATCATCAACATAGAATTATACACTCTTCCTTATAAAGGAATTGAAGATATTTTTCATAGAACATTGATATGTTTCCTAAAAATTCTTTAAGTCTAATATATTTACTTGATAATGGTATACCCCCTAGGGTTTCCTAAAGATATTGGAATATTTATATTTCAGTTCCATCAATAGGTTTTTAGCTGTTTTACCCATCTATGATGGATAAAACCTATAATTCTACAATTTCATTGTTTAATAATTCCATGATCAAGACCGGGAAATCATATTTTGGACAATGATGATTGAGTTCAATGAAATCAATATAGAAAATTGTTTTACAATTATACTTGTTGAAGGGGATTATGTTGGAAAGCTATTTTTGGGAAGTGTACTTCCAAAACATATTTTACTTAATTATTTTATGAAATTTATCTTTAACCTTGGTTGAATGGGTTATATTCATTCTCTCTATTTCCTTCTTATAACAATAATGATCTCCCAACAAATCCAAATGATGTGTATCCACATAAGGATAAAATTCTCTCATTTTTGTGTAGTTACATAGAAGGCATCTCATTGTTTCTTTAAGAATGAGATATACCACTCCTATTATTTTAAATTCATTTTATAAATAATAAATTTATGATGCAGATCTTATTCTATTTCCATGTTAAGTTTCCCGAGTTTATCGATAGTGGTTAAAACACCTTCCTCGAATAATGGAGGAGAATCACTGATCACTTTATCTTCTTATTCACTATGATTGTAAGTGAGATATAGACTGTCATCTTGAAATCATGAAGATGATATTGGTTCATCATTTTTTTACATCAGAATGAATTCATTCTTTCTAATGGTCAGGTTCATCTAAAAGAGTAATATAATGAATATGGTAGAAAATGTGACAAAACCAATTATCTTATAATTCTTCTAGGGTTCATATATAGTTGTTAGAAGAATCTTGGACATGTTATATGAGTGTCAATACAACCCAATATATAGTATAGATTCTCAAGGGAAATATTAATTTTCAAGAATAGTCTAAAATACTTTTCATTTCTCATGAATGGACATTAAATGGAAAAGTAAAAATGATCATCATATGAGAATAAAGTGATTGGGTGTGTTTGAGTAATATACAATTCAATAAATGTGATTTGATGATATCAAAAATCTAGAGTAGTTTACTCAATTCATTTTATAAGAAATACATAGTCTTTATTTAGTTTTATACATGGATTGATAGAATAATTTTATAGTCCACTAGGAGAAGCAATCTAAATGGTATTCTTTACCATCAGTTACTAACCCTCCCTTTATTAGAAACATGTATCTATATAGTGAGATTACTAGGACTCAATGGAATAATTACCTCCATATAGTACCCCCAACATTCTCATTGAAGGAGTTTAGCAGGAATTTATGATATGAATATGACACTTTCACATTCATATGTGTGCATGATTTTCTTAAAAATATATTGGATGTCGTGTATTCAAAAATTACCATAAAAATGGTGTAAAAAACTACACTTCCAAAAGGGGATATTATCTTGTTAATTATGAGGATACTCTACTCACACTTATCATATCCTTGAATTGGCAGGTTGAAGAGTGATAACCCCACCATGTTATATGGAAAGTTCTCAAGGGTTCAGATCAGGATGTCATTGAACCAAAAACCATTATCAACTATTTCCCATAGAAATTCAATATTTTCATGTTTTCTAGAAATATAAAATGTCTTTATTTTCCCATGTATTTCCATTTCTCGATCTTTTTATATGATGGAAATGAATATAATTCCTTAAATAGAGAAAATATCTGTGTGATATGTCTAAGCTATAGAAACATCATCCTCAAAATCTTGGGGGATTAAAAGGGCCTCAATGATGACTTCATTGAGTTTTTTAATAGGAGGATTACATTTAGGATTGATATCCTAGACAAGAATATGGTTAGATTCTTCATGATATCATACATATTTTCCATAGTCTTGTGTTTCCTTATATATGATTTCATTCTGGCTTAAGGCGTGGGGGTAAAAGCAGGTTGTTCCAACAAATCCTTCCCTTGAATGGTATTATGGGACAATTTTTTCAATATGTGGGTTATACTAGGCCGGTCATCCATTGTATCAATTTTGAACAAAAACTAAAATATTTTTATGTTTTTAATCTTGTGAAATTGTGTTTCTACGTGTCTGGGATGATTTTGGATAAGATAGATGTTCCTATTGATATCATTGAAGTATCTATATCGGGGTTTTATTTTTTATATGGCCTTAGTGGAATTTTCACTAAGAAACGTGGTTTATTTTGACCTCATCTTCCATAACGACCTTTAATTATATGTCCAATTACCTAATTATTTGTGGGGAACTCAATTTCATATGAATCCTCCTCATATTCTATGGGATATTATAAATGAATGGCATTGATCAATCCATATTATGGATCATTATATTATGAGAACCCCATTAGGTAAGGTGGTTCACATCCATCAAATGATGGGGGTAATAAGTCCCAGAGGGGATGGACTAGATTAGATACTTATGGGAACTATTATTTCTATCCATTTTTCCAACATCACGTGCATCATATTTTAGAAGTATGTGATAATGAATATGTCTCCTCAGATACCAAAAGGGGAAATGAGGTCATAACTTGATGCTTTAGTTTCACCCTGTGTATGGAATATACATGATTGACAGATTTTCAGCTCATCCACTAATCAAATTTTAATGTAGATCCATCTATGTATTCTTTCCATTCATACTATTGTTCTTCTAGTGTAGTAGCAGAACCATATTCCACTACACTAGTGGTTATCCCAACTTGACTAACCTGGATTTGATCATCTTCTAGAGTATATCATTAAATATTAAGTTGTGTAAGTTTTTTTCCTTAGTATCCAATGGTAGGTCATATTATATATGGAATAATTTAGATTAAATATATCAGGTTTTATGAAATTTGGTAGTTAGAGTAGGTTATTCTCTAGGAAAGAAATGAAGAGAACCAGAACATACTTTTTCAAAAGTTTTTTTGGGTCATGATCTTTGAATTTTCTATTGTTCTACCCGCTCTTTTTAAATAGATATTTATTGTTGTTTCTGTCATCTAGGAGGAGGCACTCAATTATATTGAGTGGGATTGGGAGATTTTGATGGAATTAATGATACCAGGATCATGAAAATTACAATATCTTCTCTACTAGGCTTGCACCTTGTTTCAATGATTCTAGATGAGACTTGACCCTAAAGAACCCAATAACATCTTCCAAGCACCATTCCATGGATGAAAACTATCAAAAACCACTAGGTTATTTCAAATAAATTAGGGGTGTTTTTAAATCATCACAAATATTTTCTATTCATATTTTTAATAGATTATCTCAAGGAAGATTCATGTTTTGGGAGGATTTTAGTCTTTTTAATTGTGTGATGAAGTCTGAAACCCTTTCGGTTTTGTGTTTCATGAAATTGACATTGTATATGTTAGTTTTATTTCTCAATTGAAACCTAAATTTATAATGGTATTTTATAGTAGATCTTCTTAGTTAGTGATAGACCCTCCTGATAGACTATTATAGTAGAAAAATATTGGTCATTATAGTTGTTAAACAATGAATCATAGTTTTTCTTTACATTGTATCTGTAGTGATCTTATCATTGGGTTTCCTTAAGATAAAAAATTTATGAGACACTATTATAGATATTCAACAATATTGAATATTGGTAATTTAGGATTAAAAAAAATAGGTGGAGGAGGAGTCAGGTCCACCCACTTTGGGTGCGATATCCTCTCCAAATGTACTGGTTCATGTTACCATTCCATGAATTATTTTTGAGAAACATGAGACTCGATGTATTAAAGTAGTTCTGGTGGGACTATCAACTAAGAAAATTATTGAATTATGGAAGTGGGTAATGACTAATATGGTTGGATCGCTTGAGTTTTTTTTGAATATGTCTTGAATGATCTTGGGGTAACTTGTAACAACCCAAACTATTATCAATAGAATTTCTTCCTTTTTATAGTAATTACATAATAACATATAATCACTTATGAAGCATAATAAAACATTATAAATGAATAATTAAAGAAATAGAAAGTATTTATAAAAGTTAAGGAACCAATACCTATGAAATAGTAACTTAACCATAGGAATAGTAATATGACCCATATGAATAGTAAACATTCCAAATGAATAGTATCCTCACCCATTAAAGTAAAAAAAATTAGGTATCTTATAAGTTAAAATATGATATAAATATATAATAGTATAAGTAAGTAAATATTTTAAAAATTATTAATTAAGTGTCTGTATTTTTATAAGCCATAAATATTTAATTACAATTTTATGATTAATTTAATAAATTAAAAGAAAATTTATTTTCATTAAATGTATTCATAAATTAATATTTTTATGCATTATAATTTTTAGATAATTTATAAGTCCTTAAGTAATTTGTCAATGTGTTATAAAATTAGATAACATTTTAAAATCTGTATTTTCCAAGTAAATGACAATTTTAATTAAAATTTAAATTACTCATATTTAGATAATTATTTTCATAGAATGCAGTTCCATTTTTAATTCTACACATCCAAAAAATATTAGGGATAATTGTTTTTATTTTTCATAAATATATCAATTTTTGATGAATAATCAAATATGATAATTTTCGATAAATGCTAAATACATGAATTTTTGAGTCATTGTTGATGTAAGGCTGATGTAAGAACCATTGGTTAGAACTAACATGATCTAATTACTATATTTAATTGAAATAATTAACACTATTTTTTTCTTCGTAAAAATAATAATCTAATGAATTTAATAATGAGAAAACACCACTCTCTTCCACTATAAATACCACCCCTCACCCCTCTTCTCCTCACACATCTCAAGCTTATAACCTTGCCTAAATTCTTCCCAATAATCTTCCCTATTCCCTCCTCCATGTCCATGATATCATGTTATAATAAAAATTACAAAATCATTTCCCTAAGGAGGTTCTCTAGGAGGAGATATTTAAGAGGTAAAATCATCTTCCTTTTTCATTTAATTTCTTTCCAATTTCAATTATATTCTTATATTATCCCAAACTTATCATATAAAAAAGGCATGATAAATATATTATGTTTTATATAATTTAATTACATAATATTTATGTATTATCCATAATTAAAATCCTCCATGTCCCTCTTTTATTCTAAAAATGAAATCGTCACCTGTGATGTGTTAATTTAGCAACATCATGGGCGATGCACTTTCATTTTCCTTTAACACACTCAAGGATGTTAATGAAACCATTAAATGATTGAAAAATATTATAATTTTTATGTTATAACCCATTTTATGTTTTGGAACTTACTTATATACATAATACAAAATTATAAAACAAAATGACTTCGTTGTGATCGAAAAACCACCAAAATTTACCTAAAATGATCATCATTAATTTGTATCTAATGATTCATCCACCTTCCATATAACCAAATTATTTATAATAACATTCAAAATAATTTAATATAATTAATAAAATATAATAACAATTTTTTATATTTATCCACATTTTACACGAACATCCATTCACGTATAAAAGTCAACCCATCATGAAAACCATGAAAATGAATGCTCCCAAACGATAAAATTAAACTCTATAACTCATCCAAAATACTAAAAATGAACTTAATAAAACCAAAATGAATAGAATTAATGTATAAAAGGTTATTTATTTTTTAATTAATGAATGTAATGTGATTATACATGATATTAAAGTGAAGAAAGAATTCAGAATCATGGTAAGGGGAATTCTCAAACCCAACAATCATTTTTTGGGTTTTCCCTCTTTCACCCCATTTTCAGTATAGATATTTCTTAAATATCATTTATTAATAATTATCATAAATTTTATTGGATATAAATGTTTTATTTTTTAGTTTAATACAAATACAATGTCTACCAAAATAATTATTATTTAAAAAAACACATTTTACTTCTCGAGATTGTTTCTTCTTTACTCATGGTTGATGATTCAAGTATGTTATTGCCAATTTCGTTTGGTAACCCCAATTTTATGAATGTATTCTTATTTAGTGAAACCCATTCCTTTCCATGGGTTATTTTATGT
Organism: Viscum album; assembly: GCA_963277665.1. NCBI lineage: Eukaryota > Viridiplantae > Streptophyta > Magnoliopsida > Santalales > Viscaceae > Viscum > Viscum album. The sequence continues at coordinate 1,051,295,483 of OY728131.1, read as the reverse complement.
TAAATAATGATATATTTTTTATGTGGTATGCATGATAATTTAAATGTTAGGATGTGACGGGTGCAACTGGAATTATATAGTGCAATGTAAATGTTATGATGTGATGGGTGCATATAGAATTATATAGTGCTCCAATGCATTGGGTAATGTGAAGTATCAAATAAGAAAAGTAAAAAATTCTTGAACATGAGGCTCTCTTTGTTCACAAATATGTTTGGTAGTTGACCACTAATACATGATGTTTCATTTTTATGTATTACCACATTCCATGCCTTTTATTAATGATTCCAACATGACTATGATCCTATAGCTATGTAATAATGATATTGATTATTCTCACCCCATGTTATATTGTTTCACATTATTATCTATCCTTTTACTGGGATTTTAGATCACCCATTTTTTATGTATATCCTTATGTGATTACATGTACTAGGGAGAATTCAAGGGCCAATAAGTAGCTAGAGAATAAGGAATTAAATAAATGTTTATGTTTTATTTGGTAAATGTTATGTATGGTCCTATTTTTCTAAAGAAACTAAACCTTTGGATCCTCATTGTGAAATGATTTTATTTAGTTTTTATTTAAAATGATATTATAATATATGAAAGAAAAATAAGGGTCTTGGTAGATGGTATCAGAGGATGGTTTAGTTAATTTGGTAATTAGGATTAGATAACCCTAGTGAAAACCTATAGTATGAGACTAAGAAGAAGTTATAACCCAAGAAGCATTTTTTTCGAAAATATTAAACATAGGAATCCAAAAATATATTTCTTTATAGTTAATTTATAAAGTGATAAATTATTGATGAATTGTTGAATTATGTTTTGTTCAGACCTTTTTTATTTTAGAAAATTATGGGAACTAGGAGAAACTAAGGTCACAACTCGTGCAAGGGACAATACAGCGACTTCCCGAACAATATCCCCAATGTTTCAGAATGTGGAGTTCAAAATTTCATGGTGATCCTTGCCCAACCACCTCAAGATATGAATAATAAAATGAATAATTTGGAACGTCCACCTTCACATATGATGGGGAAACTAGATATCGAGTGTTTCATGCTGAAACGACAATCGACATTGAGTGGATCTTCTGATCCACTAGTTTTGGAATAGTGGGTTAGATCTATGGAGGACATCTATTATGTTCTTTGCTTTTCTAAGATAGATAATGTGAATCTTGTGGTTTATCATCTTGATGGGAAGGCCAATCAATGGTGGGATTTGATTAAGAACAACAAGCCAAAAGATGAAATTGAAGAGATTGAGTGGAAAGACTTCATGATAATGTTTCTTAACAAGTATTTCCCAAAACACATAAAATAAAGATGGAGATAGAATTCATAGGGATTAATAAAAAGGAATGGCGATCTTTCATGGCCTACAAAACAAATTTCACAAGGCTTGAAATGTATCCTTTGGTGTTTGTGATCAATAATGATAGAAAAATTTATAGATTCTTTAGTGGTTTAAAACCACACCTTCAAAAGGATCTTGCAATTCAAGACATTGGGAGTTATGAAGAAGTTGTTTTACGTGATATTAAAGTGTATATTGATTTGTATAATGGTCCCATGGATATGGTTATAAGAAATGAAAGGTGGAGTTTCAAGATGCAGGATCTAATGAGAATAGTGGAAAGAAAACTTAACCACTCACATGTCAAAAATGTGGGAAGAAGCATCATGGGAACTGTCTCAAAGGGATAAGGAAAGGATTCATGTGTGGTTTAAAAGGCCATAAATCTGAAAAATTCTAAAAAGACACGAGGAAACATGAAAATGTGGTGGAGGAAAGGAGAGAACCATCCATGGTATAATGCTACAACTGTAGGGAGAAAGGGCACTATGCAAGCTGGTGTACTAAACCACATGCCCTCAAGGGTAATCAGTGTCAGAAACCCCCAAAGACAAATAATAATGGAAATGAATATTCCATAACTACTTTGGAAGTGTAGTAAGAGAATGAATTTATACAAGGTATACTTCTTATTCACTCAAGAATGGAAAAATTATTATATGATTTTGGTTCTATAAATTCCTATATATCATGAATGTTTTCTAGAACTATTGAATCAAAGCCCCGAATACTTGACGTTGATATATCTGTGAAGAAAAAAAGTAGTTCAATAATTTGTACCCATGTGTTGGGCTCTTCTCCTATTAGAGTACGTGGGAATATTATTCCATAGAATATCATGATACTTTCATTGGTGTAATTCGACACTGTACTAGAGATGGATTGGCTCTCATTATATAGAGCACATATCAACTATCAGAAAAATGAAATATAATTTCATATTCTAAGCCATCCTATGATACTCTAAAAATTAATGTAAGATCATTAATCTACTTTTAAAAATCATTCATTGGTGTGGGTGTTGATTCCTTGTAAACAAGAATACCTCACTGAAATGGTTGAGTTAAAAGAATTTATCAACCTAGGGGAAAGGATGATCATTAGGGAATACAATGATGTATTTACTGAAGAGTTACCTAGAATCCCCCTAATCATGAGGTGGATTTATTAATATAAATCATACCCAAATATACTCATATTTCAAAGTGTCTCTATTGGATGAATCATATTGAACTGGAGGAGTTAAAGAAGCAGTTTCAAGAGAATTTGGAGAAGGGGTTCATATGCCCTAGTTCATGACCATGGGGTACTCAAGTGACCTTTTCAAGAAGGAGGATGGATCAATGCAGGTTTTTATTAATTATTGTGAATGCACTAATATCACCATAAAAACAAGTATCCTCTTACAAAGATTGATGACTTTTTGATCAGCTACGAGGAGCTCAATACTTCTCAAAGGTGGATCTTCATTCTGGATATCAATAGATAAATCTAAAGAGGGATGATATTTATAAGACTACCTTTTGTAAAAGGTATAGGAACTGAGAGTATTTGGTGATTCCCTTCAGACTTAATAATTCCCTTAGGACTTACTAATTCCCCTACAATCTTCATGGATTTGATTAATAGAATCTTTAGATATTACCTCGACAAATTTGTGGCAGTGTTTATCGATGATATTATCATTTACTATAAGAAAAAAGAGGAACATGAAGAACATATACGAATTGGGTTGGAAACATTAAGAAACAATAATGTAACACCCTGATATTTTTATGAGATATATATTTTTCAATTTCATTGATGTCTTGTGTTGTACGCTACACCAACATAAGATTTCTCTATATGTAACACTCACTTAGCTTGCAGTGTATGCAACACTATGCATGGATTTTGTTGTAAAAAATTTAATGTTATTTTTATAGAATTCAATTCATTCATGATCTAGTTTAAGTGTGAAACTAAATATTATTATCATATCTTATAACCTAGTCATTATAATGTCGGGTATGAACAATATTAACTTTCTTCTAAAAAACTATTTAAATGTAAATATGTGAGTTTATAAAATAATAAAATTACTATTGATAGAATTTATTAGAGTGATATTTATGTAATATATTAAGTATAATGTTTAAAATTAATCTTACATGTTTTTTAGATACAATATATGAACAAATACAATTTTTCAGATAAAAGAAGTATTTTTCCAATAATATAGTTTTTCTGCATTTTGATGGAGAACCCATTTTAAGTCTAGTTTTGAAAATTTTATGTATTATATATAAGAAAATAAATTTTTTTTTGTAATCAGGATATAAAAATTTAATTTGGATGAATTTTTTTTATTTTTTTGATAAGATTTATATTCTGATGAATATTAAAAATATACTAAATTTTAATTGAAAACGACTTTTGTCATCAAAATAATTTTTTTGGATAAATTATAGTATTTAATGGTTTTAAATTAAAAATATAATAATTTTTTATCATTTAATATAATGTTGTTCATTGAAATTAATTTTACTATGCATTTTGACGTAAAAGCATTCCAGTCTTTTGTAATGTTTTAACTTTTAAAAACCTATTTTTCATTCAGACTATGGGATTAATTATAAATTAATTATTGCAACTTATGTGTTTCTAATTTTTAAAAATATATTATATATTTTGAGTCATTAGGTACAAATTAGGTAAATATCATTCTTTTAATTTTGGGCATTATGAATTGTAACTTCAGTATTTTTTATTAATACAGTAAGAAGGTAAATCAGTTAATTAAGGGTAAATTTAATATTACAAAATTACCTTAATAATTGTCCTTATATAATTTGATGATTTATTTACAACCTAAACCATCCTTGGATATAAATGATAACCTTTGAAATCCACTTGGATTAGATTAGGACATTTAATATATTTTATTTAAAGAAAAGTTAAATATGTATTACTAAAATTTTAATAAGTTTAAGATTAAAAAAAAGTTTACTCAAAAGATAAATTAAACTATTAATACTCATTTTAAATATAAATTTTTTATTTATAATTATGATTTATTTTAAAATTTGAGGAAATAAATAATTACCTTAAAGGCTTATACATTGATGATGCATAAATTATTTAACTGATAGAAAATTAATAAAATAAATTTTATTAAAATGATAATAACCATTAAAATACAAAAAACATTGACCAAATATTATTGGTAAATTATATATAGACCATAATAATCCAAGGGTAGTGCTATTGAATATTTCGATCCATTTTTAAATGATTATAACACTTATAATATTTTATTTGAAGTGATGCTAAAGTTGTTGCATTCAAGTTACAATATATATAACATTTTCAATGAGGATTTTATATGAGATATAATCAACTATAAATATTCTCATAAAATATATAGGATTTATCTTCATCATAGTTTTGTATTTTTAATTTTTACCCAATAAATAATTATATTAAATTATTACACCAAACTGATGTAATAATTATTATATTAATGGAAATATAAATTTAATGTTATTAGAAGTACTAAAATAAAAAAATTGAGGTAGTTAATATATCCAAAAAATTATCTAGATGACCTTTAACACATATAGATATAATAATATACTTGGTTCTAGGTTAACATTTTATCTTGAAATTTTAAAAAATACATGTAAAAAATAGTATCAAAATTGACACTATTGATATTTTATCAAAATAATGTTTTATTAAATTATTTAAAAATCATAAAATATTTTTAAAAATACAAAATAAATATTTTTTAATCTAAAATTACTTATATTTTTCATTTATGGTATAATTGAAATCAAATAAGTAAATATTACACTATTTTAATATTGAACAATTTGATACATTAGTTAAAATTAAAAGAGAATAATTAAGGGTAAAATTAAATGATAAGATTTAAAATGAAATCAAAACATGTCTTAAAATTATTGGTTGATAATATTATAACATTATATTATATAATATTCTAAATAAAGATATTTCATTGGTTTTTGGATGAGGTTTGAGTTTATTATAAAGTAATATTTTAGGAGTTTCCAAAAGTGCCCCTCACCTCAATTATAAAAGGGAACATCCTTCCTCACCTCTTCACTTCACATTGAGCATGAAAGATTGGCCATAAACTACCCATTTTACTTATCAACTTACCTTGTCATGTTTTAAAGGTTCTAATATTCTAAAAATAGAAACTATATTTCATTAAGAGGTGATCTAGTAGGAGCATGTTTATGAAGAGGTAACCTCCTCCATCGATTCTTTCAAAATTATTTATTCTTCAAAATCCTATCCATGAGTGTGTTACATCATAAAGTAATGATTAAAGTGTAAATTATATACTAATATGTTATTATTATTATGGAATTACCATATTCCACTTTCTATCCATCCTACGAAAAACAAAATCACCACATGTGCGTACGTATGGCTTGCCATCTCCACACCATGGTGTAATTGTTTTTTCATAACCACCTTACTTGGATGGGTATAATTATGCGAATAATAACTATATATTATTATTATAAAATTATATTGATTCTTAAATATTATATACACCATATACTTCAATACCATTCTACAATTATGGGAATGATATTATCGCTCTTGCGTATGTACGACCTATTGTCTCCACGATGCGATATGATTCATTATACATGATATGCATTAAAGAATGATTATATAAATGTATTGAATAAAAATATGATATATATTATACTAATATAATTCTTAAAATGATATAAATATAATGTAAAAATAAGAACAAGAACTTATCTGACGAAATATACGTAAGAAAATAAAGCAGTTAATAACCGATGGATGAGTAATAATGTTAATAACAAACAAGTAATAATATGATAACTTATGATATTATAAAAAGTGAATATTATTCTATAATAAGTTAATAAGATTATTTAAACCCTTAAACATGAGGTTTAGACATGTACGAAGGAACCCATACCTAAGGTAAGGGGTTACTTTTTCTTATTTTTATTTATGTGGGGCATATGCCTTATACACCACCTATTTATTTTGAGTTGTTTTTATGCTTCCCATGAATGTTTTTATTATTATTATTATAAAACTTATGATATGAATATAATTTTTTTTTTATTTTATGAGTCATATGATTTGACTAATTATAAATTGGTAAGATATAATTTTGTAATCTAATTATTATCTAAGATTGTTTATACGTAAGAATATTTATCATCCACATCCATGATTATTAAATATGTATTCCAAAATATTCTTTCTATCCTTATACAATTTTTTATTGTAAATTTTACCAACTAGTGAATTTTTATTAAATGTCATGAATTAATTTTTTTTTTAATTTTTTGTATGAGCCACTTTTTCACAATCCAAAAAAGTACGAGTAGAATGTTTTGTTTTAACTTACACAACATGAATGAATTATTACATTTTCAAAATTACTTACTTCCATGAAGATTCATTTACAAGATTTCATTTTTATTTTCTAATAATATATTTCTTTTTAAATCAAGAGGCATTTTGAGAAAATAATTTTTTTAAGAAGAAAGGATATTTTCCTCAAGAATTAATTTCAAGTGTTTAATCAAAATTAGTTTCCATTGAAGATGACATTTTTTAATAAGGATATGTTTCAATTATACTATCCATATTATTCTTTTGGTTTTATTATGTTTATGATATTTATGATATCCATTTTTTCCTAGAGTACGTTATGATGGGATGATGTTTAAGAAACCCATTTTATTACTTCGTTTATGTTATGTTGAATGATTTATGTTCTTGGGGAGAAAATATGTATAGTTTTCATTATGTGATGTGTGGGACCTATGTCTCCATTAAATTAATTAGGTAAATATTTAAATCTCATTATATAAATATTAATGGAATGAAAAGTAAATCTGGTTCAATAATACAAGGCTGGAATGACAAGTAAATCTGGTTCAGTAATACATGGATGGAACAAAGAGTGAACTTATTTTAGTATAGGACTCTATCAACAATGATGGTCCTAGAAATGATACTTGGCTAATATGGAAGTTATTTTCAATGCTTATGTGTTTTCCAAATTTCTATGTTTTATGCCAAAGTTATTTTTTCATGGATCATGTTCCTTTATGATTTATGCCTTATAAACTTCCAAGATTTATTGCATGACTCTAGATTTTGATATTGGTAATATATTTTATGATTTTAAAAAGTTATGTTAATGTTTTTACATTATTATGTTTATGTTTTGTTTTATATTTTCCATATTTTCCCTTATTGAGCTTTTTAGCTCACCCTTTTTATATTTTTGTTTTCCCTAGGATATAAAGAAAGGTTTTAGGTAGAAAAAATAATGGGTAATACCTCATGGGAGATGTTTAAGGTCATTAAACAAATTAGAAAAATGTGTTTCATGCTTAAAAAGGAACTAAATTAATATATTCTTTGGGGTTTTTAGTGTAATGTATTATGTATTTCACAAAAAATGAAGTAATGTCCATGTACATCAATTTTGGATCTTTACAGTTGGTATTAGAGAGAAGGTTTAGTCAAACTTTGGAAACTAGGATGAAAAAAATTTAGTGAGATCCCTAAATATATTTCAAAGGATATGTATTGGGATTTCCTAAGGATAAGTCATGTATAAGTTACAATCAAATAGTTTTTGTGATAATCCTGAATAACCTAGGATTATTCTTAAGATATCATAGATCTAAATATTATAAGTAATTTATATTACTTATGTGTTTTTAATCTCTGATATTTATTTCTCACACTCTACTTTCTGGTCGTATCCAATAACCCGAACTAGATAGAATATAGTTAACCTTGAATGTTTCAGATGTGGAATGTATGGGAATTTTGAAAACTGATTTACTAAGTGCAAATATCATAAAGGGAATCATGAAGGTGGTATGAGTATTGGTTATACTTCTGAGGATAAAAAGATTATAAATGACGCGTGAAAGGTATGGTATGTTCTAGCATTATTATTTACTTTAAACCTAATAATCTTGGTTAGATAAAGGTTCAGGAACCTTAATAAATGATTCAATTTTTAAGAAATACTTAGATGATGTATCCCATGTAATGGTTAAAAATAAAGTTGGATGATTGAGCTGTATATGTTTTAGAATTCAAAGATTATGTTATATGAACAATGAAATATATAAGTGTTTTTAGTATAAGTTTTTTATTAAAGATTCTAAAGGGTATGTTGAGTAGTTCTATAGACCTAGAAAAGTGATTTAAGGGTAAGGTTATATTCTTAGAGAACACATTATTAAGGGAAAGATAACCCTTAACATGTCCCTTATATTAATATAATGATGTTTGGATAAAGATATGCTGGATTTGATTAAGTGAATTGTATGATGCTAGTTTCATGGGGATTAATTATGGATTTGTTTTCAAGAGGGTTATGCTATCATGGATGAAGTATAAATTTTTTTGGTACTTAAGTAATATATCCAATAAGTTTTGGAATAATGAAACATGCATGTTTTCAAAAAGGATATATGGTAATTCAGGTTATTACCATAACTCAAGAGAATACATGATGGAGGTGATCAAATGTTTGAAGCATGACCAATGAGAGATACCGTATGATATATGGGGGATAAATGTTAAGACGATTTATTGTACCTCTTTATAATGTATTGGATTTTTAGTTTATGGAAGGATTGAAAGGTTATCCATTTATGGATAGTAAAGGTTAAAATATGTATAAAGTTTATAATATATCACTATAGGTGGACTTATGCATATTATAAAAAATATGCTAACCATTTTGTTGTGATAAAGACAGATGAAACGACATATCATCCTATTTATAGTTTCATGATCTTCAAATGCTTTATTAATGAAAAAATTAATTTCATTTCTTTGAATAATAACTAAAGGGTAAATTGTTTAAGGCAAGACCAACGATGAGATTATACTGAAAACAATTAATTATATATTCTCATGAAAATTCTTTAACATTAGGAAAAAGGGATTTTTATGTAAAAGGTTGTCTTATTTTTATTATTTTTATGATATAAATAACCTATTTCACACTTCTTTATTTTATGGTTTTGTTACAATTAACCTTTACTAGATCACCAAATTTCTTGCGATTAGTGATTTTTATCAACCTCCATGATTATTTATGATTTTAATCCATGCCCAATATTTACCTATGTTCTCCTATATATAACCAAGTTATGATTTACATAGGTTAATTGTTATTTTCCAACTATTCCTTTTTAAAAATAAGTTTTAGTCCTTATTTTTATGATATAGATTTCAATGAAACAAACCTTCATGTATTAAATCCTTTAACAACCTAGATGAATGTTGAGTGTGTAATTAATTTTAAGGAGGGTAAAATATAACACCCCTATATTTTTATGAGATATATATTTTTTAATTTCTTTGATGTCACGTTTTGTACGCTACACCAAGATAATCTTGCTCTATACGCAACATCGACTTAGCTTGTGATATACACAACACTATTATTTGGCTTGTGTTGCACACAATTTAAAGTTATTGTGATATAATTCATTTCACACAAGACTGAGTTTAAGTGAAAAACTAAATATTATTATGTTACCTTATAACATAGTTATTATAATGGCAGGTATAAATACTATTAACTTTCTTATAAAAAATTATTTAAATGAATTGAGTTTATAAAACAATAAAATCATTATTTATAGATTTTATTAATGTAATATAAACTTAATATATTCAATATAATGTTTTAAATTCTTCTTATATGTTTTATGGACATGATATAATAACAAATTCAATTTTTATATAAATGGAGTAATTTTCAAAAAATGCAGTTTTGCTACCTTTTGATGGCACAACCATTATAAATATAGTTTTTGACACTTTTATATATTATATTTAACAAAATAAACATATTATTTATAATTTGGATATAAAAATTTACTTTGGATTATTTTTTGATATTTTTTTGATAAGTTGTAAGTTTTAATGAATTGTAAAAATATACTAATTTTTAATTGATATTTTTTCATCGAAATATTTTATGTGGATAAATTATATTATTAAATTGTTTTAAAGTAAAAATATATTTTTTTATTAGTTAATATAATTCTGGTCATTGTCATTAATTTTACCATTAATTTTGATATAATGACATTTCAATCTTTTCCAATGTTATAACTTTTAAATTTTTTTGTTCCAAAAATGAGATTAATTTTAAATTAATTACTGTAAATTATGTATTTTTAATTTTTTAAAATAGAATCCATATTTAGAATCAATATTTCCAAATTATTTAAATAACATTCTTTTATTTTTTGGCATTATGAATAGAAAATTTTGTAATTTGTATTAATATGGTAAAAAGGTAAATCGGGTAATTAAAGGTAAGGATAACGTTATAAATTTATCTTAACACTTGAACTAATATGATTATATGAGTTATTTTCGACCTAAACCATTTTGGGTATAAATTATACCATTTGGAAGCCACTTGGATTTGATTAGGACGTTTAATATATTTTATTTCAAGAAAATCTAAATATGTATTACGCAAATTTTAATAAATTTATCATTTTTTAAAATAAGGTTATGAAGAAGCTAAATTCAACTAAAAATACTCAATTTAAATATAATATATTATTAATTATGATGATAATTTATTTTCAATTTTATGGAAATAAATAATTACCTTAAAGGCTTATACATTGATGATGCATAAATTATTTAATTGATGGAAAATCGGTAAAATATTTTTTTTAAAATGTTAAGAACCATTAAAAGATAAAAAAACATGAATTTTTTTATTATTCGAGTATATATAGACCATAGTCATACACGGGTCTCATTATTGACCATTTTGATTCATATGGGAATGTTTATGACATTTATATTATTTTATTTAAAGTGATGTTAAAGTTGTCCCATTAAAGTTTTAATACGTATAAAATTTTTAATGTAGGATTTTATAGGATATATATTCGACTATATGTATTCTCATGAAATATAGAGTATTTATATTTTTTAAAGTAATTTTCTTTTAATTTTTACCCAACAGATAAGTATATTAAATAATTACACAAAACTGATTTAGTAATTATTTTATTAATGGAAATATCAAATTAATGTTATTAAAAATACTAAAATAAATATAATTTTAGATAATTAATATATATATAAAAATTATAAATTACCTTGAACCATTAAATATATAATAAAATATATGTTTTTTGGTTAAATTCTTATATTGATATTTTTTAAAATCCATTAAATAAATAGTGTCAAAATTGACAATATTTCTATTTTGTCAAAATAATATATTATTAAATTATTTAAAAATCACAATATATGTTATAAAATATAAAATAATTATTTTATTACTCTAAAATTCTCTATATTGTTCATTTATGGTCTAATTGAAATCAAATAAATAAAAATTACACTATTTTAATATCGAACAATTTATTGCCTTAGTTAAAATTAAAAGAGAATAATTAAGGGTAAAATGAAATGATACAGTTTAATATGAAATCAACACATGTATAAAAATTATTGGTTGATAAGATTACAACCTTATCTCATCTAATATTCTAAATATATATATTTTGGATGTTTTTGGATGAGATTTGAGTTTATTATAAATTAATATTTTTGGAGTTTCCAAAAGTTCCCCTCACCTCAATTATAAAAGGAAACCTCCCCCCGCACATATTCACCTCACTTTAAGCCTTAAATATTGGATATCCCCTACCCATTTACCCTATTATAATCCCTAGTCACATTTTTTGGTTATTTACTTCTCAAAAGGCCAACTATAGTACATTAAGAGGTGATCTAGAGGGATCATGTCGAAGAAGAGGTAAAATTCTCTACCGATTCTTTCAAACTTTATTATTCTTATACTTGATTTTCATGAGTTGATTCCATTATAAATTAACAAATCTAGTGTAACTTATATACTGAGATGTTATTATGATTGTGGAACAACCATATTCCACCTTCTATCCATCCTACGAAAAAGGAAATCACTACGCGTGCGTACATACAACTTACCGTGTCCATGATGTGGCGTAATCTATTTTTCATCACCACCATAATTAGATGGGTATACTGATGGAAATAATAACTATATATAATTATCATAACATTATATTGATTCTTAAATATTATATACTCCATATAATTAAATACCATTCCAAAATTATTAGAATGATATCGTCGCTCGTGCGTATTTACGACCTACCAACTCCAAGATGCGATGTGATTCATTCTACATTATATCCATTAAAGAATGATTATATAAATGCATTGAATGAAAAAATATGAAATATATTTTATTAATATTATTTTGGAAATTATATAACTATAATATATTAATAGTAACGAGAACTTATCTGATGAAACATGCGTAAGAAAATAAAGCAAGTTAATATATGATGGATGAGTAATAAGGTTATTAACAAACTAGTAATAATATGATCACTTATGATATTATAAAAAGTTAGTATGATTCTAGAATAAGTTAATAAAATTATTTAAACCATTATACATTAGGTCTGGACATGTACGAAGGAACCCAATCCTAAGGAAAGTGGTTATTTTGTCTCGCTATTATTTTTGTGGGTCATATTCTTTATACACCACCTATTTCTTTTGAGTTGTGTTTATGCTTCCTATGATTTTTTATTATTATTATTATAAAGGTTATGATATGAATATAATTTTATTTATTTTATGAGTAATACGATTGTACTAATTATAAATTGGTAAGGTATAATTTTTGTAGTCTCAATATTATCTGGGATTGTTTATATATATGTATTTTCTAGTCTATATTTATCATCTACATCCATGTTTCTTAAATATGTATTAAAAAATATTAATTCTATCCTTATAAAATTTTTTAATGTCAATTTTATCAATTATTGAATTATTATTAAATGGTATGAAAGGGATCTTTTATTATTTTTGTTATGAGGTGCTTTTTGACTTTCCAACAAAAGTACGAGAAGAATTTTTTCTTTTAACTTATATGGAATGAATAGATTATTACATTTCCATAATGCCTTATTTCAATGAATATTTATTTATAATATTTCAAGTTTATTTTCAAATAAATTATATTCTTCTAAAACTTAGATACATTTTGAGAAAATAAAATGTTTTTGAAGTTGAAAAGATATTTTCCTCAAGAATTAATTTCAAGGATTTTATCAAAAATATTTTCAATTGAAGAAGACAATTTTTAATAAGGATGTGTTTTAAGTATAATATCCCTATTTTTACTACGGTTTATTGTTTTTATGAGATTTATGAAATCCATTTTTTTGGGATTAATGTATGATGGATATATGTTTAAGAAACCCACATTATTCTTTGGGTTATGTTATGTTGAATGATTTATGTTGTTTTGGTGCACATATGTATGGTTTTCATTATATGATGGGTGGGACCTATATCTCCCCCAATGCATTGGGTAAAAATTTATACCTCTTGAGATAGACATTACTAGAATGGAAAGTAAATCCAGTTTAGTAATATAGGGCTAAAATGATAAGTAAATCCGGTTCAGTAATACAGGGAATGAACGAAGAGTGAAATCAGTTCAGTATAGGACTTTGTCCACTATTATGGTCTTGGAAATGAGCCTTGGTTTATATGGAAATTATTTTATATTCTAATGTTTTTTCCAAAATTCGATGTTTTATTTCAAAGTTCTTTTCCCATGGCTCATGTTTATTTATGATCTATGCCTTAAGAATTTCCATGATTTATTGAATTACTCTATATTTTGATATTTGTTATACATGGTATGATTTTCAAAAGTTATTTCCATGTTTTTACATTATTGTTTTTATGTTTTGTTTAATAATTTCCATATTTACCCTTACTGAGCATTTGAGATTACCCTTTTTATATTTTTTCTTTTCCCCATGATATAAATAAATGTTTTAGGTAGGAAAAATAAAGGGGTTGATCTTTATGGGAGATGTTTATGGTCTATCACCAAATTGGAATAATGTGCTCCAAGTTTACAAAGGCACTAAACTAATATGTGTTTTGGGCATCTATATGTGTAATGTATTATGTATTCTACAAAAAATTATGTAATGTTTATGTATGTTAATATTGAGTCTTTACAGAGAAGTTGTAAACCAAGTTTAGCGAGGGTGAATTTTGGATGCCATAAGTCACATTCTTGGGACATGTGACCATATGTGAGGGAATTTCTATGGATCCTTCAAAAACAAATACAATTGAGGAATTACCCAGACCCTCTAATGTCATTGAAATCCAAAGTTTTCTTAGATTATCATCGATTTTTTGTAAGAAATTTCCCATGATTTTCATGCCCTCTAACTATGTTAACAAGGAAAGGGGTAAAGTATGTCTAGATAGAATAATGTGATGAAATTTTCATGGAGCTTAAGAAGAGGATAACCATTTCACCTATACTCACATTACAAAAAAGTGGATAAAGATTTTGTATATATAGTGATTCTTCAAAGAAAGTATTGGGTTGTGTACTCATGGAAATGATAATTTGATATCATACGCCTCACAATGGTTGAATATCCATGAGAATAACTACCTGATGCATGATTTTGAGCTAGTAGCTATGATTTTTGCATAAAAAATTTGGCAGAGCTACCTCTATAGTGAGAATTATGACATATATGCCGATCATAATAATCTAAACTATATTTTTATAAAAAGGATCTCAACATGCATCAAAGGATATGGTTAGAGCTAATACAAGACTACGATTACTATATTCACTATCATAATTGAATGGAAAATAGGGTAGCTGATGCTCTTAGAATAAAAGAACTTGTTACTCTATCCACGTTGTGGATTGAGAAAGACCTTATCTTCATGGATATGAAAATAATGGATTTGGAAATCATAATGGTAGGAAATATATAGTACCTTTACCAAATGATATCCCAACTGTCTATCCAAGATATGATTAAAAAGGTAAAAAGGGATGATTTGGAGTTACAAAAGAAGGTGAATAAAGTAAAGGAAGGAACACTGTAATAGTTCCATATAAATGATGGTGGTGTGATTCTGTTTGGAATGAGTGTTTGTGTTACTTCATCACCAGGTATAAATAAGGATCTATTGGATAATGCACAGAGCTCAAATTTCACTATCCATATCTGGAGTACCAAAATGTATTGTGATCTCCAAGAACACTTCTTGTGGGAAAGAATGAAGAAGGATATTTCCGAGTATATTTCAAGGTGATTGAGATATCATCAAGTTAAAGTAGAGTAACAGAAATCAAAAGGGATGATGAAAACATTTCCTATACCCATGTGGAAAGGGGATATTGTCACAATGTACTTTTCCACAGGTCTCCTGAAGACATCCAAATGAAATTATGTGATATGGGTTGTGGCAGACCAACTCACCAAGACTACCCACTTTATCACTATTTAGGAATATCTCTCACTTGAGAAACCTGAAATGATATATGTGAAATAAGTGGTGAGAATGCATGGAGTTACAATCTTAATTGTATATAATCATGATCCTAGGATAACATCTAAATTTTGGAGGAGTTGTCAACATGCTTTGAGTGCTAAATTAAATTTTAGTACAACCTATTACCCCCAAACTGATGGAAAATATAAAAGTATTATTCAGATTCTTGAAGATATTCTAAGAGCCTTCTCTTTAGAATTCAACGGTGGATGAGATCAGCATCTCCCATTCATTGAGTTCTCATACAACAATAGCTTCTACTCTAGTATTTAGATGGCTCCATATGAAGCTCTATATGGAAATCGATGTAGAACTCCAAACTATTGGGTTGATGTTGTAAAAAGGAAGATACTTGGACCTTATCTTATGTAAGAAATGATAGAGAATATCCAAGCCATCCAGAAACATATCAAATCTTCTTAGAGTTGGAAAAAGAACTATACTGACAGCCCTAGAAGGAACTTGTATTTTGACATTATAGATAATTTATTCCTTTTAATACCACCATGGAAGAGATTCATGCGGTTTGGAAATATATAAAATCTAATCCCCAGGTATATTTCTCCCTTTTATATCCTTGATCTCATAGTTTCGGTGGCCTACCAGCTTTCATGTCCACCAAATATGGCTCAAGTTTATGATGTTTTCCACATACCACTTTTTAGAAAGTATATACTAAATCCCTCACATGTACTGAAATCAGAGGTGGTACAACTGGAATATGATATCTTTTAAGAGGAGCAGCTAGTAAAGATTCTAGACAAGAGAGATAATGTTATACACAACAAGACAACCCACCTTTTAAAAGTGTTGTAAAGGAACTCTAAGTATGAAGAAGAAACTTGGAAACTAGAGGAGGCGATGAAGGAGAAGTACCCTCCCCAATTTATGTAAAAATAAATTTTGAGGGAAAAATTTCAAAAGGGGAGAAGAATGTAACGACAAAAAATTTTATCAATAGAATTTATCCCTCATTATAGTAATTTCATAATCACATATAATAACTTATTAACTATAATGAAAAAAATATAAATGAATAATTACTGAAATATGAAGTATTTCTAGAAGTTAACGAACCAATACCAATGAAATAGTAACTTGACCTTAGGAATAGTAATTTGAATCTTATGAATAGTAAACTATCAAAATGAATAGTATCCTCCCCCATGAACATATGAATAAAATTTAGGGATCTTATAAGTGAAAATATGATATAATTATATCATAGTATAATCAAGTAAATATTTTAAAAATTATTAATCAACTGTTGGTATTTTTATAAGTCATTAATAATTAATTAAAATTTTATGAATAATTTAATAATTTAAAAGAAAATTTATTTTCATAAAATTTATTCATAAATTAATATTCTAATGCCTTATTAATTTAATATAATTTTATGTTACCATAAGTAATTTTTCAAAGTGTTATAAAATCATTTATAATTTTAAAATATGTACTTTCCAAGTAAATGATGATTTTAATAAAAAAATAAATTACACATATTTAGAAAATTAATTACATAAAATTGTGTTAATAAGTGTATTATAATATTCAAAAAAAATAAGGTGAATTTTCGGGATTTTTCTGAAATACTATAATTTTTTTATGAATAATAAAATATGATAATTTTCAATAAATGCTAAATACATGAAATGTTTAGTCATTGATGACGTAAGTATGAAGTAAGAATCATTATTTTGAACTCACATGATATAATTACTTATTTATTCTTAATTATAAAAAATATTTATTTCATTGAGAAAAATAATAAACTAATGAATTAAGTAATGAGAAAACACCCCTCTCATCCAATATAAATACCACCCTCACCCCATCTTATTCTCACACCTATAAATCTTTGATCCTTGCCCAAATTGTATCCAATAATATTACCTAGCACCTCACCCACATCTAGGAGCTCTTGGTATTATCAAAATACCAAAACCCTTTTTCTATGGAGGTTCTGAAGGAGGAGATATTTATGATGTAAAATCGCCTTCTTTTTCTTTTAATTTCTTTTTAATTTCATTTATTTTCTTCTCTTCTCCACAAAATATCATATACAAAATGCATGATAACTCTAGTATGTTTTATATAGTGCAATTATATCTTTTTTTAATGTAGGATCCATCATTAAACTCCTCCATCTCCCACTTTTATTCTAAAAATAAAATCATCGCTCATGGTGTGTCAATTTACTGACATTGTGGGCGATGCACTTTCATTTTCCTTTAACACCTTCAAGGATGATAATAAAAGCATTAAATGGTTTAAAATATATTTTTATTTTTATTTTATAACCCAATTAATGTTCTATAAATAACTTATATACATAATACTAAATGATAAAAAAATGAGTTCATTTTGATCAAAAAACAACCAAAATTAACCTAAAATGATAATAATTAATTTTTTTCTAATGATTTATCCTCATTACATATAACCAAATTATTAATAATAAAATAAAAAATTATGTAATATCATTAATAAAATATAATAAAAATTCTGTATATTTATCCTCAATTTACACAAAACTTCCATTCATGTGTATAAGTGAACTGATCATGTAAACCATGAAAATGAATGCTCTCAAATGAGGAAATTAAACTCTATTACTCATCCAAAAAAAATAAATGATCTTAATAAAACCATAATTAATCAAATTTGTGTATAAAAGGTTCTATATTTTTTTAATTAATTAATCTATTGTGATTATATAGGATGTTAATGTGAAGGAGGTATTCCAACTCAAGGTAAGGGGAATTCTCAAACCCAAGTCCCTTTCTTTGGTTTTTCCCACTTTCACCACATTTTAAGTATTGATATTCCTTTAATATCATTTCTTTATCTTTATATTAACTTTTATGGGATATAACTATTTTCTACATGAGTTTAATACTAACAAAATGTCTTCTAAAAGAAATATTATTTCAAAAAATAGACCTTTTACTTCTTGAGATTATTTCTTCTTCACTCATGGTTAATGATTCACATATGTTATTCCCTATTTCATTTGGGAAACCAATGTTTATGAATATGTTTTTATTAAATAAAACTAATTACTTTACATGGGTTATTTTATGTTCAATATTGATATATGTTCTATATGGAATGCATGATAATGTAAATGTTATGGTGTGACGGGTGCACCTAGAAATATATAGCACAATGTAAATGTTATGATGTTTTGAGTGTGACCAAAATTATATAGTGCTCCAATTAATTGGGTAATGTGAAGTAACTCATAATATAAGTTAAATATTCATGATCATTATGATATCTTTTTTTAGAACTATGTGGTGTAGTTAATCAATAGGAAATGATGTTTCATTTTTATGCATTGCCACAGTCCATGCATTTTCTTAATTCTTCCTATCATGATTATGATCCTATACCTATGTAATTATGATAATGATTATACTCTCCCTGTCATGACCCCCTCCCCATAAAGTGTACCTCTCCTGGGTCGGCAATGTGAGCAAGGAGATAGTGACACCTGAGTCCCACCTCTTCTAGGCCTCGGGTTGGTGACTTGCACTGAGGGTATAATAATTGTACATATGGGAGGCATTACCCTCTAAGAGAACACATGAAAAAGAGTGAGATAAGACAGAAACCAACCAACTCCAACACATACTGCAATATTAAAATAAACCCATGTACACATATGTAATGTCATGCAAAGGCTACTATAACTGAAAGGGTAAACTGCAAGTACCAAAAGAAAGTAAAACAGAAGCGACCAAAAAAACCAAACAAATCCTAAAAACCCTCCTCACTAGTAGTAACTATCCTGGTCTCTAACCTACTCTAAGTGACCTAAAATACAGTTATATGTACGTAGGGTGAGTATAACAGTATACTTAGTAGGATCCTCCTCAGAGCCTCTCGTGCAAAAGTAACAAAAGCATGCTAAATCACAATGAAAAAAAGTGAAACTAACTCCCCACCTAAACATATATACTATGTTCCCAGCCTCACCATGGATACTCTCACCAAGTATTTCACACTAGAGTATATAATATAATAAAGAATATCAAGGGTACCATACTACAACTTCCCCACTAGTTTGCGGTTTTTTCTGAACGTCGCACGTCCTAAGCATCTCTCATCAAAATCATTACCAAAAGACACCTGGGTGTTACACCACAACATGCACCTCATGAAACACCACATCTAATTCCACAAAACCAAAGTAACTAGGTAGTTTTTGGGATCCACCAGAACTCGCATAATGGGTATCATACATCAGGTATTATACCTCAAGACATTACAACCCATATGCTGAGTAAGGATCCTCATGCCATCATATCCTAAACACGTTACACCTATAGTAGTCCATATGATACTATATCAAAAATATATGTGTGTGAATAACCACAAGACATAATAACCCTCTACACACATATATGGGGAAAACTAACCATTGTGCCTACCAACACAAGTAACTACCAAGAGAAAAGTGAGGGGTGAAAGGGGGTATTCAGGCATCCATCCTCTAATCAGAATATTGGGCAAAACACCACCCAAGGCTTAGAATCCATTGTGTGTTAGTTTCCCTAACCGACCGAGTGGATTATCATATAGAAACACAAAAATTACAGATATAATAAAACTCACAACCACACTATGGGTGAAACCTAGTCTTATACTCAACTACAGCTAGCGTCTCTCAGACTCATGGATTCCACTACTAAGAGTAGATATCCTATAAGAATATAACCATTTAAAGCGACATATTAAGTTAATTTACCATTTTTATTAGTTTAAATTTATGTAATTAATTATTTAACAATCAATTAACCGTTATGAACTCCACATTACATTTCATTACAATCACACCAAGTTCTATGCCCTGTAGGGATAACCAAACCAAGCCCACAACTTCTCAGAAATATCACCTCATCATTACATCCCAAAAATCTCCAACCCCATGGGTTAACATCATTTATTAAATAATTTATTAACAACATTATTACTTTCCCATAATTCCAGGCATTCAAGAAAAGTAAAACTAAGCTACAAAACACAAGGGGCTCAAAACGGTGAGTAGATAGACTACCCGTCGAGCCTTTTCCACATATAGTAAGAGCATAGACCCATCCATCCTCAAGAATCTAAACACGGAAATCATATGGCACACCCCGCACATCTTTACGTCCTTTGGAAAGAGGTTAAGAAAGACCAACTTCCTTTGGAAGTGGGAAAATTAAAGAAGATAAACAACAAAAAAGATTCAACAGACATATGACATTAACAACTGACTTGTTTCCTCATCTCATGTGTCCTCCCTAACACCCATATGCATAAACCAATATATCTTGCCACTCTAGACATCAACTGCTACCCTAATCGTAGGGCCTCCATGCCCCAAATACCACAATAGCCTCCCAATATTATCCATTCTAGGCTCAAACCACAACACACGCAACAGGAAAAGAAACAACAAGCAACCAGGCTCTCGACCCCAAGCAAGCATCTAGCCTTCACACCCAACTAGTTATTTAATCCATCTTTAATTAGTCGGTTCATTTAAACATGAAAAAGTACACCCATTTGATTATCAACAGTTTACCACAACAACAACCATATTCAACAACATGACTCTTTATCATTATCCATTTAATTTAAAAATAACCACGACATTATGTTCATTATGATTTTCCATCAAGAATGAAATGCTAAACAAAGTAAGCATTGATATAACACTATCTAGAAAAAAAGTGGCAACAAAATATGATCAATACCAATTTATTTATCCAGTTCAAATATTTATTATGTAAATTCCGTTGTGATCCAGTGGGCTAAAACATGATAAATATACATTTTCACATAAAATAATATAGAATCCCTGAATCCCCTACCTCAAAAGGTTTCATATGTTCTTTGTATGAGAACAATAAACACAACAGATCAAGATCACCTCTCCTGGAAGACTACATCCACCAGAGGATTCAGAGACACCACCACACCATCCAACACCCAAGAAAACTCCATTAGAAACATGGATATCACACACCATAACATGGAAATGAGGAATATAAGGATAGGAACCCAAAATAGTGGTGGTAGAACTAACCTTATATAAAAGATGGATTGACACTTCCTAGTTGCACCGAAATAGGGGGTGCACATGCAGCAGGAAGAAACTCTAGGGAAGACACCATCCAAGGATACATCACTACACAAAACTCTTACAGGACTGAGGGAAAGGATCAATCATCTATCACTAGTGAACAATAATTATGAATAAGGGAGTAATATATCTCATTACCTTTAGAATATTTAATGGAGCAACAGTTTAAGATATATTGGATTTTTCCATTAAGACCAGATCTGTCAAAGATCACACGTTTCGATCGAGTAAAGTCTTCCCGACTATTAGGAAAAATTAAGATAAGAGTTATGTGCTTTGAATCATCCATAAATCCCTTAAAACAAGGCCTTTAATTCATTTTAAGTTAAAGGAAATTTCAAACAGGTGAAACTGTTGGAAATCTGAAAAAAACTGGAAATTTGACTAAGGAAGTGACACCATTTCTGACTCACCATTTTGATTCCATCGTTTCGGTGCCACCATTTTGGTGCCACCGTTTCTGACTCACCATTTTGGAAATTTGGCAATGTGTTTGGGATAATTCATCTTGACCTCCTAGAACACATCAGAAACCAGATTTTAGCAAAGGAATAGAGTGGAGAGGTCCGAGCCATTACATAAGATACCTCTCAAAACATTATCATCCTAAATAATCCAAAACCAACCCAGATAGGAAATGAAAAAGGGGTCCAAGAAACCACTCTTTGAGATACCCCTCAAGAATATCACCACCAAAAGAGATTAAATGCCTTAAAAAGGAACATGAAAAACCACACGACAAACACAAACAACTTCGAAACACTCTCTCGGGGGAGATACCTCTCAAAAGAGAGCAATCTACAACATGAAACAAAAGAAAGACATCTCATAACCAAGAGAGGTCTACAAACACAAACCAAAAATCATTAAAAAAAGAGAAAAAAATCAAACAAATCATGGTACTGAGCGTGTATTTGCGAATCGCATTCCCAAGTACTCTCCTCCATGCCACCGTGCCACCACAAGACATGAACCAAGGGGATATAACACCTGTGAAACACCTTCTCCCTGTGGTACTCGATCTCTAGATGCCACTCCTTAATGGTCGTATCATCTTCAACATAGATCTCACCCCAATAAATGATGTGAGAGTCATAATGAAGTTAACGATAGAGCTTGAACACATGAAAAACATCATGTATCAGGCTCATCTGTGGGGGAAGTGCTACATGATACTCTATGGCTCCAACATGAGGAAACACCTCGAAAGTCCAAACTTACTAGGGATAAAGCTTACTCCCATGACCAAACATTTATTGTACATGATAGGGAGTCACCTTTAGAAAAATGTGATCCCCAACATCATACTTGAGAGGTATCCTCCTTTGATCAGTATAGGATTTATGATGATCCTGCACTACCTTAATCCTCATGTGAATTACCTGAATTGTCTCTGTCATATTCTGTACTAGCTCTGACCCAAGAATTGCTGATGCTTTGACCCCAGTCCAATAAAATAGAGAATAGAAAGGTATTACATACAGGTCTTCAAATGGTGACATACTGATGGTGTACTAGAAACTATTTTCCTAAGAAAACTCTACCAAGGGAAGGTGCGTCATCCATGAACCTTCAAAATCTAGGGCAGAAGAGTGCAACATGTATTCAAAAGTCTGAATGGTCGACTCTACGTGACTATCCATCTGTGGATGAAAAGAAGTGCTAATGCATAGATGAGAACCAGAATATTACTGGAGACCTCTCCACACCCTAGAAGTAAAATGAGGTTCTCAATCAGAAATTATCATCCTCGGGACTCTATGGAGTCTCACCACCTCTTCGAGATACTTCCTTGACAAAACCTCCACTGAGCTCGAATCCTTGATAATTATAACATGGGATGGTTTTGTCAAGAAATCTACTACCACCCATATAGTTTCATAGACTCCCTGTGATCAAGGTAAATTGATAATAATGTCCATCGAGATGTCCTACCACTTACACTAAGGAACATCCAACGGCTAGAGCAAACCACTGGGAACATGGTGCTCAACCTTCACCTTTTGGAAGGACAAATATCAAGACACAAATTCTGCAACCAAATGCTGCAACCCAGGACACCAAAATTGACTCTTCAAGGCATGGTACATTTTCATCACCCCAGGATGTACCACTAAGGGAGAACCATGAAACTCCCTAAGAACCATCTCACGTGTTGCTAAAGGAAAAAAAATCATTCCCTGAAACAACACTCAGTGTTGTTCATCCTTAGACCAACCATCAATGGCATCACCATAAACAACTTGGTCACTCCAAACTTCTACTTATAGATCCCCCAACCGAGACTCTTCTACTTGCTACACCAGAGTTGACTACACCTTTATCTAGAGAAGACAACCTCTACCCTAAATTCTCCCATATTCAGATGCAATGCTGAAATCTCTTCCATCACTCTCTAGGAATCACTAGAGTCATGCAGTACATCACTATACGACTTTCTGCTCAACGCATCGGGTAAAACATTACATTTACCATGTGTATACGAAATTTTGATGTTGTAATATTGTAAGAACTCTATCCACCAATGATTCCACAAGTTCATGTCATGTTGTGACAAAACATACCCCAAGATATTATGATTGGTGAAAACCACAAAGTGCTCACCAATGAGGTAATGTCTCCACAACATCATAGAAAACATCACTACTTCTAATTTGAGATCGTGGTTGGAATATTTATGTTTGTGGGGAAATAAAATCTAAGTCCCATAATAAAAAACTAATATCTTCTATATCAGAGCACAACCTTACCCCAGACTTGAATCATCGTAGAAAACATCAAACTGAACTCCTTCTACTTGAAGTCAATGAAATAGAGCACTGACCAATTTCTCATTTAGATACTAGAAAGTTTCCTGAAACTGATTATTCTTCATGAACACCTGGTTCTTTTTGGTCAATGCTGTTAGAGGAGTTGCAACCCGAGAGAATTTGACCATGAACCTCCTGTAATATCCTACCATACCAAGGAAACATCACACCTCTACCACTATCTTGGGGGCTGTCTAATACAAAACGGCTTCTATATTTGATGGATACATAGCTAATCTCTACGGGGATACAACATGCCCCAATAAATGGACTTCTCGAGCCCAAAACTCACACTTTGAAAACTTCTCAAACAATTATTGTTGAATAAGAACTCCCAAAACGGCATGCAGATGCTCTGCATGCTCCTCCTCAGACACACAGTACACATTGATGTTGTTGATGAAAACCACCATGAACATATCTAGAAACTCATGGAACACAACGTTCATCAACCCCATGAGCACAACTAGAGAAATTTTAACACCAAATAACATCACCAAGAACTCGTAATTCCCATGACAACAATGGAAAGTGGACTTTGGAATATCCCCATCCTTTACTTACATCTGATGATACCCAAAAAAAAAATCGATCTTCGAGAACCAAGTCGCACCCTTCAGTTGATCGAATAAATCATTAATCTATGGAAGAGGATAGATATTCTTCACTGTCACTTTGCTCAAGTGATAATAATCAATACACAACCACAAAGTGATGTCAGTCTTCTTCACAAACAAAACTAGTGTGCCCCATGGTGACACACTCAGCCAAAAAAACATGCACTACAATAGACCATCGACCTATATACGCATCTCCCGTAACTCATAAGGGGATATCCTATATAGAGATATAGAGATAGGAGACACTCTTGACTATAGATCGATATCAAAATCAATCTCTCGTTGAGGGGGTAATACTAAAACATAATCTAGAAAGACATTAGGGTACTCTTCAATGACCTTAGGAAACACTGATTATTAAACCTCTGACAAACTCAACATTAGTTCAGACATCAAGGATGACAGAGAAGAAGCACACCTCTGACCCATTCGAGGGTCTCGATCACCAAAACAAACTGATGGATCTCTATTGGCATTAAAGAACACCACCTGACTCTGGAAGAAATTCACAATAGCCTACAATGAATGCAAAAAATCCATGCCCCGTATGACATCATATGGTTGTATTCGTAAACATAGGAAATATACCAAATAGTGGTGTTATCCTAGAACTTGTTCACAATCTCTATATACATACAAAAATTTATCTCGACCTCCAAGTAGCATAGTCAATGCCAAGGGAAATGGATGCCTCTCTACCTCAAGTCACAAATCATGGAAAAGGGAACATGATATGAAGAAGTGTGTGGACCTTGAGTCAAAAAAGGCATACACCCAAGTAGAAAACATGAAAATGGTACCTTGAATTACTCCTGGATCACCTAGTACCGGAAACACTATTGCATGAAGCTGACCACGACTAGATCTAGAGCCTCTTTGACCTTGATGTTGACTACCACTACTGTCACACTCTTCTCTCAAAGGACATTGAGCATCCTGGGGCTGTCCTATGCCTTCCCCATCCAACATTGTTACATCCAATGATACAAAATTCTCCTTATGAGCATGTATTGATTTGAAATATATTTCAAACTCCTCCAACCAGTCTTCCATGACTGAATCTAAAACAGATCCCTCATACTTTTGTAGACTCTAGTGATGAAACTCTTGGAGTGTCATCCTGCAAGTTTTGTTGTCTTTGACCTCCACTCTATGGTGATATTCTAGCGCATCCTACCGGACATATTCTACATGAACCTAAAAAGGATGTCGACCTGGAGCCATAATTGAAAAATAAAAAATAGTTAGAGCTCCTAAACCTGGAATATGGAAGAATCAACATTAATTAATTGTTTTCTTTTTTCATTTTTCGTTAACTTATACCATTTTCTACCCATTCAAACATAGGCACAAAGAATAATGATGCATGATCCTTTACTAGGTATCTACCCTACAATAAGTATCACCTCGATTAGTATCCACTATAAACTTAATGGTCCATGATTCAGACCACATGGGGCCCTAAATACCTTTTTCATAGCTAGTATCCTGTGTTTACAACACTTGCTAAACATAAATAACACTGTTTCCCTGCCAACCCATGCAACCTCACATGAGACTAACTCCAATCTCCATAATATCCCTATACCAGAGATCTAATACCACTCTATCATGACCCACTCCCCACAAAATGCAACCTTCCTGGTTAGGAAATGTGAGAAGGGAGATAATGACACCTGATTCTCACATCCAGTAGGCCTTGGTTTGGAGACTAGCACCAAGGGTATAATAATCACACAGATAGGAGGCATTACCATCTAAGAGAACACATATGAAATAGAGATATAAGACAGACACCAACCAAATCCAACTCATAATACAATATAATAAGAAACCAAAGTACACATATTTAATGTCATGAAAAGACTACTAAAACTGAAAGAAACAACTACAAGTACCAAAAGAAAGTAAAATGGAAGCGGCCACAAAGCCCTAACAACTCCTACAAAACCCACACACTAGTAGTAACCAGCATGGTATCCAACCTTCTCCAAGTGACCTGAATAAAAACTATGTGTACATTGTGTGAGTATAAAATTATACTCAGTAGGATCCTCCCTAGAGCCTCTCATACAAAAGTAACAAAAGAATGCTAAACCACAGTGAACAACATGTGAAACTAAATTTCCACCTAAACAAGTATACTATGTTCCTAGTCTCACCATGGATACTATCACCAAGTATCACATACAAGATTATATAATATAATAAATAATATCAAGGTTACCCTGCTGCCACTTCCCCACTAGTTTTCTACTTTTCCCCAATGTCGCACGTCCTAAGCATTTCTCTCCAAAAAGTCTTGCTCGCAAACACCTGGGCGTAACACCACAATATTTACGTCACGCAACACCACCACTACTTTCACATAAACAAAGTAACTCTGTAGTTACTAGGAGCCACCAAAGCTCACATAACGTGTATCATACGTTATACATTATACCTCAAGTCATTACAACCCATACATCGAGTGAGGATCCTCAAGCCATCGTAGCCTATACAAGATACACTTATAGTAGTCCATAGGAAATTACATCTAAAATATATGTGTGCAAATAACCACAATCCATTAGATACCTCTACACACATATATAGGGAAAAATAACCAATGTGCCTATTATCACATGTAACTACCAATAGAAGATAGTAGGGCCAAAGGGGGTAGTCATCCACCCATCCTCCCACCAGAATGTTGGGGAAAACCCCCCCAGGGCTTAGAATCCTAGGGGTGACATTTTACCTTACCGAAAGGGTTTAATAGAATATAGAATCATAGAAATTATAGATATAATAAAACTCACAACCACAATATGAGAAAAACCAATTCTGAGAATCAACTACAGCTAACGTTTCTCGGACTCCCAACTGTCACTACTAAGACTAGATTTCCTATATTAATCTAACCATTTAAAGAGTGATATTAAGTTACTTATTATTTTATATCAGTTTCACTTCACGTAATTAATTATTGAACCATTAATTAACTATTATTAATTCCACATTACATTTCATTTTCATCACACCAAGTTCCATTCCCTCCAGGCATAACGAAACCAAGTTCACAACATCTTAGAAATATTACATCAACATTACATCAAAGAAAACTCCAAAACCTTGGGTTAACATCATTTTTTCAATAATTTAATAATATAATTATTAATTTCCAATAATTACTCACATTCTAGAAAAAAACAAAGCTTCCAAACATTAGGAGCTCAACACGGAGAGTAGATTGACTACTTGTCAATCCTTTCCACTTGTTGTAGGAGCACAGACCCATCCATCCTAGAGAATCTAAACATGAAAAGCATGTATAATACCCCATGCTTCTTAGATTAATTTATATGGAGAGTAAGAAATAAAAACTACCTTAATTAGTGTGGAAATTAAATAAGATAAACAACCAAAATGATTCAACAAGAATCCAACATTCATAACCGACCCTTTTCATCATCTTCAGTGTCATCCCCAACATGGAAATTCATAAACCAATGCATCTTGTCACTCGAGGTGTTAACTGCTACCCCAACCCCTAGTCCTCCCTACCCCACATACCACAAAAACCTCCCAGTCTTAGCCATCCCATTCTCACACCACAACATAAGCAGTATGAAAACAAACAACAAGCAACTGGGCTCTCGGCCCCAAGCAAGGCATGTAGCCTTCACACATAATGAGAACTAATGACTCCATGTATAAGGATATTTGCCTTTATAAGTAAGAAGGTAACTCAAAACCCTCCCAGGAATTATCTTCAATCAAACAAATAAGTTATTTAATCCATCTTGAATTAGCTGGTTCATTTAAACATGAAAAACTACATCCATTTGATTATCAACAGTTTACCACAACAACAACCAGATTAAAAAACATACCACCTTTTCTTTTTCTAATTAATATAAAATTAATAAATACTTTACATTCTTTTCCCAATTTCCATCAAAAAAGGGCATGCTAAACAAAAGAATCATAGATATCACACTATCTAGACAAAGTAAGAGGCAACTACAAACGATCGATACCAATTTATTTATCTAGTTCAAATATTCATTATGTTAATTCCATTTTGATCCAGTGGGATAAAACATAATAACTCTACCATTTAAGAAAATATTTTCATGAGAACAACCAACACAACAGATCATGATTACCTCTCATGGAAGACTGCATCCACCAGTGGACGTAGAGACACCACCACACCAACCAACAACCAAGAAAACTCTATTAGAAACATGGAAATCACATGACATAACATGGAAATGAGGAACAAAAGGATAGGACCCCAAATGAATAGTATTAGAACATAAATTATATCAAATATGGATCGACACTTCCTCGTTGCACCAAAACATGGGGTTGCTCATGTAGTAGGAAGAAACTCTAGGGAAGACATGATCCAGGGCTACAGTACTATACATGAATCCTATGGGAAGGAAGAAAAGTATCGATTTTATCACACTAGGGAACAATAAGGAAGAACTAGGGTGAATATATCTTGTCCCCTTTAGAATATTTAATGCAGCAATGATTTAAGATACACTAGATTTTTCAATTAAGATTTGATTTTTCAAAGATTAGGGATTTTGACTGAGTAAAGGCTTCCCGACAATTAGAAAAAATTAAGATAGGAGTTTTGGGATTTTAATTGGACTTAATAACCATAAAAGGATGCATTTTACATCAAATGAAACATCAAATGGAAAAAACTGTAAGAAATATAGGAAAAAAATAGAAATTTGACTAAGGAAGTGCCACCATTTCTAACTCACCATTTTGGTGCCACCGTTTCCAACTCACCATTTTGGAAATTTGGAAAATTGTTGAGGATAAGTCATATTGGCCTACCAGAACACCTCAGACACTATATTTCATCAAAGGAATTGAGTGGAGAGGTCTATGCCATTATACTCCCCATGTTATATTTTTTCATGTTCATATATATCTTCATACTGGGATTTTTACTCACCCATTTTTTGATGTATATCCTTTATTGATTACATGTATTAAGGAGAATTCAAGGGCCAATAAGAAGCTAAAGAATAAGTATTTAAATAAATTTTTATGTTTTATTTTGTAAATGTTATGTATGGTCCTATTTTTCCTAAGACACTAATCTTTTGGATCCTAATTATGTAATGATTTTATGTTTTTTTTATTTAAAATTATATAATAATATCTGTAAGAAAAAATAGGGTCTCTATAGTTGGTATCAGAGAATGATTTAGTAAATTTAGGAATTAGGATTAGATAACCTTAGTTAAAACCCATTATATGAGACTAATTATATGTAATCACCAAAGAATATTTGTTCTAGAAAATTATAAACATATGGATACCATAAGATATTACTTTAGAGTTAATTTTACAAAGGGATAAATCATAGATGCTTTTTTGGATTATATTTTGTTATAACATTTTCTATTTTAGATTATGGCAGAAACTAGGAGAATCCATGCCAATAACCCATGCGAGTGACAACGAAATTACATTTTAAACAACATCCCCAATGCTTTGAGAGGTGGATATCAAAATTTTATGGTGATTCATACCTTCTTCTCTTAGGTTATGAATAATAAAATAAATAATTTGGAACATCCTCCTTCACCTAAGAGGGAGAAACTAACTATCGAGTGATTCATGCAGCAACAACCACCAAAATTTAGTGGATCTTTTGATCCACTAGTTTCAAAACAATGGGTCAACTTTATGGAGAAGATAATTTTTGTTCATCACTATTCTGATATGGATAAGGTGAATCTTTATATTTATCATATAGATAGAGAGGCCAGTCAATGGTGGGATTTGATTAAGAACACCAAACTGAAGGATGAAATTGAAGAGATGTAGTGGGAAGTATTTAATATAATGTCTACTAACAAGTATTTCCCTAAAAATCATTGAGAAACGATGGAGAGAGAATTCATAGAGCTGTATAAAAAGTAAGGGGAATATTTTATGGCCTATGAATAAAATTTCACAAGGATTTCAAGGTACACTTCAGGTTTTGTTATCAACAATGATAGAAAAATTTATAGATTATTTAGTGGTTTAAATCCGCTTTGAAAGGATCTTGAAATTTGAGATATTGGGAGTTATGAAGAAGCTATTGGATGTGATATCAAGGTGGAGATGGAGTTTGGATAATGGTCCCATGTCTATGGTGATAAGAAACAAAATATGGAGTTTCCAGATGGAGGATCTAATGAGAAAGGTGGAAATAAAACTCAATCACCCACATGTCAAATATATAAGAAGAAGTAACATGAGAACCATCTCAATTTGATGAAGAAATTAATCAAGTTTGGGAGATAAGTACATCAAGATCATGAATGTTGAAAAGACATGAGAAATTAGGAAAATGTGGTGAAGGAAAGGATAGCACCACCCATGGTCCAATGATATAACTATAGGGACAAAGGGAACTATGAAATATAGTGCACTAAGCCTCAGGCCCTCAAGGGCTATAAAAATCATAAACCACCAATTCCAATGGATAAATCCAAGGATTATACCATTAGTATTGTGGAAGTGGAGCAAGAAAATGAAGTTGTATAAGGTACAATTCCTATTCACTCAAGAATGGAAAAAGTCCTATTTGATTCTAGCTATATGAATTCCTTTATATCTTACATGTTTTCTAGAACTATTGAATAAATTCCCTGAAACTTTGAAGTGGAGATATATATAAAAACACCAAGTTGTAAAATTATTGCATCCCAGGTGTTGGACTCTTATCATATTGGCGTATGTGGGAATATTCTTTCAGCAAATATTGTAATACTTACCCTAGTGGAATTTGATGCTATACTAGGAATGGATTGGATGTCATTATATAGATCACATATCAGCAGTCAGGAAAAGAAAACATATTTTCATATTCTGAACCATTATATTCTCCTAGATAAATTAAATGAAGATCATGAATCTTCTTTTGCAAATCCTTCAACAGTGTGGCTGTTGATTCCATGTTAATAATCACACCTCACTCAAATGTTTGAGTTAAAGGAAGTTATCAACCTAGGGGAAATTACTATCATCAGGGAATACAGTGATGCATTCCTTCAAGAGTTACCCAAAATACCCTAGGATTTTGAGGTATACCTCTAAATAGAATTCATAGCTGGAGCTACTCCTATGTCAAAGTGTCCCTATAGGATGGATCCTATCGAACTACTGGTGTTAAACAAGTTGCCGTAAGATCATTTTTATAAAGGGTTTATACACCCTAGTGCATTACCTTGGGCTGTGTTAGTGCCCTTTTTCAATAAGAAGGATGGATCAATATAACTATGTATCGATTATCGGGAACTCAAAAAGATCACCATAATGAATATGTATCATCTTCAAAGGATTTATGACTTTTTCAATCAGTTATGAGGAGATCATTACTTCTAAAAGGTGGATCTTTATTATGGATATCTTCAGATAAAGGTGAAGAAGAAAGATATTCATAAGACTTCCTTCCATACAAGGGATGGTCACCACAAGTTCATGGTGATTCTCTTCATGCTTACTAATTCCCATGCAATATTAAGGGATTTTATGAATATAGTCTTTAGACATTACCTAATTTTTATTATTATTTATCGATGATATTCCCATATACTCTAAGAGAAAGGAGGAACATGAAAGAAATATAAGGCTTGTGTTGGAAACATTATGAAAGTAAAAAATTGTACGCCATGTTCATCAAGTGTGACTTTTGGATTTAGGAAGTCACATCCTTGAGACATGTGATCACAAGTGAGGGAATTTATACAGATCCTTAATATAAAGGAAAATGAAGAATGGCCCAGACCCTCTAATGTCACAAAAATCTTCATTTTTCTATGCTTAGAAGGGTACTACCTATGTTTTTTGAGAAATTTATCATGATTTTTAATCCTTCTAACTAAGTTAACAAGGAAAGGGGTAATGTTTGTCTGGACAGAATAATTTGAGGAAAGCTTCAAGGAGCTATAGAAGAGGTTTATCATTACCCCTATACTCATATTACTGAAAAGTGGATAATGTATTGTAATATATAATGATTATGCCAAAAAGTATTTGGTTGTGTACTCATGAAAAATAATAATGTGTCATCCTACACCTCACGAAAATTGAAGATCCACTAGTAGAACTATCTGATGCATGATTTGGAGCTAGAATCCGTGATTTTTTCCTTGAAAATATGGTGGAACTACCTCTATGGTGAGAAGTGTGACACATATACTAATCATAAGAGTATAGTTATATATTCACATAAAAGGAGCTTAAAATGCATCAAAGGAGACAGTTAGAGCTAATCAAATCCTATGATTACTCTATTCACTATCATCCTTGAATGGAAAATAAGATAGCTAATGTTATTAGAATAAAATAACCTACTACTCTATCTATGTTGTGGACTGAGAAAGACCCTATATTCATAGATATGAAAATAACAGATTTTGAAATCATTATGGTAGGGAATACATCCTACCTTTCCAAAATTATTTCCCAAACATCTTTCCAAGAGAAGATTAATTAGGCAAAAAGAGATTATATAGAGTTATAAAAGAATTTGAATGATGTATTGGAAGTGATAATGAATGATTTTCATATTGATGATGATGGTGTGATTCAATTTGGAATGAGGCTTTTTGTTCCTTCATCACCTTGGATAAAGAAGGAGCTATTGGATAATACACATAACTCAACTTTCTCTATCCATACTGGGAGTACAAAGATGTACCGTGATCTTTGTGAACATTTCTAGTGGGACAACATGAAGAAGAAGATTTCATAGTATATCTCATGGTGCTTGATATTACATCATGTTAAATCTGAGTGACAGAAGTCCAGAGGGATGATGCAACCATTTCTTATACCCATGTGGAAATAGGATAATGTCCGAATAGATTTTATCATGGGTCTCCCCAAGACATCCAAAGGAAATAATTCAATATGGTTTACGGTGAACTGACTAAATAAGAATCCCCACTTTATCACTATTTGGGAATATATCTCACTTGAGTAACTTGGAAAGATATGTGTGAAGGAAGTAGTGAGACTACATGGAGTTACTCTATCATTTTTCTCTGATCGTGATCCCATGTTCACATCTAAATTCTTAAGGATTATTAAATAATCTTTGAGTATTGAATAAAATTTCAGCATGACCTATCAACCCCAAATTGATGGCCAATATGAAAGGACTATTCAGATTCTTAAAGATTTTATAGGATCCTTCTATTTAGAATTCAATGGTGGATGGGATCAGCATATCATATTGGTTGAGTTCTAATACAACAATAACTTTTAATATAGTATTATGATGGCTCTATATAAAGCTATGTATGGAATGCGATGTAGAACTCTAACTTGTTGAGATGAAGTTGGTGAAAGGAATCTACTTGGACTTGATATTGTGAAATAAATAACAAAGAAGGTTGAAGACATCCAAAAATATATCAAGTACTCTCATTGGAAGAAAAATAGATATTCTGAAAACCGTCTAAGGGACTTGGAGTTTGACATTGGAGATAAAGTATTCCTTCGAATATCACCATGTAAGAGATTCATGTAGTTTGGAATGAAAGGGAATCCAAGTCCAAGTTACATTGGACTCTTTCAGATATTTGATCGCATAGGATTCATGGACTATCGAATTTCACTTCCACTAAATATGGCTCAAGTTCATGATTTGTTCCATGTTTCACTTTTGAGGAAGTATATACCAGATCCATCACATGTACTGAACTCAGAGGTGGTGTAGTTGTAAGATGATCTCTCATATGAGGAGTAACTAGTAATGATTCTAGATATGAGAGATAAGGTTATATTCAACAATAAAACACAAAGTGTTGTGGAGGAATCATAATTATATAGAAGCAACTTGGGAATCAGAGGAGGTGATGAAGGAGAAGTACCCTCACCTGTTCATGTAAAAAGAAATTTCGAGGGAGAAATTTCAAAAGTGGGGAAGAATGTAACGACCAAAAATTTTATCAATATTATTTCTACCATCTTATAGTAATGTCATAATCACATATAATCCCCTATAATCACTAATTAATAATAATACAAACTTTATAAATGAATAATTAATTAAATATGAAGTATTTCTAGAAGTTAAGGAACTAATACCGATGAAATAGTAACTTTAACTTAGGAACAAAAATATGACCCTTATAAATAGTAAACTGACCAAATGAATTATATCCTCACCCATTAATGTATAAATTAAATTTAGGGATCTTATAAGTAAAATATGAAATAATTATATCATAGTATAAGAAAGTAAATATTTTAAAATTTATTAATTAAGTGTTGGTATTTTTATAAGTCATAAATATTTAATTAAAATTATAGGATTAATTTAATATTGTAAAAGAAAATTTATTTTCCTAAAATGTATTCATAAATTATTATTTTTATGTTGTATTATTTAAATATAATTTTATGAGACCTTAACTAAATTTTCAAGGTGTTATAAAATCAGTTATAATTTTAATATCTATATTTTCCAAGTAAATGAAGATTTTAATTAAAAATATAATTACTCATATTTATAAAATTATTTTCATAAAATGGAGTTCATTTTTTAATTCTACACATTTAAAAATGGTTAGGATTTTTTTTCGTATTTTTATGAAAGACTTGAATTTTGATGAATAGTAAAATATGATAATTTTTAAATGCATGATTTTTTGAGTCATTTTTTATGTAAGGATAATGTAAGAAACATTGGTTTGAACACACATTATCTAATTACTGTATTTTTTCTCATTAATATACACTATTTCATTTCTTTAGAATAATAATACTTTAATGAATTAAATAATGGGAAAACACCCCTCTTCTCCACTATAAATACCACCCCTCACCCCCACTTCTCCTAACACCTGCCAAGCTTTGATCCTTGAAACAATTATTCCCAATAATATTTCATACTACCTAACCCATTTCAAGAAGATATTGGTCTCATCATTAGACAAAAAACCTTTCCCTATAAAGGTTATCAAGGAGATATTTATGAGGTAAAATCCTTTTTCTTTTTCTTTTAATTTCTTTTCTTCTCTTCTACCAAAATTAACATATCCAAAAGGATTGATAACACCAGTATGTTTGATATACTATAATTATATAATTTTAATGGAATATACATCATTGAACTCCTCCCTATCCCTATTTTATTCTAAAAATTAAATCTTTTCTCGCGATGTGTTAATTTGCTGACATCATGGGAAATAAAAATTCATTTTCCTTTAACACCTTGAACGCTGTTAATAAAAACAATACATGGTTGAAAAAATATTTTAATTCATATTTTATAACCAATTTTATGTTCTTTAACTAAGTTATATACATAATACTAAATGAAAAAAATAAAATGATTTCTTCATGATCGAAAAGCCGCTAAAATTAACCTAAATAAATCATCATTAATTTTTATCTATTGATTCATTATAATTCCATATAAACTAATTATATCTAAGAAAATTCACAAATATTTAATATCATTAATAACATATAATAAAAATTATGGATATTTATCAGAATTTTACATGAACTTCCATTCATGTATACAAGTGAGCTGACCATGAAAACCATGAAAAAGAATGCTCCTGAACGATGAAATTAAACTCTATAACTCATCCAGAACCCCATAAATAAACATAATAAAACCTTAATGAATCAAATTAGTTTATAAAAAGTTATATATTTTTATATTAATTTATATAATGTTATTATATAGTATGTTAAATTGAATGAAGCATTTTGACTAAAATAAAGGGAAATTGCCAAACCCAACTCTCTTTCTTTGGGTTTTCCCTATTTAACCCCTTTTTCAGTATAGATATTTCTTAAATATAATTTATTCATCTTTATATTAACCTTATGGGATATAAAATTTTCTAATGGATTTTAAGAAAAACAATATTTTCTAAAAGAACTCTTCTTAAAAAAAACACACCTTTAATTTCTCGAGATTGTTTATTCTTCACTCAAGGATGATGATTCAAGTATGTTATTTCGTATTTCATTTAGGAACCGAATGTATATGAATTTATTCTTATGAAATGAAACCCATTCCTTTACATGGGTTATTTTTTATTAAATATTGATATATGTCCTAGGTGGCAAGCAGGATAATGTAAATGTTATGATGTGAGGGGTGCACACCGAATTATATAGCACAATTTAAATGTTATGATGTGGTGGGTGAACCCAGAATTATATAGAACTCTAATTCATTGGGTAATGTGATATATATCTGGATAAAATTGAAATATTCATGAACATGATTCTAGATTTGTTCAAAACAATGTGTGGTAGTTGAACACTAAGACATGGATGTTTCATTTTTATACATTACCACATTCTAGGAATTTTCTTAATGCTTCCTCTCATGATCATGATAATATAACTATGTAATTATGATAACAATTATGATCACTCCTTGTTATATTGTTTCATGTTCTTATCTATCCTCTTATTGTGATTTTATATCACCCCTTTTTGATGTATATCCTTAGGTGATTACATATACTAAGAAGAATTGAAGGAACAATAAGAAGATTGAGAAGAAGAAAGTAAATAAATGTTTTTGGTTTATTTTTTACATTTTATGTATGGTCCTAAATTTCCCAAGACACTAAACCTTTTAATGCTCATTGTGTAATTATTTTAAGTTGTTTTTCTTTAAAATTAAATAATAAGATATCTAATAAAAAGTAGGGTCTCTATATAACTCTCTTGAAATAGTGGTGGATACTTCCCTAGTGGAGGGAATTCTTGATAATCATTGACCATTGGTTTAGGTAAACTAGTTTTCGAGGAATTGGCCTTGTAGGATAGATATATTTTAGAATTTTTTATTAATTGGATCTCTCTTTTTTAGGGGTATTTATTATAAATCTATTACTACATTGGAATGGAAATTGTTCTAACTATGCATATTACCTCTGAGTAATTTAGAATTGATTCACATTATATTTTCCATATAAAAAATATATCAAACAATGTTATACTTAGTATATCGAGTCATGGATTATTTGGGTGGTGGTTGGGATATAACCACAAATTTCCCTTTACATTTGGTCAAATTCCATTGAGTCTGAGATGGCGAGATATTCAAAGTATCCCCCAAGTCATTAGTCTACCATTGATGCTTGTTAGACACACCTTTTTTACATGTTTTGGTGTCAACTGCATTTTTTCAAATATTTGTACTCATATTGTTCTTGTATGATAGTTTCATGCTCTGTGTTTTATGTGGGGTTTAAATAAATAACATTTACTGATGTAAATTCTGCAGCAAGAATCAAAATTTTATCATAGTTGTCGGGGGGATTTATCATCCTTAAATGTCCATTAAGGTAAAAATAATAATAATAATTCATATTTTTATTATTTTTGGAATATTTTTACTTTTATCCTCATTGAATTTTCAAATTTATCCATTATTCTCTCCATAAAGTAGTTTATAAATAGTGAGCTTGAGGGAGTCTCCAGTGGATTTGACTAAACACACTCTTAATCAAAGATATGGATCACTCAAAAGTTGAACTAAGAGGATGAATCCTATGAAGTCAATCTCAATCTGGAAAACATAAAATTCATTAGTAGAGGGGAGGTAATAATTACCCTATCCCTATGGGTTGGATGGGCATGTAATTTTTTTTAATTATTTCTAGGATCAGTTGTGGATTTGATGATCTTTGGCTTAAAGATGGTCACAAAAATTCCCTTAGACCTATGGTCCAGGGTTTCTCTTATAAAACCATTGGGGTAGCTAATATCATGACATTATTAAAATTTTCAATCCACTATTCAGCCATTATATGGATGAATTTTATTTTCTATTTGATAAATGCTCACTACCAAGTGCTTCTCTATAGTTGCAGGATTTTCTGTCTGCAAATGGGATTTTTACACGACCTTATTTCAGGCATGATGTAAGATATTGTCAATGATTTTCTCCCATAAAGTATACTATTTCTAGAATTTTAAATAATTGGATCTTTATTTGGATAACATCTGGTATATTCATACCTAGGTCCTAAGACCAATCCTAAGGAAGATACATTGTAGGTTTCGTTTTCCAATCAATGTTCTTCGCCTTTGATCAAGGTGAAATATAAAGATCCATATTCACCTTACCCTTTAATACACAAATATGATGGGGTATCCAAAATTATCTAGGTTAGGGACATCATAGTATTAAGGTAGTAATATTTTAGGTTATCATGCTATTTCCCCTGGGGTTATGATCCATTCTAAAAGCTTCGAGGTCAACATTTGAAAAATACTCAGATAATATATTGAGGTGATTAATGTAATCTCTATAAGACATGTATCTAGAATTGAGATAATGAAGTGTATCCCATAAGTTATAGAGAAATTAGTGTATTTATTCCTTTTACAACACATCAAGGAGTGGAAATGGGGAATAAAATGACTATTATTCTATCATAGCATTTCTCTTTTTATACAATCAATTCATTATAATCATATTTTTAGAGGGGTATTCAACTTTAACAAACCATAAAATTTATTTCCCTACTACTTTTTTAAGAGGAACAAAGTCATTAAAATTTCAATTAATTATTTCAAATGATTCATGGTCTGGGGGGAATCGTAGATGATTGTCATTTAATTGGGTTATACTTTTACATGGCTAAGATTTTGTCCAACTAGTGATGAGGAAATTTTTTTACCTGGACACAACATCTATAGGACATCTTGATATGAATGAAAAATCATAGTAAATATTACATGGGTGTGACCATAATATCAAGAGATTATGTCATTTTAGGGAGGGACTTCACAATGGGAACCATTTTGAGGAACCCAGTGGTTTATAACACTATTATAGGGAGTGCCTCTATAATATATATAAGAGCCTTTATATTTTCTGGGTTTTTTCTCACATGGAGGGATTTCATCATTATCTTTTATTGATATTATGATAAGGGGATGAACTCTTTAATGATCACTCTCCTTGGTTGTGGGAGGAAATTCATATATTTCACCTTGAAGAGGACCTATATGGTTTATAATCATGTAACTATATGGAGGAAATCTATGGCGGGTACACTATTGAAGACTACAAGAGTTGTTAACCATGGTACCACTAGTAGAACCTCAACAACTATAACTACCTTCGCCTATAGGTGAGGAGAAGGAATATTATTTGGAAACTATTGTATTATGATAAAGTGACTCAATAATATCATCCCAGATATGTTTATGGATATATTCTTGCATATATACTGCATATTTACTTAATGAAGTTTCCTTCTAGATGACCTCTTTTAGATGAATAATGTTGGAACTTTGAACATGATCCGGAAAATGCAGTGTGAATGTTACCCTCATTGACAGGAGGCCTATTAGGAAACTCCTTAGTTACCATTAGTATATATAGTGGATCTTTTGGGATGGGAGCATGGATATGATTCTACTCCCAATTTTCCAACAAAATATGATGACATTCCTTCCCGATGGGGGTAGAGATATGATCCTACTCTAGAAATTCCATTTGAATATTCCAATGATATTCCCAAATATATATAGGATCAAGGTTAATTTCATACTCCTGAGTCTCTATCTAAAGATGTCCAAAATTATCGAACATGTTGATGGTATTAATAATATGAGCATTCTATCAATATTTATCTACCTCAAGGATATATAAATAAACATATTGAGTTTATATAGGGATATGATATGACTCTTGGGTTGACATCATGATATGATAAAGAGATTTATAGTAGTTATTATGGATATTATAATAATTATCATTCATTACTAGTATATATTTATATGCATCATGAGTGGGAATGGGAATATGAGCATACTATAGGGATTCATTTATTTTTTACCCTAAACGAGGCCTCGTTTTGGGTGCCTTGGTCTGAACCACCATGATTGGAATATCATGGTAAATATTCTCATAATATTCCTAAATATTTGGATAAGTTTATTTCTATATATGTTAATAAATAATAACTTATCCCCTAGAAATATCATGAGTATCTGTGAGGAAGCGAAACATAAGGTAGGTGTTACTTCGCTATATGGATAGAGTCCCATAATGTGATAGTGTGGTCCATGTTCTTCACCATGGCCTGTCATTGTCAAGAAAACCATAAATGATTAATCTTTTATAGCATTTTATGCACAATCTCCAAGGTTACAAGGAAGGTGTTGTGATAATACTCTCACACCATGGAATTAACTACCTAGAGTTGGATACATTGGGTTAGTCACAGTGTCATTTTGGGTTATAGGTCCACAACCTTCATCATGGAAAAGGAATAAATCTATCTCATCAAGAGGTGATGTAAAAACAACAAAGGTGTCTTACTGTAGCAGTTATCCAATCCCAAGGGTTTGATATTGTATATTTCATTAGAGGATTCTATTTTGGATTTAAGGGTATTCATAAAGGATTACATATGGAGGAAAACATAATAAAGATACTTGTTATTTCATTACCACAAGGGAAAACCAGTTTTATTTGTCTATTTTATAGTTAATTTATTCACATCATGTTCACTATTCCATTTCAGATACATTGGTATTCCTATGATGTTTTGTGTTATAGAAAACCTACTTTTCAAAGGAAAGTGGTTTCTGGGACTTACTCATAACACTTTTGGTGAAAATTGATTGATAGTATAGATATTGGGTTATACTTTTAGGATTTAGATGCCTATTATTGGACAATCATAATTATTTATGACCTATTAATGAATCCTTATCAATAATAGAATTACTACTGGTTACTTAAATGTAAAAGATCAATTGAATTAGTACATTTTAACAGTGATTATTGTCATAACCCGTCCTCTAGGTCCTGTGTTGTGACTACCCCAATCCCGCCTTCCATAGGCCAGGGGCTGGTGACTAGCACCAGAAAGGCATATCCAAAAAATGGAAGACATTGACTTTAAACCTGTATACACAAATGTCCAACAACATCACAACACACTAAAAGGGGGGAAACAAGTATACCACTAAAACAATTATGAGTGAAAGTACAAGTGAAAGTAAGTGGGAAAGAATAAAAACCCAACAAGGAACTGAATACAGTAAAGTAAAAAAGGAAACTCTGATGGCCATATGCGGAAATCCCCACCCGATCATGAGAG
Organism: Viscum album; assembly: GCA_963277665.1. Classification (NCBI taxonomy): domain Eukaryota; kingdom Viridiplantae; phylum Streptophyta; class Magnoliopsida; order Santalales; family Viscaceae; genus Viscum; species Viscum album. Next base: position 1,051,252,945 of record OY728131.1, on the reverse strand, counting down.
TAGTGAAGCTACTGGAAGCTAAAGTAGAATGTACTGCCATCCTGGTCCCACTGGGACCCAACTAGTTCTAAGCCACCAAATCCACTATCATAGCATCCATCTGTCCCATGCCCCTAAGCACCTATGTCGAAACTTCGAACGTCTACACCAAACACAATAGGTGTGGGCGAAGCCTGTGCATTGGTGATTATAAAAATACTCAGTAGGGACCCCGAGACCCCAAAAATCTCCCAGAATTCCCACTACCACAAAACTGGGCAAGGCATGCGCCTGCCTTTATCAACGCTAACGGAAAAGCACTGATAAAGGTCCTCCCCTTTATCAGCGCTTTTGTTAGCACTGATAAAGGTTGTATTTATCAGCGCTTTTCATTTTAGCGCTGATAAATACATCCTTTATCAGCGCTTTTTACTAGCGTTGATAAAGGATCACACAGATTTTTTAAAAACCCGCAGGTCCTCTTCCTCCTCCCTGCACCCGGTCAAGCTCTCGCGGAAGCCCTCCTCTGCACCACTGCTGCCTCCTCCTCCTCCTCCGCCGCGGCCGCCGCCTCCTCCTGCTCCTCCTCCTCCGGCCGCCGCCTCCTCCTTCTTCTCGTCCTCCGGCAGCCGCCTCCTCCTCCTCCTCTGCTCCTCCTCCTCCTCCTCCTTCTCCTCCACCGCAGCCTCGTCCTCCTCATCCTCCACCGGTGCTTCCTCCTCCTCCTCCTAGTCCGCTGCCTCATCCTCCTCCTCCACCGATGCCTCCTCCTCCTCCTCCTCTGCCTACTCTACTGCATCCTCCTCCATCGCGGTTTGAGAGGTGCCTCAAGTACTTAGGTGAGTCTCACAAGCATTATTTTAGTTTTATATGATGTTTTTTGGATATTTTTAAAATGAAACATGGTTTTGTGTTCATATTTTTTGAGAAACAATGTAGAACCTTGAGCATGAGGAGGTTTTCAGTCCTCTTTCTAAATCACATAGTTTAATTTCATGGTTAGTGAAGGTTAACCATGGGATATCTTAGAGGAAACCATGTGAGGTGGATTTTAGTTAGGGATTAACATACCATTTTTTCATGATTTCATACAAAACATGTGAAATTTTGTAGACTGAGGTAGTTCCAATTTACATAATTAATGCATAGTTTGGTAAACTATGTTGACCAAATATTTGAAGGGGTTTTCTTGTACAGTGCCACCACATTATTAATATATGGTTTGGAAAATTGTGTAGAACATTAAAATTATATTTTCATCTTTTTCCCTCTGAAATTCCAACAGGGGAAGCCCCCATTTCTCATCCTCCCTCTTATACAATGCCCAATGGACCCACCCCCTTATTCCTCTTTGATTCTCCTTTCTATGGGGAGTTTTTTAGTGGATTTATTCAACAATTCTAAGTGATTTCACCATCTTCCTTACCATTTTATTCTTTATATTTAGTTTCTATTGATTTTTGATTTATCTAGATTAGGTTTTATGGGTGATTCAACTGGAGCACGGTGGTATCATATTGATTTGATGTGGGTGTTTTCCTACCTCATGTATAAGAGGCATCATGATGGTATCTGCAAGTCACCAATCATTATGAAGGATTTGTGTTTCCTTTTGTAGTTTTCATGGATATTGGATCAAATTATATAATGTTTTCTATGGATTTGGTTCTGATGGTTGGGTATTTTTCCTAAGATGGAACTAAGATCCCACTTCAGATCTTATATGGATTTTTGGTCTTGGTTCTAATATGAAAAGTCCACAAGATGAGTTTCTAGTGAATATAACAAGTTTAAAATGATTTGGACAATTAATTATAAATTTTATAATTTAATAATTTTGGTTTTTTGGAGAGAGGAAGGAGCTATATTGATGTGTTGATCTTGGGGTAGACAAATGGACGAGGCTTAGTGAGCCTAGGAAAAGTTTTCAACTTGGAATTAAAATAGTAGAAACATATAAAATAGGTATGTGGTCCTGGTAATTTCTTTATGGATTTATAAAATCCTTAATGGGTGTTATTAGAGTGAGTGTGACTTAGAGGACCTTGTTAGGGGGAACCCGAAGACCTCTTGGAATACATTCTGTGACTTTTATGTTTTTGTTCCCATAGGCCACACATGGAACTAGTGATACATCAGAGCCCTTGGCCTTATTGAATTGAACCTAAAGTGTGTGAACATCCCCCTTGGGGATGTGACTACTTGGGTGGGTATAACTTTGTAAGGTTGTTGATAGGCTGGATGTGTAGACTGACCCAGAACAAACCTATATATTGAAATGGGACATGAGCCATCTATTGAGACTATTTATAGTATGGAATATTACCATGTAAATATTATGAGGATATACCATGTAAGACACTGATAAATAATATGATGCTCTCATGCGATGAGTGTTTCACTACATCATGTTCTTCTGTTGGATGGTGACATTGCAATGATGGTCTTCATTCTTAACATCTTATTGATCCAAACCTTTAATGGTTTTCCTTTCTAAACATTGGTTTTAATGTATTAAGGTCTTTCTCAGGTTTCATTTCAGCCCTTCATTTTAAAATAACAACTGTATAACAGCATGAATAACATAACTCAAGTTGATAGAGAAGAAAATTTATGAAGGAATTGGATTCCCTTCGAGCCATATGGATTAGTGTTGTCCCCATGGATAGTAAAACCCCTTTTGGAGATCATGGAATAGTTGATAATAGGTTGTTTGGATCATTCATTGCTTCTAGATATTTTTCCAGATTTTCATTGGTGTTTTTGGTTTATACTTCTCTCAATCCCTACTGGTGTAAGTTCTTTTCACCTTGTGTTTGTACTTATACTCTTTTTTTTAATTGAGTCCTTTGGGGCATGAATTAGGTGACCAATTCATGTCACCACTTTTATTAAAAAAATGACCTTGAGGTGGTATTTTATTGAAATGGAAAAATTTACATAGTAGTGAGGTCTATGATACTACTAATAGGGACATTGATTTTGAGTAGTGATTATATTTGTTATGAAAAGTGGATAGGTGAGAGATTTCAGTCCTTATTGTGTATTTGGCCTGTTTGGTTGAGTGTCTTGCACTACTGAGGTTAAGTTGTTGGGAACAATTTTATACTAGTATGGATACTACTCAAGTTGTGATAATGGGATGGAGGTTTTCCAGATTATTATCATATTCACCAGGGTGAGTTTATATCTACAGTAATTATCAATGTATACTAGGGTGAAAGAACTAATGATTATTGTTATGGTTGGTATAGTCATCACAATGTTCTCAAATACACTTTGGAACTAGCCAAAGTTGGTATGGATGATCGAGGCTACGAACCTAAGGATCAATGATGATTTATTTATTTATTTATTAGATATTATTTATTTATTCAGAGCATGAAACATGAACATATAACTAAAAATTAGAATTTATGAAACCACATTGGTGGTTCCCTACTGAGTACCCAATAAATCCTCATGTATTGAAGGCCGGGTAGAATTGGGTCCCAGTGTTTCCAGATCGAGTTGGAGTAACTTTGATGGGTTTTAGAGATCTAGATGATGTGAGTCTTGGGGATTGTAGAGGTTCCCAATATATTTTTTATTTTGGTATTTATTTATTCCTTTATTTCCATGAAGTATCTTGTTTTTTATCTAAATTATACTCATATTCCTTCTCCTTTAACCTATATACTTATCCTATGGGTTTTAAATAGGATGAATATAAATAAAGAATGGATGAATGCCAATCGGTTGACAAAAGAGTATGAAGAAGGCGTGAAAGAATTTATCAAGTTTTCAATAGATCATGCATATGACTCTTCTCAAATCCTTTGTCTGTGTTTACGCTGTTGTTATTCAAAAAAAATTAGTCCAGATGAGTTGGAAGAACACTTGATCTGTCACGGAATAGATCAAAGTTATACATGTTGGAATAAACACGGGGAAACAACGAATGTAGGTAGTGACTGGGGTGACACTGCGTTTTATGGATCATCTGATATGATTACAAACATGAACAATGAAGATGACCGTATGGAGGATGTGATTACAGATGTGAATGATGATGAAGATCATATTGAGAAAATGACAAGGACCTTCGAAGATGAACTTCGTGATTGCCCAAATTTGTTTGAGAAGTTAAAAAGTTGTGCAAAGACGCCATTGTATGCTGGTTGCACTAAATATACAGCATTGTCAGCCGTACTGAAGCTGTATAATTTGAAAGAAGATAATGGGTGGAGTGACGACAGTTTTACGAAACTACTTTCCCTCTTGAATGACATGCTCCCAGAAGACAATGAGCTCCCGAGCCGAACATACGATTCCAAACGAATGCTACGCTCTATGGGTATGATATCTGAAAGAATACACGCCTGCCCGAATGACTGTATACTGTTTTGCAAGGACCACAAATCACTTAAAGAATGCCCAAAGTGTGGTGATTCTCGATACAAGAAAGATGAATCCAGTCCTACTAAAGTTGCATGGTACTTTCCAATCATTCCAAGGTTTAGATGCCTATATGAAAGTGAGGAGACTGCAGAACAATTAACATGGCATGCAGATACAAGAATTAAAGATGGGATACTACGTCACCCGACAGACTCTCCTTAGTGGAAGAGAATCGATCATGAGTATCCTGAATTTGGAAACGAGTCGAGAAACCTTCGTCTTGCGTTATCTACAGATGGAGTGAATCCTTTTGGTTTTCAAAGCAGTAGTCATAGTACATGGCCGGTTATGTTGATAAATTATAACTTACCACCGTGGTTATGCATGAAACGAAAATACATCATGTTATCTATGCTTATATCAGGACCAAAACAACCGGGTAATGATATTGATGTTTATTTAGCTCCATTGATCGAAGATTTGAAATTACTGTGGGATTCAGGTGTTACATTGTATGATGCTTACAGAAAGGAAGATTTCACTTTGAGAGTCATGTTGTATGGGACAATAAATGACTTCCCAACTTATGGAAATTTTTCAGGATATAGCATTAAAGGAACTCAAGGCTGTACCGTTTGCGAAGAAGGTACACAATCAATTTGGTTGAAACATTCATAAAAAACCGTGTTTCTAGGACATCGCAGATTTCTACCGCGACGACATAAGTATCGTTCTTGGAATACATCATTCGATGGAAGTTCAGAAGAATTCACAACACTGTCTCCACTAACATGAAATCAATTGTTTGAGAAAGTAAAAAATTTGGACACTACTTTTGGTAAACCAGCTTCGAAAAACCTTACGAAAATCGGTTGGAAAAAGAGATCAATTTTTTTTGAATTAGAATACTAGAATTGTTTATATGCAAGACATTTTATTGCAAGCTCATGTGGATATCATTGCAAGCTCATGTGGATACGAAAATGAAAGATGGAAAGAATCATACAATTGTTTGTGAAAAAGATATGTACGGAGAGGAAACAATGGATTTCGTTAGTGCAGACGCTATTTCTGAGATCATCACATACGACTGGCTATGCGCCTCAGTTATAAATGTATACATGAGGTATGTTTTCATGATTTTATTTTATAGAAGCTGATATACTTTGATAATTATGGATAAATACATCTCATATTTTTCACAAGCGTATATATGAAAAACAATTGAAGGGATTTTCCCATGAATACAAATTTGGACTCGTTAGTCCTCACACTATTTCTACACAACGAACAGAAATAGATTCTAATTTTCAGGCTGAATTGATGTCAAATCTGCTCAGAACGTTTCAAAGAAGAATTACGACTGACAGGCTATTTTTAATACCAACGATGCAAGGGTAAAACTCTACATTTTAATCATATCAATTATATTTTCATTTCTATCAGTACTTATTTCTTTTTGTGTTTTTAGGGAACATTGGATGCTCATTGCAGTCAATTTGGATACTCCAAAGATTTATTTTCTGGATTCACTGCATGGATATCCAACTAACCAACCACACATGATGGCGATTGTCAATTTGTAATACACTAGATCCAAAATTTTAGAACTAAATATATAGTTATATAATTTATATTATCTTTTAATGAGGATTTTGTTATGATAGGGTGGTATATGAATATCGTCTAAAGGCTGGAATGAATCCAGGGCGTAAGGACGACAATGCCCACAAGATCTACAAATGGAGAAGTATATGGGTATATATAATTATATTTCACTATCCAAATACATATCAAAACAAATTACTTATTTTTCTCGATGTTTCGGTAGTGTCCGAAACAAACAAATGACAAGGACTGCGGTTATTGTGTTTCTAAATTTATGAAAGAGATCGTATTTCATGGACAAACTAGCATCCCTGAAGAGGTATTTTTGAAAATAATTACTACTTTATTTAAAATAATTATTAATCCATTGTGTATTTATATTTTTTCAGTACTACTATGACTGTCGCAAAAACTCCTATTCAGAAGATGATATAAATGTCTTTAGAAACGAATGGGCAGCGTACCTGATCGAAGAATGTAAACAAATAGGACAATGAAGGTGAATTCCTAATACTTATGTTATCTTTATATGGTCATTGATATCTCCCTTTACACTTATTTAGCATCTATGATCTCCCTTTCTTATGTTTCATATCCTTAGATTAGTGAATTCCTACTACCTAGTTTGAAAATGACATAAACTTTGGAAAACAACACCAATGACATATGCCAAACTAAGAAAACGCCTTCGGATTGTTTTTATACTTTAGGAAAACGATCCACGAGTCATTTGTGACGTGTACGAATCGACCGTACCTCAATCCGACGCACGGTGTGACCGGTATGGCTAAAATTGTCTGATATCAGTTTGAAAATGACATAAACTTTGGAAAACAACACCAATGACATACGCCAAACCGAGCAAATGACTTAGGATTGTTTTAATACTTTAGGAAAATGATCCACGAGTCATTTGTGACGTGTATGAATCGACCACACCTCAATCCGACGCACGGTGTGACCGGTATGGATAAAATTTTCTGATATCAGTTTGAAAATGACATAAACTTTGGAAAACAACACCAATGACATACTCCAAACCGATCAAACACCTTCAGATTGTTTTGATAATTTAGGACAACGATCCACGAGTCATTTTTGACGTGAACGAATTGACCACACCTCAATCCGACGCACGGTGTGACCGGTATGGCTAAAATTGTCTGATATCAGTTTGAAAATGACATAAAATTTGGAAAAAAACACCAATGACATACGCCAAACCGATCAAACGCCTTCGGATTGTTTTGATACTTTAGGAAAATGATCCAAGAGTCATTTGTGACGTGTAAGAATCGACCTCACCTCAATCCGACGCACGGTGTGACCGTTATGGATAAATTTGTCTGATATCAGTTTGAAAATGACATAAACTTTGGAAAACAACACTAATGACATACACCAAACCGATCAAACGCCTTAGGCTTGTTTTGATACTTTAGTAAAATGATCCACGAGTCATTTGTGACGTGTACGAATTGACCGCACCTCAATCTGACGCACGGTGTGACCGGTATGGCTAAAATTTTCTGATATCAGTTTGAAAATGACATAAACTTTGGAAAACAACACCAATGACACACAGAAAACCGAGCAAACACCTTTATATTGTTTTGATACTTTAGGAAAACGATCCACGAGTCATTTGTGACGTGTAAGAATTGACCTCACCTCAATCCGACGCACGGTGTGACCAGTATCGCTAAAATTGTCTGATATCAGTTTGAAAATGACATAAACTTTGGAAAACAAAACCAATGACACACGCCAAACCGAGAAAACGCCTTCGGATTGTTTTGATACTTTAGTACAATGATCCACGAGTCATTTGTGACGTGTACGAATCGACTTCATTTGAATCCGACGCACGGTGTGACCGGTATGGCTAAAATTGTCTGATATCAGTTTGAAAATGACATAAACTTTGGAAAACAACACCAATGACATACGCCAAACCAAGAAAACGCCTTCGGATTGTTTTTATACTTTAGGAAAACGATCCAAGAGTCATTTTTGACGTGTACGAATCAACCGCACCTCAATCCGACGCACGCTGTGACCGGTATGGCTAAAATTGTCTGATATCAGTTTGAAAATGACATAAACATTGGAAAACAACACCAATGACATACGCCAAACTGAGCAAATGCCTTCGGATTGTTTTGATACTTTAGGAAAACGATCCACGAGTTATTTGTGACGTGTATGAATCAACTGCACCTCAATCCGACGCACGGTGTGACCGGTATGGCTAAAATTGTCTGATATCAGTTTGAAAATGACATAAACTTTGGAAAACAACACCAATGACATATGCCAAACCGAGTAAACGCCTTCAGATTATTTTGATACTTTAGGAAAACGATCCACGAGTCATTTGTGACGTGTATGAATCGACCGCACCTCAATCCGATGCACGGTGTGACCGGTATGGCTAAAATTGTCTGATAACAGTTTGAAAATGACATAAACTTTGGAAAACAACACCAATGACACACGGAAAACTGAGAAAACACCTTCGGATTGTTTTTATACTTTAGGAAAACAATCCACGAGTCATTTGTGACGTGTACGAATCGACCGCACCTCAATCCGACACACGGTGTGACCGGTATGGCTAAAATTTTCTGATATCAGTTTGAAAATGACATAAACTTTGGAAAACAACACCAATGACACACGCCAAACCAAGAAAATGCCTTCGGATTGTTTTTATAATTTAGGACAACAATTCACGAGTCATTTTTGACGTGTAAGAATCGACCGCACCTCAATCCGACGCACGGTGTGACCGGTATGGCTAAAATTGTCTGATATCAGTTTGAAAATGACATAAACTTTGGAAAACAACACCAATGACATACGCCAAACCAAGAAAACACCTTCGGATTGTTTTGATACTTTAGGAAAACGATCCACGAGTCATTTTTGACGTGTAAGAATTGACCTCACCTCAATCCGACGCACGGTGTGACCAGTATGGCTAAAATTGTCTGATATCAGTTTGAAAATGACATAAACTTTGGAAAACAACACCAATCACATACTCCAAACCGAGAAAAAGCCTTCGGATTGTTTTGATACTTTAGGAAAACGATCCACGAGTCATTTTTGACGTGTAGGAATTGACTGTACCTCAATCTGACGCACGGTGTGACCGGTATGGCTAAAATTGTATGATATCAGTTTGAAAATGACATAAACTTTGGAAAAAAACACCAATGACATACGCCAAACCGAGCAAATGCCTTCAGATTGTTTTGATACTTAAGGACAACGATCCACGAGTTATTTTTGATGTGTAAGAATCGACCGCACCTCAATCCGACGCACGGTGTGACCGGTATGGCTAAAAGTGTCTGATATCAGTTTGAAAATGACATAAACTTTGGAAAACAACACCAATGACATACGCCAAACCGAGCAAACGCGTTTGGATTGTTTTGATACTTTAGGACAACGATCCATGAATCATTTGTGATGTGCACGAATCAACCACACCTCAATCTGATGCATGGTGTGACCGGTAAAGCTTTTCATTAGATAAAGAATCAGTATTTATTAAATGAGATAAATCAATCAAAAACATATTGATTTTACATTATTCCCTTTCATTGTTATGAAAATTAAAACTTTTGAGTTTAAAATTTAATATTTTAGTTTCACATTTCCATATTAATGTATTCTTTCATATTACTGTTTTAATTTCTTTCATTATTGCATTACTAACATAATATTTTTTTCTTATATAGGTGAATTTTTTTCCTTGATTTCGGATGCTTTGTTCGGCAACAAATACCATCAAGAGCGGATCACGGATATCAAAGGATGAAACATGAATGTTTATAACTGTTGTTGAATAATTGTAAATGTAACCATGTAAAACAATGTTTGAAATGTATATATCAATGCGTTTTTTTTGTATTCATGATGTTAAGTAAATGTATATACCGTTGTCAGTCAAAATATTTGGTGCGGGTGCTATGGTGTGCAGGTGTGCATGTGCTACTTTGTGCAGGTATTCTGATGTGTAGGTGTGTAGGTACTGTTTTTTAGGTGCAGGCGCTGGGGCCTTTATCAGCGCTTTTTTAGCGCTGATAAAGGACACCTTTAACAGCGCTAGAGGAGCGCTGATAAAGGGACCCTGTATCAGCGCTCCGAGAAGCGCTGATATAGTTTTCCTTTATCAGCGCTCCACTATGCGCTGATAAAGGGACCCCCCCTTTATCTATGCCGGAATTAACAACGCTTTTCTAGCGCTGTTAATGCTGGATTTTAGCACTGATAAAGGGGCAGGTTGTAGTAGTGTCCTAAAAGGAAAAACCAAAAATCATGATCTCAATCACAAAACATAAAGTAAAAGACAACTCACACCAAGTATATAACTTAAAGAACATGAATAAAGATGATTAGTCATCAAGATAAATCACTTTATTCTATTGAGAAGTTCCACTACTGAACCACAAAGAATTAGTTCTATTTCCGATCCACACATGATCATAAGCCGTTGATCCACACAGGTTCGTAAGTCGCTGATCCACAACGGGCTGCTCTAAGACTGGTCCTCTTCGGGTTGCGCTAATACTGATCCACATAGGGTCGTAAGTTGTCGATCCACATAGGGTTTTAAGTCATTGATCCATGATGGGCCGCTCAAAGGCTGTTCCTCGTTGGGTCATAATTCGTCAATCCACATAGGGCCGCGCTACTACTGATCCACACAGGGTCATAATTCGTCAATCCACATAGGGTCATAATTTGTCGATCCACATAGGGTCGCACTACTACTAATTCACACTAGTTCATAATTCATTAAAGTCATTCATTAATGAACCATAATTAATGAACCAATTAATTTTAAATGCATTGTGGTTAAACATAAAAAAAACGAGTCAATAAATTTTATTCATTTGAAGTCCGATGTTACACTACCGTCCCACCATCCAAAGCTCAACGGTTGCAGAAAGAATAAAATAATTCACTTAGTTATTTTTTTTTGAAAAGTTCAAAAATTAACTTTTTCATACAACCCTTGCTAGTTGAAGTTAAGATTTTCATAAGAGAATAATGGAGCTATGAATTCAATGGTGCTCTTAGATTTTTGATATGATAACCGGTTCAAAAGATAGAAATCCCCGCTCGCATGTTTTCTGAACGTACTTAAAAAAAGTTCAAAAATTATTAACAAACACCCTCAACCCACGATAGTCGAGGTTAGGCTCCACCTAAGGGTAACACGCCCTCACGAACTCAATGGTACTCTAGGATTTCCAATTCGAGTTACTGTTTAGGAGTTATAAGGATTTGACAATAAAATAATTGTTAATTATTTTATTTACGGCCAAAAAATAACTTCCACTATTGGACCACACCAGCCAATGTTAGGATCTGCCTAAGGAAAGCATACCCTAAAAAGTTTAGTGGTGGTCTCAGATTTTTAATTCTAGTCTCTGTTCGTGAGTTATAAGCATTTGAAAAATAAAATAATTTTATTTAATAATTTTATTTACGGATAATCCATTTTTGGGTTTTCTCACTGGAGGCCTGCGTCAACTAAACTTAAGTCGCACCTAGGGTAAACCTACCACCCTGAATGAAACAGTGCCCTCAAATTTCTTATCTGGTCACCCGTTTAAGAGGTATTCCACTTTTTTAGGAAGACTGATCAAACGTGCTCTTTAAAGCTTAATATTTTTCGACGGATCATTCTAGGCACTCCGGGACTCGGATTCACGTGTCGTCAATTTTCGTAGTCTCATAATAATTCTATATAATTACAAAAATTATATGGAATTTCTAGGTCTTTAAATTCTTCCCACATTATGGATTTCATACCTAAAATCCAAAACAAAATAAAATCAAACATGTGGGATACTGAGCATGAATCTAAGCCTCCCTCTCCCATGTGATCTTCTGGAGGATCCCGTGCTACCACTGAACTCGCACCAGAGGAATCGACCATCCATAGAGGACTCGCTCCTATTGATCCTCAATCTCTACTAGGAAATCCAAAAAAGTTTCCCAATCGTCAATGTCCAGATCGCCCCAATTGATGACGTGCAATGGGTTATATACACATCTCCTTAGCTGCGACACATAGAAAACATTATGCACTCAGTGCATATATGGGGGAAGATCTAAGCGGTACGCCACCTTTCCAACTCTACTAAAAATCTGGAAAGGTATGATGAACCTTGGAGATAGCTTTCCACCCTGACCAAATCTCTGAAATCCTCGTCAGGGTGAGACCCATAAGAATACATGGCCTCCCCCTTTTAACTCCAAGAGTCTCTATCTATTATCGGCATAAGACTTATGCCTACTCTGTGAAGTTTTCATCCACTCCCGGATGATTTTCACCTTCTCAGTGGTAGCTCGTACCAAATCTGGACCAATGAGTACTGAATCCCCTGGGTCTATCTAGTATAGATTTGATCTCCATGGCCACCCGTACAAGGCCTCAAACAGTTCCATACCAATGGTATAGTGATAGCTATTGCTATATGAAAACTCTACTAGTAGTAGGTGGTCCTTCCAACTATGACCAAAATCTTGGACACAAGCATGAAGCATGTCCTCCAAGGTCTGTCTGGTCTGCTCCATCTGATCATCTTCTTGGGGGTAAAAGTTTTGCTCCAGTGTATTGGAACCTCTCTCACTTGCTGATAAGCGAGGCATTGTGAAACGAAATCTTCCACCACTTTCTTCATCCTTGACAACCAGTACTGACGTCGGAGGTCCTGGTACATCTTCACCACACCAAGATGTACCGCCAAATTGGTATGTATGGAATTCCCTCAACACCTCCTCATGTAATGTCACTAGTACCATGGTGTGTCCTCTGAAAAGGGTGACATGCTCCCCACCTTTAGAAAATTCATCAGAAGCCTGTCCTGAGGATATCTGAGCACATCGGGCCTTTTAGTCAACATCCACAAGCTATGCCTCCCTAACTCACTGAAAGAGTGGGTGAGTGACAATCATAACCTGGAGGTAAGCTGCTTCAGCATCATCCCCAAAGGATATCAGCATCAAGGATAGATTCTCCATCGACTTACTCAGTAGCTATAAACCAGAACTCCTGCTAAGTGCATCTGCCACCACATCCCCCTTCCCAGGAGCATATACTACCTCAAGTTCATAATCTTGTAGGAACTCCAACCATCACCTCTATCTCAAATTCTAAAAATCCTATAGGCACCTTTCCATCTACACAAAAGCCTACCCCCTTTAACTGATTGATGTTCCCATCGATCCTTTGGTAATTGGTAGTCTCTCTCCATTGACACTTGGTTAAGGTGTCAGTATTCCACACTTAACCTCGAACACTAGGTATTACTAATCCCTTCCTCTACAAGTCCTCCACCTACACCCCCAACGTGCGAAGCTCTATGAAATCCCTCTGCTATACTGATGTTGATATCAGTGTCATCTCAGGGAGTAGAAAGATACAAAAGTCCCTCCCCTTATAGGGAGGTAATCCAAGAAACATCTTTTGAAAGGATGTTCCCACACTCTGCCACTGCCATTGGGAACTAAAAACTCAAAACATCTGCTTCCACGGGGGTAAGGCTGGCCAACTCAAGAGTGATCGACCGAACCCTCATATGCATTAGTTTATGATGTACTACCTCGGTTTCCTTTCTCGCCGACTAAGGAAAACCCCATTCCAATGCTGCAGACATACCACATCCTTTTTGCCTAAAACAGTCAATCTGATCATGAACTGTGGATGACCATTCCATACCCAGACTAACATCGTAAGGCTTTGATGCTACAACTAAGATTTTCCAATGGAAACTATCACCTCAAGGGTCAGATCACATCTTCGGCATAAGTGTGATTATTGAGTCACCTCCTAGAGGTATCTCCAGATGTAAGGATCAGTTTAATGATTTTACTGGAAACTCTAGTTCTTGAAAAAGATTCATGATAAGAAGGAATGATTAGTAACTATTTCTATTAATATATTAGCTAGTAGTAGATACAGATCATACCTTGAATAATTCATGGAGCCCTTGGGTCACAATCTTTGACCGCATGTAGTTATTCCCTTCCCATATCCTCCAGCTCCTTGAGCCTGGTGGGGTCCACATTAGGGTGGTGGTTGTAACATGTCGAAGCGTATACCAACTTCTACTACTCTCCTAGATCCTCTTCAACATCTACTGCCCAACAGATTCATCTGTACCTATCACTTCCTCTTCCAAAAAACATTTTACTTGTCCAAGTCTCTAAGATTGATGTCGGTTTCCTACTTTACCACTACTAACATTCACCGACTACATCTACTCAGCCCAAGAAATTTCAACCACTAAGGTTCTCTCTAGTATCCTAACATAAGTTGAAATGCACATAGGAATAGTGCTGTCTCAAATGTCCCTAAAAACATCTCGCTTGGAGGTCCAATCCCTAAAGCACTGGTCATATCGTATTCATCGAGTACCTGGAATGGTCGGTACACATCTATGAATACTCAACTACTGAAATGTCGTCCCACTGAATCTATAGAAGATCTTTGGAGCACAAACCCCTTAACATTTTATGGAAAGAGACCTCTTCTCTAAGAATGGTTCTCAAGCTCTATCCACGGAAAAGTCACCTCATCGTAAGATAGGGGTAATCTAAACCCTTATATCACCCTATTGAGCCATGTAGAATGATCACTTCTAGGACCACCATATAATCTAACAGTGCCCTAACTAGATGGAATCTTGGTCACCACCTCAGGATAGTCCTTATCCTCCAGTGAGTCGGGCTCTCCTTGGAACCTGAGGGGTATCTATTACGAAACTCATGTAAGGAACTGAGCCTACCCGTTTCCTCTACCGGTAGCACTAGTAGTAACTGCTGGAAAATGAGTAGTGGTATCGCTGGGACACCATCCGAAGGTACCATATAGGGAAAAAATCCTTGTACTGAAGCCTCATCACTATATGGTCCATCCTTATAGTCACAAATTGGAATCTTGGCTGGCTACCTGCATGGAGGCATCTTGAATGAGAATCATGATGACGATCAATAAGTTATACATGGTGAGCTGAATCAAAAGAGATCAAGAGAAAAACATTTTCAAAACACATACAACTAGTGTTTTTGTGTACCGAGTCGGAAAATAGAGTTTAGGGTCCTGGTGTATGTAGGACCCCGGGGCACCCTGAGAGGGGAGGGGTGAATCAGGGTGTCAACTTTTTCTTCTTAAAGTTATGGATCTTGTTCCCACGTAGGTAGGAACCCGTTAAACCTGTATGATGGATATGATCATTAATGAAACATTCACATGCAGAGAGATGAAACAACTATTTTTACTTGGTTCACCACTAAGGGATACGTCCAAGGAGCATACGCCAACAGGTCGTCGGTCGTACCAAAATCCACTATGCTTCACTAGCTGTAGATTACAAATGTTCGGGCACAATCACTCTATCCTAGGCTCACTTCCCTTACAAAGGTTCAAGGATAGCTCATTGCGTCCCTCAGGTCACTCCCGTTGACTCCCCCTGGCTCACTTCCATTGGTGAAGTCCCACTCAGTTTATAGATGTGAAGGTCTCTTCAATAGATAGACATGAAGTACTTTGTCTCCTGTTCAACATGAGACTTTGCTTGCATTAGAGTCTTGAGTTGATGCTCTGTTAAAGTCAAAATTTCATCCACTGATGAATACCTCTTTTTTTCCATTGTCCACTGGACAGACAACCTTTGGAGAGGGCCTTCAAAAAGTACCCTACTTCGCAAGGCTCCCAATTTTGCAAAGCTCAAACAAGCCTTCGCGGAGTCCCTGCCTTTTCGCGAAGCTCAATTGAGAAGCACTCCCGCGATGCACAAAACTTCGCAATGCTTGGCTGTCGCGGAGCTCCTGCCTCTTCACGAAGCTCACCGAGCCAACGCGGGGCGCATGACTTTCGCGGAGCTAGAATAGCCGCCGCGAAGCTCCTCTTTCGCGAAGCACACTGCCTTCGCGAGTGACCTTTGAGAACCAAGAGAAATGGATTTTCTTTGAGAGCTATCTGCTCCTCTCGAGGGGGTTGACCTTTATTTATAGGCGATTCCACCAACCCTAGAACTTTCCGCGCGAAGTCAGCGCCTCGTCATCGCCAATCGCGAAGCTCCGAAGTTTCTGCTGGAATTCTGTCCAAATCACGAAGCACCTCGGCAATTTTCAGATCACGGAGCTCATCGTAATCACGAAGAATCACCGTCAACATTATTTCGCGCCTTCGCCGCGATGCTCCCTCACAAATCCCTTCACCGCCGTGATGCACTTCAACTCTTCCGTTCGCGAAGCTTTGACATAATCACGAAGCATCACCGCCTCTATTTTTCTGATCTTCGTGAAATCCAATCCATGCATCCTCTCTTCGCGAAATTCATGCCCTTTCATATTAAAATATGATCTTCAAGGATATCCTATTTTCGCGATGCTCACCAACTTCCAAATTTTGGACCCCAAAAATTTGGCAAACACTAGGAAACGGCGCCACCTTCAATACTGTTGTCTGCTTGAACTGTATGATCTCTTTGCTGGTACATGTTCCGAAATTCCATTGAGGATTGACAGAAAACACAAACCATACTCCAAATCATGCATAGAAGACCATGGTTCTAACTTTGTATGGATACATCAGCCGCCGTACCAACACCAAACTTCATGGACTGAAATCTGAACTCAAGAAACTTAACACTATTGTCCCCATTGGAAAAATACAGACTCTTAGTTCTTCTGGTAGAACTGATTGACCTCTAATAACACTTTTTCACAACCTATCCCCCAGGGCCTGTGTGATGACTACTGCAAGCCCTCCTTCTGTAGGCCAAGGGGCTGGTGACTAGCACCGGAAATGCATATCACAAAAGGGAAGGCATTGCCTTTAAACATGCACACTCAACATCCAACCATATCCCAACACACTGAAATGGGGGAAACAAGTATACCAGTAAAACAATGTTGAGTGCAAGTTAAAGTGAAAGTAAGTGGGCCAGAATACAAACCCAATAAGGAACTGAAAATATTAAAGTACGAAAGGAAATTCTGATCACCATCTGTGGAAATCCCCACCTGATTGTGAGAGTAGTGAAGCTACTAGAATCCAAAGTAGTATGTCCTACCCGCCCGATCCTACTGGTCCCCACCTAGTCCTCGGAAACCAAGTCCACCATCGTAGAATCTGTCTATCTTGTCCCATTGAGCACCACTGTCAAAACATCAAATATCAGCACCAGACACAACACATGCGGGTGAAGCTCGTGCATGGGTGAGTATAACAATACTCAGTAGGGACCCTGAGACCCTAAAGGTCTCTCATAATTAATCAAAGGAAAAACAACAAAGAATGATCTCAATCACATTGCATAAAGTAAAAGATAGCCCACAATAAGTATATAACTTAAAGAATAGGAATAAATATGATTAGTCATAAAGCTAAATCATCTTATTCTGTTGTGAAGTTCCAATGCTAAACCACAAAAAGTCATCCTATTTCTAATCTTCAAAGGGTCCTAAGTCTTCGATCCACACAGGGCCGTAAGTCATTGATTCATGACGGGCTACTCTAAGGCTGGTCCTTGTCAGGTCGTGCTACTATTGATCCACACTAGGTCATAAGTAGTCGATCAACACAGGGTCATAAGTTGCTGATCCACGATGGGCCGCTCTAAGGCTGGTCCTCGTCAGGTCACACTACTATTGATCCACACAGGGTTGTAATTTTTTGATCCACATAGGGTCATAAGTCACTGATGCTGATCCATAGGGGGTCTCTCTTCACTTGACTGCTAGCCACAGGATTTCCGCATTTGTTGCGCTTGAGTTCCCAAGAAACCGCTAAACAAGCCAATGGTCATACCTAAACCACCACGAAGTTCCACGAAGAAGTAACCTGATGAAAAACCATTTCATAAGGGTTCCAATTCAATAGACGACACGTCAATCAAACACCCGGTCTGTGAGTTATAGAAATTTTAGTAACAAGGGCCCAGTTGGATTCAAGTTCGATCCAAACCAGATGTAATCCAACTTTCTTCAAAACCCATGTAGATTATCTTAAAAGGACCACCTTGTCCCAAGGGTCATAACTCCATAGACGACATGTCAATTGGACGTCCAGTTTGAAAGATACACCCAAATTAGCGAAACAGGACCGGTTGGGTTTGGGTTCAGTAGGGGTCCGACAAGATACGTTGTAGCGGGGCGCCACCCTCTTTTCCAAAACGCCCAGCTAGAACCATCCATTTTTTCAACTTAGAGGGCCTCTCCTCTCCTCGCACGGCGTGTCAGCACCGCGCCCTTCCACCGCTGCAGCACCGACGGGCACCGCTCCTCCACATGGCTAGCTGCTACCGCCAGTCGCTGGTGCTACCTCGTCGTTGGTGTCGCTCCAGTGACTTCTTCAACGAGCCATTGGAGATACTCCAATGGTCCATTTTTTGTCCCGTCTGTGTCTATGGGCCTCCCAGGTCACCACCTTCACTGCAAATCCCGCTGAATCACCTTGCCTCTACGTTGCTCGGTCGCCCATGAAGAATACTCCAAACCCAACAACGGTGGAGGGTCCGGGCCTTGTTTGGATTGGCCTGCACCCTCTGTGTTAGTGTTTCCACAAGGGGAAGAATAATGATCATTAAAACCCCATAACGAAACACTGCATAAACCTCCCTAAATAAAGAATGAAACACGGATCAACCCATTGGTCAGTTGGTCAACGTTCCTCATATTATTTATAACGGGAAAAGAGAAGTATTAAACATGTAAATCAAATAAACCCCATACCTTGAACTCATTGGAAACTGTTGTAGAAGAATAAGAAGAAGATACTCATGTGTTGTCATTCGACATTTTCCACTGCTCGTCGACCTCCAGATCTATTCCTCAATAGGCATCATCCGTCCGTCATTCTTCGTTGAAGAGGAAGTTCATCGGTATTTCATCAAAGGTTACTCCCATGGGTTCCCAATTCCCATGCTAACGGTTGGTTTAATAAGAGAAATTAATTTCATGTTGCATTCATTAAAGTGTTTCATTAATGTACCATAATTAATAAACAAATTAATTATACATGCGTTGTGGTTACACAACCAAAGAAACGAGTCAATAAATGTTATTCATTTAAAGCCTGGCATTACACTACAGTCCCACCATCCGATGCTCAACAGTTGCAAAAAGAATAAAATAACTCACTTAGTTATTTTATTATTATTTTTAATAGTCCAAAAATTAAATTTTTCATTCCACCCTTTCTGGTCGAAGTTAATCTTCGCCTAATCAAATACCACCACTGCAAATTCAACGGTGCTCTCAGATTTTTGATCCAAGCACCGGTTCAAAAGATAGAAATCCCCACTCACACGTTTACTGAACGTACCTAAAAAAAGTTCAAAAATTATTAATAGTCACCCTCAACACGTGATGGTCTAGTTTAGGCTTCGCCTAATGGGAACACTCCCTCATGATCTCAACTATACTCTCAAATTTCCAATCTGGGTTACCATTTAGGAGTTATAAGGATTTGAAAATAAAATAATTGTTACTTAATTATTTTATTTATAGCCAAAAACTAACTTCCACTATTGGCCCATGTCGACCAATGTTATGATCTGTCTAAGGAAGGAATACCCTCATGAGTTCAACGATAGTCTCATATTTTTAATTTGAGTCACCATTCATGAGTTATAAGCATTCGAAAAATAAAATAATTTTATTGAAAGTTTTTCCATTTTTGGGTTTTCTCACTGAAGGCCTGCGCCGACTAAACTTAAGTCACGCCTAGGGTAAAACTACCATCCTGAATGCCACATTGCCCTAAATTTTTTTATTCAGGAACCTATTTAAGATTTATTCCACTTTTTCAGGAAAACTTCTCACGTGCGCTTTTTAAAGCTTAATATTTTTCAACAGATCATTCCAGGCACTCCAGACCTTAGAATCATGTGCCGTCAATTTTCACAGTCTCGTAAGAATTCCCTATAATTTTAAAAAAATTATACAGAATTTCTGTGTCTTTAAAATTATTCTATGGATTAAAGAAAAATATTTGGGTGCTCTAAAATTCATCACCATACAAGGAGGTAGTATATGTTTTGGACTTAGGATCATGATCATAAAAAAGGATTCCTATATAACCCTATGATTGGAATCATAATCCACGTTTTTCATCACCTCCTAACAGAACATGTCATATATTTTAATATCACATTACATGTATGTGTTTACTTTTATGGTAATGTATCTAGGACTTATTAATTATACTTTTAAGAATGTGCATCCAAGAACTATGTGGGGTTATTATTGAACAAAATTTTTTGTATGTATCCTAGTAAACATGAATCAAATTTCACATAGTTTGAGTGTCACAGATTAAGATCATATGCAAGACTAGTCCATTCCATTCAACAACATATTGTGAGGAAGTCCCTACCATAAACGAGGAACTAATAAACAATTGAGTGGGAATTAATTTTTGGTGGCCCAAAAAGATTCACCCTTTAGTAAAAATATATAAAATACCATGGTTTAACCCATAAAAGAATATTGAACATTGAGGTAGAGGGGATTATAGGTAATATGTAGTGTTCAAGTAGAATAGATCATAGTGAATATGGGACATTGATGGAGAGTTGGGTCTTATGAATGGGTGGAACATTGAGGGAGAGTGTTATTATAGGGGATATGTCCCATTGAGGGTGATTTGGGTTGTACGAATAGGTATCCCATATGGAGATGATATGTGGCTTATTCACTGGACCGGGTTTGAGGTCATCAATGAATTATGATTGGGTCTCACACCTAGTAGGAGGACTATGAGAGGTTCAAGTACCATTTAGTAGATAAATTTGGTTCTGTTTATATTCTTGATCTTATATAATGCTTGATATGGGTTAACTAGTGTTATAATATAGATGTAGGTAAGGTTTCACTAGTATCATAATGACATGTTCCCTTGTTAGGAAGAAATTATATAATTGTAAACACCCTGAGGATGCTATTGGTTTGGGAGTATTTTCAAGAAAATATATATTATCAATATAATACATAATTAACGGGGATCACTCTAATATGTATAACCCCTTAATGTATCATAATATTCCTTGTAGGAGTCTGGGATAGTAGGATCCCAAGTAGGTGACATGAGAGTGGGTTTCACCTAGTTGGGAGACCTGAAAAATGGGGGCCTAGAGAAAAATGGATCCCTATTATATTACCTAGGTGATATTATCCATAGGTATAAACTAGGGTGAGATGGTTCTCAGGTTTGATCTTGTGATACATAGTGCCTAGGTATATGACATAGGCATTCCAAAAACATAGTTGGATATCCAGGGTGAAGGGTCACGCTAAATGGATAGCTGGGAAATGTGGCTCCCTGATGTGGAGGGTAGGGTGAAGTGTCACCCTAGTATGGACTCTAGGGGTGACTTGGGAATGTGGTATATTATTATTGTACTCCTTGGGTATGTTGGCTACATGGAACCCTTTTGTGGTCTTCCTGGTATGTGGTCATTTTTTATAATTCTCAAGGTATATATGGGAAGTGATTTTTCATGATTCTTTTCATGTTAAATCATTATATACCCAAATTAACCCTTATTTTTATCATTATCCTTATTTTTTCACATAAGAAGATACCTAAATGAATGGAATGTGTCTTGGGTGTGTTCGTTGGTCTTTTAGGATCACCATTATTATCTTTTATGTGTGTCTCCTCACATTTATGTCCCCTAATAATGAGACATTGTTAAAAGAAATATGAAATAAGGGAAATGAGATAATGTAGAACTTATTTTCATGCCCTGGTAACATTTACTATTGGGGTATAATGGATCATAATTAATAGAACATTGAGAAATATTTTTGGATTAATCTTGGGTGGACCATTGGGGGGGGGGAGAGATCATATGGGATATGTCCCATTGAGGAATAGTTGGTTCTTATTCATGGCCGACCCATATGGAGATATGTGCCTCATTCATTGGACCAAGGATGGGGTCATAAATGGGGATTTTTTGGAATCACAACTTATATAAGGACTATGAGAGGATATTTTCACATTAAGTTGATCAAAGGGGTCCAATAGATGCTTTGGATGATAATATTCCTGATATGGGTTAGTAAGGATGATTATCCTAATTCAAGAGAGGTTTCACTTGTATCATAATGTCAGGATTCATTGTTGTCAATGTAATATATACTTTTCAACACCCTAAGTGTCTTATCAGTTTGGGTTAATTTTCAAGAAAGGATTCATTATCAAAGGAATACATGATCAAAGGGGATCAATATAATGTGTATAACTGCATCATGTATCCAAATAGAACATTAAGGAGACATGGGTAAGTAGGAGCCTAGGTAGGTGACCTTGAAAAGGGTGTCACCTTGGTGTGAGACATGAGAAAAGGAATTCTCAACCATTGGGATTGAGTGATCTGAAACCCTAGTATAGGACCGAAGTGAGATGGCACAAAGTAATAACCCTAGGTGAGATGATTCCTAGGTATGATCCAAGGTGAGATATTTCCTAGGTATATGAATTGGGAAAGTCCGAAACCTAGCTATATTTCTTTAGTGAAGGGTTAGTATAATTGGATAATTGGGTAAAGTGTCTCTATAGTATGTAGGGTATGATGAAGATTCACACTAGTATAGTGTATCTGGGAGAATTGGGCATGTGGAAAATTAGTATTGTACTCCCTGGGTATGCTGGGCTTGGGGAACCCTAGTATGGTCCTCATAAGATGGGGTCATTTTCTATAATTCTCTAGAAATATTAGGGAAGTGATTTTTCAATGTAGTTATATAGTTAAATATATACACAACCCAATTAACTAATATTTTTCTAATTATCTATAGTTTTTGACATAAGAAGACACTTGAAAAAGAGAAATGTGGCTAGGTTGTTCTCATGAGTCTTCTTAGTGCATCATTATTATCTCTATCATGTGTTTTCTCACATATATATCCCCATTAATAATAGTAAATTATTTATAGGGAACATAAAAGTATTGAATAATGGTAATGTAGAACCAGTTTTCATTCCCTGGTAGGATATGAGTTCGCATGTTCATAGCACAATGAGATTTTGCACATGGAGGATAGGTTCTTATAAATTGAGATTCATGGAAGGAGATGTGTTCTAGGGCTCATAGTTGTAGAAACAAGGACCCATGAATGTGAAAATTGACCTAGGATATATCTATTCATACATTATTTACTTCATCAAAAACTTACTCATTTCAAATGTAATATTTAAACCAAGTAAAAAAAATGAATGCTAATAAGGAAATACACCCTAAATTACCTTGTTTGGGACATTGGAAATCATAATCTTGGATTTACATGGGATTTTAAATTTATTTTTTCTATGTTGATAATTTATATTTTGTATTCTTATTAATTCAAGAATTCTCATCTATAATTTTATTTCTTTTTTGTTAGTGGATGGAAATTAAAGGAAGAATTATAACAATCAATTTTATGGAAAAAGTGATGATTTACCAAATGATATTCTAAATATGATGGTATTAGGTGTTGAAAACCCCATCGTAGTACTTAAAAAATTGAATAAAGTTATAAACATTTACCTAAACCATGTGGATCTCCTGAATACTCTAAGGAAGGATCATGCTTTGATTGAGTCCATTATGCATCTACAACCACTTATTTTGGTGGATCCTATGATACTCTAATAATTAGAGAATGTATAAACTTTATTGAGAAAAATTTTATGTTCTCCAATGCTCTATTCAATAGAAAGTTATCATAGCCACTTATGACATGGAGGGAGAAGCTGATCATTGATTGAAACCACTAATAAATAATTATCCAAAGTAAGAAATAGACTTAATGTAATGAAAAAATTTCAAGAAAATATTTTTAAATAAATATTTTCCTCACACATTCTGTAATAATATGGATAGTGATTTTCTTGGACTCAAGAAAAGGGACAGTGATTCGATTAGATTGTATATGGAAAGACTAAAAAATGTTTTGTGATATGCATCTTGATTTTTCATGAACCTCAAAATAAAGGTTAACTACTTCTTTAGTAGCTTCAAACCTAGTATAAATAAAATTTTGGGATGTTTTTTCCTATGAATATAGTAATCCTTTCTTTAGTAAAATCCAATTCAATTTTAATTATAGAATAGTTTTCCATATATAGATCAATCATTAATATCTATTAATGTAAAATAAATTTATATATCCTAAACTATCATACGATATTGTAAAAAATCAAGGATAATTAAGAATATCCTTTAGTTACTCCTTCTCATGCTATGATATTATTTCCTTATCATAAAGTTTAAAGTCCTTGAAAACATTCCCATTGTGATAAAATATATTGATATATTCCCCAAAGAGTTTTTGTGGACTTCTTTTTAATTAATAAGTTAATCTATCATTTGAAATTATACCTTGAGATCTTCCTATATACAAGGGTCCCTATAGAAAGGCCCACATTTAAGAAGAAGAGGTTAAAAAACTATAAGAAACATAGAGAATGGTTTTATATGCATTTTTTATTCTTCATAGGGTTCTTTATCTTATATTTAAAGAATATGTATGGATCAATGTATCAATTTATTTATTATTTTTATATTAAAAATATCATTATAAAAAACAAGAATCAACTTCCACAGATTGATGATTTATTTGAACAACTAAATGGGGATCCTTTATTCTATAATGTTGATCTTTGATCAGGATATCATCAATTAAAGATTAAAAGGGTGGATATTCCAAATAATTACTTTTGTATAATATATATACACTATAAATTCATTTTGATTTCATTTAAACTCACTAATTCACCAATAATATTCATTGAATTTATTAATAGGGTATTTATAGACTACCTTAAGAAATTTATAGTTGATTTTATATATGATATTCATATATATTCCATAATCACGGAATATCATGAAGAAAATTTAAGCATTATGAAACTTTGTGAATAGATAAGTTGTATTTAATGTAAAATAAATGTGACTTATGGATTGTTCTAATCACATTATTTGGGCATCATATCATAAGAAAATTTATATTTATGGATATTATAAATACTAATTCTATTAGTGAATGAAACATACCAAAACCAGTTATATATATCTATAGTATCCTTGGATTAGATGGGTCTTATTAGTTGGTTGTGAAAAATTTCTACAACATTTGAAACGCATGAATGATGGTAACTTTGTAAGGAATAAATTGGAAAAATGAATGTGAATAAATATTCAAGGGGTTCAAGAAAATGCTAGTCAAAAAATCTGTACTCAATCTACACTCAAGTGGGGAAGCATTTTTTATTTAACATGATTTTTAAAGAAAATATTAGGTTTTTTTCACATGTAAAATGAAAGTGTGATGGCCCATGCCTCCAGATGGTTGAAGATACATATGTAAAATTACCAAAATCATGATATGGATTTGATAGAATTAATATTTTATCTAAATATTTGGATACATTATATCTATAGAGAAATGTGTGAAATATATACTAATCATAAAAGTATAATATATATATATATATATATATTTATATATAAAGAGCTCAAAATGTGACAAAAAATATGGTTAGAGATGATAAAAGACTATGGTTTCTCAATCCTTTAATACCCTGGAAAAATAATACGGAATATGATTTATGAAAAAATGATGCTTCAACCTTATCCCTAATCTGAATTGGGAGGGATCAAATATTCTAAAACATGCAAATAAATTATAAGGGAATGATAAAGAAAAGTATGAAATCCTACGAGTATCAATTGTTTTCTCATCCATCTATTTTTGATCATATTAAAGTTCCATAATGTAATGATATAGTTTTATAAAATAATTTTGAAGAAAAAAATAAAAGTAAAATTTAATAGTTATATATTTAAAAATATAGATTTTTAAAATTTGGGAAATGATTATGTGTGCGTATGAGCCATTGATAAAGAAGGAAATGCTAGATTATTTTCATAACATGACATTGTCTATATTGCCATAGATTATAAATATGTATAGAGATCTCCCATAACAATTATAGTGGTATAGTATGAAGAAAGTGATTGTTGAATATATATCAACACACTTTCTATGATAGTAAGGTAATTCAAAATTATATAATTCCCCGGGGATGATGAAACAATTAGCAAGACTAACATGGAAAGGGGAAAATATCACCATGGAAATTTTTAGTGGTATTTAAAATAAATATATGATAAAAAATTTTATATGGGTTGTGGTGGATCATCTTATAATGACTACCCATTTATTTTGATTTATGAAGACTTCTCACTCATTTAAAATTTTATTATATAAATCCAAGAATTGGTGGGAATACATGGAACTATTGATTCAATGATTACTTCAATTAATTATTTTATAAATCAAAATTCACTTTATATTAATTTAGTTTAATTTTATAAATTTTTTGTAATGTTGTGTTTGTGTAGAATAAATTTCCATTACTAAAAATCTTGAAAACATATGATTTCTGAAAGGTACATTCACCAGTTGAACAAATTCTGACAACTGAAATACAAAAAAACTTAATAATATTATTGAAAATTCAGTGATTTTTAATTCTAAAATAAAATATGTATATCATATTTAAAATAACTATAGCTATGATGGGTAAACTCATCATTATATGGAGAAATTTTCTATGGATATCAGTAGATGAAAAAGTCATTGTAGATGATGTTACAACTAACTGCATGATTTTAAAATTTTTACCATTGGAGTTTTGTACAATGATTCCTATTAATAGAGCTATATAGTTTGTCTAAAAAAATAAGTGATGATAAATCATGTATTATGTATGTTTCTTCTTATTTCGAATATTTTATATTTTGTTTTTCAGAGAGTGCTTCCAATCAATGTAATGTTTTTTTTCAAGAGAGTTAGCATACAAAGAGATACATTTTTTAGGAATCTTATAATGATATTAAATTTTTTAATTATAATTGGTCTTTTACCAATCCTTTTTGATCATGGGATTTTAATAATTAAAATATAGATTAATTTATGATCATCTAGATTGAGGCCTTATATCTCCAAGAAGGCATAACATAAGAATTTTCATTATGTGGAAGTAAGATTCTACGTACAAGTTTAGTTGAGGTATTGTAATGATAAGAGTCGATACCTTCCAATACATATAACATCGTGGATATCATATAATAGGTTTAAATTCATTGATACATCGGAAATCATCTATAGATCAACATTATAAATTGGTTTAAAAGTGTAGTTTTAATTGTATCTATTTAATGAGAATTCCTATTTCTAACCAATAATACATTTTTTGAAATTAAATTTCCTCTTGAATTACCATCATATTAATTATTGTACCGGTTGTTGTAAAATAAATAGTTAAAATTTCTATTGACTTTATATTTTCATCTATAATTATTCAAATTACATTCACTTCATTTATTATATTATTACTTTATTTTATATAGTTTATATTCTCATTGCAGAAAATATTTTTACTATGATCTTTGATTTTATTAGAAATATAAAAAACCGCTCAACTTAATATTTATGGAGCAAAAAAACATTATTTTTCTTTTATAATTATAATTAATCCCCTATTTTATTTTATAGTTGTTATTCCTTAGGAAAAAATTTGGTTATAAATTGTTACATTAAACTATGTTTTAATACATAGAAATTCATTGAATTTAATTTTGAATGATACCAAAATTCAATATAAGAATGTCTTTTCATAATTCTAAATTTCAGTTAGTTTATAATATTTTCAAATTAATTTCTCACCCAAACTGTGTTAGTAGAAGAATGATATTTTTTTATGGAAGGTGTACCTGTAGGAATACTAAAAAAAATAAATCCTTGAAGGTGTCTTATTTTTGATAGAGTTTGTTACAATTTCTTGAATCATTATATGAATTCATTCATTATTAATATTAGAGTTGAAAACATTATCATGTTGATAAGAAATTTTAATATTCCAATGAAAGATGTTATTATTTTTTCTTAATAGGAGAATCTTATCTATCTGGTAAATCATAAAGTTTGAAATTTTTTATTATATTCTATGACCAAGAAAATTTATATCCAGATATATACTATGAAATTATGAATATAATTTAGAATATTCTTGAAATTACTCATTTTATAACATCTAAGGTTTTTAAAACATGAAGAGCTATTCTATTAGTAGATTATCAAGACATTGAATTTATTCTTAGAGAAATAGAAACTCAAATAAATCAGCATTTCATTACTATTATAAATGTTCTATAATCCTTGGGTGAGAAATAGTTTTTGAGAAGATTAAATAATTTAAATTATTAATTCTATTATTCTTAAAGAGTGAGATTCTGAGAGGAAAACCACCAATGATACTAAAAATTTTAAAAATTTATGTCGGGATGAATTAATTAAATTTTTTTTACAAGATGAAAGAATAATTAAACAAGTCACTCAAAATGAAAAAGGGAAGAATTAAGTGGAATGTTCTTATAAATAAAATAACCTTAATTTAGGCACCCTTAGTAATTATACTAAAACACGATAATAAATTGACTTAAAGAAGAAATGGAAACATTCGGTTCAATTAAATTAAAATTTTAATGATAATGAACTTTCTCAAATTTCAATAAGAATTAATTAATTGTTGGTAATATGAGAATCTATTATAATAAATAGAACATCAGAAAATATATACATGATAATATGGTATCAATATATATGATATCATATTAAGGTAATAATATTGATTATATAAGGCCATATTGTCCAAAACTGATGAAAAATAATAGAAATCCGAGAATACATTTTAAAATTAAGAAAAAATATTAAAATATTTGGACACCCAGAGCATTAATGAAGGTGATAATTATACTTATAGTTCATCAGGATAAAGTGGTAGTGAAGGTTAGAAAATAGTGGAATTATATTCAAACATTCAGAATAATGAAAAAAGTTTCTATGGCTAAGGTATCAACCTAATCACTAAAAATTGTACATTATATTATATGTTTTATTATAATTATGGAGAATATTATTTAGCTTCATAAAATAATGAAATATAAAATCCATCATATGATAAAAATGTAAATACATCATAAGACCAAAAATATTTACCTAGACTTTCTAAAATGTCACGATATTTAACTCATATAAAAAAATAAAATAGTAAGCTAAAGAGTAGTTAATATTTTACCGAAGCTAAGATAATTAAATATAATATATGAATTTTGATATTAACCACTTTGAATTCAAAACAATCATTGAATTATATTCCAATACTAATTTGAGTGTGCATTAATCTAAGAGGAATTCAAACAATAAGAATTTATTTGATCAGAATTTGATTTTTCAATATAAATCTTAAAGTTTTAGAATAATATATATATATATATAATTATACTTCTATAAATAAAATTTTAAAAAAATTAATAAAAAATAAATCCATCTAGAAAGTCTATGGAAATTTATTTTACTTTTGATAAACATTATTTTCAATGAAACCTTTCTTTACCTAAAAGTGTACCCTTTTTCCATTTATGTTAATGGGGAGTTCACTAGAATAATTTTTTTTTATAAATAAGGTTCATATTTTAGTTTTTTATATGTAATTTATTTTTCAAGAACTAACATGTTACAATATAAAATATTTGGGAAAATATGGGTTACTGAAATATTCATTTTCTATAAGCAAGCTTCAGTGATGTTTCTTTTCTCGGAAAAAATTAAATTTCAAATGTCTTATATATTATAGGTCTTAAGAACTACCTTAAATATAAAATTAAATTTTAATAATGTTTATCTTATGAACATTAGGAATGATAAATGTTTTATTCAATGTTTAGAAGTTATTTTATTTTGATATGTCGATAGGAATGAAATTTTTAACACAATCAAATTACAAGACATAATTCATAAAAATTTTAACTGTCTAAGTATTATGAAATAATTAACTTTGTTATTGTATA
This sequence comes from Viscum album, assembly GCA_963277665.1. Classification (NCBI taxonomy): domain Eukaryota; kingdom Viridiplantae; phylum Streptophyta; class Magnoliopsida; order Santalales; family Viscaceae; genus Viscum; species Viscum album. Next base: position 1,051,223,036 of record OY728131.1, on the reverse strand, counting down.
GGATATTAGAACATTGTAATATTTAGACCTTATTTAAACATACTATGGATGTGTTTGGCATTTATCAGAGAATAAATTTAACTCTTCCAAATCCTATGATCCTTTCCAATTTGTTAAGAAATATATGTCTATTTTTAAATAAAGAGGTCATGTACTATCTATAGAAGCTTTACAGTCAATGGAAAATGATTTATTTGGTCCTGCAAAAACTGGAATTATTAGAGGAATACACTTTATGTATGTATTTTTTGATGATTAGACTAGATTCACATAGGTTTATTTTATTTTATAAAATATGAATCTGTTAATAATTTTATGGGATTTCATGATTCTATTAAAAAATCAGAAAAACCAACCTTTGGTTAATTTCTCGAGAAATCATGGTGGGTATTTTTGGAACTCTGAATTTGAAAATTTTCATTGTAAAAGTGGTATTGCTCATAATTTTTATGCACCTTGATCAACATAAAAGAATAGAGTACTTTAATGAATAAATATAATTATTTATGAAAGTACTAAAACTTTTCTAAGAAATCATTATGTTGAAATTATTTTTTCAGAAGAGGCATTGTGTAATTATTATTATAATATAAATCATGTTTTACTTCAAAATTTTATTAATAATACTTCTTATGAGTACTGTTTTTAAAGATATCTATATCCTTCTTAATTTAAATTTTTTGATGTAAAATATTCATCTTGAATACTAAAAATTATTTACATAATTTTTTTTCAAAATATAATTAAGGTATTTTTATTTGTTATTCTACAACTAGAAGACTTATAGAGTTTCTAATAAAAGAAAAAAAAATCTATGTAAATGGTTTATATAAATTTTTTTGAATCTGACCATTTTATTTTCGTGAAACCATAAGATATTTAGAATTAGTATGATGTTTTAATAAGTCATTCTATTATTTTATCGAATGTTGATACTCTACTATATATATTAAATACTCTATTTGTAATACCCTCATATTCTTAATATCTATAAATTACTTCAACGGAATATGTTGAATCATTAGTTTATGATGAACATGCCACTATACCTAGGAATAAATTGATCATTAGGAATCATCCTTTAGATTATAATTTTTGGAATATAATTCAACTAATAAAAACTATATGTTCTTTAAGAAATCAATGTGAGAAAAGATATTTCCAATCACAATTTGAACCTAAAATAGAAGATGATTCTATAGGTGATGAATGATGGATAGGATCCATGAAAGAAGATCTGAATCTATTTGAATAGAATCATTTTTATAACTTAGGTGACCATCCTACAGATCTATATGTAATTTATGAAAAAATATTTTTAGAAAAAAATGTGGTGAAAGTTTATTATTATTATAAATAAATCATGACTTTTCAATAAAGTTTATTTTCAGGAAGAAGGAAATTATTATAGAAAGGCTTATTCATAGGTAACTAGACTATAACCTATTTTAATCCTTTTATCATTTATAGATCAAATAAATTTTACTTTTTATTCAAATAGGTATGGGAATTTATTTCCTCAATAGTTATGTTCGAGTTTATGTTTATTCTAACCAAACTCCTAGTTTTGAAGATATTAAATTATTAGATAATGTATTTAAACATACTCATGAACTATATGGACGTACAAAATCCACAAGAGCTTATTATGACAGACTTACTATATATTTGATTCAAAATAATCATCACATAGTATTGATCTATCACTTTTAATAATGAAAATTTTAGAAAATAATACTATTGTTCAAATATATGTTGATGATATTATTATTTTTTCAACAAAAAAATATTGTTCTAATATTTTTTTTGAACTAATAAAAAATAAGTTTGAAATGAGCATGATGATAGAACATTAATTTTTATTTATTTTCAAATTTCTAATAAAATATATGGAAATATTTTAATTCAAAAAAATGTTTAAGGCACTCAAATGTTTTGGTTTTGACAATGCATAAAATTAAGTACTTTGGTGGAAAAAACTGTAAATGTTGAACTCAATGAAACTGTTAAATAAGTAGATACGAACCATTATATAAGTATGATAAAAAGATCATTACATGTTACTGCAACTTGAGAATTACAAATATTTTTAGTATGTCTTTGTGTGATATTTCATGAAAATTGAATAGAATCAGATTTAAAAGTGAAAAATGAATCTTATACAATGTTAAAGGAACATCTAATCATGGATTATTCTATTCTTCTAAAAATTATTTTGTTCTCAATATTTACTCAAGTACTAACTTTATAGGATTAGGTTATATATAAAATTTACTTCTAGAGTTGGAATTTCCAAGGAGCGTCTATAGTTTCATGGTCCAGAAAAACCCAATATTCTATAGCACTTTCCATGACTAAAACAGAGTATGTAGTATCCAAAATTTATTATGCTCAATTATATTGGCTACAACACACACTCATAGATTTTGGTTTTAGTTTAACTTCCACTCCATCTATTTGTGATAATAATAGTGATATTTCACTATCAAATAAGCCAACACATCACTTGTAATCAAATAAAATAGATGTAAAAAATCATTTCCATAAGGGACACATACAAAAAAAGACACTATTATTGACATTATCAAAACTAAAAATCTACTAGCTAATATAATAAAAAAACCTCTTACTTCCAATAGAGATGAATTTATTAAATAAATTTATGAATGATAAATTAAATATGATCTTTAATCCACCTTTTGTTTAATTTATATCTATACATGAAACACTCCTAAATGTGAAGAAATGGAAAAAAATTATCGGTAATCTAAATTTTTTTAGTTTAAAAAAAAAATAGTTTTTCATTTATATTTCATCCACTTTTACACCATATTTACATGAATATTATATTATATTAATTTTTTATTTTTTTAAAAAAATTAAACAAATTTTTTTCCCATTCAATTAAATAGGAATCATTAGAGACCACTCATGTTATAGAGGAAAAATTCATGGTTGATAACAATCTTAGATTTCTATATAAGGATTGTAATCTAAATGATTTTTCACATTGAATTTTATATAATATTATTTATCTTTCATTATGAGACTAATTTCATTGAAATTGTTTCTAAAAAATATTATCAAAATAATCCATGAAGGCTATTTATGATGTTCAAAGTTCCATATAGGAAAATAGTAAAACTATTAGATGTAACAAATTTTTTTCCGATCGTTGGTAAATATGGAAAAGTTCAATGTTCGATAATGTAGAGGTATTTCTTCTATTATATGTATATTTCTAATAAGATCCTTAAGACTAGTAGAGAAAGTGAAGTTCAACCAGAACTCACTTTATAAAAAGATCCATTTATATAGGAAATTGCAATTGAAAAGGAATTTATGGTGTAAAAATTGATTACACTAACCATGAATAAAAATTTTTCTTAATGTGATGGACCAGAAAAAGCATAAGAAACAACCATAATACATGTACATAAAATTACTATGAGAAATAAAATTTTAATTTTAGTTTTTTTCAACCTCTATATTTTTTACATTTCTCATATATTTATTTTTAAAAGTCACAAAGTGGTAGAAATAAAAAAAATTGTTTTCCCCTTGAGTATTTTTTATTTAGATCTGTATTTTTCAAGGGGGGGGGGTGAGTTTTATATTTTCTCTATTTTTTTTTCTAATGTGTTTTTTAATTATAATTAAATTAATATGGGGAGAAATTCTAAATTATGATAATTACTTATGGTTTTTATTTTTAATTCCATCACTTATTTTAAAATTTTATTTTATTTATTTCGATATCAAAAGGGGGATATTTTTGAGTCAATAACAGACATGTTTTATTTATTTTGGGAATAAAAATGAACATAAAATGAATTTATTTTGACTTGAATCTTTTTTTATAGATTTTGTGCTTATGGAGAATAATTTTTAGTTATTGAAAATACAGAAACCTTAATATATCTGAATAGTATATTCATTGGTTAAACAAATAATGAATAATTAAATATAAAAAACATAAAATGGTTTATGAAAATTCAGTGATATCAAATTCAAGGACAGATTGAGTCCAATAAATTTAAAATCATTGTATTCTGATGAATAATCTTAATGGTACGTGGAGAAACTTTTTTGGTTAGAGTGGAATCTCAAGAGGGTGTGGATTGAGTTCCTATATAAGATTTCTGTTTAAAACTTTTCTTATAAAGATTCCCCATATTTTGAAGTGGCCCAATTAATTAAGGTAGTAGATATATATATGTCAAATTGGTCAACAGGTTTCTCAAAGGGTGATTAGTCCTCAATTGAATTATTTTATAACACTACTTCAACATTTGAAACAAGTTTACTAAATTAAACACATACACACAATAACCAAAACTAACTATCAAAGTGAATGAAAAACAGTTTTATGTTTTAGCAATTATAAGCAGTGAAAAATAGATAAAATAGAGTACACCAAAAATAAAGATCATAATGGAGTTAAACAAGAGGTTCAGTCTCAATCGGAGACTTAATCCTATCTACTTGGTGATCACCTACCACCAAGAAGTTTATATTAACAATAAACTTGATACATAGCCTGTATCAGGATTCACAATAGTTTTCACAAACTATACAGGGTTCACACCCTCTACCACAATTCTTCCAGGGAAAAAAAAATTACATACCACACATGGTCTATTCCACAATTATACATGGGAAACAAGATGTAAGTGAAGTTTAATGAGAGGATATTCATTATTTTCCAGTTCAAGCACAGGAGACAACATGTGTAACAAACATACACACACTTCTCAGAAATGTAAAATAAAGAATCACCCTAGAGCTAAGATTATAACTTGAGTTTTGAAAGCTCTATGTGTTTGTAGTTTGGATCTTGACCCCTTGGAGTGAATAATTTGATGTTCGAGTCTTTCTCTGGAAGTTGTCTCCAAAATAGAGTGTCACAACTCTAGTTTCTAGCTTTCAAGAATTGAGTATTGATGAGACACAGAATGCAACCATGAAATTATTCTACCGAAGTGATCTTCTTGAAGTTTTTGGGTTCACAGTGAAATTGTTGAATGGTTCTTCTTTGATATAGCTAGGAAGCTCCTTTATACGCTACTTCTCTATTACTGCTCTTCACTTTCTTAGCTTCTGGACTCAGGCACTCATGCATCTTTACTTTTCTTCCTTGGTCTTCTCTTTTATATATTTTAGGTTCGACAATAGGAATAAGTACATCACGTGTGATCTTTATTGTACCTCATACTCTCCCTAAATACAGTTTCTTGATATGTCTAAAATCAACATTAATTAATGTCAGAAGCATTTAATTTATCAAATATGATCGTTAGAATAATATTAAGAATTTGAAAAAGTATAGAGTAAAAGAGTATGGTAGACTGGTAATAGTAACCTTCATAATGGTAGGCTTTAGAAGTAGGTGCACACTGGCAACCATCAACGGTGACCTTCCATCAGTCACCTTCCATCGATAACTCTCAATCTGTAACCTTCCATTGGTAGCCTTCAGCGGTAACCTTGCAACGATGACCTTGCATCGGTGACCTTGTATCAGTGACCTTGCAACGATGACCTTGCATCAGTGTCCTTACATCAGTGACCTTGCAACAGTGACCTTACAATGGTGACCTTGCATCAGTGACCTTGCAACAGTGACCTTGAAATAGTGACCTTGCATCGATGACCTTTTCACTTAGAGAAATTTTAAGCTGTGAGCTTAAAAAAAGAGTAGTGAGATTAAAAGTACATAGTTATTACTTTGATATAAATATGATTTTCTCATAAATTATTATCTTGTAAGAGAAACAAGATGCTTTATATAAATGAGACATTATTTGGGATTATCAAATAGTCAAGTCCAACAATCTCCCCCTTTTGATAATAACAAATTATGTCAGTTTGTTTGAATCAAGGTAAGCACATTTGCTAATATCTTTAGAGGTTTGTATAAGAATATTTGAATCATGATTATTATGAAAAAAAGTATAGATATACCAATTCAACTTAAAAACTTATCCTCCTTTTAGGCAGTTTAAAAACTTATACTTAACTTATAACCTGACCTGTTTCTCCCCCTTTGGGTAACTTTGAGATCCAATCTTAAATGTTTCTCCCCCTTTGGGATTAAAAAAAATAATAAAAGAAAAACAGAAGAAGATTTTCCATTAATGAAGAAAAAGTATAATATACAAACATGTTACAAAGATCCCTATCAACTATGACAACCCACATTCAATCCACATCAGATATGTCCAAGGGAGATTTTTCATTGGAAGTGGAGGAGGAAGAGTCTAAATATGGAGTGATGGGGAAAGGGATAGCAGTTAGTAGGGTAGGAGGAGAAGCAACATAGTCATCAATAGACCTGTAGTGAGTAGATCTCTGAGGAATCATAGGGGTTAAGTTTCTGATGGCCTGTGCTGGAGTCATCATTGGTGCATCATTGGTAGATCCTGAAACAACCGAGGTAGAAGGAAAGGCTAGAGGAACAATGATGGGAGTGCAGTCCATGCGGAGGAAGGGAAAAAGAATATTTCTGAAATCCATAATAATACTTCCTCCTCTCTCCATGGCTGAAATAAAATCATCCTTATTCTCCATGAATTTTTCTAAGGTGTGAGTCAACTCTCGAAGATTTCTAACCTGATCCTTAAATGATTGAGTTACAGGTGGAGTCCTCAAGTTATCCAACAAAAATTTGAAGTGACCATCCATATGATGTTTAGTATAAACCTGTTTATAGTAGAAATCGACTTTCTATTTGATGACCTTTTAATCTTGACCAGCTTCCCTTAAATAATTTCCCACAAGATTATGAATCTCTCTGGTAGTGGAAATAACTTCAGTCATAGACTGAGGGTCTGAGGGACTTTCACCAGAGAAATTTTCCACTTATTCTCTAACAATCGACCTGAAGGCTTCTAGATAAATAAGAGGAGCATCTGAAGATGAAGCAGATTCACATAGAGGTGCCATAGTGAAATCCACTGTCTTCTTAAAATATTTTTTCAGCCCACTGATTAGCCTTTTTAGATCATCATCATGGACACTCACATGTGTATCTATATATTTATTAAAGTCCTCAAACACAATGACCATTTTATGAACCACAATTTTAATATATCCAAGATCTTTTTCCACCTGAGCCCTTAAAACCATATAGGAGTATAATCTAGATATAGAATATTTCACAGATTCCATAGAATCTTCCAAGGTTCTGATCTGATTCTGACAGTCCTTTACTTCCTCTAGAAGGATGGAGTGAAAGGTAGAAACCAGTATTTCCATTGTAGATGTCACAACATCTTGATTTTGAGTCATAGCCCAATCTAACCCAACAAATATCTCATCAAGGTGGATCTTCAGATATGATTTTATTGATTCCAAATATTCCTTCTTCACATAGTCTCAAGGCAGAAGTACTACTAGCTGCAAAATAGTAGTCTCTATAACTAAAGGGATTAGAGGACTTATGATAGGTTGGTCATTATCATAATCTCTATAATCTAAGCCTAAGACCATAAATCCAGGGTCTTCTTACCAATCTACTATTCCATGAGCAACAACAACTGAACCTGTAGAAACCAGTTCCTACACCTCACTTGGAGAATTCTCTTGATCATCCAAATTCAGCTCTACCATACCTCCTTGAGAAACTACATCAACAGAAGGGTCCACTGCCACTACCCCCACAAAATCTTCGACAACTTCTAAAACAATTCCAGCTTCAACTGAATCAGCATCCTCTTCATCTACACTTTCAAAAATTTCTATATTCTCTATCAGAGGACCGAGACTAAGAAATTCTTCTTCATTTTCATCAAAATCTGTCTCAAAGTCAGCATGACTAGACTTAGTGTTCTCATCTTCATCCGAGGTTTCTCTAATGTCTCTTAAGAAAGTTTCAGCCCCTTCTTCTTCACTGGTCTCTTCATCATCACTGTCCTTTAGGACTGTCTAACTTATATGAAATATATTTTGTGGGCTAGTCTCACCAAAGGATACAGTATTAGCATAAGGATTAGAGGGAAGGTATGGATCACTCCTATCACTATAGGAGAGTCCTCTCTTTCTGGCACAGTAGTAGCTTCTCCTTATTCATCTGAATATGTAGGCTCTACTTCACCAGGCTTTAGACCACGATCTCTCTTATCCTTTGGCCTAGTTGGATGAGTGACAAGATTTAATTCCTCATATATCTAAGTCTCATCATGTAACCATCTTCTTTTCCAGGGGTTCCAATTTATTTTCATCAAATTGTAAATTACCTTTGTAATTCAGAAATTATCCCTTAAAAAAATTTCCTCCTTATATCTAGAAAATCCTTTCACCTTAAACATCAAGGATATCAATCTAGCATGAAATAAGGCATTGGATTGGGAATTAGGCTTTGTTATATCCTCTAATTGAATCATCAGTAGCCTACAAAAATTAATCTTCTTTCCATGATTCAATATATACAAGAGAAATACATCCTGAAATTTCAATGTAGCAAAGTCCCCTCTCCTGGGACTCAAGACATGTTGGAAAAAGTTAAACAGTAGTTTTTCTTCTCCTTCCATCTTAGTAGAAATGAATTTCCTAGGGATCCCACTCCCTATTAGTTCGGATAAGGCTTATTCATAACAGAAGAACTCAGTAGTGGGAGGCACCACTCCTAAGTAGTAATCATAAATCCCTTCGTGTGGTACTCTCAGACACTCATCCCATTCAAGAGAGGAAAAACTCATACTCATTCCATTCACCCTTGAAGACATTCTGTTCTGATCCCCAGTCAGTTCAAATTTCTAAAACTCATAAAACTCGTTCACTAACTGCGGGTAATAGGGTCCATTGTTGTTTACAAAGCATTCAACCCAGCCTTGAGCTTCAAGTGCTTTCAGCACTAAATATCTTCTCGTTAACAACCATTTGGAACTGAGATCTTTTTCTACTATGATTTCCATCTTCAAAAAATGAGGGTTGATCAACTTTTCCATTGCCTTTCTTCTATTACTTAACTTATCTCGAGGTATCTTTGGATTTGGAGAATCCCCTTCATCACTGACCAATGGTCTCTTCACTCTTTCCATGCAGTTTGAAGCGGTTCGAGGGTTTCAGAAGAGGGTTAGGTTCTGAGGTTAGGGAGAAAAAGATTCGACATAGAGTTTGAGGTGGATCTAAATGTAGTATGTACTTTAATTTTATCACTTAGGCATTGAAAAAAATAAGATAAAATAAATAAGTAATGATGAAAACGTTTCAGATTATGACAGGGAAAAAACTCAGTCCCGAAAACATCGACTATCAGTAAGGTTCCTAATGGTGAGGTCTAACAGTGAGATTTCTAACGGTGAGGTTTCTAACGTTAAGGTTTAAAACTTTAATAGTTTGCCATACCTAACTCTTGTTTTATGTAATTTAACCTCTCATAATTCAGAGGATTTTTGAATATATTATCCAATTGGTGTTCAGTACCAATGAATTCCAGAGTGATATCACCTCTTTGATAATGATCTATCAAGAAGTGATGTCTCACATCAACGTGCTCTGTCCTAGCATGAGATACTAGATTTTTAGAGATGTTAATAGCACTTGTATTATCACACTTTATAGACACATGTTTGAATGGATATCCATAGTTTAGTAAAGTGTGTTTCATCCACATAATTTAATCACAACAACTACCAGCAGCTATATATTCAGTTTCAGCAGTAGATAATGCAACAGAATTCTGTTTCTTACTACACCATGACACTAGTGACTTGCCTAAAATGTGACATGTTCTATAGGTTCTCTTTCTATCTTACTTACAACCAGTAAATTCAACATCCGAATAACTTATTAAATCAAATGATTGTCCTCTTGGATAAAATAGTATTAAGTTTTTAGTATACTTGGGATATTTAAAAATCCTTTTAATATAACTTAAATAAGACTCTTTAGGATTGGATTGAAAATGAGCACACATGCATACACTGAACATAATATCTGGTCTGCTAGTAGTAAGATAGAGTAGACTCCAAATCATACCTTTATAGTTGGTTTGATCCACTGGTTTACTAGTTTCATCAGCACCCAACTTACAAGTTGTACTCATAGGTGTATCACTACATTTCTTGCAGTCCAAACCAAAATGTTTCAAAAGATCTTTAGTATATTTACTCTGATTTAAAACAATACCATTTTTATTTTGAAAAATTTTAAATCTAAGAAGAAAATGAAGTTCCACCATTAAACTCATTTCAAATTCATCTTGCATCATTTTTGAGAAATCAATACATAAATAATTTTTAGAGGATAAAAAAATAATGTCATCTACATAAATCTGTACTATTAAAACATCTTTGGAAATATTTTTAATAAAATGAGTAGGATCTTCTATTACATTAGTAAGACCTTTTTAAATAAGGAAAGAACTTAGTCTTTCATTCCAAGCTCTTGGAGCTTGTTTCAGACCATATAAAATATTAGAAAGTTTAGAGACATGATTTGAAAAATGGGGATTTGTAAAACTGGGGGGTTGTTCAACAAATATATCCTCAACTATGTACCCATTTAAAAATGAACTTTTGAAATCCATTCGATAATGTTTGGAATTCAGATGAGCTGCATAGTCAAGTAGTATCCTAATGGATTCTAGTTTAGCTACAGGCACAAATGTTTCTTCATAGTTTATTCCTTCTTCTTGAATATATCCTTATGCAACTAGTCTAGACTTGTTTCTAACTATATTTCCAGATTCATCAACTTTATCTCTATACACCCATTTAGTGCCTATGGTCAACATGTCTTTAGGTCTTTAGACTAATTCCCAAACTTTTCTTCTTTAAAACTGATTTAATTCTTCTTGCATAGCTATCACCCATAATTCGTCATTGATTGCATCATCAATATTTTAAGGTTCAAGATGTGAAAGAAAGGCTTGATGTTCAACTTGGTTTCTCAGAGAAACTATAGTTTGTGTTCCTCTATTTAAATCACCTACTAAAACATCTAAAGGATGATTATTGAGAGGTCTAATACCTCTAGAAATATTTGAACTAGACTCCTCATGATTTTCTATAGGTTCATATTCACAATGCACAAATTCTAGAAGATTTACAGAACTAGTTTTTTTCACTAAGGGTTCACTGTCTTTATCATTATGGTCCAGAGTTGACATATCTTCCTCATGGAGTTTAAAAGAGGATTTGGGTTCATGTGGATGGGTCTCATAAAATATTACATGAACTGATTCTTTCACACAATTTGTTCTCTTATTGAATACCTTATAATCTTTTCTAGAGATTGAGTAACCTAGGAAAATTACTTCATCACTTTTAGAAGAAAAATTGTCAATATTTCCCTTAGTGTTAAGGATAAAAACTTTGCAACCAAAAACTATAAAGTAATTAAGTTTAGGCTTCCTATTATTCCAAATCTCATAAGGGGTCTTCTTAAGAATATGTCTAATTAAGACTCTATTGATAATGAAACAAGTTGTATTAACAGCCTCAACCCAAAAATATATAGGTATATTATACTCATTTAGCATAGTCCAAAAAATCTCTTGAAGTTTCCTATTCCTTCTCTCTATAAATACATTTTATTGAGGTGTTCTAGGAGTGGAGAAATTGTGAGTATAGACATTTTGTGAGAAAAAAGATTCAAATTCTTTATTTTCAAACTCACAACCATTATCACTTCTCAAGGTCTTAATTCCAAGTCCACAAATATTTTTTACAGACTTGGAATATTTAATGTAGTAAAAACATGCTTCACTTTTGTGATCTAGAAAATATAGCCAAGTATATCTAGAAAAATAATCTATAAGAACATAAACATAGTGCTTCTTATTTAAACTTGAAACTCTAGATGGTCCAAACAAATCCATGCGAACCAACTCAAGCAGTTGAGAAGTAGAAACTTCTTTCTTTCATTTGAAAGAAACTTTGTGTTGTTTCCCCTTTTGACAATGATTAAAAACTTTATTATGTGGGAATTCCAATTTAGGTAAGTCTCTAACTAAACCTTTCATAGTTAGTTTCCTAAGTGAGTGCACATTGCAGTGTCCTAATCTTCTATGCCATAACCAGGATTCCTTATGAAAAGAATTTAAACATGAAACATTTTTCTTAGCTAAATCATTTAAATCAAATGCATACACATTTTCATTTCTAAGAGCTGTAGATATTAAAGAATTTTTAGAATTAAAAACATTTCATCCATCATTTTAAAATTTAACATTGAATCCATCATCACACAACTAAGAGATACCTATTAAATTGTACTTTACCCCATCAACAAAAAGTACTTTTGAAATTAATACAGTATTAGGGTTGCCAATTTGGCCTAAGCTGACGATCTTCCCTTTTTCATTATCATCAAACATAACGTATCCACTATCAAACTTAATTAGGCTCTTGAATCTTGAGTAGTATCTTGTCAAGTGTCTTGAACATCCACTGTCCAAGTACCATAGAGTTTTACAGGATCTCTTTAAACAATTTTCCTGCAAAACAGATTAAGTGTAGGGTAACTTTGGTACCCAGATTTTCTTGGGTCCAGAGAGGTTATCAAGTAAAGCTTTGAGAACCCATACTTGTCTCATAGGTTTTATATAATCAATAGATATGTTTTGAGACCTGAACACTTTGTTAGGTCCTTTAGAGATTTTTTTTTCAAAAGATGGTCTAGAACATGAACTAGCAGTGAACTATCTAGATTTTGGAATACATTTAGTTTTAGTAATCCTTCTCTTTCCTGGTTTATATCCTATACCAGTTGTGTATTTTTGAGCAATTTGTTTCCATAGAAACTGAGTCAAGGTATCTCTTCCTATAGTAAACTTGTCAATATCTCTTTTTAATTGCTCATTAGATAATTTAATTTTAGTATTTTCTTTTAAAAATTGAGCACATTTTTCTTTTTCAGTATCTAGATCAAACTTATAGTTGGCATTTAAAGAATGTTGTATTCTCAATAGTTTATATTTATCCTTGATTTCATTAAAGGTATCCTCAAGAATTCCAAAGTATTTCAATAGTTCATCCTTGGTCATATTCTCATCATTATTTGATTCACTTTCATTTCGAGAATAATAAGCATTAGGTGTAGGGGAATTGGGTGTTACCTTAGATGTTTCAATCATGAAACACAAGTTTTCAAGTTTGTTCTTGTTAGAATCAGAAGTGTCATATCCACTTGATCAATATTCTGAGGCACTCTAAGTGGCTCTCATAGAATTTTTTATATCCTTTTCCCTTGCATTCATACTTCTTGTTAAATTTCATATTGGGGAAATTGACTTTCATGTGAACTTTTCATTTACACTCATAACAGAATATCTCATTTGTGTTATTATTACACTTTTTGTCCTTTTTCCACTATCCTTTATTATCATAACTTCCTTTATAGTTTGAATTTATAAAGAACTTATTCTTGCAGTAGAACTTCTTGAATCTCCTTGCAAGATGAGTTATCTCATCATCATTGTTAGAGTCTGAGTCTTCACTGGTGGAAGTGTCTATAATAGCTTGAACTTTTTCATTATCTTTGTTCTTTGAGGTAGTAGTCTTGAATGATATATATTTATTTCTTGTTTCTTCATATAATTTTTGATTTACCTTAAGATCTTATTCATACATCATAAGCTTTCCAATTAGTTCCTTCACTGGTAGCTTGCCTATGTCATAAGATTCTCAGAAAGAAACAAAGTTCCTCTCCATATTTTAGGTAGGCATCAAAGCAATCTCATAATCTAATCCTTGTTTTCCATTGGTTTCCCAAGCAGAATCATGGTATTCACTATTTCATTGAATCTGAGATACATTTTAGAGATAGGTTAATCAGGATTCATTTTAAAATTATCATATTTAATATTATAGGTATTTAATCTCATTTCTTTAACATTGGTCGTTACCTTATGAGAAACAACTAAAGTATCCCAAATTTCATATATAGTTTTACAAGCATATATTCTATTGAATTCTTCATCACCTAGAGAACAGTACAAATCATTCATTTCTTTAAAATTATTAGTATAGGTGGCTTTAGTCAACTAAGACCATGTGTCCCTAGCAGTAGCAGACAATACATGTTGTTCTTCAATTGTCTCCCAGATTTTAGGTCCCACGTTCTCTAGATAAATTTTCATTTTTAATTTCCACTGAGCATAGTTATTACCATTAAAGAAAGGTGTCTTATTAGTAGTAGCACCCTCAATTCTATTATCCATAGTTAACTATAATTTTAAAGAACTGAAAATTTAGATATGACATAAATTTTAAGATCTTTAAGATACAACTAAAATCATAGTTGAAATGAATTTGACAACTTGAAGAATAGTTTAGATATGAGCAAAAAAAATTAAAAATTAAAAATCCTCTAATACTAAATGTTTGTCGGAGTGGAATCTCAAGAGGGGGGGTGAATTGAGTTACTAATTAAAATTTCTGTTTAAAACTTTTCTTATAAAGATCCCCCAAATTTTTAAATGGCCTAGTTAATTAAGTAAGTAGAGATATATATGTATAATTGGTCAACATGTTTCTCAAATGGAGATTAGTCCTTAGTTGAATTAGTGTAAAACACTTATTCAACTTTTGAAACAAGTTTACTGAATTAAAAACATACACACACTAACCAAAACTAACTATCAAAGTGAATAAAAAACAATCTTATGTTTTAGAAATTATAAGAAGTGTAAAATAGATAAAATAGATTACCCCAAAAATATAGAGCACAGTGAAGTTAAACAAGAGGTTCAGTCTCAAGCTGAGACTTAATCCTCTCCACTTGGTGATCACCATCCACAAAATAGTTTATTTTAATAATAAACGTGATACATAGCCTGTATCAGGCTTTATAATAGTTTTTACAAACTATCCTGGGTTCACACCCTCTACCATAGTTCTTTGTGGAAAAAACAAACAGTACATACCACAGATGATCTCTTACATAGTTATATGTGGGAAACAATATGTAAGTGAAGTTTGATGTGAGGATATTTAGAATCCTCCAGTTCAAGCACATGATACAGTGTTTGTAATAGACACACACACACTTCTCATAATTTTAAAATGAAGAAACACAATAGAGCTATAACTATAAGCTTGATTTTAAAAAGCTATATTTGTTTACAGTTCGGCTCTTGATTCCTTGGAGTGAAGAATTTTATATTAGAGGCTTTCTCTGGAAGTTATCTCCAAAATAGAGTGTCATAACTCTAAGTTATAGCGTTCAAGAATTGAGTTTTGATGAGACATAGAAGGAAACCTTGAAATTATTCTCCTGAAATGATCTTCTTGAAATTTTTGGGTTCATAGTGAAAGTGTTGAATGGTTCTTCTTTGATCTAGAAAGTAAGCTCCTTCATACACTACTTATCTATTACTGCTCTTCACTTTCTTAGCTTCTGGAATCAGGAAGTCATGCATCATTACTTTTCTTCCCCAGTCTTCTCTTTTATATATTTGAGGATTGATAATAGAAATAACCAAATCATGTGATATCTTTCTTTTACCTCGAACTGTCCCCAGATATGGTCTCTTGATATGTCTACAATCAATATTAATTATTGTGAGAAGAATTTAATTTATCAAATATGAACATTAGAACAATCTTAAGAATATGAAAAAGTATGGAGTAGAAGAGTATGGTAGATTTGTAACAGTAGCCTTCACAACGGTAGGCTTCAATAGTAGGTGCACACCGACAACCTTCAACGATGACCTTCCATCGGTTACCTTCCATCGATAACTCTCAATTGGTAACCTTACATTGGTATCCTTCAGTGGTAACATTGAAACGGTGACCTTTCATCGGTGACCTTGCTACAGTGAACTTGCATCAGTGACCTTGCATCAGTGACCTTGCATTAGTGACCTTGGAATGGTGACTTTGCAACGGTGAACTTGCATCGGTGACCTTTGCACTTAGAGAAATTTTACACCGTGAGCTTAAATAAGAGAGAAGTGAGATTAAAAGTACATAGTTATTAATTTGATATAAACATGATTTTCTCATAAATGATTATCCTATAAGAGAAACAAGAAGCTTTACATAAATGAGACATGATTTGGGATTATCAAAACGGGTGAGTCCAACAAACTTTTATGCTCATTATTCAGTAGAAAATTAATTTTCAATACATCTACAACTTGAGAGGACCAATTTGGGATATACCTAACACTGAGGGGGGGGGGGGGTGAATCAGTGTTGAGGACTTTTTAAACCAATTCTTAATTTTTATACCTATACCTATTGACCTGTTAGGATCTTGATTATCTTATTCTCTTTTACATGTTGTATGCAATAATAGAAAGCAATAAAAATATACACACGATATTTTTACAAGATTCACCACTCAATAAGATTAGTTATGTCCTTGTCATGAATGGGAATGACCAATGCATGGATTTTCCACTATAATATAATATACTGTTACAATGGAGTGTCTAGGAAAACAATCCTATATCCAGTGTGATGTTGAGTCAATAAGGTTTCCTTATGAATTTTCTATTCCTTCATGTTTTGAAAATCACAAACACTCTATCTTAAGGAAAATTTTATTTTTCTTATGAATTCAGAATCTAAATTCTTTTGAATTTAGACTCCAAATTCTTATGAATTTAGACTCTGAATTCTTATGAATTTACATCTTTGAATTATTATGAATTCAGACTCCGAATTCTTATGAATTCAGACTCCGAATTCTTATGAATTCAGAATCCAAATTCTTATGAATTCAGACTCCGAATTCCCTTGAAATTCAGACTCTGGAATTCTATAGTATTCAGGTTCTGAATTCTTTTGAAAACTGAATCTGAATATTCATCTATTATAGACACTGAATGGTTTTTTAGTTAGACTCCAAACTTTTATTTTTTCCTTACACTCTGAAAAAATGAATTTATCTAATCAACCACTATTTTTCTTACTCTTGTTTGAGTTATAAAATGATGTCGTACTTTCTATTTCTAACCAACCATTGTTTGAGTGACACGTGTATAGGTCCCTCTGAAATTCAAGGAAAAATATGATCATTGGAGGAGGGAGCCGAAGATTGAAGATGTGCCTATAAATAGGAGCTCATTTGAACAAGCTCACAACATGTTGATCAATCTTGAGATTACAGCTATTGAAGTGATTTTTAGAGAGAGATACTTTAATGCTTTGTGAGTACTAAAAATCTTGTTCAAACTGCTTTATGCGACTCCAAATGTTGCTGAGTACATTCAAGGGAATTCAGGGATAGGAAGATAGAGGTTCCAACTACCTTGAAGTTCGAGGGCTTGTAGGGATAGTAATACAGACTCCGATATTCATATAAAGGGCTTACCCTGGTGTGCGTAAGACATAATTTCATGAAATTATAAATCAAGGTACATTTATCCAAGTTGTTTGATACCCTACTCTTTGGGTTAAAATATTTCATACTTGTTACTTGTATTGTTTCAAGTTTGTTTTCTGCTGCATTTTGATTGATAAGGAAAGTATAACTATATTAATCTTTCTTGTACTTGTATAATCTGATTAGTAATATTCTATACACTTTAAGGTAGAATCTTTGTCCCTGTAAACTTTTCATAAGTTTCATTTCTAGAACCACATTTCCAGAATCAAGAAATTCTGTAGAACTAAGAGGTCTTGTGAATTTACCTTGTTTAATTTTGTTAAACATTACCATCTTTAAAAGTTCCAAAGGAATTTTTTAAAGTATACAATTCACCCCCCTCTTGTATATTGAGCATATAAATTCATTATTTTGATCTTACAATTGGTATCAGAGGAGGTCTCTGAAATACTTATATTCAATCATAATTTTTATTGCTCAAGTTTTTCATTGTTCTATATTTTCCTTGCTTAGGATATTTTTATCCTTATTTACAAACTTTTATTACTGACAAGTTTGTGTGGAAAGATTTTTTCTTTGAGATGGTAGGAATGGATGTTGGTTAAATTGACAATATTAATCCTACTAAACCACCTATTTTTTATGGGAATGATTATGAATATTGGAGAGATCGTATGAAGACTTTTGTTATTAATACTCGAGTGGAAAACTTTGTTATGCTTATTAGAGATTACAAGATTCCTGATAAGGAATTCAGAACATTTACTAATAAAGAAAATTCAGAATATCAAATTAATTACAAGGTACACAATACTTTATTGTGTTCCATGACCAGGAATATATATAACCATATTTCTTCTTACGAAGCTACAAATTGTATTTGGAAGAAGCTTGAAGTAACTCATTTTGGAACTTCCAATGTCATTGAAACTAGAAGAGCTATGCTTAGATCTGAGTATCATGGTTTTTTTGTTTCCTTATGGAGAACCTATATGTAAGGTACAATAGAGATTTATGACTATTGTCAACAACTTACAATCCATGGGTGAGAAAGGTTTTGATAATGGGGCTCTTTTAGACAAGATTATAGAAATCATTCCTAATGAGTGGGAATCCAAGAGAACATCTATTAATGAGAATAGGAAAGTCTCACAGATCACTCTTGATGAGCTTTTTGTAACTCTTCTTTAACATGAAACTAGAAGGAAAAGAGATTCTATGAATGTTAAGAAAAAAATGTAAATGGAAGTGATTCTTGTACAACTACTTCAAATCATATAAAATCCAAGACTCCAGAGAGAGTTACAACATCTAAGTCTAAGAAGGTTACTGTTTTATTTGAATCAAGTGAAAATGAACATTCTGAGAATGAATTAGATAATCTTTCTCAAAGAATGAACAAGATAGTTTGGAAGAAAGACTTTCCATAAAGATATAAGAAGAAATAAAGAAAAGATAAGAAAGGCTCTGATGTCACTTGTTATGAATGCAAAAGAGCTGGACATATAAGGCCATATTTTCCTATACTTAAGAGAAAAGATAGAAAGGAAAATAATTCTAAGAGGAATAAAAAGAAGTACTACAAAGCTAAAGCTAAAAAAGTCTTGAAAGATAATGACACCTAGAGTGTCAGTGGTGGAGACTCTTTAGATTAATCCTTAGATTAAGAATCTTATAGATAGAAGAATCTTGGTTTACTTGCCAAGTCACCTATTAAAAATCATTGTTTAATAGATAAGGTACACAATTCTGAATCCATAACCAATTTATCCTTGAATTGTAATTATAGTGATAGTAAATACTATGAATCCTCGGATGAAGAATCTTCTTCTGATGAAGATAATACTTTACCTACATATGAAGAAGTTTCTAGGTTTGCTAATATTCTTGAGAATGAAAATTATAAAGTAAAGAAGAATATTTATAAGGAAAATTCTAGGATTTCTATTCTTACTAAGGAAATATCAGATCTTTCTAAATATCTTGATAAGAAAAGCCTTGATTTTTAAAGTATTTCAAAAAACCTTGAGGAAGTTAATTATGAGAAGGATAAACTTTCTAAGGATCTAGAAAAATTAATTTCTACGAAAAATGTTTTCGAGCCTAACTCTAGTGCTAAAAATGATGTTTTTAAGGATAAGAACTTAGTTATTAGACTAAAGTCAGAAATATTTTCCTTGAGGAAATTTTTTTCAAACTTTACCTTAGGGAAGGAAAACTTTGATAAGATGTATTATCAAATTCGACCTCTAATGAATAATTATGGTTTTGGTTATACAAGTTCAAAACCGATTTTTAGTAACAATTATTTTGTTCCTCAAAGTGATCCATTCTAAACTAAATGTCAGTGTGGTGGGAATTGGACAAAAAATTATTATTTAAACAAAAATCAGTATTTAGGTTTTCATAAAGTTTATTTCTCAAAGAAAATGTGGATTCCTGAAATTTTTCTTTCTGAAGTTTCCAAATCCAAGAAACTTTGGGTTCCGAATGTCTAACACTCTTATTTTCAAGAAAACAAAGATAGTACCAACAAAAATACATGGTACATGGATAGTGGATGTTCCCAACATATGACTAGTAACAAAAACTTCTTTGAAAATATTATCAAGATGAAAGGAGGAAAAGTAACTTTTGGAGATAATGCTAAGGGAGAAATTATTGGTATAGGTGACATTGTTCTTCTTGGAAAAACGTTGATTTAAAATGTTTTATTTGTTAAGGGTTGTAATCACAACCTCATTAGCATAATTCAATTATGTGATCAAGGTTACGTTTTCAATTTTAGGAATGGAAAGTGCTTAATACACAATTCCAAGGAAGATTTTATTCTTTCTGCCGATAGGCAAGAGAATGTTTACACACTAAACTTAGAAAACCTTAGAAGCCAAGATCTACCTTTCCTTAGTGCAATGGATGATCATTCTTGGTTGTGTCATAGAATTTTAGGACACTATAACCTTAGGAACCTATGAAAACTCTCTAAGAAAAGACTATTTAAGGATCTACCAGAGCTTAGATTTGATTCTTCAAAAGTTTGTGATACTTGTCAATATGGAAAGAAACATAAATAAAGTTTTAAATTAGTCAGTGAAGTATCAACTATTAATGCATTACAGCTAGTGAATATGGATCTTTTTGTTCTAACACAAACTAAAAGCATTGGAGGTGAATATTATGTATTTGTTTTAGTTGATGATTACACTAGATTTATGTGGGTCTATTTTATAGCAAAGAAATATAGAGCATTTTATTATTTCAAAAGTTTTAGAGCCCAAGTTAAAAATGACAAAAACCTTCCTTTGATAACTATTCATAGTGATCATGGAGGTGAATTTCAAAATTCTGATTTTGAAGCCTTTTGCAGGAGAAAAATCATTACTCATAACTTCTCAGCACTGAGAACAACTCAACAAAATGGTGTTATTGAAAGAAGAAATAGAATTATTCAAGAGATAAAAAGAACCATGTTGAGTGAATATTTTGTAGCCACACATTTTTGGGATGAAAATGTAAGTACTTCTTGGTATACTATAAATCATGTTTGATTAGACCTTTTCTTAATAAAACTTCTTATTAGTTATGGAATGGTAGAAAACCTAGACTTTCCTACTTCAAGGTTTTTGGTTGCAAGGTATTCATTATGAATAATAAAGATAATCTACATAAATTTTCACCCAAATATAATGAAATTTTTTTCTTAGGTTACTCTACAACTTCTAAGGCTTATAGGGTTTTTAATAAAAACACTTGTACTGTTGAAGAAACAGTACATGTCAAATTTTATAAAACTGGTCCTTTTGTTTTTAAACAACCTCAACCTACATATTCAGATGTATTTTCAAAAACTGATTATCAACCCTTGATAGAAGATTCTTCTGATAAGGAAAACGTTCAAGAAGGTATTTATGAAACATTTACCCCATAAGATTTTCTACCCTATATTGATGAACAGGTTTTACAAAACCCAAATCAGTTGTTTCTTAATAATAATACCAGTGATAGTATCATTGGTGATGTTAATCAACCTATAAGGACTAGAAGTTCCTTAAGAAATGAAGTAGAACATCTATCATTCCTTTCCCAATTATAAACAAAAAGCACTGATGAAGCTTTAGGTGATGATGATTGGATAAAATCTGTGCAAGATGAGCTAAATGAATTCAAATGGAATAAAGTCCGGAAATTGGTTGAAAGACCTAAGGAAACTTCTGTTATTGGAGTAAAATGGGTCTTCATAAATAAATGTGATGAAAATGGAATCATATTAAGAAATAAATCTAGATTGATTGCTAAAAGATATAATCAACAAGAAGGAATAAACTATGAATAAACCTATGCTCTAGTAGCTGGACTTAAATATATCTATATTCTACTTGCCTTTGCAGCATTCTTCAATTTCAAACATTTTCAAATGGATGTTAAATGTGCTTTCTTTAATGGTTTTGTAAAATAGGAAGTTTTTCTTGAATAACCTCCGGGTTTTAAATATTCAAAACATCCTGAACATGTTTAGAAACTTAGCAATGCTTTGTATGGACGTAAGCAAGCCCCAAGAGCCTGGTATGATAGACTTACAGGATTTTTTCTTCAAAATAATTATGTTAAGGGAAATATTGATCCAACCCTTTTTATAAAGACAAGAAAAATGTATTGATTGTTCAAATTTATGATGATGACATTATATTTGGGTCAACTTAGTAATCTTTAACTGATTCTTTTATGGATCTAATGAAATCTATGTTTGAAATGAGTATGATGGGTGAGTTAACATTTTTCCTTGGTTTTAAAATTTCTCAAAAACCAGAAGGAATCTATATATACCAAAATAAGTATATTAAAGATCTTCTTAAAAAGTATGGATATGAAAACACTAAGAGTATAAGTACTCTCATTGGTACCTCAAATTCACTTGATCTAGATGAAGCTGGGAAACCTGTAGACCAAACATCTTTTAGAGGTATGATAGGAAGTATACTTTACTTGATAGTTAGTTGTCCAGACTTAATGTTTTCAGTATGCTTATGTGAAATATATCAATCCAATCCTAAGGAATCTCATTTAAAGGCAGTGAAAAGGATTTTTCGTTACTTAAAGGGAACCATGGATCTAAGACTCTTTTATACTTCTGGAAATGATTTTCTTTTAAAAAGTTTTTCGGATGCTGACTTTGGTGGATGTAGAATGGATAGGAAGAGTATGTCTAGAACTTATAATCTATTAGGAGATTAATTAGTTTATTGGTAATGCAAAAAGCAACACTTAGTAGCACTTTCCACTACTAAAGCTGAATATGTAGAAAATGGAAGTTGTTGTGCTCAAGTGTTGTGGATGCAACATACACTCACAGTCTTTGGTATGAGTTTACCAAAACACAAATTTTGTGTGATAATAATAGTGCCATTTCCTTAAGTAAAAACCCTTCACATCACTCTCGTGCAAAACACATATATATTAGGCATCACTTTCTTAGGGATCACAAAAAAAAGGAGACATCATTCTTCAATTTATCGAAACACAAGATCAACTTGCTGGTATTTTCACAAAATCTTTTCCATCTGATAGATTCGAATACATTAAACATAAGTTAGGAATGATAACCGTAAGGTAATCTTCCATGTCAACTTCATGTTGAATCCAATATTATTACATTAAGGAACTCCTTTTTATAAGGAGAGTCAATTTGTTCATTAGGTTTTTTAAAATAATTTCGTAGTCTAAAAATTTTTCATAGTCTAAAATTTTTTCATAGTCTAATTTTTTTTCGTAGTCTAAATATTTTTCATAGTATAATTTTTTCTACAGTATAAATTTTTCTTAGTCTAATTTTTTTAGCTTAAATTTTTTTTAATGGAGATTTTCATACTTAAAATTTTCATAATGGATATTTTCGTACTTAGAATTTTTGTAATAAATATTTTTGTACTTAAATTTTTCGTAATGAAGATTTTCATACTTAAAATTTTCGTAATAAAGATTTCTGTACTAAAAGTTTTCATAATGAAAATTGCCGTAGCTAGATTGTTCGTAGTCAAAGTTTTTGTAATCAAATTTTTTGGAATCTAATGTTCTTCAAGAATAATTTTCCTCATTATGAATAATCTTCCTAGCAATCCTAAAGGTATGTTTCCTTTTATAAATTTTCATAATCATATTTTCCTTGTCAGTATCTTCATTCGTTTTTAAAATTTTCGTATTCAATTTTCCTTAAATCAGAATATTTTTCTTAAAAAACCTCAAAAGATCAGAATCTATCAAAATTCTTCCTCGGT
The DNA here is from genome assembly GCA_963277665.1 of Viscum album. Lineage (NCBI taxonomy): Eukaryota > Viridiplantae > Streptophyta > Magnoliopsida > Santalales > Viscaceae > Viscum > Viscum album. The sequence goes on along the minus strand of OY728131.1, from coordinate 1,051,199,478 downwards.
CATCTTTTTAGCTGTCAGATCTAGACAAAAGGGTTTTTAACCATTGGATTGAGTTTGGAAGCTGAACTGTCACCTCAAATGGCTATATAAAGGACCCTCGATGGTTGTCCCACATTGATTTCAAAGCTCTTGCGTGCTGAAGCTCTGCCCTTCCTATAAAATCCCGTTCCAATCTTCTCAGATTTTCCTTACTTCAAAAGGTCTTCCTAAGTCTCTTCCTAGAAAGAAATGTCGATTGTCAAGCCAATCTCTGAATGGAAGATATATAGAGAAAGGTTAGTTGATCCCAAATTTTATGCCAAATATGACTATGTCATTTCCAAGAATATCAAACTCAATGGCTGGGAGAGTGTATGTATTTCAAACCCAAAAGCTCTGGATTTGGTATATACAAAGTTGTTAGTAGAGTTCTATGAGTCAATAACTTTGTTTAAGGAAAAAGGCATGATGAAGTTTTCTTTCAAGTGTTATGGAAATAAATATTCACATTCTTTCACCAAGGCTGTAAGCTTGGTTGGTATTCCTTATGAAGGGGAAGCTGAGTTCTGTACTCACAAGATACTTGATGTTCAAGGAATTTTTGATAAGGTGAAGGTCATGGCTTGCCTTGGCCTCTCATAAGTAAAGACCCCAAATATTCTTCACCTATCTACAAGCATTTAGATTATTGAATTGTGGGTTAAAGGATTCATTATTTCGAGAAAAGGTGATAAGGATACTCTAAAGAAGAGTGAAATATATATTTTGGATTTCTTGGTGAATCTAAGGAAGATAAATTTGGTTAAGTACATTTTGATTACGATTGAGAATATCAAGAATGGGAATTTGAAATCTCAAATTATTATATATCTAGATTTTCTGTCAAAAATGATAGTTTGGTGTTTAGAATCCTTCAAAATTCATTGCAGTTCTAAGACGAGGAATTGTAAAGTCATTTTGTTGAGTGATGATACTTTGAGAAGGATGAAAATTGGTTTTTCTAAAGAATTCGAAGAATTATATGATTTTCTTAAAGAGGAAGTTGAAGCTCTTTCAAAGAAACAGAAGGTATATGAAACCTATAAAAAGGGTGGAAGGAAGATGAAGTTGAAGGAAGTGGAAGAGATGGAAAAAACCCTAGTGGCTAAGGTAATTCAGTTAGCATCCTTGAAGCCCAAGAAACAAAAAGCTTATCATGATGAGGTAGTAGAAAAGTGGAGAGAAGACAAGAAAAATCAGAAAGAAGGGGATACTAAGTTTGGATTAGACCCTACTAAGTCAAAATCTTTAAAGGAAAACATAGCTGAAGAGATTGAGAAGCAAGAGAAAGAGAAGAAGCAGAAGAAAAAGTTTTCTGAGGCAGAGATAGTCCAATCACTTTGGAAGGCTACTGAGAAATCATCCTAGAATATTCCAGTACCAGAATCCTTTCTGATAGAACCTTTACTAAAGACTCATGGAAATAAGTTTGTGACAATGGAAAAAGTCCAAGAAAAACAAGTAGTAGAAGAAGAAGAAGGTAGTGGTGATACAGAATACTTGATAAATCAAGTGGAAGATTTTTATGAGAAGTAAAGTCCTTCTGAAAAATTATCACTCCGAACCTATGAAGCTGAGTCTTCAAAACTTGATACCCCATGGAAAGATGAGAAAAGTGGAGAAGAAGTGAAAAAAGTGTCTGAAGAAGAAAGATCTGACCATGATTTCATTTGGCCAGAGAATGCTAAGGCAGGAGCTAAGAAGGAAGATGTAGATGAAGATAAAATTGTGCAACTATCTGATAGTGAACACGAATCACCCAATCAATAAAAAGTCATTCTGAAAGCTAATAAGGGAAGATAGGTGGTTGTTGATACACCTATCAGAGCAGTGGTGAAGAATAAATAAGTGGGTACTTCATCGAAGAGGAAATCTACTTATATTGAAAAATAATCCTCACTAAGCAAAATCTATGATTCGGAATTTTCCTCCCTTGGACATGATTTTGTAGTCCAGTCTCTAAAAAATCTTGTTGGAACTATCCCTCTTTTTCCAAGAATAGACTCCAAATTTCATATGCTTTAGCATACCTTAAAACAAAAATCAGATTTAGTATCCATTGTGATGGATAAGTGTGTCAAACTTGAGGCTGATTTCAAAACCTTTTCTATAAACTACGAAAACCACACAAGATATTACAAGAAGATGACTATCTATTCAAAGAAAACTATGGAAGACCTGAGAATTCTTGATGAGTTTCAAGATAATTTTAAGGATGCATTTGAAACCGAAGATTGTAAGTTCAATGATCTCACCAAGTCTTTTGAAGAAAAACTATTTCTTGAAGAAAATATTTAGAAGCAAGAAGTGAAAGATATGAATGGGAAATTATATTCAGTTTTTTAGAGTTCGAAGGGAGAAAGGGATCTCAGAATTGAGATATAAGAGAAGCTAGTTAAGAAAGAATAAGTTCTAAAGGGTCAGGATGAATCTATTAAGTATCAGGAATAAAAAATCAAAGCCTTAGAGAAGAAAACAGAAGATCAGGATCAACTTCTCAAATGTGCAGAGGAGGATCACAAGGAACTCAAGAATCTCAAAACCATAGTGAAGAAGTCGATGATGAAGGAGAATGAAGGATAATATTGTTCAATTATGATCTTTTGTTTTATTTCTTTCCTTGTACAAATTGTTTCTATCTTAATGGAATTTTGGGTTGCTCTTTATAAATTTGGTTGTCTAGTAATAATATTTTAGGTACCATATTTTCTTTTATAATCCATGTATTCCTTTTTGAAAATCACAAAGGGTGAGAAAGGAATGTTAAAAAGAATACTACGTAAAGAAGAAATTTCCCTAAGAAAGGGGGCGTTCATCTAAGGGGGAGTTCTTATCCAAGAAGATTTTTGTATGAAATAAAATGCTAAGCCTCAATCCAGAAATCAATAATATAATCCTCAGTGTTTCCAAAGCCTAAGGGGGAGTTATTAGTATTCATCATTGCCCACGTGTTAAGGGAGATAAGTTTTATTTTCAAAGTCCAGAAAAATATTTTCTAAGTTCTTATATTCTTTTTCGTAAGGATGTTTTTGCTTTCCAAAAGGGGGGATATTATTGGGTCAATAAGGTTTCCTTATGAATTTTCTATTCCTTCATGTTTTTAAAATCACAAACCCTCTATCTTAATGCAAATTTTATTTTTATTATTAAGGAAAATTTTCCATCCCCATGGAAAATTTATCCTTACCTTGTTTTCATTGTTCATGTTTTAGTTTCTATAAATCTAAATTTTATTTCTAAGTATAAAATTCAGTTTCATATATAAAACCTTAGAATCTTATAAATACCTTGATATAGATCATTCTGTTTTTAGGATCCGAATTCAGGTTCTGAATTCTTATGAATTTAGACTCTAAATTCTTTGAATTCAGACTCTGAATTCTTATGAATTCAGACTCATAATTCTATGAATTCAGACTCTGAATTCTTATGAATTTAGACTCTGAATTCTTCTGAATTCAGATTCCAAATTCTTATGAATTCAGACTCCCAATTATTATTAATTCAGACTCCAAATTATTATTAATTCAGACTCCAAATTCTTATGAATTTAGACTATGAATTCTTATGAATTTAGACTCTGAATTCTTATGAATCCAGACTCAAATTCTTATGAATTCATACTCTAAATTCTTATGAATTGGGATTCCGAATTCTTATGAATTCAAACTCCGAATTCAAATGACTTCAGACTCCTAATTTCCTTGAAATTCAGACTTTGAAATTATATAGAATTCAGGTTCTCAATTCTTTTGAAGACAAAATTCGAATATTCATGTATTATAGACATTGAATGGTTTTTTGGTTATACTCCAAACATTTATTTTTTCCTTACACTCCGAAAAAATGAATTTGGCTAAGCAACCATTATTTTTCTTACTCTTGTTTGAGTTATGAAATGATGTCATGCTTTCTATTTCTAACCAATCGTTGTTTGAGTGACACGTGTACAAGTCCCTCTGAAATTCAAGGAAAAATATGACCGTTGGAGGAGGGAGCCGACCATTGAAGATGTTCCTATAAATAGGAGCTCATTTGAATGAGCTCACAAAATGTTGATCAATCAAGATATTACATGCTGCTGAAGTGATTTCTAGATAGAGAGACTTTAATGCTTTGTGCATACTGAACATATTGTTCAGAATTTCTTTGTGCGACTCCGAATGTTGCTGAGTACATTCGAGGGATTACGGGGATAAAAAGATAGAGGTGCTGACTACCTTGAAGTTCGAGGGCTTGCGAGGATAGAAAGAAAGACTCCTATATTCATATCGAGGGATTACCCTAGTGTGGGTAAGATATAATTTTTGAAAGTATAAATCAAGGGACCTTTATCCAATGTTTTTGGATACCCTACTTTTTGGGTTAAAATATTTCATACTTGTTACTTGTATTTTTTGAAGTTTGTTTTTCACTGAATTTTGATTGATAAGGAAAGTATAACTATCTTATACTTTCTTTTACTTGTATAATCTGATTAGTAAGATTCTATATGCTTTAAGGTAGAATCTTTTTCCTTACAAACTTTTCTTAAGTTTCATTTCCGGAACCACATTTTCAAAATCAAGCAAGTCTGTAGAACTAAGAGGTCTTGTGAATTTACCTTATTTAACTTTGTTAAACATTACCATCTTTAAAATTTCCAAAGTAATTTTTTAAAGTATAAAATTCACCCCCATCTTGTATATTGAGCATATACATTCATTATTTCAATCCTACATATGAGTCCCTACACTTTAAGGGGGGTGAGAAAAAATACTCTTCCCTGGACTGGTGATAGCCCAGTCCAACTTGTAGCCTCTAGCCGGTTCTTTATACTGTCCATAGTGAAATTCATCTTCTTTCTTGATAAGGTAGGTTCTAATATTGGTCTTCTTTAGTGGTCTTCACTTGATTACTTGCAAAGTATCAGGGAATCATTTCTTCCTTCTTTCTTTCTCTTCTTCTCTAGTGAAACACCAACTACACTAGACTTCTTCTTTCTTCTTCTTAGTGCAATAACCAACTGCACTAAATCTTTTTCTATCTTATTGCCCAGAATCACATATACCAATGTAATTATTCAAAAACTGAGGATCATCTCATATGGCATCATCTATATTAAACTGCCCTAAAAAATTTTAGGATTCATTTGGGCATACTATGTTCTTCTTCTTCTTCTCTTCTTTCTATGCAGCAAACCAGTAAGCTGAACACTCTTCTTCTTCTATTTCTTCAATGAAAAACTAGCTTCATTGAAACCTAAGCTTCTTCACATGTTCTCTTTCAGTGAAAACCCATATGCACTGAGATCTTCTTCTTCTTATACTTTCTAGAATCACAAGTTCTCTTTGTGATTGTTAAAAAAATGAAGTCTATTTCAACTTAGCATCATAAAATTTGATCAAAATCTGGTAAGAACTTCTAGAACAACTCACATCTTGCATTCCAATCGTTACTTTCATGCCACCTTGCTTGTGTGCCTCCCTGGTTGTGTGCCACCAAATACTTGTGAGCCACAATTGGGCATAACTCACAACTTGCGCGCCACTTCGTGGTTAGACATAACACACTTCTTGCACACAACTCTCTACTTGAGCACCTCTTACAACTTGCATGCCACTTCTGCTTGCACTCCATACTGCTTGTGCACCACTCTTCTTGCGTGCCTCCCTACTGTCATTCCTTATAAATAATCCTCAACTTGCGCACCACTTCAGCTTGCACGCCACTTTCTACTAATTGCATGATCAGAGATCAAATTTTCTCTTAAGTGTTGTGCCTTAAAAAATGAGGAGGCTAGTCATATATTTATTGTAATTTTGGTGACTTGCTCAACACACACACTTTCGCACCATTCCTACTTGTGTGTTTCGATCCATCACTTGCGTTCCGCTCCATCACTTGTGCACAACGTTCTTTCCTTTGTCATATTTTGATAAGTTGATGTTGAAATATGACTTGTGCGCAACATACACTTGTGAGCCATTTATACTTGCATTCCACACTTGCATGCCGCTTATACTTGCGCGCCACACTAGCGTGCCACTTAAACTTGAGCACCACTTTTTGACTTGCGCTCCAATATTTAACTTGTGAGCCAATTTATTTACTTTGTCATATTTTGATGTGATGATCCTGAAATATGACTTGCATGAAACATACACTTGCGCGCCCCATATACTTGCGTTCCACTTTTGACTTACACACCACCTTCTTTCCTTTGCAAAAAAAAAACACTTCTTTACTCCCACTATCCTTCATAAGGCTTGCATCATAATTTCTCCAAACTGATGATATTTGTGAAATACAAATCAGTAAAGCATCATCATAGTTTTGGCCATTCTCATAGTTCCAAGACCATTCACTACTTCATGTATTCTCTTCATCTTCAAAAATCATCCTTCTTTATTCTTATACTCTTTGGAATATGAATTACAAAGTACTTCTTCATACTCACTTCAAATTGTCAATTCCTTTTTGGAGTGTTAATTCCAAAGAACTCCAATCATCTCTCTTCATCAAAAAGTGGAGGCTTGAGGATTCTTCAAACACCTTCATTGTTGTAGAATATGTATCACCTTTGATACATGTATTTGGAACTTTAAGAATAGTGCAGTGATCATCTGATTTCAAGGCAATGTGTAATGAATGACCATCGTAGAATGCCAATCCCTTCCACACTCTCTTCTTCTTCTTCTTCAACCATCATTCTCTACTTCATGCAAATCATATGATTCTTTTATTCAAGTAAGATCTTTTATAGTTCTCATGAAATCTCGAATCATTTCATGGACTTATTAAAATCATTATTCTTCTTCAATCATCATAGTATGGATGATACTTTACCATTCATCATTGTTGTAAACAATGTGTTTCCTTGGACAAAAGTTCTTTGAACTTAGGATCAGTTCCACAATCATATGAATTGATCTTCTTAGAGAATTCCTCAAGTATGACATACAATACTATGATTCCATAACAATTCTCGATGAAACCTCACTTCATCCAATCTCCATTAACTTTTAAGTCATTCTTAATTTCCTTCCTCATTTTTACCAGTATTGAAAACTATTGACAACAAATACAATCTTCATACACAAAGTGGTCTCAACAATCCCCCTTTGTATTTTGTTGTCAATACATTTAATTCTCCTCAAATGGATGTGTCAATGTAAAAATGAGAATCTTCTCTCTCCCCTTTACTTCTTTCTCTCCCCCTTACTTTTCAAACTTTCATTTTACTATCTCTCCCCCTTATTGACAAGAAATAAAAAGTTTATGGTAGAGAGGGTATCAGTCCTTACTTAAGAAGTGTGCCATCAATCATTTAACTCTAAACCTACTTGAGAAAACTCGATGTAAAAAAATAGAGGATTTGATTTAGAAAACAAAGTTATCCATTATCCACTGATCCTGATACCACATGAGATAAGAACTCAAATACTTTTTCTTCAAGGGGTTTTCACTTTCATTCTAGGCTGAGAATATTGAATGTAATATAAGACTATCAATCTAAAACTCCTGCACTCACTTTAACAAATAGATCAAAAACATTCAAGTGCAATAGGTAGGATACGTGACCTTGGGGCACTTCTACTCTTCTTATGCCACTGAGTAATTCATTTACTCCTCCTTTGTAAAATGATCTTTATTTTGAGTAACCAAGGATGATAGATTAAGAAGTTACATACCTTTTCCAATGACATGCTCTTCAATCAATTTCCAGAGTAATGGAATTTGATACCAACTAAAGTTGATAATGATTGAAATAATGACCCTAGAAGATTCTTCATATGTCTCCCCCTCAAGGAAACACTTATCATCATCTTAAACAATGGTGATCCCTCATATTATTAATATTTTAATATTAATTGATGAATCGTCCACATATGACAACATATTCATCTTTTCTATCATGATTTGATAGCAATTACTACTTCTCAGGTTCTCCCCCCTAAGAGCTTGCAACACCTTCAATTCCATGTATTAGAAGCACAAATAAAACACAAAAAATATTTTAGGGAATAAAGTAGATCCTTTTTGCTAATTTAATGTGATCAGGAAGGCTGGGAAGATTTTCTCAACCAAGATGCTCTATTTTCCCCACTCCTCACACTTGCACATATAATCTTCAATTCTGACTGTGGTTGTGTGGATCTCAATACTTATTCCATTTGATTGTGTGTGAATCTTCTTTCTTTAAGATATTTCCAAGAATTATAATCTCATGGTGCAATTTTAATTCTTTTGATAAATTCTTCTTGGGCAGGAATAAATTCAATGCAATTTTTAACCGTGTGACCAGCCTTGTTGCACTTAACACACAAAACTTCCTGAACATGAGAGTTTACTTTTGTTTTCAACCTCTTATTCACCTTTTCTTCATCATGTGGAATCTTCTTATTACTTTTTGTACTAGAATTATCCTGTACATATTCCTCTTTTCTCATTCTTTCCAAATCTTTAGGCTAGATAACCAATATATCTTTAGGAATAGTGGAAGCATGTTTGTAATTTCCACATGTCTTCTTCCGAGTGGAATTCTTCTTAGTGGTTCTTTTGGATTCACCACCCTTCACCTCCTTAGACATTGAATCCAAGGGCTTCTCAACTTTTCTTCTTGGGATCTTCTTGGGAGAATTTGTTTTTACAAAATTGTTCTAATTTCTTCCCAAGGATGATTCTTTATTCTTAGCCAACTGCTGTGATCTTATTTTCTTATCAACTTTGGGTACCTGTTGAGGTGAACATGCACTATTCATGTGACCACTCTTATTTCATACATCACAGATGTTATATAACGTTTCAAATTTGTTTGTAGTATACAGATGCTTCTGGATCTGTGGATGTTGCTTCTTCTTATCTGGCTTTCTTCCCTTGATATGGGCTTTCTCTGTGCTTCTACATTTAAGGGGTTGTACCAACAATCCAGTGAAAGATACCCAAATATATTACAGCACCAACATTGAACAAGAAACCTTGAATTATTTCCATCTTCTTTATAAGGTTTATGAATCTTCTTCTTTGTATGTTGTGATTTCTGTGGGGAGAAATATTCCACACTGTTTCCCCTATCCACTCTATCCATGGTTGTAGGTTTCGTCTCACTTTTCTTCATCCACAATTGTTTAGAATTTTTCTTCCAACCTGCACTTTTTGTAGAAGCAATTTTAGAAACATTCATACAAGTTGGTATGGACGCCACCTTTACTTTCTCAGATGCTTGTGATAGATCAATGAGTGAATCCCTGATCTTCTTATCACATGTTGGAGGTCTTTTGATAATAGAATCCTCCCTTGAGCATTGAGTACTAGCAGCATCTGTTTCCTTCTTTTGTGGATACTCAATATGTGTCTTCTCAAGATTGGTCAACTTAGCTTCCAATTCTAGACAACTCATATTGAGGATGACTTCCTGGTCTTCAATCATAGTCATCTTCACTTCACAAGCCTTTTTTAATCTTTCAACTTCATCTTCATGCATCTTTACTTGGTTTTGTAACAAAGAGTTAAGTTCCTTGATCTTCTCGAAATTTTCTTCCAGATATAACTTTTTGACTTCATTGCTCTTTTTCAGCTCATCTTCAAGTGCATGGATCTTCTCTTCTAGAGTCTTGTTGACTTGCTATTTTTATTCAACATATTTGAGCCACTTTGAAGAACTTACTTCAAATCCTGTATTTGTAGAATTAAAGGCTCCAACCTATCTGGAAAGATTTAAACATTCAATAATTTTTTCTTGTAAGACTTTCTCCAAAACATCTGTTTCTTCTTCCAGCTGAGTGATATTTTCCTACAAGTATTGAAATACTCCAAAAACCAGGGATGTACTTTCATCAGGGACACCATTCAGTATCATTATTAATCTATTAACTGATATTTCTTGAGATGTTGTAGATTGATCATCTCCAATTGTTCTGGAATTTTCATCATGAGAATAATTTCCAAATGTATTAACACAAACCTCTGATCAGTTGTGGTAGGAAATTATTCCATCTTCTAGGTGAAAACATGAACCACCATCTCATTACTTTCCATGTCTGATATGTACTCATTTTTAGCAAGGCATAGAGATAAAAATACTTTCTCTTCTTTAAAAAATAGGCACTTCTTCAGATTTCTCTACTCCTTTTTCCTGTTCATCATGGTTTTAGTAATATAGAATTCTGCTTAGAGATAACCAAATATTCATCAAAATGACACTTCATTATTGACTGAGGAAAGAATCTCAAGTCCTAAAAAGAGAATATGTTCAAAATAGAGAATCCAATAGAGGTTAAACTTTATCTTTGATACCAATTGAGAGGACCAATTTGGGATATACCTAACACTGAGAGGGGGGTGAATCAGTATTGAGGACTTTTTAAACCAATTCTTACTTTTTATCCCTGTATATCTTGACCTATTAGGATCTTGATTCTTTTATTCTCTTTTACCTATCGTATGCAATAATAGAAAGCAGTAAAAATATGCACATGATATTTTTACAAGGTTCACCACTCAATAAGAGTAGTTACGTCCTTTCCATGCATGGGAATAACCAATGTATTGATTCTCCACTATAATGTAATATGATGTTACAATGGAGTGTCTAGGAAAAAAATCCTCTATCCAATGTGAGTCCCTACACTTTAGAGGGGGTGAGAAACAATCATCTTCCCTGGAATTGTGACATCCTAGTCCAACTTGCAGCCTCTAAATGGTTCTTTATACTGCATATAGTGACAATCTTCTTCCTTCTTGATAAGGTAGGTTCTTCTCTTGGTCTTCTTTAGTGATATTCACCTGATTACTTTCTAATCAGTAGGCATGCAATTATTCCTTCTTTCTTTCTCTTCTTCTCTAATGCAACACCAACTGCACTAGACTTTTTCCTTCTTCTTCTTAGTGCAATAACCAACTGTACTAAGTCTTCTTCTCTCTTCTTGGACAGAATCAGATATACCAATGTGATTATTCAAACACTGAGGATCAACTCACATATCATAATCTAAATTAAATTGTCCTAAATAATTGTAGGCTTCATTTGGGCATACTTTGTTCTTCTTCTTCTTCTTCCCTTATTTCTATAAAGCAAACCTGTAAGCTACACACTCTTCTTCTTCTAATTCATCAATGAAAAACTATCTACATTAAAACCTTCTCTTCTTCACATGTTCTCTTTCAGTGCAAAACCATCTGCACTGAGCTCTTCTTCTTCTTCTTCTTTCTAGAATCACTATTTCTCTTTGTGATTGTTAAAAAAATTAAGTCTATATCAACTTAGCATCATCATAGTTGACCAGAAGCTGGTAATAACTTCTAGAAAAACTCACAGCTTTCACACCAATCCTTACTTCAGGCCACCCAACTTGCGCACCTCCCTGCTTTCACACTACCAAATACTTGCACGCCACAATTGTGCACAACTCACAACTTGTGTGCCACTTCGGGGTTAGACACAACACACTTCTTTCACACAACTCCCTACTTGCGTGCCTCTTACAACTTGCATTCCACTTCTTCTTGCATGCCACACTGCTTGTGCGCCACTCTTCTTGCATGCCTCCCTACTTGCGTGCCTTATAAATAACCCCCAACATGCACGCCACTTCAGCTTGGATGCCAATTTCTACTACTTGCACGATCAGAGCTCAAATTTTATCGTAAGTGTTGAGCCTTAAAAAATGAGGAGGTTATTCATCTCATTATAGGCATTTGGGTGACTTGCGCACAACATACACTTGCGTTCCATTCCTACTTGCGCGCCGATCCATCACTTGCACGCCGCTCCATCACTTGTGTGCCGCGTTCTTTCCTTTTTCATATTTTGATAAGTTGATGTTGAAATATGACTTACACCAACATACAATTACGTGCCATTTATACTTGCACGCCACACTTGTGCGCCACTTATACATGTGCGCCACACTTGCGTGACACTTATACTTTCACTCCACTTCATGACTTTCACGTCAATCTTTAACTTGCACGCCACTTTATTTCCTTTGTCATATTTTGATGTGATGATCTTGAAATATGACCTGCGCGCAACATACACTTGCATGCCAAAAATACTTTCATGCCACTTTTGACTTTTCCAACACCTTCTTTCCTTTTCAAAAAAAAAACACTTCTTTACTCCCCCTATCCTTCATAAGGCTTGAATCAAAAGTTTTCTAGACTTATGATATTTGTGAAATACAAATCAAAAAAGCTTCATCATAGTTTTGGCCATTCTAATAGTTCCATGACCATACATGACTTCATGTCTTCTCTTCATCTTCAAAAATAATCCTTCTTTCTTCTTATACTCTTTGGAATATGAATTCCAAAGTACTTCTTCATCCTCACTTCAAATCGTCAATTCCTTTTTGGAGTATTAATTACAATGAACTCCAATCATCTCTCTTCATCCAAAAGTGGAGGCTTGAGGATTCTTCAAACACCTCCAATGTTGTATATTATGTATCATCTTTGATACATATATTTAGATCTTTAAGAATAGTGGAATGATCATCAAATTTCAAGGAAATGTGTAATGCATGACCATCATAGAATGCTATGCCCTTCCACACTCTCTTCTTCTTCTTCAACCATCGTTCTCTACTTCATGAAAATAATATAATTCTTTTCATTAAGTAATCTCTTTCTTGGTTCTCATGAAATCGTGAATCATTTCATGTTCTTATTAAAACCCTTATTGTTTTTCAATCATCCTGATATAGATGATACTTTACCATTCATGATTGTTGTAAACAATGTGTCACCTTGGACACAAGTTCTTTGAACTTAGGATCAGTTCAACAATCATCTGGATTGATCTTCTTAGAGGATTGATCAAGTATGAAATCCAATGATATGATTATGTAACAATTATCCATGAAACCTCACTTCAGCCAATCTCCATTAACATTTTAGTCATTCTTAATCTTCTTCATTTTGACTAGTATTGACAACTATTGACAAAAAATACAATCTTCATACACAAAGTGGTCCCAACATAACTGAATCATAGATTTATAGAATTTTACATTAGTATTTTGTTATAATGAATCCTATATTAGAGAAAAATTTGGAGCATAGAAAAATAATTGATTATATATCAATAATTCTGAATGATTTTTAGTCTTTTTGAATCGTTGAAATTTATTATTATTGAGACTCCTTCCGATCAATGTAGTAGTTTTTATTTTTGAGTTTTTTCTTACCAATAGTTATTTATTGTGGGTATTATTATAAATATAATAGTATTTATATTTTTAATTGTTCATTTAAAAATTTTATGTGCTCAAGAGATTCTATGGATAGGAAGACGATGCGCTTTTGATCATCTGGATTAAGGGATTTTGTGGCTAGGAATATAAATCTCAAAAACATCCTATGTGTGGAAATGAGATGCTACCAAAAAGTAAATTATAGTGATTTTGGGGATAGGAATACATACCTTTTAATAGGTATAAAAATTGGAATACATTATGATATGTTCTAACTCATAGATACCTTGGATATATTCTACATACAAATATTAAAATTTGTTTTACATGTGTGGTTTTAATAAAATCCTTTCATGGATTATCTGTTTTTCTATACAATAATTTATATTTCGTTTTCAATTTCATATGAATTTATTCTTGAATTACCACTATGTCAATTATTATATACATTGTTAATATTAATTATTTAAATTTACACGGTATTAATACTTTTATCGGTAATTTTTCAAATATCTAAATCATTCATTCTACTGTACTTATTGTATCATATACAGATTATATTTTCATTAAGTGTACTTGTTTAAATTTTGTCTTTGATTTGATCGATAAATTTAAAACCCAGAAAAATTCATAATTATAGAGGATAAAAGTTTTAAGTATATTTTAAAAATAAAACTCACCCCTTCTTATTATTTCATAGACATCATTCATGGGATAATCGAGACACCAATACCAATTGTATGTAATCACGATTTGTGGTACACCTGAATGTTCAATAGGATCATTTGGAAAAAAATTGAGAGAATTTTTAACTTTAATACAACATATCATCATATAATAGATGACCAATTTGAATGGACCATTTAAATTATGCAATAAATACTTATATAATTCTTTATATAATTTAAATGAGGTTGAGATCATCACCTTCCTTTAGTCACGTTCTCATACAACAATAACTTCCAATAATGAATTCAGTTGAATCTATATTATCCACTCTATAGGATGAAATGTTGAAAATCAATATACTAGGATAATTTTGGAGAAAGGATGCTATTGTGATACTAATTTGTAGTATATATGAATGAGTATGCCTAATCCATTCAGCAATACATTAGAACAACACAAAGTCGAAAGAAGATTGATATTGACAATCATCAGTATGACCTAGAGTTAGATTTTGGGGTAAATTTATTCACCATAATATCTCCACAAAAAGATTATTTAGAGGTTTGGTAAGAATAGAAAGGTATGTTGTAGGAACATAAACCCATTTGGGATTCTTGATCATATTTGGATTTTATCCCATCAACTTATCCATCAACCAAACATGTCTTAAGAACATAATGTGTTCCATGTATCTCTCATGATAAAGTGCATAATAGGATCTTATCATGTACTACATCCAAAGGTGTAATAGTTAGATCATGCAATGTTTTATGAAGAGTAGTTGTTGTAAATATTGTATCCTAAAGATTTTTTTTTATTAAACAAGGACACTCTATTAGTTGATGTATTATGGAGAAATCCTATTTATGAAAATGAAACATGGGATTTCGATGATTCTAAGAAAAAAACCTTAATATAGTTTTATGTAAGGGTTTTAGATGAAATTATGTGGTTGAATGTTATGAAAGGGGGGATTATTTAACTTTCTATAATTCATAGATATGAAAAATCTCCCTATCTATTTACATGTATTGTATAATATATAGTAAAAATCATGCATGGTATAACATTAAAAAATATCACTTTATTAAATCGAGAAAAAAATACACTCAAACTATAAATATTCCAGATAAAATTAAAAATAATATAATAGGGTAGTAAACATATACCAAATAGATAACTAAAATTTTAAATTAAACTGCATTTTGGTCTCCTAGAATTATCAATGATTTGAAAATATTGTAAAAATAAAAAAATCTATGAGATAAATAATAGGAATGTTGTAAATGAAATATAGTTAACTTAGATAGAAAATTGAGTGAATGAAAAATAAAGGACATACAAGATATTTAAAGGAAGAATAGTCATCATATGACTATGGGAATAATTGCCAAATATTTCTAATAATTAATAATTTTTGGAATGGAAATTTAGTCGATGAGTGGTTAAATTACTAAAAACAATTATTTTTTTAAAAAATAATTAAATATTAAAATTATAATTTTATAAAATCATTTATGAAATCCTAAAACATGAAAGAAAAATAATTATGAATTTTAATAAATTATATTTATTTAATGAAATATTAATTTTTTATGTTAAAATATCATTTTCTAATTTAGTAAATTATTTTAGTAAAAGTTATATAATCAATATTTATCAATCATTTAATAAATAGAAATGAAAAAAATTAATCACACATTGAAAAAATAGTATTTAGTTGAGATAAAATTATTTTTCAATGAATTATAATAATTTATTTAGAAGAAAAATTAATTATATTTAAAAATTGAATTTTATAAAATGGAATTCCTATTTTAATTGGATTGTTTAAATTATTCTATATGAGTTTTTGATATTCTTATAAAAAGTATAATTTTTGGTGAATAGTAAAAGAAACATTTTTATGAATACCATAACTTTTATGAAATCATCATGATATAAACAAGACTATAAAATTTATAAAACATTTTTCATTAATTAATATGTAATTAATGAGTTATAAATATAATTTAAAAATAAATAACTCAATTTCCAAACCTATAAATTATTTTTCAAAACCTAAGTTATATTTTATTCAAATTAAAAACTATATTTTATTCTTTTCATTAAATAAAAATATTTCCAAGATTTAGTTCAGTTTTGGGAGTGTGAAACATTTAATGAAACCTTCATTTCTAAATCAAGAACTTATAAATTTCATAGGAATCCAAACTAATCATATTCTTTGGGAAAAATAATAAAATAATCAATACATATATTATAAAATACCCCCCCTTGGATATATAAATATCTCTCCCCTACCCATTTTTTGTCACTTTTAAAACACTTTTCATTGAAAAATACTTCCCCAAATACTTCTCTAAAATATTTTATAAATTTTCATATGCCACATGTATAAATAAAATTATATCCTCCAATGTCTTTAGGGTTAATCCAAAGGTGGAAAATCAAGGATTTATTTAAGGGTTTTGAAACCCATGTTTCAATTTTAATTCTCCACTTACCTATTTTATAATCTATGTAATCAATAAAAAGAAACGTTAAAACATAATTTCTAGTATACCTTTAATTTTTTATAAAATTATAATATTTACTAGTTTACCTGTTAATTTTAAAAAATCTCTTGAATATATCATTTATCCTATGGAATTTTATCTACCTAAGTTAATGTTAATGTGTTATTTTTCATTTCGTCCTTTCATTGATATTCATAATAATTTATTTCATGTTATAATTTTATATATTAATAAATTATTATTGTTTAAATGTATCTATAATGATGAAATGGGTATAGTCACAATTATATTAAATGTAAACAATCATAGTTGAATTTACCATTAAAAAATCATACCGGGAGAATTATCATAATTTTTAACTATCTACTGATCCACCAAACTCCATAAATTCTATAATGATATGAACTATTTACATTGAGATAGTTGTAATCCTATGAGTATTGAAGGGATTTGTTGAAAATATGTGTGGAATGACTATTAGCATGTATTAATGATTGAAATAATGATCACTACAATGTTTGGAAAATAAGTATTGGAAAAATTCCATTCAAAATAAATGTATATATTACATGAGGTGGGAGATATTGGAGATTTACACATAGTAATTACTAAGTGTGTTGGGAGTTAAATAAAATGTATTTCCAAATCACATAAGCCCCCAAGGATATCCCTCAACCATATTTAGGGGGTCCCATGGGCCAACCCCCACGGGAGAGCCTTCCATGGAGGCCACATAGCGGCTAACAAGATGGGTGAACCTTGTCTAGGACCACAAGATCACCACTGTGTATTAGTAGAAACTTTTTCCAATGGGTTTGTCTGTAATACCCATAGAGAACATGCTCTAAGGCACACATTATTTAGGTAAGAATCCAGTGGATAGTGTTTGAGGTATTTGAGGAGCTGACCCTAGTGTCTTTGCTTGCAGTGGAAGTAGTATGAGTTCATTATTAAAGCAAAGAAAAAAATATTATTCTTTTGATTTGGGGAAATAAAGTGGCCAATACAATTCCTCCATCATTTAAATTTTGGATAGAATGTGAGCCACACGATGTATTTGATCTTGACCATTTGATCTATCCACTATCATATCCTACATATAGTGAGGTTCAAAGACATATCCTTTCTAGTGTTGATGGGAAAACCTCGGTTGATCAGGCCTAATCACACCATGATTACTCTGAGATCAAGATAACGAGAAACTAGATCTTGTTTCACACATTCTCCTATTTCCATACAATAAATATATTGAGAACTATATGGATGCTGAATGTAAATAATGTTTTAGTTGGGTGATCATGTTTCCTCCATTCATGCATGCAGTGGAGCTTATAAATATGAAAATGTACATGATTTTCATGGAATGAACTTGAGGAATAATATGAAAAATCAAGCAATGATATTCAACATATGTATTTTGTTGATCACTAAAATATTCGGTGAGATATGATATGGAATAAAAAGTAGAGTCTTGATGAGACATATTTCACGAATATAGAGAGGTGATGGTATGAACCAAAGGAGGTGGAGCTCACCTATAAAAGAAGAATAATTGATTCGAAGAATGATTCATTTTATTGTTTGATAAATATAATTTCCAAATTATAACATCAACTATAAAGGCATTACATCACAAAGATAAGATAAATAACGTTTTATCTTAACTTGTAAATCTCGTACTCAAGGGTTCACAATGAACTTTGTCCCACCAATAAACTCAGGATAAAAAAATAT
The DNA here is from genome assembly GCA_963277665.1 of Viscum album. NCBI lineage: Eukaryota > Viridiplantae > Streptophyta > Magnoliopsida > Santalales > Viscaceae > Viscum > Viscum album. The sequence goes on along the minus strand of OY728131.1, from coordinate 1,051,181,360 downwards.
TCTTAATTCCTCTAGATTATGCTGAGAACCCTGAGAACTCTTGGTTGTTTCATGAAAGGTAGTGCATACACCTTTTAAGACAATGTACTACACTATTGTGTGATGGAACTTTTATTTATAACCAGTATGCATGAACTATATGAGAAGACCATGTATATTATGAAAATGATGTGTAGTGCATGCAGTACTTGAACATAGTTTTCATTAAGGTCATGAAAGTTTTTAGTGTGTGCATATACTAGTGTGTTCATAAGATGGAGAATTTATAAGAAAGTAGGCAGTGTGTTTATATCATGTTTGCATGAATGAGGGTCCAGAAAGTAAATTGGAATGAGAAGTGCATGATTAAAAAATAAATGGCATGTAGTATAGTGTGTGAAAATCATGTTTGATATAATCTTCATGTCAAAGAGAATATCTAGTGCATAGTAGTATGTTTTATATTCGCTATCATTAAGGATAGTGAAAGGAGAATAAATTTTGGTTGTGAAGGGAGTACCATATTTTTTTAAAATGCAGAAGACTTGGAAGTCTTGCCAATGGTGGAGAATGATTCACAAACATTCATGAAAAGTAGTTTCTTGAAGTGAAGTTGACATCAAGGATATGATGAAATAAGTGGAGTTCAAAGGAACCTACACTATATTTGGTGAAACAACTTACAATGTGATATTATTTGAATCATGTTTTCCTATTATGTTTTCCCTCTAATATAGTGAGTGATGAGGGGAGTGTAAGGGAAGTGATCATAGAAGGAAGTGATCCATGGAAGATAGTTAATTTATCAAAAAAAATTTAAGGTCAGTGATCCCAAGTAGAAATGACCAAGACCAAACTAAAAAACAGTGAGCTTAGTGATATTGGTACACCAACCCACTGTTGGATGAATTCTCCTTGGAATAGCCTATAATGGTGAACCAAGTAAAAATTTCTGTTACTTTGTCCCAGAATTATTAAATTAATTTCTATGAATCATCAAGCGACAATGTTTTTAAAAAGTAAATCTTATAATAAGATGTCAAGATCCAGTAGGGAAAGTGAATATTTAAAAACAATATCCATAACATGATTCACCCCCTCTCATGGTATCTAAGCCCCTTTTGGGACTAACCAATTTTATTAGATATAGGTTTCTTTTATTAGATTTTTAACCTAAATATATTTAATTGACTATGGGAATTGAAGTTTTAGTTTTCTGTTCTCATTGTTCCATGAAAAAATGAACAACACCAATGAAGAAGAATAATTTTGGTGAAATTCCTCTATGTGGGAATGTTTATAGAAAGAGTGTTTTTTAGTTAAAGGAAACAAATAGTGTACTAAAGGGTTGGATTAATCATAAAATTAATAACATTATATGCCAAGTGATTCCATCACTATTAATGATTAATAAATTCCATGGAATCAAATAGTGGAAGTTGTACATATGAAAAATGAAATGGATTAGAAATTAATAGAAGAAACTAAGTCTCAAGATATACATATTCATGTACAAGAAATTAAATTCAACAAGATGAGAAGTTTCAATAAAATCCTTATTGAAGTGAATATAAATATAAGTGATAATAATGTGTCACAAGATAAAGAACTGTAACCGATGTCCAAACAGATGGAAAAACTCAATGTCGATTATAAGGGAAAGAATATAAACTCAAAATAAATTCAGAGTTTAGAAGTCAGTGATACTGATCTTTCTACAAACTTATTATATTCGGTTGAAGAGATGCAAATTATACAATAAGAACATATTTTTATGAAAGACTCTATTGTTCATATGAAATATAAAATGAAGGAGAATGAAGTATTTTTGGTTAATCTTAACCAAGACTTGGAAGAGGATTCTTTTAATGGAAGGAATCTCAAGAAATAATTTAGTGGAAAACTTGAATCATAGAGTAAGAAGATCCAATGGTTGGAAGAGGAATTGGGTTTATCCATGGATCATTTAGAAACCAAGGGTAATCCTCATATCAAGAGTTCATTACACCTGTCGTTTACTCCCCTATAGGTGATGAAGAATAAAATATGAAGTATTCCATATTAAAGGAGAAAAAAGAAAACACTCTCATATCACAATGATCATGCATTATGAATAAATCCAGTTTTGGCTATGAAGAAACTCCACCAAGGAATGAGAAAAATATAATTTTGAATGCTCTAATGAAAAGGTATATTTTTGAAGGAGTAGGAAATGGACAGAAAAGGGACCACATGAGAGGTATAAAAAACCATATGAGGTCTCATAGACGACATGATAACATGTGTTACATTTTTAGGATACACAGACAAACCCTATGTTTTTTTGTTAAAGAGTGGTGATATATCAAAATCTATGAAGATGGTGGAGAACCAAATAATCTAATTCACCATGTAAAACAAAGGAGGTATGGGTCATACAAAGATAATTATAATCTTTATAACCATGTAAAAAGTATAAATTTCAATGTAATTTCATCCCGAACTACATGAACATATTAGGATGCATGTAATGTGAAAACTATTACAGTGAGAAACAAATATTAATGATTATATGAAAGAATATTCCCTTAATGAAGCTACTATAGATCAAATCCCCAAATTTATCTATATACCGCATAAATCATTGAATTATAAGAAAATAGTATGAAAGAAATAATATATATCTTTTAATGATTAAATCAAGAAGGCAAAAAAACCTACCTATTTATGGAAAATAATTCCCCACAAAATTCATGTGCTATAACACAAGGAGAGATGTTAAGGAAAGATAAAGAGCATGGTAATATACAAAGAATCAAGAGTTGATGAAAAATATAATTCTTACATCAAATAAAGAACCTTGTACTAGAGGGACCCCAAACTATGAAAAAGAAAATGCGTACAAAAGTGACACATAGAAAGAAGACTGAGCCTGTGGGTTAAGAATGTCTAGTTATATATCGATAATAGTTGAAGTTGTCTAAGCAATTAGAACAAGCACACAATTTGTAAAGTAATTTTCAAGAAAATATTAAAGGGGTAGTCCATATTGAAACACTATCATCCTTAGGTTCAATAAATTCAATGTATCCCTCTCCCCATATAGTTTTTTTTTCTAATTTTTCTTAATGAGGTGTAGAATTAAAGGGAAGATATGATCCATGGGGAGGTTTTACTTGAAAGATACATTTCTATTTGTGATATGATGGAAGGAGATAAATTCTAATCTGAACCATAATAATTCATCCTTAATTATTGAACTCTATTTGTAAGCTTCAACTAGTTGTATAATAAAGTGATGACTTGAGATATAGATTCTAGGAGTTATTTTCTTAAAATAATAATATACCAAGCCTTATCCAAAGTTTTGTTGAATAGTGTAAATATTTTAGGGGATTGATGTTCAAGTGGTTAATGTTTATCAAGTGACATCTATTAATTCATCATATGTTTTGTATACAACAATCAATTATTATATTTATGTTCTAATGATTTGGTGTGAATTTATGAAGATCAAAAGTTATACTTTAAAAGTAAAATATCCATATATGTTATGTGTTTCTTATAATTCATGAGAAACATGTTTGTTAGTTATAAAAAATCTTGTTTCCTATAGTAAGATACGACTTTATAGGATTATGGAATTTATATGACTACTAATGTGCTAGGTGGTAAACTTTATCAATGAATCTCATATGAAAAATTTAGTAAGAAAAGAGTTTGGATTACATGTGGTTTGAAAGAATTTGTCTCATAACTTTGTGGTTCATTTCAAGAGATGAGTTTATTTTAAACAAGGGGAAAATAATTCAGTAAAGACTAAGTTTATCATCCTTTGTTTTCTATCATGTACTAAGGGGGAAAAGTATTTTGTAAATCCCTTGTAATTTATTGAAAAAAGGGGGGGTGTAGTGAACATATAGTGGGTAGGGGATCCTAAAGTGGTGTTCATGTAAAAATAATATTGTCAAATAAATCCACAGGGTATATTTTTGGACTCATATGATTATGGAATGGGTTTTTTGACAATATGTGTGGGATGAAATTGTCATGTGTCATGGACGGACACATTGATCAGTACAATTTTTAGAAAAGAAGAATTGGAAGGTTTCCATACAGTAAAAGTTTATATATTTCATGAGGATGGAGATCTTGGAAATTCATACTTAGTAATTACTATGTATATTAGGAGTTCAATGTATGGGCCAACCACATAACCCCCAAGGATATCCCTAAACCATATTTAGGGGGACCCATGGGTTAACCCCCATGGGAGAGCCTACTAGGGAGGCCACATGGAGGAGAAGAAGTTGAGTGGTCCGTGTATAGGCCCACAAGAGTTCCACCATATATAAGGGACCAATTATGATGGTGGTATTGTGTGTAATTACTATAGATCACATGAAAAAAGGTTCAAATAGTTCCTAAAAAAATACCATGGATAGTGTTTGAGGTGTTCAAGGAGCTGACCCCATTACCGTGGTTTGTAGTGGTAGTAACATGAGTTTATTACTAAATCATGGACATACAAAATGTGCTTTCTATGTTGGAAAATTATATAGTGGATAGTTTTCATCCGTCATTTAAATGTTGGATAAAATGTGAGTCACATGATGCAGTTGATCATGAACATTCGATTGATCTGATGTCATATCCTACCTCTAATGATGCTCGGAGGAATCTCCATAATGGAGTAGATGGTTGAATATCCATTGATTGAGCCCGGGCCTTCCATTATTGTTCTGATCTCATGATAAATAGACTACAAGTCTTATTACATGCATGATATGATTTCTATGATATCTAGTGATTGAGAATTATGTGAAAGATTAATAAAAATTATGTTGTAGTTGTGTGATCATGAATCCACCATTAATGCATGAAGTTTAGGTTATAAATGTGATGAAGCATGTGATTTTCATCATATGTATGTAAGTAATAATATGAGAAATCAAACCATGAATTTTATTATAATTATTTTGAGGATCACCAAAATCATTAATGGGATATAAAATGGCATAAAATGTAGAGGCTTCACATGAAGTATTTCTCGAATCTAAGGCGGTGATGTAATGAACCAAAGGTAGTTGACTTAACCTATAAAAGGATAACAAGTGATACTGAGAATTATTCTACCAATAATTTTAGATCTCTATTTTACAAATAAAAAAAGACACCACAAATCCAATACTTTTATGAAGAGAAGATGAATACCAAACTCTCTTAACTTTTACATCTCACACTCCAGGTTCTATGAATTATCTGGTTCCATGAACCAACTCTAGATAGAATAATGCACATAAATCTATAGTTTTTCATGAATAACACTAATAAATCATGCTTGGTTTGTGAAAGGCAGTGCTTCAACCCTTGATGATAGTGTACTACACTATTTCCTAATAGAAAATTCATGTATATATAGTTTCTGAAAACTATGTGATAATGACACATATATTATCTGAAGGAGGTGAAGTGCATGCAGTATATACATGTAGTATTCATGAAGGATGTTCAATTTTAAAATGTTGCAATATACCAGTGTTAAAATAAAATGGATATTGTAAAATAGAGTAGGAAGTGTGTGCATATCGTGTTTTCCTAAAGGATAGTACACAATGTAAAGTATATGGGGGAAGTTCATGCTTGAAAAAAACATTTTATATAGTATAGTTTGTTCATATCATGTTTGATATATTCTTTATGTAAAATAGGATTTCTATTTCATAGAAATATTGTGTACAATAAATATCATTCAAAACAGTTAAAGGATAAGGTATTTTCATTATTAAGGGGTTTCAAAAAGTATTCTATAGAGTGGATGAATTTTTAGTCATGCCAAAGTTGGATAATATTTCATGATCTATCTTGAAATAGAGTTTCTTAATGTTATTTTCAAATCAAGGTTGTCAATGAGTAAATGGAGTTCAAAGTCACCTACAATATAGTTAGTGGAACAACCTAAAAGGTGATATTATTTATGGCTTATGTGACTATCATTTTTTCCTTATAAAGCAGTGAGTGAATGAGGGGGGAATAAGGGAAGTGAGCCTAGAGGGAAGTGATCCCAGGGAGAAAATAAATTTATCCCAAACAAAGTAAGGTAAGTGATCCATGGATGGAGTGACCAATCCTAAACCAAAAACTAGGAAGAGTAGTAATTTTTTCACCAATACACTTTTGGAAGCATATTCTTTGGAATATCCCATAGTGGTGAATGAAGTAAAAAAATCTATGCGCTTTTGTTCTTGAATTATTACTTTAATTTCTTTTCATCGTCATCAAAAAAATATGATATGAAGTGACCCTCATTATAAATAGGTCAATATCTAGTGGGGAAATATGAGAATTAAAAAGAATATCCATACCCTGATTCACCCCCACCCCCTTTCTAGGTATCTAAGACCCTTTTCAACCCAATAGACTCTTCAAAATATTATTTAACCATTGGATAGTGTCTTTTAACTGCTTCCTATAAATTATGTTGATTTTATAACTATAGATAAATCTAGTTCATTAAGATTGGGGTAAAAAAAGATTTATTAGATTAATAAAACATTATAAAAATGGATTATAGCATAATAAATGATGTGAAATAGGTTCTGAATCATGTAATTAATAAATTTAACATGACTAATCAAGAGGTTAGTGGAGCACTCAAAGAACGTTGGGGGTCAAGGTAAGGTTTCATTTCTTATCCTTTTTTATTCTTGCTGTTATGCTCTCTATCACCCTATATATCTCTCCTATCTTTTTCTTACTTCAGTTATACTTATTGTATTTCCATTATTCTTTAATTTTTATATTTTTATAGGGATATTCATGAGTCTTTAGTTCCCTTTCTAATACTTCCTTTAAATTAGACCAAATAGAGGGACCAATTCTATTTCTACTTACATTAGATTTTTCATTCTTATAAATAATATTATATTTATGGATTTAAAAAAACACATCATATTAATGTCAAATATGATGATTAATTTATATATTTGGGAAATACCCATGATGTTATAATATTAAAATATTATTTTATAAATTTCTAAAATGATTGATAATGGTGAACACTTTCATAACTTCATTTTCTTATTTTCTTATAAATTTTTCCATGTTGTGATCTATTTTCATGACTCATGATTCTTTTTTTAATTGAATTTACAAGATTCCTATACCCCTCCTTTTATTTGGATCTTACTGGATACCAATACGGTCAATGATTTGTTGATTTATTAGGCTACCCATTTAATTGACATTAATTCATTTCATGTGTATTATTTATATATGTTTCATTTTTATAAGGAACACATATACATAATATATTGTTATTTTATGGGTGGGGTTAGAATTTTAATCCCTAATAAATTGTGTAATTCATTAGATCTCATGAGAATCTTATGCATGGGAATGATTTGGTTAGCTTTCTCCACAATGTTTTTCATGGGAATGTTGCAGTTTTATTTTCCCACAATCTTAAGGATGGGAATGATGCTTTCAACTTTTTATATAATTTTATAATGACTCAGTGGTGATCCTTGTGTTAGGTTTTTAATGAAATTACTTATTTTTTGCACATTTTTCGTTTCTATATGATTTTTTATGATACTTTCTTATTGAGTACAGGGTGTGATTGTTTATGATCATAATATATCACCCCATATTTATCCTTTTGTACACCCTTACAGGGATTTAAGGCTCACATATTATTCTATTAGTGTCCTAGGGATATCCCATATAGTGATATGAGTATAATTATTTCTAGAATCAAGATATGATGATGGAAATAAAATATTAAGTTGTTTATTTTAATGCGTTATATTATGTTTAAAATTATATAGTGACACTAAAACTATAGATTTTTTAGAGTGTTTGATGGATATTTACGATTTAAATGATATAATATAATATTAAATGAATGTGGTTCATTAAATATATCCATTATTATGGAATAAAAAAGTTCAACAACAAACTACTCTATAAATTATAGTGTTATTTGAATTCACATATTAAAATTCATGGGGTCGATATCTACCATATTTTTCTAGACAGGTCACTTTACTGTGTGACTCTCTCCCTCATGTTGTAATTAAAAAATATATAAAAATTTTAAATACACATAATTTCGTCCTACATGGTGCAATTACCACTTTATAAATAATCCTTTATTATTTCTGAATGAAACTTCTTTCTTAACACCAAATAATTCCATCATTTCAATGTAACATGATTTATTGTGGTGTGACACATGATTCCATTAAGAAAACCCAAACCAATTTCATTAGGAGGTCCTCCTTGTATCATATTATTATATTTTTTATCATAAAAAATCTCATTATGATGTGATACTATAATAATTATTTTTAAATAGCGTTAATTTACTCTTATACATTAATCATAACATGACTATATCAGGTGAAACATGGTTTTCCTCCTTCACAAAGATCACATTATTTATTTATCCAAATGTCTGCACTCATGATCATTCTTAGTACAATACTAATATACTCCAAAATAGATAATGGAAACATCATAATGACCCTCATAAAAGTCTTATCATAGATTTATTTTTCTATAAATCCCAATCTATTAAAATATTCCTAAAATATATATATATGATAGGGTACCTTATGTTTAATTTTTCTATAGCTCCATATATTCACTATGGTGACTTCAATGTTTTCATTCCTATTTTCTAGACTCATATTAATAATGACATTATATGTATAAAAATTTCATGAACATATTCATGTATGCTTTCCTTGTGTTGGTAACCATATTTATCTTCATTTATGCATCAACACATATCCATTTTTTTCTCACATATAAGTTACTACATAGGTAGAATTATATTTTCTAAATGGTATTCTATCATATCACCATATAGTTTCTTCTTGGGTTCTCCATTGGATGTTATTTCACTCATCACCATGTTCATTAATTACCTTCCAATACAAAACCTCCAAATGAAATATGATTGATGAAATTTTCATTATTTATAGATATTTAACAAATACACCGTTAATTGAAAAAAATAAAACAAATAAACATTGTCTAAAACATTATATCTTTAACTATCCATTTTATTAACTACATAATGATCCCATAAACCTAAGACATGATATCAATCATTTCTATAATTTAAGGCCCCATGTTGAACCATTCATTGAGTAGTCATCCCGTTATTCTTCCATTCATAAATTATCTTCCATGGTCATAGTAATCTATATGAGGATTTATATAATTTATACCATATACAACTCTAAAATTACCCCTTTAGAAAACCCATGGTCCTTAAACTATGAATTACTTCTTTAAAAATCACAACCCAAAAAATTAAACAAACTGTCACATCACTAATCACAATTTACACTCTTATTGGACAATATAAAATAGTCATAAGAGGTTATTAAAGTACCAACGTACTTTATATCTTTTCCAGACACCCATTTGAGGTACATATTACACAATTATCCCATGGATCACAAGGATAAATTGTTATCAAGTGATCTTATAGTCAAAATCTTGAGTGTAAAATATATTCTTTATTCATAAAAGGATATATATATATATATATATAATTTCATACATATCTAAAATGTCTTAGTTCCTATTTATGTCCCCATATCCCATATTCCCATACCTATATACCAAATTACACATGAAACATATAATCCATGAAAAAGTAGATTAAGAAACACATTCCTTTTTTTCAAATAAGATATAACATATCAATTTTCATAACTTTATTAGTCCAAAATATATAGATATAAATGAATTTAAAAATTATACTTGATTTAAGGATTTTGAACAAGTCAATAAAAATTATTTAAATAATCCAATAATAAATAGGTTTGATATATTATTAATGTTGAGAGAGTATATCAACTACTGATATTACATGAAAATAATATAAAACAAGAATTTTAGAGTAGAAATATAAGAAAAAACCTAAGTATGGGTCTAGTTTGAGTGAAATATAAGAGAGGTTAAATGAGTTTGTGTTTTTGTATAATTTCATTGAGAATTGTAAAAAATTCCATTATGGGAATTTGACCCTAGAATCTAGATAGTACTCAATGGATATCTCTAGGTACATGATTCCCATTAGCCACTTGATTCCTAACCAGTATTAGGATGATGTCCATATAACAGTGATTCTTTCCCCTCTAAAAGCTCATAAGGATACTAAATATTCTCAATGTATATGTAGTTGTGTTTATTGAATCTGTATAGAAACACCACCCCTATTTCAATAATAAATTTTAAAATATACTTATAAATATAAAAAAAATATATAATATACTATAATTTATTATGAAAGTGTTAAATATTAAATTCATGTCATATTTAAAAATTTTAGGTCATTAAAAACACATCATATTGGGGATTATCATCCATGAGAAGCATCATCACCCATATGCATTGATCTATCCCAGCCACTGATACCATAATCCTTCTCTCTACTCATTGGGCTTCCTAAAATGTAATACTATTATTCCATCATACTAAAAATAATGGATTTAATTATTCTATAAGGGTATCTATATATAATCAATAATAAAAATCAATAATTCATTTAACAACACTATCAAGTACATTTCCACAACATCACCCCTAATCACAAATTAATAAATTATTAGTTAATATTCAATAACATTAATTTTTTTCAAAATCAAAACTATCACATTTACTATAGTACAAACAACATTTTCCTCATCATGCTGTGAAATTAAAAAAGCATTAAATCAGTGACACAAACCTCAAAAAATCAACATCAAATATCAATAAAATAACATTGTCCACCTTAAGATATACTTAAACATTTATAAATAATTTTCACTAAAACATAGTGTCCCAATAAAGACATGATTAATTGTAAAAATACCTAATTTAGGATTTCCATCATTTTACTCCAATTATTCATATTTATATTTCATAATTATAAGTAACAATTAAACCATTTACAAAATTTCATACCTAGTTAGTAAATAAATGTACTAAATTTTCCAATGTTCCACTGACTAATTTTTAAAATTAGTGTATCTCACTAACAAGACATAGCTTATAGACTTTAATTCTAATACCGATGGAGAAACCATAGTAACCAATAACTATGTTTTCTAACCACATAATCATATACTCTTATTAAAACACTTCTTGAAACAAGGGTCTCACCATTAAGTTTCCAATAGTGTTCTTCCCACTATAAGATTTACCATATCATCATCTCACAAACATTAATGTAGAAAAATCGCAAATTTTTTTGAAAAATTCCACTTATGAGATGAGAAAGAGATAAGAAATTAGTTAAATTTTATAATAAATTTACTAATATTTTTAATATATTTTTACATGGATTTCATGTCATAAATCATTTTATTATATTGAGTGATAATAAATTAGGATTTTATATAATATTGTTTTGGAAACATGAACATTAATTATCATTTAGAGTTAATTTAAGACATAATAGAAGAATCGTTGTTGAACATTAGTTTTCATACATGAATACATTTAATTTTTCCTTTTATTATCAGTATTTTATGACAATTAATCATTTCATTCATTTTTTTATTCTTATCATTTTGTAATATATATATATATATATATATATATATATAATTATAAATGAGAAAACTATGGGGAAACATACAATGAATTTTAGAGACCTCTATAAGTTTTATAGAATAAAGTAACAAAAATTCATGTTCACAGTCTGTATCATTGTTCATAAGGGTGTCATAATTCCAACATTGTGTATATCCCAACCAAATTGAAAATGATCAATGATGTTTCTTATATCACTAATACAATGAATGATTATTTTTACAACATTTTTTTTACTTTCCATAAAATTAAATCTTTTTATAACATTTCTTGGACAGTTATTTCATGTAGTGATGCCAGGAAAATGTAAGAAACATTGAAACACCCTATTTTATAGAAATTTTAATAGTAAAAATGAAATTTTTCATGAAACACCTACAGAACCAATTTTGACAATGAAAATAGTATCATAACCACTTAACACCCCTAAAAACCAATGCTTCAAATAATAATTTCCTACACTGCCTTCAATAATAAAATTAATAGGACCAATCAATATTATAGTATGTTTCCATAATGAATAGAATTTACAACCAAATTCACCATCAACATAATTAAATAATTCTGACTTCACTAAAATAATCATCCACGAGAACTATTTAATATTATGATCTATATCACATGAATGGGTATTATAGAGAAAAGGGTATGTGCTAAGAAGGATAAGAATAGGGACTATATAGAGAATATCATATCCATGTGGCACACCTGGAATAATGAGGAGAACATCAATTATTTCCCATACATTACTACCTAGAATAATTGGACATGGTTTTTTTGAAACAATCTATCTCATGTGTTTTCATGGTCACAAACCTTGCTCTATGAGTCTGACATTTTCATTTGAGTGAATTTAAATCACTATAATTTGAAATTTAATTCATATCCTTGATGGTCTAAATGGATATAATAATGTCTATTTAAAAGAAACATAATATTTTGTTAAAGATATAGAAAAATCCTAAAATAATTCTTTAATATCTTAGTTTGAGGTTTAAATACCTATACAAAACCATAGAAGTAAATGTGGAACTAGTTGAAGATGAATTGTTATTGGTAGAGTCAACTCAATGATCAAGAGCCACCAACCAAATGATAGAGAGGACTATAGAACCTTTTTTAGAAAGGGTTCAATTGATAAATGGTAGAGAATAATCAACTAGTCAGTGAAAGCAAGAAGAGTCAAGACCCTTTATAAATCATACTAGATAGCGGGTGGGATTATCTATATAGTCAGTGGCTTCAAAACATATTAGTTATGGTGTATTTATAAAAGGTTCTAAAAGCACTGATTTTAGACATTAAAGCCTAAAATTTTCCCATAGGCCCTATAACTCCTATAAAGCCTATAAATAGAGATATAAGGATTCTTGGATATTATCAATGAATTTGTATAACATGTCCTCATTTGAATCAACAATGTTGAATCACTAGAAGAATTAAATCCTTTCATTAAATATCCATCTCCTATTCCCTATTAATATCAAAGGCTCTCTTCTTATAACTTATCCTAATCTATCATCTCAGATTGTATAAATCATTTTAATAGATTATTGAGTATAATTTAAATGTTTTTGTTTCAAGAAAATATATCTTTTATCATCTTATTCTACAATGGGTACTAATTTCAAAATATTGAAGGACAATTTCCTTGGATACTGAAGAAGTTCAATAGGGTTATAATTACTATAATAGTAAGGGATGAGTTTCTTGATCACTTATATGATCAAGGGGTTAATAATATAAAAATATTAACCTGATGGGCGGAGATGTAGGGCCACACACTAAGCTATTGAAAAACTTCATTATCATACTATGCTTTATCTCTGTTTAATTTTATATATTACATCACTCAATCTATATATGCATAATTTCATAAATTCTATATAACCATTTTGGTTGTGCATACTCACCTAATCTATATTTAAGGTAACATTCTAATATATAGTAATTTTATTAATTTATCAATTTATAAAATTTAGTGCTTTGTCGAATTTTTCATTTTACTAATTTATCATTTCAAAATAATTTATTTTTGAATTTAAATATTTAATTTTCTTTATTTTTCAAAAGAAAATTTAATCCCTCTATTTCCATTGTACTCTAAAAAATAATTAGAATCAATGGAATCTTTGTGTTGCTAATTTTTTTAAACTTAATTGATATTAATGTTCACTCTTTCCATCATGGAATCAAACCCTTATTCATAATCATTTATTTTTGAAGGCACATATTTTTACTATTGAAAAAAAATTAGGTTGACATTTTTAGTAGCATAAGTTACACTATTTAGAAAATGGTTTTCCATGAATATATTTACATTAAAGAACAAGAATCTAGGTGGACTCCTGATAATATTAAATCCATTTAGATTAATTATAAATCCTTTAATGTTCTATTTTTCAATATTGATTAAAATAAATTTTATCATGTTTCTACTCTGAAAATTATGATAAAAAATGAAAATTTATAGAATTCACTCATGATGGGACTAACAAATTTAGGGATAGTAGATTTTACATTTTTAGACAAGATTTTAAATTTTTCTATGAATCTATAAATAGTTTTTTGACATGTTTTATTGAAAATTTAAATTGTAGAAATTTTCTTTGTAATGATATATCTTTAGAAATATTAGTGAAAAATTTACTCTGGGTAATACCAAGAAATTGGGAACCAAAATTCACCAATATACACGAATCAAATGATGTAAAGAAAATAAATTTTGAAGAACTTATAATATCCTTAATGACGAACAATGTTAATATGAATTGAAAAGCTAAAAATTAGGAAAATGAATCCAAAGCTGTAAGGAAAAAAATCACCATCAATGTTCCTAATAATGATTCATCAAGAGGTGATCTAATTTTTTTTTCAAATCCCACCATGAACATTAAAAAATTCATCAAGAAAAATATACTTCCTAATTGAACCAAAAAGGTGTATAAAAAATTTTAACTAGAAGGGAAAGATATAAATGCATGAAAAAGGGTCACATCAAGACATATTTCCCCATCTACAAACAAATAATTAATGAATAGAAAAAAGGCCAGGGGCTCTCAAAATTACCACTTGAATTGAAAGAGATGAATTAATGAACTCAAAGTGACTTAAGGGTTATGTGACTTATGGAACAAGTTTATTAATATATTGTCATTAATAACCCTCCCCCCATTTCCTCCTCTTCCTCTTGTACTCTTACTTCTTCCCCACCACATTATTCTTCTTAATACTCATGTATCATTAATTATAAATACCTAAAACACACATATGATAAAATCAAAAGTGGTTTTAAAGAAATTTATTCATTATAAAATTAACATGATAAGAAATAGGTGAAAGTTATTAGTGGAAAATAAAAAACATAAAATGAGAGGGAACAAATATTCAAGGAAAATATATAATTATCCATGATAGTTAAGAACCAATTATAATTTAATAATATTGGATATAAAATAAAAGACCTAAAGAGGACTCTCAATAAATTTAATTAAGGTGATGATAATAAAAATAAAATTTGAGTTTCTCAATGATAATAAAAATATTTGTCTTGTCTTGGTTTCTCAAATAATGAAACTACCTCGAAAATTCACTTGAAAACCACTTTTATTAAAGGATGATCACATGAAATGTTAGTAATTATTCTAAAATATTTTTTCATTTAATCAATGAATGTGACTCTAAGAATATATGACATGGGGTAAAAAAATAAATTCATATTTCATCAACTATTTCTATAATAAAATATCATACAAAAACAATTGGATACCTAAATCATTATTCACTAACTTAAGTATTCCCGAGTTCATTTGGATAACAAAAATTTGATTTTATTACTTTTTCAGGAAAAGTGTCTTTAGAGATAAGTATAAAAAGTACTGTGGAACCTAGATAGATTTTTTCAAGACACATGTGTGGTGAAATATCAAAATAAAATCATTTAGAGAAACTAAAAAGAGGTCACATTACCTTTGGTAATAATTGATGGGGTGATATAACTGGTTAAAGTACTATTGTATTTTTTAGATCAAATATTATTAAAACTATTTATTTGTAAAAGGAATGAAAAAAAATTTCATATGAATTGGTAAATTGTTTTATAGTAGTTTTAATATTTCTTTTGAAAGTTGCTTAATTTTTTTAATGCAAATATAAGTATTTTATTTACCATGTATCATTTTCAAAAAAATTACACAACAAATTAAAAATCTCTTGTTAGCTGAAATGTAAAATTATTGAGTAAAAATGATAGTGATTTATAGATTTTACATATAATAATTGGACAACATATCACATACTCACTTTAAAAATTATAATGTTATCAACTACTGTGAGATTTACAGAATCTACATTTCAAGGATGACATTGTTTGTGAGGAATTCCAACCTGCTGAGAAAAATAGATTTTCTTTTATATAAAATAATAGATTTATTCTTCTAATTATATAAAATTAATTAGTATTTATTTATTTTGAACTTTTCAAATTTAAATTCTATGAGGTAAATACTACAATTCGATTTGTTTTTTAATGATTTTTCAAGATTCACTTGGTCCAACTTATTATCTCATAAAAGCGAATCCTTAAAATCCTTCATCATTTTTTATAAAAAAATGTTTAAAATGAAAAGGCTTATCAAATTATTTCTATTTTATGTGATCATTGTAATGAATTTTACAATAGTTATTTTTATAACTTATGCTCTTCTCAGGGCTATAATCATTACTTTTTTCTCCTTGAACCTCTTAACAAAACGAGTTAGTAAAGATGAGAAGTGGAACTATCCATAAAATCACTCATACTTTTTAAAATAAATTTAATTCAAGTAATTTTTTTGATGAGGAAGTCAATATTGTTTGTTTAATCATTAATTTAATTCTCATAAGACCATTTATTAGAAATACCCTTATGTACTTTATAAATATTAAAAAACTAATGTGTGATTTTTTTAATTTTTTTGGTTGAAAATATTTTATTCTCACCTCAAAATATAATCTTGGAATATTTGAATCAAAATTTAACGAATTTATATTTAGTAGGTACTCTCACTTAACAATATCCTATCGACTATTTATAAAATGGAATAAAATATTGTATGAATCAATTCATGTTGTTTTTATGAAAATTTTCAAAAATATATGTCTCAAAATGTTTTTGAAAAATATTTTTTAAAAGAAACTTCATAATATAAATAATTTTATGTTAAACTATAATCCCATTTAAATTCGTTAGCTAATGATTTAAAAAAACTCTTAAGATTATCCCCTTGAAACTATAATTCGTTATTTTCAAGAGGGAACTCAAACTAAAAGATCTATCCTAAATGAGGTTGAACATATTGTCTTTTTCTATCACTTAGAAGCCCAAAAAGTCAATGATTCCATTAATAATGAAAATAAGTGTTTTTTCATATAAGATTAACAAAATAAATTCAATTCAATTGATGTATGTACTATCATGTAAAGACCAAATTATCATATTGTTATAGTCTTTAAATGTGTTTTTATTGATAAGTTAAATGTTCATTGTAATATCACAATAAATAAAGTGCTTTTAGTTTCTGAAGATTATAAACAAGAAGAATAATTCAACTATAGTGAAACATTTTCACCCATCACTCAACAAAAATCCCTAATAATTTTGTTATAATTTTCTTCAAAAAAATATTTTAAAACTCTTTAAAATGGATGTTAAAAAAACCTTGCTAAATAGTTTTATTATTGATTTTTTTTTTCTAAAAAACCTTTTGGTTTTGTTGATTTTTAACTTTCCAAATTATTTTTTCAAATACTATAAATATCATTATGGTTTAAATAAACCCCCAGGGATTGGTTTGAATGTTTATCAAATTTTATTTTATCAAATGGTTTTAGAATGGAAAAATCCAATTTAAAACATTTTCTAAAATACATCCAAAATGATTTTTTTACTTTTCTAAATTTATGTCAATGTTTTTATTTTCTTGTCAACCGATGAATCTTTTTTTTTAATATTCAGATTCAATGAAAAATCAGTTTGAAATGAGTTTTATGTGTGAAATCAAATTATTTCTCATTTATAAAATTCCTCAAAATAATGGTTGTATTTTTCTAAAATAGTGAAACTACACAAATTGAATTTTAAAATTATGTTTTATCAATCAAGTTAAGTAAATTTTTACACACAATGGAAAAAATTTAAGATAAATTTAGAGAAATCCCGTAAAATAATTGACAACATGATTTTTAGAAATTTGGTTGGTAGTATAATTTACATCAATATGATTTGGCATGAAATATTGTTCAATGTTTTTATTTTTTTTCATTTTCTTCCAAATCAAAAATATTTTCATTGAAAATTTATGAAAAATATTTTTCATTTTGAAAAAGTAACTAAAAGTCATATTTTAGTTGATCCATAAGGAACTTATATTTAATTAACTAGTTTTAAAATAATGTCTTTTTTAGAAGTCAAATAGATAAGAAAATTACAAGTGGGACATACCACCTACATGGAAAATATATCATCTCATGGAGTAGTATAAAACCAAACACTATTTCCCTTTCAATATCTCAAGTGTAGTATATATCCACTAGGATTTTTTAATCCCATATGATATCGATGAAACACACTCTTATTCTTTGGGTATTCATATTTATACATCCCTATAACGTGAAATAACACTTGAGCCATTAATATTTCCAAAACTCCTATCTACCACTCTCACTCTAAATATAATGACCATAGGAACCATTTAAAGAAGTTATCACTTCTAACTGGGTGATATCTAGTTGGAGGTTATTAGGATAGAATATCAAGTCACTAATATTTTAACTAAACATCAAGTAACTGGAAATTTTAGTTTTATTAAATCTGAATTGACAATGGAACACTTTTGTTGAATTCCATTTTACCTTATCTATGTTGAGTAACATTTAGAAATTTATTTCATGTCATAATTATTTAACTTTTATTTCTCCTTCTTATAAAAAGACTGGATTTCTTTATTTTTTATAATATTTATATCTTTCTATTTTCTCTCTAGACTATTATACCTATATTCAACTTGTATAATAATTTGAGAGGAAGCATTATCTATTTAATTCTAAAATTTTGTTTAATATAGTATTTTTTTTCAAAATAATTTTTAAAATCAAAAATGTTTTTATCATATTTTTTAAAATTAAAATCATATTTTTAAAAAAGATAATTTTATCCTAATTTTAATATTTTAATCCATTGAAATAATTTATTTTTCATACATTAAATGAAATTATTGTATTGTTGTTTCTTTAAATATATTTTAAAATTGTTTAAAAAAATTATGTGTGAAATGTTCTACATACTCTACCAATTATTTGATAAAAGGGTTATCTTTATTTCCTATTAAAGGATGATTAATTATAAGAAAAAATATATGATCTTGGATTTTTCATATGAGGTATGGATCCTTTAATTTCAGTAAACCCTCCTTCTATTTGTGTTTTTGGCTTAGACCTGGTAACTTCTTCATTAGGCTAGTTGGTTTGTTTTTAGGAAGAAGGTATCAGGGGGCTGGAGCCTCGATGCATAACCAATTCAAGGCATGAATTCCATTCATGATGTGAATGAAATTTAAAATCTGAATTACTATGGATATACTTCATGAATTTTATTCAAGAACTGATTGGTTTTTTTCACTAACTAGAGTAATTCACTATGTGAGTCCAATTCAAAACATGAATGTATCATAGAACACTTAAAAAAATGGGTCTAACCACTTCTTTTATGAAAACTGTTCCTTTTTATGAACAAATTCTACACACAACGAGATCCTATACTCATCACCTAGGTTCCCATGGTTATCCATAATCTGGACTATGATCAAGATACTGTTTGTTTCATTAGATTCATCCAGGAAAGAGCTTCAATCTGTTACCTTATTTTCTTGTAATATCTCACCCTCTTTAGAGTTATTTTAGTGTAAGATAATATGCCCTATTTTTAGGGGGTTTGTTTTGTTTTCTTATTTCCTTCAGTATAGGATGAATCTAATGATGATACTTGACAAGTGATCATTCACTTCTATAAAATAGGTGGTCTAGTGATTATCCATCAATTCATGTTGCTTAATATTATGCATTGTGATTCTATACACCACATTTTCCATGAATTGATATAAAAATAAACTTCCCCCTTATAAAATGTTCTATCCTTGATTGAAGTGACATTGTTCCTCCTTATTATTGTTAGAATAGGTCCCCATTGACTAATACCACCCCATGAAGTGTTCTTATGGAATTATCCCTTGATATTATGAATTATTATATGAAAAAACCACATCCTAAGTGTTTTTTCTTAAAATATAGATGAAACAAATCTAATAAATTAAATGGAAAGTTAGTGGTATGACCACACCACGTGATTTTACATAAATAATGGTATGGCCCTTGCCTAAGTGGAATTCTAATAAATTATATACAATTTATTGGATAATACTAAAGCCTATTTGAATACATATTACCTATGATACTTTGAAATGACATACCTGCTAATATGATACTCATGAATTGAATCCCAAATGATATGATACTTGGGAATGAAGTCCCTAATAATTTGAAACTCGGACATTGATTCCCTTTTGAATGTTACTCAGGAATGGCGTCCCTATTGATATTACACTTGGGAATGAAATCCCTAATGATATGATAATCAGGTAATTCATACCTACTGACATGATACCTAGAAATGGTGTTTAGTATTCTAGTGCTACTCAGGCATGGAATCCCATATACCTATGATACATAGGCATGTTTACCCTTATGATGTGTGATACATGAGTATGTCTTCATTTACTAATTTATATGACTCTAATGACTAGAAATGGATGCTTGAGTTATGATTTAGGTCATGGATAGAACTATGTATCAATATATATTTCTATAGATTCCATTATGTATATAGATAAAATATATATACATATATTTATGTATATATTCATGTTGACATTTGTTCAAAGGTTTCCCAGCAAGATCCAAATAAGGTAATGTCAAGCTGCTGTCCTTCAAGAATCATAGGAGACCCTTTATAATATACATTACATCTTATTCATTACTGTATCTGGACATTGGTCATATTATATGCAATGGATAAATAGTTATAGACACTGTCAGTGGTGGCCAATTGAGTATATCTCACACCATGTTTGATCTGATGATGGTACCTAAAGAGGCTTAATGATATCATGTGTGGATAAAGGTAATAACCTATCATCCAATTCT
Source organism: Viscum album (assembly GCA_963277665.1). Classification (NCBI taxonomy): domain Eukaryota; kingdom Viridiplantae; phylum Streptophyta; class Magnoliopsida; order Santalales; family Viscaceae; genus Viscum; species Viscum album. The sequence goes on along the minus strand of OY728131.1, from coordinate 1,051,160,567 downwards.
TGATTCTTAGTGTTATGATAGATTATAGGAGAAGATTATTGGGTATTTTATCATGATTCCATTAGATATATATTTTTTGGAATTTTATAGTTTTAGTATATAAATTTGTACCTACCACCACCATGTATTCCTATATTTCCCATTTTGAATAACATACAGACATGAAATTATTTTTTATATGATAGTTGTTATGGATTCTACCTTTATTTTATGCGATTGGATGATTTATATATTATCTACTATTTATTATTAACTATTATCACTATATGATCTATTTAATAAATTATACCTACTACAATACTATGATATAAGAGTATATTGTCTCCCCAATACATATTCTCAAACCATTAATACTAGTTTATATCTTGTCGTGTTTATAGATGTGATCTTAAGGACATGTAGCCATAGCTTTGGCTACTATAACAATGTGATTCCAGATGAGACGCCACAAAGTGATATCATAGGTTTCTTTTATTTTCTTTATAATTTAGGTATGGTAGAAAAGAGACCATGGTGTGTCAAAATTTTGTAATAATATTGTTCTTGGGAGTAATTAACCCATGTAGATAGAAAATCCAAATTATCTGGGATGGGAATTACTATTTTTGGATTCCTCTTATTATGGTTGTTTTGAATTCACAATTTGGTGACACACGTGATATGTAATGTTTATTTTTGTTATGATTGTGAATTTAATTTCCCCTTTAACTAGTATGGTAAGTAAGCATTGAATCATTCATAATAACAGGCACATAGAGATTCAAATGTCATGCATTATGTCATTCCATATAGGTGGATCTCACTGATCGTATTTCTTGTGGTTGATATGAGTTCCTTTATTGATATATATATAATTGTGATAATATTTATTTCAAGTTAAGGATAAGAATAATTTATAACTTAATGTTACTTCATCAACATGAAAATTTTTCCTGTCTATCATGATGCTGACACTTTATGTAGTCAATTATAAAATGTTGAGTCGTGGGCCATTGGTCCTATGGGTTAGAACGTGTTTATGGTTGTGATTATATAGACACAACATTTTAATTTATAAAGTGTGTGAGACATTATAAATTGGAAATAGTGATCTATATAACTCAACCATTTAAAAAGATATTCCATATAAATATGTATGGAATTAAATGAATTTAAATTATTGAATGAAATTGTTGCTGTTAAATAGGTATGGAAACTGAAACTTATATGTTTATTTCCTCTATAACCTCCAATTTCCACTCTATATATCATAACCATAAACTTATAGCAGATAAATTAACCCTAAAATGACCTCAACTGTGAGAAATTTGAAATATATCTTGTGTTTCTTATAGTATATACATTTCCCTGACCAGGATCTATTAAAAGTCAAATATGTGTTACTTTTATATATAAAGGATTTGTACCTATTTTGTTCTTATAACCATGGATTATGGATTTTTCAAATATTGTTCTGAGGCATGATTTCTGAAATTTTAGAGCTATAACACTATGATATCCTCAGGTTGAGCACCAGGAAGGTGGAAATAACCATGCTCTAGAGATAGGGGGACCTAACCCACTGGAATTATCATGGGTGTCACTTGTTGTTATACCCTTCATGGGTTCTAATTCCCAATTTCATGATGAATTCCTATGGAACATGTTGACCAGGAAGAGATCCTTGAATCCTTCCCCTACTATGGTAGAGTCAACTTGATACTTTCATAAACTATATCTGGACACATTTTTAAGTGGTGGAAAGCCACAAGCAATATGGTTGTGGATGGAGGCCATTATAAATATCTTTAAACACCTTGAGACACCTCATGAGAATATTTTAAAGATCAAAATGTATATTCTTTGATATTTTTTCAAGAAATGTGGGGAATTATCACCATAGAACATCATGGTTAGGGTATGGATTGGGCGAGATTTTAAATTGTCTTCTATGGTCATTTCTTTCCCTAGATTCTGAGAGTGGACTGGTCAGGAGAGTTTAAGAATCTATAGCAGTGTATTATATCCGTGTTGGGATATTATAATTTGTTCAAGGAGATTAAGTGCTTTGAATCAACAATTACTGGTGACAAGTTAGTGATAATGAGATGTTTTGAGGATGAGCTTATATACTTCATCCAATCTCAGGTAAATATATTTCAGTTGAACATTGCTTCCAAAATAGTAAATCTTACCCTCATCACTAAGCAAACCCTAAGGAAAGCTGATGATGTGGTCTAGTGTGGTTCAGAACTGAGATAGAGAAGTGGTTTTAATAGTGTCTAGAAACGTTGGGTTGAGAATACACATAGGGGGAGTGGTAGCTGGTTTACATCGACTAATAGTTACATGGTTTTTCACAAGTCTGGAAATCCAAGTCATAATAAGGCCCAATGTCCCAAAGTCACCATCAAGTGAAGCTGATATGGAAGGTTGAGGTATCATATATGTGTTTTTAGGTCCTTCCCATATGTGCCTAGTGTTAGAGTCTCAATATCATATCTATCTTCAGGAGCTATATTAGTATCACATCTTCATGTAGTTAACATGAGTACTACCAACCATTCAAGAAAAAGATATATTCATGGATGATGTAGATAGGTTTTTGATGTATAGTGATAGTAGGGTGGACTTTATTAGGGTAGTCAGGATGTATCTCAAGTCCATGGATCTACCAATGTCTATACAGTGAAACCTTTTCTAGAGGAGCAAAGAACCGGGCCATATACAGTTCAAGGTACTATTCTTGTAGCTTTACTTTAGTTTCCGCCTTATTCGAAACTGGAAAATTGAAGTTGTTCTTATCTATGAAAATTTTGGAATTCCCCAGATTTGAAATCAAGAACATTCATTGGGTGATGGACCTTGACATTACATTAGGTATAAATTAGAGAAATTACTCAAATTTTAGGAGTTCCCCCTTGAGATAGGGGACAATAAATTTCTATTGAACTATGTTATCCTTGATATAGATTGTGTCAAAATCATTATCAAGGTGGAATGGTTGGTTTCTTACCAAGATTACATTGATTTTTATCGCCACATGGTTTCCTTTACAATAATATAGGGAGATAGTTATATACATAATTGTGAATGGAATGTCCAGGAGAGCCGAGCTGGACTAGAGAATCATGGACTGAGTATAGTGATAGTCCTGATTTCTATACTTTTTATGATGAATAGGGTGCATGTAAATAATATCTACATATGGGTATTGATTGCTTCAATGATTACATTCTTGAAAACATTTCGGAACTACCTCCCATGATAGAGGTATAGTTTTCTAGAGAACTATTCCTATGTGGTTCAATGGAATCCACTACTCCTTATAGGATGGCTAATATAGAGTTTTATAAGATAAGGTTGAAGCTAGGGGACTTATAGGATAAGGGTTTTATATGATCCATCACTTCACCATAGGGTTCATTGATCATTTTTTAAAATAAGGAAGAAATTAACCAAATATTTTTTATAGATTTTCATCAGTTAAACTAGATTATGGTTGTAAACTAATATCCACTGCCGCATATCAAAGTTCTCTTTATGAATCTCCAAGGAGAAAGGGGTTTCTCCTAGATCGATTTGAATTAAGGCTCTCATCAGTTACAAGTATGAATTTTAAATATACCATATATTAATTTACGAAGTCGGTGTGGTTTATATGAGTATCTGGTAATTCTATTCAGTATCATCAACTCACCTGTGTTATTTTTGGCAATGATAAATGGGAGTTTCAATCAATATATGGATTTATTTGTTGAATTTTTCATTGACGATATCTTGGTGTATTCAAATACATTAAAATAACATTCCAAGCATATTTATATATTATTTAATACATTGAGAGACCACCATATGTATGTTAATCTAACTTAATTCCACTTCTAGATCAGAAATGTTCACTTTTTGGGTCACATTATCTCTATGAAAAATGGAAATATTTACCTAGATAAGGTGATCATTGTTTTTACTTGGTAGAAATCCAAGAATTTATTTGACATATAGAGATTCTTAGGGATATAAGGGTATTAAAATCACTTTATATGAGGCTTACCATGCCTTGAAACACCTCTTATGGTAGTTACTAAAAAGGGTGTGATTTTCTTTTGGTATGAAGCATGTGATAATTCCTTTCAAGAACTAAAAGTAAGAATGACTTCAACATCTATCCTAATTTTTCCAGATCTAGGAAAAGGATATACGGTGTTTTGTGACACATAAGGTATTGTAAGGTGAATAGTTCTAATCTAGGATGATTGAGTTGTTGCGTATATGTCTTGTTAGTTGAGGCCTCATGAGAGGAATTATGCAATGAATGATCTTGAGATTGAAGTTTTCATTCATGCCCTGCATTATTAGAGATACTAATTATTGGAAGAGAGGTATTCGGTATATAAAGACCAATAAATGCTCAAATACATCTTTACACATTGTGAATTAAACCTCAGAAAAATAAGGTGGGTCAAATAAGTTCATTCCTCCAACATTGAGATTGCCTATACACCTAGAATGGGTAACACAGTTATTGATGCTCTTAGTTGGAAGACTTAGACACATGTTTTTTAAGAATTCAATGATTAATAGAATTGGATAACTATTATTTATGATATTAATATATAAATTTATGATATTAATCAGTGTTATTTCTTTACAAACTTGGTGGTAACCTCATCACTTCTAAATAGAGTTATGAGGAGGCAGTTCCCTAGTCATAAGGCTTAGTTCTATGGGAGATAACTTTAGTATGTAATCCACCACTGGGTTGGGATATCAATAGATATGAGATCCTTCTTTTTCTTGGGAATGTATGGGTTCCTATAGACATATGAGAGGAAATTATGTGAGAATATCATGATTTACAGTGGGAAGTACACCGAATGATTTATAATAATTATCAATCCATAATCTTCCTGTATTTAGGGGCTTGGATGAAATGTCATATTACAGGTTTTATGAAAACTTTTTCCTCCTATAAGTAGGAGAACAAGGATAACTAGTGACCTATAGGATTTTTACATCCATTACCCATCCTAGAATGGAAATGGGATGATGTATCTATGTATTTTGTTATCGTTTTGACAACATCTCCTTGAGGAAGGGATGAAATTTGTGTAGTCATGGATAGGCTGACAAAGGTCACCCATTTTATTCCTATAAGGGAGACCTTCATGGTGGATGAGATTGGGAGACTATACATCCATGAGATTATATTCCTACACAAGGTCCCTTATACCATCGTTTAAGATAGGATTATCATTTTATGTCAAGTTTCTATCATGGGTAATAGAGGGATCTCAGGAAACAGGTGTTTCTGAGTGCATACATTCAACTAATTAATAAAATCAAATAAAAATAGATGATACAGGTACTTTAGGACATGGTCTTTGCTTATTTACATTATTTCAAAGGTTCTTGGGAGAAACATTACCTCTCAGTGAGTTTGACTACAATACCTACTTTCAATGTACTAAACAAATGGATCGTTATGAGGATATATATTGTATTCTATGCTATTCAACCCTTTATTTGTTATATGTATGATATGTAGTACTAATGGGAACTCATCCCATTCAAGATACACAAAATTTGGTTCAACTTATCAAAAAGCATAAAGTTTTATCTCTGTCTAGAAAGAAATTTTATATCATCTCGCTGACATATGGAGTTCGAGGTAGGGGATCAAGGTTACTTCAACCTTTCACTTAGATTGGGAATATAAGGATTCAAATATAGGGAATTTTATTACCATGTTATGTTGGTCCTTTAGATATATTGGAGAGATTCATGCTGGTTGCCTATTAGACATCTCTTCCTTAGAGGTACCGAGTTGTGCATACAATATTCCATATATCAAAAATTATTTTATGTCATGAAAAACCATCACATACCATTGATCCCGAGGATATTGAATTAGATACTGATGCTTCTTTTGAGGGGAACCCTATTCATATCATTGTTCATATAATATATGCCCAATGTGGATAGTATATCCCTCTAGTATAGTTGCAATGGAAGAACAACCACGTATATGATGATACCTAGGATAAAGAGGATAAAGTATGTGCATAGTGGTCATAGTTTCTCACAGATGAATCTATACCACCTTTGGAAGGGAAAATTTATTAAAATACATTTTAAGGGGGGAAGAGTGTAAGATCTTGTAATTTTTATATGTGGTACGGATCCTTTAATTTCGTTAAACTCTCATTAAGTTTGACTTTTTGGCTTATACCAAATAAACAGTCCATTTGGCTAGTCTGTTTTTTACAAGAAGGTAGAAGGGGTTTGGGGCCTATATATATAACCAATTCATGATGTGAATACTATCTGCAACGTGAATGCAATTCAATATGTAAATTTATATTGTTATACCCCATGAATTTTATTCTGTTCATGAATGATTTCTTATTTAACTGAGGAATTCAAGACATGAATCCTATTCATTTCATGAATATGTAGGGTATTTTTTTTAAAAAGGGTAAAAATCCATTATTTTATTGTAACCCATCATCTTTTCACTCATCAACTATGTAAGAAGATCTCGTATCCTCCTCACCTAGGTTCCCTTGGTTCTACCTCATCCGAACATCGATCGAGTCACCATTTGTCTCGTTGGATTCCTCCATATAAGAGATTTGACATGTATACTTCTTTTCTTAGTTAACCATTCCTTATTCAATGTTATTTAAATTTAAGATATTATTCCCCATTTTATGTTCTATTTATGGTTTTTGATTTCCTCTATTCTATACCGAATCAGATGTTAACACTAGATGAGTACTCTTATACCACCACAAGGTAGGTGGTCTAGTAAATATCAATCATGTATTTTTTATTTATATTATGTTTCGTGATGAAGAACATCATATTTTACTTGTATTTAAATAAAAATACACTTTTCCCTTAAATTACATATTATCTCTGATATAAGTGACCTTGTTCTTCTTTATTATTGTTGGAATAGGCCCCCATCGACTAATTCCACCCCATGAGGTGTAATTATGGAATTTTTCCTTGATATCACTAATTCTTAGGTGATATCCCACCTTTTATGCATTTTTTGATCGATATTTATATCAAATGACTATAATGAATTAAATTGAAAGTTATTGGTACAACCAGGTCATGTGATTTTGCATAAAAAATGGGTAATCCCTTGTTTAAGTTGAATAATAATGAATTATAAACCATTTATTGGATCATACTAAATCATATATTACTACTTATTACCTATGGTACTCAAGCATGACATCCCAATATATATGATACTCGGGAATAAAATTCCTTTAAATATGATACTCAAGATTGGTGTCCCTACTGATATGATACTAAGGCATAGAATCTATACTAATATGATACTTGGACTTGGAGTCCTATATACCAGTGATACCAAATAATGGAATCCTATGTACTTATGATACATGGTTATGCTGAACCTAATGATGTGTGATATAAGGGCATTCCATCCCTTACTTATTTATTTAAACCAAGTGACTAGACATAGACCCTTGATTTATGACTTAGGTACTGTCTAGTAATATATATATATATATAATTCATCACATATATAGTGTAAATATATATATGTATTTGTTCATGGTGAAATCTATTAAGAGGCTTCCTGGCATAGGACAAAGTAGATAGTGTTATCCTTGCATCCTTTAGGAACCAATTCTATCTTCTTTACATTTTACACTAATGATTATTCATTACTATATTTGAACACCACTTATATTATAATCATTTTCTAGATATTTCTAGAAACTATTCATGGAGGGTACTGAGTATGTCTCACACCCTTTCTAGGAAGCTGATGGTACCTGAATAGATTCCAAGATTTGAGGTATGGATGAAGGGAAGTGTACAACTTTTGATTATATATTATCAGTATTTAGATCGAGTATAGGATCTCAGGACCAATAAGATGCTCATTATTCCATTGGATATAGTTGTTGGTCATTATTTATTCTTAGTATATAATTTTTTACCTTCCTGCTACCATGTATTCTTATTTTTACCATTTTTTACTATATACAGACATGAAATCGTTTTGTATATGAAACTATACAAGGTTTCTTCCTTTCCATTGTGTGATTGGATGATTTAACTATTCTCCACTATTCCTTTTTATTATTATTAGGATTACACTACTTATTTCATCAATTTTACTAATATGGTACTCTAAAAAAGAGGGTATAATATCCCCACTATATCTTTACATACCCTCAATGTTAGTTGGAAGCCTCTAGTGTTTGAGGAGGAATGCTTAAGTTCATGCATCCACTTGTTCATCTACTTTTATAAAGTGAGCTGGGTTGGAAAATAAAAAATCCAGTATATATATATATATATATACATGTCTCTATGAAAATATTTTTTTAATTGTCTTTGATAAAATACAAATGGTGGTTCAATTTGAATGTATTTTTTCATGTACAAAAGTAATGCATCAATCTTTTTCACAAATGATATAAATCAATAGAGGTAAAACTATTCTTTAAGTGAATGAGGGCCCGGTAAATTGTATGTACAAACATGTTTTTTCAAAACCCTTCCCTTTAATTTTCCATTTATATTTATCTTTTCTTTCCACTTTCTACCAATAATATAAATCTTTATTTGTTCTCTATTAAAAATTATTTTGAAATTCCCCCTCACTTTCTATAAATATGAAATAAAACTATTAAATAAGTTTTTTAAGGTAATAGAAGTTTTCAAAATTTTGGTTTATCATTTTATTCTGCTTTCATTTTTCAAAATAATTTTTATTGAGCTTATTTTCAAATCATTTTTTTCTTTAAAAAATATGTCTTGATTTTTCTTCAAAAAATTTTCTTTTAGGTGTTTCCTCACTCACATTATTTTGATTTGGATAATCACAAAGGGTAACAATTGTTTTGAATTTACTAGAATTCAACAAGGGATAATTTTATTTTTTATTTGAACCATAAAATGGATAATTTTTTGAATATTTTATTATGTGCTATTACATAATTGTTTCAAAAAGGAGGAGTTTAATGTTTTACTATTATTTGATATATGAATTTTTTTTACTTAATTCTTGAGGATATTGAATAACATGTATATATTTATATCATGAATACATTATTAAATATATGACTCTTTATTTACACTTGATATATATTTTTATGTTTACTATTTATGATCATAAAAATAGGGGACAATGTTGAAACTCTATCTCTATATAATGTGTTTTTAGGATCACAAACACCCATATATGTATATAACATTTTCATTTGTGTGAATTTCAGTATCTTTTATTTGAATTTAATTCATTTCATTGATAGTATTAATGGGGATCTTATAGTCTATTCAAAATCAACTTGATGTTCTTGTTAAAGGTAGATTCATGTAATTAATTATGTTTGAAGGTATTTGAATAAATTCAAAAGACCAATATAAGACCATGGAATAATGTAATGGTGAAATTAGTTAAGGATAATGTTTTTCTAGTATCACTGGTTACATGGAAAAAATCCACTGACCAAATGATAGTGAGAATATAACCCCTTTTGAATATGGAGTCCACCGACTAGCCATTAGAGGAGAATCAACACACTAATTGAAGAAAGAAGAGACAAGACACATCCAGTTATCATATTGGATAACAGGTGGGATCATCCCTCTATCCATAGTATTTGATTTAGATTAGTCAGTCCGCATTTTTGAGAGGTATTAAAAACAATAACTCATGCCATTTAATCCCAGAATTGACTAAAGGTACCTTCATCTCTTATTAATAAAATAAATTGAGACCTATGGTTTCTTGGATATCATAAAAAACACATGATACAACTCCTCACTCTAACAAACCATATTGAATCACTAGAAATCCAAAAGCCTTCCTTTAAATAGTCACCTCTAATTCTCTATCAATCTCAAAGGAACTCTTCCTACATATTCTATAAATATGTCATCTCAAATTGTATAAATCCTTTTGATATATTAGGGAGAATAATTATAATTTTTTTGTAAAAAGAAAATATATATTTTCTCATCTCTTTCTAGTATGACTACTCTTTACCGAAATGTTTGGGATGAGTTCCTTGGATACCAAAGAAGATAAAGAGGTTTCTCAAAACCATAATTGTGGGGGATGAGTATCTTTATCACCTCCAAGATTAAGTGAGTAATTAAATAAAAATATAAATATAAGGGAAGTATATGAAGGTGATTACATAGAGCTATAGAGGTATTATTTTATCAAATTGTTCTAATAATCCCTTTATTATACACATTGCATATTTCAATATACAAATTCAAAATTTCATAAATTGTATTCAATCAATTATAGTATTAAATCTCGTTTAATATATTATAAAATTAACTTTCAAATACATATCAATATTATAAATTTATTAAATTATTGATTTATCTTTTAATCATTTCAAAGTCATTTAATTTAGAATTTACCTTTTAAATTTTCTTTTAATTTTAAATGATAATTCACCCCCTCATACTATTATACACCAACCAAATGTTTTAATGAATAATCCATGTGGAATGAGATTCTATAAATATACGAGAAAGGATAATAGTGCTTGAAAATTGATTTCATACATATCATAAATGAAATAATTCTACTTTCCATGTGGATTAATCATCTAAATATACCATATTAACATGGAGGTGATCTATGAAACCCATGAAAATTGTTGAGAGATGTATATTTATTCAGAAGTTGAAATAAACAATGATTTTAAAAAGAGGAACATCAAAATAAATAGGGTATATGAAACAAAAAACCAGTATTATAAGAGAATGTAACACCTTTATAATTTAAAATATGTTTTTTAAAATAAATTTTACCACTTTGATACCTTCTGATAAATGCAACATTGAGTTTTCCAGAATTTCCATAATCTATTGAAATATTATTATTTAAAACATGACAATTATAATATAGCTATAAAGTTGTAGGGTATGTATATGATTGTATAATTTTAGGAAATATATGGTTTAAACATGTTCAATAGTTATCTATTGATTATAAATGAAAATAAAAATCATTTCAACTAAAAGATTTCTTAAAAAGAAATACTTTTCTAAAAGACAAGTTTGTCTCGCTTTGCACACATTATGTAGAATTAATTTTTATCAATTATAGAAAACTTATATGATAAATTTAACTTAATTTTCTAACCACTATATCAAAATTAGGTTATGGTGATTTTTTTTTTATTTTTTTGAAAAGTTTCACTTTTCGATGAATAGTTAAAAAAATTTATTGAAAAAATAATTTTCATTTAAATAATTTATAAGGATAAATTATATTATTAATTTTTCTAAAGAAAAAATAGATAAAAAATATTAACAATTTAATAATTTATTACATTTTAATAAATTTAATATTTTATTTTGATATTAAAACCTTATACAACAATGACTATTTTCTCTTTGGAAACCCTATTTTTCATCGCATCTTTAATTATAATTTTAAATTGGTTTCTCCTACTTCGGTGAATTGAATTTGGAAAAAATTTATTATTTGTAATATACATAATTTATATTATCTAATGAAATAAAAAAAATTCCATAATTAATAGTGAAAATAACAATATTTAATTATCGTAGTTAAGGAAAAAACACATTTACCAAGGGTTAAACTAAAATAATAAGGCTTAAAAATGAGCTAAAATTTTTGAGAAACAAATTTTATGAAAATATTTAATCATTATAACCATAAAGGGTTGATAATGACCCATATTTTAGCCTTTTTACATGTACCAAACATGGGTACACTTTATTATTTTAAAAAATTCCTTGTGTGTCCTCTTCCCCCTTATTAAAGGCCACTCCATCCCATCATTTATTAGCACCTATTAATATTTTTTTCATAAAGAAATTAGAAATAAATTTCTCAAAAAAAACTTAACCAAATTATAGAGATTATTTGTTTCAAAATACCATCTATAGGGTCCTTAAGAGGATATCCATAGGATATTTATCTTAGAGAAGGTAATTATATTAATGATGGTCTTTTATTTCCTTTCTTCTTTTTACACCTTCAATTATTTATTAACACATAAAATATAATAACAATAGTATCTGTTATATAATTAGATGTTATTATGTTGATGACATAATATTTATGTATATCCTCTTCCATCAAGGAGAAAAAAATAGTTGGTCTTGTGTATGGTGGACTACCACCTCGCGAATCAATGTTCCCAGTTTTCAATCAGCAATTTTCAAGGAAGGATATAATGATAGATTTAACACATGTATTTTATATTTATGATATTATTATACTTATAGATTTTTAATATCACATATAACTTATTAAATTCCATTAATTTTAAAATATGATATCATAGATCGTACGTATGTCAGACTACCGCCTCACGAAGCGATGTGATACATTTTTCACTAACACATTACATGAAAGGTAAAATGGATAAAATTAGTGAATATATGTGATATATATTAATGTATATTTATTATTAAAAATTAATATATTCATATAAATCATTTCCATTTTACCTATTAAGTAAATTTTTGCATTTCTCGTGTGTATTTGTGACCAACTTTCTCTACAGAGCGATGTGATCCATTTTCCATGTCCATATTTCAAAAATGATTCTATAAATGTATATTATTAAATAATTATATTTATAAAACTAACATAAATATTTATATTATGGAACAATATAATATACACAATAACTGTTACTTTCATGTTGAAATATTCATGGGAAAAAAAGGTAACTAACACCCGAATCAATAGAAATAATGAACGATTTTTAACTAAAAGGTGATAAAATGATATAAAATGATCATATATGATATTATAAATAATAATATGGTTCATTTATAAGTTAATAAAATTTTTATAACCACTATAAAAGAGGTCAAATAATGTTCAACTAAAAGGAAGCATGAGGTAAGGCACTTCATCTCAATTTCTCTTCATTGAGGCATATTGCATGATTTCAAACCTAATATGTTTTATATGGGTTATATACTGAAAATTTTCATTTAATATCATTAATAATTAATAATATATGTTATTTTATGTTTTAATTTAAATTATTTCATCTAAGGTGATTTTACTTGAAAATTACCAAGTGGTAAATAATTTCATAACTCAATTTATTTTCAATGAGTTTCATTAATTCTTCAATATCTTTGACAAACTGAGATTATGTGTGTAAATAATTTTAAATATATTATTATGTATTTCTACATGTTTTTTTGGTTTTACATTTGATATACATAATTGATTCATTTATTAATTCTCATATCAATGATATGATCTTGAAAACAATTTATTTCACAATCTCATTTTAACTAGGATTGTTCATTTATGAATTTATAATGAAGTAAATTATTTGATCATTTTATAATAAAAATATTTAATTTTCATATATTTGGTTATTCATGAAATTTTATATTAATATTACCAATATCATTCTCTTTGGTACTCAAAGTTATTGATAAAATTATATTAAGAAAATCCGACATTATTTTTCTCTCAGGTCAAAAATCCATTTTTTATCCAAATCAATGTTTTATAAAAAATGTTTTCAAAAATATTTTTTAACATTACAAAAATTATTTATTAAAGATATTTTTACCCACTCTTACTTTGTTGAAATTGTTTTAATGGAATATTCATATCATTTTCAAAACAAGGACCACATGAGTTTTACCAAAAATGTGAAAGGAATATTTGTTTTAACATGTACGATATGTACATATTATCTGCTATAATGACCAATAAATGTTTTAAAGTTTCATTTATAAAATTCAAACATTATTTTAAATGAAAATTATTTTTAAAATATATTTTAATATATTAGTTTTAAAAATATTTTCAATGTAAAAAGGTAGTTATCCTGAAGAATGTTTTTGAAGAAGTTTTTATGATATTTATATACATCAAAAAAATCAAAAAATTATAATAATTATCATCCACTAGAGATATGTTATATTTATAATATCATTATTAATATTTTTGATGGTTTATGATTAGTTTGACCAAGGACTGTACTAACATTTTCTGTCATGGTTAATTTTTTTAATCATTAACTGTCCCTTGAAATATTCACTTTATTATCCTAATTGGACATTACATTTACCCTAAATAACCATCTTATTTATCATGGATATAATTATTACTTATAACATATATAATCTCATCATATGATATTTTACATTGAATGTTATGTGACTGGATATGGAAATTATTGTTAATCGGTGTTCCTTATTCGATATGAAAACTTATTGAAAAGGAAATTTTTTTATGAAATAAATTGATCAATCAATATATGAGGAATCCATTGGACTTAAAGATGTGGGCGGGGCCCATTTATAGATATCCACTAGATGAATTGAAAGTATCATGGGATTAATTAGTTTGCTAGACTTAGTTAAATGTGTTTATGCTATCGACCTACTCATCAGTTTTAAACATTGTTGATAAAGGTGTTGAAAGTAAAGGTTTAATGATGTCTAAGATCATTATGTCCAATAATTAAGAATTTCCTTCATCAATAATTTATTTATTATTATCCATGATATTTTCACAATGATATTATCTCTTGATTCATTTAATTCTCAGTTTACTAATTAATAGGAATTTGTTTTCAGTTATTTACCTTGCCATATTGATTATCCCTTATCTAATCATGATAATCTTGTTATTTATTAGATGGAATGTCTAGTCAAATATTTACCTTGAAATATTTATTATACCATATTGATGATTTTCTATTTACCCATGATTTCTTCCACTTTACGTACCTCTTACTTAGAATTTTATATCACTATTATTTTGATATTTTAGGGAAAAGTCTAAGTGGTATACTAAGAAAAATATGATTTTATATACTAGAGGTAATAATGATATTCCTGAAAAAAAATTATATTGAAATATTTTTTTAAAATGAAATATGTTAATCATGTATGTATCTAGTTTACCAAACTTAATAAACTAGACCGTACTTTATGATGAAATTATTTGTATCATATGCCAATGCAATAATTGATACACCAACTCTAAGTTATTGTGTTCTAGGTTGTTATAGTTGGCATCATAGGAATTTTTTTAGAAACCATTTGAATTGGATTTAAGTAAAAATAGATAATGGAACATAACCCTATGATAGATATTTTGGGATAAGTATAGTAGAAAATTAAAATATTTTGGTAAGGTAGATATTATGTGGTTTTTCTTGGAAACACATCCCTATATTTATTGAGGAATTAGATGTGGTTCTGGAATAGCTATCCCTAGGGGTAATAAATATAAAAGTTATGCCAGAATTGATGATATTATTACCTTGTACACAAAAATGGTTCTTAATTTCACCTAGTTTGACTCTCCCGTGGGATATAATTTAGATAATTTATATTTTCTTTATAAAAAATTATGAAGGATTTTAATAAATGATGAGAATGAATAACCTTGTTTAAACTTATGGTGCCTTATATTGAATATAAGGTTTCATGATTTAGATATACTACAAATGATTCTTCATGATTATGTGGTTTCCAAGTATGATTATTGTTTCTCACACTATGATTTTGGTTTTAGTCAATTGATGGAACCCAAAGGACTCATGTTAAAATTAAATATGAAGGAAAACTTGGTGACTATGACCAACCTAATTGGTTGATTATTAGATTGAATGATATTGTAACTATTCCTAATAATTTGTTCCAAAATATAATTAACAACCTATTCCTTAACAAACTCAAGACCTCAAAAAATAATAGAAGGATGGAGTTTGCTAAGATATCGATTATTCAAGGCTGTGAGGGAATGAATGTTTGATTTCCTACATTTCATAAATGTGAATAGAGAAACCAAGGAATGTGCCTCAATGTAAAGGAAAAATGATCTATGTATATAAAGGAAGGCAATAATGAAATTAATTATCATTGAAAATGGATAGTACATTTGAGGAAAATAAATTTCATCATAGGGATCCATTTAATGTTATTTGTCGTAAACGTGGGGAACCTGATCATCTTTTCAAGTCAATTACCTCTTTTAAAGGTCAAACCCTATACCAAGGAAGGACATAGATAAAATAATATAGAGAAATATTTATTTATTGGGATCCATTAATTAAATTTTAGAATTATTTTTACCAATGGTATTTTGGTAATAATAAAAATTAAAAATCTATGAACTATGTGAATTTTCTGATGCATATATATATTCATTAACATAGGAGTTAGGGATACTTTGATTGGTGTATGAGTATAATATTGATCATAAGTTATGATTCTTAAGTTACAATTTTGAATTTTTTTGGTAGTAATACAACATTATTAAGGAAATTGTTTGAAAATATTTATAGGAATATAACCAATTGGTTTAGTATAGGAAAAAATTATTTGTGGAAGAACTCCTTTACATTTTATTCAACATAATATTAAAGGTATTGGTAACCTATAAACTTTATATTATCTTTTACTTTATATTAATTATGATTTATCACTAATTGGTAATTTTATTGTATTTTATTAATATTGTTTTAGAAAATAGACAACTCCATATCGGGGCACTACCCATTGCATCCAGTGAAGGTTGCAGGGATTGAACCCAAAACTGAAGGATGATAAGGTTTTAACAACTACCACTATCCTATATGATCTTCTGTTTAATATGTAATTTCCTTTTATAAAATATTTTGATGAAAAAATATTGATTATGAACTATTAGGGATACTATTTAGGTTTACAGATAAATAACATGTGATACCCATTTTAATTTTTTAAAATATTTTGAAATAGGTGAAAGACTATGCACTCTTTTATGGATACTAATATACATTAAAGGATAATTTTAGTGATTTAGGTATAATGAGTCACTTTGGATATTAATTTAATGTAGTAATAGCTTTAGTGGAAATTTATCAAATCACAATAAAATTATTAAATTGTACATATGAAGTAGAATCATACCATGTGTGTATATTTCCTTATATTTGCATATATTAATCGAGTTCCTAAACATCACGAAAGGATACTGAAAAAAATCTATACTATTACATTCATATTTGATAAATAAAATTGTCTTTTAAATGATCACATATTTTGGTTTTTGGGGTCCTTATCTTTCCATCAATAATTCAATTTTTTGGGATCAATGATCTCTATCACTCTATAATTATTTATGCTTTTCTTCTATATACATATCAGCCCTTCCCAAATATGTTATTGTAATTGAAAACCTAATTATGTGTCATTGCAGATGACCATTCATATTTAACATTGCCTATTTTATTAGCAATCTTTATTAACCCTTTTACGAAGTGGGTTTTCAATATTGGAATTTTCAGATTTCAAACAGTTAATTTATAAGTGTAAGTTCAAATTTCAAAGATTCAATTTATTGAAGGTGGGAAGAATGTCCCACCTTCATATTTTTAAAGAGGAACATCATGTTGGATTTTTTATATGAAAAAAAACACAAATATTAGAATACATTTCAACACACCTATGAATTACAATATATTAATTTTTAAATAAATTAAATCTTTTTGATATCTTTTGATACATGTAATAACAGGTTTAAATTAAATACAATAATCTTATAAAATATTTATTTTTAAAAGACGACCGTTATAACCAAGTTGTTATGTTAGAAGGTATGAATAGTAATAGATTATTTATTAATATATTTAGTTTACACATGATCAATAGTTTTCTTTTGAAAATAAATAAAAATAGAAAACATTTCAATGAAATTTTTTTTCTTAACAAATGTATTTTCTAAATATCGTCTTAGTCTCTCTTTGCGCACATGAAATAAAATTAATTTCTAAACTTTTAGGAATTCTTTATGCTAAAATTAACTTCATTTTTCAAATAATTATATCAAAATTATCTAACAGTGAATTTTTTTGGAGTTTTTAAAAAAGATAAATTATTTGATGATTAATGAAAATATTGACTCTCATTGAAAATTTTCATTTCATTTAAATAATTTAAAAAGATAAAAAAATATTTTTATTGGTTTTAGAGTAAAATTAGTAAAATTATATTAATATATAACAAATTTAATTCATTTTAATCAATTATATATTAAATATTAATATAAAAACATTCTATACTTATGAGAATTTACTCATTGGAAACCTTCTTTTTTGTCAAATTTGTGAGTATAATTTTAAATTCGAATATTTCACTACTATAAATTAAATTTTAAAAAAATGTAATATATATATTTAATCATCATAATTTATGTTGTCTAATATGTTCAAATTAATGTTTTACTCTAATGAATAGTGAAAACTGTAAAAAATAATTACTGTAATTATGGTGAAAACAGGTTTATTGGATGGTTTAACTAAAAAGATAACAGTAAAAAATTACATAAAACATTTCCAAAACCCATTTAATGGAAATATTTATACCATATAACTAATAATTTTTTATAATGGTATATTTTGGAGCCTTGTGACATGAGAAAAACATGTTTACACATTATTCTTTTAAAAAATTCCATGTTTATCCTCTCCCCCACTTATAAAACTCCACTCCCTCCCATCATTTATTGACACATATAAAGAAATTTTAAATTACTAAAAAATTAAAAAATATCTCCCAAAATAAATTATCTACATTATAGATATTATGGTATTTCTAAAAGACCAAACCTGGGGTCTTTAAGTGGATATCCAAATCAGGTTTCACTAAGAAGAGATAATTGTCTTAACAAAGGTCTTTTGTTTTATTTATTATTTTTACACCTAAAATGACAATGTAAAAAAACCAATAAAATAAAATCAGTATCTATCATATAATTTCAGTTCATTATGTTGATTTAATAATATTTATACATCTCCTCTTCCATCAAAAGGGAAATAAAACCGTCGATCGTGTATATGGAAGACTACCACCTTGTGAACTGATGTAATTAATTTTCGATCACCACTATTCATGGAAGGATATAATTATATATTTAACACGTGTATGTTATATTTATGATATTATTATACTTATGTAATATCAATATCATATATAACTTCTTACATTCTATTCTATTAAGAATATGATAATGGCGCTTGTGTGAATGGTAGACTACCTCTTCACGAAGTGATGAGATTCATTTATAACTTGTGACTTATATGGATGGTAATAAGGACACATATAATGAAAATATTTGATATATGTGAAATTATATTGATTATATAAAATTAATAGATGACCCGCTTTCTTACCCTTCCACCCATTATTGAAATTATGACATCACTCTAGTGTATATATGGCCAATCATATACACCAAGCGATGTGATCCATTCTCCATGTTTAAATTTGAATTATTATTCTAAAAATGAATCTAATGAAAAAAATTATATTTATAACATTAATATAATTATGGAGATTATAAAACTATCTAATATTCCCAATAACTAAAGCATTCATATTAAAACACGCCTAAGAAAACAAGGTAGTTAACACCCAAAACAATATTAATAATGAATGATTGTTAACAAATAAGTGATATAATGCTATAAAGGACCATATATGATATTTATAATTTTAATATGGTGATGGAATAATTTAATAACATTTTTAATACCATTATACATGAATATAAAATGTGTTCAACTAAAAGGAATAGTGAGGCAATAGACTTCATATCAATTTCTATTCATTGAGGTATATTGTAATGTTATACACCTATTTTATATTATTTATTGTATATAATAACCATTTTAATCTAATATCATGAATAATTTATAAATAATATAATTTTAAGATTTAATTTTAATTATTTCATAAAGAAATATTTGAATTGAAAACTACCAAGTTGAAATGAATTTCATAACTCAATTTCTCCTCATTAGGTTATCCTAATCATTCATTGTCATTAAAATTATAAGATAATGTGTGAAAAAATTCTTACTATATAAATTTTTATTTTTATTTTTATTATTTCTATTTTTATTTTATTCACTTAATTTACATATCGATTAATTATCACATCAATGTTATGATATTTGTAATGGTTTATTTGAAAATATCATTTTAATCAAGATTGTTTATGTAGGAATTTACATTGAAGGAAATTATCTAATAATTTTATAATAAACCCATTTAATTATCTTATACTATAGTCATTAATTATTTTTTTAATGTAATAAAACAATTTTTTCTCAATTTGGTTCTTAAATTGTTTGATAAAATATATTTAAGAAAATATGACTTTATTTCTACCTTCAGTCAAAAGTCATTTTTTCTTAAAAAACAATGTTATTTAAAAAATGGTTTTTAAAAATATATTTAACAATTTATAAATGATTTATTATAGACATTTTTACCCAATATTTAGTTTTTTTAAATAATGTAATAATTATACATTTTCAAAACAGGGCATATTTGGATTTTACCAAAAATATGAAGGAAATATTTTTTTAACATGGAAGAAATTTTCAAAATTTCCACCATCACGACCACTAAATATTTTAAATATTTATTTATAAGTTTAAAAGGGTACTTTTAGGGAAAATTATTTTCAAGATATTTTTTATTATTTTATTTTTAATAATATTTTTAGAGTAAAAAAGATATTTTCCTTAAGAAAACTTTTAATAAAATTTTTATAGTATTTTTATTCAATAATGGCATAAACCCAATATTTTAATTATAGTCTAGTGAGGATATGATGTATTTTTATCATACATATTACTTATCTGGAGATTTTAAGATTAGTTTTACTAGGGAAAGTATTGAAAATATCTTTATTGATTATTTTTTTGTAATCATGAGTATTCCTTTGAAATATTCACATTCTTATCGTCATCGAACAATATATTTACCTAAAGTATCTTTATTATTTTTCATTGATATACGTATTATACATGTCATATGTAATTTCTATACAAGTTATATTACATTGAATGTTAAATAATTAACTAAGAAAATTATCATTAATATGTATTCCCTAATTGATATGGATTTTTTTGACAATTCATATTTTTCATGAATTAAATCGATCATTAGATATATAAGGAAGGCATTAGAAACACATATAAAGGTGGGTACCATTTATAGATAGACCCTTGATGCCTTGATAGTCTCATTAGTTGAATTAGTTGATTAAAATTAGTTAAATGGGTTTCTGGTGTGTACATATCATTAGTTTTGAACTGTCTTGTGAAAGGTTTTGATAGTAGAGGTATCATGATTCTTGAGATCATAATGTCCAATAAATAGAAATTTACTTCCTTAAAAATTCAATTATTATTATCCATGGGATTCTAACAATTATATTATCTATAGATTCATTTCATTATCAGTTTATTTTTTAAATGGAATGTGTTTTAATTTATTTAAGTTTCCATTTTGATTAGGCATTATCAAATCATGATAGAGAATTTATGATTAAATGGAACATGTGTTCATATATTTATATTTCCATATTGAGTATGTCTTATTAATTAATCTCCATTTATTCATGATAGATTTATCTTTAAGTAACTCTTATTGAAAATTTGATCCCACCCTTATTTTATTTCCACTCCCACAAATCAAATAAGTGTATTAAGAATTATATGTGCCAATATTGTAGTGGGAATAATAATATTGCAGAAATAAATTATGTTATCATTTTTGTATTCAAATGTAATATCAGAATCAGTTATATATAGATTTTTTCATGTCTGTTAAACTATACGTTCATTCTATATGGATATTATTGTTTCTTATGTAAATTTAATAATGTATACACTGGCTCCGAGTTACTAGGGTTGAATTCATTATAGAAGGAATGAAGAGATGAATTTTTTTTAACCCTAGGAACCGAATGAGAAGTTATACAAGAGATATAAGTGTTATTGAACTAAATAAAATACTTATATATGATAAGATGATGTTAGACAATGACACACATTATTGAATGGAAGGGTAAAGGGTATATTCTCAAGGCCTCCAAATATTTTTCTTCCCTTGACAATTCCTGTTATATTTGATTATGGTATAGCTAAATATTATTTCAATTATTAATATTAGGATTCATTTTGAATTGGTATTGTATTTTATATTCAACTATAACCTTTTTCTCATATTTATCCTTTCCCTTAATATTAATAATTACCCATATATATGATGAGTCAACGAACCTAAGACCCCTATCAAGAGAGAGTGAAAATATGGGTTAAGAACTATAGAATAAGAAATTGTTCGATGAGAGGGGATAATATGTCCTAAAAACTATATATGATTATTCTTGTAAAAATTCAAGATCATAATATATGGTTTCTATTAAATAAGTTAATGTATTTGATCACTTTATCCACACATAACACCGAACATAATTGATACCATGATATATTTCGATAAAATATAAATATTTAAGTATGATCATAAAAAAATATCCCTTAAATTAGAGGGGTTGAATAAGATTATTCTACTTATGAATTTTATTTATATATAAAATAAAGGATACTTATAATATGAATAAAATTCAACTGGTTTACTTAAAATGACTGATAAGATCATTTATTGTTTAAAAAAGTTTTTCCATTTAAATTTCCTTTTATGATATATTCATTTCTATTTCATGAAAAAATATTAATGATAGATTATGTTTGATATTTATAATTGGTTAACATATATTTAGTTGGTAAATGATATAATATATGAATAAAAACATTTAATATTTTAAAATTTATTTTTATGATAAAAATGGGTCTTCATTATATTTAATGATTTTATTAAAAAATTAAAATAATAAAATTTAGAAGAAAAAATTAAAAAATTAACATAATTTTAAAATTTTATATATCATATTTGACATTATATTAAATTTCTTTATTTTTTTAAAATGCTGATTTCTAGTCAAATATTGAGGATTTATGAAAATTATGATTTCCATGATTTTACCACTATATAAGAATGACCTAGAAGATTTAATAATAAATAAAGTAATAATATTTTAAATTAAGTAATAACATTAAGAATTTTGAAATATCCTTTGTACATATAAAATCTATGCTAGACATTTATAAAACTAAATTAAAATGATTCATTGATATAAAGATTATTCTGTTCTTCTCTTTTAATGAAGTATTTTAAGGGTGAGGTTCTATTTTCCATTATATTGGAATCTAATTAAAATTTTTACAATTAATAATAAATCAATTTATGTATTTAAAATTAATAACCATGATAATGTTATCATATATATTAATTTAAATTCTGAGTAACATTATTTTTTTAAAAAGTTTTTTTACACATTGAAGTGGTTTAAAAATTTTATTTTATAAAATGGTTTTCAAAATTGATATCAAAATATTAATTATTAGTAATGATTACAATAATAATTTTTTATTTTAAATTATTTACTGGAATTAAAATATAATTATCATAATAAAAGTAAAATGAGAAAAATGAGTTCAACTTAGTGTAAAAGTACTAATGTTTTTATAAATTATTCTTTGAATTTAATGGATGAGTTGTGTTTATACAAATAAACGTTTCCCATATAATTTTTTCTAATTTGGAAACATGGGTTCTTGAAAAGTACATTCCATTATTAAAAAATGAAAATGTGTTTCCAAAGGTTCCCTTACTTTCACTTATAAAAAATATACCACATCTAACATTCAATGATATAATTAAACTATAAATTCCTCCTCAAAACTCTATAATTTTATTCTAACTATAACCCAATCCCAAGATATGAGGAAGTTATTCCATCATAGTTATTCTAATCACTTCGATTTCAAGCAGACATCTAAGGAAAGATCAAGTCTCAAACATATGACTTATGTCAGTCTTATGTTTTCTATTCAATGTTACTCTTAAAAATATATTATACCCATAATGATATAAGAAATTTTTAATAACTATTATACTAATATGTTTATATATTTTTGTAAAAACCATTAATTATATATTTCCATCCACTTATAAAAATGATGGAATGTTAATCGTTCATGTGTGTAGACTATTGCATTGACAAATAATCATTTTCCATAATATATAAAAATAAAACCATTTTTCTTTTCTTGTAATGATATTATGCCAAATGAAAAACCTACTTGCCCAAATTCATCCACGATATAAAATGTGTTCATGTTTTGTACGGTTTAACCCCCTCTATGAATGATCCTTTAAAATATGATCATGGATTATTATGAGAAACTATGTAACAGCCCAAGCTTCTACGGTACGCTTCTCTTTGAATAATGTGATAGCGTGTGTTGTACGCAACACCGAGTTCTAACACACCATAACTAATCAAACTAGCCGTTATGAATAGTAATACCTACTTTTTGAAATTATATATATTTTATATTTGAAAATGGACTTCATTTTTAGATTCGGAATATCAAAATTAGCCTAGGGTGAAATTTTGGTACATTTCGGATAACTTTCATATTTTGATGAATAGTGAAAATTACTAAATTTTAATTAAAAACAACTTTTTTAATCAAAATAATTAATAGTGATAAATTGTGAATTTGAGTGGTTTTAAAGTATATTTAGAATATATCTTTACCATTTAATATAATTTTGGTCATTGGACATAATTTTACAATTAAACCAAACATAAACAAGTGTCAATCTTTTGATAGTTATTATCTCTTAAAAACACGCTTTTTGTTTTGACAGCGGGAATTAATTTTAAATTAATTTCTGCCACTTCTGTGTTTTGAATTTAGGAAAATGGATTCCATATTTGGAATCAGGATGTTCAAATTGTGTAAATAGGTAACTTTTATTTTTAGACATTTTGAATAATTACTGCGGTAAATATTTTATTTACCATGGTTAAGGGTAAATCCGGTAAATAAGGGTTAAAAAATAATATTATAATAATACTAAATTACCCTAAAAACGTGTCTTAACCCTATTGGTTGATAGATGGTCGACCATGGGCATCTTTGTGTCAATTTTGGGACCCCATGGATCCACTTGTAAGTGATAATGACACTTTATTTTAATTTAGTTAAAATGAATACAAAAATGACACAAGCATATATCTTTTAGAAAAAAAATTTTTACATAGGGTTATATATGTTGGATTTTAGATTATAAATATTCATTAGAAAGATAAAAAGATTTCCTACATAATGATATTTTATTTATAATTTTTAGACATTAAATAATTTATTTTATTTATGACACAATGATGATGCAGTAATTACTATAATAGTGAAAAATTAAAATAATTGATATTATAAATACCCAAATAAATATAATATGAAACTTTTAATGAATTAAACTAATTTTATAGGATAATATGATATATTAGGATTGATTTAATTGACTTTTTTCTAAGTAATCAATCTGTTATGAGTTTCACAAAAATCAACTATTGAATAGTGTCAAAATTGACATAAAAGAGTTCTTAAAACAAATATTATATTATTAATTGATATTAAATTCCTAAAAATCTAAGGTTCGGCCAAGAGACTTATATTATGATAGGTTCCTCATTAATGGACCACTTGGGGGTCGCTTGGATGTATATAGTAAGTTTATTAACCATATTATATAAAAATACAAAGAGACATTGTAAAAGTGAAACTAATTAACTTAGAGTTAATACTTAAAGATAAGGTTAATATAAGTACCCAAACCTGTCTAAATTCTATTGGTTGAGTGGTGTTCGACCTATCCCCACCTTAACCTTTGAATAATCAACTTTGGAGCCATTAGAAACCGAATATGAATTTATTATAAATTAATATTTCTAGCTTTTCCAAAGGTGCCCCTCACCCCTCTTATAAAAGGGCACTCCTCCTTATCTTTTCTTCACACCTTCAAAGCCTTTTGGTTCGGCCAAACTCTGCCCAAATACTCTCCCAACATCCCTCACTACAACCTAGAGGCCTTAGTTTGATCAGAAAGCCAACCTAAGGAGCCCTTTTGATCAAATCAAAAGGAAGAACCCGAAGAAGAGGTAATGATTTCACCACCCTTTTCTAAGTTCATTTCTTCTTCCACTTCTTCTTCCTTTGTTCTTACCATTCTAAAATAATAACTCCAGTATCTCACATATACTGTGATGTTATTATAAGTATGGTACAACCATATTCAGTATTCTATCCACCCTTTGAATAACATGTCACCATACGTGCGTACGTACGGCTTACCGTCTCCACGTCGTGGTGTAATTGTTATTCAATATAATATTATTTGGATGGGTATAATAATGATGTGTAACTCATGTAAATAATAAATATAACATGTTAATGATTCTGTATATATGATATACCATTCATTTATATATTATTTTAATATCAAAAGAATGATATTGTCGCTCGTGCGTACGTACGGACTACCGTCTCCACGAACGCGATGAGATTCATTCTCCATCGTATCCATTCAAGTATAATTATCATTTTATGATTTAAAAATGATGTTTAAGGACTTGATATCATTCTGGATATGAATAAGATACAACAAACATGGCTTATGTAACAAAACATATAAAAGAAAATGAGTAAGTTAACACCTGAAACGATGATAATTCTAAGATATTATTAATAAATCAATGTTAAAAGATCATATATGATATCATATTAATATATATGATTCTTGTATAATTTAATAACAATTATTTCACCATTATATAGGAGGTTAACCTACCCCAACCAAGGAAAAGTACAAGGTAAGGGTTATTTCACAATCTCTTCATTATCCGAGGTTGTTTATATGTAATAATCTACTGGGATCTCTTTATCATCCACATCCATGTTTCTTAAAAATGTATTTCAAAACATTTTTAATATTTACAAGAATATGGGTTAAAGTCATTTATAACCTTTTTCGACTTTTTATAAGAGGTTTATAAAGGAATCTTTCCGTCGTTTTCAAAACAAGGTCCTTTTTAACATTTTCGACAGAATTGAGGTAAGAATGTTTTTTTAACTTATACGGCGGGTGCGGTTATTTTACGCCATTATAAAATCTTCAAAGCTTTCCTTACAAGCTTATAAGAATATTTTCAAAGAAAATGTTTTATTTTATATGTATCTTGAATGATTTCAAAATAAAAGGAGATATTTCTTTAAAAAGAATTTTGATTTCATCTATGTCAACATCCTTTGATGGATTTTAAGATTATTTGAAGTTGATTTATTATGATACAAAACTTCTATATTGTATTGAAGGTTTTGTGATATGTTTGACTGTGGATGTGCTATTTTTATACCATTCATAGTTTATTGTGAAAGTATTGACATTTCGTATGCTAGTTTTAAT
Organism: Viscum album; assembly: GCA_963277665.1. Classification (NCBI taxonomy): domain Eukaryota; kingdom Viridiplantae; phylum Streptophyta; class Magnoliopsida; order Santalales; family Viscaceae; genus Viscum; species Viscum album. The sequence continues at coordinate 1,051,133,390 of OY728131.1, read as the reverse complement.
ACGAATGTTTATGTTATGTTTAAACCTTTTCATATGGGAATGCATTGGACTTAATAAGTGACGGGTGGAGCCCGCTATAGCTCCTCGATGCATCGGTAGGTCTCATGAGACAAACTAGTGTCTTGGCACAAGGCCTTGACAAAATCTTATTTGTAGTCTTGGCACGAGGCCTTGGCTATGTGGTTATGATAGTCTGGCATTATGCATTCCAACATTATGAAAGTGGTTATTTATTTTTGCATGTGATTATTCGATTAGTGGAATATCCATGTGAATAAGTAAATGGCATTATTTCATTTTATTTATGCCATACCATGTTGAAAGTTCATATTTAAAAGGCTTTTGTTTTAGTTATACATTGCCTTAAATGTTTATTCTTATTGATGAAAGTTTCCGCTATATTGTTATCCTTACTGGGCATTTGAGCTCACCCCTTTTCTATGTTTTATTTTTCCCAGGAAGTGAAGATGTAAGTTATGAATGACCTGCAGGGATATTATGAGGGGATTTTAGTGTGGACTGTGGAAACATTATGTTGTTGTAGTAGTTTTTGATTTTATGATGTAATGTAAAAATTATGAATATATCTAGTGTTTCCAAGGCTACTAAACCAATCGGTCTTTCGAGATTTGATCTTTCTTGTGATCATGCCAATGTTATGTAATAATGCACCGACTCTGGGCAACTGGGGTCGGGGCGTTACAGTTGGTATCAGAGGAAGTTTAGTACAAACCTTGGAAACTAGATTTAGATAAACTCTGATTAGAGCACGTAGACCTAAGATGAACTTTGAGGATTAGTATAGAAGAACTTCCTAGAATTTTGGTATTGTAGAGATTTTGTGAGTTTTCCGAGCAATACATCCCTGTCTGGATACGAGTAGGTAGAGGCGGCTCTGGCACAGATGTACCTAGGGGTAAAACCCGAAAACACCGCTTTGAGCTAGACTCGAACGGGAACTGGTGCACGACAACGGGCCTTGCTGCACTCTTGGTTACGACACTCCCGGGGGATATGCTTAGGATAACTCTCACTTTCTTTACAAATCATTATGAAGGGTTTATGAGTATATACTTCTTCAAAGAAAACATATTTATGATTATGGATTATATCCATAGATAGTTCAATTTATGTTTAGTGTTTTATAAGTATGGGATTATGTATTTTGATGCATAAACTGATCTAGTTTATGCCATTTTTTTAGAAATGGCGCCTAGTGGAAGAAATGGAAACCGTATCAATGCACGCACTCCATGTAGGGATTGCCCTCCTGCTCAAGATAATTATAGTGGGGCTGGTGATGCAACTGGTGCTGATCAGCTAATCACCGTACTGGGACAACTTACTCAGGTTATGAATAATAACCTTACCCGTATGGAGCACCCTGATCCGCAGCGTGGAGGATCAATGTTAGATCGATTCATGAGGCAACAACCACCAACGTTCAATGGGAATACAAATCCCGTAGTAGCTGAGCAATGGATATTTTCCCTAGAGAAAATATTTCAGGCTTTGGGGAGCAGTGAAAGGGAAAAAGTTATCATGGCAGTTTACCGCCTCACTGGAGATGCTGATCAATGGTGGTCATTGATTCAAAATACGAAGGAAGATGATGAAGTATCAAATATGGAATGGAGGGAGTTCAAAGATCTGTTTTTAGAAAAATACTTTCCTCGCGACCATCGAGCAGATATGGAAAGACAATTTCTGAGTCTGAGACAAAAGGAGGATGAGAATGTCACAAAGTATGAGGCTAACTTTACAAGGTTAGCGAGGTACGCTGGTGATTATATTCGCAACCCAAGAAGTAAGATTGATCGCTTCTTTGATGGGTTAAAACCATTTCTCCGTCGAGCATTAGTCTCACAATCCTTTTCATCGTACGAAGACATTGTCTCATGTGCTATCAAGACCGGAAAGGAATTCTCTAAGTCTTATGACTTTAAAGCAAAGCAAGAGAAGAAGAGACCTGCTGATCAATCTGGGAATGGAAATAAGGGGAAGAAGGGAAAGGTTGAATATCCATCTTGTGGTAAGTGCGGGAAGAAACACCCCGGTGCTTGCCTGAAGGGAATGGGAGTCTGTTACAAGTGTGGTGAAAAAGGCCACCAAGCTCATGATTGCAAGGGGAAGAAGGAAGCTACCAACGTTCAGTGCTACAATTGCAGGGAGATGGGGCATTATGCAAATGCATGTCCTAAGCGTCAGGAGAACTTACCTCAGAAAAGGCCAAGGGATCAAGGCCAGGCTTATGCTATCACTACTGCTGAGGTAGAAACTCCGAAAGACGTGGTGGCAGGTAATTTAATGGTTTCCTCAAGTTTAGCAAATGCATTATTTGATTCTGGATCATCGCATTGTTTCATATCTTCCCAGTTTGCTAAGAAAATTAGATATTTCCAATTTGATTTAATAAGGGAGTTGTCAGTTAAAACTCCTAAGGGAAGTATCGTTGCAACAAAGTTTTGTGAATCAGTCCCCATTAGAGAACATAAATTTTCTTTATCTGCTGATTTCATCGTCATACCTATGATTGAGTTTGATATAATCCTCGGTATGGACTGGCTTTCGGACTATGATGCGAAGATTTATTGTAAGAAGAAAGAGGTTACGATTCTTGATGATAATGATAAGGAACACCTTATTTTTAGAGCAGAATCGTCACCACCTAATTCTTATTTAGACCCACCCCCAGTAGCTCAACTTAATTCAATTATTAGGGAGGAAGAGAATGAAGTAACTATCGGTGAGGAAAGGAATGTTCAAATAGAGGGTGTACCTGTTGTGAAAGAATTTGTAGATGTATTTCCGGAAGATTTACCTGGACATCCTCCAGAACGAGAAGTTGAGTTTTCCATTGATTTGATTCCTGGATCAAGGCCTATATCGAAGACCCCTTATAGAATGGCCACTGTAGAGTTAGTCGAACTAAAGAAACAACTAGAGGAATTGAGTAATAAGGGATTTATTCGCCCTAGTGTTTCTCCATGGGGAGCCCCTGTTCTTTTTGTTAAAAAGAAAGATGGATCTATGAGGTTATGTATCGACTATAGGGAGATCAATGCTATAACGATAAAGAACAAGTATCCCCTACCTTGTATTGATGATTTATTTGACCAACTGCATGGAGCTCAATACTTTTCAAAGATTGACCTTCGATCTGGATACCATCAGTTGTGTGTAAAGAAGGAAGACATTCCGAAAACAGCATTTCGAACCAGGTACGGGCATTACGAGTTTACTGTAATGCCGTTTGGATTGACTAATGCACCCTCTGTATTCATGGATCTGATGAATAGAGTTTTCAAGGAGTATCTCGATGAATTTGTGGTGGTATTTATTGATGATATCTTGGTATACTCCAAAACCTACAAAGATCATGAAAATCACTTGCGCATTATCTTGAAGACTCTGAGGAGGCATGAATTATATGGGAAGTTTAGCAAGTGTGAATTCTGGCTTCAGGAGATTTCTTTTCTTGGCCATATTGTCTCTAAAGATGGAATCTCTGTTGATCCTTCTAAGACCAAGGCAATCCAAGAATGGCCAGCACCTACGAGTATAACTGAGGTACGTAGTTTTATTGGTTTGGAAGGTTATTATCGACGTTTCGTCCAGAATTTTGCCCGATTGGCTAACCCATTAACGAAGCTCACACGTAAAGGGGTTAAATTTGTTTGGACAAAAGAGTGTGAAGAATGTTTCAAAGAACTGAAGAGAAGATTAGTCAATGCTCCTATATTGACTCTACCATCGGGGAATGATGGGTTCGTTATTTATAGTGATGCATCAAAGAAATGACTTGGTTGTGTCCTTATGCAGAATGATAGAGTTATTGCCTATGCATCACGACAGTTGAAAATTCATGAACAAAACTATCCTACTCATGATCTTGAGTTAGCAGCTGTGATCTTTGCTTTGAAGATATGGAGGCACTACCTCTATGGTGAAAAATGTGAGATTTATACTGATCACAAGAGTTTGAAGTATATTTTATCACAAAAAGAACTCAACATGAGGCAAAGGAGATGGCTTGAATTACTCAAGGATTATGATTGTACGATACACTACCACCCGGGGAAGGCAAACAAGGTGGAAGATGCTTTGAGTAGAAAAGACCATGGAGTTTTGAACAATATGAGAATTGAAAGGGATCCAATTTTCATGGATCTAGTGAAAATGGACATGGGAATAACCAGGGAAGGTGAAACATCAATGCTTTTTCAAATGGTTGCCAAACCATCTTTACTAGAAAGGATTAAGAGTTCTCAGACCGATGATGACGAATTCCAAAAGAAGATTAAAGCTGTGAATGATGGGAGATTGAGAGACTTTGTGTATGAAGATGGAATTTTGAAATTCGGGAAGAGACTTTGTGTTCCCGATTTACCTGATCTGAAAAGGGAATTACTGGATGATGCTCATAGTTCCAATTTCTCTATACACCCTGGGAGCACCAAAATGTATAGAGATTTGAAGGAACATTTTTGGTGGGACAATATGAAGAGGGAGATTGCTGATTTTGTGTCAAGATGTATGGTTTGTCAACAAGTGAAAGCTGGAAGGCAACAGCCTGGAGGAGTCATGCAACCGCTTCCCATACCGGAGTGGAAATGGGACAATATTACAATGGACTTTATCATGGGGCTACCAAAGACTCCTAGAAGGAACGATGCAATATGGGTTATTGTTGATCGTCTTACCAAGTCAGCACATTTTCTTGCTATAAGAGAAGATCTACCCCTGGAACGTCTAGCAAGACTATACATTAATGAAGTTGTGAGACTTCATGGAGTACCCCTATCAATTGTTTCGGATCGTGATCCCCGTTTTACTTCAAGGTTTTGGAAAAGTCTTCAGAAATCCCTGGATACTGAACTTCATTTGAGCACTGCTTACCACCCTCAGACAGACGGACAATCAGAACGGACTATTCAAACCTTAGAAGACATGTTGAGATCTTGCTCACTTGACTTTCAGGGTATGTGGGATCAATATTTACCTCTGGTAGAATTTTCCTATAACAATAGCTTCCATTCGAGTATTCAGATGGCACCATATGAAGCGTTATATGGAAAGAGATGTCGTACACCAACCTGTTGGGATGACGTCGGTGAAAGAAAACTTGTAGGTCTAGAACTGGTGGAGGAAACGATGGAAAAGGTAAAGGTAATCCAAAATCACATCAAAGCAGCTCAAAGTAGGCATAAGAGCTATGCCGATAATCGAAGGAAGGATTTGGAATTTCAAGTCGGTGATCATGTTTTTCTAAAGGTATCTCCGTGGAAGGGAGTCATACGTTTTGGTAAGAAAGGTAAATTGAGTCCCAGGTACATCGGACCTTTCGAAATTCTAGAACGAATTGGGGCTGTAGCTTACCGATTGGCAATGCCGCCAAGTCTCTCCAAAGTTCACGATGTGTTCCACGTATCTCTGTTGAGAAAATACATGCCTGACCCAACGCATGTACTCACCTATGAGGAATTAGAACTGGAACCCGATCTTTCTTATTGCGAAGAGCCCGTCAGGATTCTTGATACGAGAGAACAAGTGCTGAGAAACCGGACGACGCGTCTGGTAAAAGTTTTGTGGAGAAATCATAAGATGGAAGAGGCAACGTGGGAACCCGAGGAACTTATGATGAAGAACCACCCGAGTCTTTTTATGCAGTAATAACCTAGAAATTGCGAGGACGCAATTATTTGAAGGAGGGGAGAATGTAACACCCCAAGCTTCTACGATACGCTTCTCTTTGAATAATGTGATAGCGTGTGTTGTACGCAACACCGAGTTCTAACACACCATAACTAATCAAACTAGCCGTTATGAATAGTAATACCTACTTTTTGAAATTATATATATTTTATATTTGAAAATGGACTTCATTTTTAGATTCGGAATATCAAAATTAGCCTAGGGTGAAATTTTGGTACATTTCGGATAACTTTCATATTTTGATGAATAGTGAAAATTACTAAATTTTAATTAAAAACAACTTTTTTAATCAAAATAATTAATAGTGATAAATTGTGAATTTGAGTGGTTTTAAAGTATATTTAGAATATATATTTACCATTTAATATAATTTTGATCATTGGACATAATTTTACAATTAAACCAAACATAAACAAGTGTCAATCTTTTGATAGTTATTATCTCTTAAAAACACGCTTTTTGTTTTGACAGCGGGAATTAATTTTAAATTAATTTCTGCCACTTCTGTGTTTTGAATTTAGGAAAATGGATTCCATATTTGGAATCAGGATGTTCAAATTGTGTAAATAGGTAACTTTTATTTTTAGACATTTTGAATAATTACTGCGGTAAATATTTTATTTACCATGGTTAAGGGTAAATCCGGTAAATAAGGGTTAAAAAAATAATATTATAATAATACTAAATTACCCTAAAAACGTGTCTTAACCCTATTGGTTGATAGATGGTCGACCATGGGCATCTTTGTGTCAATTTTGGGACCCCATGGATCCACTTGTAAGTGATAATGACACTTTATTTTAATTTAGTTAAAATGAATACAAAAATGACACAAGCATATATCTTTTAGAACAACAGTTTTTACATAGGGTTATATATGTTGGATTTTAGATTATAAATATTAATTAGAAATCTAAAAAGATTTCCTACATAATGATATTTTATTTATAATTTTTAGACATTAAATAATTTATTTTATTTATGACACAATGATGATGCAGTAATTACTATAATAGTGAAAAATTAAAATAATTGATATTATAAATACCCAAATAAATATAATATGAAACTTTTAATGAATTAAACTAATTTTATAGGATAATATGATATATTAGGATTGATTTAATTGACTTTTTTCTAAGTAATCAATCTGTTATGAGTTTCACAAAAATCAACTATTGAATAGTGTCAAAATTGACATAAAAGAGTTCTTAAAACAAATATTATATTATTAATTGATATTAAATTCCTAAAAATCTAAGGTTCGGCCAAGAGACTTATATTATGATAGGTTCCTCATTAATGGACCACTTGGGGGTCGCTTGGATGTATATAGTAAGTTTATTAACCATATTATATAAAAATACAAAGAGACATTGTAAAAGTGAAACTAATTAACTTAGAGTTAATACTTAAAGATAAGGTTAATATAAGTACCCAAACCTGTCTAAATTCTATTGGTTGAGTGGTCTTCGACCTATCCCCACCTTAACCTTTGAATAATCAACTTTGGAGCCATTAGAAACCGAATATGAATTTATTATAAATTAATATTTCTAGCTTTTCCAAAGGTGCCCCTCACCCCTCTTATAAAAGGGCACTCCTCCTTCTCTTTTCTTCACACCTTCAAAGCCTTTTGGTTCGGCCAAACTCTGCCCAAATACTCTCCCAACATCCCTCACTACAACCTAGAGGCCTTAGTTTGATCAGAAAGCCAACCTAAGGAGCCCTTTTGATCAAATCAAAAGGAAGAACCCGAAGAAGAGGTAATGATTTCACCACCCTTTTCTAAGTTCATTTCTTCTTCCACTTCTTCTTCCTTTGTTCTTACCATTCTAAAATAATAACTCCAGTATCTCACATATACTGTGATGTTATTATAAGTATGGTACAACCATATTCAGTATTCTATCCACCCTTTGAATAACATGTCACCATACGTGCGTACGTACGGCTTACCGTCTCCACGTCGTGGTGTAATTGTTATTCAATATAATATTATTTGGATGGGTATAATAATGATGTGTAACTCATATAAATAATAAATATAACATGTTAATGATTCTGTATATATGATATACCATTCATTTATATATTATTTTAATATCAAAAGAATGATATTGTCGCTCGTGCGTACGTACGGACTACCGTCTCCACGAACGCGATGAGATTCATTCTCCATCGTATCCATTCAAGTATAATTATCATTTTATGATTTAAAAATGATGTTTAAGGACTTGATATCATTCTGGATATGAATAAGATACACCAAACATGGCTTATGTAACAAAACATATAAAAGAAAATGAGTAAGTTAACACCTGAAACGATGATAATTCTAAGATATTATTAATAAATCAATGTTAAAAGATCATATATGATATCATATTAATATATATGATTCTTGTATAATTTAATAACAATTATTTCACCATTATACAGGAGGTTAACCTACCCCAACCAAGGAAAAGTACAAGGTAAGGGTTATTTCACAATCTCTTCATTATCCGAGGTTGTTTATATGTAATAATCTACTGGGATCTCTTTATCATCCACATCCATGTTTCTTAAAAATGTATTTCAAAATTTTTTTACTATTTACAAGAATATGGGTTAAAGTCATTTATACCCTTTTTTGACTTTTTATAAGAGGTTTATAAAGGAATATTTCCGTCGTTTTCAAAACAAGGTCCTTTTTAACCTTTTCGACAGAATTGAGGTAAGAATGTTTTTTTAAACTTATACGGCGGGTGCGGTTATTTTACGCCGTTATAAAATCTTCAAAGCTTTCCTTACAATCTTATAAGAATATTTTCAAAGAAAATGTTTTATTTTATATGGATCTTGAATGATTTCAAAATAAAAGGAGATATTTCTTTAAAAAGAATTTTGATTTCATCTATGTCAACATCCTTTGATGGATTTTAAGATTATTTGAAGTTGATTTATTATGATACAAAACTTCTATATTGTATTGAAGGTTTTGTGATATGTTTGACTGTGGATGTGCTATTTTTATACCATTCATAGTTTATTGTGAAAGTATTGACATTTCGTATGCTAGTTTTAATACGAATGTTTATGTTATGTTTAAACCTTTTCATATGGGAATGCATTGGACTTAATAAGTGACGGGTGGAGCCCGCTATAGCTCCTCGATGCATCGGTAGGTCTCATGAGACAAACTAGTGTCTTGGCACAAGGCCTTGACAAAATCTTATTTGTAGTCTTGGCACGAGGCCTTGGCTATGTGGTTATGATAGTCTGGCATTATGCATTCCAACATTATGAAAGTGGTTATTTATTTTTGCATGTGATTATTCGATTAGTGGAATATCCATGTGAATAAGTAAATGGCATTATTTCATTTTATTTATGCCATACCATGTTGAAAGTTCATATTTAAAAGGATTTTGTTTTAGTTATACATTGCCTTAAATGTTTATTCTTATTGATGAAAGTTTCCGCTATATTGTTATCCTTACTGGGCATTTGAGCTCACCCCTTTTCTATGTTTTATTTTTCCCAGGAAGTGAAGATGTAAGTTATGAATGACCTGCAGGGATATTATGAGGGGATTGTAGTGTGGACTGTGGAAACATTATGTTGTTGTAGTAGTTTTTGATTTTATGATGTAATGTAAAACTTATGAATATATCTAGTGTTTCCAAGGCTACTAAACCAATCGGTCTTTCGAGATTTGATCTTTCTTGTGATCATGCCAATGTTATGTAATAATGCACCGACTCTGGGCAACTGGGGTCGGGGCGTTACAAACTAAAAAATGATATTATTATAGATAAATAAGAAAACAAAGATATTTTTTTAAATGTTATATAATTTATATAATTTATTGTTACTAAATCAACTTCAACCACCAAAATTACCAAAATACGATGTTATCAATTTAATTTACATGTGGTGTAACCAAAAAACATATGGAATGAAGTAAGTATTTTTTTAAATAAATATAATTTATATATAAAATAATATAAAATAATATTTAAATAATTAACTTGGTATCTGTTGGTTGGGGTGGAAACTCAAGAGGGGGTGAATTGAGTTCCTACTTAAAATTTCTATTATAAATCATATGATAAAAATACCCCAATATGAAACAGCTCAATTAATTAAGGAATTAGAGATATAAATGTTCAATTGGTCAACCAGTTTCTCAATGGTCAATTAGTCCTTAGTTGAATCAGTGAAAAACACTTATCCAACTTTTAAAACATTTTTACTGAATTAAACACATATAAACACTAACCAAAACTATCTACCAGAGTTAATGTAAAATAGTTTTCCATTTTTGAAATTATTAGTAGTGGAAAATAGAAAATAGTGTATTATAGAATAAATTAAATAGTAGAGTTAAACAGGAGGTTCAATCTCAAGCTGAGACTTAATCCTCTCCACTTAGTTATCACCTGCCACCAAGCAGTTTATATTAACAATAAACGTGATACATAGCTTGTATTAGGATTTACAATAGTTTTCACATACTGTTTAGGGATCACACCCTCTACCATAGTTCTTTATTGGAAAACAAACGACCAGGCCACACATGGCCTCTTCCACAGTTATATATGGGAAACAAAAGTATAAGTAATGTTTGGAGTGAGGATTTTCAGTATCCTCCAGTTTTAACACAGGAGATAGTGTGTGTGTAACAGACAAACACACACTAATCAAAAATGTAAGAAAAAGGTCATAATAGATATAATGTTATAAATATTGAGTTTAGAAGGCACTTTGTGTTTTTAGTTCAACTATTAACTCCTTGGAGTTAAGAAATTGTAGTTCGAGTCCTTCTCTAGAATTTTTCTCTAAAACAGAGTGTCACAACTCCAAGTTATAGATTTTAGGTACTGAAGTGTTCTAATTCTTGTTATGAAAGAGATTTGATGAATCACAGAAGGTAGTATTGAATTTTTTCTCCCAAATGATCTTCTTGAAGATCTTATGTTAGCATAGTAAGTGCTGATGTTCTCTTTGTTCTACAGATCTTCCGTATATTGTCTCTCACACATCATTCTCTCGTTTAACTTGATCTTCTATTCTATTTTATATTCTTGATGTTCGACAGTGGGAATTATAAAACCACATGTGGTCTTCCTCGTACCTCGTACTGTCTCTAGATACAGTCTCTAGATATGTCTATAATCAGCATTTATTAATGTTAGAAGCATTAAATCTACCAAATACGACCGTTAGAATAATATCAATAAAATTGAAAAAGTATAGATTAGATGGGTGTAAGTATCAGTAGATTGGTAGTTGTAGCCTTCTCAATGGTAGGCTTCATTAGTAGGATTTATCAGTAGGCTTCATCGGTAGGCTTCTTCGGTAGTCTTCATCAGTAGGCTTCATCGGTAGGCTCCATCGGTAGGCTCCATCGGTAGGGTTCATCGATCGGATTCATCGGTAGGCTTATAGCAGTTACATCTAGCGGTAACTCTAAAATAGTATCCTTTGATCAATAGACTCATAGAGGTGAACTCACTCTCATTGATAACTCATCGGTAAGGTTCCTTAGTGGTAATATTATATCGGTAACCTCTATCAGTAACCTCTATCGATAACCTTTATCGTAACCTTTATTTGTAAACTTTTACTTGGAAACTTTTACACTGTAAACTTGATCACAAAATTAGTGAGATTGAAAATACATAATTGTTACATGATAAAAACTATAAAAACTGATGAAACATGATTTCCATATAAATGAAACATGATTTGGGATTATCAAAATAGGTGATTCCAACAAAATCCCTTTTTTTTATAATCACAAATTATGTTATTGAAATTTAGATTTAAGTATTATTGAATCAGGGTTAAATTTAGATTTAAGTATTATTGAAGTAGGGTTAATCATATTTTTAATATTTTCAAGGAACCACATTTATTATTTAAAATATATTAGAGAATAAATAAATACAAAAATTTCATATATTCATGTTTCATATAGTCAATTTTCATATATCTGAACAATTACACCCCTTTGGGATTAGCAAAAAAATAAGGCAAAAAGAAGACAAAAGGAGGTTTTTGTATTAATGAGACAAGAGTAAAATGTAAAAAAAGATTACAATGATCCCTATAAAATAAAATATCCAACAACCAATCCACATTAGAGGTGTCTAATTGTGCTTTGTCTTTGGGAGTTGAGGATGCAGGTTCAGAAGATGGACGTATGACCCTTGGTATAGTAGTAAGCAAGGTAGGAGGGGCTGCGACAGAAGCACCAGCAGACCGATAAATATAATATCTCTGAGTAATCATAGGAGTTAAGCTTCTGATGGCCTCTTTAGGTGTCATCCAAGGGGAAACACTGGTAGATCCTGATGTAGCTGAGGAATATGGTAAGGCTATAGGGACAATAAAAGGAGTACAGTCCACATGGTGGAAGGGAAAAAGAAGATTCCTAAAATCCATAATGATGCTTCCTCCTTTTTCCATAGTTGGTATGGAATCATCCTTATTCTCCATTAATTTTTCCAATTCAAGAGTCAATTCTCGAAGCCTGCTAACTTGATCCTTAAAAGCCTAAGTGACAGGTGGTATCCTCAAGTTCTCCAAAAGCAGCTTAAAGTGGCCATCAATCTGATGCTTAGTGTAAACCCATTTATAATAGAAGTAATTCTACTCCATGATGGCCTTCAGATCTTGGGAATACTCCATCAAGTAATCTCTTATAAGCTTATGAATGTCTTTGGTAGTGAAAATGACATGAGTTATAGACTGAGGGTCTTAGGTACTTGTAACAAAGAGTTTCTCCAATTCTTCTCTAACAACAGATTTGAATACATATAGATCAACATGAGGAGAGGTTGATGTGGAAGAAGATGCACATAGGGGTTCCATGGTGAAATCTACTGTCTCCATAAAATACTTGGTCAATACCCTAATCAACCTCTTCACATCATCATCCTGACCACTCACATGTGTCTCCATAGACTTCTTAAAGTCCTCAAACACAGTGACTATATATTGAACAACACTCTTAACATACTTAAGATATTTTTTAACTTGAGATCATGAAGCCATGTATGAGTCTAAACTCAAAATAGACTCTTTCACAGACTCCACAGATTATGCCAAGGTTTTGAATTGATTCTAACATTCCTTCACTTCATGTAGCTATTTGGAGTTAAAGGTAGAGATTATTCTTTCCAAAGTAGATTCCATAAGCTCTTTATTGAGATCCACTTATCTCTCTATCCCAATGTATCTCTCGTCAAAGTGTCTCTTCAAATATGATTTTAATGAATCCAAGTCATACTTTTTCACATATCCTGAGGTAGAAGAACCACCAGTTTTACTATAGTGGTCTATGAAACATAATTAACTAGAGGTCTTCTGTTAGGTTTTTCATCTTCATAATGTTCATAGTCTAAGAACACAACCATGAATCTAGGGTCTTCTAACCAATATTTTATTTCATGAGAAAAAACTGAACCTGTGGTAATAGGTTCCTCCCCCTCACTTGGAGCATCCTCTTGGACAACTACATTCTCCTCTGCCAGTATTCCTTGATCAATTGAACCAGTAGGAGAGTCTACTCCTACTTATTCTACAGAATCTTCAACTACTTCCATTGAAATTCTAGCTCTAACCGATTCAACATCCTCTTCCTCTTCACTCTCAGCCAATACTATTTGTCCTATCGAAGGACAATGAATTAGGCATTCTTCTTCACTTTTATCAAAAGCTGACTCAAAACTCCTCATGATCAAATTTAACTTCATCCTTCTCATATGAGGTCTCTCTAATAGTAATGCCTCTTAAGACATTCACTTTTCCTTCTTCTTCAGTGGTTTCCTCATCATCACTACCCCTTAGGATAGTCTCACTTCTGGGTAATCTCTTTGGAGGACTAATCTCTCTAAATGATACAAAATTAATATGAGGACTTGAGGGAAGGTCTGGATCACTCTTGTCATCTATAAGATAAACCTTACTTTCTTGCACACTAGAAGACTCTTATTCTACATCTGAATACACTGGCTCCACTTTATCAGGTTTTAAACCTAGATCTCTTTTTTCCTTTGTCCTAGTAGGAGTAGCTATAGGGTTAAATTCTTCATATAGCTTAGCCTCATCATTTACCCATTCACATTTCCTAGGATTCAATTTTATCTTCATAAACATGAAGATCATTTTAGTAATACATAATTTATCCCTTAGAACTATTGTCTATTCTATATGTCCAACAAATCCTTTCACTTTCAAAATCAAATATATCAACCTAAAAAGAAATAAATCATTTTACTTAGAACTAGACCTAGTCATATCCTCTATATAAATCATCAACAACCTGCAAAGATTTATCCTTTGACCATGCTTCAACAGATACAACAAAAATATGTCTTGATACTTCAAAGTTGCAAAGTCCCATCTCCTGTGAATCAAGACATGTTGGAAAAATTTAAATAGTACTCTTTTCTCCCCATCCATCTTAGCAGCAATTACATTTCTAAGGATTCCACTCCCTGTCAGTTTGGCCAGAGCCTCTAAATAGTAGAAATACTCACTCTTGGGAGGCATCACTCCAGAGTAATATTTAAATATGACTTCATGTGAGACTCTTAATCATTAATCCCATTAAACAGAAGGGAATATCACACTTAATCCATTTACCTTTGAAGACCTTCAGTTCTCATCCTTAGACTGTTCAAACTTCAGAAACTCATAAAATGCTTTGACTATCTTTGGGTTATATGGTCCATTATTATTTTCAATAAATTCTACCCAATCCCGATCTTCGATTGCCTTCATCACTAGAGACCTTCCCAACAAAAACCATTTAAAACATATATCCTTTTTAACCACACTTTTACTCTTTGAAAAATGTGGATTGATCAGCCTTACCACAACTTTAATTCCACTACTAGACCCAGCTCGAGGTCTCTTAGGTTTGGTGTTTCTCCTTTATCATCAACCATCGGTCTCATTAGTCTTGCCATTGCGATCTGAAGCGGTTAGAGGATTTTTGCAGAAGGGTAGGTTCATGGGTTTAGTAGAATGAGGTTAGGGAGACTATTAAAGTGGATCGAAGTGTGTATTTTACATTGTTTTTATCATTTAGGGATCTAACAACAAATAGAGTAAATGAAATAAACAAACCTAAAAGTGTTTCAAATTCCCGCATAAAAGCACTAAGTATAGGACCTAGTAGTAAGGTCGACTAACGGTAAGGTTCCAACAGTGAGGTGTCCAACATTGAGGTCCAATTGTGAGGTGTCCAAATGGTGAGGTCTAATAGTTAGTTCCTAACAGTGAGGTGTCCTAACGGTGAGGTCCTTATAGTGAGGTCCAATGGTGAGGTCCTCATAGTGAGGTCCAACGGTGAGGTCCTAACGATGACGTCCAGTGGTGAGGTCTTAATGGTGAGGTCCAACGGTGAGGTGTCCTAACCTAAAAATTTATCATAACTAAATCATGTTTGATGTAATTTAACCTTTCAGAATTCAAAGGTTTTGGGAATATATCATCCAATTGATTTTTAGGGCTAATGAATTCAAGGGTGATATCACCTCTTTGAGAATGATATCTAAAAAATTTATGTCCCACATCAATGTACTTTTTCCTAGCTTGAGATACTAGATTTTTAGAGATGTTAATAGAACTTTCTTTGAAACAATTTATAGAGACATGTTTGAATTGATATCCATAGTCCAGTGTGTGTTTCATCCACAAAATTTTAGCACAACAACTACCTGTAGCTATATAATTAACTTTATTAGTGGATAATGCAACAAAATTTTTCTTATTACTACACCATAATACTAGTGATTTTCCCAAAATGTGACATGTTCTAGAGGTGTTTTTTCTATCTAACTTGCTACCAGCAAAGTTAGCATCTGAATAACTTATCAAATCATATGATTGTCCTATTGGGTAAAATAGTCATAATTTTGTTGTATACTTGAGATATTTAAAAATATTTTTAACATTAGTTAAATGAGACTCTTTGGTATTGGATTGGAAACAAGTACACATACATACATTTAACATAATATTAAGTCGGCTAGCAGTAAGGTAGAGAAAACTCCCAATCATACCTCTTTAATTGGTTTGATCTACTGGGTTACCAGTTCGATTAGCATCCAACTTATAAGTGGTACTCATAGGTGTGTCACTGCCTTTATTACTATCCATACAAAAACATTTCAAAATATCCTTAGTATATTTACATTGATTTAAGATGATTCCATTTTTATTTTGAAAAATTTGAAATCTAAGGAAAAATTAAAGTTCTCCCATTAAACTAATTTCAAATTAATTTTGCATCATCTATGAAAAATCAGAACATAAAAATTTTTTAGAAGATCCAAATATAATGTCATCTACATACATTTTTACTATTAAAACATCTTTGGAAATATTTTTAATAAAAAGTGCAGGATCAATTATTCCTTTATTAAAACCTTTTGAAAAAAGAAAAGAACTGAGTCTATCATACCAAGCTCTAGGATCTTGTTTTAGAAAATATATAGATTTATAAAGTTTAAAAACACGATTTAAATAATGGCGATTTATAAATCTAGGAGGCTGTTTAAAAAACACATCGTCAACTATATACCCATTTAAAAATGCACTTTTGACATCTATTTGATAAAGTTTGAAATTCAGATGAGCTGCATAAGTAAGTAATATCTTAATGGATTCTAGTCTAGCTACAAGTGAAAAGGTTTCCCCATAGTCTATTTATTCTTCTTGAACATATCCTTGTACATCTAAACTATCCTTGTTTATAACTATATTTCCAGACTCATCGACTTTTTTTTCTAAACAACCATTTATTGCCTATGGCCAAAGTGTCCTTAGGCCTTTCCACTAATTCCCAGACATTGTTTATTTCAAAATTATTTAATTATTCTAGCATAGATATGACCAAAAATTAATTATTGAATGCATCATTAATATTTTTGGGTTCAGGTTGTGAAAGAATATCTTGATGTTCAACTGGGTTTCTCAGAGAATCTCTAGTTTGTTTCCCTATATTTAGATCACCTACTACAACATGGATGATTCCTGAGAGTTCTAATACCTCTATAAAGGGTTAGACTAGACTTCTTATAGTTTTCTATAAGTTTAGATTCAACAAGTTCAGATTTTTGAAAATTTCCATAATTAGTTGTTTTTACTGGGGGTTCACTATTTTTATCATTAAGGTCCAAAATTGAAATATTTTCCTCAAGATATTCAAGAGAGGTTTTAGGTTCATGTGGATCAATCTCATCAAATTTGACATGAACGAATTCTTCCACACATTTGGTTCTCTTATTGAATACTCTATAGGCTTTACTAGAGATTGAGTAACCTAGGAAAATTCCTTCATCACTTTTGAAAGAAAATTTTCAACATTATCCATAATGTTAAGGATAAAGACTTTGCAACCAAATACTCTAAAGTAATTAACCTTAGGTTTTCTTTTTTCTATAGCTCATAAGGGGTATTCTTAAAAATATGTCTAATTAAAAATATATTGATGATGTAACAAGTTGTATGAATAGATTCAACACAAAAATAGATATACAGGTTATACTCATTAAGTATCATTTGGGAAATCTCTTGAAGTTTCCTATTTGTTCTTTCTACATATACATTTTTCTGAGGTGTTCTAGGAGAAGAGAAATTGTGACAATATAAATTATGTGATCAAAACGATTCAAATTCCTGATTTTGAAACTCACAACCATGATCACTTCTCAAGGTCTTAATTTCAAGTCCATGAAGATTTTATATAGAATTGGAATATTTAATGAAGTAAGAACATGCTTCAATTTTGTGAGCTAGAAAGTATAACCAAGTGTATTTAGAAAAGTCATCTACAAGAACATAGAAATAGTTCTTCCCATTTAAACTTGAAACTCTTGATGGTCCAAACAAATCAATGTAAAACAACTCAAGCAGTTGAGAAGTTGAAACTTTTTTCTTTAGTTTGAAAGAAACTTTCTATTGTTTTCCCCTTTGAAAGGGATTACAAACTTTGTTAAGTGGTAATTCCAATTTAGGTATGTCTCTAACTAAACCTTTCCTAGTTAGTTTCCTAAGTGAGTGAACATTGCAGCATCCTAATCTTCTGTGCCATAACCAAGACTCTTTATGAAAATAATTTAAACAAGAAAAATTTTGCTTGGATAAAGAGTTTAAATCAATATCATATACATTTTTAATTCTAAGAGCAGTGAATATTAAATCATTTTTATAATTAAAAACATTGCATGCATCATTTTCAAACTTAACATTAAAACCATCATCACACAACTGAGAGATACTAAGTAAATTTTACTTTAACCATCATCCCACAGAGTGCTCCCTTGAGAATGCCCTACTTCTGCCTAGGGTTTCCTCATGATGACATGACCCTTCCAACCCATTCCTTTCTTCTTCATTCCTTTTATCTTTCCATATTTCACTCATCTCCTTACATATGAGATCTTGTTCTTGTTCTTTCATCTTTCATGGTGTTGCTATCGTAGGTGGTTCACTATGGAAGCCTCTGACCGCTTCAGCCTGCTCTGATCTCGTGTTCCACCGTGCCTCTCTAGGTCGGATCTAAAGCGATGGTTCATCTTGGTTTTTGGGATTTTTGGATTAGTAGTCGATAGTTTTCAGGCACCCTCCGGAGTCGGCTCATTCTCTTCTTTTTCTCTGGTTTTATAATCGTTGGGATGTCATCGTTCGGAGCCCTCGTCCATTCAAAACTCTTCCCTAACTTCACGTCCCTCAGCTCCTATCCTGTTCGTATCTAGAGCGGTGGCTTCTCAGAAGTTTTGGGAGGTGAATTTTGATGGCTGACGATGCCCCTTGTGCGATCTTCTCTAGTTTTCTTCTCCCTCGATGTTAAGGTTTTGGCATCATCCATTTCATGTATCAGTATTTTTGGTTTTATATATTTGTGAAGGTTTGGTGCTTCTACAGCAGGATGTTTTTTTCGGTGTTGAACCTATTTATTTTTTATGGAGTGGTTTCGTTCAAGTTTGGTTTTGTTGGTCGACGGAACTAGAATCAGTACTGGTGTTTGGGTGTTTTTTCTGGTTTGATGGGGGATGATCCAACTAACTTCAGCGTTATGGTGTTCATTTGGACAATATGTATGATGGATAATGTTGTGTTAGGTTACCGACACTGCTCATCTTGACTATGCTGAAGACGTTATGAGTTTTTGTGATCGAAGTTTATTCGCAGGGTGTTGTTTCGGAAGGAGGTGATTGTGTTTTGAAGCATCGTTAGGACGCTTGCTGGCAGGAGTTCGATGGACGACATTATCAATGGAGAAGTTGGTTACAATGGTGGATGACAGTGAAGTGGATGATGTTGATGAGGATGTGATGAC
Source organism: Viscum album (assembly GCA_963277665.1). Lineage (NCBI taxonomy): Eukaryota > Viridiplantae > Streptophyta > Magnoliopsida > Santalales > Viscaceae > Viscum > Viscum album. The sequence goes on along the minus strand of OY728131.1, from coordinate 1,051,114,330 downwards.
AATGAAGTATGATGGCGACGACGGGAATCCTGACTTATCTTCTCAATACATGCGATATTGTGGACCGTGCGGTAGTCTGGTTTTCAAATTTTAATGTGGTTCTGTTGGTTTTGGTTTTGAAATTCGAATTTTGAATTTTGTAATGTTGCTGTTGTATTTGAGGTCTGAAAGTGTTTGGTTCCCACTAACTCATAAAGTGGATTTAGAAAATTAAAAAAAAGAGATTTGGATGGAAAGTTGGCCTAAGTCGGAAACCTTTCCCTTAACATTATCACCAAATGTAACATGTCCACCATCAACTTTGATTAGTTTTTTTAGGAATGAATAGTCTCCTATCATATGTCTTTAACATCCACTATTCAAGTATAATAGGGTTTTATAGGAGCTCTTTAGAAAATTTTCCTGCAAAACAGATTAAAAATAGGGTAACTTTGGTACCCATATTTTCTTGGGTCCAGAGAGGTTAGCAAGTAATGATTTGGGAACCCATATTTTTCTTATAGTTTTCCTATAATACATAGATATGTTTTGAGACAAACAAAATTTTTTAGGTCCTTTAGAATTTTTTTTCAAGAGATGATTCAGAACTTGAACTAGTAGTGAACTTCCGAGATTTTGGAAAAAATTTGTTCATAATAATCCTTCTATGTACTGGTTGATATCCTAGACCAGTTGTGTATTTTGGAGCAATTTTTTCCCTTGAAACTGAGTCAAGGTATATCTACCGATAGTAAACTTCTCAAAATCTCTTTTTAATTACTCATTTGATAATTTATGTTCAATATTTTCTTTCAACAGTTGAGAAATTTTTTCTTGTTGAATATTCAAATCAGACTTATAATTAACATTTAGAGCATGTTTTATTTTCAATGATTTACATTTATCTTTTACTTCATTAAAGGTATCCTCAAGGATTCCACAATATTCAAATATTTCAACCTAGTCATATTTTCATCATTATTCGATTCACTTTCATTCCCAAAATAATAATCATTATGTGTAGGAGAATTAGGTGTTACCTTAGATGTTTCTGTCATGAAACACAATTTTTCATAATTGTTCTTTTCAGTATCAGAAGTGTCGGATTCACTGGAGATGTCTTCTGAATCAATTTAAGTAGCTTTCATATCCTTTTTATATCCCCTGCCTTTGAATTCATATTTCTTCTTAAATTACAGCTTGGGGCACTCTGTCTTCACATGACCTTTTTGTTTACACTCATAGCAGACTATCTCATTTGTGTTGTCATTCCATTTTCTATCATTTTTCCACTGTTCTCTACTATCATACCTTTCTTTATAGTTTTAAATTCTATATAATTTTTTATTTAGGTATAAATTTTTGAATCTTCTAGCAAGATGAGCCATCTCATCATCACTGTCAGAATCTGATTCTTCACTGGTGGAACTATCTACAGGAACTTGAACCATTTCCTTGTCTTTTCTCTTTGAGGTAGCAGTCTTTAATGCTACAAATTTATTTCTTAGTTCTTATTCTGCTTATTGATTCACCTTAAGATATTCTTCGTACATCATAAGTTTTCCAACTAGTTTCTTCACTGATAGCTTTCTTATTTCACATGTTTCTCAGATAGAAACATAAGTTCCTCTCCATCTGTTAGGTAGGCATCGAAGAAATCTCATAATCTGATCCTTGTTGTCCACTGGTTTCCCAAGAAGAATCATGGTATTTACTATTTCATTGAACCTGAGATACATTTCAGAGATAGGTTTATCAGGATTCATTTTAAAATTATCACATTTAATAGTATAATTATTTAATCTCATTTATTTAACAATGGTTGTTCCCTCATGGGAAACCACAAAAGTATCCTAAATTTCACATGTAATTATAATGTAAGATATTATATTGAATTCTTCATCACCCAAAGAACAGTATAATGCATTCATTTATTTAAAGTTATTATTATATGTTGCTTTAGTCTACTAAGACCATGCGCCCCTAGCAGTAGCAGGTAATTCATGTTGTTCTTCAATTGTGTCCCAGATTTCAGGACCCATTCTCTCTTGATACATTTTAATTTTCAATTTCCACTGAACATAGTTATTACCATTAAATAAAGGTAGCATGTTAGTAGCCACACCCTCAACTCTATTATCTATAGCTAATTATAATTTAATGAACTGAAAATTTAAATATGACATAAATTTTAAGATCTTTAAGATACAACTATAACCACAGTTGAATAGAATTTTAAAATCTTGAAACATAGTTATGATGGTAGCAATAAACAAACCTCTGATTCCAAATGTTGGTCGGGGTGGAAACTAAATAGGGGTTGAATTGAGTTCTTACATAAAATATATGTTAAAAACATTATAATAATAATCTACCAATTTGAAATAGCCTAGTTAATTAAGGTGGTAGAGATATAAATGTTCAATTGGTCAACAAGTTTCTAATATGTTCATTAGTCCTTAGTTGAATTAGTGAAAATACTTATCCAACTTTTCAAATAGCTTTACTGAATTAAACACATATACACACTAACCAAAACTACCTATCAAAGTTAATGTAAAATAGTTTTTTTTGAAATTATTTGTAGTGGAAAATAGAAAAATAGAGTATTATAGAATAAAGTACACAATAGATTTAAACAAGAGGTTTAGTCTCAAGCTGAGACTTAATCCTCTCTACTTGGTGATCACCTTCCACCAAGTAGTTTATATTAACAATAAACATGTTATAAATCCTATATCGGGCTTTACAACAGTTTTCGTAAAATATCCATGCCTCAAACCCTTTACCGTAGTTCTTCATGAGAGAAACAAACAACCAAGCCACACATTTCCTTTTTCACATTTATACATGGGAAAAAAGTTTAAGTAATGTTTGGAGTGAGTATTTTCAGTATCCTTTAGTTTAAGAACAGGAGACAGTGTGTGTGTAACAGAAAAACACACACTGCTCAGAAATTTAAGAAAAAGGACACAATAGAGATAATGTCATAATGATTGAGTTTAGAAGGCTCTATGTGTTTTTAGTTAATCTATTTAATCCTTAGAGTGGAGAAATTTCAGTTTGAGTCATTCTATAGAAGTTGTCTCCAAAACAGAGTGTCACAACTCTAGGTTCTAGCTTCCAGGTATTGAAGTGTTCTACTTCTTGGTATGAATGAGATATGATGAAGCACATAAAGTAGTCTTGACTTTTTTCTCCCAAATTATCTTCGTGAAGCTCTTACGTTAGTAGGGTAAGTGCTAGTGTTCTCCTTGTTTTACAAATCTTCTGTATATTGTCTCTCACCTAGCATGCAACTTTTTAGCTCGATCTTCTATTCTATTTTATATTCTTGAGGTCAAACAGTGGGAATGATAAAACCATGTGTGGTCCTACTTGTACCACGTACTGTCTCCAGATACGGTCTCCAGATATGTCTATAATAATAATTAAATAATTTTAGAAGAATTAAATTTACCAAATATGACTGTTAGAATAATCTCATGAAAATTGACAAAGTATAGAGTAAAATGGTATAGGTATTGATAGACTGGTAGTTATAGCCTTATCAACAGTAGGATTCATCAGTAGGCTTCATTGATAGGCCTCATTGGTAGGCTTCATCAATAGGATTCACGGTAGGTTTCATCAGTAGGCTTCATCGATAGGCTTCATCGGTAGGCTTCATCAGTAGGATTATAGTAGTTACCTCTATTGATTACTCTACACGAGTAGACTTTGAGCGATAGACTCATACCAGTGAACTCACTCGCACTGATAGCTCAACGGTAAGGTTCCTTAGTGGTAACCTTCTATCGGTAACCTCTATCAGTAACCTCTTTCAATAACATTTATCGTTAACCTCTATCGGTAAAATTTTACTTATAAACCTTTACACTATAAACATGATCAAGAAATTAGTGATATTGAAAATACATAATTGTTACATTATAAAACTATAAAAATTGATTAAAAATGATTTTCTTATAAATGAAACATGATTTTTTATTGTCAAAATAGGTGAGTCCAACAATATCAGATGATAGGTAAGGAAATCCAAATTAGTATACACATATAAAAGAGTTAATGTTATTTACACCTGATGGTCATAATATGGTAAAATAAATTAACATACTCATAATAAAAGAATTATAATAATGAATATAAAATGGTAACATATATGATTATGTTTTTAAAAAGGATATGATGTTAGCTCTTTTTTTATATTAGGTTAGAGTTTCATCAATTATGAAAGAAAAAAAATTAAGGGTATTCATCTCAGATTTCTCACTGTGTGACATATTTTGTATTATAAACCTAATTTATATTTTTTTGCTAATATAATACCTATATGAAAAATCATATCATAAATTATATTTTAATCAGGTAAGTTTATGTTTAATTATTAGCCCCAATTTTTATGAGGCATTGATTAAGTTGTTACTCATGTCTCAAGTGTTTTTGTGGTCTCAATTTTAATTCTTTGAGAAATGTTATATGTTTTGAACTATGTTACCTTTGTATGGTGTTATATTAATTTAATATCTAATGAATTTTCTATACTATATATCCTTGTATTTCAAATGATTCACATTCAAAATCATGTGTCCTTATTGAAGTGTCTATTGATTTAGTTATTTATATAGTAGTAGTGGATTATGGCAACTCAATATTTGTTCATTGATTTATGATCATTCTCTTGAACTTATTTCATATAAATTGAGAAAATTATACCCATTTATTAAATTAGGTTCTAATATATTATTTTTTATAGGTATATGCATTCCAACCTCATTAAACCTTTGATAAATAGTTCTCACTTCTTGGGACATTTTTTTTGAAACCATCCACCTTATTTCTCAGGATGGATTATGATCATGTTATTCCAATATTAACTTAGCTTTATACTCATTGTTATTTATTGTGTGAATATAAAATTTTAAAAAACATAGATTTAATGATGTCCATATAGAAATTATGAAATTCAATTGATATGGGGAAAAATATTGGTGTTCCGTATATTGTTATACCAATATGGGATATTATAGGAAAGTTAACTATTTATTGTTTTATAATATACCTTCCTTTAAAATACGGGTTATGATATTGTTATACCATTATTGTAATGGGGAATATTATTTAATTATTGATGAATATTGGATGCTAGTTTTTTTATCTAGTATTGATATTCAACATTCTTCATTATATGGATAGATATGTATTGTTTATGTAAGTGTTTCTATATGGAGTGGTGTGAAAAGTTTTGTTGACTCTTATGGTGAATTAATTGGATATTATCAGGTAGTGGGTGGGACCCAAATTTATATAACCCCTTTATGAATCAAAAGTTATCAGGATAGACAATATTTTTGTGAATCAAGTGTATTCCTCCCCAATTCATTAAGTTGTCTTGATTTCATTCTTGAAGACAAGTAAATGTCTTAGAACAAGTCCATGAAAGTATATATTTTTTCTATCTGACATTATTCATTCCATTAGTAAGAGGTCAATACTTTGGGAATCCGTTTTTTATTCATTTTCATTGGTATATCATTCTCATTATTTCAATTAGATTATAGATTTATGATTTTTACTTATTCCTACCATAATATTTTATCAATTTTTATGCAATGATTGAATCAATTAAATATTTACCTTACCAAGCATTTAATCTCACTCCTTATATTTTTATTTCCCTAGGTTTTGAAGAAAATTATTATACATAAAGTGTTTAAAATAAAATCACAATATGAAATAATATATGGGTGATGTTTAAGACTCTTTATAGATTAATTATATTCATATATAATTGTTTTCTTTCCATTTGATAAATAGGACATTAGATTTATCAGTTTATGTTGTTTCAAAAATTTATATACGTTTATGCCTTAAAATTCCCTTTAAATGTATGATATTTAATAACCATTATTTATTTTTAAATTATAGATGGTTATATCTAGAATTTTACAACTAAAATCAATGAAATTATGTAAAGTATGTATGTATGATCACTAAATAAGAGAGTGTGGTTTTGGTGAATCATATTTGGTGTCAATGGAGGTTTCGATAATTTAAGAGATTATTATGTTTATTGAGGATAATTTAAGGGTTGATAATATAAGTATGGTCATAATTTAAAAGGTATATATAATAATTTGAGTTAGTATATGATTTTATGTTAAGTTAAGTATTCTATATTTGCTGGGAATTATGATAAGGGAATTTCAGTGAAAAACCTGGGAATAAGTATATATATTAGATAACATAATGATTTTTTGGTATTGTAAAGGTTATATGGTTTCCCTACCAATAAATACTTTCATGGACATAAGAAACTATATGAGGTTGTGGAAAAAATGCACTCAGGGGTAATCACCCAAAAAAGGTCTATTGAACATTAAATCAGCCATCACTATGATGCTTGATGAGTGGTACTAAGACCATACACATGGATAAAAACTCATAGGGGATAATATTTAGGTAATCACATTATCTTAATGAACCATTATGAAGGATTTAAGAATTATTTTAACCAATTATGATAGAGAACCTAATAGAAAAATGACCAAGAATAACCAAGGATTGAACAAGGAGTGCCATGGGATTATCCAAGAGTAACATATGTTAAAAATGTATCATATTCAGATTGATGTTTTCATATTCATCTTTTGAATATTATCATAACCATTTTGGTTTTAGTATTTTGAATAAATATTATTAAAAAAATGAATATGAAAATGGTATGTACTTAGAAATCACTATGTCATATCACTGAATAAAGAACATACTTAAATGGTTAATAACCTTATTGTTTTCCTATTATGTTGGAAAATGTGATGTTACTTGTATTACCTATGTTAGTGAGATGGATATTTTAATAATCTTGAAACTCTTAGCTATTATCATTAGTGAGTGATATTTATTGATGATATTATAATATATTATAAAAGTAATGAGGATTGTAAAAAACATATATTGATTATTCTTTACTAGTTTTACTTTAAAGGTATAGAAAAATATATTAAATATTATTAATAACTATTAAATTTTTTTATAATAAGGTTATATTTTTGGTATAACTATTATAGGACACATAAATGAGGTATAGAAAACTATCAGGATTAATATATCGTCGATTTTGATGTAAAAGGATTGATTTTGAGAAATTTCATTTACATAGTGTTTATATCCTTGGATTTCACTGCTTATTTAATGAAAAAGTATTCCATGATTTTTTTGGTGAAGTTTATCTAATTTTTGGAATTATGATATATGCAGACTAGTTTTTGAACTTTTTTACTAGTGGTTTATAAAATTTGATGGTTAAAGATAGATTTAATTTTTGGAGGAATATATTAATCATTATGTTTTAATGTATTAGATATTACTATGGTTTTTTTGAAATGTATGATATTAAGAGTATATAATTAGGGTATATAAGTACTTTGGTATATGATTATAGGAATGATTAATATTTTTTGAGGAAGGATAATGGGGATTTTATGAGATTAAATTTCAATGATTATTGGATTTGGAATTTTTAAGAATGTTTATGGTAATTTAGGATATCTATTTTAAGAATTGGGTTAATAAGAATTAGTGAAAAAAATCAAAGAAACCTAGTTTGATCCAATAATTATATTGGTTAACCTGATTGTGATATAAGTTGATCTAAGTCTGATACAAGTTGACTTGTAAGAAATATTATCTAAGTATATAATGTTATAATGTGAGACATCTTGAGGATAAATCTTCATATGGATATTTAAGATAATTATATTATAATGATAATCACTCATGTTAAATATTTTGGATTTATTAATGGATGAATACCAAAGGAACCAAGTAAAAAATGGATTCCACTTACAATGTAGAAGTCGTCCAAATGAACAACATAACATGATATGTGATGGAATGAGAACTCTTATGATTATGTAAAATAACTATTAAGAATTATGATTAACAATTTGATCATTTTTGAAACCAAGATTCATCAAATAAGAGAAGTATGAAGTATCATATAATTTTGTTTGACCAAGATGATAAAGAAAATATGATTCGATCTACTTCATGAAAAAAATCTGGGAACAATGACCTAGGAAAATGTATATAATTAACTAGAATATGTTTTATGTGTGGAAAAAGAGGAAACAGAGCACATAGGAGTTTTGTTAAAATGATGGATGAACAAATGATTTTCCAAGTTATACCTGTGATATTAAGGTAGATAATTCATTCAAAAATATATCTTCATTTTTATCTATCTTTTATATATCATTGAATAATTTTAATAATATGTGATAATTATAATTTAATGGATGTAATTTATCTAATGTTGGGATTTTGTAACACCCTGAGATCATAATATTTTATTAACTTTATATAAGTCAACGTGTTTGACAGCTTGATCCACAAGTAACCCCTAACCTAAAAACCCCACAATATATGTAGATAAACTATAAATATTTAATTATGAACATTAAAACATTACTATTTAATTAAGTGGAATTAATATGAGTAATTTAATTTTGAATTATATTTATATAGAAAATAAAGGCTAATTTTAATATGAATTAAATTCAATTAGTTTACCAAAAATGACTAATAATTCATTAGTGTTTAGAAAATTGTTTGTCTAAAAGAAGAATTTCATGATATAGGTATTTCAATTTCAAGTAAAAATATGATTATTAATAAATTATATTTTATATTTATAAATGGTTAAGACCAATTTATTTGTTAAATGATACGTCATAAGAATAATAACAGTTAAAATTAAAAAAAATTATTTTATAATAAAAATTATTTTTATTATATTTGATGATTTCATTAAAAATTTGAATTACTAAATTTTTTATTCATAAATTAATGAAATTATCTTAATTTTTTAATTCCTCATTACAAAATTTACTTCACATGAATTTTTGATCATTTTCTAAGAAGGTTTATTTTTAGTTAATACACATTGGATTTACAAAAAATATAATTTCCTTGATTTTATCACTATATAAGCATAACCTAAAATATTTAAAAAAATAATAAAATATTAAATTTATGGAAAAAATTATAAATTATAAATATTTTATTTTATATAAATCTTATTCCAATCATTTTTAGAACTAAATTAAAATGTTAGTGTGATATAAAAAACTATTTTCAATCTTCTTTTTAAATCAAGTATTATCAAGGTTTGGTTTAGTATTGAATTGTATTATAATCCTCAAATTGTTTATTTATTTCCCAATAAACCAATTTATGAATTTAAAACGAGTATCCATGATAATTTAATCATGTATAAAATCATAAAATCTTAATATGTAATTTTTCAAAAAAAACCTTTTTATATATTTATTTTTTTAATGTTTAAAATTAATGTAACAAAAATGTTGAATTTTTATTCAATTTTTTTCCAAACATAAATAAGAAGATTAAAATTTAGTAATATTTCCAATTCTGATTTATATTTTTTGAATAGTTTATTATGGTTCAAAATTAATTGTAATGGTAAAAATAAAAGGGATAAATTGAGTTTAACTTCATGTAACTATCCAAAAAAATTTGAATAATTTTCCTTGAAATAAATTATTGATATTTAAGTCTATTGAGAAGATTTATTCTGTAAAATTTTTCTATTTTCGAGCCTTGGGACCCTGAAAAGGACATTGTATTTTTAAATAATTTAATGGTGTTTTCAAATGTTCCCTTACATTCACATATAAAAAATACCAATTATTCTATTAAAATACACACCTTACTAATGAATTCTTCATTGAAACTATACAATTTTACACTTATTTGAAGCTTTCCCAACTTACATAATCCACTGGTATATTTTTTCTATGCCTTTCAATTTAATGGAAACTTCCAAGGAAAGAACAAGCCTCAAATTTTGTATTATCTCCCTCTTCATTTTTCTTTTATATATAACTCTTTCAAATATCTTATCACCATAATGATATGATAAATTAAATATAATTATTTTAGTGTTGTTTTTTTATATTAATGGTAAAATATTTATTTATTCTTTTTTATCCAGTTATATAAACAAAGCAACGTCAATGGTGCGTGTGTGCAGACTATAACCTTGATGAAGAATTATTTTTACCATTTTTATTCAACTGTTTAAACCTTTAAAAAACTATTCTAAAATTGTTTTCCATGAACTATAAATCAAAATATAAACATTATTATTTTATTATAATGAAATTATGTCAAGAGACACACCTACTTGGTCATATTCACCCGTTGAGTTAAAGTGTGTTCATGTTTTGGATGGTTTAACTACCTACAGGAACGAGATTTTAAAATATGACAATGGATGAATACAAGAAACTAAATAATGATATTTCAATTTATTAATAGAATTTATTGATCATATTATAGTTTTGTAAAATTTATATGGTAAAATTTATTATGAATGAACCATCCATGACCATCAAAATTAAAAAAATAAGTTGTTATCAATTCCATTTTCAAAAAACGTAACCAAAACCCATATGCAATGAAAAAACATTTTAAATCAGTACAAGTTATATATTACATAATCATAAATGATATATCAATAATAAAATGTGTATCAAATTATGAGTATTGATATAACACTATAAAACATTTCGATAATAGTTAAAGTTATTAACACCCAATGATCGTAATATTCTTAACTAATTAATGTACTCATAATAAAAGATTATAATATGGAATATAAAATGTTAATTTTTATGATTATTTTATGAAATAGGATATTAAGTTATTTATTTATTTTATAAGATTTTAGACTCTCATCAACTATGTAAGGTAACAATGTAAGAGCTTTAATTTAAAATTCCTTTATTTGAGATATGTTTGGTATTTTCACCTGGTTTCATTTTTGTGGAATATATATTTCCTATATTAGATTTTATATCTTGAATTATCTTTTAATAATGGTATTTTATTGAAAATTAAAAGACCTATCTTTATAAGGGTTTTTATTAGAGTTTTACTCAAGTCGTAAGGGTTATCTTAGTCTCAATTCTAATTTGTTGAGATATGTTACATGTTATATACCATGTTCCCATTATATGGTGTTATTGTTGATTTAATATCCCATGAATGTTCTATACATTATTTACTTTTATTGAATGGGACATACTATCCAAGTCAAGTCCCCTTATTCATGTGTCAACTAATTTAGTTACATCTCTAATAGTAAAGAATTTTGGTAACTCAAATTATGTTCATTGAGTTATAATCTTTCTCATGAGATTATATCATATATTTTTGAGTATATTATACCCTTTGATTTTATAATTTGGAAATATATCATTGTTTTTTGGGGATATACATTTCTACTACCTAAAACCTTTGGCACATATTTCTCACTTTTTGGGATATGTTTCTTTAAACCAACTAATATAAATTTTTAGATATATTATGATCATGTTATCCTAGTATTGAGTTATCCACATAATTATTGTTCTATACATTATAAACATCAATTTCAATATAAGTTAGATTAGTTGATGCTCACCTATAAATATGAAATTTTATTAACATGGGAAAACCTATTTTTGTACTTTATATTTATATTTTAATATAGATGATTATTGGAATGTTGACTATGTATTTTTTGATCATCCAATTTCATTCCCAAATGGTCAATGATCGTGTTAACCATTTTTTGACATGGAAAAAAATATTGAAAATATTGATTATTATTGTATGCTAATATATGATATTTATGTATTGATGTTTCATATTCTTAATTATATGAGATTATTGGATGATATTGAACGTTTATCATGTATTGATGTTCCATATTCTTCATTATACAGATATCCATGATTTTATTCAGTAAAATGTTCCTTATAGAATATTATAAAAAGTATTATTGACTCTTATGGAAAATCCATTGGATATAACTAAGTGATGGTTATAGACCAGATATATATAGCCCTATGATGCATCGATAGGTCTCATGAGATATCATAGATTTGGTTTTTCTATGTATGCCTATCCAGTTCAACAATATGACTTGACTATGATCATAATAATAAGTAGATGTCTGGTTATAAGGCCTTGATAGAAGGTTATTGATGTCCAAAATTTTCTATTCCATCAGTATGAGATTTGAATTATTAATATCCATGTTTTAATTTTCTTTCATGGATATAGAATGCTACCGATTTCATGTTCATTATAGTTTCCTGATGTTTACCAATTCTTTCCATTATATTTTTTACATGATTGCTTCAAATATATGTTTCCCTTACTGAGTGTTTGAGATCACTATTTATTTTTCCATTTCCCTTAGTTATGGATAAAAGAAGTACACATAACTTCTTTATAAGGTTAACACAAGAAATTATTTATGGGAGATGTTAAAGACATGCTATAGATTATTTAGTATTGAATATAATGAAAAAACTGTCAATTTTATACAATGAACAAAGAATTTATCATTTTATGTTTCTTCCTAATTTTATAAATATATAAACCTGAAAATATCATTCAGATTCAATAGATTCAATAATTGTTTTTGATTTTGTAAATTATGGATAATTTTATCTAATCATTTACTACTAGTATCAAAAATGCAAGTAAATTATGTGTCTATGAGCACTGAATCTAGGAGTGAGAGTCCAAGGAATCGAAATTCTTAACAGACCCATGAATTCAATCAAACTATTGAGGTGGTGGTAACATGTCAGTAGTATCAAACATTGATTATTCATGATTCTAAATTCCTATTTTCATGAAACCTCAAGGGTACCTATAACCTATTTTTAAAAACATTATGATTACTTGAGATATATTTTTATAGCGTGAATTGATGGTTGTTCATCTTCACCATCTTGAACAGTATGAATTTTTTATTTTATTTGTTAGATTCATTCCTTCAAGAATATGTAGAAACTATAATTTATGTGACTAAATATGTAGTTGAATATTAAGCTAGGTATCCATCACCTTACTCATCATTATATCTATTGAATTGATATATCAACCATATATATAATTTATTTTATTATAAAATCAACCAAAATACTCTTATTATCTAAAAACCATCACTGTAGAGAAATAACTTATTACTCACCTAGTATTTTTTTTCATTGACAATGTGCACTTATAGGGATTGTGTAGTGTTTTATATACATTTACATCAAGTATATTTCATTTAACTCCAAGGGATAGTTTCTTGCATTACTTGTTAATTTTTTAATTATGTTTCCTAGATATGAATGGATAACTATGGGGGTGAACCATGGTCTCTTTGTCTATTTATGAGTTCTTCCCCTTTAACTCAACCTCTTTAACCTTTTATAGTTTTGAATCCACTCAATTTTCTCACAAAACTCACCTCATATGAAGTAGTAAAAAATAGATATTATCACATAGTATTTACAATGATCAACTCAAAATGGTGCCCCTTTCCATGTTGGTTACACACCCCAACATGAATTATACACTATATAAACAATTGAATATTAAATTTTCGATACCCCTATTATAATTATTCAAAAATTAGTTAGACACTGAGATCCCACAAATCTAATTATTTTTTATAAACACTAGTACCAATATTATTATTTTTTAACTTGATCCACTATTATAAATATATCTTTATGATCTTAGTTTTTCTATGTAAAATTTGAATTTATCTATCACTATAAATAGAATTTATCACCAGTCTACTTCGGTATAACCTTTTCAATAACTTTAGTAGAAAAAAATATTGATTAACACTACTGGGCTTAAAACACACTTAAATCGTTATTGATATATGTCCACATTCTTCTAAATACATAAGAATCAATTCTTACTCTCAATGAATGATATCCTAAGTTAATACATATCTAACTCTTTAATAATAGTGATTACCAGTCTCTCGAAATATTTCTCAAGGATTCTAAAACCATCGCAAAATAAATATAAAAAACTCCTTTGATATCTACATCACATATTTATGCTCACAAAAAAAACATTATTTGAATGATATTTTCCATATTCCAAATATAAAAGTTCCTTGAATCTCAATAGTAGGTAATCTTTTTTATTGTAATTTGAGTAAATTTCAATATTTCTAGTTATCTTTAATAATATATTTAAACTTATACATTTTCTTCATTTAAATCATCAAATAAAGACTTGGTCTTTTCCATATGATATCTAAATATCATATCTTCATTTAAATCCATCATGTATCAGAATGTATTTCTCATTACATATATAAATTTATGAAATATTATATTCTCATTTAAAATATCTTTTACTCTATGAAACATATTATCAAGCTTCCATGTATTCAATGTTTGAAACTTACTCATTATTTTGAGCATGAAATTTACATTATCAATTGATTTAAATATATTTTTATATCATTTGAAATCAATTCTCTGAGAAATATTATTTAATTCTCAAAGTATTGAACCAATCTAGGTGAACCCGACACATCACCTACGATAGACCACCCCAAATATCGAATCACATTCCTATTCGCTATGGGATGGTGAAAAAATCATTGGTATAAATAAAGAAAATAATGGGAATGATTTAACCCTAAACATCCACAAGACATGGATCATGTACCCAAGGAAATATTTCTGAATATAAACCTAAATTAGATAAAAACATTATTACTAAATACAAACCGGAGGGATAATTTTAAGAAAGCATCATGGTCCAAAAACCATGAAAATATATGATCCAAGAGTCTATCTCTATGTGACTAGTGGTCAACAACATCCAAAAAAATCCCAAGGCTACATCAACTTAGATGAACTTCCAAGCCATATAATTCCCTTATATTTAATCAAGTGATGAAAAAAACTCCCCATTAGTACAAAGGAATATATGGGGTGTCATGAAATTTCTAGTCAGATACCACAATGAATTTATAATAATTCATTCACCATGAAGTTGTTAGTTATATATTAGAAACAAAAATGGTTTTTTAAATCAATACATTAGAAAATAAATTTCTATAAAATATCATATTGGTTTTATATTTTTGGAAAATCCATATCCCATGAAATAAGAATATGAAAGAAAAACATGGTTGATTAAAAAAATGGGAAATCAACCAGAAATCCATGCATATTAAAACCAATGTTCATGTATTCAACTAAAATCCATGTAATGTCTACTAACAATATATGAATAAGCCATATAATGAAGTTTATGATACCATGATATCCAAGGAAATCAAGTTGGCAATGTAAATCATGGGCCCCTATAATAACACTTACCTCAGGATCTTCCTTATGTTACAATTTATACCATTATGTGAAAGATAATCCAATACCAATACTTTCAAATTATTTTTGTGGCATTAATCAACCACTTAAAATAAATAAAAACTATTATTAAATAAAATATCATTAAAAAATTTCCCATTGGCATCAATGATAAAGTAAGAATTATAGATTCCAATTTATCCCTTAAAAACATCAAACCAATAGTTTTCATATTTATAGAAAAATGGATATCATAAGGTCATTTATGTATTCCTTGGGAAACAATCCATTGGATAGAGACACCTGGATCCCCAATAGAAGAAACTTCAATTCCTATGAATTTGGTGATGAGAAAAAAATGAGATCGTATCCTCTAAATCCTATATCTATTAAAAAAATAATCAATTTACCATTAGAACCACTAGATTGGGTAATCACATTATATATGTGTTCTAATGGAAAAAGGGGATCATAGATCACGATAATATCTAGAGAAGAGATGAGAAATCAAGAGAAAATATCAACATACCTGCGATAGATCCATCTAAATCAATCGATAATCACCGTGGAATCAAGTGTATATTCTTATAAAGAATCAGGGAGGGGTGGTTTAGGGTTATGAGATATTATGAGGAGATTATAAATAAAAATTACTTATATAATCCTTATAATTTACATTTTTATGAAGTTTAGACTAGATCTCATAGTTAATGAATATGGTTAGACACATAGCGTGTTAACCTTGCAGAAGTTACTATCCCTCAAAAACCAAAGTTCATGGTTACTTGGGAATACTTAAATTATTATAAAATCCATGATAATACTATTTAAAATTAAAGTATAGTTAATAGATCCATACCATAAGGTTACCCATGGTTAAGAATTACCGTACATAGACTGTGCGCTGAGATTGTTTCTCTAAAATATCTAATTTATCAACTTGTGATCCCCGAATGAATTATAACCTAAAAATATTTAATTTAAGGCTCAAATTAAACATACCTTTGTCTTTAAGGGAGTAAAAATTATTTCCAACATGAATCACTCTATCCCCAAAAATTTCTCTTGATTCAAGACTCACAAAAAGTGAAGGACACTAATGCATCATCAATGTTTCATTCTCCCATATATTGTGGCTATCTCATCAAAAATACCAAAATAATTAGAGTAAATGAATTAGTATATCACAAAAAAACTTATCTCAGTGATATATAATATGAACATGCCTCTCAACCACTGAGGTTTCATGATCATGATCAACATCCTCTAATTCAATCACATGGGAACTGTTCAGTTGATACCTCATCAATTGTGAAACATGAAAAATTTAATGGAACAAAATTAAACGTGATGTCAATTACAACTAATAATCCACCTTTCCAAGTTATTTTATGATATAAAATGGACCAATATACAGAAAAAATAACTTATACTAATTTTCAAAGCACTGATGCTCTATCCAAGGATTAAATCTATGAAAATTACAATTACCAAACTCAAACTACAACGGAAACCACTGTCCGTCCACATTGAAATTTTCAAGACTCTGATCTATCACTATAATATTTCAAATCAATTATAACTTATCCATCATCTCTTAGACAAGTATCGATCCCACATTGGACCATTATCCCAAATACACCCAACAAAATGGAGATATACATGGAATACCATGGAATTATTTAGATAAAAACATTTAAATCAAGGAATTATAACTATTTTTATTATAAAACTCGACCAATATAAGATTATTTACCCATGAACCATCAAAATTAAGCATGAACTCCCAAATAATTTCCTTATGATACCTTTGGGATTGATCAATATACATATTCTTCTTATGGTGATATGTAATTATTAACATCAATTAGGTACCAATATAACCATTTATTATCTTCTTGAAATATGATATAAGGCATAGATCCCTATTAAAAATAAGAACATATTGAAATCCATGGAGATTCACTCCCCCTTAGACATACATGATACCTATCCAATCCACTATCATTGTCTCCTTAATAAGAAGAAAATCATAAAATTTAGTGAGTTAATTTAGGATCACCTATATATAATCCTTTACACTAGGTGTATGAGGTATTCTATTCATAATTTCCATGGATTACTCGTCCCATTTTAGAAATAAAATGGGAAAGGTATGAATAAACTAATAGGTTTTTGGTGCTCAGTGTTAATTTTATATAAAGTAAGGTAATGTGACATGACTTCCAATAGGTCCAAGGGTGTCATAATTTCCCTACATTTCTAATAAAAAATATATATAATAAATTAAATTATTATGTATAATTAATTAAAATTTAGTATTGTGAATGTTCTATTTTGAACCCATAGAGAACGTGAATTTGTTTGATTAGGTTTTCAAAAGAAACATATTTTTATTGATTTATTTTATGAATTATGGTGAATAATAGACCGGTTTTATTAATTTAAATAAAGTAGAATAATGGAAAATCATTTTTGTTGGGATTGAAATAAGATTCAAATTTTTTTAAGGTTTTGAAGTTTTAGGGTTTGGGTGAAATTATAATTTATAAAATAAGTTGATTATTTCATGTTTGGAATTAGAGTCAATACAAGGTGGATCCAATGGTCATGGTATCCCCTTCTCAACATGGAAATCCCCCATTTCCATTAGCCTTATAATTTTAGGCTCTTTACAAATCAGGTTTTACATTATACCATATTTAAACCTGATGACCCTAAATTCAGAAACGCTCATGCTGCATTTTAGGAAACTAGTTGCACAATTAATAATGTTCCTTTCACATTAAAATACCATTGGTCAATATAAAAATAAAATAAATGTATTAGATATTGATTTAATAAATCGTGACAATCAAAATAAATTAATAATGAAAAAGGAATAAATCGAATAACACTTTACCCTTTGGCTACATAGCCCTAGAACAAGGGGGTTTACCCCCCCCATCATAGTGATGACAGAACAATAAGGAAGGAAATAGATATCATAATGAGAAAATAGAGATGAACTAGAGAGGAACCTACATTGTATATTTTCTCACTCAAGGATTTTATCTCCAGGACCTCCCTAATATCACCATGCTAGAACTCAATTTATAGACTCTAGATAGGCTCATTCAACAATTAATGGTATTATAGACGGGTCAAAAGTTGGTCATAAGTGGGTTCCTAGTCATAAAACAAGTCAAAACTCCAAAATACGCTGAATATAGATTTTTTTGGCATGTCCCAACCTTTAAAAATCATATTTTGATACATGACATGGAAATGTTACAGTATGTGTACTGAATTCATAACATTTAGGTTTCTAGGTTATCTTCACATGGATCATGGTGTAACGCATATGTGTCACACCATGACACATTTCTTATTTGTTTCAGGTTGATTTATTATACTTCTTTACTTTTTTTACTTTCATGACAAGAAATTATCCATGATGTGTAATGTTAACATGATGTGTAATGTAAATTTTCAGCTCTGGAAGCCCCATTTTCCTTGGTTATTCAGTTCTGTGACAAAAATATTCTCTAGGATCATCTGTATTTGTAGGAAAAATTATTTTAGGTGGATATGATGTTAATTTCTACATCATTTTCTCATATCCAATGACCTATAATATCCTAACAAAAATGAAAAAACATCAGGTGCATAGAAAATTGTCAAAAATAAAAATCATCAAAATCAATGCATTTTATTATAAAAATATAAACAGTAAATTCACTTATCAAAACCCCAAAACATGAATTCATACTTTTCTTCAAGGATGGAATATCAAAATACTATAAGGGATTTTTACTCTACCATGATTTAAATTAATTGTTAATGAAAACAATTGATCAAATGGAGTGTTAAATGTTCAAGAATAACATATAGAAAAATTAGCAACACCTAATTTTAAAAGAATACAGATCAATCATGTATTTTTGTTTTTCACTTATGAAATATTAAAACCCTTTTAGTCATACATTTCTAATTTTCAATTCATTATTAATATGCATACCAGTTTTAGTTTACCTCTTATGAATTTTTCCTCTCATCATTGAGGAATGAATGAATACAGTGATGCACATTTGTCAAAAATATGTCACTTACCATAGTATTTCAAGGCATCGAACATCTCCACCATGAAAATAAAAAATAAAAACCAATATTGAGGGATTTACTATTTAGGATCAAATAAATATAAAGAATAGGT
The DNA here is from genome assembly GCA_963277665.1 of Viscum album. NCBI lineage: Eukaryota > Viridiplantae > Streptophyta > Magnoliopsida > Santalales > Viscaceae > Viscum > Viscum album. The sequence goes on along the minus strand of OY728131.1, from coordinate 1,051,094,959 downwards.
ATGGAAGGTAAATGATGTAAATAAATTAAGACTAAAAAAAGAAGGTTTTTATTTAATGTTTGTTGCATGAAAATAATTAACAACTCAATAAAATTATCCACTTCTCCTAGTATCTCAGAGCAGTATCATAAAGGAATGAAATTCAATAAATGAGATAACCTCTTTTTTTATTATTTTTTATTTTCTTTTTTGAATGATTTACTATGGAAAAATATCACAACCACCACCCAACCCCAAATTGCCTCCTCAAATCACTATTTTTAATATTTATAACAGGATCACCAGTCATGTAATGCTGATTTTTGAATTTCCCTTGACACAAACCATTTTTGTTAAAGTGGGTGTGAAATAAATATATTGAATCATTATTAATTAAGTCTCATAAAATACCCCCATAATTATTCATTACAAAATATACATCCCTTCCAACAGTCACCATCTCCCCCACTCGTATTTTTTATAATCAAGTCAAATATTTAATACATAAAAGTAAATGATAATATGGGTTTTTAACAAAGATATTCCCTTGAAAGCTTGTTCAAGGAATCTATGGGTTATAAAATTGATTAATGTAAGTTGATCCTTGGGATTAGAGAAACAAATAGATGCCTCAATCATATTAATGTGATTTTGTTCATTCATATATCTAATAAGATGCAATTCAAGTTATAATATATCATGCCTGAGTTACATAAGAAATATAATATAGATAGAATGAAAAATATTTTCTTATCAGATCTCTCGGGAATGAGATGAATGGTTTGGAAAAATAGTAAGGGCAATTAGTATGAATAATAAAATTAATTAACAAAAAATCAAATATTCAAGGCTATAAAAATTTATGAAAAAATTTATTTTCCATTATTAACATGCCCCTCTTACCATGATTTATCAAATCCTAATCAACATGATCATCTCTACTAATTATTTTCCCAATTATTCTCATTATAATTTATTGAAAAATAAATTTTAATTCATGGAATAATAATTATCCTAGGTTTTTAATGTCTCCTAGATTGGTTGATTAATGAAATAATCAAATGTTGGGTATTAAATTCTAAGATAAAATATCTAATTAATTGTTAGGAATACTATAGAAAAATTATGAATTGAAATGAAAAATCCCATATTGATTTTTTATTTGATATTTGTCATATAGGTTCTTCATGCTCCAAATTTACTATGTGTATTGCTCACACAACCTCTTCATTTGATTAATGATGATTTCTTCCCGCCAATGTGTTAATGGTCTTACAAATTATAAATGAATAGGTGAAATCACATGCCATTTTCAATAAATTTTGAAATATTGGATTTGAGAGAAAGCACACCTAAATAAATAAATAAAAATGTAGAAACCTATGTTTACACTAAGAAGCACATTATTTTTTTTACCATCATTGGATCAACCTTATCTCTTTTAGCTTCATCTCACATGATGGGTGATTTAAATTTCTGTACTTGGTTAGGGTCCATAAATTTTCTTAATTGTGACATATCCATGTAATTTGATCCTTCTTATTCCTCTATAGAAAACTGAATTCTTCCCAATTGAAGTACCTTCTTAATAGTTACTAGAACAATACACCATTGATTCCTAAATCCATATGAACTAAATATAATTTCATGTACTATCTAGACCTTTTTTCCTTTCTCAAATTTAGTGGAGTCTGCCAGTCCTATGGGGTTCTTTCTTATTCTATTAATAATACTATTGCACAAAAGAAAATAACTATGGTACTTCTTTAATTTTGATGAAACCCTTAACATCAGTTGTATTGGATTCTACAAAGTCATTTTACAATTACACATCAAAGTTATTCATTTCTCAGTAAGTGACTAAACTTACTTTATCACAAGAAACTCTCAAAACAAGTTCTATTCTTCTTACTTCAATCAATGTATCCCTAGTGGATAAAAATAGTCTCCCCCTAAATTAGTGGATTTTTTCTCTATTCCATATAAAGCACTACAAATTATAATAGAAATATAAATTTGTCCACTTTGATTAGAATATATTCAGTAATTCATCATAGGGAATTTATTATTGAGTTTGATAATTGAAGAAGTACTTTCATATGATTTATGCCTTCCTATCCCAAACACTTCAACATCATGTATGAAATAATATTGATAATAAAACCAAATTCACATAAGTTTTTTCAACATTTATTAGTTCTAATAAATATTAGAATAAAAAATCATAGCTCACATTGTTTCTTAGGAACTTCCTTTGATGCCACCATCAAACACTCCCTTGTGAGTGGAATGGTGTAAATATCTTCCATTTTCTACTTATTGTTTATCTTATTTTTCATCAATTTTTTATATGTCAACATGCTCATGAGAACCTATTCAAAATTTATACTAATATTAATTTTTTTGTGTTAAAAAAATTTACATTTTTTTGTGTGCATATTCACTTGCACCATTAATTCTATAAATGGTTGTCTTGGCTTGTACAATGGTAGTTGTACTTATTATCCTTCAGATACATTTCCATTTCTATTTTCAACTTCCTTTTCACATTACCCCAATGATTTGTTTCCTTTATATTCTATAACACTTCATTGTGTTTACATCCCACTTATAATAAGTACAACTTTTAAATCTTCATGCTTTAGTACTCTATGGAATCCTATTAGTACTCCTCTAGGTCTCTCTCTATTCTCTTCATCAATTTGTCCAATTTGATGCTCCATATTTTACAATGTGTCCTTATAGTTTGTTGATTCTTCTTTTATTTACTTGAGTAAAACCTTGATTATAATCACGAATGTTGTTAGTGTATCTTCCAATACATGAACCTGGCTTATTAGTGTGATCCCTTGGGGTTATTGTTGTTGGATCTCTTGTGTCATTTGTTGATATCCTTGTTATTATTGGGGCATCCAATCCTAAAATTGATTGTGATGATTGCATTAAAAATAATTTTCTTCTTGTGTATATGTACCTTGGGGGCTTTTATGCTAGACCATCATTATATCCACATTTTTAATTATTGATTACATATATAAAACCATCTAGTCAATGTTTTTGATTGTGTGAATGCTTTTTCATTACATCCCTTCTCATTTCCACTAGAAACTATTGCTCACCATTTCATCCAACAAGAAGTAAATAGATTTATGAAACCTTATCTGTAGCAATAATCTAGTTGAAAAATCAAGAATTGATCTTTTTATTTGTAAAAACCCATATAAAATGATTGAATTATTGGTCATAACTCTATACCATGATGGGGGAGTTTTGGGTAAAATCAATAAAATGTTTTGATGCAGAGTATAGTGATTCATTATGAAATTAATAGAAGTTTAGTATGTCTACCTATATTTCTAATTTTTCAATGGTAAAAAGAAGTGGGTGATAAAGTTCATAGCTATAAAATCCCCCATATTGATGGAATGTGAAAGAAGGCTTGGTATCTAAACCCAATCTCTCTCACAAAATTAAAATCAGAAAAGTCATAGTCATACTACATCGCTTGATACATTATGAAATTGGAATGTTTCATAGTTCTCAATAAAGTATCTCAAATGTGTGTTTGGATATTCATCTGGTAGATCAATAAATTTCATTCATTTTGAGTTCATCAAAATTGTAAGAGACTTGATCTGAAACTTGTTTATATAAATAAGGAGTGCTAAGATACTTAATTGCAATCATATATTTGATTGCCACCTGAATTCTGCAAGAATCTACAGCCTTGTATCTCTTTGAACAATCCCATCATGTTGGTTTTACTCAGTTACCGAAATTGTCATTTTTATATTATGTAACACTCCATGATTTTATGGCATGTTTCTTTTTAAAGATAATATCCTTGATATCTTACATTTCCCACAAAACCTAGCATAAATGAAAAATGAAATATTATTATAATCTATCAATTAACTTAGATGAATTGAATAATATCAACTAAATTATAAATTTTATATATAATATGTTTAATATAATGTATAAAATTGATCTTATGTTTTTTGTAGACATGATATAAAAATAAATCAAATTTTACTTATAAACAACTATATTGTTTAAAAAGAAGTTTTGTAGCCATTTGATGGTGCACTTTTTTTAAATCTATTTTTTATTGTTGTATAAATAATATTTTATAAAATAAACATAATTATTGAATTTTGAATATCAATATTTTTTTTGATTTATTTTTTAGTATTTTTTATAAGTTTTATGTTATGATGAATAGTAAAAATACTAGATTTTGATTTAAAAATAATTTTTTATTTAATTAATTTGTAGGGTTAAATTATTATTTTGATTGATTTAAAGTATAATAAGATAAATTTTATATTATTTAATTCTAAAAAATGTTATTTCAATCAATTTCACATTTAGTGTGGACATGAAAACATTTAAATCTTTTGAATATTTTTACTTTAATAACCCATTTTCTCACCCTGTCAACGAGATTAATTTTAAAATAATTTTTGCCAATAATATATTTATTATCTTTAAAAGTGGATTAAATCATTAGAATTATAATGAAAAAATTTAGTAAATAGTTCATTTTTATTTTTGGAAAATATGAATAATACCCTTAGTAACTTTTGTAAATACAATTAAGAGAAAATCATGTAATTAAGGGTAAAAATAATATTATAAATATTAGAACATTACACTAGAAATTGTCCTAATTTATTTTTATGAGTTATTTTCAACCAAAATCATCCTTGGGAATATTTTATGTACTTTTTTAACCAATTGGGTGACTTTATTCCTTTTATAGTATTCTATTATAAGAAAAGTAAAATATGCCATACTCATGTTTTAAATAAGTAATTTATTTTTTATATGTGGTTATTAAAAAGATATATTCAACTATAAATATTAAATTGAAATATAGAATGCACATATTCATTATGGTAATTAATTTGTTATTTTTTGGAAATAAATAATTACCTTAAAGTGTTACACAATGATGATCTAATAATTCTTTAATTAATGAAAATAAAAAATAAGAAATATTAAAGATATTGAAATAAATATAATTTTAGACAATTAGTGTCATATAATTATTTTATACATGTATTTGAAAAATTAGGGATATTTTAGAAGAGTTTTTTTCAAATATATCTTGTTTTTAGGATATTTTTAAAATGTCATCTAATGAATAGTATCAAAATTGACATTAAAGACATTTTAAAATAAACAATATTTTATTAGATGACATAAAATTAAAAAAAATATAAAATTCAGAAAAATGATTTCTATAAATTTGAAAATTTCATCCATGACTCATTTTTTTCAATTTTTATTTCATTATAACTATATTCACAATCAAAATTTAAAACCAAATGGTGTCACGGTAAGAGTTAAAGTGTTTAAATAAGGGTTAAAACCAAAATATTATAGCATAAATGAGAGAATTTTTTTTCAAAAATTATTGTATGAAAGGATTCAGAATCACATTCATATTATATTTTAAATAAATAATTTTGAAACATTATTAATTTATAATTAATTTTTATTAATTTATTTTTTTGAGAGAATCTAAAAGCACACCTCACCTCAATTATAAAAGGGAACATCCTCACTCAGTCCATCAAAAAAATTGAGCAGTATACCACTCCCATTATGTAAAATTTCTCTTAAAAACATCCTCTGTAAAGTTCTGGAGATCTTGGTATTCTAAAAAGACCAAACCTAAATCCATTAAGAAGAGATCTAATGGAAGTCTGCCAGAGTAGAGGTAATCATTTTTACCAACTCATCCAAGTTCATTTATTTTTCTAATTCATAGTCATATGTTTTTTCCCTGAAAAAATTAATAAATAAAGTATCATACATATTCTTATATGTTATTATGATTATGGTACAACCATATTCCACCTTTTATATTTCATATGAAAATAGAAAAACCCCGCATGTTTCTACGTACAACTTACTGTATCCATGCCGTGATGTAATCTATTTTTCATAAAAACATTACTTGTATGGGTATAATGATATAAATAATTTAAATATATGATAATTATGACATGATTTTTATTCTATAAAATGTAATATTCCATCAATTTCCTTACCCTTTCACCATTAAGGTAATGTTATTATCGTTCGTGCATACAGACAACCAATAGTCCCCACAACGTGATGTGAATTGTTTTCCATGCTAAGCATACAAGAATTATTATAAAAATGTATATAATTTATAAAAATTGTATATATGAACCTATTATCACTCTGTTGATGAAATTAATATATTATATGCAAAAGAAATAGGACTGACACGACAATACATGCATAGGAAAAGGAAACCGTTAACACCTGAAATAAGGGCAATAACAAAATATTATTAATAAAATGATATAATAGGATAATATATGATATCATAGATATATATGGTTATGGTATAAAATAATAAAATTGTTTAAATAATTATAAATGTGGTTAAAGAGTTTTCAAATAATTGAAAGTGCAAGGTAAGGGTTCTCAACTCACTTTTTACTTCTATGTGATACATGCCTTATTCACTACTAATTTATTTATTGTGATGTATATAGAGACCTTTAAGATTTAATATCATGATTCTCCTTATATTTATGGTATTAAATGTTTCATTTGATAATTATTAATTTTATTGTACATATGATATGACTGATTACAAAGTGTTAGGGGATTCTTAACCCAATTTTCATTCCTTGGGTTAAAATTATACTGCTATGTTTATATTAAACCAAGATTATGTGGGAAATTAATTTTGAGCATATATTTTTTTGTATTTACTCTTATTTTATGTGTATATATTTTTAATACACATAATCGATTCATTTTATTAGAGCTCACTTTAATGATATGATATTTGTAATGTTATTTCTTTTAAAAATACTTTTTTAAAACTCCTTTTTCAAAAAGAATGTTTTTTACAAACATGGAATGAATGAAATTTACTAAATTCATGTCACCAAAATGTTCTGAATCTTTATTTATAATTTTAAATGTTTATTTTCAATGATTTTTTATTTTATAATTGTGTAGTGTTTTAAAAATAAATGGGTTTTAAAGCTAAAATTTATATTTTCCAAAGGAATATTACAATGATACTGATAAAGTATTTTCATCCAACTCCACATAGTTTTTTGAATAATGTGTTTAATTGAGTTTTATATCTTATTATACTATATTCCATATATTATTAAAGTTTTACTGATTAGTTAGTACTATTTTGATAACATTCACCATATTACTCTAGAGGGGTTGTGATTATGTTTACTAATGCAAAAAGTTATTTAAATTTTTCACGATAGTTCATATTAGTAATGTATTGGACCTATTTAGTGATGTTTGAAGCCTTTTATTGATCCTCAATTAATCGGTAACTCTCATGAGACAAACTAGACTAGGTTTTGTCAAAGTCCATACCTATTTGTTAGATTATTAGTATAAAGGCTTGATAATGTTATATTCTTGACAAGAAGCCTTAACAATATTAGATTCTTGACATGAATCCTTGATTGTGAGTTTTAGATTCCCATCATTATGGATTCCATCATTATGAGATTAGTTATTGAAATCCATGTGATTATTAAATTATTTTTATTTCCATGGATAAGTTTTCTAGCTCATGGGACTGTTTATATGACATTATTCAATCATTCCAGCCATACTATGATTAACTTATTTATTTAATGGAATTTATTTTAGTTATATACCTTTCCATAGTTGTTTAATATTATTTATGATAGCTTCCGGTATATGAATACTCGTACTGAGTATTTGAGCTCATCCCTTTCATTTGTTTCATTTTCCACATGATTCCAAGAAGTATATTATGACTGATATAAATAGGGGGAAAATGGGGGAATGATGGAAGAATTAGTGAAAAAATATATATATTTTAGGTTTTAAAATGTAATATGAATTTGAAGTATGTGTCTACTTTACCAAGACTAAAAATCTATTCAATGCATTATCATGTGATGACTTTTATATTATGAAAATGTAATAATTTAAGGCTATAGATCTAGGCTATCATGGCCTATGAATTTACAGTTGGTATTATAGAAATTATTGTAGAAACATTGGGAACTAGAATTTGAAAAAGATAGATTTAGGAGCAAAACCCATTTTTTTAGTTTGTCTAAAAAAGTTATTCATGGAATAATGCCTTTTCTTTTTGTGGAAATTTGTCTAAAGTAAAATATAATGGTTATGGTTTTTATGATATATGAATTATGTTAAATATGGGTTATATTATTGGAAATACAAAATGAAACTTATTAGATAAAATTTGTGGTTATAAAATTTCATTTATGGAGAATATATTTAGGTAAATTTTCAGTATTCGTTATGATGTTTTTTGGAAATATTAATTATTTTTTTGAAAAAGGAAAACCCGCAAGCCGGGTGACAACCCACAATCCGGGTGACAACACGTTGTGTTTGGAATGGCCACGAGGTTTGAACCCACAACCGAAGGGTGAAAAGGGTGAAACTCCAACTACTAGCCTATATTAATTCCTAGTTAGCATGATTTTCTTAGTTAAAATATCAAATGAAAAAGGTTATTTTAATTTTAGGGACATTTATTTTATCATATATACAACCATGGGATTGGGGAATAATTTAGTAATTAATTTATCAATTTTTTTATAATATGTTATCTATTTTAGTAATCCTATAAAATTATTATAAATATAATATTATATATAATAAAGGTTTAATTTTATTTTGGAGTCAAATATGATTTTATGGATTTGTGGTGATTCAAGTTATTTATGGGAATGGTTAGAATTTCATGTAGATTTTGTTATTTAGGCAATTAAATTTTTGGTATTAGAAAATAGGAGTGATTAGTGTTATTTAGAAGATTATTTGATCAAATAATTCTGATTTTAGGGTTTCAGTCTTACTCTAGAATATCTTTGAAGAAGTATAGTTATTTGTTGAATGATCTATGTTGAACATTAGGTATTACTGTTGAATTTTTTATATTAAAGATGTTTTTCATCCAATTTTGGTTTATTATTTTTGGAGAATTATATTATCTTATCATAACAATTGTTGGTTTTGGTTAATATATAAATATATGAGAAATAAATAGTTATACTTTTGTACATTTTATAATTTGTAGAAGTTGATTTGAATTCTTCTGACAAAGAAAATCATCTTAAATAGTCATCATTAGAAGAGAAATATAAGTTTGTGGTGGAAAAAATTAAAGGATGAAACTATACATGTCACGTAAGTATGTTTCCATACATTATTACTCTATGAAATATTTTAATTTCTTAACTTTAGGGAATTGATTTTGGAAAAAAATGGTTAACCGTTTACTTTTATCAATATCCATTTAACCCAACACACATTTATAGTTTTGAGATGGTTAACTGTCCCATGATCATGTTCTATATCACTCTATATTTGTATTTGAGAGTTATTTTTCTCTTCCATGTATATATTTTCCTACATGGAGTAGTATTACGGTTATCTCAGGTGACCTACATACTTCGCTTTACTTATTTTTAAGTGGAGGTTTCATTAATACTTTTTCTGATGTGGGGTTTCAATAAAGGTATTTCAAAAATTAAAACCTTAACTACCGATCCTGAATTAAAAAATTGAGAGTATACAATTTATTGAAATAGATGAAAATGGTACACCCAAATTTTTTATGATATGTCTCTTTTTAAAGTTAATCTCTTTAATAGATTACATTTCTCGCAACACCCAACTTAAATGAATATTGAAATATTATTATAATATTTCCATTAAATTAGAGGGATTGATTAATATTAACAAAATTATGAAATATAAATATTATATGTTCAATATAATGTTAAAAATTCATCTAATGTGTTTTATAAACATTATATAATAATAAATCCCATTTTACTCATAAAATGTTATATTTTTCTAATAACATTTTTTCCTCCTTTTGATGGAACAATTGTTTTAAATGTATTTATAAAAAATATTAAAAATTATAATTGAAAAAAAGAACCTATTATTTTTAATAAAAATATAAAAATTTTCTTTGGTTTAATTTTTGGTGTTTTCTGATAAGTTTCATGTTTTGATGAATAGTTAAAAATTCTATATTTTAATTGGAAACAAATTTTTTATCTAAATACTTTATAGTGTTAAATTATATTTTTTATTGATTTTAAAGTATAAGTAGGTTAATTCTATATCATTTTTTCAAATTTATGTTATTGGAATCAATTTTATAATGAATTTGGATATAAAAACATTTCATTCTTTTGAACATTTTCATTTTAATAACCCATTTCCCCCCTCATTAATGGGATTGACACTACTACAACTTGGCCCTTTATCAGCGCTAAAAACCGGCATTAACAGCTTTATAAAAGCGATGTTAATGTCAGCGTAGATAAAGGGGGGTCCCCTTTATCAGTGCTCCGAGAAGCGCTGATAAAGGTCTCCTATATCGGCACTTTTCGGAGCACTGATAAAGGGTTTCTTTATCAGCGCTCCTCTAGCGCTGTTAAAGGTGTCCTTTATCAGCGCTCAAAAAAGAGCTGATAAAGGCACCATCGCCTGCACCTGAAAAACAGAACCTGCACACCTGCACACCAGAATACCTGCACAAAGTAGCACATGCACACCTGCACAAAATAGCACCCGCACATAATATTTTGACTTACAACAGTATATACATTTACTTAACATCATGAATACAAAAAACCACATTTCTATATACATTTCAAACATTTTTTTACATGGTTACAATTACAATTATTCAACAACAGTTATAAACATTCATGTTTCATCCTTTGATATTCATGATCCGCTCTCGATGGTACTTGTTACCGAACAAAGCATCTGAACTTAAGGAAAAAAATTAACCTATATAAGAAAAAAAATATTATGTTAGTAATGCAATAATGAAATAAATTAAAACAGTAATATGAAAGAATAAATTAATATGGAAATGTGAAACTAAAATATAAAATTTTAAACTCAAATTTTTTCATTCTCATAACAATAAAAGGGAATAATGTAAAATCAATATGTTTTTTATTGATTTATCTCATTTAATAAATATCGATTATTTATCTAATTAAAAGATTTACCGGTCACACTGTGCGTCGGATTGAGGTGCGGTCAATTCGTACACATCACAAATGACTCATGGATCGTTTTCCTAAAGTTTCAAAAAAATATGAACGTGTTTTCTCGGTATTCCGTATGTTAGTAGTGTTGTTTTCTAAAGTTTATGTTATTTTCAAAATAATATCAGACACTTTTATCCATACCGGTCACACCGTGCATCAGATTGAGGTGCGGTTGATTCTTACACGTCACAAATGACTCATGGATCGTTGTCCTAAAGTATCAAAACAATACGAACGTGTTTTCTTGGTATTCTGTATGTCATTAGTGTTGTTCTCTAAAGTTTATCTCAATTTGAAACTAATATCAGACACTTTTATCCATACTGGTCACACAGTGCGTCAGATTGAGGTGAGGTCGATTTGTACACGTCACAAATGATTCATGGATCGTTTTCCTAAAGTATAAAAACAATCCGAACGCGTTTTCTTGGTATTCTGTATGTCAGTAGTGTTGTTTTCCAAATTTTATCTCAATTTGAAACTGATTTCAGACACTTTTATCCATACCGGTCACACTGTACATTATATTGAGGTGTGGTCGATTCTTACATCTCACAAATGACTAATGGATCATTTTCCTAAAGTATCAAAACAATCCGAACATGTTTTCTCGGTATTTCGTATGTCAGTAGTGTTGTTTTCTAAAGTTTATCTCAAATTGAAACTGATATCAGACACTATTAGACATACCGGTCACACCATGCGTCGGATTGAGGTGAGGTCGATTCGTACATGTCACAAATGACTAATGGATCGTTTTCCTAAAGTATCAAAACATATGAACGTGTTTTCTTAGTATTCCATATGTTAGTATCATTGTTTTCTAAAGTTTATCTCAATTTGAAACTGATATCAGACACTTTTATCCATACTGGTCACACCGTGTGTCGGATTGAGGTGCGGTCGATTCGTAAACATCACAAATGACTCATGGATCGTTGTCCTAAAGTATCAAAACAATCCGAACGCGTTTGCTCAGTAGTACGTATTTCATTAGTGTTGTTTTTTAAATTTTATCTCAATTTGAAATTGATATCAGACACTTTTAGCCATACCGGTCACACCATGCGTCAGATTGAGGTTTGGTCAATTCATACACATCACAAATGACTTGGGGATCATTTTCCTAAAGTATAAAAACAATCCTAATGCGTTTGCTCAGTATTCCGTATGTCAGTAGTGTTGTTTTCCAAAGTTTATCTCAATTTAAAACTGATATCAGACACTTTTAGCCATACTGGTCACAATGTGTGTCAGATTTAGGTGTGGTCGATTTTTACACATCACAAATGACTCAGGGATCGTTGTCCTAAATTAGCAAAACAATCCGAACGTGTTTTCTCGGTTTTTCGTATGTCACTTGTGTTGTTTTCTAAAGTTTATCTCAATTTGAAACTGATATCAGACACTTTTAGCCATACCGATCACACCGTACGTTGGATGGAGGTGCGGTCAATTCGTACACGTCACAAATGACTAATGTATCATTTTACTAAATTATCAAAACAATCCAAATGCGTTTTCTCGGTATTCCGTATGTCAGTAGTGTTGTTTTCTAAAGTTTATCTAAATTTGAAACTGATATCAGACACTTTTAGCCATGCTGGTCACACTGTGCATCAGATTGAGGTGCAGTTGATTCGTACACGTCAAAAAATGACTCATGGATCGTTTTTAGAAAGTTCCAAAACAATCCGAACATTTTTTCTCAGTATTCTGTATGTTAGTAGTGTTGTTTTCCAAAGTTTATCTCAATTTGAAACTGATATCAGACATGTTTAGCCATACCGGTCACACCTTGAGTTAGATTGAGGTGCGGTCACTTCGTACATGCCACAAATGACTAATGGATAGTTTTCCTAAAGTATTAAAACAATCCAAATGCGTTTTCTCTGTATTCCGTATGTCAGTAGTATTGTTTTATAAAGTTTATCTCAATTTGAAACTGATATCAGACACATTTAGCCATACTGGTCACACCGTGCGTCAGATTGAGGTGCGGTCAATTCGTACATGTCAAAAATGACTCAAGGATCGTTGTCTTAAAGTATCAAAACAATCTGAATGTGTTTGATTAGTTTTCCATATGTCACTTGCGTTGTTTTCTAAAGTTTATCTCAATTTGAAACCAATATCAGACACTTTTATCCATACCTATCACATCATGAGTCGGATTGAGGTGAGGTCAATTCTTACACATCAAAAATGACTAATGGATCGTTTTACTAAAGTATCAAAACAATCCAAACACATTTTCTTGGTATTCCGTATGTCAGTAGTGTTGTTTTCAAAAGTTTATCTCAATTTGAAACTGATATCCGACACTTTTAGACATACCGGTCACACTGTGGGTCGGATTGAGGTGCGGTCTATTGTTACACGTCACAAATGACTCATGGATCATTTTCCTAAAGTTTCAAAACAATCCGAACGTGTTTTCTTGGTATTCTGTATGTCAGTAGTGTTGTTTGCTAAAGTTTATGTCATTTTCAAACAGATATCAGCCACTTTTAGCCATACCTGTCACACCGTGCATCGGATTGAGGTGCGGCATATTCTTACACTTCAAAAATTACTCATGGATCGTTGTCCTAAAGTTTCAAAACAATCCGAACATGTTTGCTCGGTATTCCGTATGTCAGTATTGTTGTTTTCTAAAGCTTATGTCATTTTCAAACAGATATCAGACACTTTTAGCCATACTGGTCACACCGTGTGTCGGATTGAGGTGAGGTCGATTCTTACACATCAAAAATGACTAATGTATCATTTTCCTAAAGTATCAAAACAATCTGAACGCGTTTTCTCGGTTTTTCGTATGTCACTTGTGTTGTTTTTTAAAGTTTATCTCAATTTGAAACTGATATCAGACACTTTTAGCCATACCAATCACACCATGCATCGGATTGAGGTGTGGTTGATTTTTACACATCAAAAATTACTAATGTATCGTTTTCATAAAGTATCAAAACAATATGAACGCGTTTGCTCAGTATTCCGTATGTCAGTAGTGTTGTTTTCTAAAGTTTATCTCAATTTGAAACTGATATCAGACACTTTTAGCTATACCGGTCACACTGTGCATTGGATTGAGGTGCATTCAATTCGTACACATCAAAAATGACTCATGGATCGTTGTCCTAAAGTTTCAAAACAATCTGAACGCGTTTGCTCAGTATTCCGCATGTCAGCAGTGTTGTTTGCTAAAGTTTATGTCATTTTCAAACAGATATCAGACACTTTTGGCCATAACGGTCACACTGTGCATTGGATTGAGGTGTGGTTACTTCATACACGTCACAAATGACTAATGGATCGTTTTCCTAAAGTATTAAAACTATCCGAACGCGTTTTATTGGTATTCTGTATGTTAGTAGTGTTGTTTTCTAAAGTTTATGTCAATTTGAAACTGATATCAGACACTATTAGCCATACCGGTCACACCGTGCATCAGATTGAGGTGTGGTCAATTCGTACATGTCACAAATGACTCAGGGATCGTTTTCCTAAAGTATAAAAACAATCTGAATGCATTTTCTCAGTTTTCCGTATGTCACTTGTGTTGTTTTCTAAAGTTTATCTCAATTTGAAATAGATATCAGACACTTTTAGCCATATCGGTCACACCATGTGTCAGATTGAGGTACGGTCAATTCGTACACGTCAAAAATGAATAATGATTCATTTTCCTAAAGTATCAAAACAATCTGAACGCTTTTGCTCGGTATTCCATATGTCACTTTTGTTTTTTCTAAAGTTATTTCAATTTCAAACTGATATCAGACACTATTAGTCATGCCGGTCACACCGTGAATTGCATTGAGGTGCGGTCAATTCGTACACATCACAAATGACTCGTGGATCATTTTCCTAAAGTATAAAAACAATCCGAACGCCTTTTCTTGGTATTCCGTATGTCAGTAGTGTTGTTTTCCAAAGTTTATCTCAATTTGAAACTAATATCAGACACATTTAGCCATACCGGTCACAACATGAGTTGGATTGAGGTGTGGTCGATTTTTACACATCACAAATGACTATGGATCTTTGTCATAAAGTATCAAAACAATACAAATGCATTTTCCCGATATTCCGTATGTCAGTAGTGTTGTTTTCTAATGTTTATCTCAATTTGAAACTGATATTAGACACGTTTAGTCATACCGGTCACACCGTGCGTCAGATTGAGTTGCAGTTGATTTTTACATGTCACAAATGACTCAAGGATCATTGTCCTAAAGTATCAAAACAATCCGAACATGTTTTCTCAGTTTTTCATATGTCACTTATGTTGTTTTCTAAAGTTATGTCAATTTCAAACTGATTAGTAGGAATTTACGAATCTAAGGATATGAAACATAAGAAAGGGAGATCATAGATGCTCAATAAGTGTAAAGGGAGATATCAATGACCATATAAAGATAACATAAGTATTAGGAATTCAGCTTCATTGTTCTATTTGTTTACATTCTTCCATCAGGTACATTGCCCATTCGTTTCTAAACACATTTATATCATCTTCTGAATAGGAGTTTTTGCGACAGTCATAGTAGTATTGAAAAAATATAAATACACAAAGTATTAGTAATTATTTTAAATTAAGTAATAATTATTTTCAAAAACACCTCTTCAGGGATGCTAGTTTTTTCATGAAATATGATCTCTTTCATAAATTTACAAACATAATAACTGCAGTCCTTGTCGTTTGTTTGTTTCAGACACTGCAGAAACATTAAGAAAAATAAGTAATTTGTTTTGATATGTATTTGGATATTGAAATATAATTATATATACCTAGATACTTCTCCATTTGTAGATCTTGTGGGCATTGTCGTCCTTATGCCCTGGATTCATTCCAGCCTTTAGACGATATTCATACACCGCCCTATCATAAAAATATACTCATTAAAAGATAATATAAATTATATAACTAGATATTTAGTTCTAAAATGTTGGATCTAGTGTATTACAAATTGATAATCGCCATCATGTGTGGTCGGTTAGTTGGATATCCAGGCAGTGAATCCAGAAAATAAATCTTTGGAGTATCCAAATTGACTGCAATGAGCATCCAATGTTCCCTAAAAACACAAAAATAAATAAGTACTGATAGAAATGAAAATATCATTGATATGATTAAAATGTAGAGTTTTACCCCTGTAACATTGGTATTAAAAAGAGTCTGTCAGTCGTAATTCTGCTTTGAAACATTCTGAGCAGATTTGACATTAATTCAGCCTGAAAATCAGAATCTATTTTTTCTCGTTGTGTAGAAATGGTGTGAGGACTAACGAGTCCAAATTTGTATTCATGGGAAAATCCCTTCAATTTTTTTTTCATATATATGCCTGTGAAAAATATGAGATGTATTTATCCATAATTATCAAATTATATTAGCTTCTGTAAAATCAAATCATGAAAACATACCTCATGTATACATTTATAACTGAGGTGCCTAGCCAGTCGTATGTGATGATCTCAGCAACAATGTCTGTACTAACGAAATCTAATGTTTCCTCTTCGTACAAATCTTTTTCACAAACAATTGTATGACTCTTTCCATCTTTCGTTTTCGTATCCACATGAGCTTGCAATGATATTAAATATGGATATAGAATGGGTGGGGTGAACGCGCTCTTAGTATATCATTTTGATCGGTTGGTTGATCCAATGTTGGAGCTGCTCTTTCATTTTAGCTCCTCCATTTTGTCCTTCTGTAATAATATTCATCGGTTCAGCCACCATTTTCTAATTTAATGTTAAAGGTTCTGCTTGAAAAATGAATTGTAAATGAATACCTCCTGGTCGACATGTTTTTTTACAAGATTCGATGGCCATGCAACAAATGTTCCAACAGCTTTTTCCACCGTATGAATGTCTTCATCATCATTTGGCACGGGTAGCTCAACGCTGGGCTCATGATCTATGTTAATTGACACTTTTACATGACCGGTTGGAAGTGGTCTGGAGTGTAGTGTGTCATTCTACATATTAAACACCGTAGCCCTCGCTACAAGGCGATGGGTGGGAGTTGACAGATATAAATCAAGGTCATTTTCACCCTGTATAATATCATTACAAGAAAGGTATCAGTGTCTATGTGATTCACATTTCACAGAAATGAATATTAGAACATTGATTACCTCGGTTAAGTCAGGTCTTTGAGGGGAATGGCTCGCCTCAAAGCTGGCGGGGGTGGGGAGGGATCTTCTCGTGCGAGTTGTTCTTGAGTTGTTTGTTCTCTTCAACTCTCCTCCATCAAACTCTTTAGCATCTCTCCCTGAGTTTGGTATTGTTCTTCAAGGGTATCTACTCTATCTCTAATTATATGCAATTCTTTAGTTTGTTCATCCTCTTGTTTTTTTTTCTGAAAATATGCCCGGGGTGACACCCCAAAACCCACACCTCTGACGCGGCCATACTGTTCTGGCTGTTTCAAGGCTGCTGAAAGTATGTCTGCATCTGGTGCGGGTGTTGTTGATTCCTGTGACTATGTTAAATAGAAAATATGAAAAAATAAGTACTCATCGTTATGTAATATTGATTTAAAGAAAAAAAAGTTTATATTATGTCATACTTACACATGTTTCCCACACTTTTTGTGTGTTTTCATCTATCTGTTTACCCTCTTTATTAACACGATCCTCCTTCCATATCACATGGCGTGGAATGGAAGTGACTTGGGATTTTGCTTCATCAATCTGCATATAAACAGAGAAACTTGGTTACAATGTTGTTTTATGTCACATAAAATTATTACAGTACTTTTAAAATACGTACCAATTGTTTTTCAATTGAAGCGTACCCTAGCCTTGCTTTACAGTAGGGGTACACTGGTTTTGCTTCCCGTTCTTTATTTTCTGCACTCATTTGCTGTTTCATAAATAAAAACCTGTCAATCAACGTGATGAATAAAAGGAACGTTACACAACATGTAACCAAACACAATGTACCTAAAAATTTTGTTCCGCACGACGGTTGCAAAACGCATCCCACGTTCCTTGGGATATCAAGTGTGCATAAAGATGAGGCTGGTGTGACTTGATTTTCCCTTAAACATATTTCAGATGATGTTTCGTTAAAATGGTATGAAAGCCTCTATGAATCCTTCCTTCCAGTCTTAAAACATATTCTTTGTGAGAAATATCTACTATAAATGCACTCTGTAAGAGATGATGAAGGGTTAGTCAATATTTCAGTATTTTATTTTATTTTATTTTAATAAATTAAATAGATGATATCGTAATGTTACCATAATCTCTTCCCACATTAATGTTTTCAACCTGCTGACAACATGGTGCCACAACTCTACATCAATCGGCACGCGTTGTCGAGTGACGATTACAATGTAGCTACTAAACAAGGCTTTGTTGGGGTTTACATGTTGGCCTCGTTTATTCCATCCCACCTCATATTTTATGCCTTTTGCTTTTGCCTTAAGGATTTTGGCTAAAACTGTCAAAATATGGTGCACCTGTTTTTTTTGTGTCACTGGGGTTTCATCGCCTACATTTCCTTAGTTTCTGCATCATCATTATGTTTCTCCGAAGTGCTAGCATCAGCACTGGGAACAGCTGCAACATGTTGAGAGACCTGTTGTACCTCAGTAGTGGGACTAGCTACAACAGGTTGAGAGACATGTTGTCTCTCAACAGTGGGACCAGCTGCAACAAGTTGAGAGATGTGTTGTGTCTCGGGATTGGGTGCATCAGTAGGTGAAGAATTCATTATCTGCACAACTGGTTTAACATTTAATTTAGATCACATAAAAGCAGCAGAAAACAGATAATAACATAATGTAACACAATCTATATTACAATAAAAATCAATAACCTGATTATTGAACTCTCTTTTTTTAAAGGATGAAGGGATTTGACCGCTCTATCAACTTTCTATATCCCTTCATTGTGGTCTCCTCTGACATACAAAACGTCATCTACATTGGGACCACTGCAAAATGATTGCGAAGTCCCAATGAAAGGGTCATCTTCCGTTGAATTTTCATCTGACCCTTCAGCTATTTCGGTCGATAACAGAATGATTGACCAGTTTTGGTTTACGGGATTTGGAACATAAAATACTTGCACTGCCTGTGATGCCATTATAAACGGTTCGTCTTTCTCCCCTTCCGTACTGAAATCAACTTTCATGAATCCCAAATCATCTATTTTAACAGCACTCCTGTTATCAACCCACTTGCATTGAAATATCAGAACTTGAAATTTCGTATAATCTAACTCCCATATTTGTTTGATGATGCCAAAGTATGACATATTCGCATAAATTGGATTTCTGTCCTTGGCACCGGAAACATGTATCGCTTTAGCCACAAGTGTAACCCCACTATTCTACATGGTACTGTCTTCATCATGTTCATTAGTATAAAATGTATAACCATTAAATACATAAGCATTGTAAGATAATTCATACACACTTGGTCCTCCATCTAGCCATCGAAGTCGTTCCGAAATTGACTTTGGATTTTCATCTGACTTCTTAAAAATATGATCTCGAAACCATCCTATAAACTGTTGATTATGTGTATCTGATATCTATTTTTCAGCCCTAGATGGATTCAAATGCCTAAGAATTTATTTGTAAATTTCAACATATGGGTCAACGTCAAAACTGTTATGAAAAACATAAAGGTGGGCCTGCTCCCGATCTGTAATATTGATTGTGACAATCTATCTTCCAGAAATTCCTTCACCCTCAAGACGCCCAGTGTGACGAGATTTTGGTAAGCCAATGCTTTCCACACCAGACAAGTATTCGGTACAGAATTCAATGGCTTCCTCAACAATATATCACTCTACAATACAACCCTCTGGCCGAATTCGATTTTTGATATACCCTTTCAAAATCTTTATATACCGTTCAATGGGGTACATCCATCTGTAATGTACAGGACCACATAGTCGAATATATCTCACCAAGTGGACCATGAAATGAACCATCATATCAAAAAATGAAGGCGGGAAGAACATTTTTAATTCACATAATATGACGGAAACTTCTTTTTCCATAGCTGGCAATTTCATCGGGTCTATAACTTTGCTGCATATAGCTTTGATAAAGAAACACAGTTTCATTACTGTATGGAGGACATTCTTGGAAAAAAATCAACGTAAATAAATTGGAGTGAGATTTTGCATCAAAACATGATAGTCATGTGATTTCATACCTTTTAACTTCAAGTCTCTCATTGACACGAGGTTACTGATATTTGATGAATACCCCTTTGGAACCTTTACATCATTCAAGAAGTTGCAAAACTGATATCTCTCCTACTTGGAAGGAGCGTAAGCAGCAGGAGGAAGAAATTTTCGTTTTTCACCCTTCACTGGTGCCAACTCTTCTCATATTCCCATCTCAACCATGTCCAACCTAGCCTTAATTCCATCTTTTGTTTTGCCAGATGTATTTAGAAACGTACTGATAACACTATCAAATACATTTTTTTACATGCATAACATCAAGAAAATGTCATACATACAGACAATTCCAGTATTGTAATTCAAAAAAAAACTGATCTCTTTTTCCAACTGATTTTCGTAAGGTTTTTCAAAGCCAGTTTACCAAAAGTAGTGTCCACATTTTTAACTTTCTCAAACAATTGATCGCCTGTTAGTGGAGATGGTGCTGTACGTTCTTCTGAACTTCCATCGAATGATTTCGTCCAAGAACGGTACTTATGTCGTCGTGGTAGAAATCTATGATGTCCAAGAAACACAGCTTTCGATTAATGTTTCAACCTAATTGATTGTGTACCTTCATCGCAAATGGGACAGCCTTGAGTTCCTTTAATGCTATATCCTGATAAATTTCCATAAGCAGGGAAGTAATTTATCCTCCCATACAATATGACTCTCAAAGTGAAATCTTCCTTTCTGTAAGCACCATACAATGTAACACCTGAATCCCACAATAATTTCAAATCTTCGATCAATGGAGCTAAATAAACATCAATATCATTACCCAGTTGTTTTGGTCCTGATATAAGCATATATAACATGGTGTATTTTTGTTTAATGCATAACCACAGTGGTAAGTTATAATTTATCAACATAACTATCCATGTACTATGACTGTTTCTTTGAAAACTAAAAGGATTCACTCCATCTGTAGATAACGCAAGATGAAGGTTTCTCGACTAGTTTCCAAATTCAGGATACTCATGATCGATTCTCTTCCACTGAGGAGAGTCTATCGGGTGACGTAGTATCCCATCTTTAATTCTTGTATCTGCATGCCATGTTAATTTTTCTGCAGTCTCCTCACTTCCATATAGGCGTCTAAACCTTGGAATAATTAGAAAGTACCCTACAACTTTAGTAGGACTAGATTCATCTTTCTTGTATCAAGAATCACCACACTTTGGGCATTCTTTAAGTGATTTGTGGTCCTTGCGAAATAGTATACAGTCATTCGGGCAGGTGTGTACTCTTTCAGAGATCATACCCATTGAGCGTAGCATTTGTTTGGCATCGTATGTTTGGCTCGGGAGCTCATTGTCTTCTAGGAGCATTTCATTCATGAGGGCAAGTAGTTTCGTAAAACTATCATCACTCCACCCGTTGTCTGCTTTCAAATTATACAGCTTCAGTATGGCTAACAATGATGTATATTTAGTGCAACCAGCATACAATGACGTCAATGCACAACTTTTTAACCTCTCAAACAATTTTGGGCAATCACGAAGTTCATCTTCGATGGTCCTTGTCATTTCCTCAATACGATCTTCATCATCATTCACATCTGTAATCACATCCTCCATACGGTCATCTTCATTTTTTATGTTTGTAATCATATTAGACGATCCATAAAATGTAGTGTCATCCCTGTCACTACCTACATTCGTTGTTTCCCTGTGTTTATTCCAACATGTATAACTCTGATCTATTCCGTGATAGATCAAGTGTTCTTACAACTCCTCTGTAATAATTTTGTTTGAAAAACAACAGCGTAAACACAGACAAAGGATTTGAGAAGAGTCACATGCATGATCTTTTGCAAACTTGATAAACTCTTTCATGCCTTCTTCATACTCTTTTGTCAACCGATTGGCATTCATCCATTCTTTATTTATATTCATCCTATTTGAAATCCATAGGATGAGTATATAGGTTAGGGGAGAAGGAATATGAGTATAATTTAGATAAAAAATAGGATACTTCAAAAATGGTAGGGGGCGTGCTCATTAATAGCAAATCTTGGGTGGTTCTTGGGATTCATCCAATATCTTCCTCTCTTTGATCACCCCTGATGAGGGGTGGTTCTTGGGAGTTTTTTATAGTGTGTTTGTGGGGTTCACCACTATAGACATGGGCTAACCTTACCTTTTGTGAGGAAGTAGGATAATCAGTGCAACTTGTGGATCAATCTCATAGGGCGGTCTCTATAGGGTGTCCGTACAAGGAAATACCTCATGGGTAAGGCCAATAGGTAGCCTAACATGTGCATGAAAAGTAAAAGTGTAGAAAGTTGATTGAAACACATGGGACCAAATGCATAAGTAAGAAGAAGTATATGTTTTCCACAAGGGCACCCATGGAAGTAGCCATAATGGCCACCTTAGTCTATGTGATGGTTATGTGGGAGTCTCCCCATGCTATCCAGGAATGAGCTAAGGCACAATGACAAATCCTCAGATAATAACCCTTCATCTAGGTGCTCTTGGATGTGGGAGGATTATTGATGCTCGTGGGCTCATGAGTGATCAACACGCAACTCTTTTGTGTATTTGTCTTGTTCAGACCAAGACACAAAGCAACATAGGTAGTGGATGTAGCATAGTCAGAATAATAAACCCCAAGATAACTCTGAACTCACCCAGTGTCAAATCCCAATCCCTACCACCTAGTTTAAAAGTGATATAGATTAATTCTATCTTGAAAGTAGTAAGGAACTCTAAAAAGATCTCCTAAAACTTCTCCTTAGGAACATCAATAATTTGGGAGTGTTTCATTGATGCGAAGGGCTACCATAACATCCTTGTCAATGAGGATCTTGTGTAATGTTGCTATCATAACATCTTTTAAAACAAATCAATACATGCAGGAAGTACAAAAACAAACGATCCAAAACTAAAAATACAACAAACCAACTGGATCCAAGCCTGACCCATATCCCTGAAAACTCTGATTTCTCACCACCACCCAACTCACCCCATGTCAATCATGATGAAAAATAAGGATCCAACTAAGAACTTGGAACCTGAAATATTGTAGGTGTGAGATAAAAAGTTCAATAGGTCACCAAAACCCGCTGAAACTATAAAATTCATTTCATAAAGAAATTCATAAAATCAAGTTTGAAAATTAATCTAAAAAGTATGATTTACATACATATAAAATATGAAAAATATAAGTTCCATAAATAACATGAAAAAAAATATTTTTTTGAAAACCAAATAGATAGGTTTTAAAAAAAATCTATCAGTCTAACCATTTACAAAATCCACACATACACATGAAATTTCTCAAAAAAACTCACATGTATTATTTACATTAAAATGGTTTCTTTAAACATTTCCCCAAAATAATCCATCTTTAAACCAAAACCCATTTTGAGATCCACTTTAAATAACTCATAAAAGAGCATTTAAAAAATCAAAACAGGGTTTTAGAAGCATCTTTGAAAAAAAAATTTCAAAGGAAACAACCCGACTCACATGATTTAATCATATCAAGTAGGAAACATACATGTATCTCAAGGCATATAGAAATGTGACATAAAAAAGGAAGGGTACTATACTAATGAGTGCAGGGGAAATTATACAAGAAAATACTAGATCAAACTACCTTCAATAAATAAATCACCGAGCAAATAAATGTGTCATGGTCCTACCCAAAGTCACTAATGTGCCAAGAATCTCACCATATATAGGTATAACCACCTGAACTAGCTACTAACATATGGTAAGTCCATACCGCCATACAAGTAGCCTACAAAATCCTCGTTGGAATGGAAACCCCCACCTAGAACTTATTCCTAACATGACTCATGGGAAACTAGTGGCATGTGAAACAACTAGAGGAACAAGCTAGGTCTTTCACTTAGTACTTGACATCCCATGAACAATAAAGGAAGGGATTCATAGTGAAAATAATCCAAGTCCACCAACAAGTCATAACCATAACTACCCTCACCCCTAATAACCAATGATGAAATTCCCCATACACATAACATACACTCAAGGCATAACAAGAACATACCCACACAAGGGAATAAAACAAACCTCACATAGTGATCACAAACCCACTCAAGGGGTAACAAGAAAGGGGAAATCGGGGGTTCTATCCACATACACCACTTAAAACCAAAGTTCCAAATGGTACTTTAACACTTAAACACAGCTTAGAATTCCAATCCCTTTCAAATTTTATAAAATAATTTCCAAACACCATTTAGAAAATAATTGAAAACACTCAAGCATTTAAAACATTTCAAAGTCACTCCTATACAAGGTCCCTATTCTTTGAAAATCTAAAACATGTCCCAAACCTTTATTTCCATCACACTTATTATAAAACACTACTTAAATTTTTTTAATAGGTCCAAATAAATCACCTTTTACTCACCTTAAGGAGGATGACCCGGTGGCGGAGGACGTGGAGGCGTCGACAACAGAGGCAACGGAGGTAGCGGAGGCAGCGGAGGAAACAGAGGCAGCGCGAAGGCAGTACCGAGGCAGCACAGAGGCTGTGTCGAGGTAGCAAGGAGGCAGCACAGAGGCAGCTGAGGCAGCAGAGGCAGCTCAGAGGCAGTGGAGGTAGCATAGGAGGAGGCCACAGTGGAGGAGGAGGAGTAGGAGGAGCCGCGGTGGAGAGGTGGCAACAGAGTAGGCGAAGGAGGAGGAGGAGGAGGATGAGGAGGAGGCGCCGGTGGATGAGGAGGAGGAGGAGGAGGAGGAGCGGTGGAGAGGAGGCCGCGACTCAGGAGGAGGAGCCGTGGTGGAGGAGGAGTCGCAGTGGAGGAGGAGACACGGTGGAGGAGGAGGAGGAGAATTAGGTGCCATAGGAGGAGGAGGAGGCGGTGGCCGCGGTGGCCGCAACGGAGAGGAGGTATCGGCACAGGGTAGGGATTCCGCGAAAGCTTGACAGGGTGCGGGGAGGCGGATGAGAACCCGGTGGATTTTATAAATCCCGTGTGGACCTTTATCAGCGCTAGTAAAAACCACTAATAAAGGGTGTATTTATCAGCGCTAAAATGAAAAGCGCTGATAAAGGCCGGACTTTATCAGCGCTTTTGTAGCGCTGATAAAGAGTGACTTTATCATCACTTTTCATTTTAGCCCTGATAAAGACACCCTTTATCAGTGCTTGTTTAGCACTGATAAATACGTAGTTTATCGACGCTAATAAAAGCGCTGATAAATGTATCAATTTAAGAATTTCTTTATATTTTTATATATTTATTTAACTCTAAATATAGATATCTCTATTTATACTTATAAAATTGTTTGAAAGGTATATTTATCTATATATCATTGAAAATATAATAAAATATACATTTATTTTTTAAATATAATTTAATTTTAAGTGTACATTTAATTAATATATATATATATTATATGGGTAACATAATGAATTATAATATATAAATGAACATTATTCAATATGCACATATATATACGCATGTATGATATATTCATTGACCCCAATTCATTGGAAAACACATATGTGTAGACGCGCGCATGTATGATATTGATCGATACCAATTCATTGGAAAACACACATATATTCAATAATTTCAATTATACATATATATTAGAACACATTATATATTTATAAATAAAACAAATACATTAAATATAAAAAAATACAATAAATATATATTAAATATAATGAATTAATAAATCTAATAAATATATAATGAATTAATAAATCTAATAAATATATAATGAATTAATAAAACGAATAAATATATATTAAATTAATAAATCTAATAAATATATTTAGTATTAATCTTATAATTATTATATATATATATATATATATATATTTAGTTATAACATGTGTTTTTTATTTAATGTATACAATAAATATTATCAGCGCTAAGAAAAGCGCTGATAAAGGGATATTTAAAGCGCTGATAAATAACCCCTTTATCTGTGCTAAAACAAGCGCTGATAAAGGGCACACCTTTATCAGTTCTTGTTTTAGCACTAATAATGTGGACCTTTATCAGCGCTTTTTTTGCGCTGATAAAGGCCCGCCCCTTTATCAGCACTTTTCCGTTAGCGCTGATAAAGGCAGGCGCATGCCTTACCTAGTTTTTTGGTAGTGTAATTTTAAATTTATTTTATCCAATTATGTGTTTTGAATTTTTAAAAATGGATTTAATATTTGGAATCACAAACTCCAAATTTAGTATGTTGGTATCCTTTATTTTTGGACAATATGAATATTATCTTTATAATTTTTGATTATTACCACTGTTAAGGGTAAATCAGTTAATTAATGGTAAAAATAATATTTTAAATATATAAAAATACCCTAAAACTTGTAATAATTTTAATATATGAGTGTGTGTTAACCAAAATCCTCTTTGGTCTGCTTTTATGGAATATTGGATCCACTTGGATGATTTTAATATTTTTAATATATTTTATTCTATGGAATGTCAAATATGGCATACTCATGTTTTTAATAAGTATTACATTTTTATTAGTGGCAATTCAAAAGATATCTTGTACTATAAATATAAATTTGAAATATAAAATATTTATATTTATCATGGTGTTTTCTTTTTAGTTTTTTGGAAATAAATTAGTACCATAATGGCTTACCCAATTATGACACAATAATTGTTTAATTAATAGAAATATGAAATTAATGATATTTAAAATATTAAAATAATTACAATTTTATATAATTACTATCATCAAAAAAATTTATAGAATGAATTTATATATTTTTGATAGTCTAAAAAAGTTTTTTTTGAATATATCCTATTATTATGATATTTTTATAAATACATGTATAGAATATTTTCAAGTTTGAGATTGATGATATTTTCAAATAAATAATGTTTTATTAAATTATATAAAATTAAAATAAAATATAAAATTCCGCTAAAATATTGGTACAAAGATTAAAATTGTATACAAGACTCATTTATGGTTTGTTTGAGTCACATCTGTGTCTTTATTTTAAGATATGTTTCATTTTTATCTTTGGTATATCTTTTTACACTAGGTTTCTCATTGAGTTTTGGAGGAAAATTTAATTTTTTTGGGTAGACATACCCAGGCGCATGGTTAATGTAAACCATGTGACCAAACTAGGTAATCGTGTGGTAAAAGGTAGAACCTATCGCATGACCGTGCGCCCCAGCCTAGGTAACTGTTCGCTGTATACATCCCATGCACATGATTGCCTCACAGTTTATCAAACTGTTCACGATGTCCTTCTCATTAAAAATATTAATTTTACCATTTTACCTTTTTGTATTTAAACTCTATTCCACCCATCTTCTTCCCCACTCAGGATTTTTGTCCATAGGAGTCCTCCATTCTCCATATGTCTCCCTTGGACACCCATTTTTGAAGGGGATTTGGTGGGGAAACATCAAGATACATCAAGTAAGCGAATATGTCCTTTGCTTATTCTTTCTTTTTAGGATTTCTTCCCTCTTTCTCGAGGTTCAATTTTTTCTAGTAGCTAGGGTTTCGTCCCTAGGGTTTAATTATGGGTTTTTGGGTTCAAAATACATGATTATGGTTATTTTTTTGCATGCTTGTGTTGTGGTTAGATATTCACACAGAGTTTGGGCATTTTGACACCAAAGGTAGGGGTTCAATGTATAAACAATATTTGGTTAATTTACATTCCTTTTTTGAGTAATTTAGTGTTTTACTTAATTATTGTAAGTGGTATGAAGGTATTTTTTGATATTCTTAAATATGCATTTGATTTTAAGCTGGCATTTCTATGTGGAATAGGTTATTTTTCATGTGTGAAACCTTTCATTGTCACTTGGTAGTGTTTTATAATTTGTGAAATTGGTTTATTAAATTATGTAAGGGATGTGAATATTTTTTTGATATGGTGTTGTTGTGTGGTTGATTTTTAAAGAGTATTTTGGGTGCATTTTTGGTGTAAAATAATTATAGTTCTTCTTAAAATGGTTTTATAAATTTTAAATGATTTATTTAATTAATTAAGAGTTGAAAATGTATTTGGAAAAGGCTTCAGTGTGCATATGATTTTAAAAAGGAATTTGGGTTTTCAAGTGGTGTAATGTGATTTTTAATTCCTTTTTTGGTTAATGAAATGTAAAAGTGGTGTTATGTGACATGTGAAACTTGAATGAGCACAAAAAGGAAGCCCAAGTATCTAGTTAGGTGGACTAGTACTAGCATGCTATTGATTCAGAAGTGGCTATGAACCATTTTCACATATTAAGATTAATGATGAAAACACTAACTATACATGGATAATGATTTGAGACTACTAGAATTTTGGACGTTTCTACTCTCTAGTGGCTCGTGCATGTGAAATTCGTTGGTCATAGTTTCTATACCACATTTCAATGAGATACGAGGTTCCTAGGGTCCCATTTCCTGTTAGTGCCTAGGGGTATTTCCCATTATTAGTGCTCATTGGATATATCTCACTTACCACTGAAATATAGTATGTTTGTTTGGTATTTTTAAAAGTAATTGTTTTTTATTTAATGTCATTTTCTTTAAAGTTGTTTCTCATTTAAATCTGCTTTCTATAAAATTATTTCTATCATTTAATTTTTATAATAACATGAAATATATTTGAAATATAATGTTTATAGCATGGAATATTTTATTGCGCGTAATTCTATTAGTATTAGGCTCATACCCTACTTACACCCTTGGGTGTAAGTAGACTTTATAATAATTGACACATGTAATGGAAAAGCCTTTGGAGATGGTGGTTTGAGTTCCTAGAGGATCGTCTTGGTGAAGTGTTGTGGAGATTGATTGAGGGTGGTGCCCCCCATTCCATGTGTTTTTTTGTGATATGATTTTCATCCCTTTTTCTTGTGGTCTTTTTTGGTTTTGACTTAAACCTATTAACTCAATTCTAAAAATTGTTTAAGGTTTGTTGGGTTTGAATTTATCAATTTTTATTGATGTTTTTTGGTTTTTTAATGAAAATAAATTTTGGAAATCATTCCCACTCTCTATTTATGATACATGGAAACATTTACCATACAACGGTGATAGGGAATGCCCTTCGGGACTTACCATAGACTGGGTTGGGCATCGATTTGGAAGATCACCTAGATTGGTTCATGAAAAAATGGTATCAGAGAAGTTTTATCTCTTTAGATCATTTCATTTTGGATGAGTTTGGTTAGGAAGGAGCTAGGAATATCAAGTCTCGAAGTTATCAATGTGAGTAGGGTGCCTGGATATCTCACCTCATGATAGAGCTTGAGTCACCATGGGTTGTTGGGATTTTTGTTTGACTTCTCTTCTAGGTGGGACGTGTAGGCTGCATACTTCACATGGACATTGGGTGGGGGTGAAGTGGTTTTGTAATTTCTTTATTGTGTTAAGTTTGATTTTTTTTATATTTTATGTTATTTATAATTTTTTTGGAACTATTATACTAATTTTATCTCTTGTGACTATTTCTTTTTTTAGCGACTTGACTCCATAGATAGCTCCCTTGAAACAATGGGAGGAAGATGTATAGAGTTCTCCTGCCCCCACTTGATCATTGGTTAGTGGAAGATGTGGTCATAATTGTTCAAGAACTGGGATAGGGAGATAATATTACTATTGATAAAGTAAAGGAAGATGAATCTATTCCTAGGAAAGACAAATCCCAAGAGTTTCTTAAAAAAACATCATAATTTTTGAGGTAGTATAGAGCCTCAAGAAGCAGAAGAGTGGATTGAGAAAATAGAGTGCATGTTTGAGTTTCTTAATACACTTGATAAATTTAGAGTAAAATGAACCTCATTCATGCTAGAGGGTCCCATTCAAAGGTGGTGCGAATCGATGCATCATGCTAGGAAGTATGAGAAGATGAGCTAGAAATACTTAAATAATTTCTTTAATTACTAGAACTATCTTATGGTCTTGGATTATTCCACATCTAAGGAGTTTATGGATCTTGTTTAGGGGGACCAGTTAGTGACGGAGTATGCCAACCACTGTGTCGAGTTAGTCTAATATGACCCTAAAATAGTCACCAATGAGTAGATGTAGACTCAAAAGTTTGAAATGGGTTTGCGGCCAGAGATCTATTCTCTGGTATTACTGTTCAAGATGAAGACCTATGTTATGGTATTTTATCAATCTTATATAGTGAATATTAACAGCAAGGGTAGGTCTGGTTTCACTAGGTCAATGTTAGTGATGGGAAGTGATAGTTTATCTATGAAGAAGAGGAAGTAGGCTGAGTGTGGGAGGAAGGGAGGTGGTAGTTCCAAACATCCTTCCAGACAGTCATCATATGTTTCTTATGATGAAGGGTTTGTCATGTGCCATCAGTTTGGGAGGACATTACACATATGACTAGAATTTAAATCTTTTTAATGGCCTTGTAATCGATGTAGGGTTATGGGGAACTTTCAACAATTGTTTAGGGCGACGTGCCCATACTAGAGTGGGGTAGGATCTGTGGCTTCTAGGGGAGTGTCAGTTTAGTCAAGGTTATCCATAACAATGGGATCTTGGTTTGGTGGTCATGGTAGCAGGACCTGGTCATATTTAGGGAAGAGGAAGTTTAGGGTATAGTTGTAGGTGATTGATCATTCTCAAGAAGAGACCCAACATCTTTATGTTGTAGATCATGCACCAGTTGGACATGATGCAAGACCCTCAATAGTTTGAGGTACCATTCTGATTTCATATTCTATTAAAACTATTTTATTTGATACTGGTGCTTCTATTTCTTTTATCTCTACTCGTATTTTGAATATTTTTAACTTTCCGGCCAAGCTGATGCCTTTTGCAATGGATTTGGTAACGCCATTGGGTAAGAAGAAAGGGTAGGGTTTCAGGTGCCCGTCTTTTGAGCTCTTCATGTTAGGGGTCAAAATGAAGTGGGATCACTTGGTCTTGGATTTGAAACTTTTCAATGTAATCATCATCATGAATTAGTTAGTGCGCTTCCAAGTGTGCATCAATTTCTATAGGAAATAGGTGAATTTCATGAAACCTGATGTGAGTCCTTAGGTATTTCTTAGGGAATGAGATCCTCATTCGGGTTGTGTGGGACCTCCACTCCTAAAGTTTGGACGTCTTTTCTTTCAGTTATCATCGATCATGATGGAGGAAAATGGTGGTGATCCTAAGGGAGGATTACCTCCGGTGGTGGATGAGTTCTTAAAGGTATTCCAAGATGATTTTTCGGGCTTACCCCAAGAGTTGGATGTTGAGTTCTTGATTGATTCAGCATTGGGAACACAACCAATATCTCTTACCTCATATCATATGGCCCCCACCAAGATGAGGGAATTAAAGATACATCTAAACGACTTATAATCCAAAGGGTTCATTCACCTGAGTGTCTATCCTTGGCCCATTCATGTTCTATTCGTGAAGAAGGATGACCGATATCTCTGGTTTTGCATCAACTACCAGTAGCTAAATAAGGTAACCATTAATAATAAATAACCTTTTCCCTGAACTGATGACATTTCTAGCCTACTAAAGGGGGAAAAGTGTTTTTTCATAATAAAATTGCATTCAGGATACCACCAAGTTAGGGTGAGAGAGGTGGATATACCGAAGATGGATTTCTGAAATAAGTACAACAACTTTGTGTATTTGTTCATGCCCTTCGGATTAACCAATGATCTAGTAGTTTTTATGGAACACATGAATAGTTTGTTCCACCAATATCTTGGCTCCTTTGATGCGGTATTCATGTATAAAATCCTAGTTTGTTATGGATCTAAGAAGAAGCATGATCATCACTTACAGATCATTTTGGGAACTCTATGGGATCAATGTCTTTATAAAAAGTTTTTAAAGTGCACCTTATGGAACATGGATGTGAAGTTTCTATGTCATGTGATTTTAGATAAGGGGTTTTCATTAGACCCCAAGAATATTTTTGCAGTTATTTTGTGGGAGAAGCTAAAGGATTTGTTCGAGATTAGGATTTTTCTTGGCCTGGTAGTTTATTACAGACGGTTTGTTCGGGATTTCTCTCTGCTTGCCTTGTTCAAGACCTTAGTCACCCAGAAAGGAGTGAATTTTGAATGGATACTAGATTTCCATGCATCCTTTGAGGAGTTGAAGTAGCGGTTGGATACTGCACAAGTGTTCGTATTTCTAGAATATAGGATGGGCTACATGGTTTATTGTGATGCTTTAAGTAAGGGACCATGTGTGTGCTCATGCAAGGTGATCATGTTGTGGCATATGGTTCTCACCATCTCATATTGCATGAAATTAATTACCAAACCCATGAAATGGATTATAAGTGCTGATGTGTTCCTTGAAGACTAGGCACCATTAAATTTTTTGGGAGAAGTTTTTTGTCTATTAGGACCATAAAAGCATACCCTAAATTTTATCCAAAATAATATTTGAACTTTATTCAGTGGTTTTAGATCGAGTATTTACATGGGTTTTATTTTTATGTCATCTATACTCTAGTAAAAGTTAATTTGGTGGATGACATATTGAGTAGAAAATTTCCATAGTAGGGGTCAGGAAGTCTAGTGATGAGTGGACCTTGATGGGGCTCTTTGCCTAGATGCAATTAGAGACCAAGGAGCACATTGGAGGTGTGTTCATGGTGAGCATTCAGTTGCATGCTTGCCTTTTGGAGTTTATTTAGTGGCAGCAGCCTGGTGATGAAATTTTTCATAGGTTTATGAAGTTTCATAATGGTGGGGATACATCTATTGATTGGTCTACATCTATTGATGGAATCTTGTGCTTTAAGGGCTGTTTTGTGGTTCCATTTTCTCTAAGAAAGGTGGTGATGTAGGATATCCATCTCTCTCAGTGGTACATTCATCTTGGAGATACAAATATTTATTATGATGTTCATTGGAAATTCTTGCGACCATGCATGAGGTGGGACATAGCTGACTTCATATCATGGTGTTATACATGTCAGTAGGTAAATGAAGGTCATTAAAAGGCTCTATAGTTTTCTTCGGCCATTACCCATTCCTACATGAAAGTGGGATGAGGTTGGCTTGGATTTCATTATTGGTTTTCCCCCATACTCTTAAAGGAAGGAAGACCATATGGGTGGTAATCGACTATTTAACCAAATCATCCCATTTCATACCAATCATAGATTTAGCTAAAGTGGATGAGCTGGGCTGATTGTATATTCAAAAGGTGGTATGGCTGCATGGTGTGCCATCAACCATTTTTTTAGATAGAGACCACTAATTTACCTCTCAGTTTTGGTAGGTCATCAAAAGGCATTGGGGTCATATATTAAGATGAGTATGGCATAAAATCTTCAAACGGATGGTAAGATAGAGCGGGAATATAAGATTCCAGAAGAAAAGCTTCACACATGTGTTTTAGATTTTGGAGGATTGTGGGATATCCATTTTCGGTTAGTTGAATTTTATTATAATAACAGTTTCCAATATTCATTTTCTATGGCTCCTATTTAGGCTCTTTATGTTCGGCCATGTTGGTCTCTTTTATGTTGGGATGAGGATGGAGAGACCTCCCTTTTGGGACAAATCCTTCTTCATGAGACGTTTGATATGGTCAAGTTGACTGGGAATCAGTTATTGATACTCAGAATCACCAAAAATGTTATTCTAATCTAAGGTGTTGAGATTGTGAGTTTCCTGTGAATGATTAGATGTTTTTGAAAGTGGAACCTCACTTGGGTCATCGTCGTTTAGGAAATTAGGGAAAGCTAACACTGAGGTGTGTCAGACCTTTTAATGTCATAGAGAGTATTTGAAAGTAGGAATATAGGTTAGATTTTCCACCTTAGTTGACTTAAATTCACGATGTATTTCATGTATCCTAATTGAAGAAGTATAATCTCGATTTGTCCCATGTGTTAAATTGGGAATATTTTGAGACCTGGATCGATTTATCAATGTTAGAACAATCGGTATGAATAGTGGATTCACAAGAGAATTTACTTCGTGGGAATTCTATTACACTGGTCCATGTTCTTTAGAATCTTGGGAATGATGTGCATGTGAATTGGGAGCAGAATTTGGTGGTTGAAAAAGAGAATCTGTATTTATTTTCTGATCAAGCTTTGAGTTGACTTTCTACGGGTGGAATATTTTCTTGGTGGAGAGAACTGTCACATCTATGTATTTCATTTCAAGTATTTTTCCTTCTTATCTTTGGTGTATATTTTCCCCTAGGTTTCTCATTGTGTTTTGGAGTAAAATGGAAATTTTTGGGTGGACAGATCTAGACACATGGTTGGCGCATAGTTAGTGTAAACCGTACAACCAACCCACGTAACCCGTGCGATAGAAGGAAGAACCGACCACACAACTACTACATGGCCTTGTGCCTCAAAACGAGTAACCGTTCACTCTAGGCGGAGCGTGTACCTAGTTTCTTCATGGTTTATTAAACTGTGAATACTTACTATGCATGATGTATATCTCATAAAAAATATTAATTTTACAATTTTCCTTTTTTGAGTTTAAAACCTATTCCGCCTATCTTCTTCCCCACATGGTATTTTTTTCTATAGGAAGACTCCTTTCTTCCTCAATCTCCCTTGGAAACCCATTTTTGAATGGTATTTGGTGGGGTAATTTCAAAATACTTCAAGTAAGTGGTTTTATCTCTCATATCTTGTAACACCTCAAGCTTCCATGGTACGTTTCCCTTTGAATAATGCAGTATCTTGCGTTGTACGCAACTTGGAGTTTTAACACACCATGACCAATGAATCTAGCCGTTATGAATATTTATAACCACTTTTTGAAATTTTATAAATTTTAATTTTCAAAATGGACTTCATTTTTGGATTCAGAATATCAAAATTAGCTTTGGGTGAATTTTTGGTATTTTTTTGGGAACTTTCAATTTTTGATGAATAGTGAAAATCACTATATAATTGTTTAAAACCAAAATTTTATTTAAATAATTAGTTATTTTTTTAATTTATTTTAGGTCAAAATATATACATAATACCTATATATTTTCAATGTAATTCTTCAGAGTCATTTTATAATAAGTTTAGATATATAAAATTTTATTGAACTCTTTACCATCTTTTACCCACCTTCTAGGAGAATTTACAAACATGCATAAAACCTAATTTTACTACTTATATGAGTTGAATTTCAAAAATATAAAAGACATAGTTTAAATTAGTAAGTAAAATGTGGTTCAATAAGATGAAAATAATTTTTGGCGAACAATAACGTTTTACTTTTATTTGCCGTGGTTAAAAGTAAATTGGGTAATTAAGGGTAAAATGATATTATAATTACCCTAACACGAGTCCTAATTATATTGGATAAGTGTAATTAGACCAAAAATAACCTTATGAATAAAATATGATCCTTTTGGTCCAGTTAGATTAGACTAGGACATTTATTATTATTTTATTTAAAGAAGTGTTAAAAGTGTTAAATTCAAAGTTTAATAACTAAACCATTTTTAATACAATGTTATACATAATATAAATTCAACTATAAATACTCATTATATTTCTAAAAAAATTTCCTACATAATTATGTTTTATTTATAATTTTTATAAATTTAATATATTAATTTATGTATGACATAATGATGATGCAGTAATTACCTTATTATTGAAATATTATAATAATTGATATTATAAGTATCCAAATAAATGTAAATTTAGACTTATGATTAATTACACTAATTTTATAGGTTAATATTACATGATAGGATTTTTTAAATAAATTTTATTCAAAGTTATAAAGTTTTTATAGCATTCAAAAAAATCAAATACTAAATAGTGTCAAAATTGACATAATTGAGTTATTAAAACAAATACTATATTATTAATTGATATAATATTCATAA
The DNA here is from genome assembly GCA_963277665.1 of Viscum album. NCBI lineage: Eukaryota > Viridiplantae > Streptophyta > Magnoliopsida > Santalales > Viscaceae > Viscum > Viscum album. Next base: position 1,051,058,902 of record OY728131.1, on the reverse strand, counting down.
AAATATAACGTTCGGCCAAAAAACTTAGATAAGGATATATATATTAATAATTAACCACTTGGGGTTCTCTTGGCAGTTTATAGTAAGTTTATTATCCATATATTATAAAAATACAAAGGGAGATGGCAATGTCAAACTATTTAAGAGTTAAATCTAAAAGATAAGGTTAATATGGTGACCTAAAACTATATAAAACCTATTTATTGATAGGTTTTTGACACATAATCACGTTATACTTGAAATAAATCATTTTTTATCCATTAGAAATCGAAAATGATTTTATTATAAAATAATATTTCAAGCTTTTCTTAAAGTGACCCTCACCTCTCTTATAAAAGGGCACTTCACTTTCTATTAATTTAACACCTCCAATGCCATTTTTCTTGGCCAAAACCTAACCAAATATCCTCCCAACTTTCCTCACATAAACCTAGAGTCCTTACTTGTATCAAAAATCCAACTTGTAGATCCCTTTTGATCAACTAAATAGGAAACACCCGAAGAAGAGGTAATAATTTCACCACCCTCTTTCAAGTTATTTTCTTCTTCCACTTTATCTTTCTTTCATTCCATACCAAAATAATAACTCCAGTACCTTATAAATACTTTTATGTTATTATAAATATTTTACAACCATATTCATTATTCTATCCATCCTATATATGACAAATTCACCATACGTGCGTACGTACAGCTTACCGTCTCCACATCGTGGTGTAGTTTGTTATTCAAACATTTCATTATTTTGGATGGGTATAATAATGAGTATAAATAATATAAATAATAAATATAACATGTTAATAATTCTGTATATATGATATATCATCCAATCACATATTATTTGAAAATCAATATAATGATATTGTCCCTCGTGCGTACGTACGGATTACCGTCTCCAAGAACACGATGAGATTCATTCCCCATAGTAATTATTCAAGAATAATTTTCATTTTATGATTTAAAATAATGTTTATGAACATAATATCATTCTGTATATGAATCAAATACATACTTTCTATAACAAAACAGGGCTTACAAAACCAATCGTATAAAAAAAATGAATCAGTTAACACCTGAAACGATGATACTACTGAAATATTATTAACAAAGCAATATTAGAGGATCATATATGACATCAAATTTATTTATATAGTTCTTGTATAATTTAATAACAATGTTTTAGATATTATACATGAGGTTAAAATACCATCTACTAAGGAAAAGTACAACGTACGAGTTAATTCCACAATACTTTCATTATCTGATGTTGTTTATACGTGAGTATCTACTGAGACCTATTTATCATCCACATTCATGTTTCTTAAAAATATATTTTAAAACATTTTTAATATTTCCTAGAATGTGGGTTAAATTCATTTATACCATTTTTTTACTTTTTATAAAATTTTTATAAAGGAATGTTTCCATCGTTTTCGAAACAAGGTCTTTTACGACCTTTTCAACAAAATTAAGGAAAGAATGTTTTTTTAACTTATACGGTGGGTGTGGCTATTTTCTATTGTTATAATACCTTCGAAGCTTCCCTTACAAGATTATAAGAATATTTTTTAAATAAATGTTTTCTTTTATAATTAAATAACTTCTAAATTATTTCAAAATAGAAATATATATTTCTCTTAAAAAAATTTTATTTCATATATGTCAATGTCCTTTGATAGATTTTAAACTTGTTTGAGGTTGATTTATTATGATACCAATCTTCCATATTGTATTAAAGTTTTTTTTATATATTTGATTTTGGATGTGTTATTTTTATACCATTCATGGTTTATGGATAAATTATTGACATTTCTTATGCAAGTTTTAATACGAATGTTTATGTTATATTTAAACCTTTTCATATAAGGAATGCATTGGACGTAGTAAGTGACGGTTGGAGCCCACTATAGCTCCCCGATGCATCTGTAGGTCTAATGAGAAAAACTAGTGTCTTGAAACAAGGCCTTGACAAAATATTATTTGTATTCTTGTCACAAGGCCCTGACTATGTGGTTATGAATTCTGGCATTATGCATTCTATCGTTATGAAATTGGCTATTGATATTGCATGTGATTATTTAACTAGTATAATATCCATGTGAATAAGAAAATGGAATTATTTGATTTATATTTTCCATATTATGTAGAAGTTTATGTTTAAAAGGATTTTGATTTATTCTTATACATTACCTTAAATGTTAATGCTTATTTATGAAAGTTTCTATTGTATTGTTATCCTTACTGAGCATCTGAGCTCACCCATTTCTATGTTTTATTTTTCCCTGGATGCGAAGAAGTATATTATTATTGACCTATAGGGATAGTCCAAGGGATAGTATGAGGGATATTAATGTGGTAAATGGATACAATGTTGTTGTTGTTTTTTATTTTATAAAGTAATGTAAAACTTATGAATGTATCTAGTATTTCCAAGGCTGCTAAACTGATCAGTCATTCAGGATTTGATCCCTTTTGATCATTCCAATGTTATTTAATAATGCACCGACTTTGGGTAACTGTTGTCGGGGAATCACAGTTGGCATTAGAGTAATTTTAGTACAAACCTTGGATATAAGGCCCCAGCCTTAAACCTTACTTAATCTTGAGTTATTACAAGATTACACATTGAGGATCTTTTCGGGTATAGAGTTTTAGAGAATTAGATCATAAAACTTGCATTACATTCCACATATAAACAAAGTGGTTACATAAAGATAGTATTGTTCATTCCCATCAATGGAAACACATTTAAAATAAAACATGGATTATTTCTTGACACTTCCTTGACACTATCATCATATCATGTACCTTTCCCTTGACCTGTTAAAAACATTTCAAAAAAAATTGGGATGATCATAAAAAGCTCAGTATGGGTTATAAAAACATGGAAAGGAAACATGAGTTCATATATACATAAGAATGTAATCATACTTTACCCATAAAACATAGGCACTTTAACATACCTCATAAAATCATGAATAAATCATAGAAATCATAAGACATAAAGGTAACTTGAGGCATTCATAACATTCTTACGTAGGGAGTAACCCTCTTGGTTATGTTTGGAATACCCATCACAGTATATTACCTAAATCTCTTCGGAGAAATCTTAACGTTTCACTCCTTCGCGTTACCCAATGCATTGGAGAGCTATATCGGGCTCACCCGCCCTTAGTTTATCTGGGAACCACCCGTCTTCATAATAATGCCCAAGAACCATAACATAATCGTATCACATAAAACATGCATAAAGGAAACATAACATTTCCACATTTCAATCACAAGATATCAATAAAACAAAAAAAACATTGTGAAAACCATTTTCAATACCAAAATAAAAGAAAAGTAAAACATGGTATTTATTTTTCTTTTAAAAAGAAGGTATGGCTTGTAGAGGAAGCCGAAACTCAAATAACGGTCACGACGGCGGAGAAGTCGTTGTCGCCGCATACGTACGACAAAAACATTCCCTTTTGTCTTTTAGTAAACGCTTCGTATAAAAAAGATTCCTTTTGAATAAACGTAAAAGTCAAAGGGGTTTATACACCGTATAAAAGAAAGTTTTCTATAAAATAAAATATGCCTCAATTAAAGGAGATTGAGACGAAGTCCCATACCTCGTATCCGACTTGACCCGACCGTTCTTTAATCTCCTGAATAATAAACTTGAGTTAATCTATACTTGCTTATGAACCTTTTTCAAGTTCATTATTCCTTTTATACCATGTTATGAACATCATGTAATCATTTAAGTTAATAATGTTCATTTTGTCGGTATTTGGTTCTTAAGTCAAAAATAGGCTTCTTACACTTACATGTTGTTAATTTGGTCAAAGGTTCGTTATATCCAGAATGATATTAATTATTTGGATAACACATATATCATATATATTCATCATATACGTGTATTTATAATATTACATCACATTCATAGGTAAGAAATGAAATGCACCGTTCATGGAGACGGTAAGCCGTACGTACGCATGAGCGCTACTTTTATTTCTATTTTGTATTTTCTGGAATGTAATCATAATGATATAAGAGTATATTATAATTCCAGTATAATAACATATATAATATCATTATCTTTATCCTTTACACATCCCACATATGGTATTAACAAATCAAATCACTTTCAGGGGGCGGTAGTCCGTACTTCCTAAAATGAAGATATCGTGTTTACCCATAATGGGAACCATAAAGGTATGCCCAAAATGAAAAAAACATAAGCTTAAGGAAAACATAAACATATTATATATCATATATAAAAATAGTGACATCATAATGGCCACCTTTGAAGGTGTTAAATGATTATTGAACAATCATCGTTTCGGGAGGCAGAATTTCGCCATCCACGAAAACCGTATGTTCTTTAACCATTTGATGTAGTTGTGTGAGAGTGTAGCTCAAATAAATCTTATAACAACATCCTAGTATATTGAATATACTGGTTTTGTTACAAAATAAGTAAATAAAAAGACTTTAGTGGGTTGGAGAAACAAAATAAAACAAATGAACATGAGAGAATGAATTACCTTTAAAAGTGTAACTCCTTTTGATTTGAGACTAAAGGCTTCCTTTGAAAGGATTATTCCCAAAGGGAATCCTCTAGTATGAGGAGAGGGATGTGGGGAGAGTAAATGGGCAGGGGTTGGCCGAGACAAAGGCTTGAGGAGTGTGTGAAATGAGGTAGAGGTGGGGGCCTTTTATAAGAGGAGAGGAGGGGCACTTTTGGAAAGTAAAGAAATATTACTTTATTTGAAAATGTGTTTCGGTTTTAAAAGGTCCCACATTGATATAATTCGTGTATAAGGTGATAAGGTTTCTAAATACACTCATCCAATTGGTTTTGGACATGTGTAGTTCATAGATTTTACATTATCTTTCCATTTTATTTAAATCGTCAAATAATGATGTCATCGCTGCATCATTTTTATGTCATAAATAATTTAATTTATTTAATGTCTAAAAATTATAAAAAAATAATATAATGTAGGAAATCGTTTTAGCTTTCCAATGACTATTTATAATAAAACATCTGATCTTTATAACCCCATGTAGAAATTGTTTTCATAAAACATATTATGTTTGTGTCATTTTTACTTTTACATTAAATAAAAAGTTGTTTATGTCATTTCCCAACCAAAGTGGATCCATGGGGTCCCCAAGTTGACCCATGGCTTTTCTTGGTCGGCCATGACACAACCAATGAGGTTAGGACATGTGTCAAGCTTATCTTATTTTATTAAAGCATTATTTTTACCTTAAACTACACTAATTACCACTAATCGCGATTAAGAACTTAATAAGTTACTATTCACCAAAAATTTATTATAATCTCATAGAAGCAAATTTTACTTCTTAATGACAACCATGTATGTCGGATTTTTTAAATTCAAAACACAATGGTGGCAAAATTTCATTTAAATGGAAAATCAGTCTTTATAAGTACCACTTAGTGGTTTCACTATTCATCAAAAATTGAAGTTTTTCAGAAAATTACCAAAAATTCACCCTAAGCTATATTTGATATTAAGAATTCAAAAATGAAGTCTATTTTACAAAATTAAAAACATATAGGTCACATTAATTAATTTAATAATTAATTCCCGCTGTCAGAGCAAATAGCGTGTTTTTATGAAACAATAAGTATCAAAAGATTGACACTAGTTTAAGTCCAATTTCTAAGTGAAATTTATTCCAATGACCACCATTGGATTAAATGGTAAAAATATATTCATATTACACATTAAGACCAATTCAAAAATTAATCTAATCATATAAATAAATTAGATTAAAAACCAGTTTTGATGTAAAATGCAGTATTTTTCACTATTCATTAAAAAATGAACATTGTCAGAAAAATACCAAAAATTCACACAAAGTAAATTTTGATGTCCCAATCATAAAGAATAAGTTTATTTTGACAAAAATAGTTTATAAAATTGTCAAAAGATAGATTTAAAAAGGGTTTTCCATCATAAGGCAGTAAAACAATCTTTTAAGAATATTAGTGTATTCCATGCTTAAGATTGGATTTATTTTCATTTTAAGCCTCTAAAACACTATCTTAATCATTAATAGACATAGATAAAAATATCTATTATTCATTACTTAATTGGGTTGTTACATCCTTCCCCCCTTTAGAAAATTGCGTCCCCGCAATTTATTTACTTATCGAATAAATGGGGGTACTTATCCCTCATTGCATTTTCAGATTACCATGTTGCCTCTTCAATCATGTGGTTTTTCCACAAAACCTTTACCTGGTGAATCACCTTATACCGTAACACTTGCTCCCTGTGGTCAAGAATCTGGACCGGTTGTTCCTCATAAGATAGGTTCTCTTCCAGCTGAACTACCTCTGGACTCAAAACATGAGATGGATCTGGCATATACTTTCTCAACATCGAAACGTGAAAAACATTGTGTACCTGAGATAAGCTCGGAGGTAAATCCACTCAGTATGCAACTGATCCAACTTTCTCCAGAATTTCGTATGGTCCAACGAACCTTGGAATCAACTTTCCTTTCTTTCCAAATCTCATCACACTTTTCCAAGGAGAAACCTTGAGAAAAACGTGATCACCTACCTCGAAAGATAGATCCTTCCTCCGGTTATCCGCATAACTCTTCTGCCTGCTCTGAGCTGTTATCATGTGTTTCTGAATCAGCTGAACTTTTTCTGCCATCTCTTCTACCAATTCTGGTCCCATCAACTTCCTTTCACCCACTTCATCCCAGAAATCTGGAGTTCGACACCGCTTCCCATATAATGTCTGAAATGGTGCCATCTGTATACTGGAATGAAAACTGTTATTATATGAAAATTCAACCAAAGAAAGATGTTGGTCCCAAATTCCCTGATAATCCATAGAACAAGCTCGTAGCATATCCTCCAATGTGTGAATTGTTCGTTCTGACTGCCCATCTGATTGAGGATGAAAAGATGTACTAAAATTTAATTTAGTACCCAACGACTTCTGAAGGACTTTCCAAAAGTTAGAAGTAAACCTGGGATCAAAATCCGATACAATGGAGAGAGGAACTCCATGTAACCTGATTATCTCTTTAATATACAAACGGGAATGTTGATCAAGAGAGAAATTATCTCGTATAGCAAGGAAATGAGCAGATTTGGTCAAGCGAACAACAATAACCCAGATTGCATTATTACCTCGAGATGTCTTCGGTAATCCAACAACAAAGTCCATGGATATATTCTCCCATTTCCACTCTGGCACTGGTAAAGGATGAAGCATCCCTTTCAGTAACTTCCGCTCTGCTTTAACCTCTTGACATGTCAAACACTTCACAGTAAAATCAGCAATGTCTCTTTTCAATCCATCCCACCAGTAATACTCCCGCAGATCTCTATACATCTTAGTACTTCCCGGATGAACTAAAAACGGAGAACTATGAGATTCACATAACAACTCTCTCTTCAACTGTGAATCACAAGGCACACACAATCTCTTCCCAAATCTCAAAACACAATCATTATCAATGTTGAATTCAGGCAACTTACCTTTCTGAACCAGCTCTACCTTTTTCTGCAACTCACTGTCTTGCTTCTGTGCTTTCTTGATTCTATCTGATAGAGAAGATCTCACTGATACCTGAAACAAAATAGAAGGACTTCCTGCACCAACAACTTCTATGCCAAAGTTCATCAAATCCTTAACCAAAGGATCACGTTCCAAACGCAACATTGTTAATGAAGCATTACTTTTTCGACTCAAAGCATCAGCCACTTTATTTGCTTTTCCCGGATGGTAATGAATTGTACAATCATAATCCTTGATTAATTCTAGCCATCTCCTTTGTCTCATGTTCAATTCTTTCTGAGTGAATATATACTTTAATCTTTTGTGATCGGTATATATTTCACACTTTACTCCATACAAATGATGCCTCCAAATTTTTAAAGCAAAAACAACAGCAGCTAATTCCAAATCATGTGTAGGGTAATTTACCTTATGAGTTTTCAACTGTCGTGAAGCATAAGCAATTACCTGATCATTCTGCATTAGGACGCAACCAAGTCCTTTCAATGAAGCATCGCTATATATAACAAACTCACCATTCCTGGAAGGTAGTGCCAAAACTAGAGCATTCACCAATCTTTTTTTCAGTTCCTTAAAACAATCATCACATTCTTTTGTCCAGATAAACTTAACACCCTTCCGAGTTAGCTTAGTCATTGGACTAGATAACCGTGAAAAATTACTAACAAACCTTCGGTAATAGCCCGCCAAACCAAGGAAGCTACGAATATCGATTACATTTGTGGGTCTTGGCCATTCTTCCACAACTTTTGTTTTTGCAGGATCAACAGTTATTCCATCTTTAGAAACAATGTGACCAAGGAAAGAAATTTGTTGCAACCAAAACTCACACTTCCTGAATTTCCCATACAGTTTCTTTTCTTTTAAGGTTTGCAAGATAACCCTTAAATTTCTTTCATGCTCCTCTTTACTTTTAGAAAACACCAAAATATCATCAATAAAAACAACCAACATTTTTCACCTGATTCAACCGAGCCATCACTGCAGCAAACTATTTAGTTCTGATTCTGAACATCTCAGGATACTGATTTGAAAGGTCGTTTCCCTCTTTATGCCTTCATAGAAAAGCTGCTCTGTTTCCTCTATGGAAACCACTCTTTTCACAGAAATATCATAGGTGAAGCAACATGGTAATCTTTAAATGCTATATGATTTCAATCGTACCATAAAAAAAATATTTTTGGATAATCATTTAATAGAATTCTAACTCCTTAAGTTATCTAAACCGACCTCTGATACCAACTATAAGGCCCCAGCCTTAAACCTTACTTAATCTTGAGTTATTACAAGATTACACATTGAGGATCTTTTCAGGTTTAGAGTTTTAGAGAATTAGATCATAAAACTTGCATTACATTCCACATATAAACAAAGTGGTTACATAAAGATAGTATTCTTCATTCCCATCAATGGGAACACATTTAAAATAAAACATGGATTATTTCTTGACACTTCCTTGACACTATCATCATATCATGTACCTTTTCCTTGACCTGTGAAAAACATTTCAAAAAAACATGGGATGAGCATAAAAAGCTCAGTATGGGTTATAAAAACATGGAAAGGAAACATGTGTTCATATATACATAAGAATGAAATCATACTTTACCCATAAAACATAGGCACTTTAACATACCTCATAAAATCATGAATAAATCATAGAAATCATAAGACATAAAGGTAACTTGAGGCATTCATAACATTCTTACGTATGGAGTAACCCTCTTGGTTACGTTTGGAATACCCATCACAGTATATTCCCTAAATCTCTTCGGAGAAACCTTAACGTTTCACTCCTTTGCGTTACCCAATGCATTGTAGAGCTATATCGGGCTCACCCGCCCTTAGTTTATCACGGAACCACCCGTCTTCATAATAATGCCCAAGAACCATAACATAATCGTATCACATAAAACATGCATAAAGGAAACATAACATTTCCACATTTCAATCACAAGATATCAATACAACACAAAAAACATTGTGAAAACCATTTTCAATACCAAAATAAAAGAAAATTAAAACATGGTATTTATTTTTCTTTTAAAAAGAAGGTATGGCTTGTAGAGGAAGCCGAAACTCAAATAACGGTCACGACAGCGGAGAAGTCATTGTCGCTGCATACGTACGACAAAAACATTCCCTTTTGTCATTTAGTAAATGCTTCGTATAAAAAATATTCCTTTTGAATAAACATAAAAGTAAAAGGGGTTTATACACCGTATAAAAGAAAGTTGTGTATAAAATAAAATATGCCTCAATGAAAGGAGATTGAGACGAAGTCCCATACCTCGTATCCGACTTGACCCGACCGTTCTTTAATCTCCTGAATAATAAACTTGAGTTAATATCTACTTTCTTATGAACCTTTTTCAAGTTCATTATTCCTTTTATACCATGTTATGAACATCATGTAATCATTTAAGTTAATAATGTTCATTTTGTCGGTATTTGGTTCTTAAGTCAAAAATAGGCTTCTTACACTTACATGTTGTTAATTTGGTCAAAGGTTCGTTATATCCAGAATGATATTAATTATTTGGATAACATATATATCATATATATTCATCATATACATGTATTTATAATATTACATCACATTCAGAGGTAAGAAATGAAATGCACCGTTCATGGAGATGGTAAGCCGTACGTACGCATGAACGCTACTTCCATTTCTATTTCGTATTTTATAGAATGGAATCATAATGATATAAGAGTATATTATAATTCCAGTATAATAACATATATAATATCATTAACTTTATCCTTTACACATCCCACATATGGTATTAACGAATCAAATCACTTTCAGGGGGCGGTAGTCCGCACTTCCTAAAATGAAGATATCGTGTTTACCCATAATGGGAACCATAAAGGTATGCCCAAAATGAAAAAAAACAGAAGCTTAAGGAAAACATAAACATATTATATATCATATATAAAAATAGTTACATCATAATGGCCACCTTTGAAGGTGTTAAATGAGTATTGAACAATCATCATTTCGGGAGGCAGAATTTTGCCATCCACGGAAACCGTATGTTCTTTAACCATTTGATGTAGTTGTGTGAGAGTGTAGCTCAAATAAATCTTATAAAAACATCCTAGTATATTGAAGATACTGGTTTTGTTACAAAAGAAGTAAATAAAAAGAGTTTAGGGGGTTGGAGAAACAAAATAAAACAAATGAACATGAGAGAATGAATTACCTTTAAAAGTGTAACTCCTTTTGATTTGAGCCTAAAGGCTTACTTTGAAAGGATTATGCCCAAATGAAATCCTCTAGGATTAGGAGAGGGATGTGGAGAGAGTAAATGGGTATTGGTTGGCCGAGCCAAAGGCTTGAGGAGTGTGTGAAATGAGGTAGAGGTGGGGGCCTTTTATAAGAGGAGAGGAGGGGCACTTTTGGAAAGTAAAGAAATATTACTTTATTTGAAAATGTGTTTCGGTTTTAAAAGGTCCAACATTGATATAATTCGTGGATAAGGTGATAAGGGTTCCAAATACACTCATCCAATTTGTTTTGGACATGTGTAGTTTATAGATTTTACATTATCTTTCCATTTTATATAAATCATCAAATAATGATGTCATCGCTACATCATTATTATGTCATTAATAATTTAATTTATTTAATGTCTAAAAATTATAAAAAAATAATATGATGTAGGAAACTTTTTATATTTTCAATTAATATTTATAATCAAAAATCTTATCTTTATAACCCCATGTAAAAATTGTTTTCGTAAAACATATTATGTTTGTGTCATTTTTACTTTTACATTAAATAAAAAGTTGTTTATGTCATTTCCCAACCAAAGTGGATCCATGGGGTCCCCAAGTTGACCCATGGCTTGTCTTGGTCGGCCATGACACAACCAATGAGGGTAGGACATGTTTCAAGCTCATCTTATTTTATTAATGTATTATTTTTACCTTAAACTACACTAATTACCACTTATCGCAATTAAGAACTTAATAAGTTACTATTCACCAAAAATTTATTATAATCTCATTGAACCACATTTTACTTCTTAATGACAACCATGTATGTAGGATTTTTGAAATTCAATACACAATGATGGAAAAATTTCATTTAAACGGAAAATCAGTCTTTATAAGTACCACTTAGTGGTTTCACTATTCATCAAAAATTGAAGTTTTTCAGAAAATTACCAAAAATTCACCCTAAGCTATATTTGATATTACGAATTCAAAAATGAAGTCTATTTTACAAAATTCAAAACATATAAGTCACATTAATTAATTTAATAATTAATTCCCACTGTCAGAGCAAATAGCGTGTTTTTATGAAACAATAAGTATCAAAAGATTGACACTAGTTTAAGTCCAATTTCAAATTGAAATTGATTCAATGACCACCATTGGATTAAATGGTAAAAATATATTCACATTACCCATTAAGACCAATTCAAAAGATAATCTAATCATATAAATAAATTAGATTAAAAAGCAGTTTTGATGTAAAATGCAGTATTTTTCACTATTCATTAAAAAATGAACATTGTCAGAAAAATACCAAAAATTCACACAAAGTAAATTTTGATGTCCCAATCATAAAGAATAAGTTTATTTTGACAAACATAGTTTATAAAATTGTCAACATATAGATTTCAAAAGGGGTTTCCATCATAAGGCAGTAAAACAATCTTTTAAGAATATTAGTGTATTCCATGCTTAAGATTGGATTTATTTTCATTTTAAGCCTCTAAAACACTATCTTAATCATTAATAGACATAGATAAAAATATCTATTATTCATTACTTACTTGGGATGTTACATTTAAAACTAGATTTAGAAAAACTCTGATTAGAGAACATTACCCTAAGATAGAATTTGTGGATTAGTATAGAAGAACTTCCTAGATTTTTGGTAATTTAGATATTTTGTGATTTTTCCAAGAAATACATACCTATCTGGATTCGAGTAGGTTGAGGTGGATCTGGAACAGATTTACCTAGGGGTAAAACCCAAAAACACCACTTTGATTTAGAATCGAATGGGAACTGGTGCACGACAACAGGTCTTGCTGCACTATCGGTTACGACTCTCCTGGGGTATATGCTTAAGATAATAAAAATTTTCTTTACAAACCATTATGAAAGATTTATGAGTATATACCTCCTCAAAGAAAACGTTTTTATTATTATGGATTATATCCATAAACTCTTCAATTTATGTAAAGTGTTTTATAAGTTGAAATTCTGTATTACAATTCATAAACTAATCTAATGTATGCCATTGTTTAGAAATGGCACCTAGTAGAAGTAATTGAAACTGTATTAATGCACATAATCCATATAGGTATTTCCCTCCTACTCTAGATAATTATAGTGGAGCTGGTGATGCAACAGGTGTTGATCATCTTATCACCATACTGGGACAACTCACTCAGGTTATGAATAATAACCTTACCCATTTGGAGCACCTAGATTCACACCATGAAGGATCAATGTTAGACTGCTTCATGAGGAAAAAACCACCAACATTCAATGGGAGTACAATTCCATTAGTAGCTAAGCAATGGATAAGTTCCTTAGAGAAAATATTTCATGCTTTGGGGAGTAGCGAAAGGGAAAAAGTTATCATGGTAGTTTATCACCTCATGGGAGATGTAGGTCAATGGAGGTCATTAATTCAAAACACAAAGGAAGATGAAGAAGTATAAAATATTGAATAGAGGGAGTTTAAAGATATTTTCTTATAAAAATACTTTCCTCATGACCATCGAGAAGATATAGAAAGACAATTTCTATGTCTGAGGAAAAAAGAGGTTGAGAGTGTCACAAAGTATGAGGCTAACTTTACAAGGTTATCAAGGCATGCAGTAGATTATATACGTAACCCAAGTAGTAAGATTGATTGATTCTTTGATGGTTTAAAAACATTTCTCCATCGATCATTAGTCTCAGAATCCTTCTCATAGTACGAAGATATTTTCTCATGTGCTATCAATACAAAAAAGTAATTCTATAAGTCTTATGACTTTAAATAAAATTAAGAGAAGAAGAGATCAGATGAACACTCTAGAAGTGGAAATAAGGGGAAGAATGGAAAATTTGAATATCTATCATGCAGTAAATGTAGGAAGAAACACCCTGGTACTTTCCTGAAGGGAATGAGATTCTGTTACAAGTGTGGTTAAAAAGGCCACCAAGCTAGTGATTGCAAGGGGAAGAAAGATTCTATCAATGTTGAATGATAAAATTGTAGAGAAAAGGGGAATTATGGAAACGAATGTCCTAAGCACCAAGGAAAATTATCTCAGAAGAGGCCGAGGTAGCAAGGCCAAGATTATGCGATCACTAATGCTGAGGTTTAAGCTTCGAAAGACATGGTGTCAGGTAATTTAATGGTTTCCTCAAGCTTAGATAATGCTTTATTTGATTCTAGATCATTGCATTATTTCACATCTTCCCAGTTTGCTAAGAAAATTAGATATTTTCAATTTCACTGAACAAGGGAGTTGTTAGTGAAAACTCCTAAGGGAAGTATAACCACAACAAAGTTTTGTGAATCAGTTCTCATTAGGGCATATAAATGCTCTTTATCTGATGATATCATCATAATACCCATGATTTAATTTGATATAATCCTTGGTATGGATTGGATTTTAGACCATGATGTGAAATTTTATTGTAAGAAGAATGAGGTTACAATTTTTGATGATGATAAAGAGTTCTTTATCTTTAGAGCAGAAGTATCACCACCTGATTCTTATCTAGATCCACCCCCAGTAGCTCTACTAAATTCAATTATTAGGCAAGAAGAGAATGAAATAACTATGGGTGAGGGAAAGAATGTTTTAATGGAGTATATACCTATTGTGCAAGAATATTTTGATGTGTTTCCATAGGATTTATCTAGACATACTACAGAATGAGATATTGAGTTTTCCATTGATTTAATTCCTGGTTTAAGGCCCATATCGAAGTCCCTTTATAGAATGGACAATGTAGAATTATCGGAACTAAAGAAACAACTAGAGGAATTGAGTAAGAAGGGATTTATTCTCCCTAGTGTTTCTCCATGGGGAACCCCTGTCCTTTTTTTAAGAAGAAAGAGGGATCTATGAGGTTTTTCATTGACTACAGGGAGATCAATACTATAACAATAAAGAACAAGCATCCCTTACCTCGCATTGATGATTTATGCAAACAAATTCATGGAGCTAAATATTTTTCAAAGATTTACCTTTTATCTAGATATCATCAGTTATGTGTGAAGAAGGAAGACATTCCAAAAACAGCATTTCAAACCAGGTACGTGCATTATGAGTTTACAGTAATTCCTTTTGGATTGACTAATGCGCCATCTATCTTCATAGATCTAATGAATAGAGTTTTCAAGGAATATATTGATGACTTTGTAGTGGTATTTATTGATGATATCTTGGTATACTCAAAAATCTATGAAGATCATGAAAATCACTTGCGCACTATTCTGAAAACCCTCAGAAGAAATGAATTATATGGGAAGTTTAGAAAGTGTTAATTCTATCTTCAAGAGATTTCTTTTCTTGGACATTTTGTCTCTAAGGATGAAATCTATGTTGAACCTTCAAAGACCAAGGAAATACAAGAATGTTCAGCACTAATGAGTATAACTAAGGTACATAGTTTTATTGGTTTAGCAGGTTATTATCGACTTTTCATCCAGAATGTTTCCCGGTTGGCTAACCCATTAACCAAGCTCACACGTAAAGAGGTTAAATTTGTTTGGAAAAAAGAGTGTGGAGAATGTTTTGAAGAACTGAAGATAAGATTAATAAATTATCCTATCTTGACTCTACCATTAGGGAAATATGGGTTTGTTATTTATAGTGATGCTTCAAAAAAGGACTTGGTTGTGTCCTTATGCAGAATGATAGAGTTATTGCATATACATCACGACAGCAAAAAATTCAGGAGAAAAAACTATCATACTCATGATATTGAGTTAACTGCTGTAATATTTTCTCTAAAAATATGGAGACACTATCTCTATAGTGAAAAATGTGAGATTTATACTGATCACAAGAGTTTGAAGTATATTTTCTCATAGAAATAACTCAACATGAGGCAAACAAGATGGCTTAAACTACTCAAGGATTATGATTTCACTATACACTACCACCCAAGGAAGGAAAATAAGGTTGAAAATGCTTTGAGTAGAAAGGATCATGGAGTTTTGAACAAGATGAGAGTTGAAAGGGATCCTATATTCTTGAATCTAGTAAATATGGATATAGGAATAACCATGGAAGGTGAAACAACAATACGATTTTAAAATGGTTTCTAAACCATCTTTACTAGAAAGGATAAAGATTTATTAAACTGATGATGATGAGTTTCAAAATAAGATTAAAGCTGTGAATGATGGGAGATTGAGTGACTTCATATATGAAGATGAAATTTGAAATTTGTTAAGAGACTTTGTGTTCCTAACATACCTCATCTAAAAAGGGAATTGTTGTATGATGCTAATAGATCCAATTTATCTATACACCCTTGGATCACAAATATGTATAGATATTTGAAGGAACATTTTTAGTGGGACAACATAAAGAAAGAGAATGTGGATTTTGTGTCAAGATATATGGTTTTTCAACAAGTGAAAGTTGAAGGAAACTGCCTGGAGGAGTCATGCAACCTCTTCCCAAACCTGAGTGGAAATGAGATAATATTACGATGGAATTTTTCATGGGGATACCAAAGAATCCTAGATGGAATGATGCAATATAGGTCATTTTTGATCTTCTTACCAAGTCAGGACATTTTCTTTCTTTAAGAGAAGATTTAACCCTTGAACATATGGAAAGACTATATATTAATGAAGTTGTAAGACTTAATGAAGTACCCCTATCGATTGTTTCTAATCGTGATCCCTATTTTACATAAAGATTCTAGAAAAGTATTTAGAAGGCCCTGGATACTGAACTTCATTTGAGAACTACCTAACACCCTCAAATTGATGGAAAATCAGAACGGGATATTCAAACCTTAGAAGACATGTTGACATCTTTCTCACTTGACTTTCAATGTATGTGTGATCAATATTTACCTCTGGTAGAATTTTCCTATAATAAAAGCTTCTATTCAAGTATTCAGATGGAACCTTATGAAGTGTTATACGGAAAGAGATGTCGCACACCAACTTGTTGGGATGATGTTGGTGAAAGAAAACTCGTAGGCCCAGAACAGGTTGAGGAAACAATGGAAATGGTGAAGATTTTCCAAACCTACATCAAAGAAGCCCAGATTAGGAAAAAGTGCTATGTCGATAACCGAAGGAAGGATTTGAAATTTTAATTATGAGACCATGTTTTCTTGAAGGTATCTCCATGGAAGGGTGTTCTACATTTTGGTAGGAAGGGTAAATTGATTCCCAAGTACATTGGACCTTTCTAAATTCTAGAACTAATTGGAGTTGTAGCTTATCATTTGGTAATGCCTCCAATTCTCTCCAAAGTTCATGATGTGTTCCACATATCATTATTGAAAAAATACATGCATGACCCAGCACATATACTCACCTATGATGAAATTGAACTGGAACCTGGTCTATCTTATTGTAAAGAGCCTGTCAAAATTCTTGATACCGGAGAACAAGTGCTGAGAAACCGGACGACTCGACTGGTAAAAGTTCTTTGGAGAAACCATAAGATGGAAGAGGCAACGTGGGAATCTGATGAACTTATTATAAAGAACCACCCAAATATTTTTATGTAGTAATATTATAGAAATTTCGAGGATGAAATTATTTTAAGGAGGATATAATTTAACACCCTAAGCTTCAATGGTATGTTACCCTTTGAATAATGCAGTAGCTTGCGTTGTACGCAACATGGAGTATTAACACACCATGACCAATAAAACTAGTCATTATGAATAGTAGTACCCAATTTTTGAAATTTTATAAATTTCAATTTTCAAAATGGACTTCATTTTTGGATTCAGAATATCAAAATTATCCTAGGGTGAACTTTTGGTATTTGTTTGAGAACTTTCAATTTTTGATGAATAGTGAAAAACACTATGTTATTGCTTAAAAATGAATTTTTATTTAAATAATTTGTTATTTTATTTTAATTTATTTTAGGTCAAAATAGATACATAATACATATATATTTTCAATGTAATTTATTGGAGTCATTTTATAATAAGTTTAGATATATAAAATTTTACTGAACTTTTTACCGTCTTTTACCCACCTTCTAGGAGCATTTACAAATTTGCATAAAACATAATTTTACCACTTCTGTAAATTGAATTTCAAAAATCTGAGAGAAATGGTTGACATCAGTAAGTAAAATTTGGTTCAATAATATGGAAATATTTTTTTGGTGAATAGTAACTTTTGACTTTTATTTAGCATGGTTAAAAGTAAAAAGGGTAATTAAGGGTAAAAATGATATTATAATTACCCTAACACATGTACTAATTATATTGGATAAGTGTAATTTGACCAAAAAAAACCTTAGGAATAAAATATTATCCTTTTGGTCTACACGTATTAGATTAGGACATTTATTAATATTTTATTTAAAGAAGAGTTAAAAGTGTTAAATTCAAAGTTTAATAAATAATTTTTTTTTAATATAATGTTATACAAAAGATAAATTCAACTATAAATATTAATTATAAATCTAAAAATATTTAATACATAATGGTATTTTATTTATAATTTCTATACATTAAATAATATAATTTATTTATGACACAATGATGATGCAGAAATTACCTTATTAATGAAATATTAAAATAATTGATATTATAAATATCCAAATAAATTTAAATAGAGACTTATGATGAATTACACTGAATTTTTAGGTTAATATTAAATATTAGGATTGATTAAATATATTTTATTCTAAGTGATAATGTTTTTATGGCTTTTAAAAAAATCAAATATTAAATAGTGTCAAAATTGACATAATTGAGTTTTTAAAACAAATACTATATTATTAATTGATATAATATTCCTAAAAATATAAGGATCATCCAAAGGATTTAGATAAAGTTATATATATTAATAATAAAACACTTGTGGTTCATTTGGTAGTTTATAGAATGTTTATTAACCATATAACATAAAAATACAAAGTGACATGGTAAATGCCAAACTATTTAACTAAGAGTTAAATCTAAAAGATATGGTTAATATGGTGACGTAAAACTATCTAAAAACTTTATTTTGAGATGTTTTAGACCCATACCCAACTTAGCCTCAAAATAAATCATTTTGGATCCATTAGAAACCGAATATGATTTTATTATAAAATAATATTTCAAGATTTTTCTAAAGTGACCCTCACCTATCTTATAAAAGGGTACTTACCCTTCTCTTAATTTTACACCTACAAATCCATTTGTATCAGGAAAACCCTACATAAATATCCTCCCAACTTTCCTCACATCAACCAATATTCCTTACTTGGATCATAAAGCCAACATAAATATTCATTTTGATTAACTCAAAAGGAAACACCGGAAGATGAATTAATAATTTCACGACCCTCTTTCAAGTTCTTTTCTAATTCCACATCCTCTTTCTTTGATTCCATACCAAAATAATAAATCTGGTACCTTATATATACTTTGATTTTATTATAAATTTTTTATAACCATATTCGTTATTCTATCCATCCAATAAATGAAAAAGTCACAATACGTGCGTACGTACAGCTTACCGTCTCCACGTCGTGGTGTAATTTGTTATTCAAACACATAAATATTTTTTATGGGTATAATAATGAGTATAAATGATGTAAATAATAAATATACCATGTTAATTATTCCATATATATGATATACCATCCAATTACATGCTATTTCGCCATCAATATAATGATATTGTCGCTCCTACGTACATACAGATTACAGTCTCCACGAACGTGATGAGATTCATTCCATATCGTAATCATTCATGAATAATTTTAATTTTATGATTAAAAATAATTTTTATGAATATAATTTTATTATTTATATTAATAAAATACATCCTACCCATAACAAACATGGCTTACATAACCCATCATATAAAGGAAAATGAATCAGTTGACACCCGAAACAATGATACTACTGAAATATTATTAACAAAGCAATATTAGAGGATAATATATGATATCATATTTATGTATATAGTTATTGTATAATTTAATAACAATGTTTTAATTATTATACAAGATGTTAACAAACTATTGACTAAGGAAAAGTACAAGGTAAGGGTTAATTCCACAATCTCTTCATTATCCGAGGTTGTTTATATGTGAGTATCTACTGGGACCTCTTTATCATCCACATCCGTGTTTCTTAAAAATATATTTCAAAACATTTTTAATATTTCATATACTATGGGTTAAATTCATTTATACTCTTTTTTTACTTTTTATCATATTTTTATAAAGGAATATTTCTGTGGTTTTCCAAAGAAGGTCCTTTAAGACCTTTTCAACAAAATTAAGAAAAGAATGTTTTTTAACGTATAGGGTGGGTGTGGATATTTTCCACAGTTATAACACTTTCGAAGATTCCCTTACAAGATTATAATAATATTTTCAAAATAAATTTTTTCTTTTATAATTACATGACTTCTTAAATGATTTCAAAATATAAAGAGATATTTCTCTCAAAAAGTTTTGATTTCATCTATGTCAACATCCTTTGATGGATTTTAAACTTGATTAAAGTTGATTTATTATAATAAAAATCATCCATATTTTATTGAAGGTTTTGTGATATATTTGACTATGGATGTGTTATTTTTATTCCATTCATGGTTTATGGATAAAGTATTGACATTTTGTATGCTATTTTTAATAATAATGTTTATGTTATGTTTAAACTTTTTTGACATGAGGAATGCATTTGACTTAGTAAGTGATGGGCCAAGATTACTATAACTCCTCGATGCATCGGTAGGTCTCATGAGACAAACTAGTGTCTTAGAATAAGGCCTTGACAAAATATTATTTGTAGTCTTGGCACAAGGCCTTGACTATGTGGTTATGAAGTCTCGCATTATGTATTCCATCATTATGAAATTGGATATTGATATTGCATGTGATTATTCGAATAGTATAATATATATGTGAATAAGTAAATGGAATTATTTGATTTATATTGGACACATTATGCAGAATTTTATGTTTAAAATGCTTATGATTTAGTCTTATACATTTACTTAAATGATTATTCTTATTTATGAAAGTTTCTGCTATATTGTTAACCTTACTAAGCATCTAATCTCTCCCCTTTCTATGTTTTATTTTTCCCAATATGCGAAGAATTATATTATGACTGGATTATAGGCATAGTCTACGGGATATGAATTTGGTCAATGGAGGAAATGTTGTTGTTGTTTTTTATTTTATAAGGTAATGTAAAAATTATGAATGTATCTAGTAATTCCAAGGATACTAAACTAATCGGTCTTTTGAGATTTGATCCCTTGTGATCATGCCAATGTTTTGTAATAATGTACCGACTCTGGGTAACTAGGGTCAGGGCATTACATTTATTCCCTCTTTTTCAGGTTCCTTCCCTATTTATTGAGGATCTATTTTTTCCAATAGCTATGGTTTTTTCCCTATAGTTTAATCATGGTTTTTTGGGATTGATCTTCATGATCGGGGTTCATTTTTTCTTTCTTGCAGTGTGGTTGGATATTCTCATCAATTTTTGGGAATTTTGACACCAAAGGTTGCTGGTTCCATTTATAAACATTATTTGGTATATTTATTTTTATTTCCTGAGAAATTTAGCTTCTTCCTTAATTATTGTGAGTTCTTTGAAGGTGGTTTTTGATAGAATTAATTATGAATTTGAATTTAATGGGGAGTTTCTATGTGAAACTAGGTGTGTTTCATGTGTGAAACATTGTTGTGTCACTTGGTAGTGTTTTATAATTTGTGTAGTTGGATTATTAAATTATGTAAGGGCTATGAATTATGTTTTGATATGAAGTTGGTGTGAGGTTGAATTTTTAAGAGTATTTTGGGTTCATTTTTGGTGTAAAAGCTTTATAGTGCTTCTTCAAATAGTTCTATAATTTTTTTAATGATTTATTAAATTAAGTAAGAGTTGTGAAACATATTTGGAAAAGACTTGGTGTACTTATGATTTTAAAATTCAATTTGGGTGCGCAAGTGGTGCCATGTGATGTGTAGTTCCATGTTTGGTTGGTGAACTATACAAGTGGTGTTATGTGACATGTGATAGTTGATTGACCAAAAAAGTGAAGCCTGAGTATCTTGGTGGGAAGACTAGGACTAGGATCATAGTGATTAAGAAGTGGATATGACCCAATTTCACTTAGTGGGATTGATGATGAAAACACTGACTAAACATATATTATTATTTGATACCAATAAAATTTGATATGTTTCTCCTCTCTAGTGGATCATGTCTGAGAATGTTGTTGGTCATGTTTTCTATACCACATTTCACTGAGAAAAAACGTTCCTAGGGTCCCATTACTTGCTAGTGCCTAAGGGTATTTTCCATGACTAGTGATCCTTGTATATATCACACTCACCATTGGCATACAATATGTTTGGTTGGTAATTTCAAAATAAATTTTTTCCCTTAATGTTTCTTTCTTTAAATGTTTTTTCTCATTTAATGTTACATTCTTTAAAATTGTTACTAGCATTACCTTTTTATAAAATCATGCGAGCTATTTATTATAATGTTTATAGCATAGAATCTTGTGTTGGGTGGAATCCTACTAGGATTAGGCTCACACCCTATTTACACACTTGGGTGTAATTATACTTCGTAATTTTTGATCCAGGTAACAAAAGGGTCTTTTTATATTTTGATTCAGGTTCCTAGAGGTTCATCTTGGTGCTTTGTTGTGGATATGGCTCGAGGGTGGATCACCCTTGAAATGTGGTGGTTTTTATGATATAATTGTGGTCCAATTTTATTTAGGCCTTTTTTTATTTTTACTTAAACCTTTAAACTCAATTTTTATTTTTTTATGATTTTTTTTATTTTGAATTTTCAGATTTGGTTTTTTGATTTTTTTGGTTGTTTAATGCATATAAATTCAGGTTAATAATTACCACTCTTTTTTATGATACCCAACCACTTTTTCTATCCCATGGGGATTGGGAACACCCTTCAGGCCTTGACACAGACCGGGTCGGGCGCTAGTTTGGATGATGAACCATCTTGTTTCATGACAGTTTGGCATTCTATAGTAAAAATATTAACCATTAAAGAGTAAAAACACATGGTGTCACAGTAAGAGTTAAAGGGTTTAAATAATTGTTAAAACCATAAGATAAGGGTATTAATGTGACCTAAAATTTTCTAAATATTATTGGATGGGAGTTTTTTTGACCCATAATTATCTTATTTTATCAATAAATTACTTTTTAGGAATTTTTAATTTAAGAGTAATTTATATTGATTTAATATTTTTTAGAGTTTCTAAAAGTGTCATGGACCTTAATTATCAAAGGGAACCACCTACATCACTTCTTCATAGAACCTTTTTCTTTATAGATCTACCAAAACCTGAAATTTTATCCTCCCAAAATCATTATAGAAGTTATATAGATCATGGTCTTCCAAAAATACTAAACCTAGATCCCTTAAGAAGGGTTCTAAAGAAAATCTATTGAAGAAGAGGTAATCATTTTTACCAACTCATCCAAGTTCATTTCTTATTATTCTTCCTGTTTATGTATATTTTGGATGAAAAATTAATAAATACAATAATATATAAATATATATATATAGATGTTATTACAATTATGGTATACCCATATTCCACCTTTTATCCATCCTACAAAACACAAAAGAACAACAAATGTGTACACATGAATTACTGTCTCCACGATGTGGTGTAATGTGTTTTTCATCACCACATTACTTGGATGGGTATAATAATGTAAATCATGGATATATATGATAATAATGACTTTACATTGATTTTTAAAAAATTAACATACCATATATTTCCATACATTTTCTCCAGTAAGGGTATGATACCTTCGCTCATGCATACGTATGACTTACCATCTCCATGAAATGATGTAATTTATTTTCCATGTTAACCATTCATGAATGATTATAAAAATATATGTAATTAAAAAATATGGTATCAATAAACTTAATATCTCTCTATATATGAAAAATATATCATATGCATATGAAACAATACTTACATGACAATACAAGCATAAGAATATGAACCACTTCACACCAGAAACAAGGGTAATAACAAAATATAATTAAAGAAATGATACAAGAGGACCATATATGATATCATAAATATGGATATGGTTCTATTATAAATTAATAACATTCTTTAAACTACTATAAATTAGGTTAAAACATGTTATGATAAATTAAAGTACAAGGTAAGGGTTTCTCATCTCACTTTTTACTTCTACGAGATACATGACTTATTCAACACTAATTTCTTTTGTGTGGTGTATAAAATTCCATTTGATAAATAATATCAAAATTATTATTATATTAATGGTATTAAATGTTACATTTTATAATTATTAATTGTACGCTACATATGATTTGATAGATTACAATATGTAAGGGGATTCTTAACCCAACTTCCATTCTTTGGTTTAAATTTCCACTTCCATGTTTATGTTGAACCATGAATATGTGTGAAATTAATTCTAAATAACTTGTTTTATATTGCTAATTTTTATGGTTATTTGGGTAAAATACACATAATATATTTGTTTAATTAACTCTCAGTCAAATTATAAGATATTTTAAATGTTATTTCTTTAAAAAATACTATTTTAAAATTCCTCTTAAAAAAATATATTTACATAAATAAAATGAATGAAATTTCCCATGATCATGTCACTTTAATGTTTTAAATATTTCTTTATAGGTATAAAAGGTTGTTTTAAAATAAAGTTTTTTGTTTTATAATTTCAAAATGTTTTAAAAATAAATTATTTTTTAAGTGAAAAAGATATATTTCTTAAAAAAAATTATTTTTATTAATAAATTATTTTCGCCTATGTAGACATCCTTTTTTGAATATTGTGCTTTATTGATATTGAACACTTATGATACAATATTATATATTTAATTAGATAGTTATTGATTAGATTTTAATATTTTAATACCATTCACCATATTTATCATGATGGTTTGTGATTATGTTTAATTAATTGGGAAAGTTAGTTACATTTTGTATGATAATTTTAATACAAAAGAATCTGTTGACTTTGATTCACCCCATTCATATGAAGAATGTATTGGACTTAGTAGGTGATGGGAAGAGCTCTCTATAACCCCTCGATGAATCGTTAGGTCTCATGAGACAAACTAGACTGAGTTTTGGCCATGGCCTTACCCATTTACTAGATTATTGGTACGAATTCTTAATAATTTTATATTATTATAATGAATCTATGATATAATTAGTTTCTTGGTATCATTCCATGATGGTATGTTTTAGCTGTCCAATGTTATGAATTCCATTAACATGAGATTATTTATTGATTTCCATGTGATTATTTGATCAATATAATTTCATTAGATAAGTTTTCTAGATCATGGGATGGTTTATATGGTATTATTCAGTCATTATTACTATACGACGATTACATTATTTGTTTAATGGATTTTATTTTAGTGACATACCATTAGATAATTTTTTAGGATTTTTTATGATGGATTTTACTATATGCATACTATCACACCCTGACCCGAAAAATTGTGATTATTTTATTTATCTTTTAGTTTCTATTTAATTTTATTCATTTTTTACATTTAAAAAAATTAAATGAATTTAATTCACACCAAAATAAAAATAAAATGAAGAAAACCATAATTTGTATCCTTCTCCCCCTTACCTCCTGATGAGGCCCTCCCCTATTGTCTCATGACACAGCCGACCCCCCTTCCTCCTATCGCATGACGCCGACCCCCCCCCCGGACCTCTATCCGCACTCCCTTCTCCTTACAAACCTACCTCTCTATAGCCTCTCCCCCCAGCGGCCTCCTCTCCCTTGTGCGACCTCACTTATTCCTCCTTCGATAGGTATCTTCTTTAGTTTTTGTCTTGGATGAACCCTAGGTCATGGGTTGACCGAGTTTTTAAAATTTATTCCATTTTTATGGTGTACGGTGGGTCTCTCAGGTCTTCCTCATGTGGTTTTTCGCATCCGCCGCAGAAGGATATGCACTTTGGTCCATTCTGGTTCATCCTCCACTATTTTAGGTTGATTTATTTTACCCACTTATTTTTTCAGTTAATTTTAATGTGATATATATTTTATTTGGATAGTGAAAAGTGTGATCTGTTAATATGTTAACATGCCTATGGGTTAGAAATACGTTTTTGTAAAATAAATGGATCTATCTTGTGCATATTATATTTTATTGTTTCTTGAAAAGAGATTTATGCGTTGTTTGGAAATTAAAAATTATATTTTAAAAGGCACTTAAGATATGCATTTTTTTAAATGAGTTTTTATTAAAGAACAGAGTAGTGTTGATATATAGGCATTGTCATTTATTTTTACGTATTAATTGTATGGGTTTTATTCATAAAAAGGCATATTTTGAAAATCATTTCGAGTTGTGTTTGGATTTATAAAAAGGGGATTTTCTCGGAATTGGTTGAGAAACTGTGTTCTTTTCTTGTGTTTTTAAAAGGGAATTTTCAAGGCCTTCGGGCCACCTTAAGGCCTTTGGGCCACATGAAGTTTCCCTATACACACTACAAAAGAAGGAGCATCCCCAGAAGAGGATTCAGAGTAGGTGCACTCACCATAGCAGAGCCAAATGGATTTTTCAGAATGAGAGGGTATGGCTATGCAATCAGGACCAGCCTGTGCTTGCACGGGAAGCCTATCCAAATAGCCATGCAAAGGTGGAGAGATACTATCATGATGCAGATGCTGGGGAGGGGCAGTTCCTTGTATATAGTCTGGTTGAATTCCCTAAGACCTTCGGGCCATGTAATCTCCTAAGCCTATGGGCCATGTAATATCTGAGCCTATGGGCCTTTTAAGGGTTCCCTATCATCCCTTGAAAGGGGGTTATCAAAATCAATAAAAATGAAAGCCTTCGGGCCATTCGGGGTATGTATATCTAAAAATATATATATAAATTCGCCTCGTACATATTTCCTCATGGAGTAAGGATTATCTGTATTGGATTAAGGGGTATATATATAGGAGTGTATGTGTGCACAATTGTGGGGTGATCTTCATCAAAGGCATTGGGTGTCGAATTGTTCATCTTAGTCTGCTCCCTTTTGAGGTATGTTTCCCTATGAATTTTCCCTCGAATTAGAGAATTATTGATTTATTATTGTTCAAACTTTTATTTAATGTTAGTTAGTAATTTTTGGTTTTAGAATAATTTCTTATTATGAAATAAATTATGACACTCCATGTATTTGAATTGCGTGAAACTATTTTATTAAATGTTCTTACTGAGAGTTTAATGAAATTACCCTTTTCCCTTATAAACATTCTTTGAATTTGAAGTGATGAATTGAGTTTCTTAAATGGTTTTCCAAGCATGTTTCTGGTTTTCAATGTATATGTGTGTGTGGCTTATTTTGGAAATGATCTAGTGTTAGATTTTTTCTTGAGGCAATTTTGGTACTTTTGTAATATTAATTACTTTGAAAACTGTCATTGGGATGCACCTATTTCCTTGTTGGACGCTGATGGGAATGGGTGGTCCCCGGATGGGACTTCCCTCATATGTTGATGGTTGAAGGAAAAAGCAAGAAAATCCCTTGGATTGATTTGGAGGTGATTTTGTGTGTTTTTGTTGATCATGTAAGATGAAAATGCATGTTTTATATTTCTTTGTTAGAATTTGTTGACTCACACCCCCTTTTTAGTCTGAACATGGAAACCCATAATAGTGAGAATTTTTTGATTTACGATTGCTGCACTATTTTAGATTATGCTAGCAGACCATAGAAGAGGGATATTTTGTTATTATTGATATGGGATTGGGCCCCTCGATTAGGCCCGGTAAGGAGATGATCATGTATTTTTGCATTATGATGTTGTCGGTTAGGGCATGCCTTCAGGATGAGTCACATGCATTGTATGTTATTCACTATTCAAGAGCTCCTAAGTTTCACCCATGTCTACTAGCAAAAATGTTTTCTTGCATTTTTGGATAGATACTCTGGTGCGTTATTTTCTATTTCCTTTATTGTTTGATTGTTTATCTTGCTTATGGAATATTTTGGATTATAGCTAAAATCATAAAGTATTTTCAAATGGTTCTAGAAAAAGGTTTTGGAAGTGTTTTATACTCACTCCATCCTTCATAATCAAAATGTCATCTCTTCTTTAAACTGTATGTGGTTACTTCTTGGGAATGAATATGATTTAGAATGGCAAAAAGGGAAATGGACCCTGATTTTATTTTAAGGAAAAATGCATGAAAAAAATACTTTTATATATTATATTTTAAACCTAAAATTTAGGACACTTTTGTTTAAAGGAAATTCATTTGGTAATACATTACTTGGGTACACCTACTGAGTTTTAATACTCACAATTATACTTCATTATTGTTTTTAGTTAGGTGAAAATTTCAATTTGATCTCTATCTCCATGGGACATGTTGTGTTTTGGGATTGAATAGTGACCCACAGAGTCACATGGAGTTTAGTGATAATTAGGTCTAGTAATTTTATATTTTTAGTTCTTAATTAGTTGTTCTATAGAGTTTATTTATTTTTAGATGCTTCATTATTATTCTGCTACTTTTTTTATTTATATTGTGAGAAATAATTCCCGCCATTACTCTGTTGATGCTCTTGGCTCTTGTCTCCAGCCCCTGAGGATTGAGAATGCCTCTCGGGCCTTGTCGCGGGCCGCTTGGGTGACCGGTTTAGTGTCGACCCGGGTTGGTTTAGGGGAAAATGGTATCAGAGGATAGGTTCTTTAGAGGACCTAGATTTCAGAGTAGCCTTTATTATTTGGGTTGTCAAGGTTGATGGAGTAGTACTATCGGAGCTTGGGGTGTAGGTTCATGGGAGTTTTTGGCCAACACTTTCTAGAATGAACCTTGAGTTACCATGGGAAGTCAAGTTTTATTGTTTTATTTGGTTCTTGTGGGTTACTTGGTATATGTGGAAATAAAAAGAGAGTCAGAAAAGTTGTCTCAATGAGCTTGAAGGTCCTGGAAATCCATGTGTGTCTAGGGACATGGTCCTGAAAGACTCTCTTTGATGGTTTTTTTATTGGAATATGTCCACCAACCCTATGACCAAGTCACCCATCACCACTATTTTCCCTTGGTTATTTGTTTTGGGCCCTCTTGAGAGTTTGTGATTTTTGACCCATTGAGTGGTAAGTTGCTTTTTTTACATTAGGTTGGCCTGATATAATTTTGGGGTGTTCTTGTTTAGATTTTAAAATGACTTTTGATTTGACAAAATTATCATTGTTTTATCAAAATAAATTATATTTTGAAAACCAAAACATTGAATATTTTTTAGTGTGAAATGTGTTGTTTTGAAAATGGGGTTTATTTTGTAAATATTTTTTTGGGGTTTTTGAATGGTTTTGTGAAATTTTAATTTGTGAAAATGAATGTGTAATTTTAAAATGTTTTTCTTTAACGATGATGTGTGGTATTAAAATTGGGTGAGGTATTTTTAAAGTGGCTTTGAAAGTGATAAAGTTTATTTTATCCAACTCTTGGTATTACTATGGGTGTCTACATATATGTATATAGATGTATTCATGTGATGAGTGGAAGTCTATTGGTATGTATGTGTGAGTGATTGAGCTAGAACAAGAGTGTATATATGTGAGGATAAATATAATACCAACAGTGGGTGATTGGTTCGTAAGGATTGTTATGTTTTCTGAAAATTTTCTTCAAATAGGGGGATTTCAATGTTTTAAATTATATGAGTGTGTGATGTTGCCTTTTTTTTTGTAGTGTTTCATTTTTTGGAATTTGGATTTGATGTGTTGGGGGTGAGATTGAAATGATGTCTTGAGTTTTGGTTATTGATTTAAAGTTGATGTGTGAAATTTTAATTTATGATGTGTTTTGATTTGGTTTCGTGCTCCCTGTTTTCAAATTATGTATCTACTAAGTTCTAAGGGATTTTGAGAAGCATCATTGGGTGGTACTTCCATCGCATGTATTTCGGTTGATCAAATCATGCTTTAGAATTTTGGTATATCTGTTTTTGATATGGATCCAGGTGGTTCTCAATATCAGAAGTACATCCAGAGGTTATGAGAGTCAATCCCTCCTCATTTCCTGGGGTATCTAGAACTAGGGAAAGCTAAGGA
This sequence comes from Viscum album, assembly GCA_963277665.1. Classification (NCBI taxonomy): domain Eukaryota; kingdom Viridiplantae; phylum Streptophyta; class Magnoliopsida; order Santalales; family Viscaceae; genus Viscum; species Viscum album. The sequence continues at coordinate 1,051,029,042 of OY728131.1, read as the reverse complement.
ACGACTATGAAATATCAAAGAGATATTTGTTTGGCTTGAATCTCCAAACCTCTAAAACTAGAGGTTGCCACCTTCACATTGGAAGGCCTAAGTCAAGAATAGCGGGACTTCATTCTTCAGGCCAAACCACAGAAGAATTACTCTTGAGAATGCTTTAAATCCTTGTTCATCCAATAGTACTTCTATGTCAATGTAAAGATAACGATGTGTTCAAGATTGTACAGTCTCAAGAAGGGTGATTCAACAATGATGGATTATGATAAGAACTTCACTGAGTTGGTGTCGTATCTCCCAAACATTGTCGGGGATGAATTTTTGATATATCAATTCCTTGAAGGGGGTCTCTAATCAAAATTAGTTCTAGGAGTGCCCTTATTCCCTGATGATTATGAAGAAGTCGTGAGGCATGATTTTCAGGTCAGAGCTAATTAATATACGTCTAGCTAGTTGATAATAGGTATAAAAATGCCATTGTTTTCTACCTTGCTAGATTCATCTGAGAGTAAGTACTGGATGCCTTTTCGGTGTGGGAAGCTGGGGTATAGGAATATTTCATGTCACGAAGCACCTAAGATCTATCTTACCTGTGTCCATTTATGCCATTTGTAATGGTTTTTCCATAGTGTCACCAAGAAGTGACATAGCATCAGATCCACTCCCTTGGAGAACCTTCCATCTTAGTTGGATGAACATAGTTCCAACACAAGCTCAATCAGATGCCTTTCTTTTGTTTCAAATTCTCTTTTATTGTAATTATTTTAATCTGTGGTGTTTTCTTATTTTGGGTATGGATAATGATGTAGTAAGTCTTTTGGGAACATTTTTTAATGAGTATTTATTTGTAATGTTCCTAATGTTGACATAGAATGGTGGTGTTTGTTGTCCCATGTCCCATTTCTTAGGTGTTTTCATGATTTTTGTTAGGATGCAAGAGTTATTTCAGCCTGTGAAATAAAAGTTTGTATGGAGTCCTAATATGGTGGAGATACCACCATGGGATAAACATTTTGATGAAACCAACTTCCATGTGTTCTTTATAGATCACTTTTTGGTTTCAGATCTACCCGACTTCGATCATAGATGTTGGTTTAATTGGATAGTGGGTCATGTTATGGATGCTTGTGGAGATTTTGAATAGTCCATGACTATTTTCTTTGATGATTTTGTGTGAGGGGTTAGGTTTTTACTTATTAGGTTTTTTTAGAAAAGAAAATTTATCATCCTTGTAATATATTAATTGTTTTTTCTATCTCTTTGGGATTGTGAGATGTTTCCTTTGGATGTTTAACTTCATTTGAGTATGGTCTTATAGTTTCTTCTGAGAAAACATAGTTTTAAATTATTAATGGTAGTGAGTGTTGGTTTTTTGGTTATTGAGTTTTTAGTTCTTTCTTTGGTTGTAAGAAATTCGTGATTTGGTTTTGATTAACCAAATCTATTGGGACTTTCTGAGGGCAGAAAGTTTCATAGTGGGGAGAATCATCGCACCCCGACCTAAGACATTGCGATTTTTTATATCTGAGTTTCTATTTAATTTTATTAATTTTTTAATTTTTTTAAAAAATTAAATCAATTCAATTAAAACTAAAACAAAAATAAAAGGAAAAAACTTAATATGTATTCCCCCTCCCCCCTTACCTCGCGACATGGCCCTCCAACCTTGCCTCACGACGCAGTCACCTCCCCCCTTTTCCTATTATATTGTGACGTCGACCCCCCAACCTCCACCCACAATATCTCCTCCCAGGTAACCTCCCTCTCCATGGCCTCTCCATATGGAAGCCTTCTATGCCTTGCGTGATGTTGTTGACGCCTCCTTGGACAGATGTCTTCTTTAATTTTTGTCTCGGTCGAACCCTAGGTCATGGGTTGGCTGGGTTTTGGTAATTTCGTCCATTTTTAGTGTGTGAATTAGGTCTCCAAATGAATCCTTATGTATGTTTCAGAATCCTCCACTAAAGGTGAAGTTCTTTGGTTCTTTTTAGTTCATCTGCCTCCGTTTGAGGCTGATTGATTTTACCCTATTATTTGTCTAGTTAATTCTAATGTGTTCTAAATTTTATTTGGACAGTGAGAAGTGTTATTTTGTAATATTTTAACATGATTATGGGTTAGAAATTAGTTTTTATCAAAATAAATGGGTATGTGTTCTACATATTGTATTGTAATGTTTTTTGAAAATATTTTTATGCCTTCTTTGGAAAGTAAAAATTATATTTTCAAAGGCACTTGAGGTGCGTATTATTTTGAAATGAGTTTCTATTGATGAATTGAGCAGTGTTGAATTATAGTCCTTGTTGTTTATTTTTACGTATGAATTTTATATAGTTTAATCATAAAAAGTAATGTTATAAAAGTGATTTTGGGTTGTGTTTGGATATATAAAAAGGGGATTTCTAGGGAATTGGTTGAGAAATTGTGTGTTTTTCTTGTGTTTGTCAAAGGGGAATTTATAAATTGTGTAAGTGATGGTAAAATCATTTGAAATCGGTTTTTAGTGTGATTAAAATGGAAAGAATCTATTAGTATTGTCATGTAGGCCTTTTTGAACTTTTAGTATGAGTTGTGAATTCTTAAAAAATGGGAAGCTAGTTTTGGAAATGAACATATTTTTTGTGTGGGTTCCCTATAGGTTAATTAAATTTTCTGGTGTCTCCTCAAAGGGTTTTACACACATACATAGTTATATATATATATGTATATATATATATATATATATATATATCCTCCTTGTACATATTCCTTCATGGAGTAGGTAATATGTGTATTAGATTAAGGGGTATAAATATAGGGCTGTATGTGTGCCCAATTGTGGGGAAATCTTCATCAGAGGCATCAGATTCCCAATTATTGGTATGGGTCCAATCCCTTTTGTGGTATGTTTCCCTATGCAGTATCCCTTAAATTATAGAATTATTAATTTCTTTTTGTTCGAACTTTTATTAAATGCTAGTTAGTAATTTATGGTTTTATAATAATTGCTTATTATGAAATAAAGTAAGACCCTCTTTGTGTTTGAGTTGCATGAAACCATTTTATTAAATGTTCTTATTGAGTGTTTGATGAAATTCCCCTTTGGACCTTATAAATGTCCTTAGTATTTAAAGTAGTGAATTGGTTTTCTTAAATTGGTTTCCAAGTGCATTTATGGTTTTTAATGTAATGGAATGTGTTGCTTTTTTTGGAAATGATTTAGTGATAAATGGTTTCTTGTGTCCTATTTAGATCACTTTAAAAATTAATTACTTTGAAACCCCTCTTTGGAATGAAACACTTTCCATGATAGATGTTGATGGGAATGGGTGGTCCTAGGATGGGAATTCCCTCATGTGTTAATGGTTGAAGGCAAGAGGGAGAAAATACCTTGGGGTGATTCAGGGGTGATTTTTTTGTGGGTGTGTAGATGGTGTAAGATGAAAATCCATGTGTTGGATTTCTTGGTTATTATTTGTTGACTCACAACCCATTTTAGTTTGAACATCTGAACCTATCATAGCAAGTGAATTTTTGATGAATGATTGATGCACTAGTTTATATTACAATAGTGGCTCGTATTAGGGGGTATTTTGTTATTATTGTTATGGGATTGGGCCCCTCGATCATGCCTGGAAGAGAAATGATTGGGAATTTGGGAGTTATGATATCATTGATTAGGGAATTCCTTTGAGAAGAGTCACATGTATAGCATGTTCTAGACTATTCATGAGCTGCTAGGATTCACCCATGTCTACTGGCATGAATGTTTTTATGCTTTGTTGGATAGATACTCTTGTGTGTTATTTGCCATTGAATTTGTTATATGATTCTTGAGCTTGCTTATGGAATATTGTGGATTATAGATAAAACAATAAAGTTTTTTAAAATGGTTATGGAAAGAGGTTCTGGAAATGTTTTGTACACATTATCTCATTTATAAATGAAATGTCATCTCTTCTTTAAAATGTATATGGTTACTTCTTAAGAAAGAATATTTGTTTAAATGATAAAAAATGCAATGGACTATGATTTTATTTAAAGGAAAAAATGTGTGGAAAACATAATTTTATATATTATATTTCAAAACTGAAAATGAAGATTATTTTTTATATCAGAAATTCATTTGGGAGTAGATTACTTGGGTAGGCCTATTGGGTTTTAATAATCATTCCTATACTTCATTGTTGTTTTTAGTCTCACATGCATGTTTTAGTTTGATCATGATCACAATGGGAGATGTTGAGTTTTAGGATCTGAGAGTGGCCCACAGGGTCATGTGGAGTTCAGTGGTCATCAGGTTTGATTAGTTTTTCTTTTTAGTTCTTTCATAGTTGTTTTGTTCTATTTATTTATTTTTGGGCTGATTAATTATTATTTAACTGATTTTTTTTATTTATATTGAGAAAAATCATCCCCATTGTAACTTTTTAAATTTCCTTGATGCTTTTCACCAGCCCAGGAGGATCAGGAACGCCACTCAGGCCTTTTCATGGGCCAACTCAGGTGACCGGTTCAGGGTCGACCTGGGTTGGTTTGTGACACATAACCATACTAATCATTTGAGTTCACCCCTTTAATATGTTTCATTTTCCCCAGGATTATAATATGTATATTATGACTGATATGTAGTGTTACCCAAAGGGGGAATAATGTCAAAGTCAATGAAATTATTTGTGTATTTAATGTTTAAAAATGCAATATTAATTTTATATATGTATCTAGTTTACTAATACTACTAAACTAGTCAGTCCCTTGGGATGTGATCAATTTTATCATATGGAAATGTAATGAAGTAAGGAACCAAATTAGGGATATTGGGGTCTGTATCAATAAATTTTAATATTTTGGAATGGTTTAGAGTGGTGGGTGGGTTCGATGATGTCTTTTTTCTTTTCCCAATTGCTATAGTTTTTCATTAATGATTTCAATCCAATAATTTCATCAAAAAATAACCAACACAAAAATTGTATTTCAATGAAGAAATTAAATTATAATAAAATTAATGAAACCTAAAAACTAACTTATAATCATCCCTGGAAACAATGCTAGTTTTGACAGGACCAAAGGGTGTTGTTATTTTCCTACAAGTCTAATGTAGATACTTAATTTATAAATACATAATTTTTTCTACTTAATTAACTAAAATATAGTTCATGGAAATGTTGAGGTTGAACCCATAGAGAAAATGAATTATTTTGATTTGGTTTTTAATTTTTTTTGAATGATTTTAAGGAAGTTGAAGAATATATGAGTTTGATTATTTAAAGAAAGAAAAATGATGATAATTAATATTGATTATTTGGTTTGAAATAATATTTGAAATCATGCTGGGGTTTGGTAGTTTCATGGATCATGTGTAATTAGATTTTATAAAATAAGATTATTAATCCATGGCTAGAAAGATTGAGGTTGAACCCATAGAGACAATGAATTAGTTTGATTTGGTTTTCAATTTTCTTCCGAATGATTTTAAGGAGGGTGAAGAATATATGAGTTTGATTATTTAAAGAAAGAAAAATGATGATAATTAATATTGATTATTTGGTTTGAAATCATATTTGAAATTATGCTGGGGTTTTGTAGTTTCATGGTTCATGAGTAATTAGATTTTATAAAATAAGGTTATTAATCCATATTTGGAGTTAGAGTGAAGATGTGGTGGATAAAATAGTCATCCTATCCCATCCAAAAATAGATACAACAATATTTCCATTGGTCTGGTATTTTTTGGTTTTTTAGAAATAATTTTTTCTCGATACCATTTTTTTACCATATTACCCTAAATTTGTTAATGGTAATTCCTTTATTACAGTAATCAATTGGTAAATTTATAATGTTACTTTTATATTTAAATACCAATGGTAATGATAAAAGTAAAAGGAATGGATTGAAAATTTATTGAATAAACTACGACAATCAAAATACATGAACAATGAAAAAGGAATAAATAAAAAACAATCTCCCCCTTTAGCTACATTACCCTACAAATGATTGGTCAACCCACCCATCCTAGTGATGATAAAATATTAGAGAATGATGGGAAATAGAAATCATAATGAGAAAATAGAGATGATCAAGTGAGGACCCTTCATAATGAAACTTCTTGATTCAAGATATGGTGTTCGAGATCTCCCAGAAAACATCAATATGGTCATCTATTTATAGATTAAATATGGGCTCGTAAAGAAATCAATTACATTAAGGACTGGTAAAAAATCTTTCTTAAGTGATTCATGGGTCATAAAACAATTCAGATATCCATAATACTACAAATATGTAAATTTTGGCTAGTCTAAACCTTTACACATAATTTAGTGATTACCCAATGTGTAAATGGTGCACCATGTGTACTGAATTCATGAAATCCAAGTTTCTATTACCAATTCACATGTTTCAAGGCATTAGACATATGTGTCACATCATGACACATGTAGTCATCATTCTAGTTTTATTTTTTACAATTCACTACTTGTATTACTTTCACAACTTGCAGCAGTTCATGATGTGTAATGATTAAATGATGTGTAAAGTCTGTTATTTATTCTAAAAGCTTCATATTGCCTTGGTTATTTAGTTTTGTGTTATGTATGTTCTCCCTGATCATATTTATTTCTAGAAAATTTTGTTTCAGGTGGATATGATGATAGTTTTCTTCATCTTTTTCTTATATCCCATTACTTATTGCATCTACACAAAAATAAAGAAGACATCAGGTGAACAATCATGTATTAAAAATAACAATCATCAGAATAAATGAATTTTTATTATAAAAATTGTATACATTAAATGAAAATATCAAAGTCTGAAATCAACTAACTCCTCCACAGACACTAATATTGATGTTTCAAATAATGATATGTCTTTCTAGTCCTAGGGTTCATTAAAAAACTAGACCAATTTCTAATATCCAAAAAATCCTTCCTTAGATTTATCAAAATGGATAATCTGATTCATAAACACAATAAACCATTGGGAGAATGAGACCAGAAACCTAAGATCTCCCCACCATATTGGATTTTACTATAACATTAAAATTATATTTCTATTTCTTTCCAAATTAAAATCCAATAATCAAATTATAAATCAGATTTTACGTAATCCAAAAGCACTTTTCCCATCATCTTCTTCCACTTCTATGATCATCTCAGCATATAGACTCATCAAATAACACTCCTCCACTTATTTATTCATTTCATGAGTTGATAACATTCTTCTCAATAGGTCAAAGACCACATTCCTTTATCTAGGAATGTATGAAATATCAAAATCAAAATTATGAAGTTACTCAACCAAATGTATCTGTCATAAGTTAATCTCTCTATGGGGGAAAATATTTATCAGACTTGTATGATATTAATATAATATAAACCCCTCATTGAAGAGATAATGGTTCCAAATATTTAGATCATTCATCACATATGCCAAATCAAGAGAACGTATAGGATAATTCTTATAATAAGGATGCAATTAGCAAGTAACATAGTATAAAACCTACTTCCCTTGGATCATCACATCTGAACTATAAACTTGAGGTATTTCAAAAAACATCATAGCCAAATCCCAGTTTCAAAAGAATCATAATTATAGATGAATTTGATCTCACCCTTAATTAATGAAATGATCTATTATCCTACACATTACATTCAGACGTTACACCCATACATGTTAACTATTTTATAGAATATTAAATCTTTGAGAATTTATAAAGAAAATCTATGTAATATCATGATAATCCCAATAATATCTATATATGGAACAATTTTTTTGGTTTGTTTCCAATTTATAAAAACCTATATATTTTAAGGATCCACTATGTTTCCACTATTAGATATCAAATTCCTTAGAAAATTCACATTTCATATCTAAAAGTAACGCTTAATTGTCTTACCCTATAGATGATGTTCTTTTTTTCCTAAGGATTATACCTAAATGAGTCATGTGCTCCACCTCTGAAATGGAGTTCACCAAAATATCACCCACAAAGCAAACTATAAAAGATTAGAAAAAATTATCAAAATACACTTCATCAATTTCATAAATACCATAGGAGTGTTAGTAAGACCGAATAGAATAACTAGGAACTCAAAATTCCCATACCATCTCGAAAATGATATCTTAAGTATATCTTATTGTAATACTATTAACTAATGCTACCCTGAATGTAGGTCAATTTTATAAAACATGTAGGAACCATTGGGTTGATCAAACAGGTCATCAATCATAGGTTAGGGGTATATGTTCTTAACAATCACTATATTAGTCTTTTGGTAATCAACACAATACCAAATTCTTCTGTTTTCCTTATTTGCAATGGGAGTTGGTGAAACCTAACATGACATTATTGGATGAATATATACTTTACCCTCATGATCTTCAATCAAAAATCTAATATCTTTTCAACCAATGGGTTCTATGTGATATTATTGTAAGAATATGGACCTCATCCTAGGGAGAAGTTTAATAGTGATATCATCCTTCTTTTGGGGTGGTTTCCAAAAATATCATCAGCAAAGAACTTTGGGTACTCACTGACCACTATAGGAAGAAAAATTCTCCTTCACTGGTCAATTCCATCAATAAAAATTGTTAATAGTTGGAATGATATAATATAAACATAATGAAAAACATGAACCATTATCCTTGATCTTCTCTCCCACTAGTCTGGAAAGGCATGATGGGATCCATTAAAAGAAATACACTAATCTAAATGATGATTACAATTAACATGGGCCTTAAAAATGAACATCTAATCCACTCCATTAATACATTCAATGATATCTATATTATTAATTGGTAAGTCCCATATGACTTATATGTTTTCAATGATCAACCAACACTTTGGAAATTTAAAACCATTCTCCATTATCTTTCCCCTGGGAGTGGAATGATCCATCCAAAGGGAATGAGTTTTGAAAAAAAAACTAGTATATCAACAAAATTAAATGATTTGAGGGAAAGTGATTCACCCATATAAAACAATGACCAAATCATAGATAATAAAATAAACACCACACCTCTACCAGTATCTATCACTGATTTAGATTCCTCTATTGTATAATCCATTAGGTAACAATGAATTGACTTCCCATCCATATCTTCCTGATCCATAGTCATTTTTTCAATCACATCTAAATTGGTTAGAAAGCACATGAGAATAATCATCAAATAGATCTCAAAATTCAGTCCCCCATAAAACGAATTATCCTTATAGTAGTCATTAGTAATATGATCTAGATACCAATAAACCAACTCAGTGAAATCATTTTATTACTCTATCACAAAATGGTCACCTTTCTCTAAGGTTATAATATCCTAAGATTAAGCCACATAAATCATTTTAGGCTATAACTGATGATCAAATGATTTTTTGATGGTGTTCCAAGTGATGTACTCATTCAGTTTAACAATTACGATAGAGTTGCATAAATTCCTTCTGATTTATTCAAGAATATAAGTGGGATATCCCACATTATACTAATTTAATTTCATTAAAAAGTGTAATAATCATTTTATCCATTCCTTGGGTTCATGGATTCCTTTATCACCACGAAATATAGGTGTATTTTTCTTAGTAAAATCCAAATCATGATCAACAATTAACACTCAGTTTTCACCACCCTTATGACCTAGAGATTAGATAGTCTAAATTAAAGATTCCACTAATGTAGTTTCAACATGAATATTTTCCTATTAAACATTACTTATAAATTCCTCCCCTAAATCAAAAGTGATACTTCAATGTGGTATTGTCTTTTAAGAACCATAGAATACCCCTAATTTGGATATAAATCAAAGCATGAATTCAATATTTGAAACATGAAGAATCTAAAAAAAACTAAAACAATAAGCATTATAAACACTATAAGATTCACAAGAGAAAGGATTTAAAACAAAAATAAAATCGATCCTTTTACACTTTTTGGATACATGGTTTTTAAAACCATTTTTTAACCATGGATGTTCTATTGGAAGATTACAAAACCATTCACATGATTACCTAGGAATAAAAATATGGTTTATAAAACCATGTTCCTAAACTATTCACCTATATTTTTCTTATCTATTTCACCCCAAAATAGACTCTCTCTCTCTCTAACTACAAAAATCTCTGGTTACTCTTGGGGATCATAAAAATATATAAACATGTTTAAAATCAAAAATAAATAATTGACCAATGATCATGATCATGATAAAAAATTTGGACCACCCAAGGTAACTCAATGATTGATATTAAATCAGGATGTCCATGAAACTTTCCTCACTTATAACCCTCATCCATAAAACCTAAAATTCTAGCTACCAAAACCACCAAACCAAACTCAGGAAGTCTCATCACATTTTTGACTGATTATTTTCTTTGTTAAAAATTTGTAACTAACAAACTTATGTTAATATGACACATCACCTGATGAGGAATGAAACAAGTACGAAAGTGCATTTTCAATCACCACTGTCTGATGGGAAGCATCAAAATATTAATATATAAAAAAATGGGAATTAATTAACCCTAAACATAACCAAGTCTCATATACCAAAATAAATAAATAAAAATATGAACCCAAATTAGAATATAAAGAAGATAACTAATGAAAAACATGAGACATAACAAGATATATTTCCAATAGTCTAGAACACATGTTAACCATAAGCCAAGTGTCTATCTCTGTGAGACCATTATTTAACACTATCACAAACCACCTTATGACAAAGTCTACCAAGAGGATTAAACAAATTATATGATGTCATTCCTTTTACCCAATTCTTGAAAAACCATGTATACATAAACCTAAAGGCATAAATAGGTTCTGTGGAAATTCATAGCAGGATAACACCAAGAATCTATACAAATTATTTCACAATGCATTTTTTAGCTCTAGATTTTTAAAAAAATTATAATTCAAATAATACGAAAACACAATTTCATAAAAAATCAAGACAGATTTCCATTTTAAAACAATATAAATACCAATCCTTAATAACATGGGATTAAAACATGTTTGATTAAATAAAACTAAATAATCATGTAATACATTAATATTAAAACAAGTGGAAATATAAAGAAAATGAATCCATGTGATGTATAATAAAAATGAAAAATGGTTTGTATAAAGAATTTAGTGATACCAGGACGTCCATGCATATGAACCTCAGACCAGTTGATGAGGAATCTTCAATTTCTTCCAAGAGACCCGAGGTCAAATCACAGTGGAGGCATATTGTTGGGCTACTATAGCAGTATTGTAGTTGGTACTATTCGACACTACATTAGCCGAAACTATTCATCTGTTTCACTAGTTAGGTCCTCGATTCCTCCAAGGCCTTGAAGACACCTAAGGCCTCTGAGCTAGTTAGGTTTTTGGGCCACCTCAGGGCCTTTGGGCCACCTCAAATCTTTCAGGAAACCTCAAGGCCTTCGTTCCATATGAAATGAAAATACAACCAGAAAAATTTCAAAGGAAAAAGTCTATAGATAAGGATTTAGAGAAGGTGTATTCACCAGTGCAGATCCAACCATAATCAAAAGAATAATAGGGTATGGAATTTCCATCGGTATCAGGCCTCTGCATCTATGCATGAGATATCTTACTGACCAGCCTTGAAAAGGTGGAAAGATGACATCAAGATATATTCTGTGAGGGGCAGTTCCATGTAGTCTGTTTGAGATGAATTACTATAAGACCTTCAAGTCATGTAATATGTCTCTAAGCCTATAGGCCATGTAATGTTTCCACTTCAACCCTTAAAAAGGGGATTATCAAAAATAAATAAAAAATTAAGGCCTTTAGGATATTCAGGATACCAAGACATCCAAGAAACTCTATCTAACATATTGAATCCTATCTCCCAAACAAAACAAATATCCCATGGTATTCCCCATGTAAAAAAGTATTCCATTACATTTAAGAGAACTATTTACCAGTATTTTAAAATTATCATTGTTCCATTTCATTGAACACATAATGTTTATAGAAATTTTTTCAAATAAAATCCCTTTAAAACATTTACTATTTCCACCAAAGATCATGTAAGAATTATATATTTACATTTATCACTCAAAAACATAAAAATAATTATGTTAATATTCCCAACCAAAAAGAAATTATAAGAACATTAAGTTACTCCATGATAAATAATCCATAAGATAGATATTCTAACCTCTCTAAGAGAGGAAACATCTAAGCCTTCAAATTCAGTGATGGGAAGAAAATAGATTAGGTAATCACAAGACTAGATCTAAAAAGAAGACCATAATTTTTCTATAACTACCTCTGGATTTTTCAATCATATCTCATTTGAGATCTATTGGAATAAGTGTAATTTTTATCAAGAGATGACCTAGAGAAGAGATGATAAATCAAGAGGAAATATGATCATTCCCTGAAGAGATCCTCCCAAATCGATCCAGAATCACCATGGAATTAGGGGAGAGTCCTATAGAGAATAAATTATGGTATGGTTAAATATAACGAGATATTATTATTATATTATAGTTACAAATAACCAAGTTAAATGGGTCAATATTCATTTTAAGATGTTCAGACTAGGTCAAACATTTTGAATGCACAGTTAGATAAACTTTATGCTAACCATGCAAGAGATTTTTTCCTGTGAAAAGTGAAGTTCACAGTTACATAATAATATTCTTATGGTTTGGGAAAATATGATCATACCTTAAAATTTATAATAGAGTTAATATTTGAATAAAAAATGGTTACTATAAGGTTATTAATAACCCTACATAGACCATTTGACCGACCTATTTCCTCCAAATCTCCAAATTTTAAACCCCCAACTCTTGAGATCCATTAAAACCTCAATAGTGATAACATAAAACCAAAATTAGACATACCTTTAACCTATAGGGTTTCACACCTATCCTCTATCTTGCATGAACAACATCATGCAATGCATTTTGAAGGCATTTCATGTATCATCTAACTCAATTCAATATGAAATATTCCCATGTTATCATTCATATAAAAACACCATGTGACAATATTTATGATGAATATCCTCTACTTCATGGAATGCTAGAGAACACATGAGATCACTATATAATTCATGATTCAAATTACCTTCTTTTTAGTGTAGAAACCACTTTATAAGGACTCCTTACACTCGACTAACATGTATTGATGTAGAACTGCATGCTTGTATTGGAATTTTGAACTCATCCTATAATATCATTAAAATACCATATAATGTTCCTTAGTATTTTTTTACAAATGATTTAAATTTCAGGTTAGGACTAGTTACCATGAAATACCACTTGCAGTCAATTAGGACATAGTCTTGTGTAAGTATACTTTACTCATAGTAGTTCAAGCTATTGTGTGAACTTCCCATCATGTGGTAGGTGTGTAGCTCATGATAGGTTCATCATTATTTATATGTTAGGTAGGATTATAGGTATTGGTAGGATAAATTTTTTTATATGGTTGGTTGTCTAACATTATATCCATGGTCAATCTCTTACCCCACACAATAGATGATGAATCATTGAAGAAGGTTAAAATCATTATGAGAGGCATTTCTGCCTATGATTATTTCATCTTTCAATTATATTATGTTAAAATTCATACATGTGGTTGGTTTAGAATCTACAAATCAAAAAAATTATGGTAGCTTATAGGCTTTTGATATGTGGGGAGGTCGTGGTCACTTATAATAGGTGCTTGTTGTATCTCATCCTCTATTCATCCACTCACTCACAGTTTATACTCATGGTAGAATTATATTATCAAACAACTATATGATCCACTAATACACTCTATACACTTCATGAACCAGTTCACTTTCACACCTTTCTTTCACCATTTCTTGGTAATAATGGATTCTTCTCTAGTCAACCTCTTTGAATATCACTATTTTTTAGATTTATGATCATCTAGGATTAATCATAAATTATAATTCATTCCCAGAGAGTTTTATGCTTACTTTAATAATATTTTTTTCTCTACAAGGTTATTCATAATCATACCACTATATCTTGGAATGATCATCATAATCACTGGTAGTACCCTCTATCTCTCTATATGTATCATCTAGAAATATTTTCCACTATATGTAACCCCTAAAAAAATAAATTCTTATATATCAAACATTATTCAATACATCAAAGAGTTTGTTTTCATTATTACCAAAAAAACTATTTAATACATTCTAGTTTTTAAATTTCTATTCACATCATATTTCAACCATTCAAAATATTTTTAAAAAATTTCCATTTTTTCAAATGCTAATGTCACATATTTTAAACATAATGACAATCTCCAAAACCATAGAAGTCATATTAAGGACGTGTCTATAATAATCATCCAAGAATTATAACCTCTTTATCACATATCAACAAAAAATCTTATTATTAGAAAATAAATTCAAATTAACAGGGGGAAAAATCTCCCCTTTGTTATTATTATTAATACCTCTAAAAAATCCTTCATCAATATGTGTTATTCTACCCCATAATTACCAATAAATGAAATATAAGTACTAGTGTTCTTCTTATCAAATTTATTCTCATAAAAATTTTATACTACCTTTCAAAATCATATATTGAATTATCTTCAAGGGAGATATAATATCACATGATTTATTAGAAAATATCATTTAACATGGAAACTCTATTTCTTCATGGGAAAACCCGATGTTGAAAAAAAGAATGCATAACTATGTCTATATATACCATCTATAAATTCTCCAACATGTGATATCATACTCGAGAAAAATTAATAATTATCATTTTTGGGGAATAAAAAATATGTTATTTTTAAAATAACATGTATCCTACACACATCCTAACTGACCAGCAAAATAATGTTTTTACAAGTCATATAACACCACTTTTTTCTTATATTTTTATAAACATAACCCACTTTATAAATGATCACCTATAGGGTTTCATTATTTCACATTAGTTTAATGAAATTTAATAATTTATAAACTCCAAATAATTCTAAATAATGAATACAGTTTGTGGATGTTTTAGGTTCCACTCCTAAGATGGTTAACATATTGGGTTTTAGAAATTAAGATGATTAATGTTTTTATGAGAATGAAAATAGATGTTTGAAATGAAATAAGAGAGAATATGCTAGGATTTACAAATTTGGGTTAATGTTCAAGTAAAATAAAGTTATATATATTTATCATAATATTATTCTACTTTAGACTAGGTATGTTCATGGTCTTGGTACATTCCATCTGACTTAGAAATTTCAACTTTATTATGGTCAAATAAATGGGTTAATTAATAGGCCAGGTGTCTTGATACCTTGTTTAAACATAACCACCCTAAAAAATTAAATTATTATGAATTAATATAAGCTAATTAGTAATATAATTAAATTCAATTTAAAGATTGAGGTTAAATGGTCATGATAAAAGAAAGAGGAAAGGGATTCATATTTAAATGTGAATTTACAACATGACATTGAGCAAAAAATAGTAATAAAACTTATGTAACACAATACTGATTCCTTACATTTCTCAAAACTATTGAAACTAACACAGTCATTAAATTCATGAGGGTATGTGAAAATAAAAAGAATGCAATTTCCTATAGAAACTGCAGATATGGATTGGTGGTTGGCTCTTCCATAGTGAAAAATAAGGCCCCAGAATCTGGTCTCTATTCTCCCTTGAAGCAATGGAGATCCATTATATTTATAAGATGATAAAACTCCTAATATGTATTTAATCTCCCAAGAATAATCCATGAAATTCATTAAATTAAATATTAGGAGTGCATAGTCAATTAAAAGTGATATTCAACCAAATATTTTTAAAATTTATAATTAGAAACTTTTGTTGATAGATTTCATGGGAATGATAAGATTTTTCAAACCATTATTTCTTTTCTTTCTCTCAAGAAATTTCTTTTCTTCATAAGTTCTCAAGATGTGAGATAATGTATCCATTCACATTGTGAATATGAGATTCATGACATTAGTTGTTTAGTTTCCAGTTTTTACCATTATTTTAGCTTTATTTTTTTGAATATATCTTACAATAAAATGATTAATAACTAAATAAATTGTCATGAACAATAAATCTTAATTATATATATCAATGAATTTTTAATTAAACTATTAATGCATGAAATGTTATATCAATAAAAATAATTGATCTAATCAAAATAAAGGGATATAATTGTGATTGAGTACCTTATTCATTTATATTTTTATGGTATTTCCATAAATTCTAGATTCTCATATATTTTCCACATATGGATTTTCCCCCCACAAGGGATTTACTTCTCATCTTCTTTATCATGGTAAATTTTAAATTATGAAACTATTTATCTTTTAAATTTAGAAGATACTACCGCAAAAATATCATTCAATTCCAAAAATATTAGTATAAATAAATGGGAAATATATTGAATAAAAAAGGATATTTTTTATTTCATAGAAATAAAACTCGTTGTGAGAGTTTACTCTCAATATGTTCAAATTAATCCTTCAAAACACTTG
The DNA here is from genome assembly GCA_963277665.1 of Viscum album. Taxonomy (NCBI): domain Eukaryota; kingdom Viridiplantae; phylum Streptophyta; class Magnoliopsida; order Santalales; family Viscaceae; genus Viscum; species Viscum album. Next base: position 1,051,012,591 of record OY728131.1, on the reverse strand, counting down.
ATGGGAGTTCCTCTCTCCCATGATAACAACTTTCATAAAATTATTCCTTACTTTATTTTCATGAATTAATTCATCATTTGAAGTTGTCTCATTTTACTAAATGATCATGGATAAATTATTGAATTCTATTTTTATGATCCACTTCATCATATATATTTTGGATAGAAAGATAATCATGAAATTTTATTATATCGTGCCCAGTTTTCTCACATATTTTATAATTTTCCTATATTTTCATCTCACATCTTCTGGATATATCCTTATGAATTCTAGTATCATCAGGTGTAATAGTTTCCCCTTTGGAATTATATTTTATATATATTTCCATTATTTCCTTGGGTGTCTTTAACTGTCTTGTACTCACTTCCAAGTATTCTTTCTTGATATTTTCCTCTTATTCGGGATTCTCATGTGTCATATTTTTCACCACAATATTCCATGACTTATATAAGGAAATATTCCAAAAAACTAAATGTTTTCAGACTATAATAAACCTATCCTATAAGTTTGGTCATACATACCTCATCTTGGTGACCCTCTAGTTCACATCTTCCATACACCTCTACTATAGACTCAAATATATTTTTAGTGTAGATCTGGTCCTAGTGTGCACCCTTTGAGTTTTTATCCTTATTTAATCATTGAATCTCCCCTTGGTTTTTTCCTATATCATGGTAAATATGTATTAAATGAAAAAGAATTGTTTTTCTGTCCATTCCTTATACATATCTAGTAAAAACTATTAAATTATCATCATCTATTCTATTTGTAAATCAGTTCATATTTTTTTAGGTTTTTAATCATTCAATATGATCCTTATTTGTTTATAGGTGTATACTTTCCTTTAAAATTTAAAATATACTATTAATATAGAATATTATCTATTAATTTCATTATTAGATAAAATTGATTAAGTTTAAATTTTGATAACTACACAGTTAGTAATATAATATCTATTTTGGGAATGATTAGGAATATATTTACCTTACATATTTTAATTTTTTATTTCACTTGCTTGTGAATATTCTCATTTCACCTTAGTTTATTTGGTAATGTATTCTATGAATTTGTTTAACTCATGATAAAATATGAGATAAATATATTATATCAAATAACCATTCATATTTTCTCGATAACTTTTCTTAAAGACTATCCAATATATTCCCATACTCTATTGTCATCAATTTATACAATTTGATATCATCAATATATGTCACTTCCCATATTGGCATACATTAATTCCATATAATCTACATTTTTATTATCCATCTATAGATTTTTCTTCTATTTATTTAGTTGTGTGTTATTCTCAAGACTATCATCCAAATTTTATTTTTCTATACATTAAAACTCAGTTCTTTATTCACCATCATCAAAACTACTTGTTGAATCCGAGCATTTTTAGAAATTAGAATGTAAATTAACCTCACCATATGTGATTATACATGATAATGAAACATTTTTTCATGATTTATCAATAAATTAAATTTCTTAGAGGTAGAATACATCTTTATTTTATTATCCATTTTAGTTTTAAAATTTTACTATCTTTCTCCAGAGATTTATTTTCATCATTATTATTCAACAGAAAATCATAGAAAAAAAATTCCATTTCTATCAATGTTACATCACCTCATTTATTTAATTTATTTTTTCCTTCCAATTCCCTTTTTCTGAATCTCATTGAGAGTAATATCAAAATACTTGTTGATATCATATATCCCTTAATCATATTATAAATAAACTAATTGAAAAAATTATCCTTTATTGATTTTTAATATTCTCATCATCCTGATGTCCATTACAAAATTTAATTTATTTTTTAATGTTTTGGGTTTCCTCATCTCATAAGTTATGAGTAGGTTATGTAGCTCATCAATTTTTAACTCCTCTCATATTTCTGGGATAATATTTTTTAAATCAACTGAATATGAAAAATTTCTCATGATCATATTTATAATAGAATTGTATTCTAGAACTTCACTAACCCCCTAAATTTTCCTAATTATCTACTTATCCTAGGTGAAATAACCACTAATATATTCATAATCTGCCATATTTATATCTTTAAATTTACTTCTCTAGAGTTATCACTTATCTTATTTATCTTTGATAGTTATTTTATACTAGATAAATAATTTTTATTATATTTCATTTTTAATTTGAATACCCATTATGTTGGTATATAGAATTTTTTTGATAGAGACATTATGATATAATTTTTAGACTTTTCATTATGCTCCATATTTCTCTTATCATCTTGAGTAATAGATGCCACTTCAACAATGGGTGGAAGACACACTCAATAGAATCTCTCACTTCTTGGCCAAGTCATAGGCGGTAGCCTAACAATATATTTCTCTATTAATTATAATTATTACCATTATATATTAGACACCTTGGATATTGATTAATTTAATATTCTATATGCCTTTTAATTCTTCTTGGATTATAAGAGGGAACTTTTGATGTCACACTAAAGGATTCTCCAAGATTCAAATAGATTTTTTGGAGAGGAAGTGGTGAACTAGTGATCTAATTTTACATCAATAAGTTATTCCATTTTGATCCATCATCTTGAAACTTTTATATTTCTTGATTTACTCAATGTTATCTCACAGGATAAACACACATGTAATAGTAATTTAGTATAGAGAAACACACAATATTTACAAGGTTAGGTAAAAAAACATACTCTTTACCATGTTCGTTAGACACCTCAACATGAATTTTCCACTAAAGAAAAAAGTTGTTAAAATTGGTTTTAAATGAAATTTACAATTCTTTATTAATTGGATATATACCTTAATAACAAGAATCTAATAAATGGGTAGACACCCAACTTACAAGCAACCTATTATTTAACACAACACACTCATATAAATATTTCTTGGTGATCTTGGATTCTTTGATGAAACTTGTGATATCATCTCCACCCATAAATAGACTAGATAAATTGTTCTACTTTTATACATGTTTTTGAAGAACTTTAAAAGAAACCAATAGTGATTAATATTATTAGGCTTGAAACTCAATTATATCTTATTGATAAAATTCCACCCCCTTCTTGTGAATACTCATGCATTTTTTTATTATTCTCAATGAGTGATCTCCCAACATTATTATTTCCCAGGCTCTAAAATTGGATTTTATCAAGAACTTATAATATTTATCAAGGACTAATGAAACTTCACATAATAAATCAAAGAACCTCCTTTGAAACTTGCATCATATATTTTTACTCAAAAAAATCATTTGAATGAAATTTTCTATATTAAAAATATGGAGGTTCTTTAAATATCTGTGGAAGATAATATTCATATTCAAAACTAGAGGATATTTATCCTTTTTCAATTATCATTTCAAATCCTCTTAAACATGGTCAGCTATCTCGTTTAAATTTCCTCTTAAAGACATCTATTATTTCCACATGATATTAAAATGTGGCATCTTAATTTAAATTATTCAAGACCAAAAAAATATTTCACACATGGTATATAAATATCTATAGTCTAATATTATCATTTAAAATATGTTTTAATCAATGAAACATATGATCAAGATTCCTTATAATCAATATTTTTAACTACCTCATTATTTTGAATATGTGTTTTCATTTATCATATGATTTATTTGCATGCACATGAAACTACATGCATGTGTATATAATTCAAACTCGCATATCAATTCCAAATTGTTTAATTCTAAAAAAAATTGTATATAAAAAATTACGTAGTACATCAGGAAGTAATTAGATACATCATGAAAATCACTTTAATATAAATTCTTCTCAAGTTTATCATGATCTCAAGAAATCAAATATAATGGTTTACATGGAATATACCATTCTTCATCAATTGAAAAAGAACACATGATCACACCATGTACTTCATGATTTTAAGTCTATTGGTCGGAGTGGTTTACTCAAGAGGGGGGTGAATTGAGTACCAATTAAAATTTCTGTATTTAAAAAACAGTGTCTTAAAAGACCCCCAGATAAAATAATAAATTAAACTGTAGTGAATTTATATTAAAGTAGAGGTTCTGTCAGATTCTCAAGGGATTGATTAATTCCCAGTTAATCAACACAAGAGTGTGTGATTATCTTTTGAAACTAACTTACTAATCTACACTTAACATAAACACTTGCTAATTTAATTATCAAAGTAACTTTAAAAACAGTATTAGTTTTAAAGTGATTAGCAGCGGAATAAAACTTTGAAAGAGATGGCACAACAAATGTAACCAAGAGGTTCAGTCTCGAGCCGAGACTTAGTCCTCTCAAAAGTTTATATAAAAATGATCCACACCCTGGATCGGGGTTCAACAGTTTACAACTGTCCAGGTCCAAGACCTCTACCACTGTTCTTCGTGGGAAACAGTACAACAGCAACCAGCTGTCCAGGTCACACACGACCTCTACCACTGTTATTCGTGGGAAAGAAAGAATGAAAGAGTTTGGTAAGGATTTACAAATCCTTCAGTTTGAGTATTGGAGACAGTGTATGTGTTAGATACAGCAGATAACACACACTGCTCGAAAGAGTAGTAATAATAAATCACATAACAAGAGTTGTAGAGTTTAGAAGTGGTTCTGGTGATTTCAGTGTAGCTCTGGACTTCTTGAGATTCGGTCAGAAGTGAGTTTGAGTCCTCTTCTCGTTTCTGTTTGAGAAACAGAGTGTCGTATGCTCCAGGTTCACAGGTAGTGAGAATGTAGTCGAGGAAGTTCTTCTTGTATGCACAGAACACTTCTCGAGTATGCTTGATTGTCTATAAGCTTTTCTGTGTTCTTCTCGTGCTTGTGTCATTTTTGGTATATTGGATGCACCGCACTTTTCTGGTTCTCTTCTTGTTGGTGTTTGTTTTTCCTTCACACGTTCGTCTTTTTCTGGTATGTAGTCTTCTCGTATTTATCTCCCATCAGGGGACAGAAAAGATTTCTTTTCAGCAGGTACGAGGTACGGGTTTCTGACATCCGACAACCTTTATCAGATATTTGACAAATCATTAAAATGTACATGATATGACCGTTAGATAGATTAAATATAGGAAATAAAGAAATTCAAACAGTGAGTCGAGTGATCGGTAGGTAATTAGCATCGGTAGCTTGAACATCGGTAGCTTGAACATCGGTATCTCAATGTCATTAGTTGCTTTGACTCTATTGGTGGCTCTATGCGTCGGTTGGTACATGCTTGTATTAGTGACTTTGTTTATCGGTACCTCCATGCGTCGGTAGGTACATGCATCGGTAGCTGTGAGTCTGTATCGGTAGCTTCGTCCATCGGTGACTCTTATTCCATCGGTAGCTATTTATACTTACACCGGTAGCTCTACGTTTGTATCGGTAGCTGTCTGTAAGTCAGTAGCTTATATTTATAAGTACATCGGTAGCTCTGTGTTAAGTCTATCGGTAGCTGTCTGTCGGTAGACTAAGTCTATCTGTAGACTGGTTACCGGTAGCTCTTTATCAGTAGCTATAGGCAGATTACTTATGTTTTATGCAGAACAGATCCGATTGTGTTAGAATCAATTTATAACGTGTATGAACATGGATAAATGATGATTAACATATTTCAAAGACTATTTTAAAAATTATTATTGGTTTGATCACATATTTGAAAGAATTAAAGTATAGATCAATGATACTTAACAATATCATAGAGAATGAAAACATGATTGGGATTTTCAACACATATGAATACATGATTGAGATTATCAAAACAGGTGAGGTCAACAATCTCCCCCTTTTTGATAATCACAATTTATGATATGGGCATTTAACATAGTGAAAATATAATGGTAAGGAGTATAATATTGAATTCAATTTTCTTATTGAAAATAGCATCAGAGATAATAAGAATAGTATGATATAGACATAAGTTATCAGAGGTAACAATCATAAGGTACTAAATAGACATAAAGTATCAGAGGGAAAAATGAAGAGAAGGGTAAAGTGTCTCCCCTTATTCCTTATTTTTCTCCATTGAAAATATTTTTCATTCTCCTTGGTCTCCCCCTTATTCTCGCATTTTGTTCTCCCCTTATTCTCCTTATTATTCTCCCCCTTTGTGATAATCAAAAAGTGGGAAAGCATATATAGAGGAGACAAATAAAACATGAGAAGTAAAAGGAGTTCTTCTGTATTAGAGTAGTCAAAAAGTACAAAAAAAATGGTTACAAATGAATTCCTATCAAACATCCTAGCCACTGGATCATTCCACCTCTTCCACGTGAGATTTTCCTTTGGGATCAGAAGAAGGTTCGGGTGGTGAGGATGTAGGTGAAGGTTTTGGAATCCCAGAAAAGATCAAAGGAGGTTGGGCCACTGACACAGATTCAGGCCTGTAGGTTGAAGATCTTTGGGTGATCATCGGTGTGAGGCTATGAATAGCTTGAGCAGGAGTCAGCTGGATGGTGGAAGCAGCTGAGGCAGAAGCAGGCAAAGCAGGAGGTATGATGACTGGTCTGACATCAACATGCAAGAAGGGCAGCAGCAGATTTCTAAAATCCATAATAATTCCTCCTCCTCTTTCCATAGAAGAGATGAAATCATCTTTGTTCTCTATGAATTTCTCTAAGGCAGGAGTCAGTTCTCTTAGCTTGCTCACTTGGTCTCTGAAAGCTTGAGTGACTGGAGGGAGCTTCATGTGTTCCAACATTAGCTTGAAGTGGTGTTCGAGTTGATGCTTGGTGAAAATTTTGGAGAAGTAGTAGTCCACTTTGCTTTTTATGGATTCCTGAGAGGCAGAGGCTTCTCTCATAAAATATTGAACAATCTTCATTATTTCTCTGGCAGAATCTCTTGTAGAAAGCACCACTCGGCTCAACTCTGATGAGTCCACATAGCCACTGGTAGAAATAGAGCCAATCTCCTCCTTCAACATTGCTCGAACTTGATTCAGGTCAACTGATAGTTTGGATGTGAGAGGGCCAAGAGAGAAGGAAACAGTTTCTTTAAAACTCTTAGATAAACCACTGATTAGACTTTGAACTTGAGAGTCTTCCAATTGAACATGATCCTTCACTGAGGTTTTGAAACTTTCAAACACTGAGACAAACTGGATTACTACACTCTTTACATAAGCTAGGTCCCTGTTAGCTTGAGACTTAGAGCTCATATAGGAATCCAAAGTAACAACTGATGTCTTGAGAGCTTCCAGATCTGCTTCGATTCTTGAAGACTGAGTCTGGCACTCTTTCACTTCTTCCATATGCTCAGACATAAAGGAAGATAAATTACAAGCCAGAGATAGCTCGAAGGATCTCTCTAGAATTTTCATTTCTTCATAAAAGCTTTGCTTCATCTCAGCAACTGATGCACTGAAAGATTATTTCAGCTCATTCTTCATGGATTCAAGATCAGATTTGGAGACAAAATCACTTGGGATAACTGCAGCAGATCCCCTTGCTGAGGCCAAATTAACTACAGAAGTAGTCATTATTGAATTAATTGAGGAAGCAAGAGAGGTTTCCATTAACTTCACTTCTTCAACAAAACTGGATTTGAGGTCCTCTTTAAGCTTATTCAGATCATGAAATATGACCACATCATCTGGAAACAACTCAGCAGCATGATCATAATTGATATTCGGTCTATCCACAGACACCTCATTGTCAGAATCCGGATAATCCAATCCACAGACTATAAACCCTGGGTCTTCTACCCAGTCTCCAAGCTCAACAGCTACTGTAACATTTCCAAGCACAGACTGATGCTCCCCCTCAATGGGTGCATTTTCATGTATCACAACAGCCTTTTCTGCTGGCCTTTCTTCATCAGAATCTTCCACAACAACTTCCATCTCAGCAGCAGTGAGGAGGTTTTCTAAAACATGTACAACTTCTTCTCTATCTTTTTCTACATCAGCAGCAGGCATAGCTGAGCTTCCAATCAAGGGACTCATACTTAAACTACCAGAAGCAGGCGATTCAGATACATTCTCCTTTTCCTCTTCTTCTTGGTGAGGTACAGACTGGTCTTCCTCATGAGTAGACACAATTTCCTCTACTTTTCCTTTCCTAGAATAAACCAATTCTGCAACAGGACTTGGGGGCATGTCTGGATCTCCTCCAACATCCATAGGAGTTTCTTCTTCTTCTTCTTCTGTTTCACTACTATAAACAGGTTCCTCTTCATCAGGTCTCAGACTCGGATCTCTCATATCCTTTGGTCTTGAGGGATGATCCACAGGGTGAAACCTATCATATATCTTATGATCATCACTGACCCATTCTCCCTTCCATGGGTTCCAGTTAATTTTCATATACTTACAAATAGTCGAGGTGATACAGAAATTGTTCTTGACTACAACTGTCTCATCCTGAGACTCAGCTATTTCTTTCACTTTTATCATCACTGAAATCAGCTTGGCAAAGAACAAAGCATTAGTCTTTGACTTTGGTCTAATCATGTCTTCCATTTGAAGCATCAACAATCTGCACAGATTGATTTTTACACCATGTCTTAGCAAATGAAGAAGATAGATATCTTGATATCTCAGATTTGCAAAATCTCCTCTCCTCGGTATCAACACATGCTGAACAAACTTGAAAAGCAGTCGATTCTCTCCATCCATTTCATCAGCAACCACTTGCCTTTGATTTCCATTTCCAGTCAGTTCTTGTAAAGCGGTCTCATAATCAAAGATATCACTGATAGGTGGAATTGCTCTTGATACATACCCAGAGACACCTTCATGTGGTACTTTCAAACTCTCAGCCCACTCTACTGAAGAAAAAGACATCTCTTTTCCATTTACAAAAGATCTAACCCGATTCTCATTCTCAGACTTATCGAAAGTTACCAACTCGTAGAACTGCTTTACCAACTTCGGGTAGTATTGGCCATTGTTATTCGAGAAACAATCCACCCATTTCTGGTCTTCCAGAATCTCGAGTACTAAGGATTTTCTAGGTAGTAGCCATTCCACGCACAGTTCCTTCTCGATTACTATGTCTCTATTCTGCAAGTGAGGATTCACTGGTCGCCTTCCCGATCTAGTTTTGACTTCACTAACACTGGCTTTATGCTGTGTCTTCTGCTTCTTAGCGTTTGGTTCTGCACTTTCATCTCTGACGATAGGAAGCTTGGTTTTTGCCATCGCGGGTTTAGGGTTCTTGGCCGATTTGGGAGGTAAGGTTCGAAGGTGAGAGGTTTTGAGCTAGGTGAGGTAAGAAGTGGCTTAGACTGAGTTTTATCATTTAGGAATTCCAAATAACCGACTAAAATAGAGTAATAAAATAAAATAAAATGATTCATATTCTTGGCGGCAGACAGAAGTTTTAAAACCTTGCATCGGTGTGAGTTAATCATCGGTGAGAAAAACAAATCGGTGAGAATTTCTACGTCGGTGAGAAACTTACATCGGTGAGAATTTTCACGTCGGTGAGAATTTCACATCGGTGAGAATTTCACATCGGCGAGAATTTCACATCGGTGAGAATTTCACATCGGTGAGAATTTCACATCAGTGAGGATTTTCACACCGGTTGTGATTAAACATTCCCAGTTCGTGTCTTATGTAACTTAGCCTATCCGAACTTAAAGGTTTAGTGAAAATATCAGCCAATTGATGTTCAGTGCCAATAAATTCAAGAGAAATATCACCTCTTTGATAGTGATCTCTTAGGAAATGGTGTCTTACATCTATGTGTTTGGTTCTAGAGTGAAATACAGGATTCTTAGAGATGTTTATTGCACTGGTGTTATCACAGTTGATTGAAACATGTTTAAAAACATATCCATAGTCCAAAAGAGTGTGTTTCATCCACATAATTTGTGCACAGCAACTACCAGCAGCTATATATTCTGCTTCGGCAGTAGATAATGCAACTGAGTTCTGTTTCTTACTACACCAAGAAACTAAGGATTTTCCAAGAAAATGACATGTTCCTGATGTGCTTTTTCTATCTAACTTACAACCAGCAAAGTCAGCATCTGAATAACTCATTAACTCAAAGGATTGTCCTTTTGGGTAAAACAAACCTAAGTTAACCGTGTGTTTGAGATATTTAAAAATTCTTTTAACAGCAAGCAAATGCGATTCTTTTGGATTAGCTTGAAATCTAGGACACATACACACACTAAACATAATATCAGGTCGACTAGCAGTAAGATAAAGTAAACTACCAATCATACCTCTGTAATTTGTTTGATCAACTGGTTTCCCAGTTTCATCTGCATCTAATTTACAAGTAGTACTCATAGAAGTTTCACTTTCTTTGATACTATCCAGACCAAAACGTTTTAAAAGATCCTTTGTATATTTACTTTGATTCAAAACAATACCATTTTCATTTTGAAATACTTGAAATCCAAGAAAGTACTTAAGCTCTCCCATTAATCTCATTTCAAATTCATTTTGCATACTTTTTGAAAAATCAGTACATAAAGAGTGTTTAGAAGATCCAAAAATAATATCATCAACATATATTTGTACAACTAAAACATCTTTAGAAATTCTTTTAATGAAAAGAGTTGGATCAGCAATCCCTTTAGTAAAACCTTTTGAAATAAGGAAATTGCTAAGTCTATCATACCAAGCTCTTGGAGCTTGTTTCAAACCATACAAAGCTTTAGAAAGTTTAAAAACTTCATTTGGAAAATGAGGGTTAGTAAATCCAGGTGGTTGTTCTACAAAAACATCTTCAATTATAAAACCATTTAGAAAAGCAATTTTGACATCCATTTGATATAACTTGAAATCCAGATGTGCAGCATATGCAAGTAAGATCCTAATGGCTTCTAGTCTAGCTACAGGTGCAAAGGTTTCCTCATAGTCTATGCCTTCTTCTTGACTATATCCTTGTGCAACTAGTCTAGCTTTGTTTCTAACTATATTTCCAGATTCATCTACTTTATTTCTAAAAACCCATTTTGTGCCTATTGTCAAAATGTCCTTAGGTCTGTCAACTAATTCCCAGACTTTGTTTCTTTCAAACTGATTTAATTCTTCTTGCATAGCCATTACCCAAAACTCATCATTGATAGCATCCTTGATATTTTTAGGTTCTAGCTGTGAAAGAAAGGCTTGATGTTCAACTTAGTTTCTTAGAGAATCTCTAGTTTGTGTTCCTCTATCAAGATTACCAACAACAGCTTCTAAAGGATGATTCTTTAGAATCCTCGTTGATCTGGTAAAGGTTGGACTAGAAACTTCAGGTTCATCTATAGGTTCAGGTTCAACAGAAGCAGATTCTGGAAAAAGTCCAGAACTGGATGTTTTGATAACAGGTTCTTTAGATTTATCATTAAGGTCCAGAATAGATAAGTCCTCTTCAAGATTCGCAAGAGAGGTTTTAGGCTCATGTGGATCAGTTTCATCAAACTTGATGTGAACATATTCTTACACACATTTGGTTTTCTTATTGAATACTCTATAGGCTTTACTTGAAATAGAGTAACCCAGGAAAATTCCTTCATCACTTTTGGAAGCAAACTTATCCAGATTATCTTTAATATTCAGAATAAATACTTTGCAACCAAAAAATTTAAAGTAATTAATCTTAGGCTTTCTATTGTTCCACAATTCATAAGGGGTTTTCTTAAGAACAGGTCTAATTAAGACTCTATTAATGAAATAACAAGCTGTATTTACAGCTTCAGCCCAAAAATAAATAGGCAGATCATATTCATTGAGCATGGTTCTAGCAATTTCTTGAAGGGTTCGGTTTCTTCTTTCTACTACACCATTCTGTTGGGGTGTTCTAGGGGCAGAGAAGTTATGAGTATAGCCATTGTGTGAGCAATAAGATTCAAAATCTTGATTTTCAAACTCACGACCATGATCACTTCTCATGGTTTTAATCTTAAGTCCACTAAGGTTCTCTACAGACTTGGAGTATTTGACAAAGTAAGAACAAGCTTCACTTTTGTGAGCTAGAAAATATACCCAAGTATATCTAGAAAAGTCATCTACAAGAACATAAACATAGTGCTTCCCATTTAAACTAGAAACTCTTGATGGTCCAAACAAATCCATGTGAACCAATTCAAGTGGTCGAGAAGTTGAAACTTCTTTCTTTGATTTAAAAGAAACTTTGTGTTGTTTTCCCTTTTGACAGGGGTTACACACTCTATCATTCAGGAATTCTAATTTAGGTAGGTCTCTAACTAGGTTTTTCCTAGAAAGTTTTCTAAGTGAGTGAATGTTGAAATGTCCTAATCTTCTGTGCCATAGCCAAGATTCTTTATGAAAAGCATTCAAACAAGTAATATTCTGCTTAGCTAAAGAATTCAGATTAACAGCATAAACATTCTCATTTCTTAAGGCAGAAAATACCAAAACATTCTTAGAATCAAAAACTTTGCAAGAATCATTTTCAAATTTAACATGAAAACCATCATCACATAACTGAGAAATACTTAATAGATTGTATTTAAGGCCATCAACAAATAAAACTTTAGAAATCAAAATTGAATCAGTGTTACCAATCTGGCCTAGGCCGATGATTTTCCCTTTTGAATTATCACCAAAGGTGACAAAGCCTCCATCAACTTTTATTAAACTCTTGAAACAAGAGAAGTATCCTAACATATGTCTTGAACATCCACTGTCCAAATACCACGTCTCTTTACAGGATCTCTTCAAGCAAGTTCCCTACAAAACAGATTTAGATGGGAGATGATTTTGGTACCCAGATTTTATTGGGTCCAGACAGGTTAGCCAATAACACTTTAGGTACCCATATTTGTCTAATGGGTCTCATATAATTTGTAGAATTGACATGCTTTGAAAGATAAACTTTATTAGATCTATAGCTATGTATATAACTAGTTGAAGCATATGAAGTTCCAGAATTACCTTCATTCTGTCCATATTTAGAAATAAATCTTGTTTTGGCAATTTTCCTTTGTCCAGGTTGGTATCCTATGCCAGTAGTATATTTAGGTGCTACTTGCTTTCCTAGCATCTGTGTTAGTGTATTTTTTCCATTGGTGAACTTCTCTAAGTCTTTCTTGAGTTGCTCATTAGATAGTTTCAGTTCAGTATTCTCTTTTAACAGTTGAGCAGTTTTCTCTTTTTCAATAGTGAGTTCGGTTTTAACTGTAGTGGTGAGAGCATGCTGTTTCTTTAATGACTTGTATTTATCCTTAAGTTCATTACATGTCTCTTCCAGCATATCACAGTATTCAAAAAGTTCAAGTTTAGACATGTTATCACCGTCAGAATCATCTCCAGAATAATATGAATTTGAAGCAGGAGTTTCAGCAGTTACCTCAGAAGTGTTTGTCATAAAACACATGTTGTCTCGATTCCTTTCAGAGTCTGAAGATTCAGCTCCACTTGTGCTGTCTTCTGAAGCACTCCGAGTAGCCTTCATGGCTTTCTTAAACTTATTGTCCTTATAATCATATTTCTTTTTATATTTCAGCTTTGGACAGTCGGCTTTGATGTGTCCTTTTCTCTTGCACTCATAGCAGACAACATCATTTGACTTGTCATTCTTCTTCCAATCCTTTTTCCATTTTCCTTGGTGATCATACTTACCCTTATAGTTTGTTTTTCTGAAGAACTTCTTTTTCCTATAGAATTTCTTAAATCTTCTAGCAATGTGAGCCATCTCAGCATCACTGTCAGAATCACTTTCACTGTCTTCACAGCTTGAACTTTCAACTACAGCTTGAAGCTTTTCTTTGTCCTTATTATTTGAAGTTGAGGATTTGAAAGCGACAGACTTTCTTGCAGGTTCATTTTCTTCCTCTTTGTTTACTTTAAGCTCTTCTTCATACACCATCAGCTTGCCAATTAGTTCCTTGACAGGTAGAGCATCTATGTCACATGATTCTCTGATTGAGACAGATGTGCCTCTCCATCTATCAGGTAGACATCTCAAAATTCTCATAATTTGTTCCTTCGATGAGACATCCTTTCCCAGCGATATCATTGTATTGACAATTTCATTGAACCTGAGATACATGTCAGAAATGGGTTCGTCAGGATTCATTTTAAAATTGTCATACTTGATATTATAAGTGTTCAATATCATTTCTTTAACATTAGTTGTTCCTTCATGAGAAACAGCTAAGGTATCCCAAATTTCATATGCAGTTTTACATGCAGAAATTCTATTAAACTCTTCATCTCCTAGGGCACAGTACAAGGCATTCATAGCTTTACAATTGTTATTGTAAGCAGTCTTTGTAGGTTCATCCCATGTAGATCTAGCAGTAGTAGGAATTTTGTATTCTGATTCAATAGCAGTCCAAATATCAAAACCTATTCTTTCTAGATGAATTTTCATTTTCAGTTTCCACTGAGCATAATTGGTTCCATTGAAGAAAGGTGGCCGGTTAGTAGCAGCACCCTCAAGTCTATTGTCCATGATGAGAAAATTTTAAAGAGATAAAAATTTAGAAATAACAGAAATTTTAAGAACTTTAAAATACAACTAAAATCACAGTTCAAAAGCAGAGTATTTTTAGAGAGTATTTTCAACCTCTGATACCAAGTGTTGGTCGGAGTGGTTTACTCAAGAGGGGGGTGAATTGAGTACCAATTAAAATTTCTGTATTTAAAAAACAGTGTCTTAAAAGACCCGCAGATAAAATAATAAATTAAACTGTAGTGAATTTATATTAAAGCAGAGGTTCTGTCAGATTCTCAAGGGATTGATTAATTCCCAGTTAATCAACACAAGAGTGTGTGATTATCTTTTGAAACTAACTTACTAATCCACACTTAACATAAACACTTGCTAATTTAATAATCAAAATATCTTTAAAAACAGTATTAGTTTTAAAGTGATTAGCAGCGGAATAAAACTTTGAAAGAGATGGCACAACAAATGTAACCAAGAGGTTCAGTCTCGAGCCGAGACTTAGTCCTCTCAAAAGTTTATATAAAAATGATCCACACCCTGGATCGGGGTTCAACAGTTTACAACTGTCCAGGTCCAAGACCTCTACCACTGTTCTTCGTGGGAAACAGTACAACAGAAACCAGCTGTCCAGGTCACACAAGACCTCTACCAATATTATTCGTGGGAAAGAAAGAATTAAAGAGTTTGGTAAGGATTTACAAATCCTTCAGTTTGAGTATTGGAGACAGTGTATGTGTTAGATACAGCAGATAACACACACTGCTCGAAAGAGTAGTAATAATAAATCACAGAACAAGAGTTGTAGAGTTTAGAAGTGGTTCTGGTGATTTCAGTGTAGCTCTGGACTTCTTTAGATTCGGTCAGAAGTGAGTTTGAGTCCTCTTCTCGTTTCTGTTTGAGAAACAGAGTGTCGTATGCTCCAGGTTCACAGGTAGTGAGAATGTAGTCGATGAAGTTCTTCTTGTATGCACAGAACACTTCTCGAGTATGCTTGATTGTCTATAAGCTTCTCTGTTTTCTTCTCGTGCTTGTGTCGTTTTTGGTATATTGGATGCACCGCACTTTTCTGGTTCGCTTCTTGTTGTTGTTTGTTTTTCCTTGACACGTTCGTCTTTTTCTGGTATGTAGTCTTCTCGTATTTATCTCCCATCAGGGGACAGAAAAGATTTCTTTTCAGCAGGTACGAGGTACGGGTTCCTGACATCCGACAACCTTTATCAGATATTTGACAAATCATTAAAATGTACATGATATGACCGTTAGATAGATTAAATATAGGAAATAAAGAAATTCAAACAGTGAGTCGAGTGATCGGTAGGTAATCAGCATCGGTATCTTGAACATCGGTAGCTTGAACATCGGTAGCTCAATGTCATTAGTTGCTTTGACTCTATCGGTGGCTCTATGCGTCGGTTGGTACATGCTTGTATCAGTGACTTTGTTTATCGGTACCTCCATGCGTCGGTAGGTACATGCATCGGTAGCTGTGAGTCTGTATCGGTAGCTTCGTCCATCTGTGACTCTTATTCCATCGGTAGCTATTTATACTTACACCGGTAGCTCTACGTTTGTATCGGTAGCTGTCTGTAAGTCAGTAGCTTATATTTATAAGTACATCAGTAGCTCTGTGTTAAGTCTATCGGTAGCTATCTGTCGGTAGACTAAGTCTATCGGTAGACTGGTTACCGGTAGCTCTTTATCAGTAGCTATAGGCAGATTACTTATGTTTTATGCAGAACACATCCGATTGTGTTAGAATCAATTTATAACGTGTATGAACGTGGATAAATGATGATTAACATATTTCAAAGACTATTTTAAAAATTATTATTGGTTTGATCACATATTTGAAAGAATTAAAGTATAGATCAATGATACTTAACAATATCATAGAGAATGAAAACATGATTGGGATTTTCAACACATATGAATACATGATTGAGATTATCAAAACAGGTGAGGTCAAAAAAGTCTATATTTTTTTTATTTAGTAGCAATTGTGAAATAAGTCCTTCTTGTATGTAGATCAAAAGCATGTATGTAAAACTATATGCTTATCTTGGATTCTCAAAATAACCATCACATATTTAATGAAACCCCTCATGGTTGGTATTCCTTCATATGTATTATTTAAATATCATATTCTATTATGGTACTAGTTAGGATCACTTGATTTTAGCAATGAAATTGTTATATAGTAGCTTCCTTAACCCCTAGTAGTTCCAACTTCCATGTTACATTCCATTAATGTGGTATGTATTTAGATAATTGTAGTTACATCATTATTTATGTGATTGGTAGGTCTTGATATTATCGTAATTTGAATTCATTTCATATAATAAGTTTTTCTATAATGTCTCCTCAATAGATCTCTCATACCATATAGTGGATGATGCCTCCCCGATATAGGCTAAACACATCTGGGGCGATCATTATTTCTAAAATAGTCACTAATTCTATGTGCTTGCATTAGATCAAACATTGTTATTATGGTCACCCATGCTTTATACTCATGGTAGCTTTTTCTTCTTAGCTAGTTTCGTGATCAACTATTTTATTATTTATGCAACTTAAACAAGAACACATGAACAACTCTATTTCATTATGTTTATATTATCATGTATTATTCTTCTACAAACCTCTTCAAATATCACTACTTTTGATATTTATGATCGTATATAATCAAATAACATTTATTTTTTTCCTTAAAATAGAGTTTCATTATTTCCTTTCCCATATTTAAATCTCTACAGCATTATTTATCATTATATATCTATATATTTACATAACAAACATAATCACTAGTAGTACCCTCCATCAATATCAGATTATCATATAGAAATAATTTACCCCGTAGAAAACTCCTCCAAATTACTTCTAAAATATTTAACAATATTTAAAACTTTATATAATTTTTTTGTGATTATTATACACACTCTATAAGACATTATTTTTTTTATTCCTATTCAAATATTATTTGAACCATTAAAAATGTTGTAAATAATGTACTGTTTCTTCATATACCGCTAGATCATTTTTATATTTTATAACCACCTCTATAATGATCACAATTTATCTCTAGTTTGTGTTAATAATAGTCCTACAAGAATCCTCAAATCCAAAATTCATATTTAAATCCTATCTTATTAAAAATGTATAAATTTCAATTAATGGTCACAAAAGTTGAAAATGAAATAAAAATTATATAAAAAATAATTAAAAAAATATATCATAAGGGTTTTCACTATTTATATTACTAATTGTTTGTTTTATATATTATCCTATTGATATAATTATTTATTCATTATGTACTATTTCGAATCAATTTACTCAAATTTTGAGTTTTATTGCGTGGGAATTTATTTTTATGATTAAAAAGGGGATAGGGCCGATGGATAAACCTGAGAATAATTATAGTATTTTTGGTAACTATGAACACCCATTTTAGTGTTATGATGGATGAGGTATAATATAATGAATCATGTTTATATGGAAGATTAGGTTCCACTTTTGAATAAATGAAGAAAATAATTAATGAACTACAAATGAGATTTGAAATGTTACAAATCAATTGAGGAAACAAGATAATTCGGTAGAGTAAATGAAAATAGTGAATGTTCTTTAAAAGGATACCAATGTTATGATAATTAAATAGAAAAAAGAATATTGGAGGAGGATAATAAAAATTTCAGCGAGGAAGTGTCTAGTGGATGTGAAAACATTAACAAAACATTGGCGTAAACCCTGACACTAATTCCACCATGAATGGACCTCAACACCAAAATTCATATATGAAAGAGGAGGTGAAAAAATAATACATTTAACTAGATATAGGGAACTACAAATGTAAATTTCATCTCATGAATTCTATTTTTCTGTTATAGTACAATCAACATTTCTATTTTTTTATTTTTATTTTTTGGAGAAGAAGAGGAACCCATACTTGGTGGTTCCTTTTGAGTAAACAACATCCCCCTTTCGACTAAGGATAATTATCTAGATATGAATGATTTAAGTATTAAATTTAATCACTCTTGGGAGTAATCCAGATGAGTAATAACGTAAATTTTATTTTCCGACTTTATATTAGTTTATATATATTAATGTTAGTCATTTAATTTTATTTTAAATATATTCCCACTATTTTTTGAATCCCTTTATTTGTCTTATAAGACCATGTAGTCTATTTATGATTTAAAAATATTACACCCATACCCGCATCAAGAGGGTGAT
The DNA here is from genome assembly GCA_963277665.1 of Viscum album. NCBI lineage: Eukaryota > Viridiplantae > Streptophyta > Magnoliopsida > Santalales > Viscaceae > Viscum > Viscum album. Next base: position 1,050,994,030 of record OY728131.1, on the reverse strand, counting down.
TTCAAAAAAACTTAATCTATAAAAAATATTTATAAGTCTATCTAATAGATGATTCTAAAATATTCTTCTACATCGTTGAAATAAAAAATAGTGTATGGGGGTTTCTGTTATTATAATCTCTTAAATACAGATTAGATAAAATAGATCATGATTAAAAATATATTTGGGATATGACTATCCAATAATTCATCTATTGGCAAGTTCTTAAACATAACAATTATATATTTCTACTAATTTTAATTATACAGTTCCAAACATTATTTTTTTATGATTGAATATGTTCTTTACATATATTTTTATGAAATAAAAATATAAAAACACATAAAGATTATGTTTTGTATATACACAATCATAAGAGAGGATGAAGAACAATTATGCTTATATCTCCTTTGAATAATTACATTCTCAATATATATTAATCATTTAAGGTAAATATTTATAGTTTATTAACATTTATTAACATTTATAAACATCATTTTATGAGCGATGGAATTTGAAAGTTGAAATTTTTAATCTTAAAAATTTATTCATTTCATTAATTTAATATGTTCAGATGAATACACTAATTAATCTACACATTTATTGAATTCCATTGTGATAATGTCAAGATCGATTCATGAGGTAAAGTATATTTTATGTTTTGGGGTATGTGATTAGTCAAAAGCGATACTAATTCTTCCCATCATTTTTTATTTATTTTTTACATATTTTAGAAAAAAACCCTTATATTTTATTTCATTACAAAAAATTTGGTTTTACATAATCATTTTTGGAATGATGAACATTAATTTTTAATTCATGTTAATTATGAAAATAATTTATAATTCATTCTTGGATACTAATTTTCATACATAAATACATTGAAAATTTTCGAGTATAATTGGTGTATTATTTTAAATAATTAAATAAGTAATTCTATGTTTATTATTTAATTCTTTTATACTTGTATATTTAATTTTAATAGAGAAAAACATACCAACATAGATAAAACAAGTTGGAGAACAATAATTTTATAATATCCCAATGAAATAACAATGCAAGTTCATTGCCCATGTCATATTTCAGAAGGTTATTTGAATTATAGTGTTGTTCATGTCTAACTCATGAGGATAAAAGTTCAAGGAAATTTCCTATATCACCAACATAGAGATAAATTATTTTAGATTCTATTTGTGTCATTTATTAGTATAGTGAATCATCTCTTATACGACCTACATTGTCAATGCACATAGGGAAACCAAAAAAACACAAAAAGCATTATGATTCCATATTTTAGAGGAATATAAAGAGTTAATATAGCATTTCCTAAAACACACCAATGAAAAATGTGTGGATAATGTTGTTAACATTATAACTACATCACACAAATTTATTCAATAACTGCCTATAAGAATTTCCATCTTTTCATATTATTAAAATAAATAAATAAATATGTGGGAATGGAGTATATGACAGAAAATCATATAGTGTCAATCCTAGTTATATATCATCATCATTTAAAATTTATGACTTCACTAAAATCATTTCCTATGGACACAACTTCAATTCATGATCATTATAACATGAATGGGCATTATAGAATAAAGGTTAATGGTTTAGAAGAAGAATATAGACCCTGGATGTCATCCCATTTCCATGTTGTTTACATGAATGAATCATGGGACCATAAAATGTACCTCTTACATATATTTCTGAGGAAATCAGGTAGGGATTTAAAAATATCCATGTTGAAAGGGATCCAAGAAAGTAATGAGTATAATGGATGATGGGGCCTATCATTCAATTTGATTCTTTGTTTTTTTGGAAGAATTACACTACCCATGTGGGGTGATAATACTTATATATCTAGAATAGACACATGGATTGTCACTCATGTTTGATAAATTCATATTTTGAGAGAAAAAACCAATAGATAATGAGGTTTGTACCCTAGAGAATCAAAGTAACATTCAAGAAATATGTTATAGTGTTGATAAACTAGGGAGGAGAAATCCAGAGGATGAGTGGATCTTGGATCAGTAGATATATGATTAGTAGTAAGATTTATGGATAACTTTGCAAGGCCTCATTAAATATCCCTTCCCTTTCACATAATATTATATTTAATTGTGGGGTACCTCAAGATTGTGTTAATTATGTAAGATACAAGATTTTTCATGAAGTATGGAATGTTTTTTAAGTTGAATGCTATTATTTATCCTTATAGACATTCCAAATCTCTTAAGGAATGTTTTAGGAGTGTACAAGGCTTGTTCAGAGCTCGTTTCTCAAAATTAAGGAGAATCATGGGAGGTTCATGATTAGTGGACAGTTATTGCTAACCATGCCCTACATACCATGTGGCCTATGTAATGACCTAAAGTATTATCAATGGAATTAACTTATTATAATTATTCCTTATAGTATTATCACCTTAGGAAACAAAATGTAATATCATTATAATAAATACTATATGTCCATTAATTATAATTCTTCCACTTATGTGTCATGAATTTTGAAAATTTGACATACACGGTTGCGTTCAGGGTGATTTTTTTGGCTTTGATGGAACAAACTTAATTTTTTTTGTGAATATTAACATACCCATATGAATGTTAACATGCCCTTATGAATAGTAATATGACCCTTATGAATAGTAAAATTTGAAAAATAATACTATCCTTTCCCTTGAATGTTTAAATTAAATTTATGAATCTTATAAGTGATAATATAACCACATTAAATGTACTGGTATTTTTAAGTCATAAATAAATAATTAAAATTAATTAATTAATGTAAAAGAAAATGGATTTTACTATAGAGTGTTCATATAATAATTTTTTTGTATTATTTTTTTAAGAGAATTTTATAAGAGTTTATGTAATTTTTTGAAACCATTATAAAATCAGTTCTTGTTTTAAAATCTGTATTTTTCAAGTAAATTATGATTTTAATTAAAAATAAAATAAATAATATTAAGAATATTATTTTTGAAAAATGGATTTCATTTTTGGATTCTACATGTTGAAAAATGGTTAGGGTTAATTTTTTGGGATTTTTCTAAAATACTTAAATTTTAAATAAATTGTAAAATTCAATAATTTACCATATATATACATTATAAGTAAAATTTACTATTACTAGCGTCATTGTTTAGGTAAGAACCCTTGGTTCAATCTAACATTTACATAATACTATTTTTTTCTGGGAATCATCACTATTTCTTGTCTTATGGAAAAATAATAAACTAATGATAAGAAAACCCTCCTCCCCTCCACTATAAAAACCACCCATACTTCCCTCGTCTCTTCACTCCTCTCAAGACGTTTTGAATTTCCTAAATTATACTAAAATATCTCCCCAAGATCATCCCCCATGTATATCATCCCTTGGTCTCCTCAAAAGACCAAATATTCTCCCCTTAAGAGGCTCTGAAGGAAGATTAACTCAATCGGTAAATTCCTCTTATCAAAATTTTTTACTTTCTTTTCATGTTCCATTTTTTTCTTTTCTATACTTATCTATCCTCATAAAAATATTATGAAAACTACAATAACATACATGTAATGGAATTTTTTTATGATAGTGGAATAATTTATTGTTTTATCTCCTTTACCATTCTTTTATACTAGAAATGAAATCACTATCCGAGATGTGTTAATTCATCACATTCAAGGACGAAGAGTTTTCAATTTATTTTACCATATTAAATTTTGTTCACAAAACCATTTTTATATTTGAACCAGACTTTAATATATGTATTATTTCTCATTTATTTTTATGGAATTTTTTTTATATATGGTTTTTTTCTAAAACAAAATGTGTTCATTGTGATCAAAAACCACCAATTAACCCAAAAGGTTATCACTAAATTTTTAAATAATGATTCATATTCACTCCAAGTAACAAAATGATATTTATAACCATGTAACCTTATGGATGTTTAATAATAAAATATAACCCCAATTCTAGAATACCATCCTCATTTTACCTGATTATCCATTCGTGTATATAACTAAACTGATCATGAAACCAACGGACCCGAACAATGAAATTGAACCTCATAACCAATCAAAAAGGTTATGAATGAACATAAAAAAAGGATATAATAAATCAATTAAAAGAAAAAGGGTTTCTGTATTTATTAATTAATAAACCTAATTTTATTATTCAGGTCATTAATATCATGTGGAGAACACCATCATACTTAAGGTAAGGGATTCTACCCGAACCTCCATTACTCCTTCGGGTTATTCTTACTCTCTTTTTACCCAAATGAAATACTCTATTCTGTTTATGTAAATCATATAATTGTTATTTATATTTCCAAAATCATGTATCATGATCCATTAATCAGTCTCTTTCATGGATATACATTCTTTTAATTGATTCCCCCCACAATACTTCCAAATAAGCAAATCCTTTTTAAAGGAACTTTCTGAATTCTTACCCAATTTCAAGTATACTAAAATATATATTTTTAATAAACCATAATATTTATAAACCCACTATTTTTATGATGAAAAAATTCTTTGTTCACTCCTTTTTTTATATAAAAGATTATTCCCTTTTTTGTATTAAATGATCTTTGATATTTTCATTAAACCGCACAAAAATGTGTTAATTTTAAAGTGAATTAATTTTTTTTACATGTTATCACTTCAATATGGAATAAAACATTATGATATAAGCCTATTATACCTTATGAATTTCCATTATTTGTATAATTCCTTTTTTTCATGGAAACTTGTATGATATGACCATTCATTATGCTTTACGACATGACTATGATACCCATTTCTTTCCATTGGTACCCTTCTGTTTATGTATGATTGATTATATATGATTATTTATGTGGAAAGAACATTTTTGAAAATGTAAATATGGATGAACCTAGATAGCACTCTAATGTATTGGGTAATGTTGTGTCTCATGAGATGTTATGTTCAACGGTCTTGGCGGTTACCCTTGACTCGTGCTACCACGTGCAACAGTCCTGGTGGTTAACCTTGGATTGTGTTCTTCTATGTGAGACAAGAATTGAATCATGATAAATTTATGTTTTATGTTCTTTCTACAATATTATGACTCCATGTTTATATGACCCCATTTTTTTATGTTTTTATTTCACATGTTCCATGCCTTTTTATATCCTTATGCCTTGCCTTCTAACCCACATGCTAATGATTTATTACTATGTTTTTCCCTTACTGGGATTTTAGCTCATCCCTTATTTCATGTTATCCACTAGTTATCCCATGAGAATGCATGATAATAATGGAATTTAACAGCTCCTTATAAATATTAAATAATGAATTTTTTTATTTAGTCCCATGTTTTTCAGTTTAATGTATCTAGTATTAAAAGACACTAGAGTTCATGATCCTTGGATTTTAATATGATGTTTTATTATGTTTAGAATCATGTGATGATATGTGTAAAAGGATAGGGTATCTATGGTTGGTACCAAAGGCATGGTATAATTATTTTTTGGAGATTAGGAATAAATCACTTTAGTAAGAACCTTAAGGATGAGACTAAGTATAATAAAACATCCCTAAATTTTGGTAAGTATAGAGTAAATGGTTTATCAAGAAAATACATTCTTGTCTGGATAAAAATAGGTAGAGGTGTCTATAGAACCTATGTATCTAGGGGTAAAAACCAAAAAACAATGCTTTGATCTAGAATCGAATGGGAACTGACGCACAACAACAAGCCTTGCTACACTCTTGGTTTGACACTCCCGAGGGATATGATTTGGTAAATTCAAGATCATGGTAAAAAAATCACAAAGGGAATAAAAAAATACACCATAAGAATATAATTTATGAATTTTATTAAGGATAACCAAGATTTAAAACTACAGAATCAAAAGTTAGGATATATTTATCCATTTAAATTTTTTCCTTTTATGTTCAAAGTTTCATTTTTAGGCTTAAAAGATAAGTATTAAATCCCTATAATTGTATGTTCTTTTACTTAGTAATTGGAAGGAAATAGAATAATGCATTCCAACAATAAATGTGATAGGGAATGTGACGATTTCCCTAATAATATTCCAAATATGATGGGAACAAGTGATCAAAACTTCGTGATAGTACTTGATTAGCTATCTCAACTTATGAATAATAACATGAATCACATGGAACACCCTCCTCCCCCAAGGAAAGAGAATTTTTCCATTGAATACTTCATTCATCAAAGGCCTCCCATGTTTAGTGGATCTTACAATCCCCACCTTATAGAATAGTGGATTAACTCCATTTAAAGGATATTTTCATTCCTCTAGTGCTCAAAATAAGAGAATGTTGTATTGACGGTCTATAATTTTGATGGGGAAGATGATCAGTAATGGAAACTAATCAAGAATACAAAGTCTAAAGAAGAAATTTATTCCATGGATTGGGAGGAATTCTAGAAAATGTTTTTAAATAAATATATTTCCCAAACCACCCACCTTAATATGGAAAGAGAGTTCCTCAGACTCAAGAAGAAGTATGATGAGTCCATTATGGAGTTTGAAGAATACATCACAAGGCTTTCAAGATAAGACTCCATAGTTTTAATGAACACCTAAATCAAGGTGGATCACTTCTTCAGTGGTCTAAATCTGATTCTATGAATATAATTGGTGATTTGAGACTTTGACAGTTATGAGGAGATTGTCAGTTGTGCCCTCAAGGTTGAAATGGAGATTAGAGACTCCTAGTGGTCTCATGGGACCGATGAAAAAAGCATAATATAGAGACTAATATGGGTGGTTCGGAAAATAAATCCCATGATGGAATGAATATTGAACATACCACTTCTCAAAATTGTGGAAATAAGCATCCTCAAAACTATCTAAAGGGAACTGAAAATTACTTCCAATGTTGAAAGATGAGACATTTAAAAAAGAAATACTGAAGGGATATAAAGAATCTCACAGATTTAGAATAATAAAGGAAGGTTAATATCAACACTCAACCAGTAGTGTAGTGTTACAACTTAAAAAGATAATGGGAATTATGTGACCAATGTCCCTAATCCAAGGGTTGTCCGAAGAAACCAACAAAACCTCCAAGGAAAAAAGGAAGGTCTTATGATATCACTATTGCTGAGGTGGATCCGAAAAATGATATGGTGACAGGTACGCTAGTTATTCTTCTAAGAATAGAGAAAAAACTATTTGATTCCAGTTCTATGAATTCTTTAATATCCTTCATGTTAAGTAGATCTATTTAAACACCACCTCAAAATTTAGAGGTTATGTTATCTATGAGAACAACAAATAGGGAAATTATTTTTTCCATGGTTTATAAATCCTCGTTAGTAAATGTTTGTGGAATGAACCTCCCAAGAAATATTTTCATACTTTCTTTAGTGGAGTTCAATATTATCTTGTCCATGGATTGACTATATTTATCCAAATCCAACATTAAAAGTTGGGAAACAGAGATCACTCTTTACATCCCAAAGCATCCTCCAAATCATTACACGTGTAAGGAGGAAGATTAATCTAATTTATAATCATTGTATTAAGTGTGGATATTACATACTTATGAGAAATAATGTCTATAAAAAATGATTAAGACAAAGGATAAAACCATGCTCGAAGATATTCCCATCATGATGGATTATACTGATGTATTCCCTGAAGAGTTTTCTGGTCTTCCTCTTGATGGAGTGGCTGAGTTCTCAATTGAACATATTCATGAATCCCTACCTATATCAAATACAACTTATAGAATATCCATCGTAGAGCTGGAAGAGATAAATAAGAAATTACAAGAGAATTTATAGAAGGTTTTTATATGCCTGAGTACTTCACCATGGGGTGGACCCATTATTTTCATCAAGAATAGCGATGGTTAAATGCAACTCTACATTGATTATCATGAGATCAATAAATTCATGATAAATAACAAGTATCTACTACCACATATAGATGACTTGTCTGATCAGCTTCGTGGGGCCAGTAATTTCTCTAAGGTGGACCTTCGGTTGGGATATCACCAATTAAAGGTGAGGAAGAAAGATATTCCCAAGACTGCCTTTAAAATAAGGTATGGAAAATATGAATTCATAGTGATTCCATTGAGACTCTCTAATTCTCTAGAAATTTTCATAGATTTAATGAATAGATAATTTTGATATTACCTCATCAAATTTGTTGTAGTCTTTATCGATGATATTTTGATATACCCCATGAGAAAGAAGGAACATGGGGAACATTTCAATACTATTATGATGACTTTTAAAAGGAAGAGACATTATGAAAAGTATGGTAAATTTGAGTTCTAGGTGGAGAGAGTATCATCATTGGGTCCCGTTACGACCATCAAAGGGATATATTTAGACCCGTCCCTAACAAAGGCAATTAAAGAGTGACCCAATCCAACATCTGTAACAGATATTCGTAGCTTCCTTGGTCTATCTTGATACTACTGATGATTTATTGGAAAATTTTCACGATGTTCAAACCTAATGACCAAGCTAAAACGGAAGGTGGTGAAGTTTTTCTAGACTCAAGAATGTGATGACTAATTTAAGGACTTGAAAAAGAGGCTTATCATTATTCCAATACTTACACTACCAACAAGTGGAGAACTCTTTATGTTATACAGTGATTATTCAAAGAAGGTCTTAGGATTTTTTCTGACCCCAAATGATAAAGTGATAGCCTACACCTCAAGGTAACTGAAATACATGAGCAAAACTATCATACACACGATCTGGAGTTAGCGGCTGTGATATTTGCATTGAAAATATAGAAACATTATCTATAGGGGAGAAGTGTGAAATATATAATGATAAAAAGTCTCAAATATATATTCACATAGAAAGAGATTAACATGAACCTGTGAATACGGTCAGATATCATCAAGTATTATGACTGCTCAATCCAATACCACCCTGATAAGGAAAATAAGTTGGCATATTCTCTTTGTAGAAAGGGTCCTTCATCATTATCAATGACGAGAATTAAAAAGGATCAAACATTCTTATATTTTAAGAGGATAGACATGGGAATCATTATGGTAGGAACATAATCAATCCTTTTTCAAATGATTTCTCAACCATCCCTTATGAAGAAAATAAGGGTTTCCCAAAGACAAGATGTGGAAATTTTGAAAAAGGTGTAACCTATTACAAATGGGAAATCCTCTAAGTTCTTGATTGATGAGGAAGGAGTTGTAAGATTTGGTTCACGATTATGTGTAAAATCTCATCCAAAGATAAATAAGGATTTTTGAATGATGCACATATATCAACCTTCTCTATTCACCTAAGGAGCACAAAAATGTATTGAGATCTATGAGAGAACTTTTTTTGGACAATATGAAGAAGAAGATTGCAGAGTATACATCAAGGTGTCTGGTATGTCAACAAGTGAAGTTGGAAAGGAAAAAATATAAGGGGATGATACAACCACTACCCATACCAACATGGATGTGGGAGAACATCACCACATACTTTGTTATTGGAATTCCATGGACATTCAGAGGAAATAATGTTTTATGGGTCACTATGGATCGTCTTATAAATAAAAACCACTCTATTGCAATACGAGAGGACTTCTTATTAGATAAGATTTCATGGATATTTATCAATGAGGTGGTAAGGCTACATAGAGCACCACTATCTTTTGAATCTGATTGAGATCATAGATTCACCTTGATGTTCTGGAAAATTCTCCAACATTCTCTAAGAACTGAACTGAACTTTAGTACGGATTATCATCCTCAAACTGATAGCCAATCTGAGAAAACTATTCAAAAACTGGAAGACATGTTGAGATAGTGTTCTATGGACTTAAAAGAAGCGTGGGACCAACATCTTCCTCTGGTTTAATTACCCTACAATAACAATTTCCACTCCAGCATCTGAATGGCACCATATGAACCCTTTTAGGGGAAAAGGTGCATAACACCAGCATGTTGGGATGAAGTTGATGAGCGTAATATTATATGACTTGAAATGGTTGAATAAATAGTGTAGAAGGTGAAAACCATTCAACGAAACATCAAGGTAGACCAAATTCGACAAAAGAGATATTTAGACAATCATTGATGAGACATTGAGTTCAAAGTTGGAAACATGGTATTTCTTTTCATATCTCAATTGAAGAAGGTTATGAGGTTGGGGAAGAAAGTAAATCTTAGTCCAAGGTACATTAGCCTCTTTAAGATTCTTTATCATGTTGGAGTTGTGGCCTATCAACTAGCACTTCCACCTACCATGTCTAATGTACGTGATGTCTTCCATTTATACCTATTAAGAAATTACATACCAGATCCTTCACATGTACTATCTTGAGAAGTGGTACTTTTGAAGAATAATCTTTTTTATGAGGAGCATCTAGTAGAGATCTTGGATTGTAGAGATAAAGTTCTATGAAACAGGACTACACACCTAGTATAGTTACTATGGACGAACCATAAGTACAAAGAGGCAATATGAGAATTGGAGGATGTAATAACGGAAAATTACAAGCACCCATTTATGTCTTAGAATGTAAAATGAAATTTCAAGGGTGAAATTTCATAAGGGGGAAAATGTAACAAAACAATTTTTTTTCCATAGAATTCCCTTCTTATAATTATGCCTTATAGTATAATCACATTAGGAAACATAATGTAATAACATGATAATAAATACTATGTTACCATTAAGCACAATTTTTCCATATTTTTGTCTTGAATTTAGAAAATATGACATACACAGTTGCGTTTAGGGTGTTTTTTGGGGTCTGATGGAACAAACATAAATTTTTAGTGAATAGTAACCTACCCTTAGTGAATAGTAACATTCCCTTATGAATAGTAATATAAAACTTAGGAATAGTAAATCATCTAAAAGAAGAGTAACCTCACCCTTGAATGTATAAATCAAATTTAGGAATCTTATAAGCGATAATATGACCATAATAAAAGTATTGGTATTTTTGTAAGCCAAAAATAAATAATTATAATTAATTAATTAATTTTAAAGAAAATTTATTTTCCTATAGGGTGTTAATAAATTAAATATTTTATTTCTTTTGGTTTTAAGATAATTTTATAAGACCTTATGTAATTTTTTGAAAACATTATAAAATCAGTTATAGTTTTAAAATCTATATTTTTCAAGAAAATTATGAATTTATTTAAAAAATAAATTAATCATATTTAGATTTTTTTTGAAAAATGGATTTAATTTTGGGATTCTATGCAACCAAAAATAGTTAGGGTGAATTTTTGAGAGTTTCTAAAATACTTGAATTTTATGAATAGTAAAATACGGTAATTTACAGTATATATACATTATAAGTTAAATGCACTATTCCTAGCATCACATTGAGATAAGAACCATTAGTTCAAATTGACATTTACATATTACTATTCTTGTTTAGGGAATCATCACTATTTATTTTCTTATGGAAAAATAATAAACTAATGATTAAAATATTAAGAAAACCCTCCTCCCCACCACTATAAAAACCACCCACACTCTATTCTTTTCACTCTTATCAAGACTTGTGAATTGCCTAAATTCTGCTCAAATATCTCTCTAAACTCCTCCCCCATGTCTATGTTCCCTTGATATCCTAAAAAAAATCTCCCCTTAAGAAGCTCTCAAGGATGATTCACTGAAGATGCAAATTCATCTTTTTAATTCTTTTACTTTCTTTTCAAGGTCATTTGTTTTATTTTCAATCCTTACCTCTACTCATCCAAATATAATGAAAATTATGGTGCCATACATGAACTATAATTTTTTAATTATAATGTAATAAGTTATTATCATCTCTTCTTTACCCTTTTTCTATACTAGAAATGAAAAAACCATCATAGATGTGTTAATTCATCACATTCAAGAATGACGAGTTTTCAATTTCTTTTACTGTCTTAAATTCTGGCCATGAAACATTTTTTATGGTTTTTCTAGGCTATAATATATGTATTATGTATCATATATGGTTCTGGAATATTTTTTTACATATGGTTTTTATTTATAAAACAAAATGTGTTCGTTGTGATAAAAAACTGCCAATTAACCCAAAAATTTATCACTAAAGTTTTACATAATGATTCACCTTCACTCCAAGTAACCAAATTAAATTTATAACCATTTAACCTTATGGATGTTAAATAATAAAATATACCTCTAGTTATATACATCCATATTCATTTTACATGATTATCCATTAATTTATATATGTAAACCGATCTTGAAACAAACGGACCCGAACAATGACATTGAACCTCATAACCAATAAAAAAAGTTATGAATGAACTCAAAATGGTTATAATAAATAAATTAAATGAAAAATATGTTCTATAATTATTAATTAATGAACCAAATTTAATTATTTGTGTCATTAATATCAAGTGGATAACACCATCGGACTTAAGGTAAGGGATTCTACCTACCCCTCCATTACTCCTTTGGGTTATTTTTACTCTCTTTTTACCAAAATGAAATTATATATTCTGGTTATGAAAATATTAAAATTTCTATTTATGTGTCCAAAATCATGTATCAATATCGATTAATCATTATCTTTCAGGGATATACACACTTTTAAGTGATTCTCTCCTCAATACTTCTCGATATGCCAATCCGTTTTAAGGGAACTTTCTGAATTATTACACAATTTCAAGTACACTACGTGATCTATTTTAGGAAACCATTATATTTATTAAAACAATATTTTTATAGTGAAAATATTTTTGGTTCACTTATGTTTTTATATAAAAGATAATCCCCTATTTTGTTTTAAATGATCTTTGATATTTTCATTAAACCGCACTAAAATGTTTTAATTTTAACATTTCTTAAAAACTCTTTTACATGTTATCACTTCAATTTGGAATAACTTATTATGATATATTCTTATTATACCTTATTAATTTCTTGGTTTACTTATGTTTTTTACTGCTTTGTTTCTTTACTTTTAATTGAATATGTATATTTGTTGTTGAGCAGTAGAAAACTGAATTTGGGGTATCAATTTCTCTATCTACGTCTATTCTTTTAATGAATTAATTTATTATGGCATGCAGGTCTCTTATTTTCTGTCTCAGTATCCAGATTTAGCTTGCACTGAAAGCTTTATGAGTCCTTGTATGTACCTGGTTTGGTCCTTTTCTCACTCTGTTTCACATAGTAGACTATGACTATAAAAAAAATCATTATACCATCCATTGAGAGGATATTTTTTTTTTCAATCTGTGTGTCCAAAGATCTCAAACTTTGTCTCCCTTTCTAGGTATGGGATTTCTTATATTTGTTATGTAAATTATTTTTCTTCCCAAATTATAATTGTGCAAGAAAAATTTCTTTCTGCCATGGGTTTTTCAAAACAAAATCAACATGTTTCTCACCTTTGAAACTCTGATAAATTATAGTAAGGAATCCTTTATGTTTATGACGTTTCAAGTTCTTGACTCTATTTGATTTTCCATAATGGAAATTTACATCATCCATGTTTATTTATGGGTTTTTTCAAAAAAAAAATCATGGTGCCTTCAGTTTTGAAACATTGATAAATTTTTGTAAGGGAGATTATACATATTAATTTTTGTATTAATATCTTATTTGTATAGAATTATTCTCAATTTTGATTTATTTTTGTGTAAGGGATTCAATATTTATTTTTGTGCTAAAATCTATTTTATGTGATTACCTTTATTTTAAAAAATTTAATTCTAGAATTTATAATTCTGATTTGTTATATCCATCTCAAATCCATGTTTTATAAACAAGTGATTCCCAAATTTATATATTTAGAATTTAAATTGATGACCCATATGTATGCATATAAATATATTTATGTGATTTCATGTTTATCATACATATACGTATTTTTATGTATTAATGATTAATTGCATTGAAGTAATGTAAATGGATGCAATATATGTATATATTTGTATGTAGTATAAAATTAAAACAATTCAAATACACACACATATATATGTATATCTACATATTAGTGCATGATTTGAAAGCGCAAACAAATCATGTACGGACATGGGATAAAATTAATATCAAGGTTTTATACTAGAACTTATCTTCAATTTTCTCATGGATGGAATGGTTGTAGTTATATTTATAGTTTTATTAACATGTTATAATTTTTATCAACTTGTTTCTGAAAAAGTGTGCATAACATGTCGTCTCGTTTTACTAATATTAAGGTCATTGGATTTGCATATAATCATTACCATGTGTTAATGCACATCATCAATAGTCGTCGCATTATAATAAACTTATAGTTTCAATTTTACGATTTAATTCCAAATATAAAAAGTACTTTGATATAATTGAAAATATTTTATTTAAAATGTTTCCTTTACAATTTTATAATGAATTATTTTGGTCCATTATGGAAAATGTATTTCATGGAAAAGGATTAAATACCTGGATAATCCATGAAAAGCCTTTATGGTAGATGTTTTTATTGTGATCGAACATGTAAGTGATGAAATGTAAGTTCATTTATTATATATATATATTTATATATAAATATGAGTGTGAATTTTTTAAAATAGTGACATGTTTTAAAAACTGAAAACTCCAGTGAATTATATATATATTTATATATAAGTAAAGTAATCTTAAAATGTTTTCGAAAAAACCGATGCTTGTACGTTATAAATATGGAAGGGAAATGGGGAGTGAACCCATCCTTTGTCAAGTGGGTAGGCCTAGACAGCCTTCAACGATTCAAGCAACCTCAGAATAGTGTTTTTTAAAAAAATTGTGTATTGTTTTGAGAAAAACACTGGATTATGTTTAGGTAATTTTGAACATAAGTAATTCTTAAAATGATCTAGAATTTTTAAACTGTAAGTGATTTCAAGTAGTGTTTTTAAAAGGGTACTTTTAAATGTATTCACATATTTATTTTCAAAAGGATATCTTATAATGATTTATCGAAGGTTTTTAAACCTTTACTAGGAATTTAATGCTCACCCATTTGTTTTAAAATTATTTTCATAGGTCCAATAGAGTTTTTCAAAGGCGTCCCCTTCACATATGAAGTCCGTGAACACCATGTCTTTTGTTCATTCTATTTTATTTTGTTACAACTATGATAAATTTTAAAGTTTATATATAACTCTCCAGAACCTAGACTAGTAAAATGTACTCTTCTATGTAATGTGTTTGGTTGAGTCCTTATAATTGGTATCAGAAGAACGATTTAGAACTTTTTTAATATTAGATGTTGTCATCTATCAGTAGTGTCTAGAAGTATAGCAGTCGTAGTTTTTGTAATTTTGAAGTTAAAAATTCATAATTCTTTTTAGTCTGATGAATTGAATTATGAGGTTGCAATTCTTTTGAAGGAGTAATAATGTAACATCCCAGAAAATTTAAACCTGGTTTTTTAAAAATATTTTATCAAATAGATTTTTTTTAATTTAATCATTTTTAAGATGGTTTTCTTTAAAATAATAATTGAAATTAGTTGTTTTATTACATGTATAATTTTTCAATTTATTCTAAAGGTAAATATTAATTTACTTAGTTAGAATTACTAATTTTATTAAATAGAATATACTGTTATCGAAATTGTTATTTAATAGAATATTTTAAATGACAATTACATATGGATATAGTTATTTTGTTTTTGATTTTCAAATATGATACATATAAATATATATAAAGTAAAAATTAATAGTTTTAAATTATTTTGATTAGATTAATTTTTATAAAGTTGTTAATATGGTTAATTTTGTTTAATAAAATTATAATTATATAATATAACTTCTTTAATGGAGTATTTAAATTAAACATACATGAATTAGATTTATAAAATTTTGAATGATTAAATTATTTCATTTTCAAAATTATTACTCTATAAATATTTGTTTTATAATGATAATTTATTTAATTAAGATATATATTTACTTTTTTATAATTAGAATAATAATAAAAATGGTTTTAATTGGAATCAAAAAGAAGAAGAAGAAAATGTAAATCGTGTGTGGGGTTTGAGGGTTGTGCAGAGAAAGAAATCATGTGAGACCAGGTCAAGTGCCGTGAGGAGGTCCGTAGGGTTAGATCGAGATCTAATTTTCAGATCACCTACAACCTAGCGGGAGGTAGGTTTTTCTTCGTAGGATCACAATTTTTTTTGGCTAAACTTTTGTTCTTGTCATTTTTGGCTGTCCAATTTTTTTTGTAGTTCGGTTATGTCATATTCCTTTGTGATTTCTATGGATGAACGATTCTATCCCGTGATAGATTCAGATTTCCTGTTGCATATTATTAAATCAAACCTATCAACATATTATACTACTTTCCTACTTTACTTTTAATTGAATATGAATATTTGTTGTCTAGTGGTAAACAATCTAATTTTGGGTATAGATTTCTCCGTCGACATCTATTTTTTTAATGAATTCATTCATTCTGCCATGCTGGTTTTTTATTTCCTATCTCAGTCTCTATATTCAGCTTGCACTGCAAGCTTTCTGAGTCCCTATCTAGACCTGATTTGTTCCTTTTCTTACTTCGTTGCACATAGATTACTATGACTAGAAAAAATATCCTTATACCATCCCTTGAGAGGATTATTTTTTTTAATCTGTGTGTGTGGAGGTCTCAACCATTGTGTTTGTTTCTTGGTAAGAGATTTCTTATATTTTTTTCAGATATTTTTCTTCCAAAATTATAATTGTGCAACAGAAATTAATTACTTACATGGGTTTTTCAAATCAAAATCAACATGCTTCACACTTTTGAAACTATGATAAATTATAGTAAGAAATTATTTATGTTTATAAAGTTTCATGTTCTTGACTCTATTTAATATTCTGTAAGGGAAATTTACTTCTTCCATGTTTATTTATGGGTTTTTTCAAGACAAGATCAACGTTCCTTACAGTTTTGAAACTTTGATAAATTTTAGTAAGGGAGATTATACATATTAATTTTGGTATTCATATCTTAGTGGAATAGAGTTATTCTCAAGTTTGATTTAAGTTTTCGTAAGGGATTCAATATTTATTTTTTTGCTAAAATCTATTTTATGTTATTACCTTTATTTTTAAACATTCAAATGGAAGAATTTATAAATTTTGTTGTTATATTCATCTAAAATCTATGTCTTATACACAAGTGATTCTCAAATTTACATATTTAGAATTTAAATTCATGATACATATGTATGCATATAAATATATGTATGTGATTTCAAGTTCATCATAGATATAGGTATTTTTAACTATTAATGATTAATTGCATTAAAGTAATGTAAATGGGTACAATAGATGTTTATATGTGTATGTAATATACAATTCAAATAATTCATATATATATATATGGGTGTGTGTATATCGATATCTTAGTTCATGATTTGAAAGAACAAACAAATCATGTACGGGCATGGGCTAAAATTAATATTAAGGTTTTGCACAAGACCTTATCTTTAATTTTCTCATGTATGTAATGGTTATAGTTATATTTATAGTTTTATTGACATGTTATAATTTTCATCATGTTGTTTTTGAAAAAGTGAACATAACATGTCATCTCATTTTACTAACTTTAAGGTCGTCACATTTGCATATAATCATGTCCACGTGATTATGCACATCATCGAAAATCATCACATTATAATAAACTTATGGTTTCAATTTTAAGATTTAATTCCAAATATAAAAATTACTTTGATATCATTGAAAATATATTATATAAAATGTCTCTTTTAAAATTTTATAATGAATTATTCTGATCTATTGTGGAAAATGTATTTCATGAAAAAGGATTATGTACCTAGATAGCCCATGTAAAGGCTTTGTGGAAGAGGTTTTGGTTGGGACTGAACTTGTAAGTGATGCAATGGAAGTTCATGTATTATATATATATATTTATATATAAATATGAATGTTCATTTTAAAATAGCAACATGTTTTCAAAATTAAAAACTCCAGTGAAATATATATATATATATATATAAGTAAAGAAAGATTAAAATGTTTTCAAAGAACCTGACGCTTGACCGTTGGAAATATGAAAGGGAAATGGAGAGTAAACCAATCCTTCTCCAAGTGGTTAGGCCCAGATAGACTTAAAGGATTCAAGTGTCCTTAGAATAATGTTTTTTTTCAGAAACTTGCGTATTGTTTTCAGAAAAACATTGGATTATGTTTAGGTAATTTTGAACATAAGTACTTTAAAAAATGATCTAGCATTTTTAAACTGTAAGTGATTTCAAATAGTTTTTTAAAAGGATACTTCTAAATGTATTTACAAAGTTATTTTCAAAAGGATATATTATAAGGATTTATTGAAGGTTTCTAAAAATTTACTGGGCATTTTATGCTCACCCCTTTGTTTTAAATTTATTTTCAATGGTCCAGTAGAGTTTTTCGAAGGCGTTCACTTAAAATATGATGTCAGAACATGCCATATATTTTGTCTGTTTTATTTTATTTTGTTGCAGCTTTGATAAATTGTAATGTTTGTATCTAAATATCTATAACCTAGACCACTGAAATGTCCTATACTATGTAATGTTTGAGGATTAGTCCTTATAACCCTTATATTTATGTATGATTGATTGTGTATGATTATTTATGTGGAAATAATATTCATGAACATGTTTAGATAGGTGTGCCTAGATAACACTCCAATGAATTGGGTAATTTTGAGTCTAATGAGACATTATGTACAATGGTGTTGGCAGTTATCCTTGAATCGTGCTACCATGTGCAACAATCTTGGGGGTTAAACTTGACTTGTGCTCCTCTATGTGCAACGATCCTTGACTTGTGCTAGAGTCATGTTTTATGTTTCTTTCACATTATTATGGATCAATTTTTATATGACACTATATTTATATGTTATGATTTCACATGTTCCATTCCTTTTTATATCATTGTGTCATGCCTTACAACCCATGTGCAAAAGTTTCATTACTATATTGTTTCCCTTATAGCAATTTTAGCTCATCTATTTGCTCATGTTTTCCCTAAGTTATCCTATGAGGATGTATGAGCACAAGGGATGTTAGTACCTCCTTATGAAGAATAAATAAAGACATTTTTTATTTAGTCCCATGTTTGGTAGTTTTATGTACCTTGTCTTCTAAGACACTAGACTTCACTATCTTTGGCTTGAAATATGATGTTTTATTATTCTTAAAATCATGTAATTATATGTGTAAAAGGCTAGTGTCTCTATAGCCTAGTAAGGGATAAAAACGGTTTTTTAAACCTCATGAGGGAGGTTTCGATTTTCCATGGTTAAGGAAATGGGTGAACATAGGATGAACATAGTTTGTCTAACCGTGAACTAAATGCCGTTCAGGATGTGCTCCCTAGACAATGGGATGCACATGATTGATGTACAAATTGACCAACCATACAACCAAATTGTATAACCACATAAAAAGTTTAAAATTACTTTTTAACCATCTTTCTACTTAACACACCCATTCTTTTATTTTTCTATCCACATGAACAACATCCCACTAATCTTTCTTGAGATCTCCCTTAAGTCTAGAATTGGATTTGAAGCCATTTATCTATCTGATGGATAATCTAGCCACCAATATTCCTTTTGGATTTCTCTTGGTAAGAACTTTTATCCACTTCATTCCTTCCATGGTTTATCATTCCATCTTTGGTGTTGTTTTAGTGCAAGATATGCCCTATTTTATGGGTGTTCATAATTTTTGCCATTTAATTTTGATGTCGACCAAACCAAAGGTTGATTCTAAAGGAATTTTCTACCACAAACTTATGGTAGGAATTCTATAACTTTTCCCAATAGTTTTTTTGTCTATATGACTACCTCTATTGTGTCACATGTTGGACCTTACAATTTTCCTCCTAAATTAAAGGATAATCCTTAAATTAATCAATCATTCTAATTTGGGCCTCCCCTATTATAATAAATCATGGTTGGAGGTTATGAACCTCATCCCAATCCACCCCTCTGGCATGCTACTTTATCTTTGATTTGTCAAACCACCAATTTTGGTGTGTGAGCTCACAACCTTATTGTTTGAGCCTTTACAAATAATATGAGTTAGTTGGAGATGATCATGCCTCTTTTTCCATGTTATAAGATGTAAAGAAAATTATTTAAATAGTTGATTAAATGATAATTGTGAATGTCTATGGACACTAGAATAGCCTTCTTCTATTATTATATTACTTTTTAGATGTTTCTACATCTCATTATATCACTAAATTATTATAAAGGGAAGGAAAAAATGACTTGTTCGAATGGAACCAACCTATTATTGAGGTATGGTACTAATGATTATTGAGGTATATCACCAATGATTTTCAAGGTATGCCACATGTACATTTTGATATGGAAATAAATTATTAAAAAGTTATGGAACTAATAACATCATGGTCTGGCATCGACAAGGGTATCATTGTATGGAACCAGTGACCAGTATGTATAATTATTTATAGAATGAAAATATTGAGGAGGATAGAGATATGGATCATGTAACATCCATATACATTAACATCTTTGGATAAATTTTTCCTTGGTTATAAATCTCTGGACCTGACCCATGGTGTTTTTCTACACATATCAAATGTGCCTTATACCGATCTAGTTACTAATGACTGTTGATACTTTATATATATTTATACAAACATTTTTAACATTTTTCTATTATATATTGTTCCAAGGACTTGTTATGTTTTTCTTAATTACTGCTTACATATTTTACCTACATATGGTCATGGTTTATACACACAGACTAAATTTATTGTAGACATTGTTGGTGGTGTCTTATTGAGTTTATCTCGCACCCTATCTAGACTAATGATGGGGCCTAGGCACATTATGTGGATGTAGATATGGATAGTGGAAATCACCAATTTTTCGATTATTGATTGATTATTACATGGGAGAGGTGGAACACATGAATGATCTATGGATCATGATTCTATCTATATAGAGATATTATTTTGTTCATTTTGATTATTTTGATATACCTGTATGTATGTGCACCATTGTCTAGGTTTAATTGTTTCTTTTTTATTTAGAGATATGGAATTACATCATTATATAATTGGGAATGAATATTTCATTTTATGTATTGTTTATGATAATCATATGGATGTTGTGATTATTATATTATATTTATCATTTATCATTCTTCTATTGTTTATACATTAATTTTTTACACCACTATGTGACTTTGATCACGAGGTTATAGTATCCCCACTGTACCACCATGAACCCTCGCTGGTAGTCTTCAGCCTCAGGCATATGAATGGGGAGGGGGGATTGAGACCATGTGACCTTCTAGATCGAGGAATTGTTTAGTGGCTCTTAGGTTGTATGGAATCCCACATTTTTATTATATTTCAATTCATTACATTGTACAGACACGAGATCCTTTAAGGTTTAGTTTCTGAAAAAAGGTATATAATACCTGAAAACATAAAAAATTATTATAATAAACATGAAAGGATTATTTAAACGATCATCCTATGTATATTTATTGCATCTCATTACCTGGGAACATATATAAATGTAAAGGGTTGAGCTTAAGGCTTAGTAAGGGAAATCAAGGGAAACGGTTTACAAGTGATTTTAAGGAATGATACCTTGGGGGCTTGAGG
Organism: Viscum album; assembly: GCA_963277665.1. Classification (NCBI taxonomy): domain Eukaryota; kingdom Viridiplantae; phylum Streptophyta; class Magnoliopsida; order Santalales; family Viscaceae; genus Viscum; species Viscum album. The sequence goes on along the minus strand of OY728131.1, from coordinate 1,050,972,476 downwards.
ACACCTTCGGGGACACCTTGGTAGTTAAAAATACTAGTGATTAGTAAATTATGGTTTTTGAATGAATTTAAATGGATGATTGAGTGGGTATTTATAAAAAAAGTGGAGGAGTTGTTTTATTAGTTTCCAAATATAGTCCTTGAAAACCTAGGTTTAGAAAAATGAAAAACCATGGGATTTTCCACAGTATTTTCCCATGGTATAGTACACTTGGGTAATTTTTTCTTTTATTATAATCCAAAATATCCGATCATCATTTTATATTAAATATGTTGTCATGTAAAATTAATATTTCCACAAAAATAATGTTTTAAATGTTAATGTTTCCATTTTAGACTCTAGAATGTAAATTATTTTTTTGGAAATTTATTAATGTCCATTAAATTACTTGATATTAATAAAATAACAAATTTTATATTGTGTATTTTATTTAATTATTTAATAAATTTTTATGACATAATTATGATATCATTAAACATATCGAAAAACTCAAACAATATTTTTTCTATTCACGAAAAAGTAAAGTATTTTTGAAAATTCTCATAATTTCATCCTAACCTAATTTTGGAATGTTTATTTTAAAAATCATATTTATTTTATCAGAATAATGATCTAAATATGATAATTCAAAATTTTAAATATAAAAATCCATATTTATTAAAAATGATAGCAAATTGAAAATTCATAGTAAAATTTCTAACACTTGGAAAAAATAAAATTATCTTCCCATTTATTTTTAAATAAGAGTGTTTTTATCATAATATTTCATTAAAATAATTATTATTTTGAATATATTAGTTTATTATAAATATTTATAACTTATCATGAATGTGAAATTACTTTTTGAAAAATCAATTTATCAAATTCGATCATAATTTTATTAAAAAAACTATTCAGAAAACGAAATTGATGAAATAAAGATTATATTGATATAATGGAATTATAATTTAAGTAACTAGGGCCTCAAAACATAACCCCTTATAAAACTTGTGTAATACCTAATAATATGTTGTGTGATGGTGATATATTCATGGGGTGGCTCAGCAAACATCACCCTAGTGGTAAATTTCACTAAGTTGAACTTATCCCATATGAGATTTTTATTGAGCTTTAATTGTTGAAGATCATCTTGGGATTGGTCAAGAGAGAACCACAGTAATGATACCTCCCTCCCAAGCTCTGATAAATGGGATTAATATGTCACAAATCCATTGGTTGACTACATTTTATTATTATTTTTACAGTAATTTTTTTATAGTTTCCATTTAAAATTATAACGTATAAATTATTACCAAGAGTATAGTTTCAAAATATTATAGTGACCAATGATCATATTTGACCAACAATCAAAAAATGGTCGAATCTAGATGGTCACCTTTACATCTATACCCACTTAATTATTAAATATATATGGTTTTTTTGTTTATGAAACAATATAACTCACATTTTCTTAGGAAATAAATATCATTTATTAAAGTTTTGGTCATTACATTCCTCCACAACTAGGAAATTTCATCCCAAAAAGTTCAAATCATTATCTATGTTGTGAAAAGGTATGAGTACTTTTTACTCATTATCTTCTTCAGTTCCCAAGTCTCTTATTCACATTTTATGGTTCCTCTACAACACTTTGATGAGGTGGGTTGTCTTTTTTTTTCATAGAACCTTCTATCTACGATCCAATATCTGCACCAACTGCTCCTCATAAAAGAGGTCAAGTTCCAACTTCACCACCTCCAGATTCAATACATGTTAAGGTTAGGTATGTACTTCCTTAAGAGAGATACATGGAATACATCATGAATATGAGTTACATTTGATGGAAGTGCAAGATGATGGGCCACTTATCTTATGCGATCAATAATTTCATAGAGGCTAATGCACTTGGGGATATGCTTCCCTTTCTTCCAAAACTACATGGCTATCTTCAATGGTTATCTTCAAAGTAAAAATTAGTCACCAAAAACAAAATCTAAGTCCCTTCAATGGTTTTCAACATAGCTCTTCTACCAACATAGGGTATCCTTTATGTGTTGTTGGATGGAATGTGACTTTTCTTTAATCCCTTTCACAAGATCATCCCCAAGTATATTTATCTCACTAAGATAACCCCAAAAATTATAATTTATATATTTATTCCCATTTAAAGCATCATAGGGTTCCAATTGAATACTTGAATGGAAGCTGTTGTTATATGAGAACTCATATAATGGGAAATGTTGATCCCATCCACCCTTAAATTCAATTTATCATGTACTCATCATGTCCTTGAGTGTTTGAAAGTGGCCCCTATAAAGCCACACCACTTCAATTATGTCAATCATGGAATGCTGGTCAAGAGATAAATCTTCTTGAATAGTGATAAAATGGTCTATCATGGTGATTCGACCCGCTATAACCCATATTTTATTGTTTCTTTTTGATGTTCTTAGGATACCAGGGATAATGTCCATATAGATATTATCACAAAACCAATTTGGTATGGGTAGTGGTTGTAATACCCATTTATGGTGTTTTCTCTTTTCTATTAGTTACTGACTCACTATACACCTTTTAGTTTAGTTGGAAACGAACCTTTTCATGTTATACCACCAATAATGATAACTAAGGTCCCTATAAATTTAACTTCTTCTAGAATGTATAGAGAATGTAGAGTTATGTGATTTATCCATAAAATCCTTCTTTATTTTTGGAGTAGATGAAACTCATATCCTTTTACAAAAATTTTATAAACCTTCTTTATTGATATTGATATCATAAAACTTTCCATTCTTTATACCATATATCTTCTCCTATAAAAAGTAAATTCTCTCTGATATTTCTTGATCTTACCCAATAGTGATGTTTGAAAAATCAGTTGTGATAGGTTTGATAATGTCCCTTCAATTTTGATTCCCATGTCTAGATTTACTTGGTATTTGATCAAAGGATCTTCTTGAAACCACATTATTTACAAAAAAACATGTTCTTTACTATTTAATCCATCAACAACATTGTTTTCTCTTCTAGGGTGATAATTAGTTAAACAATTATAGTCTTTAATAAGTTCTGACAATCTCCTCTATCTCATGATAAATTTCTTTTGTGTGAAAATATACTTCAAAAATTGATGGAATATGCATATATCATATTTATCCCCATTAATATAGTTCCTCCATATCTTCAATGAAAACATAACCATAGTTAAATACAAGACATGCATAGGATAATTCTCCTCATAAGGTTTTAAATTTTAAGATGTATAAGTAATCACCTTGTCATTTTTCATGAGGAAACACCCAATATATTTAATAGATGCATCACTAAAAATAAAAAATAATTCTCTAATAGAGGGTAGATTTAACTCTGCTGTAGTAAAAAATCTATTATTAAGCTCTTAAAAAAATTATTCACAATCCATTTTCAAAATGAATTTGTCCCCTTATCAAGTTAACTCAGTTAGTGGATTCTAAATTCGTGATTTTTTTCTCACAAACCTCCTATAATATCTTGCTAAACCAAGGAAACTATGAATCACAATTACTATTATATGATGATGTTACTCCCCAACAACCTTTGTCTAGGTAGGCTCAATTGAGATAAATTCATATCATACAACGTGGCCCAATAAAAAAACGTATTTTAACCAAAATTCACATTTTATGAATTTTCTAAATAGACTCTCTATCCTCAAAGTTTTAAATTTAACATATAGATGATCCTAATGCACCTTGTTAAATTTGGAATATATCAAAATATCATTAATAATAACTAAAAAACTTTATCAAATTAGTCCTTAAATACTCTATTCATGAAATCTATAAATATAGTAGGATAATTGGTCAAGCTGTAGGGCATGAAAACAAACTCATAATGCCCATATATTGATAAGAAGAAAATATTTGGAATATATTATTTCTTCACCCTCAATTTATTATAACTAGATCGATAATAAATCTTGGAGAAGAATTGAGCCCCATGAAGCTGGTCAAATAAATCATCAATCATTGGAAGATTGTACTTGTTCTTCAATGTGATATCATTTAATCAACGCATACCTGCATTGATCCATCCTTCTTCTTCACAAAGATAAAATTTTCTCTCCAAGGATACACACTAAATCATATAAACCCATTCCCAAAAAGACGTTGGAGTTGTTTATTTAATTATTCCAGCTCTACATTTTCTATTCTATATAGGGTCATTAATATCATATTGGATCCATGAATGAATTCAATGGATAACTTTACCTCTTTTTCTTGGGTATGTGTAGGTAACTTCTTAGGAAATACCCTAATGTATTCTTTAACAATGATTTTTTTTATTTGTATACATTCAGTCACTTCTTCATCTTCCTTGATCATTTCCATAAATAATTCTATGAGAGTTTCTTATTCGCAAAGCTCAGGTTGAGATATTACTTTTTTGAAAACAACTATAGGATTTCCATTCAAGACTATTATGATTTCCATAATTTATGAGTTGGTCTTAAAATTATACTTTGAGATCCATTCCATCCCTAATATAGTGTCAAATTCCAAAATAAGAATAACTACAAGATTTGCGATTAGATTGCTGTCTCCACAGTGAATACTAGAGTGTCTATACACTTTTGATTTTGAATAAATCATATAGGGGTATTGACTATCACATACAAGACGTATTTTAAAGGTAGTTTTCATTTAATTTACATACTTGTTTTGTTTTGGGGGTTTCCCTAGGTTTTAGGGAGGAATAGATGAGTATTCATGAATTGGGCCAAACCGTGAGCTCAATTCCAGATTAAAAAATAAATTTTGTATCTTTTATAACGGTTTCATTTTTCAACATTTTTCATCCATTCAAATTCCTACATGAACTCCCCTAACCTATTAACACCACCAAGGTGATTTTGAGGCTTTAAAAATCCATAACCAGGGTTTATTTGGGGTTTTATATAAGGGGTTGGGCCTGCCCGAAAGCCCAATTCCTGTTTTAAAAATAAAATTTTATTTTGTTATAACATATTCTATATTTGGGATTTCTCGGTGATTCCAAGTCTCACCCAAGCCCAATGAACCCAGACGCGCGTCTGAACTCTCTACCCCCTCTTTGGAGCTCTGGTTAATCGCGTTTTGGTGCCTAACTTCATAGAATTTCTCAAATCTCCCAGATTTGAAGAGGTAAAATCTTTCTTTCATAACTCTCTCAATTATCAATATTTTTCCTCTATTTCAGTTCCTAAATGACCTAATACATCTTTTTCGAACGTACCCAAAAGTTTGGCTCTTTTAAATTTCAGATACTAGAGTTTTGGAGTGATTACTTCAAGATACTTCAAGTAAATGAACCATTTTCTTTCCTCTTTCAAATTACTTTGGGTTTAACTCATTGTTTTTAGCGTTTCTTCAGTTATAATTGAGTTTACTAATGTCCAGAAACTAGGATTTAGAACCTAGGGTTTAACCTTGGGATTTATTGGCCAATTTGTGTGGTTTTAGGTTTGATCTAGTTCTCTCTTGGTGCGGCGGGGGTGCGATTTGATTTTCGCACGGAGATTCATGGGTTTTTGTTACTTTGGTAGGTGATTCCATTGTGTGTGCAATTTTTGTGAATTAGCTTGCTGTTTTAATGGTACCTTAATATTTATTTCACTTGAATGTTTCTGTAAAAATTGGTTTTAGTTGCATTTATAATGCAAATGAATTTTAAGTTCCAATTTTTGGTGAAATTGGGGGTTTTTCATTCAAATCTTTTATTGGTTCATTTTGTGATGCCCCATAACTGAATTGTTGGTTCCATTAAAGGGTATTGAACTGAAATTTTGTTTTAATGACTTAAAAGTGTTAACATAGTGTGAAAAGTGGATATCTTAAAGAGCTTTGGGTGAAAAACAATGTGATGTTTTGAGAGGTTGTGTTATTGAAAATAAAATTATTTTATTGTGTGTTTTAAATGGTATAAACAGTGTGTAGATACTGTAAAATTTGTTTGTGACTAGTAGTGATATTTTATATGCAAAATGATGTGTGTTTTTTTGCTGAAATTGTTTGAGCACAAAAAGGGGAAGCCCAGGTACCTAGGTGGGGCGGATTCATACTAGTACGGCTAGTGGATCGGTTGCGTTTTGTCCCTGTTCCACTTAGCATCTGGATAACGACAACTCTAACTAAACTATTTGGATGATTATTGGGGACCAATAGGTTATGGGTATGTTCCCTACTAGTGGCTCTTGCACGAGAATGTATTTTTCTATGGTTACTCAACACCGAGGTACGAGGTACATAGGGCCCGAGACAACCTAGTGCTTAGGGGTGTTCCCGATTTTGATGCTCAATGGATTTGTGGTATTTAACCTTGTTGTGGGTTGTTTTTGGAAGTACATTACAGTAGATAACATGTCTATTTAATGTTCTAACATTCTGAAATTATCGGATTGAAAACTGTTTTCATTTGAAAGTTGCATTTCTTTGAATTTTAACACTGTTTCATCTTGTGTATTAAAGTTGCTTGTTTTATTCACATTGTATTGCATGCTCTTTGGAATAATCTGGTGGTATCCTAATGGGCTTAGGATCACACCCTAATTACACCCCTTGGGTGTAAGTAGACCTTCTTATGCTTTACTTAGGTAAAGGGAAGGCTAAGGGTGATGGCGGTTCGAGATGTTAGTCCCCATCGTTGGGGCAGAGTTGCAGGGACGGCTTGCGGGTGATGATCCCCTTGTCGTGTGGAGTCCATGGGGATGTCTTTGTGTTGTCATTATTTGTTTTTAGACCACTTGTAGTGTCTTTAGACATATGTATTCAGATCTAGTTTTGTTAAGAATTGTTTAGCATGAAAATTCAGATTCTAATAATTGATTGTTTTTTTATGATTTATGCTTTCATACTCGGGTAAATCATTCCCAAAATAGATTTGTTTGAAACCCGAGCACTTGTGCCAGCCTGTGGGGATAGGGAATGCCCTTCAGGACTTTCCACTAGCCGGTTTTGGTGCTGTTAATGGTGGCGACCAGATCCGGTTCGTGACAAAATGGTATCAGAGGAGGTTAAAGTTTTTGTGTTATATTGTTATTTTGGGATGAGTCGGGATAGACAGGAGCTAGGAATGTTGGGGCTTGGGGTATTGGTTGTGAGTAGGGTGCCTGGCCCACACCTCTCATGGAAGACCTTGAGTCACCAGGGGAAGTTGGAATTTACGGATTGACTTCACTTCCAGGTGAGACGTGTGGGCTGCAGACCACATGTGGACATCAGGCAGATGTGGAGTAGTTGTTTCTTTTATTACATGAATTGGTTTAGTTTATTTATATTTGATGTATTTGATTAAAATTTTTAGAATTGTGGTATTGACTATTGTTTTGTGACTATTGCATTTTGTAGCAACATGCCTCCCTGGAAAGCTCCCACGCACCCACAGGAGGAAGCTGGAGAGAGTTCTCCCACGCCGATTGATCAGAGGCTCGTGGAGGCTGTGGTTCGGGCTATCCAAGATTTGGGATAGAGACCAACTCCTTCTCCTATTCCTGTTAGGGCAGAAGAGACAGGTCCTAGAAAAGATAAATCCCAAGAGTTTCTGAAAAACAATCCTCCTACCTTCCTAGGTAGCATAGAGCCCCAGGAAGCAGAAGAATGGCTCGAGAAGATCGAGCGTATGTTTGAGTTCCTGGAAACACCAGAGGAGCTCAGGGTGAAGTGTGCCTCCTTTATGTTGGAGGGTCCCAGCCATAAATGGGGGAGTTAGTGCTTCAGGCTAGGAAGAATGAGCAGATGCGCTGGAGAGATTTCAAGGCTGTCTTCAATGAACAGTACTTCCCTGAGGTGTTGGCTTCTGACAAGTCTAGAGAGTTCATTGAACTAGTTCAGGGGAATCTATCTGTGATGGAGTATGCCAACCGTTTCACTGAGTTAGTTTGATATGCTCCAGAAATTGTCTCTAATGAGCAAGCGAAGGCCCAGAGGTTTGAGAAAGTCTTGCGACCAGAGATATACTCCCAGGTGTTCTTGTTTAAGCTAAGGACCTATGCTGAGGTTGTTGATCGGGCGTGCATGGTGGAGATTGATAGAAATGGCAGGGATGGTTTCTATGGTTTAGTATCAACAGTGGGTAGTGGCAGCTCCTCAGAGAAGAAAAGGAAGCAGGAGGATCATGTGAAGAAAGGAGGGGGCAGTTCAGGCCACTCTTCCAGGCAGTTTTCTTCTGCGGCGTCTGATGTGAGATCGGTCGTGTGCCACCAATGTGGGAGGCATGGGCATATCCGACCAGCATGTCCTCTTCCTCCGATGCCTTGTTACCAGTGTGGAGGTATAGGGCATTTGCAGCGCTTCTGCGGTGTGGCACATCCACTCCCAAGTGGGGCAGGGTCAGTGGCTTCAAGAGGAGTGCCCGCACAGTCCGAGCCGTCGAGGACTGGGGGATCTCGATTTGGTGGTCGTGGTGGTAGGGCTGGATCATCTTCTGGGCAAATCCAGTTCAGAGCACAGCCACATACTAGCGGTCGTCCTTAGGTAGATACTGGACATCTCCATGTAGTGGATCAGTCACCAGTAGGATCAGAGGCGGGACCGTCGACAGTTCGAGGTACCGTTCTGATCACATCTTCTATAGCTACTGCTCTTTTTGATACTGGTGCCTCTGTTTCATTCATTTCTGGACATTTTGTGGACATGCTGAATTTACCAACGGATTTGATGTCTTTTTCAATAGAGTTGGTGACACCGTGGGAAGGAAGAAGGAGCAGGGCCTCAGGTGCCCCTCGTGTGCACTTTCTGTGTCAGGGGTCGAGATGGAGTGGGACCTCTTGGTCTTAGATATGGAACTTTTTGATTTCATACTCGGGATGGATTGTCTAGTACACTTCTAGGCACACATCGATTTCTACAGAAGGCGTGTGAGTTTCACGACACCTGATGGGAGTCGTCAGGTTTTTCATGGAGAATGGGATCCACGATCAGGTCGCGCAGGGCCTCCACTCCCAGAGTTGGGAAGTGTTATCTTCAAGTTATCTTCTCTTGTGCTAGAGGATGGTATTTCCCCTGAAGGTGTACTACCTCATGTAGTGAATGAATTTTCCGAGGTATTCCAAGATGATTTTTCAGGTTTTCCCCCGGAGCGGGATGTGGAGTTTTCGATTGATCTGGCACCAGGAACACAACCGATATCTCTTCCCTCTTATCGCATGGACCCCACCGAGTTGAGGGAATAAAAGATACAGCTGGACGACTTAGAATCCAAATGATTAATTCACCTGAGCGTCTCTCCTTGGGCCGCTCCAGTGTTGTTTTCAAAAAAGGCCGATGGATCCCTCCAGTTGTGCATTGACTACCAGAAGCTGAATAAGGTAACAATTAAAAACAAATACCCTTTTCCCAGAATAGATGATTTGTTTGATCAGTTGAAGGGGGAAAATGATTCTCAAAGATAAACCTGCATTCAGGGTATCATCAACTCAGGGTGAAGGAGTTAGATATCCCTAAGACAGCCTTCCGAAGTAGGTACAACCACTTTGAGTATTTGGTCATACCCTTTGGATTGACCAATTCTCCAGCGGTATTTATGGCACTTATGAATAGGGTGTTCCATTAGTATCTCGATTCCTTTGTTGTGGTAATCTTGGATGACATTCTGGTATACTCTTGCTCTAAGGAGGAACACGAACATCACTTGAGGATCGTTTTGGGTACATTACGAGATCACCGCCTCTATGCAAAGTTGTCAAACTGCACTTTATGGATCAGTGAGGTGATATTTCTTGGGCATGTGATCTCAGAGTATAGAGTTTCAGTGGACCCCGAGAAAATTAGTGCAGTCATGTCGTGGGAGAAACTGAAGAATGTGTTCGAGATCAGGAGTTTTCTTGGCTTGGATGGTTATTACAGGCGATTCGTTCGGGATTTCTCTCGTCTTTCTTCACCGATGACTTCCCTCACCCGGAAAGGGGTGAAGTTTGTATGGGGTCCATAATGTCAGGCATCATTCGAGGAGATGAAGAGGCGGCTGACTACCACCCTCGTGCTGATTTTTCCAGACGTTGGAAAGGGATATGTGGTCTATTGTGATGCTTCAGGTATGGGTCTTGGGTTCGTGCTTATACAAGATGATCATGTGTTCATGTATGGATCTCGCCAACTTCGACCACATGAAAATAACTACCCAAACCATGACTTGGAGTTGGCAGCGGTGATGCATGCTTTGAAGACTTGGCGTCACTACCTCTTTGGGGAGAAGTTTGTGGTATACTCTGATCACAAATGATTGGCTTATATCTTCTCGCAGAAGGACCTCAACATGAGGCAACGTCGCTGGATTGAGTACTTGCAGGGGTTTGACTTTGACATTATCTATACCCCAGGCAAGGGTAATGTAGTGGCCGACGCTTTGAGCTGAAGAGTTCCAGTGCAGGCTTTGAGGAATTCTAGTGATGAGTGGACATTGATGGGTCTCTTTTCTCAGATGCATGTGGAGACCAGGGAATACAGTGGAGGGGAATTCTTGGCAAGCATCCAGTTGACTCCTTCTCTATTAGAGTTGATTCAGCAGGAACAACCCAGTGATGATCTTTGTCAGCGGTCGAAGTAGTTCCTTCAAGGTGGGGAGACATCCTCTGATTGGTCGTCGTCTCCCGATGGCATCTTGTGCCTTAAGGGCCGTTCAGTAGTTCCATTATCTCTGCGGAAGGTGGTGATGAAAGATAGACACCAGTCTCAGTGGGTTGTCCATCCGGGTGCCACTAAGATGTATTATGATGTTCGTCGGCAGTTTTGGTGGCATGGTATGAGACGGGACATAGCAGACTTTGTTTCGAGATGCTAGACATGTCAGCAGGTGAAAGCAGAGCACCAAAGGCCATCCGGTTTGCTCCAACCACTACCCATTCCTACCTGGAAGTGGGAAGAGGTCACCATGGACTTCATTGTTGGCTTACCTTGTACACCTCGAGGTAAGAATGCTATTTGGGTGGTGATTGATCATCTGACCAAGTCAGCCCACTTCATTCCGATAAAAGATACAACTAAAGTAGATGAGTTGGGCCATTTGTATCTTCAGGAAGTAGTGAGACTACATGGTGTACCATCAGCTGTTGTCTCAGATAGATACCCACACTTTACTTCTCGATTTTGGGAAGACCTTCAGAAGGCCTTGGGGTCTCAGATTAAGATGAGCACGACATACCACCCTCAGACGGATGGTCAGATAGAGCGGGCGAATCACATTTTGGAGGACATGCTTCGGGCATGTGTCTTGAACTTTGGAGGTTCTTGGGATATCCAGTTGGGATTGGTTGAGTTTTCTTATAATAATAGTTACCAATCCACAATTTGAATGACCCCTTTTGAGGCACTCTATGGTTGGCCTTGTCGGTCCCCCCTATGTTGGGCTGAGGTAGGAGAGACTTCACTATTGGGGCCGAGCCTTGTGCAGGAGACTTCTGAGAAGGTCAAGTTGATCAAGCATCACTTATTGACAGCTTAGAGTCATCATAAATCTTATGCTGACCGGAGGTGTCTAGACCTAGAGTTTTCTTTGGGTGACAGGGTATTCTTAAAAGTGGCCCCTCGTCTGGGCCATCGTCGATTGGGGAAGCAAGGAAAGCTGATGCCACGGTATATCGGGCCCTTTGAGATCACCAAGCGTATTGGAAAGGTGGCATACAGGTTGGCCTTACCTTCTCAGTTGACGTCTATCCATGATGTCTTCCACGTCTCTCAGTTGAAGAAATACAATCCGGATCCATCCCATGCGTTGAGTTGGGAAGAACTGGGGATAGAGCTTGACTTCTGTATCGTTGAGAGGCCGGTGAAAATAGTGGACTCCCAAGAGAAGATAATTCAAGGGAAGTCCATTCCTTTAGTCTGGGTTTTATGGCAGCATGGGAATGATACAAATGAGACATGGGAGCGAAAGTCATGGGTCGGGGAAGAGTACCCATTCTTGTTTTCCAACCGAGATTCATGTTGACTTTCCGGGGAAGAAAGTCCTTCATGGTGGGGATAATTGTCACATAAAAGACATATTTTAAAGGTATTTTTCTGTTAATTTACATCCTTTCTTTGTTTTGGGGGTTTCCATAGGTTTTAGGGAGGAATAGATGAGTATTCATGAATTGAGCCAAACCGTGAGCCCAATTTCATATTAAAAAATATATTTTGTATCTTTTATAAATTTTTCATTTTTCAACATTTTTCATAAATTCAAATTCCTACTTTACCTACCCTAACCTATTAACACCACCAAGGTGATTTTGTGCCTTTAAAAATCCATAACCAGGGTTTATTTGGGGTTTTATCTAAGGGGTTGGGCCTGCCCGAAATCCCAATTCCTATTTTAAAAATAAAATTTGATTTTGTTATAACTTATTCAATATTTGGTATTTTACGATGATTCCAAGTCTCACCCAAGACCAATGAACCCAGACGTGCGTCTGAACTCTCTACCCACTCTTTGAAGCTCTGGTTAATCGAGTTTTGGTGCCTAACTTTATAGGGTTCCTCAAATCTCCCATATTTGAAGAGGTAAAATATTTCTTTCATAACTCTCTCAATTATCAATATTTTTCCTCAATTCCAGTTCCTAAATGACCTAATACATCTTATTCGAACATAACCTAAATTTTGTCTCTTTTAAATTTCAGATACTAGAGTTTTGGAGTGATTACTTTAAGATACTTCAAGTAAATGAGCCCTTTTCTTTCCTCTTTCAAATTACTTTGGGTTTAACTCATTGTTTTTAGAGTTTCTTAGGTTATAATTGAGTTTACTAATGTCCAGAAACTTGGATTTCTATCCTAGGGTTTAACTTTGGGATTTCTTGTCCAATTTGTGTGGTTTTAGGTTTGATCTAGTTCTCTTTTGGTGCGGCGGGGATGCGATTTGATTTTCGCACGGAGATTCAAGGGTTTTTGTTACTTTGGTAGGTGATTCCATTGTGTGTGCAATTTTTGTGAATTAGATTGCTGTTTTAATGGTACCTTAATGTTTATTTCACTTGAAGTTTTCTATAAAAATTGGTTTTAGTTTCATTTATAATGCAAATGAATTTTAAGTTCCAATTTTTGGTGAAATTGGGGGTTTTTCATTCAAATCTTTTATTGGTTCATTTTGTGATGCCCCATAACTGAATTTTTGGTTCCATTAAAGGGTATTGAACTGAAATTTTGTTTTAATTACTTTTAAGTGTTAACATAGTGTGAAAATTGGATATCGTAAAGAGCTTTGGGTGCAAAACAATGTGATGTTTTGAGAGGTTGTTTTATTGAAAATAAAATTATTTTATTGTGTGTTTTAAATGGTATAAAATATGTGTGGCTACTGTAAAATTTGTTTGTGACCAGTAGTAATATTTTATATGAAAAATGATGTGTGTTTTTTGCTGAAATTGTTTGATCACAAAAAGGGGAAGCCCAGGTACCTAGGTGGGGCGGATTTGTACTAGTACGGCTAGTGGATCAGATGGGTTTTGTCCCTGTTCCACTTAGCATCTGGATAACGAAAACTCTAACTAAACTATTTGGATGATGATTGGGGACCACTAGGTTATGGTTATGTTCCCTACTAGTGTATCGTGCATGAGAATGTATTTTTCTACGGTTACTCTACACCGAGGTACGAGGTACATAGGGCCCGAGACAACCTAGTGCTTAGGGGTGTTTCCGATTTTGATTCTCATTGGATTTGTGGTATTTACCCTTGTTGTGGGGGTTTTTGGAAGTACATTACGGTATCTCACATTTATATTTAATGTTATAACATTCTAAAATTCTCGGATTGAAAACTGTTTTCATTTGAAAGTTGCATTTCTTTGAATTTTAACACTGTTTCACCTTGTGTATTAAAGTTGCTTGTTTTGTTCACATTGTATTGCATGCTCTTTGGAATCATATGGTGGTATCCTATTGGGATTAGGATCACACCCTACTTACACCCCTTGGGTGTAAGTATACCTTCTTATGCTTGACTCAGGTAAGGGGAAGGCTAATGGTGATGGCGGTTTGGGATGTTAGTCCCCATCGTTGGGGCGGAGTTGCGGGGACGACTTGCGGGTGATGATCCCCTTGTCGTGTGGAGTCCATGGGGATGTCTTTGTGTTGTAATTATTTGTTTTTAGACCACTTGTAGTGTCTTTAGACATATGTATTCAGATCTGGTTTTGTTAAGAATTGTTTAGCATGAAAATTTGGATTCTAATAATTGATTGTTTTTTTATGATTTATGATTTCATACTCGGGTAAATCGTTCCCAAAACAGATTTGTTTGATACCCGGGCACTTGTGCCAGCCCGTGGGGATAGGGAACGCCCTTCGGGACTTTCCACGGGCCGGTTTTGGTGCTGTTAATGGTGGCGACCATATCCGGTTCGTGACATTGACCGATAACACTACTTCTAGAAGTTAAGGGATTGATTCTATATTCATTGAAATCCTGGTGGAAATAAAAGAATGCATATAACTAGAATCAAAAAATTTACTTGATAGATTAGAGAGAACAATAAGAGTACCTAGCACCACATAATTTGGATCCTCTACTTCATAAATTGTGATATCAGATTCCTGACCATGCTACCTCAGCATATACAAAGGTTAATGGTGACTCCCCGCCATTATCTAATGATTTGGATGGTCATTGGAAAATTTCCCAATCTATATACACTTGAAGTATTGGACTTTAGGTTGTGCTTAAACCAACTTCCCTTTTTTTAGTGTTGGGAATTTGAGGCTTCACCTCACTTTGATAGGTTCGAGCAATATAGCCATCTCCTCCACACCTGTGACATTTACCACTCCTAAGAAAAAAGTTACCTAAATTATTTTTCCCATATTTGTTTCAAGTTGGAAGTTTTTATTTCTTTCCTCCTCTTAAATGATCAATGGTCCTTCCTAATCATGGTTCCATTGATCTCTTCTTTTCATTCGATCTATAGGTCCACTACATCACTCCAAACTGCAGTTCATCCTTCATAGTACTTTTCACTATCTCCTAATAGCTGTCATATTATCAATTGTATAGATTCTTCCATATATGGTTTCTTAGTCCACCGAAAAATATATCAAAAATTCCATTTGGATCCATGAAAAATATAGAGGTGTAATAAGAAACTCATGTAATGTTCATCTCATAGCTTCTCAAAGATTCATTTTCCTTCTACTTTAGCTCTAGAAATTCTTTCTTCATTTTCATTCTCATAAAATAAGGATTTTTTTTGAAAATGGTTCCCCTCAACTCTTCCCAATCCATAACATCATTATCCATTATTAGATTTGTGTTTTTAATCAGTTTCCACCACTGATTAGCTTATCCCTCTAAGTAGTACACATCAAGGGCGACTTTCTCTTATTCTAAACAATGGAGTAAAAAATATCTTTTCTATTGAGTTTGTCCATTATTCAGAAAAAATGGGTTAGTAAATCCATTAAAAGAATGTGGATGTTGATACATAAATGACTTAATGAAACGTTGTTCCCTTTGAGGTGAATCTGGTCTCTCGGCTTGATTCAGGTTATTTTTTATAAGTTGAATTTGTTGATTCATCACTCTCATGATGTTTTCCGTTGTAGCTTTTATTGGAGGGTTGTCATTGCATGGTCAAATATAGTCACCATTTACATAGTTCCTCATATTCCTGCCATTTTATAAGATAATAAAAACCTTAGTGAGAAATGTTTTTCTTTAGATACTCTTATAATTCTAAGGTACTTTTTATGTCTTAAAAATCATGCTTAAATATTTTATTCTTTAACAACATTATATTTTATATAAATCCTTTAAAATTATTCATAAAAAACTTATGATTAACCAGAAATAATCCTAAATAGTGTAAAACTTGGAGTGCAACAAGGCCTATTGTCATGAACCAGTTCCTGTTCGAGTCTTGAGCAATATAGTGTTTTCTGGTGTTACCCCTAGATATATCTGTGCCAGATCCACATCCATTTATTCAAGTCAATAAATGCATTTCTTTTCTAGAAAAATATTACAAAATACTTCACTAAAATAATAGGATGTTTTTATATATTTTATCTTCTCCCTATGTTTCTTTCTAAATGTTTCAAATCCCAATTTCTAAAAATAACTAAATCATCTGTTGATACCAGCTATGGAATCCTATGTCACGACCCGTCCCAGTGGGGCCCGAGCCACAACTCCCAAGCCCACCTCCAATAGGCCAGGGGATGGTGACTAGCACCAATTTAGCATGCTACTAACATGGGAGGAATTGCTTATAAACCTGTACACATGAACACACATCTCCAAGCCCACAAATCTGAAAAGTAAAAACTACTAAAAATGGAAAAGATGCATGTACACACTAAAACCCAACCACAGAGTACGACAGGAAAGTAAGGTGCAAGAAAGTAAATCCCTGGGCCAAAAGTACAAGCCCACCAGAAAGAATGTCTGTAACAACATCCAACCTATAAAGAAAGGTGCTGGAACTGCAGTCTGTAGCTGTAGGAACACACCTTGGACTGCCTGATCTCACTGAGTACCGTCCGGTCCTGGTCCGCCTAGAATCCTGTCAAAGGCTTGCTTGTTTGCACAAGACACAACAAGTGCGGGAAAAGTCCATGCTGGGATGAGTATAACAATACCCAGTAGGACACCCCGAAACCACAAAGGAAAAACAAAAAGGAAAATACCACAAAGGAAAGATACAGTCAGCTTCACACAGTATATATCTACAGAAGACATAACAAGAATATCCAGATATACTCATACACAAACAACCATCGCGATACTGCCACTAGAATCCAGCTCAAAGATTCCACTAAGCATACAACCAGGAGAACACACTCCTAGGTCTGAAGATAGAGATTCGAAGTACTCGTTCCAGGAGAACACACTCCACAAGTACTTTGAGAACATGATGCTTAGATGAGGATCACAGCCAAGTAATGGGGTGATTCCGACAACTCAGTCTGAGCTAATCCGCTAAGCAGAGGATCAGTGCCCGGGTAAAGTTGGTCACGTCGATACCAAAAACTCTACCTAGGGTTACATGAATTAATAGAGGATCCAACTATAAGTCTCACAGAGGAGATTCCAACAACTCTATTCAGGAAGTTCTGCTGAAGGGATCATACTCCTGTGTAAAGGAAATGATACCAGAACATTCAGGGAAAATACCAATGGTACGAACCCTAAGAAAACTAGTCCAAGTCACAGAATACAAGTGGCTCAATCCAATTAATATAGGTTACACAGTGTGTAGTATGGTCACATTACGTGTTCCTTGACCCCAGGTACTGCTCGTGTAAACGGCCCGTGTCATTCGTCAAGCCGTGTAAAACCAAAATACACGGCGTGTATTAAAAGTACACGCTGTGTTCCTTGACCCTGGGTACTACCCGTGTAACTGGCCCATGTCATTCGGCTTGTCTGATAGAAAGAAACTTCACAACGTGTAGAAGAATCACATGCCATGTCCGAGCACATGTGGCTCGCTCCGTGTACGTTGGCCATGTTCCCGTACACGGTCTCTGCCCGTGTCTGTGTCGCCTGCCCGTGTACCAGCACACGGGGTATCCTGAGTATCTGGTCGGGTCTGGCCGGGGATGGGTATACACGGTGTGTCCTTGGCCATGTACCCTGCCCGTGTCCATGTACTCATGAAGTACACGCCAGGTTGTCTTCTGACGAACACACGCCGTGTAGCCCATACTACACGGCGTGTAGTTGGGAAATTTCCAGAAATTCAATCTTCTTCCTCACGCTTTGGACGATCTTCCGGATCATGTTTCTATGGTCCGTTTTCCGCGAAACTCAAGATCAAGGGTCACCTCGACGCCGTGATGTCGAATCCATGGGTTTCAGGCCTTAGATCGGCTCCAAAATCGGATTCTGGTCACCCGCGCGGAAATCGTTCGAAGAACAATTTCTTCCAATCTGCTTCGATCCATCCGTCCCCACCGTAGCCGCGCCTCTATAGGGTTGTACTGACACCAGATCATCAATTTGGGACCATTGCATCGCACAATAGGTGTTCAACGATCCATCATTCATATGCCCGCGAAGAACGCATAGAACGCAGTGAAGAACGCGAGAATTTGGGGAAAAAGAACACCACAAAACGAGAGGGACGGACCTTGATCGAAGTTTGTGTCGATCTTGGTCCGTCAACGTTAGGAGGTTGAATGAAAACAAAACAATTTCAAGAGTCAAATCCCCACGATTCCTGAAAAATCCCATCCCACAAGAATGATCGATCCGCGAGATAATCTGTTCGTGGATTAGTCCACGTTCGTCGTCGAAATCAAAAACAGGGAAGAAAATCATAAGAAAAACATCCTACCTGGATTCCGCGGTGTTCGTCGGTGATGATCTGGTCGCTGCGTCGTCGTCGCCGCGTTGGGAGCTTTTCTCTAGAGCCCCCAGAGCCGCCAAGGGTTTCGGGGTTATGAGGTTTGTAACCTTGGACCCTTGCACTAACCTTTAATTAAAAAATTAAGAGATATATGTTGCAACAGATTTAAAAGATTTTACTGCAGAATAAAATATTTTTATTTAAATATTATATTACTCTTACGTCCCAAAAACTGGATTCCACCACCGACTTGCACTGGCCGATGTTAGGTATTGGCTAAGGTAAAATCGCTATTCTGAACGCAATGGTGCCCTCAGATTTCTGATCCGAGCAACTGTTCGGAATTGATTCCACTTTTTCCGGAAAACCGCATGTGTGCGTAATTTAATTATTAAATTAAATTCAAACACTTGTTCCGGGCTCACCGAGCCTCAAAAATGCATGCCGTCTCAGATCCTAGTCTCGAAAGAATTCCCATATAATATTAAAATAATAAATGGAAAAATCCGAGACATTACATCCTACCTTTTTATTAGGAAACTTTATCTTACATTATAAAAATAGAGGATCATTTGAATTTTAGTTTCTTTGAAAAAAGTATCATATTTCATGAAAACATAAAACATTATTATAATTAACATGAAATTATTATTTAAAGGTCCATACTATATACATTTACTACATCTCATTACCTGGTGACATACATCAATGTGAATAGGTGAGCATGAGGCCCAGTAAGGGAATGCAAGGGAAGCAATTTACAGGTGATCTTGAGGAATGAAACCTTGGGGGCTTGAGAGAACCATGGGGGACATGTTGGGAGGTATAAATACTTGATATTCATGGTGTATGTATTGTGTTTGAATGTAAATGTGGAAATGGCTGGGTATTTATAGAAAAAGTGGAGGATTTGTTTGTTTATTTCTAAATATAGGCGTTAGAATCCTAACCTATGAAAAATGAGAACTATGGTCTTTAACATTGCATTTTCACATATTTTCATAAAAATGGGACATATTTTATGTTATTTTAATCCAAAATAGTATATCAATATTTTATATTACTTCTTTTCGCTTTGAAAAGTATTGTTCTCACAAAAATAATTTTTTTAATGATAAAGTATCCATTGGAGACTTTGAAACTTAAATTATATGTTTGGAAATTGATTAAAATATATTAAAATAATTGATATTAATAAAACAACATATTATAGGGCGTTTATTGTGTTTAATTATATATTAAATCAATTTGAAATAATTATGAATCCATTAACATACAAAAAAATCAAATTCTATTTTTTACTATTAATGAAAAAATAATGTATTTTAGAAAATTGTCATAAATTCACCCTAACCAACAGTTGAAATTCTGATTTAAAAAATGATATATATTTCATGGGAATAATTCTATAAAATTGATAATTATAACTTTTAAATTAATACTTCTTTATTTATTTATAATAGTAGCAGGTTGAAAATGCATAATAAAATTTTGTGACACCTAAAAAAAACTGTTTATATTTAAATAAGAGTGGTTTAATTATACTATTTCTATATGATAATATTTTTTCAAAATACCTTAATTTATTATAAATAACTATATATTTTATGGAAAGTATAATTTATGTAGGAAAAATCAATTTATCAAATTCATCAATATTTTATTAAGCAAAACTATTCTAAAAACAAAATTGATGGAATAAAAATTTTATTTATAAATTACGCATTAAGTAACTATGGAATAGACTCATAACCCCTTATAACACCCACATAAGACCTAAGGGTAAGGTTTCTGTTGGTTATAGATTCATGGGGTGTCTTGATTAACATCTCCCAAGTGGTAATTTACACTAACTTGATCTTCCCCCATCAGCGATTTCGTTATAACTTTACTTGTTAAAGCTCGACATGGTCTTGGTCTAGAGAAAACCCCAATCATGATACCTACCTTCCAAGCTCTGAAAAATTGGGCTTCATTTGACATGACTCTACTGGTTGATGCCATCATTTCCCCATTATGTATTAATTATTTTATATCATTTCTACAAATAAATTATAACGTAAAACTTATTATCAAGAGTATATTTTCCAATAGTCATATTGACCAAAAAAAAAGATTGAATCCTAGAAATAAAATTTACCTTAAAACTCACTAAATTATGAAAGAGATGTAGATTTTTTGTTTATGATACAATATAAAACACATTTTCTTAGGAAAAAATTCCATTTAAAAAAGTTTGGGTCATTATAGGTCAGGAAGTTATATATTGGTATCAGAGCCTTCTTTTCATTATTTTACTCTTTTGGGAAAACATAAAATTGGATAGGATAGTTAATAATTTTTTAATGATCCTATTCCTAGGATTATCTAACCCACGTAAGGGGAAATCTTATTTACTTATGGTGGGACATGATGTTTTGGTTTATTCTAGTTATAGTTTTTTGATTCTTTCATTGGGAAACACACATGATATGTGGTGTTAGTATTATTATGATGATGAATTATGGTTCTTACTTTAATAGTATGACAAAAAATAATATAACATGGGTCATTATAGGAACCTTATAGGATTAATATTTCATTCATAATTACATTCCATATAGGTTTTATTTCTTTTCTACATGATTCTTATTTAAAATTCCTCAAGTGATATATCTGTATGCGACTAATGATTCTATAGGAAAAATAGAGTAGATAATGGGTTTTTAATTTTTTTCATCATCTTATATTTTTAATCCAATATATATTGATTATGGAACCTTAAATATCCAATTATAGCAATTTTTATGTAACAATGATTAAATAGACTAAAAATTTAGTAGATTTGATATAAATAAATTTCACTTGTAATCTAAAGAATGCATCAACCTCTATAGATTTGGAATGTTGATTCATTTATTAAAAACATCTTATTCAACCTATTACATTATATAATCGAATGTAATGGTTTGGATGTAGTTATATGCACTACCAATTTCAGTTTATAATGCATGAACTTGTATAAATAGAGAATAATATTTCAGGTAAATAGACTATTATCTAAACGCATGAATTGTTAAATCTTAAATTTAAATATCATTGCATATAAATGGGTATTCCAATTAATAATTTAAGGGTGTTTCCCCTTATAAAATTCAATTTAAATTCCATATATCGAGACCCTTATAGTGAAGTATAAATCTTGACCCAATCCATCCTTAGTAGTAAGTAGTTGGAAGAGTCTCTCAAGTTCTTAATAATTCCTCCTATCACTTATACCCAGATCTATGGGTTGGAAGAGGGTTATGGATTTTATATTGTAAGGATTGTATGTATCATAATATTTTATTCTAGATTTTATCACTATTAAATACTATATGATTCATGTGTTTGATATTTTTAGAGCTATTCCAACACAAAATCCTCTTATTGTGTCGTAGGAAGGTGGTAACGACCATGCCATGGGGTTGTGTTCCCTGAGCCACCTTTGTTACCTCCTTTAGTGAAACCTATGGAACCTCTTATTATCCTTGATGAGTTCAGTAATTCCTATTTTTGGGAAGATGTTCTATATCTTATGAATACTTTATAGGGATCTCTGTGACCTTCCCCTTCTATGGGAGAGTTCACACATGAGTTTCAGTAATAGCATCCACCCACTTTTTCTAGGGATGATGGCCCCTAATCCATAGAGTTATGATTTTAGACTATATTATATATATTTGAGAACATTGAGAAACCATATGATAGGAGGTTTAATCCCACTATGTATATTCTTCTAGGTTTCACCAAATATTGTTGGGATATTCTAAATGAGGCAAGTAAGTACTCGGAAGTGATTTAGTGTTATTTTCATCAACATTCTATGGATAATTTTTCCCTTAGACTTTTAGGGATGATCATAAAAGGGAATTCATTAACCTAAAGCATGATTCTATGTCTATTATGGATTAATAATCTCATTTTACATAGCTTTAGTGATTTTCAATTATCTATACTGCTAATGAACCTTTTAAATAGAGTTGTTTTGAGGATGGCACCAGAAATACTATTCATTCTCATGTGAATGTTTCAAACTGACTATCATATCTTACATAGTAAACCATACTCTTATTATTGAATATATCAAGAAGGAATATGGAGGTCCAGATCAGATTGGATCAACTTCACAGCCAAGAAATACATTATTTGGTAAAAAGAAGAATCACGTAGAGACATCCAGTGAGGGTAGTTACAGTCCCAGTGCACATACTATCGGTTTTGTAGTATTTCATTAGTGTAGAAAGAAGGGTAACAAGAAAATCATTATGAGAGGGCCCCATCCAAGTTCTTCTCATGTGATAGGATATGAAATTTTTAGTGTATTTGGTATAACATGCACTTTATTAAATAGTGAGATAGGATCAACACCAACTCCAAGTCCTAGAATTCGATCAGCATCTCCATAACATGCAGAAAGATGGAGTGATACCTTCAAGTCAGGATGAGGAGGTGGTTATGGCTAGGGAAGAAAGAAAATATTCATGAAATGTTAGTAGAACGGGCATACTCAATGTAGTCATATTGTATCTCATGATTTTTGAACAGTCCAAGTTTATGAAATGCAATATCTTCTAGGGGAGTAGAGTCATGGACCTTCTACAATCTGAGATACGATGTTAGTAGCACGTAACTTGGTATTTGATTTGTTTGAATCATGGGATACAAATTATTTTTTCTCCATGGCTATTAGGGAAACCTCACACTATAAATTCTGTACTTCTATTGGTTGATGGTCCTTTTCACCCCTAAGGGTATGAATTCAAAGAGTGTATGCAAATGCGGGGAGTTGCCACTTTAAAGAGGCATTTGTCTCTTTTTATGGAACTTATTCGTCCTCAATATGATGGGCTCTGATGTCATACATGGGATGGGATGTATGATTCATCTTTCCTAGGTGGGTAGGGTGTTGTTTAAATCACTAGAGGGATATTCATATATTTATAAGGGAGAGTGAATTTTCCAGGAAGGAAAAGATAGACAAGAGAATCGTGGCTTGAGTGACGTGACAACATATATTTCTAGAAAATATATGGATGATCAGTGTTTACATCATATTTAATTCCCTCATATAGTAGATCATTCCACAGATGTTTCCCTATTGATTTTTTGGTTAACCACATGAGTGAGAAGTGGATTTCTTTGTTGAGTTGGTCCTACTTACTGGATGGTCAGTACTAAGTTGAAGATACTTATGAGATAATTTGAAGAAATAAAAGCTAGGGGTTTTATATGGACCAATACATATTCATGAGGTTCATTGATCCTTTTTCAATATGAAAGACAATGAAACCCTCGAGATTTTTATAGATTACCAAATGTTCAATCATATTACTATGAAGAACAGATATTTATTTCCTCATATAGATGGCCACTTTGATCAGCTTCGAGGATCTAGTGTGTTCTTGAAGACCAATTTTAGGTCCTATTTTCACCAGGTGCCTGTTATAAATTCATAAATACCTCATACATTATTCCATTTATGTTATGTTATTTATGAGTATTTGGTTATTCCCTTCAGTCTCACAAATTAACAGGCCATTTTCATGGATATGATGAATTTATGTTTCCACTTGTTTTTTGATTATTTTTTTCTAATATTTTTGGATAAAATATTTTTTGTATTCGTGTACTTGACATGAACATTCCAAACATCATGATATAAATCTGAATAAATTTATCGAGCACCAACCATATGATAAACCTCAATAAATTCTACATTTGGATGGATAATGTTAAATTCCAATGTAAAATTACCTCAAAAGAATTATCAATTGAAAAAAACGAGTTAAAGGATGTAGTTTCTTGGTATTAGTTAATGATAATATTTTACATATTTAGTTTTTTGGGGATAAATAGATATTATAGGTGTTTCATTCAAGAATATTCATGCCCAGAATCACATCTTATGGGCATGAATAAGAAGGGTGTAAAATTTATATTGTCAGAATCCTGTGAGATAGCCTTTTAGGAGATGAAAAGGATACTAACTTCATCATCAATTGTGATTATTATAGAGTTACATAGAATATATAAAATCTATTGCGATTCATTAGGTATCAATCTAGGACATATTCTAAAACAGGATGATCGATTCAATGTGTACATGTAATGGATGCCGAGACAACATGAGAGGAATTAACCAATAAATTATCTCAATTTGGAAGTTGGGGTTCAAGCTTTGTGTTTTTGGATGAATTACATATTGGGAGAGCGTTTTCTGGTGTTTATGGACCAAAAAATCCTCAGGTATATTTACATGTTGTGTGACATAAATCATAGGCAAAGAAGGTGGGTTGAATAATTGTGGTCATTTTACACTGATCTTTAATATATGCCAAGGAAAGTCTATGATTTTGAATATTCTCTAATCCTAAAGAATCATACATAGGTACTTTTCAAGGCTAGTAGCAAGTAGAAACTTATGGATCTAATTTACGGGATGCCCTTGTTGGTTTAGTACTATCACAAATATTCTATACTTTCGTTTTTATCAGTCACCTATTGACATATAGAGAGTGAAGATTATGGAGTTATCATACCTTGAGGGATTAGTCATAAGGGAGCCTGTTTCTATTGAGGATCCACTGTCATGATAAATACTTAATGAGGATGATTTATTTTGTATCCACATATATATCTATGTTTTTATAGAAATCCATGAGTAATTTATGTGCCATTATATTGATTTTTATTAGGTGATACACCATAGTCTTACAATGATGTATTATGATTTACATCACCATTATTGGTGGCCTCGTATGAAAGGGGAGATACTTGGTCTAGTTACTCGATGTTCTTGATTTTATCTGGTGAAGGAAGAACACTAGTGATCATCAGGGGCTTTATAACCATTTCCCATTCCAATGTTTAAATAAGATTATGTCATGATTGATTTTGTGACTAGTTTACCGAGTTCCCCTTGAGTAAGTGATGTAGTATGTGGGATCATCGACATGCTAAGAAAGGTCCCTTCCATCTTACCTATATGAGAGACCTTATCAATAGATGATCTTAAGAGAATTTATGTTTGTTATATTGTATGAATATATAGGGGTTCTCACATTATTATTGTTTATAGGGAAACAAATTTCATGTTGAAGTGAAAAAATGGGTTATAGAATGATTTGGGTATGCATGTACTTTTTTCCATAACCTTCAACCCTTAGACCAACAGTGATTCCGAATAGATGGGACATGATTTAGAAGAAATTCTCCAAGAATAATTTTTTATTTCATAAGTTCTTGGGAGAAAAAAATAAATCTTGTTGAGTACTTATAAAATAAGATATTTTAGGTGATTATACAGATGGATCCCTATAAAGATTTATATGTTAGGCCATTTTGGTCAACTTTGTGTAGGTTATAGGCATGTGAGGCAGACTTACTTAGACCTTGTCTCATTCATGAGACTTCAAAGAAAGATTTGTTAATCTTGAAGTGGATCAATACAAATATGTATAGGTAGAAATCATACACTTATTATCCCCATTGACCACTAGAGTTTGAAGTTGGAGATTGAGTATTCTTCTATGTTTCATCTAGACTAGGGAATTGATGGTTTGGATGTAAGGGTGATATTTCACCATAGTTCATTAGTCCTTTTTAAGTTGTGGGTATTGTCAAGATGATAGCCTATTGGCTACAGTTTTTTAGAGGTACCAGGATAAACTTTACATATTCCATGTTTCAGATATTCATTGATACTATTCAAATGTGTCTCATATATTTCATCATGAAGTGTTTAATTTAGAAGTAGATGCATCCTTTGAGGATAATTCTATCTGTATTGTGTACTATAGCATGAAGGACCTAAAAGGAAGGCCAATTCCAATTGTATAAGTGCTATGGCCACATGACTATATATAGGATTAGACCTGTGAGTGAGAGAATAACATACATACATAGTGGTTTTAGTTATTCACAGATGATGCTACACCTCTTTTGGAAGGGTTACTTAAGGACAAATTTCATTGATGGGGGAAGACTGTAAGATCCATGATTTTTCTTATGGTATGGAACCATTTTCACCATTTAAATAGTTTTTTAATCATTATAAATATTTATAATAACTTATGTAAAGTTTTTGGAGTGTCTAGGGATTGTTCAAACCCTGGAGCTCGTAAAATCAGAGAAACAGGAGAGGCTTATGGTTAGATCATGGTTATTGATAACCATGATCCTCACACTGTGTGGACCAGTAAGGGTAAAAATAGTTTTTTACACCTTTTGAGGGTGGATTTTACCACGTATAACTAAGATAGATGGTGAGTAAAAGTTAAATAAGGTTTTTCTAACCATACACTTTAGGCCATGCAGGGTGTGTATCCTAGATAGTGGGTCATGCACAGTTAGCGCATGGGCTGGACAATGATGCCAGAAAACCATGTGACCACTTAAAAAAGATTAAAATTACCATTTTACCACTATTTATATTTAACTCACCCCTATATTATTTTATATTCCATTAACACAACATCCCTCAATTTGTTTATTGAGAGATACCTCAATCCTAACCATTGTTTTGTAGCAATTTCTCCATTTGATGTTTGATCAACCCATAATTTTTCTTATTCGATGCCTCTAGTTAAGATCTTTGATACAATTAATTCCTTTTATGGTTTATTTCACCATAATTAGAATTATTTCTCTGTAAGTTCATATTTCTTATTTTCAGGGAGTTCGACTATTTTGTCATTTTCATCTGATCTAGACAAAATGAAAAGCCAATACTGGATGAGTGTTCTACCACATGCTTAATGTAGGTGGTATATACCTTTACCTTAAGGTTTTGTTGTATATATTAATACCTCCATTATTATGAATTCCATAAATTCTGTCTTTCTCTCTTAAATTAAACTATTATCCCTAAATTAATCATTTCTTTTAATTTGAGTCTCCCTTATATCACCTAACCATGGTTAGAGGTTATCAACATAATCATGAGCCACCTATGTGATGTGTTATATTATATATTCTATGTTAAACCATCCCTATGGTTATGTGAGTTCACCACCCTTATATTGGGAGCCTCTATTAATAAATGAGTTAGTCAGAGAGGATCTTTGCCTCCTTTTCCATGTTATTAAATGTTACTAAAATGAATTAAACGGTTTATTAAAATATAATTGTAAATGGGTATGTAAACTCACACAAACCTATTATATTATTATACTAAATTCATGATGGTGTTACATCTCAGTAAGGCTCCAACATATTATGAAGATATGGCACCTATTAATCATCAGTATGGAACTGAATTATTATTTAGGTATGTCACCTATGATTATTAAGGTATGAAACCTATGATTTTTAAGTTATTCCAAATACACCTTTCAGTATGGATCCAACTTATTATAAATTTATGTGACCTATTCCATCATGGTATGGAACCGGAAAAGGTAATAAGGTATAGTACATGTGACCCCTATGTATGATTATTTACAATATGACACCATTGAGGAGGATTGAGGTATGACACTTGTTAATTCCATATATAATTACATATTGGGATATAGGTTTCCCTATTTATACAATTTAGGACTTGACACTTATTGGTATGTTACTATTATCACCTGCGTCTTATCCCAAGATGGTTACTACACATTGTTGATACTTTTTATATATTGATGATCATATGTTTTACCTTATTTATATTATATCTTATGTTACAAGTTGGTTATATTTGTCTTACATTACTACTTACTATTATACATCTGCATGGTAATGTTGTATACAAAACATGATGAATTTGTTATAGTACCCATTTTTGGTGAACTGCTTTGTTTATTTCATACCTAATCCAGGCTGCTGATGGTACCCGATCAAATAAATTGGACATGGGTAGGGATAGGGACAAGAGACTAGTTGATGATTCATGATGAATATATAATGGGAGTGTGGGAGAATAATATTTAGTTATGGATCATGATGATATCGGGAGATAGTCATATTTTATTTTTGAATCATTTTATATACCTGTTTGTATGTGTAACTGCATCCATGTTTTTTTGGTTTAGAGACACGCCATGACATTATTATGTATAATGTACTATATATTCCATCTGATGGAATTATTATGATTATCATCTGGATATTTTTCTTTTATTATCATAGTTATCATTTATTGTTTTTATTTTGTTTAAAAAATCAATTTATTACACTACTATGTGAATTTGATCCCGAGGGTATAGAGTTCCCACTATACTAATATGAATCCTCCCTGATAGTCATTAGAATACAGATTATGGGGATATATTCTTGAGGCTATGTGACCTATCAGATGGAGGATCCATTTAGTGTATTTTGGATTGGGACATTAAAAATTATTAATATTCTAATTAAAATTTAATTTATTTTCTCTTTTCCATTCTACTACAAGTGGTTGTGCATATTGATCCTTATATAATATCTTAATTATTTTCCATTTATCTAATGGGTACATGAACCAATGATCTTTTTGAAGTGATACTATAAAAATTGGTTGTGAACTAGAGAATAATATTTTACTAATTTAATTGGGAAATAATGTCTCGGTAGAACATGTGTGATTTGTAATGAAACCCCCATACATTAAATCAATATCATGAGGTATTAGTGATATCTCAACACCAGCGAACCTCGAAAATTCTTACTTCTAATTAGTGTATACCATGAAACCATAAGGTTTCTAATAAACCCTTTATAAAGGTATTAAGATAAAATTATAGATATTATTAAGGGGTGCAGTGGTTGTTTGTCAACACCGACTTAATGAAAAATAAGAAGGATTAAAAGGATTAGTTTGATTCTTTATCAACTTCATTTTTATCCAATATAAGTGAAGTGAGAAATTATATAGTGGAACTTAATATTGGTGAACCTCACATAAATCATAATTATCTTAGTGGAATTGAATCCTCATCCTTCTGTTTTATTTCTTTTCATATAAATTCAACAAAAAATCATATGCTCCAAAACCTATCCATATAGATAAATGACACAATACTCAACTGGTATTGTACGATATTGATCATGTCTAGTTGTAGGGGGGTTTTGGTGCCAGTTACACATGTTTATCAACAAATAAACAAATAATATATCCAATGGTACTTAGTTTAGGATCCTAAAATTTCATGGTGATCTATACATCCGCTATATGAAATCACCGATCATTTTTTATCGTATCCAATGGTCTCTATATATATAGTACATATTATATAAATCAGGATAAATTAGAAATTATCTATTAATGAAATATCATATATCCCATGTCAATATGAGTATTCAAGTCATAACTCAAAATTGGTGACCTCTATTGACTATAATGCAATAAATATATTGAATATATACATAAACACAAGGAATTCCTTTGAGATTTTTGAAAAAACATTCATAAATAACCAATCACATTGTACTTTTGAAAATCCATTACTTTAATCATACATTATGGCCATACATGTCCCATTAATATAAGTTATAAATATTCCATGTAATGGTCTCTTTTAGGCCATAAAGATGAATTTCAACATATTTGATTGGGATAAACTAAATCACTTTGATATTTTTCTTCCCATTTCAAATAATATTTAAATATCATCTTTATTTTAAAAATTTCAAAAGGTGATTATACAACTTTTTTAACTTCTAGATCATTCATGTTTACTCATTCATGTTTTCAAGAATAAATATACCACACATACCTATAGTTTAAAATTTAATCCCATCTCAAAATAGTTCATCTTAACATGCCCAAGATTGTTTACCACAATGGGCCCAAGTAGGGCTCACCATGAGACCTATAACATACCTCTCCATATTCAAGAATATATCAACAACCAAAGATGGTGTAAAATAATTATTGAGGTGACTAAAATACTAATCAGAGAATAATTAATAATAATTAATCAATTAACATCAATAAATAATAACATCAAATATTGACATATATATAAAAATGGAAATCTAACTATATAAAATAAGAAATCAACAAAAAAATTATATAAAATACATGTGAGGTTATGCACATTAAACATATCAATGATTAATCTTATACGGTTAATCATATGCATGGAATATATAAAAAGAATAAAAATAAACAGATATTACTTTATATTTTAGAAGAACATCAGCTACACCTCATAACCATATCCCTATCCCATGCATGATACTGAAATTCAATCAAATATTACCTAACCCTTTCATTGACATATAATTCAAATATAGAGTCTACACAACCATCAATGTTCAGATGATAGGTGTTAGAAAAAAATATTTAGGGAAAAAATATATATATTTATATAATATACAACTATATATATATATACATATGAGTATATGAAAAATACTGTATTACAATTTATAACACTCATCAATGAAAGCAACAAAGTTGATGCTTCATGTTTACCATGATACCATAATGCTCAACTCTGCATCTTTGACAAGTGAATGTAACCCATTATAGTAATCATATTATATTTTAAGGGGTTATCATAATACAATTTACAATCCTATAATCATACAAATATCATTATAGGGATTTTAATTTCCCACATTTTATCCTTAATTTTATAGTAACATCATATTGTGGGGTGCCCCAATATATCCATATGCCCATTTTTCATAGTAGCTTCACGTTGTAAGGTTCCATAATACATGACCCAACATTTTTTTCATAATGTAAACTATCATGTTACTTGACCTATGGATATCCCTATCCAAATAAACATGCATCATAAGTAGATATAAGAAATTTAATAATTTTAGTAAAAAATCAATATTTTTTAGATTATTTTTACAGAGATTGATGGATTAATTTAAATGAGTTATATTTTGATATATAATACATTATATAAAGGTATTTGGTGTTTTGAGGATGTTTGAATGTAATTTTAAAAAGTTCCTTGAGAAAGAAGTGTATAAACGAAAAATAGCCATGGAAGGAGGGTATTTTATAGAAATATGGAATACATGTATGGTGTTAGGGTTTTTTTTATTATGGTTTTGATGGATAATATTAATATTAATTGATCATGAGGAGGAATTGAAAAAAAATCATGGTTATCATCAGGGCTCATACAGATATGAGTTAGATATCATGGGTTCTAGCATATAGCTACATGATTTTTTGGGGAAAGTTATCATGACAAAACAAGTTCATTTTCATGAAGAATCCATGTCATTGTGAAAATAAGATAAGAAATTCAAAAGGTGGATATAATTTTATTTTAATGTAAATTATGTTATACTGACCATGGTTATTTTATTTAGAGTTTTTATAAGAAGACAAAATTGTGGTTTTACTATCCTTGTCATGGTTTTGAGGAATTTTAAATTTATTTCATATTTAAATACCTATCCAAAAGAATATATATATGAATTTTTATTTGAAAACATTCACTCATATTTTGAAGAAAATTATATTTTTTTTTAAATTTAATTAATTAAATGAGTTAATTTTTCTTTTTATTAGAAAATACGTGATATCGATTTGACTATAGAATTCGGATTAAAGATAAAGAGAGAGAGATAGTGTGTGACGTATCCAAAAAATCATGAGAAATTTATCTATAATATATTAGGATATTTTTAAACCATTGAAATAGCTAGAAAATGTAGAAGATAAAGAATTATAAAATAATAAAAATGATGATTATGTAGAATATTTCTCTACTAAAAAGTTTTAATTATTCTTGTTTTTGATTTTTGAGGATCAGAATTGTAAACATGAATAGAAGTGAGTCAATCATGAATATGGGGTCAGTTTAATTTCATGTGTGAGTGGTTTTTATGATAAAAAATAAACAAATTCTTCTCAAAATAATTTAAAATCAATTTAATTAATAAATGTGTTTACATCTATGAATCACCATTATATGATCCTTAGATATATCCTAGTGTAGGCGGACCATGTAAAAATTTCTTATGATATTTTGTTTTATTTCAGTATTATTTATTAAAGAAGAGATTTTTTTTCTATAAATCATAAAAAATGATGATAATGGAATATTTAATTCATGATACCTAGATTCCTCCCCACTAAATTTATTTTTTCAATATGGGAAAAAGAAGTGGTATCTAAGTGTGAGGTTCAAAAATAACAATGATATAAAATATAATGTTCATTTTTAGAACTTTTATTTGTCTCTTTGATAGATATGGAAGTAATTGTCAATCAATAGGGTATTCCTATATTTGATCATATAAATTTCAAATTTAAAAGAATAAAATTATGTATTATTTTCAATCACTTGAAATGACGTTGTATATGAATATCATATATATAATTATAGTAAACCTAGAAAGTTGAATGATCAAAAAATTGATCTCAAGGAATTTTATTCAGATTCTAAAGGAATTAATGTTGTAGGGAGAGAATTTTTCAACACAATATACATAAAGGTGATGTCATGTAAATGGTGAAACACTATATGGGAAATGTTACTAAATATTTATATATGTGACACAGAGGTGAGTGAAGTGAAGTTTTGAGTATTATAGAATAAGTACGAGGAGATAAAAATACAAAAAAATAAATCCATTAACAGGTTTTTTGATTAGGTTAATGTTTTAGTATTAGAAATGTGTGGAATTTAAAAAACAATCAAATGATATAATCATTATGTAGCATATATTGAAAGGGTTTTAATCTCAATTAAATTTTAAAGGTGTTAGTTTTTTTAATCAAGTTGAGTTTTGAGCCCCCTTTTTGGAGATGAAAACATGAAATCCTCTTTTAAAAAATGGGGTGATAGGTAACCCATAACAATCAGTATAGAATATGCCAATAAAACAAACCCAAAGGATGGAAAATGTTATCAATGAAGAGAAAATGAAAAAAAGTAGGAAAAAGTTTCATCAACCCCATGAAAGAAAACGTAACAGTGAGATTACTCAAAGAGAAGTGTCTTCCCCCTATCAAGAGGTTATATAGTGATGTTGGCACAATGAGGCAGAGCACACCTCCCACACACATAAAAATTTTGAGGGTGAATTGGGTGATGGATTCAAACACATCTATCTCTCTTTTGAGCCGCCCACCCAAAAATGTTAGTGAATATATTACAGCAAGTCAACCTGATGAAACACAACTCAAGACCAAAAACACTGCACAAAATCAAAACAAGGCACCCATATTTCCAATAAGGATAGACGGTTGGATTATGGGTGTCAACACACCCATCATGGGATACCACGAAAATTATTATAATCACATATGAGATAAGATCAAATAAATATAATCATATTGAAAATGATATATATAGGAAATATTAATTTAAAAAATAAAAAAAATCACCATTTCAGATGATATAAAGGGGAGAGAAATTGATAAGGTGAGTTTATTCCATTCCATCACACATAAAAACGTGAAAAGTTAAATTTAGATGAAAATTTCCACATACTTTGGTTTTTTTTTATAAATGATGGTCACTTCACTACGGAGTTTACTATTAAATTCAAATACGGTGAAGTGGATTATGAAAAATTTAAGATAACCTTAAAATATTTTTAATAAATAGAAACTTTGAGCCAAATTTATTTTAAAATAATAAATTAATTTCCATGAAAGTTATGGATAAGAAAAATAAAAATTTACGTGATTAAGGACTGTAATGACCTTGGTGATGATTTTATTCTTTTTATAATTGAAAAAACCCAAAGGGATGATCGAAGCATAGGTGAAGATGTTAAATTTGAGAATTTCTCTAATATAATAGATGAGTTAGAGGATTTTTTTTCAATCCATGTGAAAAACATTTTCTGACTTTGTGTTGGAACATTCAAAATAAGTAAATATGGAAGCCAAATTACAAAATTGGATGCTGACAGTGGAGAGGCACGAATAAGGTCTAGAAGAATAGAAGTTTTATAAAAAAGTGGTATTTGGAAGTAGAATACATTTTAATGTTTATTGATACATATGAAATATTTTTAAAGATAAAAGGATTCATAAGATTAATCTAATGTACCCTGTTTTATTAATCTATTATGCAGAACTAGAAAACTCATACTATTCACTAGAAGGAGGAGTTTGGTTGGTGGAAAACTCCAACCAAATGAAGGGATAACCTTAAAGATCAGATACAAAGAGAATATTTTACAGGGAGACCGGAAGAAAGTGATACTAGTTGATTAGATGGATATTTTGGGATATACATATATATATATGCGAATTCAAAGTTTTGACTAATATGTTTTTCTATTATAATCAACTACCATTCCTTAATAAATAAGTTTTAGTATTTCCCTTGTGGTGTAGTATTTCATACAAACCACATAAAACTTTTATCACTCTATGATTTGTTCTATCTATAATTATCCTATGGATTTTATTGCATATTTTTTATGTAAGAATTGTATTCCTGAGATTGTATGCATTGTATTCCGAGTTACATACACAATATTGATACATATTAATTATAATTTGTTGATTCATGAGCTTATTTTCTGTTGTGGAAGTTCTAGGGTGATGTCCAATTTTGAGGTACTCAACCCAACATCTGGTATTAGGTTTTTTTAACAGTGTTTAGTACAACTAAAACCAGATGATGGGGTTTAAGAGCTCAATTCTATTGTATAATTCAACACTTGACCTTTTATGATAACTAAAGAAAGTAAATACCAATCCCTCATATATTTTTTATATTTAGTGGGAGTTCCTTAATTGAAGAAGGAGTTCCATTTTATATAGATAATACATTGGTAGAAACTTTTAGAAGGACATATCTTGGAGTTTGTAAAATGTAGATCGATGATTATTTACTAGAGAAGAAGCATAATATTTTTTTAAGAAGAACCAAAAAATAAGTAATGAAGAAGGAAGAATGGGAAAGGTATGATATAAAACCACTAGGGATGATCCAGTTACCAATTTCCTAAAATATCACCTATAACATCAATGAAGTGAATAAAAAATCATAATGTATAATCTTATTGATATATATGAGAATCCAACATCAATAAACAAAGATATTGTTTTGTGGATTCTATTTAAAATGGGAATGTCAATGGTAAAGGAAATGATTGATATTATTAATTACTTCATTATGAGCTAGAGTCAATTGCAATCAGTAATGGTAAAATTTTAAGATCTATAATGGGATACACTGCTTCTTTCAGCACTCTATTAATCATTATATGTGATAGTTACCCTGTAATAAAACACATAATGTAATATGAATTTAGTGTTTAAAGATGTTTATGATATAATTTTTAATGAGGAGATTCAGTGGAATGATATCTAGGTTTCTATAAAAAAATTCCATAGTGTGGATGGTAGATGATGCGTTGTTCATAGGAATGTCATTAGGAAGGAAAATAAAGAATAAGTGGAAATCATATTAGTTCAGTTGATGGTGTTCCTATATGAAGGAATCATGTTATGAAAGGATATAAATAGAAATAATTTAGTGAGAAAATAGTGAATTATTTTAGATGTGATTCAACATGTTCATCATAAAACAACATTTTGGATGATATGGGTGGTATGTTATAGAGTTTCACCAGTCTACTTGAGTCTTTGAATATAGTCTCTGGGGATTACAATAATTTTTCATTTTATAAAAGGATTATGAGAAATTAAATATCCAAAATATTCAGAAATTTATATATTAGAGATAATGAAACTCATTAGATAAAGAGAAAGGGTTATGTTTTCATCTTTACATATCATAATGGATTACTGGAATTAAAATTATTGAGACACATACCAAGTATAAGAAAATTTTTATTATTGACAAGATATTATAATGATTATGGGGGTTTCCCTAATTTTTTGGGTGGGGTGTGTAAAATTAAACATGGATTCTTGGTGGTGTCCAAATGAATGAAATATATATCACTAATCTATATCGATGTTTCAAAAATATCAATGCCTTCCAAATAAGGAATTTCCATAAGGTTGTGGTATAAACAACATGATTACTTGAGTGATAAAAAGATGAATGTGAACTCTATTAAATGATTTCTAATTATCAAAATAATAGAGTATGAAATATATGAATAATGAATCACTAGAAATCAAATGAAGTTGTGATTTTAAATAAAATAAAATATCCCAAAGGATCTTATGATAATTTTGTTTCATATATACATATGGGGTTTGAATCTGATCTATTTTTAGATAGATTTTATAAGCTATGTTACATTTATTGATGATGATACATAGAAGGTGTGGATGTTCATTCTCAAGGATAATTCTAATGTTTTCAGAACATTCTTTTTATACAGCTACATAGTATAAATGGATTCCAAAAGTAAACTGATATTTTTGAGTTCTTAAAATGGTTGGAAATAAATATTTTTTTAATTACAAGGGTTCTAATGATATAAAGGAATGCAGTTTTAAAGAGGATAAATAAAAAGGGACACATATTTAATGGATTTTTATTATCTCTATTAGGGTAGGAATTTTTAGAGTCATTTTAGGCTAAAAATTAGTTCATAATTTCCAATCTCAAAGTATTTGGTCTACTCGCCTATTTCTTTATTAATGAAATAAAAAGGGACACATTAGATGATAAATCCTTATCATGTTTCTTTATAAGGAATGGTGATGAAGAATTTGGTTTTTGGATCCTGTAAAAACATTTTTAAGGATTTTGGAACATATAATGTTATCTTAATTGAATAGATATTTTGGAAATATTATAACCAAGAGAATGTTATAGATTAGATCACTGAATCAACAAAACCTGATATTTGTTTGAATGTATGTATGAATTTTTTGAATTTTATATAATATATATGTAGCATGGTAGTTCTGAAAACATTATATTATATATGATATGGAAGTTATGTTTTAATTGTGTTTCCAAGGAAATAAGTTCGATAAGGACCAGGGAATGTAGAATCTCACGGTAGAGCTACATAAGGTGATGTTAACTAATTAGTTATTCCAAAAGGATATAATATAAATAGTTTGTTTCAAAGGTATATTATTATTTTTTCTCCAAGTGTAAATATATATAAGTGACATGAACTAGTTCCATATCATAAATAATAGAGAACCTAAGAGTTTGGAATAGGATAAAAGA
The DNA here is from genome assembly GCA_963277665.1 of Viscum album. Lineage (NCBI taxonomy): Eukaryota > Viridiplantae > Streptophyta > Magnoliopsida > Santalales > Viscaceae > Viscum > Viscum album. Next base: position 1,050,935,187 of record OY728131.1, on the reverse strand, counting down.
CTCAGTGAATTGAGTTTGTTGGAGTTTTCTACGAGGGATGAAATGAATTCCTTCACATATTTTATAGATATTAGATAATAAATGACATTATTGGAGGATAATACTTAATATAAAATGAGTTTTTTAATGAATAAAGAGAAGGATGTAGAACATAGTACAATATGAGGCTTTCCATGTAGGATTTTCATTAAACAGAAGGTGTATGTTTTTATGAGATCATTAATTTGGCTGTTGAAAAAAAATCATCAAATAGTACACAAAATGGTTTCTAAGAAATGTTACATATATATATATGTTAGATGTTAAGAAGACATATCTTCATGGATACCTGAATAATAATATTTACATGTAGAAGTCAAAAGGGTTTTTATCAAATGGAATAAGGGTCTAACCAGTATTATAAAGTTGATTATTTTGGGTTTGAAAGAATTTCTACATAAGTAGAACCATAAGTTCATCACATTTATCATGTAACATACATTTAGCAAAAGAAATTTAGATCATTATTATTACTAGAAGGTGTACAATGATGGGATCTTCATTATTTTTCTTCTTTATGTTAATTCCATACTCCTAGAATGAATAATAGAGGATCATATTAAGGATATTAAATCTAAATTCTATAATTGATTTCAGATAAATGATATTGGTCCAGAAAAATGACTTTTTGCGATGCAAATTGTAAGGAACTTAAGGATTATAACAGTTTTCCTAATTTAGTTTGACTAAATCTAAAAAGTGGTGGAACACATTGGAATGAGTGATAAAAAATTGGATACCACTCCATTGGCTGGAAAAATAATGGTAAGAAAGGATATGGTCTTATAATGGAAGTAAACGTTGTTTCAATGAAAAAATGTTTAATTTACATCATTATTCATAAGTTTGATTTATTCCATAGATTGTGCATGACCATATATTTAGAATATTGTTGTATTTATTAGTAGTTTCATGTTTATCCTCATAAATGAACACTGATATTTGGTTAGGTGGGTTCTCTAGTTTACAAAAATTTCAAAAATATTATAACCACATTATATAATGGATTAAAAATACATCAATTTGTAGTTTTAGATGTTGGGGGTGATGCAAGTACTCTAAAAAGAACCACTGGCGATGTGATTACAAGTGATGGAACAACTATGTATTATTAGTCAAGGTCTCAATAGATAATTTCAGATTCAATAACAGAGTTAGATTATGTTTCACTAATAAAATTTGAGAAGCATAACATTGGGATAATGGGGTTGTTATAGGATCTCATGAGAGGGTATGAAGTTGATATACATCCCTATGATTGAAAAATTGAGATACAAAAATCCAATAATCAAATGTTTCACCCTAAAAAGAATCATATATAGGTAAAGTATCAATTCAAAAAGATAATATTGGAGCTTAAAGTGGTGGATATATGAAATTTTGACAGATTTTAGAATCTTGAAGATATTTTTACCAACCTTGTAGTCTATAATGTACTGTGGTGGAGTTGTACCTCAATTCAGCAAGGATTAGCATAAGCATGTTGGTGGAAACATGAAAATATAGAAGAGTATTGAGTGTAAAATATAACTATGGATTCCTACAAATAACATTGTTAATAATTATAGAAATGATTCTCTTGTGGTACATAGTATTGTTTAGCCATGTGATGGAATTTTTTAGATAAGTCATTGAACTTTATAATGGTGTGAATTTTAGTGTCCAATTTTGAATCAAGATCGATTTGATAAAGTGAAATGATTATATCCTGAATGTTTGAAAGGAATTATAATGGATATGAAGTTACCTTAGAGTTTATGAAGGGTTATATTTGTTGGTAAATATACATGATATTTTTTTAGAATTACATGTTGTTTTTTTGATATAGTAGGAATGTGTTTTTGAGAACCCTAGAATAGATCTAATGTGATTCGATGAAATTATATTATTATTTTCTTATAATATTGAATTCTATGTTAGAAATTAAAAAATGGATTTGTGTTATCTCATAATCCTTTTAATGATGCCCATAATAATCCTAGAACTTCATCAGACATTGGGATATGTTCTTAAGGATTTTTAGTTGGGCATATGACTTATTAATTGGATAAAATTTATCAAACTCTTACTTTATAATACCTTATAGGTACTTTATATGGGTTTATTAAAAATTTAAAATATTTCAATACTGGGTAAGACATTTTGAAACAATGTATGAATTTTTTACAACATAAGAAATTATATTTTTTTAAATTCAGATTTCATAAAGATTCTAGGAGTTTGTAAGAATATATTACCCAAGTAAGAAATTGTGCACAAGACATCATGAAGAACCATATTACTTTGGTAGGAACATATGGAATTGGATATTGTAAAATTTGACAAGGTTCGGAACTCACCCTATGTGTGTATGATTTTTTCAAAGCCTTTATATGTTTTTAAACAAATAATTTCTATATTTGAACCAACTAATACTCTTGGGTTATTTATAACATCATAATATTCAAAAAAATTGAAACTGGAAAATTTTAAAAAAATTATATTATGGAGAAAATAATACCAAAGGATGATAGTGTTTAAATTTAGGGATTAAATTAACACAATGTAATTGTGATTCAATAAGAATACAAATACTATTATTTACTAAGCATGAATAATAATATCACCCATGAGAGAAACCTAATGAGTAGTAATTAAAGTGAATAATAGTGTTATTAATAATAATTCATAAAAAATATTTATGGAATTAATGTATGATGATGTTGTGATTTTTTTTAAATTTTTTAATGACATGAAAATGATATTGTAGTGATTAAAGATGATTTTTAATGAATTATAAGGTTTTTTTATTATTTATAATAATTTTATTTATAAAATATGTTTGTTAAATAAAATATGTCCATTACTTGAGTTTTGTATAACTTTATAAAAGAAAATGGTATTTTTGGACGGTCACCTTTCAAATGAAATGGCATGCATACCCAGGTGATGGATAGGTGAAGAAAATCATTCTATATAACATGTAAGGAAGCCATTTTATGAATCTATTTTTTTTAGGTTCTATAAAATACCTGATGTATTTCCTATTCAGGTATATTGTAAAATATCTTCTACATAGTTTTTACCACTATCCATATAAAAGTAGAATTGATATAGGAAATATTATTGAAGATATGAGAATAAGAATGGGACGAGAAAATAAACTATCTATGAAGGAGAAGTATCATATACTAAATATGGTTTACTAGATAGATTTGAAAAAATAGTTTTTACTGAGCATTAAGTGCCAAGAAGAAGGATAACTCCAACGATCCACATTAATTGAGCAAGAAATGACGAAATTTTTTCCATCAACAGTCTAACATTTATTCTAAATTCATGGAGAGGTTAATAATATTTTATGAATATAATTTAAGTGTTTAATGAGAGGGTATATTTATAGTTTTATGGAATCCAAAATTTTTTGTTGATCATTTCAACTGGTATTGTTTGTTCTCTAATTTAATTGTAGGGATCCTGTATAAAAATTGCAATAAATGGGACATCTGAAACCTTAGGTATATAATGATACCTCCCAACAAACTGTGATTTGGTTTTATATTTTTTTATTTTCTTCAATCTTCATAAAATGATAATGGTTTTTATGTACTCTATCCTAACTAATCACAAGGATTTGTTTCATAAAAAAGAATTGTAAAAGTCTATGACACATTATTCACCACCTCTCAAGTGTTCTTAATCAATATATAGGGACTATAAATTGGTATCATGGCACATATTTCCCACTATTGGATACTCTATAAGTGGATTACATATAATATTAATTAATTGAAAAAATGGGGTATTATCCTTTTATTAAAATAATATTCGTGGATGAAAAAATAGGATGGTACCATAAAATTTTCATCTTGTTCTTAAAGCATTGGTTGATATAATAATTGAATTTCCACCCATTAAAAGGACTAAAGAGATGATTTTCTTATAAAGTAAATACTTAGTTAGATGAAATGGCATGGAATTACATTCTTATGTCCCATTATGTATTTTTATCTAATTTTATGACCCTACAAAGAGTTAAAAAGTTATAAGAGAAACATGATTGTAGTAATGATGGGAATGTGAAAGATAAAGTTTCCATGAAAAAAATAGAGGAATATGTTTGAAGATATTAAAATATGTGTATAGGAACCCAACATTAATTTAATTACTAGAGACAATAAAATAGTACATAATATTATAGGATAGGAAGAAATTAATTATGACTACACCAATACGAAGAATATCATGAGCAATTTTCAGAAAATATTTGATCCAAAAATATCAGTGTTAGATTTAAAAGATGATATTACCTTATATGAACGTCACAACATTTTCATTACTTGTGAATTATGAATACAATTACCTAAAAAATAATATGATATAATAGATATATTTTGATTCCATGAGAAAAATCAAGTTGATTGAAGAAGTACCTAAAGAATCTTTTGAATCTGGCCTTGAATATGGGGTGGATAATGATTGAAAAAGGATTGTGTTTTTTTCTATAATAAATTATATTGTGTATGAGTACAAATATGGAAAAAATATACTTGAAATTTTTTATGTGTAGAGGCATAGGACACTATGTACCCAGCTTTCCAAAGAAGAAAATTAATGTGTTTAAATCTGATGAACTTGATGAATCACGTGGAAAATAGTGGTTTCTGTAACACCCCAAGCTTCCTCGGTATGTTTCCTTTCGAATAATGCAATGACGTGCATTGTACGCAACTTCGAGATTTTAACACACCACAACCAATCAAACTAGCCGTTATGAATAGTAATACCTACTTTTTGAAATTATATATATTTTATATTTCAAAATGGACTTCATTTTTGGATTCAGAATATCGAATTTAGCCTAAGGTGAAATTTTGGTACTTTTCGGATAACTTTCATATTTTGATGAATAGTGAAAATTACTAAATTTTAATTAAAAACAACTTTTTAAATAAAAATAATTAATAGTGATAAATTGTGAATTTGAGTGGTTTTAAAGTATATTTAGAATATATTTTTACCATTTAATATAATGTTGGTCATTGGACATAATTTTACAATTAAACCGAACATAAACAAGTGTCAATCTTTTGATAGTTATTATCTCTTAAAAACACGCTTTTTGTTTTGACAGCGGGAATTAATTTTAAATTAATTTCTGCCACTTCTGTGTTTTGAATTTAGAAAAATGGATTCCATATTTGGAATCAGGATGTCCAAATTGTGTAAATAGGTAACTTTTATTTTTAGACATTTTGAATAATTACTGCGGTAAATATTTTATTTACCATGGTTAAGGGTAAATCCGGTAAATAAGGGTTAAAAAAAAATAATACTAAATTACCCTAAAATGTGTCTTAACCCTATTGGTTGATACATGGTCGACCATGGGCATCTTTGGGTCAATTTTGGGACCCCATGTATCCACTTGTAAGTGATAATGACACTTTATATTAATTAAGTTAAAATGAATACAAAATGACACAAGCATATATCTTTTAGAAAAACAATTGTTAAATAGGGTTATATATGCTGGATTTTAGATTATAAATATTCATTAGAAAGCTAAAAAGATTTCCTACATAATTATATTTTATTTATAATTTTTTGACATTAAATAAGTTATTTTATTTATGACACAATGATGATGCAGTAATTACTAAAATAGTAAAAATTAACATAATTGATATTATAAATACCCAAATAATTATAATATGAAACTTTTAATGAATTAAACAAATTTTCTAGGATAATATGATATATTAGGATTGATTTATTTGACTTTTTTTGAAGTAATCAATCTGTTATGAATTTCACAAAAATCAACTAGTGAATAGTGTCAAAATTGACATAAAAGAGTTCTTAAAACAAATATTATATTATTAATTGATATTAAATTCCTAAAAATCTAAGGTTCGGCCAAGAGACTTATATTATGATAGGTTAATCATTAATGGACCACTTGGGGGTCTTTTGGATGTATATAGTAAGTTTATTAACCATATTATATAAAAATACAAAGAGACATTGTAAAAGTGAAACTAATTAACTTAGAGTTAATACTTAAAGATAAGGTTAATATAAGTACCCAAACCTGTCTAAATTATATTGGATGGGTTGTTTTCGACCTATCCCCACCTCAACCTTTGAATAGTCAACTTTGGAGCCATTGGAAACCGAATATGAATTTATTATAAATTAATATTTCTAGCTTTTCCAAAGGTGCCCCTCACCCCTCTTATAAAAGGGCACTCCTCCTTCTCATTTCCTCACACCTCTCAAGCCACTTGGCTCGTCAAAACTCTGCCCAAATAAGCTCCCCACATCCCTCTCCTCCTCCTTGAAGCTTCCCCTTAGGTAGAAAGCATTTCAACAAGTCCTTTGGTTCCAACCAAAGTGAGTTACCTAAATTAAAGGTAACGATTTCTCTTAAATTATTTTCATTTATTTTGCTTCTTCAACCCCCAAACTCTTTTTATTTCCCTTCTTTTGTAACAACACCAGTATCCTCAATATACTATGATGTTGTTATAAGAAGTATTCAAACTACACATACACACAACTCCATCTAATGGATGATGAACATAATGTTTCTGTGGATGGCAAACTAACGCCTCACGAAACGATGATTGTTCAAAAACATCTTACCGCCTCTCATGGTGACCATTATGATGGAACTGTAATTAAATATGATATTAATGATATATATTTTATATATAAGCTTCTGTAATTCCATTTTATTTCATACCATTATTCGTTTCATGTCGTATATACATACGATAATTTCATTTGAGGAAGTGCGGACTACCGCCCCCTTAAAATGATATGACTCGTTCATACCACACATGGAACGTATAAAGGATGGTGTTAATGAAATTAAGTAACATATATAAAATACTGGAATAGTAATATACCTATGTATCATTTGGATTCGATTCTTTTAAAATAAAGAATTAAAAAATTAAATGGAAGTAGCGTTCGTGCGTACGTACGGACTACCGTCTCCACGAACGCGATGAGATTCATTATCCATCGTATCCATTAAAGTATAATTATCATTTAATGATTTAAAAATGATGTTTAAGGACTTGATATCATTCTGGATATTAATAAGATACAACAAACATGACTTATGTAACAAAACATATAAAAGAAAATGAGTAAGTTAACACCCGAAACGGCGTTAATACTAAGATATTATTAACAAATCAATGTTAAAAGATCATATATGATATCATATTAAAGTAAATGATTCTTGTATTATTCAATAACAATTATTTCACCATTATACAGGAGGTAAACCTACCATCGACCAAGGAAAAAGTACAAAGTAAGGGATTCTCTTATCTCACTTTCAATTCCGTGAGATTTCCATTGTTCGCTACTAAATTATTGAAAGTGGTGTATTGTGTACTTCCATTTGATATATATTATCATGATTCACTTTATATTCATGTTATTCTGTAAATAATTTGGTGGTTATTAACTTTTGGCCATGCGACTCAGTTGATTAACGTGGTAAGGGGTTTCTGGTCTCACTTTTAATTCCGTGAGAATTCCATTGATCACCACTTAATTATTGCATGTGGTGTATGTGTACTACCCATGATTGTATTCATTGTGTAATATACTTTATTTTATGGTTATTTACATCATAAAGGTATGATCTTTCTTTCATGGTTGTTTGTTTCTTAAGTTACCTAATCAATAAGGGAATTTGAGATTTCAATTTCCCACTCATTTGGCTTTACGCATATTTCATTGATTATATTACTCCATGATTATGTGTGGAATCACTATTCATTTGATTATGTCATAATTTCCACTCCCCTTCCTGTGGATATAAGTTTGATACACATAATCACTCATTGTTAATTCTCAAGTCATTGATATGAATTTGATAAGAGTAATTTTAACTCATTCACCATTTGTTGAGTTAAACATCCAATTCGTTGGTGTTATTTTACAAGAATATGTGTGAATATCCTTTGATTGTTTTACACTGAATATCCAATCATATTTAGTGTATTTATATTTGTCACACATAATTATGTCGTTGATTTATCCTTAACCTAAGGATATAGCCTTTATGAGAGATTTCATCTCAATTTACATTCCATTGAGACTTCTTTGTTGATATACACCAAATCACTTTTATGTGGTGTATATAATGTACTTTGAAGTAGTATATCATGAATCCCTTTATTCTCATGATATTACAAAGTTCTGATTACCTTAATTATTTGTATTCAATTGTCTCTCTTTTGGTTAGAATCTCTAACTAAAATACCATTTTTAAATGTTTTAAAGACTTATTCATATAAATCTTTCTCATTAATGTCCATGTTTTAAAAATGGTTTCAAGGATTTATTTATATGGACATTAAAGTTTAGAAATTAAAACTCCTTTTAAAAAAGTTTCAAAGTGGTATGGGACACTTTGATTCAAAAATCTATTTTTAAATGGCTTTTTGACAAATAGTGTGACTTTTAAATGATTTCAAGAAAAGGGGGATATTTCTCTCAAATAGTTTTGATGATTATTTTCATCTATGTCAACATCCTTCATTATTCTTGATTGAGGTTAATGTGATACAATACAATCTTCCATATTGTATCGAATGAGTTATGTTTGACTGTGGATGTGCTATTTTTATACCACTCAAGGTTTGTGGTAAAAGTATTGACATTTCGTATGCTAGTTTCAATACGAATGTTTATTTTATGCTTAAAACTATTCATATGAGGAATGCATTGGACTTAATAAGTGACGGGTGGAGCCCGCTATAGCTCCTCGATGCATCGGTAGGTCTCATGAGACAAACTAGTGTCTTGGCACAAGGCCTTGGCAAAATCTTATTTGTAGTCTTGGCACGAGGCCTTGGCTATGTGGTTATGATAGTCTGGCATTATGCATTCCATCATTATGAAAGTGGTTATTGATATTGCATGTGATCATTCGACTAGTAGAATATCCATGTGAGTAAGTAAATGGCATTATTTCATTTTACTTTTGCCATACTATGTTGAAGTTCAATTTTAAAAGACTTTTGTTTTAGTTATAAATTGCCTTAAGTGTTTATGCTTATTTATGAAAGCTTCTGCTGTAATGTTATCCTTACTGAGCATCCGAGCTCACCCCTTTCAATGTTTTATTTTTCCCAGGATTATGAAGAAGTAATTTATGAATGACCTGCAGGGATAGTATGAGGGGATATGAAGACAAGATGTTTTTTTTATGATGTAATGTAAAAATTTATGGATGTATCTAGTTATTCCAAGGCTACTAAACTAATCGGTCTTTCGAGACTTGATCTTTCTCAGGATCATGCCAATGTTACGAAGTAATGCACCGACTCTGGGTAGCTGGGGTCGGGGCGTTACAGTTGGTATCAGAGGAAGTTTAGTACAAACCTTGGTAGCTAGATTTAGATAAACTCTGATTAGAGCACGTAGACCTAAGATGAACTTTGAGGATTAGTATAAAAGAACTTCCTAGAATTTTGGTATTGTAGAGATTTTGTGAGTTTTCCGAGCAATACATCCCTGTCTGGATACGAGCAGGTAGAGGCGGCTCTGGCACAGATGTACCTAGGGGTAAAACCCGAAAACACCGCTTTGAGCTAGACTCGAACGGGAACTGGTGCACGACAACGGGCCTTGCTGCACTCTTGGTTACGACACTCCCGGGGGATATGCTTAGGATAATTTACATTTTCTTTACAAACCAATTTAAGTAATATATATATAAGATGAGAGTAAATGACCTTGGTTAATCCTAATATGTTTCAAATTGAGAATATGGTGACATTTTAATCTCTAAATGATTTTACGACTACTATTACTCACACAATGCTTTATGGTTTTAGTCAATGGCTGGATTCCAAGGAAGTCATAGTGACTTTGAGAATGATGTACAAGATGGGAACGGTGGTGGCAATGAGCAACAAAATGGAATATTGATAGGCGTAAAAGATATCATCTTTATGCCAAATCAGTTTTCCAAAAATATGATCAACAACATATATATTAACCAACTCCCAGACTCAAAAAGGAAGAGAAAGGTGATAAATGATAAGAGCTCCAGCAATGGAGACCATGGAGAAAAGAACCCTCAATTTTCATCATGCAGGAAATGTGGAAAGAGACACCCAGGAAAATGTCTCAATGGGACAACGAAATGTTTTACGTGCGGGAAGGAAGGACATAAAGTAAAGAATTGCCGAAGAAAAATGAAGAGTACTATGGAAGAAGATAAAAATGGTCCCAAGAGTCCATTTACAGTCATTTGCCGTAAATGTAGGGGACCTGGCCATTACCCGAGTGAATGTCCTATTCTATAGGATATTTTCTTGGTCAAAGAAGAAGCTATGTGGGAATAAATGGTTGGAGAAATGTTTAAAAAGTATTATCACTCCTTGTTGATGGGTTTACTATGGAATAATTTTCTCTTGTATTTGTAACCCCGCAGTTTTCCATGTGAGAATGATATTTGAGGAAGAATTGTCTCTTCTCTTGTGGATTTGGGTATAAATAACCATTTGGATTTATATGATCATTGGGGTTTGAGAGAATTATAAGTTATTCTAATTTGGGATGAAGATTCAAGGTATGATATAACATTTGTGGTTAAATTTATGATATAGTATTTTGAGGAATTTATCTCATTTTGGCAATATTATAAAATATAGTTTTTGAAAAAGGACAACACGTAGACCGTGTGACAACCCGTCGCGTCGGACAAAGCTATGGGAATCGAACCCACAACCAAAGTGCGATTGGGATTTATCGCCTACCACTGGACTACGTGAAGTCCCTGGTTAGTGTGACTATTTTTTTAGTTAAATGATTTTATTGATCAATAATAAGTTGATTTGGGTTCTTATTTCATATCAAAAGAATACCCTTGGTATAGGAAAATGATTTGGTGATTAAGTGATAAATGTTATTTTGGAAGATGTTCGCTTTGTTGGAAACACTATATGTCCAAGGAAAATAGAATACTATGGGGTTTCATTTGTGGAGTAATGATAGATTTTTATCTACGTTTTTATTGTGGATTTATAGTGATTTGGGTTATTTATGGAAATGATTAACCTATAATAGAGAATATGTGATTAGGTTAATTACTTTTGAGTATGTGACTTTAAGAGTATCTGATGTCATTTGGAGATACAATTTAACATGGGAGACTACATAATCAAATTCTTCTATGTTTTGGGTTTCAATATTAGTTTGGATTATATTAAAGGATTTTAAGGACAATTGGTTATTGAATGGTATCTATTTAACTTTGGGGTATTGTTGGTTTAATTTTAGAAATTAAGATTAGTGCATATTTATCTCAATGAATATCCTTTTGGGGGATCATTAGATCATTCACTGACCATTTTGGTTTTGATTAATCTTCAAAGACAATGTAAATATATGGTTTATCCTTCATGGATCATGTGATTCTATAGAAGTTTATTCTATCTCTTCCAGTGTGACCAAGTCTTCTTGAATACTCATCGTTTAAAAAAAATGAGTTAGTGGTGGAAATTATTAAAGAATGAAAATCTACTTAAAATGTAAGTATATCTCATAATGTTCTTAGTCAATATCATAAATGAATTCCTCTTCCTTATGTAATGTAACTTAAAAAAAAAATGTTGTCCGTTTACTTTCCTACTAGGAGACTAATGGTCGTTTGTCCCAACACAAGTTTGTGGTTTTCTCATTGTTAACTTTCTCCTGATCATGATTTCTATCCCTCTCCATCAGAACTTGACACTTAGTTTATCATCCATATCCATGTTTTCTTACATGGAATCCTAGTATGGGTTATCTTGGATGACCCTTATACCTCTCTTTCTTTCTTTTAAAGTGACAGTTTTATTGACTCTTTTTCCGATGTGGGACTTTCCATTATATTCCCAAGAAAAATTTTAAAAATTGCGAGGACGCAATTTATTGAAGGAGGGGAGAATGTAACACCCCAAGCTTCCTCGGTATGTTTCCTTTCTAATAATTCAATGACGTGCATTGTACGCAACTTCGAGATTTTAACACACCACAACCAATCAAACTAGCAGTTATGAATAGTAATACCTACTTTTTGAAATTATATATATTTTATATTTCAAAATGGACTTCATTTTTGGATTCGGAATATCGAATTTAGCCTAAGGTGAAATTTTGGTACTTTTCGGATAACTTTCATATTTTGATGAATAGTGAAAATTACTAAATTTTAATTAAAAACAACTTTTTTAATCAAAATAATTAATAGTGATAAATTGTGAATTTGAGTGGTTTTAAAGTATATTTAGAATATATTTTTACCATTTAATATAATGTTGGTCATTGGACATAATTTTACAATTAAACCGAACATAAACAAGTGTCAATCTTTTGATAGTTATTATCTCTTAAAAACACGCTTTTTGTTTTGACAGCGGGAATTAATTTTAAATTAATTTCTGCCACTTCTGTGTTTTGAATTTAGAAAAATGGATTCCATATTTGGAATCAGGATGTCCAAATTGTGTAAATAGGTAACTTTTATTTTTAGACATTTTGAATAATTACTGCGGTAAATATTTTATTTACCATGGTTAAGGGTAAATCCGGTAAATAAGGGTTAAAAAAAAATAATACTAAATTACCCTAAAATGTGTCTTAACCCTATTGGTTGATACATGGTCGACCATGGGCATCTTTGGGTCAATTTTGGGACCCCATGGATCCACTTGTAAGTGATAATGACACTTTATATTAATTAAGTTAAAATGAATACAAAATGACACAAGCATATATCGTTTAGCAAAACAATTGTTACATAAGGTTATATATGCTGGATTTTAGATTATAAATATTCATTAGAAAGCTAAAGAGATTTCCTACATAATTATATTTTATTTATAATTTTTTGACATTAAATAAGGTATTTTATTTATGACACAATGATGATGCAGTAATTACTAAAATAGTAAAAATTAACATAATTGATATTATAAATACCCAAATAATTATAATATGAAACTTTTAATGAATTAAACAAATTTTCTAGGATAATATGATATATTAGGATTGATTTATTTGACTTTTTTTGAAGTAATCAATCTGTTATGAATTTCACAAAAATCAACTAGTGAATAGTGTCAAAATTGACATAAAAGAGTTCTTAAAACAAATATTATATTATTAATTGATATTAAATTCCTAAAAATCTAAGGTTCGTCCAAGAGACTTATATTATGATAGGTTAATCATTAATGGACCACTTGGGGGTCTTTTGGATGTATATAGTAAGTTTATTAACCATATTATATAAAAATACAAAGAGACATTGTAAAAGTGAAACTAATTAACTTAGAGTTAATACTTAAAGATAAGGTTAATATAAGTACCCAAACCTGTCTAAATTCTATTGGATGAGTTGTTTTCGACCTATCCCCACCTCAACCTTTGAATAGTCAACTTTGGAGCCATTGGAAACCGAATATGAATTTATTATAAATTAATATTTCTAGCTTTTCCAAAGGTGCCCCTCACCCCTCTTATAAAAGGGCACTCCTCCTTCTCATTTCCTCACACCTCTCAAGCCACTTGGCTCGTCCAAACTCTGCCCAAATAAGCTCCCCACATCCCTCTCCTCCTCCTTGAAGATTCCCCTTAGGCAGAAAGCATTTCAACAAGTCCTTTGGTTCCAACCAAAGTGAGTTACCTAAATTAAAGGTAACGATTTCTCTTAAATTATTTTCATTTATTTTGCTTCTTCAACCCCCAAACTCTTTTTATTTCCCTTCTTTTGTAACAACACCAGTATCCTCAATATACTAGGATGTTGTTATAAGAAGTATTCAAACTACACATACACAAAACTCCATCTAATGGATGATGAACATAATGTTTCTGTGGATGGCAAACTAACGCCTCACGAAACGATGATTGTTCAAAAACATCTTACCGCCTCTCATGGTGACCATTATGATGGAACTGTAATTAAATATGATATTAATGATATATATTTTATATATAAGCTTCTGTAATTCCATTTTATTTCATACCATTATTCGTTTCATGTCGTATATACATACGATAATTTCATTTGAGGAAGTGCGGACTACCGCCCCCTTAAAATGATATGACTCGTTCATACCACACATGGAACGTATAAAGGATGGTGTTAATGAACTTAAGTAACATATATAAAATACTGGAATAGTAATATACCTATGTATCATTTGGATTCGATTCTTTTAAAATAAAAAATTAAAAAATTAAATGGAAGTAGCGTTCGTGCGTACGTACGGACTACCGTCTCCACGAACGCGATGAGATTCATTATCCATCGTATCCATTAAAGTATAATTATCATTTAATGATTTAAAAATGATGTTTAAGGACTTGATATCATTCTGGATATTAATAAGATACAACAAACATGACTTATGTAACAAAACATATAAAAGATAATGAGTAAGTTAACACCCGAAACGGCGTTAATACTAAGATATTATTAACAAATCAATGTTAAAAGATCATATATGATATCATATTAAAGTAAATGATTCTTGTATTATTCAATAACAATTATTTCACCATTATACAGGAGGTAAACCTACCATCGACCAAGGAAAAAGTACAAAGTAAGGGATTCTCTTATCTCACTTTCAATTCCGTGAGATTTCCATTGTTCGCTACTAAATTATTGAAAGTGGTGTATTGTGTACTTCCATTTGATATATATTATCATGATTCACTTTATATTCATGTTATTCTGTAAATAATTTTGTGGTTATTAACTTTTGGCCATGCGACTCAGTTGATTAACGTGGTAAGGGGTTTCTGGTCTCACTTTTAATTCTGTGAGAATTCCATTGATCACCACTTAATTATTGCATGTGGTGTATGTGTACTACCCATGATTGTATTCATTGTGTAATATACTTTATTTTATGGGTATTTACATCATAAAGGTATGATCTTTCTTTCATGGTTGTTTGTTTCTTAAGTTACCTAATCAATAAGGGAATTTGAGATTTCAATTTCCCACTCATTTGGCTTTACGCATATTTCATTGATTATATTACTCCATGATTATGTGTGGAATCACTATTCATTTGATTATGTCATAATTTCCACTCCCCTTCCTGTGGATATAAGTTTGATACACATAATCACTCATTGGTAATTCTCAAGTCATTGATATGAATTTGATAAGAGTAATTTTAACTCATTCACCATTTGTTGAGTTAAACATCCAATTCGTTGGTGTTATTTTACAAGAATATGTGTGAATATCCTTTGATTGTTTTACACTTAATATCCAATCATATTTAGTGTATTTATATTTGTCACACATAATTATGTCGTTAATTTATCCTTAACCTAAGGATATAGCCTTTATGAGAGATTTCATCTCAATTTACATTCCATTGAGACTTCTTTGTTGATATACACCAAATCACTTTTATGTGGTGTATATAATGTACTTTGAAGTAGTATATCATGAATCCCTTTATTCTCATGATATTACAAAGTTCTGATTACCTTAATTATTTGTATTCAATTGTCTCTCTTTTTGTTAGAATCTCTAACTAAAATACCATTTTTAAATGTTTTAAAGACTTATTCATATAAATCTTTCTCATTAATGTCCATGTTTTAAAAATGGTTTCAAGGATTTATTTATATGGACATTAAAGTTTAGAAATTAAAACTCCTTTTAAAAAAGTTTCAAAGTGGTATGGGACACTTTGATTCAAAAATCTATTTTTAAATGGCTTTTTGACAAATAGTGTGACTTTTAAATGATTTCAAGAAAAGGGGGATATTTCTCTCAAATAGTTTTGATGATTATTTTCATCTATGTCAACATCCTTCATTATTCTTGATTGAGGTTAATGTGATACAATACAATCTTCCATATTGTATCGAATGAGTTATGTTTGACTGTGGATGTGCTATTTTTATACCACTCAAGGTTTGTGGTAAAAGTATTGACATTTCGTATGCTAGTTTCAATACGAATGTTTATTTTATGCTTAAAACTATTCATATGAGGAATGAATTGGACTTAATAAGTGACGGGTGGAGCCCGCTATAGCTCCTCGATGCATCGGTAGGTCTCATGAGACAAACTAGTGTCTTGGCACATGGCCTTGGCAAAATCTTATTTGTAGTCTTGGCACGAGGCCTTGGCTATGTGGTTATGCTAGTCTGGCATTATGCATTCCATCATTATGAAAGTGGTTATTGATATTGCATGTGATCATTCGACTAGTAGAATATCCATGTGAGTAAGTAAATGGCATTATTTCATTTTACTTTTGCCATACTATGTTGAAGTTCAATTTTAAAAGGCTTTTGTTTTAGTTATAAATTGCCTTAAGTGTTTATGCTTATTTATGAAAGCTTCTGCTATAATGTTATCCTTACTGAGCATCCGAGCTCACCCCTTTCAATGTTATATTTTTCCCAGGATTATGAAGAAGTAATTTATGAATGACCTGCAGGGATAGTATGAGGGGATATGAAGACAAGATGTTTTTTTTATGATGTAATGTAAAAATTTATGGATGTATCTAGTTATTCCAAGGCTACTAAACTAATCGGTCTTTCGAGACTTGATCTTTCTCATGATCATGCCAATGTTACGAAGTAATGCACCGACTCTGGGTAGCTGGGGTCGGGGCGTTACAGTTTCCACTTTTTTTTTTGGGTTTTAATGTTTTTTTAACTATATAAATTATTAAAATAAATGGTAAAGAAATTTCATGTTGGTTAATCGTAACCCAATTTAAAAACTGTATTTCATTTCAGTTTTTTTTAAAAAATATGAGAGAAACAATTATAAATATCCCAAATGGTAAGGGGTTCTCATGTCAGATATTTTATACAGGTGTGAAAAAATATTTCTTTCAATATTTAATTTTTTTCTACAATAACCAAGGAGAAAATAGATTTTATTTTAAAATCAGAGGAAAAAATTCCTAGTTTAATAAAAACACAATCAAATCCAGAAAAAAACAATACGAACTGAGAAAACTAAAAAAGAAATTAAAATTGAATTAAATTTACATTTTTAAATTAAAAACATTAAAATATGTATTATAAATAAACTCTAACCCTATAAAAACTAAAAAATAATCTTCCCATTATCCATGTAAATTATTTATCTTATATTTAGAATAATGGAGTGAGTAATCAAAAATATAAAAATTAAAAGGAATATATATAACATGTATTGTCAATGTAATTATAAGATAAATTAACAAAAATATTTTGATAGAATTCAACCATGTGATTTTTTTAATTAACCCAATTTAAATTATTTCAAAATAAATAATAGAACATAAAATCCACATTCCATTTATCCATTTTGATAATGAAATATCTATCTTAAGATATTTTTTCAATTAAAAATAACATTTTATGTATTTATATCTAAAATATAGTAATAATAAATGAGAATTCACCATTTCATAGATATATTTGATCATTTATGTCTTATTTAGAGTTTAAACTCTAAAGTAATCCCATTCCCTATTTAAAATTATATGTATTAAATAAAATTAAACCTAATTATAATATGAATGTTTGTATATAAATATAAATATGTTTCTAATAAATTATAAAAACTTTCTCATAATTCACCATGTATAGTGCATAATTGTTAGTATATCTTCCATTTTTGAAAAAAAAACACACAATATCCAATGTTCAGTAATATATAACACATATAATGTGATTTATTTTTTAGTTAGTATAAATAAAAATTTATGAAATATATGTTACACACCCTTAAATAAATAAAAAAATCCAACACTAATATAGAGTACATTGAAATATTTCAGAAATATCTATTGTTATTTCTATATAATTAATTTTCATCATTATAGGTGAAATAAATTATGGTTAAAATAACATATATAATAATTTTTGATCATGTTGAATACAAAATGTATAAATATTACTAATAGAAAAAAAACATATTTATTAAGTTTCATTGAATTAAAATTACTAAAAGAATAGTATAATCAACTTACAGGGATAAGTCTTGAATCACGTTGATGCCCAAAAAATCTCCGGTTACAAGCTCCATGATAAATCTCTTTAAAACTAACACAATTATTTCATTCCCAAAAATGTTAGCATAAATTGGAAGCTCATAAAATTCCAACAAAAAAGAAAAAAATATTGAGAATCTATCAACTTCAGAAGAGGTATATAAAGTTATAGAAACATAAAAATGTTGTTTTATATTTATCATGTCATTACCTATAAATTATTCCTCTAAAAATATATATGGATATATAAATTTTAATTTTGTTTAAAAAGATTTAATAGTAATATGAAATAAAGGATATAATCTATATATACATCAGTGGTAAATTAGCAGAAATGTCAAGATGCACAAACTAAAAAATGGACAATTATTTGTCTTACTATTCTGACCTAATCCGTAGGAAATGGTAATCCTGGTGATCTATCTACAATATCCTTCACCATGGCCTTAAGCAAAACAATCTATATATATTGATGGTGAAGACATACCCAATAAAATATATACTCCCATATGATGAGAATATGATGTTGGGGAGCATAAAACTATAACTCACAATAGATGGGAATCTATAGAGGAGAAGGTGTAGGAGTCAGATATGTAGATATAGGCAAAGGAGTGAAATATGCAGGTAAAGATGAAAGAGTGAAAATTTCAACCTGGAATAGTATCTTCTTGTCTATTAACATCGATTGTAAAAATGATCTAATTCCCACCACTATTATCTCACCCATATATTGATCTTGAGCTTCTAAAACTTCTATTTTACTATTATATAAAAATTCCTTTGAAGAAGCTCCAAAATGGAAAAACAATTTTTTGACTGATACACTATCCTCATACCATCATATGTGACCAAGTATTCAGGAATTCTAAATTTATTTGCTAAAACAACCTTCCAACCATACGGTGTGAAGGTCCCATTTGTGTTATACAGATTAATTAATATATATATATATATATATATATTTTGAAAAATTAATTACTGATTGAAGATATATAAATAGTTAAAATAAAATAAATAAATCAAATGGATTAAATGACTCCTTACAATAATCTCATTTAATTCCCTTGAATCTTTTCTAAAATATATTCCCTTTAAGTATATTTTATCCTGCTTATATTTTTCATGTCTAGCTAAGGGGTCAACCTTTAGAGAATCTAAAGAATTAGCTCCGAGTTTTTGATTTTTTTTGCCATTATTTTTTACAATAACATATACTCTCCAAAAGATAAAGTATGAGGGTATACATTTTCTGGGTTGGATCCCATGATGATATATCCTCACTTTCTATATTTTAAGGAAGAACCATTCACTAATGTGATCATTAATAATAAAAAAACATCTAAAATCTTACATTTCACTTACCATAAATTATTCTATCCATATCCCATCGAGAAACTACTTCCATGAATCATCATCTAGAAAATGCTATATATCACAAGGATTTTTTATTTTATCTTTCAATAAATATGGAATATGATATGAGGGTTGATTTAATATCCCTTTATATCTGACCATCCAAAGATTAAAATTTATTCAAAACTTCTCTAGTGTGAGGCATAACATATGTCCTATGATAAGAAGGGGAAAATCCAATATTAGTAAAAACTTGTAGTAATTATTAGGATAATAAAAAACGAGACTACAAAATTTTTTCCCATTATTATGATATTGTATCTTTTTCAAAACTTTTCTAATAAAAAAATTATAATAACTTTGGATTGAGCATGTATTGTAATAAAATTATGATTTTTTTGGAATTTTGTCTCCTAGGATTTCCTTATCATCAAACTTCACATAAATCCTTAGGTCCTAGCTATAGGAAACTGATAATATTTGCAATCATTTTCTACCATGTTTATAAACATAGGAAGCCTTATCTTCCCCTATGTAAGTAAGTAGATCCTGCATAGAAGAATGATGGTGAGCCCTAGTATAAGTATGTGTATGATCCTCCCTAGAATCTCATGTTGACTAAGCTATTTTATCTGACGTTATCCTACAAATAAAATTAACAAAATCATACAAAAATATTATAATGAAATTGTTACATATAATATTAAATGAAAAATTTAAAATTAATCACAAAAATTAAACTTAACTAAAAACATTTTTAACAACTTTTGATAAATTAGTTATCTAAAACTAAAATAATATTAATGAGAGATGAAATAATATAAAAAATGAAAAAAAATTAAGTTAAGTATTTTAATTTTTTTACTGTTTCATAAAAATGTGAATATGAATTTGAAAATGATACAAAAAAACAATAGAATATATGAAAAACCACTGTTTATCATATTCCTTAAAGTAGTGAACAACAATGTTAAAAATGATGCATGAAATATTATTTATCATACTCCATAATGGTTAACAACCTTAAAATAACATTGATAATATTTTTTTAAAATTAAAAAATATATATAAATTAAAATAGAATATATGTAAAAATTTATGCAAATACAATAGTTATATATAATGTTAAATAATTTAAAAATGTTAAAAATAAAACTAAACAAATAAATAAAAATAATTTATAATTTATTTTAAAATATGTGTTTTTTTTAAAAACTTAAAACTAATATATCTAAAATTTTATATAATTAAAAATGTAAATATGAAACAAATATATGTAACCTATAATATTATGAAATTACTAAAAAAATGTTTTCCCATATTCCTTTCTCATGATCTTTACATAGGAACAAACCACATCTATGATGTGGTAATCAATATTATCTAAAAATATTTCCATAGAAGCAGGGATGTCACGACCTATCCCCCAGGGCCCGTACCGTGACTACCCCAGGCCCACCTACCATATGCCAAGGGATGGTGACTAGCACCGGAAAGGAAAATCCCTAAAACTGGGAAGGAATTTCCTTTTTAACCTATAACTCACACAATCTAAGCACACAACAAGATACAAGCACAAAGAAAACTATATAGTTAATAGGGTGAGTATAGTAAGTAAAGGGGCTGGAATACAAGCCCAACTAGAATGTACAAGTAACACTGCAAATAGATCCTATGAACACCTGCCAAGGATCCTACCTGAAGGGTAGGTACAACTCTCGAACAATCATCTCTGCGGTACGTCTTGTCTAATGGACCACCTCTCAACAGGCTCCAGTCCTAGTACCCTCATCCTAGATCAATGATGTTCATCATTTGCATAAGACACAAGAAGGTGTTGGCGTAGCCCGTGCATGGGTGAGTATAACAATACTCAGTAGGGACCCCGATAACCTTGAAGGTCTCTCAGAATCCACAAAGGATAAAGCACAAAGCAATACCATAATCACGAAGCATGAAAAATAAAGTCAAACCTACTTTGGTATATGCCCATATATATATACCTACATTATCAATTATACCCATATCGTTCATGAAGAAACACAAGGTCCAACTCTTTAGCCAAAAGAACAACTGTTCCACAATGGAAAGAATACCACGAAGGTATCACCATGAGGGTAAGTACCACAAAGGTAACGCCACACAGAAGAATACCAAGAAGGTATCACCACACATCAATGTAATAAAAAGGTAAAGGCTCAACTTACACTAGGTATAACTTGAGTACTAAAGTATAGATGAATAGATATATAGCTAGATCATCTTACTTCATCGAGAAACACTCTGCTGTTGACCCACATAGGATCGAAGATGACCCACACTGGATCTGAAGATGCTGACCCACACAAGATCTAAAGATAACCCAGACACGATCTGAAGATGACCAACACAAGATATATAGATGACCCAACCAGGATCGGTAGATGCTGACCCACACAGGATCCAAAGATGACCCACACAGGATCAGAAGATTCTTCAACTAAAACCACCCATAGGGTTCCCACAATAAGCACGATTGATTCCGGGAGGATCCGCTCCTCAAGACATAGGTAGATACTTCAACTGCAACGAATTGCCATAAAAAAGTATCACAAAGGATTTCCATGTCATAAGGGCCCCAACGTAATAGATAGCATGTCAATCAGACGCCCGGTCTGTAGGTTATTAGCGTTTCCGTTCAGAGGGTCTGGTTAGATTCGGGTTCGATCTAACCCAGACATACTCAAACATTATCCAAAACTCAAGTTGATTATACCAAAAGGACTATCTTGATACATGGTTCCCGGCACCGCATACGGTTTATCAAACGGACTCCCGGTTCTCACGATATAGCCAAAAAGGGGTATTGGAGTCCAGATGGGCCTGAGTCCGGTCTGACCAGGTTGGACCAACCCAAATTGGACGGGTTAGAACACGGCGGCTCCAGACCACTGGTCTATAGTCCGACTCAACCCACAAAAGAAGCGGCATGGCCCACTGGGCATGGTCTAACCCACGCTGGGTGCAGCCTGTGGTTGGGTGCGGTTCGCCATGGCGGGACTCTCCCAAGCTGCCACCCGAGGGAGGCGCCCCCTGGGATTTCCAAATGGTTATGTTGGACCATTCGGGTCCGGCCAACCTGGTGGTGCCACATGGTGCCGCCTACTGACACATGGGACCCACTGGGGCGGGTCTTGCTCTGTGGGATGTGGCCAGCCGGAATTCTAGTTGGCTGCCCTTCCAGCGGTGTTATAGCACCACCACTCCTCCCGCAGCCGGCCGGGTGCCGATCGCCCTAGTCCATTGCTGCGACTCAACAGCCGCGACCTCCTCCTCTACCTGTGGCACAAACGCACACTGTCATTGTTCCACATGGTTTTCCAGCATGCCGGTCTCCCCCTCCTCCACCGCGACCGATGGGCCACGACCTCCTTCAGCGGTGTGGTTGCGCCACCGCCGCTATCAAGGCTGGCTGGTGTGCCAACCGCCACCTGTACCCTGTCGGCATCGGTCGCTGGTGTCGGTTTCTAGCGGACTTCTACGTGTCACCAGGTGGGCTCCGGTGGCCCATTTTTCAATCTGAAGGAGTCATTGTGTGTCATGATATGTCGCCTTTGCATCTATCCTGATGTGGTCACGTTCCTCTCAACCTGATGATCCACCCACGAAGAATGAATCAATCCACAAGGAATTAGAGGGTTTGGGTTATGTTCATTTGGATCGTTCCCTCTACGTTAGTTTGATAACATGAGGCTCAAGAAGATTTAATTAATGTAAAAATTTAATGAAGAATAATCAATAGTAAACCCTACCTTGAAATGTGGGAGAATTGTCCGCGTTGGTCGGTGGATCGTGCTCTTCATTCTCGTGACTAGCTCCCAAGGACTCCACTTGCACGTCCCCATTTAGTTCATCATTTTCGTTCACCTCCCACTAGGTCAGATTCATTTACTAAGGGTCTGGCATCATAGTGTTCTGACAAAAATTCATTTCTTGGTGAAGCTTGTCCAATACCCCTCCCTAAAGCTCTATATTTCTAGAAATGGGGGAGAGTAAGTAACGACGCAGGGAGTTAATGGAGCTCATTAATAGGAAGGTTCCTAATTTTCCCCAATGTTGTTGTTACATAGATTAGAGGGTCAATCCATTTATTGTCTTGACACGTCGCTGGTCCCACCTCACCGCTTGTCCATCGGAGGAATAGAATAAAAATAAAATAATAATGTTATTTTATTTATTCTATTAAAATGTTTCAAAAAATAACTTTTTCTCTGGATCTATTGTGGTCTAAGTGAATCCTCCATTAAGTGAATCCTAGTGCTTCGTATTCAACGATGCCCTCATATTTTTAATCCAAGTAACGATTCAAAAGTTAGAAAATGCCACTCACATGTTTACTAAATGTACCTAAAAAAAAGTTCAGAATTTCATTCTGGGAACACTAGACCTTGGAATCACGCGCTGTTAATTTTCAAAGACTTATAATATCTTCATATAATTAAAAAAATTCATGGAAAATTCTGGTTCTTTACAGTAGATCTAAGAAAAATAAATATCATCATCATGTATCTCATCAACAAAATTCAGTTTGACATTGTAAAAAATAGAAAATGTCACATTTGATAGATAATGTGCATATAATTTTTTTTGTATGTTTCCATGATAAAATGATTAACTATGTTTTCCAATCTATTTAGAATAACTATTGTCCAACCTAATTCACCATGTATAACATTGTTGTTACAGATAAATAATTTTCAATTAAATACTAGAACTCATAATTTTACATTATCAATCCCTCATATTTATTCAATAACTCTATAATATTCCCTTTACACAGAGATGGAGTTATTTTATTTGGCGCTAAAAAATCCATTACTTTTGTGAACACAAATACGTTAATATAGATTAATTCATGTCTATTTTCCAAATATTTAGAACAAAATGTAGAACCATGTCATACATGGGTTGTGTTATCACATATAAACATAGGTTGTCCTCTAGCCATCTCGATATTTCTAATGAATCCAATTTACTATACACATTGTCTTTAAATAGTGTTTTTCCCATTAAATATCCTCATATATTTCTAATTTGGCTAACATTGTCTTAACACATTAATATTCAATGTTATATATAGATGAGTTCATTAATATTATTAAATATATATAAATTTATGTGATTTATCTTTTAACCCATAACCATTTTTAATTTCAAGCCACATGTCACCATCCCTCTAAAACTTACCTCTTTATGGAAATAAATTGGCAAACCGATGTACTCCACTATAGATAAGTAATCTATACAAAACCCTACAACCTCCTTTGGAATATACTTTTGAAAAATGGAGTCTTATGGTAAATATGGGTTCTTAAAATATTCCTTAAATATATTCATATTTATTTCAAAAGGATACATCCATCTTAGATATACTTGTCCATAAATCATTATTTCTCACACCATGTGAACTATTACACGCAACAAGATATAAAATAAAGTATTAGGGAAGTTAGTTTCTATTTTGAAAAAGTATAAAAACCACATCATTCTCCAAATTTAATTATTTTTTTATATTTTAAGAATAACCCTATGGTACTTTGATAACATGGAGACACTAAAAACAACTAATTATCTCCTTCTTTGACAATTTATAAATATCTATAGGTACATTCATAATCAATTTGGAGTGTGATATAAATCGCAATGTATTCTCTTTGAGAGTAAGTTCAATGATGCATTGAAATCATCTTTAGTATTTCCTTTAATATCATACAATGTTACCCTCAAACATCCAAAAATATTCTTCCCCATATTCATGACATAAAAGTTGTCTTTGACCATATCATATCTTTTGTAACACCCCAAGATTTCATAGTGTGTCATTTCTTCAAAATAATTCAATTACTTGCACTACACGCAACACCGAGTTCAAGCGCACCATGACTTACCAAACAAGCCGTTCAAAATAGGTTATGAATAGTATTAACTAAATTTTAAACTTTATATAATCCTTATAATTTTAGAATCCATATTATGAGTTTCTTAGACATAATGTAAGAACAAATTCATTTTTTTCAGATAAAAGAAGTATTTTTCAAAAAATGGACCTTTACCAACTTTTAATAGTGAAACCTTTTTTTTAAATCCAATATTTTAAACTTTTATATATTCAATTTTACTAAATAAATATATTATTTAGAATGGGGACATCAAAAACTTACAATGTAATACCCCTAGCTTCCACGGTACGCTTCTCTTTGAATAATACAGTAGCGTGTGTTGTATGCAACTTCGAGTTCTAACACACACTACAACCAATCAAACTAGCCGTAATGAATAGTAATACCTACTTTTTAAAGTAAATTTATAATATATTTTTACCATTTAATACAATTTTGGTCATTGGACATAATTTTACAATTAAACCCGACATAAAAAAGTGTCAATCTTTTGATAGTTATTATATCTTAAAAACATGCTTTTTGTTTTGATAGTGGGAATTAATTTTAAATTAATTTCCGACACTTATGTGTTTGGAATTTGGAAAAATGGATTCCATATTTGGAATCCGGATGTCCAAATTGTGTAAATAGATAACTTTTATTTTTAGACATTTTGAATAATTACTTCGGTAAATATTTTATTTACCATGGTTAAAGGGTAAATCCGATAAATAAGGGTTAACAAATAATATTATAATAATAATAAATTACCCTAAAACATGTCCTAACCTTATTGGTGGATACATATACGACCATGAGCATCCTTGGGTCGATTTGGGGACCCCATGGATCCACTTGTAAGTGATAATGACACTATATTAATTAAGTCAAAATAAATAAAAAAATGGCATAAGCATATATCTTTTAGAAAAACAATTTTTACATGGGGTTATATATGTTGAATTTTTGACTATAAATATTTATTAGAAAGCTAAAAAAATATCCTACATAATGATACTTTATTTATAATTTTTAGACATTATATAATTTAATTTATTTATAATACAATGGTGATGGAGTAATTACCTAATTAATGAAAAATTAAAATAATTGATTTTATAAATACCCAAATAAACTTAATTTGAGAATTTTTATAAATAAAAATAATTTTATATGATAATATGACATGTTAGTATTGATTTAATTAACCTTTTTCTAAGTAATCATTCTGTAATGATTTATTACAAAAATCAATTATTGAATAGTGTCAAAATTGACATAAAATAGTTTTTTAAATAAATATTATATTATTAATTGATATTAAATTCTTAAAAATATAAGGTTCGGCCAATAGACTTATATCATGATAGTTGTATCATTAATGGACCACTTGGGGGTCTCTTGGAGGTATATAGTATGTTTATTGACTATATAATATAAAAATACAAAGGGACATGGTAAGTGTCAAACTAATTAACTAAGAGTTAAAACTAAAATATAAGGTTACAATAATGACCAAAACTTGTCTAAATTTTATTTTTTGAGTGGTTTTTGACCCATCCTCACTATAAACTTTCAATAATATACTTTTTAGCCATTAGAAACCGAATATTAATTTATTATAAAATAATATTTCTAGCTTTTCCAAAGGTTCCCCTCACCCCTCTTATAAAAGGGCACTCCTCCTTCTCATTAATTCACACCTTCAAAGCCTTTTGGTTCAGAAAAACCCTGACTAAATACTATCTCAACTTCCCTAAATTCATCCTAGAGGCCTTCCTTTAGTCAGAAAGCTAACCTAAGGAGCCATTTTGATCAAATCAAAAGGAAGAACCCGAAGAAGAGGTAATGATTTCACCACCCCTTTTCAAGTTCCTTTCTTCTTCCACTTCTTCTATCTTTGTTATTACCATTATAAAATAAAAACTCCAGTATATAATATATACTTTGATGTTATTATAAACATGGTACAACCATATTCAGTATTCAATCCATCCTTTGAATGACATGTCACCATACGTGCGTACGTACAGCTTACCGTCTCCATGTCGTGGTGTAATTGTTATTCAATAAATTATTATTTGGATGGGTATAATAATGATGTGTGATTCATGTAAATAATAAATATAACATTATAATGATTCTTTATATATGATATACCATCCAATTAAATATTATTTTAATATCAAAAGAATGATATTGTCGCTCATGCGTACGTACGGACTACCGTCTCCACGAACGCGATGAGATTCATTATCCATCATATCCATTCAAGTCTAATTATCATTTAATGATTAATAATAGTATCTAAGGACTTGATATAATTATGGATATGAATAATATACAACCTGTCCATGAAAAACATGGCTTACATAACAAAACATATAAAAGAAAACGAGTAAGTTAACAACCGAAACGACGATAATTCTAAAATATTATTAACAAAGCAATGTAAGAAGATCATATATGATATCATATTAATATATATGATTCTTGTATAATTTAATAACAATTATTTCACCATTATACATGAGTTTAACCTACCCCAACCAAGTAAAAGTACAAGGTAAGGGTTTATTTCACAATCTCTTCATTATCCAAGGTTGTTTATACGTAATAATCTACTGGGACCTCTTTATCATCCACATCCATGTTTCTTAAAAATGTATTTCAAATCATTCATACTATTTTAAAGACTATGGTATAAATTCATTTATACCCTTTTTGAATTTTTATAAGAGGTTTATAAAGGAATCTTTCCGTCATTTTCCAAACAAGGTGCTTTTAACCTTTTCGACAGAATTAAGGTAAGAATGTTTTTTTAACTTATACGGCGGGTGCAGCTATTTTCTGCCATTATAAAATCTTCAAATATTCCCTTAAAATATTATAAAAATATTTTCAAAGTAAATGTTTTATTTTATAATTATGTGACCTTTAAATGATTTCAAAATGAATATTTTAAGAATTTGTGAAAGGTACTCTTTATCAAGATCAGAATTTTAAATGTTTTAAAGATTTATCTTTCTAAATATTTTTAATTAATGTCCATGTTTTCAAAATGATTTTAAGGATTTATTTATATGGACATTACCATTTTTAAATGATATTTCTTTTCAAATATTTAAAGTGGTATGGGACACTTTGATTCAAAAATCTCTTTTAAATTACTTCCTTTATAAATGTGTGACTTTTAAATAATTTTAAAAAAAGAGATATTTCTCTAAAATAGTTTTGATTTCATCTATGTCAACATCCTTTGATGGATTTTAAGATAATTTAAAGTTGATTTATTATGATACAAAACTTCCATATTGAATTGAAGGTTTTGTGATATGTTTGACTGTGGATGTGTTATTTTTATACAATTCGTGGTTTATGGATGAATTATTTACAATTCGTATACTAGTTTTAATACGAATGTTTATGTTATGTTTAAACCTTTTCATATGGGAATTCATTGGACTTAATATGTGACGGGAGGAGCCCTCTATAGCTCCTCGATGCATCGGTAGGTATCATGAGACAAACTAGTGTCTTGGCACAAGGCCTTGACAAAATATTATTTGTAGTCTTGGCACGAGGCCTTGGCTATGTGGTTATGATAGTCTGGCATTATGCATTCCATCATTATGAAAGTGGTTATTGATATTTCATGTGATTATTCGATCAGTAGAATATCCATGTGAATAAGTAAATGGAATTATTTCATTTTATTTTTTTTCATACTATATTGAAGTTCAAGTCTAAAAGGCTTTGTTTTAGTTATACATTGACTTAAATGTTTATTATTATTTATGAAAGTTTCCACTATATTGTTATCCTTATTTGGAATTTGATCTCAACCCTTTTCTATGTTTTATTTTTCCCAGGATATAAAGAATAAAATTATTATTGACCTGGAGGGATAATATGAGGGGATAAGAGTGTGGACTATGGAGACTATGTTGTTGTAGTTTTCATTTTTATGATGTAATGTAAAAATTTATGAATATATCTAGTGTTTCCAAGGATACTAAACTAATCAGTCTTTCGAGATTTGATCTTTCTTGTGATCATGACAATGTTATGTAACAATGCACCGACTCTGGGTAACTGGGGTCGGGGCGTTACAGTTGGTATCAGAGGAATTTTAGTACAAACCATGGAAGCTAGTTTTAGATAAACTCTAATTAGAGAACATATACCTAAGATGGACTTTGAGGATTAGTATAGAATAAATTCCAAGAATTTTTGTATTGTAGAGATTTTGTGAGTTTTCCGAGCAATACATCCCTATCTGGATACAAGTAGGTAGAGGTGGCTCTGGAACATATGTACCTAGGGGTAAAACCTGAAAACACCGCTTTGATCTAGACTCGAACGGGAACTGGTGCACGAAAACGGGCCTTGCTGCACTCTTGGTTACGACACTCCCTGGGGATATGATTAGGATAAATCTCATTTTATTTAAAAATCATTATGAAGGGTTTATGAGTATATACTTCCTCAAAGGAGAAATTTTTTATGATTATGGAATATATCCATAAATAGTTCAATTTATTTTAAGTGTTTTACAAGTATGGAATTATGTATTTTGATTCATAAACTGATCAGTTTATGACATTGTTTAGAAGTGGCGCCCAATAGAAAGAACGAGAACTCCAACAATACGCATGATCCAAAGAGTAAGGAAGATAATATCTTTCATGGTATTAATCCAGAATTTAGAAGGGAAATAGTCTCCCACGTATTATCATCATATGAAGAAATATTATCATGTGTTGATAAGATAAGTAAAGAATTATCAAAGTCCTATGGATTTTAAGGGAAGCCATAGAAGGAAAGGATGGTAGAGAGAAGGACAGATAAAAGGAATAAGGTAAAGAAGGATTTTCCCATATGTGATAACTATGGAAAGAATCACTATGGAAAATGCTTGAAAGGAATGGGAGTATGTTATAATTGTGGAGGAAAAGGGCACAAAGTACGTGAATACAAGGGTAAGAAAATGGTTTCAAATGTACAATGCTTCATTTGAAAGGAGTTTGGACACTATGCGAACCTATGTCCCAGTCATCATACTATGCCGCAAATGATGCTATTGGATAATAATCAAGTAATGATACTACCACAGATGAAGAGGAATGATTAGAGTTCTTATGTTGATTATGTCATTTGAGTGTTGTATCAATAATGTACTTGTTATAATAATTATGGAGTATATAAGGATTGTACTACAATACTATTTCATTAAGGACTTGAGATTGTGTGGAACAAAGAAGAGTGACTCAATAACAGGTTAAATTTTTGAAAAATATATGGTTGAGAGAAAGATAAACCATAATATGGTTCTGATACTGAGGTAGTGATTTTAGAATAATACATGATTGATTTGGATAAATTATATTGGATATTCTTGACTACCTTGAAACTGATTAATGATTTGTATATTCCATCATTTTGGGGTTTACAACATTTTTGGATTGAAGGAGTATATCCACTATTCTTTAAGGAATAAGGGATCATGAATGTAATCAATAAGGTTTTATGGTAATTCAGGATGTTCAGTGTTTTAAAAGAATACATGATAAAGGTGTTCACATGTTATTATGTGGCAAAAGGATCTTCATTGTGTTTACCTTACTTATAAATTTTGGAATGAATTATTTTGGATAGTTCTACTATGGATTATTTTGGATTTCCATAAAAGGACAACCCGGAGGTTGGGTGGCAACCCGTCGCGTCTGGCAAGTCCGCGAGACTTGAACCCACAACCGAAGGGCGACAAGGGTGTATCACCTACCACAGACCCACATGATGTCCTGGATTGAATAATGTCGTTTTTTTAATTGTTTTTCTAGATGAATTATAAATTCATTTTTTAACCCTATATGAATAGGATAAATAGAATATTATTTTTAGGTTTTATTATCTTTTAGAGTGAAAAATGAGTTTGTGGTAGAACATAGTTAAAGGATGAGACTCTACTTGTCAATTATATATTTTTATTCTTCTCTTATTCAATGAAGAAATTAATTATTATACTTTAGTGAAGGGATATTAAAAAAAATGTGTTATCCTAATACCATATGTTTTGCGGAATCGATGGTATTTTAAATCATCATAGATTGATGAATTTAAGGCCCTCAATTTTACAGTTGTTTGCGATTGATGACCTCAATCACTACCTATAAATATTTACATTTTTCCTCCAATTATATGTCTTTAATTTCCAACAATTTTCTCCTAATTGAGATCATAATTTGGTGGTGACTCTTTCATTTCCCTTTTCCTCATATTAAGACTAAATTTTGGTAACCCAATTTCCAATTTGGGTTTTCCCACAATAATATTTTCTATTTTCAACCTTTTATTTTCGAAGAACAATTTCAAATTGCGAGGAAAAAATTTATTGAAGGAGGGGAGAATGTAACACCCCAAGATTTCATAGTGTGTTATTTCTTCAAAATAATTAAATAACTTGCACTACACGCAACACCGAGTTCAAGCGCACCATGACTTACCAAAAAAGCCGTTCAAAAGAGGTTATGAATAATATTAACTAAATTTTAAACTTTATATAATACTTATAATTTTAGAATCCATATTATGAGTTTCTTAGACATAATGTAAGAACAAATTCATTTTTTTCAGATAAAAGAAGTATTTTTCAAAAAATGCACTTTTACCAACTTTTAATAGTGAAACCCTTTTTTTTTAAATCCAATATTTTAAACTTTTATATATTCAACTTGACTAAATAAATATATTCTTTAGAATGGGGAAATAAAAAACATACAATTTAACACCCCTAGCTTCCATGGTACGCTTCTCTTTGAATAATACAACAGCGTGTGTTGTATGTAACTTCGAGTTCTAACACACACTACAACCAATCAAACTAGCCGTAATGAATAGTAATACCTAATTTTTAAAATTTTATAAATTTTACCTCTCAAAATGGACTTCATTTTTGGATTCAGAATATTGAATTTATCCTAGGGTGCAATTTTGGTACTTTTCGGATAACTTTTATATTTTGATGAATAGTCAAAATTACAAAATTTTAATTAAAAACACCCTTTTTAATAAAAATAAATATTAGTGATAAATTATAAATTTGACTGGTTTTAAAGTAAATTTAGAATATATTTTTAATTTTTAATACAATTTTGGTCATTGGACATAATTTTACAAATAAACCGGACATAAAAAAGTGTCAATCTTTTGATAGTTATTATATCTTAAAAACACGCTTTTTGTTTTGATAGCGGGAATTAATTTTAAATTAATTTCTGCCACTTCTGTGTTTGAAATTTGGAAAAATGGATTCCATATTTGGAATCAGGATGTCCAAATTGTGTAAATAGATAACTTTTATTTTTAGATATTTCTTATAATTACTTCGATAAATATTTTATTTACCATGGTTAAAGGGTAAATCCGGTAAATAAGGGTTAAAAAATAATATTATAATAATAATAAATTACCCTAAAATGTGTTCTAAGCTTATTGGTGGATACATGTCCGACCATGGGCATCTTTGGGTCGATTTTGGGACCCCATGGATCCACTTGTAAGTGATAATGACACTTTATATTAATTAAGTCAAAATAAATAAATAAAAGGCATAAGCAAATATCTTTTAGAAATTTTTTTTTACATGGGGTTATATATGTTGGATTTTCGACTATAAATATTAATTATAAATATAAAAATATTTACTACATAATGGTATTTTATTTATAATTTTTAGACAATATATAATTTAATTTATTTATGACACAATGGTGATGCAATAATTACCTAATTAATGAAAAATTAGAATAATTGATATTATAAATACCCAAATAAATTTAATTTGAGACTTTTTATAAATAAAAATAATTTTATATGATAATATGACATGTTAGTATTGATTTAATTAACTTTTTTCTAAGTAATCATTCTGTAATGATTTTTTACAAAAATAAATTATTGAATAGTGTCAAAATTGACATAAAATAGTTTTTAAAACAAATATTATATTATTAATTGATATTAAATTAATAAAAATATATGGTTCAACCAAAAGACTTATATCATGATAGGTGTATCATTAATGGACCACTTGGGGGTCTCTTGGAGGTATATAGTAGGTTTATTAACTATACAATATAAAAATACAAAGTGACATGGTAAGTGTCAAACAAATTAAGTAAAAGTTAAATCTAAAAGATAAGGTTAAAATAATAACCAAAACTTGTCTAAATTCTATTGTTTGAGATGTCTTCAACCCATACCTACTATAACCTTTAAATAATCCACTTTGGAGCCATTAGAAACCGAATATGAATTTATTATAAAATAATATTTCTAGCTTTTCCAAAGGTGCCCCTCACCCCTCTTATAAAAGGGCACTCCTCCTTCTCATTAATTCACAACTTAAAAGCCTTTTTATTCGACCAAACCCTACCCAAATACTCTCTCAACTGCCCTCAATTCATCTTAGAGGCCTTCCTTTAGTCAGAAAGCCAACCTAAGGATCCATTTTGATCAAATCAAAAGGAAGAACCTGAAGAAGAGGTAATGATTTCACCACCCCTTTTCAAGTTCCTTTCTTCTTCCACTTATTCTATCTTTGCTATTTACATTATAAAATAATAAATTTAGTATATTATATATACTTAGATGTTATTATAAAAATGGTACAACCATATTCAGTATTCTATCCATCCTTTGAATGACATGTCACCATACGTGCGTACGTACGACTTTCCGTCTCCACGTCGTGGTGTAATTGTTATTAAATAAATTATTATTTGGATGGGTATAATAATGATGTGTGATTCATGTAAATAATAAATATAACATAATAAGGATTCTGTATATATTATATACCATCCAATTAAATATTATTTTAATATCAAAAGAATGATATTGCCGCTTGTGCGTACGTACGGACTATCGTCTCCACGAACGCGATGAGATTCATTCTCCTTCGTATCCATTCAAGTCTAATTATCATTTTATGATTAATAATAGTATCTAAGGACTTGATATAATTATGAATATGAATAACATAAAACCTATCCATGACAAACATGGCTTACTTAACAAAACATATAAAAGAAAACGAGTAAGTTAACAATCGAAACGACGATAATTCTAAAATATTATTAACAAAGCAATGTTAAAAATCATATATGATATCATATTAATATATATGATTCTTTTATAATTTAATAAAACTTATTTCACCATTATACAGGAGTTTAACCTACCCCAACCAGGGAAAAGTACAAGGTAAGGGTTTATTTCGCAATCTCTTCATTATCTGGGGTTGTTTATACGTAATAATCTACTGGGACCTCTTTACCATCCACATCCATGTTTCTTAAAAATGTATTTCAAATCATTCTTACTATTTTAAAGACTATGGAATAAATTAATTTATACCCTTGTTGACTTTTTATAATAGGTTTATAAAGGAATCTTTCCATCGTTTTCCAAACAAGGTGCTTTTAACCTTTTCGACAGAATTAAGGTAAGAATGTTTTTTTAACTTATACGGCGGGTGCGGCTATTTTCCGCCGTTATAAAATCTTCGAAGCTTCCCTTACAATATTATAAGAATATTTTCAAAGTAAATGTTTTATTTTATAATTATGTGACCTTTAAATTATTTCAAAATGAATATTTTAAGAATTTTTGAAAGGTACTCTTTATCAAGATCAGAATTTTAAATGTTTTAAAGATTTATCTTTATAAATCTTTTTAATTAATGTCCATGTTTTCAAAATTATTTATAAGGATTTATTTATATGGACATTAATATTTTGAAATGATATTTCTTTTCAAAATATTCAAAGTGGTATGGGACACTTTGATTCAAAAATATCTTTTAAATTACTTCCTTTATAAATGTGAGACTTTTAAAGGATTAAAAAAAGAGATATTTCTCTAAAATAGTTTTTATTTCATCTATGTCAACATCCTTTGATGGATTTTAAAATTATTTAAAGTTGATTTATTATGATACAAAAATTCCATATTGTATTGAAGGTTTTGTGATATGTTTGACTGTGGATGTGTTATTTTTATACCATTCGTGGTTTATGGATAAATTATTTACATTTAGTATGCTAGTTTTAATATGAATGTTTATGTTATGTTTAAAACTTTTCATATGGGAATGCATTGGACTTAATATGTGACGGGTGGAGCCCGCTATAGCTCCTCGATGCATCGGTAGGTATCATGAGACAAACTAGTGTCTTGGCACAAGACCTTGGCAAAATCTTATTTGTAGTGTTGGCACGAGGCCTTGTCTATGTGGTTATGATAGTCTGGAATTATGCATTCCATCATTATGAAAGTGGTTATTGACATTTCATGTGATTATTTTATTAGTAGAATATCCATGTGAATAAGTAAATGGAATTATTTAATTTTACTTTTTTTCATACTATATTGAAGTTCAAGTTTAAAAGGCTTTGTTTTAGTTATAAATTTCCTTAAATGTTTATTCTTATTTATGAAAGTTTCTGCTAAATTTTTATCCTTACTGGGAATTTGAGCTCTCCCCTTTTCTATGTTTTATTTTTCCCAGGATGTAAAGAAGTAATTTATTAATGACCTGCAGGGATATTATGAGGGGATAAGAGTGTGGAATATGAAGACTATGTTGTTTTAGTTTTCATTTTTATGATGTAATGAAAAAATTTATGAATATATCTAGTGTTTCCAACGCTACTAAACTAATCGGTCTTTCGAGATTTGATCTTTCTTGTGATCATGACAATGTTATGTAATAATGCACCGACTCTGGGTAACTGGGGTCGGGGCGTTACAGTTGGTATCAGAGGAATTTTAGTTAAAACGTTGGAAGCCAGTTTTAGATAAACTCTAATTAGAGCACGTTGACCTTAGATGGACTTTGAGGATTTGTATATAAGAACTTCCAAGAATTTTGGTATTGTAGAGATTTTGTGTGTTTTCCGAGAAATACATCCCTGCCTGGATACGAGCAGGTAGAGGCGGCTCTGGCACAGATGTACCTAGGGGTAAAACCCAAAAACACCGCTTTGAGCTAGACTCGAATGAGAACTGGTGCACGAAAACGGGCCTTGCTGCACTCTTGGTTACAACACTCCCTGGGGATATGATTTGGATAACTCTCATTTTCATTACAAATCATTATGAAGGGTTTATGAGTATATACTTCCTCAAAGGAGAAATTTTTATGATTATGGATTATATCCATAAATAGTTCAATTTATGTTAAGTGTTTTACAAGTATGAAATAATGTATTTTGATTCATAAACTGATCTAGTTTATGAAATTGTTTAGAAGTGGCGCCCAATAGAAGGAATGAGAACTCCAACAATACGCATGATCCAAAGAGTAAGGAGGATAATATCTTTCATGGTCTTAATCCAAAATTTAGAAGGGAAATAGTATCCCACGTATTATCATCATATAAAGAAATAGTATCATGTGTTGATAAGATAATTAAAGAATTCTCGGAGTCCTATGGCTTTTAAGGGAAGCCAGAGAAGGAAAGGATGGTAGAGAGAAGGGCAGATAAAAGGAAGAAGGTAAAGAAGGATTTTCCCATATGTGATAACTGTGGAAAGAATCACCTTGGAAAATTTTTGAAAGGAATGGGAGTATATTATAAGTGTGGAGGAAAAGGGCACAAAGTATGTGAATACAAGGGTAAGAAAATGGTCTCAAATGTAAAATGCTTCATTTGAAAGGAGTTTGGACACTACGCGAACCTATGTCCCAGTCATCAGACTATGCCGCAAATGATGCTATTGGATAATAATCAAGTTATGATACTACCACAGATGAAGAGGAATGATTAGAGTTCTTATGTTGATTATGTCATTTGAGTGCTGTATCAACAATGTACTTGTTATAATAATTATGGAGTATATAAGGATTGTACTACAGTACTATTTCATTAAGGACTTGAGATTGTGTGCAACAAAGAAGAGTGACTCAATAGAAGGTTAAATTTTTGGAAAATATATGGTTGAGAGAAAGATAAACCATAATATAGTTCTGATACTGAGGTAGTGATTTTAGAATAATACATGATTGATTTGGATAAATTATATTGGATATTCTTGACTACCTTGAAACTGATTAATGATTTGTATATTCCATCATTGTTGGGGTTTACAAAATTTTTGGATTGAAGGAGTATATTCACTATTCTTTAAGGAATAAGGGATCATGAATGTAATCAATAAGGTTTTATGGTAATTCAGGATGTTCAGTGTTTTAAAAGAATACATGATAAAGGTGTTCACATGTTATTATGCGGAAAAAAGGATCTTCATTGTGTTTACCTTCCTAATAAATTTTTGAATGAATTATTTTGGATAGTTCTAGTTTGGATTATTTTGGATTTCCATAAAAGGACAACCCAGAGGTCGGGCGGCAACTCGTCGTGTCTGGCAAGGCCGTGAGACTTGAACCCACAACCGAAGGGTGACAAGGGTGTATCACCTACCACTAACCCACGTGATGTCCTGGATTGAATAATGTCATTTTTTTAATGGTTCTGCTAGATGAATTATAAATTCATTTTTTAACCCTATATGAATAGGATAAATAGAATATTATTTTTAAGTTCTATTATCTTTTAGAGTGAAAGATGAGTTTGTGGTAGAACTTAGTTAAAGGATGAGACTCTACTTGTCAATTATATATTTTTCTTCTTCTCTTATTCAATGAAGAAATTAATTCTTATACTTTAGTGATGGTATCTTAAAACAAAAAAATGTGTTATCCTAATACCATATGTTTTGCGGAACCGATGGTATTTTAAATCATCATAGATTGATGAATTTAAGGCCCTCAATTTTACACTTGTTTGCGATTGATGACCTCAATCAATACCTATAAATATTTACATTTTCCTCCAATTATATGTCTCTAATTTCCAACAATGTTCTCCTAATCGAGATCATAATTTGGTGGTGACCCTTTCATTTCCCTTTCCCTCATATTAAGACTAAATTTTGGTAACCCAATTTCCAATGTGGGTTTTCCCACAAAGATATTTTCTATTTTCAACCTTTTATCTTCGAAGAACAATTTCAAATTGCGAGGAAAAAATTTATTGAAGGAGGGGAGAATGTAACACCCCAAGATTTCATAGTGTGTTATTTCTTCAAAATAATTCAATAACTTTCACTACACGCAACACCGAGTTTAAGCGCACCATGACTAGCCAAACAAGCCATTCAAAAGAGGTTATGAATAATATTAACTAAATTTTAAACTTTATATAATCCTTATAATTTTATAATCCATATTATGAGTTTCTTAGACATAATGTAAGAACAAATTCATTTTTTTTCAGATAAAAGAAGTATTTTTCAAAAAATGCACTTTTACCAACTTTTAATAGTGAAACCCTTTTTTTAAATCCAATATTTTAAACTTTTATATATTCAATTTGACTAAATAAATAGATTCTTTAAAATGGAGACATCAAAATCTTACAATGTAACACCCCTAGCTTCCATGGTATGCTTCTCTTTGAATAATACATCAGCATGTGTTGTATGAAACTTCGAGTTCTAACACACACTACAACCAATCAAACTAGCTGTAATGAATAATAATACATAATTTTTAAAATTTTTAAAATTTTATCTCTCAAAATGGACTTCATTTTTGGATTCAGAATATTAAATTTAGCCTAGGATGAAATTTTGGTACTTTTCGGATAACTTTTATATTTTGATGAATAGTGAAAATTACAAAATTTTAATTAAAAACAACCTTTTTAATCAAAATAAATATTAGTGATAAATTATGAATTTGAGTGGTTTTAAAGTAAATTTAGAATATATATTTTAATTTTTAATACAATTTTGGTCATTGGACATAATTTTACAATTAAACCGGACATAAAAAAGTGTCAATCTTTTGATAGTTATTATATCTTAAAAACACGCTTTTTGTTTTGGCAACGAGAATTAATTTTAAATTAATTTATGCCACTTCTTTGTTTGGAATTTGGAAAAATGGATTCAATATTTGGAATCAGGATGTCCAAATTGTGTAAATAGATAACTTTTATTTTTAGACATTTTGAATAATTACTTCGATAAATATTTTATTTACCATGGTTAAAGGGTAAATCCAGTATATAAGGGTTAAAAAATAATATTATAATAAAAATAAATTACCCTAAAACGTGTTCTAACCTTATTGGTGGATACATGTCCAACCATGGGAATCTTTGGGTCAATTTTGGGACCCCATGGATACACTTGTAAGTGATAATGACACTTTATATTAATTAAGTCAAAATAAATACAAAAATGGCATAAGCATATATCTTTTAGAAAAACAATTTTTACATGGGATTATATATGTTGGATTTTCGACTATAAATATTAATTAGAAATATAAAAATATTTACTACATAATGGTATTTTATTTATAATTTTTAGACATTATATAATTTAATTTATTTATGACACAATGGTGATGCAATAATTACCGAATTAATGAAAAATTAGAATAATTGATATTATAAATACCCAAATAAATGTAATTTGAGACTTTTTATAAATAAAAATAATTTTATATGATAATATGACATGTTAGTATTGATTTAATTAACTTTTTTCTAAGTAATAATTCTGTAATGTTTTTTTTACAAAATTCAATTATTGAATAGTGTCAAAATTGACATAAAATAGTTTTTAAAACAAATATTATATTATTAATTGATATTAAATTCATAAAAATATAAGTTTCAGCCAAGAGACTTATATCATGATAGGTTTATCATTAATGGACCACTTGGGGGTTTCTTGGAGGTATATCGTATGTTTATTAACTATATAATATAAAAATAAAAAGTGACATGGTAAGTGTCAAACTAATTAAGTAAAAGTAAAAACTAAAAGATAAGGTTAAATTAATGACCCAAACTTGTATAAATTATATTGGCTGAGTGGTTTTCGACCCATCCCCACTATAACCTCTAAATAATCCACTTTGGAGCCATTAGAAACCGAATATGAATTTATTATAAAATAATAATTCTATCTTTTCCAAAGGTGCCCCTCACCCCTCTTATAAAAGGGAATTCCCCCTTCTCATTAATTCACACCTTAAAAGCCATTTGATTCGGCCAAAACCTACCCAAATAATCTCTCTACTTCCCTCAGTTCATCCTAGAGGCCTTCCTTTAGTCATAAAGCCAACCTAAGGAGCCCTTTTGATCAAATCAAAAGGAAGAACCCGAAGAATAGGTAATGATTTCACCACCCCTTTTCAAGTTCCTTTCTTCTTCCACTTCTTCTATCCTTGTTATTACCATTATAAAATAATAATCCTAGTATATTATATATACTTTGATGTTATTATAAACCTGGTACAACCATATTCAGTACTCTATCAATCCTTTGAATGACATGTCACCATATGAGCGTACGTACGACTTACCGTCTCCACGTCGTGGTGTAATTGTTATTCAATAAATTATTATTTGGATGGGTATAATAATGATGTGTGATTCATTTAAATAATAAATATAAAATAATAGGGATTATGTATATATTATATACCATCCAATTTAATATTATTGTAATATCAAAAGAATGATATTGTCGCTCGTGCGTACGTAAGGACTACCGTCTCCACGAACGCGATGAGATTCATTCTCCATCGTATCCATTCAAGTCTAAATCTCATTTGATGATTAATAATAGTATCTAAGGACTTGATATCATTATGTATATGAATAAAATACAAACTCTCCATGACAAACACGTCTTACGTAACAAAACATATAAAAGAAAATGAGTAAGTTAACAACTGAAACGACGATAATTCTAAAATATTATTAACAAAGCAATGCTAAAAGATCATATATGATATCATATTAATATATATGATTCTTGTATAATTTAATAAAACTTATTTCACCATTATACAGGAGGTTATCCTACCCCGACCAGGGAAAAGTACAAGGTAAGGGTTTATTTCGTAATCTCTTCATTATCCGAGGTTGTTTATACGTAATAATCTACTGGGACCTTTTTATCATCCACATCCATGTTTCTTAAAAATGTATTTCAAATAATTCTTACTATTTTAAAGACTATGTAATAAATTCATTTATACCCTTGTTGACTTTTTATAAGAGGTCTATAAAGGAATCTTTCCGTCGTTTTCCAAACAAGGTGCTATTAACCTTTTCTACAGAATTAAGGTAAGAATGTTTTTTTAACTTATACGGCGGGTGCAGCTATTTTCCGCCGTTATAAAATCTTCAAATCTTCCCTTACAATATTATAAGAATATTTTCAAACTAAATGTTTTATTTTATAATTATGTGACCTTTAAATAATTTCAAAATGAATATTTTAAGACTTTGTGAAAGGTACTCTTTATCCAGATCAGAATTTTAAATGTTTTAGAGATTTATCTTTCTTAATATTTTTAATTAATGTCCATGTTTTCAAAATGATTTTAAGGATTTATTTATATGGACATTAATATTTTGAAATCATATTTATTTTCAAAACATTCAAAGTGGTATGGGACACTTTGATTCAAAAATCTCTTTTTAATCACTTCCTTTATAAATGTGTGATTTTTAAAGGATTAAAAAAGAGATATTTCTCCAAAATAGTTTTGATTTCATCTATGTCAACATCCTTTGATGGATTTTAAAATTATTTAAATTTGATTTGTTATGATACAAAACTTCCATATTGTATTGAAGTTTTTGTGATATGTTTGACTGTGGATGTGTTATTTTTATACCATTCGCGGTTTATGGATGAATTATTTACATTTCGTATGCTAGTTTTAATACGAATGTTTATGTTATGTTTAAACCTTTTCATATGGGAATTCATTGGACTTAATATGTGACGGGTGGAGCCCGCTATAGCTCCTCGATGCATCGGTAGGTATCATGAGACAAACTAGTGTCTTGACACAAGGCCTTTGAAAAATTTTATTTGTAGTCTTGGCATGAGGCCTTGGATACGTGGTTATGATAGTCTGGCATTATGCATTCCATCATTATGAAAGTGGTTATTGATATTTCATGTAATTATTCGATTAGTATAATATCCATGTGAATAAGTAAATGGAATTATTTCATTTTTTTTCATACTATATTGAAGTTCAAGTTTAAAAGGCTTTGTTTTAGTTATACATTGACTTAAATGTTTATTCTTATTTATGAAAGTTTCCGCTATATTATTATCCTTACTGGGAATTTGAGCTCACCCCTTTTCTATTTTGTATTTTTTCCCGGATGTAAAGAAGTAAATTATTAATGACCTGCAGGGATAGTATGAGGGGAAAAGAGTGTGGACTATGGAGACTATGTTGTTGTAGTTTTCATTTTTTTAATGTAATGTAAAAATTTATGAATATATCTAGTGTTTCCAAGGATACTAAAATAATCGGTCTTTCGAGATTTGATCTTTCTTGTGATCATAACAATGTTATGTAATAATGCACCGACTTTGGGTAACTGGGGTCGGGGTGTTACAGTTGGTATCAGAGGAATACAAACCTTGGAAGCTAGTTTTAGATAAACTCTAATTAGAGCACATAGAACTAAGATGGACATTGAGGATTAGTATAGAAGAACTTCCAAGAATTTTGGTATTGTAGAGATTTTGTGAGTTTTCCGAGCAATACATCCCTGTCTAGATACGAGAAGGTAGAGGAGGCTCTGGCACAGATGTACCTAGGGGTAAAACCCGAAAACACTGCTTTGAGCTAGACTCGAACGCGAACTGGTGCACGAAAACGGGCCTTGCTGTACTCTTGGTTACGACACTCCCTGGGGATATGCTTAGGATAACTCTCATTTTATTTACAAATCATTATGAAGGGTTTATGAGTACATACTTCCTCAATGGAGAAATTTTTATGATTATGGATTATATCCATAAATAGTTCAATTTATGTTAAGTGTTTTACAAGTATGGAATTATGTATTTTGATTCATAAACTGATCTAATTTATGACATTGTTTAGAAGTGGCACCCAATAGAAGGAATGAGAACTCCAACAATACGCATGATCCAAAGAGTAAGGAGGATAATATCTTTCATGGTCTTAATCCAAAATTTAGAAGGGAAATAGTCTCCCACGTATTATCATCATATGAAGAAATATTATCATGTGTTGATAAGATAAGTAAAGAATTCTCAGAGTCCTATGGCTTTTAAGGGAAGCCAGAGAAGGAAAGGATGGTAGAGAGAAGGACAGATAAAAGGAAGAAGGTTAAGAAGGATTTTCCCATATGTGATAACTGTGGAAAGAATCACCTTGGAAAATGATTGAAAGGAATGAGAGTATGTTATAAGTGTGGAGGAAAAGGGCACAAAGTACGTGAATACAAGGGTAAGAAAATGGTTTCAAATGTACAATGCTTCATTTGAAAGGAGTTTGGACAGTACGCGAACCTATGTCCTAGTCATCAGACTATATGGAAAATGATGCTATTGGATAATAATCAAGTTATGATACTACCACAGATGAAGAGGAATGATTAGAGTTCTTATGTTGATTATGTCATTTGAGTGCTGTATCAACAATGTACTTGTTATAATAATTATGGAGTATATAAGGATTACTACAGTACTATTTCATTAAGGACTTGAGATTGTGTGGAACAAAGAAGAGTGACTCAATAACAGGTTAAATTTTTGGAAAATATATTGTTGAGAGAAAGGTAAACCATAATATGGTTCTGATACTGAGGTAGTGATTTTAGAATAATACATGATTGATTTGGATAAATTATATTGGATATTATTGACTACCTTGAAACTGATTAATGATTTGTATATTCCA
Source organism: Viscum album (assembly GCA_963277665.1). Taxonomy (NCBI): domain Eukaryota; kingdom Viridiplantae; phylum Streptophyta; class Magnoliopsida; order Santalales; family Viscaceae; genus Viscum; species Viscum album. The sequence goes on along the minus strand of OY728131.1, from coordinate 1,050,891,004 downwards.
TCATTGTTGGGTTTTACAACATTTTTGGATTGAAGGAGTATATCCACTATTATTTAAGGAATAAGGGATCATGAATGTAATCAATAAGGTTTTATGGTAATTCAGGATGTTTAGTGTCTTAAAAGAATACATGATAAAGTTGTTCACATGTTATTATGAGGAAAAAAGGATCTTCATTGTGTTTAACTTCCTTATAAATTTTGGAATGAATTATTTTGGATAGTTCTAGTTTGGCTCATTTTGGATTTCCATAAAAGGACAACCGAGAGGTCGGGCGGCAACCCGTCGCATCTGGCAAGGCCGCGAGACTTGGACCCACAACCAAAGGGCGACAAGGGTGTATCACCTACCACTGACCCATGTGATGTCATGGATTGAATAATGTCATTTTTTTAATGGTTCTGCTAGATGAATTATAAATTCATTTTTTAACCCTATATGAATAGGATAAATAGAATATTATTTTTAAGTTCTATTATCTTTTAGAGTGAAAGATGAGTTTGTGGTAGAACATAGTTAAAGGATGAGACTCTATTTTTCAATTATATATTTTTCTTCTTCTCTTATTCAATTAAGAAATTAATTCTTATACTTTATTGAAGGGATATTAAAACAAAAAAATGTGTTATCCTAATACCATATGTTTTGCAAAACCGATGGTATTTTAAATCATCATAGATTGATGAATTTAAGGCCCTCAATTTTACACTTGTTTGTGATTGATGACCTCAATCACTACCTATAAATATTTAAATTTTTTCTCCAATTATATGTCTCTAATTTCCAACAATGTTCTCCAAATCGAGATCATAATTTGGTGGTGACCCTTTCATTTCCCTTTTCCTCATATTAAGACTAAATTTTAGTAACCCAATTTCCGATGTGGGTTTTCCCACAAAGATATTTTCTATTTTCAACCTCTTATTTTCGAAGAACAATTTAAAATTGTGAGGATGAAATTTATTGAAGGAGGGGAGAATGTAACACCCCAAGATTTCATAGTGTGTTATTTTTTCAAAATAATTCAATAACTTGCACTACACGCAACACCGAGTTCAAGCGCACCATGACTTACCAAACAAGCCGTTCAAAAGAGGTTATGAATAATATTATCTAAATTTTAAACTTTATATAATCCTTATAATTTTAGAATACATATTATGTGTTTCTTAGACATAATTTAAGAACAAATTCATTTTTTTTCAGATAAAAGAAGTATTTTTCAAAAAATGCACTTTTACCAACTTTTAATAATGAAACCCTTTTTTTTAAATCCAATATTTTAAACTTTTATATATTCAATTTGACTAAATAAATATATTCTTTAGAAAGGGGACATAAAAAACTTACAATTTAACACCCCTAGCTTCCATGGTACGCTTCTCTTGGAATAATACAGCAGCGTGTGTTGTATGCAACTTCGAGTTCTAATACACACTACAACCAATCAAACTAGCCGTAATGAATAGTAATAACTACTTTTTAAAATTTGATAAATTTTATCTCTCAAAATGGACTTCATTTTTGGATTTAGAATATTGAATTTATCCTAGGGTGAAATTTTGGTACTTTTCAGATAACTTTTATATTTTGATGAATAGTGAAAATTACAAAATTTTAATTAAAAACAAACTTTTTAATCAAAATAAATATTAGTGATAAATTATGAATTTTAGTGGTTTTAGAGTACATTTAGAATATATTTTTACTTTTTAATACAATTTGGGTCATTGGACATAATTTTACAATTAAACCGGACATAAAAAAGTGTCAATGTTTTGATAGTTGTTATATCTTAAAAACACGCTTTTTGTTTTGACAGCGGGAATTAATTTTAAATTAATTTATGCCACTTCTATGTTTGGAATTTGGAAAAATGGATTCAATATTTGGAATCTGGATGTCCAAATTTTGTAAATAGATAACTTTTATTTTTAGACATTTTGAATAATTACTTCTCTAAATATTTTATTTACCATGGTTAAAGGGTAAATCTGTAACACCCCAAGCTTCTACGGCACATTTCTCTTTGAATAATGCGATAGCGTGTGTTGTACGCAACACCGAGTTCTAACAACCAATCAAACTAGCCGTTATGAATAGTAATACCTACTTTTTTGAAATTATATATATATTTTATATTTCAAAATGGACTTCATTTTTGGATTCGGAATATCTAATTTAGCCTTAGGTGAAATTTTGGTACTTTTCGGATAACTTTCATATTTTGATGAATAGTGAAAATTACTAAATTTTAAATAAAAACAACTTTTTTAATCAAAATAATTAATAGTGATAAATTATGAATTTTAGTAGTTTTAAAGTATATTTAGAATATATTTTTACCATTTAATATAATGTTGGTCATTGGACATAATTTTACAATTAAACCGAACATAAACAAGTGTCAATCTTTTGATAGTTATTATCTTTTAAAAACACGCTTTTTGTTTTGACAGCGGGAATTAATTTTAAATTAATTTCTGCCACTTATGTGTTTTGAATTTAGGAAAATGGATTCCATATTTGTAATCAGGATGTTCAAATTGTGTAAATAGGTAACTTTTATTTTTAGACATTTTGAATAATTACTGCGGTAAATATTTTATTTACCATGGTTAAGGGTAAATCCGGTAAATAAGGGTTAAAAAATAATATTATAATAATACTAAATTACCCTAAAACGTGTCTTAACCCTATTGGTTGATACAGGGTCGACCATGGACATCTTTGGGTCGATTTTGGGACCCCATGGATCCACTTGTAAGTGATAATGACACTTTATTTTAATTAAGTTAAAATGAATACAAAAATGACACAAGCATATATATTTTAGAAAAACAATTGTTACATAGGTTTATATATGTTGGATTTTAGATTATAAATATTCATTAGAAAGATAAAAAGATTTCGTACATAATGATATTTTATTTATAATTTTTAGGCATTAAATAATTTATTTTATTTATGACACAATGATGATGCAGTAATTACTATAATAGTGAAAAATTAAAATAATTGATATTATAAATACCCAAATAAATATAATATGAAACTTTTAATGAATTAAACTAATTTTCTAGGATAATATGATATATTAGGATTTCTTTAATTGACTTTTTTCGAAGTAATCAATCTTTTATGAGTTTCACAAAAATCAACTATTGAATAGTGTCAAAATTGACATAAAAGAGTTCTTAAAACAAATATTATATTATTAATTGATATTAAATTTCTAAAAATCTAAGGTTCGGCCAAGAGACTTATATCATGATAGTTTAATCATTAATTGACCACTTGGGGGTCGCTTGGATGTATGTAGTATGTTTATAAACCATATTATATAAAAATACAAAGAGACATTGTAAAAGTGAAACTAATTAACTTAGAGTTAATACTTAAAGATAAGGTTAATATAAGCACCCAAACCTGTCTATATTCTATTGGTTGAGTTGTTTTTGACCCATACCCACCTTAACCTTTGAATAATCAACTTTTTATCCATTAGAAACGGAATATGAATTTATTATAAATTAATATTTCTAGCTTTTCCAAAGGTGCCCCTCACCCCTCTTATAAAAGGGCACTCCTCCTTCTCATTTATTCACACCTTCAAAGCCTTTTGGTTCGGCCAAAATCTGACCTAATACTCTCCCAACTTCCCTAACTACAACCTAGGGGCCTTAGTTTGATCAGAAAGCCAACCTAAGGATCCATTTCGATCAAATCAAAAGGAAGAACCCGAAGAAGAGGTAATGATTTCACCACCCTTTTCTAAGTTCATTTCTTCTTCCACTTCTTCTTCCTTTGTTGTTACCATTCTAAAATAATAAATCCAGTATCATATATATACTGTGATGTTATTATAAATATGTTACAACCATATTCAGTATTCTATCCACCCTTTGAATAACATGTCACCATACGTGCGTACGTACGGCTTACCGTCTCCACGTCGTGGTGTAATTGTTATTCAATATAATATTATTTGGATGGGTATAATAATGATGTGTAACTCATGTAAATGATAAATATAACATGTTAATTATTCTTTATATATGATATACCATCCATTTATATATTATTTTAATATCAAAAGAATGATATTGTCGCTCGTGCGTACGTACGGACTACCGTCTCCACGAACGCGATGAGATTCATTCTCCATCGTATCCATTCAAGTATAATTATCATTTGATGATTTAAAAATGATTTTTAAGGACTTGATATCATTCTGGATATGAATAATATACAAACTATCCTTTACAAACATGTCTTACATAACAAAACATATAAAAGAAAACAAGTAAGTTAACACCCGAAACAATGATAATACTAAGATATTATTATCAAATCAATATTAAAAGATCATATATGATATCATATTAATGTATATAATTATTGTATAATTTAATAACAATTATTTCACCATTATACAGGAGGTTAACCTACCCCAACCAAGGAAAAGTACAAGGTAAGGGTTATTTCACAATCTCTTCATTATCCGAGGTTGTTTATATGTAATAATCTACTGGGATCTCTTTATCATCCACATCCATGTTTTCTTAAAAATGTATTTCAAAACATTTTTTATTATTTACAAGAATATGGGTTAAAGTCATTTATACCCTTGGTTGACTTGTTATAAGAGGTTTATAAAGGAATCTTTCCGTCGTTTTCAAAACAAGGTCCTTTTTAACCTTTTCGACAGAATTAAGGTAAGAATGTTTTTTTTAACTTATACGGCGGGTGCGGCTATTTTCCGCCGTTATAAAATCTTCAAAGATTCCCTTACAAGCTTATAAGAATATTTTCAAAGAAAAAGTTTTATTTTATATGGATCTTAAATGATTTCAAAATAAAATGAGATATTTCTTTAAAAAGAATTTTGATTTCATCTATGTCAACATCCTTTGATGGATTTTAAGATTATTTGAAGTTGATTTATTATGATACAAAACTTCTATATTGTATTGAAGGTTTTGTGATATATTTGACTGTGGATGTGCTATTTTTATACCATTCATAGTTTATGGTGAAATTATTGACATTTCGTATGCTAGTTTTAATACGAATGTTTATGTTATGTTTAAACCTTTTCATATGGGAATGAATTGGACTTAGTAAGTGACGGGTGGAGCCCGCTATAGCTCCTAGATGCATCGGTAGGTCTCATGAGACAAACTAGTGTCTTGGCACAAGGTCTTGACAAAATCTTATTTGTAGTCTTGGCACGAGGCCTTGACTATGTGGTTATGATAGTCTGGCATTATGCATTCCAACATTATGAAAGTGGTTATTGATTTTTGCATGTGATTATTCGATTAGTAGAATATCCATGTGAATAAGTAAATGGCATTATTTCATTTTATTTATGCCATACCATGTTGAAAGTTCATGTTTGAAAGGCTTTTGTTTTATTTATACATTGCCTTAAATGTTTATTCTTATTTATGAAAGTTTCCGCTATATTGTTATCCATACTGGGCATTTGAGATCACCCCTTTTCTATGTTTTATTTTTACCAGGATGTGAAGAAGTAAATTATGAATGACCTGTAGGGAAATTATATGGGGATATGAGTGTGGATTATGGAGACATTATGTTGTTGTAGTAGTTTTTCATTTTATGATGTAATGTAAAACTTATGAATATATCTAGTGTTTCCAAGGCTACTAAACTAATCGGTCTTTCGAGATTTGATCTTTCTTGTGATCATGCTAATGTTATGTAATAATGCACCGACTCTGGGTAACTAGGGTTGGGGCGTTATAGTTGGTATCAGAGGAAGTTTAGTACAAACCTTGGAATCTAGATTTAGATAAACTCTGATTAGAGCACGTAGACCTAAGATAAACATTGGGGATTATTATAGAAGAACTTCCTAGAATTTTGGTATTGTAGAGATTTTATGAGTTTTCCGAGAAATACATCCCTGTCTGGATACGAGCAGGTAGAGGCGGCTCTGGCACATATGTACCTAGGGGTAAAACCCGAAAACACCGCTTTGAGCTAGACTCGAACGGGAACTGGTGCATGACAACGGGCCTTGCTGCACTCTTGGTTACGACACTCCCGGGGGATATGCTTAGGATAACTCTCATTTTCTTTACAAATCATTATGAAGGGTTTATGAGTATATACTTACTCAAAGAAAACATTTTTATGATTATGGATTATATCCATAAATAGTTCAATTTATGTTAAGTGTTTTATAAGTATGGGATTATGTGTTTTGATTCATAAACTGATCTAGTTTATGCCATTGTTTAGAAATGGCGCCTAGTGGAAGAAAAGGAAACTGTATCAATGCACACACTCCATGTAGGGATTGCCCTCCTGCTCAAGATAATTATAGTGGAGCTGGTGATGCAACTGGAGCCGATCAGCTAATCACCATACTGGGACAACTTACTCAGGTTATGAATAATAACTTTACCCGTATAGAGCACCCTGATCCGTAGCGTGGAGGATCAATGTTAGATCGATTCATGAGGCAACAACCACCAACGTTCAATGGGAATACAAATCCCTTAGTAGCCGAGCAGTGGATAAATTCCCTAGAGAAAATATTTCAGGATTTGGGGAGCAGTGAAAGGGAAAAAGTTATCATGGCAGTTTACCGCCTCACTGGAGATGCTGATCAATGGTGGTCATTGATTCAAAATACGAAGGAAGATGATGAAGTATCAAATATGGAATGGAGGGAGTTCAAAGATCTGTTTTTAGAAAAATACTTTCCTCGCGACCATCGAGCAGATATGGAAAGGCAATTTCTAAGTCTGAGACAGAAGGGGGATGAGAATGTCACAAAGTATGAGGCTAACTTTACAAGGTTAGCAAGGTACTCTAGTGATTATATATGTAACCAAAGAAGTAATATTGATCGTTTCTTTGATAGGTTAAAACCATTTCTCCGTCGAGCATTAGTCTCACAATCCTTTTCACCGTACGAAGACATTATCTCATGTGCTATCAAGACCGAAAAGGAATTCTCTAAGTCTTATGACTTTAAAGCAAAGAAAGAGAAGAAGAGGCCTGCTGATCAATCTGGGAATGGAAATAAGGGGAAGAAAGGAAAGGTTGAATATCCATCCTGTGGTAAATGTGGGAAGAAACACCCCGGTGCTTGCTTGAAGGGAATGAGAGTCTGTTACAAGTGTGGTGAAAAAGGCCACCAAGCTCGTGATTGCAAAGGGAAGAAGGAAGCCACCAACGTTCAGTGATACAATTGCAGGGAGATGGGACATTATGCGAATGAATGTCCTAAGCGTTAGGAGAACTTACCTCAGAAAAGGCCAAGGGATCAAGGCCAGGCTTATGCTATCACTACTGCTGAGGTAGAAGCTCCTAAAGACGTGGTGGCAGGTAATTTAATGGTTTCCTCAAGTTTAGCAAATGAATTATTTGATTCTGGATCATCGCATTGTTTCATATCTTCCCAGTTTTCTAAGAAAATTAGATATTTCCAATTTGATTTAACAAGGGAGTTGTCAGTTAAAACTCCTAAGGGAAGTATCATTGCAACAAAGTTTTATGAATCAGTCCCCATTAGAGCACATAAATGTTCGTTATCTTCTGATCTCATCGTCATACCTATGATTGAGTTTGACATAATCCTCGGTATGGACTGGCCTTCGGACTATGATGCGAAGATTTATTGTAAGAAGAAAGAGGTTACGATTCATGATGATAATGATAAGGAACACCTTATCTTTAGAGAAGAATCGTCACCACCTAATTCTTATTTAGATCCACCCTCAATAGCTCAACTAAATAAATTATTGGGTAGGAAGAGAATGAAATAACTACGGGTGAGGAAAGGAATGTTCAAATAGAGGATGTACCTATTGTGAAAGAATTTGTAGATGTATTTCCGGAAGATTTACCTGGACATCCTGCAGAATGAGAAGTTGAGTTTTCCATTGATTTAATTCCTGGATCAAGGCCTATATCGAAGTCCCCTTACAGAATGGCTACTATAGAGTTAGTTGAACTAAAGAAACAACTAGAGGAATTGAGTAATAAAGGATTTATTCACCCTAGTGTTTCTCTATGGGGAGCCCCTGTTATTTTTGTTAAAAAGAAAGATGGATCTATGAGGTTATGTATCGACTACAGGGAGATCAATGCTATAACGATAAATAACAAGTATCCCCTACCTCACATTGATGATTTATTTGACCAACTGCATGGAGCTCAATACTTTTCAAAGATTTACCTTCGATATGGATACCATCAGTTGTGTGTGAAGAAGGAAGACATTCCGAAGACAGCATTTCGAACCAGGTACGGGCATTACGAGATTACTGTAATGCCGTTTGGATTGACTAATGAACCCTCTGTATTCATGGATCTGATGAATAGAGTTTTCAAGGAGTATCTCGATGAATTTGTGGCGGTATTTATTGATGATATCTTGGTATACTTCAAAACCTACGAAGATCATGAAAATCACTTGCGCATTATCTTGAAGACTCTGAGGAGGCATGAATTATATGGGAAGTTTAGCAAGTGTGAATTCTGGCTTCATGAGATTTCTTTTCTTGGCCATATTGTCTCTAAAGATGGAATCTCTGTTGATCCTTCTAAGACCAAGGCAATCCAAGAATGGCCAGCACCTACGAGTATAACTGAGGTACGCAGTTTTATTGGTTTGGCAGGTTATTATCGACGTTTCGTCCAGAATTTTGCCCGATTGGCTAACCCATTAACGAAGCTCACACGTAAAGGGGTTAAATTTGTTTGAAAAAAAGAGTGTGAAGAATGTTTTGAAGAACTGAAGAAAAGATTAGTCAATGCTCCTATATTGACTCTACCATCGGGGAATGATGGGTTCGTTATTTATAGTGATGCATCAAAGAAAGGACTTGTGTAGAGACCCAAAGCTTATCGTACATGGACATTACATTAATTTTGCGGAATACTTAGTACATAACAAAAATATACACACAAGGATCGTAATAGTTTAGTGTCTTTGGAAACTCGGAACGTAATCTTCTAATCCTGGTGAAAGATCTTCAAAATCTCCCACAAAGTTCTTCCTTTTTTTTTACCTAAAACCTTTCTTTATATCCTGGGGAAAAGAAAACATAAAAGGGTGAGCTCAAATGCTCAGTAAGGGTAAACAAAAGAAATATCAATCACATAATTTTCATAAGAACATAACATTTTTGGAAATCTTAACCTGCAAAAGAGAGCATAATTTCATAACATGGGATAAATCATAGTAGTGAAAATGAAACCCTTACTTAAAACATTACTCATTGTGGCATACACACATAATCATAGAGAATCATTTCTTGTTAGTCAAGACTCATTGCCAAGACTATCTTAGTGGACAAAGTCCCTTTCTGAATCGAGTAATCCTCGTTTCAGTCCTATTTCACTGAACCGGTATAACCTACCATTCCAGCCATGTCTATCTCATGAGATATGAAATCTTTACCCAATGCATTGGAGGGAGATATAGGTCCCACCCATCTCTTAATGAATCCTTTCTTATGTGTGCCACAAAATCATAAATCATACATCATTGCATAACCCATGTAATAAAAATGGGATTCTTAAACAACATGACATCATAAAACCATTCATATAAGATAAAGGAATTCATAAACATAATTTCATCACAACATAGTCAAATCAATGTAAAAATATGGATAGAAACAGAACCCTTTATTATCTTATATGGAAAATAATTTTGATAAAACACTTGAATTGAATTCTTGAGGAAAATATCCTTTCTTCTTCAAAATCAATTTCTTTTCACAAAACATCATGCAATTTTAAAAGAAAGAGATTTTATTGAAAATAGTCATGAAATCTTTTAGAGGAAGCTTCATGAAAATAAGGCTTTATAAAACAGTATAAATCCGTTCGTGCCGTATAAGTTAAAAAAAACATTCTTCGTACTTTTGTCGGAAAAGTCAAAAAGTACCTCGTACGGAAAAACGACAAAAGATTCCTTTCATATTCTTTAATAAAAACTCACCTAAGGGTAAAATTGGATTTAAACTATTGCAAGTGGATGGAAACAATATTACATATTGAGGGAACATGGATGTGGATGATAAAATACACCCCAGTAAATACTTACGAATAAACAATCTCGGATAAAAATGAGATTGTGATATTTCCCTTACCTTAGGTCCGACTTGCTTTGTAAGTGTCCGAACCTCCTGTATAATGATTTAAATCATGTTATTGACTTATTACAGAATCATATTCATTGTTATGATATCATATATGGTTCACTTATGACATTATATTACCCGTTCTTTTGTAAATTCCATGTTAAAGAAGCGTTTTGGGTAAAATCGTTTCATTTATCGTAGGTGTTTTGACTTGTTGTTCTTGAAATCATTATTACTTATATCATGATTTACTTACTTCCAGAATATAAAATATGATTTATATATCATATATATTCAGTATATATATATATATATAATAGGTAGATAAATAAAATGAAAAACACCGTTCATGGAGACGGTAGTCCGTACGTACGCATGAACGCTGTTTTCCTTTCCTTATTGTCTTGAAATGGAAGTAAGTAGATGACATACATATGTATACATATACATAAATCCAGTAGCTTTATAATGTCATATATTTCATTATTATTTCTTATATATACATTATAATCATTCTTAAATGGTTAACATGGAGAATGAATCTCATCGCGTCGTGGAGACGATATTCCGTACGTACGCACGAGCGATGATATCATTTCTATAAATATTGAATTGAATTGGAGTGTATTATACAATATATCAGAATCAATATGATGTTGTAATAACTATGTATAGTTATTCTTTACACCATTATACCCATCCATGTAAGGTGGTGGTGGAAAATAGATTACACCACGGCGTGGAGACGGTATTCCGTACGTACGCACGCGCGGTGATTTTTTTCCATAGGATGGATAGATGGTGAAATAGGGTTGTTTCATACTTATAATAACATATCAGTATATGAGTGATACTGATGTTATTACTTCATAATGAAACAACCTAAGAAGAATAAGTGGAAGAAGAAATAAAGATGAAAGAATTGGTAACGGTAATTACCTCTTCTTTGAAGTGCCTCTTTGAGACCTCCTCTTAGGGCACTAGAATTGGTCTTTGAGGAAGACCAGAGCCTCTAGGATGTTTCTAGGGAAGTGGAGAAGAGATTTTGGAAGGGTTTGGCCTAGCTTGAGTGCTCAAATTGGTGTGAGGAGTAGGGGGAGGAGGTGTCCTTTTATAGGGGAGGAGAGGGGCACCTTAGTAATATCTCAAAATATTATTTTATATTAAAGTCAAAATCAGTTTATAATGGTTCCAAAGGGTCTTATTTCGAAGCTAAAGTGGGGATGGGTCGAAATCCTATCAACCAATAGGATTTAGACAAGTTTATGGTATTATTTTAACCTTATCAATTAGATTTAACTCTAAGTTAAATAATTTAACTTTTACCGTGTCTTTTTGTTTTCTTTCACTATATGGTTAATAAACTTACTATAACATGCCAAACGAACCCCAAATTGTATATTATTAATACATATATCCTTATCTAAGTCATTTGGCCGAACGTTATATTTTTAGGAATAAAATATCAATTAATAATATAATATTTGATTTAAAAACTATTTTGTGTCAATTTTGACACTATTGGATATATGATTTTTTGTGAAAGTCATAACAGAATTATATGTTCGAACCAAGTTGATTAAATCAACACTAATATATCATAGTAACCTATAAAATTAGTGGAATTCATAAAAAGTCTCAAATTACATTTATTTTGGTGTTTATAACATCAATTATGTCAATATTTCATTAACAAGATAATTACTGCATCATTTTTGTGTCATAAATAAATTAAATTATTTGATGTCTAAAAATTAAAAATAAAATACCATCATGTAGTAAATCTTTTTATCTTTCTAATAAATATTTACAATCGAATTTATCTTATGTATATCCCCATATTAGAAATGATTTACTTATTAAACTTTGATTTTAACTATTTTAACCCTTCTTTAAATAAATTAATAATAAATGTCCTAATCTAATCCAAGTGGGCCTAAATGGTCATGTTTTATTCCTAAGTTTGTTTTTGGTCGAATTACACTTGTCCAATAGAATTAGGACATGTGTTAGGGTAATATTAATATCATATTTACCCTTAGTTACCCTATTTACTATTAACCGTGGTAAAAAAAGTAAAAAGTTACTATTCACCAAAAATTTATTTTCATCTCATTGAACCACATTTTAGTCCTTGATATTAACCGTGTCTCTCGGATTTTCGAAATTCCATTCACAGAAGCGGTAAAATTAAGTTTTATGCAAAATTCAGTTTTTAACCTACCACTTAGTGGTTTCACTATTCATCAAAAATTGAAGTTTTTCAGAAAAATGCCAAAATTTCACCCTAAGCTATAATTGATATTCCGAATTCAAAAATGATTTCTATTTTACAAAATTCCCAACATATAAGTTGCATTAATTAATTTTATAATTAAATCCCGCTGTTAAAACAAATAGCATGTTTTTAAGAAACAATATCTATCAAAAGATTGACATTTGATTATGTCTGGTTTAAATGTGAAATTACAACCAATGACCAACATTGTATTAAATTGTAAAAATATATTCTAAATATACTTTAAAACCACTCAAATTAATGATTTATCACTATTAATTATTTCGATTAAAAAAGTTGTTTTTAATTATAATTTAGTAATTTTCACTATTCATCAGAATATGAAAGTTATCCGAAAAGTACCAAAATTTCACCTTAGGCTAAATTCGATACTCCGAATCCAAAAATGAAGTCCATTTTGAGAGTTAAAATTTCTAAAATTTAAAAAGTGGTTATTACTATTCATAACGGCTAGTTTTAATAATATTTTAATAGCATATCATTGTTTCGTGAAACTCAGGATTGCGTACCACACACGCTATCGAGGAAGGTTGCGATTGCGTGTAATGCAAGGCAAGTCAAGGATGCGTGTTGTGCAAGCTCCTTTTGGTGTAGCGTATAACACAAGACATTAGTGAAATTAAAAAGAATATTTTTCATAAAATCATGGGCTGTTACATTCTACCCCCCTTAAAATGAATTTCGCCCTCGAAATTCGTCGGGGTTATAAATGGTTTACTATTCGAAAGTTTCTTTAATAGAAACCCACATCGTAAAAAGGAATATCAAAACCAATCTTTAAAAACAAAAGTATGAAACATAACGGTTACCCAAATAAACTAATCATTGGGTTTCCACATAGGTGAAAATATGGATATGGAAGAGAAATCTAACCATCATGTTCTGATGGAGAGTGGTAGAGAACATGGCTATGGAAAAGACAGTAATCACAAATCCATAGATTTGTGATGATATAAGGTACCATCTGATTCCTTAGGTATAAGATCACTAGGACAACATTTTTGGTTTTCAAGATCATTTCCCTAAAGTTGAAATTTTGAATTAGAATAAATACTTACTTTATTTTGATACAATATCACTGTTGTTCGTGCCTTGAACAATTTCCACTTCATCTCTTAAATAAATGAAGTTGAATTTGTTATTCGTGAAGTGTTAGCAGATCATGTGATAGAATGACGGGTCATTCCATCTGTCTCAAACAAAAGGTAAGCAAAAGTTATTAAATATACATAAGTCATTCTATAGTGAGATTAATCATATATAGTTCCTAAAATGGACTTATACTTCATATATCATACTGCTTAATATAATAAAACTAGTTTCTACTAAACAGGGACTTCCTGTAGGTCAGTGGTAGGCGATAAAGGCCAGTCGCACTTCGGTTGTGGGTTCGATTCCTACAGCCTTGTCCGAAGCGATGGGCTGTCGCCCGTCCTGCAGGTTGTCCCTTTTTCTAAAACTACGTTACTATAACATCCCATCAATAATATCAAAAATCTTCTATCCTTAAACAATACTAACTTATGTCCAACATAATTCAGTCTAATCTTTAGGCTTATAATACTGCAGTCCACTCTCATAATATAGTGACAACGATTACCAGAGATTTAATACTGTCGTTGATCCCCACATATCATAAGATATGTCTTGTTGGTCACATTCCAAACATTCAAAGTCCTTAATCGTGTATTATCTTGAATACCTTAGTGAAAACATGAGTGCAGTTAAAAGTTAACACTTTCCACATACCAAAATACTCAAAATTCTATATACTCAAACCATGATATCACTTAGTCCTTATATCAATCATGAGCTCATGAATACTATTAAACATTTAATTTTCTCCTTATCCCTTCATTATGCGCATATCATCTACATTCCAAAAATATCTGAATAACCTTTCATGGATACTGGTAACATTAATCATATACTTTCAAAACACAAGGAAAGACAACAGTGTAACAATCCATAGATGTCTCTTTATTCCAAAATTACACATGATAAACATGTAATCATGCCACTACATTCTCAAACCATTGACCGAGCTTCAAAAATTCATTCATCTCACATATCATTTGTAGTCTCTTCATCACCATCCACATAAATACTACCCATATGACCATACTGATTCTCTTCATGAGTCTTTCCCTTAGGGCATTTGTTTGCATAATGCCCATACATTCCACATTTAAAACACTTAACCATTTTTGATGTCGTAGAAATACCATTATCCTCATCCATGGTGTTAACCGACCCTTTTCCTTTGCACTTACTTGCTTTGTGTCCTTCTTTTCCACACCCAAAGCATCTTCCAGTTCCCTTGAAACATTCTCCTTGATGCCTCTTCCCACATGATTTACATAGGGGAAATTGAACTTTCTTTCCTCTATGATCATCATGGAACTCCATCTTTCTCTTATTAGTCGAGTCAGGAAACTTACCAAATTTTACTTTATTGATCATGTTGTGAGATTGCTGATTGGGCATAATAATGATGTTTGGACATCCAAATCCCATTTCATTTGGTTGCTCATGAAGAATATCATTCCATTGTCCATCATATCCTCCATTATTGTGAATCATCTTGTTTCCAGCCATTTTCTAAAACCCAAACATAATAGTGTTAGATGCAAAAATCATGCTAGGGAAAACAACATAATAAAGGGGGAGTACCTTCAATATCCAACATCTTAGGTTTAATTCTATGATCGTTAGCGTAATTCTATTACTATAACCTATACGTATACTTAACCTTAGGGACATACCTAGACATACCTTAGAAATATCTCTAGGAATCTCACTAACGTTTTCGCATCCTAGTTTCCAAAGGTTGACTAAACCTTTCCTCTGATACCAACTGTAGAGACCCAAAGATTATCGTACATGGACATTACATTACTTTTGCGGAATACTTAGTACATAACAAAAATATACACACAAGGATCGTAATAGTTTAGTGTCTTTGGAAACTCGGAACGTAATCTTCTAATCCTGGTGAAAGATCTTCAAAATCTCCCACAAAGTTCTTCCTTTTTGTTTTTACCTAAAACCTTTCTTTATATCCTGGGGAAAGGAAAACATAAAAGGGTGAGCTCAAATGCTCAGTAAGGGTAAACAAAAGAAATATCAATCACATAATTTTCATAAGAACATAACATTTTTGGAAATCTTAACCTGCAAAAGAGAGCATAATTTCATAACATGGGATAAATCATAGTAGTGAAAATGAAACCCTTACTTAAAACATTACTCATTGTGGAATACACACATAATCATAGAGAATCATTTCTTGTTAGTCAAGACTCATTGCCAAGACTATCTTAGTGGACAAAGTCCCTTTCTGAATCGAGTAATCCTCGTTTCAGTCCTGTTTCACTGAACCGGTATAACCTACCATTCCAGCCATGTCTATCTCATGAGATATGAAATCTTTACCCAATGCATTGGAGGGAGATATATGTCCCACCCATCTCTTAATGAATCCTTTCTTATGTGTGCCACAAAATCATAAATCATACATCATTGCATAACCCATGTAATAAAAATGGGATTCTTAAACAACATGACATCATAAAACCATTCATATAAGATAAAGGAATTCATAAACATAATTTAATCACAACATAGTCAAATCAATGTAAAAATATGTATAGAAACAGAACCCTTTATTATCTTATATGGAAAATAATTTTGATAAAACACTTGAATTGAATTCTTGAGGAAAATATCCTTTCTTCTTCAAAATCAATTTCTTTTCACAAAACATCATGCAATTTTAAAAGAAAGAGATTTTATTGAAAATAGTCATGAAATATTTTAGAGGAATCTTAATGAAAATAAGGCTTTATAAAACAGTATAAATCCGTTCGTGCCGTATAAGTTAAAAAAAACATTCTTCGTACTTTTGTCGGAAAAGTCAAAAAGTACCTCGTACGGAAAAACGACAAAAGATTCCTTTCATATTCTTTACTAAAAACTCACCTAAGGGTAAAATTGGATTTAAACTATTGCAAGTGGATGGAAACAATATTACATATTGAGGGAACATGGATGTGGATGATAAAATACACCCCAGTAAATACTTACGAATAAACAATCTCGGATAAAAATGAGATTGTGATATTTCCCTTACCTTAGGTCCGACTTGCTTTGTAAGTGTCCGAACCTCATGTATAATGATTTAAATCATGTTATTGACTTATTACAGAATCATATTCATTGTTATGATATCATATATGGTTCACTTATGACATTATATTACCCGTTCTTTTGTAAATTCCATGTTAAAGAAGCGTTTTGGGTAAAATCGTTTCATTTATCGTAGGTGTTTTGACTTGTTGTTCTTGACATCATTATTACTTATATCATGATTTACTTACTTCCAGAATATAAAATATGATTTATATATCATATATATTCAGTATATATATATATATAATAGGTAGATAAATAAAATGAAAAACACCGTTCATGGAGACGGTAGTCCGTACGTACGCATGAACGCTGTTTTCCTTTCCTTATTGTCTTGAAATGGAAGTAAGTAGATGACATACATATGTATACATATACATAAATCCAGTAGCTTTATAATGTCATATATTTCATTATTATTTCTTATATATACATTATAATCATTCTTAAATGGTTAACATGGAGAATGAATCTCATCGCGTCGGGGAGACGGTATTCCGTACGTACGCACGAGCGATGATATCATTTCTATAAATATTGAATTGAATTGGAGTGTATTATACAATATATCAGAATCAATATGATGTTGTAATAACTATGTATAGTTATTCTTTACACCATTATACCCATCCATGTAAGGTGGTGGTGGAAAATAGATTACACCACGGCGTGGAGACGGTATTCCGTACGTACGCACGCGCGGTGATTTTTTTTCCGTAGGATGGATAGATGGTGAAATAGGGTTTTTTCATACTTATAATAACATATCAGTATATGAGTGATACTTATGTTATTACTTCATAATGAAACAACCTAAGAAGAAGAAGTGGAAGAAGAAATAAAGATGAAAGAATTGGTAACGGTAATTACCTCTTCTTTGAAGTGCCTCTTTGAGACCTCCTCTTAGGGCACTAGAATTGGTCTTTGAGGAAGACCAGAGCCTCTAGGATGTTTCTAGGGAAGTGGAGAAGAGATTTTGTCAGGGGTTGGCCGAGCTTGAGTGCTCAAATTGGTGTGAGGAGGAGGGGGAGGAGGTGTCCTTTTATAGGGGAGGAGAGGGGCACCTTAGGAATATCTCAAAATATTATTTTATATTAAAGTCAAAATCAGTTTATAATGGTTCCAAAGGGTCTTATTTCGAAGCTAATGTGGGTATGGGTCGAAATCCTATCAACCAATAGGATTTAGACAAGTTTAGGGTATTATTTTAACCTTATCAATTAGATTTAACTCTAAGTTAAATAATTTAACTTTTACCGTGTCTTTTTGTTTTCTTTCACTATATGGTTAATAAACTTACTATAACATGCCAAACGAACCCCAAATTGTATATTATTAATACATATATCCTTATCTAAGTCATTTGGCCGAACCTTAGATTTTTAGGAATAAAATATCAATTAATAATATAATATTTTATTTAAAAACTATTTTGTGTCAATTTTGACACTATTGGATATATGATTTTTTGTGAAAGTCATAACAGAATTATATGTTCAAACCAAGTTGATTAAATCAACACTAATATATCATAGTAACCTATAAAATTAGTGGAATTCATAAAAAGTCTCAAATTACATTTATTTTTGTGTTTATAACATCAATTATGTCAATATTTCATTAACAAGATAATTACTGCATCATTTTTGTGTCATAAATAAATTAAATTATTTGATGTCTAAAAATTACAAATAAAATACCATCATGTAGTAAATCTTTTTATCTTTCTAATGAATATTTACAATCGAATTTATCCTATGTATAACCCCATATTAGAAATGATTTACTTATTAAACTTTGATTTTAACTATTTTAACCCTTCTTTAAATAAATTAATAATAAATGTCCTAATCTAATCCAAGTGGGCCTAAATGGTCATATTTTATTCCTAAGTTTGTTTTTGGTCGAATTACACTTGTCCAATAGAATTAGGACATGTGTTAGGGTAATATTAATATCATATTTACCCTTAGTTACCCTATTTACTATTAACCGTGGTAAAAAAAGTAAAAAGTTACTATTCACCAAAAATTTATTTTCATCTCATTGAACCACATTTTAGTCCTTGATATTAACCGTGTCTCTCGGATTTTCGAAATTCCATTCACAGAAGCGGTAAAATTAAGTTTTATGCAAAATTCAGTTTTTAACCTACCACTTAGTGGTTTCACTATTCATCAAAAAATTGAAGTTTTTCATAAAAATGCCAAAATTTCACCCTAAGCTATAATTGATATTCCGAATTCAAAAATGATTTCTATTTTACAAAATTCCCAACATATAAGTTGCATTAATTAATTTTATAATTAAATCCCGCTGTTAAAACAAATAGCGTGTTTTTAAGAAACAATATCTATCAAAAGATTGACATTTGATTATGTCTGGTTTAAATGTGAAATTACAACCAATGACCAACATTGTATTAAATTGTAAAAATATATTCTAAATATACTTTAAAACCACTCAAATTAATGATTTATCACTATTAATTATTTCGATTAAAAAAGTTGTTTTTAATTATAATTTAGTAATTTTCACTATTCATCAGAATATGAAAGTTATCCGAAAAGTACCAAAATTTCACCTTAGGCTAAATTCGATACTCCGAATCCAAAAATGAAGTCCATTTTGAGAGTTAAAATTTCTAAAATTTAAAAAGTGGTTATTACTATTCATAACGGCTAGTTTTAATAATATTTTAATAGCATATCATTGTTTCGTGAAACTCAGGATTGCGTACCACACACGCTATCGAGGAAGGTTGCGATTGCGTGTAATGCAAGGAAAGTCAAGGATGCGTGTTGTGCAAGATCCTTTTGGTGTAGCGTATAACACAAGACATTAGTGAAATTAAAAAGAATATTTTTCATAAAATCTTGGGCTGTTACAACTTGGCTGTGTCCTTATGCAGAATGATAGAGTTATTGCCTATGAATCACGACAGTTGAAAATTCATGAACAAAACTATCCTACTCATGATCTCGAGTTAGAAGCTTTGATCTTTGCTTTGAAGATATGGAGGCACTACCTCTATGTTGAAAAATGTGAGATTTATACTGATCACAAGAGTTTGAAGTATATTTTCTCACAAAAAGAACTCAACATGAGGCAAAGGAGATGGCTTGAATTACTCAAGGATTATGATTGTACGATACACTACCACCCGGGGAAGGCAAACAAGGTGGCAGATGCTTTGATTAGAAAATACCATGGAGTTTTGAACAATATGAGAATTGAAAGGGATCCAATTTTCATGGATCTAGTGAAGATGGACATGGGAATTACCAGGGAAGGTGAAACATCAATGCTTTTTCAAATGGTTGCCAAAACATCTTTACTAGAAAGGATTAAGAGTTATCAGACCGATGATGAAGAATTACAAAAGAAGATTAAAGCTGTGAATGATGGGAGACTGAGAGACTTTGTGTATGAAGATGGAATTTTGAAATTCGGGAAGAGACTCTGTGTTCCCGATTTACCTGATCTAAAAAGGGAATTGCTGGATGATGCTCATAGTTCCAATTTCTCTATACACCCTGGGAGCACAAAAATGTATAGAGATTTGAAGGAACATTTTTGGTGGGACAACATGAAGAGGGAGATTGCTGATTTTGTGTCAAAATGTATGGTTTGTCAACAAGTGAAAGCTGGAAGGCAACAGCCTGGAGGAGTCATGCAACCTCTTCCCATAGCGGAGTGGAAATGGGACAATATTACGATGGACTTTGTCATGGGACTACAAAAGTCTCCTATAAGGAATCATGCAATATGGGTTATTGTTGATCATCTTACCAAGTCAGCACATTTTCTTGCTATAATAGAAGATCTACCCCTGGAACGTCTAGCAAGACTATATATTAATGAAGTTGTGAGACTTCATGGAGTACCCTTATCAATTGTTTCTGATCTTGATCCCCGTTTTACTTCAAGATTTTGGAAAAGTCTTCAGAAATCCCAGGATACTGAACTTCATTTGAGCACTGCTTACCACCCTCAGACATATGGACAATCAGAACGGACTATTCAGACCTTAGAAGACATGTT
Source organism: Viscum album (assembly GCA_963277665.1). NCBI lineage: Eukaryota > Viridiplantae > Streptophyta > Magnoliopsida > Santalales > Viscaceae > Viscum > Viscum album. The sequence continues at coordinate 1,050,870,334 of OY728131.1, read as the reverse complement.
GAGATCTTACTCACTTGACTTTCAGGGTATGTGGGATCAATATTTACCACTGGTAGAATTTTCCTATAAAAATAGCTTCCATTAGAGTATTCAGATGGCACCATATGAAGCGTTATACGGAAAGAGATGTCGTACACCAACCTGTTGGGATGACGTTGGTGAAAGAAAACTTTTAGGCCCAGAACTGGTGGAGGAAACAGTGGAAAAGGTGAAAGTAATCCAAAATCACATCAAAGCAGCTCAAAGTAGGCAGAAGAGCTATGCCGATAATCGAAGGAAGGATTTGGAATTTCAAGTCGGTGATCATGTTTTCCTGAAGGTATCTCCGTGGAAGGGAGTCATACGTTTTGGTAAGAAAGGTAAATTGAGTCCCAGGTACATCAGACCTTTTGAAATTCTAGAACGAATTGGGGTTGTAGCTTACCGATTGGAAATGCCACCAAGTCTCTCCAAAGTTCATGATGTGTTCCACGTATCTCTGTTGAGGAAATACATACCTGATCCAACGCATGTACTCACCTATGAGGAATTAGAACTGGAACCCGATCTTTCCTATTGTGAAGAGCCCATCAGGATTCTTGATACGAGAGAACAAGTACTGAGAAACCGGACGACGCGTCTGGTAAAAGTTTTGTGGAGAAACCATAAGTTGGAAGAGGAAACGTGGGAACCCGAGGAACTTATGATGAAGAACCACCCGAGTCTTTTCATGAGATAGTATTCTAGAAATTTCGAGGACGAAATTATTTGAAGGAGGGGAGAATGTAACACCCCAAGCTTCTACGGTACGCTTCTCTTTGAATAATGCGATAGCGTGTGTTGTACGCAACACCGAGTTCTAACAACCAATCAAACTAGCCGTTATGAATAGTAATACCTACTTTTTTTAAATTATATATATATTTTATATTTCAAAATGGACTTCATTTTTGGATTCAGAATATCTAATTTAGCCTAAGGTGAAATTTTGGTACTTTTCAGATAACTTTCATATTTTGATGAATAATGAAAATTACTAAATTTTAAATAAAAACAACTTTTTTAATCAAAATAATTAATAGTGATAAATTATGAATTTTAGTAGTTTTAAAGTATATTTATAATATATTTTTACCATTTAATATAATGTTGGTCATTGGACATAATTTTACAATTAAACCGAACATAAACAAGTGTCAATCTTTTGATAGTTATTATCTCTTAAAAACACGCTTTTTGTTTTGACAGCGGGAATTAATTTTAAATTAATTTCTTCCACTTCTGTGTTTTGATTTTAGGAAAATGCATTCCATATTTGGAATCAGGATGTTCAAATTTTTTAAATAGGTAACTTTTATTTTTAGACATTTTGAATAATTACTGCGGTAAATATTTTATTTACCATGGTTAAGGGTAAATCTGGTAAATAAGGGTTAAAAAATAATATTATAATAATACTAAATTACCCTAAAACGTGTCTTAACCCTATTGGTTGATACATGGTCGACCATGGACATCTTTGGGTCGATTTTGGGACCCCATGGAGCCACTTGTAAGTGATAATGACACTTTATTTTAATTAAGTTAAAATGAATACAAAAATGATACAAGCATATATCGTTTAGAAAAACAATTGTTAAATAGGGTTATATATGTTGGATTTTATATTATAAATATTAATTAGAAAGATAAAAAGATTTCCTACATAATGATATTTTATTTATAATTTTTAGACATTAAATAATTTATTTTATTTATGACACAATGATGATGCAGTAATTACTATAATAGTGAAAAATTAAAATAAATGATATTATAAATACCCAAATAAATATAATATGAAACTTTTAATGAATTAAACTAATTTTCTAGGATAATATGATATATTAGGATTGGTTTAATGCACTCTTTTTGAAGTAATCAATCTGTTATGAGTTTCACAAAAATCAACTATTGAATAGTGTCAAAATTGACATAAAAGAGTTCTTAAAACAAATATTATATTATTAATTGATATTAAATTCCTAAAAATCTAAGGTTCGGCCAAGAGACTTATATCATGATAGTTTCATCATTAATTGACCACTTGGGGGTCTCTTGGATGTATTTAGTAAGTTTATTAACCATATTATATAAAAATACAAAGAGACATTGTAAAAGTGAAACTAATTAACTTAGAGTTAATACTTAAAGATAAGGTTAATATAAGTACCCAAACCTGTCTAAATTCTATTGGTTGAGCTGTTTTCGACCCATACCAACCTTAACCTTTGAATAATCAACTTTGGATCCATTATAAACCGAATATGAATTTATTATAAATTAATATTTCTAGCTTTTCCAAAGGTGCCCCTCACCCCTCTTATAAAAGGGCACTCCTCCTTCTCATTTCTTCACACCTTCAAAGCCTTTTGGTTCGGCCAAAATCTGCCCAAATACTCTCCCAACTTCCCTCAATACAACCTAGGGGCCTTAGTTTGATCAGAAAGCCGACCTAAGGAGCCCTTTTGATCAAATCAAAAGGAAGAACCCGAAGAAGAGGTAATGATTTCACCACCCTTTTCTAAGTTCATTTCTTCTTCCACTTCTTCTTCCTTTGTTGTTACCATTCTAAAATAATAAATACAGTATCATATATATACTGTGATGTTATTATAAATATGGTACAACCATATTCAGTATTCTATCCACCCTTTGAATAACATGTCACCATACGTGCGTACGTACGGCTTACCGTCTCCACGTCGTGGTGTAATTGTTATTCAATATAATATTATTTGGATGGGTATAATAATGATGTGTAAATCATGTAAATGATAAATATAACATGTTAATGATTCTGTATATATGATATACCATCCATTTATATATTATTTTAATATCAAAAGAATGATATTGTTGCTCGTGCGTACGTACGGACTACCGTCTCCACGAACGCGATGAGATTCATTCTCCATCGTATCCATTCAAGTATAATTATCATTTTATGATTTAAAAATGATGTTTAAGGACTTGATATCATTCTGGATATGAATAATATACAACCTATCCTTTACAAACATGTCTTACGTAACAAAACATATAAAATAAAACAAGTAAGATAACACCCGAAACAATGATAATACTAAGATATTATTATCAAATCAATATTAAAAGATCATATATGATATCATATTAATGTATATGATTATTGTATAATTTAATAACAATTATTTCACCATTATACAGGAGGTTAACCTACCCCAACCAAGGAAAAGTACAAGGTAAGGGTTATTTCACAATCTCTTCATTATCCGAGGTTGTTTATATGTAATAATCTACTGGGATCTCTTTATCATCCACATCCATGTTTTCTTAAAAATGTATTTCAAAACATTTTTTATTATTTACAAGAATATGGGTTAAAGTCATTTATACCCTTGGTTGACTTGTTATAAGAGGTTTATAAAGTAATCTTTCCGTCATTTTCAAAACAAGGTCCTTTTTAACCTTTTCGACAGAATTAAGGTAAGAATGTTTTTTTAACTTATACGGCGGGTGCGGCTATTTTCCGCCGTTATAAAATCTTCAAAGCTTCCCTTACAATCTTATAAGAATATTTTCAAATAAAATGTTTTATTTTATATGGATCTTAAATTATTTCAAAATAAAAGGAGACATTTCTTTAAAAAGAATTTTTATTTCATCTATGTCAACATCCTTTGATGGATTTTAAGATTATTTGAAGTTGATTTATTATGATACAAAACTTCTATATTGTATTGAAGGTTTTGTGATATGTTTGACTGTGGATGTGCTATTTTTATACCATTCATAGTTTATGGTGAAATTATTGACATTTCGTATGCTAGTTTTAATACGAATGTTTATGTTATGTTTAAACCTTTTCATATGGGAATTCATTGGACTTAGTAAGTGACGGGTGGAGCCCTCTATAACTCCTCGATGCATCGGTAGGTCTCATGAGACAAACTAGTGTCTTGGAACAAGGCCTTGGCAAAATCTTATTTGTAGTCTTTGCACGAGGCCTTGACTATGTGGTTATGATAGTCTGGCATTATGCATTCCAACATTATGAAAGTGGTTATTGATTTTTGCATGTGATTATTCGATTAGTAGAATATCCATGTGAATAAGTAAATGGCATTATTTCATTTTATTTATGCCATACCATGTTGAAAGTTCATGTTTGAAAGGCTTTTGTTTTAGTTATACATTGCCTTAAATGTTTATTCTTATTTATGAAAGTTTCCGCTATATTTTTATCCTTTCTGGGCATTTGAGCTCACCCCTTTTCTATGTTTTATTTTTACCAGGATGTGAAGAAGTAAATTATGAATGACCTGTAGGGAAATTATGTGGGGATATGAGTGTGGATTATGGAGACATTATGTTGTTGTAGTAGTTTTTCATTTTATGATGTAATGTAAAACTTATGAATATATCTAGTGTTTCCAAGGCTACTAAACCAATCGGTCTTTCGAGATTTGATCTTTCTTGTGATCATGCCAATGTTATGTAATAATGCACCGACTCTGGGTAACTAGGGTCGGGGCGTTACAAAATCCGGTAAATAAGGGTTGAAAAATAATATTATAATAATAATAAATTTCCCAAAAACATGTTCTAATCATATTGGTGGATACATGTCCGACCATGGGCATCTTTGGGTCAATTTTGGGACCCCATGGATCCACTTGTAAGTGATAATGACACTTTATATTAATTAAGTCAAAATAAATACAAAAAATGGCATCAACATATATCTTTTAGAAAAGCAATTTTTACATGGGGTTATATATGATGGATTTTAGACTATAAATAGTAATTAGAAATATAAAAATATTTACTACATAATGGTATTTTATTTATAATTTTTAGACATTATATAATTTAATTTATTTATGACACAATGGTGATGCAATAATAACCTAATTAATGAAAAATTAGAATAATTGATAATATAAATACCCAAATAAATGTAATTTGAGACCTTTTATAAATAAAAATAATTTTATATGATAATATGAAATGTTAGTATTGATATAATTAAATTTCTTCTATGTAATCATTCTGTAATGATTTTTTACAAAAAACAATTATTGAATAGTGTCAAAATTGACATAAAATAGTTTTTAAAACAAATATTATATTATTAATTGATATTAAATTCATAAAAATATAAGGCTCAGCCAAGAGACTTATATAATGATAGGTGTATCATTAATGGACCACTTGGGGGTCGCTTGGAGGTATATAGTAAGTTTATTAACTATATAATATAAAAATACAAAGTGACATGGTAAGTGTCAAACTAATTAAGTAAAAGTTAAAACTAAAAGATAAGGTTAAAATAATGACCCAAACTTGTCTAAATTCTATTGGTTGAGTGGTTTTAGACCCATCCCGACTATAAACTTTAAATAATCCACTTTGTATCCATTAGAAACCGAATATGAATTTATTATAAAATAATATTTCTAGCTTTTCCAAAGGTGCCCTCACCCCTCTTATAAAAGGGAACTTCTCCTTCCCATTAATTGACACCTTAAAAGCCTTTTTATTCGGCCAAACCCTACCCAAATACTCTCTAAACTTCCCTCACTTCATCCTAGAGGCCTTCCTTTAGTCAGAAAGGCAATTTAAAGAGCCCTTTTGATCAAATCAAAAGAAAGAACCCGAAGAAGAGGTAATGATTTCACCACCCCTTTTCAAGTTCCTTTCTTCTTCCATTTCTTAGATCTTTGTTATTACAATTATAAAATAATAAATCTAGTATATTATATATACTTTGATGTTATTATAAACATGGTACAACCATATTCAGTATTCTATCCATCTTTTGAATGACATGTCACCATACGTGCGTACATACAGCTTACCGTCTCCACGTCGTGGTGTAATTGATATTAAATAAATTATTATTTGGATGGGTATAATAATGATGTGTGATTCATGTAAATAATAAATATAACATAATAAGGATTCTGTATATATTATATAACATCCAATTAAATATTATTTTAATATCAAAAGAATGATATTGTCGCTCTTGCGTACGTACGGACTACCGTCTCCATGAACGCGATGAGATTCATTCTCCATCGTATCCATTCAAGTCTAATTCTCATTTGATAATTAATAATAGTATCTAAGGACTTGATATCATTATGGATATGAATAACATACAACCTATACATGACAAACATGACTTACGTAACAAAACATATAAAAGAAAACGAGTAAGTTAACAACCGAAATGACGATAATTCAAAAATATTATTAACAAAGAAATGTTAAAATATCATATATGATATCATATTAATATATATGATTCTTGTATAATTTAATAAAACTTATTTCACCATTATAAAGGAGGTTAACCTACCCCAACCAAGGAAAAGTACAAGGGAGGGGTTTATTTCGCAATCTCTTCATTATCCGAGGTTGTTTATACGTAATAATCTACTGGGACCTCTTTATCATCCACATCCATGTTTCTTAAAAATGTATCTCAAATCATTCTTAATATTTTAAAGACTATGGAATAAATTAATTTATAACCTTGTTGACTATTTATAAGAGGTTTATAAAGGAATCTTTCCGTCGTTTTCCAAACAAGGTGCTTTTAACCTTTTCTACAGAATTAAGGTAAGACTGTTTTTTTAACTTATATGGCGGGTGCGGCGATTTTCCGCCTTTATAAAATCTTCAAATCTTCCCTTACAATATTATAAGAATATTTTCAAATTAAATGTTTTATTTTATAATTATGTGACCTTTAAATGATTTCAAAATGAATATTTTAATAATTTGTGAACGGTACTCTTTATCAAGATCAGAATTTTAAATGTTTTAAATATTTATCTTTATAAATATTTTTAATTAATGTCCATGTTTTAAAAATGATTTTAAGGATTTATTTATATGGACATTAATATTTTGAAATGATATTTCTTTTCAAAATATTCAAAGTGGTATGGGACACTTTGATTCAAAAATCTCTTTTAAATTACTTCCTTTATAAATGTGCGACTTTTAAAGGATTAAAAAAAAGAGATATTTCACTAAAATAGTTTTGATTTCATCTATTTCAACATCCTTTTATGTATTTTAAGATTATTTAAAGTTGATTTATTATGATACAAAACTTCCATATTCTATTGAAGGTTTTGTGATATGTTTGACTGTGGATGTGTTATTTTTATACAATTCGTCGTTTATGGATGAATTATTTACATTTCGTATGCTAGTTTTAATACAAATGTTAATGTTATATTTAAAACTTTTCATATGGGAATGCATTGGACTTAATATGTGACGGGTGGATCCCGTTATAGCTCCTCGATGCATCGGTAGGTATCATGAGACAAACTAGTGTCTTGGCACAAGGCCTTGGGAAAATCTTATTTGTAGTCTTGGCACGAGGCCTTGGCTATGTGGTTATGATAGTCTGGCATTATGCATTCCATCATTATGAAAGTGGTTATTGATATTTCATGTTATTATTCGATTAGTAGAATATCCATGTGAATAAGTAAATGGAATTATTTCATTTTATTTTTTTTCATACTATATTTCAGTTCAAGTTTAAAAGGCTTTGTTTTAGTTATACATTGCCTTAAATTTTTATTCTTATTTATGAAAGTTTCTGCTATATTGTTATCCTTACTGGGCATTTGATCTCACCCCTTTTCTATGTTTTATTTTTCCCAGGATGTAAAGAAGTAAATTATTAATGACCTGCAAGGATAGTATAAGGGGATACGAGTGTGGACTATGGAGACTATGTTGTTGTAGTTTTCATTTTTATGATGTAATGTAGAAATTTATGAATATATCTAGTGTTTCCAAGGCTACTAAACTAATCGTTCTTTCGAGATTTGATATTTCTTGTGATCATGACAATGTTATGTAAGAATGCACCGACACTGGGTAAATGGGGTCGGGGCGTTACAGTTGGTATCAGAGGAATTGTAGTACAAACATTGGAAGCTAGTTTTAGATAAACTCTGATTAGAGCACATAGACCAAAGATGGACTTTGAGGATTAGTATAGAAGAACATCCAAGAATTTTGGTATTGTAGAGATTTTGTGAGTTTTCCGAGCAATACATCCCTGTCTGGATACGAGCAGGTAGAGGCGGCTCTGGCACAGATGTACCTAGGGGTAAAACCTGAAAACACCGCTTTGAGCTAGACTCGAACGGGAACTGGTGCACGAAAACGGGCTTTGCTGCACTCTTGGTTACGACACTCCCTGAGGATATGCTTAGGATAACTCTCATTTTCTTTAAAAATCATTATGAAGGGTTTATATACTTCCTCAAAGGGGAAATTTTTATGATTATGGATTATATCCATAAATATTTTAATTTATGTTAAGTGTTTTACAAGTATGGAATTATGTATTTTGATTCATAAACTGATCTAGTTTATGACATTGTTTAGAAGTGGCGCCCAATAGAAGGAATGAGAACTCCAACAATACGCATGATCCAAAGAGTAAGGAGGATAATATCTTTCATGGTCTTAATCCAGAATTCATAAGGGAAATAGTCTCCCACGTATTATCATCATATGAAGAAATATTATCATGTGTTGATAAGATAAGTAAAGAATTCTCGGAGTCCTATGGCTTTTAAGGGAAGCCAGGGAAGGAAAGGATGGTAGAGAGAAGGACAGATAAAAGGAAGAAGGTAAAGAAGGATTTTCCCACATGTGATAACTATGGAATGAATCACCTGGGAAAATGCTTGAAAGGAATGGGAGTATGTTATAAGTGTGGAGGAAAAGGGAACAAAGTACGTGAATACAAGGGTAAGAAAATGGTTTCAAATTTACAATGCTTCATTTGAAAGGAGTTTGGACACTACGCAAACCTATGTCCCAGTCATTAGACTATGCCACAAATGATGCTATTGGATAATAATCAAGTTATGATACTACCACAGATGAAGAGGAATGATTAGAGTTCTTATGTTGATTATGTCATTTGAGTGGTGTATCAACAATGTACTTGTTATAATAATTATAGAGTATATAAGGATTGTACTACAGTACTATTTCATTAAGGACTTGAGATTGTGTGGAACAAAGAAGAGTGACTCAATAGCAGGTTAAATTTTTGGAAAATATATGGTCGAGAGAAAGATAAACCATAATATGGTTCTGATACTGAGGTAGTGATTTTAGAATAATACATGATTGATTTGGATAAATTATATTGGATATTATTGACTACCTTGAAACTGATTAATGATTTGTATATTCCATCATTGTTGGGGTTTACAACATTTTTGGATTGAAGGAGTATATCCACTATTCTTTAAGGAATAAGGGATCATGAATGTAATCAATAAGGTTTTATGGTAATTCAGGATGTTCAGTGTTTTAAAAGAATACATGATAAAGGTGTTCACATGTTATTATGCAGAAAAAAGGATCTTCATTGTGTTTACCTTACTTATAAATTTTGGAATGAATTTTTTTGGATAGTTCTAGTTTGGATTATTTTGGATTTCTATAAAAGGACCACCAGGAGGTCGGGCGGCAACCCGTCGCGTCTGGCAAGGCCGCGAGACTTGAACCCACAACCGAAGGGCGACAAGGGTGTATCACCTACCACTGACCCACGTGATGTCCTGGGTTGAATAATGTCATTTTTAATGGTTCTTCTAGATAAATTATAAATTCATTTTTTAACCCTATATGAATAGGATAAATAGAATATTATTTTTAAGTTCTATTATCTTTTAGAGTGAAAGATGAGTTTTTGGTAGAACTTAGTTAAATGATGAGACTATACTTTTCAATTATATATTTTTATTCTTCTATTATTAAATGAAGAAATTAATTCTTATACTTTAGTGAAGGGATCTTAAAACAAAAAAATGTGTTATCCTAATACCATATGTTTTGCGGAACCGATGGTATTTTAAATCATCATAGATTGATGAATTTAAGGCCCTCAATTTTACACTTGTTTGTGATTGATGACCTCAATCACTACCTACAAATATTTAAAATTTTCCTCCAATTATATGTCTTTAATTTACAACAATGTTCTTCTAATTGAGATCATAATTTGGTGGTGACCCTTTCATTTCCCTTTTCCTTATATTAAGACTAAATTTTAGTAACCCAATTTTTGATGTGGGTTTTCCCACAAAGATATTTTCTATTTTCAACCTTTTATTTTCGAAGAAAAATTTCAAATAGCGAGGATGAAATTTATTGAAGGAGGGGAGAATGTAACACCCCAAGATTTCATAGTGTGTTATTTATTAAAACTAATTCAATAACTTGCACTACACGCAACACCGAGTTCAAGCGCACCATGACTTACCAAACTAGCCGTTCAAAAGAGGTTATGAATAATATTAACTAAATTTTAAACTTCATATAATCCTTATAAGTTTATAATCCATATTATGATTTTCTTAGACATAATTTAAGAACAAATTCATTTTTTTCAGATAAAAGAAGTATTTTTCAAAAAATGAACTTTTACCAACTTTTAATAGTGAAACCTTTTTTTTAAATCCAATATTTTAAACTTTTATATATTCAATTTGAATAAATAAATATATTATTTAGAATGGGGACATCAAAAACATACAATGTAACACCCCTAACTTCCACGGTACGCTTCTCTTTGAATAATACAGCAGCCTGTGTTGTATGCAACTTCGAGTTCTAACACACACTACAACCAATCAAACTAGCCGTAATAAATAGTAATACCTAATTTTTAAAATTTTATAAATTTTATCTCTCAAAATGGACTTCATTTTTGTATTCAGAATATTGAATTTAGCCTAGGGTGAAATTTTGGTACTTTTCGGATAAATTTTATATTTTGATGAATAGTGAAAATTACAAACTTTTAATTAAAAACAACCTTTTTAATCAAAATACATATTAGTGATAAATTATGAATTTGAGTGGTTTTAAAGTAAATTTAGAATATATTTTTACTTTTTAATAAAATTTTGGTCATTGGACATAATTTTACAATTAAACCGGACATAAAAGAGTGTCAATCTTTTGATAGTTATTATTTCTTAAAAACACGCTTTTTGTTCTAACAGTGGAAATTAATTTTAAATTAATTTCTTCCACTTCTGTGTTTGGAATTTGGAAAAATGGATTCCATATTTGGAATCAGGATGTCCAAATTGTGTAAATAGATAACTTTTATTTTTAGACATTTTGAATAATTACTTCGATAAATATTTTATTTACCATGGTTAAAGTGTAAATCTGGTAAATAAGGGTTAGAAAATAATATTATAATAATAATAAATTACCCTAAAACGTGTTCTAACCTTATTGGTGGATACATGTTCGACTAGGGGAATCTTTGGATCGATTTTGGGACCCCATGGATCCACTTGTAAGTGATAATGACACTTTATATTAATTAAGTCAAAAAAATTCAAAAATAGCATAAGCATTTATCTTTTAGAAAATTTTTTTACATGGGGTTATATATGTTGGATTTTCGACTATAAATATTAATTAGAAACCTAAAAATATTTAATACATAATGGTATTTTATTTATAATTTTTAGACATTATATAATTTAATTTATTTATGACACAATGGTGATGCAATAATTACCTAATTAATGAAAAATTAGAATAATTGATATTATAAATACCCAAATAAATATAATTTGAGACTTTTTATAAATAAAAATAATTTTATATGATAATATGACATGTTAGTATTGATTTAATTAACTTTTTTTGAAGTAATAATTCTGTAATGATTTTAAAAAAAAATCAATTATTGAATAGTGTCAAAATTAACATAAAATAGTTTTTAAAACAAATATTATATTATTAATTGATATTAAATTAATAAAAATATAAGGTTCAGCCAAGAGACTTATATCATGATAGGTGAATCATTAATGGACCACTTGGGGGTCTCTCGGAGGTATATAGTAAGTTTATTAACTATATAATATAAAAATACAAAGTGACATGGTAAGTGTCAAACTAATTAAGTAAAAGTTAAAACTAAAAGATAAGGTTAAAATAATGACCAAAACTTGTCTAAATTCTATTGTTTGAGTGTTTTTCGACCCATACCCACTATAACCTTGAAATAATCCACTTTGGAGCCATTAGAAACCGAATATGAATTTATTATAAAATAATATTTCTAGCTTTTCCAAAGGTGCCCCTCACCGCTCTTATAAAAGGGCACTCCTCCTTCTAATTAATTCACACCTTAAAATCCTTTTGATTCGGCAAAACCCTACCCAAATACTCTCTCAACTTCCCTCACTTTATCCTAGAGGCCTTTTTTTAGTCATAAAGCCAACCTATGGATCCCTTTTGATCAAATCCAAAGTAAGAACCCGAAGAAGAGGTAATGATTTCACCACCCCTTTTCAAGTTCCTTTCTTCTTCCACTTCTTCTATCTTTGTTATTACCATTATAAAATAAAAAATATAGTATATTTTATATAATTTGATATTATTATAAACATGTTACAGCCATATTAAGTATTCTATCCATCCTTTGAATGACATGTCACCATACGTACGTACGCATGGCTTACCGTCTCCACGTCGTGGTGTAATTGTTATTCAATAAATTATTATTTGGATGTGTATAATAATGATGTGTGATTCATGTAAATAATAAATATAACATAATAAGTATTCTTTATATATTATATACCATCCAATTAAATATTATTTTAATATCAAAAGAATGGTATTGTCGCTCGTGCGTACGTACGGACTACCGTCTCCACGAATGCGATGAGATTCATTCTCCATCGTATCCATTCAAGTATAATTCTAATTTGATGATCAATAATAGTATCTAAGTACTTGATATAATTATGGATATTAATAACATACAACCTATCCATGAAAAACACGGCTTACGTAACAAGAAATATAAAAGAAAACGAGTAGGTTAACAACCGAAACGACGATAAATCTAAAATATTATTAACAAAGCAATGTTAAAAGATCATATATGATATCATATTAATATATCTGATTCTTGTATAATTTAATAAAACTTATATCACCATTATATAGGAGGTTAACCTACCCTAACTCGGGAAAAGTAAAAGGTAAGGGTTTATTTCGCAATCTCTTCATTATCTGAGGTTGTTTATACGTAATAATCTACTGGGACCTCTTTATCATCCACATCCATGTTTCTTAAAAATGTATTTCAAATCATTATTATTTTTTTAAAGACTATGGAATAAATTCATTTATACCCTTGTTGACTTTTTATAAGAGGTTTATAAAGGAATCTTTCCGTCGTTTTCCAAACAAGGCGCTTTTAACCTCTTCGACAGAATTAATGGTAAGAATGTTTTTTTAACTTATACGGTGGGTGCGGCTATTTTCCGCCGTTATAAAATCTTCGAAGCTTCCCTTAAAATATTATAAGAATATTTTCAAAGTAAATGTTTTATTTTATAATTATGTGACCTTTAAATTATTTTAAAATGAATATTTTAAGAATTTGTGAAAGGTACTCTTTATCAAGATCAGAATTTTAAATGTTTTAAAGATTTATCTTTCTAAATATTTTTAATTAATGTCCATGTTTTCAAAATGATTTTACGGATTTATTTATATGGACATTAATATTTTGAAATGATATTTCTTTTCAAAATATTCAAAGTGGTATGAGACACTTTGATTCAAAAACCTCTTTTAAATTACTTCCTTTATAAATGTGTGACTTTTAAAGGATTAAAAAAAAGAGATATTTCTATAATATAGTTTTGATTTCATCTATTTCAACATCCTTTGATGGATTTTAAGATTATTTAAAGTTGATTTATTATGATACAAAACTTCCATATTGTATTGAAGGTTTTGTGATATGTTTTACTGTGTATGTGTTATTTTTATACCATTCATGGTTTATGGATGAAGTATTTACATTTTGTATGCTAGTTTTAATACGAATGTTTATGTTATGTTTAAAACTTTTCATATGGGAATGTATTGGACTTAAAATGTGATGGCTGAAGCCCGCTATAGCTCCTCGATGCATCGGTAGGTCTAATGATACAAACTAGTGTCTTGGCACAAGGCCTTGGAAAAATCTTATTTGTAGTCTTGGCACGAGGCCTTGGATTTATGGTTTTGATAGTCTGGCATTATGTATCCCATCATTATGAAAGTGGTTATTGATATTGTATATTATTATTCAATTAGTAGAATATCCATGTGAATAAGTAAATGGAATTATTTCATTTTTTTTGATACTATGTTGAAATCAAGTTTAAAAGGATTTGTTTTAGTTATACATTGCCTTAAATGTTTATTCTTATTTATAAAAGTTTCCACTATATTGTTATCTTTACTAGGCATTTGAGCTCACCCCTTTTCTATGTTTTATTTTTCCCAGGATGTAAAGAAGTAAATTATTAATGACCTGTAGGGATAGTATGAGGGGATAAGAGTGTGGACTATGGAGACTTTGTTGTTGTAGTTTTCATTTTTATGATGTAATGTAAAACTTTATGGATATATCTACAGTTTCCAAGGCTACTAAACTAATCGGTCTTTCGAGATTTGATCTTTCTTGTGATCATGCCAATGTTATGTAATAATGCAAAGACTCTGGGTAACTGGGTTCGGGGCATTACATCTTTAATATGTAATCTCAAAAAATATTGATTGCGTCTTCAAAAAATATTGATTGTGTCTTTGATTTTTTTCACCATATCAAAACATTGATCAGTGGAAAATTATTTTAGATAAATATTAGATTCCAGTTAGAAATTTAATCCCATTTTTAATCATTGATAATAGTGATCCATAGATAAAAACATTTATTGATAAATTTATATTATTTTCCCCTTATTTTAATTGATAATATGAAGAATGTTCTTCACAAATTGAACACGATTAATGCACCATAATACTACATCCAAACAAATTTTCATATACTGGTGACTCATTTATACTGAACATAATAATTACATGAAGTTATAAATGTTCCAATTTATATAAATCACACACTCTGATACATTTCTCATATAAATTATAAAAATCATCATTTAATGGTGAGAAGAAAACATCAATATCATTTCTAGGATGTTTTTATCTGGAAATCATTAAAATCAACGTGTTATATTTAAAAATAATAAAAAATTCAAGATATAAGTTCAAATTTACTAATAAAATATGTCGTGAAATATTTTTTATAATAAGTATTTCATATATATTCCACATATCTATGCATAATCCATGTTTGGTATTTTTAACTTCATTTACAAATATAGGAAACTATTGTTCAATTTTATTTCTTTGTAAAAAATTATCTGGATGACATAATTTTCCCTTAGATATATGATCATTTACATTCCATATTAACAATTTTGAATAATTGTAAATTCAGAAAATAAGTTTTAATTGAGTAATTATATGGAGTTACTAAATTTCCTTCACTGGAGTCTTTCTAATAAGTAAATAAGCCTAAATTTTTTCTTTCTACTGATACCATGATTTCTAGAATTTTGGAACCTTTGATAGATATTCATATTCCTTTATATATAGAACACAATTATTTCAATAGGCATGTATATTCTTATAGCCAATACCCAACAGACATAATACTTTCCCTGAATTATAACTTAAATCAAGACGATCATTTCCTTTAGGAAGTATGTCTTTCAATAGCTATAGAAACACTATAAAACAGTTTTCACTCCATCCACCTATTAACACAAAGTTAATCAAACATGACACTATTAATAAAATAAAAAATTTTCTATAACCTAGAAACAATGGTTTTTCAAAATAACTATATAGGTGCTGAATTATTGGAAGTCTCTCAATTTCCTCTACATCAATATCACAAATCATTTCTTCAATTTCATCATAAATATCATCTTGATGATGATCATCATCAATAGATATTTAATTTTTCCAAATTTCACCTTGTCGAACCTTTAGATTGTAAAATAGACTAAATAATTGAAAAATTTTATAATCATTGGTTCCTATACTTTTTAATTTTTTATATTTAAACATTTAAACCATGGATAGAATAACAGGTCATTATAAGTTTAATATAATTTAGAAAAAAAATCAACACCTTCTTCATATTCATCACTAGTTTTCAATACAGTATTCCCACATTCACTCATTATTATCTATAAAAAATATCAATAATTGTAAATAAGTTGTTAATAATTTAAATTTTGATTCAAATTTACATCTTTAAATAAAAATTTAAAATGGAACATAATTTTTTTAAATAATATAATATATACACCAAAAATGATATTAAAAATTTTCACATTGATATATTTAATTATAAACTTTTTAAAAAAAAATCAAAAAACATAGAAACTTTTATAGAAATATTATCATTGAATTTAAATTGTTGGACACAAATAAAAAACAATTCTTCCTTATTTTGGTTATGTAATCTTATAATTATATATTTTATTTTTTCTAAATAAAGAAATATAATAATATAAAGGCTTATATATTAGACGATTAAAAAATTTGATAAACAACTTGATAATTAATATGAATGCATTCCTATAATTATAAAAAAATTGACATACTGGTGTGATTTTGTGAAAATATTCATTAGGCTTACCAAAAATATATTCCATACATATAAAATTTAAACAGAAATTTAGTCATTGTAATTTATTTTTATTATGATAATTCAAATATTTAAAAATATATCATTTATTATAATAGATAAAATAATTTAAATGAATCAAATTTGAAATAGAAAGGTAAATATGAAAATTTAAATAGAAAAAAATAAGATATTTGAATTAATAAAATGTTCAACATGTGTTAATAATTATTTATACTAATAGGGTTTAATAAATAATATAATAAAATAAATTTATCTCCATTTTATAAATATGATCATGCAATATATCTTGTATTAGTGAATTGATTATGTAAAAGTTAGGAATGTTTTATTATTATTGTATAATCATGAAATATATAGAATCATCTATATATTTTAAATAATCCAGATTCAAAATCCATAATTTATTTACCATTGGAAAACCCATGTACAATGTATGGAAAAAAATTCTATAGAAAACCAATAATCAGTAAATTAAAATTATTTAAAAAAATCATAAAATATCATTTAACAAAACTATAATCTCAAAATGTGAATTTATCAATTTAAATATACCTAAGATACATGAATAATTCAAATTGTATATAATAATCATGAATACATGAGATCATTAAAGAAAACAATAAGTCCCAAAAAAAATTCATCAAATTAAACACAACACAGATGAATGGAAAATAAGAAAAAAACACAAAATGAAAATTGATATAATAGAGATGTAAAAACAGATGATGAATATTAATGAGAATATAATGGGGGTGGAGATGGTGATAGTGAAAATAAGGGAAGCGATAGTAATGATAACATTGCCACGTATGCAGTTTCTGATGATGAGATAGAAATAGATAAAAGATCAAAACCTAGAGGTTTGGGGAAGATAATGAGGGATTTTAAGGGATTAAATGAACAAGAAACACCTAATATAATGGTTTTTTGAAAAAAATTATTTATTTTTAAAACAAATTTTATATGTAATTTTTTTGTATTGGTTAATTTTTCAAAATATAGTAAAAATACATTTTCACACCGATTATTATTTAACTGACACAAAAGATAAACAATATCTAATTTTTAAACTGGTTAAAAAAAATTGATGTAAAAATAATTATAACTTTGGTTTTTAAAAACTGATATTATAACCCAATATAAAATATATATTTTGTACCAATTTGGAATACCATAAAGGAAGAAATTAGGGGAATATTAATTAGTGAACAATACTTGTGATATAAAAAATATACTACAAAGAATAAAAAGAAAAATATTTATGTGTAGAGTGGAAAAGGAATATACTTCATGTAATTTCTAATTAGTGGATGAATCACCCAAGGAAATCAATAATTTTATGGGAAATATATAGAATCATGTAATTTTATCTAATAGTTATGTGGAAGGAAGTGAAGAGACATAAATGGAACACATTATCAAGTATAAATTGTATTTTTTTAGAAAAATAATAAAAAGAAAATTACAATGATGAAAAAGGGAGATTTAAAAAAATAATATTTAACATAAGAGTCTCTAAAAATTGAAAATGAACTAATTATAGCAGTTATGAAATTTATGATGAAAGTGACTCAAAATGAGATCATAAAAGATCTTGAGAACAATTAGTTTTGAATGACAATGAATCAAGAAAGAATAAAAAAATTCTTCTTATAGTAGTGATATAAATAAAAACGTTAAAATAAATTCCAAAAAAAAAAAATATAGATGTCGAGGAGGGAATATCTAAATATGATAAGGAATCTATCATAAAAAACCTTGTTAAATTTATAACTAAAAACCCTAATTGTCAATCCATTATCACTAATTTTTACAGTATTAATTCTAAAAATGGAAATTTTTTATCATTGTGATTAAAACCCTTGTTCCATGATTAAGGTATAAATTCAAAATATAAGAGTAATTTCCTCCCATATTAAAAATGATTGTCAAAGGAGAATAGTATAATGGAATTATAATTATGGATAACATTTTTCCATATATATTTTCAGTTATTTTAAAATACTAAAATTATGGAGTTTTTTCTAGTTTTATGGTATGTTTTGGTACAAAATGTACACTTTCTAGTATAATATACCCTTTCTAGGAAGAATGTATGAAATTTGGGGGTGGGGTGTCTTTGAGAAAATGAGAAAAGATACTCAATAAAATAATTTTTTGAGTAGTAAAACACAATGTATCTTAACAAAAAATAAATAATATTGTTTTGTGGAAATATATAGAATATTTTAACAATATGGACCTCATACTAAGAATAATTTGAAAATTCTTCCATAATAAATTTCTATGAATGGAAAAGGGAATGTAGTTTCAATGAAAAATCAGTAATACTAGTTTCTTATAGTTTAGGTTCCATTAAAATCTAATAATAGGGTTATATCATGGGTCCATGATAGTGGTTGTCCCTAAAAATAACTAGAGACACTAAAATCATGAAGTACATTAATGATAATAAGATAGGATTAGTGACATTTTATAATAATAATTTCTTAAGAATTTTAGTTTCTAGAACTACTGTAATTGAGTCAAAGATGCTCAAATTTAATGATGTGATTTTATATTGAAGGGATGGCACATAATATTCTTATTCTAAGCCAACTATGAGATGGTGGAATTGATGTTTTTTAAGAATAATTCATTCTTTATTAAATAAATATAAATATGACAATACCATTTCCAAAGGATAAAGAACAAGTGAAAATTTATGTAAAATTGCTGACACATCCAATTCTTGCAATTTAAGTGCCAATGTTAAAAATAGTCCATGGAATATGAGAATTTTCCAACATGGAAAATAAAACATGATTAAAATACAAAAAAAAACTTGTGAGAGATCTTACCCAAATCAAGAGATATATATAATATATTTGCGACAATTGTCAATATGGGAAGATAGTTAAAGTCACTCATAATTGAGTAGAATTTCCATTAACTACACCTTTTCAACAAATTCACTCATATGTGATTGGTATTAAGAGACATAACACAACTAATGGTTATCTTTATATCTTTATATTAATTATTGATTACACTTTGATGAAAAATTTATTATTTCTGATTTATAAGTAAAAATTTATATAAATGTTTAAAATATTTAAAATACATTCAGAAAAATGGCTTAGTGTTTATGTCAAGAATGTCAGATCAGATAGTGAAATATGATATAATTTTAGTTAATTTGAGATTTATCGATAACTGAATGTAATAAAAATATTCACACCATACCACCCATAAAAATGTTATATCTTAATGGAAAAATAAGTTGATTATACAGATGGGTTAGACCATGGTATATGAGTATAAAATTTCAATTGTTTTATGGATAGTTGTATATTAACTATGTTTCAAATTAAAAATAGATGTTTATTAATACCATAAATTCATATTTCACCACATGATATGTGGTATAAATAAAAGAGATAATCTAATATGTCAATAATTTTTTCAACAAAGATTTTATGAAGTTGAAAGGAAAAAATATCAAAAATGTTATGAAAAATTATAATAAAGAACATTTATATGCTATCCTTCAAATGAAAGTGGCTATAAATGATATAATAAAATGTTTCATAATATGATATAATGTTTTGTACTTAAAATTATTAAAAATAAGCATAAAACTAAGTTTATTTTTCACATAATTGATGAGATAACTAGGGATGGATTTAAACAAATTTCATAAAAAAATATTGACGATGAAGTTTTAAATTTAAAGAATATAGTGGATGTTGAATAAAATCATATCATAGGAGAGTATGAAGCTTATGAGAATCAGAAATAGAGACATCAAGGATTGAAGAAGTTTGCTGATTCTAGAAAAAAAATTCAAAATCAACAATGAGCTATCCAATCAAGAAATATGTTGATATTGGTAATCTATAAAGTGATCATCTAACTTGTTGAACCAGAAATTTTTTCTAAGGAGTTTGATAATGTGGAATAGATCAGTGATATAAATAATGATCTTGGTCATATTGAGAAGAAATTTAATTGGGTTCTTGTTTGAAGAAATGATCACAAAAATTTATTTAAATGAAGTGTGTTTTTATAAATAAAACACGTAGTGGAAAAAAACAAAGGATGGTTTACAAAGTCTACTACCAAATATATGTAGTTGATTTTGATGAAACATTTAAATTAGTCTATAGGATTGAGATTATTAAGATTTTTGGGAAGGGTTAGTATTTATATAATGCTATATTTATCAAATGGTTATAAAATCTTTCTTTCTTAGTTCTGATCTATAATTGGATGTATTCATTGGAAAACATGAGGGTTTTTTCCTTGATAAAAATAGTTTCATCATATAAAATATAAATATAGATTGATATGGATTGAATCATTCCCTTAGAAAATGTATACTAATCTGTATGGATGTTTAAGGTACATTCAACTCTGAAATGGAAAGGATTATAAAAACCACTATGTTAATGTGATGTCCATAGGAAGTCTTATAGTAATTTTTATGTTAATGAATTAGTTTTTAAATGTGATAAAGTGTTTATTTGTAAATAATTTTTAAATTAAATAGAACAAAACATTTTGATATCTATGTTAGGTGAGATGGATTATTTTCTAGGAATTAATTTTTTTAAAGATCTTATTACATTTTTTATCCCAAATAAAAATTCTGTGTTTTTTGAAGATCTTTGGATTTGAATATTGAAAATAAATTTTTACTCCCATTGGTATTAGAATTAAATTAACAAAGGATGAGGCTATAACTAGTTTCTAACAAATAGAGTTCAGAAAAATAATTATATTCCTTCTCTACTTAAGAACGTCAAGGAGATACAAAATTTTTTATGTGACTCATTGTGCAAGGTTTTATATTATTCCAAAGGTGTATTATATGCTTGTAGCTAAATGAATTTTTAGAAAAATCAAAAGTTTTCTCACATTCATCCTACTATATAAAATTATATTTGATTTAATATTGTTGGAATTTATATGTACCAGTTAGGTAGGAGATTTTTCTTAAAGAAAGTCCATATATGGTGACTTATTCCTTCCTGGTGAGAGAAATGTCATTTGAAACAATGATAATTAGACTTAAGTTTCATTGATAATAACTATAGAAGAATATATTTTATACACAATTGGTTTTATAAAGAAGTTATATATTATAGGGAAACTTGTATATTTGAGAGTTGATATTGATAATCCAACAAAACATTATTTTGATAATTATTATTCTATTAATCTATCTATTAATATTGTGAAACAATGAAGATTAATGTATATTAACAATATATTTTATTTTATTAATGGGAATGTAGAAATTTGAGATGTGATACTTTCCTACCTATTCAATAAATATCAAATTGTAGGTATTTTCCAACGTAATACCAAGTGATAGTTTTAAATAATTATTACTAAAACTTTATGTTCATCCCTCTACACTAAAGTATGTTTGTGTGGTATATTCCATCCCCCACAATTATCTGTATTATGTTATAAAATAGGAAAAAACAATGAAACAACACTTTATTAAAGGGTAGAGAATCATTATCAAAATATGAGTTTGATCTACTTATTAATCTAAAGATATGGTCATTTCTAAATAAGAGATAAATAGAATATTAAATCAATGTGGAGTTCATATATATCACTAGGCCATAATTTCTCATCACAAAGAAATTTAATTATCTAAAAAATACTATCTTAGCCAATAAGTTTCATGAAACATGTCATATGAGAAAGGATGTGATATGATTAATTTTTATATGGGTTGACCGAAGTTAACATGAGTAGAATTTGGTATCCATAAACATGAAGGGGGATATTAAATTTCACATTGAATTGTTAAAGGTTTTTGTTTATTATTAAAATTTTTTGAAAGTTGGTTGTGGATAATGAGATATTATTATAGTATATTGGAATGTTTTTTTAGAATCCCAGATTTATAATGAATGGATTTAATAAAATTCTATGATTAATTTACTATAATTTGGAATTAATTGATTGAAATTGAAAAAATTGCTATGTTTTATCTCATAAAAATTAAAAAAAGTTTCCTTGAATTATGGATTCTCATAAGACATTTTTTTTAAATTCACATGGCATTTGGGTTGGGTGTATAACTATTGAGTTACTTGAAATTTTAATAAATCTTACTTCACAAGTATTTAGAAGCACATCATCTGGATTTATTGAAAATATGTAAGATTTTAATATTGGGTAAAATAATTTATGATTCAGTGTATGGATCTTGTAATTCAAATGAAATTAGTTTTTTACAAAATTAAGTTCATTTAATCATTATCTTTGTTTAAAAGAATATTTACACCAATAAATACTTGGTGTGTTAGAATTCATGAGGAACTATAAGTCTTTTATAGCCATGTCAGAATTTGAAAATTATGAAATTTGATGAATAATAAAACTGAAACTTTGGGAAAAAGACTTGTTGTTTGCACAAAAAATATTTTTAATCCATGATAAGAATAAAAAAATATATAAGTCTTCAATACCATATTATATTTTATACAAATTTTAAAAACTATAGAAATTAAAAAAATTTCTATAAAGAAGAATATAATACCTGATGATTAAAGAGAAGAAATTAAGGGATATAAAAAACATAAATAAATCCGGATTCAATAGAAATAAAGTTATTATTGTCAAATCATTCTGAAGAATAATATCACCCAGTAGAGAAACTGAATGAGGTAAAATAAAATTGAATCTACGTTTGTTTCAGGATAATTTCTATAAAAAAATTAGTTTTAAAGTGTGATAATGTTGTGTTATTTTTTAATTATTTATTAACATGAACATGTTTTTTCAATTATTAAATATAAGATTTTGAGAGTTTGAATGATTTTTTATTTTGTTATATTGAACTAGTTCCTACTATAAGATGGTTGTAGAATACGAGGCTTTGCCTTTAGAGTTTTCTATCCTTCAAAAAAACCAAATGTTTTTTTTGAATTTAACCTTTTAAAGTCCATTGGAGGCTAACCACAATATAGGTTGGTGGATAAAATAATTAGAGAGATCATGGAAGGAATCTATTTCACAAATATAAATTTTGAGGGGGTTCTAGGAAACACCAGGATTTCTTCTATTTCATATATATTGAAAATTATCCACTAAAAATTTTAACCTATTCTCAAAAAAAAATTAGTATTGAGAGAAAGGAGAAATTATCAGTACTCTATGAATAATATTATAATAATAAAATGTACTCTATATAAAAAAGTACCAATTTATACTGGAGTAAATTTGATGGGGATATGTGAAAAACATACTTTCTCTTGCTTCGAATGATAACAAATATGACCATTAACGATCTTTATTTGGTGAGAAAGAACTGACTAACAATTCTTGTTAAACAGGTTTCAATTGTATTTGGTGATCTAGAAGAGGAGGTTAGTATCTTTCCTAAATGTTTTTTTGATGGCCTGAAACAAAGGATCTATTAATATTAATATATTAACCCAATCATGTTGAATATATTTCCCAATTGGTGATTTTTATTCTCTAATAAAATTGGTGATTTCCCATAATAAATTTATAACCAATAAGAAGATGGTATCTCTAGGTGTATGATGATACCATCCAACCCATTTTCCTTTGGATTTATGATTAGAGTTGTATATTTGAGGACCAGGATAATAACTGGCTATATTATGGAGTAGTCTCTCAAACTGAGACCAAACCTTGTACAAATCATTATATACCTTATATTATTTTATTTTGGGATATCTTTTTTTCAGGGTGAAGATTTAGTTAAATATGGTCAGATCATAACCATTCATAGGGGTTTCTTTCAGAAAATGGAATTATAGAAGTTGGTGACACCTGATTCTCCCCCTCCCAGTTTTCCACATTTGATCAACTTGGAATACCATGAAGCATCATTCATAATCATAATTCAAAAAGTAATGTAATGTCTATATATTAATTTTTAAGAAGGATCAAATATGGTGTAAGATTAATATTATGATTCATATAAGATTATTCTGTCACCAATAATTCATAACCTCAAACTATTAAAGAGAATGAGTTAGTGGATTACTCGGACAAAGTGAAGGGATACCCATAAAGATCAGATCCAAAGGGAATACTCAATGTGATGACTGAAAAGTGGGTAAAATAGTTAACCAAATAGATACAATGGAACCTTCATAATATATATATATATAAATGATTTATTTTATGTTATATTTTTTTTTCTATTTTAATAATCTACTTTTCTTTAATAAAAAACATATAGTGTCTCCCTAGTGGATTTGGGATTTCATCCAAACTACAGAAAACTATTTTTTATTCATCACTTTATTCTTTCTATCATTTTATTAATATTTTTTTGTATATTATTTTTTTGGTGCGAAAATATAATGATTTTCATCCTAGTTCCTGACATATTATGGATGTGACATAATTCAAATTCCCTTATTCTTAACATTGTTACCTTCTGTGAATGTTTTCAAGGATAATGTAAAACCCCTCCCATAGTATCTTAGAGACACTGCTTTACATTATTACATTGGCATATAAAAATATAATAAAATTGTAGAAGTAAAAAATAGTTTAATATCTTTGAAAAACAAGATATATACATAAGTTAAACATTACAACATGAAATACATCATAACGACTCCTTTGGAAAACCCATATTCTTCTAGATTATCTTAGCATGTAATTTATAAAATTAATCCTAGAAACCTAGGGAAAATAAACATAAGGGGTGAGATATAATGACCAAAAAGGATAAGAATTTAGTGAATGTTAAAAATAACCCATAAGGAAAGGTGAATAACTAAAACACTTTCTATTCAAGCAAAAACATGAACACAATATAGAAGGATTAAAAATTGAATAAATAATTAAATGAATATGATATTTACCCATGTATATAATAATAATATAATAATATCATGGAATATAAAATAATAATCTCATAATTAAGGAATTCATAATGTGGAACATGATAAACATACCGTCAAGGCTTCAACCAAGACACCATACATAATCTGGTAAAACGTAATCCCGTACCCAAAATAGTTTTTTCTCATGAGACCTACTGATGCACCAAGGGGATATAGAGAGCCCCACAAAACACTTAGTAAGTCCAATTAAATCCTCATATAAAAGTGGTGAAACATAATCAATATATACATTCATATTTAATCTAATATATGAAATTTAAATATTTGCCCGCAATCAGTAAATATAATTACTAACTATTCGGAGTAAAATGGTTAATGGTATCAAGATAGCACATCCACAATAAAACTAATTATAAACCATTAAATAATATATGGTAGATTATATAATAAAATATTAACCCTAATTAATCATAATAATCAACTTGGGTGTTGAAATTGATGAAAATACTGTTATAAAATCATCAAGGAATTCTTAAGAGAAATATACTTTTTACTTTGAAAAGAAGAGTTATTTTGGAAAAATATTTTCATAAATCTATAAATTAACTGTGATATTTTTTTAATTTTAAAATGAGTGATTTTATAAAAATAATTATAGCTTAAAACATATTATAGAGTACACTATAAAATAGGTTTGAAATCGGGAAGTTCCTTTTAATCGGGATTTTTTATTAGGAATAATTGAGAAAGATCATTAAAAAATGTTACTACTAATAAAATGAAGAAGGATTATGATTGGTACACATATATAGAACATTCCCACAGAGTTTTGAAAGAGTTCATAAGAATAATTAATAATTTCATTGGGGTAAAGAGAGAGAAATCATAAACCTGAATAAAAAAGGAGGTTTGGGGAGAAACCCTTACCTTATGTGTGAATGTGTTCTATAATTGATCATACAGTCCTAAAATATGATATTATACTCATTAATAATTTAATTAAGAAACTATTACCCATGTATATATTTTATTATAATTTTATTAAGTTTATTTATGAACTTTTTGTTAAGTTATAAGATTGAATTCCTTTACTCTAGAGTGTTTGTTTTCTTGACTTTCATGGTCAATTTTCTTGATTATAAGTAATGGTGTTCATGTAAAATGGAAATAATTATACAGAATTGGAATTACATTTTATTAATGAAAAACCATAATTCTAATTGGTATTATTTATTATTTTGTTTCAATATATTAGGATGGATAATTAGATAACATGTTAATGATAATCTTTTAGGTTAGTTTTTGATGGTTTTCAAGCACAACGAACTATTTTTGTTCTATTATTTAATATCATGTATATATAATTGTTAGAGAACATTAGACAAGATATAATAAATATTTTATAATTTGGTTCAACCATAAAAATAGTTTCATGAACAACCTTGATGGATAAATTGAATACTGAAAGTTTGTCATCCATGAAGGATGTAAATCAGAACCACACCGACGATGATTTTGTTTTATAAAATAAAATATAGATAGAGTAAGAAGATTCATAATGGGTATTCCAAAACATGATAAAATTATAGTATATAGATGATAATTGAGTTTTCATGATCAATTTTATAGAGTATATGAAGATATCATATGAAAAGAAAATAAATTGAAATGAAATTAAAAGAAAAAGGAAGATGATTTACCTCTTAAATTATCCTCCCTGAGAACCTCCTTAGGGAAATGGGTTTTGGACTTTTGGTAAAACAAAGAGCCCTGGGATGTGGGATATAGAGTAGGGAAAAGTATTTGGGTAGATTTTTGAGATGTTTCAATTCTTATAGGTGTTATAAGAATAGGGGGTGAGGGGTGGTATTTATAGTGGAGGAGAGGGGGGTTTCCTTGAATTTTTTATTAATTAGATTACTATTTAGCTCTAGACTGTGAATAGTCTGAGCGTTATCCTCAAATATTTTAAAATAATGAAGGATAGATTGATATTACGAGCTTATATCATTCAAAAATCATCTATGACTCAATAAATCTTGTGTTTAACATTTATCATAAATTAGCATATTTTACTATTCACCAAAAATTAAAGTATTTTGGAAAAATTCCAAAAATTAAACCTGACAATTTTTTTGATATGTAGAATTTAAAAATGAATTCCATTTTATGAAAATAATTTTTTAAATTGGTTAAATTTTATTTTTAATTAAAACCATCATTTACTCGAAAAATACATTTTTTAAAATTATATCTAATTTTATAACACTTTCAAAAATTAACTAAGGCCTCATAAAATTATTCAAAAATCTTAAGAAAAATATGTTAATTTATGAATACATTTATGAAAATAAATCTTTTCTATATCATTTTATTAATTTCAAAATTTTAATTAAATATTTATAACTTACAAAAATACCAACAATTAGTAATTGTTAAAATATTATTTTCTTATACTATGATATAATTTATCTTAAATTAATTTATAAGGTGTCTAAATTATATATATAATTTCATGGGTGAGGTTACTATTCATTAGGCAGATTTACTATTCATAAGGTTCATATTACTATTTATATGGTTAAGTTTCTATTTTTTAAGTATAGATTCCTTAACATATAAAAATACCTCTTATTTAATTAATTATTCATTTATTATGTTTGTATTATGTTATCTATGTGATTTTATGTGACCTATATTATATGAAATAAACATAAGAAGCGAAATTTCATTAATGAGGTTCTATGTTGTTACATTCTCCCCTCATATAAAAATTTCAACCTCAAAATTTCCAGATTGTCACCCCACAAAAAGATTTGGCCAGTTCATAGTCATAAGCTCCTCATGAAACCACATTGCCTGTTCAATTTTATGATTTTTCCAAATTAACTTTACATACCGAGTCTTTTGATTCCTCTACTCCTATTTTTTAGTGTCCATAATCCAGAAAGGCTCATCACAGTCAGATAAGTCAGGTTCCAATTACATTCCTTCAGAAGTGGGTACATGTGTTGGGTCTGGCATGTACATTCATAAGAATGGGATATGGAAGTCATTATGTACCTTAGAAAGGCTATGAGACTTTCCAAATGATAATACACAACTCCAATTATCCCTAGAATTTAAAAATGACCAATGTACCTGGGGCTTAGTTTCCCTTTCTTCCCAAATCTTATAACACCCTTAAATAGAGATATATTCAAGAAATCGTGATCTCCCACTTGAAATTACAAACCCTTCCATCGATTATCAACATAGATCTTTTATATTCTTTGATCTAAATTGTTATATGTATGAATATTCCTTACCTTCACTATTGATTCTTCCACAATATCTAGGCCTAAAAGTTTCCTTTCACCAACTTCATCCCAACATGTTGGTGTATGAAATCTCTTTCCATGCAATGCTTTATATTGAGCAATTTGAAAATTATAAAGGAAACTATTATATTAGGAAAACTATACCGACTGTAAATACTAATCCAAAAAACCCTGAAAATAAAGTGATCATGATCTCAACATGACTTATAATGTTTTGATTGTTCATTTTGACTTTCCATAAGTTTGAGGGTGATATGATATACTCAAATAAAGCTCTGTATCCAATGATTTCTGAATACTTTTCCATAATTTTGATGTAAATTATGGACCATGACTAGACACAATTGTGGGAGATACTCCATGAAATCTTACAACTTCATTAATGTAGAGTCATGGAAGTTACTCTAGTGGGAAATAATCACTTATAGCAATGAAATGTGCAGATTTGGTATTTCAATCCACAATTACCCATATTGACTCATTATATCTTAGAGTTTTGAGTAATACAGTGACAAAATCCATAGTATTGTCATGCCATTTCCACATAGGTTTATGTATTGGTTTCATGACTCACCTATGATTTTTTCTTTCATTTTTCACCTATTGACATACTAAACATATTGACACATAATCAGTAAATTTTCACTTCATATTATCCTACCAGAAATGTTTGTTCAAATACCAATAAATCATAGTGGTACTAGGGTGTATAGAGAAATTTGAGCTATGAGAATCATCAAGTAACTCTCTTTTTAGACCGGGTATAGATGTAACACATAGCCTCCTAAAAAATTTCATAATTCCATTTTCATACACAAATTCTAGAAACATCCTGTTATTCATGGATTTAATTTTCTTTTGAAGATTCTCATAATCTGTATTAGATCTTTTAATTATTTACAATAAATATTTCTAGGAAAAAAATTGAAAAAGTTTTGATATTTCACCTTCATTGATAATTACCATATACATATTAACTAGTTCCATGTACAAAGGATCTTCGTCAATCCTCATTTTGTTCAGAACACCACTATCCTACTTACTCAATTCATCTGCCACCTTATTTTCACTCCTTGGGTGGTAGTGTATGGAACAATCATAACCCTTGAGTAGTTTGATCCATTGCCCTTACTTCTTGTAGATTTATTTATGTGAGAAAATATAATTCAAACTCTTCTGATTCATATATATCTCACGTTTTCACCATATAGATAGTTTCTCCATATTTTTATAGAAATGATTACTATTGATAACTAAATATCATTAGTTAGATAGTTCTGTTAATGATTTTTAATTTCCTTGATGCATAGGCAATAAATCTATCCTTATGCATAAGGACACAACCAAGTCCTTTCTTTGATGCATCACTATAAATCACAAATCCACCATTCCCTAATAGTAGAGTAAATATTGTAGATTCACTAATATCCTCTTTAATTCTTCAAAACATTCTTCACATTATTTTCTCAATATGAACTTGACCCCTTCACATGTATGCTAGGTTAAAAGGTCAGCTAACCATAGAAAATTATGAATGAAACACCAATAGTAGCCTACTAAACTAATAAAACTAAGTACATCAATTATGTTCATTGGTGCGGGTCATTTCTGAATTTCCTTTGTATTCACTGGATCAACTATGATTATATCCTTAGAGGCAATATTTCCAAAAAAAGAAACTATTTGTGTCCATAATTTACACTTTATAAACATCCTATATAATTTGTTTCTTCTAAGACTCTTTAGAACAATGTTCATGTGATTCTCATGATCTTTATATCTTTCTAATTATACCAAGATATCATCAATAAATACCACAAAATAGTCATCAGGATATTCCTTGAAAACTCTATTCATTAGATGAATGAAAACAGAGGGTGTATTTGTCAGTCCAAAAGGCATTACTGTAAAATCGTAATGCCCATACCTTGTTAAAATTTTTGTCTTTGGAATGTATTTCTTCTTTACACGTAATTGATGATATCCATATCGAATATCAATTGTTAAAAAATGTTGGTATCCTTGCATTTTATCAAATAAATCATCAATGTGAGGAAAATGATACTTTTTCTTTTTCATAATAGCATATATCTCCCTCTAGTCAATGCACATCCTCTTATATCCATCTTCCTTATTAATGAAAAGAACACGGGATCCCAATGGAGAAAAAATAGGGAGAGTAAAACCCCTACTAATAAACTCATATATTTGTTTCTTCATCCCCACTAATTCCACTATACCCATTCTATATAGAGTCTCATAAATAGGCCTTGCACTGAGAATTAAATCAATGGAAAACTCAATTTCCAGCTCCATAGGATTTCCATGTAAAATTTATAGAAATACATCAACATATTATTTAAAAATAGGTAGAACCACAATTTGATGATTTTATTCATCACCTGTAGATATTTTTATATCTTCCTCCCCATGAATTTAATTCTATTGAGAAGATGGGGGTGGATTTAGATAATAATCAAATGATGATATTTCTACTCTAATGTTAAAGGATTCCACATCATTATAAAAAATTATAACTTCATTATTCTTACAATATATTTTATCTTCCTAATTCGAAAGAAAATCCATGCCAATAATTATATCAAAGTCAGTTTCAGATATGTTGATGAGGTTAGGAACTAAAGTATGTTTATGAGTCACAAAGGGGACATATAGACACCTCTTCGTTGCAATGATACATCCCTTAAGATTTTTTTTCTGATATCTTGTTTATTAAATGAAATTGGAAATGTTTAATTTTTTGAAAAAATGGGAAGATTTAAAAGAATGAGATGATCCATAGTCAAATAAATAATTGGATAATTTTGAGAAAATGTTTAAAGTACCTAACAACACATCATTAGAAACTTAAACTTCTACAATTGTGATCACTTAAGGCTAGGTTTTCTCCCTTGGATTTCATTGGGGATAGTTTCCCAAACATCTAGTCTATTCATGTGCATAATTTCCCATATCTTAATAATTATAGCATTGACCATAGGTATATTTTTTTACTTTTCAATCATATTCTTGGGGACCTTTTTCTACACACTTGTAGCTGAATCACATTCCTTTCAAGAAAGTACTGGGGTTTTTCTTCCCACAATTACTACAGGGTGGAAATTCAACACATCCCTTCTTCACCATTTCCTTATTTCATTTTATAGAGTGTTCAAAAACCCTCTTATTCTATTTATTTCCTTTAAATTCATATGAATTATAGAATTCCTTTTATATCTTGATATCACATGAAACTATATCTTCATATGATGATTATGATTGGGAAACCAGTTCCCTTTCGATTAATGGTTTTGAATTATTAAATAATCAACCAAACATACTCCTTGGGTTACGTATGTAGTTCGCAACTTGCCTTGATATACTTGTGAAGTTATCTTTACACATTGGAACATTTTCATTCTCTTTTCCCATCAGAATCAGAAACTTATTTTCCATATCCACTTGAGGTTCAGGAGGAATATATTTTTATAAGAAACTTTTATTAAATTCTATCCATTAAATATTTTCAATTTCTTCATCTCCTTTTATTTTTGAATCAATGACCACCATTGATTAGCATCTCCCAAGAGATGATGCAATTCCATGATAACCTTCTCCCTATCATTGCTTCATAAAGTGAGAAATATATTGTCTAAATAAATTATCCACTACTTCACTATTAATGGGTTTGTAGTCCGATTAATTGATAGAGGCTATTATCGCATAAAGCTATCTAACATTTATCATCTTCATTATGGATCAGGATCCTCCATATAGGTAAGGCTATTTTTCATAACCTGAGTTATCTATTCCAATATAGATATAAGTTGCACTGCACTAGTCACAGCTCTGATACTAACATCATTAACTTGCATAGGAGGGAAATATTTGCATGGGATGCATGCATTGATATAGTTTCCATTCCTTTTACTGGGATCAACTTTTAAATAATGGCATACAGTATATTAGGTCATGGATCATTATTTTTAATCTCATAATAGAAAAATACATAACATAAATTGAACATTTATGCATAGTTAGTCTCATAATCCGAAATTTGGTTTCTTTGGGGAAAATTTTACTTTTAATTCCTTCATAATGGTTTGTAAATAAAATTTGACTTATCATAAAAATATCCCCCAAGAGTGTCATATCAGGTCCACATTATGGCGTGTTGTTTTGCACCATGTAATCCCAAGTCAGGCCCAAGACACCTTTCCTGAGTTGTTACCCCTACGTACATCTATTCCAAAACCCCACCCACTTTTAGTATCAAGACATGGATGTATTAGTAAGAAGATCTACATAATATATACCTTACCGAAATTATATAATATGATTATATTATTATCCTCAAAGTATATCAAAAGGTTATGTTCCCTAATTGAGGTTTTCTAAATCTGGTTTCCAATGTTTCTACTAAACGTCCTTTTTTAATAATTGTAAAACACCAACCCTAGTAGCTCGGAGGTAGTGCCTTACATTATTACATTTGAATATAAAGAAGGAAGTCAAATCCTAAAGCACCAAATAGTCTAGTAGCTTTGTAAAACAAGATACATACAAATGATTAATAGTACAAATTGAAATAAATCATAGAGACTTTATTGGAAACACTCTTATTCATCAATATTATCTTTTAATTTCATTCATAAAATTCATCATGGAATACTAGGGATAATTAAAATAAGAAATGGGTTAATTATGATGCTCAGTATGGTTATGAATTCAGTTGAAGTTAAAAATAATCCATAAGGGAATGTGAATAACTAAAAAAACATTCTATTAAAACAAAAAATTGATAATAATATGGTAGGAATAAAAACTAAATAAATAGTCACATGAAAATGATACTTACCCATGGATATTTTAATATTAGAATAATAACATTTAATATAAAATACCAATATTATAATGAGGGAATTCAGAATGCGGTACATCATAAACATACCATCAAGTCTTTGGACAAGACACTATACATAATCATGTAATATGTTCTCCCATACCCAAACTAGTTGGTCCCGTGAGACCTACCGATGCATGAAGGAGATATAGTGGGACCCAAACAACACTTAAAAAGTCTAAATCATTATTCATATGAATGGGGAGAACTATAATCACATATAAATTCATATTGAAACTAACTTATGTAATGTAAATTACTTCCCCAATCCGTAAACATAATCACTAACCATTCTGAGTAATATGGCGAATAGAATCAAGAAAGAACATTAGTAATGAAACAAATCATAAACCATTCAAAAAATTATGTTATATGATATCATAAAATATTAATCCCAATTTAACAAAATAATCAAAAGGGTTTTGAAATATATGAAAATACTCTAATAAAATCATCAATGAATTCTTGAGAGAAATACTATTTTTTACTATAAAAATAATAGTTCTTTTGAAAAACTCATTACATAGAACCATAAATTAATTAATATTGTTTATTATAATAAAATTAGTCATTTTATAAAAATAATGATGGATTTAAACATATTATAGAGTTAACATGAAAATAATTAATAAATTAGGAACCTCCATTTAATTGGGCATGCTTATCATCAATAATTGAAGAAGATTCTAATAAAAAATGCATATCCACATCAAAAAAGAAGGATTATGTTTGGAAATAATATATATAACATTAAAAAATAATTTAAGAGAGCTACATAAGAATAATTAAAAATTTAATTTGTGTAATGATAGAGAAAGTGTAAGCCCGAATGAAATATGAAGGTTTGGGGAGAAAACCTTACCTATTATACATTTATATATTTTTTTATAATTTTATAAAGTTTATTTATGTCGTTTTTTTATAAGTTATAATATTTAATTATGTCATTTTGAAGTTCTCATTTCCTTGATTTTTGTGATCAGTTCACTTGATTATAAGTAATGGAGTTCATGTAAAATCATAATAATTATCCATAATTGGAATTAAATGTTATTAATGGAAAACCAAAAGTGTATTTTTTATTATATATTGTTTTTTCTCAATATATAAATACAAATTATTAAATAACATGTTAATGATAATAATTTAGTGTAATTTTAGTGGTTTTTTTATCTCAATGAACTAGTGTTATTCTATTATTTAATATCATGGATAAATAATTGTTACAGAACATTACATAAGAAATAATACATATTTTTTAATTTGGTTCAACCATATTTTTTTTATGACCAGTCTTGAAAGAGAAATTGAAAAATGAAAGGTTGTCGTCTACGAAGCTTATAAATCAGCACCTCCTGGATGATTCTTTATTTTTTAAAATAAAATACATAGAGAGTAAAGAGATTGATAATTTATATTCCATTAACATGATACTATTACTGTATATAAATGATACTATATTTATCATGATCATTTTGATAGAGTAGTTGAGGATATGATAATAAAATAAAATAAATAAAAATGAAATTAATAGAAAAAGGAAGAGGATTTACCTATTGAATTATCC
Organism: Viscum album; assembly: GCA_963277665.1. Lineage (NCBI taxonomy): Eukaryota > Viridiplantae > Streptophyta > Magnoliopsida > Santalales > Viscaceae > Viscum > Viscum album. The sequence goes on along the minus strand of OY728131.1, from coordinate 1,050,835,101 downwards.
TCCTTGAGAACTTCATTAGTGAAAGGAGTTTTGGTTTTATGGTAAGAAAACATATCTCATGTACATGGGAGAGAGACTAGGGAAGAGTATTTGGTAATTATTTTTACATTATTAAGGTCATAGAGGTGTGAGGATAAGAGGGGGTGAGGTGTGGTATTTACAGTGGATGGGAGGAGGTTTCCTTGATTTTTTTATTAATTAGATTACTATTTGGATCAAGACAATGAATACTTTGAGAATTACAATCAAAGATATTAAAATGATTAATTAGAGTAATATATTATGGGATTACATCAGCCATACATCATCTATGACTCAATAAATTAAGTATTTAGCATTTATCGTAAATTATTGTATTTTACTATTCACATAAATTCATGTATTTTAGAAAACTCAAAAAAAATAGCCATTAACATTTTTTGATGAGTATAATTATGAAATTAACGCCATTTTATGATATAATTTTCAAAAATAAGGATTTTATTTTTTAATTAAAACAAACATTTTCTCAAAAAATAAATATTTTAAATTTAGAAATGATTTTATAATACTTTAAAAAATAAACTAAATTCTTTTAAAATTATCCTAAAATCATAAGAAAGAAAATTCTAATTTATGAATACATTTTAAGAAAAATAATTTTATTTTAAATATATTTTTTAATTATAAATTTTAATTAAATATTTATAACTTTCAAAAATACCAACCCTTGCTTAATTTTTTTAAAAATTTTTATTTACTTATATAATGATATAATTATATCATAAATTAATTAATAAGGAGCCTAATTTTTATCTATACATTCATGGGTGAGTTTAATATTTATTAGCTCGATATACAATTCATAAGGTCCATATTACTATTCCTAAGTTCATGTTAATAATTTATTGGTATAGGTTCGTTAACTTAAAAAAATACCACTTATTTAATTAATTAGTCATTTATGACTTCTAATTGGGAGGATTCAGACCCAACGACATTACATAAGAAGATATTTTTTTGGAGGGATGAGATAAATAAATAAAATTTAGTGGAATATTACTATAATATTTATATATAGATGAAGAAAGAGAAGAAATATGAGTTTTTTGTTGAAATTTAAAATAAAAAATAAAAAGATAGTTGGACCAGATAATTTTATTGAGCTCTAGATCTGGGTTGAAGAAAAGGATATAATTATTAACGATTTGAATAATATATTGAAAGAAAGCTTTAAATTAGTTGAGGATGTTAAATATAATTTCTTTTGGAATAGGGTGTAATCTTGATGATTAGAAATGTGTTTTGACTCATAATATTTTTTTAAATAATTGTATAAAAGGTGAAGAAGAGAAATTAAAGACGAAACACAGATACACATAAAATTAGATTGAAGAGTTTTTTTGGTAACAATGACTTACCCATGATGGAATTATATCTCAATATTGAATAATGAATAAAATAAACCACTTTTGAAGGAATATTTATATATTAGATACACAATCATCATTGATGAACCAAAGTAATAGACCTATAATATAGTGAAAATGTTATGTAGAAAATCTGTGTAAAAAATGCATGTTCTCTAATTAATTGGTATTTAAGTGAATAAAAAAATGAAGATAGGTTAACCAAATTTTATACTCTATGTATTTTCTTAATAGATAATTTTTTTGTGAGAAGTATATAAACAAAAATTGTATTTATAATCATCATTTTGAAGGAATTATCTATTGGATAACCAATGTGGCACAGTTTAATAGATCAAGGAGTCATGAAGTATGATGAAAAATGAAAATTTGTTTACATATTTTTAATATTGGCAGGATCCATCATTTTTGAAGGATTAACATGAATATCAACCGACACTAATTGTGAAGAAACATGTTTAGATCTATAATAAGAGTTATTATAAGGATGCAACGATATAAATTATTTTGAATGATACAAATTTATATTTTTTTGAAATCATGATAGTGGAAATACTTCCTATATTATGGGAAATAATAATCTATTGGAATACATCAGATATAGTAATAATGGTGTTATAAGATTTTGAAATGATGAAGTTGTAGAGATTCTTGGATTTGGAAAATCACAAATTAGAGGTGAAGATATAAATATGCAGATTTATAAATTTTTGAATTCCTTGTTTACACTATTTTATATATAATCCCATTGTGTGACTCTATCCATTATATAATATTTAATAAGAATAAATATAATATTGAAGGTATGTAGATGGATATATTTATAAATGATTAGTGGAAAAAATGAATATATACCTTCTTAGTGGAGAAAAGGACATTCACATTCTTTCCAAGGAGGATGAAAATAGATATTGGAATAAACATCATTTCCATTTTAGCCAAAAGTCCCAAGGAGACTTCGTAAAGAAAGATTATGCAAGAGATATTCTAAGGATTATATGAGATTATTGTAACAACCATAGATTTTATTTTATTTTTTTCAATTAAAATTTAATATTTTCAATATTTTGTGTCACACACAAAAATGAGTATAGATTGCATTATATGAAATACATATTCTAGATTTTGTTACATAAAAAAATTAGTTTCTAAAATATATTTCATGAAATGTGACACTGAGGTTCAGTAAACTATGTAGTGATCTTATTTTAAATATGACCATTATAACCTAGTCCTTAAATAGGTGGGTACGAATAGTATTAACTACTTTATGAAGTATAAATATAAATTTCCAACTTAATATTTATTTAAATATAAACTTTCATTAAATAATCAATAAATTTTATATAAAGTAATTATATGTCATTTTCCCTTATCTGGACAGAATCCATGAAATTTTTTCAGGTACCCAATGATAGCCCATGTTGGTTCTGAGTACAACGCAGTAGGCCACCACCAATGTTGTTTACAAAATATACAGTCTAATAGATTGTGCATGAAAAAACTAAATAAAAAAAAAGACAAATCAGGTGCCCTTACATAACAATATTCTCTTTAACCATTTTAATCACCAAATATATTTTCATCACCTTTTCTATGTTTAGGCATTTGCATCATTTAAAAGTTTTCCTCATCTGGTCAATTACATTTCATACAAGAGCAATTCAAGTTCCCTATATCATAAGGGATAAATATATCACAAATAAATAAAATACACATACCTTGTAGGCTTAGTATAGGTAGTCTAATGAAATTAAATTGTTAGGGGACTAGATCCGCATTCTTTTTCCCAAACCCATTCATTAAATGGTGGGGTTTAGAGTCTCATTCTAACTCGACCTATGGTCATAGATCCTGAAGTCCAATACACCACATTTTCTAATCCATGTTAATATTCATATTTATCCATTTACCAAATTGACCATATCAAATCCATACACATATCTATATACAAAGCATTCACATCTAATAATTATTCAACTTGTGAATTAACATCAATCCTTATCCAATTATATCATTTACCAATTACATTGCATAACCTATTTAACCCATTTACCCTTTTAATGCCTGAACCCAAAATCATAATAAAAAACTCTCATACCATGGGCCATTTAGAATATTAATCCATTCCAATACATTAACCCATTAACATGTTCATCAATTCACAAGAATATACCAATTTATCTTGTTCATCATTTCATTTTTCATTGACCCACTTATACATTTCATGTACAATCCATAACTCATTTAGTAGAAAGAATTTATTTAATCCAACAAGTTTCATAATAAATCAAAAAATACCATATGAAATTATCAATTTACAAGTAAAACTATAAATATTTACATTTCAACTCAACTAACATATCAACTTGTTCATCATGGGAACTACTTTATCAGAAGTCAATTCTTTGCTCAACATTACAATTTTATGTTTTTTGGAAATGTTGGCACACACCATGGGTGACCCTAAATTTGTCTACTCAATATAAATGAAACCAAAAGGAATCATGATATGTTCAATTCATCATTAATACAACAATTTGACCAAATATCAATAAATTAAATAATTTCACAACAAGGAAGAAGCAATAACACCACCACACATACAAAAATCAACTTCAAGATGATGGGATATAATGTGTAGACCACCTACCCCAAATCCATTGATGAAGTCTTGGTTAACCTTATACTTAGATCCAGATTCATTAAACCTTTAAGGACCCAACCTATGATGCACTGAAAAAATATGGTTTTAGGGATTTAGAAGAAGAAGAACAAAACTAAAATACCTAATTCAGAAAAGAGAAGAAGGTAAAGTTTTTTATTTACTAGAAGCTTTGATATATACCCAATGATAGTCCAAATAGACTAGAATATAAGGATATCAACCCTTGGGAATATTTGGATACTCATGATCTCTGCTAGGGTTATTTGGAGGAGAATATGGACAAATATTGAGTGAAACATTTAAAATAATGAGGGAAAAAATTGGCAGTTTCTCACTTTTTAATGGGTAACAAGGTTTGGATGCATAGTTTTCCAATCATTACCCCAACTGTGTGATATCATCTATCCACTAGGGGTCCAAATTTCACGATTACTATGGGAGTCCACTTGTTTTGAAAAACCATGCACCACCAGTGTGGAATGACGTTGTCCAACACTACCTGGTTTGGATTCCCCCTTGCACAATTTACTTAATCATGCGCCCTTCTTCACTAGATAGAATGGCTTGGGTGCACAGTTTCCCCTAATCATGCACCAATTTTCCAAAATGAATTTGATATAAATTTATATATTTATTTCATATCTAGAACCCCTAGAACACTGAAAATATCCTCAGATTCCCAATAAACATTTAATTAAACCACTTTAAGGGATTTAAATTAATATTTAAATAGAAACCTACATCTAAATTTTTTGGAATATTACATCATCCCCACCTTACAATGAATATTCCTTGGGACACTCTTCCCACGCATCACTGAGCTTCCAAATAAAAGTGATTGGGCCAGTACACCTACATATCTGACTCCCTCTCCCATCATTATTCTTTAATAATACCATGCTACCATAAAACTCAAAATAAAGGAATATTCTTTCTTCACATGACTTTATCACTATGATCAATTACATGAAATATATGTTCATCAAATGAAACATCATCCCCAAGATCAACATCCACAACATTAATGATGTGTGATGGGTTAGGGTGATAAGTACGAAGGTGTGACACATGAAAAACACCATACATACCACTATCTCAATGTGTAATATCCAATAAGTACACCATTGGTTTGATCAAATCCATAATGTCAAATGGGACCACATTCTTGGGCACCAACTTAGCCTATTTATAAATCCAATGGTGAAATAGCCTTGGTGCCACCCCAAGAAACATAGGATCATTCAACACAAACTCAAGAAGACTACTAAGACAATCCATATAAATTTTTTTCGAAATACTAGTATTTTCCATCTTCTATTGGATTATCTAATCCTACTATGATTTATCCAGCATTAAACTCAAAACCAAAACTCTAACTCCCAAGCCTCCATTAAATATAATAGAGACCTACACGACCTCTCATAGAGAGCCTCATATGCTGTCATTTGAATCATCACTTGATAATTTTTATTATAGGCGAACTTAATAAGGGACATTTATTTCTCCCATGATCTACCAAAGTCTAGGACGTAAGATGTCAAAATGTATTTTGGTACCTGAATAGTACTATATGATAGCCTATATGTCTGTAGATGGAAACACTTACTCAAAAACACTATGGTACAAAATTCCTTTTACAAACCATATCAACAGAATGATGTAAAACACTCATCATGATCAAAAGATATTTTTCAAAGAACCCCAAGCAATTGTACTATCTACCAAGCATATATCTCACCTATCGAATCAAGATAGATCCTATATCATATTGGTAAGAAAGGTGCCACCTTGGTTAACCGATCCAAAACTACCCATATCACATCATTCTTCTGAGATTTTTTTAGAAGACGTATCACAAAATCCATCTCCACATAATCGTATTTTAATTCTGGAATGGGAAATGGTCACAAAAACCCACTCCGTCAAGGATGTTATGCCTTCAGATTCTTATAGGTAAGGAATCAGACCACAACACCTGAAACCTCTTTCTTCATACTTGACCACAAATAGTATCAACAAATATAATGATACATTTTGATCAACCCTAGATTCAATGCGAACTTCGATGCATGAATCCTTTAATTAAATTCTTACCATATACCAGTTTTCATGACAATACTTAAACAAACATAAATGATTCCATCATAAGAAAAGTCCAACCATAAGGTGAATCCTCACCTTTAAGACTTTCCCTCAAATACAATAATTCTAGATCAACAATCTTCCTCTCCATGATCTAACATAGAAGATAGGATACAAATTCCATGGATTCAAGGGTCATTTACCCCTACCCATCCTACACCTCAAGATGCTTCTCATCAAACAACTCCATCATCATCCACTAGAATATAGATTCATAAACAACCCTATTTTGAGTCTTATGACTCAATGCTTCTGCAAAACACATTACCTTTTCCAAGATTAACATCCAGTTAAAAATAAAAGTACATCATTTAATCAACCCATCTTCTCAAACAAATATTCAATTCATGTTGTGAGAAGATATACATTAGATTTTATTATCAGTATACACAATTATCCTCTATCCCAGAAAATACATCCACCAATACATTAATAGATAAACTATTGTGGCCAATTCAAGATGATGTGTAGGGTAATTGTTTTCATGAGGCATCAATTACCATGATTCATACACAACAACATGATCATTCTACATCAAAACAACCCCCTGCCCAACACTAAGTGCATCACAAAACAAGGTTCAATCTATACCTAGCTCAGGAAGAATAAAAAACATTGTAGTTTTTAGCCACTTATTTATCACCTGGAGTACATTGTCATAGGACTACAACCATTGATACATAATTCCCTTTTTGGTTTACCCACACATTGGTGCATCCAAATGGGACACTTCATTGATGAAACATCAGAAATAGACTACTAAACCAAAATAAATTTAAGTATAAGAGTCATTATTGGGCTGCTTTAGTGATACAAAACACGCACATTCTTGGGTTCCACAATCACACCATCCCCTGAGATGATGTGGCCCATGTAATGAACCCTATCAATCTAGTAATGACACTTTAATTTCTTGGTTTACAGTATATTCTCTCATAGTGTACTCAGTATGATGTAAACATGTTTGGCATGATCACCATGAGTTTTTGAGTACACCAAGATAACATCAACAAATACAACTATGAACTTGTTTAAGTAAGGATTAATGATTTGGTTCATTCATGCCATAAACACTGTTAGTACATTGGTCAACCTGAACGACATGAAAAAACTCATAAGAACCTATAATTTTCCATGAATGTTGTCTTAGATATATCGAAGGGTCTCTCCCTTAGTTGATGATACCCCCACTCTCAAATAAATCTTAAATATCTTTGAATCACCTATTAGCTGGTTAAAAATATCATTATTTCAAGGAAGATGTAATTTTTTCTTTACATTAATATGATTCGTCTTTATATAATTAACTCATAAATGAAAGGACCCATCCTCCTTGGTGAAAAACATGGGAGATCCCCTAGATTATGTACTTGAGAAAATAAACCCCTTGTTCTCTAGTTCCTCTAAATAGGCAGTTTCTTTATGGATTTCAGCTGGTTACAGTCAATATGAAGGACTAGAAACTATACTTGACAGTAAGTCTATCATGATCTCAACCTCTATCTAGGGTGGAAAACCAAATAATTCATTCGAAAAAACATCTTTAAAATGATCCACCGCATGATGGAATACATGCTTCCCTATCTCCTCATCATCATGAATAATAATATCCACTTGGGATGTTATTTCACCCAACTGCAGATGTACTTTCCCTGTACAACCTACTCAGATACCCCATTCTCCATGGGGTACATGGGTATTTCCTTCCAGGGATGCGAACATTACCCTACAGAGGTAAAAGTAAATATAATATAGGTATAACACAAAACAATTCTTCCCCAAAATTAGATCAAATCCTTTCATGTCTAGAGAAAAATTTCCCTGAAAAAATGTTACCCATCATCCTCGAGGAAACACCCCTTAAATTACCACATATTTTCAGTTCTCACCCATAATAGTGTGTAAATAAACATAACTCTACATATATATGACCCTTCTAGGACAAACATAGTTAAAAACATAGTAGATATAATAGAATGTTAGGTACATGTGTCAAATAAAGCACTTGCAAGAATGGATGATACAAGAATCGTACCTCAAACTATTGATGGTATGGAATCACCACCTTCAGAAGATGGTTGAACTACATAAAGCTGATCCACCCCTCTACCCTGAGCTTTGGTCTGAGTTCCTGTTGTTGTACTACTATGCAGATATTAGAACTCCTTCCCCGTAGTAACACACCTACATCCCCAACCTGTATGACTAGTTGAGCTCAAAATACTATCCATATAAGGGGTGAAACACCCTCCTCTTGCACATTGAATCATTCTCTATCATCCATAAACACCAGGATGTTGAGGGTTCATATAGAACCTCTTCATATTACCCATACTTCCCCATTCTTGGCACTCAACTAGTGGTCGGGGGTACTAGCCAGGCATGTTCCCCAACCTTCCACACTAATAGAAAAACACTTGGTCACCACCATGAGGGGTTTGTCCTCTCTTATGACTACTCTTCACACTTCTGCCTTGATAAATATTTCTGAAATGAATCTTCCTTATATCGTAAGTCCACCACTGAACTATCCAAATTGAACCACAAACCCACTCTTAGAATCATCACATACGTTCCCCTATGAAAAGGGGACTGGTCGACCATAACTATAAACATATATAAATGAAATATATTCACCTAGTACATGATCCTTTGTTTAAGTATATCCTTGAAGAATCTCTCCATAACACCCTCATACACTACCCAAATTATGATAAAGCTTCACAAGTTCATGAAGTGGACAAAATAATCCCTCACTGACGTAGTCTACTTGGTCTACCTCTTAAACTTTACAAACTTCTTCTATCTCAAGGGATCATGATATATTTTTTTCAAAAACATGTATTGAAATTCATTTCATAGTATACCATAAGCTTAATGTGTGAACTAGAATATCCCACCAGCACTTCATCGGTCCTTACAATGTATTGGATGCCAACATGACTCTCTTTCCAGGAGGAGTCTCCAAATAACCCAAAATTTTCGTGATGTACTATATTCATAATTCAGCTATCTCAGGTCCACCATCTCTAAAAAATGTTGGAGGGTTCTACAATTGAAACTCTATTGTCTGATCAAACATAGTCGGCTTCATAATTCAAATAAAAAACGAAATGTTCTCATGAAATTTCTCCTCTCCCCTATTACCTTTAACCACTGGGATTACTTACCCCACCCATGGAAGAGAATTCGTGGTCATATCATCTTTTCTCAAAACTAAAATCCTTCATAGTGGTGGAAATTCTATACTATTCCAAATATAAGTCTTTGAACACATTACATAATGTTTTCACTATTTATATAAAATATGTCTCTCCATAATCCATAAAAAACTTATTTCACACACACTATTCCAATGAACATCATCACATATGGAATACTACTATCAACTATCATTTCCATGTTTTATGGATTGAATGTGGTAAAAAAAATACATAATCACAAGTATTCCATTAGAGACCATTTTAAAACCATTTCCACACTCACACAAAACTATTTTTTCATAAAAACATTTTCAATTTCGCAAATAGAGACGACCAACATTTTAACTCATTTACATCAATTCATTAAGAACAAATGTTAAATATTTATTTAATATTATTTCCTTTTTACACATTTTAGTCATTTTTATTGGACACCATTATATTCAAATTTCTCCATAAAGTAAATTAAATTCTTCCCTTTATGTTCCACACACCCATCTCGTGTTTTCCAATCATTATTCATACTACTTAGATTAACAGGGGCCTATAATGGTGCATGAATGCACAATCTCAGGCCACTATGACAATGAGAAAACCCTCATAAAATTGTCATATCACACAACATGTGAACCACCTAATGGTGAAATAACATTCAACCACAACAACACACACCAAGAATAATAATACCACCATGGGAACATGGGTTTTCCCCCATACTTGGGTTAGATACTACCACTTATGAGCTCATTTCGAAGACCCAACACATCCTAAACTCTCTTATACCATCATAGAATAATGAGACTACAGAAAGGAACCTAATATAATAACAATTTGCAACTTCTCTAACCTAAATTTCAATACAAATGTTCTACAGGATGAAACTCTGCATGACCACATGCACACCTCCCCGTATGCCAAAGGCTGCTATCTGGTACTGAGGGTCTATAAAGAAATATGGGTAGGATATACCCCCTTTATCAGAGTAGTCCAAAATAGATAACAATGATAAATAAAGGAAATAATAAAAAATAAACTAGAAAAATGAATTACTATCAATTTACTAGAACTTAGTAAAAACCACAACCAAATAAGAAATATTTCCATGTCATGCTAACAATTTAAAAAGAAAATAAATCCCAAAATAAAGACAAAAAAATCATCCCAAAAATAAGTTTTGACTTCAATTCTGGATCTCTCTTTAATTCACTTCTCAATCCCAACTAATTATCCATGAATATTCCATTTTCACTTGTACTGACCTGCATCCAGTGAATATTCTCATGTACCCAGTGGATACTCAAGAAGGTTGTGAGTACAACATAGTTTTCCACCACCAATAATATATTCAAAATATCCTTTCTTCTAGATAGTGCATGAAAAAACTAAAAAAATTACAAAATAAACAAATTCCAATTGTAGTTCCATTAGTAAACAATATTCACATAAACCATCTTTATCACTAAATCCATTTTTATCATTTGTTCCATGGGTTATGCATTCAAATCATTTACAAAACATCCTAGGCTAGTCAATTATGTTGAATAAGGGTCTAAGTCAAGTTCCACATCTCAACATGTATAAAAATTCACCAAATAAATACAAGTCACTTACCTTAGATTCTCATCCTAGGTATTATCCTCAAATGAAACCATTTGGGGAATAGAGCCTCAGTCCCAATCCATATCATTGGAATTAAATGTTAAGGATTAGAGCCTCGGTCTAGCCTAGCCCATGGGTGTAGATCCTCAATTCTAATACCCCACAACAACCAATCAACATGCACATTATTGTTTATCCATTTACCAAATATACCATATCACAACCATACACAAATCAATAAACATAACATCAACATATCATAATTATTAAACATGGGAATTAAAATCATGCCTTAACCCATTATCACATTTAAAAATTACATTGTATAGCATGTTCAAAAAATTTCCATTTCTCATTCCATAATCCAATATCGTAAAAAAAAACACACATTCCAGGGCCCATTTAACATATTCATAAATTCCCATACATTAATTCATTTGAAACATTTATCAAATCACTCTAATTTACCAATTTAATATGTTCATCATTTCTTATACATTAATCCACCTATGGGTTTCAGGTACAATTCACAATCCATTTAGCACAAACACTTCATTTCATCCAAACCGTTTCATAATAATCCAAACAATACCTTATGAAATTATTAAAGTCTAGGAACAAATATCAATATTACCATTTCAGATAAACTAACATATCAACATGTTCAAAAGGGGATCTAATTTATCACTAGTCAATTCCAAGATTTTCATTATAATGTTCCATGTTTGGAAATGATGGAACACACCATGGGTGGACCAAAATTAGTCTATTAAATCTCAATACATCCTATTAGAATCATGAGAGGTTCAATTAATAATTTCACCAACCATTTTACCAAATATCACTATAAAAAACAATTTCACAACTAGGGTGAAGTAATTACACAACCAAACATGAACAAATCAACTTCAATACTATGGGATATAACTTGTAAACCACCTACCTCGAATTCATATATGAACACTCCATTAACCATAACCATAGATCCGGATTCAAGAACCATTTGAATCAACAATCTATGATCAATCAAAAAATGATGGTTTTAGGTATTTAGAAGAATATGAACAAAACTAAAATCCCTAATCTGGATAAAATAATCAAGAGGAGCCTTATAATTACTCGGATCTTTGATCCACACCCAATGAAAATACAAACATCCTAGAATCGACGAAGATATACCCTTGGGAATATTTTAGTGCTTAGGTTCATAACAAGGGATATTGGGAGGATAATGTGTAATAAAATTGGGTGAAACATTTAAAACCATGAAGGGAAATTGTAATTTCTCACTTTTAAATGGGGCGTACATTTTTCCTTCATGGTTTTCCAAACCCTACGCCAACCATGCACCAGTCTCTATCCATGAGGGGTCCAAGTCTCATGGTTACTTGGTGATTATATGTAGTTTAAAAAACCATTCACCAACCATACAAATTTTATTTATCCAATACATCATGATTTTTATTTCCCCCTTTCATAGTTTACTTAACCATGTGCCTTTCTCCCCTAGCTAGCACGGTTTGGGAGCACAATTGCTCCTAACCACGCGCCAACAGTGCAATATGAATTGGATGGACATTATTAAAATTCTTCAAGGTATAAAACCCCTAGAAAACCTTGAGCCACCACAAATTCCTGATAAACCTTTAATTAACCAAATTTATGGAATTTTAACTAATCTTTAAATAGTAATGTACCTCCATAAATTCCAGGATCATACAAAAAAATATTAATTTTTAATTGAAAATGGTGTTTCTATTTAAATTATTTACAAAGTTGAATTATATTTTTAATTGGTTATATACTAAAATTAGTTCAATTAAATATATATCAATCCAAGTTAGGTATTTAGAATCAATTTCAAATTTAAATTGGATATAAAATCTTTTTAAACACTTAAACATTTTTTCATTAAAAACATACTTTCTCATCATGTCTAGAAGATTAATTTTAAACAGATTTTTTCCACATCTATGAATGGAATTTATAAAAATGGATTAAATGTTTAGAATTATAATATTTTATATTATTTATTAATTTCAATAATATTTTCACAAAAAAAAATAGGAAAAATAGGAAAAAATTATTTACCATGGTTAAGAAAAAAATGAGTTTATCCGGGGTTTAACTAAAAAGATAAGGGTTATAAATAACCCAAATAATATAAAAAAACCTATTTTATGGAAGTGTTTCAATATTATATCATATATTCTTGATAATTTTATATTATTGAATTGTTTTCACATGAAAAAAGTGGGTTTAAGTCTTTATTTCAAAGAATTACAAGTGTGCCACTCACATCACTTAAAAAATGACACCAATTATCCTCTCAAATTCACCCCATAAAATGATTTTGGATTCCCAAATACCTTCAAAATAAATTCATAGAATCTATCATCTCATCACATTATCTTAATTTTTTATATAAATCCATCCTTGGAAGGCTTTTGGTGCAATCATAAGGAGGATACCTAAAGGAGAGACAACATTTATCAATGAGCATTTTTATATTATTTATTCATCCACCACCTTAAATTATTATGAAAAATGTTAATATAATATCCTAAATATTATATATATATTTAATTGTTTTTATGTTATGTTTATGACCTATAACTATCTCCACTTTTATCATATGGGTTACCAAATCATATTTCATTTGTAGGGTATACTACCGCCTCATGAACCGATGTCATTTGTTTTTACATTAAAAACTATCACAGTTGGAAATAATGATGATTTATTGTTTATATAATATTTTTATGATATTATTATTCTTTTGGAATTATTATATCTCATACACCTTCAAATTTTTCATTTTTTTGGAATACTATATTGTAGCTTGTGTGTGTGACGGACTACCGCTACATGAAGTGATGTGATTTGTACATGATTTACATGGAAGGTCATAAGGATTGGTTTCGTAAAAATAAGTGAAAAATAATAAATTATAATTATTATTTAATGATAATATATCATATAAATTTATTTCATTATATATTTCAAGAAAATGGAAAAAACATTCATACGTACGTACAAACAACCATCACAATGAATGATGTATTTCATTTTCTATTTATGTATTTTTTAAATTACTATAAATTAGTATATAAATAATATATAAGATATTTATATCATGTTTAACATTTTTATATGGTGTTACCAATATTAATGTAATTAGAAACTATAACCAATCAAAATATACAAGAAAAACAGAGCAAGTATGGCCTGAAACAAGACTTTAACAAGGAATTATTAATAAACATGTAATAAAAAGTCATAGGTAAATTATATATGGATTGATATATATATATATGGTTCTTCTATATATTTATTTTTATTATATATGATGTTTGAACATGTACTAAGAAATTCGATACAAAAGGTAAGAAATTTCTTATCTCACTTTTATTTTTGAGAGACATATAAAAATCACGACTACTTTTATTTTGTGGTGTATATACTACCACATGGACATTTTTATCATCAATTATATTATTTTTAAGATAATTACTATTTAAAATTTTCTTATCCTTTATTTGGGATTATGATTCAAAATATCACTAAAGCAATAAGGTATTTCTGTATCACTTTTATTTTATGGGAGACAAATTCCATATTACCCAAATGTTTCTTCTATATAGTGTATATACTTCCCATGAGTTTATTTTATGATTATTTTAATATCCATTATTGGTATTTATATATCCATTTTATTATATATCTTCCATGATGTTTACAGGTCAAAAATTATCAAGTCATTATGGTATTTTTGTCTAAATTTTCTTTTTTTGAGACATGTGGTTATTTTATACACCTATCTTCCTGTACAAGGAGTATATAAATCCCCTTTTACATGTAATATCATCAATTTATTTATAATAATTATATTTCATTCTTAATTTAATGATTTTCATTCATTGGTATTATTTTAAAATTTTACCTAAGTGGTAATGATTTTATGTTACAATATCAACATTTATTGGGATTGTATATGATTATGTTTTCGATGATAAAATTTTATGATCCATCTATATAAAAACTCATGAATGTTTATATACTACTTTTATTTCAGGATAATGAATGTTTTCATTTATTTTCTTCTCTATAGGAATTCAAGAGTATAAAAAAAATGTTTTTTTTAAAACCCATCTTTTCAGTTAAAAACTTTTCTCCCAGAAATAAGTTTTCTAAAAATGTTTTTAAGATTATTAAAATTATTTATTAAAACAATTTTTCCCATTTCTGAATTGTCTAAAAAAATATTTAAATAAAATATTCATTTCTTTTTCAAAAAAAATTCTCCATTTTCTATTAACAAAAATATAAAAATAATCATTATTTTAACATTTAGTTCATGAATAGTATTTTCTACTATCATGACCACTCAATAATTTAAATATTACATTACATGTTTTCAAGGTTTTTTTCAAAATAAAAGGATTATAATGTTTAATTATGTTTAAAAATTAAATTTTCATGTATAAATGATATTTTCTCTAAGAATTGTTTTAAAATGATATTTAAATCATATTATAAATGAAATGGATTTGGGAAAATTGTTCTATTTAATTTATTTTTTCAAGGGGAATGGAAATTTGTAACAAAAAATTTCTAAGTGATCTTTAAAATTTATATTCCATATAATATGTCATCCTTTGATTTTAATTCTACTTTAATGGGTATATGATCCATGGAAACAATTCTTATCCTTTCTCTAAATGGTTTATGTCTTGATGAAAATATATTTATGAAACCGATTCTTTTTCATAGGTTATGATATGATGAAATGATGAATTGATTATACAAACAATTTACTTTAAATGGGATAATCATTGAATAAATTATTATGAAAACCTATTTATTTTGCATCATTATAATGAAATGTATATGAAAACAATTTATTTTCAATGGTTTTGATATGATAAGTGTTTTATGATCTTGTGGAACACATATACATGAATTTCATTTTTTGAAGTGTGGGACCTATATATCCCTCCAATTCATTTGGTAATAATAAATGTTTTATGAGATCTGAGGGTACACTGGTTGCTTTTCCAAGTCATAAAATGAGGGTACACTAGTGGTTATCCAATTCTTGAAAAAAGGCACATGGGTGGTTAGTCCAATCCCAAAGAAGGTACATGGGTGGTTATCCCAAGCCTAAAATGTTTCTAATTTCTTAGGGGATATCATTAAAATAATTTTTTCTATTATTATATATATACACTAAATATATTTCTTATTCAAATGTTATGATCTCATTGATCATTTTTTTCACCTAGGATTCAAGTTCTATGAACTACCGATCTTTATACCATCACTCATGATTATGATCATTGATAGGGAGTTTGTGGGTTTCAAATGTTTTTATCATGTAATCATACCCTTATGTTCATGTTATGATTATGATCATGTTTTTATAAACTTATATTCATTTTATGATTATGTATGTCCCTTGTTTACTTTTACTAAGCATCTAAGCTCAACCATTATTTTGTTTCATTTCACTAGGTTATACAGAATAGATTTAAGTATGTCTATCTAGAGTACAAAATGAGATGATAATTTTGGGAAACATTGAATAAATTTCACTATATTATAATTTGGTATACCAAGTCTCCAAAAAAACCAAACTATCATTTTCCTTGAAAATGTGTCTATGTAATAAATTTTCTATATATCCAAAAATATTTAATATCAATGTTTTAGAAACATGGGTCAATATAGTTGGTATTTTAGGAATGGTTTAGTTATCCTTTAGAAACTATGATGAGAAAATAGTACGAAAATCCCCAGGGATATTTCTATGGATATGTATAGGGATCTCGATGGATAAGTCAAAGTGTGAGTCAAAATATTGGAACATGACTAAGAATTTTGTTTAGAATAGAGAAAGTGGTATCCATGAAATTATATCTCTCTCTAGTTACCAAAAGTGGATGTGGATCTTGTATAGAGGAACCTAGGGGTACTAACTTGGAAAATATTCATTGAGCTGACTCAATAATCACCTAGTGAACAACAAATGGACTTACTGTATGCATGGTTTGATCATCTAGGGGATATGTCCTGGAAATACACAAAATATTGACAAACCATAATGAAGGATTTAATTTGACGATGATCATGTATGTTCTAAGTTAATCTAAAATTTTCATATATTTTAAATAATGTTCCTGAGTTACATATCCTATTAGTGACTTTTTGTGATTATTTGGTTTTCCAATATTATTAGTGTTGCTCACACTATGATTTTTGTTAGTAATAAATAGTGGGAACTAGATGAAACAAGGTTAATGTTGAATGTGACTGAAAATGCGACAATGATAATATAAATGGGATTATGGTAGGAGTAAATTATATTGTAATTATTCTAAATCAGTTATCATGGAACATTATTAAAAACACAAATCTTCACCAACTATCAAACATGACTAAATAAGAGGAGGACATAGTTCATGATGATTTTAGGTCATATAGATAACGAATGAAAGATGATTTAGTTATCTATCTGTCTATAATGTGGGAATAATCACTCAAGGGAATGTATTAGAGGGGATAGAATATGTTTTTAGTGTGTAAAAGGACACAAATCCCGTAATTTTAGCAGAAAAGTGAAAAGTTAGGTTAACAACATTGATGATAATAATAGTCTCCCATGGTATGATCAACTATTTACTTTTTTAAATGATGAAATTATGGTCATTATAAAAATCAATGTCTTAAGAGGAATTGTCATGAACAGAATGAACAAGGTTGTATGAGTTATGGTTTTTTTCTGATGACATTGAAGAGACTATAAATGGAATATAAAAGGAAAGAGGTATTAAGTAATAATAGGATGAAACCTACTTAATGGATTAATTATGAGGAGGAATGATCAGAGAATTAATGTATTTTAATTCAAGTATTATGATATATAAATCATGAAACACCTAAGGGTTGTTTGTTATAAGTTTTTTAAGGATGTATGAGAATATTTTGAATAATACTAATGATATAGAAAAGAGATTCAATGAAAAGGTAATATTTTATTTATAAAACATGATTATGGAGAAAAACCCTTAATATGTTCCTAAGGTTAATAAAATGATGTTTAGTTTGGGTAAATGATTTATTAATATGGATAATGTAAATTGGATTGTATTGGTGACCTTAAAAATGATAAAGGATTTGTTGAAAAAGAGGTTTATTTTATAATTTACTGAGTTTTAATCATTATTGGATCAATGGAATATGTTAAATAATCTATGGTTTTATTCATGAAATGAAAAATAATGAATGTTTTAATTATGGTTATAGGTTAATTCTGGTTAATTTCATGCTTCAAGGGAATACATTATGAAGGAATTAACATGTTAGGTATGTGACAATTAAGAGGTACATCATTTTGTTTTGGGGAATAATGATAAGTTCATTTGTAAATTTATTGACGTTGTTTATAATGTTTTGGATTTCCATATTTTTGAAAGTCTATAAGGTTAACATTTAATGGTTAATGTTGAACTTTGGATGAGTTTTCAGATATTAACATATTAATCTACCATATAAAGATTTATCAATATTGGAGAACTAATTTTATATTTTTTTAGTGATAAAAATAATGAATTTAAATTTGATTATGGATATTATTTAGAGATTTTGACATGACAAATACATATCTTACAGTAATATATGAAGTGAAAAATGATTAATACACAACCAATGGATAATAATTTTCTTATGAAAAGTATTTAAATCAAGTATGTATATCATGTCATAAAAATTCACCAACACCAGGAGAAGGATATTCAAATAAAATTTTGTCATACTATCTTCATTTTTCCGGAAATCAATGACATTTTCATGGCTATTTGGTTGATGTATTTTTTTCATTAGCTTTCTCTTGACCATGTACTCTATCACTCACCATCAATATTTGAGTGTTTGCTTTCTCTTGCATGTCCAGATTTCCACTTCACACACATGTTCTCCTATCTCGGAACCTTTAATGTATTAATATCAATTAAATTCTTTCAGCCCTTTATACATTTTAAATAGGATGTTTTATTAACCATTTTTATGATTTTAGTTTCTATAAATACATTTTCAAATGTTAAAACTTTGATTATCGAGATGAATGTTGAGGGAGAAATTCATTTTAAGGGGGGTAGAATATAACACCCCAATAAGTGATTTAAAAAAATGAAGTTTTTTCTTTGGGGTATTTTATATTACACAAAAAACAAAGTATATATTTTTATATAAAACTATGAGTATATGTAGTTTTGAAAATACCAATGAGTTTCTTCATTAGCATGTGTGACACGCGACACCAAGTTTCAGTGAACTTGAAATAATATTATTTTTAATATGACCATCATAACCAAGTCATTAAATATGTGTTTATGAATATTATTAACTAATTTATTAACTATAAAAATTAATTTACAACTGAATATAATTTTTTTATAAAATCCTAGTATATAATCAATCAATTTTGACTAATGTAATTATATTCACCAAAAAAATATTTTCTTAAAAAATGATTTATTTTTATTTTTATGATAAAATGTTATATTTAATTTATAGATATATTATAAAATTTAAATTATAAAATTAAAATCATTTTTTGGAACCACCATATATAAATTGACTTATGGTGAATTTTTTGGATTTTCTGGAAAATAATGATTTTATTATGAATAGTGAAAAATATCATTTTTTTGTAAAACTATCATTTATTTTCAATAAATAATGTAATTTAAGTTCACAATTATGTTTTAAATTATCTTAATTATTATTTATTAAAATTTAATCCACTTATTTTTGATTGAATAAAATTTATATTAGATTAATGTATAAGTTTTTTTTGGTTTTAAAAAGGGGTGTTTTAATAAAACTATTGTAAAGCGTATAATGATCCTCAATATTAATTAATTAAAATAATAAGTAATGAGGAATATCTTAAATGAAAATTATAGATAATATAACTGTAAATTTTAATTTATATTCACACAATTATTATTATTATTAAACACATAATTAATATAAAATCACTTTTTTCTTGAAAAACATAAATTTCTTAGAAACCCACTTTCTTCATCACGTCTGCCAGTTTGGTGTTAAATTTAACTTGTTTAAAAAAAATTACAAAATATTTTGGGAATAATAAACTATATTTTTTTTGATTATTTTGACAAAATTTTATTAGGGTGATTTTTTAGAATTTTCTAAAAATATTATCTTTTTATGAATAGTGAAAAATACTGAATTTTTATTGAAAACATCATTTACATCGTTATTATTAATATAGTTAAATTATATTTTAAATTGATTTTAAAGTAAAATAAGTTAAATTATATATATATATAATTATAGTCATTTGATTCAATTTTATATTGATATTGGATATAAAAACATTGCAAACTTTTTAACATTTTCTCTTTATAAGTCCGCTTTCTTATCGCATCTGAAGGTTTATTTTTTAAAAAAACTTTTACACTTCTATTAATTGAATTTTTAAAAATGGTTGAAATATTTTTAATAAATAAAATTTATTTTATCTAATTTGATAAAATTATTTGTTTAATAACAAATGAATAGTAACAATATTGAAAAATTATTTACCATAGATAAGATAAATATAGGTTTACAGGGGGTAAATAAAAATGATAAGTGTTAAAAATAACAAAAAACATATCCAAAGTCAATTTAATAGACATATTTAGACCCTAAATATTCTTTTAATGATAAGGTTCTATTATTGAAGACTTTTGACATGAAAATAATGGGGGTGGACTTATTTCTGTCAAAAAATTACCAGTGTGCCACTCACATCACTTATAAAAGGACACCCCTTCTCTGCTCAACTTCACACCTTGGGTTATAAAAATACTGAGAAGTTAAATTCCTAAATTACCTAATATCATTCTATAATCCTTATTTTGGACATAAATCCAAACTAGGTAGGCCTTTGGTGCAAACATAAGGAGGATACCCGAATAAGAGGTAATGTTCATTAATAGGCAATTTTATTTTATTTATTCTTTGAAAAAAATAAATTATTATTGAAACATGAAGATATAAAAACATAATTATATTACATATATTTATATGTTTTTATGTTAAGTATTAAACTTGAAAAAATCCACACTTCCATCAAATGGGTTATGAAATCATCGTGTGTGTGTACACCGGACTACCACCTCTTGAACCGATGTGATTTGTTTTTCCATTGAAACCTATCATTATTTAAAGTAATGATGGATTTATTTTTCATATATTATATTTATGATATTTTCATGATTATTTAATTATTATAACAAACATACCTTAATGATTTAAATTTTATGGGAATGCGATAACATCGCTTGTGTGTACGACACACTATCTCCTCGCAAAGTGATGTAATTCATTCATGATTTACCATAAAGGTAATAAGGATGGGTTTAATGAATATATGTGATATATATGAAATGAAATTAATATTTAATGATAATATATCATTTAATTTTTTTCAATCAATACATCTTGAAAATGGAATCGTCATTCATGTGTACGTCTGGCCATCCATTTCTATGAATGGTATATTTCATTTCCTATATCTATCTTATATAGATTAATATTAATACAAATATAATGAATATATATGATATTTAAATAAATTTTAACATTATATATATTATCTAACCATAATCAATGAAAGATGATAAAAAATAAATAATCAAATAATACACGAAAAACAAAGGAGTTAATGCCTAAAATGTCACTTTAACATGGAATTTTTAATAAACGGGTAATAAAAGTCATAAGTAAATAATATGTGTTATAATATATATATTTATAGTTAATTAATACATGTTTAATAAACTTATATTAATTATATATGAGGTTCAAATGTGTATGAATGATGTATAGACTTAATGTAATAGATTTAAAGTCTCTCTTTTATTTCTCGAAGACATATGAAATTCACTACAGGTTTATTTGGTGTAGTGTATATAATACCTCATTGACATGTTACATCATAAATCCTATTGTTTTAATGATAATTAATTAATTATTTTAGGTTATTATAAATTAATTATTATGATTCTAAATATTACTAAAGCGGTAAGGGATTTCCATCTCACTTTTATTTTTGGTTAGACAAATGCCATATTCACCACATGGTTTTTTATGTGGTATATATAATTTTAATGAATGTATTTAATGATTATTTTAATAAAAAATATTGTAATTTAAATATAAATTTCAGTATCTCTCTTTAATTTGGTTTACAGTTCAAAATCTACCAAATTGATAAGGGATTTTTATCTCAAATTTCCTTTTAGATGCATTATTATATTATACACCTATATTATTGTTTGAGGGGTATGTAAAACCCATTTTAAATTTAATATCATGAATATATATGTCCAAATTAAATTCTATGATTCATTTAATGATATTTTTTCATGGGGCTTACAGTTCAATGTTAACAAATTTGTAATGATTTTGTGTTACAATAACATAGTTTATCAAGATTATTTATAATTATGTTTCCAACTAGAAATTATTGTGATAAAATTATAGAGAAAATCATGAATTCTATTCTTATATGTATTTTTCATGAGAATACATATTTAAAATTCAGCTTCCTCCCTTTATATACTCACGAGTTCAAAGATAATCTTTTTAAGAAAAATCATCCCATCTATCGAAAACACTTTTCATTCCAAAAACAATGTTTCCTAAAAATGTTTCAAAAAAATACTTTAACATTATTGAAATGATTTATTAAATAAAATTTTACCCATTTTCTACATTTTACTGAATTTTTTAAAATTAATCTATATTTTTAAAAAAAAAACAAATCATATTTATCTTTTATTAAAAATGTGAAATTAAATTATATTTTAACATTAATGGAATGAACAATATTTTCTACTATCATCACCAATATATGATTTAAATCTCCCCATACAAGTTTCAATGGTTATTTTAAGAAGGCCTGTGTTTTAAATATGTTTTATGTTTTATAAAGTAAAGTGTAAAAGCATGTTTTTCTCAATAATTATTTCGAAATGGTATTTAAAGAATAATTTAAAAGAAAAGGATTTTGAAATTTTTTTTCTAGAAAATTATTTTTATAATTGGAAATGATATTTTCATATAGAAACATTTTAATTTATCATTAAAATCAATTTCCATCTAACATGAGAACATTTGATGTTACATATACTTTATTGGGTATATGATCGAAGGAAACAATTATTATCCTTTATCTTAATGGTTAATGTTTTATGAAAATGTTACTATAAAACCTATAATTTTTCCAAAAATTATTATATGATAAAATTATGAATGGATTTTGAAACCGATTTCTTTTTCTTGAGTTAAGTAATTATGAAATGATTATGAATCATTTTTTCTATTCTATTGTTTATGAATAAATGTTTTTCAATCCAATTTCTTTTCATGTATTTTGATATGTTGAATGTTTTATGATATTGTACCACACACATATATTTTTTATTATGTAACGGGTGGAGGAAATACCTCATCCAATGAATTGGGTAACTCTAAATGTTCTATTATCATAGAGGGTACACATGTGGTTAGACATAGCCCAAAATGGAGGGTACATGGATGGGTAGACCAAGACCAACAAAATATGGTACACTGATTATTCATCCAAGCCCAATGTTGGTACATAGGTGGTTATCCAAAGAATAAAATGTTATCAAGGTCTTGGTTTATATCCTTGAAATAGGATTTTATATGATTATGTATATGCCAAAAATATTTGTATTATTCTAATGTTATGATCTCATTGACCATGTTCTTTGATTACATTATGATTCATGTCCTACAGACAGCGAATATTTATTCCACGACTCATGATTATGATCCTAAATATTCAGTGTATAGTTTTCAAATGTTAAAATCATGTTCTCATACCCATATGTTCATGTTATAATTATTCTCTTTTTGTCATACCATTACTATCATATTATTATTTTGTATATCCTGTGTTTATGCATACTAATCATTTAATCTCACCCTTTAAAATGTATCAATTCCCCATATTATGATTATGTGATCAAAGTAGGGTATGTCTATTAAAAGTAATAAATTGGAAGATCATTATGATAAATATTAAAGATCTCTCACTGAATTATAATATTTTACACCTAGTCTCTATATAATCTAAACTATTATGATCCTTAGGCGTGAGTTTGTGTAATTTATTTTATATTAATATAAAAGGTTGTAATATATATGTATGAGAAGCCTAGGTAACTATAATTATATTCATACAAGATATATTTTCTTAAGATGAATTATTATTTGAAATTAATACAAGTTTATGTAAAATAATCCATCAAGTTTACTAGAATTTTTACTGGTGGATGTTTGTGGGATAATAACACCAATTAAATCCGAATAAAAGAGGAATTGTGATATTTTTTTATTGATGATAACAATAGGATGTGATGGATTTTAGTTGTATGTTATAAATCCAAATTTTTTTCTTTTATTATATGATATTTGTGGTTAGAAGAGAATATTCTTGGCAATAAGATCCTGATATTTCAAAACTACAATCATAATAAGTTCACTAATAGCCATGTTTAGTATATCATAAAGAGGATAAGGAATCAAGTTTTACTATTTTTAAATTATTATGATAATGGATTCATTAATAGGATGTAATCTTTAATTAATAGAATAGATTGGATGATTCTCACTGAGAAAGACATACAAGGGAAGTTTGGGAAGGATCTGTCACACCCAAACTCTTGAAATAATTTTATTTTGTTATTTTTCATAGATTTTAATATTCTTGTTGAGGATCGGGTCGAGTCCCGATTTTAATTTGGTTTTTTTATTGAAACATTAGTTTTTGGGGGTTGGAAACATCCAGCACATGGGAAGAGAACTGTTGAAACTGTGCATCTTCGCTCGAATCACCGTATAGCCTACCCAATGTTTAATTTTTTAAAATTAATAAAAAATGGAAAACAAAACAAAATAAGAAAAGTATAATGAAATTAATAATTTTTGTAATAATAATGATGATGATATTATTATTATTTTTGTTTTTAATATTATTATTTAGTTATTATTATTATTATTATATTTAGTTTATTTGGGGTTTTATTTTTTCTTTTATTTTTTTCCTTCCTCTCATTCCATTTTCTTTTCTTTTTTTTCCTTCACTCCTTCTCTCAAATAACTCCACTCTCCTCAAATCGGTCCTCCCCTTTGCATCCCATCTACAGGCGTTGCTCCCCCTTGTTAGCTGGCCTCCCTTATAGCGACCTCCTTTTGGCGATCAACCTCTGGTGCCCCACTTCCCCCACATGCGAACCACTGACACCCCACTCCTCCTCATGTGAACTGCCGACTCCCCACTATCCATTAAAGCGTAACTCCCATCCAGAGATCCCTCCTTATGAATCCATCCTCATGAACCACCCACCACTCCTCGTCTCCCACCACCACATGTGTGATCTATCCCAGGTAATCATGTTCCCTATTTCCAAAGTGTTTCAGTTTCTCTAACAGCTAGGGATCTATTTTTATGGTTCTATATTTAAATTTTTGGTTTGATCTCTTGGATTATAGTCTATTTTGGCTTCCTTGTGGTATAGTTAGAGTGCGGTTGGAGTTTCACCCCAATTTCCAGTAATTTCTCCACCTATGTTAGGTGATTATGTGCTTAAACATTGTTGATAAATTGAAAATACTTGCTTGTTATTTTTTTGGCATTTTTATGGATTATAGGTGTGGTGGGAAACTTGTTTTTGAATTAATTCTTTATGGAATTTGTTTTAAAAATAAAATTTTCATGTCAAAGTAGGTGTTTCCCTATTTTACCATTTCTTGGTAAAAATTTGAAGATTAATTTTGGATTTTATCATGTTTTATGAAATTTATGTGAGGTACGAACGTGGTTTTTGAATATATTTAATATGAATTCGATTTGAAAATTGTTTTTTCATGTGAAAATGGGTGTAATTTTAGGAAAATCTGTGTTATGTTCTTAAAAATGGTTTTATAAATTATTTAAATGATTTATTAGGTTATGTATATGATGAGAACCATTCTTAGAGAATGTTTTGGTGTGAATATGATTTTAAAATAGTGTTTAGGTGTAAAAGTGGTGGTATTTAGTGTGTTTAGTGCCCTGTTTATTTTGTGTATATGAATGTGGCATGTGATGCGAACACGGAACATGATTGAGTACGAAAAGGAAAGTACAGGTAACTAGGTGGGAGGACTGGGACTAGTGTTAAAGTGATATAGAAGTGGATTCAGCTTAGTTTCACATAACATGATTGACGATGAAAGCTCAAACAAAAATTAAATTATGATTGGGGACCTATAGGTTATGGGGGTGTCCCTTAATAGTGGCTCAGTCATGAGAAATATGATGGTGGTTACTAAGCCATGTTTCATTGAGACATGATGTTATAGGGTCCCATTATTCGCTAGAACCATTAGGTAATCTCCCAGGATTAGTTCTCTTTGGCTATGTTTCCCTCGTTATTGGCATATGGTAAGACATATCAGGTATTTCCAAAGACTAGATGTTTTTGTTTATTATTGATTTCCTTTATAGTGGGTTTTCTTTAAAATTATTTCTATTGAAATTTTCCTATAACTTTTTATTATTTATAAAATAAGCAACTGTATTTTTCATTTAATTTTTATTTCATGGAATCCTTTTGGGAGGCATCATATTGGGAAATGGTTCACACTGTGTTTACACCCATGGGTGCAAGAAGACTTTGTTATGTTTGACATAGGTAAGGGAAAGGATTTTGGAGATGGTGGTTTAGGTTGCTAGAGGTTCGTCTTCACAGGGTGTGTAGATACCCAAGATTGACGTACATAGACATTATATTTCATTAAAAGAATACTTAATACATGACCCAAACAGACGCCCATAGACCATATTAGTTTAGTGTCTTTGGAAACTCAGAACATAATCTTCTAATCCTGGTGAATGATCTTTAACATCTCCCATAAAGAACTTTCCCTTTTGTTTTCCTACCTAAAACCTTTCCTTATATCCTAGGGAAAATAAAACATAAATGGGTGAGATCAAATGATCAGCAAGGGTAAAGATAGAGAACATAAAACACACCATACACATTTGAACGTAACAACAAGAATGTAATGTTTAAAAGAGTGATGAAATAAATCTTGGCAGTACGTAAGGTATAGATCATAAAGGAACATTAACCCTAATAAAATAGAAATGGAATAGAACATGGAATTGTGTAAAACCATTAAGCATATAATATGATTTCCATAATATCCAAGGAATTTATGCAAATACCATAAAGGTGGAAAAATTCCATTACTGAACCAAGTTTACATTCTGTTCCAGCCATTTATTACTGAACCAAATTTACATGTCATTCCAGCCCTATATTACTGAGCCATATTTACTTTCAATTCCAGTCATGTCTATCTCATGAGATATAATTTTTTACCCAATTCATTGGAGGGAGATATGGGTCCCACCCATCTCATAATGAAATCATTCTTACGTGCTCCACAAAAAAACATAAATCATTAATCATAACATAACCCATGAAATAAAATGGGTTTCTTAAACATCATTCCTACAAAATCCATATAAAATAAATGGATTTCATAAAAATAAATCCATCATAAACACGATAAAATTAAATTAATAATATGAATAGAAATAGTACCCTATGTAATCTTAGATGTAAAATAATTTTGATAAAACATTTGAACTTAGTTCTTCAGGAGAATATCTTTTCTTCTTCAAAAACATTTCATTTTCTCAAAATTCCATGCAATTTTAAAAGAAAAGCATTTAGTTGAAAATAATATTTAAATAATTCAAAGTAATATTCATGTATATAAGCTTCCATGAAACTTTAAAAATTCAATCATTCCATATAATTTAAAAAAAATTCTCCTCAAACTTTTACAAAAAAGTCAAAAGTGCCTCATATGGTAAACAAAAGAAAGATTCCTTCCATACCATGTAGTAAAATTCAAAAAATGGGTAAAAATATCTTTAAAAATACATATAAAAATAGTATTAAATTTATTAAAACATTTTTAGAAAACATGGATGATAAATATACCCCTGTAAATAGTTACGTATAAACAATCTCAGATAAAAATGATATTGAAAAATTATCCCTTATGTTTGGTCCGATTTTGTCTATATGTGTCCGAAAATTTTGTATTTTGGGTTTTAACAAATTATTAACTTGTAACAGAACCATAAAAAAATTTATTATATCATATATGATTCACTTACAACTTCATATTACCCATTCATTTGCTAATTACATGTTAAAGAAATGTTTTGGGTTATAATTGTTTTATTTATCGTACATGTTTTGAATTGTTATTCTTGATATTATTACTTATATCATGATTTACATACTTCCAGAATATAAATCATGATTTATATATTATATATATTCATTGTATAGATATATATATAATAGATATGGAAATGAAATGGAATATATCATTCATGGAGATGGTAGGTCGTACGTACGAAAGAACACTATTTTCGTTTACTTATTAAATTGAATGGAAGTAAGTAAATGACATATATATATACATAAATAAATTTTCATTATTATGTCATATATTTAATGTTTATTTATTATATATACTTTATTATCATTTTTCAATGGTTAATGTCGAGAATGAATCTCATCGCGTCGTGCAGACAGTAAGTCGTACGTACGAATGTGCGATGATATCATTCCCATAATTGTTAAATGGTATTAAATAGGATGGTGTATAATATCTCAGAATTATTATAATTTTATAATAATCATATATATTTATTATTTCCACCATTATAGCCATCTATGTAAGGTGGTGTTGAAAAACATATTACACCGCGACATGGAGATGGTAATCCATACGTACGCACGCGCGATGATTTCATTTTTCATAGGATGGATAGAAGGGTAAATAGGTTTGTTTCATATTTTTAATAACATACAAGTATATTAGTGATATTGATTTTAAAAATTTATAATTAAACAACTAATGAAGAGGAAGTAGAAGAATAATTTTTTTTTTGAATGAATCGGTAAATGAGATTACCTCTTCATCGACGTGCCTCTTAAAATTTCATTTTAGGGAACTAGAGTAGGTATTTTGTGAATAAAAAAAACTATATAATGTAAATAGAGAAGTTGATAAGATAAATGGGAAGATTTTGTCCAATATTAAAGACTCAAAATGGAGTGAAGAGTAGAGGGAAGATGTTCTCTTTTATAAGAGAGGAGAGGGGCACATTAAGAAACAATCAAAATATTAATTTACCATAAGTTCAATTTCGATAAGAAATTATCCAAAATTTATATATTGATAAGAAAAGATGATTTCGGTTTGAATAACCATTATAAAATAATTTGTATACATGTTTTGAATATTTTTTACCCCACCTTTTTGGTTTAACCATTATTTTACCCTTTTTAATCTTATAGTGATATCATGTTATTTACATATTGTGGGTTAATGTAATTACCATATCATGTCAAACGACCAAAGAAAAATATTTATGAAATATTGGGACTTATATTAACTATTTGGACTAATATTATATTTTTATAAATTTAATATCATTTAATAAACTATTTTAAGTTTCAAGTTATGAATTATATCAATTTTAGACACTATTCATACTTGGCTTTTAAAAAAATTAATAACATCCTAATTCCTTAAAAAAAGGCATTAAATAATTTATAATACTTCACTTTAATCCATAACATTCGTTGATAGTATCAAAATGTTCAAATTAAACTTATTTTAATATTTATAAATTCATTTATTTGAATATTTCATTAATGATGAAATCACTACATCATAAATGTGTCCTAAATAAATATTTTTCTCTAATGTATAAAAATTATAAATAAACTATCATGATGTAGTAAATCCTTTTATATTTATAATAATTATTTATATAAATTGATATTAGTTATATAACCCTATAATAAAATTTATTTAGTAAAAGATATATGTTTATGTTATAATTATCTTCACTTTAAATTAATTCTTATAAAATGTCATTTTCACATCCAAGTGAATCTATAGGGTCTCAAATTATACCCAAATATCCAATAGGATTATGAAACGTTTTAGGGTAGTTTTATACTATTAAATTATAATATTTTACCCTTATTAACCAGATTTACCCTTTAACCATGATAAATAAAAACAATTATTGAAGTTACTATTCATAATGTCAAAAATTAAAAGGTACCTATTCACACAATTTGGACCTTTGAATTCCAAATATGGAATAAATTTTTCCAAATTCAAAACCATAGAATTTGTAGTAATTAATTTAAAATTAATTCCTGTTGTCAAAACCAAAAAGTGGGGTTTTAAGAAGTAATTACTATCATAAGATTAACTTGTGTTTATGTCCAATTTAAAATAAAAATTAATTCCAATTACCAAAATTGGATTAAATGATAAAAATATAATAAAATTACACTTTAAAACCAACTAAAAAGATAATATATCTATATAAATAAATTATATAAAATGGAATTTTAAAATTATAATGTAGTATTTTTAACTATTCATTAAAATTTTAATTTTATTTGAAAAATAAAAAAAATGAAAAAAATGTAATTTTTTATGTCCCGCTTCCAAATATAAAGTTTATTTTTAATAATTTAACTTATAAAAGCGTCAAAAATATATTTAAAATGGGTGTTGCATCAAAAGGCGGTAAAACTGCATTTTTTTTAAAATAATTGTTTTATACGAAAAATTCATTTTGTTCTCATATCACGTTCTATAAAATATATAAGATGAATTTAAATATTATATAAAATTCAAAATGTGGTTAATAATATTAATAAAAACTAGTTTATATACCATTAAATAATAATATTTTAAAAATATATCATTGTTTAGTGAAACTCAGTATCACATACATTATAAGCTATCGAGGAAGGTCTCTCTTGAGTGTAACTAAAGCCAAGTTAGTGTTTCATGTATTAAAAGTGTCATTTGGTGTTTCTTATAACATAATCCAAACATAGTTCTTTTATACATCAAACCAAATCTAGACTCAATGTTGTATGAAATGAATTATATCAAAATAACATGAAATTGTGTGTAACACAAGCCAAGAATAGTGTTGCATATAATAAAAGCTAATACGGTGTTACATATAGTGCCAGATAATCTTAGTTTAGTGTAAAACACAATACATCAAAAAAATAGAAAATATTATTTCCCATAAAATATTGGTGTGTTACATTCTACCCCCCTTAAAATGAATTTCGCCCGTGAAATTCATTGGGGTTATAAATGGTTTTCTACTTGAAAGTTTATTTCATAGAAACCCACATAGAAAAAAGGTTAATAAAACATCAGTTTAAAAGGAATTTTAGAGACATAACAGTTACCCAAATTAACTCATCACTAGGTTTCCTTATAAGGGAACATAGTTGAGTACTGAAAACATGGATATGGAAGAGAAATCAAACCATAAAGTTCTGATAGATAGTGATAGAGAATAAGGTTTGGAGAAAGTTAACTACCAGAAAAACATATATATGTGATTATTGAATGGACCATATGAATCCTTGGATAAGACAATACTAGGATATCATTTTTGTTTTCAAGATCCTTTTCTTATAGTTGATTAATGAGAATAAATAATTACTTGATTTCAGTATAATCTCACTGTTGATCGTTCCCTGAACAATTTCCACTTCATTTCTTATTTAAAGAAATGAAGTTTAATTTTTCATTCTTCAAGTTTTGTAAGATCATGCGATAGAATGATAGGTCATTCCATCTGTCTCATAAAAAAGGTTATCACATGTTATCAAACATACATAAGTATATCTATGGTGAGATTAATCATATATGGTTTCAAAAATGGACTTATAAATCATCTATAAAAATTATTAAATAAAATAAAACTAATTTATACTAACCAGGGACTTCCCGTAGGCCAGTGGTAGGCAATAAAGGCCTGTCACACTTCAGTTTTAGGTTCAATTCCCATAGCCTTGTTCGACACGATGAGTTGTTTCTCGTCCTGTGGGTTCTCCTTTTTCTAAAACTATACTATTATAACATTGTAGAAATAATATTAAAAAAAGTTTTAGCCTTAAACAATACTATTTGATGGTAAACATAATCCATTCCAACCATTAAGATTATCCAAAATAATTTAGTCCAATCTCACTATACAAAAAACAATTACAAGAAAAATCATATGACAAGAATGTGAATACCATCATTTATCCCCATAAGATATATCTTATTGGTCACATATGAAAAATTTTAATTACTTCATCATGAATTCTCTTGAGTGATAGTAATAACCTAAATTACAATATAACCTTATTGAAAACATGCATGTTTCTTTATTCCAAAACTTATTGGATATATTCCTTAAGTCCCCAAAAATTGTATACTTCATCCATGATATTATAACCCTCCTATCAACAACTCCATAGTTAGTTCCCAAGAAACTAGCATTATCCAATTTTCTTATTCAAATCCAAAATATCATTATATAAACATCATTATCTTAACATACATGACATATTAAGGGTTATCTTTCCCTTAATCTTATGTTATCCATGTATATCACCTTAACCTTAAATCAATTTTCTATGTCCTTAGAACTATTCAAAATATGCTTTCCAATATTTAATGAAAAAATTGCACTAAAAACACCTATATATTTCATGAATCATATTACATAATATTTGAATTCCGAAACATATACTCCTCAATCATACAACTTTATTCTTAAACCATTACTCAAGATCTATCTCCTTTGTAATTATTAAAATATGAATAATGTATTAAGGTTTTTCAACCTCAATATTCATACGTTTAATATAAAAAATATTGGAAGAACATCACATACCTTTCACATGTTGTTTAAAATCTCTTTATCCTCAGTAGTATGAAAAATAATCATACTATCTTAATGATTCCCTTCATGATATTCCCACTTAGGAAATCGATCTTCATAACTCCCATAATTTACACATCTAAAACATTCACTGGTTAACTTGGTTCAATGTAGTTCTTGGATATTGACTTAGATTAGAAATAAATGTGTGAGAAATACATATCAGAGATTAGAAACATATAAGTAAGGTAAATTTCTCATAATATTTCAATATATTATATATTTGGTTTAACCCTAGGTTATTCATGATTATCAAAAAAACTGGGTTTTTAACCTATACATTACTTATCCTTAAGACATTCCTAGACATATCCTTAGAAATATCTCTAAGTATCTCACTAAAGTTTTTGTATCCTAGTTTCCATTGACTAAACCTTCATTTTGATACCAACTTTAGATACCCAAGTTTGTCGTACATGGATATTAAATTTCTTTTTCCAAATACTTAATACATGACACAAACAGACACCCAATGACCTTATTAGTTTAGTGTCTTTATAAACTCAGAACATAATCTTCTAATCATGGTGAAAGATCTTCAATATCTCATTTAAAGATATTCCCCCTTTTTTCCTACCTATAACCATTCTTTATATCCTAGGGAAAAGATAAAATAAAAAGGGTGAGCTCAAATGCTCAGTATTAGTAAAAATTGAGAACATAAAACAAACCATAAACATTTGAACATAAAATCATGAACATAAAGTTTAAAAAACAAAATCTTGAGTCGTAAAATAAATCATGGTAGTGCGTAAGGAATATATCATAAAGGAACATTAGCCACGATAAAATAGCATTGACATAAAACCTAGAAATGTGGAAAATAATTAAGCACATAATATTATTTCCATAGTATCCAAGGCGTTGCTTCCAAGACCATCATAGTGGATGAAGTCCATTATTCAACTAGGATTACTTTTCATTCTAGCCATGTATTACTGAACTTGATTTACATGTTGTTCCAGCCCTGTATTACTGAACCATATTTATTTTCCATTTTAGTAATTTCTATCTCATGAGATATAATTATTTACCAAATGCATTGGAGAGGGATATATTTCCCAACCATCTCATAATTAAATCATTCTTACATGTTCCAAATAAAAAAAATAATCATTAATTATTGCATAACCCATGAAATAAAATGGGTTTCTTAAACATCAATTCATAAAAATCCATAAAAATAAATGGATTTAATAAAAATAAATCCATAAAAAATAAAATCAAATAAAATTTATAATAGGGATAAAAATACAACCCTATGTAATCATAGATGAAAAATAATTTTGATAAAAGAGTTGAACTTAGTTCCTGAAGAAAATATCCCTTCTTCTTGAAAAATGTTTTCATTTATCAAAATGACGTGAAATTTTAAAAGAAAAAAATATAGTTGAAAATAAACATGAAATAGTGTAAATTTTTTTTCATGGAAATAAGCTGTCATGAAATATTATAAATTCATTCATTCTATATAAGTTAAAAAAATTCTCCTCATTCTTTTACCAGAAAAAAGTCAAAACGTACCTCGTATGGTAAACAAAAGAAAGATTCTTTCAATACCATATAGTAAAATTCAAAAAATGGGTAAAAATGAATTTAAAAATACATAGAAAAATAGTAATCATTTTATGGAAATTTTTTTAGAAAACATGGATGATAAATATTACCCCAGTAAATACTTATATATAAACAATCTCAGATAAAAATGAGATTGAAAAATTACCCCTTACCTTAGGACCAATTTCTTCCATATGTGTCTGAAAATCTTGAATAGTGGGTTTAAAAATATTATTAACTTGAAAAATAACCATAAAAATATTTATGATATCATATATGATTCACTAATGAAATTATATTACCTGTTAATTTGTCAATTCCATGTTAAAGAAACATTTTGGGTAATAATTGTTTTATTTATCGTACGTGTTTTGAATTGTTATTCACGATATTGTTAATTATATCATGATTTACGTAATTTAAAAATTTAAAAAATGATTTATATATTATATATATTCAGTATATATATATATATATATAATAAATAGAGAAATGAAATGGAATACACTGTTCCTAGAGACGGTAGGCTGCACGTATACATGAACGCTATTTTTGTTTCCTTATTAAATTGAATGGATGTAAATAAATGATATATATATATATAACCTGTATCATTATTATGTAATATATTTAATTATTATTTATTATATATAATTTATGATCATTCCAGACTTGTTAATGTGAATAATGAATCTCATCGCATTTCGAAGATGGTAAGCCGTATATACACACAAACGATGATATCGTTCCCATAATTGTTGAATGGTATTGAATTGGATGTTGTATAATATATCATAATTAGAAAAAATTTATAATAATCATATATAGTTATTCTTTTTACCATTATACCCATCCAATTATGGTGGTGTTGAAAAACTGAATACACCACAGTGTGGAGATGGTAATCCATACATACGCACATGTAGTGATTTTATTTTTCATAGGATGGATATAAGGTTAAATAGGATTGTTTAATATTTATAATATCATATAATTATATGAGAAATACTGATGTTATTAATATATAATGAAACAACTAATGAAGAGGTAGTAGAAGAAGAAAGAAATTTGAAAGAATCGGTAGAAGAGATACCTCTTCCTCGACGTGCCTCTTTAAATTTCCTCTTAGGAAACTAGAGTTTGTCTTTTAAGAAAACCATAATCTCTATAATGTAACTAGGAATGTTGAGAAGAGAAATGGGTAGGGTTTGGCCGATATTTAAGGCTCAAAATGGAGTGAATAGGAGAGGGAGGAGGTTCACTTTTATAAGAGAGGAGAGGGGTACATTAGGAAACTCTCAAAATATTAATTTGCAATAAATTAAATTTAGATTAAAAATTGTCCAAAACTTATTTAATTATAATATAATATTATTTTGTATCTATTAACCATCATCCAATAATTTTTAGACACGTTTTGAATATTTTTTTATCCTTATCTTTTTGGTTTAACCCTTATTTTACCCTTTTTAATCTTACCATGATGTCATGTTATTTACACATTATGAGTTAATTTAATTACCATATCAGGTAAAAAGAATTAAAAAAGTTATTTATGAAATATTTGGACTTATAATAAATATTTTAATGAACAATATATTTATTGGAATTTAATATCACTTAATAAACTATTTTATTTTTTAAGTTATGAATTATGTCAATTTTGGACACTATTCATACACGACTTTTAAAAAAATTGATACTAGCCTGATTACTTCAAAAAAGGCATTAAATAATCCATAATATATCAATAAAATTCATAAAATTCATGTATGACATCAAAATGTTGAAATTAAATTTATTTTAATATTTTTAAATTCATTTATTTGAATCTATCATTAATGAGGAAATCAATACATCATAATTGTGTCATAAATAAATATATTTTTCTAATGTATATAAATTATAAATAAAATACAATGATTTAGTATTTGTTTTATATTTCTATTGAATATTTATATAAATATATATCAGTTATATAACCCTATACAAAAATCGATTTAGTAAATGATATATCTTTATGTTATAATTATCTTTACTTTAAATTAATTTTTATAAAATGTCATTTTCACATTCAAGTGAATCCATGGGGTTACAAAGTAGACCAAGTATTCCCATGGTAATAAATATCTCATTCTAATAGGATTATGACTCGTTTTAGGGTAGTTTTATACTATTAAATTATTATATTTTTACCCTTATTTACCAGGTTTACCCTTTAACCATGGTAAATTAAAATAAATACGGAATTTAATATTCATAATGTAAAAAAATAAAAGGTACCTATTCAAAAAAAATTTACCCTCTGATTATAAATATAGAATCTTTTTTTTGCAAATTCAAAACACATAAGTTTCAATAATTAATTTAAAATTAATTCCCATTGCCAAAACAAAAAAACGGGTTATTAAGAAGTAATAACTATCATAAGATTGACAATTTTTTATGTCAAATTTAAAAGTGAAATTAATTACAATGAAAAATATTATATTAAAATATAAAAATAAAATCCAATTACACTTTAAAAACAATTAAAATGATAATCTAACTATATAAATAAATTAGATAAAAGGGGCAGTTTTGAATTAAAATGAAAATATTTTTCACTATTCATTAAAATTTTAATTTTATTAGAAAAATACAAAAAATTAAAAAAAAGTAAATTTTTATGCCCCACATCTAAATAAGAAGTTTATTTTGTCAAATTTAACTTATAAATGTGTCAAAACTATATTTAAAATGGGTGCACCATCAAAAGGCGGTAAAACTACATTTTTTTTAAAAATACTTATTTTATTCAAAAAATTGATTTTGTTCTCATATCATGTACTAAAAAATATATAATATTAAGTTTAATATTATATAAAATTAAAAATGTTGTTAATAATATTCATAACAGTTAGTTTATATCCCATTAAATAATAATATTTTAATAATATATTGTTGTTTAGTAAAACTCGTTATCGTGTACAATGCAAGCTATCGAGGAAGGTCGATCTTGGATGTAACGAAATCTAAGTCAGTGTTGCATGTAGTGAAAGTGTCATTTGGTTTTACGTATAACATAATCCGAACATAGTTTTTTTATAAATCAAACAAAATCTT
The DNA here is from genome assembly GCA_963277665.1 of Viscum album. Lineage (NCBI taxonomy): Eukaryota > Viridiplantae > Streptophyta > Magnoliopsida > Santalales > Viscaceae > Viscum > Viscum album. The sequence goes on along the minus strand of OY728131.1, from coordinate 1,050,797,466 downwards.
GAGTCAATGTGGCGTGAAATGAATTCTATCAAAAGGACATGAAATTGTGTGTAACACAATCCAAGAATAGTGTTGCGTATAATGAAAGTTAATATGGTGTTGCATATAGCATAGGCTAATCTTGGTGTATCGTAGAACATAAGACATCAAAAAATAATAAAAAATAATCTTTCCCATAAAATCTCAGGGAGTTATAGGGTGTTGTGGAGAGGGCTTGTGGGTGGTATCCTCTTGCCATGTAGTGGGTCTTGAGCCAGTATTTGTCACGTTCCTTTGTGGTAGTTTTTGGGATTTGTTATAACCTTGTGAATAAATTATTAAATGAGTTATTTCTTATTTGGTTTGAATTTTTTCAGATTCATTTATTAATTTTTATTTGTTTTTTAATCATTATAAAATTTGGTTAAATCATTCCCAATACTTATTTATGAAACTTGGGAACTTCTGCCTGCCCGTAGGAATCGAGAATGCCCCTTTGGTTTTTCCATGGACCGGGTAGGGAATTGTATTGGATGATGACCTAGCCTAGTTCATGATAAAAAGATATCATAGGTTGGTTAATCTATTTAGGTAATTTTATTTTTGATGAGTCTTTTTAGATTGGAACTAGTACTGTCGGGTCTCAGAGTTCTATTTGTGAGCAGGGTGCCCAGCTAGTACACCTCATGACAGACCTTGATTCTCCATGGGATATTGTGATCTTTGTTTTACTTATTTTTATGGTGTGATGTGTAGGCTACAGAAATTTTGTAGAAAATTGCTAGAGATGAAGTTGTTTGGTCTTTTCATTATTGTGACGAGTTTGATCTATTTATATTTGATGTTATTGATGAAAATTTTCATATCTTTTTCACTAATGATTTTCATTGTGACTGTTGCTTTTTGTAGCAACATGCCTCCCTAGAGAGTTCCCTTGCAGCGACGGGTGGAAGATGGAGAGTTTTATCCCTCACCTCTGGATTAGTGGTTGGTGGAAGCTTAGGCAAGGGCTGTTCAGGATCTAGGAAAAGGAGAGGGTATTGCTTCTGCTCCCACCCCAGTTAGAGATAATGAATCTTGGCCTAGGGAGGACACATCCTAGGAGTTTCTCAAGAACAAACCCATTTTTTAGGTAGTGTAGAGCCTTTGTATGAATTGGAGTGGATTTATAATATCGAGAACGTGTTTGAGTTTCTTGAAAGTTCTGTGGAAGTCAGAGTAAAGTGTGCCTTATTCTTGCTAGAGGGTCTTAGTCAAAGGTGGTGGGACTTATTTCTTCAAGCTGGAAAGTATGAGCAGATAGGCTGGAGGGACTTTGAGGATATCTTCAATGACCAGTACTATCCTTATTTCTTGGATTATTCAAGATTCTAGGAGTTTATGGTTTTCATTCAGGGAGATCGGTCAGTTATTGAGTATGCCAACAACATTTCTACGCTAGTTTGATATGCACCTGAAATAGTCTCCAACAAGAAGATGAAGGATAAAAGGTTAAAAATGGGTTTACAGATGAAGATATATTCTTAGGTATTCCTACTCAAGATGAAGACATTTGCTGATGTATTTGATCGGGCTTGTATGATGGAGTTTGATCGGAATGACAGGTCTTGTTCCTTTGGGGCTATGTCAGTTTTGGGTAGAAATAATTCATCCAAGAAGAAGAGGACATAGGATAAGTTGGGGTAGAAGGGAGGTGGTAGTTTAAACCATCATTACAGGTATTCTTCATTGGAAGCATCTGGGGTAGGGTCTATTTTATTCCATCAGTGTGGGAAGACATGGCACATCCGACCTGCTTGTACATCTCCTCCATGGCCCTATCATCGCTATAGAGTTATCGGTCACATGCAGCTTTTTTGAAATATGATTCACCCATATCAAAGTGGTGAAATATTTGTTTCTTATAAAGTATTGCCAGTTCTATCAGAGATGGCCATGATGGTGGGGTCCTGGTTTTGTAGTCGTGGCGGCAAAACCTAGTCATCTTATGGGCAGATCCAGATCAAGACAGAGTTTCAAGAGAGGGACCATTCTTAGTCATGGACCAGGCATCTTCATGTTTTATATAATGAACCAATGGGATCATATTAAATACCTTCAATAGTTTGAGGTACCATCCTAATTTCAAATTCAATAGCAGCTATTTTATTTGACACAGATGTGTCTATTTATTTTATCTCTAGACCTCTTTTGAATCCGTTGAACTTAATAACTGAGCTGATGTCTTTTTCAATGAAGTTGGTAACACCAATTGGCATAATGAAGGAGCGAGGTCTCAACTGCCCATTTTGTGTGCTCTCTATGCCATTGGTTGAGATGGATTTTGATTTCCTAGTCTTTGATATGGACTTTTTTTATGTAATCATTGACATGGATTACCTGGTGCACTTTCAATTGCATATCGATTGTTATAGGCAATGGATGAGTTTCATGGAACCTGATGGGATTCCTCAGTTATTTAATGTGGAATGAGATCCTCGATCAGGTAATGTTGGACCACCACTCCCATTGTTAGGAAATCATTCTTTTCAGTTATTGTCACTCGCACTGGAAGATGATGGTGGTGCTCCTTAGGTTGGATTACGTCCTGTAGTGGATGAGTTCGCAGAGGTATTTGTAGTTTATTTTTCAAGGTTACCCATAGAGTGGGACATGGAGTTCAAAATTTATTTGGTTCCAGGAAAACATCCATTATCACTTCCCTTATATCAAATAACCCCCACTAAGATTTGGGAATTAAAGATACAGCTGGATTATTTGGAATCCAAAGGTTTCATTCGGCTAAACATCTCACCTTGGGCCGCTCCTACTCTATTTGTGAAGTAGGATAACAGATCTCTCTAGTTGTGAATTGATTACCAGAAGTTTAATAAGGTAATAATTAGGAATAAATACCCCTTTCCCAAAATTGATAACATGTTTGATTAGTTGAATTTGGAAAAGGGGTTCTCCCAAATTGACATGCGTTTGGTTTACCACAAAGTCAGGGTGAGAAAGGTGGATATCCCGAAGACAGATTTCTGAAGTAGGTTCTTCCACTTCGAGTATTTGGTCATGCCTTTCAGATTGATAAATGCTCCAATAGTTTTTTGGAACTAATTAATAGGGTGTTCCACCAGTATCACGACTCCTTTGTTGTGATATTAATGGAAGAAATCCTAGTTTACTCTGGATCCAAGGAAGAGTATCAACATCATTTGAGGATTATTTTGGGCTCTCTATGGGATCATCACCTTTATGAGAAGCTTTCAAAGTATTCCCTTTAGATTAGGGAAGTGAATTTTATGGTCCATGTAATTTCAAAGAAAGTGGTTTTAGTGGACAATGAGAAGATTAGTGTAGTTATGTTGTGGGAAGAACTAAAGAATGTGTTCAATATCAGGAGTTTTCTTGGCCAGAAAAGGTATTACATTTTTTTCAGGATTTCTATAGGATTTACTCATCCATGAAAGCAATCACATTGAATGGGTGAAGTTTGAATGGAGTCCAGAGTGTCAGGAAACCTTTGAAGAGATGAGGTGGAAGTTAAACACTACACCCATGTAGATCTTTCTAGAATCGGGTAAGGGGTATGTGGTCTATTATGCTGCTTTAGGTGTGGTAATCGAGTGTGTTCTTATGTAGGATGACCATGTGGTGGCATATGGGTTTCTCTATATTTGACCACATGAGAAGAATTACCTAACCCACGACTTGGAATTAGCAGCGGTGATGTATTCCTTGAAAACATATCACCATTATCTTTTTTAGAAGATATTTTATTGTCTATTTTGACCATAAAATATTTGCCTATATCTTCTCCCAAAAATATATAAACTTGAGTAAACGCTGTTGGATCAATTATTTTTAGGGGTTCGACTTTGATATCATCTATAATGCGAGAAAGAGTAATGTGGTGGATGACGCCTTGAGTAGAAAAGAGTCAATGAAATCTTTGAGGAATTCTAGTGATGAATGGACCTTGATTGGTCTCTTTTCCCAGATTCACTTAGAGACCAAAGAACACAATAGAGGTGCATTTTTTGAAATTGTTTAGTTGACCCCTTATCTTCGGTATTTGATTCAGTGGAAGAAACCTAGTGATGAGATGATTCATTATTCCATGCAGTTTCTTCATGGCAAGGAGACCTCTCCTAATTGGTCTTTTTCTCCTGAAGGAATCTTGAACTTTAAGGGGTGTCTTGTGGTGCCATTGTCTTTTAAGAATGTGGTGTTGTAGGATAGCCACCAATATAGGTGTTATGTGAATATCAGAGCTACCATAACATGTTATGATGTTTGGTATTAGTTATAGTCACTTGGAATGAGAAGGGATATAACTGAAATCATATCGAGATGTTATACTTGTCAGTATGTGAAATCAGAGCATCAAAGGCCCTCTAATTTGATTCAACCATTACCCATTCATACATGGAAGTGGGACAAGGTCTCTAGGGAAATAATTATTTTCTTACCTCATAAACCTCATGGATGTAATGCTATTTTGGAATTGATTGATCTTTTGGCCAAATAATCCAATTTTATTCTCATCAATGATTTAGCAAAAGTGGATGAATTAGGCTAGTTGTATGTTCAAGAGGTGGTACAACTTCATTGTGTTTTATTAGTAATTGTTTCAGATAGAGACCCCCACTTCACCACTTGGTTCTGAGAAGGCCTCCAAAAGGAATTTTGGTTATATATTAAGATGTGTATGACATCCCATCCCCAAATAAATGGTTAGATGGAGTAGGGAAATAAACTAATGGATGGCATGCTTTATGCATGTGTTTTAGATTTTGGAGGATCGTGGGATAACCATATGAGATTTTTAAATTCACTTATAATAATAGTTACTAATATTAAATTTTCATGTCTCCATTTGAGACACTTTATAGTCGGCCATGTTGTTCCCCATTATGTGGGGAAGAGATAGGAAAAACCTCACTTTTTGGACCGAGTATGGTGAAAGAGATGTCTGATAAAGTAAAGTTGACCATGAAGTGATTATTGGTAGATTAGAGTCACTAAAATTATTATGTATATTAGAGGCTTCGAGATCTTGAGTTTTTTGGGGGTGATCGGGTGTTTGTGAAAGTGACCCCTCGCTTGGTCCATCATCGTTTAGGAATGTAGTGAAAGATAACACCAAGTTTTATCAGAACTTTCAAGATCACCAAGAATATTAGAAATTTAGAAAATAGGTAATCATTACCTTCACATTTGACATCAATTCAACATGTATTTCATGTCTCCCGTTTGATGAAGTATAATCTGGATCTGTCCCGTGTGTTGAATTAGGAAGAGATGGAGATAGAGCCCGATTTAACAGCGTTTTAATGGTCAATTTAGATATTGGATTACCAAGAGAAGGTTCTTCAAAGGAAGTCTATTATATTGGTCTATATCCTTTGGCATCACAGGAATGATGTGCATGATACTTGGGAGAAGAATTTATGGGCTGATCGAGAGTGTTTATTTTTATTCTCTGATCAAGCTTCTAGTTTACTTTACACGGGAAAGAAAGTTTTCATTGGAGGTAGAATTGTCACAACATAACTCTTGAAATAATTTTATTTAATTTTTTTATTTTATTTAAATAATATGTTTGAGGTTCGGGTCAAATACTAGTTTGAATTTTTTATATTGAAAATGTGTTTTTAGGCTTGCCAACATCCTACACATGGGCAGAGCACGATTGAAACTATGAAGCTTTGCTCAGATCACAATGCAGCCTTCTTGACATTCAAAAAAAAGAACAATAAAACTAATAAATAAAAAAAGAGAAATAAGATGAAATAAATAATAGTTTTAATAATAAAAATAATGATAATATTATTTATAAATATTATTATTATTATTATTATTATTATTATTATTATTATTATTATGTTGTTATTATTATTATTATTTTTTTAATTTTTTAGTATTTTATTTTTTCCACTTTTTTCTCTCATATATTTACATTTTCTTTTCATTTATTTTTACTTCCCTCCTCTCATACTCCTACAACCTCCTTGCATCACTCCTCCCCTCTGCCTCCCACCTACGCGCAATGATCCCCCTTGTTGGTCGAACTCCCTTCTAGCAGCATCCTTCTAGAAATCCACCTATGGTGCCCTGCTTCTCCCTCATGCAAACCACCGGTACCCCACTCCCCATCATGATAACCATCAAAACCCCACTCTCCCTTCACATATGGCTCCCATTATGTGATCCCTCCTCATGCGACTAGCCTTATAGACTGCTCACTGCTCCTCCTCTCACTCTGCCACAGGTGTGATCAACCCTAGTTAATCCTCTTACCTCTTTCATTAAAGTTTTAGTTGCTCCATCATCTTGGGTTCCTATTTTAAAATTTTATATTGACATTTTTGGTTAGATATCTTGAATTAGGGTTCATTTTGGCTTCCTTGTGGTGTGGTTACGATGTGGTTGGAGTTTCACACAAATTTCTCGATCTTTCTCCACCCGAGGTAGGTGATTTTGTGTTTAATTTTTTTTGATAAATTTATAATGCTTTATTGAGAATTTTTGGATGGTTTTATGGATTATAGGCATGGTGAAAAAGTAGTTTTAGAAATTATTCTTTAAGACATTAGTTTTAAAAATTATTTTTTTAATGTTAAAGTACATTTTCCCATGTTTAACCATTTCTTGCTAAATTTTTTGCGCTTACTTGGGGATTTTAGCATGTTTTATAAAATGTATGTGATGTGTGAAAGTGTTTTTATAAAGAGATTTAATATGAATTAGAGTTAAAATTTTATTTTCCTATGAAATTGTGTGTATTGTGTTGAAAATCCATGTTATGTTCTTTGAAATAGTTTTATAAATTATGAAAATAAATTATTAGGTTTTGTATATGATGTGAACCATGATTATATAATGTTTTGGTGTGGGAATGATTTTAAAAGAGGGTTTGGGTGTGAAAGTGGTGGTATTTGGTGTGTTTAGTTCCTTGTTTTTTTTTCATATAGGAATGCGGCATGTGATGTGAACATATAACTTGAATGAACACTAAAATGGAATCCTTGCTAACTAGGTCAAAAAACTGATATTAGTGTGCTAGTGATAAAGAAGTGGATTCATCCCGGTTTCAATTTGCTGAATTGATGAGGAAAACTATAAATAAACTTGAATGATTATTGGGAACCATTAGGTTATGGGGGTTTCCCCTACTTGTGGCTCATGCATGAAAAACTTGATGGTCGTGGTTACTAATCCATGTTTCACTGAGACGCGAGGTTCTTGGGTCCCCTTACTAGTTAGTACATATAAGTAATTTCCAATGATTAGTGCTCTTTGTGTTACCCTCATCATCCACATATGGTAAGAAATATTGGTTATTTCAAAATAATTAGTGTTTTTATTTATTTTTGCTTTCATGTAAAGTGGGTTTTCTTTAAAATTTATTCCCTTGAAATTATCCTAGAATTTTTTTATTTATAATACTTACAAGGTTATTTGTCATTTAATGTTTATTGACTGTAATCCTTTTGGGTGGCACCCTACTAGAAAATGGATCACACCCTAAATACACCCTTCAGGGTAATAAGAATTGGTAATTATTGACATAGGTAAGGGAAAGTATTTTGAAGATAGTGGTTCGGGTTGCTAGAGGTTCGTCTTGGCGGGGTGTTGTGGAGATTGTTTGAGGGTGGTGTTCTCTTTCAATGTGGTGGTTTTGAGCTGGTTTTTGGTCACCATCATTTTGTGGTAGTTTTTTGATATTTATTATAACCTTGTGGCTGAATTATGAAAAATTTTAAGGATTTTTTTTGGTTTGAATTTTTCGATTTTTTTTATTTTCATTTTTTGTTTAATGAGTATAAATTTTTGGTAAATCATTCCCAATCCTTATTTATGATATCAGGGCACTTATTCCAGCCAGCGGGGATCATGAATATCCCACATGATTTTCCATGGTCTAGGTTTGGATCTGGTTTGGATGATGACCTTACTTCATTCATGACCGGATGTGAAACTAATATTTGACTACATTAAAAATGAGTTCTTATGATATACATGTTAAGAGGGAAATATATATAAAATGTGGCATGAGAATAATCCAACATAGAAATACTTTGTAATATTTATAAGAAAATATTTTATTTTTAATAAATATATGATATAGAGTTTTGAATATAGAGGGGTAAATGAATTTTATATGGTATTATTCAACTAGAAAATAATAAAAATATACTAATGAAATAATTGAAATTGATTTTTTTGAAATAAAAGACTCTAATGTGTAGTAAAATTATCATATATTTATGAAAAATGTGTGGAAATTCTTGAGGTAAGAGTTATCAAAGTGTGAATTTATTTGTGGAGCATATAGATTTGTTAGGATTCAAATGAAAGCACTGATGATGAGAATATTTTATTAGTTTTTCCAAAATAAAAGAATCAAAGGAATTAAGGTGAAATTAAGGAATATAACATTATTTTTTATTGAAAAATTTTGGTGAAAACATAGAATATTAATTCTATACTATTTCCTATATCGATCATTTTAATAAGAATAATTGTATTTCATGTAAATGATGTCCTCATAATTTTTGGATTTTAGTTGGATGATGTATCATAAAAATGTATGTATTGATGAATAATATAGTAAATAAACAATGAAATTATTAAAACAAAAATAATTTTAAACAAACTCAAAAGTGGGGGGGGGGATATTAGATTCCCTATAATACTATAAGGAGGAATGTTATAAATATTATAACTACATAGAATAAATATGTAGATGTATAATTTACCAACTAGTATGTCATTACACATTGTGTTTGTTATTTATTCATGGTATATTATAAATATTCTATATATTTTAATATTATTAGAAGTGAAAGAGATGTTCCTAGAATGATTTTGGATATAAATAAATATTATTTGTTAATGTTCGATGAAAAATTACAATGAAAGGGGTATTTTGGTGGTTGTAGTCTATGAAGGATAAAACATGAATAAAATCATAGTTATTTTCCTTAATTTGGTGGGAAAACCATTTTGTGGTAATAAATACCATGTCATTATAATGAAATTATAGTCATGGTCTTCGGTATTTCAAAGAAGATGTTATGGAATGCAACAATCCAAACTAACAATAACATTAAACTATGTCATGGAGTTGGGTATGATAGGGAAATAATAATTATATGATCACTATCCAATAATGATTGGATAGAAGATTCCGACCATAGAGGAATTCATTTAATTGACAAATTTCTTGAATGATTACTTTCTAAAAAGGGATTTATGGGAGAATATGTTGTTCATAAGAAAGAGTTTTATATATTTATTTGAATTGAGATGATGAATTTCATGATTCAAGATGTAGGGATGAGTAGAATAGTTTAATGAATTAAGGATCTAAGGAGAACAACTTTATGGTTACATAGATTTGAAGACCTGATGTTCTATTCCATATAATTACATCATAGAAGATAAAACCCATGCGATTGTGGTAGTGATATATATAATATCAGAACATGGAAGTAGATGTCATTTCCAAAGAAAAAATATTTCATGCCATGGTTTCTGGATTCAACCCATTAACCAAAATATAAATTATGGTAATGTTGAAACACATCTTATTTGTTTAAAAATTGATAAAATCTAACATTTTATATTTAATCGACTGTGGAACATTAGAGGAAATATTAATCATTTTATATCAGTCATTTTTGGGAGATATGACACAACCATATTTTTGTGGTTTTAATAACCTTTTATTCGGTGTCATATTAAGGTAACAAATTTAAGAATATATTAACCTAGCATAGAAATATTCAAAGGATGTTAAATATGGAATATATTTAATGGGAAGAAAAGTGATAAATTTTAAAGAGTGGAAAAATATTACAAAAAATATAAAAAATGCTTTTACTATGACATATATCTAAATATATTTTACTAAACTAAAGAATTAGAAGAACATTGGGATTCAACTATGATGTTCATATAGAAGAATAAAAGTGTATACTATTGTTTGGTATATTGATCCCATATAGATTTATACATCATAATAGATTGTGAGACAATCCTTTATGAACCACATCTCAAATCAATTCATAGAGTTATAGTAAGATGTTCTGATCTTTAGACTTTATAGAATACTATACATAAAAAATTATAACAAAAAATAGTATATTTAATGAATATTAATACATTGGAACCGTATCTTGAGTATAATTTGAAAATATAAGTGATATATTCCAAATTGTTATATCACTAGTGCATAATTGCAGAACAATGGAAATGAATGTCTTGAAAAGTATCGAGACGTCTATAGAAGTGGTATTTAAAAGAACGAATCCATGAAAACCATAAATGCACCTTGACCATACAACTTTTAAAAATTTGAGGACACACACATATAAAAATCTCAAAGACGAACATGTATTGAAATAAAAGTTAAAAAATGAAGGCATGAAAGTATTGTGGTTTAGAGAATGTCTAATCCATAGTAACAAATTCTATTACTAGAAGAGAGAGTAAATGATTACAATAGAAGGTCAGCTCTAATATTTATGTTGAGATAATCGTAATCTTAATTGACCGATCAAATAATGTCAATTATTGTATGAATGAATCCAAACCAAACATATATAGAAGCTATCATCCTGTAATCTCAATTCCACCACCAAGAGATATTTTTTAAATAGACACCTCATGGTTTTGATCACCACAAACATTGAGTCACATAGTCAAATGAAATCGCCACCTCAAATGGATAAATTTATGAAAAAATAATCTATAATAGTTCAAATTATACCTCACAAAACTCATTTTCTGGGCATAGAATATGAAAATTCTAGATATTACCATATGAAATGAAAATTCAATGTTCTGAACATCTAGTACTAAGATAACATGAACATATGCACCATATAGTCAAGAAACATTTCTGGAAGCTAATTATTTCTGAAAATAGATCCATTAATCTTGAAAATGGATTATGAAAAAAAATCATAACAATCTAGCACTTGATAACCATTTTCAGGTTTCATCACCAAGTACCCTAGGTTATTATGTACTATAATTATTATATATTACTTACCTCACTACTTACAGTCTATCATTTATTATGATATCCTACGCCCTCTATGCTATCCATGCCACTTTGAAATGAAATAGTTCTTCAGAAATTATTGAGCTTTAAATTTATTTAGCATATACTCAACATATTGTTCCCTTGAAACATATATAGTACCAGCACACCTTCATCCACTTTCTTCTATATTAAGTTGTATTTTAATGGAATATAATATCTTTTATAGTGAAATTATTGATTATGGGCCATGTGAATCATTCTTTTATTGTCACATCACAAATCATTGATCAATTTTATCCTTCTAATTTTTTCTAGAATAACCTCTATCCACACTAAATACTTCCATACTTTTGAAATCGAAATATAAAAGATTGTGTGGTTGATAGTGAAACTATTGATTATAACCATGATATTCATATCATGGAATTTCCTCCAAAAGTAATCAGAAAACCAATGGTTCAATTATAAGAATCAGTCTCTCCACCAAAGATATTGTCTGGAAAGCATTGCAAGAAATAATTTTTTCCAAAATAGAGAGAATGATCTAGTAAGCCTTTGAGATATGAGAGGTTATGCTTAATGGCCTCCCACTTCTCCTTTCTAATATTACCTATGAATATTCTAACAATTCCTACTACTTGAGTGATATCAGTCCGAGTATTTACCATACCATATTTATGGATTCCAAAAACTGAGGAATATGAATCATTTACCATGTAATTAGAATCATCATCTATTTTAGACATCTTCTCTATTGAAATTTTGAAATGTTCTACCAAGGGAGTAAACTTGGGATTTTACTCATTCATCTAAAATGTTTCTAGTACATTTTGGATGTACTATTATTGAGAAATGAACAATGTATTATAACTTAATTATATTTTTATCCTTATACACAAAATTTTATTATAGGATATTGGATTTTTAACTTATAAACACTCAGACAATCCTTGATTTATCTCTCCTATCCTTTCAATCACATGCTCCACCATGAGTAAGACATCAACATACAAAAGAATAATGATGAAACATTAATATTCATACACATTCTAGAAATAAAAATGGTTTCAATTTGTATAAATTAATTTTTGTTCAATGATAATGTTTCCAAACATTTGATTATACTACCTAGGTGAATAATTAATATGATACATACTTAACTTGAGCTTACACACCAAGGTTCCATTCCATTATAGAAAAAATCCATTAAATTTTTTCATGATGATATAATCCTATAAATATACACAGAGAAATGTTTTCTTATCATACAAATATTTATTATTCAATCCATCCATGAAAGATGGGCTAAAAACTTATTTGAATCATTATGTGTTTCACAATTGGAGAGAAAATATCAATGGTTTACCCTCCTTATGATTATTAGAACCCCTTCAAAACTAGTTATGCATTTTACCAAACACTACCATCCAATTCCTCCTTCAGAAGATATACCCATTTTTTGTACTTCTAATTTCCCTTTAGAATATATGATATATCCCATATATCCAGAATATGAATGAAATACAAATATTCATTAATTTATAACTCCCACTCTAACGCCCCGACCCCAGCTACCCAAAGTCGGTGCCTTACTTCGTAACATTGACATGATCACAAAAGATCAAGTCTCGAAAGACCGATTATTTTAGTAGCCTTGGAAACACTAGATACATTCATAAATGTTACATTACATCATAAAGTGAAAAACTACAATAACAAAGTCTCCATAGTTCACACTCATATCCTCTTCTGACTATCCCTGCAGGTCATTCATAAAATACTTCTTCACATCCTGGAAAATATTAAAACATTGAAAGGGGTGAGCTCAGATGGTCAGTAAGGTTAACAATATAGCGGAAGCTTTCATAAGTAAACATTAACATTTAAGGCGATGTATAACTAAAACAAAAGCCTTTTAAACTTGAACTTAAACATAATATGGCAAAAGAAAAATGAGATAATGCCATTTACTTATTCACATGGATATTCTACTGGTCGAATAATCACATGAAATATCAATAACCACTTTCATAATGATGGAATGCATAATGCCAGACTATCATAACCACGTAGTCAAGGCCTCGTGCCAAGACCACAAATAAGATTTTGTCAAGGCCTCGTACCAAGACACTAGTTTGTCTCAAGAGACCTGCCGATGCATCGAGGAGCTATAGCGGGCTCCACCCGTCACTTATTAAGTCCAATGCATTCCTCATATGAATAGGTTTAAACATATCATAAACCATAACATAATCGTATCACATAAAACATGCATAAAGGAAACAAAACATTTCCACATTTCAATCACAAGATATCAATACAACACATTGATATAATAAAAACGCTTTCAAAACCCTTTTCAATACCAAAATAAAAGAAAGTTAAAACTTTGTATTTATTTTTCATTAAAAAAAAGATGGTTTGTAGAGGAAGCCGAAACTCAAATAATGGTCACGGCGGCGGAGAAGTCATTGTCGCCGCATAAGTACGGAAAGAAAAACATTCCCTTTTTGTCGTTTAGTAAAACGCTTCGTATAAAAAGATTCCTTTTGAATAAACGTAAAAGTCAAAGGGGTTTATACACCGTATAAAAGAAAGTTGTGTATAAAACCAAATATACCTCAATGAAAGGAGATTGAGACGAAGTCCTTAAAAAGATCATTTTTAAAATAAAATAGATGTATTATGTGTAATCACTATAGGTACACATAAAGAGAGTAAAAATACAAAATAGGACATAATAACATCATGACATAATTTGAAAGTAGGAGATTAACCCAAAGAATGGAAGTTGGGTTAAGAAGTTCCCTTACCTCGTGTCTGACTTGACTCAACCGTTCTTTAACCTCCTGAATAATAAACTAGAGTTAATATATACCTTATTAAGAACTATTTTCAATTTAATTATCCTTTTTATATCACTTATTACAATGATATTAACATTATGTAATTATTTAAGTTAATAACGGTCGTTTTGTCGATCTTTGGTACTTGAGTCAACAATAAAATTCTTATAATTACAAGTTGTTTATGTGGTAGAATATCCATTATCTACAGAATTATATTCATGATTTGGATGTCATATATATCTCATATATCCAGTATATACATTCATTTATAATATTACGTAACATTTATAGGTAAGAAATGAAATGCACCGTTCATGGAGACGGTAAGGCGTACGTACGCATGAACGCTACTTTCATTTCAATATCATATTTAATGGAACAAAATCATAATGATATAAATGTATAATATAATTACAGTATAATATAGTGTATAATACCATTTACTCTATCCTTTATACATCCCACATATGGCATTAACGATTCAAATCACTTTGAGGGGGCGGTAGTCCGCACTTCCTAAAATGAAATTATCGCGTTTTACCCATAATGGAAATCATAAAGTATGACATAAATGAGAAATACAGAAGCATAAGTAAAACATAAACATATTATATATCATATATAAAAATAGTTACATCTTAATGGCCACCTTTGAAGGTGTTATATGAGTGTTGAACAATCATCGTTTCGTGAGGCAGAAATTCGCCATCCACAGAAACAGTATGTTCTTTAACCATTAGATGTAGGTGTGTGTAAGTGTAGCTAGAATCCTTATTATAACAAAATCCTAGTATATTTAGGATACTGTTGTTGTTACAAGAGAAATTAATAAAAAGATTTTAGGGGGTTGGAGAAGAAAAATAAAACAAAACAACATTAAAGAATACATTACCTCAAAATCGGGTAACTCTTTTTGATTTGAGCCAAAGGATTCCTTGGGAAGAGTTCTGCCCAAAGTGAGGCTTCTAGGAGTAATAGGGGGAAGTTGGGAGAGTATTTGGGCAGAGTTTGGCCGAGCCAAATGTCTTGAAAGTGTAAATGAGGTGGGAGAGGTGGGGGCCTTTTATAAGTGGAGAGGAGGGGCACTCTTGGAAAGTAAAGAAAAGTCACTTTATTATAAAATTAGTTTCGGATTTTAGAGGTCCCACACTTATATAATTCGAGTCTAAGGTGATAAGGGTTCGAAATATCCTCATACAATAGGCTTTGGACAAGTGTAAGCCTTGGATTTTACATTATCTTCTCATTTTATTTAAATCGTTAAATAATGAGGTCATCACTGCATCATAATGATGTCATAAATAATTTAATTTATTTAATGTCTAAAAATTATAAAAAAAATACTATGATGTAGGAAATCTTTTTAGATTTCTAATGAATATTTATAGTCAAAATTTGGACTTTTGTAACCCCACTTAAAAACTGTTTTAGTAAAACAACTCTTGTTTGTGTCAATTTAATTTTAACATTAAATAAATATATATTAATGTCATTTTCCAACTAAAGTGGCTCCATGGGGTCCCCATGTTGACCCATGGGTTTTCTTGGTCGGCCATGACTCATCCAATAGGAGTAGGACAAGTGTCAAGCTTATATCATATTATTAAAACATTGTTTTTACCTTAAACTACACTAATTACCTCTAATCGCGATTAAGAACTTAAAAGTTACTATTCACCAAAAAATTATTTTAATCTCATTGAAACACATTTTATTCTTAATGACAACCATGTATGTCGGATTTTTGAAAATCAAATCACAGAAGTGGTAATATTTTATTTAAACGAAAAATCAGTTATTTAACTACCACTTAGTGGTTTCACTATTCATCAAAAATTGAAGTTTTTCAGAACAAAGCCAAAATTTCACCCTAGGCTATAATTGATATTCCGAATTCAAAAATGATGTCTATTTTACAAAATTCCAAACCTATAAGTTGCATTAATTAATTTTATAATTAATTCCCGCTGTCACAACAAATAGCGTGTTTTTAAGAAACAATTTATATCCAAAGATTGGCAATTGTTTATGTCCAATTTCAATGTTAAATTAATTCTAATGACCACCATTGGATAAAATGGTAAAAATATATTCTAATTATACTTTAAAACCACTAAATAGTATAATTTATCACTATAAATTATTTTCATTAAGAAAGTTGTTTTTAAGTATTTTTCACTATTCATAAAAAATTGGAAGTTCTTAGAAAATTACAAAAAATTCAACTTTGGATAATTTCAATATTACGAATACAAAAATGAAGTCCATTTTGAAATATAAAATTTCTATAATTTTAAAAAGTGGTTATTACTATTCATAACGGCTACTTTGATTAGTCTCGGTGTTTTAGAACTCGAAGTTGCGTACAATGCAAGCTATTGCATTATTGAATGAGAAGCGTATCATGGGAGCTCGGGGTGTTACATTCTCCCCTCCTTCAATAAATTGCGTCTTCGCAATTTGAAATTTTTCTTTGAAAATAAAAGTTTGAAAAGAGAAAATACCTTTGTGGAAAACCCACATCGGAAATAAGATTAATAAAATTTAGCCTTAATAAGAGGTAAATGGAAATAAAAAGTCACCACCAAATTATGATCTCGATAAGGAGAACATTGGTGGCAATTAGAGACATATAATTGGAGGAAAAACGTAAATATTTGTAGGGAGTGATTGAGGTCATCAATAACAATCAACTGTCAAATTGAGGGCCTCAAAGCCTTCAATCTATATTGATTTAAAATATCATCAGTTCAACAAGACATAAGGTATTAGGATAACACATTTTTTTGTTTTAATATCCCTTTACTAAAGTTTAAGAATTAATTTATTCATTGAATAAGAGATAGGTATATATATATTTATGCTTGACAATTAGAGTTCCAACCTTCAACTCATCTTTCACTCAAAAAGATAATAGAACTCAAAAATATTATACTTATCCTAATTGTATAAGGTTCCAAATGTTAACACATACCATTTAGATTAGTAAAATTATTTTGTAATAACCAGGGACTTCCTGTAGGCTAGTGATAGGAAATAAAGGCCTGTCGCACCATGATTGTGGGTTCGATTCCTATAGCTTTGTCCGACGCGACGGGTTATGCCCCACCCTGCAGGAAGTCCTTTTCCTAAAACTATAGTATCATAATATTCCAAAAATAATCTTCATAAATTTTTTAACCTTAAACAATACTATCCAAAGATCAACTTAATCCACTCCAACCTTTATAGTTATCCAAAATACCTCTGTCCAGACTTTCTCTAAAAGGTCTCTTAATTCCAAAATCAATTTATCAGATTCCCCAAACAAAGTAAAGTTTCTCTTATTGTCACATACTAAAAATATAATTACCTTTATCATATTAAAACCTTAATGAAATCAACAAGTACTGCAGTACAATCCTTATATATATATCACATTATTCTAATAACCATAATATAATTCATGAGTCCAAAAGCACCAATACATTATTATTCCGCTTCAACTGTAGTAATAGCATAAGATTTTCCTTGAACCCTTGGCCTTTTCTGAGATAAGTTTCCATGACGCTTAGGACATTCATTTGCATAATTCCCCATTTCCCTATAATTGTAGCATTCAACTTTGACAACCTCTTTCTTTCCCTTTCAATCACGAGCCTAGTGACCCTTTTCTCCACATTTATAACAAACTCCCATTCCTTTTAGGCAAGTACCAGGGTGATTCTTCCCACATTTATCACATAATGGAAAATCCTTCTTTCCCTTTTTCCCTTTATCTGTCTCTTGTTCCACCGTTCTCTTCTTCTCTTGCTTTACTTTGTTGTCATAAGACTTAGAGAATTCCTTTTCTGTCTTGATAGCACACGAGACAATATCTTCGTATGATGAGAAGGATTGTGATACTAAAGCTCGACAGAGAAATGGTTTTAACCCATCAAAGAAACGATCAATCTTACTCCTTGGGTTACGTATATAATCGGCAGCATGCCTTGATAACCTTGTAAAGTTATCCTCATACTTTGCGACATTCTCATCCTCCTTCTGCCTCAAACTCAAAAATTGCCTTTCCATATCTGCTCGATGGTCACGAGGAAAGTATTTTTCTAAGAAAAGCTCTTTGAACTTCCTCCATTCCATATTCGATACGTCATCATCTTCCTTTGTGTTTTGAATCAGCGACCACCACTGATCAGCATCTCCAGTGAGGCGGTAAACTGCCATAACAACTTTCTCCCTTTCACTACTCCCCAAGGCATGGAATATTTTCTCTAAGGAATTTATCCATTGCTTAGCTACTATAGGATTTGTACTCCTATTGAAGGTTGGTGGTTGTTGCCTCATGAAACGGTCTAGCATTGATCCTCCACGTTGCGGATCAGGGTTCTCCATACGAGTAAGGTTATTATTCATAACCTGAGTGAGTTGTCCCAGTATGGTAATAAGTTGATCAGCACCAGTTGTATCTCCAGATCCACAATAATTATCTTGAGCAGGAGGGAAATCCCTACACGGAGTTCGTGCATTGATACGGTTTCCATTCCTTCCACTAGGCGCCATTTCTAAACAATGGCATAAACTAGATTAGTTTATGAATCACAATACATAATTCCATACATGTAAAATACTTAACATAAATTGAGCTATTTGTGGATATAATCCATAATCATAAAAAGGTTTTATTTGAGGAAGTATATACTCATAACCGTTCATAGTGGTTTGTAAAGAAAATGGGAATTATCCTAAGCATATCCCCCGGGAGTGTCGTAACCAAGAGTGCAGCAAGGCCCGTTGTCGTGCACCAGTTCCCGTTCGAGTCTAGCTCAAAGCGGTGTTTTCGGGTTTTACCCCTAGGTACATCTGTGCCAGAGCCACCTCTACCTGCTCGTATCCAGACAGGGATGTATTGCTCTGAAAACACACAACATCTCTACAATACCAAAATTCTAGGAAGTTCTTCTATACTAATCCTCAAAGTCTATATTCGGGCTATGTGCTCTAATCAGAGTTTATCTAAATCTAGCTTCCAAGGTTAGTACTAAACTGCCTCTGATACCAACTGTAACGCCCTGAACCCAGCTACCCAAAGTTGGTGCCTTACTTCGTAACATTGGCATGATCACAAAAGATCAAGTCTCGAAAGACCGATTAGTTTAGTAGCCTTGGAAACACTAGATACATTCATAAACGTTACATTAAATCATAAAGTAAAAAACTACAATAACAAAGTCTCCATAGTCCACACTCACATTCTCTTCTGACTATCCCTGCAGGTCATTCATAAAATACTTCTTCACATCCTGGAAAATATTAAAACATTGAAAGGGGTGATCTCAGATGCTCAGTAAGGTTAACAATATAGCGGATGCTTTCATAAGTAAACATTAACATTTAAGGCGATGTATAACTAAAACAAAAGCCTTTTAAACTTGAACTTCAACATAATATGGCAAAAGAAAAATGAGATAATGCCATTTACTTATTCACATGGATATTATACTGGTCGAATAATCACATGCAATATCAATAACCACTTTCATAATGATGGAGTGCATAATGCCAGACTATCATAACCACGTAGTCAAGGCCTCGTGCCAAGACCACAAATAAGATTTTGTTAAGGCCTCGTGCCAAGACACTAGTTTGTCTCATGAGACCTGCCGATGCATCGAGGAGCTATAGCGGGCTCCACCCATCACTTATTAAGTCCAATGCATTCCTCATATGAATAGGTTTAAACATATCATAAACCATAACATAATCGTATCACATAAAACATGCATAAAGGAAACATAACATTTCCACATTTCAATCACAAGATATCAATACAACACATTGATATAAAAAAAACGCTTTCAAAACCCTTTTCAATACCAAAATAAAAGAAAGTTAAAACTTTGTATTTATTTTTCATTAAAAAAAAGATGGCTTGTAGAGGAAGCCGAAACTCAAATAATGGTCACGGCGGCGGAGAGGTCGTTGTCGCCGCATAAGTACGGAAAGAAAAACATTCCCTTTTTTTCGTTTAGTAAAACGCTTCGTATAAAAAGATTCCTTTTGAATAAACTTAAAAGTCAATGGGGTTTATACACCGTATAAAAGAAAGTTGTGTATAAAACCAAATATGCCTCAATGAAAGGAGATTGAGACGAAGTCCTTAAAAAGATCATTTTTAAAATAAAATAGATCTATTATGTGTAATCACTATAGGTACACATAAAGAGAGTAAAAATACAAAATAGTACATAATAACATCATGACATAATTTGAAAGTAGGAGATTAACCCAAAGAATGGAAGTTGGGTTAAGAAGTTCCCTTACCTCGTGTCTGACTTGACTCAACCGTTATTTAACCTCCTGAATAATAAACTAGAGTTAATATATACCTTATTAAGAACCATTTTCAATTTAATTATCCTTTTTATATCACTTATTACAATGATATGAACATTATGTAATTATTTAAGTTAATAACAGTCGTTTTGTCGATCTTTGGTACTTGAGTCAACAATAAAATTCTTATAATTACAAGTTGTTTATGTGGTAGAATATCCATTATCTACAGAATTATATTCATGATTTGGATGTCATATATATCTCATATATCCAGTATATACATTCATTTATAATATTACGTAACATTTAGAGGTAAGAAATGAAATGCACCGTTCATGGAGACGGTAAGCCGTACGTACGCATGAACGCTACTTTCATTTGAATTTCATATTTAATGGAACGAAATCATAATGATATAAATGTATAATATAATTCCAGTATAATATAGTGTATAATACCATTTACTCCATCCTTTATATATCCCACATATGGCATTAACGATTCAAATCACTTTGAGGGGGCGGTAGTCCACACTTCCTAAAATGAAATTATCGCGTTTTAACCATAATGGAAATCATAAAGTATGCCATAAATTAGAAATACAGAAGCATAATTAAAACATAAACATATTATATATCATATATAAAAATAGTGACATCTTAATGGCCACCTTTGAAGGTGTTATATGAGTGTTGAACAATCATCGTTTCGTGAGGCAGAAATTCACCATCCACGGAAACCGTATGTTCTTTAACAATTAGATGTAGGTGTGTGTAAGTGTATATCAAATCCTTATTATAACAACATCCTAGTATATTTAGGATACTGGTTTTGTTACAAAAGAAATGAATAAAAAGAGTTTAGGGGGTTGAAGAAGAAAAATAAAACAAAACAACATTAGAGAAGACATTACCTCAAAATCAGGTAACTCTTTTTGATTTGAGCCAAAGGCTTCCTTGGGAAGAGTTCTGCCCAAAGTGAGGCTTCTAGGAGTAAGAGGGGGAAGTTGGGAGAGTATTTGGGCGGAGGTTGGCCGAGCCAAATGGCTTGAAAGTGTAAATGAGGTGGGAGAGGTGGGGGCCTTTTATAAGTGGAGAGGAGGGGCACTCTTGGAAAGTAAAGAAAAGTCACTTTATTATAAAATTAGTTTCGGATTTAGAGGTCCCACACTTATATAATTCTAGGCTAAGGTGATAAGGGTTCGAAATATCCTCATACAATAGGCTTTGGACAAGTGTAAGCCTTGGATTTTACATTATCTTCTCATTTTATTTAAATCGTTAAATAATGAGGTAATCACTGCACCATAATGATGTCATAAATAATTTAATTTATTTAATGTCTAAAAATTATAAAAAAAATACTATGATGTAGGAAATCGTTTTAGATTTCTAATGAATATTTATAGTCAAAATTTGGACTTGTGTAACCCCACTTAAAAACTGTTTTAGTAAAACAACTCTTGTTTGTGTCAATTTAATTTTAACATTAAATAAATATATATTAATGTCATTTTCCAACTAAAGTGGCTCCATGAGGTCCCCAAGTTGACCCATGGGTTGTCTTGGTCGGCCATGACTCATCCAATAGTAGTAGGACAAGTGTCAAGCTTATATCATATTATTAAAACATTGGTTTTACCTTAATCTACACTAATTACCTCTAATCGCGATTAAGAACTTAAAAGTTACTATTCACCAAAAAATTATTTTAATCTCATTGAACCACATTTTAATTCTTAATGACAACCATGTATGTCAGATTTTTGAAAATCAAATCACAGAAGTGGTAATATTTTATTTAAACAAAAAATCAGTTATTTAACTACCACTTAGTGGTTTCACTATTCATCAAAAATTGAAGTTTTTCAGAACAAAGCCAAAATTTCACCCTAGGCTATAATTGATATTCCGAATTCAAAAATGATGTCTATTTTAAAAAATTCCAAACGTATAAGTTGCATTAATTAATTTTATAATTAATTCCCGTTGTCACAACAAATAGCGTGTTTTTAAGAAACAATTTATATCAAAAGATTGGCAATTGTTTATGTGCAATTTCAATGTTAAATTAATTCTAATGACCACCATTGGATAAAAAGGTAAAAATATATTCTAATTATATTTTAAAACCACTAAATAGTATAATTTATCACTATAAATTATTTTCATTAAGAAAGTTGTTTTTAAGTATTTTTCACTATTCATAAAAAATTGGAAGTTCTCAGAAAATTACAAAAAATTCAACTTTGGATAATTTCAATATTACGAATACAAAAATGAAGTCCATTTTGAAATATAAAATTTCTATAATTTTAAAAAGTGGTTATTACTATTCATAACGGCTACTTTGATTAGTCGCGGTGTTTTAGAACTCGAAGTTGCGTACAATGCAAGCTATTGCATTATTGAATGAGAAGCGTATCGTGGGAGCTCGGGGTGTTACACCCACTATAATTAATCACTCAGAATTATCACCCCACTCAGTATTTCATGTACCTCACCATACATTATTTTCATAATAAAAGTTTTAGAATTAAACCACTACACAAGTCCTGTGACACTGGTATACCTTTTTAACTCTAAAGGTTAAGCTCCATCCATTCATTTTACTTCTTAAATACTACATAAAGCATTAGTTATACTTGAATATTTTAGTATATAAAACCTTATTAAATTAAAATCATTATCAATATCCTTATTTCTAGAACATATTTATACATCTTGGAATTCATAATCCATGTTTCATGAGATGTTTGAAATCATATAACCACCTATCAAATCAACCATATCATACTCCATTGGTTTCTTACTAACAAGATAATATTATGCAGTGTTTTAATCCTTCCATGCGATCTCATATTTAAGTATAACATTATATACTTTTATAACCTTCTAATTACTGTTATCCCAAATTAATGAAATGAATTTGTTTTCAATGTAGCCTATAAAGAAATATATATATGGAATAGAGCCAACAACTTATTATAATATTTAACACAAACATGGGAATACATGAGACTACTAAAAACTAATAATTAGGTAAATCCCAAATCGGATTAGACAAAAGTTACCCTAGAAGATATTATTCTAATGTTTCAAAAGTACTTTGAATCAAAATATGAGAAACATACTTAATCACTTAGGCCTAAAATTACTTTAGAAAACTAAAACATAACCTCATGCTCCTCAATCTCTCAATATGGATTCTGTTTATCCATTCCATAAAATAATTTTTCATTTGTGTTCTAGGAATCATTTTCCTACACAATTTAAATCATTTAAATAGAGAATTCGAAAATTCTAACCTCCATACTCACCTCTACTATCAAATTGATGAAATTTAATCTTAACACTAGTCTCGTATTATACAATGAATCTCTATCCAAATTTTTCTATATGACCTCATATATGTTTTTGATGAAAATCACACACAACTTATGTGTGGAATTAATAATAAAGGTAACGCAATATAGTGTACCCTGATGATATTTAATTGGTTCTATCCCCTAAAAATTAATGTGAACCAGATTGAGATTCTTATTCTTCATTGTCTAAACATATGTGTTGAACAAAACCTTCCACTTCTTTCCTTGGATTAGACCCTAACTTGTTCCGTACTCTAGGTGATGTTTCCTTCTAATATTATCATTTCCAAAGTCCTTAGACCATTGTGATTTATGTATACAATACTAACATTCCATAACTTTGAAATTATGGAACTTGATACTCTAACATACTTAATACCTTATGAAACCTCAACTAAGTACAATTCTCCATCTTTCACAACATTATCCACAACCATAGTACCTCATGTGATATTACACACATTATCCACAAAAAATAGTACCAAACCCCACATCATCAATCTTATCGATGGATATAAATTTCATACATTATTCTATGTTATTCATGAAACACTACAAATATAGAAGAAAAATGTTTTTATTCAAACCATCCACACACCCTGGCCATGAACCTTTTGGCACTTAGAAGAGACATTCATAAAAGACACTCAAAGTGGAATATTCAATGAAATAAAAGTAATGAATAAAAAAGAAACAAAAGGATTATAGGGTTTGAATGAAGTCCTAATCCAAGTAAATATTTAGTTTACTAAATTATATATGAAGAGATTATAAAAAATATCAAGCTTAATCGAACACTCAAAAATTATTCATTAATATTAAAATCACTACTATTATAATATATATATATATATATATATATATATATATATATATATAATCTAGCATATGGTAATTCTGGTTCCACCACCAACTGATAGTCCTAAAATACATTCCTCACAGATCTTAAAGAAACCCTTACCATATTATCCAATAGCTGGTGATTTATTTACTAAATTGACATAATAAACAAGAAATATCATCCTAAAGGACTAGAATGATTATTCATCACGGTAAACTAGATATTCAGTTGAGTCTTAAATTACGTTTAAATACACAAATTAAACAACTTATTTTTTCAAGAATAAATTTATTCGATAAATAATATATCTGCATACCATTCACATTAAATTTCATCGAATCCTGGATAAAAGAAACAAAATAAGTGTGATCCCAAATGGCCAGTAAGGGTTAAGAAAAGCTGAAGCTATCATGAAATAATGAGAATAATCAACATTATAATGTAAATAACTGAGAACACATACATGTTATATAAATGGATATGTAATAATCAATATGTAATAGAAAATAACTAAAAAAAACAATAAAATTAATAATAAACTGAAAATTAAATGAAAATAGAGAAAATATCAAAGTGAAAATATCCTTGATAAAAATAATAATTGAAATAAAGTCAATAATTAATTATTGAGTGTCATTTTTCTTAAGAACATGATACATTCGTTATCAATAACATTCATAAGATACTTTGAGAACATACTAATATAATGAACTTTCATAAGAATGTTTAAAACATAATATTTTCATGGCCTTTCCCAATACAGTTTCAAACATACAAGTTATAAAATAATAGAGTTTAGCCAACTAATTTTTTATCCTAAGACTATTAATGCATTAATGGTATTTTCTTAAGTAGTCCCCAACCCATTTATTTCATATTCAAATCATTATTTATATATTGGATAATTTATTTAAATCATAAATAATGTTACTCATCATTAAATATTCATAATGAGTAAATGATACATATTTATCAATATTTATCCAGTTAATAAAATAATCGTCAAAGTAATCAATATATGTAAAAATTGTATATGGTTTACGAAATATCATATCCATGATAAATAATATTTATATTTAGGAGAAATTTAATGTCCACAAGAAAGTTAATAATTCATGGAAAAGTTAATGATTAGAAAAAATGAATCAAGGATGTGATTTTCATTACTTCTATGGTCAAAATGGTCATAAACCATCTAGAGGATGATTAAAAATGGTACCCATACAATATATACCCATTGGAGTAATAAGAAATGGTTTGTTCTTTAATGAATAGAAATTAAATAAAAATATACTTAAAAAGATTCTTGAGGAAAATATCATTTTCATTTTTAAAAACATGTTGAAAATCCTTTTCATTTAAAATCACTTTTAAAATATTTTCTTTAAAAACAAATGTTAAAATTAAAAGGAATAATTAAATAAATGATTTTCACGATGTTGGTTAATTTAATAAATTCCATAAAATTTAAAAAGTACATTCATTTTTTAGTGTAAAAAGGTTAGGAATGAGCCTTATTTAGAAAACGATAAGAAGTTTCCTTTCACATTTTCAATAAAAGAAAAATGTACATTATTTTGAAAATGAAATAAATATTTGATTGAAAATATTTTTTAAATGGTAGAAATCTGTAAAAATTCAGTTTATTAATAAATTTGAAAAGGAAAAAAAATATTTGAAAATAGTTTCACAAAAAATGTTTTTGGAAGGAAAGAGGTTTCATACCAAAGGAAGAAATGGAGTCGGATTTTTTGGACTAAATTTTCTAAAACAATTAACTATGAAAGAGTATAATAATTTTAATATTACACGAAATTATCTTCAATAACTATAGGATAATTAAATTAAATGGGTGCATTATTAAATTGGTAAATAATTTCCATCAACTTAAGTTCAATAATGAACAATATTTATTATAATAAGATGGAGAAATAAACATTTACAATGATCATAATGCTGATGTGAGGATTAATCGACAGATAGATAATGTGTTTTAACTATAAATACACATAATAAAAATGTAAATAAAACATAATGTAATCAAAATAAATTATAAAAATAAAATTATAATTACATAATCAATGAATTCGAATATTAACCCCTGGAACAAAAAATTGGGTTGCAAAATCTTTTACATCAGGATTCATTTTGATTGAACATTAATTAAAATCATATATAGTGGTTTTATTCATGTTAATAAGTTACAAAAAAACAATATTTATATTAATAAAATTATATATGATCCTTTTATAACATAATATTACCTGTTTATTAAGAAGCATTCATTATTTTCATTGTTTCGGGTGTAAATTTCCTTGTTTTCTCATGTGTGTTTAATTATAAATGATATGGTCATATTATATAGTTAAATAATCTATAGAATAATAATAATTCAATAATTATCATATTAATACATTAATTATACTTCTAAAATTAATCTTAAATGATGGATATGAAAAATAAAGTTCGTTATGATCATTGAAACGATGTGCAATACGTACACATTAGTGAAGTTTCAATTTTTTCCTGATAAACATTGAAAGTAGGTAAATAATATTTTAACATTCGAGAATGATCATAATATAATTAATAAAATATTATATAATTATATTTTTTATTCACAGGGTGTGGTTATTAAAAGAGAGTCACATCATTTGGAGAAGGAGGTAGTCCACATGTACAAGAATGATGTTATCATATTTAAGTTAGTGGAATGAAACGAAAACAAATAAAACATATATAATATTAAAATAATGATAATTATTTCATTAATATAATTAATATATCATTTAATTACAAATAATTATTAAAATTATCTTCATCACCTTCCATGGGAATCATTAGTGAAAGACGAATCACATCGCTTCGTGAGAAGGTAGTCTATCGTACACACGATCAAAATTATCATATATATTAAGGAATAAAAGGTAAAAAATATATATGATATACTTAATAAAGAGGAAAAATGATGTCATAAATATAATAAATATAATAAATATAATTTAGATCCATCATTATTCCCAATCATGAGTTGTGGATTTGAAAAAATGTATGACTTTAGTTCGCGAGGCAGTAGTTATCCGTACACATGAATAATGATTTTGTAACCCATTTTATTGAAGTAGAGATCATAATAGTTAATGATATTTTAAAAAAAATCATCATTGTATAGGTAGTAAACTCAGGTTATATATATCATTATGTTTTAACAAATAATGAAGGAGGTGGAGATTGAAAAGAATTGATGATTCTCATTGAATAACATTACATCATCTTAGGAAATCCTCTTGGGTCTACTATAAACCTTCTTATGATGTAATTCTTACCAAACTATGGAATTAATAATTATTAGTGGGGTTAAATTTGGAATGGGATTTTTTTGTAATGGCTGAACCAAAGTGGTTTTATAGTTATAAGAAGTGTGGAGAGTTATTGTCCTTTTATAATTGATGAGAAGTGACATTCTTGCAAATACCCAACAGTATTCACTATTGGGGGGTATCACTTAACTAATGTGCCTCCAAAATAGATTAACAATATATGTAATCTTTAATTTGGTGGAAAAATAATCATCACCATAAAAAAGTATATTGTTATCATGTTATTTATTTGTCTTTTAGTTTGCAAAATTTTAACCATATAGTTTTTATCAAAAATATCTTGTATCTTTTTATTTAACAATATAATTTATTATTATGTAGTAAAATAAAAATTAATTTTGGGAGATGATATATAATTAATTAATTTAAATATTAATTCCAATTTTTTAAATAAATATATTATTTGTGTAAAATTAATTTTAATAAAATTGCATGTAATGCACAAAACCCTATTTTATACGTAATCACGGTAATTAATTGTATATATTTTCACTAATAATTGGGGTAAAAATTGATTTTATACAATTATATTATATAAATTATGATGAATCCAAATTTTGAATACATTTGTTCAAATTAAACACATAGAAGTTGTAGAGTGTAATTTAATATGAATATCATAGACAATATGAGACAATGGGTTTTTAATGGAAAAATGTTCAAAAGTTCAATATGTTTTTACATAAAAATTATTTTTTCAAATGTAAAAAATGACCTAAATAGGATTAATTAACATAGAATTTAAATAATTCTACCTTAAATATAATTTAACATATATTTTAACATTATAAAGTAACTAATACTAGGGGCTCTATGGTTTTAGATTTCTCGACCAATTTCTGAAAAGGTGACACCCTTCAAGAGGATTATTATACAATGATTTCTGAAATTCTCTTATGAGTACAGATGAATATACAATCCAAGGTTGTTGAGAAGGAATAACTCATCATTTACAATACTATTCTTAGTTTTTTCTCTATCCCCTGATAAATAGTGTATTTCAGTCGCAAGTGTCGTTGTTTTACATCTAACTATATAGAGGTTCTTCACATATGGAGGGAAGGGAAAATGGTTGTGGATTTTCTCGCTTCCATGGTTTCTCATGAAGAATGACTTACATTCTTCCTAGGTCCTGGGTCCTTTCCAACTAAAGTAATGAATCTCTTCTGAGAAGATACAATTGGTCTTCATTACATTAGATATCCATGATTTCTTTATATACCTTCCTCTTTTACCTCTTTTTTTACTTTAATTGCAGTTTCAATTTCTTAATAAAATATTTATTATTTTTTCTTAATTAAATTTTATTATTTTTCACTATTCAAAAAAAAAGAAACTTTTTAAAAAAAATCCCAGAAACTAACCCTAAGATAAACATGGTATTGTGGTTTTGAATAAATAATGTTTGTTCATTCAAATAAATTTTCTAAAAAAATTAAATTAATTTGAAAATATTCTCAGAAATGGCGACTAAACAATATTTTAGAAAAAGAATTTTTTTCTCAAAAAGCATTTTGTTTTCTTTTATATGATTCTTATATTATTCCAAATCAATATATAACCAAAATTTTCATAATTTAGTAAGTAATATTCATACTCTCTAATTTAATAACTATGTTATAAATATTACATTAAATAATACCCTTTAAAAATATTTCACATTTTTTTAAACCTGGTGTTTTCATGTAACACAAGTTGAACTATTTTTATATGTATCAAATGCTAAGCTCAGATATTTCATGTAATTAATGATATTAATGATACTAATTTTATTTAAAAATAAATATATCATAATATCTTAAGGTGTTATATTTTCTTCTATGGTGGGTGTTGCATTTTGAATATGCAATTGAATACAATATCATTATTTCAGAATTTTGATGTGTTACATTTTCTAAACCTTAAATAAATTGTGTCCTTGAACATTAAATGTAATCTTGGTAATTAGTGGTTAATTTTTTTCAAGACCATTCTTGAAAATCCCATGTCATAAATTGGTTAATAAAATATTCTCTTAAAAATAGATAATGAGAAGTGAAACGGTGACATGGAATAACATATAACTAAGTTTTTAAGTAGGATAACATTGGTGGCAAGTGAAGATATGGACATGAATTAAAATCATAAATAATTATAGAGAGTGATTAAGGTAATTGATCACAAGTAAATGAATAATCATTTCAATGCTAAAGGGAAAAAAACCATAAATATGTGTTTATTTAAAATATCATATGATTTATCATGTATGAATTTAATGGGTTGAATTTTTTCATTGAAGTTCATTTTCCTAAAGTTGAGGAATTCTATTACACTCTAGGAATTATGGAAATAATACTTAATTCATGCAAATCTATTTCAAAATCACAATTTTATCCATTGCATGTTCTCTAATCAATTTCCAATTCATCCCTTTATCTATGAAAGAAATATCCAGAAATGAATTTTTTCATCCAAAATAACAAAAATTCACTTTTTAAATAATCATAAAACCCGTAAAAGAATGACAAGTCATTCCTTATATCTCAAACAATTTTCAAAAAACCATTATGTTTAGAATAAAATATAGAATATGCATAAATATTAATATGCTGATGTAATGTATTAATCTATTTAACCTAATAAAAATTAAAAACTAAAATATTTGATAAATGGTTAACCTTATAACCATTTGAAAAATATCAGGATCCAAAACAATAAAAAGAAGTTCAATGAATTTCCAAAATGAACTTTTCATTAATCTAAAAAACATAATGTTACTCTTAATCACCACATACAAAAATGTGAATACCATTATCATGTATTTTATTAAAACATGTTAAAAATTATAATTACCATAAAAACTTATCAAAACCATGAATACTTAATTATTCCTTAAATAAAACCCAAAATTTTGGATATATTCCTTAAAACCAAATTTTTTTATTCTATGAACCACTTTATAAAGAAATTATTAATTAGTTCTTAGGTAATCAGTTCTATCTAATTTATTTTATACATGTCAATAATGTCATCATTCCTAAATAATTATATCAACATTAGGATAATATTAAGGTTTATCTTTCCTTCAATCATGTGTTTTCCAAGAAGTTCAAATTACCACAGAATAATTATTTTTATTACTTTCCAACACATGACTTCAAATCATTTATGAAATAGTGGAAAAATTTAATCCTTATATAAATTATAATTCTTATAACCAAGATATCATTGAAAAAATAATCAAATGACATTATTATTGAAACCAAACACAGGACCATTAATCATTACTCTTCATATATGTTCATAGTGTAAGCTTTATAATGATCCATTAGCTTATTTGAGGTATATTACTTTCACACATGGGGTATTTATATGTGTAGTTCCTCATTTCCCTATAGTTTAAGCAATATAAAAGTAAAAATATTTTCATACCCTTACAATAAAAAACCATGGTGGCCTTTCCTTCCACACTTTTTGAAAACTCCCATTCATTTTAAGCATGAACCAGGGTGTTACTTTCCATAATGATAACAATTTATGGAAAATATTTATCTCCCTTTATCCATTTATATATCTTTTTCTCTATCATCATCTTCTCCACTTTTCTCCCTTCTATGATATAATACATAAAAAGTTATTCATCAATATTTTTATAACATGAAACTATGTCCTCATATGATGAGAATGTTTGGTAGACTGGTTCCCTTTGAATGATTGGATTAATATAATCAATGAAATTATAATTATTACTCTTTAGATTATAATCAATGTTTTGGTTCCCATTACTTCTTCATGGTTTCATTTCTAAATAACAGAGTAAACTATATTAGATCATAACATTGTGAAAAATAATGTATAATCACAAAACCTACGAAATACATAACATAAATTGGAAAATTTATATATAGATAATATAATAATCCTAATAAAGGTTTCTTTGGGGATATAATGTTTTAAATCATTCATAATGGATTGTAAAGAATATTTGATTTATCCAATGAATATTAACAAGGTGCCTCAAACCAGGTACCAAGTAAGTCCTGTTGTTATGCTCCAGGTGTGGATCTAGTCAATCCCAATGAACACTTTTCAAAATTGTTACCCTTAGGTACATATGTCTCAGAACTACATCCACAGGTTGAATAAAGATAAATATTTATTTTATGGAAAAACCAAAAAATATATTATCAATCTAAACATTTCATATGTTCATCTACACTTTTCCTCAAATTATATCCAAGGGTTATGATAAATAGTTTATGTTTTTCCAAAATCAAGTTTCCAAGGTTTCTATTAAACTTATTTTGATACTAATTATTGTTACCCAAACCCTCATATCCTATATCTTGTTCCTTCTTTATGAAATTGAAATAATATATAATGAATCAAACCCCAAAATATATAATCGTTTGATAGTATTGGTAAACTATATACATACTTGAGGCTTATATTATCTTGGAAAACAAAAATTACAACATAATGTTTTTGGGAATAAGTTTATTCGATCTAGAATTTACCTATGTATTAGTCAAATTAAACTCTAAAAAATAATGGGGATATGGAACAAATTAAGGGGTTGTATTCAAATGCTTAGTAAGGGTTAACTATAATGGAAGCTATCTTGAAATAATAATAATAATATATATAGAATGGAAAATAACTGAGAACACATTCCATTTAAATAAATGGATAAGGAATAATCAACATGGAAATGTAAATAACTGAAAACACATGACATGTAATTAATAGATAGAAAATTTCTAGAGATAATTTAATAGTGAAAATATCCAAGATGATAATAATAACTGAAATGAAGGAAATGAACTATCATCAAACATCATCTCCCCTAGACACATGATACCTTAACCATCATGACTATTCACTATATAGTTTATAACATTATACTATCAATACTATTCACAAGATAGTTTAAAACGTACTAATGTCAAGACCTTTTACAAGACAATTTAAAACATAATTACTACAACTACAAAGGGTTTTTCCCAAAAAAATTGTCTGATGAGACTATTGATGTATCAAGGGGATTGTATTAACCAGTCCCCAAACCACATATTTCATCTCTAAAGCATTCATTATATATCAAAGAGTAGATTTAATTCATATATAATGTTCCTTTTCAATAAATATCCTTATAGAGTAAAGGATATAGATTTACCAATATTTCCCTTATTAATAAATTAAATGTAAAATTAATCACTATATGTAAAAATGGTATATGGTTTAGGAAATAAAATATCTATGATGTATAATATTTACATTTAGGAG
The DNA here is from genome assembly GCA_963277665.1 of Viscum album. Lineage (NCBI taxonomy): Eukaryota > Viridiplantae > Streptophyta > Magnoliopsida > Santalales > Viscaceae > Viscum > Viscum album. Next base: position 1,050,764,429 of record OY728131.1, on the reverse strand, counting down.
AAATTATATGTCAACAAGAATGTGAATTACTCAAGTAAAATAAATAAACATAAAAAATAAATCAATTATGTGAATACAAATACTTTCTTTTGTTAAAATGATCATAAAACATCCATATAATAATTAAGGATTCATAAAATACAATATATATACCTATTGGCATAATAATAATGGGTTGTTTTCATGGATAAATAAAAACACCATAAAAAATATCATTATAAACATTTCTGAGGAAAATATAGACTTCATTTTGATAATCATTTTGAAAATCGTTTTCTTTAAAAATAAATTTAAAAAACATTTAAAATATACTAATAATATTTAAAAGGAACATTTAAATAAATTTAGGTCATGACAGAGAATAATTCTATGCATGGTATAAAATTTATAAAGAAAATTCCTTTTTCACTATAAAAACTACAGAAAGTGACGTGTTTAGAAAATAACGAGAAGATTCCTTTTAAATTTTTGGTAATATCCAAAAGGGGATTATTTTTTTAAACGTCATAAAGACTTATTTGAAATGTTTTTGAAAAGCGTAAAAATTGGTTAAGATTTTTTTGATCAATAATTTTGAAAAATATAAAAATATATTTGAAATCATTTTTAGAAAACATGGTTTTGAAAGGAAAAAAAGGCAAATAACCGAATAGAAAAATGTTGTCAGGTTATCATAAAGTCATTTTATAAAACATTTTAAATATTAATGATTGAAAATATCACACAATTACATGAAATACCCACTAATAACTAGAGGATAATAAAAATAAATGGGTTTATTAAAAAATGGTAAGCTAATTTCCTTCAACTAAAATTCAATATTAAATAATATTGATAAGAATGAAATTGTGAAATAAACCTTTACAATCATCATAATGTTGAAGTGATGATTAATAGATGAATAGATTATGTGCCACAACAATAAATCCACATAAAAAATGGAAATAAAAGTTAATTCAATAAAATTTCATTATACACAAATTCTTAGAATGAAATAATCAATGAAGTAGAGGATTAACCTAATGATATTAAATTGAGTTATGTAATACTTTACCTCACGATTCCATTTGATTGAACATTATTTAACCACATTTATAGATGTTTTAAACAAGTTATTATATTATACCAAAACTATATTAATATTTATAATATTATATATTATCCATTTATAACAACTTATTACTTATTTAATATTAATCATTCATTATTTTCATTGTTTCAGGTGTTAATTGGATAGTTTTCTCATGCATGTTTCATCATAAAATATTTATTCATATTATATAGATCTCTCCTCTCTATAATAATTATAATGAAATAATTATCATATTTTTATATCAATTTATAGTTTTAAAATCAATCATGAATGATGGATATGAAAAAAATAATATGTTACGATGGTGGAGATGATTGGATATATATACACTTGAGTAACATTCCAATTTTCACTGATCAATATAGAAATGAGGTAAGTAATATTTTTAATACTAAAAAAGATCATAATATTATTAATTCAATATTATGTAATTATATATTTTATCCATGTGGTTCGGTGATGAAAATAGAGTTACATATCATGATAAAGGTAGCAGGCCACATGTACATGAACAATATTATCATTTTATGTGAGTGAAAAAGAAAGAAAATGATATACAATTAAAAAAATTACAGAATGATAAGTATTTCATTAATATCACTACAATTTTATTTATATGACATATATTAAGTAAATTTATCTTTATCACCTTTCATGTGTAGATTTAATGAAAACTAATATCATCACTTCGTGAGGCGGTAGTCCGCCGTACACTACAATGATGATTTCATAACCCATTTGATGGAAGTAGAGATGGTTTTTGGTAATTAACTTATTATAAAAAAAATAAATGTGTACAGGATATATTTTGTTTATTATATAATCATTGTTAAATAAAAATTGAAGGATGTGGACAAATAAATAAAATTAAGATGCTCATTGTAAGACATTACCTCTTCACCTGGTATCCTCTTTTAGTCTGCACTAAATAAATAAAATCTTGGATTTATCCCCAAAAAAATCTTATAGAATTAGTGGAGGTATTTTTGGATGTTATTTTGGTAGTTATTTTATGAACCAAATTTTTTTGAATGTGTGATTAAATTAGGGGAATGGTTACCCCTTTATAATTGAGGAGGAGTGGCGTTATTGTAAATACCTAAACGTATTCACTATTGAAATGTCTCCCTAACCTCACGTGACTCAAAAAAAGTTCAATAATTTATTAGATGGTTTATTTGTTCAATAAGAACCTGCACTATATAAAAATAAACACATTTTCTCATGTTATTACTTATTCATTATGTTTGCTCAATTTTAACCTTTTAGTTTTCCCATTGTAATTTGTATCTTTTTATTTAACTATTTAATTTATCCTTTATGACTAAAAGAAATTTTTTTTTATCCTATAATCCGAAAATATGTATTGTATATATTAAATTTAAATTTTTAAATAAAATTCCTATGTGTGTGTAAAATTTTATGTAATAAAAAAGCATGTAATAAAAAAAGAGCGTTTAAAAATTAATCATGAAAATTAACTGTAACATATATCAATAACTGTTATGGTAAAAAAATAAGTTTAAATCATTAGATAATATAAATTATTCTTATTCCAAATATGGAATAAATTTCTGAAAATTTAAATCAAATAAGTGTAATAATTTATTTTAAAACAAATCATTTAGGTGAAACAAGAAAGCGAGTTTTTAAATGAAAAGTGTTGAAAAGATTAAAATGTTCTTATACTAATATTCAATATATAAATGATTAAAATGAGATAAATTTAATTAACAAACATAAAATGGAATTAATATTTCATTAAAAATAATTCTGAATATAATACAACTATTTAAATTATTTATATGAAAAGATAGTGTTAAATTAAAATTTAGCATTTTTCACTGTTTTTCAAAAAAATGAAACATTTTTGAAAAATAACAAAAATTCACCATAAGATAATTTTGGTATTACTATTTCAAAAAATTATTTATATTTTTTAAAATAATTTTTTTAAAAGCGTAAAATAGTTTCTTAAAATATGTGGGTAAAGAATGACTAATCTATCTCTTAGAAAATGTACAGTTTTTTAGAAAATATTTCTTTTCCAAAAAAATTACCATTATTTTATTCCTAATAAATAAATAACCATATTATTAATAATATAGTTAGTATTATTTATACCATCAAATTTAACCACTATTTTATAATAATTATATTAAATTCTAATATTTTATAAATATTTTACATTTTGTTCAAACATGGTGTTGGTGTGTAATGCAAGATAAACCTAGTTTTGCATTTAATGCAAGATAAAATAATTGTTTTGTGAAATTTTATAATTTTTTTACAAATATGAAACCTTGACAAGAAAATAAAGGTTCCTTTAATTAAAAATAAAGTCCAACTTACATAATCCTGAAAAAATGAGATCTATCAAAATCCCTCTTAAGAAGGGGTAAAAGGTCTTCAGGTGGATGATCATACCAGTTGAATTTATCACCACCGACTCCATTGTCAGGAAGTCTATCTACAACTGACTTAGATTTTCTATAAGTGTGCCTGATGATATGATTCTTGGTGAGAAGAGAATCCAAGTAGCTAATCCATCTGTTAGTAAGGTTCTAAGATAAAAGGTAAGAACCCATTCTGATGGCAGAAACAATAACTGAAGAATCACTTTCCAGCCAAATATTATCCCATCCACAAATTTTAGCTTGATCCACCACAATAATTATACCAAGAATTTAAGCTTCAATTACAGAGGTTATAACATATGAACCATGAAAGCATCCCATAACCTTCCCTTGGTGATCCCTGAAAATAACACCATATTCAGAGGGACCAGGATTACCCCTTGAGGCCCCATCGGAATTAACCTTAATACATACAACAAAAGGTTTATTCCATAAGACCTCAAAAGTACCATACAGAGGCCTGAAAGTACCTTTTATACCAATTTGAGTAAGAACTGAGAAATCATGAATAGAATTAAAGTAGAAGTGCTTCCTGGGTAATCTTGCCTCACGAATAGTAGCAAGAATACTTGAGAAAGTAGTATTGATAGAGAAATATTGACCACCTTGAAGGATTTGATTTTTAATAGACCAGATATAATGTAGTAATTCAGAATCAGCTACCAGAAAAAGATCCATCAATTTGGATGAATGTGGAAGAAAATGCAAAGTCTAAAGAAAATCTCTGATGGAGTCCATATTTGGAATGGAAACTTCAAATATGTCTACCAATGATTTCCACATAGAAGTAGAAGTAACAAAATAAAGAAAAATATGAGAAACATCCTATCTATGATGATGACAAAGAACACAATAGGAACACAAAAAGATTCCACAATTCCGAAGGTAAGAATCAATAGGAATTTTCCTCTGAGCAAATCTCCACCCCAAAATAGAGCGTGAGGGCCTAACAAAATATCAATGTAAGTCTCTCATCCAAATTTCCTAGGAAATTTTATAAACTGAATATATTGAATTCATTTAAAAATAAATATATCATAATATCTCATGTTGATATATTTTCATCCATTCTTGGTGTTGCGTGTCATGTATTCTATCAAATACAGTGTTCTTATTTTAGAATTTTGTGGTGCTACAGTTAGGATCATTACAAAAATTAAATCATCAAGTCTATGGAAATATCCACCTAAAATGGATAACTTAGTGAGTCATACATTAGAGATAGTTCCAATGAAACCTTATAGAACTCATACTAAAACTTCAACATCTGTATCTTTTGGAGTTAGTAGATATACTACTACTTCAATATTCAAGACTTCTGGTTTCAGGAGAACTTTCACCTCTTCATATGGGAGTTTTATAATGTTTATGAAAGTTTATCCCTTTTTTAAACTAAAGTTTTAACGTATAAAATGACTTCCCAAACCAAATACTAACAGTATATACTTCTATGATGTATCCCATTATGGTGAACCATGTCATTGTGATTTATTTTCTTCATTCAAATGATATTCTTTGAATATTTTTCATGATTTTTATGAGGTCTTGGTAACTTGAAAAAAATATCCATTTGGAATACATAATCACACACCAATTAAAAACCACACATAATGTTTCTGGGAAAAATAAATTTCAAAAAAATCTACTTCATATATCAATAGAATAGTATTAATTTTTTATATTACCCACACCATGAAGCACTGGTATAATAACCTTCTTAAAGTTATCCTTGCTAAAACACCATATAATTTGACCAAAGTACATAGCCAAGAATACACCATTTATCCTATTAAATATATATATTTATATATATATAATCACATTATGCTATATATCTCACCAATGTATTATATTGAGAAGTATTTTCCCAACCTAAAATTTATAGACTTTTTATTTGGGATATTACATCCAATGAGTAACATATCTTGTAAATAAAACACCATAAATATAACATTTCCCACACTATCCTGATTATATAAAAAATATTAATCTCTATATTTTATTAAACAAAATATTTGATAATGTTATTAAAATGAAAATTTCAACATCAAAAACATTATTGAATCCACAAATGGATCATTGTTACATTTATATATTAAAAACACTTTTTAGGTACTCAAAACATTTAGGTTGTATCATATACATAGCCTAAAATATATTCCCATTATGTAAAGTGGTTTTTTATATATTTGGTAGATATTATAATCATAATAATCTACCATGAAAAGAAAACATCTAATTCAATTTATAATCACCACAAGTAAAAACATTCCTTATTGTCAAAACCCTGAGTTTTTTATTACATTTCACTACCATGAATTTTTTATAGGTATAAATTCTACAATTAATGTTACTTATAATTTATAAAACCTATTTTTAATATATCATTATTACCTCTATAGGATGATGAGTAATGTACTCAAGATGATTTGTGTACCTGGTGTCCATTTAATATTTCATACACTCTAAACATTTCTTAAAATATTAACTTGCAAATACCTATTAAAAACAAGTAGGATCATCTTATATAAACTCAAAATCATGAATACGCATGATACATTCCTTGGAAAGGGGGAGACACATATTTCTGGATTGATTTCATAGTTGCAGATGCCGACAGGGGGCAAAAAAGACGCTTGGATGGTTCTCATTTTGATGTCTATTTCTTCTTTGGTTTTGGATCTAGTTAAGGCCTTGGTGCTTGCTTGGTTCTCAATGTTTCATTTTAATGGGTTCTCTTTTACCCAGTATTCAAAAGGAGATCTTTATTTGTTCAATCAACGGGGTTTATCACCTCATTTATTTCAAAAAAAACTCAAAATCATGAAAATTATCTATAACAAATTATATCCATTAGGCTCATAAATAATCTTACCAAACCATTAAGGTTATTTTGTTTCCAAATTAATCTCAATTTCCATAACTTATTATTGTACAATCTCATATTCTATATGAAGAATAATTACTATTTATTTTGTCCTAAACATTAATAATTCAACGTTTCCTCAAACTAATTCCTTTAAAATATATTCTCTTTAAATAAATTAGCTTCATATAGATATAATAAAATATATACATAGTATAATGATAAAAATAACATCCCATAGTTTCTATATATCCAACAAAGAGTTTTTTATTATATTTGTATATTTTTTATCTAAAATGTATGTTTCACATAGGCTTCAAAACCATAAATTCACATGAAATTGAAATTGGGGAAATTATCAGTCTATATTTCATATGTGTTATTTAAGAATATTATAAATAGAATATGTTTAGGTATGAGATCATCTATAATAAGAAAATAACCCTTTTATGAAATTAAAAGGTCATACCATATCATTTGTTGGACCTTGTCATATTCGGTATGAGTCATCTATTTAGATACACAATTACACAATAAATCATTTGATATAGTGAGTTATGAAACAATACTATAATCTCTAAAATAATTAAAAAAATTTCCTTAAGTATTTTATACCATGATTTGATCAATGTATCTTCATAAATTTTCAATGATGGCAATGCACTTTTTTTATTACTTTAAAACTTAAATTTTATCAAAAATATTTCATCATAGGAAACACAATATAATACTACTAAAATAAAGAGTAAAAGTTTTTAAATATATATAATCACCACTTTATTATATACTCACTGGTATACAAACATCACTATGTAATAATTATAATATCCCATTAGCCTTCTCACATTTTATACTAAACATTTATTAGTTATTTTTTCTTAATGAACAATATTTTTTTATATCAAATGATTCATAATAAGTTGATTCTAATAATTCATTCTTATTAGGTATTTAGATTGTTTTTTTTTCATTTATATGTGTAATAAAAAGTGATAATTTGTCCCTAATACATTACTTTATGACATATTTTTTTTAAAATTATACTGAATTATCTATGTATTGCATATATAAACCAGTAACCACATTCATGATTCTATAAAAAAATTCCAATAATATTTATTGAAAATATTTTAATAATAATGAATGAAATTTATTTCTTATATATAGAATTAAAGAGATTTATTTTTTGGTAATGGATGGAACTTTGTGAAAATTTTCAATTCTTGAGTCAATGAATTAGGTATATGTATATCATTTGTTCCTACCACTAACACTAAAAACCATAATCTATTGCTAATATATACAAATACTTATCCCTCAACCAACTTACCTATTTTTTTAGTCAGTATTAATCAATATAGTTGTGTAATTCACAACCAGTATCAAAAACCCATTGGTAAGAATTATAAAAATTAAATTATATAACATTCATTTCATTATTCCTAAGATTCTTATTTTTATGTTTGATAATTTCTCAAAATAAATAATAAAAATTTATAATCATTTACGACCAGTTTATAATCATATATGACCAATTTATAATCATATATGACCATTTATTTAGTACTATACCTTGAAATAATATTTAATATAGAGTTTCAATGAATACACGTCCACTAAAATGACAATTCCATACATTATATCTATTTGATGAATAACATACTTATTTCTCTCGGTAATTAATTTGATTGGTATATTCTCTAAAAACAAAATATTTTGGTGGCAAATTCTATCAATTCTATTATATGTAACTTTTATATAATTTATTATAAGAAATATCCCCAAAATTATTAATAAATTATAATAAAAAAATTCACATAGGAACCTAATGAGAATAAACATATAACAACACTTCCCGATCCAATGATTAACATACTTAATTATACAGAAAATATAAAATTATAACTGACCCCCAAAATCAAAATCTTAGGGTCTTTGGGTATAACATCCTAGGTATTTTTCAAATAATACATTTTCAAGTCTATTAATAGTCCTGAATAAGATATTTAGTTTACGTTAAAGGGGAATTTTTGTCCGGTGGTATAATCAGCATGACACAAAGGGTTTCTTCGAAATCTTACAATGCACACAATAATGAGTTAAATAGAAAAAATTATATAATAAAAAAAATATTAATTTAAATGGTAGTTAACACCTAGAATTTTTATTAGAGAGAATGAAAAAAACTAACTAATATATTATTAAACATGTTTGTTAAATGTTATTTCGTTTATCCAAAAAATTTTAGAGGCTTAAAATGAGAATGAATACATTTTAAAGCCAAAAATACTCTAATATTATTAAGAGGTTGTTTTACTATATTTTGATGGAGAAAATTTTTCAAATCTAGTTTTGTAACTTTTTTATTTTATATTTGACAAATTTAAATTTTTATTTATAAGTGATACATCAAAATTTATTTTTCTTGATTTTTTTTATTTTTCTAATAAATCTATATTTTAACAAATAGTGAAACATACAGTATTTTAATTCAAACTGCCTTTTCATATAATTTATTGATATAATTATATTGTCCATTTAATTTGTTTTGAAGTGTAATTCGATTTTGTTTTTATAATTTAAACCAATATTGGTCATTGGAAGTCATTTCCCATTGAAATTTGCCATAAAAACATGTCAATAGTTTTATAGTTTTTACTTTTTTAAAACCCGCATTCTGGTTTTAACAACGAGAATTAATTTTCAATTAATTTATTCCCTATTTTGTGTTTTGAATTTTTAAAATTGGATTCAATTTTTTTAATCATAAGGTCCAAATTTTGTGAATAGGTACCTTTTATTTTTTGACATTATGAATTGTAACTTTAGTAATTATTTTTATTTTCCAGGGTTAAAGGGTAAATCTGGTAAATAAGGTTAAATTGTAATATTATAAAAATATAAAACTACCATAAAACTTGTTATAATACTATGTTATGAGATATTTATGACCATTATAATCCTTGGGTTGTTTTTATGACACCATGGATTCACTTGGTTGTGATAATGACATATTATAATAACTAATATAAACTAATGAGAAATATAACGTAAACTTGTGTCTTTTTACTAAAATAATTTTTAGGTGGGGTTTTATAATTTATCTCTATTAATATAAATAGTAATTAGAAATATAAAAATATTTCTTAAATATTCTAATTTTATTTTTAATTTTTATACATTACAAAAACAAATTTATTTATGACATAATGATGATGCAGTGATTACCTTATTAATAAATGATTCAAAAAAATGATATTATAAATATTAAAAGAAACTTAATTTGAAACTTTTTTATGACATAAAAGAATGTTATGGATTATTTGGAAATTTTATCTTTGATTTAATGTAGTATTTTTGAATCAATCAAGTATCTATTACTTATAAAAAACAATTACTAAATAGTGTCAAAATTGACATAAATGAGTTTTTGAAAAAATACTATTTTTTAAATGATATAATATTCATAAAAATATGAGATCCATACAAATGGATTATATAATTTCACAAATTTCATTAATGATCCACTTGAGTTTCTATTTTAATTTTATAGTAACCATATGAACCATATAATGTAAACAAACAAGAAGACATGGTAAGAGTAAATTTATTTAACAAAGGGTTAAAGCCAAACGATAAGGCTAAATTTGTGACATAAACTTTTATAAAAACTATTGTTTGATATTATTTAGACCCACAATCATTTTTGACTGAAAATATGTCACTTTTTTTAATTATAACTTGAAAATCAATTTATAATAAAATAATATTTCAAGACTATCCAAAAGTGCCCCTCCTCCCTCTTATAGACGGCCACCAACTCTACCCACTTACTCACACCATTAAAGCCCATTGGATCACCCAAAATATTCTCAAATAAGCTCCCAAAATATCTTAATTACTCTTATATTCCTTACCTTGGGTCGAAGAAAACTCAAAAAATTCTTTTTGGCTCAAATCAAAAGAAGCTACCCGTTTAGTGGTAACGTCTTCTCTGGAGCTCCTTTCAATTATTTCCTTATAAAAAACAATAACCTACGTTTATTTAATTATTTTATAAGAAAACATGTGTCCTAAATATAATAGTATGTTTCTATGATAAGGTTTCTTTATACACTTACACACACCACCATCTAATGGATATAGAATATACTGTTTCTGTGCCCGAAGAACAACTACCTCACGAAACAATGATTGATCAAATTTATCTTAACACATCTTTAGGTGGAAATTATGATGGAAATATATTTATATATGATATAAATTATATTTATATCATCTCTATTCTTATTTAATTTTTATTTATAATATAACTTTATGCTTTATATGTTGTGCAAAACAATAATTTTGTTTGAGGAAGTGTGGACTACAACCCCCTATAAGTGATTTGAGTCAATCCTAATATACATGTAGCATATAAAGGATGGTTGTATTAAAATTATGAGAAATATATGGAATAAAAATAATATTTTTACTTTAATATACATTTATATCATTTTATTCTTATTCTGTTAATATGACAAAGAAATGAAAGTAGCGTTCATGTGTACGTATGACCTACTCTGTCCATGAACAGTGAATTTCCTATCATATCTACAAATATTTTGGGTATTATAAATAAATATATACTATAAATATATGATATTTAAATCAGGAATATTTTTCTATAGATGATGGAATTTTGACTACATGTACAATTTACATAAAAAAGTTCATTTTCCACTCTAGTACCAAATATCGACAAAACAACTGATATGAACTTAAATAATTATGTATTTTTTATAAAATGGTAATAAGTGATATAAAAGGAATAATAAACTCAAAAAATGTTCTCAATAATGTATAAATTATACTATGTTTCTTATTCAGAAACATAATGATTGTACGTGATGAATCAGGCTCAAGGTATGGGCTTCAACTCAATCCCCATTCATTAAGGCATATTTTCATAATATAAACTAAATTATTTTAAAGGATGTATAATATACCAATTTTTTTTAATTTCAATTGATAGTTTTACCCTAGAATCATTATCTATGAAGAGTTTTACTAAAGGGAAAAAGAATTTTTTTAACGTACTCAGCAACAATGACCTTTCCCCTGCCATGACCATTATTTGGAATTTTCATTCATCTACATGCCATAATGTATTGAAAAATATAATTAAATACCATATTTACTTTTTAGGTATTTTGGTACTGAAAATGTTATTGATAAAGGATTTATTATGTCAATATCTTGAAATGATCTATTGTGATTGCTAGGTGGAAATGTTACTTTTCTGTTATGTTTGTTTTATGTGTTATGATTATATAATGGTACTTGGAAATTTGATGTGTGGTTACGTGATAAACAAAAATATGGGTGGTTATATGATAATCCAAATAAGGGTGGTTCTATGATATACCAAGGATGGGTGGTTACGTTTTAACCATCAATGCATTGGGTATGGAAGTCATTCGTTTGGCTATTCCATTTAGTGATATGTGTGGAAGTTGACCGTATGGTTATTCCATCTATGTATGATCATGTCCCAAGGTACCTATATATGTTATATGTTTATTTATATGGGATATATTGTAATATTTTCGTAACAAAAGGGTAAGAAATGATATTTTATTCAGTGAAGTGTTTTTTCTTCTTCTTAAATCTTAAAAGTATTAATTTATGATATGGTATTCATGGTTTACATGTTTTCTCTAGACTTATAGTTTTAATTAATTATGTATCCATTACTGAGATTTTTATTCTCATTCCTCATTTTGAAATGTTTTTCACTAGATTTAAAGTAGAAAATAGTCAAGGATGAGATCAAGGAAATGCCATGTTGTTTAAACATGAAATAAACAATGTTTATTTTTTTAAAAATCTATTTTATGAAAAAATTAGATAGTTTGTTGAAGTGTCTTCTTGTAATATTTAAGTTGTTATGTATGAGTTGTTACCTAATTCTCTAAATATCTAAGACTGAAAAGATACTTGATGTGATTAAAAGTCAAATTATTTACTTAACACAATATTATGTAATGTTTAAAGCTGGGGGCTTATAGTTGGCATTAGAGGTTAGTTTAAATTAATTTATAGGTTAGGGTGTTATTTAAGTATAAGTGAAAATATGTATATTACTATAGTGGTTAGAATATTAGATTGAGTCTTATTTATTTTATAAAAATTGAATGAGTTTGAGCTAACATGGATGAGTATATATTAGTGTTTATCTTCCTCATATGACTGTATATGATGGTTTTAATGATATAATCACACTAACATTTTTTGTTTTAGTAAATATTTTGATCAAGAATACACTAAAGAAACAATGTATGTGAATGAATATGTGGTGGTTTTCTAAATAAGCAACCAAATGAAATTGGATCTGTAATGAGAACTCTTGTATTTATTTTAATCTAACTATCTGGAGTCATGATTGACTACTTGAACCTTAGTGAATTTTCTAAGGCTTCTTATATGAAAGAAACTAATCCTTGTGGAAGTTAAGGTAATAATCATAAAGGTATGTATATTCAACAACCTATGTGTTAAGGATGTGGAAAGTAAAACCTAGGGAAATGTTTTATATGGTCATACAGAAATATCCTGCCAAGGAAAATGGTAGCGTTCAGTGGACTCCATGAAAGGGAAAGAATATCTTTCCAAGTTATCCATTGAATGTTTTAAATCTGGGGAGTATGGTCTTTATTAAAATATATTTCTGACAAAGATAGTTTGAGAAATGAATTATAAGGACCCTAAAAATATATATTTAGCAATACCTAATGCTATTCCAATTGATGATAAGGAAACTGAAAATGAAATATGAAAGGTATGTTTTGGTCAAAGTAGGAAACTCAATAGGGGGGTGAATTGAGTTCCTATTAAAATTTCTGTTAAAAAGTTTATTTAAATGATTACCTCAATTTAATACAAGACTGGCTAGTTAAACAAGGTAGTAAAACTGTAATAGCTTGGATGATCAAATAACTTATCAAAATATTTACTAATTCTAATTTATAACAATATGAGATATTGATAAAACTTTTGAAACTAATCTAATAAGGAAAAATAGTTATTACTACTATCCAAGACTAGCTATCTATGTAAAATTAAGTTTTCTAAATTATGAGTTAAAATAGAAAAATACTAAAATAAAAAACACAAAAGATATACAACAAGAGGTTAAGTATCTTGAAATGACTTAGTCCTCTCTACTTGGTGATCACCTACCACCATACAATTTATAAATAAGAAGATTTTGATCCACACCTTGGATTGGGTTCAATAATAGTACAATGGACTATCCAGGTCACTATACCTCTTCCAAAGGTCTATTTTCGAATAGAAACAATCAGGTCACACAGGACATCTTCCATAGTATTTTGTGGGATAAACAAGTATAGAAGGACAGTTGTTTTAGGATATATAGTACCCTTCAATTTAGTGCAGAAGAGAGTCTGTGTTTTATAGATAGAAGCACACAATGTTCAAAAATTTAATTAAAAGGTACAAAATAGATCAATAAGAATTAGATATATTTTAGAAGGCTTTCTGAGTTATGTAGTTCATCTATGGACTCTTTGATGTATCAGAGTTGAAACAGAAGTCCTATTCAAGAAATAGAGACTAAAAATAGAGTGTCTATGAGCATTTTGTTCTATCATCCAAGAGGGTTAAATGTTTTCTCCTATGGTTTAGTTGGATGTTGCAGAGATGATGGAACATTGATGAAAAATATATATTTGTTTCATAGTAAGATGGAATGAATAACTCATTATGTGTTCTTCCCTTCTTTATGTTTCATGTGGGGGTATTCTCGTATCTTCTTGTGTGTGCGTGTCTGTGCATGCATTTTAATTTCATGCCCTATGCTTTGTATTTATATTATTGTAGCCCGATAATGTGAATGTAAGAGTTAAATATTGTACTACGTATTTCTAACATGCTCATTTAAGATGCCTTAAAAAATCATTAAATTAATCAGGAACACTAAAATACACAAAATATGGACATTAGAAGTAATTTTAAATAATTTTTTTTTTAAAAAGTGTATCAGTGAGTCTTCTCTTAGTGTCTTCTTCTATCAGTGACTCATTCCATCAGTGTGTCATTTTTTCGGCCTCTCTATGCATTAGTGACTCATTGTATCAGTGACTTAATGAATCGGTGACTCAATTTAATTGATGATGAGTCCTTGAATCAGTAGCACCAAGCATCAGTATGTCATTTGTGTCAGGAGGTTGTTTTCATCTATAATTCCTTTGCATCGGTAGGTCATCTATTGGTGATACAGTTGGTCTGTCGGTGTGTCGATTGCCCCCTTTCTGCATAATTTCATTGATATCTCCATGTTTCGGAAGCACAATTCATCGGTAGGTCAATTGATCTATCACTGACTCATTAGAACTATTGATGTCTCATTCTTCCTATCTATGTCAGTCTGGTATACTTAGAAAATATTTTTTCATGGACTGTCTTACAACATAAATATTATGAAGGTGTATCAAATTTATTTGTGATCCTAGATAAACATAATTTCACACACTAAAACTTAAATAATCATGAGTGATATTTTTAGACATGATTAATAGGAATTGATTTGATTTGTGATTAATAAAACTATTAACACTAGAGAGGGTGTCCAACAGTCTCCTATGGTCCAAAAATCTCCTCATTTTTTATGATCACAAATCATGACATTTTTTAGTACAATCATTATATGTGAAATGATATCATTCTATATATCATATCCTATTATTAATGACTGTTCACAACATATAGATAAGGTTTAAAGGTAAAATAAATAGTAATGGTATCAAATAAAAACAAAATATATAAAAGTGACATCAAAGGCAAAGTAAATAATGGTAATTCCAAACAGTTCTACCCCTTTTGTGATTATCAAAAAGTTAAAGGTGGGTAAAAATTAGTCTCCCCCTTTATAATATAATCAAGAAATAAAAATTATCATAGAATAATATATATAAGAGTAATATATGAAATATAGAAACATTAAATTCCATTAATCAATAATTTACAATGTGATACAAAGTAAAAATAACAACAAGCAACCAAACAACCCTATTAGTGAATGATCCACACTATGACTCAGAATGAAGAGGTTCCTTCCCTTTATCAGAGGGATCAATAGAGGGTCCAGTATGTGGTGGATGAGAAGCTGGAGGGTCAAAAGAAATTTTAAGAGGAGGTAGAATCATTCCTTATGGAATATTTGGGACAAGGCTCGGATTGTTTTGGGACAACCCAGGAGGTTAAATCTGTTCTGGAATTACTAAACCAATTAAAGTCAAGGACTGAGCAACTGACATCCGAGGTGGAGGCACTAACCTTGTAGGTCCAATTGGAGAAGCATCAGGCACGAGAATCACTTCAATTTGCACTTGAATTTATGTATTAAATAGCTTGATGAAATCCTCAAATATTTCACCACTATACTTCATTTCATTCTCAAATTCATGTTTATTCTCCATTAATTTTTCCAAAATAGGGGTGAAGTCTTTCAAAATTTATACATGATCTTTAAAATCTATGGTCACTAGGGGAAAAGATAGGTTCTCTATCAAATACGTAAACAAACTGGTCAACTAATGCATGGTAATGATCTTCTTGAAATAGTAATCCACCTTTCTTTGATTTGAGAATTTATAGTCTCAGAACTCATGGAATAGAGTCTGGCCATATCACGAACATAGTCACTATTTTTCTCAGTATTTTTAAGTTTGGATAAACTGGAAGCATCAAATAGATCTTGAAGATCCTTATTAATAATAGAGCGAACTGCCTCAATGTACGGGGTCTGAAGAGAATGACAATAGGCAGAAGGAATATCATTAAGAACTGAGGTATATTTCTTCATGGCATTAAGAAGAGTCTCCAAATAAAATTTATACTCTTAAGTCAAATTGTTTATTATAGAATCAATCCCAATACTCTCTTTTCTTAACTTGGTTTAATTTTAAACAATTATCTTAGTATTAGTGATTAAGTTGGGTTGAATTTTGTGTATCACATTATTTGAAACATTGGCTATATCAACCTCACTCATACCCACTATCTAACCTTGAACAAAAATATATTGACCAAAATAATTCAATTTTTCTATTGAAGATATGAGATAATGTTATTAATCACTTAGCTTAGTGTTTTCCTTTTTAGCCTATTGAATATTATTAACCATCTGAGATTGAACTGAGATACTTACAAATGAATAAATTTCTTCATTAAATATTTAAAAGTATGCTTTAGTGATAGAGTCACTAGGAAGGGTATCAACCACTGATTCTCTTGAAATTGGTACAAAAAGATCATCATCTAAGTCTTCATAATCAAAACCTAGTGCTACATACATAGGATTATTTCCCCATTAAATCATTAAATAATCATCCATAGGAGTGAGAGTTTCAAGTATTATACTTCCAAGTTGATTCTCTTCATGAGCTTGATGTCCCCTTTCCTGAGGATTCCCCTTAATATGAGCTCCCCTAACTAGTTTTTCACCTTCAGTATGAGGTATCCTTCTTTCATATACTAACTTTGATACATGAATTGACTGGTCTTCCACTTCATCATGAACTTCATCACATTCTCTTAATCCAAAATCAACTGCAGGAGGATCTTTCAACTATTCCTGATCCGCAACTTCATCCATTTCAACATATCCACTTTGATCACACCTATGATGGTATTAATAACTTTCAATGAATTCATCATCCCCATGTACAGAAAAATGATCTTTATTTCCATTTATATGGATATTTTATTCACATTATTCATCTACACTACTACCACCACTTTCATCATCTTCACTTCCTTATTCTTCTTCAAAACCACTAGATCTACTTATATATTACACACTTCATAAGAATTATATATCCTCATCTCCATTGTATTAATGTGTGGGCTCATCAGAGGTTAAAGCAAGTGGAAGACTAGGACGTCCAAAATAAACACTTTTGTGAGCTTTAGCAGTGCCAGGATCACTCCTACATCAATAGGTGACCCTTGATCTCTAAGTGGTGTGGTAGGATCATCCTCCTCTTATGAAGAGAAAATAACTTCCTCATCTGGTCCCAGATTAGGATCAACAATATTCTTTGGCCTAGTTTTCTAGTTCACTAGATTGATATTATCATAAATCATATCTTCATCTCCAACACATTATTTCTTCCATGGGATCCAGTTGATTTTCATCCTTTTAAATATCTCTTTACTGAGGAAGATATCACTGTAATCAGAAATAAATTCTTCCCCCTCAGTAACACAACCTTTCTCTTTTATTATTTCCTAGATTAACCTTGTATAAAATAGAGAATTGGTTTTTAAGGAAGGATTTATCATTTCATTCATGTGCATAGAAAGGTATCTACACATATTTACATTAATCCCTTTTCTATAAAGATAAAAAAAGTAGACATATTGATACTTTAGATATGCAAAGTCCCATTTCTTGGGACAGGTCTGATATTGAATAAACTTGAACAAAATTCTACATTCTCCACTTAAGCTTATAACAATGGGTCTCCTATGCTCATAATTATAAGTAAGATACTTCAATGTTGTATCAAAGTATAAAATGCCACTCTCAGGTGGAGAGGTACGTTGACAATCATCAAGCACACCCTAATGAGGGACTTTAATACATTCATCCTGTTATCTTGATGAAAAAGAAATTCTCTTTCCGTTCACTATAGACTTAATCAAAGCAACGCCACTTCTTCCTAGCAAGAAGTCCACATTCATATAAAATTAATGAAATAGATTTGGTTAGAAGGGTCTTGTATTATCTGAAAACCACTCAAGTCATCCTTTATCTTGTAGTAACCTGGGCAGCAATGATGTAAGAACCCAGTTTTTGCTACGAAATACTTTGGAATATTCTTGATGATATTCCAGAGCAGCGCCTTCAGACGGCGTGCGATTCCGAGCCCCAGAGCGGCCGGAATTAAATTTTCAGTGCGTTCACACTGGAAACGCCAAATAAGTGGGATAACTCCTAAACGGAGTTCTGGATCAGAGATCCGAGTGTACGGATGGGTCCTTAATGGGGGTTTTACCCTAGGAAAGACATAAAACTTATTGGTGCGGGATGTCTGGACCCCTCGCCCGCTCCCGGAACGTTAAACGGATAAATAAATAAATTAATTTATTTGTTTAATGGTGAAACGCTAGTATCTCTTAAACAGTGGCTCGGATCGGAAAACCGAGAGCACCGTTGAGTTCGGAGCATGCCTTTTACCCTAGGAGGGGTGTAAGTTTTGTGGGCGCGGGTCGTTTGTGAAAAATGGCCCCAGGGGCGTTTTCGCAATTTGGCGGCCTCGGGCGCTAAGTTTAATAACTTTTGAACGGGGTCTCATATTAAAATTCCGAGACCACCGTTGTGCTCAGGAGGTCATTTTTACCCCAATGACGCCCTCCTTTTTTTCCGCTTCGGGAGCGGAGTCGAGGGCGTGTCGGGCGGGGTGTTTAAGTGTTTTTATTTAAACACACATCCCCCCTTCCTCTTCGTCTTCTTCCTCACAACCCTCACCTCTTCCCTCCTCCATTCCGGCGAGCTCCGGCGAGACAACTCCGGTGAGGCAACGACGTGGGGCGGATCGCGCGGGAAGCGTCGGGCAAAGCCCCACGAGGTAGGAGTTATTTCGTTTTCGTTTTTAAATTCCCGCATTCTTTGAGCCTGATTTATACCATCGAATTGCCACCCGATCTTCGAACAAATCCCATAGATTAGTAGATCCTGATCCGAGCTTTCCGACGCACCTTTCGGATGTGAAATCGGAGCTCCTAGGCGTCCGCAGCGGCCCGACGAAGTTGGGGGTGGTTTTGCGGTTTCCGGCGGTCGGCAGGGCGGTCCGACGAGATGGCGCGGCGGCGGCGCGGGGAGGAGCGCGGCGCAGCAGGGCGGTGCTTCTAGGAGGCGGCGGCGGCTATGGAAGCCGGACGCGGCGCCGGCCGCGGGCGCCGGCCGCGGGCGCCGGCTGCGGGAGCCGGCGAGAGGAGAGCCGGGGTCGCGCTGTGCGACCCCGCGGCTGGGCAGAGACCCGCGCGACGCGGGTCTCCGCGTGGAAAGGGCGGACCAGCCTGTCGGCCGGTCGGTGGGGGAACCGCCCGTGCGGCGCGGGCAGTGTGACCCATGGGAGGCGGCTGGGTCGCCGTCCCGGCGGGCCGGACCGGCCGGACCGGGCCGGTCCGGCCAAAGAGGGTTTCCCCCCCTCTCTTCCTTTTAAATTTTTGGACGCCCGTATTTCGGGCTACGGGCATCCGTTTTGCGTGCCGTCTGTGGCAGCGCTGAGCTTGCGTCAAGGAGAAGCTTTTGAGATGGTCTCTGGAAATTTTTAATTCTTGAAACGAGGGGCCGCTGAGGGGAGACGCGTCCTTAAGTGGACGGGTGTTTTTCCAGAGATTCTTGTTTTGGACGGCGCGGACGCGTCTGAAGTCCGATTTAAGCGCCGTCCATGGCGTTGGAACCCTGGCATCGAGGAGAAAGTTTCCAGGGTGGTTCCGGGCATTGAACCCGGAGTTGAGGCGTGAGCCCCATGGCCCGTCTTTTGAGTTGCGTGCAGCTTTTAGCGGCTTTTTCCTCGGACGTCCGTTCGGGACGTGCGAGCTGTCGATGTTGGGTGTTTTTCCGAGGGGATTGCAATGGTGCAATCCGCCCGCTCAATTTCAGCGTGATGGTGCAGGGCGCACGAGGTCTGTTTGAGGCGTCAACGGTGATTTTCCATCTTTATCACCGGGTGACCGTTTTGGACAAGTGAGTAGTCCATCTTGTGTGCTTTTTCGAGAGGATCGCAACGGTGCGATTCGTTTGTTGTGTTTCGGGACCGGGATGCAGGTCCCACGTGGCACCGCTCGTGTGTGGTGCGCTGGGATGCACCTTTTTCTCCGGATATCCGTTGCACTCAAGCGAGTAGTGATTTTGACATGTTTTTCCGAGAGCATCGCGATGGTGTAGTTTCTCAGCTTCCTGATATCCGTTGCACTCAATATTTCTCCAGTTTCTCAGCTTCCTGATATGTTATCAAGGATAAGGGTTCATTCATTAACACAATATGTAAATTTTTCTAAAAATAAAACTTTTTTATCTCTAAATATATTCTTATAATGGTAATAATAAATCCAATCCATTACCAAAATATTATCAGACTCTACTAGAGGAAAAAAACATGGTTTGCAGGTAAATTATTTCCACAAAAAAGTATAGAAAGATTCTTATAATTTCTTTTTTCTTCAATATTTCCGCTAGGTGTTTTTACCATAAGTTAAGGATTCATAACTTGAGATGGAATACCAAATTTACTAGCAAATTAAATTAAAATCAAAGAATGTGTAGACCCTGAATCAAACAACACATTGGCATAGTCCGAAAAAACAAAGTAACTAATACCACTTCATTTGATGGTGCCACATCAACCTTAGTAGTAGAAAAGGATTTATCCCCACCCTTCTGCTTTTGATATGTCTGGTTTTCACCCTAGGTAACTGAATTTGGACACACATTGGCATAATTTCCGAACTCATTGCAACTAAAACATCTTACCATTAGATTTTCATTACTTCCCTATTCATCTTCTTTACAGTTACAAGCAATATGACCACTATTAACACATGGTAACCACTTACCAAATGTTGATAAACATTATCCAAGATACTTTTTACCACACTTCTCAGAAGATGGAAATTTAATTTTATTACCTCCAGGATTATTTGATGAATTCATTCCTTTTTCTTAAAAACTATACCTCTTATTTTTCTTTCTCTCTCCGGAACACTTGATCATTATAAAACATCATTTATACTTTCTTTTCATATCTAACAATTTTCTTATACCTTTTGAATTTACAAGAGGCTAATTCTCTTCGATATCGCGGCTCCAGTCCTAAGTAAAATTGATTTATCTTACTATCAAGATATCGGATAAAATTTGGATTTTACCGTGTGAGTCGAGTAAACTTTTCTTCATAAGTATCCACTGAGTCATCCTCCTGCCTCAATTACAAGAATTGTTTTTCTATCCTAAGTCAAACTGCTTTATGAAAATATTTCTCAAGAAACATACCTTAAAATTATTCCCAATAAGTAGCATCAATCTATTCGTTGTCCCTAATATCTTTATCTATAAACCAGCACTGATCAGATTCTCCTTTGAAATGATAAACATCAAGACTAACCTTTTGATTTTCTGTACAACCCATGATATCAAAAATATTTTCCAGTTCTTTGATCCACCCATCATCTTGAACATGGTCAGATAATACTCTAAATGATGGGGGATGTTGCCTCATGAAATGACCCACTATAAACATATTCCTCTGGGGTTGATCTAGTTGATCTCATGTAAGGATACCTCCACCATTTATATCCTGATTCAACTATACCATTACTATAACAAACTGTTCAATTCTGATTCCAACCATTTCGGGATGCTGATTTGGAAGGTTATTATCCTCTGTATGTATTCCCAACATTTCTTCCCTATTTCATCTTCAAAAAACCATTCTAAACATAGAAATATCTTAGGTGAAGAAACATGGTAACCATAAAATTCTATATCATTTCATTATTACCATAAAGTAAAAATAATTTATGGATATTAATTTAAGAATATCCTAACTTTTAAATTTGTCTAAATCGATATTTGATACAACTATAAGGCTCCCGCCTTAAACATTATATAATATTGAATTAAGTTAATAATTCACATTGAGGATATTTTCAGGTTTAAAGCCTTAAATAATTAAGTCATAACATATGCATAACAATTTGAATATTACATGTAGACACTTCTACTCAATATCCATTTTTTCATAAAATAAAAACTCTTGAAAGAAAATAAACATGTTTAGTTCCATATTTTAATCGTCATGACTTTTCCTTTATCCCATAATTAACCTTATTCCAATTTAATTCCAGTGAAAAATATTTCAAAAACATGGGATGAGCAAAAAAATACTAGTAAGGGATACACAAAGAAGGAAAACTGTTAGTTTTTTAAAACAACTTATAAACCATGAATACATTATCATAAGTAATAATTTTAACCTTTATGAAGTATTAAATACTCTTCACTAAATATAATCTCAGTACTTACCATTTTTAACCAAAATATTACCATAAAATTCATATAAGTCACACATAACAAAAAAATATAACTTGGGAGATAAATATAATTAAATGGAATAACCATACAGTCGACTTCCAAAAATATCACTAAATGGAATAGACATACGGCCGAATTCCAAACCCAATGAATTGGAGGTTATAAATTAATAAAATATCCTTGGTTTATCACAGAACAAATCATTATTTGTTTTATCACGCAACCACCTGTCAAATGTCCAAGTACCATTACATAATCATAACACTTAAATTACTGAAAATATCAACATTTCTGTAATAACATTTAATTTTCAATCACAAGATATCATTTCATGATATTGAAATACTCAATCCATTTCAAAAACCATTTCCAATAACAAAACACCCAAAAAATTAATAAGGTATTTCATTTCATTTTTTAAAAACATTGAGGCTTATAGAGGAATCCAAATAATGATTGCAGAGGCGAAGAGGTCATTATCGCCACAAATGTTAAAAACATTCCATTAGTAGTTTAGTAAAAGGATAAAATAAAAAAAAATATTACCTTTTAATGAAAATAAAAGTCAAAGGGGTTTATTATACATCATATAAAAGAAAGAGGTTAATATTTCCAAAATATGCCTCAATGAAAGGATATTGAGAAGAATTCCCTTACCTCATATCCGACTTGACGTGTTCATTCTTTAATTTCATGAATACTAAACTTAAGTTAATTTCTAATTTCTTTAGAACCTTTTTAAAGTTTATTATTCCTTTTATATCTCTTATTACCTTACTACAAAAATTAGTTAATTATTTGAGTTCATATCAGACATTTGGTCGATGTTCAGAACTTGAGTAAAAAAATGAACTTGTTATAATTACGAATTTTCCATGTGGTCAAAATTACATTATCTATAGAATGATATACATGAATTAGATACTATAAATATCATATATATACAGTATTTTTGTATTTAGAATATTCCATAACATTTGTATTTTATAAAATAGATGCACCATTCATTGAGATGGTAAGTCGTACGTACGCATGAACGCTACTTTCAATTATTATTCATATTTAAAGAAATTAAAACTAAATGGAAAATATGTATATTATAATTATAGTATAATATATATGTTATATATGTTAAATAATTTCATTAATTCCATCCTTTATATGTTCCATGTATAGCATGAACGAGTCATATCACTTTGAGGGGGCGATAATCCGCACTTCCTCAAATGAAATTATCATATAGATACAAATGAAAATCAGAAAGGTATGTTCAAAAAATAGAATTAAATATGAATATAGATAAAATAAATAAAATAAATATCATATATAATTATAGTTTCATCATAATAACCACCATAAGAGGTGGTATGATAATATTGAACAACCATCATTTCGTGAGATAGTAGTTCACCGTCCACAGAAATAGTATGTTCTATACCCATTAGACAGAGGTGTGTGTAATTGAAGTTCTAATAATTCTCATAAGAACAACTTATTATATTTAAGATATTGGTGTTTTTATGTAATAAAAGAATAATAATAGAATAGGTAGTTGATAAGGACAATAAAAGAAAAGAACTTGAGAGGATATGTTACCTTTAAATCAGGTAACTCTGTTTTGTTTGAACCAAAATGTTTTCTTGAATTGCCTTATGCCTAGAGGAAGGCTTATAAGAGGAGAAAAGGTCGGTTGGGAGCTTATTTGTGTAGAGGTTGGACAATACAAGTGGGATTGAGAGGTGTGAGTAAGGGTTAGAGGTGATGGCCTTTTATAAGGTGGATGAGGGGCACTTTAGGAAAGTTTGAAAGTATTATTTTATTATAAAAAGATTTTCAGTTTCAAAAGGTCCATAAATCATTAAATTAGAAGATAAGTTGACTATTATTTGAAATAATTTCAAAAAATATGTTTTATATAAGTCTTGGTTTCAAATTTAACCTTATCATTTGGCTTTAACCCTTAGTTAACTAATTTGACTCTTACCACGTCTCCTTGTGTATTCACTATATATAGTTAATATAGTTATCGTAAAATCTCTATATAAATCCAAGTGGATAATTAATTAAATTTTAAACCTTATATATTTAATTTGGACACATCTTAGATTCTTCGTATTATTATATCATTTAATAAAATAATATTTGTTTTAAAAAACTCATTTGTGTCAATTTAAATACTATTCATATCACGACTTTTTAAAAAATACACAACAACTTAATAAATTCTAAAAAACATAATTAGTTAAAATATAAAAATTAATAATCATCTATAAAATTCTTGGATGGCGTAAAAAGATTCAAAATAAATTTATTTTAATATTTATAATCTCATTTACTTAAAACATTCATTAAATTGGTTATCATTACATCTTCATTGTGTCATAAATAAATTTATGTATTTTATGTATAAAAATTATAAATAAAATACCATTATTGAGGAAATATTTTTATCTTTATAATGAATATTTATATTCAAAGTTATCAATTATATAACACCACATTAAATTTTTTTTATAAAAACAATACATGTTTATGATATTTTTATGTTTACTTTAAATAAAAAGTTGTTAATGTAAGTATTTAACCCAAGTAGATTCCAATGGCCAAAAGGTCTACCCAAGGATTTCATTGGACGAACATGAGTCATAAAATAAGGTCAGGACAAGTGTTAAGGTAATTTTACATTATTATAATATTATTTTTACCCTGAATTACCATATTTACCTTTAATCGCGATAAATAAAAATCAAAAGTTATTATTCAAAAAAAATTATTTTCATCCTATTGATCAAAATTTTACATACTTATGATAACCATGTATGTAGGATTTTTGAAATTCAATTAACATATGTTGTAAGATTTTATTTAAATGAAAAAGTCGGTTTTTTAACTAATATGCAGTGTTTTCACTGTTCATCAAAAATTGAACATTTTCAGAAAAATACAAAAAATTTACTCTATGATAAATTTGATATTTCAAATTACAAAAGGATTTATATTTAACCAAATTGAAAACATATAAGTTTCATTAATTAATTTAAAATTAATGTCTATTTTCAAGACTAGAAATCGTGTTTTTAAGAACTAAAAATTACAAAAATATTGACATGTGTTTTTATCCAATTTCAAAGTGAAATTACTTCTAATGACCAATATTTGATTAAATGGTAAAAATATAATCCAATTAAAATTTAAAACCATTTAAAAATAGAATATAACCATATATATAAATCTGATGAAAAGAAAGTTTTGACTAAAAATGGTATATTTTTCACTCTTCATTAGAAAATGAACTTCATCAGAAAATTACCAAAAATTTACCCAAAGTAAATTTTAATATCATGCTTCTAAATAATAAGTCTATTTTTTATATTAAAAATATAAAAGTGAAAAAAACTAGATTTAAAAGGGGTTCCCCATAAAAAGGTTGTAATACTACCTTTTAAAAATATTAGAGTATTTATGTTTAAAATTAGATTCACTCTTATTTTAATCCTCTAAAATTTATTGGATAAATGTAAAAAAAATAACAAACATGTATAATCATAATATGGTTATTTTTGTTCATTCCCTTCAATAAAACAACTAAGCATTAGATACCATTTAAAATAATTATATTATTATTATTTTCAGTATAACTCAGCACTGTGTGCAACATAAGACTTTAGAGAAACCCATTGTTGCGTGTCGGGTATTCCAATGAACATATCATCCCCTTTAAATTAAAATTAATATTTAATTCACAAATATTAATAAATATGAAAATGTCATATTCTTTATTTAACTGGGATGTTACATATCTTTTTTTTTGGTTTATTGTCTCAGAGATTAAAATAGTTTTTAAAAAGCTATGTTATTGAGAGTATAACACTAAGTTATATAATTAATTTAGTATATTATTGTATAAATGAGTAATGTATTTTTGATAAAGGATAAGTAATATTTTAGGAGAATATTTTTCACTGATTGTTGGGTTTAGTATATTTTAGTAAGGTTCATGCAAATTTCGGATATCTATTTTATGTATTAGGTTAATATGTATCATTGAAACCAATTCAAAGAAATGTAGGTTGAACCAATAATGATATATGTTAAACTGAATGTGATATAGTTTTAACTCAGTCTAAAACAAGTTGAGTTGTAAGAACAATAGGATAAAATTATTTCCAGTACATGACCATAATCAATTCATAATATTGAGTTTTAAGCCACAAATTAAGTCTCCTTCATTTGAGAATCTTCATAGTTTAGAGTTTTAGAGGAATATGAATCAAAACTTATGTAAGTAAATATTTCATCAAAAAGTTAAAATTTCTACATAGTGTCTATTTAAAAAAAAATAAAAATATCTAAGATTTACAAATATTTATCTTCATGAAACATCTTCAAATTTTTAATCTCAACCTCATCCTTAACTCTATTAGTCCTCAAAACCCTGTAAAAACATAGTAAACATGATATCATGACAAATAGTTCATCAAGGGACATATAAAAATAATGAAATATTACAATTAAACTGTGAATAGTTAAAAAATCCAATTTTAAAATAATTATTAGACTCAAAATAAATATTTTCTTACTCAATAAATAAACATCACTACACAAATATTTTCATAAAACATTTAATTACAAATATTAAAGGAAAATTAAGACACAGAATATTTTTTAAACCATAATATATTACACAAATATTTTTGAAAAAATTAATACATTTCAATATTAATATGTTTTCAATACATTCCATTATACAAAATCTTATTATCCTACCTTGTTAAATCATGAGGTTTTTGAAAAACAAACAAAGACATCATACTTTAACCATATAACTTAAATGGGGAATACTTTTCATTTAAATCATTAAAATGGAATAACTTACTTTGTAAACATCTATCAAGACCATTACCAAATGTGTGGGATGGATATAATGAACCAACCGGTCCTTGGTTTATAACATAGCCACCATCCTTGATTTATAACAAAACCACACATCCTTGATTTACAGAAGAACCACCCATCCATTTTTTATAAAGAAACCAACCATCCTAAGAAAATAACCATAAACCATAAAATATTTACATCATATTAAATATCATTATTTTCAATATTACACTCACACAAATATTCATTGAAGCCATTAGAAATCATTTCTAGCTATTGAAATATCCATTACATTTAATACCATTTTACTAAATCACGTAGAAAAGAGTAATGGAGGGGTTTTAATTATAGAAAAATGAAACATTATAATTCAATCCAAACATAATATAATGGTTAAGTCGGTGAGATAAAACCATTGAAACTATATATGTTTAAAAAAGAACATTATTTTTTCTCTTTTATAAAAGGGTTAGTGAGAAAAAACGATTGAAACTTCATCAGTTTGATCTTTCACTTAAATAAATGGTTTAGTTTCATCAAAATTCATGAGAACTAATTCTTCAACATTCCTTTACTTTTTATTAAATAGTATATAGGATTTAAAAGTATAAAAATATCCTAAAATTAATCCTTTATTACCTTTTGGATTGAACTTACCAAGGTTTTCCTTAGTGCTCACGATATAAAATATGAATCCAAAAAAATTAAAGTACTGAAATTTAGATTTTTTTATTACAAAGGTCATAGGGGTTTATTTTGAAAATATAAATTATTAAAACTATATTCATGAAACAGTAGGCTATTTTTAAATCTTCTTCCCAAAAAATAAGTAGGAAGACTGTAATCATTCAACATAGTTTTTTCCATTTATTGAGTAATTATATTTCATATTTCAACAATTCCATTTGGTTGAGGTGTTATTAGTGTATATAATTTGCGGTTAATAACTAGATATAAGAAAAAATAATTTAATTATTGATTCTAAAATTCTCCACCATGATCTATTTTTAATGATATTTTTTTAGAACCATTTTCATTTGGTATCTCTCTTTTCTCAAGACGTGACTTGTGCAACCAACACAGAGATGATCTGGATCATTTATTCCTCTCTTGTAAAACTGTTGTGTCAATATGGATATTCATCTTTGACCTCTTCAACATCTCATTACTGCAGGTTGATAACATAGCATATTTTCTTCACTTTATTGCAGCCGAACAACTCTCCAAGCAGATCCACATCCTCTTCCTTGTTGCTTGTGCTGAAACATCCCACATCCTTTGGAGATGCAAGAACAATTCTTGGAATGATAGGTCTGCTTTTAATCACAATGTTTCCATTTCCAGCATTCTTACAATGACTCGAAATGCAAATCAGCTTCACACTAGACAATGTCACAATTCCATCAACGACTTTGCATTCTTGAGAAAGCTTTATCTGTTAGGTAATTTTCCCAAACCTAGGGGCACTATAGAAATTTTTTGTATCCCTCCCTTTGCAGGTTGGATCAAATGCAATCTTGATGGTGCCTCAAAGGGTAATCCTGGACTAGCTGGTTATGGCTTTGTTTTTTGAGACCTCAATAGTGACTTGATTGAAGGTTCTTACGGCTCTTGTGGTCATGTCACCGCCCTTGAAGATGAGACAATGGCTCTTATAAATACAGTGGAAACGGCTCACCAAAGAAATTAGAATAATCTAGGGTTCAAAAGTGATTCCTCTACTATTGTGCAAGCTGTTAGGAAAAATCAGATTCACCTTGCCTAGAAACATACCTTGAAATGGATCAAATGCCTTGACATTCTTGCCTCCAGGAGCTTTATAATCACGCATGTCTACCATGAAGCCAACTATCTTACTGACAGACTTGCAAATAAAGGTATTTCTAAATCCTCTGAAGTACATTTGACCACCCTTGATGAGGATTTTCTCGGTTTACTTAATAGAGACAAATGTAAAATTCCCTTTTTCAGACTCTTGTAATTTTCCTTATTTATTTGAGACTTTCCTGTTTTCCTTTAAAAAAAATATATAATAGTTTGTCGATTAAGATAGTATTTGAATCCCCAACATTTCTAAATCCAATGATCTTTACTTTTTCATTCTATCAAAAAGTGACTAAACCTTCATTCATTTGAGTTAATGTATGAAAAATTGTTGTGTCTATCATTATTTTCCTGAAACAACCACTATCCATATACCATATAGCTTTTCTATTCATGTGGACTATTTCTTGAAAAATAAATTAAACATGTGTTTGTTTTGGTACCCATATTTTCTTGTGTCCTAAAATTTTAGCAAGAAACGATATGGAAATCTTGAACTAATTTATTTTTTCAAAAATCATAATAATAGATTCAAAAAAACATTTAGAAATCAAAGTTATTTAAATACCACTAATTTGAGGATTTTGTAAATAATAATTATTAGTGTAATGACCTTTTGTTACATAATAATAATAAGTAATGTTTTTTGAATTAGGTAAAAATAATTCTTATATAGTTTTTATTTCTCAAACATTCTTCTTATTCCAAATATGTCCCTTTAAATAACAATTTTTCCAAGAATTTCATTTAAAAAATTTATCCTTTGGTAAACGTAATTGTAGTACTCTTATCAGATTTGACATCATCTTATAGTTAATTAATCATTTTTCTTTGATCAATTTAGTTTGTTATATATGAGTTAGAATTTTTATAATAGTTATTTATATTTATTAGGAGAGTTTTTTTATCTAGAACAACATTGTGAATAATTATTTACTATTTTGATTCATTATTAAATAATAAAATTTTTCTTCTAGCTTTGAGTAGTAGGCAGCTAATTTATTCTTTGAGAAACTTCTATAGTCAGAAGCATAGGATTTTTAGGTATGTACCTCTTATTATTTATCCATAAAGCACATGTTGTATACAATTTTTTTGGTTCTTTCTCTAAAACATGTAGTGAAGAGTTACTAGAGTCTTCAAATACACTCTATATATCCTTCATGGCTCTTTTCTCATTTAAACTAACAATTAGAATTCTTTTGATATCTATTTTTTTTTCTTTTTCATTTATCTTTCGATTTAGGGAAATCACACTTGATGTGACAATTTTTTTTTCATTCACAGCATCCAAATTATTGGGGGTTTTCCATTGTGCTTCATAAAAGGGTTTTATAGAGCCTATTTTTTTCTTGTATAATTTTATGAACTTTCTAGCTATCTGAGTCAATTTCAGAATCTAATGATTTTGAATGTTTGTCTATTTTAACTTCTTCCTTAATTATTTAGCTATGTTTTTGAGATGAAAATTTGAATGAAATATTTCTTTTTTCACTACAATATTATGATTATAAACATTAGACGGTATTTCTGTATCATAAATCTTAATTTTTATAGTCAATTATTTTATTTTTAGATTCTTGATAGGTGATGATTGAAGAATAGCTACAAATATTCTATTCCATTTAACATGTAGTACTATAAGTAAATTCAAATACTAATTAGGTTGTCTGATGGTTTCTCCCAAGACACTAATATTATTGAAAATTTCTATTAACCTTCCATTCATATGCGTGATTCATTCACTATCAAGAATCTTAAGGGTGTCAAAAATTAGCTTTGTTGTAGAATACATCATCTATCTTATAATGTATATTAATTCATAGGCAACTAGAATTGTTTTCAAAATCTCATAGGTAGGAGGACATTGTGGTACACTATTAAATTCAAATAATCTAAGTCGATAGATAATAGATTAATAGCTTTTAAATTGATGTCATATTCAACTTCTGTTTCAATAGTCCACGTTTTTGATTTCTCAGGAATATTTTGAGGGTAAATAATCTTATAATAGACATTGAATCCCAGATACTTGAGATAGATAATCATTATTGATTTTCAGCAACCATAATTTCCACCATTAAAATATGGAGCATGAGAAATAGACATTCCTTCTCTAGGATCATCTATTGAAATATAATTTTTATAGACCTTATACTTTTATTTTTCTATATATTTATCGCAAAATCTCCCCTATGATACCAATTGTTAGGTTGGAATAATAAATAGCAACAAAAGAGGGGGGGGGGGGGTGAATTGTGTCTTTTCAATAACATTCCACAATTCTTAATTTTGACACTATTTATGATTTATGAAGATATGTAGAGTTTTTGTTTGGAATGAAAAGATATGTAGTTGATAAATAGAAATAATGAAAAAAAATTATAGTGGTTCAGGGAAAAAAGATCACCGAGTCCACTCCACCAATCATTTTCTCTATAAGCTTAATGAATTTCAGTATAATGTTCCTATTATCACAAGACAACATATCCAAAAATAAGTAAAAGAAGCTGACCCCTTTATAAAAAAGGTTGAACACATATACTTATGTTTCTTTAACTAGGAACCTATTATCCAAAACTTAGACCGAGAAGTTGATACTCCACCATAATTGAGTATGAGTAGTTGATACTCCAATAAATCAAAATACTTTGATTTGATGGTATTGGTTGATCTTAAGAGTTAAAAAAGAAACAAAAACTATATATAGATTTATATTTATCTTTAAAAATAAATGCCTTTAAGAAATAATAGTTATGAAGCAATATTAGTTGTAAAATATCTTCAATAACGACAACAATACACAGTAGCAGTATACTAACAGTAAAATGAGAATTATCTTGTATGTCTCCAATGTGTAGTCTTTCTTCGGGGTCCATCATTCCCTATATAAATAAAACAAAATATATACATTATAATAAAAATTCATATGTGAATTTCTCCTTGTATTTTTCGAAAGGAATTACGGTAGAATATATAGAGAAGATATCTTTCTTTGATATTTCAGATCCAAGAAAATTGCCTGAAAGAATAAAAAATTTAAATATGAATTGACTTGAGGAGTTGTAACTTCCCTTAATAACATGAGTTATTATGTTTGATAAACATTGTAATTTAAATCAATCATAATGAGCTTTTTTCATCCTGATATTGTGTCAAGACTGTTTCATAAAATCTGGATAAAATCGTGATTTTAAAAACTCCATTATTGATGTGTATCGTGGGGTTCCTTTACATAGAGTAGGGATGATGATCCATAAATTATTCCTTTTTATCATAAGAATAAAAATGTAACAATGATTTACCATAAGATCAGACTCTTGAATCTAAGGCATTAACAGTAAATCCAGACTCCAACATAGGATTGTTGCTCTATATGTATAAAATCCACAGTAGTGTAGGGTTGATGAACACTATGAAAACAGTTCAACATAGCATTGAGATAATGGACTATACAAATAATATTTAGCATATCATGTGGATGATGGTCCATATATTCAATTACCAAACCTAGGGTTTGAATAATGTTTCATAATATATCCTGTATCTCCCATTTTATCAAAAATACAAATAAAAATATGATATATATTTCTCAAACATTCTTAACAGAACTTCGTTAGAAAATGGACAAGGGTATTTGTGATCATAAAAATAAACATATAATATATATTATTGACGATACAATACTTACCCAACACATAAAATAAATTGGGTTGGTAGGGATACATTAAAAGATGATTTTTAAAGAATGTATCTTACCTTGTGCCAGACTTGTCATGTGAATTTTTTATCTTCTTAAATCATAAACAAATGTTAATTTATTACTAGATTGACATCCTTATTCAAGTTTATTATTCTTATTATTTCACTTATTACCAAGTTATATACAATTAAAAAATAAATTAAGTTCACATTAGAGGTTTTGATGATATTGGGTTCATATGTTTAAAATGAGTTCAATGGATTGAACATGGTCAAAGAGAGAATTATTACTTAATAAAAATAATAATAATAATGAAAAAATTATTATTTTTATAAATTAATTATACTTTCAATACAGATCATGAAATATTTATTAAAAAAATGAACTATGTTGCAATCATAGAGATGATAGGTCGTACGTACACATGCATAACACCTCCATTTTTCAACATTCATTATTGAAAGAAAGTAAATGTTATTAGTTATTTATAGAAGGATAATATTATCCTAAATATCATATTATTTATTTAAATTCACACACACACACACACACACACACACACATATATATATATATAACTTATGTGATATGGTAAAGGAAAAATAATCACATCACATCGTGGAGGTGATAACTACACATACACATGGACAACATCATCATTATTTAAAGAATGGAAATATATAAAATTAAATGACATATTATCTTTTAATAAGTATAAATATATCATAAATTTCATATATATACTTAAAATAAATCATTATAACCTTTATTGATAGGTGGTGATAGAAAAGTAATTGCATCGGTTCACGAATTAGTAGTCCACTGTACAAAGGAAGGATGGATTCCATTCCCATTTTATTGAGGATATAGATGGATATTGTTTATTAAATTAACATAATAATATATAATAATATGATAGATAATTATTTTATTATCTCGGTATAGTTAAAGATGATTTCATGGAGGTGGAATACAAAATAACATAAAAACACTCAGTTAAGAACGCTACCTCTTCTTCAAACAACCTCATATGATTTACACCAAAATATTTTCTAGGTTAGGTTTTTAATCAATAAAATGATTCTATTTTATGATTAGGGATATAAGTATAGAATTTGAGAATTTCCCATTTGAAATAAAATATTTTTGTGCATAAATAAATTAGAAGAAGATGTTCCATTTCTTAAGAGAGTGGAGGGGCACACTAGGAATTTATTAAAAGAATAAACTAATATTAGTTATTTTTTTATTTCTAAATGGATCAAAATGGATCATATAATAATATATTATGACCATGATGTTTCATAATCTCCTAAAATAAATTATTTATATGTTTTGACGATGTTTTTACCCTTATATTTTGGTGTTAACCCCCATTAACCCTTTTCATGCTTACTTTAACAACATATTTTTTTACTCCTTGATGGTCAATATTGATACGATAAATGTAAAATCAGAAAATAAATGGACCACTGATGAAATTTTCAACCATATGCTAATCTCTTTTATGATGTAATTATTTTTATATATTGTAATCATTTAATGAAATATAAATGTGAAAAAATATCAATAATGTAAATTTTAGAGCAATTCATCTACTTTGACTTTAATAACATAAAGATAATATGAAAATTTGACTAAAATATTTTAATAAAAATATAATATTATATATATATATATATCTATAATGGTTTTAATTTTTATTTACAAATTATATTACATTTTTAATGTCATTAATTATATTTTTCCATTAATTGAATAATTATTACTTCGACATTCTGTAAGTATTTATTGTTAGTATTTCATCATTATTATTTTCTTAAATACCATTAGTAAGATAAATAATTTATATTTAAAATTAATATTTTTAACCCAACATATCCTCTATTTATCTAAATGTTAATAAAATATAGTTATTAAAACAAGAGTCTGAAATTTTTTATTTTGCTTATACAAAACATTATAAAAGTTATAAGAACATAAAAATGGAAGAAAGGTCATATAACTTAATATTGGATGATTATTTACTAAATGGACTCATACAATAAAATTTAATAAAAATTTTAGGGTCACCTTCATGTCTTTATCATATTATTTTTAACCCTTAATTTCCAAATTTACACTTATGGTGTGAACAAAAATATCTAATGTTACAAATAATAATGTCAAAAAGGAAAGATATATTAAATAAGAACCCAATTATTCCAAATATATAAGAATTTTTTTTATAATTTAAAATAAATTACTGAAAAATTTCAAATTAAAATTAAATCGTCAAAATATGATGGAAATCATTTTTAAAAAAAATTAAAATTTAAGAAAAAATTGTTTTATAATAAATCATTGTTTAAAATTGATTTAAAACCCCATAATTATTTTAAATAAAATTAAACAAATTAAATTATAAAAAAAAATATTGTTTCTTTATAAATACCTTTAAATAAAATAAGGTTTTCAATAAAATTTAGTTTTTCATTATTCATTTAAAAATAAAAATATTTACATAAATATAGAAAATCAACCCCAACATAATATTGGCATTAACATTTCAAAAATGAATTTATTTTTTCCAATAAATATTCCAAATTATAAAATCATTAATTATAATATTTTCCAACAACAATAATAAAAATCCATTTTTGAAGATAACATTTTTTTGAAGAAAAGTCTGACATTATTAAAAATTCAGTGAATATTTCCAAGGAAATAATAAATAAATTTAAATTTATTTGGACCCTGATAATGAAATATTTGTGACTGAACCCTTCCCCATCATAAATACCTATTTTTTATAGTGTTATTTTATTGCCTATATGATATATCCATTTACAAAAAAAATTAGAGTGATAATATCAACAAAATCACACTAAAAAATCTTATGTAGATGATAAATACTATAATATCCTTAATTATGGTGTCTTCAACTCTTTTCTATTTATAAAAAATAACTAATATTCTCCATAAAAATATATCATTTGTGGATATTGGGGGCTTTTAACTTTTGTACAAATAATATACTAAACTATATAGTTATCTAAACCTTTATATTGATACCAACTATAATGAACCAACCATAAACATTACATATTATACTATATTTATACTAGAATTAATTTTTTTTATTCCCTTGGAACTTTTCTATTTAGGGTTTTAGAGAATTGCTTCATCACCGTAACAAAAATAAATATTACATTAAAATGTGGAAACTACGAATTATTATCCATTTTTACAATAATATAAATCTATTAAAAAGAAAAATATTTTTCTTTCATGATCATTCATAAATCCCAATGAAAAATATTTTAAAAATTAAGATGAGCACAAATTGCTCAGTAAGGGATGTAAAAATTAGAAATCTAAAAGTATAGTGAAAGTCATGCAAACACATGAAATATTTAACTTCATATAAATTTTTTTTGAGTGAATGAAATAAATAATTTAAATATTAATAAATAACAAATTGTTTCTAAAATAAAACAATTAAAACCCATAGAAGAAAATAAAACCCTTTTTGGAAACCTAGAGCAACATATTCAGAACCCATTTTAAAACCATATAAAAAATAACTAGATCCTAGTTTTATCGATATGATAAACCCTCTGGTAATTCCATACTTATTGTCTATTAAGAAAAGGAACACTACCCAATTCATTGGATCACTAGCTGGGCACACCCATCATTTAAACAATAGCGAGATAACTAATTTTACATTAGATTTAATGGGGCTCAAACAATCATATAAGTTGTATCAGGTACACCCATTTCTCATAAATAATTTCAAGGTACTATATCATGAATATAAAAGTTTAGGCTTTCACTTTTTATCATAAAACCTTTGAAAAAATAGTTTTTTACCCATATATAATAGAATTTAAGATATCAAAATAACCTTTTGTTTTTAAAAGAAATTATTAATTCCAAAATAACCAAAAAAGGTAATACTACTATTCTTTTACTAAAAATTAAAATATTTTAATTAATCAAAACATAAACTTATCATTTTGGGGGACGAAAAATTCATTGTCATCTTATATGTTATACAAAAACATTCAATTTTCTCTTTTTTAAATAATGTCAAAACATTCATTAATAAGATTCCATTGGAAACATGTGAAGGGGAGTCAAACTATACATTAATCATCCATTAAAATTAATCCATGTACATATAAAAACATTAATAATATATTTTTTGATAAATAAGGACCTAGAAGAAAAATATTTAGATGAGAGACTTTAAAAAACAATTTTTTTAAAGACCATCCCTTAATTTTTTCTATATTTATCAAGTTTATTATTTATCTTCCTAAATAATAAACTTTTGTTAATTATTTATTATCATGAGAACATTTTAAAATTTTATTATTTCGTTTACTTAACTTATTAACATGTTATATATAATTACTTACTAAATTATGTTTACATAGAATGTTTTAAGGATATTCGGCACAAATGTCTAAAATGAATTTAGTAGTGTGACTATGGAAAATTTTTTCACTATTCCATCAAATAAATAATAATAAACATGATATAATTATCTTTTTATACATAAATTATACTTCTAAAACCATATACGACTGATGGTTAAGAAAATTGAACTATGCTACAATCTTGGAGACCGTAAACAACACATATAGATGAGGGATGTTTCTATTTTCATTGATAATTATAGAAAAAAGGTAAGTAATTTTAAATACTTACATAATAATTATTAGATCACCCAAATAATTTTTATGAAAATTTTCTCTTTATTTAATTTTATTTCTTTGACAGCTTGTGTTACACAACAACAAGTTTAGACTAACCACATAACATTGTTAAATTATTATGCATCTGTTATCATCTAGTAATTGGATTGAGGAGTATGAATAACAATTAATAAAATATTTAAAATATATTTTCTTCACATTTATGATATAAATTCATTAGCTTTTAAATGACTATAATTAGAACAAAAAATAATTTGCAAACAAATTTCATGTTTTCTTAATTTTTGTATACACACAATGTATATTATATTAAAAAATTAAATTAATCCCTATTGGTGAATGATTTAAATGAAATGTATATATTATTTAAATTATAATTGTTTTTATACTATCTATAAATATTTTATAGGGATTGGATAAGAATATATATAGTTTTATGCTTAAAGAATATTTTCTTATATAAATAATTTTTTATCGAATTTTGTGCACTTAAATTAAAATTATTTTATTTCCATTTACATATTATTAATTATATAAAATTAATTATACTTATAGAATTATGAGTTTTGAATTTGGTAAATACCCCTTTTATTTTTTTCAATATGAATTGCAAATTTTGTAAATTTTATCACCATGGTAAAGTGTAAATCAGGTTAATATAAATTAAAAATCACTAATAAGGCCATAAGATTTCATTAAAATAATTATGGGATGATGTCAAATTGATCCTTATCAACTTACGTGTGAAATGGAAATTTTTAATGGACATTTTTTCATGAAAATTATTTATTTATTACTTTAAAAAATGAAGCTACAAAATGTAACTTTTTTAGTTTTAAATATCATTTATGTGTTCACATAAGGAAAAAATAGTTATGAATAAATCTTAATATTAATTTTACTAATTATGAATTTATATTCATGATGGTAATATATTTATATTTTTTATATATTATATAATTACCTTAAAATCTTACACAACACCGAATCAATATTTATTCAATTAATTGAAAAATAAAATAGTTGTTCTTGAAAATAGTAAAAGTGATATAATTTTACTAATTAATTGTGTTAGATGAATTTTATTTGATAATTTGACATATTTTTTTTAAATATTATTTTCTAATTGAAATTTTTTATTTATGTCTCTTCAGTAAATTTAAATGATGTGTCAAAATTTAGAATAATGATATTTTATCAATATAATATATTAGTAAATTGTTTAAAAATCTTAATGTTTTTTAAATAAGAAAATGTAGACATTATATGGTCAATAATGTAACAAATTGTCGATTTATTGGATAATTTTTACCTTATAAGTAAAAAATTTCAACCCTTTAAAATTGATAATGTTATTACCTTATTTAAAATTAAAATTGGTCAACTAAGGATTAATCAAAATGATATGTTTTAAAATTACACCAAAACATGTCTGAATTATATTTTTTGATGTTATTAAAACACTATATTTCTGTAAATTTGAATACATATACATTTTTAGGAATATTTATTGATAATAAATTTTCTATAATTTAATTTTTTTAGAAATTTTAAAAGTACTCCTCGACTCAATTTTAAAAGGGAACCTCCTCTCTCACTTCTTCACACCAATTTTTGACTTATAGATAAATCAAAATCTACCAATTTCACTTATAAAATTAATTTTACTCATAATAGAGGTTCAACTCATCCCAAAATACTAACCCTTGAACACATTACAAAATATCTAAAATAGTCATTTCAAAGACGAGGTAATCACCTTACCCGATCAAATTATTTTCTACCCTTATTTAAATTCTATAAATATATTATATATACAATTAAATAATTAATTATTTTTAATAAATATTAAAAAAAATTACTATCATTTTGAAAAAACCATTACACACCCTCTTTCCCATCAAACGAGAGGTAAAGTTATCACTCTTGCGTACATACGACTTATTGTCTCCACGCAGTGATACAATTCATTATTCATCACCATATTTTATAGATGGATATTATGATGGGTTGAATGTTTTTATATGATATTTATGAATTAATTATACTTTCAGAAATTAATATCTTATTCCTATCTTCTTACCATCAAATCCATTGACAAACGATAACAAAGCTCGTCCGTACATGTGGACTACAACCTCCATAAAATGATGTGATTTGTTTTTCATTTCTATTTTACATGAATAGTAACAAGGAAACATTTTATGAATATAAATGGTATATATTTTATATTATTATTCCTTTAATAGTTAAATAATATTTATATTTCATTCTTTCCATCCGTTGAATAATTAAAATAGTGTCTATCCGTATGTACGGTCTACCATCTCCATGAATTATGTAAACACTTTTTTATTTATAAATTTTATTTATGACTATAAATATGTATATTATGAATATATATGTTGTTTATATCATTATTTATATTATTGAAGTGATGTAACAAAGATAATTTCATGACGATCAGATCTACTGAACTGAAATACTCTTGATAAAGGAAATAATTAACACTTGGAAATCATGAATTTTAAAAAAATTGATAAATGGGTGGTTGAAATTATATAAATGGTTCATATAATATGTAATAAGTATTAAAATGAAACTATTATATATTTATAATAAAATTAGTTTAGTTACACTAGTGTATATAGTTATTTTGATGCAAGGTGAACTCAAAGATATGTGTTTTATGTTACAATTTCATTTTTATCAAGATTATTTATGTTTATGTTTTCTTGATGAAATATTCTAGTAAACCTATAAATATAGTGATAAATTTTATAATTTTTTTTATATTTATTAAATATAAAATTTTTCCTTTCATTTTTATCACCTTCTGTACTCAATAGAGCTAAAATATGTTTTTAAGGAAAATCAACTTCATTTATTTCATCGATCGAAAACATTTTTCCTTCCATATCTATGTTTTCTAATGAAAATTTATAGAAGGTTTTTACTATTACATTTTGATTTTTGAAAGTCATTATTACCCATGTTTTACTTTTTATAATTAATTTCCAAGGGAATATTCTTTTCATTTTTGTAACTATGTTATTTGGGACATTTCCAACAAAATATAAAAGGAATGTAATTCAAAAATAAACGACAAGGATGGAATTTACCTTTTTCCAAGATTATCACTATTTTGGAGCTTCCATTAAAATTTCCAACAAGTATTTTCAATAAAAATGTATACCATAATATTTTTGATGTTTTTATATTTTAAATAAGTGGATTTAAAATGGATTGGTTATTTTCCTCAATAATATTTTAATTATGACAATAACCATCAATGTTTCTTTTTATTTAATAGTAATATTATCTGAGGATGACATCCTTATTCCTTCTCTATATGTTTTATGTTTGTTATGGAATGTTTTTTATGAAACTCATTTCATTCCCATTGTTTATGCTATGATGAAATGAATATGAATCCAATTTCTTTAACGTTTGTTATAATATGATGAAATGTTTATGAAACCTATTTAATTTAATATGTTTTTATATGATTAATGTTGTATTTTCTCATGGAACACAAAAGTATTATTTTCATTATTTGATGGTTGGGAACTATATCTAGCTTCAATTCATTGGGTAAAGATTTATATCTCATGAAATAAAAAATATTGGAATGGGTACTGAGCCTATTTCAGTATGGGACTTTGTCCACTATGATAGTATTAGGAGTTAACCATGACTAATAATATTTTTTTGGAAGTTAACACATTCCACAATTAAATTCTTTGAAAATATCCTTGACTACTAATGAAATTATTTTCTATTCTTATTTGTATTCTATAATTCCATGTCTTATGATAATTTTATGCTCTCAAGAATCATTTTCATTGATTACATTATGATTCATTTCTTATAAAATATCATGATTTATTCCATGAATCATGATTATGATATATGATATATAAGTAATGGTTTGAAAATGTTGATCTCATTTTATAAAACCACTTTTCTTATGGAATTATTATATGATAACTAATGTAACCCTTTATTAACCTTATTGAACATTAGAACTCACCCTGTCTTTCATTTCATTTTCATATATTATGAATAAATGTATTAAGTACTATATGTTTAATAAGGGTGCTAATTATGATGAAATATGTGGGAGATGATGTATATATTTTACTAACCAACTGTTTGTGATTCCTTGTTTCCAAAGAAACTATACCTAAAATATTATATCATGGATCAAAATGTTATAGAAAGAATATTAATCTATTAATATATAATATATATGTTTGAAAATTATGGGTCATTATAGTTTTATTTAGAGAAAATATTAGTTAAAATTTGGTAATAAGGATGAGAATACATTAGTTTGAACCCTAGGGATAAGTCAATGTATCATATAAAATCCTAATGATTTGGAAATGAACATGGTTGAACTATTTGAAGCCTAATGTTTTATACATTTAAAAGGGGGATAATTGATTTAGATATCATACAAATGATTATTTCATGATTATGTTGTTTTCCACTATTATTTCTTTAACTATGGTTTTTTGTTTTAGTCAAGGGATAGAACCTATAAGAATTTAATTAATAATGAATGTGATAGAAAATGAAATGATTTTCGTCCTAAGAAACAAAATTTTATAAAATATAGAATGAAGGATATTATTTCTATGATAACACAAATTTCTCATGTTATGAGTCACAGTAGACGTCAAAATGAGAAAATGAGGGATACACGTTCTATTAATTCATTCATGATGAAAAATCCACCTTATATTAGTTGGTTCCACTAAAATACTAGTCGATGGGAAATGTATTTGTGCCACTAAAAATGATAATTTTATTCTGTATGTTTATCATTTGAATGTAAAATTAGATTAGTTGTATAATCAAATCAATAACATGAGAGAATAATATGAAATTTAATCTATAGAGTGAGAAGAATTGAAAAGGTTGTCTTTCGACAAGTATATTAGTTATATTATTTATAGGAAAATGGAGAATGAATTAATTGATTAAAAAAGAGATATGATGAAGATGTTGGTACATATGTGGAATTTTTTAC
The DNA here is from genome assembly GCA_963277665.1 of Viscum album. Taxonomy (NCBI): domain Eukaryota; kingdom Viridiplantae; phylum Streptophyta; class Magnoliopsida; order Santalales; family Viscaceae; genus Viscum; species Viscum album. Next base: position 1,050,721,796 of record OY728131.1, on the reverse strand, counting down.
CAGACATATAGGTTACTATTTTTTTACTATCATCCAACCTGAAATTAAGGCTGTTCGATTCTTCCTAGGCTTCAGAAATTTTCTACGAATGAAGTTACACATAAGGTAAACCAATAGATATAATTAAATTGATTTATGTGCTCTCATGTTAGATATGAAGAATGGATTTACCAATTAGTCTCATAGTTTTGATAAGGAAAAAATTGAATTCAAAGGAAATTCTAAAAACCATTTAGAGAAAAAGAAGAGCCTTTAGTTATGACTGATGTGTGTAAATAAATATGGGGTGAAATTGTCTTAATGGAACTATTAAATGATTCATGTGAGGAAAGTAAGGTCATAAATCATTCAACTGATTATTCTATAGGAATACATTATCTAATGATACAAATAGACAAAAAAACTCCAAATAATTAACAACCCACTCTCTAGTGTTTTAAATAAATAATATATAGGGATTATGATAACCAATACCCAAATTAGAAGATTAATAATGATAATCAATATCAAAAGACTCTTAAGCCTATATAAAAGAAGAAATATAATGCAACCTATATTTTTATAAGTAGTACGACAATGATGTGGTGAATGTTACACTTACCATCTAATATAGAACTACTAATTTAATAATTGATTGTAGAACTAACCACTAATTTATAACTAAATTATTTTCCATGGGTAAAAAAACACCACTAAAAAATAATATATATAGTTAGAATTAAAAACCCTTTATGGTATGATGATCGTATCACAAGGTTATGATTATTCTATAGTTTATGTTTATGGGAATGTTTTTCAGAAAAATACTCACATTCTTCCTTTAGTTGAATTCAATGCTATTTTGGGAATAGAATAAAATTATTTACATTAAGAATTAATAAACTATGAAAAATGGGATGTTAACTCTAATATTCCAATCTAATCAATTAATTTCAATCAGTGTGATGAAAAAGATGGACTTCTAGTGAAATTTACATTGATTTAATGTGTTGTGATTCCTATCAAAATGGGTTGTTTATCTCAGATAGCGGGGGGAAAAATAAGAATAGAATATATTCAACTTATATAATAGTTTATTGATACCTTTTCAGAATATTTTCTTAGTCTTCCATAGAATCATGAAGTTGATTTTTCAATATAACTAATCTATCGTGCTACACCAATTTCCAAGACTCCATATAGAATGGCCTCGACTAGGTTGCAAGAATTCAGGAAACAACTCCATGATAATCTTGAAAGGCAATTTGTGTTTCCCAACAGGTCATGTTGGGTCACACCAATTCTATTTTTTTAAGAAGAAATATGGATCAATGCAACTAAAAATTAATATAGATAACTTTACAAGATTATTATATATAAAATGTATCATTTACCCTTATTAATGACATGTTTGATCAGCTAAATAGAGATAAGTACATTTCTAAGATTGATATTGATTATGAATTTCATCAGTTGAGTGTGAATAAGGAGGAAAAACAAAGTACAATACCCAAACTAAGATATGCCACTATGAATTTATAGTGATTCCATTAGGTCTTACTAATTCCACATATATCTTTATGGATTTAGTAAATATAGTATTTAGATCATACCTTGATCTGTTTGTGGTAGTTTTTAGAGATTTTATTGTTATTTATTAAATGAATATGTAATATCATGAAGATCATTTTAAAATTGTGTTAAATAACCTATGGGAGGAGAATAATTATGAAATATTTACCAAGTATATTTTTTATATTTGGAATGATTCGTTCTTGGGTCATATTATTTCATAGAGGTAATATCAGTAAACCCTTTAATGACCGAAGCTGTTGACAATTGTACCCAAAAATTCAGTGTAACAGACATCCATATTTTTCTAGGTTTGGGAAAGTATTATTGATGTTTTTTGGAGAATCATTAATGGATATCAAATCCACTCACAATGTTAACTTATAAGGGTTCCATTTGTCATCAGATAGATGAAAGTGATGACTGTTTTAAATAACTCAATATAAGTATAGTCAGTAGACTTGTTCTTAAAATACCATATAGTAGAGAAGGATTTGTAATATATAGTGATTAATCAAAGATGCGGTTAGGATGTTTCCTTATGTTAGATGATATGGTTATATATTATACCTCATGAATATTTACAGTCCTTGAGAAATATTACCCAACTAATGATTTAGAAATAGATGGGGTATTTTATTCATTAATGATATGGGGTCATTATCTATATGAATATTGATCTTAAATATATACTTACAAAAAATTATTAATGTATAATTTCACTCAAAATTAGTTGATCATACATCAAAGATGATGGATGGAGTTGATTAAAAATTATGACTATTCAATCCATTTTGACCTTTTGAAAGAGAATAAGGTGGAAGATGATTTGAGTTAAATGGTTAATTATAGCTTATCTATGACAAGGATAATTAATGATCCAATATTTTTGGACTTATAATGTGTGGATACAAAATCCATTATGTAAGGGGATAATTATTAACTCTCTGAGACGAGTGTTTACTCATATATCCAAGTAATGAGTAAAGAAGCATAGAAGGAATAGATTAAGATATAAAATAAGGTGAGAAATGTTCCAGAGATCAACCATGAAAGTGATGGAATAATAAGGTTCAAGAACCATGTATGTGTCCCTTCACTATTATATTTGAAGAAGGAACAAATGAATGAAGCTAATACTTCTTCATTCTCTATTCATTCTAGAAGTAAGAATATGTATAGATATTTAAAAGGGTATTTAGGGTGGGATGGACAGAGGATAGGTATTGTAGAGTATGATTCTTAGTTATTGGTATGTTAGCAAGTTAAATATGAGAGACAAAAGTCTAAGGGTTTAGTTCAACCATTAAACATTCATGAATGGAAATGGGAATACATCACCAAGGATTTTTTGAGAAAAAATTCCAAAACATCTATAGGGAATAATGATATATGGGTTGTAGTTGATCATCTTACAAATTCATCAAATTTTATTTCCATTAGATATGATTTATTCTTGATAATCTTGCTATATTATACATTAATTTAGTGTTAATATTTCATGTTGTACCTCAATAAATTTTATATCATTATTATTTTAGGTTTACATAGATGTTTTGTATATGTCTTCAGAAGGCACTGGATATATAGTTAAGTTTCATCAATGATTATCGTCCTAAAATTATTGGTCAGTCTAAGAGGACCATTCATACTCTATAATACATTTTGAGATACTTATCCATGTATTTTAAAGGGCGTTGGTATCTTCACCTTCCATTGGTGTAATTTTCATACAATAATAGCATTCACACCATCATTTATATGACCCCTTATAAATTCCTTTGTTATAAGAATCTAAAAAATCCATCATGCATGAATGAATTTATTAAAATAAAAATATTAGGTTATAATCTATATGAGTAATAGAAAATCAGTTTACAACCATTAAACTACTCATAAAAGTATCCCAATGTCAACAAAAAAAGTTATGATAATAATCGTTGGAACAATCTAAATTTTGAATTTATTGATATGATATTCTTTTGATATCTCCCAAGAAGAGGTTGATGACATTATGATATAAGTGAATGTTTACCACTATTTATATTATTCCTATTGAAATTATTCATCGTATCAGGATGATATCATATAGACTGGATCTTCGATTGAATCTCTCTCATGTTCTTGACGTGTTCCATGTACTAATTTAAGTGAAGTACTTGCCAAATCCATCAATTGTAATGAACTTTGTGGTTATAAAACTATAAAAAAAAATTTATGGGAAAAAAATAGTAGATATTAGGGATCGTAATGATAATATGATTCGAAATAAGACCAATCACCTGGTCAATTTTTGGTGGAAAAACCAAAAAATTGAGGAAGCTATGAGGGAGCCCGAGGTTGTAATGAGTCCAAGGTATTCTATTATATTTGTATCATAGATATGTGTTTCATGTGAAAAAATAATTTTAAGGGGTGTATAATATTACACCATGATAATTTTTATGAAATTTTTCCCTTTCAATAATTTTATTTATTCAATAGCCTGTGTTACACATAACAATGAATTTAGATGAACCAAGTAAAATTATTAAATTATAATGTGTATATGATCACCAACCCACTAGATTGAAGGTTTTTTATAGTAGTAACTAAATTATGTAAAATATATAGTCTATATAATTACAATAGAAATTCATTAGTTATTGAGTGAGTAGAATTAAAAAAATTAGAAATATAAAGAGATATATTTTTTCAAAATAACAGTTATTGGTGCAATTAATTTTATATAAAAAAATTGAATTAATCACTATTTGAAAATAATTTTAATTAAATTTACATATTTTTTACCTTGAAATTTTTAGACATTCATGAAATATTTTTGAAGGCATTGGTTAAGAATAAATCAACTTTTATGCTTCAAAATGATTTCTGTTCTAAAAATCAAGTTTTATTGAATTTCTAAAATGTACATAAAAATTTATTTTTTCCATATTTTATAATAAATTAAAAAAAATTATTTATATATTTATAATTAATAATCTCAAATATTGTAAAATGGAATTTTTTATTTTTTTTCAATATAAATAATAACCGTGGTAAAATTTATCACCTAAGTAAAGGGTAAAATGGTTTAATATGGATTAAAAGTAAGTTATAAGATCATAATTTTCCATAATAATTCACATTTTATGAATTTAATTCTATATTTATCACATTAGTCTTGAAATGTATTAGTTTAATGGATATTTTCCACCAAATGTTTTTATATATTACTTAAATCAATGAGAGTTTTAAAATGTAACTCTCTTTATATTACATATTCTTTATGTGTTCACATAAGAAAAAAACTAGTTTTTAATGAATATTATTAGTGATTTTGTTCATAATTAAAATATATATTCATGATAGAAATTCATTTCATATTTTTTGGTGTTATATAATTACCTTAAATTCTTAAACATCTCCAAAATAGTAATTCTTTAATTACCGGAAAAATATAATAAATTATTTTTAATATATTTGAAGTGATTTAATTTTAGTAATTTATAGTGTTACATGAATTTTACAGGTTACTATGATATATTATTTTTGTGTTCAAAATATTATATATGAATTCTAAATTTTTATTTATGTTGTTTATATCAAATTAAATGAATAGTGACAAAATTGACAATAATGATATTTTAACAAAATAATTTTTTATTAAATTATATCAAAATAATAAAAATAATGATTTAAGAAGAGGTGGATATTATACGGTTGAAAATATAATAAATTGGATATTTATTTTATAGTTTTAACCTTATAAGTAAAAATTAAAACCATTTAATATTGAAAAAGTTGTTACAATATTTAAAATTAAAATTTGTTTACTAAGGGTTAATTAAAAAGATATTGATTAAAATTACACAAAAGTTTTTCTAAATTATATTTTTTTATGGTATTAAATATCATGTTACCTTATAATTTAATACATGTCCATTTGTTTTTATATGGATTGAAAATGAATTTCATATAATTTAATATTTTGATAAATTTCAAAAGTTACCCTCACCTCAATTATAAAAGGGCACCCCCTCCCCCACTTTATCACAACACATATAGCCTTCTATCTTAACCAAAATTTTATAATTTCCATTATCAGCTTACCTAAAAAAATTATAAAGGTTTTTTCTTCCCAATTTTCCTACCCTAGAACACTTTAGTAGACATCTAATCGTTTCATTTCAAAGATAATGTAACGACATTACACGATTAACTTCTATTCTACTCTTCATTACCTCATATAAATATATGTTAAGTATTATAAAATAAGAAATTAAGTATCTTAAATATTCCTAAATATTATTATGATTATGAACACACCATTAATAATTATCTTTCTCAGAAAATGATAAGTTAAAGTATTAGTCATGCATATGTACAACATACCATCACTATGTTGCGATTAAATTAATTTTTTATCACAATATTTTATGGATGGGTAATATTATTGGTTAAATGTTTATATATGATATTTATGACATAATTATACTTCTAAAATTATAATATCATGTCTAACTTATTATCATACAATATTTTTTGAAAGGATAACATTGCTCGTGCATACATGTGGAATACCAAATCCAGGAAGGGATGTGATTCATTTTGTATTTTTATATTACCTGTATTTTAATGATAATTATTTTTATGATCTTATATGATATAATTATGATATTTTAATTTTGAATCAATAATTAAATTTATTCTATTACATATGTTGAAAAATGAATACTGTGTTTATGTGTACGAACGAACTATCGTCTCTATGAACTGAGTAACTCATTTTTCTATTTGTAAATTTTATGTGTGAAAATAAATATTTATTCAAAGAATATATAATACAGTTATGTATTTAATTATTTTATGGAGGTGATACAAAAAACTAAATGTATATGTACTATAACAACAGAATGAAAAATAAAATAGTAAACTCCTCATAATAAAAATGTTAATATTTAATTGTTGATAAAAGGTGGTGTTGAAATATTATAAATGGGTCATATATTATATTATAAGTATGATAATGATTTTATTTTAGAATTATAATATATTTAAATTTATTATATAGGATGATAGAGTGCTTTCGAATCATGGTGAACTCAAGGTTATGAGTTTTGTGTTACAATCTCAAGATTTATTATAATTGTTTATAATTAAGTTTTGATGGTGAAATATAATAATAAACCACTCAGGATACAAACATAGTTTCATATATTCTATTTAGTTTTTGAGAAACATGTGTCTTATAATTTTTATCACCTTTATTACTCATGTTACAAAAAATGTTTTTTATGGAAAAATGACTTAATTTCTCTATACAGTAGAAAATCCTTTTTCATCCACTTTCATGTTTTATAAAAATGTATTGAAGACGGTTTTTAATATTATACAAATTTTTAATGAAATGTTTACCCATTATTGGACTTTTACAAAACGTTTTTATGGGAATATTATCATTATTTTCCAAATGAGGAAAAATGTGAATTTTTTGAAAAAATGTATGGAAGAAATTTTTTTTAACATATACAGAATGTAAGTAGTGTATCAGAATCATAGATGCTAAATTTTTTGAAACATAATTTATAATCCCATATTTTTATTTTAAAATATTATTTTCCCTTATATTTTAGGAAATCTTAAATTTTAAATATGGGATTTAAACTTAGAAATGTTATTTTCTTCAAGAATGTATTACTAATATTTTGATTCATCAGTGTAAAAAAATCAATGTTGCCTATGATTTTTTGGGAGAATGTTATAATTAAACCATCCTTATAGTTTCCCTGTTTGGTTTATGTTTATAATATAATGATTTTTATAGAACCCTTTTATTTCTTATTGGTTATGCAATAAGGAAAGTCTTATGAAACCATTTCATTTCCATGGTTAATTCTATGATTAAATATTTATGAAATCCATTTACACTCATGGGTTATGATATATTAAATGATTTATGATTTCTGGTACAAATATGTTTGATTTTAATTATGTGTTTTGTGGTACCTATACCACCTTCTAATTCATTGGTTATTTATTTATATCTCATGACATAAACTAGATTGAAATGGGGAATGAACCCATTTCAGTTTGGGACTTTGTCTCCTTTGATAGTATTGGGAGTGAACCTAGACTACTAGTATGGTTTGGGGAGTGAACCCATTCCACTAGGATAGTCTAGAAAATTATACTTGACTATTAAGGAAATTATTTTCAATGATTTTTTGGGTTTCACAATTCCATGTCATAAGACAATGTTATGCTTCCATGGATCATGTTCTTTCATTACTTTAGGATTATTGACCTATAAATATTCAGGATTTTTTCTATAACTCAAAATTGTTATCTATAATATATAGTTAATGGTTTTCAATTGTCAATGTCATATTATCATACCCTTTTTCTCATGTTATACTTATTTTATCATTGATATCTCCCCTTTTCATTCTTATTAACATCAAATCTGACTCTTTCTTATGTTTCCATTTCCCAGTTTATGAATAATGGTATTAAGTATGACATGTTTAATATGTATTATAGTTGTTAATAAATAATTGATAGATGTTTAGTATATTTTATGAACTAGATTTTTGTGTTTCCATGTTTTTAATGATACTGGGCTAAAATGATTGTAGAGTGGATCTAAATTTTATGTAATTTATATTCAATGATTGAGAATTAATATATTGGTATAAAAATTATGAGTAATTGTAATCATAATATAATAAATATAATAATATTTAATTAAATACAGACACACACAGATATATATATATATATATATATATCATCTATGCGCTATGGTCATGAAAAATGATTCCCATTGCTTCCTGGAGGTGGTAGTCCACACATATGATTGAACGAAATTATCATTATTCAGTGAATAAAAAGTTATATAATTAAATGATACATTATAATTTAATAATTATAAATATGTTATTAATAGAATATATATACTTTAAATCCATTATTATAACCATATGTTATAGGTGGTGATGGGAAAAAATTACTTTTGTTTGTGATGCGGTAGTCCACCTTACACACGAACGATGAATTCCTTTATCATTTAATGAAGGATGGAGATGGATATAGTTTATACAATTAACATAATGAAATATTAATATATGGGATATATTTATACAGTTATTTAATAATATTTATATAATATTTTATTATCGATGAAAAAGAAATAAAATAAATTCACTCAGTTAAGAACGATACCTTTTCTCTATAAAACCTCTTAAGATTTACACTAAAATATTTTTTTCTTTGGTTTTATGAAGAAACATACTCTAGGGAATGATTATACATGAAAATATGGGATTTAGGTTTGTCTTGTTCTAAACCAAAGGCTTTTCATCTGTGAATAATTAAAAAGTAGCGGTCCCATTTTATAAGAGAGGGGAAGGACCGAGATAAATGTTTTTAAAACCTTAAATTAATATAAAGTAAAATTATGATCTATATAGATAGAAATTTATAATATTAGAATATATTATGATAATGAGTCAAAATAATTCCATAAAATAAATTGTAGACATGTTTTGACTACCTTTTTATACAATATTTTTTGTTTTAACCCCTCATTAACACTCTTCGCACTTATATTGACAACGTGGTTTTTTACTCTTTTGGAGTCTAGATGGTTACTATAAATGAAAAGATATACCATAAATGGACCATTTATGATTTGTAAACTATATCATAATCACTTGTCTAAATATAGTATTTTTACGAGTTTGAAATTATTTAATAAAATTTTATTTTCATAAAATATTAATAATGCCAATTTTTGAACAATTCTTATACATTGACATTAATAACATCAATAAAACAAAAATAAATTCAAATAAAATATTTTAATACCTCACTAAAATTATATATATATTTATAAATTCCATGGATCTAATTAATTCTTTAAAATTATATCATTTTCATATTTTTAATAAATTATATTCTTTTCATTAATTAAATAATTAATGCCTCAACATTGTGTAAGATTTAATGTAATAATTTCATTACTAAATAATAAAAATAAATTACCATTATGAAGGAAAATAATTTATATTTAAAATTAAAATTTATATCAAATAATATCTTATGTTAGTCTCTATGATAAAAATAATATATTTACTAGAAACATGAGGGTGACATTTTTTACTTTTCCTTATATAATATATTATAATGTTCATAATCAAATTAAAAGGAAAAGGGTAATATAAACTAATTTGGGATATTTATGGATAAAATGGAATAATAAAATAATATAATTCATTAATTAGGTTCAATTTATAGCCCTTATCATTTTATTTGAAATCCTCATTTACCAGATTTACCATAAGTGTGGTAACAAAAATTACGAAATCTACTATTCATAATCTCAAAAAATAAAAGTGAAATATTTAATAAATTTTGACTCAGTGATTTGAAATATGAAATCAATTTTTTAAAAAACTAAACACATAAGTGGAAAATTTTATTTTAAAATTAAATAATAAAAATGTAAATAAATATTGTTTTTTTAGAAAAATTCCCTTCCAAGTATAAAGTGAGTTGTATACTAAATCCAAGTATAAAATTTATATAAAAACATTAATTGCATAATTTTAAATCAAAATAAAAATATAATATTTTAATAATAATAAAATATAATTTTATTTTATAATTACTTTAAAATAATATATTGATTTTAATAAAAAGCGGTATTTTTGAGTATTTATGGAAAAATCAATCTTTTTAGTAAATTTGAAAAACATTCTGTTTGATAATATAGAAACGATGATTCTAAAAAATATTTTCATTTTATCAAATATATTTTCAAAATATTACAAAAAATAAATAAATTACTTTTCTAGAAAAATAATTAGAAACATTGTTGATAAAACAAAATTTTAATGAACAAAATGAATTTTCTACAAATCGAGAGAATATTTAAAAATAATTAATTAATAAATTTTCATTGATTTGGAAATTTAAATATATTTTATAATTCATTTAATACTATTAAAACCCACTAATTAAATGATATAATAGTATTATTTAAATAATAATATTTCATGGTTCATTTATGCTCACTGTTGTGTATTATATAAATTATCGAACATAATAATTATTTTAAAATCATGGAAAATTGGGAAAAAACATAAAACATGGTTGAGAACATATTATTATTAAGAGTATGCATATAATGGATGATATCTTAATAAATAGTTCATAATCAATATGGAATGATAAATATATGAAAACACATGTTATTTAAAAAATAATTTGACAATAAAGGATATTATGATATGAATAAATAATAATAAAATAATACCATATAATTAGTCATGTGATTTTTAAAATTATACATGGATATCATAAATAATCAAATAATCACATACACATCAATAACAAATCTCTTAATAGTAATTCATAGTGTGAGACATCATAAATATATCATCAAGGCCTCAAGCGAAGAAATCATACATTAATAGGAAAACCCCTAACCAAATAACCAAGTTATTTGGTCTCATGAGACCTACCAATGCATAAAGGGGATATAATGGGGCCACCAATCACTTACTACATCTAATTCATTCCCCATATAAAAGTGGTGAAACAAAATCAATGTAAACATTCATATCAAAATACTAAAACCTAAAATTTTAATAAATTACTAATCAATATACATTATCATCAAACATCCTCTGTAATAAGGTGAATGGTATCAAAATAATATATCCCCAATAAAACTATTGATAATCTATCAATATAAATAATAAGTCTGGTATCATTACAACATATCCATAATGGATCCTATGTAAAATGATGGTTTTTTTCTTGGATTAATATAAATAATATAAAACTATAATTATAATAATCTAGAGGAAAACACCAAATTCAAATAGAAAACTACATTTCAAAATTTAAAATTTTCCACATATAAGTGAAAAAAATTTATTTTAAAATAATGACAGAATATTTTGAAGAAGTATTTAAATAATTGAGTGTTCCTAATGGTGGGTAATTTTTTACATGCCGTATATATTAAAAAAACATTCTTTCCACACAATTTTAAACAGTTTAGAACTAACACATTCAAAAAATAAAAATAATATTCTTTTCAAATCATTTTGTAAAAATTAAAAAATGGGTAAAAATTACATTAATAAAAAAAAATTGGGATAATGAAAATATTATTTGAAATACATTTAGAAAACATCAATATGGAAGAAAAATGAATATTTACTAATGAGAGAAATAAATTAATTTTTTCTTGAAAAAAGTATCGATCATTTTATGTAAAAATAGTGAAAATGGTATGATTAATTGTAATGTTCATGAATTCCAAGAGGAAAATGAAATATATGTGGATATATATATAAATATCAAACAATTACCCAAATGATAATTAAACATAAACAATCCCAAATAATCATGATATTCTAAACAAACAATCACCTCAGGTTTGACTTCCTTTATATACATCTAAACCTATTATATAATAAATAAATATTTATTGAAAATATATTCCTGAAAATTGAAAAAATATATTATACTATATTTTTTTACATATTGTCTTTTATCACTCATTTTATAATAATTGTTTTTGTTAGAATCAGTCATTCATGTAATAAATTATATGTTTTTATGTATGGTTTGGTATGGTAGTTTCAAATCTTATACTTTTATCGTAATTACATAATATAAAAAATATTAGATAGGATATAAGAATAATATATAATCATAATAAATTTATTTAGATTAATCTATAAGAGATAGTAATTGAAAAACCTATTACACCATTCTTGGAGATGCTAGGTTGTACGTATACATTGACGTTGTTTTTACTTGTTGAGGGAAAGAAAAAATAATGTTAAATAATAATTATAATTTCCATAATAATTTTTATATCACGTATATCAAATAGTTTGACTAAATATACCATAATTATCATCCATGTAAAATTAAAATGAAAAAAAAAACATTGCTTTGGGGAGGTGGTAGTCCACATACACGCATGAGCACTATTTTCTTTTTACAATAGATTAGATAGTAAGAAGGTAGATATGATATTTCCATTATAGAATAGTTAGTATTTCATGAATATTATTTATAAATATTAAAATTTTCATAATATCCATCTGTAATGTATGGTAATGAAAATTAATTGTATCGCTATGTGGAGATTATAAGCCATACATACACATGGGTGTTACATCCACGTTCTATTCGATATGAAAATAGATAGATAATAGTGGTGAAAATTTATTATAACATTTATTTATCTTGATGATATTTTTTTTATTTTATAATAAATACAATATATTTTTAGGAGGTAAAAGAAGAAGTAAAAAAAGTGATTAGTTAAGGTGATTACCTCTTCTTTGAAATAACTTTTTTAGATCTCCTCTAAAGGATATAGGGTTGGTATTGTGGGAATACAAGAACATATTTAATGTGGTTATGGGGTTTGAGAAGGGTTTTTTGAAGGATATGTATGACATAGATGTATAATATATAGTGAAGAAGTGAGGAGAGGAGGTTCCATTTTATAATTGAGGTAAGGTGAACTTTTAGAATTAAATTACAATATAGTAACTCTCTTGATCAAATTCATACAAATAATCTAGGTATTTGATGTAAATAATTTATAGGATTTAAATCCCATAAACCAGTAAAAATTGGATAGGTGTAATTTTTATTTTAAGCCTTAACTTTTGGTTTAACCTATTTTTTATAATATTTTAACACTAACTGCGATATCATATTTTCACCCCATTAGTGTAATAATTTTAAAAAAAATGTTACAGTTATATCAGAAATTGAAAATTTGTTATATTTTAATTAATATATTCTCAACCTTTTACTCTTTTTTTATTTTTAAATTATTTAATAAAATATTAATTTGACAAAGTATCTTTAATGTTAATTTTGTAACTATTAATTAAATGTCACATAAAAACATAAAGAAAAAGTTTTAATTTTAATATAATTACATAAAATGACACTAATATTTCATATTCATCATTCCAATTCATTTTACACTAAAATTAATTAAAAATATAACACTTTTAATATTTTTTAATTTCATTAATTTTTTTTCTTCCATTAATTTAATAAATACTCTTTCTATGTTGGGTAAGAATTTATGGTAATTATTTATCAAAATAAATTATAAATAAATTACCATCAATACAATAATTTCAATATTATCAAATTAGAAATTTATATTCATTAATCACTTTTTCCCCTCTATTAACACATAAGAGATATTTAAAACTAAGAGTGTGTAATTTTGTAACCATATTTGATTTAAATATTATAATGGTCATTTTCCTGGACATTTTCCATTATAAAAATAATTTTTGACCATAAGGTTATAATATTATAATTAAATTCTTAAAATAAAACCAATATGAAATATTCTAACATTATCACTTTGTTTAATCCTAGGTTAATTAGATTTACCCTTTACCAAGTTGATAAATATTAAAATGGTTACTATTCTTATTGACAAAAAATAAAATGTGCCTATTTACCAAATTTGAAACTTCTTATTCCATATATGAAAATAATTTATGGATATTAAACATCAGTAGTTTTTAGGAATTAATTTCAAAATATCTCTATAAATTTCTTCAAAACACCTTTTTAGAAAATTATATTTTCTAAAAAGAAAACTTAATTTACTATTTTTTCATGTTTGTAAAAAATTATAGTGGAATTATAATTTTTTTATTTAATATATAATATATTATTTCTAGTAAAATCATTCACTCATAGTGAGTAATTTAATTTTTATAATAAAAACAAATTACACATAGTTCTTATAGAAAAAAATTAGTTTACTTCCAGTATTTTTTATCCAATTATAATATAAAATTTAATATTAAAAAATATATTTTTCATTATTTATTTTGTTCTATTACAACCCACCAATTTTAATGTCTATTTTACGATGATCAAATAACAATATTTTAACAGTAGGTCACGGTTCGTTTATAATCGGTGTCACATGTAATGCAAGATATAAAAAATCATTTTAAAATAAGATACAATAAAATTTTAGGGTGTTATACTCTACCACCATTAAAAAATTGAATCCTCACAATTTAACCATGTTCTTGGTAATCAATGGTTTGATACATGGAAATCCCTTCATCAAATACCGACATTGTAAAAATGATTAATAGAACTTCATCTTTTCTTTGATTTAATAATAAATGAGGCTTCGACCCCAACCATTAAAATAACATATCTAGGGTTTTGAATTACAGAAAATTAGTGGGAAGTGATAATATAGATATTGAAGATAAAACTAACACATATTGACGAATAGAGAGAGATATAGATCATGGTTAGGATAGATTTAATAACCATAAAACCATAAATCAGTGACGAATTAAATGACCATCAATTCATTAAAAATGATTAAAATATAAATAAAATATTTATTTTAATATCCTTACCTAGAGTTTAGGGACTCATTTATAATCAAGAATAATAACATAAGGAAATATACATACTTGATATCTTTGTATTTTTAAAATATATTTTTAAAATTTTGTTGTACTTAGATCAATTTATATTTAAAATTTTACTCCAAGAAATGACTATATAATGTAACTTTTATAGTTAAAAACAATAATAAACTTAAAAAGTATGACATATTCCACAAAATTATAATAAGTTAATTATATTTTCTTGATATTTTTTCCCAAACAAAAATGGTTTGCATAAGTCATACCATATTTCATTAATATTTAAAACCTAAATAATAACACCAAAAGTTCAGTGTTATCCACTTCATAAATTTTTAACCTTAAGAACCTTCTAAAATGTGATTTAAAAATATTAAAAATAAAATTTATATTAATCGATTATGTATCACTTAATTATCACATACCAAATATGTGTATAACATGATATCATATTCTCTTGAATTTTTTTATTGACCAAAAATAATCAATTATAACATAAAATCTTCTAGAAGTTTACTACCTCCTCATTAATTAAATAAAAATTTATATTATTAAAAAAAATTCATAAATATTTTTCTGGTAAAATCGAACATAAATTACTTTATCATCAATTAACTAATAATTTTCATGTTCACTAATACAATCCCATTTTATACTTTAATTTCAATATTCTGTTATTCCAAACTAAACATTATTAAATCAACATCATGGATATGTTAAGGGTTATATTTCCATTAATCATGTATTTTCCAATAATATCACCTTACCACAAATCAATTTTCTTGGTTATCAGTACTATTCTACTAAAACATTCAGAATTTAAATGAGAAACAACAGATGTACAATCCATATAAATATAATGATTCTTATAACTGTAATATCATTGAAAACATATATATACAATATAATTCATGATTAAAATACATGATCAAAATAATCATTCCACTTTATGAGTAGTAGTAGAATATGTTTTACCACGACCTATTAGCTTCTTCTAAGGTATATTCCATTTAATATTGGGGACTTTTTTTGTATTTCCTAATCTCATTATAGTCAAAACAAGAAAGATTTCACGTATCTTTCTTACACTTCCATTCATTCCCATGATGGGATTTCTCTATAAACATGATTAAAACTCACGTTTCCTTCACAAAAGTACCATGGTGTTTCTTACTATAATTATCACTGGTGAGGAAATCCTTCTTTAAATTCTTCCCCTTATCTAATTTTTCTATTTCATCCTTGTATTTCCTTTCATTCCTTAAAATAAATAAGAATTTGTAATTTCTTATCTATATATATTATACATGACACTATATACTCATATGATGATTATTTTTGGGAGACTAGTGATATATGAATATTGTATATAAACCATCATAAAAATAGTTAATATTACTCTTTTGATTGTGTATGTATACTTCCACTTTCCTTGATGACCATGTTATGTTGTATTTATACATAACATCATTTTCCACCTACATTTATCCATTACTCAAGAATTTTTCCTACATATCTTCTCATTTTTCAGGAGGAAAATAGTTTCCCTAAAAATTTTCATACAATTATTCAATTACATGCGTGTTGTTTTTTCCTCATCCTTTGTGTTTTGAATCAATGAAGCCCATTAATCTATATCCGAAGAGAGATTAATAACATCAATGAATTTTTTCTTCTTTCATTAGTTCCCAGAGAAAGAAATATATTTTCAATGCAACTTATCCATTAGTTAGATACAAATGGATTTGTAGTCCTATTAAATGTTTGATGTTATTAATGCATGAAGCATTATAACATTGTTCCATTATATTTTAGATCAGTAGGATACTACATACGGGCATGGTTATTGGACATAACCTATGTTATCTACCAAAAATAGATATAATTTTTTTAGTTCCATCTGTAGCTCCTATTGTAGCATAATTGTCATTCTGAGGAGGTAAATCCCTTTATAGATTACATGCATTGATAATGTTTCCATTAAATACAAGAAACCATTTAAAAGAAATTTCTATATATTAGATATGATTATAACATTTTGAACCATAGTGTAAAATTTAAAAACTAGTCAAACCCAAAATATAAATTGAAATATTATGTATAACTAGTAACAAAATGAATTTTTTTCATTGGGAATATTTTAAAAGTCCATCATAGGGTTATGTTCAAAAACTATGTTTTTATAAATCTATATCCTAAGGTTTCTACTAAAAATACTTTTTAAAAAACTATAGTAACCCTGAACCAAGTAACCTATTATCAGTGATTACATTATTACATTGGACAAAGATATATGGAATCAAACCATGAAGGACTGAATAGTTTAGTAATCTTATTAAAGTAAACAAAATAATTAATATCAAATTAAAATTGAAACAGAAAATATAACTTTTGATTTCTTTGGAATCTTATTTATCCTCTTTAACATTTTCCAAAATGTCAAACATAAACAATTTACACAAATCATGGGGAATGTAAATTAGAAAGGGGTGAGACCAGATTCTATGTAAGGTTATGCATACAATTGAAGCTTTCAAGAATAAATAACACATAGTAAATATAAACAAGAAAATATCTAAAAGCACATGACATTTAATAAATAACATAATAATGAAAAATAATATGGTAAGAATAAATGATGATCAAATAATGCTATATAATAAGTCACATGCATGTGAAACTTTTCCATGGATATCATAACTATTAAAATAATCACATCGAGATACCAATAAATAATCTCATAATGAGGTAATTCATAATAATGGACATCATAAACATACTTCGTACACCTTACAAAAATTGGTTAGTCTGTATCCAAATACCGAAGCATGTTTGTGATTGGGTCCCATCACAAATACCCCATTGTATAAAATGGCAACACAAATATTATTTTTTGCAATGGGGAAGTTCCCCGTTGCAAATAAGCCTCTGATTATATATAGTATATATAAATATATCTTTTGAAATGAGCCCATCACAAATAATACTATGAAAATATATATTTAAACTATTTGTGATGGGCTCCCATTGCAACAGGTCCCGTTAAAAATAATAAACAATGTAAAAAATTTATATATTTAATAAACTTATGATTAATGAAACTAATAATATTAATATTATAAAAATAATAATAAAATAATAATATTAAAATTATTGATATTCTCAAAAAAATATAAAAAAATCATAAATTATTATTATTATTATCAGTAAAATAAACAAAAATTAACAAATATAATACTAATAAATATATTTAATAAAATTATGATTAATAAAAAAATAATATTAGTATTATTAACTTTTTTTTAAAATTCTTAATATTAACAAAAAAATATAAAAAATCATAAATTATTATTATTATTATTATTAAAATAAAAAAACATTAAAAAATATAATATTAATAATAAATAATAAAATATGAAAAGAAATTATATTATGCTATATTCGCACCTATATAGAAGAAAACAACTCTAAATAGTTCATATTACAACAAATATTGAATTAAAATGTATTTAACATAAAAAAATCATTGGGGGTCGTCTTCTGGAGGAGGTGGAGGAGCTGTAGGAGATAGTGGAGGAATCTCCATCCCTAAACTACGAGTCAGATGGTGCATGTACTTCATCTGCTTGTGATGTTGCTGCTAGTACTACTGCCATCGACGCATATCTTACTCATACTACTGCTGCTGCAGCTGCTGACACATCTCTTCATGCAGCTTCTGCAAAATCTCTATAAGTTCAGTCTGAGTTCGCAACTACTCCTGATATTGTGAGGCAGGAGATGATGTCTCTCCACGAGCTCCTCTCGAGATGGATGTTGTCATCACATGAGTACCATAATAAGTACCAGCAGTCAAATAAAAACTTTTACAAACTACTGGACCTTCTTAGAGCCATACCAAGTCTCCTGCTTCTATGCCGCCACATCCCCATGGTGGGCACTGGTCTGATTAGTTATCTCATCCAGACTCTCAGCCTGTGTTTGAGTGGTCACAGTGTCATAAGACTCCGTCAATTCCAATTAAAAATTAAAATTGTGAAAATATTATATGTAGTTAATTATCAAACTGAAAAAAATAATACTAACCACAATCCGACATTGGCGATCACCTCTAATCTCTCTAGTGTGTGGATCACTGTACATCCTCCAATAAACATCGTACTCTGTAATATCAGGATTTTTGGTCCCCTCGCAAAAAACCGTCCTGCGGTTTGGCGCGCAGACCGTGCCAAACCGCACCTTGCTTTTTGCGACGGGACCCCAAATCCCATTGTAAATAACAAATTATTTGTGACGAGATGAACCCCCCTTCACAAATAACCAATGAGATAGACTATTTGTGACAAGAATAAATCCCGTCGCAAATAGACCGTCAAAAAATTCTATTTTTCCCATAGTGACAATTTGCAATGGATTGATGGCTACTCTTTTCTCCGATGGCTCATTTATATGAAAATTTCTCACACATAAATCCCAATGAAGAATTTAGTCAAAGGTATGCATTTTCATTCTCATGAATACAAGAATGTATAGGCATACCTCTGAGCAGATTCTTTGCTATTATTTCAGTTTGAGAAAGTTGCAAGTAAATGAACCCTCAGAAAAAAGAGCCCCCTTTTCGTCGATGAATCATCTTCTTGCAACTATCACTGCCCTATAACATTTGAATAAATGTGTTCATACCAAAGAATATTCAAAATTGGGCATACAAGATTGGATATTCAAACATAAAAGCATACTTTTCAAAAAAAATTGAGTCGGTGAAATTTGAAAGGAGAAGATTCATCGAGAAAAAGGAGTGCCACCAATCCACAGGAAATTGTACCAAGTTATTAAAAGTTATTATAATTTATTAAGATTGATTTTATTCTTAATTGTTACTAATTGTAACTATTTCTTACTATTTCTTACGATTACTTACACTTTATTACACTTTAGTACTATTTATTTCTATTTATTACTAATTATTACTATTTATTACTATTTATTTCTATTTATTAAAAATTATTAAAAATTATTAAAAATTATTACTATTTATTACTAATTATTACTAAATATTACTATTTATTACTAATTATTACTAATTTTTACTAATTTTTACTATTTATTACTAATTATTACTAATTATTTCTAATTATTACTAATTATTACTAATTATTACTAATTATTACTATTTATTACTAATTATTACTAATTATTACTAATTGTTAATATTTATTGCTATTTATTACTATTTATTACTATTTATTACTAAATATTACTATTTAGTAGTAATTATTACTATTTTCTACCAATTATTACTAATTATTACATTTTATTAATATTTATTAGTAATAATTATTACTATTAATTACTAATTATTACTATTTATTACTATTTATTACTAATTATTACTAATTATTACTAATTATTACCAATTATTACTAATTATTACTAATTATTACTAATTATTAGTAATTATTACTAATTATTACTAATTATTACTAATTATTACTTATTATTACTAATTATTACTAATTGTTAGTATTTATTAATAATTATTACTAATTACTACTAATTATTACTAATTATTACTAATTATTACAAATTATTAAGAACTATTACTAATTATTAATAATTACTACAAATTATTACTAATTATTACTAATTATTACTAATTATTATTAATTATCACTAATTATTACTAATTATATATATTTATTACTATTTATTACTAATTATTACTAATTATTACTAATAATTACTATTTATTACTAATTATTATTAATTATTGTTATTTATTTCTAATCATTACTATTTGTAACGCTCCAACCCTAGTTACCCAGAGTCGGTGCATTATTACATAAAATTGGCATGATCACAAGAAAGATCAAATCTCAAAAGACCGATTAGTTTAGTAGCCTTGGAAACACTAGATATATTCATAAAGTTTTACATTACATCATAAAAATGAAAACTACAACAACATAGTCTCCATAGTCCACACTCTTATCCCCTCATACTATCCCTGCAGGTTATTCATAATTTACTTCTTCACATCCTGGGAAAAATAAAACATAGAAAAGGGGTGAGCTCAAATGCCGAGTAAGGATAACAATATAGCAGAAACTTTCATAAATAAGAATAAACATTTAAGGAAATATATAACTAAAACAAAATCCGTTTAAACTTGAACTTCAACGTCGTATGGAAAAAATAAAATGAAATAATGCCATTTACTTATTCACATGGATATTCTACTAATCGAATATTCACATGCAATATCAATAACCACTTTCATAATGATGGAATGCATAATGCCAGACTATCATAACCACATAGGCAAGGCCTTGTACCAAGACTACAAATAAGATTTTGTCAAAGCCTTGTGCTAAGACACTAGTTTGTCTCACGAGACCTACCGATGCATCGAGGAGCTATAGCAGGCTCCACCCGTCACATAATAAGTCCAATGCATTCCTCATGTGAACAGGTTTAAACATAACATATACATTCGTATTAAAACTAGCATACGAAATGTCAATACTTTCTCCATAAAGCATGAATGGTATGAAAATAACACATCCACAATCAAAAAAATCACAAAACCTTCAATACAATATGAAAGTTTTGTATCATAATAAATCAACATCAAATAAGCTTAAAATCCATCAAAGGATGTCGATATAGATGAAATCAAAACTATTGGAGAGAAATATCCCTTTTTTAAAATCGTTTAAATCTCACATAATTATAAAATAAAACATTTACTTTGAAAATTTTCTTATAAACTAGTAAGGGAAGATTTGAATATTTTATAACGGCGGAAAATAGCCGCACCCGCCGTATAAGTTAAAAAAACATTCTTACCTTAATTCTATCGAAAAGGTTAAAAAGGACCTTGTTTGGAAAACGTCGAAAATATTCCTTTATAAACCACTTATAAAAGTCAACAAATGTATAAATGAATTTAACCCATATTCCAGTAAATAGTAAAAAAATGTTTTGAAATACATTTTTAAGAAACATGGATGTGGATGATAAAGAAGTCCCAATAGATAATCACGTATAAACAACCTCGGATAATGAAGAGATTGTGAAATAACACTTACTTTGTACTTTTCCTTGGTTGGGGGTAGATTAACCTCTTGTATAATGGTGAAATAATTGTTATTAAATTATACAAGAATAATAGACATCAATATGATGTCATATATGATCTTTTAACATTGATTTGTTAATAACACCTTAGTATTATCATTGTTTCGGGTGTTAAATTACGCGTTTTCTTTTATATATTTTGTTACGTAAGATGTGTTTGTCATGGATAGGTTGTATATTATTCATATTCATAATGACATCAAGTCCTTAAACATTATTTTTAAATCATCAAATGATAATTATACTTGAATGGATACGATGGAGAATAAATATCATCGTGTTCGTGGAGACGGTAGTCCGCACGTACGCACGAGCGACAATATCATTCTTTTGATATTAAAATAATATATAATTGGATGGTATATCATATATACAGAATCATTATCATTTTATATTTATTATTTACATGAATTACAAATCATTATTATACCCATCAAAATAATAATATATTGAATAACAATTACACCACGACGTGGAGATGGTATGCCGTACGTACGCACATATGGTGACATGTCTTTCAAAGGATGGATAGAATACTGAATATGGTTGTACCATATTTATAATAACATCAAAGTATATATAATATACTGGAGTTATTATTTTATAATGGTGATAACAAAGATAGAAGAAGTGGAAGAAGAAAGGAACTTGAAAAGGGGTGGTGAAATCATTACCTCTTCTTCGGGTTCTTCCTTTTGATTTGATCAAAAGGGCTCCATAGGTTGGCTTTGTGAATAAATTAAGGCCTCTAGGATTAATTTATGGAAGTTTAAATAGTATTTGGGCAGGGTTTGTCCGAACCAAAAGGCTTTGAATGTGTGAATTAGTGAGAAGGGGGAGTGCCCTTTTATAGGAGGGGTGAGGGGAACCTTTGGAAAAGCTAGAAATATTATTTTATAATAAATTCATATGAGGTTTATAATGGCTCCAAAATGTATTATTTAAAGTTTAAGATAGGGATGGGTCTAAATCCACTCAACCAATAGAATTTATACAGGTTTGGGTTACTATATTAACCTTATCTTTAAGTATTAACTCTTAGTTAATTAGTTTCACTTTTACAATGTCTCTTTGTATTTTTATATTATATGGTTAATAAAAATACTATATATATATCCAAGAGACCCCAAGTGGTCCATTAATGATACACATATCATTATATAAGTCTCTTTGCAGAATCTTAGATTTTTAGGAATTTAATATCAATTTATAAGATAACATTTGTTTTAAAAACTATTTTATGTCAATTTTGACACTATCCAATAATTGATTTTTTTAAAAATCATTAAAGAATTATTACTTCTAAAAAAATTAAATAAATAAATCCTAAATGTCATATTATCTTATAAAATTATTTTTATTTATGAAAAGTCACGTATTACATTAATTTGGGTATTTATAATATCAATTATTCTAATTTTTCATTAATTAGGTAATTACCGCATCACCATTGTGTCATAAATAAATTATATTATATAATGTCTAAAAATTATAAATAAAATACCAATATGTAGTAAATATTTTTATATTTCTAATTAATATTTATAGTCTAAAATCCAACATATATAACCCCATGTAAAAATTGTTTTTCTAAAAGATATATGCTTATGTAATTGTTTTATTTATTTTATCTTAATTAATATACTGTGTCATTATCACTTACAAGTGGCTCCATGGGGTCTACAAATCGACCCAAACATGACCATGGTCGGACATGTATCAAAAAATAAGGTTAGGATATGTTTTAGGGTAATTTGTTTTTATTATAATATTATTTTTTAACCATTATTTACCGGATTTACCCTTTAACCATTGAAAATAAAATATTTACCGAAGTAATTATTCAAAATGTCTAAAAATAAAAGTTATCTATTTACACAATTTGAATGTCCTGATTCCAAATATGGAATCTATTTTTCAAAATTCTAAACACATAAGTGGCAGAAATTAATTTAAAATTAATTCATGTTGTTAAAACAAAAAGCGTGTTTTTAAGAGATAACGACTATCAAAAGATTGACACTTATTTATGTCCGGTTTAATTGTAAAATTATGTAAAATGACCAAAATTGTATTAAATGGTAAAAATATATTCTAAATATACTTTAAAACCACTCAAATTCATAATTTATCAACATAAATTATTTCGATTACAAAAGTTGTTTTTAATTAAAATTCAGTAATTTTCACCATTCATCAAAATATAAATGTTATCCCCAAAGTTCCAAAATTTCACCGTAGTCTAAATTCGATATTCCGAATCCAAAAATGAAGTCCATTTTCAGAGATAAAATTTATAATATTTCAAAAAGTAGGTATTACTATTCATAACGGCTAGTTTGATTGGTTGTGTTGTGTTAGAATTCGATGTTGCATACAACACACGCTATCACATTATTCAAAGAGAAGCGTACCGTAGAAGCTTGGGGTGTTACATTCTCCCCTCCAAATAATTTCTTCCTCGAAATTTCTAGGATATTACTGCATAAAACGACTTGGGTGGTTCTTCATCATAAGTTCTTTGGGTTCCCACATTGCCTCTTCCATCTTATGGTTTCTCCACAAGACTTTTACCAGACGCGTCGTCCGGTTTCTCAGTACTTGTTCTCTCGTATCAAGAATCCTGACAGTCTCTTCACAATAAGACAGATCGGGTTCCAGTTCTAATTCATCATAGGTGAGTACATGCATTGGTTCAGGCATGTATTTTCTCAATAGAGATACGTGGAACACATCGTGAACTTTGGAGAGACTTGGCGGCAATGCCAATCGGTAAGTTACAACCCCAGTTAGTTCTAGAATTTCAAAAGGTTCGATGTACCTAGGACTCAATTTACCTTTCTTACCAAAATGTATGACTCCATTCCATGGAGATACCTTCAGGAAAACTTGATCACCGACTTGAAATTCCAAATCCTTCCTTCGATTATCGGCATAGCACTTCTGCCTACTTTGAGCTTCTTTGATATGGTTTTGGATTACCTTCAACTTTTCCATCGTTTGCTCCACTAGTTCTGGGCCTACATGTTTTTTTTCACCAACATCATCCCAACAGGTTGGTGTGCGACATCTCTTTCTGTATAACGCTACATATGGTACCATCTGAATACTCAAATGGAAGCTATTGTTATAGGAAAATTCTACCAGAGGTAAATATTGATCCCATATACCCTGAAAGTCAAGTGAGCAGGATCTCAACATGTCTTATAAGGTTTGAATAGTTCATTCTGATTGTCTATCTGTTTGAGGGTGGTAGGCAGTGCTCAAATGAAATTCAGTATCCAAGGATTTCTGAAGACCTTTCTAGAATCTTGAAGTAAAACGGGGATCACGATCAGAAACAATCGATAGGGGTACTCCATGAAGTCTCACCACTTCATTAATATATAGTTTTGATAGATGTTCCAGTGGTAGATCTTCTCTTATAGAAAGAAAATTCACTGACTTCGTAAGACGATCAACAATAACCCATATTGCATCATTCCTTCTAGGAGTGTTTGGTAGCACCATGACAAAGTCCATCGTAATATTGTCCCATTTCCACTCTGGTATGGGAAGAGGTTGCATGACTCCTCCAAGCTGTTTCCTTTCAGCTTTCACTTGTTGACAAACCATATATCTTGACACAAAATAAGCAATCTACCTCTTCATGTTGTCCCACCAAAAATGTTCCTTCAAGTCTCTATACATTTTGGTGCTCCCAGGGTGTATAGACAAATTGGAACTATGAGCATCATCCAACAATTCCCTTTTTAGATCAAGTATATTGGGAACACAAAGTCTCTTCCCAAATTTCAAAATTCCTTCTTCATACACAAAGTCTCTCAATCTCCCATCATTCACATCTGTAATCTTCTTTTGAAATTCTTCATCATCGGTCCGAGAACTCTTAATCCTTTCTAGTAAAGATGGTTTGGCAACTATATGAAAAAGCATTGATGTTTCACCTTCCATGGTTATTCCCATGTTCATCTTCACTAGATCCATGAAAATTGGATCCCTTTCAATTCTCATATTGTTCAAAACTCCATGATATTTTCTGCTCAAAGAATATGCCACCTTGTTTTCCTTCCATGGGTGGTATTGTATCGTAGAATCATAATCCTTGAGTAATTCTATCCATCTACTTTGCCACATATTGATTTCTTTTTGTGAGAAAATATACTTCAAACTCTTGTGATCAGTATAAATCTCACATTTTTCATCATAGAGGTAGTGCCACCATATCTTCAATGTAAAGATCATATCTGCTAACTCGAGATCATGAGTATGATAGTTTTGTTCATGAATTTTCAACTATCATGATGCATAGGCAATAACCCTATCATTCTGTATAAGGACACAACCCGGTCCTTTCTTCGATGCATTACTATAAATAACGAACCCATCATTCCCCGATGGTAGAGTCAATATAGGAGAATTGAATAATCTTATCTTTAGTTCTTAGAAACATTCTTCACACTCTATTGTACAAACAAATTTAACCTCTTTACGTGTGAGCTTTGTTAATGGGTTATTCAACTGGGCAAAATTCTGGACGAAACGTCTATAATAACCTTCCAAACCAATAAAATTGCATACCTCAGTTATACTCATTGGTGCTGGCCATTATTGGATTGCCTTGGTCTTAGAAGGATCAACAAAGATTCCATCTTTAGAGATAATATTTCCAAGATAAGAAATCTCCTAAAGCCAGAATTCACACTTGCTAAACTTCCCATATAATTCATGTCTTCTCAGACTCTTCAGGATAATGCGCAAGTGATTTTCATCATCTTCATAGCTTTTAGAGTATACCAAGATATCATCAATAAATACCACCAAAAATTCATCTAGATATTACTTGAAAACTCTATTCATCATATCCATGAATACAGAGGGTGCATTAGTCAATCCAAAAGGCATTACTATAAACTCATAATGCTCGTACCTAGTTCGAAATGCTGTCTTTGGAATGTCTTCTTTCTTCACACACAACTGATGGTATCCAGATCGAAGGTCATTCTTTGAAAAGTATTTACCTCCATGTCGTTGGTCAAATAAATAATCAATGCGAGGTAGGGGATACTTGTTGTTTATTGTTATATCATTGATCTCCCTGTATTCGATACATAACCTCATAGATCCATCTTTCTTTTTAACAAAAAGAACTGGGGATCCCCATGGAGAAACACTAGGACGAATAAATCCTGTATTACTCAATTCCTCTAGTTGTTTATTTAGTTCAACTAATTCCATAGTGGTCATTCTATAAGGGGTCTTCGATATAGGCCTTGATCCATGAAATAAATCAATGGAAAACTCAACTTCTCGTTCTGGAGGATGTCTAGGTAAATCATCTGGAAACACATCTACATATTCTTTCACAACAGGTACATCCTCTATTTGAACATTACTTTCCTCACCCATAGTCATTTCATTCTCTTCCTCCCCAATAATTAAATTTTGTTGAGCTACTGGGGGTGGATCTAGATAAGAATTTGGTGGTGACGATTCTGCTCTAAAGATAAGGTGTTCCTTATCATCATCATCAAAAATCCTAACCTCCATCTTCTTACAATAAATCTTCGCATCATGGTCTGAAATTCAATCCATACCTAAGATTATATCAAACTCAATCATAGTTATGATGATGAGATCAACGGATAAAGAACATTTATTTGATCTAATGGGGTCTGATTTACAAAACTTTATTGCAATGATACGTCCCTTAGGAGTTTTAACTGACAACTCCCTTGTTAAATAAAATTGGAAATATCTAATTTTCTTAGCAAAATGGGAAGATCTGAAACAATGAGATGATCCAGAATCAAATAATGCATTTTCTAAACTTGAGGAAACCATTAAATTACCTGCCACTACGTCTTTAAGAGCTTCTACCTCAGCAGTAGTGATAGCATAAGCTTGGCCTTGATCCCTTGGCCTTTTCTGAGGTAAGTTCCCCTGACGCTTAGGAAATTCATTTGCATAATGTCCCATCTCCCTGCAATTGTAGCATTGGACATCAGTACCTTCCTTCTTCCCCTTGCAATCATGAGCATGGTGGCCTTTCTCACCACACTTTTAACAGACTCCCATTCCTTTTAAGAAAGTACCGGGGTGTTTCTTCCAACATTTAGCACATGATGGATATTCAACCTTTCCCTTCTTCCCCTTATTTCCATTCCCAGATTAATTATCAGATCTCTTCTTCTCTTTCTTTGCTTTAAAGTCATAAGACTTATAGAATTCCTTTTTGTCTTGATAGCACATGAGACAATGTCTTCGTACGACGAGAAGGATTGTGAGAATAATGCTCGTTGGAGAAATGGTTTTAACCCATACAAGAAATGATCAATCTTACTTCTTGGGTTACATATATAATCTCCAACATACCTTGATAACCTTGTAAAGTTAGCCTCATACTTTGAGACATTCTCATCCTCCTTTTGTTTCAGACTCAGAAATTGCCTTTCCATATCTGCTCAATGGTCACAAGGAAATTATTTTTCTAAAAATATGTCTTTGAACTCCCTCCATTCCATATTTGATACTTTATCATCTTCCTTCGTGTTTTGAATCAATGACCACCATTGATCAGCATCTCCAGTGAGGCGGTAAACTGCCATGATACCTTTTCCCCTTTCACTACTTCCCAAAGCCTAAAATATTTTCTCTAGGGAATTTATCTATTCCTCAGCTACTAAGGGATTTGTACTCCCATTGAACATTGGTAGTTTTTGCCTTATGAAGCGATCTAACATTGATCCTCCATGCTGTAGATCAGGGTGCTCCATACGGGTAAGGTTATTATTAATAACCTGAGTGAGTTGTCCCAGTATGGTGATTGGCTGATCGGCACCAGTTGCATCACCAGCTCCACTATAATTATCTTGAGCAGGATGGAAATCCCTACATGGAGTGTGTGCATTGTTACAGTTTCCATTTCTTCCACTAGGATCCATTTCTAAACAATGGCATAAAATACATCAGTTTATGAATCAAAATACATAATTCCATACTCATAAAATACTTAACATAAATTGAACTATTTATGGATATAATCCATAATCATAAAAATATTTTCTTAGAGTAGTATATACTCATAAACCCTTCATAATGATTTGTAAAGAAAATGAGATTTATCCTAAGCATATCCCCCGGGAGTGTCGTAACCAAGAGTGCAGCAAAGCCCGTTGTCGTGCACCACTTCCCGTTCGAGTCTAGATCAAAGCGGTCTGTTTGGGTTTTACCCCTAGGTACATCTGTGCAAGAGCAGCCTCTACTTGCTCGTATCCAGACAGGGATGTATTGCTTGGAAAACTCACAGAATCTCTACAATACCAAAATTCTAGGATGTTCTTCTATACTAATACTCAAAGTCCATCTTAGGTCTATGTGTTCTAATCAGAGTTTATCTAAATCTAGCTTCCAAGGTTTGTACTAAACTTCCTATGATACCAACTATATCGCCTCGACCCTAGTTACCCAGAGTCGGTGCATTATTACAAAACATTGGAATGATCACAAGAAAGATCAAATCTCGAAA
Organism: Viscum album; assembly: GCA_963277665.1. Taxonomy (NCBI): domain Eukaryota; kingdom Viridiplantae; phylum Streptophyta; class Magnoliopsida; order Santalales; family Viscaceae; genus Viscum; species Viscum album. The sequence goes on along the minus strand of OY728131.1, from coordinate 1,050,692,129 downwards.
GACCGATTAGTTTAGTAGCCTTAGAAACACTAGATATATTCATAAAGTTATACATTACATCATAAAAATGAAAACTACAACAACATAGTCTTCATAATCCACACTCTTATCCCCTCATACTATCCTTGCAGGTCATTCATAATTTACTTCTTCACATCCTGGAAAAAATAAAACATAGAAAAGGGGTGATCTCAAATGCCCAGTAAGGATAACAATATAGAGGAAACTTTCATAAATAAGAATAAACATTTAAGTCAATGTATAACTAAAACAAAAGACTTTTAAACTTTAACTACAACATAGTATGGAAAGAATAAAATGAAATAATGCCATTTACTTATTCACATGGATATTCTACTAATCGAATATTCACATGCAATATCAATAACCACTTTCATAATGATGGCATGCATAATGCCAGACTATCATAACCACATAGCCAAGGCCTCGTGCCAAGACTACAAATAATATTTTGTCAAGGCCTTGTGCCAAGACACTAGTTTGTCTCATGAGACCTACCGATGCATCGAGGAGCTATAGAGAGCTCTAACCGTCAAATAATAAGTCAAATGAATTCCTCACATGAACAGGTTTAAACATAACATAAACATTCATATTAAAACTGGCATACGAAATGTCAATACTTTCTCCATAAACTATGAATGGTATAAAAATAACACATCCACAGTCAAAAAAATCACAAATCCTTCAATACAATATGGAAGTTTTGTATCATAATAAATCAACTTCAAATAAGCTTAAAATCCATAAAAGGATGTTGACATAGATGAAAGCAAAACTATTTGAGAGAAATATACCTTTTTTGAAATCATTTAAAAGTCACATAATTATAAAATAAAACATTTACTTTGAAAATTTTATTATAAGCTTGCAAGGGAAGCTTTGACGATTTTATAACGGTGGAAAATAGCCGCACTCTCCATATAAATTAAAAAAAACATTCTTACCTTAATTCTATCGAAAAGGTTAAATATGACCTTGTTTGGAAAATGACGGAAATATTCCTTTATAAACCACTTTTAAAAGTCAAAAAGGGTATAAATGAATTTAAACCATATTCCAATAAAGAGTAAAAAATGTTTTGAAATACATTTTTAAGAAACATGGACGTGGATGATAAAGAAGTCCCAGTAAATAATCACGTATAAACAACCTCGGATAATGAAGATATTGTGAAATAACCATTACCTTGTACTTTTACTTGGTTGGGGGTAGATTAACCTCCTGTATAATGGTGAAATAATTGTTATTAAATTATAAAAGAATCATATACATCAATATGATGTCATATATGATCTTTTAACATTGATTTGTTAATAATATCCTAGTATTATCATTGTTTTGGGTGTTAACTTACTCGTTTTCTTTTATATGTTTTGTTACGTAAGACGTGTTTTTCATGGATAGGTTGTATCTTATTTATATTCAGAATGATATCATTTCCTTAAATTTTTTTTTAAATCATCAAATGATAATTATAATTGAATGGACACGATGGAGAATAAATCCCATCGCGTTCGTGGAGACGGTAGTCCGTACGTACGCACGAACGACAATATCATTCTTTTGATATAAAAATAATATATAATTGGATGGTATAACATATATAAAGAATAATTATCATGTTATATTTATTATTTACATGAATTAAAAATCATTATTATACCCATCCAAATAATAAAATATTGAATAACAATTACACCACGACGTGGAGACGGTAAGTCGTGCGTACGCACGTATGGTGAAATGTCATTCAAAGGATGGATATAATACTGAATATGGTTGTACCATATTTATAATAACATCAAATTATATATAATATACTGGATTTATTATTTTAGAATGGTAATAACAAAGATAGAAGAAGTGGAAGAAGAAAGAAACTTGAAAAGGGGTGGTGAAATCATTAACTCCTCTTCGGGTTCTTCCTTTTGATTTGATCAAAAGGGCTCTTTCAGTTGGCTTTATGACTAAAGGAAGGTCTCTAGGATGAATTGGGGGACTTTGAGAGAGTATTTGGGTAGGGTTTGGCCGAACCAAAAGGCTTTGAATGTGTGAATTAGTGAGAAGGGGGAGTGCCCTTTTATAAGAGGGGTGAGGGGCACCTTTGGAAAACCTAGAAATATTATTTTATAATAAATTCATATTCAGTTTATAATGGCTAAAAAGTGGATTATTTAAAGGTTAAGGTGCGTAGGGGTAAAAAATCACTCAACAAAAAGAATTTAGATAGGTTTGGGTTACTATATTAACCTTATCTTTAAGTATTAACTCTTAGTTAATTAGTTTCACTTTTACAATATCTCTTTGTATTTTTATATTATATGGTTAATAAACTTACTATATACATGAAATAGACCCCCAAGTGGTCCATTAATGATACAAATATCATTATATAAGTATCTTGGCCGAATATTAGATTTTTAGGAATTTAATATCAACTAATAATATAACATTTGTTTTAAAAACTATTTTATGTCAATTTTGACACTATTCAATAATTGATTTTTGTAAAAATCATTACAGAATTATTACTTAGAAAAAATTTAATTAAATCAATCCTAACATGTCATATTATCTTAGAAAATTATTTTTATTTATTAAAAGTCTCATATTACATTTACTTGGGTATTTATAATATCAATTATTCTAATTTTTCATTAATTAGGTAATTACTGCATCTCCATTGTGTCATAAATAAATTAAATTATATAATTTTAAAAATTATAAATAAAATACAATTATGTATGAAATCTTCTTAGATTTCTAATAAATTTTTATAGTTGAAAATCCAACATATATAACCCAATCTAAATATTGTTTTTCTAAAAGATATATGCTTATGTCATTTTTGTATTTATTTTATCTTAATTAATATAAAGTGTCATTATCACTTACAAGTGGCTCCATGGGGTCCAAAAATCGACCCAAACATGAACATGGTCGGAAATGTATCAAATAATAAGTTTAAGACATGTTTTAGGGTAATTTGTTTTTATTAAAATATTTTTTAACCCTTATTTACCGGATTTACCCTTTAACCATGGTAAATAAAATATTTACCGAAGTAATTATTCAAAATGTCTAAAAATAAAAGTTACCTATTTACACAATTTGAACATCCTGATTCCAAATATGGAATCTATTTTTCCAAATTCAAAACGTAGAAGTGGCAGAAATTAATTTAAAATTAATTCCTGTTGTTAAAACAAAAACCGTGATTTTAAGGATAATGACTATCAAAAGATTGACACTTGTTTTTGTCCGGTTTAATTGTAAAATTATGTACAATGACCAAAATTGTATTAAATGGTAAAAATATATTCTAAATATACTTTAAAACCACTCAAATTTTTAATTTATCAATATAAATTATTTCAATTACAAAAGTTGTTTTTAATTAAAATTTAGTAATTTTCACCGTTCATCAAAATATAAATGTTATCCGAAAAGTTCCAAAATTTCACCATAGGCTAAATTCAATATTCCAAATCCAAAAATGAAGTCCATTTTGAGAGATTAAATTTATAAAATTTCAAAAAGTAGGTATTACTATTCATAACAGCTAGTTTGATTGGTTGTGGTGTGTTAGAATTCGATGTTGCGTACAACACACGCTATCACATTATTCAAAAAGAAGAGTACCGTATAAGCTTGGGGTGTTACACTATTTATTTCCAATTATTAATATTTATTACTAATTATTGTTATTTATTGATAATTATTACTAATTATTACAAATTATTCCTAATTATTACTATTTATTGCTAATTATTGCTAATTATCACTAATTATGTCTAATTATTGCTATTTATTGCTAATTATTACCAATTATTACTAATTATTTCAAATTATTACTAATTATTACGATTTATTCCTATTTATTACTATTTATTACTAATTCTTACTAATTATTACTAATTATTACTATTTATTACTAATTATTACTATTTATTCATTTTTATTGATATTTCTTCCTATTTATGACTATTTATTACCAATTATTCCAATTTTTACCAATTATTACTTTTTATTACCAATTATTACTAATAATTACCAATTATTACTAATTTTTACCAATTAGGACTAATTATTACCAATTATTACTATTTATTACCAATTACTACTATTTATTACTATTCATTACAATTTATTCCTAATTATAACAATTTACAGTTAATTATTACTAATTACCCATAATTATTACTAATTACCCCTAATTATTACTAATTATCCCCCATTATTACTAATTACCTCTAATTATTACAAATTAACCCAAATTATTACTAATTACCCCTAATTATTACTAATTACCCCAAATTATTACTAATTACTCCTAATTATTACTAATTACCACTAATTATTACTAGTTACCCTTAATTATTACAAATTAGCGTTAATTACTATTAACAACTACAAATTATAACAACTAATTACTAATTACCGCTAATTATTTTTATACAATACTAATTATCATTAATAATTATTAATTATTACTAATTATTAAGAATTATTACTAATAATTTCAATTTATTATTACAAATAAATACTGATAATAAAACTATTTAAATCTAATTTAATTGCAACTAATCAATAATAATTAATATTAACATAAAAATGAAATAAACACTAAATTAAATAAAATATAAATTCCTTTAAACTTGATCTTTTATTGATGTAGATGACTTCAAAACTTTTTTTGTAAAAAAAACTAACTCCGTGAAATTTTCACTCTAAAAATAGATTTTTGAGAGAGAGAGAGGAAGTGAGAAATGAGGGGAAGAGTAAGAAAAACAGATGGTGGTATATATAGGTTAGATTAGTTGCGACGATACTGTTTGCAACGGGTATCCCGTCACAAATACCGTTGCCCGCATTAATTACTGTCGGCAGTAAAAAAAGGTATTTAAGACAGGTCCCATTGCAAATAGTTGTTTGCCGACACACTTTTATGCGATAGAAAAACATCCTATCGCAAAACCAATTTACCGCTGATGATATTTGCGATGGGACCCGTCGTAAATACGCTCCGACCGACGCACTATTTGCGATGGGGGAATCCCCCTGTCGCGAACAACCTTCCTGCGGTTTGGTGCGCAGACTATGACAAACCACGCCTTTCTTTTTGTAATGGGACCCCAAATCCCACCGAAAATAACCACTTATTTGCGACGGGATGAACCCCCCATCGCAAATAACCAATGGGACAGATTATTTGTGACGAGAATTAATCTCATCGTAAATAGACCGTCACAAAAAGCTATTTTTACCGTAGTGGTAAGTCATACATATATATGAGTGATACTCTCACATTATATTGAATGGTGAAAAAAGATGGATAATGGTAGTTTCATAATAATAATATTTAAATATATTTATAATAATGAATTTATTATTTTATGATAAATATAGTAGACTCATAAGTTGAAAAAGAAGAAGAAAAAATAAATTCATCAGTTAAGTATATTGCCTCTTATTTGAAATAACTTTTTTAGATATCCTCTTAAGGACCCCATTGTTCGTCTTTTGGGAATATCATAACATTTTAAATGTGGATAAGGAATTCAATAATGAAAATTTTTATGGATGTTTGAGCAATACATTGAAAAAGGTGTGAAGGAGTGAGGATGAGGTTCCCTTTTAAAATTGAGGTGAGTGGCACTTTTTGAATTAAATTATAATAAATTCATTTTCCTGATAAAATTACTCCAAAAGAAAATAGATTTTAATTTAATAAATTATGGTGTTGAAATAAAAAACACAATAATATTTGGATAGTTTTATGGGGTATTTTAAATATTATCTTTTGGGTTAACCCATTAGTTATCACATTTTAAAATTAATCAAAGTAACATATTTTCACTCATAAAATGTTATATTATTACATATTAGGTGACAATATGATAATAAATGGACTAAGGATGAAATTTTCAACAATATCCTCTCATCCGTATCCTATTGAATGTTTTTAGGTTTTTTAAATAATTTCATAAAATATTAATTTGATAAAAAATCATTGTGGTCAATTTTAACAATATTCAATTAATTTTACTTAAAAGACATAATGAAAAATATTTAATTTAAATATAATTAAAAAAGATCGATAATAAAATCTAATATTAATCTACAAAACTCATAAAAAACTCTAAATCATTAAAATTACATCACATGAAATATTTTTAATATCATTTATTTTATATTTTAATTGAAAAATTATTATTGTACCATTCTGTAAGCTTTTAGGGTAAATATTTAATTCCTACCAATTTAAAATAATTTTCCACCATGAAAATAATTTCATTATTCTTAAAATAGATATTTATAATTTTTCTTAACAACAAAACCATGCTATTTTTTAAATTATTGTTCATTAAATAATATTTTATCTTTTATAGTTTCAGTTACATGTAACACATAGTTTAAATGCACAACAATATATTGTTAACATATTATTCGAGCATCATAAAATAATCATTAAATTAGATAGTATTAATATTATTAAATAATTTATGAAATCAATATAATGCTCATAATAAATTTAATTTTATTGATTAATCCTTAGGAAATAAGTACTCATTTTTTATTATAGCCATTTTTTTCTTTAAAAAATGTTTTCATCATAAAAGAGTTTTACTGTTTTTTGAATGAAAATATTATAAATAATTTATGGGAGTTTTAAAAATAATAATTTATAAAAACTATGTCATCTTTTAACTAATCAAGTCAGAATTATTATAGGATGAATTTTGTTGATTTTTCTTAAATGTATGAATTTTAATCGAAATGTTGTAAGTAATGATTTTTCTAGAAAACTATATTATAATTTAAGTCATGTAAAAAAGATCCATTTTATTATAAAATAGTTTCAATGAAAAATTATTTCTTTTCAATTTTATAAAAATTGAAATTAATTTCATTGGAATAAATTTAAAATTTTAATTTGGTATAAAAACTTTTTTATACGTAAAAAAGTCATTTATCTGAAAAACTGTTTTTATGCATAGAATATATTTTTATTCTAATAAATTAAACTACTATATAATTTATTTTAAATAAATATATATATAATTTATTATATAAAATTCATTAATATTCATATAATATTTTTTAATATGTATGAGACAAGAATAAAAAAAATTTATACATAAAATTGTATTTTATTAATGTTGTTTTCATCGTGTGTTGAGTGATTATTTTAAAATTATTTTAGAAAAAATTTAGAAAATTTATTTAATAAAATTGATTACATATTTGGAATAAAATGTATAATATTTTTTAAATATGTAATTTTCTGTAAATATTTTATTGACCCTTCTATAATTTATCACACCAGTTAAGGGTAAATCTTGTTAGTCTAGTTTAAGACTAAGTGATAAGGCCTTAATTTTAAATAATATTTATTATGGGATGAATTTAATTCTCCTCTTAACACATTTTTTATTAAACTTAATGGTTTAATGGTAATGTTTCCTAAAAAAATAACCTATATAATATTTAAATCAAATCAAGTTACAAAAGTCAGTCTCTTAGTTTTAAATATCTCTTATGTGTCCACCTAGAGAGGAAATAATGTTATGAAAGAATTTAAATGTCTCAATTGAGATTAATGTAATTATCTTTATTATATAAATTTATTTATAAATTTTATAAATCATATAATTACATTAAATGATTTTAGAATACAAATATAATATTAATTCAATTAAAATATAAATAAAATAAGTGATTTTAAAAATATTAAACGTACTACAATTTGAGTGATTTAATGGTTTCCACAAATTTTGAATACGAATATGATATATTAGTGTTATTTTAAATTATTATATTTAAAATTCTCATTTTTCATGAATTATTTATAGTCAAATTAATGGAATAGTTTTAACAATGACAGTAATGATATTTTATAAAAAATTATATTTTATTACAAGAAATAAATTTTATTGCAATCCTATATTCATAAAAATTAGTTTTTTATTGTTACAAATGTCAATTGTGGTTCATCTATTGTCTTTTTGTGAATATATATAACATTATTATCCTCTATAGTGTAGAAATATTTAATATTATGGAAATTTTCTGAAGGGTCAACAAAGGGTTCGATGAAAATGATAAGGATAAAAATATCCTCCAAACCTGTCCTCTTTTTGTTGGATCATATTTTTTCAATTCATAATCCTATAAAATTTTAATATTATAAATTTTTTACCATTTGGGAATTATAAGTAATTTATTTTAATTTCATTATTTACGAAATATATAGAGTGCCACGTCCCCTTAATTATAAAAGGGAACCCTCCTTTCTCTTATCTAAACAACTTTGATGCTTTTAACAATAAAAGCACTAAAAATTTATCATCTAAAATTCCGGAGACATAGAATATAGTTTTCTTTCTTCCCAAAATACTAAACCTAGTTCCTTTTATAGGTGTTCAAAAATATTTGTTTCAAAGAAGATTCAATCACATAAACCGATCATTTTCTTTTATAGTTTTCTTTTACCTTCTATAAATAAATTATATTATTCATAAAATATTAATTTAAGTGTCCATAATATACATAAATTTATTATGATCAAGAAAACACTATTGTAAAATACAATACTTATCAAATGGGATGTAAAGGTGTCATATGTTCATACACATGACTTACCATCTCCACATAGCGATACAATTCATTTTTCATCACCATATTATATGTATTGTTATTATGATGGATTGAATCATTTTACATGGTATTTATGATACCATTATACTTCTATAATGAGTATACCAATTATAGCTTCTTACCATCGAATCCTTTGTGAAATGTTAACATCACCCATGCATCTGTGTGGACTACTACCTCCATGAAGCGATGTGATTCATATTTCACTTACATTTTTTCTTGATGGTAATAAGTATTGATTTTAATAATTTAAAAAATATATGTGATATAATAATTAACTTATAAAGTATAATTATTTTTTAACATTCTTTCATTGTATCTATTGAAAAATGAAAACATCATTCATGTGTACGCATGACCTGTCATCTCCATGAATGGTGTAATTGATTTTTATATATCTAATTTTATGTACGACTATAAATATGAATTGTCACGACCCCCTCCCCACAAAGTTTACCCCTCCTGGGCCGGAAATGTGAGAAGGGAGATAATGACCCCCGAGTCCCGCCTCAAGTAGGCCCCGGGTTGGTGACTAGCACCGAGGGTATAATAACATACAAATGGGAGGCATTACCCTCTAAGAGAACACATGCAGAAGAGAGAGATAGAATAGACTCCAATCAACTCCAACTTAGAACTGAGATATAAAAGGAAACCAAGTACATATATGAAATGTCATGCAAAAGTACTACAACTGAAAGGGAAAACTAAAAGTACCCAAAAGAAAGTAAAACGGCAGCGACCACAAGCCCGAATAGCTCCTCCTCCAACCGCCAGCTAGTAGTAACCAGCTTGATCTCCAACCTGCTCCCAGTGACCTGAAAAACATTTTATATGTACATAGGGTGATTATAACAGTATACTCAGTAGGATCCTCCCCAAGCCTCTCGTGCAAAAGTAAAGAAAGCATGCTAAAGCTCTGTGAACAACAAGTGAAACTAACTCGTCACCTAAACAGGTATACTATGATCCCAACCTCACCATGGATACTCACACCAAGTAACGCATACAAGAATATAGCATATAGTAAAGAATATCAGGGGTACCCCTCTACTACTTCCCCACTGGTTTGACACTTTTCCCCAACGACATACGTCCTGTGCGTCTCTCTCCAAAGGCTTGCCCGCATACACCTGGGCGAAGCTCCACAATCTGCACCCCGTGCACCACATAGGCTTGCCCACAGACACCTGGGCGAAGCACCACACCGTCCTCACAACCAAAAGTAACCAGGTAGTCTCCGGAAGCCACCACAGCTCGCATAACGTGTATCATACGTCAGGTACAATACCTCAAGCCATTACAGCCCATACTCCGAGTAAGGATCCTCAAGCCATCATAGCCTATACACGTTACACCTATAGTAGTCCATAAGATACTATATCCAGAATATATGTGTGTGAATAACCACAAGCCAATACAGCCCTCTACACACATATATGGGGTAACTAACCGTTGGGCCCCATGTCACAAGTATCTACCAAGAGAAGAGAGCGGAGCCAAAGGGGGTAGTCATCCATTCATCCTCCCATCAGAATGTTGGGGAAAACACCACCCCCCCAGGGCTCAGAATCCCCGGGGTTTCAGTTGCCCTTACCGACAGGGTGGAGTAGCGTATAGAAACACAAAAAGTATAGAATATATAAGTAACTCACATCCACACTATGGGCATTAGCTAGTCTTAGATACAACTGCAGCTAACTTTTCTCAGACTCCAGGCTGCTACTTCTAAGACTAGGTATCCTATAAGCACACAAACATTTGAAGAGATTTATTAGATTAATCCATTCCCATTTTATCAGTTCCACTGTACGTTAATTAATTCTTTATTAATTAAGAATGAACAATTCCACATTAAACTGAATTGGCATCACTTTAAAAAACAAATGCTCTTTTTTAAGATTCACATCACCTTTAAATTCCAACATCTCCATCCCCATGTATTTTCACCATTTAATCAAACATTCATTACAAAATTACTTTTCCACATTCCCAGGCATTATAGAAAAAGCATCCCATGCTTATAAACACAAAGGAGTCTCAACACGGTGACTAGATATACTACCCGTCGAGTCTTTGCCGCCTATAGAAAGAGCATATACCCATTCCCCCTCGAGAGGCTAAACACAGAAAGCACGTGGCATACCCCGCGCGACTTCGCCTCCTTCGGAAGAAGGGTAGCAAGACAAGCTGCCTTGAGCAGTGGGGAAAAGCAAAGAAGATTAACATTCAACAAAACCGCAAGCAACCAGCAACCACATCCATCCCATTCCATCACCCCCTGGTATCCTCCCTAACACCCACATGCATAAACTGATGCATCTCGCCACTCTAGGCATCATCTGCTGCCATAACCACAAGGCCTCCATGCCTCCACATCTCACAACAGCCATCCAGGCTCACATCACAGCACAAGCAGCATAAAAACAACAATCACAACCATGGGACCTTGACCCTTTAGCAAACAAGAGGGTAACTCAGAACCCCTTTAGAAATTCCCACATAATCTGTTCTTTAATCCATATTGAATTGGCAGATTTTTTATTCGTAGGTTCCAATCACGGATACCTAATCAGCAAGCTATCACAATTAAATAACCATGCTTACTTCCCTAATTTGATTATCCTCAAATTAGAACAACTACAACAACAACAATAACCAGATTAATTTACATGCCTCTTTATCTTTAGCCCATTAATTAACAATTAATTTGGGATTTACGTTCATTATCAGTTTCTATCATGAATGAACAACAAATCAATGAAAACATAGATATCACTATATCTAGGAAAACATGAGGCAAACCGTTATCACAGTATAAAGCAACAACATGCGATCAACCAATTCTCTTAATCCGGTCCAAGTATTTAATTAGGTCAATTTCATTGTGATCCAAAGGGATAAATCATGCTAATTCTATGATTGCACATATACAATTATAGAATCCATGAATCCCCTACCTCAAACAGTTCCTCACGTTCTTTATCCACACAACAGGTCACGATCCTCCCCTTGCGACAACTGCATCCACCGGAGGATGCTGCGGTATGACAGTACCAACCAACCCCAAGAAAACCCATTAGAATCTTGGAGAATACATGGTATAATTATGGAAAAGAGGATAGGAGAAGATGAACCCCAAAAGAACGATGATACAACACACCTTATATCGAAGATTGATCGACATGGCTCAGTTGCATCCAAAACAGAGCAGAACCAATCCTAGGAGTAAAGATTGATTGTGAAACTCCTTCAGAAAGGATTGAAAGGTTTTAGTGCCTCTTAATTGAGAACAAAGGGAAAGAACAAGGGAGAATGATAACTCGTCCCTTTTTGAAGATTTAATGGGGCGACGGTTTAAGATCCGGTTAATTCTCCATTAAAAACGGATCGCATTAACCCACGCGGTTTGACCAAGTAAAACATTCCAAGGCTTAGGAATAATTAATATAAGATTTATGGAATTTTAAACGGCCTTAAGAGCCCTTAAAAATAAGGCTTTAAATTTATTTTATGTCAAAGGAAACGTCAAAAGGGGAAAAACTGTAGGAGTCTGGAAACACTGTTCACCCACTGCTACTGTACGTGAAACCGATCTGTGAAACTGATATGTGAAACCCATTTGTCACACCGATCTCTGAAACTGATCTGTCAGACTGATCTGTGAAACCGATCTGTCACACCGATCTGTGAAACTGATCTGTCACACCGATCTGTCAGACCGATCTGTGAAACCGATCTGTCACACCGATCTGTGAAACCGATCTCTCACACCGATCAGTGAAACCGATCTGTCAGACCGATCTGTGAAACTGATCTGTCAGACCGATCTGTGAAACCGATCTGTCAGACTGATCTGTGAAACCGATCTGTCACACCGATCTGTGAAACCGATCTGTCAGACCGATCTGTGAAACCGATCTGTCGCACCGATCTGTGAAACCGATCTGTCACACCGATCTGTGAAACTGATTTGTCAGACCAATCTGTGAAACCGATCTGTCACACCGATCTGTGAAACTGATCTGTCACACTGATCTGTGAAACTGATTTGTCAGACCGATCTGTGAAACCGATCTGCCACACCAATTTGTGAAACTGATCTGTGAGACCGATCTGTCAGACCGATCGGTGAGACCGATTTGTTACTATTCATAAAACTAGAAACACTGTTCACAGAACTGGAAAATTGGCAAAGTGTTGGGGATAAGCCCCCTTAACCTCCCAGAACACCTCCAACACCAAAATTCCACAAAGTAATGGACTGGAGAGGTCTGGTCCATTACATTAGATACCTCTCAAAACAATCTCATCCTCGAGAATTAAAAACCAACCCAGAAGAAAAGAGGGGTCCGAACAACCACCCCATAAGATACCTCTCAGGGGAAAACCACCATGAGTTGTTCGAAATCTGGAACAATACTACGACATCCGGGAGTATGGGAACAAAAAATCCATACCCAAACAATTCATTCATAACATCACATGAAAAGTACATAAATAAAACATGAAAGGTCTAACCAGAGAGGAAACATCATTACATGAAAGGAGTTAAACATTGAACCACTCTGGGTACTGAGCACGTATCTGTGACTCATGCTCCCAGGTACTCTCCTTCATGCCACCGTGTCGCCACAAGACACGAACTAAGGGGATAGAACGCCCAAGCAACACCTTCTCCTTGTGGTATTGGATCTCCACAGGTCGCTCCTCGAAGGTTGCATCATTGTCAACATCGATCTCTCCCCAATCGATAACATGAGATTTATCATGAAGATAATGATGGAGCTGCGATACATGGAAAACATCATGTATCCGACTCATCTGAGGGGGAAGTGCTACTCGATATGCCACAGCTCCAACATGAGCTAACACCTCGAAAGGCCCAACAAACCGGGGAGAAAGCTTACTCCCACGACCAAACCTTCGCTACCCACGATGGGGAGTCACCTTCAGAAACACATGATCCCCAACATTAAACTCTAACGGTCTCCTTTTTTGATCATAATATGATTTCTGACGATCCTGTGCTGTCTTCATCCTCTCACGAATCACCTGAACCATATCTGTTGTATTCTGCACTAGTTCTGGTCCGAGAATTGCTGACTCTCCGACCCCAGTCCAGCACAACGGAGAACGGCATGGCCGGCCATACAAGGCTTCAAACGGCGCCATGCCGATGGTAGAGTGAAAACTATTATTGTAAGAGAACTCTACCAAGGGTAAGTGCTTTGTCCATGAACCTCCAAAATCAAGAACACAAGAGCGCCACATGTCTTCAAGAGTCTGGATTGTTCGTTCTGTCTGACCATCTGTTTGAGGATGAAAAGCAGTGCTAAGGCATAATTGAGAACCAAAAGCATGCTGGAGACCTCTCCACACCCTAGAGGTAAAACGAGGATCTCGATCAGAAATGATCGTATTAGGAACTCCGTGAAGCCTCACCACCTCCTCCAGATACTACCTTGACAAAACCTCCACTGAGCTCGACTCCTTGATTGCTATGAAGTGGGCTGATTTAGTTAAACGATCCACTACCACCCATATAACATCATGTCCTCCCGGAGCTCGAGGTAAACCTGTAACAAAGTCCATTGAGATGTCCTCACACTTCCACTGAGGAATCTTTAATGGCTGGAGAAGACCACCAGGAACACGGTGTTCGGCCTTCACCCTCTGACAGACTAAACATCGAGACACAAACTCTACCACTGCACGCTTCAGCCCAGGCCACCAAAACTGACTCCTCAAGGACAGGTACATCTTTGTCACACCAGGATGTACTACTAAGGGTGAGATATGGAACTCTCAGAGAACCGTCTCACGCATCTCCAAGGGAACAAAAAGCCTTCCATGATACAACACTCAGTGTTGTTCATCCTCCGACCAACCATCAGGGGCCTCTCCACAAACAACTCTGTCTCTCCAAACTTCCACCTCTGGATCACCCAACTGAGACTCTTCCACCTTCTACATCAGAGATGACTACACCATCATCTAGAAAAGACAAACTCTACCTCCAACCTCTTCTATATCAAGATGTAATGCTGACAGTTCCTCCATTACTCTCCAAGAGTCACCAGATTGACGCACAGCATCACTACGTGACTTTCGGCTCAGCGCATCAGCAACAACATTTCCCTTCCCAGGTGTATACGATATTTCGAAGTCGTATTCCTGCAAGAACTCCATCCACCGACGCTGCCGAAAGTTCAAGTCTCGCTGAGAGAAAACATACCTCAAACTCTTATGATCGGTGAAAACCAAAAAGCGCTTGCCAATGAGGTAATGTCTCCACAACTTCAGCGCAAACACCACGGCTGCCAACTCAAGATCATGGGTGGCATAGTTGAGTTCATGGGGATGCAATTGTCGGTACCCATAAGAAACAACTGACCTTTGTTACATAAATACACAGCCTAGCCCCAGATGTGACGCATCGCAGAAGACGTCAAACTGGACTCCCTCAGCTGGAAGACAAAGAACAGGAGCAATTACCAACTTCTCCTTTAGATACTCGAATGCTGCCTGACACTGATCAGTCCACATGAATGCTTGATCCTTTCTGGTCAAAGCTGTTAGAGGAGTCACAACCCGTGAGAAATTTGCTACGAACCTCCTGTAATAGCCTGCGAGACCAAGGAAACTTCGCACCTCTGACACTGTCTTAGGGGCTTCCCAAGACACTACTACTTCTATCTTCGATTTATCCACAGCTACTCCCTGTTGGGACAAAACATGCCCTAAGAAACGAACTTCTCGAGCCCAGAACTCACACTTGGACAACTTCCCAAACAACTGATGTTGGCGAAGAACTCCCAAAACGGCTCGTAGATGCACTGCATGCTCTTCTTCAGATGTGGAGTACACAAGGATGTCATCGATGAAAACCACAAGAAACTTGTCCAGGAATTCACGGAAGATAGCATTCATCAACCCCATGAAAAAAGCTGGATCATTTGTCACGCCGAATGGTATTACAACAAACTCATAATGCCCATGACGTCAACAGAAAGCAGTCTTCGGGATATCCTCATCCTTTACACACATCTGATGATATCCTGACCGCAAGTCGATCTTTGAGAACCAACTTGCAACCTTCAGTTGATCAAATAGGTCATCAATCCGTGGAAGTGGATATCTGTTCTTTATTGTCACTTTGTTTAATTGACGATAATCGACACACAACCGCAAACTGCCGTCAGCCTTTTTCACAAAAAAAACTGGTGCAGCCCACGGTGACACGCTTGGCCTAACAAAACCACACTGCAAAAAACCATCAAGCTGAATACGTAGCTCTCGTAACTCAGAAGGGTCCATCCTATATGGAGACATAGAGATATGAGACGCTCCCGGCTATAGCTCGATCCCAATATCGATCTCTCGTCGAGGGGGTAAGGATACAACCTCTCCTGGAAAGACGTCAGGGTACTCCTCTACGACCCTAGGAAACGCCAACTGTTGAACATTTGAAGAACTCAACATCATCCCAGCCATCATGGATGATAAGGAAGGAACTCTTCTATGACTCATTCGAGGATCTCTGTCACCAACAAACACCACTTCCTCTCCATCTTTATCAAAGAAAACGACCTTCTTCATGTAGAAATCCACAATAGCCTGCACCGAATACAACCAATACATGCCGAGTATGACATCATATGGTTGTATTCGTAAACATAAGAAATCTCCCCAAGAGCGGTGTTGCCCCAACACTAGCTCATAGTCTCTACATACTTCAAACAAGCTAGCTCGAACTCCAACTGGCGTAGTCAACACCAGGGGAACTGGAAGCCTCTCTACCTCAAGTCCCAAAGCGTGGACAAGGGTAGGGGATATAAAGGAGTGTGTTGCTCCTGAATCAAACAAGGCATACACCAAGGTCGAAAACAAGCAAAGGGTACGATGTCTGGCTCGCCTGGAGCTGGCAACGCTAGAGCATGAAGCTGACCACAACCACCTCCACGGCCTCTCTGACCCTGATGACGACCACCGCCACGGCCGCGCTCTACTCTCTGAGGACGGGGAGCGTCATGGGGCTGTCCTCTACCTGTTCCATCAACCCTCTGGTGATCTAAAGCTGGTGCAACCTGCTACTGCTTCCTCGGCTGAAACTGCCTCAACGGAGGAACCTGGAGTCGAGCGCCTGGTGCACGATGACTCCTCTGAAAAGTCGGGCACTCCCGCTGCTGATGACCACGACCACCACAAGAAAAACAAGCACCTGATCCCTTGGCATAGGCCTGAGAGTTGCTACCTCCATAGAAACGAGATGGGAAGGGCTGGGACCTACCCACAGGTGAACGGAAACTCTTCTGTCCTGAAAACCGGGAACCCCGGACCACAGCTCTACTTCGTGAGGAATCATGACGATTCCCCTCTCGTGACAATCCGGTCCTCGCCAAAGTCCTCTCAACAACCTATACCCTCGCTAGCACCTCAAGATATGTCTTCAGCATAAATGGGGTGACCTGGCGCTGGATCTCTGGACGCAAATCCTCCTCGAAATGCCTCGCCCTGGCCTCATCATCTGGTAACAGGTCTGAAGCATATCATAGAAGGTTCCTGAAACGGATTCCAAACTCTCGAACACTGTAGCTCCCCTGCCGAAGGGTGAGAAGCTCCTGGCGACTGGACACCTTCGCAGTCGATGAAAGAAACTCGACTCTAAACCTATCTCGAAACTACTCCCATGAGATTGCTGACTCCTCACGATCACCGAGGAACAAGAACCACCACTGCCTCGCTGCTCCACGCAACATCGTCACAACCAAGGACACCCAGTGTTCCTTCTGAGCACGAATCAAACTGAAGCCTATCTCGACCTCCTCCAACCAGTCTTATGTGACTGCATCTGAAACAGAGCCCTCGTACTTCTGTAGACTCTGGCGCTGAAACTCTCGAAGTGTCTTCCTCCAAGTGTCATCTTCTTCAACCTCTACTCGGCGGTGATCTGCTGGAACAGCCTGCTGGGCATCTTCTGTGCAAACCTGACGAGGACGTCGACCTGGAGCCATACCTGTAAAATAACAACAATTTGAGCTCCTAAGCCTAGAATATGGAAGACTCAACATTAATTAATTAATTTTTTTGTTTTATTAATTTCAGGATACCTATCCCAAGGTCTACCCATTCAAACACAGGAACAAAGAATAATGATGCATGATACTTTCCTAGGTCTCTACCTTGCAACCAGTATCACTTTGTTTAGTAGCCATCGTAAACATAAAGGTCCATGCAACAGATCATAGGGGTCCCTGAACGCCTATGTCTCTGCCGGTCTCCAGTGTTTACCCCACTTGCTAAACATGAATGACACCGTTGCCCTACCATCCCATGCATCCTCACCTGTGCCTAACTCCAAACTCCATCCTATCCCTCAACCAGACCTCTGATACCACTCTGTCACGACCCCCTCCCCACAAAGTGTACCCCTCCTGGGCCGTCAATGTGATAAGGGAGATAATGACCCCCGAGTCCCGCCTCCAGTAGGCCCCGGGTTGGCGACTAGCACCGAGGGTATAATAACATACAAATGGGAGGCATTACCCTCTAAGAGAACACATGCAAAAGAGAGAGATAGAATAGACTCCAATCAACTCCAACTTAGAACTGAGATATAAAAGGAAACCAAGTACATATATGAAAGGTCATGCAAAAGTACTACAACTGAAAGGGAAAACTAAAAGTACCCAAAAGAAAGTAAAATGGCAGTGACCACAAGCCTGAACAGCTCCTCCTCCAACCACCAGCTAGTAGTAACCAGCTTGATCTCCAACCTTCTCCCAGTGACCTGAAAAACAGTTTATATGTTCATAGGGTGAGTATAACAGTATACTCAGTAGGATACTCCCCAAGCCTCTCGTGCAAATGTAAAGAAAGCATGCTAAAGCTCAGTGAAAAACAAGTGAAACTAACTCGTCACCTAAACAGGTATACTATGTTCCCAACTTCACCATGGCTACTCTCACCAAGTAACGCATACAAGAATATAGCATATAGTAAAGAATATCAAGGGTACCCCACTACTACTTTCCCACTGGTTTGCCGCTTTTCCCCAACGACATACGTCCTGTGCATCTCTCTCCAAAGGCTTGCCCGCATACACCTGGGCGAAGCTCCACAATCTGCACCCTGTGCACCACATAGGCTTGCCCGCAGACACCTGGGCGAAGCACCACACCGTCCTCACAACCAAAAGTAACCAGGTAGTATCCGGGAGCCACCACAGCTCGCATAACGTGTATCATACGTCGGGTATAATACCTCAAGCCATTACAACCCATACTCTGAGTAAGGATCGTCAAGCCATCATAGCCTATACACGTTACACCTATAGTAGTCCGTAGGATACTATATCCAAAATATATGTGTGTGAATAACCACAAGCCATTACATCCATCTACACACATATATGGGGTAACTAACCGTTGTGCCTCATGGCACAAGTATATACCAAGAGAAGAGAGCGGAGCCAAAGGGGGTAGTCAGCCATTCAACCTCCCATCAGAATGTTGGGGAAAACACCCCCCCATGGCTCAGAATCCCCGGGGTGTCAGTTGACCTTACCGACAGGGTGGAGTAGCGTATAGAAACACAAAAAGTACAGAATATATAAGTAACTCACATCTACACTATGGGCATTACCTAGTCTTAGATACAACTACAGCTAACGTCTCTCAGACTCCAGGCTTCTACTACTAAGACTAGGTATCCTATAAGCACACAAACATTTGAAGAGATTTATTAGATTACTCCATTCTCATTTTATCAGTTCCACTGTACGTTAATTAATTATTTATTAATTATGAATGAACAATTCCACATTTAACTGAATTGGCATCACTTTCAAAAACAACTGCTCCTTTTTAATATTCACATCACCTTTAAATTCCAGCATCTCCATCCCTGTGTATTTTCACCATTTAATCAAACATTCATTACAGAATTAATTTTCCACATTCCCAGGAATTATAGAAAAAGCATCCTATGATTCTAAACACAAAGGAGGCTCAACACGGTGAGTAGATATACAACTCATCGAGTCTTTGCCGCCTATAGAAAGAGAATATACCCATTCCCCCTCGAGAGGCTAAACACGGAAAGCACGTGGCATACCCCGCGCGTCTTCGCCTCCTTCGGAAGAAGGTAGCAAGACCAGCTACCTTGAGCAGTGGGGAAAAGCAAAGAAGATTAACATTCAAGAAAACCGCAACCAACCAACAACCACATCCATCCCATTCCATCACCCCTGGTGTCCTCCCCAACACCCACATGCATAAACTGATGCATCTCGCCACTCTAGGTGCCATCTGCTGCCATAAACCACAAGGCCTCCATGCCTCCACATCTCACAACAGCCATCCAGGATCACATCACAGCACAAGAAGCAGAAAAAAAACAATCACAACCATGGGCCCTTGACCCTTTAGCAAACAAGAGGGTAACTCAGAACCCCTTTAGAAATTCCTACATAATCTGTTCTTTAATCCATATTGAATTGGCAGATTTTTTATTCGTAGGTTCCAATCACGGATACCTAATCAGCAAGCGATCACAATTAAATAACCATGCTTACTTCCCTAATTTGATTTTCTCAAATTAGAACAACTACAACAACGACAATAACCAGATTAATTTACATGCCTCTTTAGCTTTAGCCAATTAATTAACAATTAATTCCGGCTTTACGTTCATTATCAATTTCTATCATGGACGAACAACAAATCAAAGAAAACATAGATATCACTATATCTAGGAAAACATGATGCAAACCGTTATCACGGCATAAAGCAACAACATGCGATCAACCAATTCACTTAATCCGGTTCAAGTATTTAATTAGGTCCATTTCATTGTGATCCAAAGGGATAAATCATGCTAATTCTACGATTTCACATATACAATTAGAGAAACCATGAATCCCCTACCTCAAACAGTTCCTCACGTTCTTTATCCACACAACAGGTCACGATCCTCCCCTCGCGACAACTGCATCCACCGGAGGATGCTGCGGTACGACAGTACCAACCAACCCCAAGAAAACCCATTAGAATCTTGGATAATACATGGTATAATTATGGAAAAGAGGATAGGAGAATATGAACCCCAAAAGAATGATGATACAACATACCTTATATCGAAGAATGATCGACATGGCTCAGTTGCATCCAAAACAGAGTAGAACCAATCCTAGGAGTAAAGATTGATTGTGAAACTCCTACGGAAAGGATTGAAAGGTTCTAGTGACTCTTAATTGAGAACAAAGGGAAAGAACAAGGGAGAATGATATCTCATCCGTTTTTGAAGATTTAATGGGGCGACGGTTTAAGATCCGGTTAATTCTCCATTAAAAAAGGATCGCATTAACCCACGCGGTTTGACCATGTAAAACATTCCAAGCCTTAGGAATAATTAATATAGGATTTATGGAATTTTAAACGGCCTTAAGAGCCCTTAAAAATAAGGCTTTAAATGTATTTTACGTCAAAATGGGCAAAACTGTAGGAGTTTGGAAACACTGTTCACCCACTGTTACTGTAAATGAAACCGATCTTTGAAACTGATCTATGAAACCGATTTGTCACACCGATCTGTGAAACTGATCTGTCAGACTGATCTGTGAAACCGATCTGTCACACCGATCTGTGAAACTGATCTGTCACACCGATCTGTGAAACCGATCTGTCAGACCGATCTGTGAAACCGATCTGTCACACCGATTTGTGAAACCGATCTGTCAGACCGATCTGTGAAACCAATCTGTCACACCAATCTGTGAAACCGATCTGTCAGACCGATCTGTGAAACCGATCTGTGAAACAGATCTGTCACATCGATCTGTGAAACCGATCTGTCAGACCGATCTGTGAAACCGATCTGTCGTAGCGATCTGTGAAGCCGATCTGTCGCACCGATCTGTGAAATCGATCTTGTCACACCGATCTGTGAAACTGATCTGTCACACCGATCTGTGAAATCGATCTGTCAGACCGATCTGTGAAACTGATCTGTCACACCGATCTGTGAAATTGATCTGTGAGACCGATCTATGAGACAGATCGGTGAGACAAATCTGTTACTGTTCATAAAACTGGAACACTGTTCACAGAACTGGGAAATTGGCAAAGTGTTGGGGATAAGACCCCTTGACCTCCCGGAACACCTCCAACACCAAAATTCCACAAAGTAATGGACCAGAGAGGTCTGGGCCATTACATGAATATAATTAGTCAATATCAAATTTATATTATGATGATATTCTTTTATATGGTGTAACTATGATCATTGGATAAGAAACAAATATAACAAACCCAAACAAACATGAAAAATGAAGCAGATATCACCCAAAACAGAGATTTAGATAAGAAATTACAAACAAATAGGTTATAAAATGTTTAAAAAAAATCATATTTGGTATGATAAATTGTCACGACCCCCTCCCACCAAATATGCCCCTCCTGAGCTAGCAATTGTGAAAGGGAGATAATGACCCTCGTGTCCCGCCTCCAGTAGGCCCCGGGGTGGCGACTAGCACCAAGGGTATGAGTTTTCCCAAATATGGGAGGCATTACCCTTTTTATTATTTAAGATCGGGAAATAGGAAAACTCAACTACCGAAAAGGAAAAGAACAAGTTTATAGAAATAAACCCAAAACAATCCCACATGCATGTTTAAATAGTTCTGAAACAAGGTAAAAGTACAAAAAAGCTCAAAAGTACAATACCAAAAGAAACAAGAGTACAACAACTGCAAAAAATTCGACTGTCCTGACTAGTAGGGTCCCGCATAGCCCTGGTAGTCCTCCTAGAAACCTGAAAGTAAACATACGGTGAGAATACAAGTATACTCAGTAGGGAAACCTAAATCTCTCGTGCATAAGTGGGGAGACATCCTAATGTCCCGTGAGAACAACAGAAGAAACCTAGCAAGTAATTCTATCCACCCAACCTCACCAGCCACACTCACCAAAAACACAATCTCAACAAGTAGTAGTATATAAGAACAAGAGTATTGGGTACCCCGCACCATTTCCCACTTGTTAGATGCTCTTCCAAATGGCGAACGTTCTGACGCTGCCACACTCTTCCCGCCTGCACACACCTGGGCCTCAAGAACCATACATCCCGCCCACACACACCTGGGCCTCACAACCACGTATCCTGCCCGCACACACCTGGGCCTCACAACCACGTATCCTGCCCGCACACACCTGGGCCTCACAACCACGTATCCCGCCCGCACACACCTGGGCCTCACAACCAGGTATCCCACCCTCACACACCTGGGCCCCAAAACCACGTATCCCACCTGCACACACCTGGGCCTCATCTCGAAGGTTCTTGGGAAATAGTAAAACCTTCCCGAAGAGTCTTGGGCTAAACCACCCCAATCAAAACCTACCCGAAGAGTCTTGGGTGTAAGGTCACCTCAATCCATCACAACCTAGGGAAGAAGGAGAAGGAAGGATCTAGTAACTAAGGGGAAAACAACCTATCCCATGAAATGGGAGTGTTCGGCACTAAGTTCTCACCATGGGTGGGGTGCGATAAAACAAAAAGATACACACACACACACACACACACATATATATATATATATATACCAAACACTCATCACAACCTATGGCTTCTAATCAGAGAACTGAGCACGTGCCTCAGCACTGTTACTACGAAGCATGCATACAACAAACAACCCCAACCCCATTTAGGTTTTCATGTTTCAACAGAATCAATTTATTAGTTCCTTAACTGCTAGGAAACTATCCACAACCAACTACATCGATCATTCATAAAACATATCCCTGTCATCCACAAATCAAGTTAGGAAAACACAAGCAACATAACCAAGTCCTTCTTATTAAACAACTAACCCCATTAATTATTATTCCCATTCCACTATCATGCCCCACCATTCTTTAACTCTTCCACTTTTATTTATTAAGCACATCTCATAGTTCGTTCACATTCAACCCATCCCTGTAGCCCCACTGCTGACCACCATAACCATAACCACACCGAACATCATCATCCCTTGATACCGTTAATCGCATCCCCGCTTCCCATCACTAAGATAGCATTAACACCAACCCACAACCAAGAGAACCGCAGCCCCGCTGCTCGCCCGATCCACATCAACCCACAAAACAACCCCTTCACATAAATTAACCCCAACAACACCCACATGTTTATTATTTCAGTTTAGTTCAACCGGGGTGATCAGACAAGGGTGCAGGATTTTCATTTAATCAGCCAACTTTACATGATTAACCAATTTCCACATTCCACAAAATTACATTCACAAAAACGGTATAAAAAGATAGGGAAAAATTTAATTGCGCAAGCAAAGGCCCCCAACGACCGTGATTTTCAATAGGCATAAGCCTATTAAATTCACAACATAATATCACAGGATATAAAGATAAACATAATAACTTCCCCATCCCCGTTCTTTAACCATTTATTATCTTCGTTTAAAGGTTCAGTCATTTCTCGTGAAAAAAAAGGATACCCACCCCACATGATGCACAATTTAGAGAGACGAAGTTAAGATCCATACCTCAATAGGTTCTGATCACAACACTCCCCCGGATCAACTTTAGAAGACATTCGTCGGCATCCGTCACTTCTATCAAAACCCGGAAAAACCTCATCGGGTGGAATCATGGAAGTAAAGGTTGAAGTAAAGACAACGGATCCAAGATCAGAAGTTCCAACTCATTGTTACGATCCTGTGGCCACTGACGGATCGTAAATCAGAGCTCGGACGAAGAAGTTATGGAAGAAAAAGAGCCTTCGAGTCTCTTGGGAGAGCTCTGCTTAGATGAATGGGGAGGATATGGGTGAGTTGAAAATGAGGAGGGGACCCCTCATTTTATAGGCATTAAAAAAAAGTACACGGTTTGTACTTTATGGTACATGGCATGTACTCAGACATTTCACATGGTCACCACGCGGCTTCCAACATGACCTTCAACGCAGCACACGACCGTTGACTGGTCAACCCACAGTTTGAGGGTAACGCGTACGCGGGGAGGGACTACACGACATGTAGTATGGGGTACACGGAGTGTACCAATTTATTTCACATGGCAAGGACATAGCTCCAACATGGCACATGACCGTTGACTGGTCAACACACGGTTTGAGCGTAACGCGTACGCGGGGAGGGACTACACGACGTGTAGTATGGGGTACATGGCGTGTACCCATTTATTTCACACGGCAAGGACACAGCCTTCAACACGGGGTATACCCGGCAAGGGGGTACACGACGTGTACTCACACTACATGGCGTGTAGTTTCAAAATTATGAAAAGTGTGGGAAAAGTCCATTTTACCCTCCAGAACACTTCAAGACCCTCTTTTGACAAAGGAATGGGCCGGAGAGGTCCGAGCCATTACATAAATATATATGAGTATGGTTCTTTATTATATTTATAATAAATTTATATTTATTATACAATATTTTCAAATTCACACTAAGGATTTTGTACCTATGTTAATGGATTTCAAGTCTCTTTTATTTCATGGATACAAATTCCATATTCAAGACTTGTTTCTTTTATGTGGTGAATATACTAAACATTTAAAATTTTATATCTGGAATTTATTTATTCTAATTATATTTAATGTTTCATTTAATGTTATTACTCAATGGGGATTATAATTAAAAAGTTATAAAAGTGGAAATTTATTTTTTTTTCTCATTTTTATTTCCTTAGGACACATTCCTTATACACCACCTTTTTCTTTTTTTTGGTGTATATAATACCCATGAATTTATTTAATGATTCTTAAAATTGAAATTTTGTGATTTATATAATCATATATGGTTTTTTCTTTCATGGTCTTTATTATTCAATTTTTACCAAAGAGGTATGGGGTTTTAGGTTACAATCTCATTGTTTATCTAGATTGTTAATAGTTAATTTCTAATGATTAAATCTTATAATATCTCTATTAAGAAACTATTTAATTTTTATATACATTAATTATATAATTAAAATAAATGTTTTACTTTTGATTTCATAACCTTATGTACTCAAGAGGAAGAAAATAAGTTTTTAATAAAAATGACGTCATTTATCTCTTTATTCCAAAAACATTATCTTATGTATCCATGATTTCAAAAAATGTTTTAAAGAGTTTTTTTACTATCCTCTAATTATATTTTAATTTTATTCTTTATAAATGATTTTTTTAAAAGGAATATTCATTTTTTTTTTCAAATAAGGTACTTTGTGACATTTATAAATATAGTATGGAAGGAATGTTCTTTTAAATTATGCGTCATGAATGAAATTTCATAAAATCATGGGTGTCCATTATTTTGAATCTTTTGTTACAAGTTCTCAGGTTTATTTTATGGGAAATTATTTTCCATAATGTTTTATAAATTTCATGTTCTCAAAGTTTTTTTTCCTCAAGAACGTTTTAATGATGGTTTGATTAATCAATGAAAACATACTTAAATGATGATTATGTTTTATTGGGAATATTTTACAAATATATTATCCTTATTCTCTATCATGATTTTTTATTTTTATTATGTCATGATTCTTAAGAAACATTTTCTTTTTCCACAGGTTATTCTATGATTGAATGTTTTTAAAAACCATTTTTTTCATTGGGTTGTATATGATAAATTGTGTATTTTATTGTAGAACCAATTTGTATGATTTTATTTATCATATGGGTGAAAAATAGATATCACTCTAATTAACTATGTAATGTTTTATATATCATATAACAAATAGTACAAGAATTTGGAGTGATCCTTGTTTAGTAAGGGACATTATTCACTATGATAGTCTTAGGAGTGAACAATGAATACTATAATGGTTTGGGAAGCAATCTCCTTCCAATATGTCAGTCTTTTCAATGAGTCTATATTACTAAGGAAATGATTTTATATTCTTTAGTGTTTTCCACCTTCTTTTTCCTTATACCAATTCTGTACTCTCATTGCTCAAGTTCTTTGATTAAATTATGATTCATATATTATGAACATCCATGATTTTTCCATGATTCATAATTATGATATATGTTATATAGGGTATTATTTTCAAATAATATTCTATTTTTATCATACCTTTATGTTAATGTTATGGTCATGTGATCATTTATAACTCCCTTATTTACCCTCACTAACCATCTATGGACATCCTTACTTATGTTTTCCTTCCCCATGTTATCCAGATAATTGATAAGTATGATATGTCTAAAAAATGTAATAGTTATGAGGAACTTAGTGGGAGAATATATAGATATATTATAAACTAATTGATTATATTTCTGGAAATCCAAAAGCACTAGAACTATATGATTATATTGTTGGTAATTATGTTATGTAATGAATATTCATCTAAATATATGTTATATTCATCGATTAAATGTTTGGGTTTCTGTATTTGGTATCATAGAAAGGTATAGTTAACCCCTATAAACTAGGATTAGAAATATTTAGTGAGAACCTTGGGTAAAATTATATGTACATGAGATAATGATTATTCTTTTTTTAATGATCATGAATGAGATAGGTCGAATTTTTCTTCATTTATTATGTTTTCATAATTTAAACATCCTATAAATGAGTTTTAAGTATTATGTGGTTTGTAACTATGATTATTGTTACTCACACTAGGATTTTAGATTTAGTCAAGGACCGACACCTGAAGGAATCATGTTAATGTTGAATGTGATAGAAAATGGAATGATAGTCCTCATGACTAACCAATTGAAATAAGAGATGGAATGTGAAACCTTGTGATCATGCCTAATTAGTTGTCTCATTATATGATTAAAAACCTCAACATTGGTGAGTTTCTAGAAACAACTATTAAGATATAGTTTGGATCCATAAAGACCATAGAAGAAAGAATATTTTTCTTCCAAATGAGTTGAATGTTGGAAGAATAACTCAAAATAATGTACAGAACCCCCAATTTGAGTTAGGTAACCCTTATTTATGAATTTTATGTATATAAAGTGGTTGGGAAAAAATATGTATAATTTGAATGGTTTTTGGGAAGGTTTTGGGGTTTTTTCTAAGGGTGTACAGTTTGAGTACAGTAACTAAAAACAATGAAACACTTGTAGAAAAACGTAAAAGTTGATATAGAGGGAAGTAAGATGGTGCATGGTTAAGGTGCATAGTTCATCAAATCATGAGGCCTCCCATGGTTAATCATGTATAATGGGAAATAAATCTTCTGTATGATTGGTGCACAATTTTTTTAACTAGGTAGGCCAACCATGTGAGGCACCACTTTGGGACAATAGTGGGTGCACGGTTAGTGCACAATTTGTTTAACCTTATTGGATAACCCTATACGTCATTAAAAATGGGTTTTAAAAATAATGTACCTTGAGGATTTTTATCCATAATCACCCCATTTCTTCTCCCAATAATATCTCACTACATATTTCTTCTTCTACATGGTTGGGAAACCTCTCCCAATAATTTTCGAAGCATTGTGAAGATTTTTCTTGGTGCTTTGAAAACGAATATCCCATGGTAATTATCCTTTTAAAGAAGTTTTATAGTATTTTCATAGATCAACTATTATCCCTCTCCTAATTTCATTGATCTAGTTATGTTGTAGACATATCATGGGTTGGTGTTTCTAATCATGGTGATATTTGGCATTGTTGATGTTAGTGTAAGGGATTAATGATGGATTTGTGGAGTTTTCACCCGAATTTTGTTATAGCATTTTCCATTGGACATTTCTCCAAAACCCTAATGGAAGGTTGAATGACTCTCAAATCCAATTTCTTGAACTGAAAGGATTAACTTAATATTTATATATTTTCTTAATATTGGATGTGAAATTGATGCTCGCTGCTTGTGATGAACCCCTTTGGCATTGAATTATTGGTTTTAGGAGAAATAAGATATTGTAGTGGAATGTGCCTTTTTATTGGATTTTAAAATGATGATTTTAAAAGTGGACCTTCGATTAATTTATATAAAAATGATGTAAAAATAATTTTTAATGAAAACCATTCATTATGTTGAAAATTTGTTTGATATAAATGGGTGGTAAGGATTTTATGCCCAATTGATTGAAAATATGTTTGAAAATTGTTTATTACCATGAATAAAGTATATGTTAATTATATGGTTTTTTGGATTTAATGGTTATATATGATTTAGAATAGGGATAGTCAGTGGTTTTGAAGTACCACCATCCAATAATTGGATTGTGGTGATGTAGTACCACAAACAAATGGGACGGGGTTTGATGTGAAGTTTCACCATCAATGAAAACATCAAGTATGGGTGGTTGAATTGTATTTGTGATGAGTTAAATGTTTTGGGTCATAATAAATGATAATACCTTAGCTAACACGAAATGGGAAATTTTTTCAATGACTTATTTTGTTATATTCCTTAAAATTGTGTTTCACTTGGCTCACCAATATTGGTTGAGTTTTGTTTGGCGTGTTGGAAATTTTTGGAATGTTTTTATTATTTAATATAAATTGTTTTACATTAATATGATAACATTTCTATTCTAGTGGTGTGAGTAGGGATTCCATGTGGGAAAATCCTACTGAGTATTATTACTCACCAATTTGTTGGAATTTGGGTTATTTTGAAGATGTTGTATTGAAAGACAGAGGTAAAAGCAAAGAATATAATTTCTATAGTGGTACATTATGTTTCATGGGTGGTGTGGAGTTGGGGAATGTAACTTTCCATGGGGATATAATGTATTTTCATTAATCATTGAGTTTTACTATTTTAGTCTTCCTCTTGGTACTCTGATTTGGTACTAGTATGTTTTGTGTTTTTTTCCTTGGCATGTGGTTTATTTGTATTACACTGTCAATATGAATCATTTAGTGGTTTTGGTAATGTAACTTTGGGTTGGTTGTTTTTATTTCAAAGGTAAAATCATCCTCGACATTTCATGAATCCCTCTGCATTTATTTCCATCCTTTTTCACCTTGGGGATGTTGCTTAAGGACAATTAGCTCTTCCTCCCTGAATCAATCCATGAGGATGGTCATGATGTTATAAGTAGTATCAATTTTTTGGTCCTTTGGGATTGGTTTTTGGTCCCAGAGTTAGAATTAATTATTGGTTTATTATTTGAGTTGTGATGGTATCAAGGAGCTGAATTATCAGGATATCAAATGTATATAATATAAATTCACATGAAACCTTTTATACTGAAATAAATGTTGCCAGAGAGTTAGGCACATAGGTTTTTGAAGACACTTCTAGGAGTATGATCTCATTTTCATTGCTTAAGTCAATGAGAATAACATGTCAAGTATTGTAGAAATTAATTTCTACATGGAATTAATATCTCAATTGGATTAATTATTTATATTTTGAAACGAATGTGGTGATTTCTAAAAAACCTAGAAATTGTTTTCAAATGTGTGATTTTAAAAAAGGGAACAATTGAGTTATTTTCAAAATGGGTTAGTTTTCGAAAACTTGTATTATTTTTCAAAGATTAATGAATGAGGCAAATATTAGAATTTTTAAATAATTATTCTGATAGTTTAAATGTGAGAGAATTTTAAAATTTAAGCCTTTAGTTTCTAGAATTTGAGAGCAATTGTGGTTGTTTTCATGATATAAATGCCATTGGGTAGGCATCGTAGAGACCAACCAGAGGATTCTGTGGGAATAGTGGTTGCACCTGAACTATAGGTAAACCAAAATTTGGTTCAAAGAATTGTGAAATATTTCAAAGAAGTAGATAAAGGAAACCCAAAGTCGAACCAAGGACTAGGAATCATTCATTTTAGTTTTAGAAATAGAATCAAACCACTTTTTTGGGTAATTCCAAACTAGAAAAGGTGAAGGTGTGGCTGAGTAGGATTAAGAAAAAAATTTATATCATAGGAAAACTAGTTTACTTGAAACTCAAGATATAGAAACATATTTTAGAAGATATTTAGAATTAGTAGTGGGAGTTAGTGTTCAAGGATAAGGGTTACAAGGGCTTGGCATGGGAGGATTTTGAAGAATTGTTCAGTAAAAAATTATACCCTCATAGGTTTAAAATTCAACAAATAAATTATTTATTCACATTGAAACAATAGAAGCTTTCCATGATAGAATATTCATCTAAGCTCATAAACTTGTTCCCAATTTCACTAGAGGTTTGGCAAGTTAACCCTTATAGGGGTATATTTTTGAAGTGGTTTCGATGTAGAAAATACTTTCAAAGATTGCAGTGTGCTGAATAAGGTATTATTAAATTAAGGTAAATAAATCTATAATATCTAAAAGATATATCCTTGGTTACATGAGTGGAGGAGTCATATTAATACCGATGGGAAAATGAGGGAACTATAATATAGGTAGCATGCAGAAGGGGGACACTTATTTCTAATGTGGGAGTATCGCTTATAATCAGTCGGTAGGATCGGTGAATAACACTATGAAACATAAGATCAAGACAAGTTTATTTCAATGTTTCTATCTAAGACACATAAATATAGAATGTACAAATAAATTTGGAACATGTCATAATTAATCAAGTAGGACATCTTCAGAGTTACTGTCAAAATGCTCTGAGGTCAGTTGTTCATGAAACTTCTCAGGGGTCACATGCCTCATTTTCTTCCATGAGATGGGGGAAGAAGCATACCCCTCATCAATAGAATTGATATATCCTTGGTAATTCTAAGAACACAAAGACTCCCTAGAAAAGACAATTTTAGCTAGTTAATAAAGAGAAAATTGTTTCCAGTAAATAGGTTTTTAGAGCTGAGTAGGGTTTGGTGGATGATCAGTCAGGACCATCCATAGTGAGAGGTACAATTCATTCAATTTATACCATTATAAAATAATTATTTTATATGTGTTCATCTCATTCTTTCATAAAATCTCATGTTATATGACTATTTAGTTTTAATGTAGAAATTATTCCTTCAATTTTGAAACATCAAACTTCTCTGGGTCAAAGAGAGTGTTAAGAATTTCTTTGTAGAGAATGTAATGTAGATATCGATGGAGTAGAGTTGGTATATAATTTCTATGTGTTTGATATGGATGTGTATTATTTCATTTTGGTTTTAGATTTGTTGCGATGTTTAAGGACCATATCAACTATTATGAATGAACGGTTAGTTTGACAACTGAAGATCTCATAGAGCATATCATTAAAAGGGGAATAAGTAAAGGGTGGGTGGAACATGGTTTTTAGAACCATCTGTTGAGATGATATCATATCATTTGGAAGCTCTATCTTTATCATCGATTGAAGAGATTGAGATAATCAGTTTTCTGCCAATTGTCAGTTTGTTTATGGATGTCTTCCCCAAATAATTCTCAGGAGTGCCACCCGAAAGGTAAGTAGAGATTATGATTTCTCTCCACTTAGGGACCATTCATATCTCACATCCATTTTATTGGATGGAACCAAAATAATTGAGAGAAGTTGTTGGAAGAGTTGGAAAATAAAGGGTTCCTTCAGCCTATTATATCTCTGTGGGAAGCATCAGTCTAGATTATTAAAAGGGTGGATTAAACTCTTCAGTTATGTATGGATTATCATAAACTTAACCAAGTTATAAAAATTAATCAATATAAACTTCCACATATTGTTAATCTATTCTATCAATTAAATAGATATTATTGGTTATCCAAAATTAAATTTCAATCAAGATATCATTAATTGCAGGTTTAGAAGGAGGATATTACTAAAATATCCTTTAAGAGTAGATGTAGACATTAAGAATATTTGGAAATGACCTTTTGTGATATAAATATCCCATTGTTATTCATGGAAATGATGAATTTTATATTTCACAGATTTCTCAATACTTCAAAGGTAGTGTTTTTCGATGATATATTGGTGTATTCGAGGAAAAGGGCGGAGCATGAGAAACACCTATAAATAGTGTTGGGAATATTGAGAGACCAACAGTTGTATTCCAAATTATCAAATTGTGATTTTGGGATATAGGAGGTATGTTTCCTTGGCTATGTTATTTCAATTAATGTTTTACAATGGATCCAAAAAAGACAGAGGTGATTATCTCTTGGAAACTGATAAATAATGTTTTTAAGATATGAAGACTCCTGGGTCGATCTGGTTATTATCGATGATTCATTCATGAATTTTCAGGCATAGCTTCACTGATGGTAGATTTAACAACGATGAATGTTCCATTTCAATGGAATGAGTATTTTTAGAGGTCTTTTAAAGAGCTTAAGGGTAACCTTACATTATCAAAATTATTGGGTTTTCTGGAACTAGGGAAATGATACGTTATATATTGTGATGCATTAAGTGTAGAGTTGGGGTGTGTTCTCATGTAAGGGGTACATGTGGTTGTGTATGTATCATTAAATTTGAGGTTTCATGAGAATAACTACCCAATGTGTGATTTGGAGATAGTGGTTGTGGTTCATGATTTGAAAAAATGGTGTGATTATCTTCTAAGTGAGAAATTCATAGTTCTTTATGACCATAAGATGTTGAAGCATATTTTGTCATCAAAATATTTGAATTTGTGACAAAGGAGATGGATCAAGTGTCTATAGATGTTTTAATTTGACAATATGTACACACCATGTAATGGTAATTCGATGGATGATGCATTAAGTTGAAATTCATATACTCAGGTGGTAAATAAAGATTCAGATTAGTGGAAGTTGATGTTTTATATAGCCTACATGCATTTGGAATATGAATACTAACATGATATATTGGTTTTATTTATGTTTTACTTATTTTATTATTTTGTTTTGGTTAATATAGTGTAGATATCCAATTCAGAATGTTTGGCTATGGCGTCCAAACATAATGGTGGGGAGAGCATTGAGGGTTGTAAACTAGATGGATATACATTATTGTAATTTTTTAAATAGGATGGTCTTACCAATGGGTTCTCAAGAAAAACATCTTAGTGTGTACCATCATTCGAGATTGATTTTCTACCCTAGAATTTATAAAATGTATATGGTGTTGAACACAATGTTTTGATGGGAAAGCGTGAAAATGAAAGTGATTGAGTTTGTATAGAGATGTTTGTCTTATCAGCATGTTAAGGAAGGGAATAAATAACCAATAGGTATGCTATATTATTTACCTATCACCATGTGTTAAATAGAAAATATAGCTATGGATTTCATTATAGTTCTTCCAAGAACAGTTCAAAAGCAAGATGTCATATGGGTGATTGTGGATCATCTCACAAAGTTGTCCAATTTCATCCCTATTCATGAATCTCATATGGTGGAAGATCTTCCCAAAATCATTATCTTTGTGGTGGTAAAGATAAACTATGTGATAATTTCATTTGAATCAGATTGGGATTTGAGGTTCCATCTCATTTTTTGGAAATAATTTCAACAAGCACTTGGGACTCAATTGACTATGAGTATGGCGTATCACCCCCAGACGGATGGGCAGTCTGAGAGGTCTATAAAACCATTGGAAGACATGTTAAGGGCTTGTGTGATGGTTTTTTGTGTCTCATGGGAGGAAAACATACTTTTAGTGGAAATATCATATAATAACAGTTATTGGGCCTCAATATATATTGATCCATATGAAGCATTGTATGGATGTCTGTGTCATTGTCCACTTTGTTGGGTGGAAACAGGTGAAACTTCGATAGATGGCTCGAGCCATGTCCAAGAGACAACAGAGAAGATTCTGTTGATTTGGAAACAAATGGAGATATATCAAATTCATCAGAAATCATATGTGAATCATCGTTGATGGTCATTGTTGTTTGAACTAGGAAATCATGTATTCTTGAGAATCTCTCCTATGCTTGGAAATCATAATTTTGGAAGAAGGTAAAGTTATCTACAAGTAATATTGGTACTTTTGAGATAATTTAGTAGGTTGGAGAGGTGGTATATTGGTTGAACATTCCACCATAGTTCAGTACGATGCATAATTTATTTCACGTGTCCTAGTTGAAGAAGTATCAGTGAGATCATGTCCATGTCATTCAATGAGATCATGTTGACCTGGAGATGGATTCTTATATGGTGTATGTTTTAGTGGAAATTATGGATAGGTAATAGAATGTATTGTGTGGGAATATAATCAGGCTAGAGCTAGTTTTTTTGTAACATGGTAACATTTAGGTGGAGACTTGGGGGTTGGAGAATGAAATGACCATGCAACAGCCCGTACTCTTTCATGAGAGCGATGGTTTTATAGTTTTTGGTGATGGAAAAACCTATGGTCAGGTGAATATAGAACTCTATATTTGAGTTATGTAACCCTTTTTTATTCTTTTTTATGTGTATATTTTTTTTGGTTAATATTTGGGAGTGTTTGATGATTTTTGAGAAGTGTTTGGAGATTTTCTAAGGGTAAGCAGTTTGAGAACTGTTAGTAAAAATCATGAATAGCTTGTAGGAAACCTTGAAAGTTGAGATAAAGGAGTGGGTGATGTTTTATAGCTAAGGTGAATAGTTTCTAAAACTAGGTTTCCTCCCCATGTAAATCGCGTGTCAAAGGAATGAGAGCTTCCTCACAGTTGGCACACTGTTTGTCTAACCCTATGGGACAACTTTTTGAGGCACCCCATTGGGAATTAAGTAGATGCACAATTTTTCTAAATGTGTGATCTAAATATGAATAACATTACAAATGGGTTTTAAAAAAAACAAACCTCACATGCTTTTAACCCTGAACACCCCATTTTTCTCCCAAGAATCCCTTGATCACTATTTCTTCTTCTATATGGCTGGGGATCCTCT
Source organism: Viscum album (assembly GCA_963277665.1). Lineage (NCBI taxonomy): Eukaryota > Viridiplantae > Streptophyta > Magnoliopsida > Santalales > Viscaceae > Viscum > Viscum album. The sequence goes on along the minus strand of OY728131.1, from coordinate 1,050,656,740 downwards.
CCACTCATTTTAGAAGCATTTTGAAGGGTTTTTTAGTTATTTGAAGGTGAATCTACCTTGGTAAGTCTCCTTTAATGTCATGTTCTTGGATTTTATTATATATACTATTATTTATATCTTGGTTTAGTAGATATAGTTTTGTTGGAGATATATCTAGGGCATTGGTTTCTAATCATGGTGAGATTTGTCATTGTTAAGTCAGGGGAAGGGATATAAGGTGGAATTATAGAGTTTTCACTTGGATATCATGAGTGATTGTTTATTTGTTCACTTCACCAAAACATTAAAGGAAGGTGTCTACACTATCTACTCATCTTTCTATGATAAAAAGGCTTATTTTTGAATTTATTTATTTCCTGAAAATTGGTTGTGATATTCATGTGAGAAGCTTCTGTGAAACCCCTTTGGGTTTGATTTTTGGGTTTTAGAGGAAATATGATATTATTGTGAAATATTCATTATTGTTGGATTTTAAAATGAATATTTTAAAATTGTATTCTTTTATTGATTTATGAAAAAATGTTCTAAAATGGGTTTTAATTAAAATTGTTTGTTTTATTGATTTGTTGTTTGACATAAATGGTTGGTAATAGTTTTGGCCACAATTGGTTGAAATTTGGTTGGGAAATTATTTTTTGAAATGAGTTTGGTATATGATAATTTCATGGTAGTTTGGATTAAATGGTTATGTATGAGTTATAATGGGGATGGTTAGTGGTTGTGATGTACCACCATCATAGAATTGGAATGTTTCTGTGAAGTACCATAATAAAAAGGGGAAAGGTTGGACGTGAAGTTTTACCATCAACGGTGACACCAAGCATGGGTAGTATAATTGTGTTTCTGATGAGTTAAATGTTTTGGGTCATGAGAGATTAAATGGATTTGGCCAACATGAATTGGGAAAATTGGTTAAATCCTTGTTTGGTTTCATTCATTTGAATTTTGTTTCACTTGGGAGATCTATGTTGGTAGCATTGTGTTTGACTTGTTGGGAATTATTGGAATATTTTAATGGTTTAATATTAGAAATTTTATATTATTTTGATAACTTGTTCTATCATAGTGGAATGAGTAGGGAATTCATTTACAAAAATCCTAATGAGTATTATTAATCAACTATTTCTTTGGAACTTTTGTTATTTTGCGGATGATGTATTCTAAGACACATGTAAAAGAAAATAATCTCATTTCAACAGTGGTGCGTCTTGAATGTTTGTGTGGTTGAGGATTTGGAGGATGGATCTTATCATGGGTATATAGAGACTTATTAATGTTTCCTGAGTTTTATTGTTTTAGCCTTCCACTTGGTACTCTAATTTGGTACTATTATGATCTTGTATTGTTGTTGTTTGCATGAGTTATATGTGTAGTACTTTTTTGACATTAATTATATAGTTGTTTTGATAATGGAACATTTGGTTAGTTATTTTCATTTCAAATGGAAAATTATTCCCCAGTGTGTATAAATCCCTTGACATTTATTTCTTGATATTGGAACCTTGGGGATGCCACTTAATGGTAAGTAGATCTTCTATTGGAAATCAATCCAATTAAGAGAGGTGGGATGTAACATAATGCATTATGGGAATTATAGGATGTTTTGAGTTTGGAAAAAAGAACATGAAGAAAGTAATTTTTACGAAAACATTTAATTTTTGGTTAACATATTGGATTAGAATAATAGTCTCCCTATGGAATATTTTAAAGTCAAATATTTTAAATTAGAATGTATAGGAATTAGAAAAATCAGTGCCATGGGAGAAAATATTAAGAAGAGAATCAAACATGTTTTATGATTAATGTTTTTACCGAAGATGATGAGTTTACTCTGAATAACGTATGAAATGAATGTGATGTTAGAAAAGTATTTATAGTGTTAAAATTAAGAAGAATGAATAAATTGAAGTTTATGAATCATAATAGATGATTTATATTTCATATTGTATAAATGATGTATTGGGAAATAGGTTGGTGAATACTAGTTAATGGGTTATAAAGGAACTTGGTTGATTAATGTGTTTATGTATTTGGAATAAATAATTGCGTTGTATAAGTGTTATAATAATGATATTCTAGTAAAAAAACCATTAAAATCTGAGGATTTTTACCCAATATTTTTTCTATAAGGATTTTGAAACATATTTGGAATGGTTCTAATAATCATGAAAAGTTATTTAGTAGTAATGTGATAATTTTAAGTTGGTATAAAATGATGATTGACATTGACATTATTGGAGGAATTGAAATTTATTAGTTTAGAAAAAAGTAGTTTAATTCGTGTTTGATGATTTTTATTTCATTTTTGGATTTATAGAATATAATACTTAGTTTTTGAACTTATTTAAGAAACAAGGATTTAGATAATTGTTTGATGTATATATATTTTATTATGAGGATAACTTAAATTGTATGGATAAAACCATGGGATTATAAGTTTAACATTGATTATATGTTCAAATTCATAAACTGACTTTTTAAAATGTTTTACGTTATTATATTTGGATGTGATTTGAAACTTTTACTGGATATCATTAAGAGTACTATATTTAGGATAAAATAACCCTTTGCAGTTGTTATATTATTTTATGTTAATTATTGTTTAATATATTGTGGGATATAAATAATATTTATGGTTGAAAAGTGATTCATTGATCATTTGATATTTTTCTAGATATTTATATCCACATTAAGGATTACCTTTCAGGTTAGTTTCTAAAGTTGATTCATAATATTTTGGTGAATTTAACTATATCAAAAGATCATATAGTGATTTATCAGGGTGATTAATGATATTTGGAAGATGTTTCATTAGTTTGAGGTATTTGTAAACATTATGTTTAACAAGTGATTTAATAAGATTTTTTTATAAGAATGAAATTAAATTTTTAAATATGTAATTTAAATTTTATTTTATAGCCATTGATATTAAAATGTTCATTAATGTTGATGTTATTGGGGTAATTAAAGCTTTAGAGAATTTTTTGTCATTTCTTCTTAAAATGGATTATTTACTTGAGAATTATTTTATTTTATCATTTTTTTGTCAGTGTTTATAGATAGGAGGAATATATTCATATATATTTTTAATCAATTAAAAGATTAATTTAGTGCTTCATGAATGAAAAAATCATCTACAATACTCTTTGATTTGATTAGCTGATTAGATTATAGAGGAAATTGATTAAAGCATGAGAATATAATTGAAAAGTAAGTATATTTTCTTTTGTCAATAGAGTATATTATAAAGTAATTAATCAAATATATGAAAATGAAATTAAGAAAAAAAATGTTGTCTGATAACCTTAAATTTTGATGAATTGACTGTCTTTTAACCCCTAACTGGTTGATGGTTTTGTGGTTTACAAAATTTCTACTAACCATGATCTCTATCACTCTATATTAAGACATGGGTGTTAGTTTTATATTCCATATCCATATTATCACTTCCCGCTGATGTTATCCAATTTGGAAACCTATTTTGGTGGTAATATTCATACTTCTCTTTGCCTCTTTTTAAGTGGATTTTTTATTAACCTTTTTTATGATATAGGTTTTCAAAAAAGGAATTTTCAAATAACAAACCATTGATTATTGAGAAAAATATCAAATTGAGTGGAAAATTTTATTTATGGTGAAGAATGTAACACCCTATTAATTTTGTAAATATTTTTCTTTAAATTAATTTATTTCTTCCATTTCTTGAATTACACTTAACATAGAGGTTAAATCAACCTTGATATACTATTAAAATATTATGTGACAATTATAACCCACCAATTAAAATGGGGGGGGGGGTTATAAATAAGATTAAATAACTTTGGAATTAATTGTAAATTTACTACTAAATAAAAATTTATTGACTAGTGTATAGGAAATAGGCACTAATTTTTATTAAATCCATTTTTTTCTAAACAAATATTTCTTCAAAAATGGTTTTTATTATATTTTATGATAAAGTATTATAATTAATTACTCAAACTTTTATAAATTTTATTTCAAAAAATATATCATATTTTTATTTAGCATTTTAAATTTATCTTAGGTTGAATTTCTTATAATTTTTAAAAAACTATGATATTTCATTGAATAGTAGAAAATGCAGATTTTTGATAAATTATATACTACAATTTTAATAATGTTAAATGTTTCAAATTGATATAAAATGGTTTTAAATTATAAATAGTTCTCTTATATTTTAAAAAAATCCAATAATGTTCACTGGAATCAATTTTATGCTTTAATTTTGTTTAAAACATTTTTATACTTAAAAATCCATTTTCTTGAAAAAACTGTATTTATGAGAGCAAAGTATTTTTATCCTAATAAAATAACTTAATCTCTATTGGTGATTTATTTTAATAAAATTTATATATTATCTATTTAATTAAATGTTTTATTATAAATTTAATTTTTTTAGGAATGAGTCAAGAATAGAATAAGTTTTATACATAAAATAGTATTTTCCTAAAAATACATTTTCCTTGCATATCTCATGCTTATTTATAATTTTTTTTATTAATTAATAAATTTAATTTGATAAAATTGGTTCAATATTTTTAATCATGAGGATCAAATTTGGTAAATATTCTGTTTTCTATTTTTGGTCAATATTAATTGTAATAGTTGAAAATTTTGTCTTTTTAGTAAAGGGTAAATCAAGTAAATATTGGTTACAAATAAGTTGTAAGGCCATAAATTTTCCTCTTATTTTTTATTTCATGTGGTTAATTATAATTTTACTTCCTTAGGAATGAATTTAATTATTTAAATGACAAAAGTACATGAAATTAACCTACATAATATTTAAAATCAATGAGAGTTACAAAATTTCACTCTCTATGTTTTAAATATCTATTATGTGTCTAAATAGGGACAAAATAATGTTATGGACTATTATTAATATAAATTTAAAGATAATGAAAATAATTTCATGATATAATTTTATATATAGTTTTTATAAATTATTTAATTACTTTATATTCTTCTACAATTCCAACATAATATTTATACAATTAATAGAATAATAAAATAAATGATTTATCGACATTATTGATATTTTAATTTGAGTGAGTTAAAGTGAAACAATAATATTATAGATTAATATAAAATATTAGATTAATTTTAAATAATTATAATCGAAATCACCTATTGTATTTAGGTATATATAGTCATGTTAAAGGAATACTCATAAAAATGACATTAATGATATTTTATAATAAATAAAATTTTATGAAATGATGTAACATTTTAAAAAATCATATATTTATCCAAAATAATGATATACAGTTTAAGAATCATATATGGTCCATTTATGGGTCTTTTGATGATTTATACTAAAATTATTAACTCCTAAATGGTAAAAACATTTTCTATTATGGTAATTGTGAGAATGTTTAATGATGGGTGAAAACAAAAAGATAAGGGTATAATTTTAATCCAAAATTTCATAATTTTTATGTTAATTATTTGACTCATCATCATATTATTTGATAATTTTATAAATTTTAATCAATTTTAATATTAGTATTAATTTATATTAATTCACTGTTTTCTGAAATTCGAAGAGTGCCCCTCCCCTCAATTATAAAAGGGCACCCTTCTTTCTCTTCTTCTCACCAAATTGAGATTTATAGATCAAAAAAACACTACCAATTTGTCTTAACCATTTACATAGACATACCCTATGTGTTTTTTACTTCCCAAAATATGTACTCTAGAAGAGTCATTTCAAAGAAGAGGTAATCTTTGTTAGTGATACCTTTCTTTCAAATTTATATTTTAGCTCAGCTAAATCTATTACATTGTTCATAAAATAAATAATTTAGTATTTTGAATATCCTAAAATGTCATTATGAAAATTAAAAGATCATTATTGAACATTTTTACCATCGAATGGAAAATTAAAGTAACACTCATTCCTATGTACAACTTACAGTCTCCATGTAGCGATACATATAATTTATCATCACCATATTTTATGAATATGTATTATGAGGGATATAATTTTTATATAGTATATTTATGAATATTTATATAATTTTTAATACCATGTATAATTTATTACCATACAATCCATTAGGAAATGCTAATGTCACTCGAGCATATTTGTGGACTACCACCTCTACGAAGAGATGTGATTCATTTTTCATTTATATTTTTCTTGTATAATAATAAAGATGAATTAAATTAATATAAATTACAAAAAAGATTTAATAATTACCATTTAATGGTTAATTTATATTTAATATTCTTTCATTCCATCTGTTGAAAAATGAAAAGAGTGTTCCTGTATATATACGACCTACCATCTCCATGAACAGTTTAATTAATTTTTCTACAAGTACTTTTTTAATAGATTTTAAATATGTATATAATGAATATAAATGATATCTATGTCATTATTAACATTTTAAATATAACATAACCATGGTAAAAGTATAATTATCAAAACTTCCAGACCAAAACATACATGAAATAAAATAGTAGATATCTAATGGAACAAATATTTTTGTAAATAATTGTAAAAAATAGGTGATAAAAGGTTATCATAAATTAATATAAGGTAATATATATAATTATGGTTTTTAATAGATGTATTCTAATTATTTATTTATTATATAGGATATTCCAACATGTATAAAGGATTTCATACCTAAGGTAAGAGATGTTTAGTCTCTCTTTTACTTGTGGGAGACAAATTCCATATTCACTACTCATTTCATTTGAAGGGTGAATATAATTACCATTTTAAAATTTATCTAATGAATTTATTTTTTATAATTATATCCAATGTTCCATTTAAATATATTCTTCAATGGGTCTTATGATTTAAAAGTTTCTAATGTTCTAAGGGTTCTTCATCACATTTTTATTTTTGTGGGATAGATGTCATGTACCCAAAAATGTTTTTTTTGTGTGGTTTATATAATACCCATTAATTTTTTATCTTCATATTATAATGAATATTATGTGATTTAAATATCCATGTATGGTAAAGTACTTCACTGGACTTATATTTCAAATGCTACCAATGCTGTAAATGGATTTATGTTACAATCTCATTATATATCCATATTATTATGATTATCGTATAATGATGAGATATTGTATTATTATATTAAAAATACACTATAATTTTAATATAATATGTTCGTTTCTTTAAAATAAATGTTTCAATTAATACTCCTCAACTTCTATACTCACGATACTGGAAAAATATTTTCAATCAAAATTGACTTCAGTTCTCTATTCGGTAATTTTTTTTCCATATCAATGTTTTGCAAAAAAACGTATTAAATAAGGTTTTTAATATTTTATTATGAATTTTTATATTAATTTTTACCCATTTATGATTTTTTTGTATTTTTTATTAATTTAATATTCATATCGTTTTCAAAATGACTTATTTTGTGATTTTAAGAAAATTGTTTGGAAGGAATGTTTATTTAACTTATACAAAATGAATGGAATTTTATGCCACTATAACAACTAAATGTTTTAAATAGTTATTTAAAATATTACATGGTTATTTTTAATGAAAATATTTTACACATTATTTTTGAAATTATTAGTTTTGATGAAGAGGTTTTGAAATGGAAAGGTAATTTCTGTCATAAACATTTTAATGATATTTTGATTCATAAATGAAAAAAAGTACATATTTATTTTGACATTCTAATTATATTATTGAAAGACACCATCTTTATTATTTCTCTGGTTGGTTTATATTTCTAAAAGAATTTTTTTATGAAACCTGTTCCTTCTTTATATATTTTATATGATGAAATGTTCCTGAAACCCATTTCTTTTCATGTGATCAAATATGATTAATGGTTTATGATCTCTGGGAATATATTTGTATGATTTTAATAATGTGATTGGTGGGTCCAAGATCTCTCTCCAATAAATTGTAAAAATTATTTATATCTAATTATATTAATAGGAATGGAATAGTGATTGATAACAGTTCAGTGTGGGACATTGTCAACTATGACAATATTAGGAGTAAACCTCAAATAATTTTATAGTTTGGGATTTCAAGCCATAACACTATAATTTACATGGAAATAATAATTGACTACCATGTATATGGCCATCTATGGTCATTTTTATTCCACAAACTTTTGACATTTACTAATGTTATGATCTTATTGATCATGTTCATTTATTCCTATGTTATTCATGTTTTATAAACTGCAAATATTTACTCTATAAAACCAGATTTTGATCTTTGATATGTATGTTATGATTTTTAAATGTTTTTCTCATTTTCTCATACCCTTATTTTTATGAAATTATCAAGTGATTATTGATATCTACATTTTTTTACCCATATAGAGAATCAAATATTAATGTTTATTATTTTTTTATTTCCTTGCGTTATGAAGAAAATTACAATGTTATTATGTTTAAAGTGGGTTCTAGTTATGAAGAAGATGATATGGATATTTTATAAACAAGTTAATTATATATCCATTTATCAAAATCCCCCATACTTATACTATTATCGCATGAATCGTTATGTTATGTAATTTGTATTCATATATAAAGATGTGGTATCTATGTATAAAAAGTCTAGGACTTTATAATAACATTATTTTGTCCCTATATGAGCACATATGAGATATTTAAATCTAATAGTGCGATATTTTTTAACTTTTTTGATTTAAATATTATATTGGTCGTTGTCATTGAAAATTGTCCATTAAAAAAATCAAACTTGAGAATCATGTGGTAATGATCTAATTACCTTCATCTATTTTGAAAAAATATGATATATTAAGACCTAATCAATTAGTTTTAATGTAGGTTAACCCGGTTTACCCTATATTGAGTAATAAATTTTACCATGTTTACTATTCATATTAACCAAAACTAAAAGAGGCATATCTAACAATTTTCAGCTACTTAATTCCAAATACGGAATTAATTTTTCAAGATTTAATTTAAATAACTAAAAAAATAATATTAAAATAAGTTTTCATAAAGAAAAAACCATCTTTTTTAGAGAAACACAATTTTTAAAAATAGATCTGATTTTATTCTTTTATAATTTCTTGAAAAAATATTAATTGAATTATAAAATATTTTACTTTTTATATAATATATAAATTTTATTAAAATCATTCACCAATATTAAATAATTTAATTTCTAAAGATAAAAAACATTTCTTGAATTTTTCATAAATCATTTTTTTTAAATTTAATGATTTTTTTAACTCGTAACTTATTATATCATATTAAAATATATATTTTCATAATATAGTTATTCAGGATCAAACCCACTAATTTTCATGTTTATGTCATAATGGTAACATAATAATACTTTTAAATATTTTTGTGGATCATTTAAACTCGGTGATGCATGTAATGAAAGCTATAAAAGAAATTAATTTTTTTTAAATATAAAAATACTGTGTAATTATTCAGTGTTTCATCTATTTTTTTAAAATTTAACTTCTTATTAAATGTAAATTACCATTTAATTAAATATTTATGAATATATATTTTTTAATTAATATTACTCAACATTTTCATAAAGTTATGTTAGTGACCATATTACTTTTATAAAAACTAAATGGACTATTGGTAATTTATTTTTTGTAATTATGATAAATTATTGAATTGAGAAATTAAACATTGTAATAAGTATAATAAATAATTTAGAGTATTTTTCATTATAAAACAAGTTACTTATTATTTGACAAGTAAACTTCTAGAGTAGCATGATATGAAAAAAATCATTTAAACATTAAAATGATTATTATTTGAAGCATTAGATCCAACTAAAATATTATTTTAGTGTAAAAAATATTATTTAAGCTTTTATTTTATCTTATTATGTACCTAAAATATTATATAATCTTAAAATTTAACACATTAAATGAAATTTACATATGTTTCAAATATATAACTAATAACATGTAATATAATATATTTAAAATATATTTCAATGAAAAATTTCTATATAAATAGAAATATGAAAATAAAACGATTAATAAGATTGATTTTTTTTTTCTGAAAACTACATTTATAAAAGAAATATTGAATTCTTTGTCAGAGATTTAATAAATATTAATTATTTATAAAATTCAATTATAATATAACCAGTATATTAATTAAAAAAATTTATTTAAATATTAAACTTACATAGGTTTTTATGATTTTTTTATATTATTAAAAATAAAATAAATAAAGGAAATAAATGAATTAAAAATTAAAAATATATGTTTTAATAAATAGATTTTATGAAAATATTATTTAGAAATTTAATATGTTACATATTGTTTTGTTAACCCCTAAAAGAATTGTTTAACAATCATATTAGGTATATGTATATAATGGTTAGTTTCTTTAATATATTACCTGATTTAATCATAATAAACCATGAGGAAATATTAAAAAACTGATTTATACATACTGAAATATATTTTGAGAATATTTAACTTCTTGTGAAAACAAATAATTATAAAAATATTATGTTTTACTCATATTATTTATTGGTACATATAGTTTTTTATAAACAAATATACCTATTTATATTAATAATATATTACCAAAAAATCATTTATTAAAAATTAATTTTATATCTATAAAATTATAATACTGATAATTATTTTACTAACAGATGAATATAATTTCATCAATTTTTATTACATGAAAATATTCTACCTTTAGAAATAAATGTTAATATAATATATTTCTTCTTAATATTTTTAGAATAAATATATATATAAATATATTATTTATTTAGTATAAAAATATCTCCGATCATTTAAAATATTTATATTAATTAAATTAATTCATTTATAAATAAATATTATTCTATAAAATTAATTTATATAATATAAATTATTTGATAAATTCTAAAAAATTAGGTTTTGATTGATCATATAGATTACAATAATTCAAGATAAAAAGGAATATGTATGAATCAATAATAATCTTATTTGACAATATATATGTTTTTTATTAGAATAAATATGTTTTATATATGTTAATGCCATTCTAAAAAACCAATGCCCCAAATTACATCAACCACATAAAAGAATCCCCCAAACATGGTGATCTGAAAACCCTAAAAATATAATTGAAATAAAGGCTTCCACACCGTTCATACCTCTTAGACTATAACTAGTAACATTTCCTTTTGATTCCTTACCCCATCTTCCATTCAACTTCTGTTCTTTTTGAAAAACAAGTTAACATTTATACCCCTTTGGTTCCCCAAAAATCATGTATCCATTCATCGCCCTTCTGTTAATCTCCAAATATATTTCCTTTCATAATATTCCCCTACGATTCATCAACATTACTCCTCCATATTTTGTTTATTCTCATCCCGTTATCCCACAACTAGCATCCTTTTCCACTATATCTTCAATGTTCATCACAAATTGGAGGTAATATTTAATTTTGGTGTTATTTTCTTCCACTACTCTTTAAATATTTATGAAGAAATAGAGAAATTAATATTTTAGTGATGAATAAATAAACTAGATTGCGAATAAAATTTTTGATGTGAAGTAATGTAAATTTGTTGTTATGATTTACTATTGTTGGGTTATTAATGTTTAATAAATTAATTTATTTTTCTTTCAATCCCACAGATATAAGAAAAATATATCAATAATTATAGAAGTGTTGAACCCCTTCTAAATACTAGTTTTTAATTAGTGAATTTGATATAGATAGTGATAGTATACCAGTTACAGTGTTGTGAAAAAAATTATTAAACATCAATATTACATGTTACACACTATTTTTTATTTACACATAGAAAAGGGTCCCAAAAATATGAATGGGAACGTTATTGAATTCTAGATTTATAAGAATTATTTTTAGTGACATTTTATGCATGAATATCATTTTAATTGGACTAATTTTGTTTATTCAATACATTAGAGAATAAACATTAAAATTTTACACCATTAATTGGGGGATTCTATATATTTTATTTATGAATTCACCCATAATCATCTTATTATAAATGGATTCATATCTACTTTTGTGAATTATGTTTATCTACTTTTTGGTGGATATAAATTATTTTTTAATTTGGTTTGCAGAATGACTTAATGTTCTAACTTTTTTGGATTAATGTATGACTCTAACTGTATTTGATGTGTCAATGCATTATACTTATTTTATTATATTAATAATTTTGTGTACTCCTGAATTTTATATTGAGATTATATATATATATAATTGATTTTATGATGCATTCATTCTTTTTATAAATTTATTCTGTTTAAATATGTTTAACTGATGATATGTACATTGTTTTTATTTAAGTTTTGATCATGATAATTATATATTTATATCATTATAAACAACCAGTATTTCATGTTAATTAACCATACTTTAATTTATTATTTAAATTAAATTTATGTATATTTTATTTGAAGGTTATTTTTAATTATTTATATTATGTTATTAATTTTTAATGGATAACTCTTTCAAAGTTGTTTGTTAATGATTCTATTAATGCAAAAAATTTAATTGGTGGAATTAATAAACTAGGTACATGTGATTAACTCATAGGTTTTATTATGTTTTATTCAACATATAACTTTAGGTTTCCGTTTTCCATTATTAAGATATTGAATATTATGTTTGGAATTAATATATGAAATAATTAAGAGTATGAGAGCCCAATCGATCATTTTTGGTATCCATATTTATTAATTTTCCACTCTTTTTTTCATTTTTATTTACTATGGAGGAGGATTATTTATGTGGTTATTAGGTCTATATAATATTACCATTAATATTTTTGGAATAATTAATTCCCAAAATATATTTAATAAACAATACATATAAATATGATATGTTTCTAAAAAAATTCTATATAAATATTAATAGAGTTCTTCATATGTTAATTTAATAAATATCATATTCTTTAATAACAAAAAAAGTGTATTTTTTTATGAAAATCCACCTTTTTGGTTTTGTGGGAACCCTTACAAAAAGGCCCTCATATGAATTCAAATTCTCCAAAAACACTTAAGATATAAAAACCCAAATTGAAACTGATAATGCTTGATACAAATTTATGATCTATTAGAGTTATCCCCATACATATATGTCATACGTCTAACATATTTTCCATTATGAAGTAGATAGAGGCATTCAAGGTTTCCAATTATGAAATATGAAACCATTTGATAGTCATTGAATGTGAAAATGTTATCATCTAAATTAATAATAATGACATCCAATTATGAAAATATCTTATTCACTCTATAATTATTTAGTTCCATATAAATTTATTACTTATAAATTGTGATTATATCCTACTGTCTAAGATAAATGTTTTATTACTCTACCTTATGGAGTTATTAAATTCAATCATTGTCACACAAATCATAGGTGTCTTCTATTTTATTCAATAAATTTAATGGAATAAAGTCACCAATCAACTAGACTTCTAGGGATCCTCCCTTAGTTTAGAAAATTAGTTTAGAAAATTATTTCTCATTATTTAATTCGTTACTTGGATCCTTGGAAAAAACTAATTATTTTCAATTTCTTTATCCATTAGTTTTAGTTAATAATAATGATCATTTCATTGTTTGGATTTATTCCTTTTAGGTAATTGAAAATATCCAACAAAACTACTCTTTTTCCTCATTCCTTCTTCTTGATCACGAATGGTCTTATACTTAAAATTCATCTTTCTATTCTCATAAATTATAATCTTCTGTGTCCATAATTTTTTCAAACATATTAGTAAAGTGTTAATCATTGTTCTTTTGGAAATTAGTTGTGTTTATTCATTTTTAATTTATTAAAAGTACAATATAATGAGTGATTATTAGATAGATTATGTTTATCATATTTTACATTCTTATTTTATGATGTAGTAAAAATTTTTGATTTTAAATGGTTGGTACAATCATTATATCATAGATTAACGAAGTGTATGATTGACTATTTCCTACATAAAATGGGAATATAACGTAATATACATTCATGGATATGGAATTTATAGTTACCTATAAAGATCCAACCCATGTTTTCTATTTTCTAAAGAAACATAAATTTTTATTTTTTATTTATTTAATGTAATATCTTGGTATAGGTTTAGACTATCAACCATTATCATTCATTAGAGGAATCAGTTTCCATAGTGGGTGGTCCTATTAAAGTTTTGGACAGTTAATATCGTATTTTTCATATTAGTTTATTTATAAATGTTAATATAATAAATTTATGCTGAGTTTTAAGTGTATCCAATATGACTTATAATTTATTTAAAATAAATAATTATTATCAAATTATTTTCCAAATAAATTTTCATACTCGTACTCTTGATTGTTAAGATAATTTGAGCATCCTTGTGGTACTGATCTTTTTAGTTAAAATTAATTTTGAATGAATTCTTAAATCTATTTTTGTTTTGTTTTGTTGGTGATGTTGTTTGTTTCATAAACTTACTTAAACTATTACATTCACATCAAATCAATAACTAGTGTTATGATCAATAAAATCATATAAATTTTCATTTATATATGAGCCTTCTTCATAAGTCACGTGCCTAAAAAAAATTTCTCTGGTTTAATTCTTATTCTTTCTCTATATAAAATTTCCTAACGATCATAACATAATGAAATAGTTATAATTAATATATGAAAATTTTATTATTTCAATGGAAAAAAATTTCTACCTCCTTTCTATACAATATGAAATGAAAATATTAGTAATACATGCATATGAACTAATGTGTTCATGGAGCGGCATATTTTTTTCATCAACACATCACACAGATGTTTTTAATTATAAAATTAATGAATATATATTATATTTATGAATTTATTATGATTATATAAATATAATATATTATCTACCCACATACCCATACATATGTTAGAAAATGGAACCACCGCTCATGCATGTGTGTGGAATGCCACCTCTACAAAATGGTGTAATTCATTTTTAATACCTTATCCACAAAGAGGGTCACAAGGTTGAATTTAGAAAATAAATTTTAAATTTATTATATGATTGTTTTTATACAAGATATACCCTTTATATTATTTATTGTCATCACATCCAATAGAAAAAATAAAATTATGCTTATGCATACATGCAGACTACAACCAATATGAATGACATATCTCATTTTTGACTACCATTGGTGGATGGTAATAAACAATTATTTATTTAATAAATATGATAAACATACCATGATTAAATGTTTTTACATAATATAATAATTACTAATGTGGAAGTACCCTATCCTATGAATAAAAACATGGATGAAGAAACAGATCAGGTAACACCTAAATGATTATTTTTAACAAAGATTTATGATTAAATGGATTAAAATAATTTACAAATAAATGATACCATAAAATATATATAAAAATATTGATATTATTTAGATTAACAAAAAATATATGTTTTTTATAAAATATTTTGGAATTCATTTGGCCTAGCAGGAATCCACTAAAAGGGTATCCTCAATTGAATATTCCATTATTGGGATACGTTCGATATTCACCTCCATATTTCTTTTTTCTAGTGTATATAATTACCAATAATATATTTTATAATTATTTCATTAAAATTATTGCAATTATATAATCCATATATGGTTTTCTCTTTCATGATGTTTCAATTTAAATGAAACTAAAGTTGTATCAGTTTATTCTACAACCCCATTTTAATTTGATATTTTTTATGTTAAATATTTTTGGGAAATTATATACTTGTTCCTGCTTAAAACACATATATTTTATTCTCTTATGGTTATTTTCATGATTCACATGTATTTTTATTGTTTCCTACACTTTGGTTGAAATATCTAATGTAATAACAGATATTAGAAAAGTTGACCTTATTTTTTCTCTTTGGTGGGAAATATTTTTTTTCCACATCCACATTCTTCAAATTCATTCATGACTATTATTATATAAATTCTAATGGTTTTTAAAATAAATTTTTAACTATTTTTTATCTTTTTCTACAAAGGATTTAAAATGAATATTTTTAATGTTTTCCATATTTCTCATATTTTTCATTTTACAAAAAGTTTTAAAATAATGTTTTATTTTAACATTTCTATACTAGACAAATTTTCCCACACATATAGGAATTTTTTTTATCAAGAATCATCTAAAATATTCCATTTATTTTTAAATAAGATCATATAAAAAATATCCTAATCTTTTCTAAAATGTTTTCAAAATAATAGGATATTTCATCATGTTTTCAAAGGTAATTTTAAGAAAAAAGAGTCATTTTACATAGATATATAGGAGAAAAAAAGATATTAAAAACAACACATCAGATCCTATCCAATAGTTGTGCCTACCGCAGACAATATAAGGTTCTAAAACCAAACATTGTTATGACCTGACTTTTAAAAAGGAATTTATAATGTCATTATGAAGGTGTTTTCCATCAATGTTAAAATCCTTTATACATTCATACACTTAAATAGATATATAAACTAATGATACCATCATCCGTATTTCTCCACATGGTTTATAGGAATGTTGTTCAATTTTTTTCTAGGGAAAATTGAGAAATTTTAGATGGTAGTTCTAGAATATGGTTGTTTATTAACATATAATGTTTGTTATATACTCTATTTCTCATTAACTCATTTCATATAATCAATGGATTGGAATTGTTAAGCGATGGATAGGGACGTATATTTGACAACCCTTTAATATGTCGATACATCTCAAAAGACAATATATCTTGGGTATTTTGTATATACCTTACCTATTTTTTGTATGATCCTTTCCATTAGGCCTTGATAATATTTTTATGATGTATGAAATTATTCATTAAATAATTATGAAAATATTTATAGATTGCATTAGCATTATCTAATATTTCTATGTTATCCATGGGTTAATTCCAATTTTATGATATTAGTTATATGGAAAATTTGATCATTATTTATCGACGATATATTATTCATGCATCATTTATTCTATGATAGATTATGATGTACTATTTCCATCACAAAGTCTTTCAGTACACCCATTTTTCATTTATATTTCCCATAGTTGGGAAGAGGATTAATACACAAGATATATATTAACAATGGTATCACGTGCTGATAATTATATATGAAATGTTGATGGATTATTATGAAAAATAAAAATATATGCATAATGGGGAAAATGTTTGTTGAATGGGAAAGACATAAGACTTAAGAAGTAAATATTTTTCCTAATAATATATAGATATAAACCTAAAAAGGACTTCATTTTATATGTGAATAAATAATCTATTTATTTCTTGTAATTATTGATGGATAAAAATGTTCCACTAGAGTTTTCATCAAATCTATTATGTAAATATTATGTTTTATCACTAGATCAAGTGTAAAGGTGTGGGATGCTATAATTATTATTAGAGTATGTATTAGTTAAAATTACATATTTGGATATCATTTGATGAGTATGATATAAAATATATAGAAAAAATCCATTTTTAATATGATGGATTTGGTTGAAAAGTTAAAATTATTATAGAAATTTATTGTAAATATGTTATTTTCAATAATGAATATTTTTGATGAATCAAAAGGGTTTATTGGAATATGATATGTTCAATTATGTCTTTGTATTTATCGTCGTCATGAGATGGTTTATAAAAATTTAATTTGATATACTCACATTAAACATTTTTCGTCAATTTCTAGAATCAGTAGTGTCACGACCCGTCCGTGGGGCCCGTGTTGTGACTACCCCAAGCCCGCCTTCCATAGGCCAGGGGGTGGCGACTAGCACCAAAGGTTTAAATCCTTATAAAAAGGTAAGGAATTTCCTTTATAAAAGTAAACAAACACAATAGAGTACACAACTAAAGATAACACTAAGTAATACTGAATACAAAAGTATATGCTAAAAGGAAAGGGGCCGAAAATACAAGACCAACTATAAGAACCGTACAACTAAAAAGCTAGTACAACTACAATAAAGTAAAATAGAAACCACAGATTCATCCTCTAGAGATCCCACCTGAAGTGTGGTTACAAATGACCTCCTCAGCACCTCGGGTTCGGCCGTCTGCTCCGTGTACGTCTCGCCAAGTGGTCCACCTCTAGGTACTATCCAGCTCCACAAGCCTACACCTCGATCAGTGTTGTTCGTCGTCTGCATCAAACACAATGCAGTGCGGGCATATCCCGTGTAGGGGTGTGTATATGAGACTCAGTAGGGACCCCGATACCTCTGAAGGTCTCCCAGAATCCACGAAGGATAAACCACAGAATAAAGATACAATCACGAAGTATCAACCAAATATACTTAGGTATATGCCCATACATATAACTAAGTCTTCAATCACCATATGGATCCAACTCTTGAGCCCAAGCACAACCTAGTCCACACAGGAAAGCAAGTCAATCACATCGATGATAATGATTGAAAGTCAAGACTCAGCTCACACAGGTATACATCTTTCGTATTACGATAGAGATGATCAGATGTAGTAACTGATTCATCTAAGTTGTCGGACCCACGTAGGATACTAGACCAGCTAAACTGTCAGACCCACGTAGGATACTAGACCAGCTACTCTGTCGAACCCACTTAGGATACAAGTATCGAAGTCAAACTGTCGGACCCACTTAGGATACAAGAACAATAGTCATCGCTGTCGAACCCACAGAAGATCCCAATACAGAAGTCATAGTTGTCGAACCCATGGAAGATTCCAGTATGGTATATGTCATCGTCGAACCCATGGAGGATCCTAGTACAGTAGTCTTCATCATCGAACCCACGGAGGATTTCAGTACGGTAAAAGTCATTGTCAAACCCACGGCGGATTCCAGTATGGTAGACGTCGTAGTTGCAGCCAGCTCTAGGGTTCCCACACACTGTACGCTCGATTCCCAGAGGGTCCACTCTTCGAGCCAAGGGGTTCATACATCAACTATCATGAAGTACTGAGTTGATGTATACAGAAGTTCTGTCTCGTCATAAGGAACCCAACGCAACAGACGGCGCGTCAATTGGACGTCTGGTCTGAGAGTTATTAACTTTTCTGTTCTAGGGGCCCGGTTGGATTTTGGGTACAATCCAACCTGTCCATACTCCAGTCTCATCTGAATTCCATGTTGAGTATGCCAAAAGGATCGTCTCGTCAAATGTAAACCAACGTAGTTGACAGCACGTCAATCGGACGTCCCGTCCTTAAGTTATAAGCGTTTCTGCTTTGAGGGCCTGGTTCATTTTTAGTCCGAACCAACCCGGACACTTTAAAAAGTCATCCAAAACTCACTTAGAATAATGAAAATGGCCGCCCCGTCGCAAGGGTCTTAGTGAGGCAGACGACGCATCGATCGGATGCATGATCATGAAGTTATTTTCTTTTAAACGAAACGGGCCTGGCCCGTCAAGCCCGGTGGGCTGGCGGGTCGGCCCGTCCTGGCTCGGTGGGTCCGACTGGCTAAGGGGTTGTCTCGACCTGATATAGAACGACCCGGCCCGTGGCAGGTGGCTCAGCCGGTAGGGCACGGCCCGGCTAGCTGTTGACCGCAACTCGACCAACTGGACGAGCGACGCAGAGCAGGGGGGGATGACATTCCGACTTCCCGAACCAGCGGCGCCACCATCCTGCCTGGACGGCTTCTCCAATGCTAGCGGCCTGCTTGGGTGGGCCTCTGTCCTCTGCACACATCACCAGGCGGCTCCACGACCACCTCCAACCCGGCCGGTGGACGAGCTGGTCGGTTCACCCGCCGAAGCGGCCCACGGAGTGCGGGCCGCGAACCTCCGCAGCACGGCGCCTTGGGGCACCACGGTTCCACCAGCCTAGCTGGCTACGAGTGTATGGTTCTTCTTTGGCAGAGGGGCCCGCTGTTGCGGGCCGCGGTTCTTCCGCACGCGGCCGGTGCGCGGCCGACTCCTTCGCTCGTCACCGCCTCTTTCAATACACCTCCATCTCGATTAAAAAAAATGAGGATCAACGGAGGGTCATCGGGCCATGTTTTTTCGGCTTGCGCCCTCCACGTTAGGCGGTATCATATGTCCGAAGATAAAACATGGTTTCAACTAAGAACAAAGAACAATTTTATTCAATTAAAATTGAATAAAATCCCCTACCTCTTAATTGAAGTCGCACGTCGACAAGCCACGGAAGATGAGCGTCGCAGTAGTCGGGCGTCATGGAGAACGGTGACATCTCGTCAACATTGGAGGAAGAGTCGTTGACATAGGCGATGCTTCGTGGGAGCGGTGTATTCTTCTTTGCCAAATAGGAAGAAGAAGGTCGGAGAAGTCGTGGAGAATTCTTCACCGAGAGAGGTTGATGTTCTTCATGAAAGAATTAAGCTCCTCTAATTCTCTAAAGGTTCCCCACCAAAATATTTTCTAAGGAAAATATTATAATAGACTTCTCAAATTTTAAATAGTTGACATGAAAATCAAAATAATTCAAATGATAGGTTCCAATTAATTAATAAGGTTATTAATTAAATTGGTTTCCATCATCAATGTTTGGTAGGTGGAGAGGCTCCACCATAATGAGGGGAGGAGTTGATTAATTAAAGGGGGGTTTAAGGGAGTTAAGGGAAGATGAAAGGATTAGTGCTCATGAGGTCCCCACCACACTAAATCCTATCATGGGAGGTTATATGGGTATGGGACCCACCTCTAACTCCTCTTGTGAGGAAATAACCACCACTAAATAAAAAAAGTGTTTACCAACAATTTTATTAATTTAGTATGAATTCCTCAAAATATAACTTTCAACCCGCATAAAATGAAACTGTGGTAAAGGTCCCCTTAAGTGAATACCAGCGATGCCAGTTCATCGGTGACCTCAGATTTCAATTACGAGCATCGTTTCAAAAGATATAAAAAATCGAACATACGTTTACTGAACATACCCAAACAAAACATCAGAAATTGATTCTGGGCACACCGGGCCTCGGAATCAGCCGTCGTCAGAAACTACGAATGCATAAAATTTTAAAGTATTTAAGAAAAAAATTATTTGAAATTTACGGGTCTCCAAATTACCCCTGCCTCAGGGATTTACATCCTTGTAAAGCTACAACACACACCAGGGGAACAAATGGGGTTACTGAGCACGCATCTGAGCCTCCCGCTCCCAAGTGCTCTCCTGGAGGTTCCCGTGCTTCCAGCGAATGCACACTAGAGGAATCGACCATCCACATAAGACCCGATCCTGTCGATCCTCAATCTCCATCAGGACCTCCGTGAATGTCTCCCCATCATCGATGTCCATCTCCCCATGATCGATGATGTGGGTTGGGTCGTGCACGTATATCCTTAGATAAGATACGTGGAAGATGTCGTGCACCCGATGTAATATAGGAGGAAGGGTGAGGCGGTAAGCCACCTCGCCTACCTTGCTAAGGACCTGGAATGGTCCAATGAATTTTGGAGACAACTTTTCACCTCGGCCAAATCTCTGTAGACCTCGTCGAGGTGAGACCCATAAGAAGACGTGGTCACCATCCTCGAACTCCAGTGGTCTTCGTCTCCAATTAGCATAGGACTTATGTCTGCTCTATGCAGTCTTCATCTTCTCCTAGATGTACAACTAGAGGGGATGTGTGAAACTCCCTTAACAACACCTCCTGTAGTGCAAATAGTATAATGGTACATTTTCTGAAGAGGATGACATGCTTCCCACCTTCAAAAAACCCATCAGGTGCCTGCCCAGAGGATATCTGAGCGCGTTTCATCTCACAATCAATGTCTCCACACTATGCCTCTCTGACCCGCTAAAGTAGTGGAGGAGTGACTGTGAGAGACTGTAGAAATTCTACTCTATCTCTATCCACAAAGGATATCTGCAACATGGCCAGCTGCTTCGTTGCCTCTCCTAACAGAAGAATTCCTGATCTCCTACTGAGAGTATCTGCTACAACATTCCCCTTCCCAGGAGTATAGTCTACCTCGAAGTCATAGTCTTAGAGGAACTCGATCCATAACAGCTATCTTAGGTCCAGACCCTTCTACAAGAAGACACACCTGAGAATTTTGAGATTAGAGTAAACTATAAACCGTTTGCTCAATGAACTGTGGGCGTGACTAGCCATTTGTAAAGAACTCGACTACACCCTTCTTATCTTATGTCCTACTAGAGCTGCTAAGATTTCTCCTTTACTGAAAATAGAAATCAGGTCTCATCCCCTAGAGGAACCACATTATTTTACTAATATTGTCAATCCTGACATGAACGGTACTATTTCATGCCATGGACAACATCGTAAGGCCTCGACGCTACTACCAAGATATCCAACCGTTACTCTCGCCTCCAATGGTCGAGTCACATTGTCGGCAGCAGTGTGTGGTCACTGGGTCTCCTCCAATAGGAATCTCAAATATGAGGGTCAAGTCAACAGTTTTAACTATAACCTCTCAGTATAAACCATACAAAAAGGTAGGAAAGTAAACATCGCATGGACAAGTGTCTTTTATTACGACAGCTCAAAGTACAAAAACACAAAGCAACCTCAAACAATGAAATCAACAAAGCTAGAAGCATCATGAACAAGAGTCTCCATGCCTGGAGCTAGTCCCGCTCCTGTCCACCTACTCTCGGAGCACTATGGTCATAGGCCTCAGCTGCCTGATGTTGAGCTCTCCTATGTCCACTCGTTCCCTGTGGTCGGGGTGGACCTCCTGGTGTTGGTGGTGGTAGGGCCTCAAAACGTCGTCCACCACCAACTGCTCGGCCAGCTCCTATGCCACGTCCGCCTGCTCCCGGTGGAGCACCATGGTCGAACCTCTTCCTCTACCTTAGAGGTCCCTCTACTGCTTGCTGCTCATCTGCATGGTGGGTCGGGCAGTCTCGAGCCATGTGACCCTGCCCGCCGTATGCGTAGCAATGGATGCTCCTCATATGGCTAGCTCTGTTTTGTGTTCCCTGCACAACCAAACTTGTATCCTGAGGTTTCCCACCTGATGACCTGGTCAGCTTGGACCTCTAAGTCAAATGTCTACTGCCGGCTGCAGAATACTCCACGACGTGTCGTCCTACTGAGGGTCTCGCCGCTGGTGACTGCTCAGTGAGAAAACTCCCCACTAGAAGGGCTCTCTTCCGAACCCCCGCCTGCGTCGGGATGTTGAGAGAGATCATCGAATCCCTAATCTCATGCCTGAGTCCCTGATCGAAGGATTAGGCCCTGAAGAATGGGTCCCACACCATGTCTGTGGAGTAGGGTGAGAGGTCGGTGAACCTTGCTGAGTACTGAGCTACTGTCATGCAACCCTACTGCAAATTATGTAACTCCTGAATTTGCACCGCTCGAAGGGTGGCTGGTACAAGCTCTACCCGGAACAGGCTCTCGAAGTCTGTCCAGAGTAGTGATACCTCATCATGCACCTAGAGCATCAGGATCCACCATCGCTCTGTCGATGCATGCAGGAGACTCACGACAAGGATAACCATGAGGTCAGCTAGTGTCCCTACTAATATGAAAACTCTAACGATAGCCTCCATCCAATCCTCAGCTGCCTGGGGGTCCGTCTCTCCTCAGAACCTTGGCGGCCTCTGTCACTGGAACTCATGCAATGCACTCAGGCGGTGTGCACTCTCTACTGCTAGAGCTGGTGGATTCGGTGGCCCTATGGGTAGTGGTATTGCTGGTGCCTCCGCTGTGATGGGGCCCTGCACTGAGGCCTCATCACTCGGTGGGATACCATCACGTATGTAACTCGAAACCCTAGCTGACTGCCTTCGTGGGGCCATCCTAAAAAGGAACATGTGTGCCACAGTTTAAACATTATACCTGGTGAGCTAACACAAAGTAATCATGAAGAAAACATTTTCAAAGTAAACACACATACAATCAGTGTTTTCGTGCACTAAGTCGAAAATCAGAGGTTCAGGTCCTGTTATATGGATATGTCGGCCGTCACACCAACACTGGACTCCTTGGACTAAAAATGACACTCAATACTCTTAAAACTATTTCTTCATAGAATAGAATGATCAGAGTCCTGAGTTATGCGGTAGAACCGACTCATATGATACCAATTTGTCAGGACCCGTCCTCGGGACACATGTTGTGACTACCTCAAGCCCGCCTTCCATAGGCCAGTGGTTAGATACCAACACAAAAAGCATAAATCCTGATGAAAAGGGAAGTAATTACCTTTATAAAAGTAAAAAAACACAATAGATTATGCAACAAAAGATAGCACTAAGTAATACTGAATATAAAAGTAAGTACTGAAAGGAAAGGGGCCAGAAATAGAAGCCCAACTGTAAGTACAGTACAACTGAAAAGCTAGTACAACTGTAGTAATGTAAAACAACAACCACTGAGTCATCCTACGGAAATCCCACATGATGGGTGGTTATAGATGGCCTCCTCCGCACCTCGGGTCTGGCCGCCCTCTCCGTGTACGTCTCGCCAAGTGGTCCACCTTCGGGTATCGTCCAGATCCACAAGCCTCTACCACAATCAGCGATGTTCATCGTCTGCATCCAACACAACGTAGTGTGGGCATTTCCCGTGTAGGGGTGAGTATATGATACCCAGTAGGGACCCCGAGACCTTCGAAGTTCTCCCAGAATCCACGAAGGATAAATCACTAAAGAAAGATACAATCACAAAGTATCAACCAACTCTACTTAGGTATATGCCCATACATTTACCTAAGTCTTCAATCACCATCCTGCTCCAACTCTCAAACCCAAGCACAACCTAGTCCACACATGAAATCAAGTCAATCACATCGATGATAATTATTGAATGTCAAGACTCAGCTCACACAGGTATACATTTTTTGTATTATGATAGAGATGATCAGATGTTGTCACTGATTCATCTAAGCTGTCAGACCCACGTAGGATACTAGACCAGCTAAGCTGTCAGACCCATGTAGGATACTAGAATAGATACTCTGTCAGACCCACTCAGGATACAAGTATAGAAGTCAAACTATCAGACCCACTTAGGATACAAGAACAGTAGTCATCGCTGTCGAACCCACGGAGGATCCTAGTACAAAAGTCATCGCCTTCGAACCCATGGAAGATTCTAGTATGGTAGACACCGTCTTCAAACCCACAGAGTATCCTAGTATGGTAGTCTTCATCATTGAACCCACATAGGATTCCATTAGGGTAGACGTCGTCGTCGATCCCACGGAGGATTCCAGTACGGTAGACGTTGTAGTCGCAGCCAGCTATAGGGTTCCCACACACAACACGCTTGATTCCGGGAGGGTCCACTCCTCGAGCCAAGGGGTCGATACATAAACTATCACGAAATCATAACTTGATGTATCCAGAAGTTTCGTCTTGTCATTACAAACCCAACGCAACAGACGATGCGTCAATCAGATGCCCGGTCTGAGAGTTATTAACTTTTCCGTTCTAGGGGCCCGGTTGGATTTTGGGTACTATCCAACTCAGGAATACTCTAGTCTCATAAGAATCCCATGTGGAGTATTCCAAAAGGATCGTATCATGAAAAGTAAACTAAGTATTTGACAACACGTCAATCAGACATCTGGTCCTTAAGTTATAAGCATTTCTGCTCTGAGGGCCCGGTCTATTTCGAATCCTAACCAACCCGTCTATTTTCCAATGTCGTCTAAAACTCACTTAGATTATTGAAAAATGACTTCCTCATCGCAAGGGTCCTAGTACCATAGATGGCATGTTGATCAGATGCACGGTCGTGAAGTTATACGCTTTTAAGCGAACGGGCCCGGACTGTCAAGCCCGGTGGGCTGGTGGGTCGGACCGTCTTGGCTCAGCGGGTCTGACCCAGCTAAGGGGTTGGCCTAACCAAATATAGCGTAGCCCGGCCCGGTAAGGCATGACCCGACCTGCGGCAGAAGGTCCGGCCCGAGCAAGGGCGCGACGTGGCCCGCCTCGCGGTGGGGTGCGGCCCGGCCGGGCTGGCGTTGCCCGACCCGCGTGACCCGGCCCGACTGGCGTGGGCCGGCCAGCTGTTTGCCGCGGCTTGGCCAACTGGCCAAGCGATGTGGAGCGGGGAGGGGGGGAGACTTCTCAAACCAGCGGCGCCGCCCTCCTGCCCGGCCGGCCGATGCCGGCCGGCTTCTCCAGACTAAGCGGGCCACTTGGGCGGGCCGCGACCTCCGCCAACCCGGCCAGCCGACGATCCGGACGATTCACCCACTGAAGATGCTCACAGAGTGTGGGTCGCGGACCTCCGCAGCACGGCACCTTGGGGCGCCACGGTTCTACCAGCCTGGCCGGCTACGGCCGGCCGGTTCTTCTTCTGCCAAGCGGCCCGCGGTTGACGGTCGTGGTTCTTCCGCACGCGGTCGGCGCGTGGCCACCACCTTTTCCCATTGTCGCCTCTTTCAACAAACCTCCATTGCGAATAAAAAAATGAGGATCAACGGAGGGTCATCGGGCCATGTTCGTTCAGCTCGTGCTCTCTGCATTAGGTGATATAATATGTCCGAAGATAAAACATGGTTTCAACAAAGAATGAAGAAAAATTTTATTCAATTAAAATTGAAGAAAATCCTCTACCTCGTAATTAACATCGCACGTCGACAAGCTGCAGAAGACGAGCATCGTGGTAGTCGGGTATCGCAGAAGATTGCGTCATGGTCAACAGTGTCGTCTAGTCAATGTTGTAGGAAGAGTCGTTGACGTAGGCGACGCTTCTCACGAGCGGTGTCTTCTCCCTTTACACAGAGGAAGAAGTGGGTAGGAGAAGTCATGGAGCCTTCTTCGCCGAGAGTGGATGATGTTATTTGTAGAATAATTAAGCTCATCTAATTCTTTAAAGGTTTCCCACCAAAATATTTTCTAAGGCAGATATTATAATAGACTTCTCAAATTTTAATGAATTTCCATGAAAATCAAAATAATTCAAATGAGAGGTGCCAATTAATTAATAAGGTTATTAATTAAATGGGTTTGCATCATCAATGTTTGGGAGGTGGAGAGGCTCCACCATAATGAGGGGAGGAGTATATTAATTAAAGGGGGGTTTATGGGAGTTAAGGGAAGATGAAGGGATTAGTGCTCGTGTGGGCCCCACCACACTAAGTCCTCTCATGGGAGGTTATGTTGGTGTGGGCCCCACCTCTAACTCCTCTTGGGAGGAAATAAATGCCACTAAATAATAAAATTGTGTACTAACAATTTTATTAATTTAGTATGAATTCCTCAATATATAAGTTTCAACCCGCTTAAAACACAACTCCGATGAAGGTCCCATTAAGCGAATATCGGCGCTGCGAGTTCATCGGTGCCCTCAGATTTCAATTCTGAGCACTGGTTCAAAAGATAGAAAAACCCACACGTACGTTTACAGAAAGTACCAAAAAAAACTTTAAAAATTGATTTCGGGCACACTAGGCCTCGGAATCAGGCACCGTCAGAAACTGCGGACTCGTAAAATTCCAAAGTATGTAAGAAAAAAAATTCCTTGAAATTTTTTGTCTTTAAAAGTAGGAACAATGTAAACAATGTATATGAAAGGAATTGTTGTGGTTTTATTAATAAGAAACCAAATTGGATTAGACCAAGAGTGAAATAATTTTTATTTAGGCCTAAATAGCTATCTCAGGTTATGATTAATAACACGAACAAAGAATAGTTTGTCAATGAACTAAGTAATATTGAAATGGGGTTTCATGGATGTTCAAGTGATGAAGATCATGAAGGTAAAATGAATCAACTTCCTCTATGTCAGGAATTTTTAAAGTTGAACCAAGGTAAATGCATTAAGATAATAGGAATAGTATTCATATAAAGTAAATGATGGAATAGAGTAATAAAATACTAGAAGAAAATATAGATTTTAGTCAGCACAATGGAAGAGAATAATTTTCATCATAAGTTATAAATAGAATGTTTTAAATTTAGGGAGTATATGAATTAAAAAAATATATTTCCCCATTAAAATATGATGATGATATATTGTATTTTTCATTATTTTCTAAAAATTGAATCTGTAACTTAAATGAGAAGATGTTTCTTATTACAATTATGGAATAAGATGCATTATAAGTACATAAAATGGCTGAAGAAACCATCGAAATTAGAAATATCTACATATAGAATAAGATATAGAAATAAAATTTTCATCCAGTTGTTTTGAATGAAATTGCACTAGAATAACATATTCTAGATGAATGAACCATCAGAAGAAGGAACCCCATAAATGAAATATCTACTATTATAAGATATCCAAATTTAATAGAGAAAAGTTTATGTTTGTGATCATAAAAGATAAGGGATATATTATTTGAAATTATTATGTTTTTATGTAACCAGTTATATAATAGGATTATTGACTCAAAATTACTTATTTTTACAACTAGTTCTAATATATGAAGAAACACATTGAAAGTATTTTGGATTTGTAAAAGTACGATCCAATAGGTTGGAAGATTTAATAAACTAATGATGATTTAAAAGGAGATTAAAGATATTCTAAAGAATTTAATACTGTAGTTACAAAAATTATAAGGTAAACCATGATATTAAATTACCAAGGATGACCATAAGGATAAACCACATTAATGAATTTATAATGTCCCTTTGATTCATTCATGAATAATGTAAAAATATATTATTCTATAAATATGGAACTGTCATAAAGTTCACCCTCAACAGTATATATGGTAATCCTAATATGCTAAAAAAATATTTATAAGATTAATATGTAGTGATAATTATGAAACCATAACTATTTAATTATTTTATGTTCTACAAAGAATGTATGAAGGGAGATTTTAGAAGGAAATATTTTAATTAGGTATATTAGGTAATTATTGTAGTATATATATCTTAATGTTGAAGGTATATAGAAACAAAAACCTATAAACCAGAACTACTAAAGGATTTAGGTGAAAGAAATCATAAAATGATATGTTGTTTATTCAATAGAATAAGATCGATTTGGTAAATGACTATTTTTTACCATTGACGAGTTTATCTGATTATTATATTGGTCAGAAGAAGAAATGAGTAATGTTAATGTTGAAGACCTAATTTGAGTGGACTAATGTTCAAAGAACCATAATTCAAGATAGTCATTAATCTAAAGCATGGACATAACATATCCCATATGATAAGGAGTACTATTGGAAGATAGAGGTTGAAGTTTATTCTATTAATAGAAGAATAAGTTGCAAGACACGTTTGAAAAAAATTAATGTGCAACAGATCAAACCCACCAGAATAAAATGTATCAAGATAGAGAATTATATCTATAAAAAATACAGAAGATGATTAAGTTGAGGTAAACATAGAAATAGAAGGAGTTGATCAACTTCATTGGAAGAAATTTTTTTGAATGATTCAAAAGGCCTTTTCATTAATGTAAATTCTAATAACATTATGATGTTGTGTTTGATGTTCAAGAGTAATATTTTCGGAAGGAAAGTTTTTGATTCATGTAGAAATTTTCATATGAAATGAAGATAGTCGATTCCATTTCTTATAGGAGCTTCTATGAAGTCAACTACTGATATCTTTTATAAATAGTAATGGAGGTCAATTATTTAGATTATATGAATTTCAAATTGAATCCCATGTGTTATATATATCTATCATAGGAATTATTCTAATAGAAGGGGGGATGTTGAGTTTAGTTTTTAAAAGGTAATATTGAGAGATAGCATCTAAATATTAATGAGATGAATAATCCAACCAAGAGCATATGTCATATGATTAGAAGGAACAATTTTGAGAATAAAAGAATTTTATTTTACAAAGTAGAGCGAGTTCACTAGATCTAGAGGTTCGGAAGGAGGAGAGACCGGTTGATGTAATTAACTAACAAGATGAATTTATATATGTTGAAGTAAAAGGCAGGGACAACATTCTAATAACATTGTACCTGAAGTATAATAAGTCTTATATGCATATGATGTAAAACTAAATATAAAGATCTAGTTTAAGATCTGTTCATGATGAAGTTTATAAGGATCCTATGAAAACTAGTGGTTTTAGAATAAATAATTCGATTATTTCTACAAATAGGTAGAATGAACCATTTGGGAGATACCTCATATACGGGATGAAATATAAATACCCTTCACTTTAGTAATATAGTAAATTATGTTTGTAATGATTTAGAATTCCCCTATCATATTTTAATTGTTTAAAATTATTATTAGTGAAAAAATAGTTGAGTCGACGGGTTTCAACATAGCAAGGAGTAGGTTCTCACATTAAAGTAAAATAATATAAAAATACACATATGTTACTTACTTTAAATTATCTGTATAATATAATGGGGAAGTGGTGAGAGATAATAAGTAATATCCCTTCATTATAACCAATTTGAGTGGTTTGTTCAACATAATAGAAGGAATAATTTATGTTGATATCAATCAATAACGTTTTCCCACCCATGATATACCCCCTCTTGGGGTGACTACATAATTATTTATGAATCTAAATTAGTATTAATTATATTGATAACATTGTTTGTATCAACATGTTTTAGTTTCCAGTAGTTTTTGGAAATTTTACATGATGTGTTTATTTCTAAATGTTGATGATATTATTTACCTTAAAGATATTAAATTTGAGACCATGTCAGTGGAAACAAAATTTACTCCTAGTTATAGAAAAATTGATTTCTCAGCCAAATACGTGAATAACTAGAAGAATAAAGAAGCTTAGAACTAGTAGAAGATAACTTCTCAATGACAAAAAAAGGAGGATCCACCTCTATCACAAGTTATAGTGAGTAAAAACATTATTGAAAAATCTATTAAAACTAATTTTTAAATTGGATAAACTAACTCTAGAAATGGTGGAATATGATCTTATCGATTACACTGATTATTTTTAAACAGAAATCAAATAATACCTGGAAAATGTTTCTATTGAATTTGTTACATATATACTATTATATATCAAGGGAGTATAAGAGTAATAATCATAGATTTAATTATAACATGATGATATGTATAGTATATTGAGAAATAAATTACAAAATTTTAAATATCTGACTACAATAACTGATTTGAAGGATGAAAAGCTATTACATTCTTAACAAAAATATCAACCTTACAGATGAATAATTATAATAGTGTTTTTTTGAGAATGTGGATACAAATATGTTTTTCAAGGGAAGTCACAATAAATTAAAGGACAAACACAATGTAATTATTGATTTTATTAATACTATATAGGATATCCTCTAAAATTAATTAAAATATCATTACCTTTTAATGAAATAGAAGAGTATGCTACATTAAGAAGAGATACAAATGATAAAATATGAATATAAAGATAATGTGAGTTGTATTGAAAATCTCAAGAGAACATAAAATTTAATGTTTCTTGAGAAATATTTCATATTGAGAAACATGGATGACACTCAAGTAGATTATTTACAGGAACATAAGAAAAGTTCCACTATCGAAATTACAAAATAATGTCATACTAACAGAAACATTCCTTCTAGTGGCATGAAGAATGTGAAATCATTAGATATTCCCACCTTTAATAAGTTTAAGAAATAGGTAACCCCACATATTATTTGAAGGTGTAAGTATGAAATTATAATAAAATTAGTTACCCCTAATAATTCTATATGAACAAAGTTATTATCTAGAAGAAATATATTTGAGAAGAAGTATCCACCATCTTAAATTCAACACAAAAGGTGAAGCCTGGGATTATTAGCTTTTGTTCATCCTGTAGAAATTTCAAACACATGTCCATTTAATTTAGTAATAATATGAAAAACTATTGAAAATAAATAAGAATAACGTTAATATGGATCATTATTAAATTTATGATAATAAAAGGAACATACACCCATACCATAGAGAAGAATAAAAATAAGCCGACAATCTATAGATTTGCATATCTTGAAATTTTATGTAAATGTTTAGAATAAGTGGTAATGGTGAGGGATGTTTTATATCTACAAAAAACATATTGATAAAGACTAATTGATGAATTAAAAAAAGAATAAGTAAAATAAGAAAAGGTAAACTATATGTTTACCTTAAGGATCATAAAAAATGGAATCAATAAGGAAGGTGATCCTAAGAAAATAATTCCATTAGAGTTCATTACTAAGAAATAATGCTACCAATGTGGATGAAAATTCCACTCATGGATAGTAATAAATTAAACATTAATGTTAAATTTAATTGAATTGGGATTCATAAAGAAATATATTCATTCCATAAAAGACACAAGAATATCAGTATGGTTGAAGACATCTTTGACAAAGATTTTGAAGTTCATTGGATATAGACTCAAAATTGTAACATACCATATTATAAGATGTTTAATGGAGGATGTATGTTCTCCTTATACACTCAAGAAAATTCC
This sequence comes from Viscum album, assembly GCA_963277665.1. Classification (NCBI taxonomy): domain Eukaryota; kingdom Viridiplantae; phylum Streptophyta; class Magnoliopsida; order Santalales; family Viscaceae; genus Viscum; species Viscum album. The sequence goes on along the minus strand of OY728131.1, from coordinate 1,050,624,481 downwards.
ATGAAAGATTTAACTAGACAAGAGATGTGGGTGAATAAAAAATAATTCATTGTAATGAACAAATTTTTATGTGAAAGAAATCTCTCATCATAAGAATAATGATAAATATGGTATGGAGTATTGTATGATTGTTTTGAAAGAAAAATTGAAGGAAGAAAGAAAATTAGAATCAGAATAAATGAATAATTCCTACAACTTTATAAATAATGTTAAATTTAATACTCAACACAATGTAAAAATGTATGAAAAAAATAATAAACCAATTCCACCTAAGAGGAATGATTCTTGGAAAGTTAAGTGTGAAGGTATGAAGAAAACTGATTATAAAGTGAAGAGAGTTTATTTTTTGGGAAAAATATTCCGACCTCTTTCTCTAATTGATTATAATGGATACCCAACCTTATTTCTACATATGTTCTAGATAACCTATATTTTAATAGTAATTTATGGTTATGTAATTTAGGGGGATACATGAAGTAATTACAAAGTACCCAACTTCTAATTCTCTTGATAATATTAAAGAAACATCTAAAACTGGAAATCAAGGAATAATTAGCTTATAATATTAGAAAACAATATTTTATGATTGAATTTTTCCAATTTTCATGTTGAGATATCTTCAAGAAATTATGATTAATGAAAATATAAAAAACTTTTTCCAAGGAATAAGAGTTTATAAAATTTGGAATCACATGGAAAATATTATAGAAAACATTAATTTCTATGTTAATCACTCTTGCTTTCTAAAATGAGCAAGAACACATAGATATAGAACTTCATGATTTATGAAATATTTACTTAGGAAAAGTGAAGTTTTCTTTCTATCAATAAATTTCAGGTTTATATTGTTTTTAAAAAAAGAAAAGAAATGTGAACATGAAAAAAAACTAATGAAGGTCCCTCAGCTAATGTTCTATATAACAACTCGAGATTTTGTGGAATATTGTATTTCAAATTAATTTAATCCTTTTGATATTATTCCTTTCACACAATACTAAATACAGCTTATGTTATGTGAAATAAATAAGTTATTATTTATTTTTATGCTTCAACATGTTATATTTTCATTATTTTCTACACCATGATAAGATTTTTTTACACACGACACTGATTTGGCTTATGTTACAAGCAACACTGATTTTCTACGAAACAACATTTCAGTTTTGTTATTATAATTATTTAAAAAACATAGTCAATACATAGACATTAAAACTAGAAACATGAATAGTAATAACTAATTTTTAAATAACATTTTAAACATATTGATAATCAAACAAATAATTTTGGTAAAGTATTAATGTATTTGAAAATAATATCTTCTCAAATAAACATATTTTAATGTCCTTCTATGAAAAATAATTAGATTAATTTTAGAAACATTTTGAAAAATATTCTTATATAATAAACTTAATTTTTTTTATTTTATTATGTAAAAATTATATTAGGTTTATTTTTTAATCTAGAAAACTTCATTTTTATGAATAGTTAAAAAACATATTTTTAATTATAAAATGATATTTTATCTAATTTATTTTTATTTTTAAATAAAATATTAATTTGGTTTAACGTGAAATTAGATCAATTGTATTTAGATTAATAAAATTTATTTCATTGGAACCAACTTCTCATTGAAATTGATAATAAATATATATCAAATATTGGAACATTTTTTCTTAAAAATCCACTTTCACGATACATCTGTGAGATTAATTTTAAATTAATTTCAACCAGTCCATTGTTTATAATTTGGAAATATTTATTTAATATTTTGAATAATAATAATTAATAATGTTTAGTAAGGTACACATAGTTTTTCTACAATAATATTATAAAGATTAATTATAATTAATTATAATGATTAATGAAAAAAATATTTTACTTAGTGGTTAAACTGTAATTTTAAGGGGTAAAATGACCAATGCAGTTTAAAAAAAAATACACTTTATACACTTATTCTGACCATATACCATCTTATATCAAATTTTATGAGTTATTTGTATAATATTCCATGAAATTTATTTATATAATAAGTTATGTAAGGAAAATGAAAAAAGAACATTCCTCAACATTAACATCTATAAGGCCATGAGATATAAGAAACAAATAATAATCTCAGTTGAACACATAATTATCAAATTTAAATAATTTTTTCTTCATATTTATTTATAGTTAACTTTTAGTGATTAATTATTTAGATTTTTAACACATGGAATTCCAAATTAGGTAGATTTTTTAGTTAATAAATACCTTAAAAATGATACTAAAAATATTAAAAGTTATAAAAATTGATTGAATTATTGACTTTAATGTTTTTCTATTAACATTTCATGTTAATTTTTTTATTAATATAATAAATTTCTATATTTTTATAATATTTTTATATTTAAATTAAATAGATAGTGTCAAAATAAAAATTAATGTTATTTTATAATAAATTAATTGATATAAAATTTAGTAAAAAACCTATAATATGCAATATGATTTGAAAAAGTTTTTAAATATAAAATATTTTCTATTAACATACCAATTTATCTTTTATAATGAACATATTAACCCTTATATAATAGAAACATTATTAGGACGGTTCATGTTAAAGTAGTGTTTTTGTGCGTTACATGTGCTTGTTTTAAAATTAATATCCAAAACACATGGGATTTATTCTTCTTAATTTTTTTATAATATTTAAAATAAAATGGATCTATATTTTTTTAATAAATATACCTTTAATTTACTCTTAATGGTTAAATTTTTTTTGTTAGAAAACTAGTTTCCTAAATAAAAACAAAAATGATAAATGTGGTGAAACATAGACATTAAGTAACAAAATATTAAAAATGAACTTATTTTTGTGAGGAGGAGGTTTGGTTCGAATGTAATACCCATTTAATTATTTATTATTCTATTTTGGAAGCACATGAGGTATATTTTACCTCCCGACAGTTTTTTCCTTTAGGTATTTACAAAAATGCCACTCCTCAGCCTCTATAAAAAGGAAATCACTCTTCCCATTCCCCACACCACTAAAGATACTTTTTCTTATCTAAAACCTTACAAACTAATCTTCCACATTCTAGAAAATCATCATAGTGGCATCAATTTTTCATTAAATCCAACCAATTAATCCTTTTAGTGCAAACCTAATAAAGTTACCCAAAAAAGAGGAAACATCCTTCAATAAAATACTTAGTTTTATTTTTATTCTACACCCCTAAATTATTCTTATTACATGATTATATAATAACATTAGTATCTTAAATAAATTTATATGTTTTTATTCAATTTTTTTGACTTATTAATTCATACAAATCCGTCAAATGGAAAACAAACATATCATTCGTGTGTACAATGGACTACCACCTCGTGAAATGATATCGTTTGTTTTTCCTTTACCACCTATCATGGTTGGGAATTATAATGTAAATAATTATTTTTTATGACATATATTATATCCATGATGTATTTATTATTATTTAATTTCTATATAAGACATAAATTCATGATTTTAATCTTTTATAAATATGATAACGTCATTTGTGAACGTCTGGACTACCGTCTCCTCAAAGCGATGTGTTTTGTAAAGAGTTTAAATAGAATGTATTGGGGATTGGTTTTGTAACCATATATGTTATTTATTAAATAATAATTTTACTGTAATGATAATATAAATATAGATATATTTAATTTAATTTATTTCTTTTCAAATGACAATGAAATAGAAATAACTTTCGAGTGTACGTATGACCTACCATCTCCATGAAAATTGTTTTTCATTCCATATTTCTACATTTTATAAATTTTTATAAATTTTTATATACTTAATATATTTTATATTTCAATCATGTTTTACATTCTGAAAATAATTAAATAATGATCTATGTATGTGGATGAAGAATAACAAGTAAAAATAGATACAAAAACAATGGAAATATTACCTAAAATGAAACATTAACATCAAATTGTTATTAAACGGGGAATATAAATTTATAATTTAATAATATAAGGTATTATTTAAAATAATTTGTTCATTTTGTATATATATAACAAACTTATACTTATTATAGAATATGTTTGAACGTCTATGATGAAAGTGATGACTTATGCCATGGGGTCTCTCGTCTCAATTTTACTTTTGTGAGACTTATAACTTATTCACCTCTAATTTCATTTTTATGGTGTATATATTGACCTTTAATATTATATTATTATTATAACTAAATTAATGGGTATTTAAATATCCATTATATGGTTTTTACTTCATGGGTTTTATGGTTCAAAAGTAACCAAATAAGAAAAGTAATTATGTCTCAATTTTCATTATTTGAGACACATGTTTTCATATGCACTTATATTAATTTATTAGGTTTATATACCATCTATTTGACATTTTATATTATTAATATTCTTATTTAAATTATATTATAAGCTTCATGTAGTTCTATTATCTTATGGGGCTTACGATTTCAATTTATCAAAGTTATAAGAGTTTATTGCTATAATCTCATCATTTATATGGGGTGTTTATGTTTTTGCATCCATTGGTAGAATATTATGATACATATACCAAAGTATATCATGAATAATATTATACTATATTTTTACATGATATATTTATGTAATTTTAGAATTTTTGCTCTTATTGGTATATAATATATTTATGAATGTATTTTTAATAAATTAGACATTTTGTCTCTTTTCAATTGGGAATCTGTGTTCTTTAAAGAATTTTGGTTTCTAAAAATGTTTTCAAGAAATTTTTCAATAGTATCCAAGTATTTTAAAAAATACATTTTTACCCATGTTTTAATATTTTATAATTTTTTAAAAGGGATCTTATGGTTTATTTTTCAGATCAAGGCACTTTTCTAAACTTTTTAATGTAGGATCCCATGTATTTATAGAGCAATAATTTTTCATTTCTATTAATATTTATGATAATTATATTATTTTTACATTAAAGGTGATGGTTTTTCTGATATCTTACTCAACACACAACAATTGGTTTCTTTGAAATCTTACGTTGCAAGAAATTTTGAGTTATTCTGAAAAATAATACAATAATGTTATTATAATTTTAAAGGGTTGTTAATGCCTAGTCGTTATATAATAAGGAATGAATAATACTTATTACATTATGATTACACATTTTTTTAATTTTTTTAATATTTATCTATTAAATTTTAGAGGCTTTAAATAATAATGAATCTGATTTTAAGCATGAAATACTCTAATATTTTTAAAAGGTCGTTTTACCGCCTTTTAATGGGGAACTCTTTAAAAAATATAATTTTTATACCTTTCATATATTCAATTTGAGAAAATAAAATTATTCTATAGTAGAGGGACATAATAATTTATATTGGATGAAGGTTTTTTATTTTTCTGATATTGTTCATTTTTTAATGAATAGTGAAAAATACCAAATTTTAATTCAAAACCTCCTTTTCCTCAAATTGATTTATATAGTTAGATTTTACATTTAATTGGGTTGAAAGTATAATTGGATTATGTTTTTATCATTCCATAAAATTATGGTCATTGGATGTAATTTCACATTTTAATTTGACATAAACACATGTCAATATTTTGAGAGTTATTACCTCTTAAAAACCCATTTTTTGGTTTTCAAAACAAGAATTAATTTTAAAATAATTACTGAAAATTCAGTATTTTGAATTTGGAAAAATGGATTCCATATTTGGAATCATATGGTTCAAAATTTTTAAATTGTTACCATTTATTTTTTTACATTAGGAATAGTAACTTCTATAATTATTTTATTTATCATGGTTAAAGGGTAAATCTGGTAAATAAGGGTAAAAAATAATAATATAAAAATATTAAACTACAATAACACAATTCCTAATCCTATTGGAGTAGATATTTCTGACCATGGGCATCCATGGGTCTATTTTGGAACCCCATGGAGTCACTTGGGAGTGAAAATGACATTTATTAAAAATTAATATAACATAAAGAGAAAGATAACATAAACATGCATCTTTTATGAAAAAATATTTTATATGGGGTTATATAACTGATATATTTAAATATAAATTGTAGTTAAAAATATAAAAATATTTCCTACATCATGATATTTTATTTATAATTTTTAGACATTAAATAAATAAATTTAATTATGACACAAGGATGATTCAATTATTGTTTCTTTAATGAAATATTCAAATAAATAATATATTAAATATTAACATAAATTTAATTTGAATATTTTGATTGCATATAGGAAATTTTTAGATGATATTTACATATTATATCTTATTTAATACCTTTGGTTTTAAGGAATTATGTTTTTATTACTTTAACAAAAATCAATTACTTTTTAGTGTCAAAATTGACATAAATGACTTTTTAAAACAAATACTATTTTATTAATTGATATAATAGTCCTAAAAATATAATATTCGTCCAAATGAATTATATAATGTTAAAAATGATATTAATTAGCCACTTATGGTTCTCTTGGTATTTTATAGTAAATATAGTTACCACATATTATGAAAATGAAAGAAGACGTCGTAAGAGTTGATGTTTTTTAACTTATGGTTAAAGCTAAAGGATAAGGTTTCTTTTTTGACCTAAAATTGTCTAAAACATATTGATTTAGTGTATTTTGATCCTAAATCATCTTATATTTGTAATATATGATTTTGGGACTAGTTGAAACCGAAAATCATTTTATAATAAAATAATATTTCAATACCTTCCTAAAGTGGCCCTCCTCCCTCCTATAAAAGGTCATCACCTCTACCCAGCTGTTTTATACCTCTCAAGTAGCTTGGAAAGTCAAAATTCTGCCCAAATAATCTCCCAAAATCCCTACCTTCATACAATAATCCTTAACTTGTGTAGAATGAAATTCAAGAAATCCTTTGGGCTCAAATTAAAAGGAGTTTCTTGATTTGGAGGTAATGCCTTATCTCTAGATCCTTTCCTTTATATTCCTTCTTCACTCCCTATGATTTTATTGTTCTTTGATTACATAATGAAACCAATATGATAAATATACTATTATTTTTATGATATGTATTATAACTATACTTACACACACTTCCATCAAATAGATACGAACATACTGTTTCTATGAACGACGAACTACTACCTCACGAAAAGATGATTGTTCAATTTTCCCCACAACCTCTAATCATGGCCATTATAATAAAATTGTATTTATATATGATATATATTACAATTATATTGTATCTATTCTTCTGTATTTTTCATTTACATCATACCTTTATGATTTCCAAAATGTGTAAATACGATAATTTTATTTGAGGAAGTGAGGACTAACGCCCCCTCAAAGTGTTATGAATTTTTCAAGCCATACATGAAATGTATAAAGTATGGTGTTAATGAACTTATATAAAATATATAAAATATGATATTATACTATAATTATAATATACTTATGTATCATTTAGTTTAATTTCGTTAAATTTGAAAAATAAATGAAAGTAGCGTTCATGCGTATGTAAGACATACCGTCTCTATGAACAACCCATTTCATTTCATATCTCCAAATGTTATGGAATATTCTAAATACATGTATACTGGATATAAATACATATATACAAGATATATATGTTACTTAAACAATGAATAATATTTTTTATATGATGGACTTTTGAATACATGGACAATTTACACAAAAATAAGTTCATTTTCTTCTCAAGTACCGAACATCGACAAAACAACTGATATGAACATGAATTATTATATGATTTTTATAGAAATTTAATAAGTGATATAAAAAGGATAATAAAAATTAATTAGGTTCTGAATAAATTATAAATTAACTAAAATTTATTATTTAGGAATATAAAGAACGAATGAGACAAATCAGACTCAAGGTAAGGTCTTTCGTATCAATCTCCTTTCATTGAGGCATATTTTGATATTTACAAGACCTTATTTTATACTATATATAATTATACACTTTTTATTTTTATTTCTTTCAATTGTTTTCAAAATTAATCTTTATTTTTACGACACATTTTATTTAACATCAAAGGGAATGTCTTTTTAATGTACGCAGTGACAATGACCTTTTCACCATCACGAGTATTATTTTATAATTGGATTACATAACAATCCATAATGTTTTTAAAAGGAGAATAAATTCCATATAACCTTTTTACATATTTTTGTATTAAAAATGTTTTTAAGAAGTCATTTATTATGTCTATATATTGAAATGATATATAGCGATTGCAATGTGGAAATATTATCATTATTTTATACTTGTTTTATGTGTTTTGAATATGTGATGGTTCTTGGGAATTGTTTATGTATATAGGTGGTTCCATGATAAACCAAGGGTGGGTTAGTCGGAGATAGTTCTCTAATGAATTGGGTAATGTGATGGAGTTAAACATTAATGTTTCTTCTAATATATTTGTGGAATATACTTTGATTGGTATTCCAAACATAACTCCCAATGTAGATGTGAATGATACAATATAAGTATGTTATAAAATCCACAAGTTACCTTAATAGTTTAAGAAATATATGTGTTATTCAGAAATCTTATTATTTCATGAGATATGTTAATGAGATTATGTTTTATGATTGAAATGTATGATTTCATTGATTTGTATATATTCATGGACTAATTTTTTCTTTCCATATTTTATATCCCTTACTAATATTTTTATGCTCATCCCATGTCTTTGAAATGTTTTTATAGGGTATATGGAAGGGTATGTGAAAGGAATAATTCAATAAGATTTATATCAAGAAAATAATTCTTGTTTTATTTAAGATGTTTTATTGTTGTAAAAAATTGGATAGAGTAGAAGTGTCTACTTTTTAATATTGAGATGTAATGTAATAGTTATGAAATAATTCTATAAAAATATAAACCTAAAAGGATCCTCAATGTGAATTCTTTACTTCACTGAAGATTATGTATTGATTAAGGATAAGTCCTTACAATTGGTATTAGAGGCTGGTTTAGACAACTTTAGGTGTTAGGATATTGTTAAATGAATAACCATAAATTATTTTTACTTTATGGTAATATTAAATTGATATGTTATTTAATGATTACCATGTTTCTTAATCTAATACATTTCTGTGTTCAAAATAACTTTCCATAGAGGAAACAAGGCAGTTTTGATGGGATGCCATCAAGAAGAAAACGACCTACCTAATCAGAAACTAGAAATGCTTAGATTTTGAAAAGATTGTTTGCTGGAGTGATGGAATAGTTAAAACAAGATATCAATGGTGGTGGTATCCATGCACAAGATCAAAAAGATTTACCACAAAGAAACATGTCAATAGAGGATAATTTCATGAGGCAACATCTTCTATCATTCGGAGGATCATATGACCATCTGCTTTTTTATGGGTAGATTAAAGCACTATAAAATATTTTTAATGTCATTGGGTGTTTAGAACATCTAAAGTTTAGTCTTGTTGTTTACCGTTTTGAAGGTGAAGCCGATCAGTGGCAGTTGATGGTTAAAAATATAAGAGATAGTTAGGATATTGATGATCTTGATTGGGATGAATTCAAAGGTATGTCCCTTGAGAAATATTTCCTATGGTGGCTTGACTTAGGATGGAAAAAAATTATTGGAATTGATGTAGGATGATGAATATGTGGCTACTTATGAAGATAAATTCACTTGACTAGAAAGGTATGTTCAAAATTTTATAAGGGATCTTGATAGTAAAATAAAACATTTTTACTCAGGATTAAAGCCAAAGTATCAAATGGATTTAGCTGCACATGAGGTCAAAAGTTAGGGAAAACATGTTCGACATGAGTAGAAAGTGGAAATATAGTTTACTGATGATTGTTTTCTCTTTAAAAAAAATAGAATAAGTGGTCGAGGTGGCATTTGAAAGGGAATAAATCTTCAAAAAAAGTCAGATGGTAAGAAACTTAAGTTTACAGTTTCAGAATATTGTGGTTAAATGTACATTGGGGAATGCCTTTTGAATTCTGGTTAATTCTTATGATGTTGTAAAATGTGACATAAGTCTTGTAATTACACTGAAAAGGGTCATGGTAGTGGTATGAAATGATCTGATTTATAGTAAGTAAAATAATTTATGTGCAATAAAATTGGTTACTATGGAAATGACTCTCCGATGAAGATCTCAAATGATGGAAAATAGCCATAATACAACCAGAAAGGGTTCATGAAATATTTTGAAAGTACTTCATCAGATTTTGGCCCATTAAATTAAGTAGTATGAGGTACACCATTTGTTTATTTATATTATGCCAATGTGTTGTTTGATTCCAGGTCTACACAGTCTTTAATTTCTGAAAACGTTTCTAGTAAATGGGGAATTAAATATCAAGATATGAATCCTTAAATTATGGTAAAAACCCAGGAGTAAATATTGAGACAAAAAGAAATTATAAGAACCTTCTTGTCCTTGTGTGTGAAATTAATCTACCTAAAATCAATATTGTTTTTCCTCTAATAGAGTTTGACGTTTTTTAGGTATAGATTAGCTTTCTGTATTTCATGATAAGATTAACTATAGAGCTAAAGAGGTTTATTTTCAAAAAGAATTTTATTTTGTGTACAAGAATGAACCCTTACTTTTGAAAACATATCAAGAATCTAGGAATCTAGTAAAATATGGAAATTAATGTTACCTTGTACAATTTTTTGAAAACAAAGGAACTATTCAGATTAAAGACGTGCTAGTGGTCAATGAGTATCTTGATGTTTTTTATGACGAGTTCCCTAGTATAATACCTGATCGAGAAGTTGAATTTACTATTGACTTGGTTCTTTATGTTAATAAAATTTCAAAACCCCCTTATTGAACAGATCAAATTGAACTTTTAGAGTTAAATAATAAATTTCACGAGTTATTAGATAAAGGTTTCATTCAACCTAGAAAATCACCATGGTGTTCTACGGCCTTCTTTGTTAAAAATAAAGATGGTTAAATGAGACATTTCATTGATTATAGAGACTTGAACAATATCACTATTAAGAACATGTATCCATTGCCTCATATCGATGATTTTTTTTATCAGATTTAGAGAGCTCATTTTTTTTAAGATTGACTTGATATTGGGGTACCATTAGTTAAAAGTAAAGAAAGAATACATTCTGAAGGCCATTTTTCGTACTAGATATGGAAATTAGGAATTTATAGTTATGCCTTTTGGGTTTACCAATGTACCAGCTGTATTTATGGATCTTATGAAAATAATTTTCTACATGTTATTGGATATTAATATAGTTGTGTTTATTGATGATATTTTGGTATATATAAATATAAATAAAAGCAAGAAAGTCATTTAAGGGTTTTATTGAAAACATTAAATGAAAAGATACGGTATGGTAAATTCATAAAGTGTGAATTTAGGTTACAAAAAATTTTATTCCTTGGTCACATAGTTTCTAAAGATGGATTAACTTTTGATCTTGATAAAACCAAAGTTTTTTATGAATATCCAAGGCCCAAAAATATAACTAATATTTCCAGTTTTCTTCATTTAGTATGTTATTACTGGAGGTTTATTGAAAATTTTTCATGGTTATCAATCCCATTGACTAAGTGAACTTAAAAAGGTGTTATGTTCATCTGGACCAAAGAATGTGATGAAAGTTCTGTAGAATTGAAAAGAAGATTGGAGAATGCTCCAGTTTTGGCACTGCCTTCTAGAAATGGTGAATTTGTTATCTATAATGATGCTTCATTGAATGGGATTGGTTGTGTCCTAATGAAAGATAATCAAGTAATTTCTTATGATTCATGTTAGGTGAAACATCATGAGTTAACTTACCCTACACTTGATTTGGAATTATCTTCTGTTGATTTTTCTTTAAAAATTTGGAGGCATCATTTGTATGGTATAAAGATTGAAATATATACTGATCACAATTGTTTAAAGTATATATTTACTCAGAAACAATTTAACATGAGATAGAGGTGGTGGCTAGAATTAATCAAGGATAATTATTTCATGATTCATTACCATCCAGGAAAGGAAAATAAAGTGGTAGATTCTTTGAGTTGAAAGATTAATGCTATATAAACCATGCTACGTCTGGAAAGAGAGCCTTATATTTTTTATTTAATTAATTTTGGATTGGAAGTTTTTGGTCCAGGGAAATACTCTATTTTTTTTCAAGTGGAATTGAAATCATCTATATCAGATAGAATTAAGTAGGTGTAGAAAGAAGACAGTGATTTGTAAAAAAAGGTAGAGTTAGTTCAGAAGAGTAAGTTACCCGAATTTAACATTGGTAAAGACTATGTTTTGAGGATTGGAAAGAGATTATGTGTGCCTTGTTATTCCTTGTGGAAGAAAGTTTTATTATGTTCTACACATAAATCTCCATTTTTAGTTCTTCCTTAAAGTACTAAGATGTACAGATATCTCTGAAAGTATTAAATGTGGGATGGAATGAAAATAGATATTGTTAACTTTACCGAGATATGTTTGATTTGTCAATAGTTTAAAGAAGAGAAGCAGTTACCAAAAGGGATTCTTCCTCATATTTTAGTTTCAGAGTGGAAATAAGAAAATATATCCATGGATTTTGTAGTGGGATTATAAATGAATTCTCAAGGTAATAATGCAATATGGGATATTGTTGATCGATTGACTAAATCTTCTCATTTTATTCCTATTTGATATACTTTGTCTCTTGATCAAATTTATCGATTATATATTAAAGATATAGTTAGGTTATATAGAGTTTCCCGCTCTATTATATCTGATAATGATATCAGGTTCACTTCTAACTTTTGGAAGGGCCTTCCAAATTCATTGGGTATTCAACTAAATTTTTGTACAACTCTTCATCCGCAATCAGATGGATATTCAGAACTAAAAATTCAGATATTAGAAGATATGCTATATTCTTGTTCAATAGATTACTAGGGAAGTTAAGACCAACATCTTTCATTGGTGGAGTTTTCTTATAATAAAATTTTTTCATTCCAGTATACAGATAGAACCATTTGAATCATTATATACAAAGTAGTGTCGAACTCTAGCTTTTTGAGATGATGTAGGTGAAAGGAATTTGATGGGACCAGAATTGGCAGAAGAGGTGACCAAAAAAGGTTAGTTGATTCAAAAGTACATGAGAACAGTTCAGAGAAGGCATAAAAGTTATAAAGATAACCGGAGGAAGGATATTTATTTAGAGGTAGGTGATCATGTCCTTCTTAAAGTTTCTACATGAAAATGTGTGATGCATTTTGGTAAGTAGGGGAAGCTGAGTATGAGATTTATTGGACCTTATAAAATCATGGAGAATATTGGATAAATTTCCTACAGAGTAGATATACCTCCATGTTTATCCCTCATACTTTATGTTTTTCATTTTTCAATGTCAAAAAAGTATATGTCAGATCCATCTCATGTTTTTGAGTCTGGAGGTAGTTTAGTTCGAAGAGAATCATTCTTATGAAGAAAAATCAGTCCAGATTCTTAATCGAAGAGAGAATGTGTTGCAGAATAAGGTAATTTATCAGGAAAGTGGTTTTGTGGAAAAACAATATGGTTGAAGAGGAATCATGGGAATCTGAAAATTTTATGATTAATAAAGACCCCTAGTTTTTTGTTAAGTGAAGAGAATTGTGAGGATGCAATTCCCAAAAGAGGGGAATGGTGTATGATCCTAGGTATATATAGAATAATACATTTTCATTTCAATTAATATTTATTATAATTATTTTATTTTTACATGAAAGGGGATTCAATTTCCGATAGTATAATCAACACACAACAATGAGTTTCTTTTAAATCTTACATTGCACACAATTTTGAGTTATATTGAAAAATATTAAAATAATAATAATATAATTTTAAATGGTAGTTAATGCCTAGTCATTATATTAGAAGGAATGAACATAACTAATTATTTTTTAAATTACAAATTTTTTTTGAAATCTTTTCATGTTTATCAAATAAAATTTATATGATCAAAATAAGAATGAATTCGATTCTAAGCATGAAATACTCTAATATTTTTAAAAGGCCATTTTACCACCTTTTGAAGGAGAAACCTTTTTAAATACATTTTTTCACTTTTATATGTTATATTTGAAAAAAATAAAATTATTCTTTATAAGTGGTACATAAAAATTTACTTTTGGATGAGTTTTTGGTATTTTTCTGATAAAGTTCATTCTTTAGTGAATAGTAAAAAATACTGCAATTTAATTCAAAACAGTCTTTTCATTTAATTTATTTATATATTAAGATTATGTTTTTAATTTGTTTTAATGTATAATTGGATTATGTTTTTGAACATTCAATCTAATAATGGTTATTGGAAGTAATTTCAAATTATATTTGGACATAAACACATGTCGATCTTTTGACAGTTATTATTTCTCAAAAACCTACTTTTTGGTTTTGACAATGAGAATTAATTTTAAATTAATTACTGAAAATATAGTGTCTTGAATTTGAAAAATGGATTCCGTATTTGGAATCATAATGTTTAATTTTTTTAAATATATACCGTTTAATTTTGGACATTATGAATAGAAACTTCAATAATTATTTTATTTACCATGGTTAAAGGGTAAATCTGGTAAATAAGGGTAACAATTAATATTATAATAATATTAATCTATCATAACAAATGTCATAATCCTATTATATTAGATATTTCCGACCATGGGCATCATTGGGTCGATTTTGGAACCCCATGGAGCCACTTCAATGTGAAAATAACATTTTATTGGAATTAATTTAAAGTGAAGACAAATATAACATAAACATTACATTTTACTAATTTTTTTATATGGTGTTAAATAACTGATATCTTCAACTATAAATATTCATTTTAAATAAAAAAATATTTCCTACATCATTAAATTTTATTTATTATTTTTAGACATTAAATAAATAAATTTGATTATGACCCAATGATGTTGTAGTGATTGCTTCTTTAATGAAAAATTCAAATAAATGATATATTAAATATTAAAATAAATTTAATTTGAATATTTTTATTCTATACCTAAATTTTATGGATTATATTAACAGAATATATTTGATTTAATGCCTTTGGTTCTAATTAATCATGTTTTTATGACTGTAAAAAAATCCTTCACTTTATAGTGACAAAATTGACATAAGTTAGTTCTTAAAAAAAATACTATTTTATTAGATGATACAATAGTCCTAAGAATATAATATTCTTCAAACATACTTATATAATGTTAAAAATGTCATTAATTATCCACTTATGGTTTTATAGGTATTTTATTGTAAATATAGTTATAATATATTATGAAAATTCAAGAAGGCATGGTAAGAGTTAATGTTTTTCAACTAAGGGTTAAAGCTAAAATATAAGGTTAATATTGTGCCCTAAATTGTATAAAACCTATTGGTAGAGAGTATTTATACCTGAAATCATCTTACCTTATAAATAAATGAGTTTTTGATCATTTGAAATCGAAAATCGTTTTATAATAAAATAATATTTCAATACCTTCTTAAAATGCCCCTCCTCCCTCTTATTAAAGGACATCACCTATACCCACTTACTCACACCTCTAAAACCCATTATATCATATAAATTATGCACAAATAATCTCCCTACATCCATCCCTTTTTCCAAGAATCCTTATATTTGGATTAATGAAATTCAAGAAATCCTTCTGGCTCAAATCAAAATGATTTATCCGATTTAGAGGTAACGTCTTCTCTCAAGACCCCTTCTTTTAATTTTCCTTCTCCACTACCTATGATTTTATTATTCATTGATTAAATAACAAAAATAGTATCATAAATACACTAAGTTGTTTTTATGAAATGAATTTTAACTACACTTACACCCACCTCCATCTAATGGATACGAACATATTATTTCTGCGTACGTGAATTACTGCCTTGTGAAACGATGATTTTTAAATTTTCCCCTAGCACCTATAATGGTTTCTATTGTGATGTAAAATGTATTTATATATGATATATATTATATTTATATTACCTATGTGCTTCTTAATTTTTCATTTACAACATACCTTTATGCTTTCCATAATGTGTAAATACGATAATTTCATTTGAGGAAGTACGAACTACCGGCCCCTCAAAGTGATATGACTCATTCAAGGAAAACATGGAACGTATAAAGGTTAAAATTGATAAACTTATGTAACATATATAAAATATGATATTATACAGGAATTATAATATACATATGTATCATTTAGTTTTCATTCCTTTAAAGACTTAAAAGAAGTGAAACTAGCGTTCATGCATACATACGACCTACCGTCTCCATGAACAGAGTATTTTATTTCTTATATCTAAATGTTGTGGAATATTATAAATACATATATTATGGATATAAATATATATATATATATACAGGATATATATTATTCTTAATTCATGAATATTATTTTGGTGATTTTGGACTTTTGGCTATATGAACAAATTACATCAAAACAAGTGCATTTTCAACTAAAGTAATGAACATCAACAAAATGACCAATATTAACATGAATAGTTATATGATTGTTATATAAATATAACAAGTGATATAAAAGAAATAATAAACATGAAAAACGTTCTTAATAAAGTATAAATTATCTTATGTTTGTTATTCAGGAATATAAAGAATGAACAAGACAAGTCAGACTCAATGTAAGGGACTTCCTCTAAATATCCTTCTATTGAGACATATTTTGGTTTATACATGAACTTATTTTATATGGTGTATAATTATAACCTTTTTATTTTAATTTCATCAACAATTTTCAAAATTAGTATTTTTTTATGATTTATTATATTAAACATCAAAGGGAATGTTTCTTTTTAATTTATGCGGTGACAATGACCTTTCCAACACCATGAGTATTATATGATATTTGGATTCCTTAAACAATAGGTAATGTTTTTAAAAGGAAAAAAAATTACATATACCATTTTTATGTATTTCTTTATTGAAAATGGTGTTGAGAAAGTATTGATTATTTTAATATCTTGAAATGATATATTGTGATTGAAATGTGGAAATATTATCTTAACATTATGATTGTTTTATTTGTTATGAATATGTTATGGTTCTTGCGCATTGTTTACGTATATGGGTGGTTCCGTGATAAACCAAGGGTAGGTGAGCCCAAGATAGCTCTTTGATGCATTGAGTAACATGGAGTAGGTAAATGTTAATGTTTCTTATAATAGATTTAGATAATATACTGTGATGGGTATTCCATACATAACTCTTATTTTATTTGTGAAAACTACAATGTAAGTATGTTATGTATGACACAAGTTACCTTTATGATTTATTATTTCTATATGATATTCATAAATCTTATGATTTCATTAATTATGTAAAATATATTTTGTTCTAAGATTGAAATGTATGATTTCATTGATTTTTATGTATTCATGGACTAATGTCTTCTTTACTTATTTTATATCCCTTAATGAGATTTTTATGCTCATCCCAAGTCCTTGAAACGTTTATCACATGCTATAAGGAATGTTAAGATAATGTAATAATTCAATAAGATTTATATCCAAAAAATAATTCTTTTTTATTGAAGTAGTTTTATTATTGTGAAAAAATTGGATAGAGTAGAAGTGTATACTTTGTAATATTGAGATGTAATATAATAGTTATGGAATAATTTTCTAAAACTATAAACCTAAAAACACTCCCAATATGAATTCTTGACTTTTCTCAAGATTATGTAATGTTTAAGGTTAGGTCCTTACATTTATGTTGAAATGGAATTTTCATCTTGTACAGACTTACCTGCCTTAAGGATCGTAATTTACATAGAGAATTATTTATATGACTATAATGTTATTTTCTAGACTAATTGTTTTCTCAATATTCTTTAAAATAAATGTTATTAAAGTGATTACCAAATTAAATGTTTTCAAAAAAATTCTTTCATTCATTATGAATTTTCATTGTATTTTTAATCAAAAATGATGTAATTTTTTTCAAGATTACTTTTTATGTTTTGATGATATTTTAAAATTAAAATGTTCTCAAAATGATTCATGTTTTAGAAGGCATTTTTCAAATATGAAAATTAATTTTCCTTAATAAAATTGTTAAATGAAATTCAAATCCATTATTTATAAGAAAATGATTATTTAAATTGTATTATGAAAAATATTTTCAAAAAAAGGGTATTTCCCTCTAGAAATGTTCAATGTAAAATTTAAAAATACATACTCATCCAATATGACATAATTTTTTATATTTTATGACTTATTGGGATATGATCCAATAATACCATTTGAATTCTTTCTTGAATGGTCTGTGTTTTGATGAAATGATGTTGATAACACTGGTTTCTCTTCAATGAGGTATATGATTTTGAAACCTGCTTTTCATGAGGGTTATTATTTTATGAAATGATTATAAGACTTAGATCTTTTTAATAGGTAATTACACAATGAAATTTTTATGATACCCATTTTATTTCATTGGTTATTATATGATTTTTATGAAACCCATCACTTTTTATGGGTCATGATGTGATAAAAGTTTAATTATATTGTGGAATATGTATGTATGATTTAATTATTTTATTGGTGGTACCTTTATCTCCCTCTAATGAATCGAGTACATTTTAATATCTCATAAGAAAATGATGGGAGTAAAGTAGACGAGTTTGATTAACTATAGAATATACTGAAACTCTATCCACTATGGGAAGATGGCGAAACCTAACCCATTATGGGAATATTAGAAATACCAATCCAATGTGGAAATATAGGGAAAACTACTCCCTTATAAATAACTTACTTCAAATGACGATGGTGTTGAATCCTTCATAGTAGGTGTAGTCCCCTTGAAGTGCCCTGAAATGTTTTGGCAATGTTGTCATGAACCGTCCCTCAGGGCCTGTGTCATGACAACCCCAAGCCCGCCTTCCATAGGCCAAGGGCTAGCGACTAGCATCGGAAAGGCATATCACTTAAACGGGAAGTAATTGACACTTTAACTTGTATAGACACATAGTCCAAAACACAACATAAAGAAACCACACACAAAAGAACACAATAATATGCAACTATAATGTAAACTACTGTAGTAAACGAGTGACGAAAGTAAAAAGGGGATGGAATACAAGCACAACTGTAAAAGTAAAAGTACGACTGGAAGTACAATACAACTAAAAGAAAAAGGAAAACAAATACTTGGTTGTCCTATGAGGATCTTACCAGAAGGGTCGGTACCGATCGCCTCCTCATCACTCCACGTTTGTCAGTACCCTCTTCGTCACATCATGCCGAATGGTCCACCTCCACGCACCTTCTAGTCCTAGCACCCTCAGCCTCGATTAATGTTGTAAATCATCTACACCAGACACAAAAAGGTGTGGGAAAAGCCCATGCAGGTGTGAGTATAAAAATACTCAGTAGTCACCCCAAGACCCCCGTAGGTCTCCTAGATATCCAAAAAGGAAAAAACCACAAAGCAAGTCATCAACTCTACTTAGGAATATTCCCATACATACACCAAAGTTATCAAGATATAATCATATCATAAATGAGGGAATGACACCACATAGGTAACACCACAAAGGTATAACTACCACACAGGTAACACCCAGAAGATAACACCACGAAGGTAACTCCACCAAGGTAGGAGTACCACAAAAGTAACACAACAAAGATAGAAGTAACACATAGGTAACACCACAAAGACAATACCACAAGGGAAAAAGTACCACACATGTAACACCACAGAGATAGAAGTACCACATAGGTAACACCACGAAGATAGAAGTACCACACAGGTAACACCACGAAGATAGAAGTAACACACTGAAAACACCTCAATGATAACACCACAAAGGTATAAGTACCACACAGGTAACACAACGAAGCTAGATGTACCACACAGGTAATACCATGAAGATATAAGTACCACACATGTAACACAATGAAGATAGAAGTACCGCATATGTAACACCCCGAAGACGATTCCACAAAGGTAGAAGTATCACATAGGTAACACCATGAAGATAGAAGTACCACACAGGTAACACCACGAATATAGAAGTACCACACAGGTAACACCGTGAAGATAGAAGTACCACAAAGGCAACACCATGAAGATAGTAAAACGAAGGTAGAAGTACCACATATGTAACATCACGAAGGTACAAGTACCATAGAGGTAACACCACAAAGATAGATTACCACATAGGTATAGTACCACATACCATAACCTCAAACAAAAGCACAATATAAAGACAACTCATAAAGAGTCTCAGCTCAAACCAGGTTTTTAGAGATGTACAGAAGTACAGATGTTCAACTGTGAAGCTAGATCATCTTATTCTGTCAAGAGGTGTTGCTTCTGACCATATGGAGTTTGACCCACACATGATCGATAGGTACTAACCCCCGCTGACCCACACAGGATCTGACCCACATAGGATTGGTATGCGTTGACCCACATAGGATCGCTGAGCGCTGACGCACACAGGATCTGACCCACACAATATTGGTATAAGCTAACCCACAAAGGATCACTGAGTGATGACATTCCTAGGACCTGACCCACATAGGATCGGTATGTGCTAACCCACACAAGAGCGTTGAGCTCTGAACTCTGCATGATATGTCTCCAACCTCTACCTCACTGCCAGCCACTGGATTACTCTCACCCTGTGTGCTCGAGTTTCGTAGATTCTTCCCCCAATATATTGGTCGTACCTCGAACATAACTAAGCTCCACAAAAGAGTAACCCAAAGGACCACCATGTTTTATGGGTTCCAACGTGATAGATGGTGCATCAATCAGACACCCAGTCCATGAGTTATAAGTGTTTTAGTTCTGGGGACTCGTTTGGATTTGGGTTCGATCCAACCCACCCATACACCAACTATTTACAAAACTCATGTGGATTATACCAAAAGGATCATATCGCTCCAACAGTCCCAATTCCATAGACGATTCATCAAAACAGACTCATGGATTTCAAGATATGGCCCTTGAAGGCATATCTGGGTCTGGATGGGCCTAGATCCGGACCGACCCAGCCCTTCCCGGCCAGGGCCGACCTGACCCGGTTCAGGTTGACCCGACATGGCCCAGGTATGACTCGGTTGGCCCGGTTTATTGCGGTCCCAGCCTGTGAGGCCATGGTCTAGCCTAGCCCGTTATGGGGGCTGCCCAGCCCAGCCCGCTGGGCACGGCCTACGGTGCAGCATGCGGTCGGGTGGCCCGTCGTGGCGGGGTCCACCCTAGCCGCAACCCCCAAGAGAATGTGGCCCCCATTATTCGGAACAGCCCAATGTCCATTCGGGCGCCCGACTGGAACACGGGACCACCAGATAAGTCCTGCTCGGCATGACGAGGCCAGACATTTCTCCTCCCAGTGGCGTGGTCGCGCGTGACTGCTCCACCCATGGTCGGTCGGGTGCCGCCTGCCATATTATCTCTACCGTGGCCAAGTGGTCGTAGAATCTAGATTCGGCGGCATGGATCCATGCCACCGCTCCACCACGTGGCTGGCTAGATGCCAACCACCCCCTGCTCCTCCAGGGCTGACGGGCCGCAGCGTCCTGCTCATCTGGTGGCGCTGACGCGCGCCTCTATATCTTTTTGCGGCCGGCCGGTGTTCCGACCACCCTTATTTTCCACAACTCACCGTAACTTCAATATATTCCAAAAAAATATGATGATCGCATATTCATGATCTTCAGGTCAAGGGTTCTGCGTCCATACATCGAACTCAACAAAACATTGAGTTTCTGACGTGCTTAATTATTTGGAGTTGATGAATGCACGAAGAACCCACGAAGAACAAAAGAAAAAGGGAGAAAGGTATAAGTGCAGGACGATTTCGATTCTTGTTTGGACATCATCATTTTGAATCCAGAATACGAAGAATCAAAAAAATATATTTTATCATAATTCAATTTGAAATCTCTACCGCATTCGTCCATTGGAGGTGTTGTGAGGAAGACGATGAAGTCGGTGAAGGGGACGCCGATGTTCATCGCTCTCAAAACATGTTTCTGATCCGGGCTCATGCGTCATTCTCATTCTTTATCCAGATTAAGTTCTTCATTGGAGGGTATTTGTCCAAAGGTTCCCCTAGTCTATCCATTCCTTTGCGAACTATTTCTTCCACCAAAAGTGTGGTGCCAATCTTAATACATTACGTTATTAATTCAATTAAAGTTGTCAAATTAATTAAGTTAAGCTTGGAACATTAATATGGGAGGATTCCAAGGGGTTTCCCACATTAAATGGGGTTTTGGGTGGTCTCCACCAGCATGAATTCAAATGGAAGGTTTCAAAATAAAAATATAATAAAAGTTGTTTTATTTTATTTTTATTCGTTTAACTCTCCCTCAAAAATATAGAAAACTAACTTTCACCCTTGACCTATTGCGGTCATGGTGAAGGTATCCTTAAGTGAATATCGGCGCTGTGAGTTCAACGGTGTCCTCGAATTTCAATTCCAAGAACCAGTTCAAAAGTTAAAAAAAACATGCTCACACGTTTACTAAACGTACCTAAAATTTTTTCAGAAATTCATTCCGGACACATCTGTCTCAGAATCATGCACCATAAATTTTCATGGGCTCGTAATAATTCCATATAAAAAAAATATTTTATGGGATTTCCGGGACATTAAATTCTCCCTACCATAGGTCTTTACATCTTTGAATGCCAAAACAAAGGCAAAACAACCAAAAGAGGGTACTGAGCACGAATCTGAGCCTCCAGCTCCCATGTGCTTTCCTAGAGGTTGTCATGTTGCTAGAGTACGTTCACCAGAGGTATCGAACGCCCATTAAGGATACATTCTTATCGATTCTCAATCTCCACTAGGACCTTCGTAAACGTCACACCATCATCGAAGTCTAGCTCACTGTGGTCGATGATGTGAGATAGGTTGTGTAACATCCCAAGTAAATAAAGAATATGACTTTCTCATATTTATTAATATTTGTGAATAAAATATCAATATTACTTTAAAGGGAATTCTATGTTCAATAGCGTACCCAATATGCAACAATGAGTTTCTTTGAAATCTTACGTTGCACACTAATAATATAATAATATTATTTTAAATGGTTGCTAACGCCTAGCCATTGTTATGGTAGGAATGAAAAGAAATAACTACCAAATTATTATATATGCTTTTCAAATATTTTTTCTTTTATACAAATAAATGTTAGAGGCTTAAAATGCAAATGAATCCAATTTTAAGCGTAAATATTCTAATATTCCTTAAAAGGTCGATTAACCACCTTTTGACGGTGAACCCTTTTTAAATCCACTTTATGAAAATTTTATATGTTCTATTGGACCAAATAAAATTATTATTTAGAATCGGGACATCAAAATTTACTTTGTGAAAATTTTTGGTATTTTTTTGATAAAGTTCATTTTTTAATGAATAGTGAAAAATGTTTTATTTTAATTCAAAACCTCTTTTTAATCTTATTTATTTATATGATTAGATTATATTTTGAATTGGTTTTAAAGTGAAATTAGAATATATTTTTACCATTAAATCCAATGGTGGTCAATGGAATTAACTTCACTTTGAAATTGGACTCAAACAGGTGTCAATCTTTTGATTGTTATTGCTTCTCAAAAACACGCTATTTGTTTTGATAGCGGGAATTAATTATTAAATTAATTAATGAAACTTATATGTTTTAAATTTTGTAAAATAGACATCATTTTTGAATTCGGAATATCGAATATATCTTAGGGTGAATTTTTGGTATTTATCTGAAAAACATCAATTTTTGATGAATAGTGAAACAACTAAGTGGTAGTTAAAAAAACTAATTTTTCATTTAAATGAAACTTTACCACTTTTGGTAATTGAATTTCAAAAATCTGATATACATGGTTGTCATTAAGATGTAAAATTTTGTTCAATGGGGTTAAAATAATTTTTTGGTGAATAGTAACTTTTAAGTTTTATTATTCGCAATTAGAGGTAATTAGTGTAATTTAAGGCAAAAATAATGTTTTAATAATTTTAAATGACCTTGATACATGTCCTACCCTTATTGGATGAATCATGTCCAACCAAGACAATCCATGGGTCAACTTGGGGACCCCATGGAGCCACTTGGGTAAGAAAATGACATTAATAACTTTTTATTTAAAGTTAAAATAAAAATGTCACAAACATACTAAAACAATTTTTACATGGGGTTATATAGGTATTATTTTTTACTATAAATATTCATTGGAAAACTAAAAAGATTTCCTACATCATAGTATTTTTTTATAATTTTTAGACATTAAAAAAATTAATTTATTTAAGACACCACGACGATGTAGTGATTACCTCATTAATGAACGATTTAAATAAAATGAGAAGATAAGGTAAAATCTAAGACTTACACTTGTCAAAAACCTATTGTATGGGTTTATTTCAAACCATTATCATCTTATCCTAGAAATATATAATTGTGTAACCTTTAATATCTGAAAATCATTTAATAATAAAGTAACCTTTCAAGACCTTCCAAGAGTGCCCCTCCCCCCTCTTATAAAAGGCCCCCACCTCTACCCCCTTACCCACACCTCTCAATCCTTTGGCTCGACCAAACTCTGCTCATTTTATCTCTCCAAACCCCTCTATTCATCCAAGAAGCCTTAAATTAGGCATAAATCTTTTCAAGAAACCCTTTTGGTTCAAACCAAATGGAGATACCCGATTTAAAGGTAATGTCATCTCTTATGTTCTTTTGTTTTATTTTGCTTGTCCAACCCCCTAAACTCTTTTTATTACTTTATTTTGTAACAACACCAGTATCTTAAATATACTAGGATGTTTTTATGAGATGGATTCAAGTTACACTTGTAACTCCCCGACCCCAGTTACCCAGATTCGGTGCATTGTTTTAATACATTGGCATGATTACAAGGAATCAAGTCCCGAAAGGCCGATTAGTTTAGCAGTCTTGGAAAATAGATTACATACATGATGTTACATTACAATTCATAACATACAAAACAACATAAATAATCCTTTACGAATTCCATTATTCCCTTGTCTTAACCCTGCATATCAATCACAATACACATCTTGGAATCCTGGAAAAAATAAAATATAGAAAGAGGGGAGCTCAAACACTCAGTAAGGGTAAGTAATACAGCGGAAACTTTCATAAATAAACATAAACATTTAAGGCAATCTATAACTAAAACAAAAGCCTTTTAAACTTGAACTTCAACATAATATGAAAATAAAATAAAATGAAATAATTCCATTTACTTATTCACATGGATATTCTACTAGTCGAATAATCACATGCAATATCACTAACCACTTTCATAATGATGGAATGAATAATTCCAGACTATCATAACCATGTAGCCAAGGCCTCGTGCCAAGAATTCAAATAAGATTTTGTCAAGGCCTCATGGCAAGACACTAGTTTGTCTCATGAGACCTACCGATGCATCGAGGAGCTATAGAGGGCTCCACCCGTCACTTACTAATTCCAATGCATTCCTCATATGAATAGGTTCAAACATAACATAAACATTCGTATTAAAACTAGCATATGAAATGTCAATACTTTATCCATAAATCTTGAATGGTATAAAAATAACACATCCATAGTCAAAAATATCACAAAACCGTCAATGTGAGTTTTGTATAATAAATCAACTTCAAATGAGCTTAAAATACATCAAAGGATGTTGACATAGATGAAAATGATGAGTAAAACTTTTTGAGAGAAATATCCTTTTTGTAAAATCATTTAAAAGTCACACATTTATAAAGGAAGTAATTTAAAAGAGATTTTTGAAATAGAAGTGTCCCATACCACTTATAAACTTTTGAAAAGAATTATCATTTCAAAACATTCATGTCCATATAAATAAATCCTTAAAATCATTTTGAAAAAAATGGACATTAATTAAAAAGATTTAGAAAGATAAATCTTTAAAACATTTGAAATTTTTATCTTGATAAAGAGTGCCTTTCAAAATCCTTAAAATCTTCATTTTGAAATCATTTTTATGAAAAATGGACATGGATGATAAAAATGTCCCAGTAAATACTTACACATAAACAATCTTAGGTAATAATGATATTGTGGAATTAACCCTTACCAATTTTGTAACTTACGAAACATACAACCCATGAAAGAGGTATCATACAATGAATATGTAAATACACCAAAATTAAAGTGTATTACACAAATAATACAATTATGGGCAGTACATACATCACACAAAAGGTAATAGTGGCAATATGGCATGAATATCACGAGAATAAGAAGTGAGATGAAAACCCCTTACCTTGCAATTTCCTTTAGTCAAGGGTACGTTTAACCTCTTGTACGAAGATCGTAGTATGTTATTAAATTATACCATAACCATATTAATATTTATGATTTAATACATGATTCATTTATGACTTTATACTACCCATTTAATAATAATTTCCATGTTAAATTAACATTTCAGGTGATAGTCATTTTCTTTATCGTACGTGTTTTAACTCGTTACTCTTGATTGTATCACTTAGATCATGATTTAAATACATCCAGAGTATAAAACATGATAAATATATCATATATATTTAGAATATAAATACATATAACAGACATATATATGAAATGGTATACACCGTTTATGGAGACGGTAGTCCGTACGTACTCATAAACATTGTTTCTATTTTCATATAGTATTGAAAAGAAGTAAGTGAATGTAAGTAAATAAATACTTATATAAATATATATATATCCAGTAGTATTATTATTTCATATATTACATAATTATTAGTAATATATATTTTTATAATCGTCGATGAATGGTGAACTTGGAAATGAATCTCATCGTGTCGTGGAGACGGTAATCCGTACGTACACACGAGTGAAAATATCATTCTTTTGATATTAAAATAATATATAATTGGATGGTATATCATATATACAGAATATTTAAATTTTTATATTTATTATTTAAATCAAATACACATCATTATTATACCCATCCAAATAATAATGTATTGAATAACAATTTCACCACGACGTGGAGACGGTAAGCCGTACGTACGCACGTACGGTGACATGTCATTAAAAGGATGGATAGAATAATGAATATAGATGTACAACATTTATAATAACATCATATTATATAGGATATATTGGAGTTATTATTTTAGAATAGAAATTATAGAGAAAGAAGAAGTTGAAGAAGAAAGGAACTTGAAAGTGGGTGGTGAAGATGTTACCTCTTCTTCGGGTTCTTCCTTTTGATTTGATCAAAATGTATCATTAGGTTTTCTTTATGATCAAACTATGGCCTCTAGGATGAAGTTAAGGAAGTTTAGAGAGTATTTGTTCATGTTTTTCCGAACCAAAAGGCTTTGAAAGTGTGAATTAATGAGAAGGGGGAGTACCCTTTTATAAGAGGGGTTAGGGGATCTTTAGGAAAATCTAGAAATATTATTTTATAATAAATTAATATTCGGTTTATAATGGATCAAAAGTGTATTATTTAAATTTTAATGTGGAGATAGGTCGAAAACAACTCAACCAATAGGATTTATACAGGTTTGGGTTACTATATTAACCTTATCTTTAAGTATTAACTCTTAGTTAATTAGTTTAACTTTTACAATGTCTCTTTGTATTTTTATATTATATGGTTAATAAACGTACTATATACACACAAGGGACCCCCAAGTGGTCCATTAATTCTAACACTATCATGATATTAGTCTCTTGGCCTAACCTTAGATTTTTATGAATTTAATATCCATTAATAATATAATATTTGTTTTAAAAACTCTTTTATGTCAATTTTGACACTATTCAATAATTGATTTTTGTAAAAATTATAACAGAATTATTACTTTGAAAAAAGATAATTAAATCAATCCTAACATGTAATATTAACCTATAAAATGATTTTTATTTTTAAAAAGTCTCAAATTACATTTATTTGGGTATTTATAATATCAATTATTCTAATTTTTCAATAATTAGGTAATTACTGCATAACCATTGTGTCATAAATAAATTAAATTATTTAATATCTAAAAATTATAAATAAAATACCATTATTTAGGAAAGATTTTTATCTTTCTAATGAATATTTATAGTCTAAAATCCAACATATATAACCCTATGTAAAAAGTGTTTTGTTAAAAGATATATGCTTATGTCAATTTTGTATTTATTTTAACTTAATTAAAATAAAGTGTCCCTATCACCTAAAAGTGGCTCCATGGGGTTCCAAAATCGACCCAAAGATACCCATGGTCGGACATGTATACGCCAATAAGGTTAGGACACGTTTTAGGGTAATTTAGTATTATTATAATAATATTTTTTTAACCCTTATTTAGTGGATTTACCCTATAACCATGGTAAATACAATTTTTACCGAAGTAATTATTCAAAATGACTAAAAATAAAAATTACCTATTTACACAATTTGGACATCATAATTCCAAATATGGAATCTATTTTTCCAAATTCAAAACACATAAGTGGCAGAAATTAATTTAAAATTAATTCCCTTTGTTAAAACAAAAAGCGTGTTTTTAAAAGATAATAACTCTCAAAAGATTGACACTTGTTTATGTCCGGTTTAATTGTGAGATTTTTTCCAATGACCAACATTGTATTAAATGGTAAAAAAATATTCTAAATATACTTTAAAACCACTCAGATTAATAATTTATCACTATTAATTATTTTGATTAAAAAAGTTGTTTTTAATTAAAATTTACTAATTTTCACTATTCATCAAAATAAAAAAGTTATCCAAAAAGTACCAAAATTTCACCCTAGGATAAATTCGATATTCTGAATCCAAAAATGAATTCCATTTTGAGAGATAAAATTTATAAAATTTAAAAAATTAGGTATTACTATTCATAACGGCTAGTTTGATTGGTTGTGGTGTGTGTTAGAATTAGAAGTTGCGTTCAACACACGCTATTCATAACCTCTTTTGAATGGCTTGTTCGGTAAGTCATGGTGCGCTTGAACTCGGTGTTGCGAGTAGTGCAAGTTATTGACTTGTTTTGAAGAAGTACATACTATGAAATCTTGGGGTGTTACAGTCTTCCCTCCTTCAATAAATTGTGTCCTCGCAATTTGATATTATTCTTCCAAAATAAAGGTTGAAAATAGAAAATATATTTGTGGAAAAACCCACATCGGAAATTTGGTTAATAAAATTTAGTCTTAATAAGAGGAAAAGAGAAATGAAAGGGTCACAACCAAATTATGATCTAGATTAGGAGATCATTGGAAGAAATTAGACACATATAATTGGAGTAAAAACATAAATATTTATAGGTAGTGATCTAGGTCATCAATCATAAACAAGATTAAAATTGAGGTCTTTAAATTCATCAATCTATGATGATTTAAAATGTCATCGGTTCAACAAAACATAAGGTATTAGGATAACACATTTTTGGTTTTATGATCCCTTCAATAAAGTATAAGAATTAATTTCTTCATAGAATAAGAGGAGAAGAAAAATATATACTTGAAAATTAGAATTCCATCTTTTAACTAATTTCTACCACAAACTCATCTTTCACTCTAAAAGATAATAGAACTTAAAAAATATATTCTATTTATCCTATTCATTTGGGGTTAAAAAATGAATTTATAATTCATCTACTAGACCTTCTTAAAATAAGCTACATTATTTAATCCAGGACATCTCGTGGGCCAGTGGTAGGTGATACACCCTTATCGCCCTTCGGTTGCGGGTTCAAGTCTCGCGGCCTTGCCGGTCGTGACGGGTTTTCACCCGACCTCTGGGTTTTCCTTTTATGGGAATCCAAAATTAATCTCAAACTAGAATTATCAAAAATACTTCTATCCAGACTCACAGTCCAACATTTATAAGGAAGGTAAACATAATATAGATACAATTTACCCCGTAATAGCATGTGAATACCTTAATCATGTATTCTTTTTAAAACATTGAAACATCCTGAATTACCATAATCCTTATTGATTACATTCATGCTCCCTTATTCCATATAGAATGATGGATATACTTCATCCATCCAAAAATGTTGTAAACTCCAACAATGATGGAATATACAAATCTTTAATCGGTTTCAAGGCAGTCAAGAATATCCAATATAATTTACCCAAATCAAACATATCTTATTCAAAAATCAGTACCTCAATATTAGGACCATATTAAGGTTTATCTTTCCTTCAACCATGTAATGTCCAAAAAGTTTAACTCACTGTAGAGTTACTTTTCTTAGTAACATAAAATCTCAAATCCTCATTGAAATAGTACTGCGGTACAATCCTTATATACTCAATAATTATTATAACAAGTACATTTTTGATACAACACTCAAATGACATAATCAACACAAGAACTCTAATCATTCCTCTTCATCTGTGGTAGTATCATAACATGATTATTATCCAATAGCATCATTTGCGGCACGGTCTGATGACTGGGACATAGGTTGGTGTAGTGTCCAAACTCCTTGAAAATGAAGCATTGTACATTTGAAACTATTTTCTTACCCTTGCAGTCACGTACATAGTGCCCTTTTTACCCACACTTATAACAAACTATCATTCCTTTCAGGCAAGTTCTAGGGTGTTTCTTCCCTCAATTATCACATATGGGGAAATTCTTCTTTTCCCTCTTCTCTTTACCCATCTTTCTCTCTTCCATCCTTTTCTTCTCTTGCCTCCCTTCAAATCCATAGGACTCAGTAAACTCTTTACCTATCTTATCAACACATGATACTATTTCTTCATATGATGATAATACATGGGAGACTATTTCCCTTCTAAATGATGTCTTGATTCCATGAAAGATACGATCCTTCTTACTCTTTGGATCATACATATTGCTGGAGTTCACATTCCTTTTACTGGGCGCCATTTCTATATAATAGCATAAACTAGGTCAGTTTATGAATTGAAATGAATAATTCTAAACATGTAAAATACCTAACATAAATTGAATAGTTTATGGATATAATACATAATCATAAAAATGTCTCCTTTTAGAAGTATATACTCATAAAACCTTCATAATGGTTTGTAAAGAATTGAGAATTATCCTAATCATATCCCCCGGGAGTGTCGTAACCAAGAGTGAAGCAAAGCCCGTTTTCATGCACCAGTTCCCGTTCGAGTCTAGCTCAAAGTGGTGTTTTTGGGTTTTACCCCTAGGTACATCTGTTCCAGAGCCACCTCAACCTGCTCGTATCCATACATGGATGTTTTTCTTGGAAAACTCACAAAATATCTACAATATCCAAATTCTAGGAAGTTCTTCTACACTAATCCCCAAAGTCTATCTTAGGGATATGTGCTATAATCATAGTTTATCTAAATCTAGATTCCAAGGTTATTTCTAAACTTCCTCTGATACCAACTGTAACACCCCGACCCCAGTTACCCAGAGTCAGTTCATTATTTTAATACATTGGCATGATTACAAGGAATCAAGTCCCGAAGGACTGATTAGTTTAGCAGTCTTGGATAATAGATTACATACATGAATGTTAAATTACAATTCATAACATACAAAACAACATAAATAATCCTTTACGAATGCCATTATTCCTTTGTCTTAACCCTACATATCAATCACAATACACTTCTTGGAATCCTGGAAAAAATAAAACATAGAAAGGGGTGAGCTCAAATGCTCAGTAAGGGTAAGAAATACAGCGAAAACTTT
Organism: Viscum album; assembly: GCA_963277665.1. Classification (NCBI taxonomy): domain Eukaryota; kingdom Viridiplantae; phylum Streptophyta; class Magnoliopsida; order Santalales; family Viscaceae; genus Viscum; species Viscum album. The sequence continues at coordinate 1,050,592,817 of OY728131.1, read as the reverse complement.
AATAAATAAGCATAAACATTTAAGGTAATGTATAACTAAAACAAAAGCCTTTTAAACTTGAACTTCAGAATAATATGAAAAAAATTAAATAATTTCATTTACTTATTCACATGGATATTCTACTAGTCGAATAATCACATGCAATATCACTAACCACTTTCATAATGATGGAATGCATAATGCCAGACTATCATAACCACGTAGCCAAGGCCCCGTGCCAAGAATACAAATAAGATTTTTTCAAGGCCTCGTGCCAAGACACTAGTTTGTCTAATGAGACCTACTGATGCATCGAGGAGCTATATGGGGCTCCACCCATCACTTACTAAGTCCAATGCATTCCGCATATGAATAGGTTCAAACATAACATAAACATTCGTATTAAAACTAGCATACGAAATGTCAATACTTTATCCATAAACCATGAATGGTATAAAAATAACATGACAATAGTCAAAAATATCACAAAATCTTCAATGGAGGTTTTGTATAATAAATCAACTACAAATGATCTTAAAATCCATCAAAGGATGTTGACATAGATGAAAATTATGAGTAAATTTTTTTGGGAGAAATATCCTTTTTGTAAAATCATTTAAAAGTCACACAATTATAAAGGAAGTAATTTAAAATATATTTTGGAAATAAAAGTGTCCCATACCACTTTGAAAATTTTGAAAATAATTATCATTTCAAAACATTCATGTCCATATAAATAAATACTTAAAATCATTTTGAAAACATATACATTAATTAAAAAGATTTAGAAAGATAAATCTTTAAAACATTTGAAATTCTGATCTTGATAAAGAGTACCTTTCAAAATAATTAAAATATTCATTTTTAAATCATTTTTATGAAAAATGGACATGGATGATAAAAATTTCCTAGTAAATACTTACACATAAACAATCTTAGGTAATAATGAGATTGAGGAATTAACCCTTACCAATTTGGTAACTTACGAAACATACAACCCATGAAAGAGGTATCATACAATGAATATGTAAATACACCTAAATTAAAGTGTATTACATAAAGAATACAATTATGGATAGTACATACACCACACAAAAGGTAATAGTGGCAATATGGCATGGATCTCACGGGAATAAGGAGTGAGATGAAAACCCCTTACCTTGCACTTTCCTTTAGTCGAGGGTACATTTAACCTCCTATACAAAGATCGTAGTATTTTATTAAATTATAACAGAACCATATTAATATTTATGATATAATACATGATTCATTTATGACTTTATACTACCCATTTAATAATAATTTCCATGTTAAATTAACATTTCGGGTGATAGTCGTTTTCTTTATCGTACGTGTTTTAACTCGTTACTCTTGATTGTATCACTTAGATCATGATTTAAATACATCCATAGTATAAAACATGATAAAAATATCATATATATTTATAATATAAATATGTATAATAGACATATATATGAAATGGTAAACACCGTTTATGGAGACGGTTGTCCGTACGTACGCATAAACACTGTTTCTGTTTTCATATTGTATTGAACGGAAGTAAGTGAATGTAAGTACATAAACAATTATATATATATATATATATCTCTCCATTATTATTATTATGTCATATATTAAAAACTTATTAGTAATATATATTTTTATAATCATCGATGAATGGTGAACTTGGAAATGAATCTCATCGCGTCGTGGAGACGGTAATCCGTACGTACGCACGAGCGAAAATATCATTCTTTTGATATTAAAATAATATATAATTGGATGGTATATCATATATACAGAATACTTAAAATTTTATATTTATTATTTACATCAAATAAACATCATTATTATACCCATCCAAATAATAATGTATTGAATAACAATTTCACCACGACGTGGAGACGGTAAGCCGTACGTACGCACGTATGGTGACATGTCATTCAAAGGATGGAGCGAATAGTGAATATGGCTGTACCACATTTATAATAACATCATAGTATATATGAGATACTGGATTTATTATTTTAGAATATAAATTACAATTAAAGAAGATGTTGAAGAAGAAATGAACTTGAAAGAGGGTGGTGAAGACGTTACCTCTTCTTCGGGTTCTTCCTTTTGATTTGATTAAAATAGATCATTAGGTTTGCTTTCTGATCAAAATATGTACTCTAGTATGAATTGATGGAAGTTGGGAGAGTATTTGGGAAGGGGTTGGTCTATCCAAAAGGCTTTGAAAGTGTTAATTAATGAGAAGGGGGAGTACCCTTTTATAAGAGGGGTGAGTGGCTCTTTAGGAAAATCTAGAAATATTATTTTATAATAAATTAATATTAGGTTTATAATGGCTCCAAAGTGGATTATTTAAATGTTAAGGTGGGTATAGGTTGAAAACCACTCAACCAATATGATTTAGATAGGTTTGGGTTACGATATTAACCTTATCTTTATGTGTTAACTCTTAGTTAATTAGTTTCACATTTACAATGTCTCTTTGTATTTTTATATTATATGGTTAATAAACTTACTATATACACCCAAGGAACCCCCAAGTGGTCCATTAATTCTAAAAATATCATTATATAAGTCTATCAGATGAACATTAAATTTTTAAAAATTTAATATCAATTAATAATATAATATTTGTTTTAAAAACTCTTTTATGTCAATTTTGACACTATTCAATAATTGATTTTTTTAAAACTCATAACAGAATGATTACTTATAAAAAAGTTAATTAAATCAATACTAACATGTCATATTAACCTATAAAATTATTTTTATTTATAAAAAGTCTGAAATTACATTTATTTGGGTATTTATAATATCAATTATTCTAATTTTTCAATAATTAGGTAATTACTACATCACCATTGTGTCATAAATAAATTAAATTATTTAATGTCTAAAAATAATAAATAAAATAACATTATTTAGTAAAGATTTTTATCTTTATAATGAATTTTTATAGTAAAAAAATCCAACATATAGAACACTATGTAAAACTTGTTTTGTTAAAAGATATATGCTTATGTCATTTTTGTATTTATTTTAACTTAATTAAAATAAAGTGTCCCTATCACCTACAAGTGGCTCCATGGGGTCCCAAAATCGACCCAAAAATGCCCATGGTTGACAATATATCCACCAATAAGGTTAAGAAACGTTTTAGGGTAATTTAGTATTATTATAATATTATTTTTTTAACCCTTATTTAGCGGATTTACCCTTTAACCATGATAAATAAATTTTTTACCCAAGTAATTATTCAAAATGTCTAGAAATAGAAGTTACCTATTTACACAATTTAAAAATCCTAATTACAAATATGGAATCCATTTTCCCAAATTCAAAACACAGAAGTGTAGAAATTAATTTAAAATTAATTCCCGTTGTTAAAACAAAAAGCGTGTTTTTAAGAGATAATAACTATCAAAAGATTGGCACTTGTTTATGTCCGGTTTAATTGTGAAATTTTTTCCAATGACCAATATTGTATTAAATGGTAAAAATATATTCTAAATATACTTTAAAACCACTCAAATTAATAATTTATCACTACTAATTATTTTGATTAAAAAAGTTGTTTTTAATTAAAATTTAGTAATTTTCACTATTCATCAAAATATAAAAGTTATCCAAAAGTACCAAAATTTCACCCTAGGATAAATTCGATATTCCAAATCCAAAAATGAATTCCATTTTGAGAGATAAAATTTATAAAATTTAAAAAATTAGGTATTACTATTCATAATAGCTAGTTTGATTGGTTGTGGTGTGTGTTAGAACTTGAAGTTGCGTACAACACACGCTATTCATAACCTCTTTTGAATGGCTTGTTTGGTAATTCATGGTGCACTTGAACTCGGTATTGTGTGTAGTGAAAGTTATTGAATTGTTTTGAAGAATTACATACTATGAAATCTTGGGGTGTTACAACACTTACACACACCTCCTTCTAATGGTTAAAGAACATATTGTTTCTGTGGATGGCGAATTACTGCCTCACGAAACGATGATTGTTATATTTTCTCCTACCACCTATCATGGTGGCCATTATTATGGAACTATATTTATTTATGATACATATTATATTTATTTATTCTCTATGCTTCTGTATTTTACATTTAAAACATATCTTTATGCTTTGCATGTTGTGCAAATGTGATAATTTCATTTGAGGAAGAGTGGACTACCACCCCCTCAAGTGATGTGACTCGTTCATGAAATACATGGAATATATAAAGAATAAAATTAATTAATCTATGTGAACTATATAATATATATATTATACTGGAATTATAATATATATATATATCTCTCATTTAGTTTTAATTCCATTAATGTGACAAAGAAATGAATGTAGCGTTCATGCGTACGTACGGCCTACCATCTCCATGAACGGTGCATTTCATTTTATTATCTCCGAATGTTATGGAATAGTATAAAATGAATATATACTGGATATATATGATATTTAAATCATTTATACTATTCTGTATGGGGTAATTTTAACTACATGGGCAATTCTTTTCAAACAAGTTCATTTTGGACTCATGTACCGAACATCGACAAAAACGTCTAATATGAACTCACATTATTAACTAATTATTATAACATTATAATATGTGACATGAATTGAATAATAAAATTTAAATGAGTTCCTTAAGAAATTATAAATTTACCAAAGTTTATTATTCAGGAATATAAAGAAACGAACAAGACAAGTCGGACTTGAGGTAAGGGATCCAACCTCTCTCTTTATTTTTAAGTACTCTCTTTTATGTAATTTCATTTAAGCTCATATTTTTTATGTTTGGGGATGTTCTTTTATATTCCTCATTCTGTAAATTTTATGTTCATATAATTAGAGACCCTATTTGATCTCATAAATCCATTTTTGGATGTTTTAAGTGGCGCCGTTAGGCTGCCGAGTTTTTGTAAGAGGGTTTTCATCTCAATTTTATTCTCGTGAGATTTATGCTACATTTGCCACCATTTCCTTTGAGTGGTATATTGACTTCCCATTATTATACTCTTTGTGTAATATACTTTCGTTTATGAGTATTTACATCAAATTTTTATAGTCCTTCTTTCTTGGGTTGTACATTTCAAAAGTTACCCAAATCGGTAAGGGAACCTTTCACCCTCCTCTTTTTAAAAATACTTATTTATGTTGTGTCTTTTAATTTACATATTCTTATGTTGGGATATGTTCTTCAATATCCTTATTGATGTAAATCTTATTTCCAAGTGATGAGATACCATTTTCTCTCTCATCAACACATTTTATAAAGTTTAAAGTGACGCCATTAGGCTGTCCAATTCTTGCAAAGGAACTTATTAACCCAGTTTTGATTCTTTGGGTTAAACTTGTACTCCTTGAATTTTTCATTCTATGAATATGTGTGAATGAACTCTGATTGTTTTACACTTAATATCTACTTATATTTGGTGTATTCTTTTGTCACACATAATTATGTAATTGATTTATCCTTAACCAAAGGATACCGTCTTTATAAGGGATTTAGTCTCAAATTACATTCCTTTAAGACTTCATTGTTGTTATGTGACAATTCACTTTTATATGGTGTATATACTGTCCTTCGGAAAATTATATCATGAATACCTTTATTCTCATGATATTATAAATTTTTGATTAAATGTTATTCCTTTAAAAGAATCAAAGTGGTATGGGACACTTTGATTCAAAAATATCTTTATTAACTAGTTTTGAAAATAGTTTGATAAATCATTGATTTTGTCGATATCTTGAAATAATATATTGTGATTTAAAATGAAATGTTAATAGTGAAATTTTTATATAAGTGATATGATTTTTACAATGGTACTTGGACATTTAACGGGTGGTTACGTGATAAACCATATGACGGGTGGTGCCGTGAATACCAAGATGGGTGGTTACGTTATATCCTCCAATGAATTGGGTATAGAAGTCAGCCGTATGGCTATTACATTTAGTGATATGTGTGGAATTCGACTATATGGTTATTCTATTTAAGTATGTTAATGTCCCAAGTTACCTTTATATGTTATGTGTTCTTTATATGGGTTTATGGTAATCATTTGGTTACAAAGGATAAGTTGTGATCTTTTATAAAGTGAAGAGTATTTACTACTTCATAAAGCTGAAAAGTATTACTTTAATAAAGTATTCATGGTTTACTTTTTGTTTTGAAAAACTAACAGTAATAGAAAATATTAAATTTTCAAAAAGTGTATTTAAAAAGGGTTCGCCATCAAAAGGTAGTTAATCGACCTTTTAAATAATATTAGAATATTTACGCTTAAAATTGGATTCATTTGCATTTTAAGCCTCTAGCATTTATTTGGATAAAAGAAAAAATATTTGACAAGCATATATAATAATTTGGTAGTTAATTCTATTCATTCCTGCCATAACAATGGCTAAGCATTAGCAACCATTTAAAATAATATTATTATATTATTAGTGCGCAACGTAAGATTTCAAAGAAACTCATTATTGCGTATTGGGCACAACATTGAACATATCATTCCCTTTAAAGTAATATTAATATTTTATTCACAAAAATTAAAAAATATGAGAATGCCATATTCTTTATTTACTTGGATTGTTACATCCTTCCCCCCTTTTGAGAATTGTGTCCTCGTAATTTTAAAATTGGGCTGGAAACATCATTGAAATCCCCACATCGGAAAAAGATTCACAAAAACTATCACTTTAAAAGAAAGAAAGAGAAGTATAAAGGTCACTTGAGTTAACCCATACTAATATTCCATGTAGGAAACATGGATATGGAAGAAAAAAACAAAGGGTCAAGTTCTGATGGGGAGTGATAGAAAACATTATTAGGAGAAAGTTAACCATAAGAAAATCACAAACTTGTGATGGGTTAAACGGTATTTGATTCCCCAGTAGGAAAAGTTAACATAAAACATTTTTGTTTTAAGTTACTTTTCATTAAGGAATTTATTTATGAGCTTAACTAAATCGCAAGGAAACATACTTTCTTATCATTTAGACTATCATCACTTACAAGATTTCTTACAAAAACTCTTTTTTCCCTCCAAAAGACGAGTATTTAGGATGACTTGTTCACATTAAGTGTGCTATAATCAACATCTAGATAATAACCTGATCCACAAAAGAGAACTATAAATTTTACATGTATTTTGACAAAAACCAATACCATAGTTATTAGTATGAGATCAAATAATACCCAAAAAGGATAATCCTTTATAAAAAGAGAGTCCATTCATAATCTCCAAAATTTGTCCAACAAAACCCAAAGTTCTACAAAGACCATTTGATAAAAAATTGTCCATAAAATTATTCAATGTAAACCAAACTAATATTGAATCCCAATTATTTTAAGGACTTAATCACATATTCATCCAAGGTAAAAAAAATTAACATTTATCTCCAAATAAAATCAGTTGCTCTTAAAGTCTCATATTGAAAAGTAATTAACCTAATCATATATCCTCCATGATAGGTCAATATTTTCTTAGATAACCCAAAATAAACTTATTCTTGATTCATAAAATTATATAACTAAAAAGGATTTGTCATACTAACCAGGGACTTCATGTAGTTCAGTGGTAGGTGATAAATACATGTCGCACTTTGGTTGTGGGTTCGATTCCCATAGCTTTGTTCGACGTGATGGGTTATCTCACGGTCTGCATGTTGTCCTTTTTACAAAACAATATAATTCTCAAAAAATTCCCCAAAAAGAGATAAAATCCTGAAAAATAACCATAACCTAATTTAACCTCAATTTTATCTCATGCCTTTTATTTTCCATCATAACATATAGTAACCCATAATTACCTCAAAAGTAAGGATCATATAAACCCAAATGGTTCTTTATAACTATGTCCACAAAAGAACAGATAACTATTCCTTGAATAGAATTTTCATATATCAAACATCAGGGTTACACATACTATAAAAAGTCTTCTAATGTAACCCCATAATCAAAAAAGACTTAATACTTTTAATAATTTCACAAATCTAAAATCTATCATTACTCTTGAATCCATTATATGTTGACTTGTTACTCATTCAACATTCTTCATGGTCCATTAACCCTTCCTTTCCAACATATTCTGATATACTTCTTTCCTAAAAACAAAATCATGAATCATATCCTAAGATTACAAAATAGGAAAACGTAAGTTAAGAAATAATCCATGCCTTTGATTGGTCATTGTCAGTTTCTTCATCCTCAATCAGAATTGAATTAGGTATTGGTAAACGAATATTTGTACGATCTTGGTGATACCATTCCCGAAACTTCTTCGTAGGACATGTTCTTGCATAATGATCATGTACACCACATTTAAAACATTCAATTGATCCCTCATAAAGAACTTCTTTCCCTTTCCTCGAGTTGATTGGATGCTTCATTTTTTCATGGAAGGTTCTCGCTTTATGACCTTCATTTCCACATCTATAGCATATTTCTGTCCCTTTGAAACATTTTCTTAGGTGTTTCTTTCCACATCTTTGACACATAGGTTTTTGAACACACTTACCTTTATGATTATTAGCTGAACTTCCGTAGGGATTTGTTTCTCGCATATATGATGCCTTATAAAAATCACCAAGGTTTAGGTGGTCAATCATGACTCCACATAGTTGGTTGAGGATAAACACAAGAGTTCTCATTGCAGCTCCCATATCATTCAGTTTCTCACTCAGAAAACTATCACAATTTCCTATACGTCCACTATTACTTTGGTGCCTGCTAGTTCCAGCCATTTACTAAAACCAAAATGGTTAGTGTGAGCATATCAGTAAAATCATCATATAATAATGGGGAAACTAAACACTAAGATATAGTTATCCAAGTTATCTCAAACTCATTATAACTTTCAAAAAAACAATGACTCCATCTAATATACTACCCAATGTGGTTATACACAACTTGTCACTTATGCTTAAACAACACTCTAACCTCTAAAGTTATCTAAACCGACCTCTGATACCAACTATAAGGACCCATACATAAAACAATACATAATCATGAATTGAATGAATAATTCACATAGAGGATCTTTTCAGGTTTAGAGTTTTAGAGAATTAGGACATAACTATTACATCTCAAAAGATTACAAAGTAGACACTTCTAGTAAGTTTCCATAAAATAAAAACTCTTAAAAAGAAACATGTCTAGTTCCATGTTTTAGATAGCATGTATTTCTGTGATCCCATCCTTGACCCTATTAATCTTTAAAATTCTTATTTAGAATCGGGACATCAAAATTTACTTTGTGAAATTTTTTGGTATTTTCCCGATAAAGTTCATTTTTTATGAATAGTGAAAAATGCTGTATTTTAATTCAAAACATCTATTTAATCTAATTTATTTATATGATTATATTATCTTTTAAATTGTTTTTAAAGTAAAATTAGAATATATTTTTACCTTTTAATACAATGGTGGTCATTGGAATTAACTTCACTTTGAAATTGTACTTAAACAAGTGTCAATCTTTTGATTGATATTGCTTCTTAAAAACACGCTATTTGTTTTGACAGCGAGAATTAATTATTAAATTAATTAATGAAACTTATATGTTTTTAATTTTGTAAAATAGACATCATTTTTTAATTTTGAATATTTAGTATATCTTAGGTTGAATTTTTGGTATTTTTCTGAAAAACTTCAATTTTTGATGAATAGTGAAACCAATAAATGGTAATTAAAAAAACTGATTTTTTCGTTTAAATTAAGCTTTACCACTTTTGTGAATTTAATTTCAAAAATATGACATATATGTTTGTCATTATTATGTAAAATGTTGTTAAATGGGATTAAAATAATTTTTTGGTGAATAGTAACTTTTATGTTTTATTAATCGCGATTAGAGGTAATTAGTGTAATTTAAGGAAAAAATAATGTTTTAATAATATGAAATGACCATGACACATGTACTATCATTATTGGATAAATCATGGCAGACCAATACAATCCATGGGTCAACTTGGGGACCCCATGGAGCCACTTGGGTAAGAAAATGACATTAATAACTTTTTATTTAAAGTTAAAATAAAAATGTCACAAACATGTATTGTTTTACTAAAACAATTTTTACATGGGGTTATACAAGTCCTATTTTTGACTATAAATATTAATTGGAAAGATAAGAAGATTTCATACATCATAGTATTTTTTTATAATTTTTAGACCTTAAATAAATTAACTTATTTATGACACCACGATGATGCATCGATTACCTCATTAATGAACGATTTAAATAAAATGAGAAGATAAGGTAAAATATAAGACTTAAACTTGTAAAAAACCTATTTTATGGGTGTATTTCGAAACCTTATCACCTTATATTATAAATATTTAATTTTGGGACCTTTAATATTCTAAAATCATTTAATAATAATGTATCTTTTTAAGACCTTCCAAGAGTGCCCCTCCTCCCTCTTATGAAAGGCCCCCACCTTTACCCCCTTACCCACACCTATCAAGCCATTGGATCGACCAAACTATGCTTATTTTATCTCTTTACATCCCTATATTCATCTTAGAAGCCTTACCTTAGTCACAAAGCTCTTCAAGAAACCTTTTTGGTTCAAACCAAAAGGAGATACCTGATTTAAAGGTAATGTCCTCTCTTATGTTCTTTTGTTTTATTTTGCTTCTCCAACCCACTAAACTCTTTTTATTCCTTTATTTTGTAACAACACCAGTATATTAAATATACTAGGATGTTTTTATGATATGTATTGGAGCTACACTTACACACACCTCCTTCTAATGTTTAAAGAACATACTGTTTCCGTGGATGGTGAATTACTGCATCATGAAATGATGATTGTTCTATTTTCTCCTACCACATCTTATGGTGACCATTATGATGGAACTATATTTATTTATGATATATATTATATTTATTTCCTCTGTATGCTTCGGTATTTTACATTTAAAACATACCTTTATGGTTTTCATGTAGTGCAAATGCGATAATTTCATTTGAGAAAGTGTGGACTACCGACCCCTCAAGTGATGTGACTCGTTCATGCAATACATGGAATGTATAAAGAATGAAATTAATTAAATTATGTGACCTATATAGAATATATATTATACTGGAATTATAATATATATATATATATATATATATATCATTTAGTTTTAATTCCATTAATGTGACAATGAAATGAAAGTAGCATTCATGTGTACGTACGACATACCATCTCCATGAACGGTGCATTTCATTTTATTAACTCCGAATGTTATGGAATAGTATAAAATGAATATATAATGGATATATAAGATATTTAAATTATTTATACTATTCTTTTTAGGGGTTAATTTTAACTACATGGGCAATTCTTTTCAAATAAGTTCATTTTTGACTCATGTACCGAACATCGACAAAACCATCTGATATGAACTCACATTATTGACTAATTATTATAACATTATAATATGTGACATAAATTGTATAATAAACTTTAAAGGAGGTAATTAAGCAATTATAAATTTACCAAAGTTTATTATTTAGGAATATAAAGAAACGAACAAGACAAGTCGGACTTGAGGTAAGGGATACAACCTCTCTCTTTCTTTTTAAGTACTCTCTTTTTTGTCATTTATTTTAAGCTCGCATTTTCTATGTTTGGGGATGTTCTTTTATATTCTAAATTCAGTAAATTGTATGTTAATATCATGAGAGAACCTATTTTATCTCAAAAATCCATTTTTGGAAGTTTTATGTGGTGTCGTTAGGCTGCTACGTTTTTGTAAGGGGGTTTTCATCTCACTTTTATTCCTGTGAGATTTATGCTACATTTTCCACCATTTATTTTGAGTGGTATATTTACTGCCCATTATTATACTCTTTGTGTAATATAAACTCTTTTATGAGTATTTACATCAATGTTTTATAGTCCTTCTTTCATGGGGTGTATGTTTCAAAAGTTACCCAAGTCAGTAAGGGAACCTTTCCCCCTCCTCTTTTTAAAAAGACTTCTTTATGTTATGTATTTTAATTTACATCTTCTTATGTTGGGATATGTTATTATATATCCTTATTCATGTAAATATTATGTCCAAGTGATGAGATACAATTTTCTCTCTCATCAACTCATTTTATGAATTTTAAAGTGACGCCGTTTGGCTGTTGAATTCTTGCAAGGGAACTTCTTAACCCAATTTTGATTTTTTGGGTTAAAATTGTACTCCTTGTATATGTAATTATATGAATATGTGTGAATGAACTCTATTTTTTACACTTAATATCCACTTATATTTGGTGTATTCTTTTGTCACATATAATTATGTAATTGATTTATCCTTAATCAAATGATACCGTCTTTATAAGGGATTTAGTCTCAAATTGCATTCCATTGAGACTTCAATGTTGTTATGTGCCAATTCACTTTGATATGGTGTATATACTATCCTTCGGAATATTATATCATTAATACCTTTATTCTCATGATATTATAAAGTTTTTATTAAATGTTATTCCTTTAAAAGCTTCAAAGTGGTATGAGACACTTTGATTCAAAAATCACTTTATTAAATGGTTTTGAAAATAGTTTGATAAATCATTGATTTTGTCGATATCTTAAAATAATATATTGTGATTTCAAATGAAATGTTAATAGTGAAATTTTTATATAATTGCTATTATTTTTATAATGGTACTTGGAAATTTGACGGGTGGTTACGTGATAAACCATATGACGAGTGGTGCCGTGAATACCAGGATGGGTGGTTACGTTATAACCTCCAATTCATTGGGTATGGAAGTCGGCCGTATGGATATTCCATTTACTGATATTTGTGGAAGTCGACCATATGGTTATTCCATTTAAGTATTTTAATGTCCCAAGTTACATTTATATGTTATGTGTTCTCTACATGGGTTTATGGTAATCTTTTTATTACAAAGGATAAGTGGTGATCTTTTATAAAGTGAAGAGTATTTACTACTTCATAAAGGTGAAAAGTATTACTTTGATAAAGTATTCATGGTTTACTAGTTGTTTTGAAAAACTAATAGTTTTCCTTCTTTGTGTATCCTTTACTGGGCTTTTTATACTCATCCCAAGTTTTTGAAATGCTTTCCACAGGACTTAAAGATGAACATAGTCAAGGATGGGATCAAGGAATGACATGCTATCTAAAACATGGAACTAGACATGTTTCTTTTTAAGAGATTTTATTTTATGGAAACTTAGTAGAAGTTTCTACTTTTTAATCTTTTTAGATGTAGTAGTTATGTCCTAATTCTATAAAACTCTAAACCTAAAAAGATCCTCTATGTGAATTATTCATTTAATTAATGATTATGTAATGTTTTAAGGCTAGGTCCTTATAGTTGGTATCAAAGGTCGGTTTAGATAATTTTAGTGGTTAGAGTGTTGTTTAAGAATAAGTGACAAGTTCTGTATAACCACAATGGGTAGTATATTAGATGGAGTCATTGTTTTTTTGAAAGTTAGAATCAGTTTGAGATAACTTGGATAACTATATCTTAGTGTTTATCTTCCTCATTATTAAATGATGATTTTAATGATATGCTCACACTAACCTTTTTGGTTTTAGTAAATGGCTGGAACTAGTAGGCACCAATGTAAAAATGGATGTGAAGGAAATTGTGACAGTTTTCTGAGTGACAAACTTAATGATATGGGAGCTGCAATGAGAACTCTTGTATTTATCCTCAACAAACTATCTGAAGTCATGATTGACCACCTAAACCTTGGTGGTTTTTATAAGGCATCATATATGCGAGAAACAAATCCCTACAGAAGTTTAGGTAATAATCATAAAGGTATGTGTGTTCAAAAACATATGTATCAAATATGTCAAAAGAAAAACCTAGGAAAATGTTTCAAAGGGATAGAAATATGCTATAGATGTGGAAATGAAGGTCATAAAGAGAGAACCTGCCATGGAAAAAGGAAGCATCCAGTCGACTCAGGGAAAGGGAAAGAAGTTATTTCTAAGGGATCAATTGAATGTTTTAAATGTGGTGTGCATGGTAATTATGAAAACACATGTCCTACGAAGAAGTATCGAGAATTGGATCACCATGATCGTACAAATATTCGTTTTCCAATAGCTAATGCCATTCCGATTGAGGATAAAGAAATTGACAATGACCAATCAAAGGTATGGATTATTTCTTAACATAAATTTTCCTATTTTGGAATCTTAGGATATGATTAATGTTTTTTCTGTAGGAATAAAGTATTTCAGAATAAGATGGAAATTAATGGTTAATGGATCATGAAGAATGTTGAATGAGTAAGAAGTCAACATATGAGGGATTCAAGAGTTATGGTAGATTTTAGGATTGTAAAATTCTTAAAATTATTTTGTCTCTTTTGATGATGGGGTTACATTAGAAGACTTTGTATAGTATGGGTAACCCTGATGTTTGATATATGAAAATTTAATTCAAGGAATAATTATCTGTTCTTTTTTGGACATAGTTATAAAGAACCATTTGGGTTTATATGATCCTTACTTTTGAGGTAATTATGGGTTACTATATGTTATGATGGAAAATAAAAGGCATGAGATAAAGTTGAGGTTAAATTATGTTATGGTTATTTTTCATGATTTTATATCTTTTTGGGGAATTTTTTGATAATTATATAGTTTTGGAAAAAGGAAAACATGCAGACTGTGAGATAACACATCGCGTCGGACAAAGCTGTGGGAATCGAACCCACAACCAAAGTGTGACTGGTATTTATTGCCTACCACTGGACTACGTGAAGTCACTAGTTAGTATGAAAAATCCTTTTTAGTTATATAATTTTATGAATCAAGAATAAGTTGATTTTGGGTTATTTAGGAAAATATTTACCTATCATGGAGAATATATGATTAGATTAATTTCTTTTCAATATGAGACTTTAAGAGTAACTGATGTTATTTGGAGATAAATGTAAATTTTTTTACCTTGAATACTATGTGAATAAATCCTTCAAAGAATTGGGTTTCAATATTAGTTTGGTTTACTTTGAAGAATTTTATGGAAAATTTTTTATCGAATGGTCTTTGTATAACTTTGGGTTTTGTTGGACAAATTTTAGAGATTAAGAAAGGATTTTCTTTTTACAATGGATTATCCTTTTTGGGTATTATCTGATCTCGTACTAACAACTTTGGTTTTGGTTTTTGCCTAAAGACATGGGAAATATATAGTTCTCTTTTTTGGATTAGGTGATACTCTATATGTTGATTATAGTGCACTTAATTTGAACAAGCCATCCTAAATACTCGTCTTTTAGAGGAAAAAAGAGTTTGTGTAAGAAATATAGTAAGAGATGATAGACTAAATGACAATAAAGTATGTTTCCTTGTGATTTAGTTAAGATAATAAAGAAATTCCTCAATGAAAAGTAACTTAAAACAAAAATGTTGTTTGTTAACATTTCCTACTGGGGAACCAAATACCGTTTAACCCATCACAAGTTTGTGATTTTCTTGTGGTTAAATTTCTCCTAATCATGTTTTCTATCACTCCCCATCAGAACATGACCCATTGTTTTTTCTTCCATATCTATGTTTTCCTACATGGAATCCTAGTATGGGTTAACTCGGGTGACCTTTGTACTTCTCTTTCATTCTTTTAAAGTGATAGTTTTGCTGACTCTTTTTCTGATGTGGGGATTTCAATGAAGTTTCCAGCCCAATTTTAAAATTGCGAGGACGCAATTCCCAAAAGGGGGAAGGATGTAACATCCCATGTAAGTAAAGAATATAACATTCTCATATTTATTAATACTTGTGAATAAAATATTAATATTACTTTAAAGGGAATTCTATGTTCAATAGCATACTCAATATGTAACAATGAGTTTCTTTGAAATCTTACGTTGCACACTAATAATATAATAATATTATTTTAAATGGTTGCTAACACCTAGCCATTGTTATGGAAGGAATGAACAGAACTAACTACCAAATGATTATATATGCTTGTCAAATATTTTTGATTTTATCCAAATAAATGTTAGAGGCTTAAAATGAAAATGAATCCAATTTTAAGCGTAAATATTCTAATATTCTTTAAAAGGTCGATTAACCGCCTTTTGATGGCGAACCATTTTTAAATCCACTTTTTGAAAATTTTATATATTCTATTAGACCAAATAAAATTCTTCTTTAGAATTGGGACATCAAAATTTACATTGTGAAAATTTTTGGTTTTTTTCCGATAAAGTTTATTTTTTAATTAATAGTGAAAATGTTGTATTTTAATTAAAAACCTATTTTTAATCTAATTTATTTATATGATTAGATTATATTTTGAAATGGTTTTAATTTTAAATTAGAATATATTTTTACCATTTAATCCAATGGCGGTCATTTTAATTAACTTCACTTTGAAATTGGACTTAAACAAGTGTCAATCTTTTGATTGATATTGCTTCTTAAAAACACGCTATTTGTTTTGACAGTGGGAATTAATTATTAAATTAATTAATGAAACTTATATGTTTTGAATTTTTTAAAATAGACATCATTTTTTAATTTGGAATATCGAATATACCTTAGGGTGAATATTTGGTATTTTTCTAAAAACCTTCAATTTTTGATGAATAGTGAAACCACTAAGTGGTAGTTAAAAAAACTGACTTTTCGTTTAAATGAAACATTAACAATTTTGTGAATTAAATTTAAAAAATACAACATTCATGGTTTTCATTAGGATGTAAAATTTGGTTCAATGGGATTAAAATAATTTTCTTGTGAATAGTAACTTTTAAGTTTTATTAATCACAATTAGAGGTAATTAGTATAATTTAAGGCAAAAATAATGTTTTAATAATATGAAATTACCTTCACACATGTCCTAACCTTATTGGATGAATCATGGATGACCAAGACAATACATGGGTCAACTTGGGGACCCAATGGAGCCACTTGGGTAAGAAAATGACATTAATAACTTTTTATTTAATGTTAAAATAAAAATGTCACAAACATTTTTTGTTTTACTAAAACAATTTTTACATGGGGTTATACAAGTCTTATTTTTGACTATAAATATTCATTGGAAAGATAAGAAGATTTAATACATCATATTATTTGTTTTATAATTTTTATACATTAAATAAATTAATTTATTTATGACACCACGATGATGCAGCGATTACCTCATTAATGAACTATTTAAACCAAATGAGAAGATAAGGTAAAATCTAAGACGTACACTTGTCAAAAACCTATTTTATGGGTGTATTTCTAACACTTATCACCTTATAATAGAAATATATAATAGAGGGACCTTTAATATCTGAAAATCATTTAATAATAAAGTAACTTTTCAAGACCTTCCAAGAGTACCACTCCTCCCTCTTATAAAAGGCCCCCATCTCCACCCCCTTACCCACATCCATCAAGCCTTTGGCTCGACCAAACTCTGCTCATTTTATCTCTCCACATCCCTCTATTCATCCTAGAAGCCTTACTTTAGGCAGAAAGCTTTTCAAGAAACCCTTTTGGTTAAAACCAAAAGGAGATACTCGATTTAAAGGTAATGGCCTCTCTTATGTTCTTTTGTTTTATTTTTCTTCTCCAACCACCTAAAATCTTTTTATTCCTTTATTTTGTAACCAAAAAAGTATATTAAATATACTATGATGTTTTTATGAGATTTATTAGAGCTACACTTACACACACTTTTTTCTAATGGTTAAAGAACATACTGTTTCCATGGATGGCGAATTACTGCCACACAAAACAATGATTGTTCTATTTTCTCCTTCCACCTCTCATGGTGGCCATTATGATGGAACTATATTTATTTATGATATATATTATATTAATTTCCTCTCTATTCTTCTTTATTTTACATTTAAAACATACCTCTGTGCTTTGCATGTTGTGAAAATGCGATAATTTCATTTGAGTAAGTGTGGACTACCGCCCCCTCATGTGATGTGACTCGTTCATGCAATACATGGAATGTATAAAGAATGAAATTAATGAAATTATGTGAACTATATGACATATATATTATACTATAATTATAATATATATATATATATGTGTCATTTAGTTTTAATTCCACTAATGTGACAAAGAAATGAACGTAGCGTTCATGCGTACGTGCGGCCTACCGTCTCCATGAACGGTGCATTTCATTTTATTATCTCTTAATGTTATGTAATTGTATAAAATGAATATATAATGGATATATATGATATTTAAATCATTTATAATATTTTTTATATGGGTTAATTTTAACTACATGGGCAATTCGTTTCAAACAAGTTCATTTTTGACTCATGTACCGAACATCGACAAAAATGTCTGATATGAACTCACATTATTAACTAATTTTTATAACATTATAATATGTGAAATTAATTGAATAATAAAATTTAAATGAGTTCCTCAAGAAATTATAAATTGACCAATGTTTATTATTCAGGAATATAAAGAAACGAACAAGACAAGTCAGACTTGAAGTAAGGGATCCAACCTCTCTCTTTCTTTTTAAGTAATATCTTTTATGTCATTTCTTTTAAGCTCATATTTCTTATGATTGGGGATGTTCATTCATATTCATAATTATGTAAATTTTATGTTCATATTATGAGAGACCCTATTTTATCTCATAAATCCATTTTTGGATGTTTTATGTGGCGTCGTTAGGCTGGTGAGTTTTCGTAAGGTGGTTTTCATCTCACTTTTATTCCTGTGAGATTTATGCAAAATTTGCCACCATTTCCATTTAGTGGTATATTTACTTCCCATTATTATACTCTTTGTGTAATATAATTTTGTTTATGTGTATTTACATCAATGTTTTATAGTCTTTCTTTCATGGGGTGTACGTTTCAGAAGTTACCCTAGTCAGTAAGGGATCCTTTCACCCTCCTATTTTTAAAAAAGACTTCTTTATGTTATGTCTTTTAATTTACATCTTATTATGTTTGGATATGTTCTTATATATCCTTATTGATGTAAATATTATGTCCAAGTGATGAGATACCATTTTCTCTCTCATCAACTCATTTTATGAATTTTAAAGTGACGTCGTTAGGCTTTCGAATTCTTGCAAGGGAACTTCTTAACCCAATTTTGATTCTTTGGGTTAAACTTGTACTCCTTGAATATATAATTCTATGAATATGTGTGAATGAACTCTGATTTTTTTACACTTAATATCCACTTATATTTGGTGTATTCTTTTTTCACACATAATTATGTAATTTATTTATCCTTAATCAAAGGATACTATCTTTTTAAGGGATTTAGTCTCAAATTACATTCCATTGAGACTTCATTGTTGTTATGTGCCAATTCACTTTGATATAGTGTATATACTATCCTTAGGAATATTATATCATGAATACCTTTATTCTCATGATATTATAAAGTTTTGATTAAATTTTATTCCTTTAAAAGCTTCAAAGTGGTATGGGACACTTTGATTCAAAGATCTCTTTATTAAATGGTTTTGAAAATAGTTTGATAAATCATTGATTTTGTCTATATATTGAAATAATATATTGTGTTTTCAAATGAAATGTTAATAGTGGAATTTTTCTACAAGTTCTATAATTTTTATAATGTTACTTGGACATTTGACGGGCAGTTACCTGATAAACCATATGACGGGTGGTGCCGTGAATACCAGGATGGGTGGTTACGTTATAACCTCCAATGTATTGGGTATGGAAGTCGGCTGTATGGCTATTCCATTTAGTGATATGTGTGGAAGTCGACCATATGGTTATTTTATTTAAGTATATTAATGTCCCAAGTTACCTTTATATGTTATGTGTTCTTTATATGGGTTTATGGTAATAATTTGGTTACAAAGGATAAGTGGTGATCTTTTATAAAGTGAAGAGTATTTACTACTTCGTAAAGGTGAAAAGTATTACTTTGATAAATTATTTAGGGTTTACTTGTTGTTTTGAAAAACTAACAGTTTTTTTCTTTGTGTATCCTTTACTGGGATTTTAATGCTCATCCCAAGTTTGTGAAATGTTTTCCACATGAATTAAAGATGTATAGGGTCAAGGATGGGATCAAGGAAAGACATGCTATCTAAAACATGGAAGTAGACATATTTATTTTTAAGAGTTTTTATATTATGGAATCTTAGTATAAGTGTCTACTTTGTAATCTTTTGATATGTAACAGTTATGTCCTAATTCTCTAAAACTCTAAACTTGAAAAGATCCTCTATGTGAATTATTCATTTAATTCATGATTATATAATGTTTTAAGGCTTGGTCCTTATAGGTTGTGCATGTATCTCCACAACTGGGATACGTGGAAGATGTCATGCACTACCTCTATCTGTAGTGGAAGAGTCAAGTGGTATGCTACCTCGCCTATCCTCCTAAGTATTAGAAAAGGACTGATAAACCTTAGTGATAAAATTCACCTCGGCCAAGTCTCAGTAGTCCTCATCGAGGAGAGACTCGCAAGAAGACATGGTCTCCCTCCTCTTGTTCGCATAATACTTCTACCAGCTCTGAGCAGTTTTCATTTTCTAATAAGTGAGGCATTATGATACAAATTGTGCAAATTCTATTTGAAACTAAAAACAAAAAACTTCTGCTACTATGAGGGTATGTCTGGCCAACTCAAGAGTGGTTGGCTGCACCCTCCTATGCATGAGTTTATGTTATGTTATCTAGGTTTCCTTTTTCACTAAACAAGGAAAATCCCATTCCAACATTGTAGGTAAACCACAACCTTTTTCTCTAATAAAATCAATCTGAGTATGAACTGTGGATTTCTGGTCCATACCCAAACTAACATCGTAAGACCTCGACACTTCCACCAGGAGGTTCCAACCAAAACTTTCACCTCAAGGGTCAAATCACACCGTCAGCGTAAGTGTGATTATCGAGTCTCCTCCCAAAGGTATATCCAGATGTGAGGGTCAAGTCAATGTCTTAAGTAGAAACTCTTGGCCATGGACAATATTTGTTGAAGGAAGGAATTATTGTCACCTATGTCTATTAATACAGTAGCTAGTAGTAGACACATACCCTTTATCGAATCATTCATAGAGCCCTTGGGTCCCACTCCTTGACCATATGCAGCTACTCCCTTCCCCCGTCCTCCAGCTCCCTGAGCCTAGTGGGTATCACAAAGGGGGGTGGTTGTAACATTACAAAATGTACACCAACTCATGCTGCTCTCCCAACTCTTCTACCATGTCTACAGCCCTTCAAATTCATCTATCCCTAACACTTCTTCTTCCCAAAACATTTTAACATGCCCAAGTCTCTAAGACTGGCGCCAGTTTCCTGATTTCCGACTACTAACATTCACTAGATGTATCCATTTAGCCAAAGATCATTCAACCAAAAAGGTTCTCTCTAGCACCCTAACATAGGTAAAAATTCATAGAAGAATAGTGTTGGCTCAGGCATCCTTAAACACACCGCGCTCGGATGTCCGAGCCCCGAAGAATTGATATTATCATATTCATCGAGTACCAGGAATGGTCATTACTACTCGATCAATACTCAGCTACTAACATGTCATCCTACCAAAGCTATAGAGGCTCTAGAGAACTCTCAACCACCTCCTCATTACAGTCCTTATCCACCTATGAGTCGGGCTCACCTTGGAGCATGAGGGGTATCTGATGTGGAAACTCATGTAGGGAACTTAGCATAAATGTGTCCTTTATTGGTACCACCAGTTGTAACTTCTTACCAACATGCAGTGATATAGCATGCACAATACATGAAGGAACCATCCTAAGAAACAGTTCATGTATCTAAGCCTAATTATCCTATGGACCATCCTCATGGTCATGTACTAGAAAAACCAGTAGTTAGTATCAACATCTGCTCTACTGATATCTCAACTTGGTGGAAAACTATAACCACGGCCTCTAGACAACCCTCAGCTGCCTGGAAATCTGACTTTCCACAAAACCTCGGAGGCCTCTGTCATTAGAACTTGTGAAATGCGCCTAGTCGGCATGCATCCTCTACTGGTGGGGTTGGTGGAAATGCTTGTCCAATAGGTAATGGTGCTACTGGTACACCACCCGAAGGTGCTAATGCAGTAAGAGGGCCCTACATTGAGGCCTCGTCACTCAGTGGGCCATCATCGTGTATTCTCTCGGGAATCATAGCTGGTTGTCTAGGCGGCGACATCCTGATAAGGAACAGGTGTGTCATGGTCATTAAGTTATACCTGGTGAGCTGACTCCAAATAAATAAAAAGAAAAACTTTTCCAAAACACTCACAATTAGAGTTTTCGTGTGCTGAGTCAGAAATCAGAATTCAGGGTCCTCGTGTATGGATACATCGGCCGTTGTAACAACACTAAACTCCCGAATGGAAAACCACACTCATAACACTAAACACTATTGCCACAAAGAAAATATCACTATCCTAGTTCTTTGGTAGAACTGAACTCCTTTAATACCACTTTATCACGACCTGTCCCTTGGGGCCCGTGCCCTGACTACACGTAGCCCTTCTTCTATAGTCCAGGGGTTGATGACTAGCACCGGAAAGACACATCCCTTAAATAAGAAGGCATTACCATTTTAACCTGTACAGACACACAGTCCAAGAACAAAACAAGAAGCAACCACACAGACTAGAACACAATAAGATGCAAACCCAAAGTAAACAACTGTTGTAGAAGAGTGTTAAAAGTAAAAAGAGGGTAGAATACATGCCCAATTGTAAAAGTACAAGTACAATTAGAAGTACAATACAACTGAAATAAAAAGGAAAAAACTGTTGGGTCATCATCCGAGGATCCTACATGAAGGGTAGGTACATATAACCTCCTCAACACTCTACGTATGTCAGTATCCTCTGCGTCACATCACGCCAAATGGTCCACCTCCGTGCAACGTACAGTCCTAGCCCCCTCAGCCTCGATCAACGCTGTAAGTCATCTGCACCAGACACAACAAGGTGTTGGCCAAGCCCGTGCAGGGGTGAGTATGACAGTACTCATTAGGGACCCCAAGACCCCCGTAGGTCTCCTAAATTTCCAAAAAGGAAAAACCACAAATAAAGTCATCAACTCTACTAAGGCACATGCCCATAAATATACCTAAGTTATCAAGATATACTCCTATCATACATGAGGGAAGGACACCACATAGGTAACACCACAAAGGTATAAGTACCACACAGGTAACACCAAATAGATAACACCATGATGGTAACTCCACGAAGGTAGAAGTACCACAGAGGTGACACCACAATGATAGAAGTAAAACACAGGTAACACAATGAAGACAATACCAGAAAGGCAGAAGTACCACACAGGTAACACCCCAAAGAAAGAAGTACCATACATGTAACACCACAAAGATAGAAATAGAACATAGGCAACCCAACGAAGTTAGAAGTACCACATATGTAACACATTTAAGACGAGACAACAAAGGTAGAAGTACGACACATGTAACACCACGAAGCTAGAAGTACCACCCAGGTAACACCACGAAGATAGACTTACCACATAGGTAACCCCAAAAAGATAAAAGTACCAAATAGGTAACACCCCAAAGATGATACCACAAAGGTAGAATTAACACACAAGTAACACCATGAAGCTAGAAGTACCACACTGGTAACACCACAACGATAGAACCACGAAGGTAGAAGTACCACACAGGTAACACCGCGAAGGTAAATGTACCACACTGGTAACATCACGAAGATAGTTTACCACAAATTTATAGTACCATGTTTCATAACCTCAAACAAAAACACAATGTAAAGACAACTCACAAAGAGTCTCAAACTCATCCCAGGTTTTCTGTGAAGTATAGAAGTACAGATGATTAGTCGCGAAGCTAGATCATATTATTATGTCAAGAGGCACTGCTTTAGACCATACCGAGTTTTTCCCACACAGGATTGATAGGTACTAACCCCTACTGACCCACACAGGATCTGACCCACACAAGATCGGTATATGCTGACCCACACAGGATCTCCGAGCGTTGACCCACACAGGACCTGACTAACACAAGATCCATATGCTCTGACCCACATATGATCATTGAGCGCTGACCCACATAGGATTTGACCCACATAAGATCAGTATGCGCTGACCCACACATGACCATTGAGTGCTGAACTCTGCATGATCTGTCTCCAACCTCCACCTCACTG
Source organism: Viscum album (assembly GCA_963277665.1). Lineage (NCBI taxonomy): Eukaryota > Viridiplantae > Streptophyta > Magnoliopsida > Santalales > Viscaceae > Viscum > Viscum album. Next base: position 1,050,568,695 of record OY728131.1, on the reverse strand, counting down.
CCAGCCACTAGATTTATCGCACCCAGTGCACTCGAGTTCCGTAGAATCTTCCCTTGAGATATCGGTTGTACCTCAGTCGTTACTAAGATCCAAAAAGTAGTAGCCCAATAGACCGCCATGTTGTAAGTGTTCCAACGCGACAGAAAGTGCGTAAATCGGACGCCCGGTCTGTCAGTTATAAGCATTTTAGATCCGGGGGCCCAGTTAGATTCAGGTTCGATCCAAACCGGCCATACTCCAACTATTTATAAAACTCAAGTGGAGTATACCAAAAGGATCATATCGCTCCAATTGTCCCAGTGCCGTAGACAATTCATCAAACGGACACCCGAATTTCAAGATATGGCCCTTGAAGGCGTATCTGGGTCCGGATGGGCCCATTTCCAGTCCGACCCAGCCCTTCCCAGCCTGGGATGACCCGACCCAGTCCGGGTCTAGCCTGGTAGGCCTGGGACATGACGGACCCATTCCTATAGCCCATCGGTTGACCTGACCCGCGAAGGGGACGACCTGGCCCAGCTCGCGGGGCGGGGCCCGTGGTGCAGCCCGCGATCGGGTGGCCTGCCGTAGCGGGGTCCACCCCAGCCGCAACCTGGGGGGAAGGCACCCCCTGGTATTCTGAACAGCCCAATGGTCATTCGGTCAACCTTCTGGCATGTGGGACTGCCGGAGCGGTCCCGCTCAGTGCGACAAGGTCGGTCGATTTCTCAGCCGGTTCTCCTCCCAGCGATACGGTCGCACACCACTGCTCTACCCACAGCCGGTCGGGTGTCGACTTTCCTCTAGTCTCCACCGCGGCCAAGCGGCCACGGACTCCTGCTCTAATGTCGCGGAAACGCGCACTACGGGAAAAATGGGCATTTGCGACGGGTTATTTGCGACGGGGATAAATCCCGTCGCAAATAGTCCCGTTAGAAACTTATTTGCGACGGGTTAGCTTTCCCCGTCGCAAAAGGACTGGCCCGGGGTATATTCCCATCGCAAATAACCGGCAGCGGTAAAAGATATTTGCGACAAGAATATACCCCCGTCGCAAATAACTATTTAACCGTTGACCGTAATCAATGCGGGCTAAGGTATTTGCGATGGGTATCGTCGCAAATACAACTATTTGCGACGGGATACCCGTCGCAAATAGACCCGTCACAAATAATCTAACCTATAAATACCCCCCATCCGTTTTTTTCATTCATTCTCAAAATCGATCTTCTACTTCTCTCAAAACTCTATTTTTATAGTTCAGCGTTTCTTGACTTCAATTTTTTTTCCGGAGTTGATATTGGAGTTCTCAACAACGATCAGAGATCAACCTCAGATCAATTTTAAAGGTATTTATGTTCATTTTAATTTAATATTAATTTTAAATTTTTTATTAGTTTCAATTATTCTTAATTAGTTGTAATTTAATTATGTTTTCATTGTTTTGTTACTTAATAAATTTAAATTATTAGTATTCATTGTTCATAGTTAATGGTAATTAGGAATAATTAGTAATAATTACCAATAATTAAGAATAAATACTAATAATTCGTAATAAATACAAATAATTAGTAATAATTAGTAATAATTAGTAATAATTACCAATAATTTGTAATAATTAGTAATAATTAGTAATAATTAACAATAATTAGTAATAATTACCAATAATTAGTAATAATTACCAATAATTAGTAATAATTACCAATAATTCGTAATAATTACCAATAATTAGTAATAATTACCAATAATTAGTATTAATTACCAATAATTAGTAATAATTAGTAATAATTACCAATAATTACCAATAATTAATAATAATTACCAATAATTAGTAATAATTACCAATAATTCGTAATAATTAGTAATAATTCGTAATAATTCGTAATAATTAGTAATAATTAGTAATAATTAGTAATAATTAGTAATAATTACCAATAATTAGTAATAATTACCAATAATTAGTAATAATTAACAATAATTAGTAATAATTACCAATAATTAGTAATAATTAACAATAATTAGTAATAATTAGCAATAATTAGTAATAATTAGCAATAATTAGTAATAATTAGCAATAATTAGCAATAATTACCAATAATTAGTAATAATTACCAATAATTAGTAATAATTACCAATAATTAGTAATAATTACCAATAATTAGTAATAATTACCAATAATTAGTAATAATTACCAATAATTAGTAATAATTACCATTAATTAGTAATAATTACCAATAATTCGTAATAATTAGTAATAATTACCAATAATTAGAAATAATTAGTAATAATTCGTAATAATTACCAATAATTAGTAATAATTACCAATAATTACCAATAATTACCAATAATTACCAATAATTACCAATAATTAGTAATAATTGGTAATAATTAGTAATAATTCTAAATAATTCGTAATAATTAGTAATAATTAGTAACAATTACCAATAATTATTAATAATTACCAATAATTAGTAATAATTACCAATAATTAGTATTAATTACCAATAATTCGTATAATAATTACCAGTAATTAGTAATAATTACCAATAATTAGTAATAATTACCAATAATTAGTAATAATTACCAATAATTAGTAATAATTACAAATAATTAGTAACAATTACCAATAATTAGTAATAATTACCAATAATTACCAATAATTACCAATAATTACCAATAATTACCAATAATTACCAATAATTACCAATAATTAGTAATAATTGGTAATAATTACCAATAATTACCACTAATTAGTAATAATTACCACTAATTAGTAATAATTAATAATAATTACCAATAATTAGTAATAATTAGTAATAATTACCAATAATTAGTAATAAGTAGTAATAATTACCAATAATTGGTAATAATTACCAATAATTAGTAATAATTAGTAATAATTAGTAATAATTAGTACTAATTAGTAATAATTAGTAATAATTAGTAATAATTAGTAATAATTAGTAATAATTACCAATAATTAGTAAACCAATAATTAGTAATAATTACCAATAATTAGTAATAATTACCAATAATTAGTAACAATTACCAATAATTAGTAATAATTAGTAATAATTAGTAATTATTACCAATAATTACCAATAATTAGTAATAATTACCAATAATTAGTAATAATTGCCAATAATTAAGAATAATTACCAATAATTAGTAATAATTAGTAATAATTAGTAATAATTAATAATAATTAGTAATAATTACCAATAATTAGTAATAATTACCAATAATTAGTAATAATTAACAATAATTAGTAATAATTAACAATAATTAGTAATAACTACCAATAATTAGTAATAATTACCAATAAATAGTAATAATTACCAATAATTAGTAATAATTACCAATAATTAGTAATAATTACCAATAATTAGTAATAATTAGTAATAATTACCAATAATTTGTAATAATTAGTAATAATTACCAATAATTACCAATAATTACAAATAAATTCCAATAATTAGTAATAATTAGTAATAATTAGTAATAATTAGTAATAATTCGTAATAATTACCAATAATTAGTAATAATTACCAATAATTAGTAATAATTACCAATAATTAGTAATAATTACTAATAATTAGTAATAATTACCAATAATGACCAATAATTAGTAATAATTAGTAATAATTACCAATAATTAGTAATAATTAGTAATAATTAGTAATAATTAGTAATAATTACCAATAATTAGTAATAATTACCAATAATTAGTAATAATTACCAATAATTAGTAATAATTACCAATAATTAGTAATAATTAGTAATAATTACCAATAATTATCCATAATTAATAATAATTACCAATAATTACTCATAATTAATAATAATTACCAATAATTACCAGTAATTACCAATAATTAGTAATAATTGGTAATAATTAGTAATAATTACCAATAATTAGTAATAATTAGAAATAATTACCAATAATTACCACTAATTAGTAATAATTAATAACAATTACCAATAATTAGTAATAATTAGTAATAATTACCAATAATTAGTAATAATTAGTAATAATTAGTAATAATTAGTAATAATTAGTAATAATTAGTAATAATTAGTAATAATTAGTAATAATTACCAATAATTAGTAATAATTACCAATAATTGGTAATAATTACCAATAATTTGTAATAATTAGTAATAGTTAGTAATAATTAGTAATGATTAGTAATAATTAGTTCTAATTAGTAATAATTAGTAATAATTAGTAATAATTACCAATAATTAGTAATAATTACCAATAATTAGTAATAATTACCAATAATTAGAAATAATTACCAATAATTTGTAATAATTAGTTATTATTACCAATAATTACCAATAATTTACAATAATTACCAATATTTTCCAATATTTACAAATATTTACCAATATTTACCAATATTTACCAATATTTAACAATAATTACCAATATTTACCAATAATTACCAATATTTACCAATAATTAGGAATAATTAACAATAATTAGGAATAATTACCAATAATTTGGAATAATTACCAATAATTTGGAATAATTACCAATAATTAGGAATAATTACCAATAATTAGGAATAATTACCAATAATTAGGAATAATAACATGATTAAATTATTTTTATATTTTATTATTAATATTAAAATAATATAATTTTCTATATTATATACAATTATCTTTTCATCTATGTGTTTTTTGTCTCCACATGTAATATTTGCATTCTTTTTCAAAATTATCAACCTACTCACCAATGGAGAGGTGAAAGTGAATGCAAATATTACATGTGGAGACAGAATGTTAAACACACAGATGAAATGAGAATTGTATATAATATAGAAAATTATATTATTTTAATATTAATAATAAAATATACTAATAATGTAATAATGTAATTATTATATAATTAATATTTATGAAAAAATTATATTAGTATTATTAAAAAAATAAAAAATCAATATAATATTAAAATTATCAATATTTATAACAGGTTTTGCTTTATTCTCAACATATTCAATCCTTGATTGAGTGTTTTTTCTAACAAATTATTCAAACCAGTAATGCATTTATATTTTATAGAAAAATATGGAACAACGAGGTCGTCAACAGTCATTATTAGATGACCGCATGTGGATAAATCAACGTAGAAATCCAAACAGTCCTGGTTTAAATCCAGTATATATAGAGGGTGTGGAGACTTTTTTATCATTTGCGGCATCAAATCCATAATTTGTTTCAGAATGAAAAATAAAATGCCCTTGTAGAAAATGTGCAATGATAACGTTTGACACGTTTGACAAAGTGGGGGGACATCTCTTGCGTTTTGGTTTTCAACCAGATTATGTTTTTTGGTATCAACACGGTGAATGCAGTTCCAGAGTAGGTGATACCAACTTGATTCCGGATCCATCCCGGTTTCAAAATTTAGTACATGATGTTGCAGGTTCATCTGTTAAACATACAGAAACTCCGACTGATATAGATTCAAATCTTGAGTTGGCACCGTCTGAATTTTATGAGTTGTTAAGGTCTGCTGAGGAGGCATTATATCCTGGCTACAAGATGAGCAAATTAGAAGCAATTGCAAAATTTATGGCTATCAAATCAGATAACTGAATGTCAAACACCTGTTTTGACCAGATATTTTCTTTGCTTAAAACACTATTACCCGAAGGAAATGTTTTTCCTGTAAATTACTATGAGAGTAAGAGGCTGGTTCGAAATTTGGGACTTAATTTTCAGAAGATTCATGCATGTTCAAATGACTACATTTTATGTTCTGGGGAAAATGAGTCGTTGGATAGTTTTCCCACATGTGGGAAATTGAGATATAAAGAAGGGCAACATGGGAAGTCTGGTTTGATTCCTGTAAAACAGTTGAGATATTTTCCGCTTACATCCAGACTTCAGCGTTTATTCATGTCCATGAATACAACGACAATGATGTCATGGCATAAAGCGAATATTCCAACCGATAAAAGCTTGAATCATCCAGCCGATGGTTATTCATGGAAACATTTTGATAGAGTGCATCCATCCTTTTCTTTAGAAGCTAGAAATGTTCGACTGGGCCTTTCCACTGATGGTTTCTGTCCCTTCGGATCTTATGGTAGTCAATATTCATATTGGCCTGTTTTTTTAACTCCGTACAATTTACCTCCATGGATGTTGATGAAGGAGCCATATATCTTTTTGACTTTACTAATTCTAGGACATCTGAAGAAAAATATTGATGTTTATTTGAAACCATTGATTGATTAATTAAGTTTATTATGGATTACTGGTGTCAGTACATATGATGTTGCTACGAAACGGAATTTTATACTGAGAGCAGCATTGATGTGGACAATTAGTGACTTCCCAGCTTATGGGATGTTATCTGGCTCGAGTAAACATGGTCAGAAATCATGTCCTTACTGTATGGGAGAGAACAAAGCATTTATGCTCATTCATGGAAAGAATCCTTGTTATTTTGATTGTCATCGCAGATTTCTTCCAGCTGATCATCCTTTTCACAGAAACAGATCTCATTTCAGAAAAGGAACAATTGAATGGGATGTACCTCCAAAAATGCTATCAGGTTCGGAGTTAAAATCAGTTGTATTTTCATTACCTCCCATCACTTTTCGTCCCACAATAAACCAACAGAAAATTTCCTGTTTTGGGAAAGAACAAAATTGGATTAAACGTAGCATATTTTGGGATTTTCCATATTGGTCTGATTTGTTAGTCTGCCACATGTTGGATGTCATGCATATTGAGAAGAACTGTTTTGATAATTTGTTTCATACAGTTTTGGATATGCCAGGAAAGAGAAAAGACAATGAAAATGCACCTTTAGATCCTGCCCAAATTTGTAGGCGTCCGGAACTGGAACTGTTTGAGAATATCAGAACAGAAATGTTACTGAAACCAAAAGGAGCTTATACACTGTCTAAAGAAAACCGTTTATTATTTTGTCAGTGGATTGCAGATTTGAGACTTCTAGATTGTTGTGCTTCCAATTTGGTTAGATGTGTAAATAATGGTCATATTACTGGATTAAAAAGTCATGAATTTCATGTTATAATGGAAAGACTGATACCCATTGGATTAAGAGGTCTGTTGAATTCTGTGATTTGGGATTCCATAACAGACATGTCTCACTTTTTTCGGGAAATGTTTTGCAGCTACAACATATTATGATGCTCTATGAAAACTTGAAGAAGATGTTGTTGTAATTATATGTAAACTGGAAAAAATATTTCCGCCGTCTTTCTTCGACTCAATGGAACATTTGATGTTACATTTGCCATATGCAGCCAAATGTGTAGGTCCAGTACAGTTTCGATGGATGTACCCATTTGAAAGATGCATGAAAAAATTGAAAAGAAAAGTACGTAACAGAGCATATGTTGAAGGATCTATTGCATAAGCTTATTTGCAAGAGGAAATAACTTTCTTCTGCTCCCATTATTTTGAATCTGAGTATCCTTCAAAACACAACCGAATGGGACAGAATGAGAGGAATATTGATGAAATCGACAATCAATTATCTGTTTTCAACCAGCCATAGCTTGGTTTTGGTGGGGTTTATGAACGCTAGCTTTCGGATGATGAAAAACACAGATCTCATACGTATGTTCTGCTCAACTGTGAAGAGATGACATCAGTTGTACTTCAAGTGTTTATATCACTTATTCTATCATTTATGTTATAGTAAATAACTTTGTTTTTTATAGGTTGTATGATAATCATATCAAGAAACAAATTCCACAAATTACAGCAGCTGCTCTTGAAGAACGCTGATAGAAAAATTTCTCTCAGTGGTTTCAAAAACCGGTAACATAAATTATTTATCATTTAGCAACTCATTCAATGTATAGTTTACTATATTGATAATTATTTCAAAAAATTTCAGGTGTCTCGACATGCTGATAAAATTGACAAACTGTTGTGTATATTGAGTAACCCACCTTCCAAACTTGTTAAAACTTATAATGCATATGTGGTGAATGGATTTCGATTTCACACACATGCATATGGGGCATCAAAAAAAAATGAACAGTGGAGTTAGCTTGAGAGGATATCATCATCGAGAAAATGAAAACTGACTTTTATGGCATACTTGATGAAATCATTGAACTCTGTTATCTTGGACAACATTACATAACCATGTTCAAATGTCGGTGGTTGGATACAGAGAGAGGCGTGCGTGTTCATCCGACTCATGGAATCATAGATATTAAATATAAAAGTGTTCTCGTAGTAAATGAACCATTCCTATTGGCTCAATAGGCATATCAAGTTTATTACGCCAAGTACTGTGCTACATCAAGAGACTTGACTGATTAGTGGAGTGTAATAAAAATCAAAATTTGAGACAATCAGTTTAGTCAAAGTGAATGTGCTTTCACTGATGTGCAAAGAATTGAAGTTTTTCAAGAGAGTACTCAAAATCAATCTTTTTTACAAAGAGACATGAGTATCGATGATGACACCCCACATTTAAGAGTCGGTGATGACGATGATGTTAATGATGTCACATATGAATTTGAAATGGTAAGAGATAAAGCAACTGGAACTCGAAGGGATATCAATGATGTTGAGGAGGAATATGAAGATGACATTGACATATAAGAAGATGATGATGAAGATGAAAACTGATAGAATTCCATGGTAGTTATATAAAATCATAATATATATATATGTATATATAATAGTAATTATCAATTATTTTCTAACAACATTAACATTTTCTATTCCAGATGGACGACGACACATTTCGTGAGTTGGCGGATGCTGACCTGCCTTTCGATGCGGATGAGTTGCTGGAAGATGGCCCTCAGCCTGCAGGCGCTCCAGGGAGTACGCGGAGGGGGCGCGGTCTTGCATGATTGATGATTCCTGACCCCGTCCCCGAGCGACGTCCATGTCTTGGGTTTGATCCACGCACACGGAGCTGTGATAACCTGTGTGATAACCTATGGATTTGACTAAGATTTCATTAATCTATTCACATAATAAATGTTTATTATTTTTACAGTTTTCTGCATATAGAAGTCGGACAGGGCAGCGCTATTTTGCGCAACTATTTCTATCAGTCGTGGACCACATGGGAGCAGATTCCCATTGATGTGCAGCAGGCCATGTTCGGCCATTGGTTGGTACGTACGTAAATAAATAATTTTTATTTTGAAAATTATTTCATTTCTAACTTGATATTTTGATTTATTTGTAGGGTTTATGGTATCCGATCGAGGATACCATGCGTGACGCCATCCACGAGGCATTGGAGGTGGCCATGCGTGATCACTTTTTTCAGTTTATGCACAATTTAAGAAAATATGCCACGAAGAAAGCAGGAGTGTCAGATTTTGACGAGTCATGTAGAGCACACCGACCAAAGTACATTTCATCCCATGTATGAGATGAATTATGTGCGCACTGGTTGAGTGGTGCCTTTCAGTGGAGATCATCGGTGGGGAGGTTGAATCGGGGGAGACAGGAGGTGACTTATCGAGCTGGGAGTCATTCTTTCAGTACTCATAGACAACATCTGGTATGTACATTATTTATAAATATTTTATATAACTATAAATATTAATAGTTTATTTTTTATTCTTATAGGCTATCGAGCACACCGATATTACGAAGTACGACATATATCGAAGGATTTATAGTGATCCTGTTACTAGGGAGCTCAGAGGTGATCGTCAGCATCACATCGTGGTCAGTATTATTTTTTTTCAAGTTTAAAAATTAAGTGCATATAATATATTCACAATTTTAATTTTAAATTGCAACTACAGGAGTCATATGAGGCCGCAACGTCACAGACCCGGCCTGAGAGTTAGGCCGAGTCATCAAATCAGACCACTGGCCGTCAGTTTGATGAGGCGGCTTGGATGCAGGACACCCAGTATGCCTTCGAGAAGGGCCGAGTAGTTGGTATCAGCTCTTGACTGACTCCCAGAGATTATTATGGCAGTGCTGTGATGTCGGCGTCCAGCTCGAGAGGAGCTCGTGCATCTTCTTCTGCTACACAGTATGAGGATTAGTTGCGATCTCAGACTGCACTGATAGAGAGTCTCTGACTGGAGCAGGAGCAGATGCGTCAGCAGCAGCAGCAGCATGAGGAAGAGCGTCGATGCCAGCAGCAGCTGTACGAGGAGCAGATGAGTCGGTGGCAGCAGTAGCAGCAGGAGCAGATGAAGTACCTGCGCCGACTCACTCATGCTTTAGGGATGAAGTTTCCTCCACCAGCATCTGCAGATCCCCCCCCTCCCCCCATCCTTCAGATTAGAGTTTGTTTTTATGTTATAAAGTTTGTTAAATCAAAATATGATTTTTTTTTCTATTCGTAGTTTCTGTCTCATTATAAAATATTAATAATATTATATTTTAAAATAACAATATTAATATGAATAATAATATTATTTATATTTTATAATATTAAATTATATATATATATATTAAAATTTTATAATATTATAATTTAATTCTATTTTTTTGTAATATTTGAATAATTTTAATATTTGAATGTAAAATAATTCTATTATTTTTATATTAATTAAAATAACTTATTAATATTTTTTTATTTATGAATTATAATTCTAATATTATTATATTAATTAAATCATTTATTAATATTCTATTATTTTTTATTTTTGAATTATAATTCTATTATTTTTATATTAATTAAAATAATTTATTAATAATTTATTATTTTTATTTGTGAATTATAATTCTATTATTATATTAATTAAAATCATTTATTAGTATTTTATTATTTTTTATTTTGGAATTATAATTCGATTATTATTATATTAATTAAAATAATTTATTAATAATTTAATTTTTTATTTTTTTATAGTATTTGCGACGGGATACTATGCCCATCGCAAATAGTATTATTATTATATTTATTAAAATAATTTATTATTAGTTTTTATTTTTAAAAAAAATAGTAATTGTGACGGGCCCCGTCGCAAATACTATTTGCGGCGGGCCCATCACAACAAGTATTTGCGACGGGGCCCGTCGCAATTACTATTTTAAAAGTTTTTTTACAAATATACGGAGTAATATTTGCGACGGGAAGGATCCCCTTCGCAAATAATGTCTTTAGCGACGGGCCCGTCACAAATAATTGTTGTTGCGACACCGTTTTCTGCAACGGGCCATTTGCGACGGGCCCCCGTCGCAAAAGCCCATTTGCGACGGGATCCCCTCGCAAATGACCCGTCGCAAATACCTATTTTTTTAGTAGTGGCGCCGCCACTCCGCCACATGGTCGGCCGAATGTTGTCTGCCTTCTACTCTGCAGCGACCTCCTGCTCATCTGGCGGCACAGGCGCGCGCCACCCTGTCTCTACGCGGTCGGCCAGTGTGCCGACCTGCCTCCGTTGCCGCGAGCCACCACAACTTCATTGTAAGCCCAAAAAATATGACGACCGCATATTTACAATCCTCAAGTCGAGGGCTCTGAATCCATACATCGCGCTTAACAAAAATATGTGTTTCCATCTTGCTTAATTATTTGGCATTTATGAACGCACGAAGAATGCATGAAGAATAAAAGAAAAAGGGGGAAAGGTATACATGTGGGATGCTGGCCATATTTGTTTGTCTATCTTCATTGTGAATGTAGAATATGAAAAATCGAAAAAATAAATGTAATCATAATTAAATTTAAAATCCATACCTCATTCGTCTGATGGAGGTGTTGTGAGAAAGAGGATGAAGTCGGTGATGGGGACACCGACGTTCGTCGCTCCCGCAACACGTTTCAGATTCAGGCTTGTGTGTCTTCCTCTTTTTTGATCTGGAGAATGATCTTCATTGGAGGGTATTTGTGACACCCTGATATTTTATGAGAAGTGTATTTTTTTATTGTATTATGTTATACGTAACATCAATGGAATTTTTCACTACACACAACAGTAGCTTGTCTTGCGTTACACGCAATCACGACCTTCCTTGATAGCGTGTGTAGTACGCAATACCGAGTCTCATTAAACAACGATATATTATTATAATATTATAAACTAGCCGTTATAAATAGTATTAACTAAATTTTAAATTTTATAACATTATTATTCATCTTACATATTTTCTAGAACATGGTATGAAAACAAAATAAATTTTTTGGGTAAAATATGTATTTTTTAAAAAATGCAGTTTTGCCACCTTTTGATGGTGCACCAACATTAAATATAGTTTTTGAAAAGTTTATAAGATCTATTTGACACAATAAAATTTTTCTTTGGAATCAGGATATAAAAATTTACTTTGGATAAAATTTTCATATTATTCTGATAACTTTCATATTTTAATGAATAGTAAAAACATGCTATATTTTAATTAAATACACCTTTTTTATCGCAATAATTTATATGGTTAAATTATAATATTCAATGGTTTGAATGTATAAATAGAATATATTTTTACCATTTAATATAATTTATGGAATTAGCATTAATTTTACATTGAATTCATAGGTAAAAAAATTTCAATCTTTGGCAATGTTTTAACTTTTAAAACCCGTTTTCTTAACAACGAGATTAATTTTAAATTAAATACTACAACTTATGTGTTTTAAATTTTGATAAATGGATTAAATATTTGGATTCAGTGGGTCCAAATTATGTTAATAGGTTACTTTTATTTATTTAATATTATGAATAGTAACTACGATAATTTTTATTTACTACAGTTATAGGTAATTCTGGTAATTAAGGGTAAAAAAAAGATTATAAAATTACCCTAAAACTTTCCAAAATACTATTGGATAAATTAAAGTCGACCCATATCACCTAAGGGTCGGACTAGATTCTTTTCATGGAATTTTGACCACTAAATATTATAATTATTATTAAAACCAAAGAAAGTGACAACATGTCACTCTCTTAAATCGTATAAGTGTAATAATTTTAATTTAGTGATAAACATAATAAAACTTCAGATATAAATAGTTCCTAGAAATATAATAAAATTATCTATATCATATGAATTTATTTATAATTTTTAAGGATAAAATAATTATCATTAATTATGACACAATAATTATGTTGATATTATTTTATTGATTGAAATATCAAATAAATGATTTTAAAAGTATTAAAATAAATATTATATGAATTATTTAATGTGATCCACTAATTTTATAGATACAAATGACATGTTATGAATCTATTAAATCTTTTAGTTCGAACATATCTTCTGTATATATTTTATTTAAATTCAAATAAATGAATAGTGTCAAAATTGACACTATTGTTATTTTATAAAAATTACATATTATAAAATTGTTTAAAAATCAAAAAATTATTAAAAAATTATAAATTAAAATTTATATGGTATAAAATGTAATAAAACATACATTTAGGGACAATTAACAACATATAAGTAATTATTTATAATGATTTAAAATTTAGAATATTATTACCACAAATAAAAATAAATAGATTATATAAGGATGAATCATGTTGATAATGTTTAAAACAAACTCCCAACTTGTCTAAATTTTATTGGTTGATTATATTACAACCCTATATCATCTAATATTCATATTTGAGTCATTTTTTGAGGTTTTTAGGTGGTTTTGTAATTTATTATAAATTAATATTTCTTATAATTCCAAAGGTGCCCCTCTCCTCCCTTATAAAAGGGCACCTCCACCCTCTCCTCCTCACGCCACATTGAGCCTTCATGCTCGGCCAACCCCTAACAATTTCTCTTCTCCACTTTCCTAGAAATATCCTATAGTTATTGTTATTCTTCAAAGACCAATCTTAGTTCCCTAAGAGGAGGTTACAAAGAGGCGTGTTGAAGAAGAGGTGATATCCATTACCGATTCTTTCAAATTTATTTCTTCTTATAGTACTTCTTATTTAGTTGTTTCATTACGAAGTAATAACATCAGTATCACTTACATACTTATATGTTATTATAAATATTAAACAACTCTATTTCACCTTCTATCCATCCAACGGAAAATGAAATCACCGCGCGTGCGTACATACGGAATACCGTCTCCACGCCGTGGTGTAATTTGTTTTCCACCACCACATTACATGGATGGGTATTATGGTGTAAATAATTAATATATATGATTATTGTAAATTTATATTTATTATGAAATAGTATAAATACACTTCAATACAATTCCACAATCATGGGAATGATATCATCGCTTGTGTGTACGTATGGCCTACCGTCTCCACAATGTGATGCGACTCATTCTACATGATCTTCATTGAATAATGATTATATAAATGAATGAAATGAATAAATATGATATATATTACATTAATACCATTATTTAATTGAGGTATCTATAACCAAAAAATAGGAATAAGAATTTATTCGACAAAACATGCATAAGAACATAAAGCAATGAACACCCGAATAACAAGTAGCAATGAAATATTACTAATAAGAAGATAAGAATATGATCACATATGATATCATAACAATGAATATTATTCTGTAATAAGTCGATGACATTATTTAAATCATTATAGAGGAGGTTCAGATACGTAAAAATCATATCGGACCTAAGGTAAAGGAACGTCTCGCAATCTCATTTTTATCCAAGATTGTTTACACTTCATAATTTTCTGGGGAATATTTATCATCCACATACATGTTTTCTCAATATGTAATATTATTTCTATCCCCCTACAATTTTTTAAATCCAATTTTACCCTTTGGTGAGTTCTTAGTAAAAGATATGAAATGAATCTTTTATTGTTTTTCGTACGAGTTACTTTTTGACTTTTCCGGCCAAAGTACAAGATTTTTTTAACTTATACAACATGAATGGATTCACAGAAAATTATTTCCATGAATATTCCTTTACAAGTTTTATATTTTATTTTTAATCAACTTATTTTAGTTTAAAATTTTATGACAAGTTAGGAAAGGAAAAATTATTTTGAAGTAGAAAGGATATTTTCCTCAAGAATGGAGTTCAAGTATTTTCTCAAAATTATTTTCCATCTAAGATAATATGAGGTTCTGTTTCGTTCCCTATTTTTACAAGATTTGATTATGATATGATGGAATTATTTTTATGATATCCTTTTTATCTTATATGGATTATGTTATGATGGCATGATGTTTAAGAATCCCATTTTTATTGCATGGGTTTTGCTATGACGTATGATTTATGATTTTGTGGAACACATAAGAATGGTTTCATTATGAGATGGGTGGGACCTATATCTCCCTCCAATGCATTGGGTAAAGATTTATATCTCATGAGATATACATGGCTAGAACAGAAAGATAAACCGGTTCAGTGACACATGACTTGAATGAGGAGTGAAATCAGTTCAGTAATGGACTTTGTCCACTATGATGGTCTTGGAAATGAGCCTTGACTAATATGAAATGATTTTCTATGATTATGTGTGTATTCCACAATATTTCTTGTTTTAAGTTATGATTATTGGAACTACATTTCACTACTATGATTTATCCCATGTTATGATATTATGATCTATTTTTCAGGTTAAAATATTCAAAATGTTATGTTCTTATGAATATGATATGATTGATATTTCTTTTATTTACCCTTAACGAGCATTTGAGCTCACCCGTTTGTATGTTTTCTTTTCCCCAGGTCAGGAAGAAGGGTATTAAGTAGGATATGCCAAAATAGACTCTAGATATGATGAAAGAAATGGGAGACAACGTAGATGATTTATGAACTAGTTGTTTATGTTTCCCAGTTACAAAAGACACTATACCTATACGGTCCTTTCATGGTTTTGTGATATGTTGTAATAAGTATGCTTCAATTCTAATGTAATAACAATGTATGTAGAGTATGGGTCGTTATAGTTGGTATCAAAGGAATGGTATAGTAAACATTTGGAAACTAGGATGTAGAAGCCTTAGTAAGTACCCTAAGGATATGTATAAGCATAGAACACAATATTAGTGTTTTAGAAATTTATATTGTAACACCCCGACCCCTGTTACCCAGATTCGGTGCATTACTTCGTAACATTGGCATGATCACAAAAGATCAAGTCTTGAAAGACCGATTAGTTTAGTAGCCTTGGAAACACTATATACATTCATAAATGTTACATTACATCATAAAGTGAAAAACTACAATAACATAGTCTCCATTTTCCACACTCAAATCCCCTTCAGACTATCCCTGCAGGTCATTCCTAAAATACTTCTTCATATCTTGGAAAAAATTAAAACATTGAAAGGGGTGAGCTCAGATGCTCAGTAAGGATAACAATATAGCGGAAACTTTCATAAATAAACATAAACATTTTAGTCAATTTATAACTAAAACAAAAGCTTTTTAAACTTGAACTTCAACATAATATGGAAAAAGTAAAATGAAATAATTCCATTTACTTATTCACATGGATATTATACTGGTCGAATAATCACATGAAATATCAATAACCACTTTCAAAATGATGGAATGCATAATGCCAGACTATCATAACCATGTAGCCAAGGCCTCATGCCAAGACCACAAATAAGATTTTGTCAAGGCCTCGTTCCAAGACACTAGTTTCTCTCATGAGACCTACTCATGCATCAAGGAGATATAGCAGGCTCCACCCGTCACTTATTAAGTCCAATTCATTCTTCATATGAACAGGTTTAAACATATCATAAAACATACCATAATCGTATCACATAAAACATTCATAAAAAAAATAACATTTCCACATTTCAATCACAAGATATCAACACAAAACATTGATATAATAAAAAAACACTTTCAAAACCATTTTCAATACCAAAATAAAAGAAAATTAAAAATTGGTATTTATTTTTCATTTAAAAAAAGTTATAGCTTGTAGAGGAAGCTGAAACTCAAATAATGGTCACGACGGTGGAGAAGTCGTTGTCTCCGCATACGTACGAAAAAAAAAACATTCCCATTTGTTGTTTATTAAAACGCTTCTTATAAAAAATATTCCATTTGAATAAATGTAAAAGTAAAAGTGGTTTATACACCGTATAAAAGAAATTTGTGTATAAAACAAAATATGCATCAATGAAAGGAGATTGAGACGAAGTCCCTTACAAAGATCATATTTTAAATAAAATAGGTCTATTATGTGTATTCACTATAAGTACACATAAAGAAAGTATAAATACAAGATAGGACATAATAATATCATGACATAATTTGAAAGTAGGATATTAACCCAAAAAACGGAAATTGGGTGAAGAAGTTCCATTAAAAAGATCATTTTTTTAAATAAAATAGATCTATTATGTGTATTCACTATATTTACACATAAAGAATGTATAAATTCCAGATAGGACATAATAATAGCATGACATAATTTGAAAGTCGGAGATTAACCCAAAGAATGGAAATTGGGTTAAAAAGTTCCCTTACCTCGTGACCGACTTGACTCGAATTCTCTATAACCTCCTGAATAATAAACTAAATTTTATCTCTACTTTCTTAAGAACCTTTTTAAAGTTCATTATCCCTTTTATATCACTTATTGAAATGTTACGAAAATTATGTAGTCATTTAAGTTAATAACGGTCATTTTGTTGATCTTTGGTACTTGAGTCAACAATAAACTTCTTATAATTACAAGTTGTTTATGTGGTAGAATATCCATTATCTCCAGAATTATATCCATGATTTAGATATCATATATATCATATAAATCCAACATATACATTCATTCATAATATTACGTAACATTTAGAGGTAAGAAATGAAATGCACCGTTCATGGAGACGGTAAGTCGTACGTACGGATGAATGCTACTTTCATTTCTATTTCATATTTAATGGAATGAAGTAAAAATTATATAAAGGTATAATATAATTCTATTATAATATAATGTATAATACCATTTACTCCATCCTTTATACATCTCACATATGGAATTAACGATTCAAATCACTTTGAGGGGGCGGTAGTCTGCACTTCCTAAAATGAAATTATCGCGTTTACCCATAATGGAAATCGTAAAGGTATGCCATAAATGAAAAATACAGAATCATAAGGAAAATAGAAACATAACATATATATCATATATAAAAATAGTGTCATCATAATGACCACCATGAGAGGTGTTAAAAGAATATTGAACAATCATCGTTTCGTGAGGCATAAATTTGCCAACCTCAGAAACAATATGTTCTCTAACCATTAGACGAAGGTGTGTGTAAGTGTAAATCAAATCTTTCTCATAAAAACATCCTAGTATATTGAATATACTGGTTTTGTTACAAAATAAATGAATAAAAATAGTTTAAGGGGGTTGGAGAAGCAAAATAATACAAAAGAACAAAGGAGAAGACATTACCATAAAATCAGGTAACTCTTTTTGATTTGAGGCAAAGGATTCCTTGGGAAGACTTCTTCCCATAGTGAGACTTCTAGGAGTAAGAGTGGGATGTGGAGAGACAAAATGGGCAGGGGTTGGCCGATCCAAAGGCTTTGGAGGTGTGAGTAACGTGGTAGAGGTGGGAGCCTTTTATAAGAGGAGAGGAGGGGCACTCTTGGAAAGTCATGAAATGTCACTTTATTATATAATGAGTTTCGGATTTTAAAGGTCCCAAAATAATATATTTCAAGGATAAGGTGATAAGGGTTCGAAATATACTCATCCAATAGGTTTTGGACAAGTTTAAGTCTTAGATTTTACATTATCTTTTCATTTTCATTAAATCGTTAATTAATGAGGTAATCCCTGCATCATCATGGTGTCATAAACAATTTAATTTATTTAATGTCTAAAAATTATAAAAAAAATAATTATGTAGGAAATCATTTTATCTTTCTAATGAAAATTTATAGTAAAAAATATGACTTGTATAACCCCATTTAAAAATTGTTTTAGTAAAACAACTCATGTTTGTGACATTTTTATTTTAACATTAAATAAAAAGTTCTTAATGTCATTTTCCTACCAAAGTGGCTCCATGGGGTCCCCAATTTGACCCATGGATTTTCGTGGTCGGCCATGACTCATCAAATAGGTTTACGACAAGTGTAAAGGTCATTTCATATTATTATAACATTATCTTTACCTTAAATTACACTAATTACCTTTAATCACGATTAATTAAACTTAAAAGTTACTATTCACAAAAAATTTATTTTAATCCCATTGAACCACATTTTACTTCCTAATGAAAACCATGTATGTAGGATTTTGGAAAATCAAATCACAGAAGTGGTAATGTTTCATTTAAACGAAAAATCAGTTTTTTAACTACCACTTAGTGGTTTCACTATTCATCAAAATTGAAGTTTTTCAGAACAATGCCAAAATTTCACCCTAATCTATAATTGATATTCCGAATTCAAAAATGATTTTTTTACAAAATTACAAACATATAAGTTGAATTAATTAATTTGATAACTAATTCCCGCTGTCACAACAAATAGCGTGTTTTTAAGAAATAATATATATCAAAAGATTGACAATTGTTTATGTCCAATTTCAAAGTGAAATTAATTCTAATGAACACCATTGGATAAAATGGTAAAAATATATTCTAATTATACGTTAAAACCACTCAATAGTATAATTTATCACTATAAAGTATTTTGATTAAAAAAATCGTTTTTAAGTATTTTTCACTATTCATTAAAAAATTGGAAATTCTCAGAAAATTAAAAAAATTCAACTTAGGATAATTTAGATATTCCGAATACAAATACTAAGTTTATTTGGAAAGATAAAATTTATAAAATTTCGAAAAGTAGGTATTAATATTCATAACGGATACTTTGATTGGTTGTGGTGTGTGTGTTAGAACTCGAAGTTGCGTACAACACACGCTACTGTATTATTCAAAGAGAAGTGTACCGTGGAAGCTTGGAGTGTTACATTATCCCCTACTTTAAATAATTTCATCCTTGAAATTTCATATAATATCACTGTATAAAAAGACTTGGGTGATTCTTCATCATAAGTTCATCAGGTTCCCACGTTTCCTCCTCCTTCTTATGGTTTCTCCATAGAACTTTTACCAGACGAGTCGTCTGGTTTCTCAGCACTTGTTCTATTGTATCAAGAATCCTGACGGGATCTTCGAAATAAGACAGATTGGGTTCCAGTTCTAATTCCTCATCGGTGATTACATGCATTGGGTCATGCATGTATTTTTCTCAACAGTGATACGTGGAATACATCGTGAACTTTGGAGAGACTTGGCGGCATTGCCAAATGGTAAGCTACAGCCCCAATTCGTTCTAGAATTTCGAAGGGTCCGATGTACCTGAGACTCAATTTACCCTTCTTACTGAAACGTATAACTCCCTTCCATGGATATACCTTCAAGAAAACATGATCTCTTACCTGAAATTCCAAATCCTTCATTCGGTTGTCGGAATATCTCTTCTTCCTACTTTGACCTGCTTTGATGTGGTTTTGGATTACTGTAACCTTTTCCATCGTTTCCTCCACCAGTTCAAGGCCTACAAGTTTTCTTTCACCAACGTTATCCCAACAGGTTGGTGTGCGACTTCTCTTTCCGTATAACGCTTCATATGGTTCCATCTGAATACTTTAACAGAAGCTATTATTATAGGAAAATTCTACCAGAGGTAAATATTGATCCCACATTCCTTGAAAGTCAAGTGAGCATGATCTCAACATGTCTTCTATGGTTTGAATAGTTCTTTCTGATTGTCCTTCTGTTTGAGGGTGGTAAGCAGTGCTCAAATGAAGTTCAGTATCCAAGGCCTTCTGAAGACTTTTCCATAATCTTGATGTAAAACGAGGATCTCGATCCGAGACAATCGACAGGGGTACTCCATGAAGTCTCACAACTTCATTAATATATATTCTTGCTAGACATTCAAGTGGTAGATCTTCCCTTATAGAAAGAAAATGTGCTAACTTCGTGAGACGATCAACAATGACCCATATTGCATCATTCCTTCTAGGAGTCTTTGGTAGTCCCATGACAAAATCCATCGTAATATTATCCCATTTCCACTCAGGTATGGGAAGAGGTTGCAATACTCCACCAGGCAGTTGTCTTCCAGCTTTCACTTGCTGACTAACCATACATCCTGACACAAAATCAGTAATCTCCCTCTTCATGTTGTCCCACCAAAAATGTCCCTTTAAATCTATATACATTTAGGTGCTCCCAGGTTGTATAGAGAAATTGTAACTATGAGAATCATCCAACAATTCCCTCTTTAAATCAGGTATATCGGGAACACAAAGCCTCCTCCCAAATTTCAAAATTCCATCTTCATACATAAAGTCTCTCAATCGCCCATAATTCACAGCTTTAATCTTCTTTTTCAACTCTTCATCATCGGCCTTAGAACACTTTATCCTTTCTAGTAAAGATGGTTTGGAAGCCATTTGAATTTTTTTTGATGTTTCACCTTCCATGGTGATTCCCATATCCATCTTTACTAGATCCATGAAAATAGGATCCCTTTCCACTCTCATCATGTCCAAAACTCCATGATCTTTTCTACTCAAAGCATCTGCAACCTTATTTTCCTTCCCTGGGTGGTAGTGTATCATGCAATCATAAACATTGAGTAGTTAAAGCCATCGCCTTTGCCTCATGTTGAGTTCTTTTTGTGAGAAAATATATTTCAAACTCTTGTGATCGGTATATATCTCACATTTTTCACCATAGAGATAATGTCTCCATATCATCAAGGAAAAGATTACACCAGCTAACTCGAGATCATGAGTAGGATAGTTCTGCTCATGAATTTTTAGCTGTCATGATGCATAGGCAATAACCCTATCATTCTCCATAAGTACACAACCAAGTCATTTCATTGATGCATCACTATAAATAACGAACCCATCATTCCCTGATGGTAGAGTCAATATAGGAGCGTTGACTAATCTTCTCTTCAGTTATTCAAAAGATTCTTCACACTCTTTTGTCCAGCCAAATTTAACCCCTTTACGTGTGAGCTTCATTAATGGGTTAGCCAATCAAGCAAAATTCTGGACAAAACATCAATAACAACCTGCCAAACCAACAAAGCTGCGGACCTCAGTTATACTCGTCGGTGCTGGCCATTCTTGGATTTCCTTGGTCTTAGAAGGATCAATGGAAATTCCATCCTTAGAGACAATATGACCAAGAAAGGAAATCTCTTGAAGCCAGAATTCACACTTGCTAAACTTCCCATATAATTCATGCCTTCTAAGAGTCTTCAAGATAATGCGCAAGTGATTTTCATGATCTTCGTAGATTTTGGAGTATACCAAGATATCATCAATGAATACCACCACAAAATTATCAAGATATTCCTTGAAAACTCTATTCATTATATCCATGAATACAGAGGGTGCATTAGTCAATCCAAAAGGCATTACTGTAAAATCGTAATGCATGTACCTTGTTCGAAATGCTGTCTTCGGAATGTCTTCCTTCTTCACACACAACTGATGGTATCCAGATCGAAGGTCAATCTTTGAAAAGTAGTGAGCTCCATGCAATTTTTCAAATAAATCATCAATGTGAGGTAGGGGATACTTGTTATTTACTGTTATAGCATTGATCTCCTTGTAGTCAACGCACAACCTCATAGATCCATCTTCTTAACAAAAAGGACAGGGGCTCCCCATTGAGAAAAACTAGGGTGAATAAATACCTTATTACTCAATTCCTCTAGTTGTTTCTTTAGTTCAAATAATTCCACGGTGGCCATTCTATAAGGGGTCTTCGATATAGGCCTTGATCCAGGAATTAAATCAATGGAAAACTCAACTTCTTGTTATGAAGGATGTCCAGGTAAATCTTCCAGAAACAAATCTACATATTCTTTCACAATATGTACATCCTCTATTTGAACATTCCTTTCCTCGCCCTTAGTCATTTCATTCTCTTCCTCCCCAATAATTGAATTTAGTTGAGCTACTGGGGGTGGATCTAAATAAGAATTAGGTGGGGACGATTCTGCTCTAAAAATAAGGTGTTCCTTATAATCATTATCAAAAATCGTAACCTCCTTATTCTTACAATAAATCTTTGCATCATAATCCGAAATACAATCCATACCAAGGATTATATCAAACTCAATCATAGGTATGACAATGAGATCAGTGGATAAAGAACATTTACGTGCTCTAATGGGGATTGATTCACAAAACATTGTTGCAATGATACTTCCTTTAGAGGTTTTGACTGAAAATTCTCTTGTTAAATCAAATTGGAAATATCGAATTTTCTTATCAAACTGGGAAGATATGAAACAATGCGATAATCCATAATCAAATAATCCATTTTCTAAACTTGAGGAAACCATTAAATTACCTTCCACCACATCTTTCGGAGCCTCAACCTCAGCAGTAGTGATAGCATAAGCTTGGCCTTGATCCCTTGTCCTCTTCTAAGGTAAGTTCCCCCGACTCCTAGGTCATTCATTTGCATGATGTCCCATCTCTCTACAATTATAGCATTCCACATTGACATCAACTTTCTTTCCCTCACAATCATGAGCTTGGTGGCCTTTTTCACCACACTTGTAACAGACTCCCATTCCCTTCAAGCAAGTACCGGGGTGTTTCTTCCCACATTTACTATAGGACTGATATTCAACTTTTCCCTTCTTCCCCTTATTTCCATTTTCAAATTGATCAAAAGCTCTCTTCTTTTCTTTCTTTACTTTAAAGTCATAAGACTTAGAGAATTCCTTTTCCGTCTTGATATCACACGAGACAATATCTTCATACGATGAGAAGGTTTGTGAGACTAATGCTCGACGGATAAATGGTTTTAACCCATCAATGAAATGATCAATCTTACTTCTTGGGTTACGTATATAATCTGTAGCATGCCTCGCTAACCTTGTAAAGTTAGCCTCATACTTTGCGACATTCTCATCCTCCTTCTGTCTCAAACTCATAAATTTCCTTTCCATATCTTCTCGATGGTCATGTGGAAAGTATTTTTCTAATAAAATTTCCTTAAACTCCCTCCATTCCATACTTGATACTTCTTCATCTTCCTTTGTGTTTTGAATCAGCGACCACCATTGATCGACATCTCCAGTGAGGCGGTAGACTGCCATGACAAACTTCTCCCTTTCGCTACTCCCCAAGGTGTGGAATATTTTCTCTAAGCAATATATCCATTGCTCAGCTACTAATGGATTTGTACCCCCATTAAATTTTGGTGGTTGTTTCCTCATGAAGCGGTCTAACATTGATCCTCCACGTTGCGGATCAGGGTGCTCCATACAAGTAAGGTTATTATTCATAACCTAAGTGAGTTGTCTCAGTATGGTAATAAGTTGATCAGCACCAGTTGTATCTCCAACTCCACAATAATTATCTTGAGCAGGAGGGTAATCCCTACACGGAGTGCGTGCATTGATACAGTTTCCATTCCTCCCACTAGGCACTATTTCTAAACAATGGCATAAATTAGATTAGTTTATGAAATAAAATAAATAATTCTATACTTGTAAAACACTTAACATAAATTGGACTATTTATAGATATAATCCATAATCATAAAAATGTTTTATTTGAGGAATTATATACTCATAACCCTTTATAGTGGTTTGTAAAGAAAATGAGAATTACCCTAAGCATATCCCCTGGGAGTGTCGTAACCAAGAGTGCAGCAAGGCCCGTTGTTATGCACCGGTTCCCATTCGAATCTAGCTCAAAGCGGTGTTTTCGGGTTTTACCCATAGGTACATCTATGTCAGAGCTGCCTCTACCTGCTCGTATCCAGACAAGGATGTATTTCTTGGAAAACTCACAAAATATCTATAATACCAAAATTCTAGAAAGTTCTTCTATACTAATCCTCAAAGTATATCTTAGGGATATGTGCTCTAATAATAGTTTATCTAAATCTAGCTTCCAAGGTTAGTACTAAACTGCCTCTGATACCAACTATAACCCCCCACCCCCAGTTACCCAGAGTCGGTGCATTACTTCGTAACATTGGCATGATCACAAAATATCAAGTCTCGAAAAACCGATTAGATTAGTAGCCTTGGAAACACTAGATACATTCATAAATGTTACATTACATCATAAAGTGAAAAAAAAAACAACAACATAGTCTCCATTTTCCACAATCAAATGTCCTTCAGACTATCCCTGCTGGTCATTCCTAAAATGCTTCTTCATATCCTAGAAAAAATTAAAACATGGAAAGGGGTGAGCTCAGATGCTCAGTAAGGATGACAATATAGTAGAAGCTTTCATAAATAAACATAAACATTTAAGGCAATTTATAACTAAAACAAAAGCCTTTTAAAATTGAACTTCCACATAATATGGCAAAAGTAAAATGAAATAATTCCATTTACTTATTCACATGGATATTCTACTGGTCGAATAATCCCATGCAATATCAATAACCACTTTCATAATGATGGAATGCATAATGCCAGAATATCATAACCACGTAGCCAAGGCCTCATGCCAAGACCACAAATAAGATTTTGTCAAGGCCTCGTGCCAAGACACTAGTTTGTCTCATGAGACCTACCGATGCATCGAGGAGCTATAGCGAGCTCCACCCATCACTTATTAAGTCCAATGCATTCCTCATATGAACAGGTTTAAACATATCATAAACCATAACATAATCGTATCACATAAAACATTCATAAAGGAAACATAACATCTCCACATTTCAATCACAATTTATCAACACAACACATTGATATAATAAAAAAACACTTTCAAAACCATTTTCAATACCAAAATAAAAGAAAATTAAAACTTGGTATTTATTTTTCATTTTAAAAAAAGTTATAGCTTGTAGAGGAAGCCGAAACTCAAATAATGGTCATGACGGTGGAGAAGTCATTGTCTCCGCATACATACGGTAAAAAAAACATTCCCATTTTTTGTTTAGTAAAACGCTTCGTATAAAAAATATTCCTTTTGAATAAATGTAAAAGTAAAAGGGGTTTATACACCGTATAAAAGAAATTCGTGTATAAAACAAAATATGCCTCAATGAAAGGAGATTGAGACGAAGTACCTTACAAAGATAATTTTTTAAATAAAATAGATCTATTATGTGGATTCACTATAAGTACACATAAAGAAAGTATAAATACAAGATAGTACATAATAATATCATGACATAATTTGAAAGTATGAGATTAACCCAAAGAACAGAAATTGGGTGAAGAAGTTCCATTACAAAGATCATATTTTAAATAAAATATATTTATTATGTGTATTCACTATATTTACACATAAAGAAAGTATATATACCAGATAGGACATAATAATATCATGACATAATTTGAAAGTAGGAGATTAACCCAAAGAATGGAAATTGGGTTAAGAAGTTCCCTTACCTCGTGTTCGACTTGACTCGACCGCTCTTTAACCTCCGTAATAATAAACTAAAGTTAATCTATAATTTCTTAAGAACAATTTTCAAGTTCATTATGCCTTTTATATCACTTATTACAATGTTACGAAAATTATGTAGTCATTTAAGTTAATAACGGTCGTTTTGTCGATCTTTGGTACTTGAGTCAACAATAAAATTCTTATAATTACAAGTTGTTTATGTGGTAGAATATCCATTATCTCCAGAATTATATCCATGATGTAGATATCATATATATAATATATATCCAATATATACATTCATTCATAATATTACATAACATTTAGAAGTAAGAAATGAAATGCACCGTTCATGGAGACGGTAAGCCGTACGTACGCATGAATGATACTTTCATTTCTATTTCATATTTAATGGAATGAAGTTATTATTATATAAAGGTATAATATAATTCCAGTATAACATAATGTATAATACCATTTACTCCATCTTTTATACATCCCACATATGGCATTAACGATTCAAATCACTTTGAGGGGGAGGTAGTCCGCACTTCCTAAAATGAAATTATCACGTTTACCCATAATGGAAATCGTAAAGGTATGCCACAAATGAAAAATACAGAATCATAAGGAAAACAAAAACATAATATATATCATATATAAAAATAGTGTCATCATAATGGCCACCATTAGAGGTGTTAAAAGAAGATTGAACAATCATCGTTTCGTGAGGCAAAAATTTTCCAACCAAAGAAACAATATGTTCTTTAACCATTAGACGAAGGTGTGTGTAAGTGTAAATAAAATACTTCCCATAAAAACATCCTAGTATATTGAATAAACTGGTTTTGTTACAAAATAAAGGAATAAAAAGAGTTTAAGGGGGTTGGATAAGGAAAACAATACAAAAGAACACAATAGAAGACATTACCTTAAAATCGGGTAACTCTTTTTGATTTGAGCCAAAGGATTCCTTGAAAAGACTTCTACCCAAAGTGAGGCTTCTAGGAGTAATAGTGGGATGTGGAGAGAAAAAATGGGCAGGGGTTGGCTGAGCCAAAGTCTTGGGAGGTGTGGGTAAGGTGGTAGAGGTGGAAGGCTTTTATAAGAGGAGAGGAGGGGCACTCTTGGAATGTCATGAAATGTCACTTTATTATATAATGAGTTTTGGATTTTAAAGTTCCCAAACATATATATTTAGAGGCTAAGTTGATAAGGGTTAGAAATATACTCATCCAATAGGTTTTTGACAAGTTTAAGTCTTATATTTTACATTGTCTTTTTATTTTATTTAAATCATTAATTAATGAGGTAATCGCTGCATCATCATGGTGTCATAAACAATTTAATTTATTTAATGTCTAAAAATTATAAAAAAATATCATGATGTATAAAATCTTTTTATATTTATAATGAAAATTTATAGTAAAAAATATGACTTGTATAACCCCATTTAAAAATTGTTTTAGTAAAACAACTCATGTTTGGGACATTTTTATTTTAACATTAAATAAAAAGTTTTTAATGTCATTTTCCTACCAAAGTGGCTCCATGGGGTCCCCAAGTTGACCCATGGATTTTCATGGTCGGCCATGACTCATCCAATAGGGGTAGGACAAGTGTAAAGGTCATTTAATATTATTATAACATTATCTTTACCTTAAATTACACTAATTACCTTTAGTCGCGATGAATTAAACTTAAAAGTTACTATTCACCAAAAAATTATTTTAATCCCATTGAACCAAATTTTACTTTCTAATTACAACCATGTATGTCAGATTTTTGAAAATAAAATCACAGAAGTGGTAATGTTTCATTTAAACAAAAAATCACTTTTTTAACTACCACTTAGTGGTTTCACTATTCATCAAAAATTGAAGTTTTTCAGAACAATGCCAAAATTTCAATCTAAGCTATAATTGATATTCAGAATTAAACAATGATGTTTTTTTTAATAAATTCCAAACATATAAGTTGCATTAATTAATTTTATAACTAATTCCCGCTGTCACAACAAATAGCGTGTTTTTAAGAAACAATATATATGAAAAGATTGACAATTGTTTATGTCCAATTTCAAAGTGAAATTAGTTATAATAAACACCATTGGATAAAATGGTAAAAATATATTCTAATTATACATTAAAACCACTCAATATTATAATTTATCACTATAAATTATTTTTATTAAAAAATTTGTTTTTAAGTATTTTTCACTATTCATAAAAAAATTGGAAATTCTCAGAAAATTACAAAAATTCAACTTAGGATAATTTTGATATTCCGAATACAAAAACGAAGTCTATTTGGAAAGATAAAATTTATAAAATTTTGAAAAGCAGGTATTACTATTCATAACAGCTACTTTGATTGGTCGTGATGTGTGTTAGAACTTGATGTTGCGTACAACACACGCTACTATATTATTCAAAAAGAAGTGTACCGTGAAAGCTTGGGGTGTTACATCTATGAATAACCTATGATAATACCTTAAGTGTAAAATTTTATTCTTGATTATGTGGTTTTCCTATTTTGATTAGTGTATCTCACACTATGATTATTTGTTTTAGTCAATGGCTGGAAACCGAAGGAACCGTGTTAATGCTGAATGCGATGGGAAATGCAATGATTGTCCCCCTGAGCAACAAAACATTATGGGAGTTGGAATGAAAAATCTTGTAGCCATTCTCACACATCTTTCTCAAGATATGATCCATGCAAGACTTCCAAACGAGCAAAGGAAGGAGAAACATTTTGTTAAATCCTTCATGAGGCACCATCCACCTTCATTCAGCGGGTCTTCTGATCCATTTGTGGCTGAACAATGGATTAGTACCACTAAAAATATATTTTCAGTTCTACAATGTTCTGAACATGACAAAGTAATCTTAGCAGTGTATCGTTTGGAAGGTGATGCTGGTCAATGGTGGAATCATATCAAGAATACAAGGCAAAGAGATGAAATTGAATCCATGGAATGGGATGCTTTCAAGAACTTATTTTTTAATAAGTACTTCCCTCGTATTCCTCAAACAAAGATGGAGAAGGAGTTTCTCGAACTGAAGCAAAAGGATGATGATTAAGTTGGTACCTATGAAGCAAATTTTACAAGACTTGCAAGGTATGCTTCTGGAATTGTTATCCAACCTGAGAGTAAGATCTATCAATTCTTTAGTGGCTTAAAACCAAGTCTTCGAATGGCATTAGCCATAAGGGACTTCAATAGCTATGAGGAAATTGTTCAATGTGCTCTCAAGGTTGAGATGGAGATTGGAGTAACCTATCAATCATATGGGTTTGATAAGAAGATGAAAATGGAATCCAAAGGAAAATCTAAAGACCACACTGAAAAGAAGATGAGTTTTCTTTTATGCTCAAATTGTGGAAAGAAACATGGAGGGAATTGTCTTAAAGGGACAAGCAAATGTTTTTAGTGTGTAAAAGAATGTCATCAGGAAATTGAATGTCAAAATAATGGGAAAAAGATATCTAATGATGCGAACAAAGAAAGGGATACACAGAATGCACCTACAACACTTCAATATTTCAAGTGCAAGGAGATGCAGAATTATGCCAATCAATGCCCTAATACAAGGGTTGTTGATGATGATCAACATTAACAAACTCTTAAGGCCAAAGACAATGGAAAGTCACATGCAATTACTATCGGCGATGTGGAGTATGATAACGAAGTGGTGAAAGGTACACTTACCATCCACTCTAAAGTATCAAATGTTTTATTTGATTCTGGATCCATCCACTCTTTTATTCCCAAAGAATTTTCCAAGGGTATCGCTGTACTACCTCAGCAATTAGATGTTGATTTAGCTGTGACAACCCCAAATGGAACAACAGTCGCTTCAAAAGTTTACAATTCTTCTCCGATTAATGTTTGTGGGAAAGTTCTTCCTAAAAATCATGTGATCCTTCCTATAGTATAATTTTATGTGATTCTTGGCATGGATTTTCTTTCATTATACAGAGCTCATATCAATTACGAAAGAAGTGAAATCACATTTAATATTCTCGATCAATCTACTATCATCTATCGATGCAAGGATGAATATAACCTTCTAGTGGAAATTTCTTGCATCTTAGGGGTCCTGATTCCAATAAATGAAGGTTATTTATCTCAAATGGTTGGAGAGAAACTCACGATTAAGAATATTCCCATTTTACGGGAGTTTGATGATGTCTTTCTGGAGGAATTTCCAGGTCTTCCACCAAATCGTGAAGTTGATTTTTCAATAGAATCATACTAGGTTCTATGCCTATTTCAAAGACACCATATAGAATGGCCCCAATTGAGTTGCAGGAATTGAAGAAGCAACTACAAGATAATCTTGATAAAGGATTCATATGCTCTAGTGCGTCACCTTGAAGATCACCTGTTCTGTTTTTTAAGAAGAAAGATGGACCAATGAGACTCTTCATTGATTATCGATAACTTAACAAGATCACTATCAAGAAAAAATATCCTCTCCCGTGCATTGATGAATTATTTTTCCAACTACATGGAGCTCAATAATTTTCCAAGATTGATCTTCGTTTAGGGTATCATAAATTAAGGGTAAAAAAAAGAGGATATACCAAAGATGGATTTCCGTACAAGGTATGGACACTATGAATTTATAGTGATGCCATTTGGTCTTACTAATGCCCCTGCTATCTTCATGGATCTAATGAATAGAGTCTCTAGAGACTATCTTGATCAGTTTGTGGTTGTCTTTATAGACGATATTCTTGTCTATTCAAAGAGCAAGGAAGAACATGAAGATCACTTGAGAATTGTATTAAAGACCCTAAGAAAGGAGAAGCTTTATGACAAATTTACTAAGTGTGAATTTTGGATTCAAAAAGTTTCATTTTTGGGTCACATTATCTCAAAAGAGGGGATATCTGTGGATCCAGCAAAAACAGAGGTTTTTGAAAGATGGTCGAGACCAACGACAGTAACTGGGATCTGATTTTTCCTTGGTCTGGCTGGATATTATTGACATTTTGTGAAAGATTTTTCACAATTATTTAATACACTCACTAGGATGACTCGAAAAGGAGTTAAGTTCGTGTGGACGGAGGAGTGTGAAGAGAATTTCAATGAGTTGAAAAGAAGGATATCCAGTGCACCTCTGCTCACACTATAGTGTAGTGGAGAAAGGTTTTCGATCTACAATGATGCATCCAAGAAGGGATTGGGGTGTGTTCTCATGAAAAACGATATGGTGATAGCTTATGCCTCATGACAGTTGAAAATCCATGAGAAAAATTACCCAACTCTTGATTTGGAGTTATCTGCGGTATTCTTTGCATTAAAGATTTGGAAGCATTATCTTTATGGTGAAAGGTGTGATATTTATACTGATCATAAAAGTTTAAAGTATATTTTCACATAAAAGGATCTGAATATGCATCAAAGAAGATGGTTGGAGCTGATTAAGGATTACAACTGCTTAATTCATTATCACCCTAGGAAAGAAAACAAGGTGGAAGATGCATTAATTCGACAAGACCATGCTATCCTATCCATGATGAGGATCACAAAATATCCAATATTTATGGATTTAAAAAGGATGGATCTTGGAATTATAATGGAAGGGAAAAAATCTTATCTTTCTCAAATGAATTTTCAACCATCTATTCATGTGAGGATTAAAGAGGAAAAAAATAAGGTGTAGAGTTACAAAAGATGGTGAGAAATGTTCCTGAATTCAACCTTGATTATGATGGGATAATAAGGTTCATGAATCGGGTTTGTATTCCTCCCATACCAGAATTAAAGAAGGATATACTGGATGAGGCTCATAGTTCTTCATTCTCTATTCATCCTGGAAGCATGAAGATGTATAGGGATGTGAAAGAGTACTTCTGGTGGGATGAAATGAAAAGAGATGTTGCTGAATATGTATCTCGATGCTTGGTTTGTCAGCAAGTTAAAGCTGAGACACAGAAGTCTAAGGGGATGTTACAACCATTACCCATAATCGAATGGAAATGGGAAAATATCACTATGGACTTTGTCACTGGACTTCCTAAAACATCCAAAGGCAATAATGCTATCTGGGTCATAGTTGATCGTCTTACGAAGTCGGCACACTACATTGCTATTAGAGAAGATTTCCCTCTGGATCATCTTTCCATGATATATGTAAAGGATGTGGTAAGATTGAATGGAGTACCACTTTCCATTATATCTGATCGGGATCCGAGGTTTACCTCGAAGTTCTGGCGAAGTCTTCAGAATACTCTAGATAAAGAGTTGAGTTTCATCACTTCTTATCATCCTCAAACAGATGGTTAGTCTGAGAGGAAAATTCAAACTCTAGAAGACATGTTGAGAGCTTTCTCTATTGATTTCAAAGCTGGTTGGGTTCAACACCTACCTTTGGTGGAATTTTCTTATAATAATAGATTTCACTCCAGTATTCAAATCGCTCCTTATGAAGCTCTCTATGGAAAGAAATTCCGAAGTCCAAATTTTTGGGATAAATTTGGGAAAAGAAAGCTATTAGGACCTGATCTTGTTGATGAGATGGAAGAAAAGGTCCGATCTATTCAACAACACATAAGAGCAGCTCAGAGTCGACAAAAAAGTTATGCCGATAACTGAAGAAAAGACCTAGAGTTTGAAGTGGGTGATAAAGTGTTCTTACGAATATCTCCTTGGAAGAGAGTAATGAGATTTGGAAAGAAGGGAAAGTTGAGCCCTAGTTATATCTGTCCTTTCGAAATACTGGATCATGTTGGGAAGGTAGCTTACCAATTGGCGCTTCCACTGAATCTATCTCAAGTTTACGATGTGTTCCATGTATCTCTCCTGGGAAAGTACATACCTAATCCTTCATATGTACTAAGCTCAGAAGTTGTATCACTGGAGAAAGATCTTTCTTATGAATAATGACCGATATAGATTCTGGATCATAGATAAAACGTTCTATGGAACAAGACCACTCTCTTGGTGAAAGTTTTATGGAGGAACCACCAATTAGAAGAAGCTACATGGGAGTTTGAGGATATGATGAGGGAGAGGTATCCTCATCTGTTTGTTACGAAGTGACGAATTTCGAGGGTGAAATTCATTTTAAGGGGGGTAGAATATAACAACCTGATATTTTATGAGAAGTATATACTTTTTTATTTTATTATGTTATATGAAACATCAAAGGAATCTTTCACTGCACACAATAGTATATTGGCTTGCGTTACACGCAATCGGGACCTTCCACAATTACGTGTGTAGTACGCAATACCGAGTCTCACTAAACAACGATATATTATTATAATATTATAAAATATCGGTTATGAATAATATTAACTGAATTTTGAATTTTATAACATTATTACTCATCTTACATATTTTATAGAACATGGTATGAGAACAAAATAAATTTTTCGGGTAAAATAAGTATTTTTTAAAAAATGCAGTTTTGCCACCTTTTGATGGCGCACCAACATTAAATCTAGTTTTTGACAAGTTTATAAGTTAAATTTGACAGAATAAAATCCTTCTTTGGAATCAGGATATAAAAATTTACTTTCGATAAATTTTTCATACTATTCTGATAACTTTCATATTTTAATGAATAGTAAAAACACGCTATATTTTAATTAAAAACAACTTTTTTTATCGCAATAATTTATATGGGTAAATTATAATATTGAATGGTTTGAAAGTATAAATAGAATATATTTTTACCATTTAATAAAATGTATATCATTATAATTAATTTTACATTGAATTCATAGGTAAAAACATTTCAATCTTTGACAATGTTTTAACTTTTAAAACCCATTTGCTTAACAACGGGGTTAATTTTAAATTAATTACTGAAAAATATGTATTTTGAATTTTGAAAAATGGATTCCATATTTTGATTCAGTGGGTCCAAATTATTTTAATAGGTTACTTTTATTTTTTTGATATTATGAATAGTAACTACGATACTTTTTATTTACTACAGTTAAAGGTAAATCTGGTAATTAAGGGTAAAAATAAGATTATAAAATTACCCTAACACTTTCCAAAATCATATTGGATGAATAAAAGTCGACCCATATCACATAAGGGTTGGACTAGATTCATTTCATGGACTTTTGACCATGAAATAATATAATCATTATTAAAACCAAAGAAAGTGACAACATGTCACTCTCTTAAATCTTATAAGTGTAATAATTTTAATTTAGTGATAAACATCATAAGACTTCAGATATAAATATTCTATATAAATCTAATAAAATTATATATATCATATGAATTTATTTATAATTTTTAGGGATTAAATAATTATCATTAATTATGAAACAATAGTGATGTCGAAATTATTTTATTGATTGAAATATCAAATAAATGATTTTAAAAGTATTAAAATAAATATTATATGAACTATTTAATGTGCTCCACTAATTTTCTAGATAACAATGACATATTATGAATATATTAAATCTTTTAGTTTGAACATATATTCTGTATAGATTTTATTTAAATAAAAATAAATGAATAGTGTCAAAATTGACACTGTTGTTATTTTATATAAATTACATATTATAAAATTGTCTAAAAATCACTAAAATATTTAAAAAATATAAATTAAAGTATATATGGTCTGAAATGTAATAAATAATACAATTATGGACAATTAAAAACTTATAAGTAATTATTTATAATGATTTAAAATTTAGAATATTATTACCACAAATAAAATTAGATAGATTATATAAGGATAAATCAAGCTGATATTGTTTAAACAAAATTCCCAACTTGTATAAATTTTATTGGTTTATGATATTACAACCCTATATCATCTAATATTTTGATTTGAGTCATTTTCTAAGGTTTTTAGGTGGGGTTGGAATTTATTATAAATTAATATTTTTTATAATTCCAAAGGTGCCCCTCTCTACGCTTATAAAAGGGAACCTCCTCCCTCTCCTCCTCACACAACTTTGAGCCTTCAATATCGGCCAACCCCTGCCAATTTCTCTTCTCCACTTCCATATAAACATCATAGAGGTACTGGTATTCTTCAAAAACCAATCACAGTGCCCTAAGAGGAGGTTTCAAAGAGGTGTGTTGAAGAAGAGGTGATATCCATTACCAATTCTTTCAAATTTATTTCTTCTTCTACTTATTATTCTGTAGTTGTTTTATTATGAAGTAATAACATCAGTATCACTTACATACTAATATTTTATTATAAATATGAAACAACCCTATTTCACCTTCTATCCATCCTACGGAAAATGAAATCACCGCACGTGCGTACGTACGTAATACCGTCTCCACACCGTGGTGTAATCTGTTTTCCACCACCACCTTACTTGGATGGGTATAATGGTGTAAAGAATAACTATATATGATTATTTTAAAATGATATTGATTTTTTAATATTATACATACACTTCAATACAATTAGACGATCATGGGAACGATATCATCGCTCGTGCGTACGTACGACCTACCGTCTCCACGATGTGATGCGACTCGTTCTACATGATCTTCATTGAATAATGATTATATAAAGGAATGAAATGAATAAATATGATATATATTACATTAATACCAATCTGTAAATGAGGTATCTATAACCTAAAATTAGGAATAAGAATTTATTCGAAAAAACAGGCATAAGAACATAAAGCAATGAACACCCGAATAACAAGTAGCAATGAAATATTACTACTAAGAAGATAATAATATGATCATATATGATATCATAACAATGAATATTATTATGAAATAATTCAATGAAATTATTTAAATCATTATAAAGGAGGTTCTGATACGTACAGAGCATATCAGACCTAAGGTACGGGAAAGTCTCACAATCTAATTTTTATCCAAGATTGTTTATACTTCAGAATTTACTGGGGAATATTTATCATCCACATCCATGTTTGCTCAATATGTAATATTATTTCTATCCCACTTCAATTTTTTAAATCCAATTTTACCCTTTGGTGAGTTTTTAGTAAAAGATATGAAAGGAATCTTTTGTTGTTTTTCGTATGAGGTACTTTTTGACTTTTCCGGCCAAAGTACGAGAAAAATGTTTTTTTAACTTATACGGCATGAATGGATTCATAGAACATTATTTCCATGAATCTACCTTTACAACTTTTCAAGTTTATTTTTAATCAACTTATTTTAGTTTAAAATTGCATGACATGTTAAGAAAGGAAAAATGCTTTTGAGGTGGAAAGGATATTTTCCTAAAAAATGGAGTTCAAGTATTTTCTCAAAATTATTTTTCATCTAAGATAATATGGGGTTATATTTCTATCCATATTTTTAAATTGATTTGATTATTATATGATGGGATTATTTTTATGATATCATTTTTATCTTATATGGATTATGTTATGATGGCATGATGTTTAAGAATCCCATTTTTATTGCATGGGTTATTCTATGATGTATGATTTCTGATTTTGTGGCACACATAAGAATGGTATCCTTATGAGATGGGTGAGACCTATATCTCCTTCCAATGCATGGGTAAAGATTTATATCACATGAGATAGAAATGGATAGAAGGGCAATTTAAACCGGTTCAGTGACACCAGACTGGAACGAGGAGTGAACTCGGTTCAGTAATGGACTTTTTCGCTATGATGGTCTTGGAAATGAGCCTTGACTAATAAGAAATGATTTTTTATGATTATGTGTGTATGCCACAAAGTTTCTTGTTTTAAGTTATGATTATTGGGATTACATTTCACCACTATGATTTATCCCATGTTATGATATTATGATCTCTTTTTCAGGTTAAGATATTGAAAATGTTATGTTCTTATGAATATGATATGATTGATATTTATTTTTGTTTACCCTTGCTGAGAATTTGAGCTCACCCTTTTGTATGTTTTCTTTTCCCCAGGTCAGGAAGAAGGGTATTATGTAGTATATGCCAAAAGGGACTCTAGATATGATGAAATAAATGGGAGACAACATAGATGATTTATGAAATAGTTGTTTATATTTCCCAGTTTCTAAAGACACTACACCTATACGGTCCTTTCATGGTTTTGTGATATGTTGTAATAAGTATGCTTCAATTCTGAATTAATAACAATGTATGTAGAGTATGGGTCATTATAGTATTTCTCCAAAGGTTCTCCCAAGCTCTCCTTTCCTTTTCCAATGATTTCTTCCACCAAAAGTGTGGTGCGAATCTTAATACGTTAAGTTATTAATTCAATTAATGTTGACACTTTAATTAAGTTAATGTTGGCACATTAAGATGGGATGATTCCAAGGGTTTCACAACATTAAATGGGGGTTCGGGTGGTCCCAACCATAATGAATTCAAATGGAAGGTTTCAATAGAAAAATAAAATTAATTTGTTTTATTATTTTTATTCTTTGAACTCTCCCATGAAAATACAGAAAATGAACTTTCACTCTTGACCTACTATGGTCATGGTGAAGGTCTCCTTAAGACAATATTAGCGCTGTGAGTTCAACAGTGTCCTCATATTTTAATTCTGATCACCAATTCAAAGTTACGAAAACCCAATCGCATGTTTACTAAACATACCTAAAAAAAGTTTAGAAATTCATTCCGGGCACACCGGGCCTCAGAACGACGCACAATAAATTTTTTTGGATTCGTAATAATTCCATATAATAAAAAAATTATACCAGATTTCTAGGACATTACAAATGTGCCTTGATTATAGTAATTTTTTAGGTGCTTATGTGTATGAAACAAGTCTATGTATTATGCCAATGTTATTCACTAATGAATCATGTTCATTGATTTACTTATGATTCAAGTCTTATGAACTACCAATATTTATTCTATGACTAATGATTATGATCATTGATATGTAGGGTATGTTCGTTATATTTTATACTCATTTCTCATACCCTTATGTTCAGGTTATGCTTAGGTATCTTCTTTATTTTCCTTACAGAGGATTTTAGCCCATCCATTTCTTTTGTTTCCATTCCACAAGATATGAATAAAAGCGTTAATATGGAAAACTAAAAGGGACGATATTTACGGGAGATGTTGAAGATCTTTCACTAAATTAGATGAATGTGTTCCCAATTTCCAAAGACACTATCCTATTATGTTCCTTTGGTTTCCTCATGATGTTTCATAGTTGGATAGCGGTGTTCAGGTCTGAGGGTTTTTCTCTATGAAGCCTTGGAATCTCGATTCTCTGAGCAAGATGATCGACCAAAATTGCTACTTAAATCCTACCGAGGAGTTTGTTGGCCTTCCAAGGAAGTCTATAGTGAAGGTAAAAATTGCTGCGATAGAGGTATGTACATTTGATGGCTTGGCGACGCCAGTATTAGATGATGTGGATCTTCCTGATCTAGTGTTGGGAACCAAGGTTGAGTGCCAAAAAGTGGAGGCGGTAGCCAATCATGGCTCATCTCACAGATCTAAGGGATATGGCCCGATTTCGGTGAGATATGAGAAGATTGAAGGCTGCAACACTCCGTTAATGTCCGCAGCGGTTGATGCGGTGGTCATGGAATTGGTGGGGAATGATGCGTCGGTCGCAGGTGAAGTTGTTTATCATGAATTGGCGTTGAATACTGAGCAATCCATGGTAGTTGAGCGTGACTTATCTGAGGGATCTGTCTGGATTGCAGAGAGATCTGGGAAAATTGATGACAAGAATACCTCATTGGGGGATGAGGTTGTGTTGCCTCAAGGGGAAGTGTCTTGTGTGGCAGAGATACGGTATAAAACCACGGTCATTGTGGTGAGGGCTTATGCTGCTGTGGCTGGCATGATAGGTATAGGAAACCCTAGTAGGTACCATGTAGGGATGGATGGGGATTCTACTCAACATCATATCAAATTTGTGTGTGATGGTGCTACTGAAAAAATTGTGAAAAGAGGTGATACTACCTGTGTGGTTGAAAATATAGAATTTATACTTGATAGATTTAATCTTTGTGAGCATTCAATCATTTCAATACTTGTTATCCCTCATAGAGGAAAGATTTGGAAGATTGATGATTTGGTCAGGAAGTTGACTGTTGTTTGTGGTTTATCTGATTGCAAATGTGTATCCATGGGTCGAGGATTATTTCACATTATTTTCCTATCAGAGGATCTGAAGTGACGTGCTTGGGGATTGGATCGGTTGTGCTAAATCCAAGTATGATTTTTTTTCAAGAATGATACTTTCATTTCAATCATTTCTCAATAAAAAACAGCAGGGTTCATGTTTGGATTAATTTTTTTGGTCTTCACTGGATTTTGTGGCATCCTATGATTCTTTTTGACATTGCCTATGCTGTGGGAATTACATTCAAAATAGATAGGACCACTGAAGATGCGAAGTTTGGTCATTATGCTAGGTTCCTGGTTGAAGTCAATCTAAGTTCTTGTCTGATTCATAATATTGTTTTTTCTGCACTGGATGATGACACTCCCTAAAAATTTATTATTAGACATTACTAGGTTTTTTCTTAGACTATAAAGTAATTGGTCATGTTAAAGATAAGTGTTGTAGGAACATCATATGATCTTATTTCCCGCAAATAGGGCACCATGAGGCCTCTTGTAAGAAGATGTTGACAAAACATAAAATACAGAATAGTGGTGTTGACAACGATAAAAGTTTTTCTAATGTTGGTGTTCCACAAGCGATGGAAGATTTTCCTTGTGAATTGGAACAAGGGACTCAGGTGGTTAAAGAGGCTGAATCAAGTGTTCCTATGCTTGCAGGGGAAGGTAGGACTAGCTTGACCGGATCCAAGCCTTGTTTGGCCCTGGTGTTGGTTCTTGAGCATGGTTTTGAGGGCGGCATGATCTCAAGAATAGAGCATCATGACATTGATCCTGCACCTGAGGAGAAACAAAATACAAATGGAATTTCAACATTTTAGGAGAAAATTACCAAATTAATGGAAACATAGGGCATCCACAGATGATGATATGATGTTGAGGATGATTCCCCATGGAAGTTAACTTACAGTCAGACTTTATCCAAAGGAAAAGCGGTTGTGGACCAACCTATTCCTCCTAAGAATGCAAGACTGAGGAAAGACTACTCACATCTAAATCCAACTTTGGTTACTCTGTACCATGGTTCTTTTGATTATGACTCTGATTGGGATGAAAATTATGATGATTCCTACTATGGCTATGATTTTTGATGTATTTTCTTGCTTGGCATGAGGGCATGTTGCTTGTATGACCCCATCCATCCTCTCTTTGTTTTTCTTTTCTTCTTAATAAAAAGGGATATGACCTAACATTTCATCTTTCATGTACTTATTTTAATCCTCAATTTCTATAGTTCATATCAAATATAGGGTTTAGTCAACAATGGAGTGTAGGATGAGAATGATTTAATGATATCCTTAGAAGTATTTATATGGATATGACTAGGGATGTCTCTAAGGATAAGACAAAAGTTTCATAGATCAAGCAAGGTTTCTGAATTTAGGCCTCCTATAAGTTATTTTTAATGATTATTTGGTTTTTTTACTTTGATTAATGCTGCTAACACAATGAGTTACAGTTATAGTTAATGGTGGGGGACTATAAGGTACTGGGATAACATTGAATGTGATAGATAATTTTTTTGTGTGCTGTAAAATGGGATGATCACTAGCATTAAGGACATTGTGATCATGCCTAATATGTTTTTTAATAACTAGATTAATACTTTCTACCTTAACCAACTCTAATACGGAACAAACAAGATAATGAAAGAGTTTGCCAAGATTTTGGGTTATAGAGACCATCAAGTAATGATGATCTAATTTACATTGTGTAGAGAATGTGGAAAGACACATCCATGTAAATGAATTAGAGTAACATGAAGATGTATTGACTCGGGAAAATAAACACACAATGAAAGTAACTAAAGAGAAAAAAATAATAGTTATATTAATGAAATGGATGGAAATATTAGCCTTCATAAGTTATTATCAAAGATTGAATGTTTTATGTGTCGAAGGAATGAGAACTATACAAATCAATGTCCAAAGAGGAATGATTCAGAAAGCAATCAAAAAGGCAGTATAAGTATTGGTTTTATTACC
Organism: Viscum album; assembly: GCA_963277665.1. Taxonomy (NCBI): domain Eukaryota; kingdom Viridiplantae; phylum Streptophyta; class Magnoliopsida; order Santalales; family Viscaceae; genus Viscum; species Viscum album. The sequence goes on along the minus strand of OY728131.1, from coordinate 1,050,527,424 downwards.
AATGATTAATATATTACATATGAAATGTGTTAGAAAAGTGGTATTATATAATAGGATTATGTAGCCTGGTTAATGGCTTAAGGATAAAGTAGAATAATTGAAGTGTCCATGTATTTGGATTCAAGAATGATGAATTCTGAAACATATATGGATTGTTGAGTTTAGGTTTTTCACTAGAGATTTACAATAATATTCATAATGGTAATGATGCAATAGAAAAGTGAATTAATGTAATGGTGGCGTTCATGGAAAAGACATGACAAAGTGATAGATAACCATTAATATTCTATTTATGTTAAGATAATGATTTATGGATAAAGATATGTTGGATATGAAAAAGTAAATTATATGGTACTGATTACTTTTTAACTAATAAAGTATTTTTTTGAAATGTGGTTTATGATATAATTGATGAAGTGTAAAAAAAATTGGATTTAAAAAATATTTCTAGTAAACATTGTAATAAAGAAACATGCATGTACTAAATAAGGATTTTTGGTAATTTAGGTTATTACCATTTTCACAGAGAATACATGATAAAGGTATTAACATGTTTTGTATGTGACAAACAACTACTACTTTATGTTATATGGGGGATCGATGAAAAGATTGTTTTGAGAAATTTAGTTTCTATATTTCTAAATTTCTAGACTTATATATTTCGGTAGGGTTTGGAGGTTTAAAATTTAAAAAATAGTGTATATAATTTTTTAGATCGTGTTTTAGACATTCAATTTTTATCTCACTCTATGAGGGTTTATTAATATTGGATAACTTGTGCTAATTTTTTTGTGGTGATGCTAACTATAGACATATAAAATGGCTTGTTGTAAAGACCTGACCGAGTTACCTAGAGTCTGTGCCTTATTACATTACATTAGCATGATTACTAGAAATTTATATCTCAAAGGAACAAATAGTTTAGTATATTTTGAAATAAGATACATATATATGGGGTCAATAATACTTCCTGGAATGAAATAAAACACTAATTTATTCCAATAGAAACATCCATGCCTCCAAGATTATGCCTATAATTCATTCATAATTTACTACTTCATATCCTAGGAAAATGACATATAAGAAAGGGGTCAGATCAAAAAATAATTAAGAGTAAGAAATATAGAGGAATATAGCATAAAAAACATCATACATAGTGAATAATTTAAAATACATGCCTTTACAAATAATAAACTCGAACACATTATGGTAGGAATAAGATCTGAGTAAATAATTCCATCATAAAAGATAATGATGGGTATTCTAATAGTTGAATAAACATAAGAATTTTCAATTAATAGATTCATAATGAGGGAAGGGCATATGTCAGAAATTCTAAAATATACCATCATGTCCTTGTCCATGACATCTAAAAATGATTAAGGCCTCGACCAAAACCATAACTCAAAATGGGAAAGGCCTCAGCCAAGTCCATGTTTGTTTGTCTCATGAGACATAATGATGCATCTAGGGGATATAGAGGGTCCCAATCATCACATAATAAGTCCAATGAATTCATCATTTGAGCGGGGATAATTATAAACAAAATATGCATTCATATTGAAACTAACATATGAAATATAAATAACTTTCCCTAAACATTAAGCATAAACACTAACCACTCAGAGTAAATTGGTGAATGGTTTTTGGATATCACATCCATAATAAAACTAATCAAAAAAATCCATTAAATATGGTTTATTATATCATAGATGATTATTAATAGGAGTGTTGAAATATATGAAGATACCCTTACAAAATCATCAAGTAACTCTTGTGATTAATACTCATTTACTTGAAAAGAAATATTATTTTGAAAAAGAATTTTTGTAAATCTAGAATTGAAGTAAGATAGTATTTTCATAATAAGATGAGTGATTTTATAAAGATAATGTTTTTCAAAAAAATATTATAGAGTGACCTTGAAAATCTGTAAGAATTTGAGAAATTCCATTGAACCAGGCTGGTATTTTAGAAATTTTTTTGAAAGTTCCTTTTAAGAAGTGTTACCCCCATAAAATAAGGAAGGATTATAGTAGTTAAATATATATAGAACACTCACACAGAAATCACATGGAGTACATAATAATACAAAATAATTTCATTAAGGTAATTAGACAATAAATGTAACCTGAAGGAAAATGGTGATTCAATGGAGAAACCCTTACCTTAAGTCCGAATGTTCCACTACTGACCTTATGGTGCTAGAATATTAAATTAGACTCATTAATAAATTAATTCAGTACCTATTAGACATGTATTTATTTTATCATGTTTTTTATTTCATTTATGACCTTATTGATATGTTATAATATCAAATTCTGTCGTTCCTGAGTGTTCGTTTTCTTGATTTTCATAATCGGTACACTTGTTTTAATGTAATAGAGATCATGTGGAATGACAGTTAATCTCTAGAATTGAATTTAAATATTATTTTTGAACATAAATTGTAGTTATTGGTCATTTAAATCATTTGTTAACATGTAATGAGGATTAATAATTAGAGTAAATATTTATGACAACCACATTGATTATTTTAGCGGTATTTTGATTATTAGGAACTAGTTTGGACATATGTTCTAATATTATATACATATAATTGTTACAGAATATTAAATATGTTATAATAAATATATTATAGTCTTTTACAATCATTAAAATGGTTTCATGACCAATATCGAAATATAAATTGAAAAATGAAACTTCATCGTCCATGAAGGTTATAAATTGGCACCTCACTGATGATGATCTCGTTTTTAAAATAAAAGAGAAAGAGTAAGGTTATTGATGATGGTTATTCCATTCACATGATTTAATTGAATTATATAGATTATATGGTAGTTATCATGGTCATTTGGTTGGAGGAGTTAAGTATAGAATAACAATAGAAAGGATCTTGAAATGAAAATGAATGAAATAAAATGTAAATTTACCCCTTGAATCCACATCCTTGAGAATCTCTTTAAGGGAAGGGGTTTTGGTAGTTTGGAAATACAAAGATCTTCTTGGATGTGGGAAGTTACTAGGGAAGGGTATTTGGGTAGTAATTTGAGAAGTTTCAAGGTATAGTGGAGTGAAGAGAAGAGAGAGTTAGGGGGAGTTTTATAGTGGATGAGAGGAGTAAATTTTAAATATTTTATTAGTTATTTATTAATTCTCTCAAGACAACCAATAATTCTCATTCATGCGAACCAAAATATTAATATGTTCATGTGAGTCCAAAAAAAGTGTTCTTACATCACTCATGATTTCATAAATAGTGTATTTAACTGATAATTTGTATATATGGTATTTTACCGTATTTCACTATTCATAAAAAATTCAAGAATTTACAAAAATTACCAAAAATTAACCCTAACCATTTTTCGACATTTAGAATTAAAAAATGAACTCCATTTTTTGAAAATAAATTTATAAATATGATTAATTTAATTTATAATTAAAATCATACTTTATTAAAAAATTAACCAATTAAAAACTATTACTCATTTTATATCACCTTGAAAAATTAATCAAGATGTTATTATATTATATAATTAAGAAAATAAAATAATAATATGATTTACTAATCATAAGGGTCATATTACTATTCATAAGGGTATGTTACTATTCACTTAAAAATCATGTTGGTTCTATCAGACTCCAAATGACATACTAATCATAACCCTAGATGACTGTTTAAAAAAAAATCAAAACATAGTAAAGGCAATGTTTTTTTAAAGGATAGATTATAAAATGTGTTTTTTGTAGTGACTCAGTGTTTCATGCATTCAATATTTATGTTCAAAACCTTGGGGTGTTACTCTCTCCCACCCTTACAAAAATTTCTTCCTCGAAATTCACAGAATGTTACTTAAAAAAAAGATGTCGGTAGGTATTCATCATAAGATCCTTAGGATCCCATGTTGCCTATTCGATTTTATGATTTCTCAAAATTATCATTTCCAGATGAGTCATCCAATTCCTCAAAACTTGTTATTTAGTGTCTAGATTTTGGATTGTCTCTTCATAATAAGATAATTCAAGTTCCTACTCTATACCTTCATAAGTGAGGACATGTGTTGGGTCTGGCATGTAATTTCTCAGCAATGAGACATGGAACATGTTGTATACATTATACAGGCTAGGTGCCATATCCAAAATATATGCAACAACTCCAATTCTCTCCAGAATTTCAAAAGGGCCTATGTACCTAGGGACCTATTTCACTGTCTTCCCAAATCATTTAACAACCTTCAATGAGGATACTTTCAAGAAAATGTGATCTCCCACTTGAAATTATAGATCCTTCCTTCAATTGTCGGCATACTTTTCTTCTGCTTTGAGCTACTATGATATGACCTTAAATAGTTTTTACCATCGCTGTTGTTTCCTCCACATGCTCTAGGCCGACAAGCATCCTTTCACCAACTTCATCCCAACATGTTGGTGTACGAAATCTCTTCACATACAATACATCTTATGGTTCCATTTGAATACTTTAATGGAAAATATTTTTTTAGGAAAACTCCATTAATGGTAAATATTGATCCCACATACCTTGAATGTCAAGTGTACATGATCTCAATGTGTCCTCTAAGGTTTAGATCATCCTATCTTATTGCCTGTCAGGTTTATGGTGATAAACACTACTCAATCAAAGTTCAGTATCCATTGATTTTTGAAGACTTTTCTAGAATTTAGATGTAAATCATGAGTCAAGATCAGAAACAATTGAGAGTGGTGATCCATGATGTCTCACAACTTCATTGATATAGAGTCTTGCTAGGCGCTCTAATATAAAATCCTCCCTTATAGGAGGGAAATGTGCAGATTTCATAAGTCAGTCCACAATTACCCATATTGCATCATTATTTCTTTGAGATTTGGGTAATCCAGTGAAATAATCCATGTTGTTGTCATCCCATTTCCATGGAGGAGTAGGTAGAGGTTGTGTGACTCATTTTGGATGTTTCCTTTTGGCCTTCACCTGTTGATAGACTAAACATCTATATATGTAATCCGCAATTTAGCAGATCATTTTATCCCACGAGAGATGTTCCTTAAAATCTCGATACATCTTAATGATATCAGGATGTGTGGAGAAATTCAAACTATGGGCATCATCCAATAACCCCCCTTTTAGCTCAGGTACATCTAGAACACAAATCCTCCTCCAAAATTAATAAATTCTATTTTCACATACGATGTCAGCCAACTTCCCCCCTTTAAAAGCATTGATTTTTTTGTAGGTTCTCATCATCAGGTTAAGAGATTTTAAACCTTTATAACAAACATGGTTGGGCCACCAATTGATAAATTAGGGATGTTTCACATTTTTTATAATTCCCACATCCATCCTCACTAGATCTATGTACAAATGATCCTTATCAATACTCATTTTGTTGAGAACTCCATGATCCTTCCTTCTCAATAGACCAATTACCTTGTTTTACATTCCTAAGTGGTATTGTATAGTATAATTATAATCCTTTAGTAGTTTGAGCCATTGTTGTAGCCTCATGTTGAGTTCTTTCTGTGAGAAGATATACTTCAAACTCTTTTGATCCATATATATCGCATATTTTTTTCCATAAAGATAATGTCTCCATATCTTCAAAGAAATTATTACTTTTTCTAACTCAAGATAATGAGGGGGATAGTTTTGATCATGATTTTTTAAATTCCTAGATGTATAGGCAATAACTCTATCATTCTGCATAAGGACACAACCAAGTCATTTCTTTGATGCATCACTATAGATCACAAAACCCATCATTCCTTCAATTGTCCATATGAACTTAACCACTTTACGCGTATGCTTGGTCATTGGGTTGGCTAAACGGGTGAAGTTCTGAATGAAACACAGATAATAACATGCTAAACCAATAAAAGTATGTACTTGAGTTATGTTCGTTGGAGTAGGACATTCTTGCACAACCTTTGTCTTCATCGGATCAATAAATATTCCATCCTTAAAGACAATGTGGCCTATAAAGGAAATTGATTGAAACCAAAATTCACACTTGCTAAACGTCCCATATAATTCATCTCTTCTTAGAGTCTTCAGAAGAGTGCGGAAGTGATTTTCATGATCTTCATAGATTTTAAAATTTACAAATATATAATCAATAAACACCACGTCAAAGTCATCAAGATATTCTATGAAAACTCTATTCATTAGATCCATGAAAACAAAGGGTGTATTATTCAATCACAAAGTCATTACTGTAAACCGTTAATGCTCATACTTGGTTTGAAATGCTATTTTTGGAATGTCTTCCTTCTTCACAAGAAACTGATGATACCCAGATCAAAGGTCAATATTTGAAAAATATTGAACTCCATGAAGTTGATTAAATAAATCATCAATGAAAGTCATGGGATACTTGTTATTTATTGTTATAACATTTATTTCTCTATAGTCAATGCAAAACCTCATAGATCCATCTTTTTTCTTAACGAATAGAATATGGGTTCCCCATGGAGAAATACTAGGAAGACTAAATCATTCATCACTCAATTACTATAGTTGTTTCTTTAGTTGCACTAACTCTATAGTGTCCATTATATAAGGAGTCTTTGGTATGGGCCATGAATCAGGAATTAAGTCAATGTAAAACTCAACTTCCCCCTATAGAGGATGTCCAGGAAAATCCTCTGGAAACACATGAACATATTCTAGCCTAATCGGTACGTCCTATATCTAAAACTTACCTTCCTCACCCATATTTATTCCATTCCCTTCCTCCCTAATAATTTAATTTAGTAGAGATAATAGGGGATGGATCTAGAATAGACTCAGATTGTGTTGTTTTTTCCCTAAATATAAGGGATTCCACATCATCCACCAAAATTTAACCTCCTTCCTCTGAAAATAAATTTTCACATCATGGTTCAAAATCCAATCCATACCAAGGATTTTATCAAATTAAATCATGGGTATGGTGATAAAATGAGAAGATAAAGCAACATTATATGCTATAATGGGTAATTCCTAACACAAATTTGATTTAGTGATACTCCCCTTAGGAGTATTGATTGAAATCTAGCTTATTAAATCAAATTGGAAATATCTAATCTTCTAGGAAAATTATAAAGACATGAAAGAAAGAGATGATACATAATCAAATAAAAAATTGGCTAGGTTTGAGGAAAATATTAATGTACCTATCAACACATCATTAGGAACTTCAATATTAGCATTTGTGGTCGTATAATCTTACCCCTGCTCCCTTGGCCTTTTCTGTGGCATGTTTTCTTGACGCCTTGGAAAATAATTTGTATAGTGTCCCATATCCCTACATGTATAGTATTGAAAATTAATAGATCATTTCATCCTCTTTAAATCACTAAAAATTTATCCTTTCATTCCACAATTTTAGCATACTCTTCTTTTTAAGAAAGCACCAGGATATTTCCTTCCACAATTATCACAGGGTGGAAATTCAACTCTTCCCATCTTCCCCATTTACTTATTTGATTTTCTAGTATTTCAGTAACCCCCTTTTTCTCTTGATTTCCTTTAAAGTCATTAGACTTATAAAATTCATTTTCTATCTTGATATAACATGAAACAATATCTTCATATGATGAGAAACATTGGGAGACTAGTTCCCGTTAGAGAAACGGAATTAAGCAATCAAAGAGTTGATAAATATTGCTCCTCAGATTTTTTATGTAGTCCAAAAAATGTCTTTATAACCATGTGAAGTTTTCTTTATACTTTGCAACATTGTCATCTTCCTTTTTCATCAAATTCATAAACTATCTTTCCATATATAATCACTGTTCATGAGGAAAGTATTTCTCTAGGATGATTTCCATAATGTCCCTCCATTATATTTCCTCCATATCTTCTTCCTCATTTGTGTTTTCGATTAATGACCACAACTTATCTATATCTCTCGAAAGATGACAAACTTCCATGACGACCTCCTCTCTTTCGTTACATCCAAAACAAAGAAATATATTCTCTAGGGAACTTATCCACTGCTCAGCTACAAATGGGTTTATAGTCTCATTGAATGATTGAGGCTATTGTCGCATAAAGTGGTCTACAATATCTCCTCCATGTGGTAGATTCAGATGCTCCATATGAGTAAGGTTATTGTTCATAACCTGAGAAATTTGTACCAGTATAGTTATATGTTTCTCTACACCAGTAGTAGCTCCAGAGGAAACTTCATTATCTTACATCGGAGGGTGATGCTTATATGGGATACACATGTTCATGCAATTTCCATTTATTCAACTAGGTTCCATTTCTAGATAATGGCATTCACAATATTAGGTTATGAATCATAATGTATAATCTCAACTTTGAAAAATACTTATCATAAATTGAAATCCTATACATCGATAATCTAATAATCAAAAACATGGTTTTTTTGAGGAAAAATTTACATTTAATTCCTTCATAATGGATTGCAATGAAAATGTGAAAAATAATAATCATATCCCCCAAGTGTGTTAAACCGGGTATGCCGTAAGGCCCTTTTTCATGTATCGGGATACCCTGAGTCATACCCAAAATTCTTTTTCAGAGATTTCACTCCCAGGTACATATGTTCCAGAACCACATCCAGTTGTAGTATCCAGACTGGGATTTAATTTCTATAAATATCTACATAATATATTCCTTACCAAAATAATAGGATTTTCTTTTATTCTTATCCTCAAAGACAATATGAGGGATTTGTTGCCTAATATATGTTTTCTAAATCTAGTTTCCATGTTTTCTACTAGACTTCTTTTGATACCAACTGTAAAAAAATGACCCCAGTTTCCTAGAGTCGGTGCCTTATTACATTACATTGGCCTGATTAAAAGAAATTCATATCCTGATAGAACGAATAGTTTAGTATATTTGGAAACAAGATACATATATAGAGGTTTAACATTACATCATGGAAGGATATACAACACTAATGTATTCCATTTGAAACATTCATGCCTCCTAGATTATGCCTAGAAGTCATTCATAATTTACTTCTTAATATCATGAAAAAATGAAACATACGAAAGGGGTGATCTCAGTCACTTATGAAGAGTAATAAACATAACTTAGGATAACATAAACATAACATTATACAAGGTGAATAATTTAAATCACTTTCCTGTACAAATAATAAACTTGAACACATTATAGCAGGACTATGACCTGAGTAAATAATGACATAATAAAACATAATCATGGGTATTATACTAGTTGAATAACCACATGAAATTTAAATTACTAGAATCATAATGAGGGGAGTTCATATGCTGTACATTATGAAACACACCATCAAGGCCTCAACCACGACGTTTAAAAATCATTAATGCCTCAACCAAAACCATATCTAAAAATGGGCATGGCCTCAGCTAGGTCCACATCTATTTGTATCATGAGACAAACAGAGGAATCAAGGGGCTATAGTGGGCCCCCAACCGTCACATAATAAGTATAATTAATTTCTTATATGAGTGGGGATAAACATAAACAAAATATATAATCATATCGAAACTAACATATGAAATATAGATAACTTTCTACGAACATTAATAATAAAAACTAACAATTCAAAGTAAATTGGTGAATTGTTATAGGATAGACCATGAACAATAAAACTAATAATAAAAAAATAAATTAAATATGGCAGATAATATCAGAAATAATCATCAATAGGAATGTTGAAATAGATGAAGATACTCTTATAAAATCATCAACCAATTATTGAGATAAATACTCATTTACTTTGAAAAGAAAAGTTCTTTTGGAAAAGTATTTATATAAATTTAGAAGTGATTTAAGATAGTATTTTCAAAATAAAATTATTGATTTTATAAATTTAATTAATTCTAAAATTATATTATTGATTTCCCTTGAAAATAGGTAACAATTTCATAAATTCCAATGAATCATGATTGTATTTGGGAAATAATTTTGAATGTTCCTTTTAAAATGTGTAAATCCTAATAAAATAAAGAAAGATCCTGGTTGTAAAAAAAATATAGAAATATCACAAAAAATCCTTTAGGAGTACATAATAATATCCAATTATTTCATTGATTTAATTAGACAATAAAAGCGACTCAAATGAAAATGGAGTTTCAGGTGGAAAACCCCTTACCTTAAGTCGGAATTTTCCATTCTTGACTTTATGGTCCTGGAATATGAAATTAAACTCATTAATAACTTAATTAAGAACCTATTAGACTTGTATTTAGTTTATCATAATTTTTTAGTTCATTTGTTTCCTTATTTATAAGTTATATTATTGAATTCCATCATTCCAGAGTGTTTTTTTTCTTGATTTTCATAACCGGTTCACTTGTTTTTATATAATGGAGATCATGTCGAATGGCTGTAAATATCAAGAATTGAAATAAAAAATTATATAAGAACAAAAATAGGTGTTAATGGTCATTAAAATAATTTTGTAACATGTATTGAGGATGAATTGTTAGATGAAATATTAATTATCATCCCATAGATTATTTTAGTGGAATTTTTATTATTCGGAACTAGTTTAGTCCTATGATTTAATATTATTTAAATATACTAATTTTTTAATATTAAATATGTCATAATACATATATTATTGTATATTTCAACCATAAAAAAGGTTTCATGACCATTAATGAAAGAGAAATTTAAAAACAAAGCTTTGTCATCCATGAAGGTTGTAAATTTCCACCTCACAGACGATGATATCGTTTATAAAATAAAAGAGGTAGAGTAAGGATATTGATGACGGTTCTTCCATTCACATGATATAATTCTATTATATATATGATATTGGAGTTATAATTTCCATTTTTATAGAGGATTCTAGGATAGTATAACAATAAAAAGGAACTTGAAATTAAAATGAAAGAAATAAAATGTGAGTTCACCTCTTGAATCCTCCTCATTGAGAATATCTTTAAGGGAAGGGGTTTTTGTCTTTTGGAAAGACCATGAGCTTCTTGGACGTGGGGAGTTACTTGGGAATTTTATTTGGGAAGAAAATTTGGAATCTTTAAAGCTTAATGGATTGAAGAGAAGAGGAGGTGAGAGGGGGATTTTATAGTGGATGAGAAGAGCGAATTTTGAATATTTTATACATTATTCAATCAATTCCCTAAAGACAACCAATAATGTTGATTAATGTGACCCATAATAGTAATAAGTGCATGTGAGTATGAAAAAAGTGTTCTTACATCAATAATGATGTCTTAAACAGTGTATTTAATTGATAATTTGTATATACAATATTTTACTGAATTTCACTATTCATAAAAAATTCAAAAATTCCAAAAAAAAATCCCAAAAATTCATCCTAACAATTTTTTGATGTGTAGAATTTAAAAATGAAATCCATTTTTTAAAAATAATTTTCTAATTATGATTAATTTAATTATTAAATATAATTATACTTTATAAAAAAATTAACAATTTTAAAACTATAACTCATTTTATATCACTTTGAAAAATTAATAAAGATGTCATTATCTTATAGAATTAAGGAAGTAAAATAATAATACGATTCAATATTAATAAGGGTCATATTAATATCCCTATAAATATTCATAACGCTATGTTAATATTCACAAAAAAATGTTGGTTCTATCATACTCCAAATGACTTACTGGTCCCAACTATAGAAAACTATTTTTTGAAATTCAAAACATAGTGGAATAAATGTTTTGATTAATGGATAAACTATAAAATGTGTTGTTTTTTAGGGACTTAGTTTTTCATGAATTAAATATTTATTTTCAAATCCATGAGGTTTTACACTTATCATTCTACCTCGTGATCTGTTAGTACGTCAAGAATGAAAAATTCTCCTTCATTTATCAGAGTCAAATTTGAAGATTAAATTGATCAAGGCACAATAAGGGGTGAGGCTTTCCAGAAATCATATATGTGTATATTTTCATGAAAATTATTCAAAATTAAGAGAAGGGTCTTGAATAAATGGTCTCCCATTATCATCATTTTTTATGATAACACTAAAAATTTTCAAGCCTCATTAGGTTATGGCTTTGTAATACTTAACATTCTCTTATCCATGGTCTCTATCACTATCTATTAGAACTATATAGTTATATTTATATTCAATTTTCGTGTTTCCACATTCCACTTATGCGCTCTAATGTGGAAACCTAGTTATATGATACTATGGGAAACCATTATGTTTTTAAATTTTCTTTTTAAAGGTCGATTTTAGTATTCCTTTTTATAATGTGGGTTTTGATGAACATAACATTAATGTATTAAACTATTGATCAACCCAATTAATTTAAAATGAGAAATTAATTTTATGGGTGGTATAATGTAACACACTAAGATTTGGTGAAATATTTTTTTCAAATAAATTTAATTTTTTTGATATTTTTAATTTCAAGGAACACGAAATAAAGCTTGTGTTATATTAAAAAACCAGGTTATTATTTATTTTTATGATAAACCATGTAAAATTTTCATAATATGATACCACAAGAAATTATTTCACTATACATAAAACCAACATGGCTTGTGTTACATGCAACATTGAGTTTCTACGAAACAATATTTTATTATTATTATAACTATCTAAATGATATTGTTATAACATAACGAATAAAAATAGAAACATTAATAATAATAAATATATTTTAAATATATTTAAAAAAAATATTGATAATAAACATATAATGTTGGTAAAGTCATTATAAGTTTAAAAATACTATCTTCTCAAATGAGTTGCATTTTATGCCCTTTTGTAAACAATAATAAAGATAATTTTAAAATCTATTAGAAATTTAATTTGATAAAATAAAATTAATTTTTGAATTACTAATATCAAAATTATCTTTGGGTGAATTTTTAATTTTTTTAAGAAAATCATTTTTCGATGAATAGTGAAAGATACTGAATTTTTATTCAAAATTTCTCTTTCATCTAATTTATTTATACAGTTATATTGAATTTTGAGTTGTTTTTCTTGTTTAATTTGATAAATTATATATATATTAATCCAATGTTGTTCATTAGAAAAAAAATCACTAAAGGGCATAATTTAAAATTAATTTCTTCCACTTATATAATCCAATATTATATTAATCCAATGTTTTTTTTGTATGGTGGAGGTTTCAATTGAACATAAATCCACTTCAATCTATTACTTTTCCTTCTAGAAAAAAATGAGTTAAGGTATACCTCCCAATAGTGTTTTCGATTTGGTATTTACAAGAATGACACCCCTCCTCTTTAAAAAGGCAGCCGCCCTTCCCCTTCCTCACCCCACTCAAGCTACATTGTATCATCCAAAAAATAAAAAGTAATCTCTAAAATTCACTCCCTCAATCCTATAGGCCTCACATTAGGCATAAATCCACCCCTGAATCTCTTTGATGCAAACCAAAAGTAGTTACCCAATAAAGGGGTAAAATACATCAACAAGATATTTTGTTTTATTTTCACTCTCCACCCTAGAAATTGTTCTTATTACATTATTATATATATAAATTAAGTATCATAAATATACTAATATGTTTTTATTCCAAGGGTGATACCTATATCTACACACACATCCATCAAATGGGTAATGAACATACCCTTCATGTGTGCAACAGACTTCCACTTCGTGAAATGATGTCATTGATTTTTCCATTACAAAATATCATGGTTTGAAATAATAATCAAAATATAGTTTTTTACTGATAAATATGATTTATTCATTCTTCATTAATTCTTATATTAAACCTACCTTCAGGTTTTCCATTTTTTGCAAATATGAAAACTTCGTTTGTGGACGTGTGGACTACCGCCTCCTCAAAGAGAGGTGATTCATTCAAAAATTATATGGAATATATCAATGATGGATTTTGTTAAATTATAAAATATATATTACATAAAAAATTTTATATAATGATTATATATATACACGTATATTTCATTTACTTTGTTTACTTCAATATGATAAGAGAACGAAAACAATATTCATATATACGTACAACCTTCCATCTCCATAAACGATGAATTCCATTTCATATTTCTATCTTCTATATATTACTATAAATATTTATATAATGAATATTAATTATATTTAAATCTTGTTTTACATTCATTAATTAACTAAATAGCAATCTACATTAGGTGATGAAGAACAACAATTCAAAAAATATAGAAAAAACAAAGAGGATATTACCTGAAACGTAAAATTATCTAGAAATTATTGTTAAACAGGTAATATAAAGTTTCATTAAAATAATATATGCTATGATAGATAAGAACATGGTTATTTGGAATATTTATAATAAAATTATACTTATTATATTGGTGGTTTGAACTTTTAAATTTAAATTCAAGACTTAAGGTAAGTGTTTTCTCATCTCAATTTTATTTTTGTGAGACTTATGACTTATTCTCCAATCATTAATTTTATGTGGCATATATTTTAATAACCCACTAATTCTAATTGTCTTGAGAGGGTGGGGAATCATTACTTGTCCTTATGCGACATACCCATGATACTAAAGGCTGGTTATAAATGTCGAAGTGTTTTAGTACAAGTGTGGGATAATTTACCCTTTAAGAATAAAAACAAAAACCAAAAACCATAATCAAACAACCACCATATGATGCGTGATTAATTAAAAGAAAACTCAACAATATCCTTTAAAACAATCCCAACCAAAGTGTGCAATAGCTGAAGAAAGACTACTAATATAATTAAATAGGGAGAAACAACTAAGGACTCTAAGATGACCACAAGACTCCATGATCATCAAGTTCCATACTCCAACATCACCAAACAACCCAATTATTAGGAGGTGGTGCTAAATACGTGTGATTTTTTCCTTTTACCATGTCCCGGAATATATCATATTCAAAATTACAGAAGTCCCAAAGTAGGGGTGAGTATAAAAATTAGTAGGTTTTCCCCAATGACTTACCTACTCATTTCACTAGGATAGAAAAGTTAGAAACATTTATATAAATAAATTTTTATAAAACAATTATTCATAATGGTTTATAACTAAATATAATCATATTTCAAAAACCATTTATATCCAAGAGTAAACAAGTTCTATTTTCATCCAATTTTCCAGAAAGTCACATTTCTCGATAAACATCCAAAATAAGCATTAAAACCATTTATCAATATCATTTTGGCATAACCATTCCATTCCACTTTTTCACACACCCAACCATGAATGCAACCTGGACCTCCATATACTCACAAGCGGTGAGCTGTCCTTCCACTAAATCGTCACTTAGTGGACCACTTTAATGGGGTTACAAGACACCCATATCTTTCCTAACATTTAAATGGGATTCCTTTACGCCCATATACATCCCAATGAATATTAACACACACCACAAGCCATAATTATCCCATTCCAAAACCATATGTTCTCATCCAATTCAACCCATTTAAATAAAACTCTTCCTTTATTGAAAACCATTAAACAAACCAATTCCAAAACAACCATTCCATTTCATCAAATTCATTTCTTTTTTTGAAAAAACATTTCTCAAATCTATTTACCATAATTCTAAGAAAAAATCATATTTTAAAATCATGATTTTAAAATCAAGAATCATGCATTTTATTCAAGAACTATAATTTTCCAGATTTCCAAAAAATTGACACTCAATAAGGGTTCTATCAATAAAAACATCAAATTAATATTAATTTCATCATAAGGAAATTTATTATAAATCATGAAAATTATTTTCTTATAAGAGGAGTTGACAGTGAAGCCACTTACCTTGAGCGTTATGACAAAAATGGTAAATGAATGAAGAACGCTCACAAAACCGAGTATGAATTCCACAAAACTGACTCAGATCTCATCCCCTATCAACAACCAAGACAAATACAATAATAAGTTTCATCCAAAATCGTATATATACCCATAGAAGGTGTATATATATGAAACCAAGATGATAGGAAAAGTAGATCTATGAAAACCTGATAGGAATGGTGAAGAAAAAGCACTTACGGTAAGAATCAAGCCTCTAAACACCAAGGAAGGGATTTGGATTGATTCTAATTTTCTTGGGAGAGGTTTTAAAACCTTAAAGAGAGAAAAATATTGAGTTAGGTATGCATATGAAGAAAAAGAAGTAACATATAGTAAAATATGTTTGGTATCATCTTTTTTTGGATCTCACTTTTACCCCGTGCATGTTTTAGTCACACTATTATACAAACTATGTTCTAACTGTGTATTAGCTACAACCTGGGAATACCCTTTCATGGTCTCCCTGACTATGTGCACACCATACGAAAGATACTACCCCAAATTTCCCAAAACTAGTTTTCAAAGTGAACGATTACTACTAGGCTCCAACATGATTTGAACATCTCGTGCGCCTCCCTTTTAGTCCCAAAAAACATTCCAAACATTATCCAAATTATTCCAAACATCACCCTTACACATTATATAAATTAAAAGAAGAATGAAAGGGTTACATAATAGAAATGAATGATACTACATTCTCCCCACTGTTATTATTTCCATCCACAAAATGTAGAAAACCATCCTTTCCCTGAAAGAGTTTTGACTACTTATCTTTCAATTTATTCTCGCATTCCCAAGTCTCTTCTTGAATATAACCATGTTTCTATAAAAACTACACTAGATCAATTCTTTTTATATGAAGGAATCTATACTTATTATACAAAATCCACACTGGAATATTTAATAACGAAACTTCTGACTCCAGGTCAACATGATCCCATTTGATATCATGGTTAGGTTCAGGCGGAAATAATTTCAACTGAGGTATGTGGAACACATTATGCAGCAAACCGAACCATGTTTGAAGTTACAACCAATGTTCCAACACTCCAACAAATTCAATTATCTCATAAGGGCCGATTTATCGAGGATATAACATTCCATTATTCTGAAAATAAATATCTACAAGCCTTTGAGATATCATTATGAACACATGATCACTCACCATGAATGACAATAGTCTTAAATGATGATCAACATATGATTTGTGAGGACATTGGGTTGTATCCATTATACTTATGATCAACTAAATTGTCTCAAATGTTTCTTGGAAAAGAATCATCTCTACCAATGAAGTCTCATATGTTTCTACCCAACAAAGTGGGTAAGAAAAAGGATGCCAATAAAATTCTTTGACATGAGCCATATGTATCGAAGACTGATATATGTTATTATATAAAAACTCTACTAATGAAAAATTATTTTCCCAGGAGTCACCAAAATCAATTATAAAATCACACAACATGTCTTCCAACTTCTATATCATCCTTTCATATTATCCATCCTTCTGAGGGTGATATACTGTACTCATATTAAACTGGGTCCTAAGGTCTTTTTATAAGGATTTTCATAAAGGTGATGTGAACCTCAGACCTTTTTCTGGCATGATTGAAATTAGTATTCCCTATCTCTTTACCACTTCTTCGATATAGATCTTGGACATATCCCCCATCAAATTTGTTTCACTAATAGGGATGAAATTTTCCGACTTTGTGATCTGATCCACTATCACGCATATGACATCTTGACTATGAACCATTTGTGGGAGACTTGTAACAAAATCCATCACTATATGCTCCCATTTCAACACTGAAATAGGTAAATACTATAATATACCCATTAGTCTTCAAAGTTATGGTTTAACTTATAGACAAGTTAAGAAATTTAAAAGGAAATAATACACCATCTATTTCATGCCAATCCACCTAAACTAGGACTTGAAAACCTTATACATCATCAATATTCTTGGATACAAATCCCATATTGAATGGTGGTAATCAGGAAGATGTTGTTCCAGACAAGACCTAGGTACAACCATATGATTTCTAAACCAGAACACTAAACTCCCATCATGTTTCCAGCACTAAATGGTCTCCCCACCATTGAGTTTTGACTCATAACAATGGATTACACATCTTATGTTTGCGAATCTTTAACCATCATTATTGAATCAAGAATCATGGAAACCAAAAAGAAACCCACAACATCACATCAATATTCACAGTCAACATGCATATTATTAAGGACCAACATCAACATACACTCTTCTAAATCTTATTTTTTTCAACTAAGAAAATGACTTTATACTTAATGCATCATCCAATGAATTATATTGTTTGGGTGTATACATAATGTCAATGAAAAAAAATCTGGAGGTAATAAATCCAACTCCTTTTCCTTTGATTTGAATCATATTTTGAGAAAATATTTTTCATGATCTTATGATCCATGAACACTATGAGTTTCTCACCAAAGAGAGAGTGACAAAAAACCTAAAAATCTTGGATGACTATCACGTGTTGTGAAATTATTCTCATGCACTCTCAATTACCTTAAAAAATAAGCAACCATGTGGTATCCATGCATGAGAACACATCCCAACCCAGGTACCAATGCATCGTAATACATCACATACTACTGTCCCAGTTCCAAGAAAATAAATATATATGTTTATGTAATATGAACATTGTGATCTGGAAAATACTTCTGACATTCCTCACTCCTTTTAAATGAAAAATTTTTCCTTGTAAATTCTTTCATTGGTGAATATTGTCATGATAAGTCATGAAGTAATCGTCAATAATAACTAGATACACCACGAATACTTCTTATCTCAAAGACATTTTCGGTGGTTTCAAAAAGATAATAGCTTCTATATTCTGCAAATCTACAGAAACATCTTTTTTTTATAAATTACATTGAAATGAACGAGTACCTATTATGTCCAAAAATCAAACATATATATTTTGGTATACAACCAGTAATCTCTCATGATTTCCAACCCTATCTCCATGTTATTCTCATACTCAACCCTTATCCTTGAGTACACCAATATGACATCCAAAAATACAAAAATAAAAGAATCTAGATGTATTTGAAATATCAAATTCATAAATGACATAAATTCTATTGGCGTATTCATAAGGCAAAAAGGAATGATTAAGTATTAAAAATGTCTATTTCAACTTCTGAATGTTGTCTCTAAATTATCAACCTTTAAAAATAACAATTAATGATATCCCAATAACAAGTAAATTTTAGAGAACCACTGAGATCCCTTAAATTGATCAAACAAGTCATAAATGTGTGGAAGTTGATATCTATTCTTTATAGTAACTTGGTTAAGATTATGACAATACACAAACATCCTTATAGTTCCATATTATTTCTTCACGAACAAGACTAGTGCTTTCAACACAGATGTGATCAGCCTAATGAAACCTTTTATTTAAATCTCTCCCAACTACAATTTCAATTATCTTAACTCTATTATTTTCATCAAATAATATGGAAGTAAAATAAGAGTGGTCCCCTGAAGGAGATAAAAGGTAAACTCCACTTCCATTATAAGTGGTAACCCAGAGATGTTCTTGGGAAACACATCTCGAAATTGATCCACAACTGCTAGAAAAATGATATCCTCAATCTCCTCTATCGATGTCACGGTCAACGTTACAAACTGGTAATAAATCATTCCCACTACTGGCACCAACAATCTCGTTGCACATGTCTGTTCAACCCTTTCTTCTCTAAAGACATGCTCAACACCATCCTTAGTTGGGAAAATAACAGTTCTTATGTAATAATGGATGTGATCCTTGAATTCTTTGAACCAAAAAAAAATTTATTTCACCAAAGGAATCCTTATCCAACACCGAGAAGTACAACATCTTCTCAGATCCATCAATATTTATAGAACATTCTCTACATAGAAAGGATCAATTTTTTTTATTCAGAGGATTTTGATGCTTTAACATGGGGTAAATTATCTTAAGTTTCATGCTTAGTAAATCAACGTAATGATAAGAAATAAATAATTGTTATGAACTAGTAAAACAATACACATGCATAAGGGTAGAATTCAATAAAATCTTACCTCTACCTATAGATAGTCATTCCTGATCATCCACAATCATCTTATCATATTCATACAATTTCTTCATAATTTCACTTTTTTCATTATTCCCTAGCTGATATTTCCCATGTTGAGGAGTCCTTGTGTTCCTAAAATCACCAAGGTTAGTTCTGTTTTGCTGACTAGACTAATTCTTCTTCCCTCGTCCCATCGAAGCATAAGTTATTGCAACACCTAAGAAGTGTCTCAAGAAAACGACCTTAGATCATAATGACAATAGTGTTTAAGATGCCGTATCTTTTTGTAGTTATGAAATGCACTAGGTTTTTATATAAACTCTCTCTTTATGTGCTTAACTGAACCACATTATAAACTACCCACATTTTTCTTGAATCATGGAGGAAGGTTCACTGATCCGGACATCTGATTTTGAGTTTTACTCCCACCTTATAAATAAGTTACTTTATACTGCATGCTCCCTGAATTTGAGTTCCCACCACTTATTATAGGTATAATCATAATTCCTCCACCCAAAGATCATGATATATCACGTTCGTCCAATGTCTCTCTATTTATCACCTCTGTATAATCCATAATACAGACCACTATAATATTCAACTGAATTTCCTTCCTTATACCTCATTCGAATATGCATTCCATGAAGGTTGTAATGGAAGAAAATTCATGTGAAAAAGAACTAAATTCTTGAATTTAGCCAAATATTCTATGACGGAGATATTATCTTACTTGAGGCTGAAGAATACCATCATTCTCTAGATCTTGAATGTGTGAGGATAGAAATTATTTTGAACAATTTCTCAAAATCCTCCCAACTAAGTCCTTGATATAGTTTATCCTAGACTACTAGTTCCCACCAATGTCTTGACAGATCCTCAATAATATACTTTTCTATTTTTTCCTTCAACTCTGATGATGTGCTAACAAAATCAAAGATAAGATTCATCCTATTCAGCCACACCTCCACCTTTTCCGGTTCAGAATCACCATGGAAGATGGGTGGATTCAGCTTCATGAACTGGAATGAAATATCGACATGTATTGTCTCATCCCTTTGGTTTCATGTGTCCACAACATGAAATGATTTCATGATAATATGAACTATCCCTTGGTTCACCTATTTCTCAGGTGCAACTACAATCTCTAAAGCTTATTCTGGTTGGTTTTTTATGATGTTTACTAGGTTCCATTTTCTAAACCAAAAATAAACACTATAATGCTCAATCTCTAGAAACTAAATGAATAGAATTTAAAATTATATCACAACAACTATCACAACATTTTATTGAAAAATTATCATTTTCTATTTTTAACCAATTTGGAAAAATCTAGTATTACATTTGGAAATCAACGCATTTTCAAAATTTACCAACCATGCCCTTTTCAAAAGCTTTCATTTGAAAACAATTTTAAAATTTTTCAAAAATCAACAAAATGCATCACATTATATATCATTTTTTTCTAAAACTAAATATTCAATCCTAGTGAAAAGTCATTCTTATGATGCCTTTCATTCCCATCTCATTGGCTAAACCCAAGACAATGAGATTTTAATTTTATTTTAAGTGTCTCCAAAAAACTTATTTACCCAACACTCGGGTAACTTGAACTTCAACATAAAAAGGTTAGGTATGCCTTTTTTTCTCTACATTTCAAGCCCTGAATGTCCTACTCATTTCTAAGATTCTGACCCATTGAATAGATAAGAATGAATTCAACTCCCAACCAAGAAACTGAATACCACTTTCTAGGCATGGACTATACAAGCTGATACCATCCATAAGGACCCACTTATTATTGTTGTCTTGAGAGGGAGGTGAATCATTACTTTTCCTTAAGTGACATCCCCAAGATACAAAATTCTGGTAATAAATTTTGAAGGGTTTCAATACATGTGTGGGATGAGTTACCCATTACGAATAAAACCAAAAAACAAAAACTATAATCAAATAATAACCATATGAAACATGATTAAATAAAAGACAACTCAACAACATACTTTATAACAAAACCATCCAAAGTGTGAAACAACAAAAGAAAAAATAATATGAAAGTAAAAAGTAAAAAAACTAAAGAATCCAAGATGATCACAAGGCTCTATGATCCACAATCTCTATACTCCAACATCACCAAACATCCCAAGTATCACGAGGTGGTGCTAAATTAATGTGATAATTTACCTTTTCCCATGTCTTGGAAGATAGTATATGAAAAAAAACAATGTTACAAAGAAGCGGTGAGTAGAGAAATTTGTAGTATTTCCCCAATGTATTCCCTACTGACACCACTAGGATATAAAATATAGAAACATTTATATAAAACTATTTATATAAAAAAAATCTATAAAACTGTTAATAACTAATTATAAACAAGTTCAAAAATCCATTTATAACCAAGAGTAAACAAGTTCTATTTTCAACAAATTTTCCCAAAATTCATATTTAGTGAGAAAAATCCAAATAGGGAATTAAAACCATTTCCCAATATCAATTTTTTCATAATCAATCCATTCAACTTATTCACACACCAAACCATGCATGAAACCTGGACCTCCATATACCTTGCGAACGATGAGCTATCCTTCTGCTAAGCCATCACATAGTGGACCACATTGTTGGGGGTAAATCAAACCCATATCCATCCAATTTTTTTGATGGGGGTCCTTTACAACCTTATCCATCCAAATTCATATGAAAACAGACCACAACCCATGCCAAAC
Source organism: Viscum album (assembly GCA_963277665.1). Lineage (NCBI taxonomy): Eukaryota > Viridiplantae > Streptophyta > Magnoliopsida > Santalales > Viscaceae > Viscum > Viscum album. The sequence continues at coordinate 1,050,504,868 of OY728131.1, read as the reverse complement.
CTATTCCAAAACCAAGCATGTTCAACGAATTCAACCCATTTTTATAAAACCATTATTTTATTGAAAACCATTAAACAAACTAACTTCAAAAACAAATTACACTTAAATAAAATCATTACTTTTTTTGGAATCCCATTAATAAAATCAATTTACCATAATTCTAAAAAATCCCATTTTAAATTCAACATTTTAAAAGCAAGAATCAATAAGATTATTCAAGAACATGAGTTTTCCAAATTTCCATAAACAGACTTTCAAGATGGTTTTAAACAGTAAAAATAGATGATTAATAATCATATCATCACAAGGTAATCAATTTTAAAAAATGATAATCAGTTATACTATCAGGATTAAATATTGAATCACCTTCTTGAGCGTTTTGGTGAAAACGGTAGACAAGAGAAGAATGCTCACAAAATTGGGTAAGAATTCCATGAAACTTCCTTATATATATTCCCCTATTGTCACCCAAGACAAATACAATCATAAATGGAATCCAAGAAGCATATATATACCCAAAATGTGTGAATATCTATGTAACCAAGAAGTGAGGTGAAGTAGATCAAAGAAAAATTTACAAGAATGGGGAATAAGAAGCACTTACCGCAAGATTCGGGATTCTAAACGCTAAGAAAATTCTTAAGATCAATTATAATTTTATTGGGATAACTTATCCAAACTTCAAGAGAGAAGAATCTTGTGTTAGGGACACATTGGGGGAAAAATGATCCACTTAGATTCAAAAACATGTGAGATCCAATTTTTTTGGATCTCACATTGACCCCACCCTTGGTTTAGTCGCACAATATAACAAATCATGTGTTAACCATGCATTAACTAATACCTAGGAAGACCCTCGCACAACCTCCTCACATGGTCTCCCTAACCGTTCACACACCATTCCAAATCTACTACCTCAAATTTCCCAAAACCAATTCTTGAAGTGCATGATAACTATTTTTCTCATTTAATGTTTGGAAATCCCTTGCACAACCCATGTGCCTCACCTTTAGCCCTAAAAACAATCCAAACATTCTCCAAACTGTCCCAACCATCACCCTTAATATTTATATAGATTAAAATCCTAATGAAAGGGTTACATAATAGAAAATGGTGGTGATACATATATATTGTACATGGATGTATTCGACAATTCTTATATATATATTTACATGTATTTACATATCCATTTTATGATCATTTTTTCATGGGTTTTATGTTAAGAAAGTTACCAAATTAGTAATGTAATTTTGTCTCAATTTTCCTTCTTAGAGACAAATGTTTTTCTACGCACCTATATTTTTTATGAGGTGTATGCATTATCATTTATACATGTTTTATCTTGAATATTATTCTTTTAATGATATAATAATATTCACATAATGTTATTATCTCAATGAGATTATGATTTATAGTTATCAAAGTGGCAATAGTTTATTGTTAAAATATCATAATTGTTCTATATTGTTTATGATTATTCATCAATTAATGGAATATTATGATACATATCTCATGATATCTCATGAATAATATCATCCTTCAGTTATTCATTATATATTTATGTAATGTTACAATTTTTTCACTCTATGGTTATTAAGAAAAGCATGAAAGTATTTTTAAGAACATAATACAATTTTTCTCTTTTTAGACAAAAGACTATATCTTTTTAAATACTATTTTTTTAAAATGTTTTAAAAAATTTCCAACTAGTATCTTATGATTTTTAAAAAGTCTTATTTTACCATTGTTTTACCTTTTTAAAAAATTGTTTTGAAAGTAATCTTCTTTCCATTTTCCAATCAAATTACATTTATAAACTTTTAATTTAAAAAAATGAATGTTCAAAAATTATATAATTACCTGCCATTGTGACCGAATTTTCCTTGAAGCTTCCTTTTAATGTTTATAAGGTTATTTTTTAATGATTTTTTTAATATTATACATATTCATTTTTAAATGTTTTCAAATAGAAAAAATTTCAAAAGGGTTGTAATATTTCTTTATTAGTATTCAAATTATTTTCAATGAAATATGTTTTCAAAATATTTTAAATATTTATTTTTATGTTTTTAGTATAATTTAAAATGGAAAAAAATTAAAATTGTTTATGTTTAGAAATTATTTTTTCCAAGTGGAAAGTTATTATACTTAATAAATGATTTAAATTAAATTATATACCTTACATTATATAAAATGGATTTTTTAAAATTACTTTGTGACATGTATTTTTAGAAAGGATATTTTCCTTATGAAATGATCCATGTGATCTTTCAAAATCCTTATCCATCTAAGATACCACACTTGGTAAATGTTTATCCTTTTTTGGGGATATGATCTAGTAATATAGTTCATATTCATTCTTGAATTGTTTATATTTTTATGGAATGTCATTTATGACTCCCTTTTCCATTCCATGGGTTATATGATTTTGAAAAATGCTTCTTTTCATAGATTATACTTTGATGAAATGATTATGAGACATATATATTTTCTATAACTAATGATAAGATGAAAATTTTTATGGTACCCATTTAATTTTATGAGTTATGATATTATGTTTATAAATCCCATATATTTTTATGGGTCATGATATGATGAATTATTTACTATCCTGTGCCACATGTATATACAATTTTATTATGTGATAGGTGAGAAATATATCTCCCTCTAATGAATTAGGAAATCATTTATATTTCATGAGATAATTATGGAAATCATGTCTATGGGGTTGATCCACTATGGAAGATTGGGAAACCTGATCCACCATGGGATTATGGGGAATCCTGATCTACTATGGTTCGATGGGGAAACCCGATCTACTACGAGAATATGGGGAAACCTGATCCATTATTTGGAAAGGAATATGTCTGTGGATGGTGGTGTTTGGTGACTAGTAGGTGTAGTCCCCATGAAGCGCCTTGATATGTTTTGTAAAAGAGAATTTACTTATGGGGAATTTTTTTTATCTATTTATATGTATTCCATAAGTATATTTTTTATGATAATGTTATTATCACATTACTCATGTTCTTTGATTTCATTATAATTCATGACTTATGAACATCCAATATTTATGATATGTCTTATGATTATGATATTTGATATACAGGTTATGATCATCAAATTTTATTCCCATGTTCTTAAACCCTCATATTCATGTTATTTTTACATATCTCCTTTATTTATGATTACTGATAATTTCAGATCTCCTCTTTCAAATATTTCATTTTTTCAGTTTATGAATTAAGTTTTTCAGTATGAGTATTAAAGGGGAGGAAATTTAATATAGATTTTAAAGATATTCCATAAATTTTAAGAATTTTTTCCATGATTCAAAAGAGATTAAAATATTATGGACCTCATGCATGATTATTTATAGTGATCAATATTCATCTAAAAGAATATAAAACTAATTTATATTAATACTAGGTCCCTATATTCGTGGAAGAAAGAGATAATGTGGATAATAAATGTATTCCATATATGGAAAAGAAATATCATTAAATTTGGAAATTTAAATGGTTATTGAAAAAAATAAAAAGGGAGAGATTGAAATTTGCATTGGATGACATTTCTAATAAACTTTATTTTTCATCAATAGTTTGTGAAAAAATCAATGTGTATGTTCGTGGATAATAATTTTCCTACGGGTTTTCTGAAAGAATAATATTTCTAAGTACATTAACTTGAATATAAAACCATTAGAAGTAATAATATTTGTACATGCAAGAATATAAAAAATTAAAGACTAACTTTAGTTATTTTAGAGGAATGTTTGGTGGATGAACCTATTATTGATGGATGTTCCATCAAAAGTGAGAACACTATTGATTCAAGATCTACTCCTAGACATTTTATGAATGTAATGAATAAATATTGAGGTTATTTCAATTGACTGATAATAGAGAACCACATTAAATTTTTAATATTTGGAAGTAAATATTCAAATCATATGATTGAAAAACACTTCATCATTATTTTCATGACCAATGATGAAGTATAAATAAACACTAACAACATTATTTATATTTGAATATGTATTTTATAATAGATGTGAAGATTTAATAACATAAAATATATTCAAAAGGATAATGAATATCTATTAAATAATGTATTCCCAATGGAAAAAATGTCTGAAAGTTGAGAAAATCTCGATAATCAGAAATAAAAATTTCACTTATAAATTCATAAGCTCCCTATAATTAAATAATAAATAATGTAATGTTAATTTCTACCAAAAATATTGAAATTTAATGAAGTGTAGCACCACTTGAAGGTAAACTGAGAATTATATATTAAATTAATATTGGTAACATTATGCTAAATAGTATGTTGTATAAATAAACTACTAAAGTGTTTACAATTATAGAATGAATGTTTGGAAGGAGATTCCAAATGGAAATTTTGGAATGTGTTTTACAAGATAATTACTATTGTGGGTGTTTCAAAAAGTTAAATGTCTCTATAAACAATATCATAATAACCTGAACTAATTAATGTATCAAAAGAATAAATTAAAATGATGTAATGATATTCATTCATATGAAGAACATCACAATGAATGAATTAAATTTTTTTCTCAATAGATTTGATCAAATGATATATATGATATGAATAATAAAAGAGAATAGATAATGTTGAACACAAAATTGAGTGGATTGAAGTTCAAAGAATTGGATTTCAAGATAATCAGGTTTATTTATTGTTTATAAATGATGAAAATATGAAATACTACATATAATATAAGTATAAGTGATTGAACTAATGTAAAAAAAATAAGGAATGTAATATGAGAGAAATGAGTAATATTTTAAAATAGAGGAAGATGCAGAGTTGATAAAAATTAAAAGAATCTATAAGAAGTTTCTATACAAAAAGAAGGTGAATCAAATAGAGTATTCTAGGATCACATGAATCGAGCCATAGATTTTTTTGAAGTACAATAGTCAATATAAGATTTAGATGAGTTAATGGTAGAATAAGAAGTAGAATATTGAATTATGTATAATTAAAATTTTTGAGAGGTACTAGAATTAGTATGCATTAATTTAATTTCAAATATTCTAATGATGTTGAGTAGGAAGTTCAATGAGAAATATTATTAAAATAGATTTTCATGATTCAAGATGAGATTTGAGAATGAATTAATGAATGTTTTTGTAAAATTTTAAAAGATATCTTATGAAGACAAATGAAAATATATTCTAATGATAATGAGTATGGTCAATTAGTAAAATAAGAGTAATTTAAAATAAAATCCCATGAATTCCCCTTATATTTTGATGAAATATTTCCAATATAAATTAAGTATTGTCAATTTATTTGAGTATGAGAAACAGAAGACTTATTGAGATATAAGAAAAATCAAAGAGAGGGAGATACTAACCAAGAACTTCTATAGGATGGTTAAAATGGTTAACGTTGAGATGATAAGAATATAAAATAATAAAGTATAGAGAGTTTCATAGATCCATAATACCTGAAAGAAGTAGATAATATCTAAATTCCAGAATACACTTACATAAGTTTTGAATGTTGATGTAAAAGTCACTATGATGTGAGTAAGATCATTCTAAAAAAAGTTAGATATGGTCGATGTGAATGTGAAGTACAAATGATCATTAAGAGTAAATTTAAATTCTAATCATGAGATAATTCATGAATAACTTATGAATACTAGTGGTTCTAACATAAATAAAGCAATATTTGAAGTGAAGAGGCTTAATGAAAATTTTGAGATGTAGATAAACATTGGGACCCCGTAAAAATTCAATTTACTTGAGAAATATAGTGAAGCATGTTATTTAATAATGTAACATCCCACACCACATTGAAAGTTTTGAAAAACATTATTAGCGAAAGAATCCATGACTCAAAGAGAGTTGACACAACAAGGAGAAGGTTCTCCAATAGAGTCTGAATATTTTAAAAAATAAATATGTGATATTTTCATTACATTCTAACTATAGCATAAGGGATAAGTGACAAGTTATAATAAGTTTGATCCATATATATTAATTAATGAATGTGGTTCAATCAACATAATGGAATTATGAATTTAAGTTGAATACAATCGGAAGAGGTTGGTCACCCCTGATACACCACCTCCCCTTATGGTGATTACACGATCCCTTGAAATTAAAAAATTGATACCCTAGGAGGAAATAATGTGGATGAGATCAAAAATATTGTATGAAGAATTATTTATCATATTCTCATTATATTCAAATGAATATGGTGACATAGTGATTAATATATAAAATGTAGAGATTTTTTTCATTATGTTTAAAGTAGAAGACATGATTAGATTGGGAGAGATGAATCTCAGAAAATGATTCAAATTATTAATTGTTGGAATGAAGTGTTAAAGAATATGATATCAAGTCATTATTTCATGTGTTATAATGTATTGGTATTTCTAAAATTATTGTTAATATCTAATAAAAGTCATTATTTATATTATTTATATACCCTTTATTGGTATTATGTGATTGGATTCATATGTGATTAATAATATTTTAGGGGAAATTTATTGGGTAGTAATAGATGATTGATGTAACAACCCGAGATTTTATGAAAAATATTCTTTTTAATTTTATTAATGTCTTGTGTTGTACGCTACACCAAAAGGATCTTGCACAACACGCATCCTTGACTTGCCTTGCATTACACGCAATCGCAACCTTCCTCGATAGCGTGTGTAGTACGCAATACTGAGTTTCACTAAACAACGATATGCTATTAAAATATTATTATAACTAGCCGTTATGAATAGTAATAACCACCTTTTAAAATTTTAGAAATTTTAGTTCTCAAAATGGACTTAATTTTTGGATTCGGAGTATCGAATTTAGCCTAAGGTGAAATTTTGGTACTTTTCGGATAACTTTCATATTCTGATAAATAGTGAAAATTACTAAATTATAATTAAAAACAACTTTTTTAATCGAAATAATTAATAGTGATAAATCATTAATTTTAGTGGTTTTAAAGTATATTTAGAATATATTTTTACAATTTAATACAATGTTGGTCATTGTATGTAATTTCACATTTTAACCAGACATAATCAAGTGTCAATCTTTTGATAGATATTGTTTCTTAAAAACACGCTATTTGTTTTAACAGCAGGATTTAATTATAAAATTAATTAATTCAATTTCTATGTTATGAATTTGGTAAAATAGACTTCATTTTTTAATTCGGAATATGAAATATAACTTAGGATGAAATTTTTGCATTTTTCTGAAAACTTTCAATTTTTGATGAATAGTGAAACCACTAAGTGGTAGGTTAAAAACTGAATTTTGCATAAAACTTAATTTTACCGCTTCTGTGAATGGAATTTTGAAAATCCGACAGACACGGATAATATCAAGGAATAAAATGTGGTTCAATGAGATGAAAATAATTTTTGGTGAATAGTAACTTTTTACTTTTTTTACCACGGTTAATAGTAAATAGGGTAACTAAGGGTAAATATGATATTACTATTACCCTAACACATGTCCTAATTCTATTGGATAAGTTTAATTCGACCAAAAACAACCTTATGAATATAATATGACCATTTAGGTCCACTTGGATTAGATTATGACATTTAATATTATTTTATTTAATGAATAGTTAAAATAGTTAAAATCAATGTTTAATAACTAAAACATTTTTAATATGGGGTTATACATAAGATAAATTCGACTATAAATATTCATTAGAATGATAAAAAGTTTTCCTACATCATGATATTTTATTTATAATTTTTAGACTTTAAATAAATTAATTTATTTATGACACAACGATGATGCAGTAATTACCGTTTTAAGGAAATATTAACATAATTGATGTTATAAATGCTCAAATGAATGTAATTTGGGACTTTTTATGAATTCCACTAATTTTCTAGATTACTATGATATATTAGTGTTGATTTAATCAACTTGGATCGAACATATAATTCTGTTATGACTTTCACAAATATCATATATAAAATAGTGTCAAAATTGACACAAACTAGTTTTTAAATCAAATATTATATTATTAATTGTTATTTTATTCCTAAAAATCTAAGGTTCGTCCAAATGACTTAGATAAGGATATATATATTAATAATAAACAATTTGGGGTTCGTTTGGCATGTTATAGTAAGTGTATTAACCATATAGTGTAAGAAAACAAAAAGACATGGTAAAAGTTAAATTATTTCACTTAAAGTTAAATCTAATTGATAAGGTTAAAATAATAACCTAAACTTGTCTAAATCCTATTGGTTGATAGGATTTCGACCCATCCCCACTTTACCTTCTAAATAAGACCCTTTGGAACCATTATAAACTGATTTCGACTTTAATATAATATAATATTTTGAGATATTCCTAAGGTGCCCCTCTCCTCCCTTATAAAAGGACACCTCCTCCCCCTCCTCCTCACACCAATTTGAGCACTCAAGCTCGGCCAACCCCTGCCAAAATCTCTTCTCCACTTCCCTAGCAACATTATAGAGGTTCTGGTATTCCTAAAAGACCAATTTTAGTGCCCTAAAAGGAGGTCTCAAAGAAGCACTTCAAAGAAGAGGTAATACCCATTACCGATCCTTTTCAATTTATTTCTTCTTCAACTTCTTATTCTTTAGTTGTTTCATGATAAAGTAATAACATCAGTATTTCTTATATACTGATATGTTATTATAAATATGAAAAAACTCTAATTAACCTTCTATCCATCCTACGGAAAAAGGAAATCACCGCGCGTGCGTACGTACGGAATACCGTCTCCACGCCGTGGTGTAATCTATTTTCCACCACCACCTTAATTGGATGGGTATAAAGGTGTAATGAGTAACCATATATGATTATTATAAATTGATATTGATACTGAAATAGTATACATACACTTCAACACAATTCCACGACCATGGGAACGATATCATCGCTCGTGCGTACGTACGGACTACCGTCTCCACGACGCGATGAGATTCATTCTCAATGATTAACCATTCATGAATGATTATAAAGTATATATAATATGTACTAATGAAATATATGACATAATAATGATACTGGATTTATTTATATATTTATATGTATGTCATCTACTTAATTTCATTCAATTCAATAAGGAAACGAAAACAGCGTTCATGCGTACGTACGGACTACCGTCTCCATGAACGGTGTATTTCTTTCCCTTTAATGATTTATTATATATATGTATATCCTTAATATATATATATAGATATATATATATATCATGTTTTATGTTCTGGAATTAGGTAATCATGATCTAAGTAATCATATGAATAATTACAAGACAAAACATGGAAGACAAATGAATCAATTTTACCCAAAACGCTCTTTAACATGGAATTTACAAAAGAACGGGTAATATAAAGTCATAAGTGAACCATATATGATATCATAACAATGAATATGATTATGTAATAAGTCAATAACATTATTTAAACCATTATACAGGAGCTTCGGACACGTACAAAGCAAATCGGACCTAAGGTAAGGGGAAATATCACAATCTCATTTTTATCCGAGATTGTTTATTCGTAAGTATTTATTGGGGTGTATTTTATCATCCGCATCCATGTTCCCTCAAAATGTAATATTGTTTCCATCCACTTACAATATTTTAAATCCAATTTTACCCTTTGGTGAATTTTTAGTAAACAACATGAAAGGAATCTTTTGTCGTTTTTTCGTACGAGGTACCTTTTGACTTTTCCTTCAAAATTACGAAGAATGTTTTTTTTAACTTATACAACATGAATGGATTTTTAAAACATTATTTCCAAGAAGCTTCCTTTACAAGTTTTCAAGTTTATTTTTAATCAACTTCTTTTATTTTAAAGTCGTATGACATGCTGTGAACGGAAAAATGTTTTTTGAAGAAGAAAGGATATTTTCCTCAAGATTGGAGTTCAAGTGTTTTATCAAAATTATTTTCCATCTAAGATAATAAAGGGTTATGTTTTTATCCCTATTATTACATTGATTTTATCATGTTATGATTGAATTATTTTTATGAATTCCTTTATCTTGTATGAATTGTTTTATGATGTCATGATGTTTAAGATTCCCATTTTTATTACATGGGTTATGCAATGATGAATGATTTTATGATTTTGTGGCACACATAAGAAAGGATTCATTATGGGATGGGTGGGACCTATATCTCCATCCAATGCATTGGGTAAAGATTTTATATCTCATGAGATAGACATGGCTGAAATGGTAGGTTATACCGGTTCAGTGAAACAGGACTGAAACGAGGGTTACTCGATTCAGAAATGGACTTTTTCCACTAAGATAGTCTTGGAAATGAGTCTTGACTAATAAGATATGATTCTCTATGATTATGTGTGTATGCCACAAGGTTTAATGTTTTATGTTATGATTATTGTGATTACATTTCACTGTCATGATTTATCCCATGTTATGAAATTATGCTCTCTTTTGCAGGTTAATATTTCCAAAATGTTATGTTCTTATGAATATGATGTGATTGATATTTCTTTTGTTTACCCTTACTGAGCATTTGAGCTCACCCTTTTATGTTTTCTTTTCCCCAGGATATAAAGAAAGGTTTTGGGTATAAAAAAAGAAGAAGATATTTATGGGAGATGTCGAAGATCTTTCACCAGGATTAGAAGATTATATTCCGAGTTTCCAAAGACACTAAACTATTATGATCCTTGTGTGTGTGTGTTTTTTATGTACTAAGTATTCCGCAAATGTAATGTAATGTCAATGTACGTCAAGCTTCGGGTCTCTACAGTTGGTATTAGAGGAAAGGTTTAGTCAACCTTTGGAAACTAGGATGCGAGAACTTTAGTGAGATCCCTAGAGATATTTCTAAGGTATGTCTAGGGATGTCCCTAAGGTTAAGTATACGTATAGGTTATAGTACTAGAATTACGCTAATGATTATAGAATTAAACCTAAGATGTTAGATATTGAAGGTACTCCCCCTTTATTATGTTGTTTTCCATAACATGATTTTTGCCTCTCACACTACTCTTTTTGGGTTTTAGACGATGGCTGGAACCCGAAGGAACCGTGTTGATCAATGCAATGGACAATGCAATGATTTCCCTCCTGAACAAACAAATGTTATGAGAGATGGAGTGAAAAATCTTATTGCTATACTTACACAAGCTATGAATCATTCTGGACTTCCAAATGAGCAGAGAAGGGAACAATATTCTATTGAGTCCTTCATGAGGCAACGTCCACCTTCTTTCAGTGGGTCTTCTGATCCACTTGTTGCTGAACAATGGATCAGTACCACTGAAAAGATATTTTCAGTTCTTCAATGTTCTGTGCATGATAAAGTCATCTTAGTAGTATATCGTTTGGAAGGCTAAGCTGATCAATAGTGGAATATTATCAAGAATACGAGGCAAAGAGATGAAATTGAGTCCATGGAATGGGACGAGTTCAAGAACTTGTTTTTTAGAAAGTACTTCCCTCGTATTCTTCGAAAAAAGATGGAGAAGAAGTTTCTTGAACTAAAGCAAAAGGATGATGAATCTGTTGGTATATACGAAGAGAATTTTACAAGACTTTCAAGGTATGCATCTGGCATTATCATCCAACCTAAAAGTAAATTTGATCGTTTTTTAGTGGCTTAAAACCAAGTATTCGAAGGGCATTAGCTATAAGAGACTTCAGTAGCTATGAAGAAATTGTGCGTTGTGCTATCAAAGTAGAAATGGAAGTTGGTGTTACATATCCATCTCATGGTTTTGACAAGAAACGAAAGATGGAGTTCAAGGAGAAATCTCAGAATAATGGTGAAAAGAAGATGAATGTTTCCTTATGCACAAAGTGTGGAAAGAAGCATGGTGGAGATTGTCTTAAAGGTACTAGAAAATGTTTTAAGTGTGGAAAATAAGGTCATTGACCAGCTGAGTGTCGAAGTAATGGAAAAAGGGTTTCTAATGATGTGAATAAGGCAAACACTACAGAGAACGCACCACCAACACTTCAATGCTTCAAGTGCAAGGAAATGGGGCATTATGCTAATAAATGCCCTAATCCAAGAGTTACTGATGATCGACATGAGAAACCACTGAAGGCAAAGGACAAAGGGAAGTCACATGCGATCACTATTGGCGATGTTGAATATGACAACGATGTGATGGAATGATTAAGTGTTTATCTAATGGGATTCCAAAATAATGTTGTATCATAAAGTATTGGAATATTTATGTATTGGTCTAATGTGGTATTCAAAGTAATTGAGATATTTTTGGAAATAAGATGATATGCGCATAATGAAGGGAAAACGAGAAAACGAAATGTTTAACAGTATTCATGAGCTCATGATTGATATAAGGACTAAGTGATATCATGGTTTGAGTATATGGAATTTTGAGGATTTTGGTATGTGGAAAGTGTTAACTTTTAACTGCATTCATGTTTTCACTAAGGTATTCAAGAGAATACATGATTAAGGACTTTGAATGGTTCGAATGTGACCAACAAAACATATCTTATGATATATGGGGATCGACGATGGTGTTAAATCTTTGGTAATCGTTTTCACTATGTTATGAGAGTGGACTGCAGTATTATGGATAATCCTAAAGATTGGAATGGATTATGTTGGACATAAGTTAGTATTGTTTAAGGATAGAAGTTTTTTTCGATGGGATGTTATAGTAATATAGTTTTAGAAAAAGGACAACCTGTAGAACAGGCGACAGCCCATCGCGTCGGACGAGGCTGTGGGAATCGAACCCACAACCGAATTGCGACTGGACTTTATCACCTACCATTGGCCTACACGAAGTCCCTATTTAGTAGAAACTAGTTTTATTATATGATATATGACATATAAGTCCATTTTCGGAACCATATATGATTAATCTCACTATAGATCGACTTATGTATATAATTTTTGCTAACCTTTTGTTTGAGACAGATGGAATGAACCGTCATTCTATCACATGATCTACTAACACTTCACGAATAACAAATTCAACTTCATTTATTTAAAAGATGAAGTGGAAATTGTTCAAAGCACGAACAACAGTGAGATTGTACCAAAATAAAGTAAGTATTTATTCTAATGCAAATTTTCAACTTTAGGGAAATGATCTTCAAAACCAAAAATGTTGTCCTAGTGATCTTATACCTGATGAATCAGATGATACCTTATATCATCACAAATCTATGGATTTGTGATTACTGTCTTTTCCATAGCCATGTTCTCTACCACTCTCCATCAGAACATGATGATTAGATTTCTCTTCCATATCCATATTTTCACCTATGTGGAAACCCAGTGATTAGTTTATTTGGGTAATCGTTACATTTCATACTTTAGTTTTTAAAGCCAAGTTTTGGTATTCTTTTTTTACGATGTGGGTTTCTATTAAAGAAACTTTCGAATAGTAAACCATTTATAACCCCGACGAATTTCAAGGACGAAATTCATTTTAAGGGGGGTAGAATGTAACAACCCGAGATTTTATGAAAAATATTCTTTTTAATTTTATTAATGTATTGTGTTGTACGCTACACCAAAAGGATCTTGCACAACACGCATCCTTGACTTGCCTTGCATTACACGCAATCACAACCTTCCTCGATAGCGTGTGTAGTACACAATACTGAGTTTCACTAAACAACGATATGCTATTAAAATATTATTATAACTAGCCGTTATGAATAGTAATAACCACCTTTTAAAATTTTAGAAATTTTAGCTCTCAAAATGGACTTCATTTTTGGATTCGAAGTATCGAATTTAGCCTAAGGTGAAATTTTGGTACTTTTCGGATAACTTTCATATTCTGATGAATAGTGAAAATTACTAAATTATAATTAAAAACAAATTTTTTAATCGAAATAATTAATAGTGATAAATAATTAATTTGAGTGTTTTTAAAGTATATTTAGAATATATTTTTACAATTTAATACAATTTTGGTCATTGGATGTAATTTCACATTTAAACCAGACATAATCAAGTGTCAATCTTTTGATAGATATTGTTTCTTAAAAACACGCTATTTGTTTTAACAGCGGGATTTAATTATAAAATTAATTAATGCAATTTATATGTTATGAATTTGGTAAAATAGACTTCATTTTTGAATTCGGAATATGAAATATAGCTTAGGATGAAATTTTGGCATTTTTCTGAAAACTTTCAATTTTTGATGAATAGTGAAACCACTAAGTGGTAGGTTAAAAACTGAATTTTGCATAAAACTTAATTTTACTGCTTCTGTGAATGGAATTTCGAAAATACGACAGACACGGTTAATATCAAGGACTAAAATTTGGTTCAATGAGATGAAAATAATTTCTGGTGAATAGTAACTTTTTACTTTTTTACCACGGTTAATAGTAAATAGGGTAACTAAGGGTAAATATGATATTACTATTACCCTAACACATGTCCTAATTCTATTGCATTAGTGCAATTCGACCAAAAACAACCTTATGAATATAATATGACCATTTAGGTCCACTTGGATTAGATTATGACATTTAATATTATTTTATTTAATGAATAGTTAAAATAGTTAAAATCAAAGTTTAATAACTAAAACATTTTTAATATGGGGTTATACATAAGATAAATTCTACTATAAATATTCATTAGAAAGATAAAAAGATTTACTACATAATTATATTTTATTTATAATTTTTAGACTTTAAATAAATTAATTTATTTATGACACAACGATGATGCAGTAATTACCCTTTTAAGGAAATATTAACATAATTGATGTTATAAATGCTCAAATGAATGTAATTTGGGACTTTTTATGAATTACACTACTTTTATAGGTTACTATGATATATTAGTGTTGATTTAAGAAACTTGTTTCGAACATATAATTCTGCTATGACTTTCACAAATATCATATATAAAATACTGTCAAAATTGACACAAAATAGTTTTTAAATCAAATATTATATTATTAATTGTAATTTTATTCCTAAAAATCTATGGTTCGGCCAAATGACTTAGATAAGGATATATATATTAATAATAAACAATTTGGGGTTCGTTTGGCATGTTATAGTAAGTGTATTAACCATATAGTGTAAGAAAACAAAAAGACACGGTAAAAGTTAAATTATTTAACTTAAAGTTAAATCTAATTGATAAGGTTAAAATAATAACCTAAACTTGTCTAAATCCTATTGGTTGATAGTATTTCGACCCATACCCACTTTAGCTTCTAAATAAGACCCTTTGGAACCATTATAAACCGATTTTGACTTTAATATAAAATAATATTTTGAGATATTCCTAAGGTGCCCCTCTCCTCCCTTATAAAAGGACACCTCCTCCCCCTCCTCCTCACACCAATTTGAGCACTAAAGCTCGGCCAACCCCTGCCAAAATCTCTTCTACACTTCCCTAGAAACATTATAGAGGTTCTGGTCTTCCTCAAAGACCAATTTTAGTTCCCTAAAATGAGGTCTCAAAGAAGCACTTCAAAGAAGTGGTAATACCCATTACCGATCCTTTTCAATTTATTTCTTCTTCAACTTCTTATTATTTAGTTGTTTCATGATAAAGTAATAACATAAGTATTTCTTATATACTGATAGGTTATTATAAATATGAAAAAACTCTAATTAATCTTCTATCCATCCTACGGAAAAAGGAAATCACCGCGCGTGCGTACGTACGGAATACCGTCTCCACGCCGTGGTGTAATCTATTTTCCGCCACCACCTAAATTGGATGGGTATAAAGGTGTAATGAGTAACCATATATGATTATTATAAAGTGATATTGATACTGAAATAGTATACATACACTTAAACACAATTCCACGACCATGGGAACGATATCATCGCTCGTGCGTACGTACGGACTACCGTCTCCACGACGCGATGAGATTCATTCTCAATGATTAACCATTCATGAATGATTATAAAGTATATATAATATGTAATAATGAAATATATGACATAATAATGATACTGGATTTATTTATATATTTATATGTATGTCATCTTGTCACGACTCGTCCTCGGGGCCCGTGCCGTGACTACCCCAAGCCCGCCTTCCATAGGCCAGGGGCTGGCGACTAGCACCAAGGCGTAAAATCCCAGTAAACAGGGAAGGCATTGCCTTTATAAGTAACAACTACACAGAGTCAGCAAGCGGAAAGTAAAGTGCAGAAAAGTAAAGGGGGCCGGAAATACAAGCCCAACTGTAAAGTACAACTGAAAAAGTAAAGAACAGCAACTGAAGAAAAGACGGCGGCCTCGTGTCGTCCACTGGCAATCCCACCTGAAGGGTGGGTACAGATAGCCTCCAGGCTCCTCGGGTCCCACGTCCGCTCCGAGCACGTCCCGCCCAGTGGTCCACCTCCAGGTACCGTCCTGCTCCATGCCCCAACCGCGATCAGCGCTGTCCGTCGTCTGCATCCAACACAACAAGGTGCGGGCATAGCCCGTGCAGGGGTGAGTATAAGCTACTCAGTAAGGACCCCGAGACCCCCGAAGGTCTCCCGAAATCCACAAAGGATATAGCACAAAAGAAAAATGCAATCACGAAGTAACATCTGACTCGACTTAGGTATATGCCCATATATATACCTAAGTCCCCAATTCTAGCTCTGCTCACGAGCTCAAGAACAACTCAATCCACAAAGGAATGCAAGACTCAAATCCACAAGGAGAGTAAACAGTAAATCCACATAGGATAGTTCAACACAATCCACAAAGGAGAGTAACATAAGATTCAGCTCAACCAGGTATACTTTTTCAGATGACGTCAAAGATGATCACTGATCCATCTAAGTCGTCGGACCCACGAAGGATCGATAGGTACTAACCCCCGCAAAAGACCCACTCAGGATCGGGCTCACACAGAACCTGTAGGCAGTGGCTCACACAGAACCGGTAGTAAGGACCCACATAGGATCGGGCTCACACAGAACCTGTAGCACTGATCCACGTGGGATCGCTGAGTGCAGTAGTCGACGCAGTCCACTGAGGATCTCTGCACAGTCGTCGCCGCAGTCCACGAAGGATCTCTACTCTGCCGTCGTCGCAGTCCACTGAGGATCTCTGCTCTGCCGTCGTCGCAGTCCACGGAGGATCTCTGCTCTGTCGTCGAAGTCACAGCCAGCGCTAGGGTTCCCGCACATAGCGAGCTCGTTTAGGAGGGTCCGCTCCACGAGCCGAGAGGCTGATACATCAACTGACACTTAGTCCGAAGTTGATGTATCCAAAAGTTCCGTAACGACAACAGGATCTCAACGCAACAGACGGCGCGTCAATCGGACGCCCGGTCTGAGAGTTATTGGCATTTTCGTCCCAGGGGCCCGGTTGGTTTTTAGGGCAAAACCAACCCGACCGTACTCCGCCTGTATCCGATCCTCGGGAGGAGTATGCCAAAAGTTCTGTCTCACTTAGAGGAAACTACCACAGCTGACGGTACGTCGATCGGACGTCCGTAGCTCAAGTTATGAGCGTTTCCGCTCCGAGGGCCCGGTTGGTTTCGTGTACGAACCAACCCGGCCGAACCCAAAGTCTTCCGAAACCTTGAGTGTAATATACCGAAACGACCGTCTCGATCCAAGGATCGCGTAGCCGCTGACGGTTCGTCAATCGGAGGTCCCAGGCCCAAGATATGGGCAAAAGACCGAAGAGGGCCCGAAACGGGGGTTCTGGGCCCGGGGCGACCCGGTCCGAACCCCCCCCTTGGGTCGGCCGAACCGGGTCGGCCTGAACTGGGTGGACCCGACCCGGCCCGACCCGGCTAGGCCGGGTCCGGTCTGGCCTGGGCGCGGCCCGGCCGACCGGACCGGCCGGCTCGGCTTCGGCCGAGCGGCCGAATGAGCCGCCGCCGCGGGTTTGACCCGCGGCTTGAAGGAAACGCGGCCCCGCGGGGGGCCGCCTATCACGCGGACGCGGCCAGGCCGCCGCGTCCCTCCCCGGTTCCGCGCGGCCACGGAACCGGCCGCCGCCGCCGCGGCTTCAGCAGCGGCGGATCTTCTCCACGGCGGCGCGCCGGGCGCCGCCGCCTCCGGTCGTCGGCGCCGCCTTGCCGGCGACCCGCGCCGCCGCCGCCTTCCGCGGGCCGCCGGAGTTGCTCCGTTGGCCCGTTTTGCCTCCCGTCTGCACCGTTACTCCTCCCGGGGGCCGACCTTCACTGCGGGATCAACAGATCGCCCCTGCCACGCGGTTCGTCGTCGACCGCCATATCCGCACAACAAAAGAGATCGGCGGAGGGTTGTCGGGTCTTGTTCGTTAGACCCGCACCCTCCGCGTTAGTCATAAACAACGGGAGGAATAAAAACAACCAATCAACAATTTTAAATAAATTTAAAATTGTTCCGTGATCGGGTTCTTTATTTCAAAGAATAAACACGGAAAAGAATCATCAAGAAAATAAACCCCTACCTCGCAGCTGTCGTTGCCGAACGGGGGATCGTCGCGGGATTGCTCGTCGCGGAAGAAGGAGATCGTCGCGTCGTCGCGGTATCCGGCGTCGCGTCGCCAATCTCCTGATCAAGAACAAACGGATTTAATTAATTAAATCCGTTGTCATGAAATTTAAAAAGGGAGAATTTAAACGATCCGATTCTCACCTTAGTTGCCGAACGGGGATCGGCCGCGGAAGAAGAGGCGTCGCCGAAGAACGTCGCGGGTAGAGCTCGTCGACGTCGCAGATCTCGGTGTGCGTCGTCGAATTCCGGTCGCCGGCGTTCTTCGCGTTCTTCGCGTTCTTCGCGTTCTTCGCGTTCTTTGCGGGGAGATGAAGAAACAAAGATCCTCTCAAATCCTTTCAAAGGATTTTTAGGTTGGTCTTATTTTATAAACATGCCAACAAACGCAAAAGCGTAAGTAACGACCCATCAGTTCGTTGAATTAATTCAACGAGCGAAACAGCCCATTAATTCACGAAAGAAACAGCCCATTTAATTCACGAAATAAACCGCCCAATTAAATGGTCTGTTAAGAATTAAAGAAAACGCGTCGGTTGACTTTTCAGTTACTTTGACGGGTTTTTGCGGGTGCGTTACTTAGCGAAAGAAACGGCGGGGCTCGTGCGGGCCCCACCGCACAAATATCCTACCAAGGGGTAGGATATTTCTGGATAGCATCCTATCCAGTTCAACTCAGCTCAAGCCGCCTTTAAGTGACTTCAAGTGGCTTCCAAGCAGTTTAAGTGAAATAAAATAAAGTTGTCGCACAAACTTTATTTTATTTCTGACTTAAAGCCGCAAAATTTAAAAACCACGTCTGAGCAAACGCAACTCCGGAAGAGGCGTTTCTATGCAAATATCGGCGCTGCGATTTCATCGGTGCCCTCAGAATTCGATTCCGGGCATCGGTTCAAAAGATAGAAAAACCCGCTTGTCCGTTCACTGAACGTACCCGAGCCAAACTTCGGAAATTGATTCCAGGCACACCGGGCCTCGGAATCAGGTGCCGTCTGAAGCTGCGCTCTTGTAAAATTCCAAAGATAATTAAGAAAAAAAATTCCTTGAAATTTGCGGGTCTTTACATTACTCCCACCTCAGGGCTTTACGTCCCCGTAAAGATACATCAAAAACTAGGGGAACAAATGGGGGTACTGAGCACGCATCTGAGCCTCCCGCTCCCAAGTGCTCTCCTGGAGGTTCCTGTGCTGCCATCTGACGCGCACAAGAGGAATCGACCACCCACGTAGGACCCGCTCCTGTCGATCCTCGATCTCCACTGGGACCTCCGCAAAAGTCGCCTCATCGTCCACGTCCAGCTCCCCAAAGTCGATGATGTGCGTCGGGTCGTGCACGTATCTCCTCAGCTGAGACACGTGAAAGACGTCGTGCACCCGGTGCAACTGAGGTGGTAGAGCCAGGCGATAAGCCACCTCTCCTATCCTGCTGAGGACCTGGAAAGGCCCGATGAAGCGTGGAGACAACTTGCCGCCTCGGCCAAATCTCCGTAAACCACGTCGAGGTGAGACACGCAAAAAGACGTGGTCGCCATCCTCGAACTCTAGTGGCCTCCGCCTCCTGTCATCATATGACTTCTGCCGGCTCTGAGCTGTCCTCATCCTCTCCTGGATGATCTGGACCTTCTCTGTCGTGACTCGGACCATCTCTGGTCCCATGAGTGCTGACTCCCCAGGGTCTGTCCAGCACAACGGTGATCTGCAGGGTCTGCCGTACAACGCCTCGTATGGTGCCATCCCGATGGTGGAGTGGTAGCTGTTGTTGTACGCGAACTCCACCAAGGGTAGGTGGTCCTCCCAGCTGCGACCAAAGTCGAGAACACATGCACGGAGCATGTCCTCGAGTGTCTGTATGGTCCTCTCCGTCTGACCATCCGTCTGAGGGTGGAAGGCTGTGCTCAGATGGAGCCGCGTCCCGAACGCCTCCTGCAACCCCTTCCAAAGCCGGGAAGTGAAACGAGCATCTCGATCGGAGACGATAGACGATGGCACACCGTGAAGCCGCACGATCTCCTGGACGTAAAGACGTCCCAAGCTCTCCACTGAGCCCTGCTCTCTGATGGGTAAGAAGTGTACCGACTTGGTGAGTCGGTCGACAATCACCCAAATGGAGTCGTGACCTCTGGAAGTGCGTGGAAGTCCAGTCACGAAGTCCATAGATATACCGTCCCACTTCCACTCCGGGACCTCCAAGGGTTGTACCAAGCCTGCTGGTACCTGATGCTCTGCCTTCACCTGCTGGCAGGTGAGGCATCGTGAAACGAACTCAGCCACAGCTTTCTTCATGCCCGGCCACCAGTGCTGTCGTCTGAGATCCTGGTACATCTTCGCCACTCCGGGATGCACCGCCAAGGGAGAAGTGTGAAACTCTCTCAGCACCTCCTCTCGTAAAGCGACTGGTACGAAGGTACGCCCTCTGAAAAGGATGTCGTGCTCTGCTCCAAGGGAGAAGCCATCAGGCGCCTGACCTGAGGATATCAGTGCATGCCGGGTCTCACAGTCAGCGTCCCCACGCTGAGCCTCTCTGACCCGCTGTAGAAGTGGAGGAGAGACTGTGAGAGACTGAAGAAAGGCTGCTCCGTCTCTATCCACGAAGGATATCTGCAAGGAGGCTAGCTGCTCCGTCGCCTCCTCAAGTAGCTGAATGCCCGTCCTCCTGCTGAGGGCATCGGCTACCACGTTCCCCTTCCCAGGAGTATAGACTATCTCAAAGTCATAGTCCTGGAGGAACTCAAGCCATATCCGCTGTCTCAGGTTCAGGTCCTTCTGAGAGAAGATATACCTGAGACTCTGGTGGTCAGAAAAGACTGTGAAGCGCTCGCCCATCAGATAGTGCCGCCAAGTCTTCAGAGCGAAGACCACTGCTGCTAACTCCAGGTCATGAGTGGCGTAGTTCTGCTCATGCGGCCTCAACTGACGTGATCCGTAGGCGATCACGGCCCGCTCCTGCATCAGGACGCACCCGAGTCCAGTCCCTGATGCATCGCAGTAAACTACGTATCCAACTCCCTCCTCAGGCAACCTCAAGATAGGTGCGCTGGCCAATCTCTGTCTCAGCTCCTGGAAGCTCTGCTGACATCTGTCTGACCACACGAAGGGTTTCCCCTTCTTCGTCAAGGCTGAGAGTGGTGCCGCAACTCTGGAGAAGTCTGGCACAAACCTCCGATAGTATCCGGCTAGGCCCAAGAAGCTCCGCACCTCCGTCACGCTCCTGGGTGGCTCCCAAGCTAGCACTGCCTCGATCTTCGCGGGATCCACTGAAACTCCCGCCTCAGAGATGACGTGCCCCAAGAAGTGGACCTCACGTAACCAGAACTGGCATTTTTGAGAGCTTGCCATAAAGCTGGTGCTCTTGGAGTGTGTCTAGCACAACTCGCAGGTGGTAGGCATGCTCCTCCTCAGTCGTCGAGTATACCAAAATGTCGTCAATGAAGACCACGACAAATCGGTCGAGGTATGGCTGGAAGATCCTGTTCATGAGGCTCATGAACACTGCTGGAGCATTGGTTACGCCGAATGGCATAACCAAGAACTCATAATGGCCATACCGACACCTGAAGGCTGTCTTCTGCACGTCCTCGTCTCGAACTCTGAGCTGATGATAGCCTGACCGGAGGTCTATCTTCGAGAACCACCGCGCTCCCTTGAGCTGATCGAAGAGGTCATCAATCCGTGGCAGCGGATACTTGTTCCTCACTGTCACCTGGTTCAGGCGACGATAGTCGACACACAGTCGCAAGCTCCCGTCCGCCTTCTTGGCGAACAAAATCGGGGAAGCCCAGGGTGAAACACTGGGTCGGATAAACCCCTTGCTCTGCAAGTCCTCCAACTGTACCCGCAGCTCCCGAAGCTCGGCGGGGGCCATCCGATATGCTGGAGTAGATATCGGGGCTGTCCCGGGGTACAAGTCGATGTAAAAGTCTACCTCTCTACGAGGAGGTAGCCCTGGAACGTCGTCGGGAAAGACGTCCACGTACTGGTCCACCACTGCAGGAAAAACTGGACTCCGCACGTCCACTGCTCCTAGGATGAGGCTAGCCAACTGATGAGAGATGGGCTGCACTCTCCTCCACGGAAGTCCATCCTGTGCCGCAAAGGTTCCCTTCTCGCCGGTGAAGGTAAACCTGCTCCCGTCGGTGCGAACACATCGCACCTTGCGCCTAAAACAGTCGATCTGGGCATGAACTGTGGATAGCCAATCCATGCCCAAGATGACGTCGTAAGGCCTCGACGCCGCTACAAGGAGATCCCAGCCGAAGCTCTCGCCTCCTAGAGTAAGCTCACACTGCCGGCACCAGTGCGTAATCGTCGAGTCTGCTCCCGTAGGAGTCTCTAGCCGTAAGGATCGAGCCAACGGCTCAGTCAGAATCTCCGAGCTCCGAACAAGGGTAGAGGCTATGAAAGAGTGACTCGCTCCTGTGTCTATAAGTACTGCAGCAAGGGTGGAATAGACACAGATCGTACCTCGAATCATCTCTGGCATGTCGGGGTCGTAGGCCTCCACTGCCTGGAGCTGGGCCTGTCCCTGCCCGCCAGCTCCCTGTGGTCGAGGTGGCCCTCCTGGTGGTGGTGGGGGTAGAGCCTGGAAGCGTCGCCCACCACCCGCTGCTCGGCCAGCTCCTCTGCCTCGTCCGCCTCCTCCCTGCGGACCGCCACGGTCGACCCTCTGCCTCTGCCGGGGTGGCCCCTCCACCGTCTGCTGCTCCTCTGATCGGCGGGTCGGGCAGTCACGAGCCATGTGACCCTGCCCGCCGCAGGAGTAGCACAGCCTGCCTCTCGGAAGGCTGGCACTCCGCTGTGTGCCCCGTACTGCTGAGCCGGTGTCCTGAGGCCGTCTGCGTGGGGGTCTGGTCTGCCTGGACCCGAGAGTCATCCATCGGCTACCTGCTGCCGAAGACTCAGCTACCTGCCGCCCTGCGCTAGGTCTCGCCGCTGAAGAAGGCTCTGCCAGGAAGCTCTCGATCAGGAGGGCTCGCTCCAACACTCCCGCCTGGGTCGGAATGCTGAGGGAGATCAGCGACGCCCGAATCTCCTGTCGCAAGCCATGCTCGAAGGTCCGGGCCCGGAAGAAGGGGTCCCGTACCATGTCGGTTGAGTAGCGAGATAGGTCAGTGAACCTCGCCGCGTACTGAGCGACCGTCATGCTTCCCTGGCACAGCTGGAGAAGCTCCTGGATGCGCACCGCTCGGAGGGTGGCCGGGACGAACTCAGAGCGGAAGAGGCTCTCGAAGTCCGCCCAGAGCAAGGATGCCTCATTGTGAACCTGGAGCATCAAGCTCCACCATCGTCCTGCCGCCGCCTGCAGGAGGCTCGCCGCGAGAATCACCATGAGATCCGCTGGTGTCCTCACTAGCCTAAAGATCCGTACCACCGCCTCTAGCCAGTCCTTGGCGGCCTGGGGGTCCGCCTCACCGCGAAACCTGGGCGGTCGCTGGCTCTGAAACTCATGCAGTGCCCTGAGGCGACGTGCATCGTCAGCGTCTGGTACTGGTAGCATCGGTGGCTCGGCGGGTAAAGCTTCCGCCGGTGCCACTACTGGCAAAGGGCCCTGCACCGAGGCCTCGTCGCTCGGTGGGCTGCCGTCGCGCCCTACACTCGGAACCCTAGCTGGCTGTCGTCGCGGGGCCATCCTGAAAAGGAGAACAAGAGAACCACAGTCAGAACAGTATACCTGGTGAGCTGGCACAAGTAATCACAAGGAAAACTTGAGACTTTCATAAAGCAGATCAGTATACCCGGTGAGCTGACACAAGTAATCACAAAGAAACTTGAAACACACACGCAATCAATGTTTTCATGCATTAAGTCGGAAATCAGGAGTCAGGGTCCTGGTGTACGGATACGTCGGCCGCCGCACCAACACTGGGCTCCCTGAACTGATAACCACACTCAATACACTAAACACTATTGCTTCATATGGAAAGAAAAGACGATCAGAGTCTGCGGTAGAACCGACCACCTTTGATACCAATTTGTCACGACTCGTCCTCGGGGCCCGTGCCGTGACTACCCCAAGCCCGCCTTCCATAGGCCAGGGGCTGGCGACTAGCACCAAGGCGTAAAATCTCAGTAAACAGGGAAGGCATTGCCTTTATAAGTAACAACTACACAGAGTCAGCAAGCGGAAAGTAAAGTGCAGAAAAGTAAAGGGGTCCGGAAATACAAGCCCAACTGTAAAGTACAACTGAAAAAGTAAAGAACAGCAACTGAAGAAAAGACGGCGGCCTCGTGTCGTCCACTGGCAATCCCACCTGAAGGGTGGGTACAGATAGCCTCCAGGCTCCTCGGGTCCCACGTCCGCTCCGAGCACGTCCCGCCCAGTGGTCCACCTCCAGGTACCGTCCTGCTCCACGCCCCAACCGCGATCAGCGCTGTCCGTCGTCTGCATCCAACACAACAAGGTGCGGGCATAGCCCGTGCAGGGGTGAGTATAAGCTACTCAGTAAGGACCCCGAGACCCCCGAAGGTCTCCCGAAATCCACAAAGGATATAGCACAAAAGAAAAATGCAATCACGAAGTAACATCTGACTCGACTTAGGTATATGCCCATACATATACCTAAGTCCCCAATTCTAGCTCTGCTCACGAGCTCAAGAACAACTCAATCCACAAAGGAAAGCAAGACTCAAATCCACAAGGAGAGTAAACAGTAAATCCACATAGGATAGTTCAACACAATCCACAAAGGAGAGTAACATAAGATTCAGCTCAACCAGGTATACTTTTTCAGATGACGTCAAAGATGATCACTGATCCATCTAAGTCGTCGGACCCACGAAGGATCGATAGGTACTAACCCCCGCAAAAGACCCACTCAGAATCGGGCTCACACAGAACCTGTAGGCAGTGGCTCACACAGAACCGGTAGTAAGGACCCACATAGGATCGGGCTCACACAGAACCTGTAGCACTGATCCACGTGGGATCGCTGAGTGCAGTAGTCGACGCAGTCCACTGAGGATCTCTGCACAGTCGTCGCCGCAGTCCACGAAGGATCTCTACTCTGCCGTCGTCGCAGTCCACTGAGGATCTCTGCTCTGCCGTCGTCGCAGTCCACGGAGGATCTCTGCTCTGTCGTCGAAGTCACAGCCAGCGCTAGGGTTCCCGCACATAGCGAGCTCGTTTAGGAGGGTCCGCTCCACGAGCCGAGAGGCTGATACATCAACTGACACTTAGTCCGAAGTTGATGTATCCAAAAGTTCCGTAACGACAACAGGATCTCAACGCAACAGACGGCGCGTCAATCGGACGCCCGGTCTGAGAGTTATTGGCATTTTCGTCCTAGGGGCCCGGTTGGTTTTTAGGGCAAAACCAACCCGACCGTACTCCGCCTGTATCCGATCCTCGGGCGGAGTATGCCAAAAGTTCCGTCTCACTTAGAGGAAACTACCACAGCTGACGGTACGTCGATCGGACGTCCGTAGCTCAAGTTATGAGCGTTTCCGCTCCGAGGGCCCGGTTGGTTTCGTGTACGAACCAACCCGGCCGAACCCAAAGTCTTCCGAAACCTTGAGTGTAATATACCGAAACGACCGTCTCGATCCAAGGATCGCGTAGCCGCTGACGGTTCGTCAATCTGAGGTCCCAGGCCCAAGATATGGGCAAAAGACCGAAGAGGGCCCGAAACGGGGGTTCTGGGCCCGGGGCGACCCGGTCCGAACCCCCCCCTTGGGTCGGCCGAACCGGGTCGGCCTGAACTGGGTGGACCCGACCCGGCCCGACCCGGCTAGGCCGGGTCCGGTCCGGCCTGGGCGCGGCCCGGCCGACCGGACCGGCCGGCTCGGCTTCGGCCGAGCGGCCGAATGAGCCGCCGCCGCGGGTTTGACCCGCGGCTTGAAGGAAACGCGGCCCCGCGGGGGGCCGCCTATCACACGGACGCGGCCAGGCCGCCGCGTCCCTCCCCGGTTCCGCGCGGCCGCGGAACCGGCCGCCGCCGCCGCGGCTTCAGCAGCGGCGGATCTTCTCCACGGCGGCGCGCCGGGCGCCGCCGCCTCCGGTCGTCGGCGCCGCCTTGCCGGCGACCCGCGCCGCCGCCGCCTTCCGCGGGCCGCCGGAGTTGCTCCGGTGGCCCGTTTTGCCTCCCGTCTGCGCCGTTACTCCTCCCGGGGGCCGACCTTCACTGCGGGATCAACAGATCGCCCCTGCCGCGCGGTTCGTCGTCGACCGCCATATCCGCACAACAAAAGAGATCGGCGGAGGGTTGCCGGGTCTTGTTCGTTAGACCCGCACCCTCCGCGTTAGTCATAAACAACGGGAGGAATAAAAACAACCAATCAACAATTTTAAATAAATTTAAAATTGTTCCGTGATCAGGTTCTTTATTTCAAAGAATAAACACGGAAAAGAATCATCAAGAAAATAAACCCCTACCTCGCAGCTGTCGTTGCCGAACGGGGGATCGTCGCGGGATTGCTCGTCGCGGAAGAAGGAGATCGTCGCGTCGTCGCGGTATCCGGCGTCGCGTCGCCAATCTCCGGATCAAGAACAAACGGATTTAATTAATTAAATCCGTTGTCATGAAATTTAAAAAGGGAGAATTTAAACGATCCGATTCTCACCTTAGTTGCCGAACGGGGATCGGCCGCGGAAGAAGAGGCGTCGCCGAAGAACGTCGCGGGTAGAGCTCGTCGACGTCGCAGATCTCGGTGTGCGTCGTCGAATTCCGGTCGCCGGCGTTCTTCGCGTTCTTCGCGTTCTTCGCGTTCTTCGCGTTCTTTGCGGGGAGATGAAGAAACAAAGATCCTCTCAAATCCTTTCAAAGGATTTTTAGGTTGGTCTTATTTTATAAACATGCCAACAAACGCAAAAGCGTAAGTAACGACCCATCAGTTCGTTGAATTAATTCAACGAGCGAAACAGCCCATTAATTCACGAAAGAAACAGCCCATTTAATTCACGAAATAAACCGCCCAATTAAATGGTCTGTTAAGAATTAAAGAAAACGCGTCGGTTGACTTTTCAGTTACTTTGACGGGTTTTTGCAGGTGCGTTACTTAGCGAAAGAAACGGCGGGGCTCGTGCGGGCCCCACCGCAAAAATATCCTACCAAGGGGTAGGATATTTCTGGATAGCATCCTATCCAGTTCAAATCATCTCAAGCCACCTTTAAGTGACTTCAAGTGGCTTCCAAGCAGTTTAAGTGAAATAAA
Organism: Viscum album; assembly: GCA_963277665.1. Taxonomy (NCBI): domain Eukaryota; kingdom Viridiplantae; phylum Streptophyta; class Magnoliopsida; order Santalales; family Viscaceae; genus Viscum; species Viscum album. The sequence continues at coordinate 1,050,477,283 of OY728131.1, read as the reverse complement.
ATAAAGTTGTCGCACAAACTTTATTTTATTTCTGACTTAAAGCCGCAAAATTTAAAAACCACGTCTGAGCAAACGCAACTCCGGAAGAGGCATTTCTAAGCAAATACCGGCGCTGCGATTTCATCGGTGCCCTCAGAATTCGATTCCGGGCATCGGTTCAAAAGATAGAAAAACCCGCTTGTCCGTTCACTGAACGTACCCGAGCCAAACTTCGGAAATTGATTCCGGGCACACCGGGCCTCGGAATCAGGTACCGTCTGAAGCTGCGCTCTTGTAAAATTCCAAAGAAAATTAAGAAAAAAATTTCCTTGAAATTTGCGGGTCTTTACACATCTACTTAATTCCATTCAATTCAATAAGGAAACGAAAACAGCGTTCATGCGTACGTACGGACTACCGTCTCCATGAACGGTGTATTTCTTTCCCTTTAATGATTTATTATATATATGTATATCCTGAATATATATATATATAAATCATGTTTTATGTTCTGGAATTAGGTAATCATGATCTAAGTAATCATATGAATAATTACAAGACAAAACACGGACGACAAATGAAACAATTTTACCCAAAACGCTCTTTAACATGGAATTTACAAAAGAACGGGTAATATAAAGTCATAAGTGAACCATATATGATATCATAACAATGAATATGATTCTATAATAAGTCAATAACATTATTTAAACCATTATACAGGAGCTTCGGACACGTACAAAGCAAATCGGACCTAAGGTAAGGGGAAATATCACAATCTCATTTTTATCCGAGATTGTTTATTCGTAAGTATTTATTGGGGTGTATTTTATCATCCACATCCATGTTACCTCAAAATGTAATATTGTTTCCATCCACTTACAATAGTTTAAATCCAATTTTACCCTTTGGTGAGTTTTTAGTAAAGAATATGAAAGGAATCTTTTGTCGTTTTTTCGTACGAGGTACTTTTTGACTTTTCCGACAAAATTACGAAGAATGTTTTTTTTAACTTATACGACATGAATGGATTTTTAAAAAATTATTTCCAAGAAGCTTCCTTTACAAGTTTTCAAGTTTATTTTTAATCAACATCTTTTATTTTAAAGTCGTATGACATGTTGTGAAAGGAAAAATGTTTTTTGAAGAGGAAAGGATATTTTCCTCAAGAATGGAGTTCAAGTGTTTTATCAAAATTATTTTCCATATAAGAGAATAAAGGGTTATGTTTTTATCCCTATTATTACATTGATTTGATTATGTTATGATTGAATTATTTTTATGAATTCCTTTATCTTGTATGAATTGTTTTATGATGTCATGATGTCTAATATTCCCATTTTTATTACATGGGTTATGCAATGATGAATGATTTTATGATTTTGTGGCACACATAAGAAAGGATTAATTATGAGATGGGTGGGACCTATATCTCCCTCTAATGCATTGGGTAAAGATTTTATATCTCATGAGATAGACATGGCTGAAATGGTAGGTTATACCGGTTCAGTGAAACAGGACTGAAACGAGGGTTACTCGATTCAGAAATGGACTTTGTCCACTAAGATAGTCTTGGCAATGAGTCTTGACTAATAAGATATGATTCTCTATGATTATATGTGTATGCCACAAAGTTTAATGTTTTAAGTTATGATTATTGTGATTACATTTCACTACCATGATTTATCCCATTTATGAAATTATGCTCTCTTTTGCAGGTTAAGATTTCCAAAATGTTATGTTCTTATGAATATGATGTGATTGATATTTATTTTGTTTACCCTTACTGAGCATTTGAGCTCACCCTTTTATGTTTTCTTTTCCCCAGGATATAAAGAAAGGTTTTAGGTTTAAAAAAAGAATATCTTTATGGGAGATGTTGAAGATCTTTCACCAGGATTAGAAGATTATATTCCGAGTTTACAAAGACACTAAACAATTACGATCCTTGTGTGTGTGTTTTTGTTATGTACTAAGTATTCCGCAAATGTAATGTAATGTCAATGTACGTCAAGCTTCGGGTCTCTACAATTGAGGTATACATATGATTTATATTGTGATTTTATATGATTTTTAGTTGGGAGGGATGTCATAATATTAGTAATAAAATATGTAAGGTAAAGATAATGTTCGTGGTTAATTTGAACTTTTATGTTCAAGAAATTACTATTAATTATGATGAAGGGTTATTATATATTTTAGAAGATATTTTTTATCAAAAAGATAACCGTAATATTTAAAAATACACTTACTAATTTGGTGATTAAAATTATTTTGGAAGAAGTTAACTATATTTTAGGAATATTATGTGGATCGAGGGAAATGTAATATTTTTATTTAGAAGAATATTTTTAGTCAAAGTGGTTGATATTAATTGTTGAATAAATATTATGTTAAATTTTGAAAAAATAAGTCATTTTTATTGAACCTTTATGGCGATTAAGGTTATTTATTGAGGAGATTAGAATATTTGGAAGATTATATGATCAGGGCATATGCATTTTTGGTATTTGAAGTTATGAGTAATTAATGCTGTTTAGATATATATGTAATGTTCATTTTTGGAAGAATATGTAATAAAATTATTCTTGAAGTTGTGTTTTGATTTGGTCAAGAATATTTTGAAGAGTTTTAGTGTTAGTTATTTGTAGAGTAATTTAAGTTGATCTTTAGGTGATATTTTGGTGGTTTTGAAAAGTAATGTATTACTTCTTCAAATTTTTTTATATTCATATTTCTATTGGGTATTATCATTAGTTATGCTAAATTTTAAGGTATTATTAATTTGTTTAGGATTGATGAATAAATTATCATATCATTTATGGATCTTATGATCCATTAAAGGATAATTACAGAACATCATGAATGAAAAATCCATCCTAACTATTTACTATATAGAATATAAAGTGAAGTTGTGGTAGAAAACTACTCAAAATACAACCAAATGATGAAATAATTCTTATAGAATAGAAGGAAATAGAATAAGTATATTTTCAATTTTTATTGTAAAATAATTCCTCAAATAATAAAAGAGGATGATAAATATATAGAGTCCTAATGGGATAAATATATGTGAATTATGAATGTATGATTTTGGAAACATATTATGAGTCTTCTAACAGTATATACCATGATTGAAGAAATATTTGATTAAGAAATATTAAATTTTCTTGTATAAAAACTGAAATAAAATAATTATATCTTCGATTATTACTATGTCATGATACAATCATTTTTTATAAGACAATATTGTAATTGCGAGGATACAATTTATTTTGTTTGGGGGTTGTAACTTCCCAAGATTTCAATATGTAATTCTACTTTAAATTACACAATATTTGATATAATGTGTTAGAAGAAACACTGAAATAAAACGATTCATGAAATATTATAACAAAAAATTACTAAAAGGAATGATAATAATCAATTATGATACTTAAATGGTTTTATTTTATTCTGACTGATTAAATTTAATGGTAATAAAATTAATAACAAATTTGATATGATTTAAATCATTCAATATTAAAATTTTAATTTTTCCAAGAATATTTTTTTTTCATATGATTTTTATTTTAATAAATTAGTCAATTTTAAAAGAATTTAATATATTAACTAAAAAAATCAAAATTTAATTAATTTTAAATTCATATAACATATGATTATAAGCACTTGAAATTTAAAATATTCATTTTCCTATATAAAAAAATTTCCATTATATTTATTATTTTTCTTTGAAAAGATTAATTTATAATTTTATAAATTGAATTTTATGATATTAAATTCTTTATTTTATGTATAATATAAAATTATATTTTCGTGAAATTTTTTAAATTTTAAAAAATAAGTAATTTTCTTTGAATAGAGGAGAATAACAATTTTACAGAAGCTATCAAATTAATGGAATTATAGTGAAAAATAATACCTCAAATGTTTATATAACCTTTTTTCTATATCTAATATAAATTTTATAATTAATTTATTTAAAAATATAATTTTTATCTTAGAATTGGTTTTGACATGTGGGAAAACTAAGTAATGTTTTTATACAAATAAAAAATATTTTGGTTCTTCTATTTTAATCGTGTATTCCCATGGTACATTTAAGTTTCTCTTAAATTTTAATGTAAAATAACTTCCATTTAATTTATAATAATATAGTTAATTATATGGTAATCAATATTAAAAATCATTTTTGTATAAATTTTTTTTATTAAAAAGTGAATTTTTCAAAAAGAAGTTTTTTTTTGTGTTTTATGAAATTACATAAAAAGTAATTTTTACCAATTAAATATATTTATTATTATAAAATGGATTATGTATTTTGGATAATCAATTTAAAATTTTAAGATTAGTTCAATTTCATATTTATTTATAATGAATCATCACCGTGGTTAAATTTTTGTCGCCATAAAAAATGTTAGAAAGGTTCGTTATGGGGTTAAACTAAGATATAAGGCATAAAATATTAGTAAAATATGTCTAAATATTATTTTTAAGATGAATTATAACATAAATTACCTTATCGTTTAAATTGGACTTAATTTTGATATCTTTATATTGTAAATAATATTTTTTTATATTTTAATGTTCTTAATCCTCCAACGTAATTTTTTTTCAAACACTTTTATGTGGAAAGTGAGAACCCTCACATCTTACCAGTTTCAACAGCAAAAGAAACTACATATTTTTTAAAGAACAACTTGAGTTGATTTGAACCAATCTCCCTACATAGAATCCAAGGAATGGAATTTACCTGAGTGTCCATGTAATCATTTATGATTTATTCATATTGATTCACCATGTTGTGCTACAATTTCTTGTATTACACCTTATTAATCATTCCATTGTTGAAGCCTCTAAGAAGACTACGACCCTACTTATCAATCCCCTCTCCTTTATCCTTTATGATGATCACATGGATCGATTTCCCTAGATTCTTCACCGCCTTAATATTTGTAGCTTCATGTTCCATTTCTTCATCCAAGTGTATAATGAGATCCATATTTTCCATCACCAAGGATATTTGTCGCTGAGGGTCTTCCTTCAAGGTTGACTTGCGCTGCTGCCCAGGGGCCCTTACACAAGGGGTAGCATGCTCGTAACCCACAGACATGTGTTCATTGGAGGTGTCATCCTCATGAATCTTTACAGAACCATTTTACCTACTCGTGGGGGAGATACATGTACTTGTAGGAGCCTTTGGGGGTATCTTACTCTTTCTTACAGATCTAGTAACAGGAGGACTATGAAGGGTGGAGTAATCCTTCCTGTGCTACGCCCTCTGAGTTTTCATAATGAAGCCTACAGAGATAATAGAAATGTTCTTTCCCTTCCACGTAGAGGATCTTAGATAGTTCTCCACAATGACCTTGTACATGGACACCAAAGATTTAAAATCCTTGTTCATTTCCTCTTGATAAGCTTCCATGTCCACCTGGGGGTCCTTTATGTGGATTACCTCCAACCCTTCCAATTACTCACTAGCATGGAGGTCTTATTCTTCATCTCCTAACATTGCAAATTGGTTTTGGGAATTCAATGTTGAACACACCAGATTTAACCTTCTTAGCATAGGAGATTCTTGTCTGTGTGCCCTGCTTGGACTTGTTAGAGACTCATGACTATTCAAATCCTTGGACCATAAATTGGAAATGTTTTGAGGTATCCTCCATTTCCAGACACTGGGAATCCTCACTAGTGTTTTGGACATCAAATACAACTTCAGTCACCACAACTTCATTAATTCTATTTGTTGTGTCCATATGCACTGCTTGAGAAACATCAAAATGAACTTCCCTCTCATCCTTCTCAACAGCTTCCTATTCGGGTTCTACATGTTAGCTGGCCCCAGTACACACAACACTACCATTCCCACTTTCACACAGAGGCAAAGTAGAATGTCACATCCATGAATTCTTTAGAAAGACGTTTTCAATTTATATCCATTCATGCTTTGTTTTGGGCGTATCCCAAGCTTTTATGGAGGAATGAGTGAGTTTTCAAGAATTGTGCCAAACCATGAGCCCAATTCTAGATTTAAAAATAAATTTTGATTCATTTATAAATCATTCATTTTTCAAAAAAATTCATTCATTCCAATTCTTTCTTTGAATCCCTTTAACTACTAAAACCAATATATTAATATGGACCATTTAGGAATCCATAATAATGGTGGATTTGGGTTTCTATTTAAGGGATTGGGCCTACCCAATAACACATTTCCTACATTAAAAATACTTTTTAATACATTAATATATCCTTCAATATTTATATTTTTCGGTGATTCCTACTCTCACATGATACCACTTACCCAATCCATGCCCCCATGCTCTCCTACAGCTCTTTGAAGCTCGGTTGCATCACGAATTTAGATGAAACTTATCTGAATTCCTCAAATATCCCGAATTTGATGAGGTAAATTGATTATTTCATAACTCATTAATCTTTCACTCGTTTTTCCACAATTACTATTCCTAAATGATATATTAAACCATTTTAAAAAATCCCTTGAATGTTTAGCTATTTGAAAATTCAGATACCATTGTATTGGGGGTGATTTCTTCTATATTTTTCAAGGTAAGAGATGTAAAGACCCGAAAAATTCAAGGAAATTTTTTTCTTAATTTCTTTGGGATTTTACGAGTACGCAGTTTCTAATGGCGCCTGATTCCAAGGCCCGGTGTGCCCGAAATCAATTTCTGAAGTTTAGCTCAGGTACGTTCAGTGAACGAACGAGTGGGCTTTTCTAACTTTTGAACCGGTGCTCGGAATCGAAATCCGATGACACTGATGAACTCACAGCGCCGGTTTTCATTTAAGAGGTCTTTCACCTCGATGGAAGATGATCGAGTTTGAGAGTTGGTTTTTGGGTTTCATGTGTATTAATAAAATAAAATAAGTGACAACTTATTTTATCTTTGTTGAACCCACGCCATGTGGATAGTGTTGGTTAAAAGCCCCACATGGGAGTTGGTGGTGGGACCGCCACACCCTAACCTCCCATGGGAGGATTATTAGGGTGGGGACCAACCGAGCAGCATAACCTCCCATGAGAGGTTATGAGAAGGGGTCCACACGGGGCTTAACCCCCCATTTAATGGGAGGGGAGGAAATCTCTCAACACTCCCCCATTAATGAGGGAGAGCCTCTTGTACTCTAACTCCCCTCTTAATGGAGGAGAATAAAACCTCCTCAAAACAACCCCATTTAATGGGAGGAAACTCCTTGAACCTCTCTTTATTAATTAGGAGGGGACCACCCGGGCGCCTAAACCCCCCTCGAAACTCCCCAAATTAATTATGCCATCCACTCGGGCAATTAATTTGCCGGAGCCTCTCCACTATTTGAATTTTAAATTGTGCCAACCATCGTTAACTTATTTAAGTGGGGCCCACTTAATTAATTTCTTCCACCAATAATAATAGATTATATTCTATTATTTTTCCACGTTCTTGTGCCTTTTGGTGGAGAGGTTTAGAGGACTTCATTCTCCAGTGAAGAATGCAAAGAACGTCGGCGACGCTTCTTCCCCGACCTTCTTCGGCCTTCTTCCTCGGAGCCCCCCTTTCTGACGTGGTGCTTCACCGAAGACCCTCCTTCCTCCCTCCTCGTCATCAACCCACCGACGCACGAACTCGGAAGTGGAAACGTGTGATGAACGACGTTATCATCTTCCCCCGCGATGAACGCGCACCCCAATGAATCAAAGGTAGGGGTTATTTTTTTTCTTGTTCGTGAATATTTTTTTTCCTTTTCATCCATCGTATTATTCTTGTGCCGCCTGTTATCATTATAACGGGAGGAGGTCGGACCGCACAAACACGACCGACCCTCCTCCCCCTTCGATGTTGAGTTTGTCGCAGCATTAACGAAGGTGAAGATGTGCCATTGCACCGCGCGGAAACAAAGAAGAATGCGACGAAGAAGCGCGGAGCCATCGCGCCATGCAGTGGAGGCCGAACAAATCCGCAGCACCGTCGCACCGCGCCGGAAAACCACAAAGAGGCCGCGGTTTGTTTATTTGACATGCGGATCGATGGGAGATGATGAAGAGGGCCGAAATGGAATTTTAATCCCTTCGTAGTGAAGATAGGGTCTCGAGAGGACCGTTGGGGAAGTCGATAGGAGAAATGGACCACAGGAGCGCGATCGGTGGTCCGCAGAAGGCGGCGGTGGCACGCCACGCCAGCGGCGGCGCGCCGCCGGAGAAAACCACCGCGGATGAGCCGCGGCGGTGGGGGAAGAACCGGAACAGATTCCGTCATTCCGGATTGGGGCGGCACGGCTTATGCCGCGCTGGTTCGTCAACAGCGCGGGGTTGTACCCCCCCCCCCCCCCCCCCCGCACCCGCTGGCCACGCGGGTGCCGCGCCAGCGCCAGGCCGGCCGGGCCGGGTCGCGCCCACCGGGCCACGTTGCGCCCTATTGGGCCAGACCCAGACTCGGTTTGGGTTGACCCGGTTCGGGCTGACCCAGGGGGTCTCGGGCTAGGTCGGACCGGACCCGAACCCCCTATTTTCAGGCAGTTTTTGTTCAAACACCCATAACATGGGCTAACGACCTCCAAACGATACACCGTCAGTTGCGATGCGATCCTTGGATCGAGATGTTCGTTTCGATATATTACACTCCAGGTTTCGGAGAACATTGTGTACGGCCGGGTTGGTTCGAACCCGAAACCAACCGAGCCCTCGGAGCAAAAACGCTTATAACTTGAGCTCCAGACATCCAATTGACGTGCCGTCGACTTTGTTGGATTCCTCTTGATGAGACAGAACTTTTAGAATACTTCTCCTGAGTATTGGACACAGTTGGATAGTGACCGGGTTGTATCGAACCCAAAATCCAACCAGGCCCCTGGAACGGAAAAGCTGATAACTTTCAGACCGGACGTCCTTTTGACGAACCATCAGCGGCGTTGGTGATCACGTTGAGAAACAGTCCCTATCAGTATACCCTATGAGTATACCCTATGAGAGTTTGGTGTACAGTTGAGATATGGTCGGGTTGGTTCGCACAGGAAACCAACCGGGCCCCTGGGACGAAATGGCTAATAACTCATAGACCGGGCGTCCGATTGACGCTCCGTCTATTGCGTTGAGACCCCTATGATGAGGAGGTCCTTTGAGAAACTTCTTAGTGGGACCTTGTGATACTTGGAGTATCGACCTGTAGCTCGTGGAGTGGACCCTCCCGGAGACGAGCGTACGGAGTATGGAGACCGTGTAGCTGGATGAGACCTGACGACTGCTTGACCGACTCAACTTTGAGTGAGTCGACTAGCCCAGTGGACGGAGCACTACTATGTTTGGGTGCAGACCCATGGAAGATAGAGCACTACTGTGTTTGGGTGCAGACCCACGGTACTCAACAGGAGTACCTCTGCAGGCTATTAGGGGGGGGGGGGGGGGTGCACTACTGTCTTTGGGTGGCAGACCCCGGCGGGAAGCACTACTGTGTTTTGGTGGCTAGCCCGCCGTACTCGACAGGAGGATTAACTCAGTAGTATTAGGTTAGTGAGTAGAACCTCGGAGTCGTGATAGGATCACTGTACTCGAAAGAGACAAGGCTCTTCAGCAGTTATGGTTTCGATAATGAAAATCCTGGTTTGAGCTGAGTCTATGACCTTTGTGATTACCTCATGATTGAGATGGGAAACTTGATAACTTGGGTATATGTATGGGAATATACCTAGGTAGTGGTTATCCATTGATTTCATAACCTTTGTGCTTCCTCATGATTGAGATGGGTTACTTGATAAATTAGGTATAAGTATGGGATTATACCTAAGTAAGGGTTATCTGTTGAGATCCTTCTTTGTGGTTATCATTGTTGGATTAGTGATACCTTGAGGGTCTTGGGGTCCCTACTGAGTATCGTATACTCACCCCTGCAAGGGCTATGCCCACACCACATTGTGTTGGTTGCAGACGACGGGCAGCGCTGACGTAGGCCGAGTGTTCGAGGACTGGATGGCACCCGGTGGTGGACTTCACAACGAGACGATACTCGGAGGAGGTTGACGGGTGAGAGCGTTGTTGAGGCTATCTCTACCTACCATTCAGGTTGGATCCGTGGTGGATGATCCAGGAGATGCGCTATTTGTACCTACCCTTCTTGTAGGATCCGAGGTGGATGACCCAGGAGCTGCTTCTATTCTTCCAGCTGTTTGTCTTTTCTGTTGTACTTTCATTCAATTGTAGCTGTACTTTTCAGTTGGGTTTGTATTCTAGCTCTTTTACTTTTCAGCACTTTCTTTTGTACTTAGTGTATTACTTCCGCTTGTTCTCTATGGTGTTTTGTTTACTTTTATAAAGGCAATGCCTTCCCAGTTATCTGGATTTACGCCTTTGGTGCTAGTTGCTAGCCCCTGGCCTATGGAAGGTTGGCTTGGGGTAGTCATGGCACGAGCCCCGAGGACAAGTCATGACAAATTGGTATCAGAGGAGTCAGTTCTACTGCAGAACTTATAACTCTGATATTTTATTTCTGTGAAGGAATAGTGTTAAGGGTACCGAGTGTGGTTTTTAGTTCAAGGAGTCTAGTGTTGGTGCGGGCGGCCGACCTATCCATACACCAGGACATTGACAACTGATTTCTGACTTTGTGCAAGAAAACACTGATTGCATGTGTGTTTCCAAAGGTTTTTCCTTAAAACAGCTCAAACCAGGTCATCTCACCAGGTATAAATCATTTGACCATGTCACATATGTTTCTTTTAGGATGCCTTTCCATGGACGATCAGCTAGAGCCCCGAGAGATGTACATACTGACAGCCTACTGAGCGACGAGGCTTCGGTACATGGTCTTCTTACAGTTGAGGCACCAGCGGTGGCACCAGTGGTATTACCATACATTGGTCCACCGATGCCACCGGCCCCAGCAGTAGGCGATGCACGCCGCTTGAGCATGCTGCACGTGTTCCAGCGCCAGAGGCCACATAGGTTCTAGGGAGAGACTGACCCACAGGTTGCTAAGGATTGGCTGGAGGCTGTGGTGGGAGTTTTTAGGATAGTGGGTACACCAGGGGACTTCATGGTGATCTTTTCTGCCAGCCTCCATCAGGAAGCAGCTGAGAGATGGTGGAGCCACTTGTTCCAGTTTTTTGATGGGATCACCCTCACTTGGGGAGACTTTGAGACCTTCTTCAGGGTGGAGTTTATACCAGTGGCTCTACTCCCCAAGCGTGTTCAGGAGCTTCTGACTTTGCCGCGTGTTTTTCCATCAGTAGATGAGTCATCTGTAGGCACTAGACAGATGATGCAGAGGTCCAGGAGGACCAGACCAGTAGATGGGCGATCTCAGTTTTTGAGATCGGTGGGGTGGGGCACCCAGGGTGGGGTTAGAGCCAGGCATGCCAGAAATGGACAGTGTTACTCCTGCGGTAGGAAGGGTCACATGACATGTGACTGTCTGACTCCCCGCACAGTTGATCCGCAAGTGTTGGAGGAGCCACCGAGATAGAAGCAGTGGCAGGTGCTTGAGCAACAGCCGAGCAGTGGACAAGGTAGTAGAGCTCCGGAAGCAGGTGGACAAGAGCGAAACTAGTGGATACCATTTTTTTCTTGGTACTTATAGTTTCTTGTTGTTGTTGTTGTTGTTGTTTTTGTGTCTTTGTACTTTGAGATACAGTAATAAAAAGAAACTTATCTTTGTGATGTTTGATTTCCTGTCCTTTTGTTCGGTTGATACTGAGAGGTCCCGGTTAAAATTGTTGACTTGACCCTCACTTCCGAGATTCCTATTGGAGGAGACCCAATGACCTCACACTGATGCCAACAGTGTGACTCAACCCTTGGAGGCGAGAGTGACGGTTGGATCTCTTGGTAGTTACGTCGAGGCCTTACGACGTCATCCATGGCATGAATGCATCATTCATGTCAGGTTTGACTGTATTAGGAAATGGGTGTGGTTCATCCAGGGGATGAGACTGAGTTTCTCTTTTTGGCAAAGGAGAAATCTTAGAAGCTCTTACAGATCGTAGGCAAAGAAGGTTCAGATCATCCAGGAGCGGATAAAGACTGCACAGTGCAGTAAGAAACAGGAAACTGGTGCCAGTCTTAGAGACTCGAGCATGTTAAATGTTTCAAGAAGAGGAATATTTAAGGAGTGATGAGTTTGTGAAGCAGCAGATGTGGAGGTAGAGCTAGGAGTGCAGCATGAGGGGGTGTACATTTTAACATTTTACAACCACCCACCTTAGTTGTCCCTGCCAGGCTCAGGGAGCTAGAGAGCAGGGGAAGAGTGCAGCTTCATGCAGTCAAGGAGTGTGACCCAATGGCTCTAAAAATGATTCAAGGGACAGTCTGTGTCCACTAATAGTTGTCGTAGTAACAGATGTTGGTATGAATCATTCCTTCCTTCCATGAATCTTATCCCAGACCTAGAGTTTCCGGTAAGCCGTAGACTTTACCCTCACGTCTCGAGATACCATGGGAGGAGACTTGATAATCACACTTACGCCGATAGTGTGGTCTGACCCTCAAGGAAATAGTTTCGATTGGAATCTCTTGGTGGCAGTGTCGATGACTTATGACGTTGGTCTCGGAATGGATTGGATTCATAGTTCATGATCAGATTGACTGTTTTAGGAAAAAATGATGTGGTCTAACTACAACATCGGGATGAGTTTTCCTTGGTCAGTGAAAAAGAAACCCCAGGAAGCACATGATAAACTCATGCATAGGAGGGTTTGGTCGACCACTCTTCGGTCAACCAACCTTACCCTCGTGGCAGTAGGAGTTTTGAGCTTCAATTCTAATCAGGAAGTGGAGGCCACTAGAGTTCGAGGATGGCGATAACGTCCTTAAATGGGTCTCACCTCAACGAGGTTTAAGGAGATGTGGCCGAGGCGACAAGTTATCTCCGAGTTTCAATGGACCTTTCTATGTCCTCATCAGGGTAGGTGAGGTGGTTTACTGATTGACCCATCCACCTCAGTTGCAACAGGGGCACGACGACGACCACGTATCTCAGTTGAGGAGATACGTGCTTGACCCAACACATATCGTTGGCGACGGGGTAAATTTTGCGGAGTTCCAGTAGAGGTTGAGGATCGACATGAGAGGGTCCTATGAGGACGGTCGATTCCTCTTGTGCGTTTTCATAGGTAGCACAGGAACCTCCAGGTGAGCACATGGGAGCGGAAGGCTCAGATGCGTGCTTAGTACCACTTTTGTATCCCTAGTTTTTGTTAAAGCTTTATGGGGATGTAAAGCCATGAGGTGGGAGTAATTTAAAGATCCGGAAATTTCAAGGATTTTTTTTTCTTAATTTCTTTGGGATTTTACGAGTACTCTATTTCTGACGGCGCCTGATTCCGAGGCTCGGTGTGCCTAGAATCAATTTATAAAGTTTATCTCGGGTATGTTCAGTGAACGAACGAGCAGGTTTTTCTAAGTTTTGAACCGGTTCTCGGAATCGAAATCTGAGGGCACCGATGAACTTGCAGTGCCAGTTTTCATTTAAGAGGACTTTCACCTCGACGGGAGATGACTGGGTTTGAGAGTTGGTTTTTCGGTTTCATGTGGATTAATAAAATAAAATAAGTGACAACTTATTTTATCTTTGTTGAACCCACACCATGTAGATAGTGTTGGTTAAAAGCTCCACGTGGGAGTTGGTGGTGGGACCGCCACACCCTAACCTCCCATGGGAGGATTATTAGGGTGGGGACCACCCGAGCAACATAACCTCCCATAAGAGGTTATGACATGGGGTCCACATGGGGATTAATCCCCCATTTAATGGGAGGGGAGGAATTCTCTCAACACTCCCCCATTAATGAGGGAGAGCCTCTTGGACTCTAACTCCCCTCTTAATGGAGGAGAATAAAACCTCCTCAAATCACCCCCATTTAATGGGAGGAAACTCCTTGACCCTATCCTTATTAATTAGGTGGGGACCACCCGGGACCCTAAACCCCCCTCGAAACTCCCCAAATTAATTATGTCATCCACTCAGGCAATTAATTTGGTGAAGCCTCTCCACTATTTGAATTTTGAATTGTGCCAACCATCGTGAACTTAATTAAGTGGGTCCCACTAAATTAATTTCCACCACCAAGAATAATAGATTATATTCTATTATTTTGGCACGTTCTTGCACCTTTTGGTGGAGAGCTTGAGAGAACTTCTTTCTCCAGCGAAGAACGCGAAGAACGTTGGTGACGCTTCTTCCCCGACCGTCTTCGGCCTTCTTCCTCAGAGCCCCCCTATCTGACGTGGTGCTTCTCCGACGACCCTCCTTCCTCCCTCCTCGTCGTCAACCCACCGACGCATGAACACGGAAGTGGAAGCATGTGGTGAACGACATCATCATCTTTCCCCGCGATGAACACGCAACCCGATGAATGAAAGGTACGGGTTATTTTTTTTCTTGTTCATGAATATTTTTTTCCCTTTCCGTCCATCGTATTATTCTTGCGCCGCCTGTTATCATTATAACAGGAGGCGGTCGGACCGCACGAACACAGCCGACCCTCCTCCCCCTTCAATGTTGAGTTTTTCGCGGCATGAACGAAGGTGACGCAGTGCCATCGCACCGTGCGGAAACAAAGAAGAATGCGACGAAGAAGCGCGGAGCCATCGCGCTGCGCCAGGGAGGCCGAACAAATCCGTAGCACTGTCGCGCCGCGCCGAAAACCACGAAGAAGCTGAAGTTTGTTTATTTAAAATACGGATCAACGAGCGATGATGAAGCGGGCCGCAATGGCATTTGAATCCCTTCGCAGTGAAGATAGGGTCCCTAGAGGACCGTTGGTGAAGATGGTAGGTGAAACGGACCACCGGAGCGCGTTCAGTGGTCCGCAGAAGGCAGCGGCGGCACACCCCGCCGGCGGTGGCGCGCCGCCGAAGCAAACCGCCGCGGCTGAGCCGCGGCGGTGGAGGAAGAACCGGAATAGCTTCGGTCGCTCCGGATTGGGGCGGCGCGGCTTATGCTGCGCCGGTTCGTCAACCGCGGGGGGTTGTAACTCCCCCCCGCACCCGCTGGCCACGCGGGTGCCGCGCGAGCGCTAGGTCGGCAGGGCCGCGCCGCGCTGGTCGGGCCGGGTCTCACCCACCGGGGCAGGTCTCGCCCTATTGGGTCGGACCCGGACACGGGTCGGGTCGACCCAGTTTGGGCCGATGCAGGGGGTCTCGGGCCGGGTCGGATTTTCGGGTAGTTTTCATTCAAACGCCCATACCATAGGCTACAGACTTCCGAACGATGTACTGTCAGTTTCGATGTGATCCTTGGATCGAGACTGTCGTTTTGGTATATTACACTCAATGTTTTGGAGAACTTTGGGTATGACCGGGTTGGTTCAAACCCGAAACCAACCGGGCCCTCGGAGCAGAAACACTTATAACTTGAGCTCCGGATGTCCGATTGATGTGCCATCGACTTTGTTGGATTCCTATTGATGATAAGGAGCTTTTGGCTTACTTCTCCTGAGTATTGGACATAGTTGGATTGTGTCCGGGTTGGATTGAACCTGAAATCCAACTGGGCTCCTGGAACAGAAATGCTGATAACTTTCAGAACGGATGTCCGTTTGACGAACCGTCAGTGGCGTTGGTGATCACGTTGAGAAACGGTCCCTATGAGTATAACCTATGAGATTTTGCGGTACATTTTGGATACGGCCGGGTTGGTTCGCATACGAAACCAACCGGGCCCCTAGTACGAAAAGGTTAATAAGTCACAGACTGGGCGTCCGATTGACGCGCCGTCTGTTGCATTGAGAACCCTATGACGTGGTGGTCCTTTGAGATACATCTTCATGGGACCTTGTGATACTTGGATTATCGACCTGTAGCTCGTGGAGTGGACCCTCCCGGAGACGAGCGTATGAAGTATGGAGACTGTGTAGCTGGCTGAGACCTGACGACTGCTTGACCGACTCGACTTGGAGTGAGTCGACTAGCCCAGTGGACGAAGCACTAATATGTTTGGGTGAATACCCATGGAGGATGGAGCACTACTGTGTTTGGGTGCAGACCCGCGGTACTCAACAGAAGGAGTACCTCTGCAGGCTATTAGGGTGGGGGGTGCACTACTGTGTTTGGGTGGCAGACCCCAGCGGGAATCACTACTGTGTTTGGGTGGCTGGCCCGCGATACTCGACAGGAGGAGTACCTCAGCAGTATTAGGTTAGTGAGCAGTACCTCGGAGTTGTGATAGGATCACTGTACTCGACAGAGACGGGGCTCTTCACCAGTTATGGGTTCGATAATGAAAATCCTGGTTTGAGCTGAGTCTATGACCTTTGTGTTTACCTCATGATTGAGATGGGTCACTTGATAACTTTGGTATATGTATGGGCATATACCTAGGTAGGGGTTATCCATTGATTTCATAACATCTGTGTTTCCTCATGATTGATATGGGTTTCTTGATAACTTTGGTATAAGTATGGGCTTATACCTAAGTAAGGGTTATCTATTGAGATCCTTCTTTGTTGTTATCCTTGTTGGATTAGTGAGACCTTGAGGGTCTCGGGGTCCCTACTGAGAATCGTATACTCACCCCTGCACGAGCTATGCCCGCACCTATTTGTGTTGGTTTTAGATGACGGGCAGCGCTAACGGAGGCCGAGTGTTCGAGGACTGGATGGTACCCAGTGGTGGACATCACAACGAGACGATAATCGGAGGAGGTTGACAAGAGAGAGCGTTGTGGAGGCTATCTCTACCTACCCTTCAGTTTGGATCCGTGGTGGACGATCCAGGAGCTGCGCTATCTGTACATACCATTCAGGTAGGATCCGAGGTGGACGACCCAGGAGCTGCTTCTATTCTTCCAGCTGTTTGTCCTTTCCGTTGTAGCTGTACTATTCAGTTGGGTTTGTATTCTAGCCCTTTTACTTTTCAGAAAGTTATTTTGTACTTAGTGTATTACTTCCCCTTGTACTATGTGGTGTTTTTTTTAATTTTATAAAGGCAATTCCTTCCTAGTTATCGGGATTTACGCCTTTGGTGCTAGTCGCCAGCCCCTGGCCTATGGAAGGCGGGTTGGGGTTGTCACGGAATGGGCCCCGAGGATGGGTCATGTCAAGAGATTCCTTCTTGGTTTCTTCCATTTCCATTATGTTTTCCTCCCTATTTCATTGTGTTATAAAATTTCCAGAAGTTAGGGTGAGAACCTAGGGTTTGATTTGGTGTCTTTTTGGTTAAATATCAAGTTCTAGAGATGGATTTATCTTCCTTGTGGTGTAGTGGTGGTGTGGGGGATGTTTCACACCAAGTTTCAAGGGATTCAACACTTTAGGTAGGTGGTTCCATGTGTAAACAATTATTGATGAGTTAGCTTGATATATTTACTCATTTTTCATATTCCTCATATGTTGGGTGTGGTGCGAAAACTATTTATGATTTATTTGGTTATGTTTTTAATTTTATAGTTTCCTTTTAACTTGAAAATAGTTGTTTTCATGTTTACCTCATGGGGTATTATTTGGGGGTATTTTATAACTTATGGAATTGGATTAATAAATATTTTTTGGCCTAAAAATTCTGTTTTAGAAATGTATTGGTTTCATGTGGGCCTAAAAAAAGGGTTTTGGATAGGTTTGATGTGTAAAACATTGTTATATTTTTTGAGAGAATTTTATGAAAATGTGTGTTTTCATTTGTATCTTTTGTGATATTATTCAACGTGATTTTATAACACATGAAAGTGGTTTTATAAAGGTATATGGGGATGGAAATTATGTTTTGGATATGAATTGGTATGGTTTTGGTCTTAAATGGTATTTTTTAAATGGGTTTTGTGTGCAAGACATAGTTACACCCCTTGAGTTTGTTTTATGAAAACTGTGAATGTTTTTTTGGTAAAACAAAGTTTGGAAAATGGTGTATATGTTTTTTTGGGGGGGTTTTTCACCTAATATAGGTTTTTGAAAGGTAAGGTGGTTATTTAAGATGTCAAATATATTTTTTAGAATGTTTTATAAAGTGCTGAAATGTTTTAGCAGATGGAACGATAACTGCAAAACATGGTTTTGGGCTATTTTTTCTGAGTGTGTTGTGAAAAATAAATTTTGTTGTTGAAAGAAGTATTATATGATATTTGAGTGGACTTTTATGTGATTTATAATTTCTTGGAATAATTTTATAAATTTTTTTCAAGGATTATGGAACTATTAACGAAATGTGAAAATTGTTGTGGTTTTTTTGGTGTGAGTATGATTTCAAAATGCATTTGAATGAAAATGTGTATTTTTTGACTTGGGTGGTATACATGTGGGATGTTTGGTGAAATTGAGATGTGTAAATTCTATTTACCTGTGCATATTATATTTCTTGACTTGTTGAACTTGTTAGAGTAGAAGGGGAAAACTCAGCTATCTAGGTGGGTGGATGTGTACTTGTGAATCTGTGGGGTTTAGCCTCAGTTTCATTTATCAAGATTAACGATTACAACTATAACTAAACTATGATGATGAAAATTGGGGACCACTAGGTTATGGGTATGTTACCTACTAGTGGACCGTGCATGAGAACAAATATTTTTGATGGTTACCCTCACAGAGATACAAGGTACCTCTTACCCACAGCTAGGTAGTGCCTAGGGGTTATTTATTATTGTTGGCGCTCATTAGATATTTTATACTTACTGTCGGCATAAGGTATAATTGGATAGAAAATTCATTATCATTGTAATTTATTTTAAAAGTGTTGATTCTCTAAATTATCCCACTTAAAAACTGATTTTTCTTTTAAGTTGCATCTTTTAGAAATTGTAACTAGAAATTACATGTCTTTGAAAAATTGCATGCTTTTAGTCTTTGAATGTTTATCACTAGGAATATCTTTGTGGTGGTAGCCTACTGGGAATTTTCTCACACCCTACTAACACCCTTGGGTGGAATTATACTTTCTTATTTTTGTTGTCGCAGGTTGGGTATAGTTTTTAGTGCCAGTAGTTCAGGTTTCTAGCAGGTCCTTGGTGGTGAAGTCTTGTGGGGATGGCTTGAGGGAGGTGCCTCTTTCCATGTGGAGGTTCTTGGAATGTCCTTATTTATTTTTGTACATTTTTAATGGTCTTTAAACATAGTTTTAAATTATGTAATTCATTTATGAAATTTTATAAAATATGGTTTTATTTGAAAAATCTATATTTGTTTTATAGAGTTTGTTTGTTGTCTAATGTTTATAAACTCGGGTAAATCATTCTCAATTCTCATTATATGATATTAGGGAACTTGTGCCAGCCTGTGGGGTTCGAGAATTCCCTTACGAACATTTTGTGGGCTGAGTTTGGTGTCAGGTTCGGTGGCGACCAGATTTGGTTCGTGAAAAAATGGTATCAGAGCAGGTTCAGGTTAACTCTTTGGGTCATGTTATTTGGTTAATAGTAAAGATAGTATATATTAAGGATTTTTAAGACTTGGTATTCTAGTTTTGGGTAGTGTTCTTTCTCACCCCACCTCATGACGGGATTCATGTTTCCAAGGGATTTCAGGATTTGTCTATGTCCTTTGGTTTTCTTGGTTTGATATGATCAGGGGTAATGAAAAGAGAGTTGGGTTAATGGTCTCGGTGAGATCGCAGGGCCTGACATGCCATGCGGAGCTGGGGATATTCCCTAGAACACTCTCTGTAATGGTGAAGTGATTGGAATATGGCCGCCAACCATATGTAAAGTTTACCCACTTAAACTAGTTTCTTCTCGCATTGTCTTGTGTTCTTTAGTTTTAAAGTCTTGGAACTTTGGTTTTAAAGTGACTTGGTTTTAAGAAACATAAAGTTTTTATGAAATGATTTTCAAATAAAGAGGGAATGGTTTGATTTATGAAATGGTGGAACTGAATTTTCAGAATTTTTTTGAAATGGAAAATGGTGTGCTTAAACCTATTTTGAAAGCACAAACTATATTGAAGTTGGTTTTGAAAAAGTGTTTCCAATAGAGTTTTCTAAAAAATACAATGGTGTTTTAATGGGATGGGTTATTTTTAAATTGATGTGAATAACTTGAAAGTGAGTTGTTATATAAATGGTTGTGTCTTCCTGAAATGTTTTTTAATATTTGAATTGGTATTTTGATCTCTTGGTTAGCATTTTTTTAGAAAAAGGATGTGTTGGTTGATCGTTTTGGTTTTGAAAAGTGGGACGAATATTTGTTTTAAACATTAGTATTTCCATGAGCAACCAGATGTGTGGGGTTATTTGGGATTATGGATGGTTGATGACATAAATGGATGAGTGATGGGACAGATATGAGGTGGGTGCTCAGTGTGGCACATAAACATGCATGTGTGAGGCCCATGGGGTACTATTAGTGGATACACTAACCGTTTGTTTTCAAAGATTTTTTTTAATGAAAAACATGATGTATTGATGAATTGTTTGAAATGGTGTATATTATGTGTTTTTGGAAAATTTTGATGTTGTGGGATGTTTTTAGTCCATGAACCCCTCCTGTTCGAACCATGTTTTGGGTTTCTATTTGGTCAGTAAGCTGGGTAGAAGGACCGGTTAGTAGTCCTTTCTAAGATATTTTTTGGTAAACATTTACAGTGGTTCCCTTCATGTGTTTGGATCTGGTTTGTGGCATGTTTTTACCAATATACTATCATCATTGGGCCCTTGGGTTCTCTCATTTGATAAGGTACACCCCCATTAAGGGTTAATGCACAACTGAAGTGCAACCCGGATTGTTTCACCATTAAAAAAATCCTCCAATTGATCAATGTAAGGAATATATTATCTATCTTTGTTGAATGAGTATACATAAATTACTTTATTTGTTTTTGGAACCTCTTGTAGTGGGAGAGTTCCCGTGGGAGGATAAAATAGACCTTAGTTTCTTAATTTTCCTGTTCCGTTGAAGGTGGAAGTGGTATGGGGTTGTTAGTGTGGATGCCTATCTTGATGGTTTGTAAGAGGGCCTCTGGGTTCTTCGTAGATTATTTAAAGAAGGAGTTCTTATTAAACCACCATTTTTGGGAATTTGGTCATGAGAGTGTATTATGGAAACTTTCAGGACTATTGTGTTGTTTAGGGACTTGGCATAATGTCATGTTCCATGTATTGTTTCTTTCAGTCACAATGGTCATGTTTACTAATGCCTTGTGATGTCATGTGCTCGTTTGACCATAAAGGTAATTTTTTTGAAATACTTGGAGAGTATTTTTTATGTTTGGAGCATGTCTCCATTGTAAAAACGTTAAAATCATTTGTTTTAGATGAAGTTGTTTATATGAGGCCTTTCCTTCTATTGTTTCTCACTCAAAGAAACAAGGTGTGATGTGTGTGCATCTTCTAAGACCTTGTTTCAGTGAAATGTTTGGTTAGGGTAATGTGAGTTTGTAATGTTTCAGTTCTTGGAAAACTTATTGTGGATTGTGGTGTAGTTGTTTGTATCATCAAAAGAAGAAGTTCTGTTCAGTTGGTTTCCAAAGCCTAACTACGAGGCCGAAGATTATTCAATCATTTTAGCTCTAGCCATAGGTCCCAGAGAGAAGCTGGAACTTAGTCAAGGGAAACCCCAGGGTTTTTCAAACCCTTTTACAAATTCCAATACTCAGTATTAATGATTGTAAGAGTTTACTCCTCTGGTGTCATCATCTTGTTCAATTTTTTCCCATTTGGTGGAAGAGGTGGGAGGACCTCATTTCCATGTTGTAGCCTAAGTTCATACTTTCCCCCTTTGGTTTCGACTGGGTATTTCGAGAAAGGATTGAAGTTTGACTAGACAAGTTAAGATAATGGGTTTTGCATGTTTAGTAGTGGCCATTCCCTATAAAACCATGTAGATAGAAGGATCCCCACGGTTAGCCATGGTTTCCCAACCATGCAGACTAACCGTTCGTCCATCCCATCTCTTTAAATTTTTGGGTCCTTCTATACCGGCCCATTCTGGTCGGTTAAGATGATTGGTTCTTATGGTGGGGAGACCCACAAAAAGCCTTATATAAGTTATTTTGTAAAGTTCCGATGGAAGTATACCCCTTGAACTGAGGATTCCATTTAGGCCTCCCCCTGTTAGTGTCCTAAATCTCTCTCGGGAAACTTTGAGACGTCTCTTATGGTGGGGATCCCATTTGTGTCTCCCCACACTAGTAAATTTGATTGCTCTATGGTCATAGATTGGTGGGAGGTAGTCTCATTCGAATCTATATAACAAACAACATCTTTCTAGTGTAAATAATAGGATTTGAGAATACCCAATAGTTTAGTTAAGGAAAAGTAAGTGTAACCTTGTTCGTTGTTGTTGTTTGTCTCAGTAGATTACTTGAGTCCTGCACATATAGTATTTTAGGAGGTTTTTTTGGGGATAAAGCTTGAATTTTATTGATAATTTTAAGAAATTGATGTATTTTTATGTTTGGGAGAGTATTCCATTATTAATTGATCACTAGTGGTGTTTTGGCCATTTGGGGTCGGATCGAACTTGGAAAAAGAGTACATTTCAGGTCTATATGTTGGATTTGGTTTTTACTTTTGGCCTTATTGTGGATTTCTGGGGGCAAAAAGTTTATGGTGGGGAGAATTGTCACATCCATGAATTATTTAGAAGGATGCATTAATTTTATTTCCATTAATGCTTTGTTTTTGGGGTTTCCCAAGCTTTAATGGAGGAATGGGTGAGTTTTCAGGAACTGGGCCAAATCGTGAGCCCAATTCCAGATTTAAAAATATTTTTTGAATCATTATAAATAAATAATTTTTCAAAAAATTTCATCCATTACAATTCCTACTTGGCATCCCATGACCTATTAACCCCACCATATTAATTTAATCCATTTAAAAATCCATAATCATGGTGGATTTTGGATTTTATTTAAGAGATTGAGCCTGATGAAAGCCCAGTTCCTGCATTATAAATATTTTTTTATTATTTAATATCTCCTTTAATATTTATGTTTTTTGGTGATTCAGACACTCACCAGATACCACGTACCCAAGGCACACCCACATGCTCTCCTACCCCTCTTTGGAGGTCAGTTTCATCACGAATGTGGACGAAACTTCTCTGAATTTCTCAAATCACCCATATTTGAAGAGGTAAATTTATTATTTCATAACTCATTAATTTCTCACTAGTTTTCCCCAATTCCAGTTCCTACATGATCTATAAAACGTTTTTCAAATCTCCCTTGAATTTTTGCCTATTTTAAAATTCAGATACTGGTGTATTGGTGGTGACTTATTCAATGTTTCTCAAGGTAAGTGACTCCTCCTTTGTTTCTTCCTTTTCCCTTAGGGTTTCCTCCCTCCTTCATTATGTTCTAAAATGTCCAGAAGTTAGGTTTTAAACATATATTTTTATTTGGTGTCTTTTTTGTTAAATATTGTTGTCTAGGGCTGGATTTATCTTCCTTGTGGTGCGACGATGGTGCAGTTGATATTTTGAACCATGTTTTGAGGGATTCAACTCTTTCAGTAGGTGGTTCAATGTGTAAACAATAATTGATGAGTTATCTTATAGGATTTACTCATTTTTAATATTCCTAATATTTTGGGAGTTGTTAAAAAACAGTTTTTGATTGATTTGGTTAAGTTTTTAATTTTATAGTTTCTTTTTAACTTGAAATTGTGTGTTTTCATGTGTAACTCATGGGGTATTATTTGGGGGTATTTTATATCTTTTGGAATTGGTTTAATAAATATTGTTTAGCCTGAAAATTTGGGTTTGGTAATGTATTGGTGTCATGTGGGACTAAAAAGAAGGTTTAGGAATAGTTTTTATGTGTAAAACATTGTTATACTTCTTGAGAGCATTTTATGAAAATGTGTGTTTTCATTTGTATCTTTTGTGGTATTATTCAAGGTGATTTTATAACACTTGAACGTGGTTTTATAAATGTATATAGGGATGAAAATTCTGTTTGGGATAATAATTGGTATGGTTTTTGTCTTAAATGGGAGTTTTTAAATGGGCTTTGTGTGCAAGACATAGTTTCACCCCTTATGATTATTTTATGAAAATTGTGAATATTTTGTTTGGTTAAAAAAAAGTGGAAAAAAGGGTGTATATGTATTTTTTAGGGGGTGTGTGTTCACCTAATATAGGTTTTTGAATGTTAAGGTTGTTATTTAACATTTCAAATATTTTTTTAGAATGATTTATAAAGTGCTGAAATATTTTAGCAAATGGAAAGAGAGCTGCAAAACATTGTTGTGGGCTGTTTTGTATTAGTGTGTTGTGATAAATGAATTTTTTTGATGACAGAAGTACTATATGATATTTGAGTGTGCAATTATGTGAGTTATAATTTCATGTAATTCTTTTATAAAATTGTTTAAAGGATTGTGGAAGTGTTAAATAAATGTGAAAAGTGTTGTAGGCTATTTTTGGCGTGAGTATGATTTCAAAATGCATTTGAATGAAAAAGTGGATTTTTTGACTTGTGTGGTATACATGTAGGGTGTTTGGTGAATTTGTGATGTGGAAATGATATTTTAATGTAGAAAGTATATTTCTTGACTTGTTGAACTTGTTCTAGCACAAGGGGAAAACTGGGGTATCTGCGTGGGTGGACATGTACTAGTGTGCAAGTGAATCGGTGGGGTTTGGCCTCAGTTTCACTTAGCAAGATTGACACTTACAACTCTAACTGAACTACAATGATGATGATTGGAGACCACTAGGTTATGGATATGTACCCTATTAGTGGCTCGTGCATGAGAATGGATATTTTGATGGTTACCCTCATCGAGATACGAGGTACCTGGGACCCACAGCTAGCTAGTGCCTAGGGGTTATTTCCTATTGCTTGTGCTCATTAGATGTTTTATATTTACCATCGGCATATGGTATATTTGGATGGAAAATTCTATAGCATTGGAATTTATTTTAAAAGTTTTTATTCTTTAAATTATCCCACTTTAAAACTGAGTTTTCTTTTCAGTTCCATCTTGTAGAAATTATAACTAGAAATTACATATTTGAAAACTTGCATGATTTTCGTCATTGAATGTTTCTCACATTGAATATATTAGTGGTGGAATCCTACTAGGAATTGTCTCACACCATACGTACACCCTTGGTTGTAAATATACTTGGTTATTTTTTTTGTCACAGGTTGTGTAGAGTTTTTAGTGCCAGTGGTTCGGGTTTCTAGAAGGTCCTTGGTGGTGAAGTCTTGTGGGGATGGCTTAAGGGAGTTGCCTCTTGCCGTGTGGAGGTTCTTGGACTATCCGTATTTGGTTTCTTACCTTTTTAATTGTATTTAAACACAGTTTTTACTTATGTAATTCAGTTCTAAATTTTTTTAAAAGACGTTTTTAGTTGAAAAATCCAGATTTTTTTATTGAGTTTGTTTGTTGTCTAATGTTTATGAACTTGTGTAAATCATTCCAAATTATCATTATATGATACCAGGGCACTTGTGATAGCTCATAGGGATCAGGAAAGCCCTTAGAGACATGTGGTGGGCTGAGTTTTGTGCCGGGTTTGGTGGCGACTAGATTTGGTTCGTGACATAGCAGCCTTACCCGAGCATACCATACCCAAATCTCATTTCAGATGATGAAAAATATCAGTTACACATGGGTTAATCTAATAAACTAGAGGTTCCTTTTGGGGAACCATGACTTATTCACAAAATTCCTCATAAATAAGAGATGTAGAGTGCACAACACCTATTGATGAACACCTTTATTAACAACAGGCCCATCCTTATTCCCTGCCAAGCCCAGGGGATAACCACCGACCGACCCCCCTTGACGTGCCCTTCCACTTCATCGACATGAAGGGGACATGTGTCCAAGATGATTGCATGACAAACAGAACTGCGTCCATGATTCAAAGTCCAATAGTTTTCCCTATAAAACTTCCTCCCCTACTTAAATCCATATCCATTCGACTGGGGGTCTTGACATATCAACTTCAACACATAAGCGTAGAGACATCGGGTGACAAACTGAACCGGTTCTTAAATCCAAAAAAAGAAATCAGCCCACTAGGTTCCCAAGCATTCAGAGAATTGAAGTATTTTGAAATGGGAGAGGGAGATCAGGAAATCATACCCACAAATCCGTTGTTCGGGCATCCCACTTCATATGAAGGTCTAAAGACCATTTCAGCTGATGGAAGTGGTAGCCATTGTAGGACCGAGGAGCCCCAGACCCTGTGGTGATCAGATATTCCGAAGAAGAGAATCAGATCATGATGTGCCACTTGTGGAGAAGGCCAAAAATCACTTGTGAATGAAGCCCCGATGATTGGAAAATAAATCTTTCAAATTTATCAACCATTAGACATTTAGAGGAGGACTGAGCAACCAGGGTCTGAGAGAGACGAGACGAAGCCTCAGTAAATTTTGAGGTCAAAATCTCAAGTTGAGGGTATCCATCATGGAGATCATGATCCTTAGGGAAAATGGCCAACTCTGGGAAAGGGGGAAGGGATGTGGGATTGGAAAAGGACAAACTAATAATGGAAAAATTATAAGACAAAGGAATATGTCTAAGGAGGAGGCATAAGTCATAACAAAAATATATTAAGATTATTTATTTTTCAACTATTAAAAATATTATAACCATCCCAATATTATTAAATAATTATACTATATATAAATAATAGTTATTTTATGAATTCAAAAACTATTTTCAACTTCCATTCCATAAAATTAGAAATTAAAACATCGCATATATGTACATATAGACTATAATCTACATAAAGCGATGTATTTCATTTTTCCTCGATGACTTACATGGATGTTTTTAATAATGGAATTAATGAATATATATATATATATATAAAATACTTGTAACATAATTATGAATATATAATGTTTTGATATTAATTACATTCTTACCATCCCATCTGTTGGAAAATGGGAACATTTCTTAGGCATACATGTAGATTATCTCCCCCGCAAATAGATGCACTTCATTTTTCATCACCACAAAACATAGTTCATAATATAAAAGAATTTAATGAATTAATATAATATTTATTATATTATAAAAATTCATTAGGGTTAAAAATATATCTACATTATGCCATTTTAATCCATTAGAAAAATGAAAATGTCCCTCATGTGCATATACTGACTACCACCTCCATATATGATATATCTCATTTTTACTGAATTACCTGAATGGTTCATAAAATTTATTTAATACATAAATATGAAATAAATTAAATGATTATAATTATATAGGTAATTCAGTCATGAACAATGTGTAAGGACTGGAACCTCTAAATCAAAACATGCATGGGAAATAAAATAGTTAGCACTGAAATTATTAAATTTATCAAAGAATTATGATTAAATAGTTTAAAAGAAGTTAAAAATAAATGATACCTATAATGAAATATATCAATGTGTGTTTGATATATATGAATAATATATTTTAATTTATTTTAATGTAGGTTGTAATGACTATTACCATGTGGTAATACAAGGTAAGAGTTCCCTCATCATAATTTGTTATCATTGAGATATGTTCTATATTCACCACCATCATTATTTTAGGCTATAACACCCCTATGTTTCTGTTAAATTATTATGGTTATTATTAATATTTGTTTATATAATCTTAAATAAAATTTCTTTATTATTTCAAATGAATTGAAAAAATGACTAGAAAATGTTCCCTATAACATATGAACCAAACTAAAGACACATTATTCATTCATAGGGGATAAATTACAAGGAGGGTACATAAAACTATCTAATATAAACCATGAATTACTACTCACCATGGATTAAATAAATCCATTAAATGTACCTAAATCAATATGATGAAATAGATTCCAAAAAATCATCATGATTTGGAACTCTCTTAGGAGATCTTCAACTTTAATGATTTCAAATAAAAAATGTATGTTGAGGAAGTGAAATATGAAAGGATAAATTATTATTCAATATATATAATTTAAAATAATAAAATTTCCCTAAGAATTAAGAGTGGAATTAACATAAGATTTATTAATTATATATATAGGAATGAAACTTGGTTATTATAAACATGGTCTTTGCAAATATGGTTTTTGGAAAACATGTTTTGTGGTCATATATCAACTAGTTATAAAACAATTTGTATTGTTAAGTTGTAAATATAAAATAATATAACTCACAATGTAATAAAATTAGTATAGTAAAACACTATACATATATGAGTTATGTAAAATATTAATATTATTATAAAAATATGATATGATATATATATATACATAATTAAAATAATGATTTTGATAGCAATGTTTTACTAATTTTAAATTTTAAATAAATAATTTATTTTAATGGTACATGTTAAAGATTATAAAAGTAATGTTCCTTTTTTTTAAAATAACTATTTTGATAAGTTATGTATATTTTATCCAAATATATTAAATTGAATACTTCTAAAATATTATTATATCATATATGTAATATTAATATCATTAAAATTATAAATTTGTATGAAAAAATATTAATGATATTTATCTTTTAAAAACATAATTTTTCAATAAATGTAGTTTTCCTTTATATTTTTTATTTTCATATAGAAAATAATGTTTATATTTTTATAATCTAAATTAAATAAATATAAAATAATTTTTAGAACTATAATTTCATAATTACCTTTGGATTATTTTTTAATTTTTTAAAATATTTATTTGTAGGATAATAAAAAAATAATTTTTACAAATTACATGAATTTCATGAAATTATCTGTATATAAGTATTAATGTAATATTCATAAAACCATTTTATATGACAAAATATTTATTTTATAAATTAATTTAAACTTTTAAAATTTTAACATTAATTTATAACCCCATATTTAACATTTTAGAATTTAATTCGTTTTAAAAAAAACATTATAAATTATGTATTATAATATAATTTTTGATCATATTTAACAATTTATAAATAATGGATTAACAATTTATATTCATTATTTGGAAATTACATAATAATTAATGTCTTTATTTAGGTAATAAAGGATATATTACATAGGTGATAACTAGTTACTGTGGTGAAACCAAAATTATAAAAATGAGTAACCTAAGATGTAAAGGGACAAACATGATATAAAATTTTTTTAATTGAGTGTTTGAGCTATTTATAGACCTTATTAATTAAAATATCTATTATTTATATATTTAAGAACCATTTAACTTGATTTTTATTTTATATTATTGAATGTTTTCAGGTATTTCCAAAAAAAGATGACTCTTTTTCACTTCTAAAAGGGGATCTCCTCCCCTTACTTACCCTCACATAGAAAACCCCTTATTTAGGCCCAAAATCTTACGAATGATCACATAAAAAATCATATACAAGTTAGGTAGGTTCTTATCTTCTCAATATACAATAATTTAGTTGTTTAATATCCATATCAAAGGATATAACCTATGTTGTGGGGAATAGATTTGCAACATCTTCTTCATAATCCCTTTTTCCTATATTTTCATTTAATATTTAAAATATTTCTTTTTACTGTATAAAAAATATAAAATATTTATAATTATTATAAATTTATATTATTATAATAGTGTTACAATACTTAACCACCCTTCCCCTTTTCCCTATTAAATGAAAAAATTATATTTCTGTGCACATGGACAACCGCCACTATAAATAGTAATGTTTTTTTTCATTATCCACCTTACAGGTATAATCTTAATGTTTAATTTAAAAAATAACTATGATATTTATAACTTATTTTTTATTCATATATTGTAAATAACCTTATTCCTTTTTCTCATTATAAAGAAATCAATATCTTAAACCACACATTTCTGTGGACTACTGCCACAAAGGGATGATTGATTTCAATTTTTATTTTCATCATCATATAATATAGTCAGTCATGATAACAGGTTTGATAGAAATATATTATCATTAATATATCATTAAGGTTATGTTATGAAAAATTGTAGATCTCATCAATGATATAATTAATAAATAATTATCATTAAATAGATCATTTAAAACAAGCACGCTAATAGGAAAATATATAATTGAAATTAGATAATATTTTCATATCTATTCATTATTCATGTAAATTATTTATAATTATGATATATAAATATAGTTATCCCTAAATAATATCATTATAATAATATTTTAATGATATTGAAATTAAATCACTTCATAATCATCACTAATTATAGTATGTTGATGCTTTAGTCGAGTTGACCACTTACTTGATTAATGCAATGACATTATATCATGGAGGATTATGAAAACCTAATTACTGGTATAACATTATATAATTATGTAAATAATGGTTTTTTTGGTTCAATAAATTTAATATAAAAAATTAACTGATTAACTATGAAAATGGATTTTTTGGGCTGAAAATCACTAATAAATATTCATTGTTGATTTCATATTATAGGATAAAGACTGAAATCCTCATGATTTAAAAACTAATCATAAAAAATAATTATAATAAATACATTATAGTATCATCAATTAATTTTTAATTTTGAACTTTGGAAGAAAAAAACACCAATATTGCTCCAACAGAACTAGTACAATCTTCCAAAATAATAAACACCATAAGTGGGAGAATAGGAAATACGTAACTAATATCCTTATTTAAAATGATAATAAATAAATTTTTTAAATTTTTATAGGTATTAATATGGGTATGAGATATTATATTAATATAGTAATGTTTTTTATAAGAGGATAAATAGAATTTGAATAAGTCGGAATAATGTTATGTTTTCATTATCTGAAATTTAATTTCTTGAGTCTTATTTCTTAATAAGAAACATGATACTTTTAATACGGTTGGATTAATAACAGATGATTCTTTATCATATCAATGGAGTTTTAATTTCCATATAATCTACTCTATTTAAATGACCATCGATTCAATAGATTTCAATTAAGAAAGTTGTTTTTATAAAAATATTTGGCAACCCATAAGGGTATCTATACTAATATAATTTTCAAATATATATTGTTTTTAATTGATAATAAATATGTGAAATGTCACTTGTATATTAATATTTTTTATTTCATCTCAATATTTCATTTCCCCTTGATGCATATTTTTCTTGTTTTTTTCTTTAATGTTAAACCGACTCCATATTTTCTTTTCTATCAGGGACTGCCCATTTTCATACCATATTCAATTATATGCTTTTGAAAATGAACTTATATATAATTCAATAATTAATTTTGTCTATTTTAGACTACTACATCATATTAAATATGTTTTTAAGAAATTTTTATCATTTTTTTCGTATAGGTAGATTTCATCAAAGAGTAGAAAAGAATATATATATATATATATATTTGTTTTCCACGTGAACACCTCTTTCGACTATATTTTCCATTTTATATGAAAAATACTTTATAAAAATGTATATTTTTATAAAATGAAATGTTTTTCCCCAATATTTATAAAATATACCTATCTATCATTTTTATTAAAAATATCATCGATGTTTGTTATTTCTAATGAAATTTTTCCCAATGCTCCTACAAATGGTATCCATTTACATCCATATCCATTGATATAAATTAATATGGATGAATTATATTCTTCTAATGTAACCATACAAATTATGTTTCAAGATAACCTATGTAATTTCCATCTATATTGTAGTATAAATCCATCACTGCATTTTTCATTTTTAATAATAAACTATGTTTGATCGTAACTTATTACATAATTCCTTTCCTATGTGAATACCCTAATTTAGATAAATTTAATTAAATGGTGTCAACCTATATTTCATATATAGATTTATTTTTAAAAATTATTGAAAGTACTATATACCCTTTATCTATATGGTGTAAATTATATAATCTTCATTATCTTGATTAAATTTTATTCACCAGTAAAGATACTAGATGTCACTAGATACACATTTAATTTCCATGGGTTTATCTTGTGATTATTATTTATGGAATGGTTAATTATTTCCTTATGTGAATCCATATGAAACCCATTTTTATTCCATGAGGTTTTTATGAGTTATTGGATGAGGCATATTTTCTATTAATGGAATATTTATGATGTGATAAGTATTTTATTTCAAGTGAAACTCATTATTATGGAAAATTAGGAGTGGTTTTCTATATCACCCAAAATTCATTGGTTTAATGTTAATATATATTGGGATTAGTATTCATGAATACATTTTAATCCCATATAATCATGGCCACTAATGGTGTGGCTCATGAAAGTAGTGTTACATAAAAAATGTTTTTATACAATATTGAATGATGTTTCAGAATTTTATTTTTATTCCCATGACTATGTTTTTCTCTCATGAATCATGTTTATTGAATCATGATTTTTCACTATTTCAAGTTATGCATTATGTTATTATAAGGAATATTCATTAATTTATGATATTTTATTTGTTCGGTATAAATTTTATTATGTATCATGACTATAACTAAAACACCCCAAATTTTATTGTATAATATTTTTAAATAAATTTAATTTAATCGATAAATTTCATACACACATATCCAAGTTTAAATGAACCACAATTTAATACTATTTGATGACACATAGATGCTGGGTTTATAGGTATTAATAAGACTAACTAAATTATGAACAATTTAGGGTTATATGTGTATAAAATTAATTAATTGTTTTTCAATTTATTATAAGTTACTATTAATATCATTATAATGAAAGGGGAATAATTATCTGGAAATTTTTTTAAAGTGCACAATGTATTCTTACCTTAATAAATTAAATAAAATATTATTGGTGAATGATTTTAATGAAATGTATAAAATAACTATTCAATAAAAAATTAATATTGATTTAACATTTTTCAATCATTTTATAAGAATAAAGCATGTTTTATACATAAAAATCAATTTTTCTAAGATGTAGTATTCGACGCGTATGTCACACTTGTTTTAAAATTAGTTTTTGACACTTCTAGAAATTTAATTTCAAAAAATGTATTTAATAATTTTGATCATGCTGTTTTTATTTTTTATATAGTTCCCTTTGATATTTGGGAAATATGGAATGTGACTATGGTAAAACATACAACCTAAATAAAGGGTAAATCCAGTTAATAAAGGATAAAACTATTTGACAAGGAAAGAAATTTCATCCTAATTCATATTTGATGAATGCAATTTTACCCTTATCACCATAGTATCAAAATTTAAATTTTAATTGTCACATTTCATTAAAAATGACTTAAATAAAATTTAAATAAAATAATGTTACAAAATTCCACTCTCTTAGTACTGGATATCTCATATGTGTGCACATAAGGAAAAAATGAATGTTTTTATTGAATATAGGTGTCAATTTTAAGATTAATGAAATTATATCCATAATATATATTTTTTATAATTTTTAGTAATTATATAATGACCCTAAATTAGTATGAATCCATGATGAAATATTTCTCTAATTAATAAGAAAATAATATAAATTATTTTAAAAATATTAAATGATACAAAATTTGAGTTAGTTATTTTTTTCAAGATTTTTATAGATCTATATGAAATATTATAGTGGTTTTAAATCATTATATACTAATTTTACATTTATATTGAAGTATTTAAATTCAAATTTTACTAAATATTGTTATAAATTAATATATATATATTTTGATTATTATATATATTTTATTAAATGGTATATAACTCATAAATATATTAGAATCAAAAAAATGAAAGGTATATGGTTTTAAAATAAACCACGATCTATTTAGGGGTTAGTTCTAGTCTAATTGTAACATTATTAACCCTTGAATGGTATAAATATTTAATAATACTGTAATTTTTAGAGGGGTTATAGAACAATAAAAACAAAAATATAAGGGTAAAAATGTGATAAAAAAATGTCCAAATTATATTAGATGAGTGGAATTAGAATCATCCACATATTAAATTCAAATATAATCAATCTTGAGTCATTTTTAATTAAAAATTATTTTATATTAATTTAATATTTTATAAATTCTTAGAGTGAGCCTCCCCTCAATTATAAAAGGGAATCATCCTTTCTTCTATTTACATTACCTTGAG
Source organism: Viscum album (assembly GCA_963277665.1). Lineage (NCBI taxonomy): Eukaryota > Viridiplantae > Streptophyta > Magnoliopsida > Santalales > Viscaceae > Viscum > Viscum album. The sequence continues at coordinate 1,050,443,404 of OY728131.1, read as the reverse complement.
CTATCTATATTGACCAATAACTACCATATTTTTTTATACACATCCCTAAAAAAATTATACAGGTTTTGGTTTTACCAAAATCCAAAGCCTATAACCCTTATTTCGAGACGAAAATAAATCATTTCAAATAATAGGATGTTCGAACACCTATAAGTGAATGCAAACATATGGATATGGATTTTTATCACACTCATTTCAACATGAGACACATTACATATTAACTAATTTTTTTTATCAGGTTTTTATAATGACTAATAATGTATCATCTGATTATTCTTATGAATTTAATGGGGATTCACTTATCTATGTAAGGTTTTATCTTTCATAGAGATTACAATTAAAAGGTTACCAAAGCGGTATGGGTCTTATGTTACAATCTAATTTTTAATTGGGATTATTTATGATTATGTTTTTGATGATCAATATTTATGATATATATTAAATTAAATTCGTGAATTTTCTGATGCTCTATATATTTCTTGAAAATCCATTTCATCTTTTCATTTTATTGTCCTTACGTATTCAAGTGAAAAAAATACATTTTTAAGAAATAATGACTTTATTTATCTTTTTGGATGAAAAAACATTTAATTTAATATTAATTTATTTAATGAATGTTTTTACTATTCTAAAATGAATATTTAATGTTATTTTACCCATATTTTACTTTTTAAAAAATGGTTTAAAATGAATCTTATTTGTCATTTTCTGAATGATGATCTTTTTAAATATTTACCAAAACATGTAATTGATGTTTTATTTTAACATATAAGACATGAAATGAATTTCCCATGTTCACGACCACTAAATAAAAATAATATTCCTTTATATTTCTTGAACACTATTTTCAATTAAAATTATTACTACTATATTTTTTGAATTTTAATTTTTTGAAATGTGATTTTTAAAATGAAATTGGATTTTTTACTTATGAATGTATTAATGATCTTGTAATGTTATTTATATTCATGATAAATAACAAAATTATATTTAAATTTTTATTTAATGGGGAAATTATCCAAGAATATCCTCTCTTTTTTTCTCTACATAGTTTATGTTTATGATGTCCTGATTTTTAAAAAAGCTATTTATTTTCCATAGGTCACACTATGATGAAATTTAGGAATGTTAATGAAACCCATTTATCTTCCATAGGTTATGTTTTAATGAAATTAATATAAAACCCGTTTCATTTAATAGGTTTTAATATAATTTAGTTTTCTTGATCTTTTTACACACATATGTATAATTTCTTTATGTTATGATTGGGACCTATATCTCTCTCTAACTCTTTGGTTATATATGGATAACTCATAAGGTAAATTTGTTATTACTGAATCTGATTTCACACTAATGATTTTATGCATGAATCTAGTCATTATATCCATAATTTTATCTAATGACCTGGTTTTCATGTCCAAAATTTCATGCATGTAAATGGTCTTCATATCCATAACATCATGTATAGACATGGAATACATCTTTATATGATTTTTTATGAACCTGGTATCATGTACATATGTTTATTCTAGGCCATTATTTTGTGTAATTGACTTATTGAGTAAAATTTTTTATATTTATACATATTCCCAAACTGATAAATTTATTAATGTGGAAAACTTGTTTCTTTTACTACTATTATATTCTCATATATTTTATTCTTTTATTCTTCAATGATTCATTTCTTATTAACTAACATGATTTGTTTTATGACTCAAGATTATGATTTTTGATATGTAGGGGTATGATTTTAAATTGTTACATTCATGTTATAAAACCCTTATGTTCATGTTATGATGGTATGAAAATTGATATCTCCCTTGTTTAACCTTACCGAGAATTTGAGATCACCCTTTATTAAATTTACTTTCCCCAAGTTGTGAAGAAATATTTTAGAATTGATATTTCAAAGAAGGGTTCTAGTTATGAAGAGAGTAATCAGATACTCTTAAGAATATATTGTTTGGGTGTCCATGTTTCCAAATATACTAGTCATGTAATATTATTGAGTGGATCATTATTTTTGTAATGAATATTCATATATTAATATGTGATATCAATATAAGAAATTTATGGGCCAATTTAGTTAGTATTAGATTAAGGCTTAATTGACCTTTGAAAACTTGGATGATATAACATTAGTGAGAAAATTGTGGATATGTCTATGTATAAGATAAAATATTATTATTTTTGTTTTGATCATGAAAAATGTGAGACCCAAAAATTATAAAATAATAAAAAAAATTTTATAGAAAATTAAAAACCAAAAAACAAGCTTAAACAAACCATGAAATATAGGTCTCTATAGTTAATCTCTTTGATAACTTATAGAACGTAAAACCCCAAATTGTAATCATACATAATATAATATAACATTATAACCTATAAATTAAAATAGAGAGTATGAATATTAATATGAAAAATATCAAAATTTTAGTTATGTATTTTATAGAAATAAAATAAGATTCATTTAAAAGAAAGTGAAATGTTTTCAAGATAATTGTATTTTTTTCTAAAAGAAGGCTTAATCCCCCATTGTGAACATGATTTACAATTATTATATTTAAAAATTTAATAAATATTATTTGAAAAAATAAACCTAAATTTCTAAATCTCTATGTAAAAATTATCATACAACATTATTTGGAATTTTTCTAAAAAGATTAATTTTTTGATTAATAATGAAAAATAATGAATTTTTAATGAAAATGATTTCTCATTTAAATAATTTAAAATGTTAAATTATTTTTTCAATTAGTTTTAATATAAATTTTTTTCAATTTCATAAAAAATTAATACAATATAGTTTGTTTGAATAATTTTTTTTATTATATTTTGATATATAATATTTGTTTACCTTTAATCATTTCTCTTTAAAAACCCGCATTCTCATCACAAATGTAAGATTAATTATAAATTCAAAATCTTCACTTATGTTTAATTAATATGAACAAATAGATTACTAATTTTAAATTATAATAATTTATAATTTTTAATAAGTTTAAATTATTTTTTTACTAAAATGAATATTGAAAATAGTATAAATTAATTTCCAAGAGTAAGGTAAAAATTGATTTTCTGGGGGGGGGGAGTTAAACATTGAAAATAAAGACTAAAAATGATATAAAGACTTTAAAAAATATAATTTAAGGAACTATTTTTCTTATTTCCTATTGGGTTGAGAAAATAAATTTGTTTAAGCTTCTATCATGATAAAAACGTGGGTATGATTGAAGCTTTTCAAAAAAAATCACGTGTGACTCTCCCTTATCTTATAAGAGGACACACACTCTCTTGTCTTCATCACACCTTAATAACATTTTTTTCTCAAATAATCACCCAAATAACTTCCCTATAAAACTAATCCCATCCTAGAATCCATATCTTGGGAATAAAGTAAACATGATAAGGATTTGGTGCAAGCCTAAAGAGGATTCCCAAAGAAGAGGTAATTTTCATTAATGATCATTATTATATTATTAATTCCAACACCACCATAAATTATTTTGTCACAATGATGATATTAAAAACATATATAAATCCATATTATAATATTTTTTAAGTTAATTCCTTGACCAACAACCATCCTCACTTCTAAAAATGGGTTACGAAATCATCATTCGTGTGTATGGAGGACTACCACCGCATGAATCGATGCCATTCGTTTTTCCATTACCACCTATCACAGTTTGGTATGTTACCATTTTTTCATGGAACATAAAATTGATTATTATTTACATATTATTTTATATGATATAGTTGACCATAGGTTATATCTCAAGGACCATTGAAAGACTACTGTGTGTATTTTAAATAAAACATACTAAAAGTGGGAGTGGTATGAAAAATACTTTTAAGAATTAAGTGACATAATATAAGGAGTTTAATAGTTTAAAAACCTATATATTTTGAAAAATAAGTGAAAAATGGTTCTTTTTGAGTTTACTAAATTAAATTGTAGCATAGTTTTCTTACATATTAATTTAGTTTTGATGTAAGTCATTGGTTGAAATTAATTAGAATCCTGATTACCTTCCAATATTTTATATTAGTTATTGTTGAACCAAACCTTACCATAAAAAATTTTATATCCATGTTATAGATATTAATAATTTTATAGTAACATACAAATATAATTAAAATCAAAATTATGTTGGGATAAAAAAGATTATTGTTTTTTTGAATTGGAAAAACAGAAATCGTGCACTCAAAACATCACATAGATGAGTTAAGAATTAAGAGAATACCAATAAAATGCATCAAAACAAGAGTTTAAATCTGAAATATTGTAATATAAAAGGATTAATATGTCTTTAAGCCAAAATTAATCTAAATAATTAACTATTATAATCATAAAAACTCCCTTTCCATGTGTGTAACTCCCTCATAAGATACAAAAATTTTTAGAACCTCTATCAAGAGGATGAGGAATCTTGAGTGGATCTACTCATTCAATTAATCACTAAATACTTGGATAGGGAGTTCCATAAATTCAAAGGTGATTATATGAATTCTATGAAACTCAAAAATAATAGCACTTTACTCCTCATTTGGACTTTAATTAAGGTGTACATGGTACCCTTTTATTATCATGAACCGAATCTGTTTGCCATCAAAACTTTCACTTGACCTAGCTCATGGAAATGCCTGATGGGTGTTCCCAATCCAAATAGGATGGAAAAAGTTCCCGGGTATCACAAAATGGAAATTGGTAATCATTTACCTGAGTTTATGTACATAAAACAACAAACAAAACCAAGAAACAAAATATAGATTTTTCAAAAAAAGATAGCTTTTGAAAAATTTCAGAACTGAATTATATAGTTTAAATAGATTATAAAAAACTATTAAAAGTGTAAAAAATGAAAAGTGAAATCCCAAGAACCTCCAAAAGGCATGAGGAACTGTCCTCAATCCATATACAAAACACTGCATCATAATGGACTACTAGAAACCCGAATCACTGGCACAAAAGTTGTACCCAAACCTATTACAAAAATAACCAAGTTTACATACACCTAGTGTTGTTAGTAGGGTGTGAGAAAAATCTAAATAGGATGCCACCACTAAAGGATTCGATGTGATATACATTCAAATATGAGAGGAAAGCATGTTTTTATAACATGAATTGCTAGTAACAATTTTATGAAAAGATGAAACTATAAATAAATATGTTTTCAAGTGGGAAAATTTAAATAATCGACACTTTTAAAAAATAATGCCAACACTACTGAATTTTCCATCCATCCTTACCGTATGCCTATATTAAGCATAAATCATCCAATAAGAAAAAGAAATAAGAAATAACCCCTAGGCACTATCTCACTATGGGTCCCAAGTACCTCGTATCTCAATTAGAGTAACCACTCCAAATATTTGTTCTCATGCACGACCCACTAGTAGGTAACATACCCATAACCTAGTGGTACCCCCATTATCATCATCATAGTTTAGTTAGTGTGGTATGTGTCAAACTTTATATGTGAAACTGATGTTAAACCCCACAGGTTCAATAACATACTAATTGACTTCCACTCACCTAGATACCCTGGTTTCCCTCTTGTGCTCAAACAAGTTAAAAAAAACCATGAAATATAATTTTCACATAAAACTACAACATCCAATTCACTAAACATCCCACATGTACGTCACACAAGTCACATCATCCACCATTTCATTCAAATTGATTTTGAAATCTAACTCACACAAAATATCTCACAAAACATTTTTCATATCATTCACAATTAAACAAATCCTTTTACAATTTCATAAAACCTTTCCAATATAGTGAATATAACATAACATCCCACAAACATGTCACATAATACTCCTATCACAATAAAATTCATTTTTCACATCATACTAATAAAAAACATCCCACACCATGTTCACATATCTTTCACACTTTAGTAAATCAATTAAACATTTTTATAAAACATTTCCAAGATGATACACATCACATAACATACACATTCACATTTAAAATGGACCATTTAAAAATATAAAAAACTAAAATAGTTTTACAATACTATTTCTCCTCTTACACAAATCATTAAACCATTCAAAACTTTTATAAAACAATTCTATGGAGTATATCCAAGATTTGCACATGAAACCAATTTCAAAACCCTCTTTCCGATCCGAAATCACACCAATAACATACCAGAACAGAATTGGTATCCCTATAAATAGTTATTTAACCACTCTCAAGTTCCATAAAATTATCTCAAATAAAACCACAAAAGATACATGGGAATAACAAACATACTCATAAAACACATTCAAGGATTATAAGAACGTCTTATAACAAAAACCCATTGAAAATACTCTTTTATACCCAAAGGAACATCAATACCATACCCAATCAGAAATGGTATCCCAAAACACATTTAATAAACCAATTTCATATGTTATAAAATAAACCCAAAGATTACCACAAGGGTTACACATGTAAAACACCCAACTTGAATCAAAAGTGAAACCATAAAATTAACCGCTTAACAAACTCCATCAAAAATGGTTTTCTCACAATGTAAAACATTTGATGAACATTAAAAATAATTAAATCAGGCATGATTACTCATAAAAAATTGTTACACATGGAATCACTTATTTTTTTGTCGAAACCCTCAAAACTTGGTGTAAAACATCAACCGCACCACAACCGCACCACAAAGGGGTAAAAACAACCCTAAACCACTGTATGTCACCCAAAAGGCAACTGGTTAAACCTTAGGGACAAACCATAACTATTATAAAAGATTAAAATTATTAAAGGTTGGAATAAACTCCAAGAAAATGGAAGAAATCAAAGAGAGGAAGACTTACTTGCATGATTTTGATGTTTTTTCCATCAAATCGCCCTTAAAGATTGAGATATATGGGAGGGGGAGAGATCTTGAAGGCTATACATGAAGTTAGGGGACGAAATAGAGAAGAGATAGGAAGATTTGGTTATTTCTATAAGGGAAAAAGGGTCAAAACACATCAAATTTTAATGTGCTGGACACCCTTGCACGGTTTGGCTGCACGGTTTGGAATCGTGCGGCCAAACCGTGTGGCATGTTTTGGCCAACCAAAAATTTAATGGTTTGCCTCTAATTACAAGGTGTCCCATAGGGAAACCAAGGGGTAAATATTGGTCATTGATAGGGGAGAATAATTCCCAAAATAAACCATCTTTTTCACACCAAAAAACATCCAAATCAAGGGTACAAACCACTTCAAAAACATACCCCAAAAGAGGTTCCCTAGGAGTGACACTAATCGAAATACAAAACACCACAACCTCATAACATATTTTTGAAAAAATAGGATCCCATGTATTATAAAATACCTCCAAGACCAATGTCATATATGAAGAACACAAGAGACACCAAAAATTAGAACCTAGAACACCAAAAAACCAAGAAGAAGCTATGAACCAAAAGAGGATTTGAATAAATGAATTTAATTAGAAATATGGGTATGAAAAATATCCCCACCATATATATTTCCATCCCTAGAAATCTATATCAAGGCCAAAATCATAACACAAACCCAAACAATAAATCAATATGCACTGCCTTTCTAAGTTTCACCCTTAAAGGACAAAACAACTCCAGTGATCAATTAAGGAAGGAATACTCTCACAAACCAAAACATACATTAGTTTCCTAAAATGATGAAGCACATTTAAATTTAATCCCAAAATAATACTCCTCAAACACTATCCAAACAAGGCTCAAACAACTTACCCAAATAAAAAACAATATCGGACAAGGTTACACTTACCTTACTTTAACTAAACCGTTGGGAGCTCTCCTATCCCAATGTTTACCCAAGGAAGTTGTTAGTAGTTAGATAGATCTGAAGATGAATAACTACCACCAAGAAAAGTCCCAGGAAAAATATATGTTACTAGTATAGGGGGACACAAATGGTCTCCCCACCATAAGAGAACTTAAATTTTCTCAAGACAGAATCGGGAAACTAACAGGGGGAGGCCCGAACGCACTACCTAACACAAGGGTTAGAATTCCATTCGAAATTTATGGAGGAGAATAAATGATAATCATATTGTGTTTCCCCACCATAATAAAAAAACATCTTAACCAACCAGCATGGTTTGACACTAGAAGAACCAAAATATAAAGAGTTGGGATGACATCACGGTTAGTCCACACAGTTTGGGAAACCATGCGCTAACCGTGTGGATCCTTCTACTTGCATGTTTTACTAGGGCCTGTTTATTACTAACCATGGGAAAACCATACACTCAAACTGTCTAGACAATATTCCAACCATAATCCAAAAACTAAATGGAAATCAAAGGGGAAAAGAGTGACATTGGGCGATAACATGGGCACGAGGCCCTCCTCCTCTGTCCACCGAACAGGAACAACAGAATCACCTTCATCTAAAATGGAGGATTTTGATGTTTTTCCAAGGGTGACATACTCAAAACATAACAGAGACTCTCAAAGGATTGAAAAACATTCACCTTTATAGTCAAATGAGCACATGATATCACAAGGCGTCACTGAACATGATAGTTGAGACTGATAGAAACAATACATGGAAAGGGAACTTATGCCAAGTCCCCAAAAAACACACAATTCCAGAAAGTGGCCATAATAGCCTCTCATGAAAATATTTTCCACAATGGTGGTTTAATGTGAACTCCTTCTTCGAAGATACTATGATGGACCGATAAGACCTATTGTTCACCATCTAGACACTCATCCACACTAATAACCACAAACCATTTCCACCTTCGACAAATCAGGTAACTTAATATACTAAGGATTATTTTAAACATCCATAAACACTCTCCAACTACAAGAGGATAAAAAATAATAGGAAAGGAAAGGTTGTATACTCCATAAAAAATGCTCAAGAAAATATTCCTTATATTTTACTACTGGAGGATCTTCCAACAGTAATATATCCTTGGATTCACTTCAGTTGTTCATTAACACTTAATGGGGGAATACATTATCCAACGAGAAAACCCAAGGACCAAAACAAGCTGGTAAATTGGAAAAAAAGTGCCACAAACCAGATCCAAACACATGAAGGGAACCACCATAAAGGCATCAGAAAAAATTTCTGATAAGCAACTACTAACTAGTCCTTCTACCCAGCTTATCGACCAAACACAAACCCAAAAAATGATTCAAACAGGAGGGGTTCTTAGTATCAGAACATCCCCAACCTCAATTTTTTTTAAAAAACATAATAAACACCATCCCGAAACTAATAATCAATACATCATGTTTTCCTTTAAAAACATTTCTTTGAATACAAATGGTTCAACAGTTAGCGTATCCACCAATGGTACCCCATGGGCCTCATACATGCATGTTTCTATGCCACACCGAGCACCCTCCTCATACACATCTTGGCACTAATCCATACATTCCATCAACCATCCAACATCCCATATAACCCCATTCATTTGGTCTCCAATGGAGATACAAATGGTTAAAAAAATTCATTCCACTTTTCAAAACCAAAATGGTTATCCAACACATCCTTTTTCTCAAGACCGCCAACCACGAGATCAAAATCTCAATTTACAACTAACAAAACATTTCATAAAGGAAAACCCATTTAGATCATAATTCAATTTCATGTTATTCACATTAATTTGAAAGAAAATGATCCCATTAAAATACCTTTCAATTTTTTAGAAAAAGCTATTGAGAATTTTTTCCCAATCCAACCTTAACATAATTTCCTGCTTTCAAAAGTAGTGAATACACAACATTTTCCATTTCAAACCCACTATAAAAATTCAGTTACACCATTTCAAAAATCAAACCATCCCCTCTTTATTATAAAATCATTTCAAAAAAACAATACACTTGTTTAAACTGGGTCATTTTTACTTTAAAATAAAACTTCAAAGAATTCAAAACTAAAGGGCACAAGACAATACGAGAGAAAAATAGTTTCGGTGGGAAACTTGGACATATGGCTGGTTTCTTAACTCTAATAACTTCACTATCACATAGATAGTTCTAGATAAATATCCTCAGATAAATATGGCTTTCCAGACCTTGTGAGCTCAATAAGACCATTAACCTAAATGTCATTTCATTTCACCAAATCATCATAAAACCAAGAAAACCAAAGGAATCAGATATGTAACGACTTCTCCTAGAGACTTGAATCTCATTATGAGGTGTGGTGATTAGGAACACTACCCCTAACCAGAATGCCAAGTCCCAACAATCCTAACTCCAAACTATCCTGACTGTTCCCCAAATAAAATGACAAAAAGAGTTAACCTGAACCTCCTTTGATATCATTTTATCACGAACAAAATCTTGTCGCCATCAAAACTGGCACCCATACTGGCCTGTGGAAAGTCCCAAAGGGAATTACAAATCCCTATGGGATGGAAAAAGATCTTGGGTATCAAAAAATGGAAATTGGGAATGATTTTCCAATGTTTATGAATATAAAACAACAAACGAAACCAAGAAACCAAATCTGAATTTTTCAAAGTAATCCAACTTTTACAAAACTTCATAACTGAATTAAAAAGATTAAAGAAACTCTCAAATACTATAACAAAGGTACAAAACCAAAAAAGTGATAGCCCAAGAACCTCCACACGGAATGAGGAACCTCCCTCAATCCATCCTCAAAACATCGCATCACGATGGACAACTAGAAACCAAACCATTGGAACAAAGGTTGTACCCAAACCTATGAAAAAAATAACCAAGTCTACTTAATCCAAAATGTGTAAGTAGGGTGTGATATAAAGACCAGTAGGATGCCACTAATAATGGATTCCATGTGATAAAGATTCAAAGATGAGAAGCAGGAAAGTTTTTATAATATGAAGTGCTTGTAGTAATTTAATGAAAAGATGAAACTTTAAATAAAATAGTTTTCAAGTGGGCTAATTTAAAGAATCAAAACTTAAAAAACAATGGAAATGCAACTTAATTTTCCATCCAACCATTCCATATGACTATGGTAAGTAAAAATCATCCAATGATCATATGTAATAAGAAATAATCCACATGAACTAGATCATTGTGGGTCTCAGGTACCTCGTATCTCGGTGAATGTAACCATCACAAATATACGTTCTCATGAATGATCCACTAGTAGGGAACATACCCATAACCTAGTGGTCCCTTTCACCACCATAATAGTATGTTTAATATTGTAAGCATCAAACATTCTATGTGAAACAGAGGCCAAACACCATGGGATCACTAGTATACATGTTCACATCCAACAACCTAGATACACAGGTTTCCCTCTTCTGCTCAAAACAATTCAAAAAATAATGAAATATAATTTTCACATGAAAATTTAACTTCCAAATAACAAATTCACCAAATAGACCACATGTAAATCACATAATCCACATCATCACCCAATTCATTCAAATTAATTTTGAAATCTGAATCACCTCAAAATATCCCACAACAAATTTTTCATATCTTTCAAAATTAAAAAAATCATTTAAAAATTTTATAAAGCCTTCCCAAGATAGTACACATGTCACATAATAATCCTTTCACAAAAAAATTCACTTTTCACATCATACTAACACAAAACGGCCCACACTACGTTCACATCTCTTTTACACTTTAGTAAATCCCTTAAACATTTTTATAAAACATTTCCAAGATGACAGACATTACATAACAACCCCTTTAACATTTAAAATGAACCATATTCATAATATACACAAACCTAAATAGTTTTCCAATATGGTTTCACCTCTTACATAAATCATTAAACCATTAAAAATATCTATAAAACAATTCAAAGGAGTATATACAAGCTTTTCCCATGAAACCCATTTCAAAACCCTCCTTCCAATAAAAAATCACACCAATAACAACCCAAAATAGAAATTTCCACCCTAGAAATAGTTATTTAACCACTATCAAGTGCCATAAAATCACCTAAAATGAAACCACAAAATATAATCGTGAAAAACAAACATTTTCATAAAACAAATTCAAGGAGTATAACAAGGGTTTACACCAACAACCGATTCAAAATCATCTTTTAAACCCAAAATCACACCAGTAACATACCCAATTAGAATTAGAATCCCAAACCACATTTAATAAACCACTTGCATATTTTATAAAATAAACACGACAATTACCACAAGGGTTACACATGGAAAACAGCCAACTTGAAAAAAAAGTGAAACCATAAAATTAACAGCATAACAAATTCCATCAAAAATATTTTTTGTACAATTCACAGAATATGAGGAACATTCAAAATAAATAAATCAGTCATTCTAACACATCAAAAAATGGTTACACATTGAATCACCTACTTTTTATTTCGAAACCCATAAAACTTGGTGTGAAACATCAACCACACCACCGCCGCACCACAAGAAGGTAAAAACCAACCCAAAACCACAATAGTTCATCAAAAAGACAAATAGCTAAACCCTAGTCCAAAAACCTAGCTACTGGACAAGGGGAACTTCATAAAATGGTGTAAGAAACACTACGGAAAGGAGGAAATCAAAGAGAGGAATAGATACTTGCATGATTTTGATGTTTCCCCCATTAAATATCCCTTCAAAGTTGATGTCCAAGGATGGGGGTAGAGCTTGGAGGATTTCTATGGAGGTATGAAAAGAAATGGATAAGAGATGGGAAGATTTGGTTTATTTTTGGATGTGCAAAATGGTCAAAACACCTAAAATTTTAATGTGTTAAACATCATTGCACGGTTTGGATGCTTGGTTTGGAACTGTGCAGCCTATTATGGCCGCCCAAAAAGTGTTTTTTTCCAATTACAAGGGGTTCCAAGGGGGAATGCAAAGGGGAAAGATAGGCCAAGTATAGGGGGGAAAGTCCCAAAAGAAATCATCCTTTTTACCCCAAAAAGCCTCACACTCAAGGGTAAAAACCACATCAAGAACTTACACCACAAGTGGTTCCCTAAGAGTGCCACTAATACAACAACAAAACACCAAAACCTCATACCATCATTTTGAATAAACAAGATCACATGTATCTTACAATACCCCCAAAGACCAAGGTCGTAGATCAAGAACACAGAAGACAACAAATATTCAAACCCAGAACCCCTAGAATCCAAGAGAATGCTAAGAACCAAAAGAGGATTTTAATCAAAGAATGGAATTAAAAATATAGGAATCAGTTTTAGGCACCAAAATTTCAATATACCTTTTATATCATAGTTTTGGGTTGGTACATGTCCTTATCTAGGTTTGAAAAAAAATAAAGAGTTTTCATATGGAATCATTAATTTCCCCATTAAAAATTTGGAATCCACTGGACTTATTTAATGGGAAGTATAGTGAAAATATAAAAAAACATTTTACTTTGATCATATTTGGTTCACTTGAGAGATCAGTTCTGTTGGGCCACCATAGTGAAGAATTGAGATTGGGTGTCTTGGGTAGAGTTGTCTGCCACAATGTTTTTTATCATCTCACAAACATTCTGCCCAGTTTAATTCATTTATTTCTCATTTTTTGAAAAACAATAGACATGTTTTCAAAGGATTCCACGATGTTTATCCCATTTTTCTTCCATATCATTCTAGATCCAACAATTCACCTCCTCCAACAACAAAATTGTGTAAAAAATAAAATATCCCATTTAAAAAGTGATAAAAATAATCCAATTTAACCAAATTTGATTTTAAATTTCATATAAATTTTTTAATTTAGAATTCAAATTAGTTTAATATAGAGATATAAGGATTAATTAATATTGAACTACTACATGATGCCATACCCATACCTCAATATTTTCAAACTTTAGAAAATTCACTTTCCCAAAAATGATGCAAGGATATATGCCCATCTACATGATGATTTGACATTCAAATAATTTTAATTCATTGTATATATACGATCAATGAAAAAAATACCCCAAGGAGTTATTCTCCGGGATTATGAAAAAATACATCTCATAAATTGTTTGAGAACAAAATTCAATGATATGAATGATACAAATGTGATAAAATAATTCAAAAAGAAGCATTGTTATTAACTCTACTTGTTTGTGTGCTACCACTATTTCATCATATTCTTTCCATATTATACATAGTAAATAAAGGTTATTTTAAAAAATATCTTCTTACATGATTCTTTACACCTAACCTTCCCCACATATTTTGGAATAAAATTTCAAGACCCACAAACATAAGCATTTCCAGAAGTCAAAACATTTCCTCCCAACCATGATATCCTAACATGTGTAACATTTCATCACTCCCCTAAATATTTATTAGGTTTTATAATTTTTTTTTATTTTTTTTAAGTCATAAAACAGTCAGATAACTTTTACACAAACATACGTCCATCTGGTATAATAATTAAGTAGATTAGATAAATAAAAAACATATGAAATAAATATTTTTTGGAATGTAGAGAAACATTAACCTAAATTATATATATGTTTTATTTAGTAATAAATATTCACACTACATGGTTGGGTGAAAAAATTTGTGGAGATATTAAGGGACACAATTTTACCATAAACTTCTAACATAGAGAGTTTTAATATTCTAAAAGGTTTAATTGTCAATCAAATATTTATATCACCAAAAAAATATAGGAATAACCACACATCCCTGTAAAATTCATGAAAAATTAAAAACTACATCATTGATTATTTTTTAAATGTAAAATCAACATAAATAGGTAAATTCAACATTCATATTTAATAAATTCCTTGAATAAGTGGGAATAAAAATTGAATATTCTGATAGAATAGTTAACAGTGAAAAGGGTAGAGTTCCAATAATATTTAGAATTCCAAATAGTAAAAAATAAGGATGGTGATGAAAATTATAAGTAACATTGAAAAGTGTAGAAAATTAAAAATACCATATAACAATAGAAATAGAGAAAAATGATGAATATTGAAAAGCAATCCTAACTAGCACAAAAATGTACCCACCCCACACACTAATAGTGTTTAGTTTCCTCTCTAGAAAAAATAAAAATATGGTAAGGAAGGATAAATCATGGTGGATTTAATTGGTAGGTTGCTTCTTGACCATAGAGATCTTCCATCAGGGACCCCATAATCGCTTTGTGGAAGTAATTTAACCACTACCCTATGAATTTGAAGTATTGTTTCTTTTCTTCATTTTGAATATGAATAAAAGAAAATAGATAAACATTAGTAATATTTTAGGGAAAAAACTTACTTTATTGATGATTATGTGGATCCAACTACGACCTTGAATTGAAAAATAGGACCTATTGCCTAATGTCGAATTGGTGATGAAGGATGAGGTAGTTGTGGGTATCATTTATTTTCTCCATATAGATATAATAGTTTTCATATAAATCTCTTATAATTTCATCTAGCTCCTGAATCTGTATCTTGATTTGAAAAACTTCACTAAAAAGATCATAATTTCATTGTTTAATTTCTCAATATGCCTAATGATATATCTCAATTGGGAGTTAAAAACACCTTACAAAAGCTAGCCGATATGGTGACATGCCAATGGATGTTTTGAAGCAATATCGTATGCCCATAATTAATCATTGAATATAATAATCCAAAATTTTCTTGATCATGAACCATTTTTTCAGGGATTTTTAGGTCTATATTATACTCTTTGTCATTACTATTGGTTTGTAGGTGATATATAGTAGAAACTCTATTACCATCCCTATACTGATGAAAATGTGATTTCATTATTTGGTTGGAGAAATGGGATCTTTGTTTCATGATGATTAACCTAGGTAATCTAACCGTATAGAAAACTAGGGATCTCTAAAATTCCACAACTATCTTTGAATCATCAGTCCATGTGACTCATGCCTCTACCATTTGGACTTGTAATCATCTTCTAGAATAATGTAATTGTTTTTGAACAAAATAGGAAACTTCCCCATAACTTCAATGACCCGAACATCACAAATATACTAAAAAATAAATTTAGTTATGGAATTCAATTTCTTTTGGAACAATTCCCCATCCTTTAATATGAGGAAAAACATTGAAAAAATTACGGGGTCCAGAAATAGTGTTGTCCCAAATAGGTCAGAATTAATGACCTTGAAAGTATTATATTAGGGACTAAAATGGACCCCAAAATAATGTGTGTGGAAGAAATAAGGATATAAAAATAACTATTGGGGATATAATGCCAGAGAAATTGGTCACTACATGTGTTCCAAAGGTAGGGTACATACCTAATAAACCAATTGGAATAATAGTTCAGACCATCAGTTTGGTTTCTTTGAAATCACATGGAATACAAGATACTACCTAATAATTTACAATTTTATCATGCCAAGAAATAACATCTTTCACTCGGTATAGTTTATAATCTGAAAACATGAAATATATAAGAATACAAGGGGTTTATTTAATGAACATGGTTATAATGATAAAATTAATATTATCATCCACCACATTCTATGCTTATCTTTATCCCTAATTTCTAAATTAAATTTCATAAGGAGGAGAATCCAGTGAATGAGATGTGTTTTGGATTCTGATTTCTTAATTAGATACTGGAGGGGTGTATGGTCTTCCAATAGAGTAAACTTATACCCCAAAATGTATGAGTTGAATTTATGAAATGGTAAATCCCACTATGGTGGATGTATTTCTAGGGGTGATGGAGACTCCATTTCAATTTGTTAAAAGAATACTCACAATCATTATCAGAAACAAATTATTTTAATTTTCAGAGTAAGTAGGATAGGAGAAGTGAAATATTTATAAATATATGAATAAAATGATGCTAAAATCTAGAATTATTTAAAAAATAATACACATCCCATAAATTTTTAGCGAATGGTAAGGAGGAAATGATATACATTTTTATTTAATAACTTTGATACCATCCCAATAAATGACATGTCCAAGTACTATAGCTTATCACAACATACAATGGAACATCCCTTAATTTAATATAGGATTATTTTCAATATAGTGAAATAGTAAAAAAATCAATACTAATCAAACATTCATCAATATAGTATAAAAAATGTAAAATAATTGATGAAATCATCCATGTAATTCTCTAGGTAATCAGAAAAAATACTACCCATACATTACTAGAATATATAAGGAGAATATAATAGAAAAAAATGTAATCCTTCTATATGAAAATTTACTAAAGGGGAAAGTAAATTTTTTCTTTTCTAGATCATAGGTTGTGATATGGGTCTGACTATATCTAGAAAACCCATCAAGGAAATTGTAGTGGGACATCCCCACTAGACTCTTTTGTATTTGGTTGATGAACAATAATGGGAAATTGTATTTCCTAGTATAAAAACCAAGATTTAAAAGACATATATATTAAATAATTTTAGTTTAATATTCATCACATTACAAAAATACATGCTCAGGGGCCATATTAGTTTAGTGTATTTGGAATTTTGTAAAACATTATTCTAGTTTGGTGAATTGTATTAATCATCTTTCATATTGATCTCCCACTTTAGTAATCCTACTTAAAACCATTATTTATATCATGTGGAAAAGAAACATAAGAAATGAGTGTGATTGAATGATCTGTAAGGTTAATTAAAAGAAATACATATTCATAACAAGAACTCAATGGAATAAGAAGATGACCATAATATTTTAAGATCATACAATACATAAAAAGACCATAATCAAGCGACATGGAAAAAAAATTGGTAGTTCCTAAGAAATTAATCATAAGGTAATAAAGAATATGAAACATATGAGAATATTGAGGGAATAAGATATAGAATTTCTGAATGACACATAAAAATGTAACATCATTCCCTATAAGTTAAGGATCATTACTGAAAACATATTAGGGAATTTTATGGGGACTACACCTACTGGGTAGGGAACCACCACTATCCCCAGTCGTAATCGGTTTCATATAAAGGTTTAGATTTCCCCATCTTCCCACAATTGACTATGTTTCCCAATCTTCACTTAGTGGATCTGAATACACCTATTTTCCAATTTGGATCAATCCCATCTATTTTTTTTATAATCATATCATGAAATGTAAATATTTACCTAATTCATTATATGTATATATATGTCTCACCCATATCATAATTAAATCTTACATATATGTGACTGAAAATCCTAAATAGTAATATCAAAACCCATGAAATGAAATCAATATCACAAATATATAATCATATCTTATCTTTTGGAAAATGATAGGTTTTATAATCATTTAATTAATGAATAACCCATGAAAGAAGTGGGTTTCATATGAATAAAACCCATGAAAGAGAAATAGGTTTCATTAAAGTCATGCCATCATAACATAAAGTATTTACATAAAGAATATGAATACAACCATTTGATCAAATCCTTATAAAAGGAATAAGTAACACAAAAATATGTAATCGTATATGGAAAATAGTTTTGAAATATCTATTACAAACATTTATTATAGAAAATATCATTTCTTCTTTTAGAAAATCATAAATCCGTTTTAAAACCATTTTCTTGAAAAAAATTGAAAAATATAAAGGTATATTTGAAATTTTTTTGAAAAAATTGTTCTTTGATAAATTATTTTTATTCATTCTTTAAAAATTTTGAAAAACATTTTACTTGAAAATATTAAAAAATATTGAAAACGTTTTGAATGTTATTTCTTATAAAATTAATTGAATTTTTTTAAGAAATCTTGAAAATATTTTGAAAACCATTTCTTTAAAAATATATTGAAAACATATAAAAAAATCATGAAAAAGTTATGAAAACCATTTCATTGAAAATGATTTTAAAAACTTAAAAAGAAAGCATAAAATCATAGAATTCATTTTCATAGACAATAAATTTTTGAAATAAAATAATGGAAGCTTTGAAAATAATTTAAAACTATTTTTAAACAAAAAAGAATTTGAAAAATCATTTTCTTTGGAAACCATTTTAAATTAAAAAAATTTATTTAGTATTAGAAATAATTTGTTAAAAAAATTACCCTTGTAAAAATACAAATGAATATTCAAGGAAATGATGGTCATCATGGTGGTTAAGTCTATACCTGAGGAATATTCATTTTATACCATTAAATTTTAGAAAAGTGTTTTAATTAGAAAGCAGTTAGAAAATTCCATTTAAAATCATTTATAAAAAGGTAAAATATTGATAAAAACGTTCATTAAATTTAATTGGATAATATTAAAATATTTTTGAAGAGTTTTAGGAAACAAAATTTTGAAAGAATACAAATTTTAGACTAAAATTATAAATAAACATGGATTTTCATAAAAATATTCTCGTAAATATCATAAGTAACAAAGAGTGGAAAATGGTAATATTACATGAATATGTCATGACTAACCATTGGAGAAGAAAATTAATGAGTGTTATTGAAATATTCATTATAAGGATTCATCAATGGAAGTGTAATCATAAAAATATCCTGATAAATTATGTGAACGTAGCTGTCACACACGGTTTTTTTTTCTGTCTTTGTATTGATCCGGCCCATTCCCAGTTTTAACAACTGAATTTGTTTCTTTTATAACTCTTTTGTTTTTCATCCTTTTTCACCCAATCAACTTCCCAATTATCCTATAATGATATATTAAAATTTATTTATCCTTTTGGACCCATTAAAAATTCATAAGCCAGGCGAATTTGGGTCACTTATTTAGGTATTGGGCCAGCCCATGGGCCCATTTCCTGTTTAAAAAAAAATAATTTGTTTCATTTATATCTTTTTCATTTTTTTATCTTTTTCGGTGATTCCACCTCCCACCCGAAGCCAATATCCCTATACTCACCCCCAATATCGTGTTTACCACTTTGGAGCTCATATTGGTCGCGTATTAGGGATAATGTTATCTGGTTTCCTCAAAACGTCCAGAATTGAGAAGGTAACTTGTTTCACCCATAACTCAATCAATTCTTACTCTTTTGGCCACCAATTTTCTTTCCCTGGTTCGTCCAGATCTTAGGAGTATCTCCATGAATTTTCAAGCCATTCCCTTCCCTCTAGGGTTGCAGATCTAATGGAATACAAAGAGTTTTCTAGGGTGAAAGGTGAGATTCCTTCTCCTTTCTCCTTCCTCTTCCCCCTCCTTTCATTATTTCATGGTTTTATATTGTACCCTAGTCTTGATAGACCTAGGTTTTTGTTATACCATGCTTTTTATGGGTTTTATGTTTGTTTAGGTCTGGTATTTATAGTTTTAGGGTTTATAAACCCGCGGCGGGTGATTTCGGGTGTGCGTTTCAATTAGGCCAAAGATTTGAGGTAGGATACCCCATGCACATGACTTTATTATTTATGTTTCATCCTTTTATTATATTTAAAACCAGATATATATTTTTATTATTGTTTTTCATCCTTTGGATAATTTTATTGGTGTTCAAAGTGGTTGTTTAATCATTGGTTTGTGAACGGTAGTGTTGTTTTGTCATGAAAGTTCTCAACAAGTGTTTGTTTAAATGTTCCGTTATCTTTTGCAAATATTTTGTGAGGTTTATAATCTGTTCTATGGTATTTTTAACATGTTACAGTATCTTGAATGAAAATATGGCTTTCAATTGGTGTTTTATTCCTTTTCATGTACATAAAATAAATTGTTTTGTTTAAAAAGGTCATGTCATGTGTTCGGTAAATTGCCCGGTTGGCTTTTATGTGTGATGTGTGATTTAAAAGTTATTTGATTGGATTTATAAAGGAATTGGAAGAATTATAAATGGTATTTTTGGGTACTTATGTTAATTTCCAATTTGGATTTGTTTTTACAAACAAGTGGGTTTTGATTTACAACATATTTTGGCCCGAGTTGCCCAAAAATGGACCGTTTCACATCTTTATGAAAATGGTTGTGTTTTGAATATTTAACCTAATTATTATAAGAGATTTATGAATGAGTTTCACTGCTGTAAATGATGTTTATACAGATCTTTAATAAAATTAAAATGCATACCTTCATCAAAGGTTAGTTTTGAGAAAATGTTTAAAGGCCCGTTTGGCATTTCCTAATGAAGGAGTGTTTTACTTGTATATAACAAGTTGTGAAATTGGGATTGTTTTATGGTCCATTAAATGATTTTACTAAATGTTTATTTGGCTGCCAAATATGATTTGGTTTGGTTATGATGTGTGTTTATAATTTAAACAGTGTTTTTGAAAGAGTTTTATGTGCAAATCCTCAATACACTTCATGAAATTGTTTTACCGAAATATTTAGAGGTTTGTTGATTAGTGTAAGAAATGTGAAGAATGATTATGGGATGTTTGTGTTTTTATGGTTTTAGAATGGAATGGGGATGTGAAATGTGTATTTGATAATATGTGTAACTTGATTGAGAACTAAAGGGAATCCCGGGTATCTAGGTGGGCGGACGTGTACTAGTATGCTAGTGATTCTGTGGGGGTTAGCCCCTGTTTCACGTAGCAAGTTTGACGATGACAACACTAACTAAACTATGATGATTATGATGATTGGGGACCACTAGGTTATGGGTATGTTCCCTACTAGTGGCTCGTGCACGAGAACAGATATTTATTATGGTTACTTTCACCGAGATACGAGGTACCTAGGGCTCACAACTAACTAGTGCCTAGGGGTATTCCTTTGACTAGTGCTCATTGGCTATTTTGTACTCACCGTCGGCATACGGTGTGTTTGGTTGGTAAATTCAGTAGTATGTGTTATTTATTTTAATGATAAAATTATTTAAAGCAGCCCTCTTGAAAACTATTTTCATTTTGAAGTTTCACCTCTTTGAAAATAATTGTTACTTGCATTTTTGTTTATTAAACCTGCATGTTTTTGTCTGATAATTATTATAGTATGAAACCTCATTTGAAAACCAGACTTTCAAATCTTGAATTTAAAACTATAAATTTATGTTTCTTTTATTTTAAAGTAATGTGCATTGGGAATAGAATACCGGGCTAACCTACTGAGTTTTAATACTCACGCCTATAGTCTTCTTCCTTTTTTTAGCCCTTGTGCAGGTTTCATCTTTATTTCGATCACCTTGGGAGACTTTTTATCATTGTGTTGGAGAGTGACCAAAAGTGTCCCATGGAGTTATTTTTTCATCTGAATTGTTCATTTGAGTTGTTGGTTTTGTTCTAATTTTAGTTTCTTGTACAAATAATATTTAGTTCAATTTTTATATAAATTCATTTTGGGCTGTCCGTTTATTTCCGCTGTTTGTTTGATTGTTTATATATGGGCGAAATCGTTCCCTTGTGTACTCTATTGATGCCCTTGGTGCTTGTCACCATCCTGGGAGGATCGGGAACGCCTCTCGGGACTTGTCGCGGGCTGGCCTGGGTGACCGGTTCAGGATCTACTCGGGCTGGTTCGTGACAAAAAGGTATCAAAGGAGGTTGGCTGTTAGCGGGCCTTTATTTTTAGAGCGCCCTTGTTATTTTGGGGATGTCAATGTAGATGGAGTAGGATTGTTGGGACTTGAGGGGTAAGTGCAAGAAGAGCGTCGCGAACTCTTTCTTGTTCTAATCCTCAGGTTTCCATGGAAGTCCGGTTTTATTAGTGTCCATTGTTCTAGTTGATTGTTTTATATTGGGATATGACAAGGGGAGTTTGACCAATGGCCTTCGTGAGCTCACAGGGCCTAGCAAGCCATGTGGAGCTGGGGAATGGTCCTAATAAGTCTCTCTGTGTTGGTGTTGTGTTTGGCATATGGCCGCCAACCATATGGTCAAGTCACCCACCGACACTAGTTCCCTTTTTCTTGGGTCTCTTGAACCTTTCTTGAATTCTGAATTTTTGTTTTTAAAATCCTTGTGTGAGAATTGTGGAAATGGGTTTTAATGTAAGGATTAGATTTTGAAAAGTGAAAAAAGGGGGTTTCAATAATTAAATATAAGAATGGTTTAGGAAGGTTGTGTTTTTGTGAAAAAAATGGAGGGAAGCAGAAATGATTTAATGGGATTGGATTATCCATAATCTAACTTGTGGTTTGTTGAAATAAAATGTTTTGAAATTGTGAATCATTTTAAAGTGATTCTGGATCTTTTTTTTAAATGGGGTATTTTAGGATGTTAAAAAAAGTTTTTTAAATCGGATAAATTAGTTTTGGAAATTAGTTTTGATCGGTTGGTTTTTTACTAGAAATGTTATTGGTCTCAATGGACCTCAGATTATGAAAATATACATTGCTGATTTTTTTTTTAAAAAAAAAATAATGTGAAGGGGTCGTTTGGAGTGGCTTGGTTATTTAAAAAGTTTTTAAAAATGAAAAGGGGTAGGTTTTCAAGAAAATGGTTCTTAATTAATTGTGGTTTTTTTTTTGTGAAACATGAAAATGTTTTTTGACTTGGTGGTTGGTGTTCCTTTTGAAGGTAAATTGTTTTTTTAATTATGATGTTTAATTTTAGCCTTTGGTGTTTTCATGGGTGCTCACATGCATGGTTTTATTTATATTTGGAAGTATGGCCTATATGGTATGGTGGTTGGGTGTCAGGGGTGGCATGGAAATGTGCATGTGGGTGAGACTTGATGAAACACCATCAGTGAATGTGGAAACCCACCAAGTTAGTTTGATTTTTCAAAATTGTTT
Source organism: Viscum album (assembly GCA_963277665.1). Taxonomy (NCBI): domain Eukaryota; kingdom Viridiplantae; phylum Streptophyta; class Magnoliopsida; order Santalales; family Viscaceae; genus Viscum; species Viscum album. Next base: position 1,050,419,906 of record OY728131.1, on the reverse strand, counting down.
TGAGATGAAAATTGTGGCCCTTTTTTTAAAACCAATGGTTATGTGGCTTGATTTTTCTATGTTGTAGAAGAGTTGTTTATTCAGTAAGCTTCCTTGTGATCTAGAATTCATACTCTTGTTGTATCTTGAGATGATATCTTGTTGCTGTCTTGGTTTTGGAGAAATTTTCATTGGGTTTCTAAAGATGTGTTTGATGTTGTGATGTGGCCAGTGATAGTTCTCCGTTGGAAATCTTTCCTACTGATCAACCTAAGGATTCCTTTCAAATTTTAAATCCACCTCTTTTGATGATGCCTCAACCTGTTTGTTGGAATATAGAGATGTTTGGGATCTATTAAAAGTGCTTCTAGGTCGTGATAATTCTTTTGGATAGAGCAGTTGTGTTCGGTGATGTTGATGTGTTTCATCTAATTCCTTGTCCATTATGCCCCTCATTTGGAGTGATAAGGAATTTTGATATGTATCTATTATTTCCTATTTAGATGAAGGTTTTTTTTGTGATCCAGTGTGGGTTTTTTGAGTGGTGTGATCCTTATCACCTGACTGCGGTGCAGCAAATGCTTCAAGAATCAGGGCTCCAGCCATAGGCCTCGGAGTGAAGCTTTTCACGCAGTCAGGAAATCAACAGAGGTGTGGAGTGCTAGATTATGATCCTTACTCCTCTGTTTTGGTAAGTTAGATACTATGTCAATGTTTTGGTTCTTCATTTCTATGAATTTCCATTTGTCGCAACAAGCTTGGTAGACTTAACCCCTCACACAGTGTCTATGGTTATTCCTTCATGGATGTGGGTTTTCAATCAATGTCCCTGTGTGGACCACCTGTAAAAATCAGATACAGTCTTGGTGTTACCTATTCATTGGGGGAGAGTTTTGGGTAGTTTCATTGTTTCTTTTTTTGTTTCAGTGGCCAAATTATTGGGTCCCCTTCCCTCCCATCCCCAAGTGACGGGGGTCCAGAATTGTGCTGAATGTGTTGGCCAAGTTCTTGTCCCCTCCGTTCAGGAGTGGGTGGTTTATATGTTCATTTTGTAATCCTATTGACTTGGTATATTATGTTTTTCTAGGAGGGTTTTTTTTGGGCTTCTGTGAGTGACGCCCAATTTTAGATCATGTTCAATTCTTGTCTATTCATTGCTAGTTGGTTTCTAATGGTGGGGAGACCCACCATGGGTCTCTTGGATTTTCATCCTAAGAACATTTCTAGGAATAGTTGATTCTTAATGGTGGGGGGTACATTCTGGAATCCTTATGTGTTGTTTTTTTTCAGCTGGAAAGTGTTATGGCTTTCCGGGGGCGGAAAGCTTTAATGGTGGGGAGAATTGTCACACACGGTTTTTTTTCTGTCTTTGTATTGATCCGGCCCATTCCCAGTTTTAACAACTGAATTTGTTTCTTTTATAACTCTTTTGTTTTTCATCCTTTTTCACCCAATCAACTTCCCACTTATCCTATACTGATATATTAAAATTTATTTATCCTTTTGGACCCATTATAAATTCATAAGCCAGACGAATTTGGGTCACTTATTTAGGTATTGGGCCAGCCCATGGGCCCATTTCCTGTTTTAAAAAAAATAATTTGATTCATTTATATCATTTTCATTTTTTTATCTTTTTCGGTTACTACACCTCGCACCCGAAGCCAATATCCCTATCCTCACCCCCAATATCGTTTTTACCACTTTGGAGCTCATAATGGGCGCGTATTAGGGATAATGTTCTCTGGTTTCCTCAAAACGTCCAGAATTGAGAAGGTAACTTGTTTCACCCATAACTCATTAAATTCGTACTCTTTTGGCCACCAATTTTCTTTCCCTGGTTCTTCCAGATCTTAGGAGTATCTCCATGAATTTGCAAGCCATTCCCTTCCCTCTAGGGTTTCATATCTAATGGAATACGAAGAGTTTTCTAGGGTGAAAGGTGAGATTCCTTCTCCTTTCTCCTTCCTCTTCCCCCTCCTTTCATTATTTCATGGTTTTATGTTGTACCCTAGTCTTGATAGACCTAGGGTTTTGTTATACCATGTTTTTTGATGGGTTTTATGTTTGTTTAGGTCTGGTATTTATAGTTTTAGGGTTTATAAACCCGCAGCGGGTGATTTCGGGTGTGCGTTTCAATTACGCCAAAGATTTGAGGTAGGATACCCCATGCACATGACCTTATTATTTAAGTTTCATACTTTTATTATATTTAAAACCAGATATATATTTTTATTATTGTTTTTCATCCTTTGGATAATTTTATTGGTGTTCAAAGTGGTTGTTTAATCATTGGTTTGTGAACAGTAGTGTTGTTTTGTCATGAAAGTTCTCAACAAGTGTTTGTTTAAATGTTCCGTTATCTTTTGCAAATATTTTGTGAGGTTTATAATCTGTTATATGGTATTTTTAACATGTTATAGTATCTTGAATGAAAATATGGCTTTCAATTGGTGTTTTATTATTTTTCATGTACATAAAATAAATTGTTTTGTTTAAAAAGGGCATGTCATGTGTTCGGTAAATTTCCCGGTTGGCCTTTATGAGTGATGTGTGATTTAAAAGTTATTTGATTGGATTTATAAAGGAATTGGAAGAATTATAAATGGTATTTTTGGGTACTTATATTGATTTCCAATTTGGATTTGTTTTTACAAACAAGTGGGTTTTGATTTACAACGTATTTTGGCCCGAGTTGCCCAAAAATGGACCGTTTCACATCTTTATGAAAATGGTTGTGTTTTGAATATTTAACCTAAGTATTATAAGAGATTTCTGAATGAGGTTTACTGCTATAAATGATGTTTATACAGATCCTTAATAAAATTAAAATGCATACCTTCATCAAAGGTTAGTTTTGAGAAAATGTTTAAAGGCCCGTTTGGCATTTCCTAATGAAGGAGTGTTTTACTTGTATATAACAAGTTGTGAAATTGGGATTGTTTTATGGTCCATTAAATGATTTTATTAAATGTTTATTGGGCTGAAAAATATGATTTGGTTTGGTTATTATGTGTGTTTATAATTTAAAGAGTGTTTTTGAAAGAGTTTTATGTGCAAATCCTCAATACACTTCATGAAATTGTTTTACCGAAATATTTAGCGGTTTGTTGATTAGTGTAAGAAATGTGAAGAATGATTATGGGATGTTTGTGTTTTTATGGTTTTGTAATGGAGTGGGGATGTTAAATGTGTATTTGATAATATGTGTAACTTGATTGAGCACTAAAGGGAATCCCGGGTATCTAGGTGGGCGGACGTGTACTAGTATGCTAGTGATTCTGTGGGGGTTGGCCCATGTTTCACGTAGCAAGTTTGACGATGACAACACTAAATAAACTATGATGATTATGATGATTGGGGACCACTAGGTTATGGGTATGTTCCCTACTAGTGGCTCGTGCACGCGAACAGATATTTATTATGGTTACTTTCACCGAGATACGAGGTACCTGGGGCTCACAACTAACTAGTGCCTAGGGGTATTCCTGTGACTAGTGCTCATTGGCTATTTTGTACTCACCGTCGGCATACAGCGTGTTTGGTTGTTAAATTCAGTAGTATGTGTTATTTATTTGAATGTTAAAATTATTTAAAGCAGCCCTCTTGAAAACTATTTTCATTTTGAAGTTTCACCTCTTTGAAAATAATTGTTACTTGCATTTTTGTTTATTAAACCTGCATGTTTTTGTCTGATAATTATTATAGCATGAAACCTCATTTGAAATCCAGACTTTCAAATCTTGAATTTAAAACTATAAATTGATGTTTCTTTTATTTTAAAGTAATGTGCATTGGGAATATAATACCGGGCTAACCTACTGAGTTTTAATACTCACGCCTATAGTCTTCTTCCTTTTTTTAGCCCTTGTGCAGGTTTCATCTTTAGTTCGATCACCTTGGGATAATTTTTATCATTGTGTTGGAGAGTGACCAGAAGTGTCACATGGAGTTATTTTTTCATCGGAATTGTTCATTTGAGTTGTTGGTTTTGTTCTAATTTTAGTTTCTTGTACAAATAATATTTAGTTCAATTTTTATATAAATTCATTTTGGGATGTCCGTTTATTTCCGCTGTTTGTTTGATTGTTTATATATGGGAGAAATCGTTCCCTTGTGTACTCTATTGATGCCCTTGTTGCTTGTCACCATCCCGGGAGGATCGGGAACGCCTCTCGGGACTTGTCGCGGGCTGGCCTGGGTGACCGGTTCAGGATCGACTCGGGCTGGTTCGTGACAAAATGGTATCAAAGGAGGTCGGCTATTAGCGGACCTTTATTTTTAGAGCGCCCTTGTTATTTTGGGGATGTCAATGTAGATGGAGTAGGATTGTTGGGACTTGAGGGGTAAGTTAAAGAAGAGCGTCACAAACTATTTCTTGTTCTAATCCTCAGGTTTCCATGGAAGTCCGGTTTTATTAGTGTCCATTGTTCTAGTTGATTGTTTTATATTGGGATATGACAAGGGGAGTCTGACCAATGGCCTTCGTGAGCTCACAGGGCCTGGCAAGTCATGTGGAGCTGGGGAATGGTCCTAATAAGTCTCTCTGTGTTGGTGTTGTGTTTGGCATATGGCCGCCAACCATATGGTCAAGTCACCCTCCGACACTAGTTCCCTTTTTCTTGGGTCTCTTGAACCTTTCTTGAATTCTGAATTTTTGTTTTTAAAATCCTTCTGTGAGAATTGTGGAAATGGGTTTTAATGTAAGGATTAGATTTTGAAAAGTGAAAAAAAGGGGGTTTCAATAATTAAATATAAGAATGGTTTAGGAGGGTTGTGTTTTTGTGAAAAAAATGGAGGGAAGCAGAAATGATTTAAAGGGATTAGATTATCCATAATCTAACTTGTGGTTTGTTGAAATAAAATGTTTTGAAATTGTGAATCATTTTAAAGTGATTCTGGATATTTTTTTAAATGGGGTATTTTAGGATGTTAAAAAAAGTTTTTTAAATTGGATAAATTAGTTTTGGAAATTAGTTTTGATTGGTTGGTTTTTTACTAGAAATGTTATTGGTCTCAATGGACCTCAGATTATGAAAATATACATTGCTGATTTTTTTTAAAAAAAAATAATGTGAAGGGGTTGTTTGGAGAGGCTTGGTTATTTAAAAAGTTTTTAAAAATGAAAAGGGGTAGGTTTTCAAGAAAATGGTTCTTAATTAATTGTGGTTTTTTTTTGTGAAACATGAAAATGTTTTTTGACTTAGTGGTTGGTGTTCCTTTTGAAGGTAAATTGTTTTTTTAATTATGATGTTTAATTTTAGCCTTTGGTGTTTTCATGGGTGCTCACATGCATGGTTTTATTTATATTTGGAAATATGGCCTATATGGTATGGTGGTTGGGTGTCAGGGGTGGCATGGAAATGTGCATGTGGGTGAGACTTGATGAAACACCATCGGTGAATGTGGAAACCCACCAAGTTAGTTTGATTTTTCAAAATTGTTTTGAGCTGAAAATTGTGGCCCTTTTTTTAAAACCAATGGTTATGTGGCTTGATTTTTCTATGTTGTAGAAGAGTTGTTTATTCAGTAAGCTTCCTTGTGATCTATAATTCATACTCTTGTTGTATCTTGAGATGATATCTTATTGGTGTCTTGGTTTTGGAGAAATTTTCATTGGGTTTCTAAAGATGTGTTTGATGTTGTGATGTGGCCAGTGATAGTTCTCCGTTAGAAATCTTTCCTACTGATCAACCTAAGGATTCCTTTAAAATTTAAAATCCACCTCTTTTGATGATGCCTCAACCTGTTTGTTGGAATATAGAGATGTTTGGGATCTATTAAAAGTGCTTCTAGGTCGTGATAATTCTTTTGGATAGAGCAGTTGTGTTCGGTGATGTTGATGTGTTTCGTCTAATTACTTGTCCATTATGCCCCTCATTTGGAGTGATAAAGAATTTTGATATGTTTCTATTATTTCCTATTTAGATGAAGGTTTTTTTTTGTGATCCAGTGTGGGTTTTTTGAGTGGTGTGATCCTTATCACCTGACTGCGGTGCAGCAAATGCTTCAAGAATCAGGGCTCTAGCCATAGGCCTCGGAGTGAAGCTTTTCACGCAGTCAGGAAATCAACAGAGGTGTGGAGTGCTATATTATGATCCTTACTCCTCTCTTTTGGTAAGTTAGTTACTATTTCAATGTTTTGGTTCTTCATTTCTATGAATTTCCCTTTGTCGCAACAAGTGTGGTGGACTTAACCCCTCACACAGTGTCTATGGTTATTCCTTCATGGATGTGGGTTTTCAATCAATGTCCCTGTGTGGACCACATGTAAAAATCAGATGCAGTCTTGGTGTTACCTATTCATTGGGGGAGAGTTTTGGGTAGTTTCATTGTTTCTTTTTTTGTTTCAGTGGCCAAATTATTGGGTCCCCTTCCCTCCCATCCCCAAGTGACGGGGGTCCAGAATTGTGCTGAATGTGTTGACCAAGTTCTTGTCCCCTCCGTTCGGGAGTGGGTGGTTTATATGTTCATTTTGTAATCCTATTAATTTGGTATATTATGTTTTTCTAGGAGGGTTTTTTTTGGGCTTCTGGGAGTGACGCCCAATTTTAGATCATGTTCAATTTTTGTCTATTCATTGCTAGTTGGTTTCTAATGGTGGGGAGACCCACCATGGGTCTCTTGGATTTTCATCCTAAGAACATTTCTAGGGATAGTTGATTCTTAATGGTGGGGGGTAAATTCTGGAATCCTTATGTGTTGTTTTTTTTCAGCTGGAAAGTGTTATGGATTTCCGGGGGCGGAAAGCTTTAATGGTGGGGAGAATTGTCACACACGGTTTTTTTTTCGGTCTTTGTATTGATCCGGCCCATTCCCAGTTTTAACAACTGAATTTGTTTCTTTTATAACTCTTTTGTTTTTCATCCTTTTTCACCCAATAAACTTCCCACTTATCCTATACTAATATATTAAAATTTATTTATCCTTTTGGACCCATTAGAAATTCATAAGCCAGGCGAATTTGGGTCACTTATTTAGGTATTGGGCCAGCCCATGGGCCCATTTCCTGTTTTAAAAAAAATAATTTGTATCATTTATATCTTTTTCATTTTTTTATCTTTTTCGGTGATTCCACCTCCCACCCGAATCCAATATCTCTATCCTCACCCCCAATATCTTTTTTACCACTTTGGAGCTCATATTGGTCGCGTATTAGGGATAATGTTCTCTGGTTTCCTCAAAACGTCCAGAATTGAGAAGGTAACTTGTTTCACCCATAACTCATTCAATTAATACTCTTTTTGCCACCAATTTTCTTTCCCTGGTTCGTCCAGATCTTAGGAGTATCTCCATGAATTTTCAAGCCATTCCCTTCCCTCTAGGGTTGCAGATCTAATGGAATACGAAGAGTTTTCTATTGTGAAAGGTGAGATTCGTTCTCCTTTCTCCTTCCTCTTCCCCCTCCATTCATTATTTCATGGTTTTATATTGTACCCTAGTCTTGATAGACCTAGGGTTTTGTTATACCATGTTTTTTGATGGGTTTTATGTTTGTTTAGGTCTGGTATTTATAGTTTTAGGGTTTATAAACCCGCGGCGGGTGATTTCGGGTGTGCGTTTCAATTACGCCAAAGATTTGTGGTAGGATACCCCATGCACATGACTTTATTATTTAAGTTTCATCCTTTTATTATATTTAAAACCAGATATATATGTTTATTATTGTTTTTCATCCTTTGCATAATTTTATTGGTCTTCAAAGTGGTTGTTTAATCATTGGTTTGTGAACGGTAGTGTTGTTTTGTCATGAAAGTTCTCAACAAGTGTTTGTTTAAATGTTCCGTTATCTTTTGCAAATATTTTGTGAGGTTTATAATATGTTATATGGTATTTTTAACATGTTACAGTATCTTGAATGAAAATATGGCTTTCAATTTGTGTTTTATTCCTTTTCATGTACATAAAATAAATTGTTTTGTTTAAAAAGGGCATGTCATGTGTTCGGTAAATTGCCCGGTTGGCTTTTTTGTGTGATGTGTGATTTAAAAGTTATTTGATTGGATTTATAGAGGAATTGGAAGAATTATAAATGGTATTTTTGGTTAATTATATTGATTTCCAATTTGGATTTGTTTTTACAAACAAGTGGGTTTTGATTTACAACATATTTTGGCCCGAGTTGCCCAAAAATGGACCGTTTCACATCTTTATGAAAATGGTTGTGTTTTGAATATTTAACCTAAGTATTATAAGAGATTTATGAATGAGGTTTAATTCTGTAAATGATGTTTATACAGATCCTTAATAAAATTAAAATGCATACCTTCATCAAAGGTTAGTTTTGAGAAAATGTTTAAAGGCCCGTTTGGCATTTCCTAATGAAGGAGTGTTTTACTTGTATATAACAAGTTGTGAAATTGGGATTGTTTTATGGTCAATTAAATGATTTTATTAAATGTTTATTGGGCTGAAAAATATGATTTGGTTTGATTATGATGTATGTTTATAATTTAAAGAGTGTTTTTGAAAGAGTTTTATGTGCAAATCCTCAATACACTTCATGAAATTGTTTTACCGAAATATTTAGCGGTATGTTGATTAGTGTAAGAAATTTGAAGAATGATTATGGGATGTTTGTGTTTTTATGGTTTTGTAATGGAATGGGGATGTGAAATGTGTATTTGATAATATGTGTAACTTGATTGAGCACTAAAGGGAATCCCGGGTATCTAGGTGGGCGGACGTGTACTAGTATGCTAGTGATTCTGTGGGGGTTGGCCCCTGTTTCACGTAGCAAGTTTGACGATGACAACACTAACTAATCTATGATGATGATGATGATTGGGGACCACTAGGTTATGGGTATGTTCCCTACTAGTGGCTCGTGCACGATAATGGATATTTATTATGGTTACTTTCACCGAGATACGAGGTACCTGGGGCTCACAACTAACTAGTGCCTAGGGGTATTCCTGTGACTAGTGCTCATTGGCTATTTTGTACTCACCGTCGGCATACGGTGTGTTTGGTTGGTAAATTCAGTAGTATGTGTTATTTATTTGAATGTTAAAATTATTTAAAGCAGCCCTCTTTAAAACTATTTTCATTTTGAAGTTTCACCTCTTTGAAAATAATTGTTACTTGCATTTTTGTTTATTAAACCTGCATGTTTTTGTCTGATAATTATAATAGCATGAAACCTCATTTGAAAACCAGACTTTCAAATCTTGAATTTAAAACTGTAAATTGATGTTTCTTTTATTTTAAAGTAATGTGCATTGGGAATAGAATACCGGGCTAACCTACTGAGTTTTAATACTCACGCTTATAGTCTTCTTTCTTTTTTTAGCCCTTGTGCAGGTTTCATCTTTAGTTCGATCACCTTGGGAGACTTTTTATCATTGTGTTGGAGAGTGACCAGAAGTGTCACATGGAGTTATTTTTTCATCGGAATTGTTCATTTGAGTTGTTGGTATTGTTCTAATTTTAGTTTCTTGTAAAAATAATATTTAGTTCAATTTTTATATAAATTCATTTTGGGTTGTCCGTTTATTTCCGCTGTTTGTTTGATTGTTTATATATGGGAGAAATCGTTCCCTTGTGTACTCTATTGATGACCTTGGTGCTTGTCACCATCCCGGGAGGATCGGGAACGCCTCTTGGGACTTGTCGCGGGCTGGCCTGGGTGACCGGTTCAGGATCGACTCGGGCTGGTTCGTGACAGTAGCAATAAACTATTACCACTTGGAAACCATAAACCATATTCCCCATGTAAGATAATGATATTAAATATATATTAATCTATCATTGAAAGAATTTGATTGATGATATTATATGTCAATTTTATTATATACCCCTTATAGAATAATGTAAGTACATAACATTTCATGTGTCTCAATGATGAAAAATGGAGACAAAATTAATTTCCCGATTTGGTATCTTTTGAAACATAAACCCCATGAAATAAAGATCCTAAATCTGGTATGAAAATACCCATATATTTAATTACATGAATTATATAATACATAAATGAAAATTAAAAAAACCACATATAAGAAATCAGTGGTGAACATGGCTTATACCTCATGGAAAAGAAAAGTGAGATTAGAAAACTCTTACAATAAGTATTTATCTCTCATCATACCCATTCAAAAACTATTATATAATAAGTATATTTTTATTATAAATATATCACCAAACTATATTTTTATAAAAAATACCATATATGATGTTATTATGATTTTTCATTACCCATTTACTAATAGCTCAATATTAATGTTGTGTTTTAGGAAAGAATACACTATTTTTGACTTGTGTTTTGATTTGTTAAATTTTTGGAAATCATAGTTATATCATAATCTCTTGAATTTATAACTTCATATAAATATAATCTATATTTATTATATATGTATTTATATTAATCTGTGAAATATAAAAATAATAAACGAAATACACTATCCATGGAGATGATAGGTTGTATGTTGGCATAAACATTGTTTATATTTTAATATCATTTTGAAAAAAAGAATGTAAATTAAATACATTAATATATATAATAAAATTCTAGTAGAACTTATTTATTTCATATATTATTACTTAAACCATATATAATACATTCCACGTAATGTGTTAATAAATCAAATCACTTTGAGGAGGCGGTAGTCCACAGTTCCACAAATGAAGTTACCATATTTACCCAAAATAAAAAGCATGAATTTGTATTTGATATAATATTCTAAAAACAATAAATTAATAATAAATATCATATATATGTTATAAAAATTTATTTTTTATTATAATGACCAACCATTATAGGTGGTAAAGGAAAAATGTACAACATCATATCGTAAGGCATTAGTTTACCATACACAAGAACGGTGTGATTGTTACCCATTAGATGGATGTGTATTTTAGTGTTGTTAAAAACCATAGAATAAAAAAAATATAAATATATTTAGTTTAATTTTATTATTATATCATCAAGGTATAATTATAATTGAAGGATTAGAGAATGAAATAAAAATAAAGTGATAATTCAATAAGGTTACCTCTTTTTTGAGTAACTCATTTTCTTTTTCACTAAAGGACTTACTTGTATCCCTTTATTCCAAAAGTGGAGCTTCTAAGATTATAATATGGATGTTGGGAGATTATTTTAGTAGATTTTTTGTGATAAAAATTCTTTATGAGGATTGAATAATTGTAAGGGTTGAGTTCTTTTTTATAGTGGAGGAGGAGTGACATTCTTGTACATTTTTGAAAAGGGAATTCCACCAATGATTTTTCTATGAAAAGTGGATCCCATAATGAACCCAATTATAAACAAGGGGTATATGTTCAAAATATTACATATAATATATTTTGTACATGTTTATAGGTCATTTTTCCCATAAGTGTATGGTTTTTCCCTTATTAGTCTAATTTTTTGCTTAGTTATGATAATTAATTTTAATCATATTCCCTAATAATATTTTGAAAAATAATGATGACATTATTGAAAATTATAAAATAGTCTAATCCCAAATAATTAATCCATTTTTTCATATTCCAATCACATAAATGGAATAAATTAATTTAAATTTAACCCCGCAAACAGGACAACACAATGGATTTTTAAAGTAAAAAGGCTCAAAAGTTTGGTATGTCTTATATCCAATTTCAATGTGAAATTAATCCAAGTGACCTAAATTAGATTAATTTATGTAATATTGATCTAATAAAAATTTAAAAAAAATAAAAAAATTATCATTTTAAATATATTATTTGAAAAATTATTTTTAAATAAAAATTTAGTATTATCCACTATTCATAAAAAATTAAACAACATATAAAATTACCAAAATTTTAGCCTAATATAAATTAAATATTACTATTTCAAAAATGAAGTTTATTTTTTCAAATAAAATTTTTAATTGTATCAAAAAATATATTTAAAATGGGCTCTCTATTAAAAGGTGGTAAAATTACAGTTTATAAAAATAAAACTCTTGATACATAAAATTGGATTTTTTTTATTATATTATACCTATAAAATAAACTAAATGTGTATGAAATATATTCATTGAATATATAGTATTTAAATTTTATTTAAAAATTTATCCAATTATTTTTCTATTAATTATTGATATAATTTTTTTCATTTATATAAAAATAGCTGTTTTATAAAACCAATTTCATTATTTTCAAATAGTTCTTACATTTACTTCTAAAAATTGATAAAAAATATTTATTTTTTATATATCCTTAAATCATATTTTTAAAATTTATTCATTATTATTCATAAAATCTATTCCAAGAGCTAGGTTGTTGAAATAATAATATTTTGATAATAATATTAATAGAATTTTGCAGTCTAGTAAAACTCAACCATACTTGTAACACAAGCTGTGAAAGGTTCACAATATTGTGTGTAATACAAGACAAAATAGTGTTTCATGTACCATAAGCAAATCTATGTGTTTTAGGTAGCGTGTTCTTTACATGGTGTTGCGTATGACACAATACAAACATAGCTCTATCATATAAAAAATATATATTTAGTGTTGAGTGGGAAAATATCAAAATATTAAATTAATTTGAAAAAAAAATTCAAACAATTTCAGGTTGTTATATTTGACAACCTTTAATTGAATTTCACCCTCAAAATTCATCTGGGTTATTATAGGTTTAATACATTAAAGTTTCTTTCGTAGAATCCCACGTCATAGAAATAAATACTAACAAATCCTATAAAAATGGAATTTTTGAAACATTATGGTTACCCAAAGTAACTCATAATGATGTTTAAACATGGGAGAACACTAGTGGATTATGAAAATATGGATTTTAAGGAAAAAAATAAATATTTATAGTGATCTATTGAGGTTATCAATAAAAAAGTGAATGATCAATAATAATTTGAAAACCTAAAAGTAATAAATATTTGATGATCTAAAATGACATCAATTCAGAAAATATCATGGTATTAAGCCAACATTTTATTTCTAGATCAATTTACTAATGTTTAACAGATTTTATGAAATGATATGGTTGGATTATTTTAGGACAACCTCACCCTTTTTTATTCCTTGATCAAATTCTACATAATATATTTCACAAAAAGGAAGGTGAATTTTTTATTCCTAAAGTAGTAATAGATAATGGGATCCAATATAATCCATCCCATATAAGATCAGTTATCATTAATAAGAATCTGTTAGAAAAGGGTATCCAATATGAATAAATGATCATTTGGTGAGATAATACAATAATCTCACAATCTTCATCAGTATTTTATCATAAAATTTCTATAGATGGTTATAATTAAAATAAATCTGAAAGATAAAAATCCAAAAATGTATAAATAAGTACAATAGATCAGATGAACATTGATCCAACATAAATCCTAATTTAGCTCTTATTTTCACATTCAAAATAGGAGAATATACCCATCTTATATCCTCTTTAGACAAGATAATAACCTAAATTACCATAAATAATTTTGGAATACATTCATTATTCCTTATTCGAAAGATTATTGGATATGTTACATGAATCCAAGAAGTTGTAAATATAATCCATGATAACATAGAACACATTTTCAACAAATCCATTATTAGTTATGATTGAATAAATAATATCCAATTTACTTTATCCATTTCATCACCACTTTATCAATAAAAAATACAATTTTATTACCTTAAAGAAAAAGTCAAGGGTTACCTTCTCTTAATGTAACCATTTCATTAAATCAGTTTTCTTGTCATCAGTATTACTTAACACATTACTAAAAATAGAAAAACTACTACAAACCTTCTTTATATACATCATGATTCATATAACATAATCATTAAACTCTAAATGACATACCCTCAACCATTAAAATTTATTCATTAACAATTACTTAGGTTTCATCAAATTATAACTTAATGACTATTTTCTAGAATATGAAATATGAATAATGACTTGAGGTTCCTCATCCTTAATCTAATCATTCATAATTCGTTTAATGTAAAAAATACCATAAGAACATTCCATACCTTTCACGTGTCCTTTGCGGTCTCCTTATCTTCATAATTATATCTAATACTAGTAACAACTTCTTGATTGTCTTCAAAATATTTCCACTTTGGAAATAGATTTATTTAATGGAAATACTTTTAAAATCATAAACATTCAATTCTACCTTAGTTACTTCTAGTTCTTGATATTGAATAAGACCAGAAAGCATGGGGTGAAAAACAATTTTCATATTAAAAAACCACATAATAAAGAAAAATTACTTAGAGGATGTCTAAATAATTAATCCTACTTATTTAATAAATGAAACCTTATGTTTATACTAGGTTGTTTATAGCCACAAAAAATTTAAATCCTTTAAAATTTCTTGAAATGTGTCTGTGAATTCTAAAATAATATCTCCATGAAGTTTTAAACCAGGTGCACAGTAAGGCTCATTGTCGTGTACCACATTATGCTCGTGTCAAGTTCGATGCGCCTGGCCAGATTTGTTACTTCTAGGTATATCTTAAATATAACCATGTCCAATTATAGTATCTAGATAGGTATATATTTTGTTGAAACAACTCCCTCTAGCCTTTACCAAAATCAAGAACATTTTCCTAAATATTAAATCGTCTTTAAACTTATCCTTAGAGTCCCCTAAAGAAATATACTTATAAATATCCCTAGATATACCAAAAAACATTTCTTATCCCAGTTTCCAAAGGTTCAATAAAACTTTCCATTGATACTAACTATAATGACTATGGAATAACATAAATAGATATTAAATTTTTTGGATGAATATTCTGCAAAATCATAAATACATACCCAAGGATAAAAATTGATTCGTGTCATTAAATACTTGGAAAACATTATCCTAGTTTGGTGAAAGATCATAAAAATAATCCTTAAATATATTACCATGTATTACTCATAATTAAAACCTATCTTCATAACATGGGGAATAGAAACATAAAAAATTGGTGTATTCTAATGATCTATAAACGAAGTGAAATGAAATATGTAAGCATAACATTATCATAAGGGTATAATAATATGAAAATAACATTTGAAAACCATACCTATATAAAAATACCATAATAATGGGGCATGACATAACGAATGGAATTTCAAAATACACGAATCATAAGGTAATCCAAGACATGAACCATGTGATTGTATCAATGGAATATGACATATAATTTATTTATGATAAATAAACATGTAACATAATTCCCTATAAGTAATGGCTCATTTCAAAAAACATATCAGGTCGCTTCACAAAGACTACACCTACTGGACATGAAACACCACTATCCCCAATAATAATACTTTCCTTATAATGTACAATTTTTCCCAATCCACCCATAATGGATCATGTTTCTCGATTATCTATTTGTGGATTGAGTTTCCCCATCTTTCTATAATGGATTTAGTTTCCCTATATTCCCATAGTGGATCAGGACAAACCAATTTCCCATTTTAGATGAAGACTATCAACATATTTACCATTATTATCTCATGAATTAAAATTTTTTTAACAAATTCATTAGATGGAGATATATATGTCACCCATATTAAATTGAAATCATATAATCATAAATAAAAATATCCTAAACCATGAAATGGAATGGGTGTTACAAACATGTAATCATATCAAAATATCTAGAAAAAGTTTGGTTTCTTAATCATTTCAATAAGGAATAACAAATTAAAAGAAGTGGGTTTAATAAGAATATAACATATTAAATAGAAATAAGTTTCAATAAGATAATGACATCAAAACATAAACCCTTCATAGAAAGAATATAAATGGAACCCTCATATCATATCCCAATAAAAGTAATGAGTAAAACCAAAAAATGACATCATTGATGGAATATAGTTTTCAATTATATTTTAAAAACATTTTTTGAGGAAAATATCCTTTCATATATTAATAATCCCTAAAATAGTCTGAAAACAATTTACCTGAAAATAATCATTAGAAATTAAAAATGACCATTTTCTATCATTTTGATAACTTTTTTCATTGAAAACATATTAATAATTGTCATAAATGTTTTCAAACTAGGTTCCTTGAAAACATATAAAAGAAAATTTAAAACGGTTTGAAAATCATTTCACTGAAAATATTTTCAAAACATGAAAAAAATTAAAAACATTTTTGAAATAATTTCTTTGAAATACATTGGAAACTTATAATTAAATATTTTAAAGGTTTTTAAAACATTTTCATTGAATATAATTTGAAAAATTATAAATAAATCATCAAATTGTTTTAAAACCAATTTCATCAAAAAAATTGAAAACATATAATAAAATATTGAAATAATTGAAAACATTTTATTGGAAAAAAACCTTTTTAAAACCTATAAATGAAGCTTTGAAAAAACTTTAAAACAATTATAAAAATGAAAACATTTTTGAAAACCATTTTCTTTAGAAACAAATATAAATTAAACAAATTTATAGAAAAATGTAACTTTTTTATTAAAAATAACCACGTAAATATATATAGGAATATTTAAGGAAATGGAGATCGTGATGGTAGTTAAGTTTGTACATATCAAACATTCTTTTTTGCACCATGATAGTTTAGAAAAGTGCCATGATCAGAAAATGACCATAAGATTCTTTTTTAAACAATTTTTTTAAAAAGTTAAATCAAGTGTAAAAAATTACTTTAAATATCATAGTATTATATTAAAAAATTTTGAAAACATATTTAGGAAACATGATTTTTAATAAACACATATTTTTATCCAAAAAGAGAAATAAATTCGGGTTTTTATAAAGCTATTTTCATAATTATATTAAATACCAAAGAGTGTGGAAATGGTACTAATACATTAATATAACTTTAATAACCATATGATAAGAAATTTCATTAGTTTTATTAATGTATAGATTATAAGGATTCATCAATGGAAGTGTAATCATAAACAATCTTGATAAACAATGAGATTGTACAAATAAACACTTACCAATTGATAACTTTAAGTCATATTCCCCGATGTAATAAGATGAAATTACACAAAGAATAATATATAAGAGAAACATTGATATTCATGATAGAAATTTTCAAATTTCTTTATATAGATCTTGTAAGAGAATATAGGTGCATAACATGAAATTTGTCTCAAAGAAGGCCAATTAAGACAAAAATACATTATCTATTTGGTAACTTTTAAAACATAAAAAATATAAAATAAGGATCGTAAAACAGATATGTAAATAACTATAAATT
Organism: Viscum album; assembly: GCA_963277665.1. Lineage (NCBI taxonomy): Eukaryota > Viridiplantae > Streptophyta > Magnoliopsida > Santalales > Viscaceae > Viscum > Viscum album. The sequence continues at coordinate 1,050,402,751 of OY728131.1, read as the reverse complement.
TAATTATAATAATAATATAATAAATAAATCTGAAGTAGAGATTGTAAATATAATAAATAGGTGGTGAACATGGCTTGTGTCTCATAAAAAATAAAAGTGGGACAAGAAAACCCTTACCTTAAATGATGAAAATATGTATACTCATTCGAAACTCTTGTATATTAAATATAATTTCACCATAATTCTATCACATATCTATATTATTATATCTAATACCAAATTTTTTTTATTATGACCTTATATTATTTGTTTATTAATAACTAAATGTTAATGTTACGTTCCGTGTAATAATTACATTGTTTTTATCTTTTGTTTTGATTTGTCATATTTTTTATCTTCATAGTTATATATTGATATAAATAATGTTAAAAATGATATAAATATATTATATATTAAGTGTATAATTATTTATATAAATCAATTAAATATATAAATATCAAATAGAATACACCGTTCAAGGAGGCCATAGGGTGTATGTACGCACTAACACTCATTCCGTTTTTCTGTCACATTGAAAGAAAGAATGTAAATTACATATATTTATATATATGTATAATATCTTTATAAAATAATAATTATTTCATATATCTCATATAAATTTCCTAAAAACATCTTTAATACATTTAATGTTATGCATGAATGAATTGAACCTCTTGCAGGAGGCGGGAGTTCATAGTTCCACAAATAAAGTTATTGTATTTTAAAAAAATGAAAATAATGAAGGAATGTTTTAAATATTAATTAAATAATATTAAATAAATAATATTTATCATATTTATCATATATAAAAATATTTTCCATCATAATTACAAACCATGGTATATAGTAATAGAAAAACACACAACATTGTTTCATGAGGTGGTAGTTCTCTGTACACAAGAATGGTAAGTTTGTTACCCATTAGATGGAATTGTTTGTCAGTGCCAGTATAAAAAATATTGAAAACATATCTCATCATATTTATTACAGTAGTTTTATTATATGATCATGAAATAATGATAATTCAATTATTTATGAATGAAATGAAACTAATATGATTTTTAAATAGGGTTACATATTACTTGGGAAACTCCATATCAGTTTCACCAAATGACTTCCTTGGATACATTTATCCCCAAAGTGATGCATCTATTATAAGGGAGGGATATTGGGAGATTATGTGAGAAATTTTTTGGCCATTAAAAGATCTTGAGAGGTGTGAATATGTGGGAGGGGTTAGTTCCTTTTAATAGTGGAGGAAGAGTGGAATTCTTATATGTTTTTGAAAAGGTAATTTCACCCACATTTTTCAAATTAAAAGTGGATACAATATTGAAAAAATTTGATAAATTGGATTATGGGGTATAAATTCGGCTATACAATTTATTTTATACTAATTTATAGTTCATTTTGGCCTTTAGGTGTCCCACATAGCCCCAGTTAAGATAATTTTTATCTTAATCATTGAAATTAATTTAATCAATTTCATTAATATTCTTGGTCAAAAACTAAGATGAAATTATTCAAAATTATAATTTATTCTGATCCCAGGCATGGAATAAATTTTATTAAATTTAAATCACATAATTTTTAGAAATTTGTCTAAATTTAGTCCCATATACTTGACAACATGATGAGGTTTTGAAGAAAAATGGTTCAAAATTTTGGTACGTTTTTTCCCAAAATCAAATTATAATTTATTCCAATGACTTAATTGGATTAATTATTTTTATAATGGATATAATTTAAATTTATAAATAATCATAAAAATAATTTTACCTTATAAATATATATGTTGAAAAATGTTTTGAAAAAAAATCAATATTAATCACTACTTATCAAAAAACAAAACATCATAGTAAAAAGATCACTATAATCTAATTTTTATGGTATTATTTACAAAATTATGTTTATTTCTTCAAATAATAATTATAAATGTGATGAAATACATATTTAAAATGGTCCCTCAATTAATATTATGTAAAATTACTTTTTAGAATGAAACACCTTTTTGTTCATAAAATTTGATTTATTTTTATCGTACACAATAAAATAAATTGGATGATTTTCAAAAATATTATTTTCATATATAATATATTAATATTATTTAAAAAAATAATCATCAATTTTTTTTAATTGTTGAGAAAAAATTGTGTTTGTATGTAGAAAATTGTTTTCTATTTTCGAATAGTTCTTATATTCACTTATAATGACAACAAACCAAAGGATCCAATTTATATACATTTGTAAATAATATTTTCATAATCTAGTTAATATTATTCTTAACTTCCATTATAAAGGATATATGTTTTCTATACTAATATTTTAATAATAATTTTATTAGTAACTTGTAGTCTAGTAAAACATGACCTTGCGTGTAACAATAGAAATCGAAGGGACTCAATATTGTGTGTAATAGACTCCATACATGAGTTTTCATGTAATATAATATAGTCTATGTGTTTATATCTTAATCAATACATTCTATTAGATATAACACAATGCACACTTAGTGTTTTCATATAAAAAAAATTCATATTCAGTGTTCTGTGAAAAAATAATAATAACATAAATTAATTAAAAAAAACAATTCACAATATCTTGGTGTGTTACACCTGGTGTGTTGGTTTAGTCAATAATAACCTATACATACATACAAACTATTATACACATGGTTTTGAACCAATTCATTATTTTTATTTTTTATTCTTATTAGACCAGGTTTTTAGTTACTACCTACACTAGGATAAACTCATAAAAGATATATATGTGGTAAATGACTCCATCAGTGAATAATTTTGTTACTGATATTTTAACAACATCAAGGATGTTGGGGTTCATCCTGTTTTGTGACTACCTAGAATCATCACTTAACAATATATGATGCCAGGAAATTGATGGTAAAATGATTCTAATGTTAAAATATATCCTTAATAATGCATGTTTATAATCCTTCTAAATCAATTAGAAGTCACAATTAATTATCTAGAGGGATTAAACTATCAATTTGGAAAGAAAACTTTTAACCATTATCAATATATTAATCTTTCAAATTTTTATGTGGTGGTTTAATTTCCAACACATGTGGATTTCTAATTAATGTGAGTAAGAATGAATATGGGAGTTTAATGATCTTATCTAAATTCTTGATGGAAAAATCCCAATAAAAGGAATACCGTTTTACAATTTGGGAAGTATCATTGATGGTCATAGGATCCTCAAAACACATATAATTAGAAATTAACAAATATGAATTACATTTTTCTAGATCACTACAACATTAAATGCATGATTCATTACCTAGAATTTATATCAATGCTGAATATTAAGAATGGGGTTCATGGGAAATAAGATAATTTTTATTTGGTAAATGGAGTACATTAATTGAATTATATAGAAGAGTGGAATGATCTTTTGAGGGGTGATCCCTAGAATAAAGGATGATGAAGCAGATGATTCCACCACCAAAATCAAATTATAAATTAACAATGTTGACATAAATTATGGTTTTTTAAGTTTTCAATAAATTCCTCTATAATATAATAGGGGTGTTTCCATTCATCCTCTCATCTTCCAATTTAATCACATAAAAATTTGCCTAAAAATTTGGAATTTTCACCCTCAAGCAAACATCTTCTAACACACCAGTGGGGTGTTCAATATTACAATTTTATAGTTGAATGACCATTATGTGGGATTACATTCCATGTACTTCAATTAAAATAAAATTTTGTGATGCATCACATTTTTAGTAGCACCCAAATCAAGCATAATATTGGAAAAAATATTCTACTTTGGTGCATAAAATAATGAATCTTATAGGATTAGTGCATTTGGTTGTAAGTGATGGATATATCAATAATGGTATGTTCCTCCCCATGTTCACTTTTCCATCCCCAAAATATTCCTTTCTTGTGTACATATCTCCTTTAAAAATAGGGTATATCTTGAAAGTTTCATTAGGGAACCAATCAAGTGAATGCAAAACTCCACCTTTTTTGAATGTTTATAAAATTTCATTATTAAGTTCAGTGTCTTATCATTTCCCTGTTTGGGTGGCCCTTTAGGGAAATGGAATATGAATGGTTTGGATTGATGGTTTATCAAATAAAACACACATTCCATTTGTGGGTATTCTCTTAGAACTCTGTTTTTCCACATTTGGAAAATTTTCAATGGTTGGGATGGTTGTTTACTTTGGAGGGTATGACCATCATTTGGATTTTAAATTTCATTCTACTTTAAAGGGTTAAGACACTGACATTTCCCTTATCTATATGGTTTAATAGTGGTTGAGAAGGTAGTTTACCTGACCCATGACATTTTATTTCCCCCACCGAGTTTCTGAGTTGGACTAATTGAGTTTCAACATCATGTAATAAATATTTGATGTTTTTTTTTGAAAATGGGGATTGGTTGAATCCTTTTTTTCATCATGTCCTCAATGTTAAGATTAGGTTTTGTAGGGGATTTCTAAAAAGGCCTTTGTGGTGGTTGTGGATTATTGTGTGGTGGTAGTGGATAACTAATCTACCTCAGTTGGTTCCATGATTATTGTGCTTGGTTTGAATACCAGCTTTCCATTAAGAATGGTTGTCTTTCCACCTAGGGTTCGATGGATAGTATAGTTCTTTTCATATGATATGTTTATAGGGGAAACCTTGAAATATTCCATCATAACTCTCAGAAATTTCTTTTAGTGTTGAGAATAAGTTATTATATTGGGCATCATCAAAACAGATACCACAATGTATAGGAGGAGGATATTTTGATATCCCTTGGGAAAGATAAATTTTTTTAGAGAATGGTACTTACCTCTTGAAACTTCAGGTCAATATTATTCTTAAACTCAGAAATCTATACCTCATGGAAACTTCAATTGGTTATATTGTACCTTCAACCAAATTCGTGTGTTTTATGAGATATGATTTCAATTTGGGTTCTTATAGAAATTAATGTCTTTAGAACTTGCACATCACCTACAACAACATTTTTCATGTTATGTTCAATAGGTATTAAACCTTAATAAAAATATTATATTAAACTTTTATCACTTATTTGATGGTGTGGACATCATGAACATAAAATTTTAAAATTTCCCCAAAAATTATGAACTATTTCCCCTTATGAATTCTTAGTACCATAAATTTCTTTTACTATAGTTTCAGTTTCGAGTGGATTGGAATTATTTTTCATGAAAAAGAGTTTCATGTCTACTAAAAAATTAATTAGGTTGTTAACATATTATATTTAGTTTTTTAAAGTGTCATATAATGTGAAAGGTAATTCCTGAATCAATGCTTGTTATTTATACAAATTTGAAAGTTTTAATGTTGAGAACATAGTGTGAAATTCTTGAAGTGTTTTCAGGCCTTTTTCTATGAGTCTATGAAATCATGGTAATATGTGAATTAAATTTGATATTTATTTTAAAGTTGGAACTTTTACTTATAGAAGAATATATGAAGGTTGAATTTCAACCTTAGGTGAGTTTAGTTATTCTGTTTTTCAATTATTTTCTTCTATTTTTTACACAATAAGTTCATTTTCTAGTTTTGTTTCATAATATGCGGGGTTTAGAAAATTCTCCAGGTGTGGTGTGTCATCCTTTTAAGGGTTCCGCTCTATATCTTAGTGTCACTGAATTAGGATCCTCTATGGTTCATGTTCAAAAGGTGGTAAATATAAAAGAGTAGAACACATTATGTATTTGACCTAAAAAAACTAATCAAAGCACAAAAATAAAATTAAATAAAGAAGATGAAATAAATAAAATTTCACAAGATTTACAAATATCTCATTAAAAAAAGTAAAACCCAAATTTCTCAAGGATAATGATGCCAAAATATAATCACATTTTCATTACATGTCAAATTTATTATGATTAAAATTTGATTTTATCGGCCTGGATAGACCCTAGTTCAAATATCACGGAGCGTTAGAGGTTTAAAGTGTTTTTTCTTAATAAAATGTAGAGAAATAGGTGGGTTGTTTCAAAAATAGTTTTAAAAAATAAATGCCTAAATTTAAGTATTTTAATAGTTGAAAAATAGGTGTATTTTCTTTAAATACTATATATTATGTTTTTCTGAGTTTACTACACAGATTTAATTTTCATTATTCATAGAGATTAGTTTTGTTTTGAAGTAAGTGTTTGTTTGTAAATAATCAGAATCCATAATACATTACATGGTTTTTTAGCGATTCATGTTGAACCAAACCATGATATAAGATCCATATTGTGTGATATATATTTTATTATTGTTATAGTAACTTCAAAAGAAAATTAAAAATTCATATAATTGGGGAATAATATGATTCTTATGTTTTCCAATTGCAATAACACAAGTCACATAGTCAAAACCTCAAACTGGTAAATTAAAAATTAAGAGTATACAAATCACATGAATTAAAATATAAAATAACCTAATATACAAGGCGTGATATGTTTTTCAACACAAATTAATCCAAAATAGTAAACATTATAAGCACCAAAACCCCATTTAAATGTGCATACCTCCCTTACAAAGTACATCGACTATTTAGCCTACCATCACGAGGAGAAGGAAGATCAGGTAGATCCTCTTATTGATGAATTATCAACATATGAGGATATAAACCTAAATAATATCTAAGGAGCTGAAAGGATGCATATAAAACTAAAAAATGGCGTCACTTTCCTCTTTGTTCAAACATTCAAATTTGGGTCCCATGGTGCCCTTTTATTACCAAAATGAAAAAAGGTTTTAGGAACCTAGATTTTGAGATACAATTTGTGTATCTATTTTGGGTTGGTAAATGACATGATTTAATTTGGGACAAATGAAAATAATTTTTAGGAATCTTTTCTATCACCATGTAAAATTTTGTGTCCATTGGATATACGTAATGGGATATATATACAAAATAATGTGAACCAATTTTTTAACTTCAGTCAGAGTTGGTTATCTTAATACATATGTTTTTTGGGAAAACAATATGCAAGATATTTTATTGGATGTCTTGAGATGATATGTATCCCAAATATTTTCGGATCATATCATAAAATTTCTTCCCAATATTATGTATTTAGTTTTCATAATGTGAAAACTATTGGACAAGTGTTCATTGGATTCCACAATGTTTTGGCCTATTTTTCTTAAAATTTATTCTAGATCCTCCAAATCAGATCCTACTACAACAAAATAGTCTAAAATTTAAAAATTGATAATTTTAATAGTAATAAAAATAATCAAATTGAACCGAATTTGATGTTAAATTTGATATAAAATGTGTAATTTACTATTCAACATTAGTTTAACGTATTTGTATAGGGGTTCAAATGAATTGTGAATCGCTATACGAACAATATGAAAATGGATCTAAAGAATATATATAATAATTATAAAAAAATATGCTCCCTAAGAAACTATATTATTGATACCATTTCATGTTCCATTCCATAGGGGATATTATAACATCACTTGTATATACGACAGACTACCGCCTCGCTAAACGTTTTGATTTATCTTTGATTTATATTTTAGGTGGGAAGTGATAATGATAATTTTAATGGTTATAAGTTATATAGATAACATAATTATTAAATTAACAACATATTTATCATTATTTAATGATAATATATCATTCTAATTCTTACCTTTTCCTTCATATAATGATGGTATCATCGTTCGTGTATGTGTGAACTATCGCCTTCAGGAAATGATGTGACTCTATTTTCATCACCACACCACATGGATGATATATATGTTTATATAATATATTAATCATGAAATTATTATCATTATAGTAATATTAAATGATACATACAACCTTTAGGTAACGATCGGTCAAAATGGAAATGTTACTCATGCATGTGTACGACTTACCGTCCCCATGATTATAATGTACATAATTTTTCATAAATATCAATCATGAATAGTTTTATAAGAGTAAATGATATATAAATATAAGATGTATGGCATTATTATTATTATAGAGATGTTGGAACTATATCATATATAAAAGAACAGGAACATTACTGATGGATAACAAATGTGAAAACAAGCCCATTAACACCCGAAACAATGAAAACAATGAAATATTATTAATGAATGGGTAATAAGATGTTAGAAAGTGATCATATATGACATTATAAATATTAATATATATTTGGTACAAGTTAATTACATATTTAAATCCACTATAAAGGAGTATAAATCATATTCAACCAAAATGAATCCTGAGGTAATGAATTTTATATCCATTTACATTCTATTGAGACTTATTTGTTATTATACACCAATTAAAATTTTTATGGTATATATACTACCCATTTTAAATATTATATAATGATTTATTCATACTTTATGGTATTTTATGTTTTAATTTTAATTATTTCTCTAAGAGGATTTTCCTTGAAATTTACTATATTGTTAAACTTATTGACAAATTTTAGTTCCTTTGTGATTCCTAACCTTCTCCTGATAAAATAATTTTATTGTGATATTTTTAAATTTGAAATTACATTTCTCTCAAATATTAATATTATTATGAGATAGATATGATTATTTTCTAATTTTTAATCCATTTTTACATACAATGTTTACTTTGAATGTTATTTGATTAACTATTGATATATTGATATATTTGTATCCTTTACTCATTATAGATATTTGATGATAAGAAATATTGATTAATGAATAAAATATATTATCTGATATATGAGGAATTATTTGGACCTACTTTGATGTGTGGGGGAAAACATTAGATCTTACCTTGATGCATCAGTAGGTCTCTTGAGAAATATAATGTTTTCTAAATTAAACAGGTTTCAAACTTTAGCTAAACCCATAATTTAGAAGGACATGATAGAAGAGGTATCAGGTTCCCGAGACAAGAAGCCCAAAAATTAATCATTTTCTTCATTAAGAATTATGTTATTATTATCGAAGATATTTTGAAAAGGATATTATCTATGGATGCATTTAATTCTCTATGTATTTTTATGTGGCATATGTTCTCAGTTATTTTTATTTCTATATTGATTATTCCTTTTGTATTAATGAAGTCAATTTATTTAAATTGCATGAATGTTAATCTATTTACCTTTCATTATTGATTAATATTTATTGATTCATGAAAACTCTTATTTTTATTACCATATAAAGATAATTTGAGATCACCCTTCCTTTTTTTACATTCACTATGTTATGAAGAAGAAATATTTTAATGAGTTTTAAAGGATGCACTTCCTTTTTTAGTTATGTATTATGTTATATTTTGTACTACCAATGTAAAATGGGTATCAAAAATTTATTTGGTCCTCCAAAAATACTAAACTGATTGGTCCATTGGGATTCGATTAATTTTATTTAACACAATGTCATAAAGTAGAAAACGAATTTAGGGTACTAGGGTCATGGTTTTTATAGTTGGTATGAAATGGTGTTTTGTTGAAACATTAGAACTTGATTTAGGAAAGTGTTAGTTAAGGAAGAAAACCAGATAATGTAATTTTAGGATATCTATAAAATAAAACACTAAAGATTTGTTAAGGAAAAAATTATTTGTGATTTTCTTGTAATACATCCTTGCCTTGATACTATAAGTGGACATGGTTCTGGAACAGATATACATAGGAGTAATAAATCTAAAAAGGAAAGATTAGGGTAGACCTGATTTCCACATTTTTCACAAAGTTAGCCTTAATACACACCTTCATTGATGCTTCATGTGGATATTTTTAGGATAATTCACATTTTCATTCAACCCATTATGATGGATTTCAAAGCAAAGATATCCCTAAAGAAACCAATTTTATGATTGTAATATAAAAAATGAATAAGTTTAATTTCTTCAAAGTGTTACACCATATATGAAACTATATATTCAAGTATGAACAAAATAATTTTATAAGGTATTCTAATATATTTAAATATTTATAAATTGCGCCTAAAAGGAAGAATTGTATCTATACTCATAGAAAATGTATAAAATTACCAAACGAGGATTCCAATAGAGTAGGTATTGTAACTGAGAGAATTATAAATATATTAGGGCTTCCTTAACAAGTTACAAAAAATAACCTTTATAAGATAGAGAAACCTATTACACAACAATATTATCATATGTTGGATTGCCTTATAGAACATAATCCCCAAGTCATTTAATGGGATTAAAAATCAAATAGATATTAATCAATGTATTTAGTTTCTGTAGAATATTATTGTGGAATTATTATTTATTGAAAAGGAAAAAATTACACTTATTGTGTATTTTATACAAGGAAATGTTGATCACTAGTGGTCATTGATCTAGAATACTAGGGAGGAGAGCAATTAAAAACTCATGGGATGGAAATATTTCAAGGATAAATTAATGGAAGAGTATTTTCCTTATGATAAAAATCATAGACAAAGATATAGTACGGTAGATTAATGAAAAAAGTATAAGAAAGTGTTACATAGTTTGAAGATACCATTACAAGGTTAGCTAGTTATGTTATGGATTACACACATAACACAAAGTGAAATATTGAAAATTTAATTAAAAAGATTATGCCAAGTCACTGAAGGTTTCTGGTCTCTCAATATTTTTCATCATACAATGAAATAGTTTTATATGCTACAATGATAGGGAAATAATTATTTTAGTCTCATTGATTCTATGGGATGACAGAGAACAATAGTACAATAGAGAAAAAAATTGAAAAGGGAAGAAGGGTAAGAATGATTTCCCCACATTTGATAATTGTGGATAAAAACACCTTAGTACTTTTATGTTGAGAGCAGGAGATTTTTGTAAGCATGGATAGAAAAGACACCATGATCATGATTGTATGGGAAAGGAAAAAATTTCCAATGTGAAATTATTCCACTATTAGGAGATATGGAACATTGAAAATAAATTCTCTATGTGTCAAGGGAATATAAATTATTGGAAACTAAATGAACAAGGATAATATTTTGTTATTGATACAACCAAAGTGGGCATATTATTTTTTTGGCATAGTTGAATCCAATAAATAATTTGTTAAATATTTTTATTGATTATATTATCATTAAAAGAATTATAGAATATATAAGGATTATACTATAATAATTTTCAATTATGGAAATGAAATCATAAGTTGAATATTAATGATAACCCAAAAAAAGAATTTAGTGGAAATATCAAATGATTTATGTTCCTTATTTTTCCGGGGATGGTTTTTATGTCTTTTTAGGATGTGAGTTTTCAACAAAAGAATTTTCAAATAGAAAATACATGATTATAGAGATAAAGAATAAATTATAAGGGATTATTTTATTTAAGTTGGTGTTAATGTTACTCTCTAAAATTATGATATAATAACATTTTGATTGATATAATATTTTACATGATACCCCAATAATATAGAACCAAACAAATATGTTTCATTAAATTTAATATCATTGATAACATGTAGAATATGAAACATCAAGTCAAAATGAACTATAATATAGTATACCATTATAACGAAGACATAAAATCCAAGGGTATTAATTATTTTAAATATAATATTAAAAGTTTCTAAATTTATTGTTTAGAAAAAATTAATCATTTAAAATAAAAAAAATGTTTTCAAGAAAACTAATTTTTTTTTATAGATTATGATTTTCTCGTTCATTGCACATAAAATTTAAAATTAATTTTTTTCCACTTCATAAATATTTATATTAAAAATTTAAAGTTAATTATTAGATATTAATAAAAAAATATCTTTTGGTGATTTCTAGAGATTATTCGGAAATGATTCATTTTTTGAGGAATAGTAAAAAATAGCGAATTTTAATTGAAAACTGCCTTTCATTGATAATATTTATAATTATAAACTATATTATTAATTGTTTATAAAGTAAAAATAGTAAAATTATAAGTAAATTAATCAAATATTGTCCATTTTAATCATTTTAAAATTGAATTTTGATATAAAAATTGTAAACTTTTGAACATTTTCTCATTAAGACCCTACTTTCTCGTTACATCTACAAGATTAATTTACAATTATAATTTTCTACTTCTATTAGTTTAATTTAAAACATTGATTCTATATTTCAAACTATAATAATTTATCATTTATAATATGTTTAACTTAATTTTTTACAGAATAGAATTGTGAAAGAAGTAAATATAAATAACCACTTTTAATGGTAAAATCAACTAACCAGGGGATTAAACTAAATAATAAGGTTTTAAAATTACCTAAAAACTAATAAAACTCATATTTTATGGAAATATTGGTCCCCTATAATTTGTTTTTCTATAATTTTCCTTTTAGGAAGCCTTTCATTAAAAAACATGGCTATGATGGAATCTTTTAAAATAATTACAAGTTTTCCGCATACACTATATATAAATGGCCACCCACTCTCCTCTCTTAATCACACCATCAAACCATTTTTTGTTAAAAAAATATCTTTAAATGTCACATTCCTACTTACATCCTCTCATTTTATAGTCCTTAGTTTTGGATTAAATCTATCCAAGGAAGAGTTTGGAGAAAAGCTAAAGAGGACAACTGGAACTTGGTAACATTTTTAAATCAGACTTTTTATATTATTTACTCCTCTAAGTCCGTAAATTATTATTAAACCATGATGATAGAATATCCTTTATCTCTTAAATATTCTGATATTCATTTTTCATGGTCATTAATAATCATTCATTGTTTTCATTGTTTGTGTGTTAATTTTCTTCATTTCACATTTGTTCTTTGTCATGAAGGGTAATATTCTTGTGAATATTATATAGTTCCATAATACCTATAAGAAAAATTAAGACACGATTTTTATATTTATATATACATTATATTTTTTTAAAACATTAATTTAATATGGTTGCAAAAATGACGTACTTTGTGATCTTGGAGACGATAGGTCATACATACGCATGAATAAAATTTTCATTTCTCACTGATCATTATATAAATGTTGTAAGTAATGTTTTATCATTAAATAATTATCACAATTAAATAATTAACATATTATATACATATATATATCATCCATGTTATGTTTGAATGAATGCAAGTCACATGGATTGATGGAGGTGACAGTCCATAGGTACATGTACGATAATATAATATTTAAGTGAGTGAAAGGGTAAGAAGAAAAATGATATATTATCTTTTCATTATGATAAATATTCTATAAATATTATAATTATATACTTTATGTCACATAAAATTAATAATATAATACTTTTCTCTTCCCATGTATCGAGTTAGTGAAAGACAAATCACATTGCTTCGTTAGGTGATAGTCCACCATACACATGAGAAACGATATGATATCCTCTATGAAATTGAAACTATAAAAGATATATATGATATAATGAATCCAAATGTATAATTAGTCTATAAATATAATATATATACTTTATATTAATCATCATACCCAACTGTTGTATGTGATAACGGAAAATAGAATGGTATTGGTTCCTGAGGTGGTAGTCTTTCATACACAAGAATGATCATTTTTAACCCATTTGACAGAAGTGGTGATGTTTTTAGGTCACATGTTTAAAACATTTATACCTGATTTTAATTTAAGTTCAACCAAACAGAAGTATGAGGAACGAGATTTCATCTCAATTTACATTCTAGTGAGACTTTTTTTCTATTATCCACCCAATCGATTTTATGCTATGTATATACTTTATATTTAACTTGTAATATAATTATTTATTCATAATTCATGGTATATAATGTTCAAATTTGAGTTATTTCATACAGGGGTATGTGACATGAAAATTAACCAGTGGTAAATGTTATTGAACAATATCACTTTCATTATGATTGTTATCTTTCACATAAAATAATCACATTATTTGGATATTATTTCATTAGACATTACAGTTATCTTAAATATACATATTCTTGTATGATAGATATTATTATTTCCTAAACTATATACCATTTATACATATGGTATTTACTTTGAATGTTATTTATCTAACTGGTTAAATATTGATCAATATGTATCCTTTAATCAAAATGGATATTTTATAATAAGATTTATTAATACATGAATTAAAATTTATTATTTGATATATGATGAACTATTTGGACCTTTAGTTTCTGGTGGGCCCCATAATTGTACTCACCCTCGATGCATCAGTAGTTTTCAGAAGACAAATCATGTTGGTCAAATTAAATGGGATATAACTATAGTTTAAAACACCTTTTGAAAGGTCTTGATGATAGAGGTTTCATGTGTATAATACATCTAACCCAATAACAAAGTATTTCCTTCATTTATAATACAATTATTATTATCCATGATATTTTTCTAGTGATTTTATCTCTATATGAATTTCATTCTAATATTACAAATTAAATGGGATCTTTTATCAGATATTTAACTTAGTATATTGATTTTTACTTATCTATTAATGTGGTAAAGTTATTTAAATGGAGTATATGTTCAAATATTTACTTTTACATATTGATTATTATTTATTTTTTAATGATAACTTCCACTATACATATGTGTTACTGAGCATTTTAGATCACCCTCATTTTATATACTTTCAGTAGGGTATGAAGAAGAACTCATTGAATGAGTGTTAAAGGATAAAATCCAGTTGAGGTTGTAATGTATTATGTTTTAATTTTCACTCCTAGTGTAAAATGTTTATCATGTATGTATCAAGTTCCATAAAACAACTAAACTTATTGGTCATTCATGGTTTTATTTCTTGTATATTTAAAAAATTAATAATATAGACAGTGTTTCTAAGCTACGAGGTTTAGGGTTGATACAAATGAACTATGATTAATCTAAGGCATCACAGATTTAAAAGGAGGTGTCTTTGTTTCATAATCAAATGAATTATATTTGATAATGTGGTTTTATACAATAATTATCATTGCTGAATATATAATTTCTTATTTTATTCAATGGTTTTAATCTAAAGGAATTTTGTGATAAATGAATGTGACGGAAGATGCCACAATAGTCCTCTTGAAAAACTGAATGGATTAAGATAAGGGATGAAATATCTTAGGGTTATTATCACACAACTCCCTCAATCTACTAGAGGTGACATATCTCATTATAAATTTATTAATACACTATGGTGGGAGACACATGTTAGTGGATTTTTTATGACCATGTCAACCCTCATCATATGGGTTTCTAATAAACTAGTTCATTAAAAATGGATCAATACAATAAAAATGATATTTTCAATTATTCAGTTTTCAGAACGTGAAATGTTTTTCATACCAATTTATCATTTTGAATATGAAGAAAATTTGGGCTTGAATATTTTTAAGAATGTGTGGAAATAGGGAGAAATTTACTCTATGGAATGGGATGAGTTTGATGAATTTTTTTGAGTATGTAATTCCCTCATATTGTATGTTTAAAAAATGATATGTAATTTGATATGCTTAAGAAGAAGGATGATGAATATTTGGTACATATGAGGATAATTTTCCTAGACATTCTAGTTATTCTTTTGGTTGGTTAATCTACCCTAAAATTGAAATTGTTCAATTATTTAGTGGTTTAAAATTAATTCCCTCAAAGTAATTATCTATAAGAGACTTAGGAAGCTACGAGGAAATCATTTTATGTGCATTAAAAGTGGAAATGGTAGAGGGAAACTCTCAAGGATATGGTGATAATAAAATAATTTCAAATATTCCATGAAGTTTGTGTGGTTTTTCACATAGAGGGGAAAAAATTAAATCTCATGCATTCCAAATATGTGGGAAGTATAACTCAGGTTAATGCCTAAATAGACGAAAAAAATGTTTCATAGGTGGCATACCTGGCCATTAGGAAAAAGACTATAAATGTAATGGGAGGAGTCCACTAAATGAAACTAATGGAGAGACATCATAATAGAATACACCAGTAACTCATTAGGGATATAAACCAAAATAGTATTGGAATTATATGAATAAATTCCTTAATTAAAAGGATGATAAATATAATAATACAAAACTACCTATGAACTCTAAAATTCAAAGAGAAAGCTTATATAATCAAAATATTTTTATTGAGTAATAATTTTTAGGTAACACTTATCCTCTACTTAGGAATTCATAATTCAATGTTAATTATTTTCTAAAAATAGACTACGAAAATATAATCCTGTTGGGAAATTTGACATCATTCTA
This sequence comes from Viscum album, assembly GCA_963277665.1. NCBI lineage: Eukaryota > Viridiplantae > Streptophyta > Magnoliopsida > Santalales > Viscaceae > Viscum > Viscum album. Next base: position 1,050,386,640 of record OY728131.1, on the reverse strand, counting down.
TAAAATTTTTATCTCACTATATATAGATTCTATATGTATTTCTAGAATAAATAAATCATCTTTCATATACTAAATCAACCTATGTTCCTATACTGGTACAAGGATAAACCAAAACCTCCAATGGGAATATTATTTTTCTATGATAAGATCTTATTTAAGGAATAAGTGGTGATTTCTCTTCTTGATGCATATATGATTGTATTGTCACTTTATATTGGGAAATGATTAGTATATATTGGAGAATATAATATAAATGTTTATTCATTTGGGATTATAATATATGAGTCAATAAAATTATTTCCATAGTGACCGTGTAAAGATATGATATGAAATCATCTTTTTGTTTTCATCTTGGTCATACAAAATTTAGATAAGTCGCAAGGTTTACTATTTATGGAATGGATTACGGTGAAATTTTGGATTAATTTTGGATTTATCATATCCTAGAATTATCATTTTGGTTTTGGTAAATATTGAGACATAATGAACTATTTGTCATTATTTTACGGATATTACGATCCCTTAAAAGTAAATTTCAGTGATTTATTAATAAAAATATTATCTCGAATACTTATAGATTGGTGAAATATATTATATTATGAAAAAATGAATACATAGTGAAATTATATATTTCATGTAAGTATATTTCCATATGTTATTATTATAGATATAAAATGAATTCATCGACTCTAGGAAAAGGATCTGAAGACAAACTTGTCTTCCTATTAACTTAAATTATAATGAAATGATAGTCTTTTAACCCCTAACTGGTTCATGATTTTGTGTTCATTAATATTTATGTGATTGTGATCTCTTTCACCCTCGGTGGTACCTTTAATGTCAGTTTTTACATTATTTTACACAATTTAACTTCCAACACATTTTTTCATTATCTTGGACAATGATTTTATGCTATTTAAGGTAACCTTTTTTTTTGTAAATTTCCTTTTATGGGATGTTTTATTGATCCCATGTACGATATGTGTTTTGACCAAGTATGTTTTTATTATTAACCACTTAATTGTTGATCAAATTTAAGGGTGTAATTTATTTAATGTGGAAGAATATAAAACACTGAGATTTTATAATATATATATTTTTCAAATAAATTTTATTTCATCATTAACTTTTGTTACATGAAATACTGATATTAAATGAATTATGGTTTAATATTATGTAATATCACAAAGATGTTGTATTGATGAGTATTAAAAGTACTAACTATATTATGAAACATTTATGGATATATATATATATATATATAAAATTCATTCATTGGTTAATAATTGATTATGAATGAAGATAAAATTCATTTGAATAGAAATTAAGTATTTCATTGAAAAATATTATTATATGCTCTATGTATTTATACATTAATAAATAAAATAAATATTTATTCGTGATTTATTTTAATGAAATGTTTACACGATATATTAAAAAATAATTAATATTTTATTAATTTTTATCTATGAATTTCGTAATAAATATCCTTGTTTTATGCATAAAATATATTTTTCTTAAAAGCAGTTTTCATCACATGTGGTGCACTTATTTTAATTTTGTTTCATCTTATATTAGAAATTTAATTTGATTAAATGGACTCTATATTTATATCAAGAGGTAATTTTTTTTAAATAGGTCCCTTTTATTTTAAGAAAATATGTACTTCCCCCTTTGTCTTGATGTATTTAATGTCAAATTGATGGAATACTATTAAAAATGTCCTTAATAATGTTTTTATTAAATAATTTTTCATTAAATGATATAATATTGAAAAAAATTAGATTCATCTGTATGTATGTGATATGGTTGGAAACATCATCCATGGTCCATATTTCAGTAGTTTTTATTTTTAATTTAACATTATTAACCTTTAAAGAGAAGAAAACATTAATATTACTATAAATATCAGAATGGTTAATGAAGGGTTATAAAAAAATAACTGTGTAAAAATTTGATCCAAACCTATATAAATTTCGTTGGATGAGTGTATTTTTGTGCCATAGTCATCTTAGTATCTGATATTATCAATTTTCATCCATTTAAGCAGCAACATTAATTTATATTAATTTAATATTTTATGAAATTCCAATATTTTCTCACCTCTAAATTATAAATATGAACCCATCCTATCCTGTATTTACACCACATAGATGCTTCTATATTTCCCATACTCTTCTATATTTCTTTCTCCAATTCCCTAAACACAATATATAGGTTTCAATCTTCCCAAAATACCAACCCCATAGCCCTTATTAGAAAATGTAAATGAGTTGTTTTAAATTGGAGGATGTTTCATCAAGTGTGAATGAAGTAAAACCCAAGGTAAGTGATTTTTGTCTCACTTTAATTTATATAATACGCGTGCCATATTCACCAATTTTTTATTTTATTTTGTGTATACAACAACCGTGAATTTATATTATGATTCTTTTAATGCATCTTTTTTGGTTTAATATATCCATATAATGTTCTTTATTTCATTTGGTTTATGATTCAAATGATACCAAATCGGTATGGGTTTTATGTTACAATATAATTGTTTATTGATATTTTTTATTATTATATTAATGATGATGATTTTTTATTATCTAACTATCAAGAAAATGATGAATTTTTTATACACTATTTATTTATTAATAATACATGTTTCACTTTATTTTTTCTCATCATAAGTACACAAGTGAAAAAAAAATATTCTTAATAAAAATTGATATTAATTATCCCTTCAATCAATTTTTCCCTCAATATCTATATTTCATTAAAATATATTAAGATATGTTTTTACTACTATCCTCTTATTGTTAAATTTATTTTTTACCCATGTTTCAATTTTTTCTAAATGTCTTAAAATGAATATTTTTGATATTTTTTGAATGAATTACTTTTTAAAATTTTCCAATTATTATGAATAAATTATTTTATTATAACTTATTTAACAAGAATATAATTCACCATCATCATGAACACTCAATAAATTAATTATATATTTATAATTTTCCAAGTCTATTTTAAAAGAAATATTTTTTAAAGATAATTTTTTACTTTTTAGTCTTTGAAAATTGATTTTTAATGTGAGGAGGGTTTTTTTCAAATAAATGTATTAATGATTTTTTAATGGTATTTATATTCATCAATGAAAAGAACCCTTGATTACAATTATTATTTATTAGGGATATGATTTATGTATATAATCCTTATTCTTTCTTTGGATGGAATAAGATTACATGAAAAGATGATTATGAAACATGTTCATTTCTTATGGATTATTCTATGATGAAATGGTGAAATATTTATGAAAACCATTCATTTTCCATAGGTTATAGTATGATGATATTTTTTTATAAAACCCTTTTATTTAAACATTTTCTGATAGGATGAATATTTTATGATCATGTGAAACACAAATAAATTGTTTTCATCATGTCATAGGTTTTACTTATATCTCTGTAAAATGCATTGGGTAATGATATATAGTTCATGAGGTTGATATATTATATGTGAACTTGATTTCATATTTTTAATGTTATGAATAGAACTAGTTTTCAAGTACCATGATTATTTTTGGACCTGGTTTCCCAGTCCATATGATCTTATGTCCACCAAGTTTTCATATACATATGTTCAGGCATAGACTTATCATTTCTGTCTTTAATATTATTCATGGACCTAGAATCATGTCCATAAGTTTATGTTTGGGACAAATTTCATGTCCTTAACTTAATGACTAGACCTGATTCTATTTATAAATGTTCACAAACTTATAAAATTATGTATTCTTAAAACTCATGTCTTATAATAATTTTATGTTCTCATAAGTCATGTTATTTTATTCCTCTCTTACCAGGTCTTATGAACAATCATGATTTATTCCATGACCCATGATTATAATATGTCATATTAAAGTAATGGTTTTAAAATGTGAAACTTTTATTATTGTAACCTTATGATTAAATTATGATTATATGAACATTCATCCCTCCCATGTTTACCCTAACTGATCATCTTATCTCACCTTTTATTATGTTTCATTTCCCAAAATTAAAAAGAAGATTGTGGGAATTATGATTCTAACAAGGGTGTTATTTATGACGGATTTAATGAGGGAGTCTTATTAACAATAGTTTATGTGTCCATGTTTACAAAGATACTAAACTTATATTGTATTTTTTGGATCATTATGTTATGTAATTAATATTAATATATTAATATGTGATATCTATGTATAAATTTTTTTGTCAATATAATACCCATATTCTCATCTTATGTTCAATTATGATATTATATTATTATCTCTTATGTTTAACCTCATAGGGTATCTGATCTCACCCTTCTATTATGATTGAATTTCACTAGGATATGAAAATTATTATGACTTATAAGAAATAAAAGAGGGATTATATTGTGGATGAATTATGGATAAATTCTCACAAGTGGTGTAAAGTAATATATTTTATATAGTTAATCTCCAAGGAAACTAAAATTACTTGTCCATTTATATTATTATTTGTGTAATTTAATTTTTTAAATATTTTAACAGATTTAATCTAAAGTCAAGTATAGATTTAGAAACTATATGTGTGGTGTATACACTATAAAAAAATATATAATAGGAATATTTTCGTTTAAAATAATGGTATTTACTTATCAATAAAATTTTCTCTCATTAATGAGGTTTTAATAAAAATGTTTCCAAATCTATAAGGTTTTATTCTATAGTATGATTTTTATATAGAAATTTTAAAATTTAAATTTTATTTGATGGAATTATATTTTCTATCTCTCTTAAACACCATTTATTTTTGTAATGCCCTAAAATTATAAAAATGGAAGGGTATATTCAACAGAATGTATGACATGAAACACCAAGAACCTAAGGTAATATAATATCCAAATACTACATAATATATTTAATCTTTCAAATAAATTTAATATATTCGATATCTTGCAATGAAAACGACATTGATTTAGCTTATGTATCCCGAAAAAACGAATTTCTTTGAAATAATATGTTACATAGAAGACCGGGTCTTACCAAACTACAATATATTATTAGTTAATATAACACGATATATCTGATCAATTAAATTAGTGGTTATAAATAGTATTAATTATATTTTCAAAATTTATGTTTAGAAAATTATAAAATTAATTCATTGGTTACTGATTAATTATAAATGAATATAAGATCCAATTGAATATAATGTGAATGTTTTTATTGAAAACTATTCTTATGATCACGAAGATGTTTTATCATAATAAAATAAATAATTACAATTTTTTAATGATATTAATTAAATATATATGTTATATATTCAATCAAAGTATTTTTTAGTTTCATCCAATTGATTTTATATACATAATATGATAACAAACATTGTATCACATATAAAATGATATATATTTAAGGGAACATTTACCAAATTTTAATGAATAACCTATTTTAAATCCATTTTTTGGAAATTTTAATGATTTTATATCCAACGAACTGACCTGGGTTACCCTCAAACCTCAATCCCAACCCAATATATCACATACCCTGAGGGTGTTCCCAATCCCCATGGGTTGGTGAATAGCATTGGGGATAACCAAAGTGAACGAATTCTCCCAACCTTGTCAAATACATTGTATATATATATATAAAAAGTGAGTTTGAATAGTGGAAAGAAACCAAAATATACTCCATAACCACAAGAAGAAAATCTAAAAAAACTACTGTAAAAGTAGCCAAAATACCGTGAGAAAAGTCTAACTACAGAAGACCAAACCAAATAGCTACTACATGTGATGGAATGGAAGAACTCCCACCATCTCACGACCATCTACGTAACCCAACAAACATGAAACCTCGATACCTTGACATTCCCTAAATTGGAAGACATACATAGGTTTACACACTATTGATAATGTGCATAGGGGGTGAGATTACAGTCTCAATAGGATCCCACTAAGGTGTTCCACAATATGTATCTGTATAATAATAAATATATGTTAATTTTATATAAAACATGGTAGGAAAATAAGTAAATAGGTTTTATAGAAAACATGGTAAACATTTTCTCTTTATCATAGTTCTAAAACAATATCGGGTATAACCATTTATAAAAATATTTTCTATATCATCATTCACAAGAATCAACATGAACATATTGGTTAAAATAGAGATCCAAGAAATAAAAAAAAAGAATATATATCTGCACTAAGGATCATTATAGGTTAGACAAGCATACTACTCCTACCACAATCAATAAGGTTCACAATCCATCTCGTAAAACATTGGCCTAAGAAGTAGAAGAATAACCGATGAGTAAAACCTCTTAAAAAGGTCAATATTATTACCCTATTACAATGGGACTAGTAAATAGAGGAAAAAACTTGGAGAAAACATACTGATAAACACAAAAAAGGGATGATGGCCTCAATCTAAATGGTCCACCTAAGTACCCATAGTAACCTATGCACTCATTTTCACAATTCAATCAAATGTATTTAAAACCATTTCAAAAACATTTCACAATCCATTTTAATGCATTGAAAATACCTATTTTCATTCCATTTACAAATTAATAGGGAAAACATTATTCTTTAGAAACACTTTTCAACATACACAAAAAATTCAAGCCAATTCCTTTCATAAATCAGTTTATAAAATATGAACAATAAGGTCCATCAACCTACGAAAGAGATTGAACCACCTAATACAAAAATCAGGTCGCACATACCCATAATGAGATCCAATAACTATGAAACCACACAATGCCAACCGAGACCCTATAATCAAATCAACACATCTTAAAATTGATCATATTGATAATGAGGGTTGGTGGAGAAGAGGAAATACAAAATACCTCCAGAACGAAATCCTAACTCACCCTGACTAATAATGGAATAGACTTAGAAATGATAGCGCCAGATATATCTTGAATGAACACAAGATGAAACACTAATTTGGATCAATGGTTCTAATAATACATCCCAGGGGAACTACCAAGATCAATTGGAATTAATGAGTGGAAAGGATTCTTACCCAGAGAGACACACCACATCCACAACGAAGATCGAATGATGAACGAATCGATCAAGAAGGAATGATGTCTCCAGAAATCACTATAGAGGGACCCTCAATCATGTGAAAGGGCAATTCGACACCCAAAATGGGAACTCAAACCCATATTATGCTCTAAAAATTTCCTGCTCAGGGAATTACATGACGTGTAACTCCATTAAATGTTCAGAAATCTAAAGTGTTCATATATTCTGAACAATCCATCACCTGAGATTAAAAACATTACATATAATTAGCTCAAGATGTTAAATATCTCTTCACATAATGTACCTATTCATATCGCAAATCCTTTCACAAATTGTTTCCAATAAATCTTACACATCGTGTACCCTAGTTAAACAACGTGAAATCCACATACTACCTTTGAAAATATATGGTTAATGCTGAGAGTCCCAAAAATTTATGTCTTCACCATTATTGGTATCCTCCCAATTCCATCTTTATCCAATATATAAAACGAGAAAATGAAAAAACGTGATAATGGAAAAGGCATACCTGAATGATCGGTAACATTATTTTACAAACTCCCCACCATAAAGACTTTTTTTCCTTGGAATGTCATGTGGATGGTGTAATCCTTGGTAAAATATGAGGCCAATTCTCCCTCTTCAATTAATCAGAGTCCCATGTCTCATGAGAATCTGATATATGTTTCCATATTACTTTAACCAATACAATCTACTTCCCATGAAAGGCTTTCACTTGAGAGTCAACGATCTCAACTAGTTTCTCCAAAACAGAAACATTTGGATCAACCACAATTTCATCCCAACTCCGAATGCGAGTGGGATCATGATGTTACTTATTGAGATGATACATTAAGAAAACATCCTGAATTTATTTATATAGAAATGAACATGATTATTGATAAGAAACCTTCCAGAGCTGCTTAGTGACCTCAAATATTCCAATATATCTCAAATCCATCTTCCCCATTTTTCCAAGTCGATGGTGATCCAACTGAGGAGAAACATTTAATAAAACCAGGTCTCTAATGGAAAAATCTATATGATGATTCCATTGATCCACATACAATTTATATCGACTGTAGGCTGCAACCAGACGTTGGTGTACGTCATGAATATTCTGTAACACCCCAATCTTACATGGTACACTTTTCTTTAAATAATACAATAGCATGTGTTTTACACAACTTCGAGTTCTAACACACCACAACCAATCAAACTAACCGTTATTAGTATTAACACCCACTTTTTGAAATTTTATAAATTTTATATTTCAAAATGGACATCATTTTTGGATTTAGAGTATCAAAATTAGCTTAGGGTGAATTTCTGGTATTTTTCTGAAAACTTTCAATTTTTGATGAATAGTGAAAAACTCTAAGTTATTGTTTAAAACTGAATTTTTATTTAGATAATTATTTATTTTATTTAAATTTATTTTAGGTAAAAATAGATACATAATACCTATATAAGGTCAATGTAATTCATTAGAGTTAGTTTATAATAATTTTAGATATATGAAAATTTTATTTAACTTTTTACTGTCTTTTGTCCACCTATTAGGAGCATTTTCAAATTTACATAAAAAATAATTTTACCACTTATCTGAGTTTAATTTTCAAAATCTGAGAGACATGGTTGATATCAGTAAGTAATATGTGGTTCAATAAGATAAAAATTAGTTTTTGTGAATAGTATCTTTTTTGCTTTTATTTACCACAGTTAAAAGTAAATAGGGTAATTAAGGGTAAAATGATATTATTATTACACTAACACATGTAAAAATACTATTGGCTAAGTGTAATTACACCAAATACAACCTTATGGATAAAATATGATCCTCTAGGTCTACTTGGATTAGATTAGGACATTTATTATTATTTAATTCAAAGAATAGTTAAAAGAGTTAAAATCAAAGTTTAATAACTAAAAAAATTTAATATAGGGAAAAAATAAGATAATTTTGACTATAAATATTAATTATAAAGCTAAAAATATTTCTTACATAATGGTATTTTATTTATATTTTTTAGACAGTAAATTTTTTAATTTATTTATGACACAATGATGATGCAATAATAACCTAATTAATGAAATATTAAAATAATTGATATAATAAATATCCAAATAAATGTAATTTGAGACTTTTTATGAATTCCACTAATTTTATAGGATAATATGAAATTTAGGCCTGTCTAGATGAATTTTATTAGAAGTAATAATGCTGTTATTAATTTCAAAAAAAAACAATAGACCAAAAAATGTCAAAATTGACATTAAAGAGTTTTTTTAAAAAAATTATATTATTAACTGATATTCTATTACTAAAAATATAAGGTTCAGAAAAAAGACTTATATAATGATATTTGTATCATTAATGTACCACTTTGAGTTCTCTTGGATGGATATAGTATGTTTATTAACCATATAATATAAAAATACAAAGAGACATGGTAAATGTGAAACTTTTTAACTAAGAGTTCAATCTAAAAGAAAAGGTTAATATAGTGACCCAAACCTATCTAAAACCTATTTTTTGAGTGTTTTTAGACCCATATCCACCTTATACTTTATATAATACATTCTGGAGGCATTATAAATCGAAAATGATTTTATTATAAAATAATATTTTTATTTTTTTCCTATGGTTCCCCTCACCCCTCTTATAAAAGGGAACATCCCCTTCTCTCTAATTCACACCTTCAAAGCCATTTTCCTCATACAAAGACTACCAAAATACCCTCTCAACTGTCCTAAATTCATCATAGAGTCCTCAATTTAGTCATAAATCCATCCTAAGGATCCCTTTTTATGAAATCAAAAGGAAGAACCCGAAGAAGAGGTAAATATTTTATCACCTCTTTCAAGTTCCTTTCTCCTTCCACTTCCTCTTTCATTGTCCTTTCCATTATAAAATAATAACTTCAGTATCTTCTATACACTATGATGTTATTATAAATATGTTTCAACCATATTCATTATTCTATCCACCCTTTTAATTACATGTCACCATATGTGTGTACGTACGGCCTATCGTCTCCTCGTCGGGGTGAAATTGTTATTCAATAAATTATTATTTGGATGGTTATAATAATGATGTGTAATTGATGTAAATAATTAATATAACATGATAATGATTTTTTATATATGATATACCATCCAATTATATATTATTTTAATATAAAACGAATGATATTGTTGCTCGTGCGTACATACAGATTACCGTCTCCAAGAACGCAATGAGATTCATTCCCCCATCGTATCCATTCAAGACTAATTTTCAATAGATGATTAAAAATAACATTTAATTACTTAATAAAATTATTAAAATTAATAAGATAAATCCTATCCATAACAAACATTACTTATGTAACAAAGCATATAAAGGAAAACAAATCAGTTAACACCTGAAACAACGATAACACTAAGATATTATTAACAAAGCAATGTTAAAAGATCATATATGATATAATATTAATTTATATCATTCCTGTATAATTTAATAACAATTTTTTCACCATTATACAAGAGGTTAACCTACCCTCTACCAAGGAAAAGTATAAGGTAATGGTTGATTCTACAATCAATTCATTATCCGAGGTTGTTTATATGCAATTATCTACTGGGACCTCTTTATCATCCACATACATGTTTCTTAAAATTTATTCCAATACATTTTTACTATTTAATAGAATATAGGTTAACGTAATTTATACCCTTTTTTGACTTTTTTATAAAATGGTTTAAAGGAATCTTTCTTTTGTTTTCCAAACGAGGTAATTTATGACTTTTTCGACAAAATTAAAGTAAGAATGTTTTTTTGACTTATACGGTGAGTGCAACTATTTTCCACCATAATAACTATGTCCAAACTTCCCCTACAAGATTATAAGAATATTTTACAAATAAATTTTTTATTTATAATTATTTGACTATTAATTTATTTCAAAATAGAAAGAGATATTTCTGAAAAAAAGGTTTTGATTTAATCTATGTCAACATCATCTGATGGATTTTAAGATTTTTTGAAGTTGATTTATTATGATAAGAAAATTACATATTTTATTGAAGGTTTGGTGATATTTTTAACTATGTACATGTTATTTTTACACCATTAATGGTTTATGGATAAAGTATTGACATTTAGTATGCTAGTTTTAATATGAATGTTTTTGTAATGTTTAAACGTTTTCATATGAGGAATGCATTGGACTTAGTATGTGATGGGTGGAGCCCGATATAGCTCCTAGATGCATTGGTAGGTCTCATGAGACAAACTAGTGTCTTGGCACAAGGCCTTGAAAAAATCTTATTTGTAGTCTTGGCACAAGGCCTTGACTATGTGTTTATGAATGTCTAGAATTATGCATTCCATCATTATGAAAGTGGCTATTGATATTGCATGTGATTATTTGATTACTATAATATCCATGTGAGTAAGTAAATGGAATTATTTTTATTTATATTTTCCATATTATGCTATATTTCATGTTTAAAAGGCTTTTGTTTTAGTTTTATACATTTCCTTAAATGTTTATGCACATTTATGAATGTTTCCCCTATATTGTTATCCTTACTGAGCATATGAGCTCACCCCTTTCTATTTTGTATTTTCCCAAGATGTGAAGAAGTATATTATGACTGACCTGCAAGGATATTCTATGGGATGTCAGTGTTGTCTATAGAAACAATGTTGTTGTAGTGTTCCATTTTATGATGTAATGTAAACCTTATGAATTTATCTATTACATCCAAGGCCAATAAAGTAATAGGTCTTTCGAGACATGATCTTTTGTGATCTTGACAATGATACATAATAATGCACCAAATCTGGGCTTCTGGGGTCAGGGTGTTACATATTCACTCACATCTCCGAGAAAAAACTTGGTCCAACCAAAGGAAACACTCCCACATAATCCCAATAAATAGGATATCTGCATGGGTGACCATATAATAAATCCAAGGAATCCATTATTTTTGACCACTATAAATTTATTTTATAAATAAAATCATCAAATCCCAGATGTCTATCCCAGGGTCCCTTGAAGTCCAAGAAACATGCATGATGTATATCTTCTAAGATTAGTATTACTCACTCTGTCTAACTGTATGTCTATGGATTATTAGCTATGGAGAGGTTTTCATGAGCTCACATTTCCTATTAGAGATTCCTCCAAGACATAGAGGTAAACCTAGGATGCCTATCCCAAATAATGATATAAGGACTCCCATGAAACCTTATAATCTTTTACACATACATCTTACATAGTTTTCCAAACTTACTGGTATCCTTCATCGGGATGAAATGATAAGCCTTCTTCAAGTGATCAACAACTACCCAGAAAGAATTCCTCCCTCAGGGATTTCATGGTAATCCAACATCAAAATCCATGAATTCCTCATCCCATTTACAAATCTTTACCAAAAAATGATGAAAAAAACTATAGAGTTTCACATGCTCTACCTTTATCCATTGGAAGTTGTAACAACACGACATATACAAAGAAATGTCATGCTTCATTCCTAGCCACTGGAATCGTCGTCTCATTTAATAATACATCTTATTAGTGCCTAGATGAATGATACATGAAGAGTTGTGAAAAAATAACAAGAGAAAACTCCTCAAATATCCTAGGATGACAACCTTCTTCCCACGATGTAGTATACCACCTAAATAGAGAGACCAACCATAAACAACCTCCTCAACATAAAGTATATTTAATATTTTAATAAATAACCATCCAGCTTTTGTCTCTACAAAATATACTCCAAGATAGATGGTAATAAATGAACACTATCTAGAATCATACATAAAACATATTTCGGAGCATCTAAGTGAAAATGAATGAAAATACCCATAAGGTTCCTATGCTTTGATTCTATAATATAATGCAATGGTATTTTACCATTAAGTGCATTTGAAATGACATTTCCCTTCCCTATGGTGTAGGAGATATCGGAATAAAAAAATTGAAGTTATTCTACCCATAGTCTCTATCATAGAATCAAGTCATTCTTAGAAAATATATAACATAAACTCTTATAATTAGAGAATACTGTGAATCTCTCTCCAAAAAGATAGTTCCACCAACATTTAAGAACATCAATGACTGTAGGATGATCTATATCATGAGTGTGGTAATTATTCTAATGTGGCCAAATATAATGGGTGTCATAAGCCACCACATGGTCATCCTATATAAGGACACCTCCCGAACCCACACCAGAAGTATCAAAAAATTCAATATATCCCTTATCAGGATCAAGTAAGTCAAAAGTAGGAGCTGATGTCAAAAGTTATTTCAGTTCATTAAAAGAAGATAAGAACCTTCCATCCCTTTTAAATTTCACCACTTTCCTAGTATAAGTAGTCAATAGGGACACAAGTTTAGGTAAATCATTATCAAACCGTCAGTAGTATCCAACAAGACTAAGGAAGCTAGTATCTCAAAGACATTATGCGGTTCCTTCCATAAAGGTACAATATTAACCTTCTATAAATAAACTGATAACCCATGTTCAGAAATATTGTGTCCTAAGAACATCACTTCTTATATCCAATAACTATATTTCAAAATATTTCCATTCAAACCGTGTCTTCTCAAAAAATTTACGACCAAACCTATGTGGTGGTCTCACTCAGGAAAAGATTTAGAGTAATCTAGAATATCATCCATGGATTTTACGATAATCATTTCATGATATTTATGGAATACCATATTCGTATAATATACAAAAATAAAAATAGCATGTGTCAGACCAAAATGAATCATAAGATATTCATAATTCCCATACCTAATCTTGAAAGTCGTCTTTAATATATTAGACTCTTTAACTCTGAGTAGATGATAATCTGACCAGAAAAAACATATTTGAAAACCATTTTACCACTTTAATTGATCAAACAAATCATCCAAATGATTTAGTGTATATTTTTCATAACTATTACCTGGTTCAACTTCTGATAGTCCACACACAATTGCAGTGAACAACCTTTCTTCTCGTCAAATGGCATAGGGGATTCCTAGTGTGAAATATTAGGGTGAACGAAACCTTTTTTTCCAATAGTTCATCTAATTGAATCATGGTCTCATTCATCTCCCCAGATTCCAAATGGTAATATGGTATTGATATTGACTACATATGTAGCACCAGGTAAACTATAAACTCTACCTCTATCTCTGGAGGATGTCTAGAAAAGTTTTCTGTGAAAATGTCAAGAATGTCCTGAAAAACAATGTGAATATCAAAAACAGAAGAATCATAATCAGGCTCAATAAAAATAGTAGGAAACAAACTCCTAATCACTATATTAGAGGGTCCTATATTGCCAAACCTTTCTCCCCATTCCCCCTAAAACACATGAGAGCTCCCATCAGTAAATAAAATACTAATGAAAACATTCAACATCATCTTGATGGTCAAAAATCAAATCCATACTGATAATGGTGTAAAATAGATCCAAATTAAGAATGTCATAATGACAGACGAACTCCACAACACCTATTGTTAATCGAAAAAATTACACAAATTTTTTTATCACATCTCTTACTATGAGGTGTCTCTAATTACATTACGATTGATACAATTTATGTGGATTGATTAATAATATTTACAAAATGTGAAGATCTAAATGAGTGGGAGGCACCAATATCCAATAAAGATATTGATATGAAAGATGAAATAAGGATAGTACCTCTCACTATTGTCGGACCTGCATAAAGATTATCTAGATACTAATCTACCTCAAAAAGTGCTTCACTTCTGAGGATTATCTCAGCATACCTACAGGCCTTGAAGTATCTCACTACACCATTGTATCATTTGAATTCAACAAACCCTATCCATGATGATTCACAATCATAGATTGACAAAAGCATTTTAAGTGACCAATGCATCCTTAGATATCACATCTCCATGGGCACAAGACACGAATTAAGGTGTTTCGGACCATGCCGCACTAATAAAAAGTATAAGGTACACCACTAGTTATACCATAAAATGCATAATATGTTCATTACTAAGACTCACATCCACTAGTTCTGTGGTGCTCCAGATACTTCCTTTTCTTCCCACGCTTGCTATAAAATTTGTCACTATATAGAAGAAAAGGGTTGGGAAAACCAACCTTTCCATCCATATCTATCTCTACCATCATATATATGTCTACAATATCTACATAGGTAGAATGTTTCAACATAAATACCTGCGATCTGATATCTTGTCGTAACCCCAATAGGTACTTTTGATCCTTCATCTTTTCATTATTCTACACATCTGGAGAAAAACAGACAAGCTATGAAAAAAAGTTGGTGTATGCCAACACCAAAAGCTATAGCTAATAAAAATGTAGGTACTGCAGAAACATTCCTTGCATTAGTGACTCTGGGTAAAACTACTGGAAGAATATAGTGTTTTAACCCATCCAATATAAGTCTGCGTGTCTATCTGATTCGACCGTAGAATCCCACGCTCACTTTCCTTAACCCTTGAGAATAAACTATACACATTTCACCACATTATTATCAAGTGTCTCTAGGAATTATAATATTTGATTGATCTTTTCTAGATAGTACTCTTCCTGTTTAGGCTCATTCATTCCTTTAAAGGACAGTGTATTCTCACATAATAATTCTTGTGATCGATCTCTACCTCCACCATCTCTTGGATATACCTCAAAAAACTAACTTCTGAACTCATGGAATATCCTCTTCAATATCTTGAACTACCCATATGATAATATCAATGAGATTATGATCAATTAGAATATTCCCTTATGGAGAATCAGATGCACCCTCCTGAGGAACTCATGGAAGACGGCTCAAAGGCATGTTTTTTCACACCAAAGCATAATAGTGATCAGAAAAAAACAATTTAAACCAGAATACCCCAAATTATAAACTTATAATTAAAAAACACAACACTAGGGACCCATATCCCTACATCCCATGGAACTCTGATTTTATTCATGATAAGAGCTAGCCCATAACTTATCACAACATAACTCTCATGTCTGGAAAATCTTATCTCCTATCTAATAGACATCCAATGACAAGGAATCTTGAGGATAAAACTCATTTTTTACCTAATTGTAATGAATTAACCCATCTTACCCTCAAACCTGACACATGCACCAATCCATCACATACTCGAATGGTGTTTCCAATCAACACAGGCTGGCAACAAGCACCATGGAATTGAACATCAAACTAGAAGGAATGATTTCACCCATCATAAGAAAACACATAGAATATATATACATGAAGCAAGAAAGAATGTAATAAAGATAATAAAATATATTCCACAATTATAAAAAAATAATGAAAAAAATGACAGTAAAAGGATCCAAAAAAACTAAGAGACAAGTCCAACTGTAAAGGAATTAAACGAAATAGCTACTCAATGTGAGATGGTGTGGACGAGATCCCACCATAACACCACCAACTTCCAAACCCATCTGATAAGAAACCTCACTGTATCATTGTGGTGTCATTACTTTCCTTGTATTAGAAGACATGTATAGGAATGGACACCACTAAATAGGTGTGAAGGGTGTGAAATTACAGGTTCAATAGGATCCCACCCATGTGTTCCATAACAAGTCTATGTTTAATAATTCATGTTTGATCATTTTAAATAAAAGATGTCATGATAATAATGAATCTAGGTTTATAGAAAACATGATTAACATTTCCTATTAATCAAATTTTTAAAAAAGAAGGTATATTAATTTCATAGAATATTTTCTATATCATATTTCACATTCATAAACATGTATATCAAGACTAAAATAGAGAGACATTCTATAAAATACAGAATCAAATGTATGAGAACCAAGGATCCCTATAGGTCATACTAGAAGACTATTCATACCACAATAAATTATTTTCAAAATATGTCTCCTTGTAATTAGGCCTTGGAAGAAAAGGAATACCCGATTAGTAAACCCCCATAAGAAAGTCAACAACAATACCATAGAACAACGAGCCTAGAAAAAAAGGGGAAATCCCCATGTGAAAACCTCCTAATAAACTAATAAAATGGACGATAGCCCAAAGACAAACCATACACATATGTACCCATGGAAGCCCATGCGCTCATAGCCATTTGAAATTATATTTAAATACTTCGAAAATATCCCTTTTTTTCATTTATCAACATTCATGGAAAAATCATTTTTCTATAAAAACACATTTCAACACACACAAAACAATTATCCCAATTCCTTTTATAAATATGTTTATAAAATAATAATAATAAGGTTCATCAATATGGGCTAGATAAAGAACCACCTACCTTGAAACATGGGCCACACATGACCCTAACGAGATCCACTAATGAAAAAACCCAACAATGTCAATAGAGACCCTATAATCTAATAAACACATCTTAGGATCAATCCAATTGAGAGAGGGGTCTGTATAGAAGTGGAAATACCACACACCTCAGGAACAAATTCCCTCTGCACCACGACCAAAAAATGAACATCCTCCAGAATGAGATCACACAATGATTCTAGGAAGAAGACAATAAGTAACAACAATTCATGTCAATGGATCCAATAACACAACCCAAGGGAACTACCTTGATCAATGGAAGTGAAGAAGTGGAAATGTCTCTTACCCAAAGAGAGGCAATTCAACCATAACAATGATTTAATGCAGAATAGGTTGATCAGGGAGGAACTATGTCTCCAAAAATCACTGAAGAGGGAGCCTTAGTCGAGACAAAGGGTGATTTGGCACCCAAAATGGCCACTCAATCCCATACTCCCCCTAAAAATTCCATAATCAGGAAATTAAATGATGTGTAACTCCTTTCCTCATCATTAAAAATTTATTTTCATGTATGTTGAAATATATATCACCTCATATTAAAATGATGATATTTAAAAAACTCACAACGTGAAATGACTCTTACCATCCTCTAACAATTAAAAGCATGGGGTCTTCCATGACTTCCATCCAACAAATATTACTCATAATTTAACCTAGTTACAAGACATAAAATTTTCTTGTAGCATGATCAAAAATCCATTTAAGGCTAGGGGTCCAACAAATATGTGACTACTCCACTATAGGTATCCTCCCAATTCATTCTCAGCCCTATAAAGATAATGAAAATGAGGAAAACCATGATGAGGTTAAATAGGTACATGAATGATTGGTAACAAGATGATATAGTATATGTAAAAATAAACTTCATTTTTAAAGGTAAACATAAAAATTTAGGTTTGGGAGAATTCTTTGGTATTTTTCTATGAAGTTTTCATTTTTTTAATGAATAGTGAAACAATTGAATTTAAATTTAAAATTACCTTTTAATATAATTTATTTATATTGTTAAATTATTATTTTATTGGTTTTAAATATTTATTTTATAAATGTAATATAAATTAATATATTTTAGGTCATTTTAATCAATTTCAATTTAAAATTGGATATGAAAACATAGCAATCTTTTGAACAAGTTTTCATTGAACTTCAACAATGTCGACACGTGTGTGGGGTTAAATTTATATTAATTTCAACCAATTTTGTGATTAGAATATGGATAATTTGATTCCATAATTTTATCCAAAATAACTTATAATTTATTAAATTTTGAACTTAGTTTTTGACGAAAAAAATTAGTGAATGTAATTCATATTATGTATAATGAATAAGAGGAAAATTATCTTAATAGGGGACTGATCGTTATTCATAGGATCCAAAATGACATATAAATTTATCCAAAATGAATTGGATTTTAATATTTAGATACTACCCTCCATTTTATTAAATTTTTACCATTGTTGGATCCATGTTACATGGGAGAAAGTGGGTTTAATTTTCATTCCAAAACCTTTCAAGAGTGCAACACATGCCCCAGTATAAAAACGCACACAACCCTCCCACTTCATTCCACCTCTAAATACATTTTGGATCAAACAAGATCTTATAAAATAGCTCCTCATGAACCCTTACCTTAATCTATAACCCAAATATATGGTATAAACAATTCCAAGGAAGCCCTTTGGTGCAAACCAATAGGAGTTACCTAAACTAGAGGTAACATCCTTCCTCAAGTTCATTATTTTATTTTCATTATATACTAATTAGATTATCCTTATTCTTTGATTATATAATAAAAACACTATATTAAAAATAATAATATTTTTTAATCTATTTTTTCAACAGTTACTTTCACACACTTCCTTCTAATGGGTAACAAACTGATTATTTATGTGTATGGTGATTTATCGCATCACAAAATGATGTCAGTCATTTTTTATTTACTACCTCTCATGGTTGGTCATTATAATGGAAATTATATTAATATGTTATATATATGGTATTTATAATTACCTTATTCTTATTTAATATTTATATAACCAAAACCTCTATGCTTTATATTTCATGTAAATTTAATAACATCGTTGGTGGAAGTGTGGACTACCACCCCTCAATGTGATGCAACTCATTGACACTATACATGGAGTATATAAACAATGGTGTTAATAAACCTTTGTAATACATAAGAAATATATATGGAACATTAATAATAATATACATATATATCATTTAATTTCCATTCTTTTATTAAGAAAATGGAATGAATGTAGCATTAATACGTTCATACGACCTACTGTCTTCAGAAATGGTGCATTTCATTTCGTATCCCCATAATTTATAGATTATTATAAATAATTATATATTATATATATATATAAGATATTTAAATAATTGTTTAAATAATTTATATGATGAATCCATGATATAATTAAATGTAACAATAAGTAATAAGTAAAAATATACTCTAAATATATGGTAATTAACACACAAAATAGTAAAAATTATGAATGATAATTAAAAAACAGGTAATAAGATATTATTATAAGTCAATATATGATATTTTAAATATTATTATGTTTCTTTAAAAGTTTATTAACATTTTTAAAACCCTTAAACAGTAGTTTAATTGGAGTTCAACCCAAAAGGAAACATAAGGTATGAGATTTTATCTCAATTTCTTTTCATTGAGGCTTATTGTATTATTATGAACAATATTTCTTTTATATGGTGTAAATAATATGATTTGTAAAGTTATATAATGAATCTAATTATTATAATTATATTATATGTTTCATTTAATTCAGGAGGAATTGTGATTCAAACGGTTCAAAGTGGTACAAGACACTTTGGAATGTTTAATCTTTACTTCTGAAAAATGTTTTAAGGATCTCCCAAAGGTATTTTAATTCATTAAGGAATAATTTCTAATTATGAACCTAACTTATTATATATCGTGTCAATGATTTCACGTTAACAAGTAAAAATATGATTCATTCATTATTAATGATATTTTATGTTTTAATTTGTATTATTTCTTCTAAAGGGATTTGAGTTAAAAGTTACCAAGTGGAATTGAATTTCATTACCCAATTTCTTCTCATTAGGGTATATTACATATTAGTTTTAATTAATATTATATGATAATTTTTGAAATAACGCATTTACTATATATATTTTTATTTTATATTCTTTTTAGTTTATTTATATTTGAAACACATAATCTATTCATTGATTGATTCCCACATCAATGTTATGGCATTTTCAAGGGTTTGCATCACAATCTCATTTAGTTCATGATTTATTACACATGAATTTTTATCAGATTAATTAATTTGATAAATTTATAATAAAACATTTTATTTTTTCACCTATTCTTATTCATTCCATTTTTTTGTAATAGTACCATTTCCCTACTGTTTGGGACATAAAATGTTTTAGAATTTTTTTTCCAAAATACCATACTTTGTTTCTCTCTTTAGTCAGAGAACCTATTTTATTCTAAAAACTATATTTCCTAAAAGTGTTTTATAAAATATTCTAAATTTTTTAAAATTTATTTATTAATGAATTTTGTTTCCATTTTTGTATTTTAACAATTTTCTCAATGGAATATTCTTGTCACTTTTGGAAAAATGCATTTGTCTAACTTTTTTTCCCTTTAAAAGGAATGTTCTTTTTTCCTTATAAAACTTGTATAGATTTACTCATTTTAATTCCATAGATTTTTTCATTTCAGTTTTAAATGGGTAATATTTACTGAATTTTTTTATAACTGGTTTTAAATGAAAAGGATTTTTATATTGTTTTTCACAATAAAAGGATATTTTCACAATAATGTTTTAAAAATGAATTTTTATAATATTTCCATTCATCGATAAAAAAACAATTATTTCTACTCCAATTGTGTTATAATGGATTGATATGATCATGATAATTCCTTTGGATGGTTTATAATTAATTTAGACCTAGATTTTATTCATATCCAGTTCCTTGATTCCTTTGTTTGCCCCATTGAAATATTTATTTTCTAATGTTCATTTCACATTGAATTTACCCTAATAAATTAATATAATTAATCATGGATATGTTAATTTCCTAAACCCTATATCATTTTTATATAAAATTTCTACATTGAATGTAATTTTATTATCTAGGGAAATATTGATAAATCTATATTCTTTATTCAATATGGATATTTGATAAGGCATGTTGTCTATTATTTAAATTGATTACTCAATATGAATAATTATTTGTTAATGAAATGATGTGTGGGGACTAGACTTAATATACCCCCTTGATATATTGATAGGTTATCATGAGAAAAGTATGATGTGCAAATTAAATGGGTTTTGACCTGTAGCATTAAATTGTCTGGTAGATCGATCTAGAAAGTAGAGGTTTTCATGTCCCTCACACAGGACGTACAATAATTAAACATTAAATTCATTTTGATTTAGTATATATTATCTATGATATTTTCAATTGGATAGAGTCTATGGATGCAGTGCAATATCAATGTATTAACTAACTAGAATGTGTTTTATTTTTTTTCCATTCCATATTAAATTTACCTTATATAGTTAATTGAATGGAATTTAATTCATGATATTACCAAACCATATTGTTTATGAACCTCCTTATCAGTTTTTTGATTTCATGGTTTTTGTGTTATGTTATTATATGTAAAATAAATTTTATTCATTTTGATTTATTATGGATTCCACTATAATATACCCTTACAGGGAATTTTAGATCACTCTTATTTTTTTTCCTTTCCCCATGAATACATGAAGAGTACTATGAATGATATAGAAGGATATAATATATTGAATAAAGTTATAATTGATTGAAAAAGATGTTGTAATTAGTGTATTCATTTTAAAAACAAGACTATTGTATGTATTTAGTTTAGCAAGACAACTAAAAATTTATGTCCTTATGGATTTGATTCAATGTAATAATGATATTGTAATGGTATTAGATACAGACCTCATGATTTCTGGGGTCGAGTCTCTTCAGTTGGTATTAGAGGAAGTTTAGTAGTTACAATGGGAACTATATTTAAGAAAACTTATATTTTAGAAAATAGCCCAAATGTAGAGTTCAAGGATTTTTATAGAATAATATATTAGATTTTTTATGATAGCTATTATGTGGGTATTCCTAGAAATAAATCCCTTCTTGGACAATAAAAGATGAAGTAGTTTTGGCATAGATATATCTAGTGGTAGAAAATTTGAACATGTGCTTCCGGCCTGACTTAGCGTAAATTGGTAAACGACAACATGCCATACCATTCACCTAGTTTAACACTCTTGGGTTATATGGTTGGGATAATTCACATTTTATTTACAAACCATTATGAAAAATTAACGCAATTAATAACCTAGTTTAAACCAATTGTGAATTAGATATAAGATAATGTGTCATGATATAGAAATCCAATAAATGATATTGTGGAGAAACCCTAGAACAAGAAATGGTCTACATGAAAATAAATTAATGAAGTATTTATGTATTGGCGATTCTTCGAAAATCACAGTTAAAAGGATATTAAGTGATTAACCTTATTAAAATAATGTCCCTCAACTTTATTTTGGAATATATATTAATATAGTTTTTGAAAATGATTACCTATATGTTGGGTGACAAATAATCATGTACGGCAATGCCGTGAGACTTGAACCCCTGATCAAAGCATGATAAGGGTTTCACACCAACCACTGACCTACAAAATTTCCAAGTTAATATGTCATTGTTATTAATACTTCATTTTGATGAATAAATATCAATGATGAACTTATAGTCTAAATTTTTATGATTAGAGGTTAATGTCTTAAAAATATTGTATTTAAAGAATAGTTAGAGAAAAATTGAAAGACATTTCACTCTTTTATGGGCCTTTTGATATGTTATGTTTTTATTTTAGTAAATCAGGGATCAAATATATTTTTTGGGAACCCATTTAATGATGTAAGAGATGAATTAGTATTTGATCAAAGCACAAACAAAATATATGATTGTTCAAATGAAATTAAAATTAATCTTTTATGAAAATATTTTTATATTCATAAGCAGTAAAGGAATTTCTAAACTCAAGAAAATCGATTTAAGAAAATCTTTTCCTAATACCTTTATTTTTTTGACCCAATGGTGTATCGAATCATCACAAATGTATGGATTTGTGACCCCCAGCTTTCTATTGTTCATTCAATTGTTCATGCTTTATCCGTTAAATGACATTAAATAAATATTTACATTTTTTCACCATGTATGTATCTCTACTTTCCACTAATGTTCTTTTACTTAGATTCAAGGTTATATGTTAGTCCATGTGAGCTTTATACTATTCATGCTCTCTTTGGTAGAATATTTCTTACAAAACCTTCTAATGATGTGGTATTTCAACATAGGAAATACCAATCACTTATTTACCAAGATATAGTTAAAATTGTTGGGACACAATTTAATTAATTTTGGGAGAATGTAATTCCATGAAATTCTAAAATAAGAACAATTTTTTCAATATCATGTATGAAATTAAAAACCAAGAACAGAAGGGAATATAATATCCTTAGACATTATAATATATTTAATATTTTAAATAAAAAATATATATTATATATCCTTCTATTCAGGAATACTTAAGTTATATTACATTTCACATAACAATGACATTCTTCTAAAGCTTGACTTACACACATGACCGAGTTTTACCAGACAAAAGTATATTATTATTATTTTATTATTTAATATAATAGGATATAAACTAGACTTTAAATTAGTGGTTATGAATAGTATTAATTAGATTATAAACATATATGGTCAATATAATATAAAATCAATTCATTCATTACCAATTAATTATAAATTAATATAAGAATGAATTGAATTTAAATGGAATATTTTTATAGAAAAGCATTCTTATATTAAAAGGGATATTTTATCCTAAAAAATAAAATAAATTTAATTACTTAATGATATTAATGAAATATATATGTTATGTATTCAGTCAAGTATTTTTTATATTCATTAAAATTATTTTATAGGCACAAGATGAGAAAAAATCAATTACTACAAATAAAAATCTATAATATTATAAAGGAACTTTTACAGCCTTTTATTAGAGAAATTATTATAAATCCAATTTTTGGAAATTTTATTGATTTTATTTTTCAAAATAAAAATCATTTTTTAAATCTAAAAATACAAATAATGTTTGGTTGAATTTTATTATTTTTTATGAAGTTTCATTTATGAATGAATAATGAACAAATACAGAATTTTAATTCATAAATACTTTTTCTTCTAATTTTTTTATAAGTATTAAATAAATTTTTTACTTTTTTTAAAGATTAATTAGAATAATTTTATATCAATTAATATAATTTAGGTCATTATTGTGAATTTTACTTTGAAATTTTGTATGAAAATATACCATGAATTTAAACGTATTTACTTTAAAAGTAGACCTTATCGCCTTGTCTCTGGGATTCAATTTAAATTAAATTCTAACATTTCTAATATTTAAGTTTAGAAAAATGGATTGCATATTATTCATCAAAATAATTTATAATTTCTAGTCTGGTCGACTACATTTTATAATAAAATTTTTTTATTGAAATTAACTAAAATTAATTACAACGAGTAAGAGGAAAATTAGCTTAATAAGGGACTAAACCGTAAGCTTAATATCCAAAATAACCTTGAAACTTGTAAAAAATATATTTTATGGTCATATTTAGTCCCTATAATCCATTTTGCCTAATTTTGAAAATTATGGGAGCCACATTAAATGGGAAAACATGGGTGGAATTCCAATTTCACAAATTACAAGAGTACCACTCCTACCCCCTATTAAAATGAACTCACCCCTCCCACTTCCTCACACATCTCAAGATAAATTGGATCCACCATGATATACCCAAAATTCTCCCCAAAATCCATCCCCTAAGAGTAGAAGGATATCCCTGGGTAGAAATCAAAATAAGGAAGTACTTTTGGTGAAAACCAAAAGGAGTTAACCAAATAAAAGGTAACATCATTCCTCAAGAAC
Organism: Viscum album; assembly: GCA_963277665.1. Lineage (NCBI taxonomy): Eukaryota > Viridiplantae > Streptophyta > Magnoliopsida > Santalales > Viscaceae > Viscum > Viscum album. The sequence continues at coordinate 1,050,361,218 of OY728131.1, read as the reverse complement.
TTTGTTTTATTTTATTTCTCCACTCTATAAATTTTCCTTATTATGTGCTCATATAATATCAAAAGTATCATAAATATAATTTTATTTAGTTATTATAAGGTTTTTACCTTCACTTACACACACATCCATCATATGCATAACAAACTCATTGTTTATGTGTATGGTGATCTACCGCCTCACAAAACATTTTCGTTCATTTTTTCCATTACATAAAATCATGGTTGGAAATAATGATATATAAAATAATTATATATTATAAATATATGATATTTATAATTTCTATACTATTATTTAATTTTATTAAAAAACATACCATTATGCATTCCATTTTTTTTAAATAAGATAACATCATTTGGGGAAGTGTGGACTACTGACCCCTCAAAGTGATGTGGATCTCTCACACTATACATGAATTGTATAAAGGATGGTTTGAATAAAACTATGTAATACATATGAAATAGATATGTTAATATAATAATAATATACATATATATAATTTAATTTTCATTCTTTTAATATTGATATTAAATGAATATAGTGTTCATTTGTAAGTAAGACCTACTGTCCCCATGAACGGTTAATTTCACTTATTATATACAAGAATTGTGGAATATTATAAATACATATTTATGGGATATATATGATATTTAAATTATGGTTTAAATTATTTATATGATTAAACCATGATCTAATAAATAGGAAAATAATGTAAACATTCAAAACATATATAGAAGACTAGGCGATTAACACTAGTTTGAGTGAATATAATGACCGACTATTAACAAATGGGTGGTAAGACATTTTAATAAGTTAATATATGATATTATAAATATGAATATTTTTATTTAATAAGTTATTATTTTTATTAAAACCATTATATAGGTGTTTGAAGTATGTTCACCTGAAATGGAAACACAAGGTAAGTGATTTCATTGCAATTTCATCTCATAGAGTAATATTGTAATATTGTGAACCTAGTTTCATTTATATGGTGTATAAACATCCCATTGACATGTTATATCATGAATATTATTTTTATAAGGATATTATAAGTTTCATTTAATTCATGGGGAATTATTATTCAAGTGATTCAATGCGGCATGGGACTCATTGGAATGTTTAACGATTATTTTCCTTAGAAATGTTTTTAATGATATTCCTAATGTATTTTGATTATTTGAGGGATTATCTATTATTTTTAACATAATTTATTATATACAGTGTAAAACTTCAACTTTTACTTGTAATACCATGGTTCTTTTATTATTAACTATATTTCTAGTTTCAAATTGAATCATATATTTTTAGAGGATTTGAGTTAAAAGTTATCATATAGAAAAGAATTTCATAACTCAATTTGTTTTCATTAGGATATATTACTTCCTCATTGTAATTGATATTCTAAGATTATGTTTGTAATAAAATTTTACTGTCCATTTTTTTATTTCAACTTATTTTATGTGGATTTATATTTGACACAAACAATTTATTCATTGATTGATTCTCACCTCAACTTGATGGTCATTTAAAGGGTTTAGTTTACAAACACATTTTCTTTGAGATTTTTTACACCTGAATTTCTATCAGAAGAAATTATTTTATTGTTATCTAATAATGATTTTAAATTTATTTTCCTCTAGTTATTACTTAAAATTTTTAATTAATCATTCCATTTTCACACTCTTTTTTACATAAAATTTTAAAAAAAACAATAAAACCCAACATCATTTCCCTATTTAGTCCTATTAGTTATTTTATTTTAAAAATGCATTTTTATAAACGGATTTTCAAAAAGGGTTTTGAACCTTTTGAAATTATTTTTTAGATAAATTTTAAACATTTTTTCTTTTAGATGTGTTTCACAGGAATATTTTTATTAGTTTTTGAATAAGGCATTTTTCTAATCACCTTCCATGCAAAAGTAATGCTTGTTTACCTTGTAAGTAATGTATAGATTTACACAATGTTATTTAATTGAATCTTAATTTTCAGGTCTAAAAAGATAATTTTAAAATAAAATGATTTTAAATGTAACTTTCATTGAAAATTATTTTCATAATGTTTTTCAAAATAAAAATTATATATTCCCAAGAACATTTTTATAAAGTTATTTTCTAGAATATTCCCATCCATAATAGGGAGAAAATTTTTGTTTCTAATTCACTTGGGATATTTTATATTGATACAATCCTTGTTCTTCCTCTGTATAGTGTATGATTATTTTTTCTAATGATAGTACTGACATTCACTTGCATGATTCATTTGTTAGTACCCATGAATTATTAAAATTATTATAATCATTGAACATTGAATTTCACTTGATTATCAATATCATTTATCATGGATATTTTTATTGAATAAAACTTAATATCATTTTCACATATAGTTTTTACATTTAATGTTATTTGATTATATATGAAAATATTGATAAAATGTTGTTCTTTATTTAATATATTTATTTGGTAAATAATATTTTCTATTAATTAAATATATTACTTGATATAAATAATTCATTAGAAATTTAGTGAAGAGTGGTCAATGAACCTTATACATCCCCTCTATGCATTGATAGGTTCCCATGAGATAAATATTTTTCTCCAATTTAATGTGTTTCAACCTAGAGTTTAAAACTTTATGTAGGATCGCTCTTGAGTGTAGTGGTTTTCATGTGCCCAAGACCTAATGTACAATAATTAAACATTTCCTTAATTTTGATTTAATATTTATTATCTATGATATTTTCAATTTGACTAAGTCTATTGAAGCATGTAATTCTCATTTTATTGATGTAATTTCATGTGTTTCAGTTTCTTTCCATTCTATATTAATTTATCCTTATATAGATAAGTTAATCGAATGTGTTTCTAGATATTAAAATCCAATATTTTTTATGCATTTCCTTATCATTTATTTAATTTCATGGTATGCATGGTTCAATATTTACAATGAAATAATTGTTATTATCATTGATTCATTATTTATTCCACTACACATTACCCCTACTGATTATTTTTACTCATCATATTTTGTTTCCATTCCCCAAGAAACCAAGAATGGTTATTTGAAAGATATAAATGGATATAATAGATGGAATAATTTTTTCTTAAAAATAAAAAATATGTTATAATCATTTTTTTAATTTTTAATACAATCTCATGAATCTATTTGGTCAACCAAGACTACTAAACTCTTCAGTCGTTCAATATTTGATTCCTTATAATCATTTCAATTTAGTGAAAGAAGACAACAGCTCCAGGACATCTTGAGTATAGTCACTATAATTTTCATCTTCTATGGTTATTTTTTTGGTTTATATGTATTTTTGTTTTTCCCACCCTTTCGATTAAAAATCAACTAAAATAAAATTTATAATAAAATACATCCTTATTTTCTCTGTTTGGTCAGAAATCATTTTCTTCCTTGATTGTCTTCCTTCAATGGTACCTATAAATTTCTTTTATAAATTCTAATAGTTGTTCATGGTCATTATAAATTAACACTTTTCTATTTTATAATGGTTTAAAAAGGTATATTGTTAAGATATTTCCTAAGTTTTACATTTTATTTTCTATTGAAAACTCTGAAATGAATGTTTTCTTTTAATTTTTATAGCTCAACCACATTTTCCTACCATTAGATCCATCATTGATTATCAATATTACTCTATAATTTTCCCATGGGTTTCAAAGAATTTATTATTACCATTATTATAAGAATTGTTTGGGTTATAATGAGTTCAAAAGAAAATGATATTAATTCATACTTGCAAAGACACATTATAATGACTTAAAAAGGTTTATTTAATCATTGTTATAATACATAAAATATTATCATTATTTACATGGTACAAGATATTATTACACCATAATCCTTATTTCTCTATGTGGAATATGATCATGTTGGTATATTTATTTCTAGAAAAAAATATTAATATTTTTTATGCTATTTTTCAAATAATGATGTTTATTAATATAGAATATTGATTATGTGTTTTATTTCATGTTCACTAATTCAATAAAATGAATTCATGGAAATTTGTATCTGATGGGTGAGGCATGATATTTTATATCCCCTTGATTCATTGGTAGTTCTCAGGATATAAAATATCCCTATAATTTACATAATTCTTTATTTATATATGACGTATTCGAACATGGATTTCAAAGAAAGATTATTATGGTTGAAATTATTAGTTTTATATTTATGAAATTGTTTATTTTTATATATGTGATTATATGATGTTTTTATATAATCAATGGATATATTTCCCGAATAAACTTTTTATATTGATCATTTGATTATTATTTATCTTTACCATATTATTAATTCCATAGTTATTCTATGATAGCTTACCCTATAAACTTTCTGTTACTAAAAATTTGACCTTACCCATTATTAGTATTAAAATTCCTTAGGCTTTGAGGAAGAGTTGTACATATGATATATCTGTAAGGGTATCATGTGTAGAGAATATTTTGGGTAATTTTGAAGGCCAATTATTGAATATAAAAATTTGGATATTGTGGGAAAAAAAATAATTAAATGGTATACACATGAGTCTTGATAAGTTTATGTCACTTTTAATCAAATAAAAATATATAAATAAAGCGGTCATTTTTTTGTACCTCAATAATTTCATTTATGTTTTAATTATTGAATGTTAAAATTTGGTCACATGTGTTTATATCCAATCCATTTTGTAAAGATTAATTTTTGGCATTAGATATTGGTTTATGGGTCTGGGATACTACACAATCCTTTATAATTATTATTATTTTTAGATACACCAAAATGAATTTTTAATATTCTTAATTATTTAGATTGATATATATTTTCAACTAAAATTCTAATTATATTATTTTCCTCGTCATTCAAGGTAAATTTCGTAAAAACAAATACATATAATCACTAAAACAATATAATATTGTTTGTTTTTGTATAAGTGAGAGTGGGATGCATGATTCTAATAGATACATGGAATCTTATAGTCTTGTGTTAAAAGTATATTGATTGGGAACCACAATTTTTTGTACACTATCATTATTAAAAATACAAAATGTATGTTTATATGATGAAAAACTGTGTGAGTTTGAGAGATTCTGGTCTCTTGACTTCATGGTTTTACTTATCCACAATAAGGGTTCCAATTGGAATGACATATAATTTTAGTCCCTTGAATTTTAATTCATACATGTTTCAGTTTTGTGAATATCAAATTATTTTTAAATTTCTATGTAATAGGTTTTATCATAATTTTGATAGTGATTCTATATATCCAATGTACTAGGTTTCATGAAATGGTATAAAGGTCCATCTATGGTAGATCTCCAGCACCACTGTCTTCCCCTGAAAAAATTTCATTATTCTCAAGAATATAGTCATCAATATTGTCATTGTTCCATTATTGGTAAATTTCATGGACACAACTAGGTATATTTCATGACTATTAAATCCCTCTCCATACACTATAGTTGAGAAGGATTTTTCATGATTTTTGTTTTATCTATATGTTATATTTTTATTGTTTTATATGTTCTTACTGGTATAATGTTACATTACCCCACTTTTATGACTTATTATTTTTTTTGTGAAATTTACTCTATTTTGATAGTCCTTATACAATTTTATCATGTTTGGGGATGTATTTATATGAAAAGAAATAAAATATTTCATGGTGGGTTTTTAACATAGCTATTTAATGATTGTACTAAGATTAAATGTCTAATTTTTATTTAATTTTTATTTTGATAAATATTGTTATACATCATGTTATAATTTAAATTTTAGGTCATACCTTATTTCCTCTTAAGACCTTTTTTTATCCCCATTCCATAATCATTTTTTAATTTGTGTTTATTTCTTAGATTTTTTTATATTGTCTTTAGTACATTCTTCTTGGAGACTATGTATAGTGCACTACATTCCTTTGATAACAAGTTTGTGAATGACTGGTGAAATGTCAATTAAAGGAATAGTTCCCTATATAGAATATTCAATACCAGGGAATGTGAAGAATAATATATGGTGATCAGGGTGATTAAAGAGATTAAAAATTCTATATTTTGAACCTTGAATTATATTGTCTTATTCATCCTTCTATATTATATTTTCCTTATTGAAATTATTTTATTTGTGTTCAAGGGATGATGAAGATGAAGTTTGATGAATTGATTTTATCATAGTGATTCAAACAAATTAATCAATGTTTATTTTTATTTTTTTCTAAAAACATTTATTTAAACCATATAAAATACATAATCATTTATTGGATGAAGAATTTGACACAAATATCTCTAATTTTAGGATTTCCTAGACCATTACTTCGCATTTTCCTCATGTAAATGAATATAGTGTTTTTATTAATCTATTAAGTTAAATAAATTTAATATCTATGAATTTATGTAATTTTTTGTTTTTCCCCTCATATATTCTTTATGAATATTATATAATAGATTGGAACCTTAATTTAATCAATTCTATAAGCTGATTAGGTTGGATGGAGTGATTCATCTTCCTTTCTCTTATGTATGATTGGTTGTAACAACCAACTAATTTATTTTTTGAAATATATTGTTTTAAATCATACTACATTTTAATTATATTTATGTTTTTCTATGTTGTTTATAAATAAAAAATAAATTCCTTTAATAGTGTATGTTTTTTTGTTCTCGGACCCATTGAAAGTTTCAAAGTAATTTGAGTTTTTCCAATTCACGGAGAGGATGGATCATTAACAATGCCATAGAATAAAAATAAAATTATTCAGATTTATGAAAGTTTAGTTTTTTTGGTTTAAGGACAAAGGGTGCCTCAGATGTTTGGATGAGTTTTGAGAGAATTTGGCTTTAAAAACATAATTTCTGTGAAAAACAGACATGAAACATGGTTTTTTTAAACCAAGTGTCCCTTATGAGAAATTATTCCACCCTTTTAGAGGTGTTTCAAATTTTTTAAATCATTATAGGAGGTAAAAATGGATTTATTGAATGAATATGAAAAATTAAATATATATTTTCATGAGTTCAGCATTTATTTCAAAAATATTTTCCCAGACAGTATGGTTTGTTCCACATATCTGGTAGCCCTGAATAATATGTTCATGATTAGCACAAACTGTCCATCCAAATCATGTGTGGTATGACTCTTTGGAAGTGTGAGCTGAAAAATTGGAACATAGTTAGTCATACCATGTGGAGTAACCAAGATCACCATTAAAAGGTTCATATTTTTTTATCTTCCCCTTTTAACTTTAATTGGGAAGTATTTGCATCATCCATTTTATCCATAATCTCCCCACGCATTCATGTCTTTCAACTCCTCCTACATGGTTGTTTCTCCAAAATTCATATTACGATTTTGGAATATTTGGGTCTTTGTGAAATATATATTTATGTTTATAACTCTTCATCCTTTATTTATATGTCTATTTCTCATTCTTAATGACTCTCTTTGTATGGGATAATTTTCAAAAAATTTATTAATTTTGATGATTCTTCTGATTTCACTCACTTTTGAACAAATCATGGCCCGATATTGGATGTGTAGAGCATCATATGTTTGTGGTAGGAGATATTTGAATTTTTCCTCAAGGTATGATATTATTATAAAGTAAACCATTGTGTCACATGATGTTTTTTCTATGCATTACTTATTAAATGTGAATTAATTAAATTAAATTACATAGAACCTTTATAAATTTCGTTATGAGTAAATTTATGTAAACTACACGATTAATTCAAAATGGTAAAATATGAATGGAATGGACATGACACTTAACAAGATTAACCATTATTTATTCCCATCACCAAGTCGTATAAAATTGAAATATTAAATATATTATACGAATCATGTTAAATGGTTAATATGATCTTTGATATAATATTTTTTTATGTGATATTAAATTGAGTATACTTAACCTGAGTTAGTAATATGGAATGTATTGATTAATGTTATGAAACATATTATGAACATTTTCAATCAATAATTGAATGGAAATTGGTGAATAAAGTGGAATGGTGTTGACACTAACAGAACCAATATATTACAAGTTTATTTTTTATATTCTGATAACGAGTGTAAAACAATGGGAATATAGATAGATATATAGATAAATTGTTTTATTTTAAAAATAATATGAAAAAAAGTGTTAGGTCTTATTTTCCAATGGAAAAATTTGTTGGTTTATTATCAAAATATTTTCAAATTTCCCATGATTTTCAACCATTTTTATAATATTTTTTATATTCTCAACTTTGTTTATTTTTTATATAGTCAATTTTAAGCCTCTACTTATTTATGAAAAATATGGTTTCACAAAATGAGTTCCAAAAAATTTATTACAAAATTAAGATCCAAATTACTTTTTTTACACTATCAATTGACATATTTTTTTCATTTTTTTATAAATATTTAACTATTTGGTATCCATTTCTATCTCTATAAGACAAATAAATATAAAAATATATACTTTTTATTCCTTGTGGGATCAAGACTGTGATAGTATATTACAACTGTAAAAATATTATATTATTATCATAATTTTACTTCATTTTAGTCATATAAAATATATTATTCATTGTGGAAGAATCATTACTGGAAAATACTTGGAAATTTCCTTTTCATACATAATTATTATATAGACTTCTATTTTGGTTTATAGTAATTAATATGAAACAAGTGAAAAGGGAAATTAGATTCTCAAACAAGATTTTATTTAATAATAAATTCTATATTTTTACATACAAATTTCTTTATTAGGAATATAATTTGATACTGTTATATATTAAAACCATTATCTATTTATTTAAAATTTTAGATTTGGGATGAACTGGTCACATCTATAATGAATGAATGGGAACCTATATAGAAGATTTAGTTTGACCACCTACCTTAACCCACATGAATTTGAAATTTGGGATGACATTCTTCTTGTTTCCAATATGAGCATACTATAAGTTATTGACACTATTGTATTCAAGTTATGACTGAGTCGGTGAACAACATACATAGACCCAATCACTAGTGTAAACCAGAACTGTGCCATTTGATGCATAAGAGAACTAGATAGTGGATGATGTTTTATTGAGTTTCATGTAAAGTCACTGGTAGTTTGACCATTTTTCTAATAGATTCATGTATTTTCATTGAGTTTGAAAATGATTTGAAATTAATTTTTATCATTTTTTGGAAATAAATCCTCTTCGTTTTGGAGTCTTATATAATTAAATTTTGTATTTATTAAATAATATATATTGTAAATAAATTATATATTATTATATTAATAAATATAAAATAAATTATTATCTAAACTATTATAATACCCACACACAATGTGTAATTTGAAATATTATTTAAAAATTGATATAAATTGTTGATTTTTCATGCAAATAATGATACTAATATTAGCATCAGAAAAATATTTCTCCTGAATATATTTTTAATTTTTTTCAACAACATATATATTATAAATTGTAATTATTATAATTACTATAAGGTACATTATCTCTCTCAATAATATTTAGAAACATGTTAGTTATTAAAAATTTATTGACTTTGACATATATGTTGGTAAAAATTTATGAATAGAAAATGAACCTTTATCAAAAATTATACCCCTGTTTGGAAAAGACCAATATTTTTTGTGGATAAATATTAGTTTCCATGACTCAATCATTTGGATTATTTAGATATTGATGAATGTTCACTTTGGAATCAGTCTAATATTTCATATTGTAATGGGGTTTTAAAGGTATCACAATTTCTATATGGTCCATATACAGATCTTATCTAATGATATAACTATTTAAAATACATAATTATAATGATTACACCTATACATTTCATGACTTGAACAAAATTCCAAACAAGAATAAAATTTTTAAGATTTATTACTCTATAACTTTTACAAAAATACTAATATGGGGAATGCATTTACTATTTCAATTTACTTATAATAGTTAGTGCATATCCATTCCCATCCCATGCATAATTTACATGAATTTTTTTTTCATATAATGAAAAGTTTCATATGCAACAAATAGCTTATTCAATATCACATATAGTGTGATAAGTTGAAAACACCCACATTTCTAGAATATACCACAATCCACCAAACCTATGAAAATTCTAACATAAACATACACTTTCCAAAGAACATTACTCTATTGGGATATTCAATTCTAATATAATTTTAATTATAATAATGTATTAATAATTATAGAAAATATTAAATTTTGAGTTATAAAAAACTAATCATTCATTTTAATTGAACCACATATAATCATAGTTATGACCTAACATGAAAATCTTTGACTAGTGGTAAAAAATTTATTCGAATTAAAAAAATAATTTAAAATTAAGGGCTACAAATATTCATAATATATATATATATTCATATTTGTGAATATTTATGTAGGTTGTTACTCAAAAAATTAATATTAATTCAGGCTAGACACACAATTCAATTTTTCTATAAAATAAGAATCATAAGGATACATTTTATGTTACATGTTGTTACTGAATAATGGTACAATCATAGGTAGTGTGTTCCATTTAAGAGAGGATACTTTGGGGAAATATATAAAAAAATAGTTTGGATATTTCATTCATTCACTTACATGTGTAATATTTTTTTGTACGTGGTATTAATATTAGATGAAATATTAATCATCAATAATTTAAGGGAGTTTTTTTTTTGCGAGGAATAATAATGGTGTAAATCCTTATCCAAAATATTCACTAAATAATATAAAAGCAAAAAATATAATTTCATTTTTTTAAATATGAAGATGATTACACATATATATAAGAATAAATTGATACTTAACTATCCACTATTGTTTAAAAAATGTACGGATTAGAAAAATAAATATAATAAGGAAACATATTATGGAATTTCTTTAATGGATTATGATTGTAAAAAAATATGGATTCATGATAATGGATATATATCAAATATTGTTAGGAAATAAAAAAAATTAATGAATTTCATGTATGATTATAATGTTTCAATATATTTCAGTAAAGATTATGGAATGAATATAATTTTCTTATAAAATCCTAAAAAATGTGTGAAGGATACGAGGAAGATAAATGTGTTGGTGGGAGAGGGACTATATGACAATATACTAAGTATTATCATTTTTTGTGTCTTGAATCATGAGATCTTTTTTAAATATAAAAAAATATAGTGTCAATGAAAAATATTGATCAAAATTCAAGAAATGAAAAAATTCCAAGGGAAATTTTTACCAATAAAGAGGAAAATATAATGGGGTTTTCCCCTTAAATATGAATAAAATATGTTATTTTATAATCTTCTTGGTCACATGGGAAAACTTTTAAGGGTGTATTTTGTGGTTATTAAACAATCTCATGTTGTTCTATATTAACATATGATATATATCATACTTTTAATGTTTCCCTCAAATAGAATAATTATATAGAAGAACTATGAGAAAAATTAAACAAGGAAAACAAATATTGAGTTAGTGTACGTTGAGATTTTTAGGCCAATCAGTCAATTTATTTTGATAGAAGAAGGTGTTAGGTGGTATTTATTAATTTATATTATAGAATATAATTAATTTAATTGTTCAAACAAGAAATATATGAATTTTTTTATTAATAATTTATTTAATATTTTTCAAATATATGGGTTGATAATAAAATTATCTAATTAAGAATCAAAACATAATATAATTTCCTAACATCATAATTGATTATAAAATAAACTAACAAATTGTTTTCCACATGTCATAAATCAAGGTATAAAAGTGTTCAAAACAAAATAAACTTTTTATTGTTTAAATTAATATTATGTTATTTCAAAATATAGTGGAATTTATATTTTTATATAAATTAATAATGGGAAGGATTTTTTTTGATTCAGAGAAATCGAGTGGAATGGTTTAACAAATGAATGAAAATAATCTTTTATGTATTCATTTAATATTATATGTATGTTTATTTATTTACTAAGAATGAGGAAATATTTTATTTCATACATACCTTTTAATATTTAATTCAAAATTTATATAATATATTATACATAACACAAAAGGATAATGTAATATGTTTATGATGTGTGAATAATTAATGTTTCTTCTATTGATTTAAAGTCTGATAAATTATGTGACTGTAATTTAAGAAATAACATTTTCTATACTTAAAGGAAAAATGAAATTGATATCATCTATAAATTTTTAATGTAGAAATTAAATATATTAATTTTAAAGATAGAGTAAGTGTCATCATAAGATCAAAAAGTAAAAATAATGACAAAGTCACTTCTAAGAGAAATGTCCAAAAGGTAGTCTGACATTTGGAGTTCATCTATATCATTCCACATGATGATTTTGTACAAAATTACATTATCCTCAATTTATTTTTTCATAAATAATATATATAAATTACATTTTTTTAGTTTTCTATCCACTTTAAATCATTACTTTGTTTGATAAAGGTGGAGATAAATGTGTGATTCCATGTAAAATCAAGTGTATTCAATGGGTTACATAAAAATATTTAAATGTAAAATTTTATACATGTTTAGTATAAGTTTATATAAAGTTTGAATAATTAATGAATATTTATATTCATGTGATGGGGAGCTTCTTTGAAGATAATCTTAAGGTGATGTGGGTGGCCATTCATAATTTAAGGGATGAAAACACATGGAATTACATAAGAGACTTAAATAATATGAATTAATTTAATTTTTTATGTGTGAAAATGGAAAGGATATCAAATTTAAGACTATTTAAAGTCAGAGTCTATTCATATAATAATATTTAATCATTTTTATGGGATATTTTTACACTTATCCCATTGTTCATCCCCAGGTAAACCCTTTTAACCATTACCATGGTAATAAGTTTTTACTAGTTTTACTATTCATTATAATAAACAATATGTTGATATTATTTCCTAAATTTTTTACGGAGATTCCAAATATTGAATGAAATTTAAATTTTTAAATTTCAATAATGGGTAAAAATTTCTTTCAATATATGTTGAAAAAGGAATATGAAATCCTTTTTAAAAAACTGATTAATTTTTTGAAAAATAATATTTTTTAAGAAAGATTATGTATAATTTTGATTCTAAGGGAATTAATTAGTTTATTTAATATCAAAAAAGACTTATTTTTCATTTAGGATAAACCAAAATAATAATAGAAATAGTAAATACATCATTATAATAGAAGAAGTACAAAATATTTTTTTTAATAAAAAAATTATATTGGTTTATAAAATGTTAACCATATATTTCTTAGTAAAAAAATATATTTTATAAGAATAATATTACTTAAAAATATATATATTTATTCTATAATTAAGTTTTCATAAAATTTAATCTTATTATTATATCATTATAATTTCATATATGTGAATATTTTTCAGAAATTGTTAATTTTAACCATTCTCCAAAAAATATACTTTTCCAAAAAAATCAATGAGAATAACCCCATGATAATTTTAACCTCATAAATTAAAAAATATATTTCAACAAATTAAATTTATAAAATTTGGTAATTTAGATTTTAAAAACAATTTATAGTACATATATGTGCATTTTTCGACCGGTTCTTTAGAATAAATATTTTACATAATATAATTGAAGCCCATGTGTTAAAAAATTACTTCATACTATAATTTCCCAACTCAATTTCAATATATCACTATGAAACATGAATCCTAGAAAATAAATTTAATACCCCTATATTTAGATAATTCAAACTTTTATTACGTATTTTGATGTTATATAATACTAAGGTTGAGTTTTGAGAGTTTTGGGATGGTTTTAGAGTGTTTTCTAAGGTTAATAAGGGTTTAAATCTTGAGAACGACTGAAAGAAACCATGAAACATCTATATAAAATCATGTAAGAGTATATTTGTGTCACTAGGTAGGTTCATGGATTGGCCAAACTATGTGGATACTATTGACTAACTTTGTGAGTGGAGATAGTGGGGAGAATATTTATTGCTAAATAGTTTGTCAAACCATGCACAAGTTGTTTGATGGGTTAGTTTTGAGATAGTGTTATGGGAATGGTTGATATATTATATCCCAAACTACGTAGCCTAACCATGAGAGGTGAATTAAATGATCTATAAATAATTGTTTAACTCATTTTTAAACAATGAAAAACTCATTTTTTTATATTCTAATTGTATTTCAAACTCCTATCATATCTTATGAATTAATAGTGATTTATTTGATCTAAAATATGTATTTGGAGAATCAATGTGCCTTAGATAACTGTAATTAATGATAAGCCTCCATTAATTATTTTTCTCCCTATATCAACACAACTTCTTTGTAACAGATCCTTATATTTTGGTATTTTATATATAGATCAATGTCCTATTATGTTTATTTTGGTGAGATATTATTGGGATCAATTAATTGGAAGAAGTCATAATGATGGATGTATATGTTTTTTATGTTTTACTCATTTCCTTTAACTAATGGAAGATAACTAGATTTTATCCTGTACTATATATTATAGAACCTAAAGGCTTGAGGTTTATCTACTATCTCATTCATTGTGGGAAAAAATGTTGGTTTCAATATGTAAGTATTTGGGTTTTTAAAAATATATGTTTAATGTTGGTAAATTTACTGAATGAAAATTTGTTTCAAAAGAAATGGTTTGTAGAGAACATAACATGTGTGGTTGTTCTGAGTTCATGAATTTTCATTATGTTTCTTTGTTTTTTCCGACATGGGGATGATGATAATGTCAAAAATGAAATATTACATCTAGTGATAACTTGGTTATAGTATGGGTCAAAAATCAATATAATTTGGACTACCATTAGGAATTCATGGGTGTGTGATTTTTCAATGATGATAGTAATTCTTAGTGGAAAGAAAGAATGAATTAATTAATTTAGTTCAATTTCACTTTCAAATTTTTTTTATTATGGTAAAATATTTTGATATTATCACCCTATATTTTATATATATGTGAGATAAAATGTTTTTTCCCTGGTGGTGTGTGTTAGGAAATAATTGGGGATTACCTACTAAGTTTTATATTCACCACCTTCATGGGTGCATTGATGTGTTTGCAGATTTTTGTGTATCAAGATACAAGTAAAGTCAAGGTTTTATACTTAGTGAACAATCATGATACCATGGGCGTGGTACATGTAATCATATATTACATCTTTTAGGGGTGATGCTTGGGCTGAATCTACTTTATTGTCATTGTGTTCCCCATCCCTTTGTTTTCTAGTGATATGCCATTTTATTCAATATACTTTTTTGATGTTTCCTTATAGTTTAATTATTATTGTAATAATTTACATTCATCCAATAGAATTGTTTATATATATTTAATCTCGATTAGTTCATTCTGATTTTATTGAAAATCATCCCCAAATAACCTAAAATTTCATTATCAATTATCGCTAGCCTTTGGCGTCCTGCGGATGTCATATATGGTTAGTAGCACCTCTATCCCGGGCCATGATAATGGGATAGGATGGGATGTTAAAAATGCTATTATTCTTGGCTAGTCCATCATCTTATGATATTAGAAAGGAGATAAGAAAGTCCAAACATGAAATATATATCATAAAAGACTTTTCTAACAAATTTATGTAAAATATTATGTTACTTGGTTAGTTTGGATAAAAAAATGTTTTTTAAAAAACATATTGGTTTGGTTCCATATCATAATTATGGTTTTATCAATTTAGTGTTTTATATTAGGAATTAGTAATTATACATCCCACATGAAATGAATTCATCTTATTATTATTCATGATTATTAATATTTATTAATAATTATTATTTCATTAGAGGGGTTATAATATTAAAATCCTTTCGTTTCATGTGAGTTATGGTTGTGTGGTGTTACATTAATCATTAGAATGAATAGTACATATTGAATGACTAAGTAACCCTTAAGAGGAATTAATCGATAATGTGGTTCAACCGGAACCCCAACTAAATCAGCATGTCTTCTAGTTTATAGTCATAATATTTGAAGATATGGACCAGGGAAATTAGATTACACACCAATTCATTAAAAATTAATCCATGGAACCTCCCTAAAAGAATTGACCCATTTTCCAAGGAGATTTAGGACAAGAATAAGAGGAGTCATGGATACTGAATATAAACAATTTTATTTCATGGTAAACCCAAAGGTAATTGATGTGAATCTAGTATTTTATATGTTGTAGGATATTTCTATGGTATGGTGGGATAATATCTTATAGAATAAATTGGAAAAAATCTAAAATGGCCTTGATTTTAGGAGTTACATAGTATAATATTTTATACCCACACCTATAATATCACAAGGAAAATGGATTTATTTACACTAAATAAGTAAAATATATCTGTTATGGACTATGTATCTCAATTCTAGAGGTTTATTTCAATGCTTCTGAATTTGACAAAATAAGATAATTGATGGATATGATCTTTGAGGAAGTTATATGACCATACATGCAATCCATGTTTTTTTATCTACATTGAGATGGTGAATAGGGTGATAATAGTGGGGAGGGATAAATCTTGGGAACTTAAATTTGGGGAAACACTTTTACCAACACAGGTACAAGTGGGAACAACAACATGGGGACAAGTGGAAGAGGGGTAGTTATTCATAATAATGTAATGCACCATGAAAAAATATATTTGGTCAAGTATCAATTATACATCACGGTAGTAATATGTTGGGATATTTTATGTGTGGATATTATGATAAAATTATATGGGAATAAAAGAATCCTCTGTAGTAACAATAAAATTGTGAGAATAATGGCTATATAGAATTTTATTATATGTTGACTTGAAGGTTGACAGATAGAAATGGCTCAAACATGTTCCCGATATCTTATAATCCAATGTCTTGATCAAGAGGAAATGGTATTTACCCATATAACTAAGTGTCCAAGGATTAATCTATCATCACAATAACACCTTAACAATCATCATATCCACAAAAAATTAATAAAAATTTACCGACCACACCATGTAAGAAGTTTTAGGGTGTTGAGCATATGATCACCTAGGACTAATCTTATTATTCGATGGTCTGAGGTAATATTCAATTGAACTCTGCTCACATGAAAAATTTATTTGATATTGGTGAATACAAATCTTTTATTTCTTCTCATGTAGTGAACCCTATTGTATTTCATATTGAAATGATTCCCAATTTTAGGAAACTTCATACACCTCTTGACCAATGATAATGTTGATACTTTAAGTGAATACCTTATTCAATAAGTATTGATGATGATATTTTTATAGATTTATTTATTCTTCAAATGGAAATATTTTACCTAATTTTGGGAATGTATTTGTTTACATCCTTTACGACCTAAAAAAAATATTATGCTCAGTAGGGTATTTGTAAATTTTTTTGATGTTGTTGAGAATCTCTTTAATGCTAATTTGGATGTGAATAGAAAAAGAGTAGGACCATTAGTACTGGTGCTTGGGGATTTCTCTTTCTAGTTGGTAGTATTTAAATCGTAAACTATTGATTCAATTAAAAATAGATATTTTTCACCAATTATGGATAAATTTTTAGATGTATTAACATACAATTTATCTTGGTTATATCCTAAATTAGATGATTAATTTATAATTTATCTATTACTAGGGACCGATCTTATTTGATTTATATACATTACGATCAAACAAATGAAATTAAGATAATTTCATGTTTAACTAGAAGAGTTGGAAAGAAAACGATTCATTTTACCTAATACATATCCATTGGTTGGAATAATTCATTTCATGTAAAGAAATAGGCTTAAAATCTTCATTTTTTTCAAATTATCATATGCTAGACCAGATTATGATAAAGAATAAATATCCACTTAAATGAATATGAAATATTTTTTGATCAGTTTAGGGAATTGAAATGGTTATCAAATGTTGATTTATGATTAGGGTATCACTAAATTCAGGTTTGGAAGGAAGAAATCTTAAATAATGAAATCCAATGTTGTTATGGTCATTATGAATACATGGTAATTCCCTTGGGTGTTATAAACAAACTAAAAGTGTGTGTGGAATTGAGTTATCAAATCAATTATAGCTATATTGACTCCTTGGAAGTGGTATATTTAGTCACTTAATATATTAAAAATTATTCTTTTATAATTGTTCTCATCAGATTTTGTTTTGTTTTATGTTTTTCTTCTCATTAAATCATCAAATATAGAATTCTGGACACTTTGGATGAAATTTTTCTATGTTTGAAAAATTTGTTATGGGATGAATTTTTCTACATTGAAAAATGGATATGTAGGTCATTCAAATAAATCAATCATTTACATGAAGGGTTCACCTATGTTAATCAAAAATAGTAATAAATTAGCTTTTTGGAAATCACCTATGATGATAAGAAGCCTATGTGATCAATCAGATACGTAGATCAAAATGGATATAAAAATCATTTAGGAGGATTAATTGACTTGGTGATTTTAATACATGGTGAAATCAGATACAAATATCCAAATGTATACATAAATAATTTTCTCTATGTTAGTTTTTTCTACATGATATAAAATCTTACATGAATAAATTTGGATACGTAATGAAAATCTGGCTATTTGGGAAAACATGTTACACGATATAATAGGCTATGTGAAGAAGGTATCTGTTTATTCATCTACATATGTAATTCATATATGTTAATCATATTATATATGCGAATCCAAATATGTTTAATTCAACTATATATTGATTTTTGTGACGTCCTAACTCGAGTTCTACACACTGGTGCCCCGAGCTAGTTCACAATGTGACCTTTCTATTGTCTCCCCATATGACAGACACTGTCGACTAATAATGAGGTTCTAATATATATCTTTGGGACACTATTAAATTTTTATAAAAAAACATTGTATCCAAAATAAATTACTAATTTCCAAAAGAAAAAAATAACTAGAATAATACTAAAACCAATACAGACCAGTAGAAAATGATAAACAAAAATTGAAAACAAATATCAAAATCGAGCAGTAGATTATCATTACATATACATGTAAATTGTAAATTTGAAAACCTCTAATTAAATAAACACTTCTAATTCCCAAGGGGGTCCTAAAAAAAATTCTGGTTCCCACATCCATGATCCATACCAACTCAACTATCAATTAAAGGGCTCTTTCCGTTATCATGTCCTATAAAAAATGATGTCTATTTAGATACCAATATGGAATCACATTTAAGGTGTGATTACAAATTATTCAAAAACTACTACTGGTGTCTAAAATATTAACCATTCAATAATAGTTAATAATGTTATATAATTAATTAATAACGATAAATAATGAATATATTTTCCACAATTCATTATTCATTAATTAACACCATAATCACACGAGTTCACGATGACACCCAAACCATCAGATCCCATCCCATGCCTTAGTCTAAACTATCCCCATGGGATATGAGATTTCAGTAAACCATGACTTTTTATTAATAAATTAATTTAAATTTCATATAATGACTACTAGGAACCATGGTCTAATGCTAATATTATGGTAATATAATGTAATTTTTAGAACCCCAGAGATATTTGGAGCATCTTTATCAGTCAAACAACCTGTTTATCAATCAATCACATATGGGTATTCGGACCATCAGTATGTGTCCCACACTCATTTATTAATCAATCTCATATGGGTATTTAGATCATCAACCCTAGACCTACACAAATTTATCAAAAAAAACATAAATCCCAAATATAACATATATCAAGGTTAATCAACATTAACTGTTTTTATCCATGAATCATATTATAGTTCAGCATTTGAATTCGTCAAAACAATCATAGTTCATCACTTTAACACATGGAATAATATAAAAAATTCACCCTTAAACCATTTTTCAAAAATTATTCATATAAGCCATTAATCCTTCAATGTTTATTAAAACATATATTAATACCCTTTATCTATTAAATCATAATCGCATTAATCATCAATTTCATAACAACAATTACCAAATTCAATTACATATGTTAAACAAAATTCATTAACACATGGAAATTAAATCAATAAATACAATTTAGAATGAAATTACACAATGTGGAAATTTTAATTTTACAATTAAATAAATGTAATTATAATCAAGACTATAGTAATTGATAATTAGACTACCTATCACAATATTTTTGATTAAAATTCACCAAATCAAAAACTCCTTATTGAAGGAGATTGATCAAGAACACAACGATGTGGATATTGTAGGACAAAAAACTATGATCAAGATAAAGTGGATTAATATCCAAGAAATACAATATCTAAAACATTACCAATAAAGTATATCACTCATCTAAAGTATCAGATAATATTTAAGAGATAAAGTAAAATAATCGGGAAAGAAGGAACTTACCAATGGAGAGAATATGCTTCAAACAGACCTTTGATTCATCAATAATGGGGATCATGGAGCCTTAGAACCCTTCCAAGTGGATTAAAAATTATGTGAATTGCTTTAGTGTAATGATAGGGTGTTTTGGGGCAAAAACCAGGGGGTTATAGATTTTAATTAAAAATTTAAATAAAATAAAACCCGTAAGCAAATTTTCCTTAGAAGGGGTGCATATGTTTTCAAACGGTTCACCATAATTGTAAGACTATTATTAGGGTTGAATTGTATATTCTAAGAGGTTGAATTAATTAAAAAATTGTATTCTAACCATGAAAATCCCCATCTATTTCGGATTAAAATGGTTCACTATGGTGGGAAAAGAGTTTGAGAAAACCACGCGTTAATCATTCTCTTCTCAAACACCCACCAACACCTCCCAAAATTCACTCTAATTCACCCCAGACAATCCTCAAGAAAAGTATAACCCAAAAAAGGAAAATTGTACCTAAGAATGATCATGAGAAATCTACATATAAGGCTAGTATTTTACAGTCTCCCTAACTTATAACACCCTGTCCCCAACATGTTCACCCGAGATACTCTAAAATTATGTGGTGAAAAAATCATTCCATCCACCCCGTATATCTACATCTCCCTCTCATGTTTCCTCTAGAACATGTCCATGTTAACACAATACATAAAAAATTAGCATGGTCGTTCCGAAAAAAACTTTCTCAATGTGATCCATAACACATATCATATTCTTATCCAAGGGAATGTTGGTCTCAAGATTGATATCATCCACATTGATCACATTATAAGGGTTTGGATGTCCCCACCTAAGCTATAACACATGAAAAACATCATGCGTATAACTATACCTCTATGGAAGAACAAATTGGTTTTCTACTGGTATGATTATCGAAAACAACTCAAAAGGTCCAAACAAAATGGGCTCAAACTTTTCATACCTCCAAAGTCAATGGTCACATAAACTAGGAGACTCCTGAAGGAACAGACAATAAAAATCTAAAAACACTATGGGTTATCAAAATCTATTATTCTACTATGAGATATATCCATATGTTTTTTAATTAGATGAAGCTACTCATATGTGCACTACAAGTGAATCAGTCCCATCAAGACTTATTCTCCCAAGTCCATATAGCATTGTGGTGATCAATATAGACTACCATAAAAATCCTCATATGGAATAATATAAATAGTCACATTATAATTTGTTGCATAGGAAAAATCAACTAGCTTTAATAGCCTCCACTAAGACCCCATAATGTTGAGAATGAACACTCCTATCATACCCTCCAAGACTATAATTTTACATTCAGATTATCCATCTATCTAGTGGTGGAAGTACATACATTGAAATACTGGAGTACCAAGTTCCTTCATCATGAAATTCCAAAATAGAGAAGTGAAAAACATGAGTCATGGTCTAAAACAATACATTATAGAATGTCGTGAAGACTAACTATCTCCAAAATGTACAAGTCCCCCTAATGATAGACTAACGATGTATCCCATATTGGAAAAAATCTGATACTTTCATAAATTTGTACACAATCACCCAAATAGTGTCGTTATTCTAATGCATCCTTGGAAGACCCACCATAAATTCTAGAGTAACATCATTTGACTTGTATTTTGGAAAGGAAAACTAATTTAGTAATCCATCAGGTCATTGATTCTCAGATTTCACCTATTTATATGTGTAGCCTCATGTCATGAACCCAACAATAACCCTTTTCATACCCAACCACCAATAATGTGGATGCAATTCATGGTATATTTTATCCAAACTAGGATGCACCATCCACTTTGAGGCATGAAATACATGAATTATCACCTCTTAGATTAATGTAGGCATGACTTAAATTTTTCTGACATAGATTATCTCATAATCATCAATGGTCCAATCTAAAAGAGACTCCCCACTTTCCTATATTTCCCTCCATGAAAAACACTCAAGATCTGAATACTAGATTTCCCTAATCAAGCTCAAATGTTTGGATTCAACTGTTATGGATATGAGGTACATCTTCTATTATCCCTCTCAAACCAAAACATGTATCTTAACCAGTACGATCATCATCTTCCACTAAGAACTACTATCCTAGAATTATTGGGTCTGAGCTTTCATGCTCAAAGCATCAGTAACACAGTTTCACTTCCTGGGACTAAATTCCAGAAAAAATCTAAAGATTCCATATAATCAACCAATATATGATTACATAGATTCATATTACATTATAAAAAGATATAAAGTAATATTTTTTTATCATTATGCATTGTAAAATATTTTCCTAGAAGATAATTCCACAAACACTTGAAGAAATAAACCAATGTAGCTTACTCGAGGTTGGGTGTAATGTAATTTCATTCATTCAAACTCAACTATCACGACCCATACAAAAAAACCAGATATTCATTCATAAACAATGCTCCAATTCCTACTCATTAATCATAAAAAAAACATCATACTACTCACATGGATTAGATAGGATCAAGATCATTACAATTTTCAATCTCTTATTCAACTCATGGAAGGTATTCTTGCATTTCCCATACAATACAAATATCACTCCTTTCATTGTCAAACCTGAAAGTAGTACTTATAATAGGTAAAAGATCTAGATAAACCATTTCTAATAATAATAAAATCCCAAAAATATATGGATGAATTTTTTTTCAAAGGATGCTCCAAGGAAGCCATTTTTAAAATATTCTCTAGGTCCACTAGCACACCTTCCTATAAAATTATGTGACCCATGAAGTGTACACAATTGATTCAGAATTGAAACATAGATAGCTTGTAATATTTTCGGTTCTCTATAAATATACTTAAGATGATGTCAAGATGTTGGTATGATCATCATGAATCACGGATTATACCAATATGTCATAAAAAACAACCAAAAATTTATCCATGAATAGGTGTAAGATTCATTTCATCATGTCCATAAATATAGAGGGAGAATTTTTCAGCCCATATGATATCATGATGAACTCATATAAATCATATATGCTTCTGGAAATTGTCTTTGGTATATCAGAAGGACAAACTCTCAACTGATTATTCCATAACCTCATGTTAATCTTCGATAAAACAAAAGATCCTCTCAATTGGTCAAATTGAATGTCGATACATGGGAGAGGATACCAGTTATTAAATTTCATTTGGATCAAATTCTAGTAATCAACACCTATGAAAAATTTCCCATTAGCCTTATTAGAAAAAAAATGATGAACCCTAGAGAGATCTACTTAGATGGATAAATACAATATCCATCAACTCTTCTAGACGATTCATGAACACCTGAATCTTAGTTGGTGCCACTATTTAAGGTGTATTGGAAACAGTCTTATCTTTAATAAAGATATCAGTCATAAAATCCACATCCCTCTCAGGTGGAAGCCCTGTGATTTCTTTATGAAACACATCATGGAACATGTCTTTTGGAAGTTGGATTACATCATGCTTCACACCCCCATCATTTGGAAATAGACATGAAACCTAGGAAATGAGAACTGCCCATTTATAATGAATTGGATATACCCGACCAATCTGGATATTCCACTCTCCACCATGAACTAAATTTTCACCCTCATAAAATTTAATGGTCACTCTCATATACTTAAAATCTATGTGTGATCAGTATACTACAAACTATTCGATTCGCAAGATCTATTCAAATCCTAACATAACAAGAACATTGATATCGTAAATGAAATGTTACTCCCCAATCTTGAGATAAAACCCATTTCCTGAAAATATGTCTCTTTGACCATTGTCCCAATGGTGTATCGATTTCTACAACCCACCCCACAAACCCCACTACTAGACTCAACACATTCATAGGTTATTTTGATATACGAAAAATAGTGTCTCATGTATCAATTAAGGCACTAGAATGTGTAGAAGATAAAATATTAATACCTTTTAATAATTATAGTCCATCCTCTTTATCCACAAGTGTTAGATGAACTATATAAAACTATCCTAACCCAATTCTCTATGTTGAAAACTAATTTCCTTGAGATACACCACCGTACTGATATGTTCACTTTGTCCCTAATGTACCCTATCCATTAATCAATATCCCTGGCTAGTAGAACTATATCTTATAGACATATATGGGGTAGAAGACCCCATTCCTACACTCTTATTCTCCACAGGTCCTCAATAACAACCCATCTATCATTGGTTACTACAGAATCATTTTAGATTCCCCATCCCACTATAAACATGGTGCTCCACTGATGGTCTAGGGTAATATTTTTATATCGGACACATCCTATGACACTGGTGGTACATCACACAAGTAAAATCTTGAGTAACTCATCCATCTCTAGGGACACTCTTATTTACAATTATATAGTTAATATTTTATTATAAATTATTCTGAACCTTGGAAGAAATACTTCATGGACATCCAATTGATACAACCTACATCTCACTAGAATCCTCCTTTAGGTTCCCCTCATATATTAAAGATTTATTAACCTCACCATAAAAAATTTTCAACCAAAATATGTTAACCTTGGACTTAGTATCACATTTACGACCGACATGAAAATTATTTCCTATAGTAGACTCATATCCTACAATTTTTAGAACAAATCACTTCAAATAAGTATAGAATCATTCATAGTACATCACCGACATGCTCCCATAGGTCAACATTATAAAATATTTATACCTATCCTACTAGAGAATGTTAGGGTAAAATTACTCAATGGACTTCTCTTGAATGTCCTCCCTCTGGATATTCTATATCTGTACATCATGTGTTTAGACGTCCCACCAATGAATTTCTTGGACACGTAAAATATAATCCACCATCTTCACTCTATTTTCAATATAAGTATCTAAGTGTTAATGTTTGTTATGTATAGAATCAATCTAGAAATCAGCTACCTAAGGTCCACCCTCTCTTGTAAAATTTAGAGGTTGCTGCTATTAAAACTACTGTGTCATATCAGACAAACTCTTCGCAACCCGATCTTGGTCTATTTCTAAAAATTTCATAAATATTGAAAATTTCTCATGGAACTTCCCTCCCATCACTTCTACGAGAACAATAAGAGCCTCATGTTCCACTACTAGATAAAAATTTCCAACCATGTCCTCATGTTTTCCTATCAACAATCATCGTCATAGAGGCAAATAACTATAATGAAACACACATGTTAGATGAAACATAACACAAAATTATCTGTAATGTCCCAAAAATAACATGTAATTTTTTTATATTATATAGGATTAATTTGAGATAGTTTTCTTATAGGACACATTATTCCATAGGCCGGTGAGGCCAGAATAATTATTTGAACGTTTTTTAGTTTATTTAAAATAGACCACATGAGCGATTTGGGGAAATTCTAAACAGTTTCTTAGATTAAAAATATGAGGGTATCGTTGCATCCAGAATGATGACAATACCTAAGAAATGACATAACCTCTTTCAGAATGGGTAGAGGGAAAAAATTTATTTTTGGAAATATTATGAAAATTTAATAAACAAATTTTCTTAAGGAAAAATAAAATAAATGTTTAATTTATATTATTTTAATTTAAATTTTGTTGTAGCATAATAAAAATGTGGAAACATGTTTTCTCCATTTAATTGGTTAATCATATACAGTATCATTGGCACAATATAATTTCTCAAAACATGGATATTTGGCATTGGTGAGTGACGAGGAAAAAATCGCCCATGATGACAAGAATCATTCTACCTCCATTCATCCATCCTTTGAAGGATCTCCAACAACAACGTCAGGATTTAGATCACGGAATGATGAATGATAGTGGTGTAATCTTCGACAATTAACAATCAAAATTTAAGTTAGGGGATGCATTCCAAGTGAATTTCCTTTCCCCATACATGTAATTGTGCGAAAAATGGGGGTCAACCCATGAATAGGTGACCCAAAAATCGATCACATATATAGGAGGGTTTTGATCTTAGGGTTTTTTAATCAGATATTTACATGTTAGATTCTTAAATCTTCATCCAATTTGTGTTTAAATTCTAACATGGAGGGATTGTGCCAACACGAACAATGATCGAATCCCTCCATTGTGGGTGTTATTTTGTTCTTAATAAACAAATCCTTGGATTGAAGGAAAGAAAACTTTGAGCCCGTAGTAGTGACGGTGATGATCCGAGGATCCCAAATATGCTCGCTAATCCAAAAATGGACCACTAAAGTGGATCAAGTGTCCTGAAAAAGAGAACGTTGGCACTGGCTGTGTGTTGTTGGGGGAGGATCAGGGTCACCTACAACATCTGGAGATAGAGTGAGTGGACGAGGTGAGATGCGATGTGGCCCAGCTGGACTGTGGTGCTTGCTGCATCCCGAGAGGGCCAGACCATCCCACCACAACCAGCTAGACCCGTGACCCAATGAGTCAGACCCGTGGACCAACCGGTCTAGGCAAGGCTCATTCAGTTCAGTTCAATCCCAATGGACTAGGTTGGGTCAGTCCAACCGGGTCGGACTGGACCTAGACCCAACTAGCCACTTTTAATTAAAACATCCATAACTTCCCAAATGTGTGTTCAATTGGTGATCCATTTGTAGTGTTGGGACCCCCTATGATGAGACTATCCTATTCACATACTCCGAGTCTGTTCTCTTGGAAGATGGGATTTTATTTATTACTTGAAGATTATATTCTACCACAATCATGCACACAATGAGGGGAAATACTATGGCTAGCTATGACGAGAAGGAAGTGACGAGTGAACCTTAGTGGCCCAGTAGCCGAGTGGACCATAGTGGTCCGGCAGTTGAGCGATCCTCAGTGGTTTGAAGCTGAGAGAACCTTAGTGGCCCATAAGCTGAGGGTAACTCAGTGTCCTGGAAGCCGATCATACCTCAGTGGCCCAGAAGACGAGTAGATATCAGTGGCCCGGTAGCTGAGCAGACCTTAGTGGCCTTGAAGATGAGCGTACCTTAATGGATTAGTTACTGAGATGTCCTTAGTGGCCTGAAAAAAAAATAACTCAGTGGCCCGATAGAACTCATTGACTCATCAGAGATGAGTCCCTCAGTAGTACAAGATTTTCATCTTTACGAATAATAATCTTTCTTCTATTACTTTAGGTTATATCTTTGTGAGCAGAAAATTCTTATTGTGTACTTTTCATTTGTGGTATTTCATTATTGTTTGAGGTCCCTACTGAGTATTTTGTTACTAAAACCTACACAGGCTTCTCCCACACATGTCGTGTCTAGTGCAGATGACTGAAGAACTGATAGAGACCTTGGTGGTCGAGGACTAGCTAGTGCCTAGTGAGATCAGATACACGAGGCATACACCTATGACTTTTGGAAGATACTCTACACCAACACTTCTGGTATGGTTTTTTGCAGACAGATTATTAGTGTCCTTGTACACCCTTTTTTACAATTTTCCTTTTTTTGTCATTGTATTTGGTCCAATTTTACTTACATCTTGTACTTCTACATTCTGTGGTTATCTTAGTAGCATGCATGTTTTTCTTTTTCAGGGTTTCAGGCTTGTTTTGTGAGTGTGTGTCTGTATAATTACTTATAAAATGCCTTCCACATGCAGGATAAGCCATCACTTATAGTCTGGAGTTCTTGGCCTTTTAGAGGTGGGATTGGGGTAGTTGCGGAAAGGGCCCCAGGGGGATAAGTCGTGAAAATTTGGTATCAAACGTGGTTTGTTATACATGAAGGACTGAGAGTCTATAGTTTTGTTTTGGGTAAACAGTGTTGAATGTTTCGATTTGAACATTCAGGTTCGGGGTGTCTGGTGTTGGTGTAGAAGATGATGTATCCATAAACCAGGACACTGAATTCTGTTTTTTGACTAGGTACATGAAACCACTAGTTGCATGCATCATATATGATTTTGAGTGTTTCCTCATGTCCTTATTGGGCCAGCTCACGTGATATAACCCATTGACCATGGTTCTTCTAAATCTTTTTCAGGATTCCACTAGATAGATTTACAGCAAGGATTATAGTGTGTGACCATGAGGATGGTATAGTTGGCTAATAGACATCATTATAGGGACCAGTACTAGAGATGGCCCGACTGGGAAGTTCACTATTGTTTACACCACAGGTTGGTGAGTAGTTGATATCAATGATATCGGTAGTGGAAACACATAGGCACAATGCATTAAAAAATTTCCAAAGTCATGGAACTCCTATGTTTAGGGGTGATATTGACTCCCATGTGGAAGAGATTTGGCTTGAGGCGGTTACCCGAGTCTTCTATCTTGTGAAAAATCCTCTCGAACAAACGGTGATCTTAGCCGCAATATTCCTTCAAAGATCGGTAGGGATACAATGGATCTTGATAACCCAGACACATGATGTGGTGAACCTCACCTAGAAAACATTGAGTGCCTTCTCAGAGAGGAGTTCTTTCTTGTTACATTTTTTCCAGTGTGCATAAAAGTGCTACATCACTTATAGTAGAGTGGCATGACATTAACAGAGTACTCATCGAGATTCACTGATATTTCTCTCTACTCCACATACACATTGCGAGAACCATTAATTAGGGTTGGAGAATTTGTGCAGGGAATATTTCTGGAAATTAGGGCATCCAGGGTATCTCTTAGCATCCCTACATAGGCTGAGGTGCTGGACCGAGCCTTACTTGTGGAGGGTTTTCAAGCAGAGAAGGTGCTATCAGCAGGGGCTACCAGTAGACCCCGGGTGAAAGAGTATTCATCTCTAGGTATAATACATCAGAAACGAGGGCCCAAGTAGGAAATACATTTTAGGGGATGACCCCAAGATGCAGTATTTATGATACAGGACCCCAGGGCGGAGGGAGTTTTAAGAGGGATAGGTTGTGCTACTCATGCCTGAGAAGGGGCACATGGCTCATGATTTCCTAACTCGCTGCACAAACAAATGATAGATGGTCAAGGGACCGTCAAGGTAGAGGTAGTGGTTTGAGAAGGGTGGTGCATATGGCGGCGAATGTGGTAGGGGAACCAGTAGAGAAGCAGGTGGTGGGTGGAGGTTTGAGGTGCTACCACCAGCACCCCGAGGGGGTCCACCAAGGTCTCAAGGAGACAATGAATAGGGTAAATACCAACTATAATAAATTGAGGCCTATGATCATGGTTCTATATAGATGATTAGTGGTATAATTTTTGGCTTCTTCATCTTAGATAC
Organism: Viscum album; assembly: GCA_963277665.1. NCBI lineage: Eukaryota > Viridiplantae > Streptophyta > Magnoliopsida > Santalales > Viscaceae > Viscum > Viscum album. Next base: position 1,050,331,666 of record OY728131.1, on the reverse strand, counting down.
AGTTTTTATAGACATAGGTGTCAGTCACTCTTTCCTTAACACATACCTTGTTCGGAGCTCATAAATTTCGGTGTAGCTATTGGATCAATACATAAAATTATAGACTCTTATGTGAGGGGAATGAATGATAACACACTGGTTCTAGAAGAGTGAACTTACTCATGGAGGCAAGATCTTCGGCTGGTATGTCCTAGTAGTGGCGTCGAGGCCATATGACGTAATATTGGGTATGGACTACTTATCCACAGTTCATGCTTAGATCGACTATTTTAGGCATTGAGTACAGTGTGTCCATGTTGATGGGACCATGTTTTCCTTCCCCATAGAAAAGGGATCCCTTATAGGGCAAGATGGACTTTCTCAGATGAGCGTGTAGTCGATCACTCACCAGTTGGCTAACCATACCCTCAGTGCGGTGGACAAGAAGAGTCCTCACATTCTTGTAGTGGTGGATGAGTTTGAAAAAATCTTTCCTGAGGATGTTCTGGGATTACTACCTCACCGGGAGGATGAAATCTATGTTGATGTATACCTTGGGATGGCACTAATATCCACACCAACATATCATATGGCTCTCACAAGGATTCATGAGTTGAGGGTATAGTTGGCGGACTGGTAGAAAAAGGGCTTTGGGAGGCCCATGTTTCACCATGGGAGCCCCAGTATTATTTTACAATTTGGAAGATGGGAGTCTGAGGTCATGAAAGGTCTTATAGCACCTGAACTAGTAGACCATGAAGAACAAGTATTCACTTCCAAGGATTGATGACCTCTTCAATTAGCTAAAGGGAGCGATATGGTTCTCAAAGATAGACCACATATCAAGCTATCATTAGCTTTGTGTACGGGATGAGGTTGAAATGAATAAAAACTTCAGATGTCCGTATGGCCAATATTATCTCATGGTGATGTCTTTCAGCATAGCCAATACCCCAAAAGTGGACATGGGACTCATGAATATGATATTCCAGCCATACCATAACCTATTCATCATGGTACGATGTTTCTTGGGTTAGGGTGGGTACTACCAGAGGTTCGTTCTTGAATTTTACAAAGTAGAAACGTCCTTCTCAGATTTATCAGGGAAGGAAAAACCCATCACGTGGAAGGATAAGTGCCAATATAGTTTCTATGAGCTGAGGCAGACACTGATGAGTGCCCCCATTTTGACACTACCATAGGAGTCATTAGGTATGTAGCATTCTGTGATGCATTATTGACCATACTGGGATGTTTCTTAATGCAGGGGAATTTATTGATTGCCTATAGTTCATGAATGTTGAGGAACCACGAGTAGATCTATGTGACCCAGGAATTGGAGCTAGTAGTACTGGTATTTTCATTAATGATATGGCAATACTATTTTATGGGTGAGAAATTTACCATCTACTCGGACCTCAAAAATAATAGGTATATCATATCCCAGAAGGACCTGATCATGAGGTAATGGCGGTGGCTAGAGTTCTTCCATGACTGTGACTTGAAGATAGTTTATACTCCTGAGAAGGGGATTGTGGTAGGATACATGCTCATAATGAGATCCTGTTTTCATTGCTGAGTGAGGCATCCGAGTAGTTAGCCGTGATACAGATATCCTTCATGGATAGGGATGGAGAATCTCATCTTCAATTGATGGTTTTCACTCCCCCACTCTTATGGAGAATTAGGTAGGAACATCTAGTGGATATTGACTGTGAGGCCCGATGTGCATAGCTGTCCTCAGAAAAATATCCTTATGAATATTCGATAGGTGGGGAGCACGTCATCCTTTTCAGAGGGAGTATCGTTGTGCTAGTGACATATTGTTAGGAGGATCTGAGGGAGTCCCAAACCTCCACTTTGTCAGTGCATCCAAGAGTGTAAAGGATGTACTGGGACCTCCAAAATCAACAATGGTGGACGAGGATGAATAAGGTACTGGTAGAGTTCGTTTTGTAGTGCCTTGCTTATTAGAAAGTAAAGATAGAGCATCAGGTTCAAGTAGGATTGACTCAGCCAGTTGATGTGCCATAGTGAAAGTGGGATGGTATCCCAAATAACATTGTGATGGGTTTACCCACACACCCAAGGGGAATGATTCTATATAGGTGATTTTTTTACTCACCTAGTCAACCCACTTTGTACCAATCTAGAAGCAGGGTTCAGTAGAGAGAATGGGACACCTCTACATGGAGGAGATAATTCGACTCCAGGGGGTCCCATCACCAATAGTCTCAGATTGATGCACATGAATTAAATCCTAGTTGTGGAAGGGATTGTAGGAGGCATTTAGGACACATCTTCCCTTGATTAAAAGATTCCACCCTCAGACAGATAGTCCGATAGAGAGAACTATCCAGGTTTTATAGACATGCATCATGCTTGCATCATGGACTTCAGTCACAATTAGGAGGATCACCTACCACTGGTGGGGTTCATTTACAACAACTACCCCTCAAACATTGGTACAGAACCATTCAAGACACTACATAGATGACCATTCATTTCACAGTTATGTTGGATAGACCCAGGGGAGTCAAACCTCATGGGTCCATAGTTGGTAAGAGATACTATTGAGAAGGTGCATGTCATCCCGGAGTGGATGAGCATAACACAGAGTAGACAAAAATATTATGATGACAGAAGAAGAAGGCCCTTGGAGGTCTAGGAGGGGGACTATGTGTTCCATAGGGTCTCACTCCGATGAGGATTATAGAGATTTGGAAGGGGCATCAAGTTATCTCTGAGATTCATCATACCTTTCCAGATTCTATGAAGAGTTAGAGAGGTGGAGTACCACTTAGCTCATCCCACATATATGCATCAGGTGAATAATGTCTTCCATGTATCACAACTGAGGAGGTACATGCATGATCCATCACATGTTATCAACTGGGGTGAGGTGAATATTGCTGATGGGGAGACCTTTGTGAAGTTCTTTGTAGAGATTAAGAATCAATAGGATTGGGTCCTTAATGGGTGGTTTGTTCCACTAGTCTGTGTTTATTGGCAGCCCAGGAAAATCCATGAAATAATGTTGGAGTTGGAGGCTCAGATCTGAGCTTAGTAGCACCACTTGTTTCTTTAGCCCATGTTTTTGCTTACAAGGACATAAATGCCTAAAGGTGGTGGTAATGTAATGCTAAAAAATTCCATGTAATTTTCTTAAATTATATGGGATTTATTTGAGACCATTCACTCATACAAAACTTGATTCTAAGGATCAGTGTGGGAATAATTAGTGTTTGATATTTTTTAGTTTATTTAAAATAGTGCATGCGATATATTTTTAAAACATTTCAATAAGTTCCCAGATAAAAAATTTTTGGGCACCATTGCATCCTGAATATCGACATTACCTAAGAAAGGATTAAACTTCGACTGACACAGGTCAAGGAAAAAAGTTTATTTTAGGAATTTTTATGAAAATTTAATAAAATAAATTTCTTAAGGAAAAAATAAAATAAACATTTAGTTTATTTTGATTTGAATTTTGAATTTCATTGAATCATAACAAACACCTTGTTTCATAAATTAAACAACATAATGATTATTTTTTCCACTAGAAATGGGGATGACTTTGTTGATTTGAGTTTCAAAAATTCCAAGCGGTTTCTAACGGGTTTGTTCGTAGAACCAGAAACATCCAATGATTCTATATCCATTTGGACCTACTTTTCAAAGGTAGGTTCTCACTAGTTATGAACCGATGAGGCTTAAGAATTAGAATTGGTCAAGAGGATGGGAGGTCGGACTCATCACACCCTTTTTGGGGGAATTATTGTCTACTCTAGGAATGTCTTTATATATTTAAGTTATGTTTGTGAATCCTTATTACATTACCAGGTATGAAAATGAGCTTTCCTTTAGATCAGACAATCAATGATTAGTATGAATGAGATTTAGAGAATCTTTTATATGTATTCGAGGTTCTTCTTAGATAGAGAATCATCTGTATTTGTTCGAGATTCTTAGTCAATGGTATCCTTCGACACATTATATAAAAATCTCTTGGTCTTTATGATAACCATACTGGTTTTAGATCCACTCAGTGGGGCACTTGAAGTTTATTGTCATTCAGAAGGACATAGATTATTTCAGAGTTGGGAGCGTACCTGCAGATGGGCAACATACATATCCCTTTTTTCGAAAAGGAATCAGAACACACGTAGTTTGAGTAAAGAATTATGAGGTTTATGAATGATTGATGGATCAAAGAAAGATGTCATAATTACTTTTACACTCTAAGCTCACGTGAGTCATGCTCGGTGTGAGAAACACGAGGTATTGGTAAAACCAAACAATTGTTCCCTAAAAGATTCAATTATAAGAAATGATATGGGGCTTATGTATGTATGAATACCCAGATAGATGAAGATTAGGATTTAATTCGGGGAAGAAACCCAGGAACAAGGTCCATAAAGGTATGTGTGATTTTATGGATATTTGGATACTTAACTTAGGACTTAATCCTGAAAAGGATTCCCAAATTATAGAGGACTTATGATTGGGTTTTACTCCTTATAAGAAACTCTAAATCAAAATTAAATTAAGACTGGTTAAGAGAAATTATGACTGGGGCTTACTCTTAAAGACGAGGCCCAGGTTAAAGGGAATTATGGGTGGGGCTTACTCCTGAAAAGGATTCACAGGTTAAGGGAATTTGGAATTTGGGAAATTGGGGCTTACTCCTAAGGAGGATTACCATATTAAAAGAATTATGTTTGGGGATTACTCCTAAAGAGGATTCCTAATGTTTTGGGAACATGAAGACTGGGGCTTATTTCTGAAAAAGGTGGCCCAGGTTAGGGGACTTGGGGATCACTCCTAAGGAGGATGCTCATATTTGGGGATTTGAGATTGGGACTTACTCCTAATAAGGAGGCCCAAGTTAATGGAATTTGTAAGTGGGGCTTACTACTAAGGAAGACGCCTGATTTAGAGAAATTATGAATAGAGATTACTCCTGAAAAGGAGGAACACGTTAGGGAACCTCTCATCTTTAAAGGATGAGGTTGAATGAATGAAGTATCTCACCTCAGTGACATGAATATATGTAAATCACTATGTTTTGAGAGATGTTCCGCATAATTCCTTTAAGATAAGGAAGCCAACAAAGAAATCATTCCATGAATGGCTTTAAAGAGGTTTTTGAAGGCTTAACCTTGAAGAGGAGAGGTGGATTTGAATAGAAGAGGTGAATAGGCAGGAGGGGCACCCAAAAAGAGAAAGGTGTGCAAGTCATGCGTGGGCGCGCAAGTCCTGGTTGCGCAAGTATACTTGCGCGACACAAGGGCACTTGTACGACGGTCAACCCTTAGGGTAATACGTGGGTGAGACTTGGCTCAAGAACTTAGTATTATCCCTAATGCCTTCCAAAAGAGTGGCACACAAATTTTTTTGAAGGGATAAGGTGGTGTGCATGTGTGGCCATTTCCCTTAAGGGCTGGCCACTTAGGCACTCAAGTGTTGATGAGTTTCAACACATAGGACTTTTTCCCACATTTAGACCTTCCATTCTTGGTAAGAAATTACCTTAGAAGTGTTCAAAAGACTTCCAGAAGAGACTTGGGCGACCAGAGATCGAATATGTTTTTTGGAATTTTTTCCGTCTTGAAATGGGGGCCCACAAGGGGTATTTATAGGCCAGGGAAGACCTTGGGCGAAAATCAAAAAGGGAACGCAAGTCATCTGCATGACCACTATGCTGTGCGCAAGTCTACTTGTGCGATCATGATGAAACTTACGCGACCCTAGTGGGAAGAAATCCTTCTTCATGACTTTGTTGATTTTTGATGTTTTTTTTCAAAGGATGAATCACTTTGGACTAAGGTATTTCCCTTTTTCAGTCGTATTAGTCTTTGTGACGGAAAGGAGTGTAAAAAAAGTCCTCCCACGGAGTTGGATCCGAAAGAAATGAATATGTGACTCTAAGGTAAAGGAGAAAACCAAGGATCATTCGGCACACAAGTATTGAGAGCACAAATGGCATCGTGTAGGTGTTGAGCGCGTAGATGGCGTCGCGCAGGCTTTGGCCCGCTGGTTTCGGCACGTAGGGTGGAGACCGTGTCTATAAATATAGCTTCATTCTCATTCAAAGAACCCGACATTAAACAGTTTCTAGCTCTCGCTACGCAAGTTTCCTCAGTCAGGCACATTACTTGTTTTCCACTATTTCTTTATGTCGCGCTTCTATAGAGGTATTTTGATCTGTGCGGTGATACTTGCACGCCAAAAACTTGCGCGACACAACTATACTTGCGCACCAAAATTAGACTTGCACGCCTTAATTACATAGCCATTTTTTACTTTTCTTCACAAATTTTATGAAAAATCAACTTAATTAAGAGTTAATTATTCTACCTTTGTGCAGATTCAATGGCTCCCAGAAGAATCAGAATGCATGATGAACTGGCTAGCAAGCGAATTGATTATATGATGAGCATTATTGGCCATGATTATCATAGTAACTGTGACAGCACTGTTCTAGATGTGGGCAAGTACCTAAAGAAAAATCATCTTTACTTCCCACAGAGTATTTATCCACCTTTGTATGGCTATGGTCATCTGCGTGAAGTCACCATTCCAGAGGCGAAGAACTATCTCCCAAGTTCATGGATTCAGAATTACACCAATTTTTTTTCAGCAAATTTCTTAGGTGGAGGAGCATTTATAAATACCGGAACAGCGGAGAATGCCTACATAATGCATCATAGACCATGTACCTCATATCTGAAACCTCACAAGCCTGTGTTGAACCCACATTTTTATCCTTCAATTTTCTGAAACTCTCAGATGGATCAATACAAATGCTGGAAGAAGAGTTGGGACTTTTTCCCTGGAGGAGGTGTGAATCCAACTTGGATGTTGGCATACTGGGTGCGACAAACCTGTGTAGAGTTTGTCAAGGATTTAAAAGGAGTTGCAATATATGAAGCCACCTAGGCTGGGCAAACATATGTATACATGAATGATGACTTTGTGTCGGAGATACTAAGACATTGGAGCCCAGAAACCAATTCTTTCCATTTGACTCATGGAGAAGTATGCATCAATCTGTGGGATGTCCACAAGATCTCTGGGGCTCCAATTTTGGGTGATATGTATGATGAATTATTCCCCCACAAGGCAACTTGGAAGGATTCAGAGAAGACTCTGGAATTAGCTTGGGAATTATTGAAAATCTCCCACAAGCTCAAGAGTTCAAGGACTTTCCCAACTCATTCTAGAAAGGATATTCATCCATAGGAGTGGATGAATATGTTTCTTACCAAGGAGCAGGAGAAGGAGCCGAAGGATAAGGGTTAAAAGGGGAAGGGGCCCATGGAGAAGGGTCCCACCTGCACTCTTCCTACCACCTGCCCCAAAACAGAGAAGAGGGGTGCTCTTGGCACATTCTGGCTATAGCATCCCGTCTTTTTATAACATAAATTTCATTCCATTACACGGAACTGAGGATCTTTAAGGTTTAGTGTCTTGGAAACAAGGAACATAAAACATGAAACAAAAAAAACATTCTTCTTAAACACTTGAAAGGCTTCTCCTCATGTTCACCCTAGGCTCATTACTGCATCTCATAACCTGGGGACATACATCAAAAGGAAGGGTGAGCAGAAGGCCCAGCAAGGGAAACAAGTGAAACATTTTACATATGAACTTGAGATACATCAATAAAGTCATGAAAAGAACTTTAAGGCATGAAAATGAAATCATGAGGCATATCATAATAAAAATTAAACTTTTTCATAACTTGAAGATGTGGCTACATCATTTAACATATACAATCATGAACATATCACCAAGGTCCATCCCCAAGGTGTCATTTGAAAATTACCAAGGTTATTCACCAAGGTATCGTGAAAATTGTAATCTCTAGTGGTTACATCATTACCCAATGCATTGGAGCGCTATCATGGCGCACCCTTAAATTTTCCTTTATTATCATGTGAGCCACATATATCATCATAAAAAATTTCATAAATAACCCATATAGCATAAAATAAATGTGTTTCATTTCATAATCATAACGTTTTAAAAACTTCTTTAAAGACATGATCTTTACATCACTTTAAAACCCAGAGAAAAGGAAGGTGGGTCTCATGTATGTAAATCCCAGAATTTAAAATAGAACATTTTGGTATATATGTGAATACACCTTTAGAAGAAAGAGCTTTGAGTATTCACATAATAATATAAAAGAACTTTATAAAAAGAGAGAGAGATTTTGAGACGGAAATTCTGCAGCATAACAGCTATGTTACGAGGTTTTAGAAGACATTAAAAAGAGAGGTTAAATGGGTCAAACATTCATAAATGACCCATAAAATAGTAGATGGACAGAATCATAAGGATACATGATATTGGTAATGAAATTTTCAAGGACATACCATTTGAAATTAAAAACATGGAAGGAAGACAAAAATTATATTTCTCTTATGAAAGTTCGGCAGCCTAACGACGTTACTTAAACTTCAACAAAAATGATTGGAAATGATCAAATAGGGTCTCTCATCATGTGAACATAAGAGTTCAGTATGATAGATATAGAGATAATTCCCCAACATAATTAAAAAGGAACTTGAAAGACTCTACATGAAATTAGAACTTTGAAAAGAATGAGAAGGGTGAAAGAATCCCCTAAAAATTCGGCAGCCTAATGGCGCCACTTAAAACTTCAAAATAATGAATTGAAGAGATCAAATTGGGTCTCTCATCATATGAAAATAAGAGTCCAGTATGATATATATATAGATAATACCCCAACATAAAAAAAAGGAACTTGAAATAATTGACATAAAAGTAGAAATTCAAAACGAGAAGGGTGAAGAACCACTTAAAAATTCGGCAGCCTAACGGCGCCACTTAAAACTTCAAAATACTGAATTGAAGAGATAAAATGGGGTCTCTCATCATATGAACATAAAAGATCAGTATGATAAATTTAGAGATCATACCCCAACATAATAAAAAGGAATTTGAAATACTTTACATGAAAATAGATCTTGAAAAATGAGAAGGGAGAAAGAATCCGTTACAAAAATTTCGGCAGCCTAACGGCGCCTCTTAAAACTTCATAAAACGAAATAATGAGAGCCAGAGGGGATCTCTCATTATATGAACCTGAAAAGGGCAGTAATAGGAGTATAAAAGTACATCCTCAAACATAAGAACATGGATCATAAAAGGAATGACATAAAAGAGATTATTTGAAATGAAAGAGAGAGGTCAGATCCCTTACCTTAAAATGTAACTCTTAAACCTCAAAGGATGGGACCTTGAGGGCTTGGGGGAGCCTTGGGATGACTCCTTGGGAGGTAATGAGACTAGAACTTCGTTGGGGAATATTGGGGAGTCGAATGGATGATAGGATGGCTTGGTATTTACAGGGAAAGTGAGGGGACAAGGCATTAATGGCCAAGGGACACCTCAAAAGTGGTTTTCTGAAAAGCATGGGCCCTCCCATGGTACTTCCCATAAAGTTAGGCCACATGGGGACCCCCACACAATAATTCATCAACTTTGGCCGGCCAACCCTTAAAAAAATCTCATGAAATCATCATGACACAGTTATGATGTCATTAAACATACCAAAACCCTAAAACTGTATTTTCACTATTCACTGATAATTCAACTTTCTCAGAAAGATCCCAAAATTTAACCTTAATCAAATATCAATGCTCTGATTTCAAAAATGAACTCCATTTTATAAAAATAATTTTCTAAATAATTTTAATTTATTTTTTTAAATAAATACACTATTCACCGAAAATTCATTTTTTCAGAAAAAACCACAAAAATTACCATAATATAATATCGGTGCTCTGAGTTCAAAAATGAAATCCATTTTATAAAAATAATTTTCTAAATATTTTTAATTTAATTTTTAATTAAAAAAACTATTCACCCGAAAAAACTAATACTTGAATAATAATTTATGAAACCGTTATTTAACCATTTTATTGAATCACATTACTTAATCAAGGTGCCTAGATTATTTTAAAGCTTTCTTTAAGTGAGATTACTAATCCATTTGGTCATATTACAAATCCTAATCATAAAATCACTATACATAATTTACTATTCATCAAAAATCATGTTGATCTTATTAGAATCCAAATTTTGTACTCAACATAATTTTAGGAGACCATTTTTTGAAAATCATTACACATTTTTAATTATTTAAGGTTTACATAAACATTTTTAAAACAACCTTCTTCTAAAGTTCATCAAAAATATGCATACTATATTTATCCGGTCATTTGAAAATTCATAACTTCATCATAAGAAGAAATCCCAATTTTTATTTAAAACAAAGGATTACACAAGGTAGTTACGGTCTCCTTACATAGCCTCTTATCACACCAGCATAGGACCTAAGTGTAAGGTGTGCTAAGGTGAGAGAGTCCGAGGGAGGCTCGGCCAACATTGCCCGAGTAGTAATTTCAATCAGTTTTAACTTCTCGCGAAGGCGATTCCGTTCTAGCTTCACACGATGAAGTTCGGCTTGGGTTTGGTCCAGAGCAAAGCCCAATGGTTCAACCTCATTCCCAAGTTCTGTTAGATGGGCTTCGATCGGTCCAAGACTACTAGGTGAGGCCATCAAATCTTCTTTCTATAATAATAAACCAAGATTACTTGTATTTAGAGACAATAATCAAAACATTTTGTTCACAGTGGTCATATTGACCGATGGTCATATAACAGTGAGAACCCAGTGGTCTCATTTTAATTATAATCATGTTTATCAAATAAAACATTTTTGTTGAGTATAAAAATAAAATAAAATAACACATGAAATTAGGAAACAAGATTTATTCAAAATTTTGGGTCGTTACAATCTTCCCCCCTTAAGAAATTGCATCCTCGCAATTTTAAAAAAAATTGGGTTTTGAAATTTCATTGAAAGTCCCACATCGGAAAAAGAGTCTGTGACACCATTACTTTAAAAGAAAGAAAAGGAAGTACAAAGGCCACCCGAGTTTACTCATTCTAGTATTCCATGTAGGAATCATGGACATGGAGGAGAAAACAAAGGGTCATGTCCTAAAGGTGAGTGATAGAAAACATGATTACGAGGAAGTTAACCACCAGAAAATCCCAAAATTAAGATGTGTGAAAGAGGACTTTGATTACCTAGTAGAAAACGTGAACCGACAACGTTTTTGTTTTACGTTACTTTTCATAACTTTGAGGAATTCATTTACAACATAGAACAAATACATAAGGAAATATACCTACCTTCATGTAGAGTTTCATCTTTTAATAAGTTTCTACCCAAAAGTAATATTTTTTTCTAAACTATGAGCATTCAAAACTACTTGGTCTCATCAAAACACAAGAATCATCTTCTAGAGAATCACATAATCCACAAAAGATTAACTATCTATTTCTTTTATCTTTAAACATTATCCCAAAAACCGAAAGGGTAAGGTAAAACAACTCTTCAAAAAGGAATAATCCCATAGGAATGGAAACTACTTTTAAATCTTCAAAGTTCCATGGTACTACCCAAAGTTCATCATAGTCCATTCCATAAATAACGGTCCTTAAAATTCCTCAAAATAAACCAAACTAAGATTGAAACTCAAATACAAGAAGGATTTGATAACATAGTCTTCCAAAATAAACTTCATTGTTCATCTCCAAACAACATCCACCACTCCTAACATATTAAAACAAAAGTATCTAACCTAAACATATTTAACCCAAGATAGGTTAATCATTCACATAAGTAACCTAAATTACTATAAGTCCACCTTAAATTCATCAATTCTTCAAATATAAGTCAACCTTACTCCTCAATGAAAATACTATAGTAATCTATTTACCTCGATCATATAGGGTCCCCAAAATAGTGAACGTATTCCAAAATAATAATCGTCTTTTAATCCCCTAATCATCTCTGTCATATTAATACGGAAATTTTCACATTTCCTATCACATTGGTTGTTGGGACACGTTATTCCATTTCCCACCATTAACTAAGAAGAGAAAGTATAATTAGAGGCTTAAATACTTAACCAATAATCATGAAAAGGAACTTAAAGCATATAAGGATAACTTGTAGAAGAAAAGTATACCCTAACTTGTGATCCCCTAGGTTCCCATCTAGGTTATCCATGATCATATATTCTTATGTGAATCTTTATTTTATTTTATCCTTGTTCCTTTAACAATGGTTCATACTAAGCTTATGAATTTACCAAATCATATCCCCTAGGAGTGTCGTAACCAAGAGTGCAGGAAGGCCCGTTGTCGTGCACCATTTCCCATTCGAGTCTAGCTCAAAACGGTGTTTTCGGGTTTTACCCCTATGTACATCTGTGCCAGAGCCACCTCTACCAGCTCGTATCCAGACATGGATGTATTTTCTTGGAAACCCCTTACTCAATACTCACCAAAATACCAAGAAGATTTCCTATATTTTAACTTTTCTATAGGCTTATTCCTAAAGTATTCATATCCTAATTTCCACAAATAACTAAACCATCCTTTGATACCAACTATAGCATCCCGTCTTTTTATAAAATAACTTTCATTCCATTACACGGAACTGAGGATCTTTAAGGTTTAGTGTCTTGGAAACAAGGAACATAAAACATGAAACAAAAAAAAAACATTCTTCTCAAACACTTGAAAGGCTTCTCCTCATGTTCACCCTAGTCTCATTAATGCATCTCATAACCTGGGGACATACATCAAAAGGAAGGGTGAGCAGAAGGCCCAGCAAGGGAAACAAGTGAAACATTTTACATATGAACTTGAGATACATCAATAAAGTCATGAAAAGAACATTAAGGCATGAAAATGAAATCATGAAGCATATCATAATGAAAATAAAACTTTTTCATAACTTGAAGATGTGGCTACATAATTTAACATAGACAATCATGAACATATCACAAAGGTCCATCCCCAAGGTGTCATTTGAAAATTACCAAGGTTATTCACCAAGGTATCGTGAAAATTGTAATCTCTAGTGGTTACATCATTACCCAATGCATTGGAGAGCTATCAGGGCGCACCCTTAAATTTTCCTTTATTATCATGTGAGCCACATATATCATCATAAAAAATTTCATAAATAACCCATATAGCATAAAATAAATGGGTTTCGTTTCATAATCATAAAAGTTTTAAAAACTTCTTTAAAGACATGATCTTTACATCACTTTAAAACCCAGAGAAAAGGAAGGTGGGTCTCATGCATGTAAATCCCAGAATTTAAAATAGAACATTTTGGTATATATGTGAATACACCTTTAGAAGAAAGAGCTTTCAGTATTCAATTAATAATATAAAAGAACTTTAGAAAAAGAGAGAGAGATTTTGAGACGGAAATTCTACAGCATAACAACTATGTTACGAGGTTTTAGAAGACATTAAAAAGAGAGGTTAAATGGGTCAAATATTCATAAATGACCCATAAAATAGTAGATGGGAAGAATAAGAAGGATACATGATCATGGTAATGAAATTTTCAAGGACATACCATTTGAAATTAAAAACATGGAAGGAAGACAAAAATTATATTTCTCTTATGAAAGTTCGGCAGCCTAACGGCGTTACTTAAACTTCAAAAAAAAATGATTTGAAAAGATCAAATAGGGTCTCTCATCATGTGAACATAAGAGTTCAGTATGATAGATATATAGATTATTCCCCAAAATAATTAAAAAGGAACTTTAAAGACTTTACATGAAATTAGAACTTTTAAAAGAATGAAGAGGGTGAAAGAATCCCCTAAAAATTTGACAGCCTAACGGCGCCACTTAAAACTTCAAAATACTAAATTGAAGAGATCAAATGGGGTATCTCATCATATGAAAATAAGAGTACAGTATGATATATATAGAGATCATACCCCAAAATAACAAAAAGGAACTTGAAATAATTGACATAAAAGTAGAATTTCAAAACGAGAAGGGTGAAGAACCACTTAAAAATTTTGCAGCCTAACGGCGCCACTTAAAACATCAAAATACTGAATTGAAGATATCAAATGGGGTCTCTCATCATATGAACATAAAAGATCAGTATGATAAATTTAGAGATCATACCCCAACATAATAAAAAGGAACTTGAAATACTTTACATGAAAATAGATCTTGAAAAATGAGAAGGGAGAAAGAATCTGTTACAAAAATTTCGTCAGCCTAACGGCGCCTCTTAAAACTTCATAAAACGAAATAATGAGAGAAAGAGGGGATCTCTCATTATATGAACATGAAAAGGGCAGTAAGAGGAGTATAAAAGAACATCCTCCAACATAAGAACATGGAGCATGAAAGGAATGACATAAAAGAGATTATTTGAAATGAAAGAGAGAGGTCGGATCCCTTACCTTAAAATGTAACTCTTAAACCTCAAAGGATGGGACCTTAAGGGCTTGGGGGCGCCTTGGGATGACTCCTTGGGAGGTAATGAGACTAGAACTTCGTTGGGGAAGAGTGGGGAGTCGAATCGATGAGAGGATGGCTTGGTATTTATAGGGAAAGTGAGGGGACAAGGCATTAATGGCCAAGGGACACCTCAAAAGTGGTTTTCTCAAAAGCATGGGCCCTCCCATGGTACTTCCCATAAAGTTAGGACACATGGGGACCCCCACACAATAATTCATCACCCTTGGCCGGCCAAACCTTAAAAAAATCTCATGACATCATCATGACACAGTTATGATGTCATTAAACATACCGAAACCCTAAAACTGTATTTTCACTATTCACTGAAAATTCATCTTTCTCAGAAAGATCCCAAAATTTCACCTTAATAAAATATCAATGCTCTGATTTAAAAAATGAACTCCATTTTATAAAAATAATTTTCTAAATATTTTTGATTTATTTTTTTAAATAAATACACTATTCACCGAAAATTCATTTTTTCAGAAAAAACCACAAAAATTACCATAATATAATATCGGTGCTCTGAGTTCAAAAATGAAATCCATTTTATAAAAATAATTTTCTAAATATTTTTAATTTAATTTTTAATTAAAAAACACTATTCACCCGAAAAAACTAATACTTGAATAATAATTTATGAAACCGTTATTTAACCATTTTATTGAATCATATTACTTAATCAAGGTGCCTAGATTATTTTAAAGCTTTCTTTAAGTGAGATTACTAATCCATTTGGTCATATTACTAATCCTAATCATAAAATCACTATTCATAATTTACTATTCATCAAAAATCTTGTTGATCTTAGTAGACTCCTAATTTTGTACTGAACATAATTGTAGAAGACCATTTTTTGAAAATCATTACACATTTTTAATTATTTAAGGTTTACATAAACATTTTTAAAATAACCTTCTTCTATAATTCATCAAAAATATGCATACTATATTTATCCGGTCATTTGAAAATTCACAACTTCGTCATAAGAAGAAATCTCAATTTTTATTTAAAACAAAGGATTACACAAGGTAGTTACGGTCTCCTTACATATCCTCTTATCACACCAGCATAGGACCTAAGTGTAAGGTGTGCTAAGGTGAGAGAGTCCGAGGGAGGCTCGACCAACATTGCCCGAGTAGTAATTTCAATCAGTTTGAACTTCTCGCGAAGGCGATTCCGTTCTAGCTTCACACGATGATGTTCGGCTTGGGTTTGGTACAGAGAAAAGCCCAATGGTGCTACCTCCTTCCCAAGTTCTGTTAGATGGGCTTCGATCGGTCCAAGACAACTAGGTGAGGCCATCAAATCTTCTTTCTATAATAATTAACCAAGATTACTTGTATTTAGATACAATAATCAAAACATTTTGTTCACAGCGGTCATATTGACCGATGGTCATATAACAGTCAGAACCCAATGGTCTCATTTTAATTATAATCATGTTTATCAAATAAAACATTTTTGTTGAGTATAAAAATAAAATAAAATAACACATGAAATTAGGAAACAAGATTTATTCAAAATTTCGGGTCGTTACACTGGCCAACTCTAGAAGTAGGAGAATTTGAGGAGTGGGGATATAAAGTAAATCAAAGAATCCCAAAAAGGACTCATCTGGCGGGCTTCTTGGCCTTGTGTCTCAGTGTTTATCTTTTTCCAGTTAGGGATTTGAAGGGAGGAATCAAGCCAGGGACCTTCATTATTGCAGCCAAGTTGGCTGAGGAGAAAATGGTTGGGTAGGCTACCCCCATTTTAGCAAAGATTAACAGGAGCATACTCCATGTCCTCTTGGGTAAGTCTCCTTTGAGAATCGTGGGACCATTCCAAGTTCTGTGGGGATGGATCGACACTCACTTCAGAACATATAATGTACAGAACATAGTGCAGATCCCCATAAGTTCTTTCAGGCCATCAGTACAAGCATTCTATAGAATTGCTCAGCTAGCTCTCAATTCCTATGACATGGAGGTGAGGCTGAGCATGTATAAGGAATTAAATTTATTTCCATATGGAAACCCACCAACCAGGCAGTTTGTTAATGATGGAACAGCTAGCCTGGAATTAAGGGCATACATGTTGGCCTGTATAGATGGTGTACTGGTCACCAGGATTAACAGAGAGATTATATACGAGGCCTATGCTCCATACAGATTTGCACGTCAATTCAAGTGTTTGAAGCCGACTGTTGTATCTCCCCCTGTCCATGTCAAGTCAGAGAAATATTTGATGGTTGCCCAACAACTATGGTTACTGACATCTAGGGAGAAGACCGAGGCAGTTTTTGATCTACCAGTTGATAAAGCAGCGAGTAACTTAACTACATGGTATGCCAAGAAATGTATAGCATCATACCCTAGAGGGGTGTTGAATCACCCAGTTTATTAGGTGGGGAAAAGGAAAAGATCCGTAGAGAAAGAAACCCTTCATCTGGAAGGTGATTCTTCTACACCACCCGGAGCTGATTCGCTCGGTTCTTCACCTAGGTCCAACTCGTCGGATTCCCAAGATGGGGATGATGAGGCACAACATGCAGCAAAGCTGCCTCATGCCAGATATAATCCCCCTGTCAGAATCAAGACACCAACTCCATCGACTCCTAGTGAGTTACTTTATCGGGGCAATTTAATCATCATTACTTTATATAACAACAAGTATTATTTTCTTATTCTCTATCTGTAGTTGCAGGAGCTAGGAAGAAGCTGAAGTCTAAGATTGTAGGACCTTCCTCGCAGCCTTATAGTACACATAATGAATATCTATGACCCGAGGATGTCCAGACATGGTAGAGTATATACTGCGGTGCTAAAACTTTCTGGCAGGATTTGTGCAAGGGGCTACACCTCCCTGGGATAGGGAATCTTCTAGATTCTACAGATATCTGTTACAAGTATAACCCTGATCAAGTGCGTGCTTACATCAGAGTGCTGGAAATGCTCATATAAGCCACCGATGATTCCATTCATGTCACAAAGCGGGTGAAGGAAATGATATATCATGGCACCACTGAGGGGATGGGTGCTTCTAAAGATGATGACTGGCACGATTACGTGGCTCCTGAAGATGTAAGTCACTTTCCTTATTTGCTTTGAAACATGATTTTAGTAAAATCTTTGTTACTCAAGGAAATTATTTTCTTTATCCAGTAGCTTGCAATGAATGGAACTGCTGAGGTTCCTTCACCACAGTATAGTCCTGGTGGTACTGCCATCAGGGCTAATGAATCTCCTCGTGATCAGGCTGAAATATCTCCAGGCCAGCATGCCATGAATGGGGAGTTGGACAAGGCTTTCCATTATCCAATTTGTGTACCTATAGATGACGATACCCTCACTCCCAAAAATACAAAGAAGCAAAAGCATCAAAGGAGGGCGTCGACATCTAAACGCTTCATCAGTAGTGGTAAGTCCTTCAGATAATCATGAGTCTTAACCCATGAAAATATTACTCATACCTTTTGGGATTGCAGGGGCTTATTCAATTTCTCCTCCAAGGGAGAGAACTGACCCTCCTTTGAGAACCACAGAGGGTATTGGTGAACAATCACAAGTTCAGGCTGACAAGGCTACTCTTGGAAAAGATCCAACGTCTGTTCCCAGTATCCCTCCTACTGCTATTGAAAAAAGAGAGGAGACTGATTCTGGTAAGTCAACAATGCTTCATAAAATGTTTAATGAAACATCAACTGACTTCCAATCTGTGATACTTTAGGTTCAACCCCTACACTAGAGATTTTGGCGGCCATTGCAACTGATGCTGCAATTTTAACTGAAGAAGTTGTCCAGGGTCAAAAGCCGTATAATGATGGTCGCCAAGAAGACATATTGAATGCTCCCACTAGTGAGATTAACCAGGATTCTGATATTCCATTGGATTAAATGATATAACTTGGTGCATATTTTGATGATCTTTTTGATCATGTTAAATTACCATGTAATTGAGAAGATAATGGATGTGAGTGTTATCCTTCTTCCTATTAAAAAAACTTCTTATTACATCTCTGATCATGATCAGATGAAATGTGCAGTTCTATCTGAGTAAACTGCTGAACTGCCAAGGCCTGAAGGGGTACAGAAAACCCTACTATTACAGAGACATTAGCTCAAGTGGAGCTTAACCTAGCAAATCTTCCTGAAACTGGTCCTGAAAATCCAGTTGAAGCTAGAAAGACAGGGAGGAGCCTTCTCTAGTTATCAATCTACCGTTGGGTAAGAGATAACATTTTTTGCGACTGTACTTAATTTACCAGACAACCAATCAAATTTTGTTATCCTTTGAAACTAACCAAAACATTCAATTGATTATGTAGGGCCATCAATTTCAATGGCTATATCTGGAGGTGAAGCCTCATCTTCCACCCCAATGGGAATAAAAAGTGAAGAAACACGGGTCATGGGGGAAGGAGAAGAACATGGCATTTCCCTAAGTGCATTCATCCCAGACTATATTCTCCCCAGTGATCGTGATGTTGAATCAGACCCGTAGATAAAAAAGGTGCTCCAATTTTCACGATGCAAGGCATGGCAGAACATATGGAAGATCATATCCAAAATGCCTTTAGAAGAGCTGTAATTGAAGATTGCTCGACTGTCATCCATGCTTTTCATGATGGGACTTGGCTGTTTTGGATACCAAAATATCCATGCTATGGTAAAACAAGTCATCTTAAGAAGGGAGTAGGAGCAGAAGTACCATCAAGATTTGACTAGAGTAAGGCTGTCAGCCAATATCGTCGAATTTGAGGCTGCGGTATCCAGAGCTGAGGCTGATCATGAAGCCAATTTGAAGGAGCTGAAACATAAGATCAAGGAGAAGGTTGTCCAGCAGATGCACCTTCAGCAACAGTTAGATGCTGTTATTGGGGAACTTGACCAACTGAACAATTCACTAGAATGAGTTCCGACAAATGGTATGAAATCCATCATAGATGCCAAGAAATCACTCCATCAAGCAGAAAAGAGTGAAGTTGGTCGAGTGCATGAGCTTCAAGTGGCTGCTAATGAGGCTCGGGATGTTGTAAATCAAATTAAGATGTATGTTGACAACCTATTGAAATTCTTGGAAAAGAGAAGAGACTCCAATCTGTGGATGTCCTTCTAATATTTTTGCATCAAATAAAAAAAACATTCATCTTCAATCATTTGTGCATTCTTTCTTTTGCTATCTGATTTAAATTTTTATCTAATCCAATGGGCCTAGTAAGCATAGTATGATTTTTGCTAGAATTATTATAAATAACCCTAAAAATTTTGAATCTTTTAATTGCTCAATATTACCTAAAATCAGACAAAATGTATGTTTATTGAGCTGGGACTTGAATTTTATTCAGAGTTTCCTTGTCTTTTGTGGGATGTTTAAATTCATACATGTCGGACATAAAAAGGATAATGTTTAAGGTCGAAATAGCTTTGACCCAATGGATTAACATTGACTCAATTCCTTGATAATTTATCTAAAAACATATTACCATGTTCATGTATGAGGGAAAATATGTAAACAATGACTTAAGAAATTTTGAATATGAGGAATGATATGAAAAATGGATAAAAGGAATTAGAAGAAATAGTTCCCAAGAATGAAGATACCATTATTTAACAAACCCGTTAGGGGGTTGAATTATGCAGGGCCACTTAAGGGCATTGGCTGCATAGTCAAATAATAACATCTTTTGGATGACAGGTCCATTATGTAGACTACTTATGCAAGGCCGCCTAAGGGCACGTGCTGCATAGTCAGGAAAAATAACTCTCAGAAATTTACTATTCTACTGCTAAAAATCCAGTGGAAGTTTATGAGGATTCAAATTTTCCAACGCATAGAGTTTGCCATATGGAGAGAGGTACTTGAATATGGAGAAGATATTTCCAAAAAAATATTGTCTAATAACTGGATGAATGTCACTCCTACGAAGGTTTGACCCAAACGTAGGGAAGGGAAATATAAACCACAGACTTCAATACTTTCAGATCATGAAAAAGAACATAGGACAAATATGTTAAGGATGACTATTTTCTGTGGATCCAAACATATTGTCGATAAGACCAATAAGAGAAAAAAGAGGTTTTATTCCCATGAATGAAGTTACAATTATTTAACAAACCCGTTAGGGGGTTTAATTATACAGAGCCACCTAAGGGAATTGGAAGCATAGTCAAATAATAGCATCTTTTGGCTGACAAGTCTGTTATGTAGACTATTTATGCAAGGCCACCTAAGGGTATGTGCTTCATAGTCGGGAAAAAGAACCCTCAAGCATCAAACATTTTGTGACCAGAAGTCACAAAAAGGGTTATGGATATCTGGAAGTATTTAAGGTTAGGAGTATGACACATAAAAATGGGCATTGTTCAATGCATGTAAAGATACACAGATCAACGCTAACCATAACCATGTTGTGGCTGGGTCCTGGATTAAGGTGTTTCACTTCACTATGTATCCCATAAGGATGGGAATCAAGCCAAACATAGTTAATGAAATACAGGTTAACATTACGCAGGACGAGAGTGTAGGAGATCTTAGTTTACAGTCATAGAGCTAAGACCATAATAATGAATACACAATGTGTGTTTTCATAGGGACTTTTCAGCCAGGGGACTGAAAGTGAAATTTGGGGTTAGGCCCAAAGACTTGGGGATGGATTCGAGGGATTCTTAAACATTCCTATGTATCCCATAAGGATGGGAATCAAGCCGCACATAGTACATGAGATACCCTTTGTACAGATTTGGTTCATACATATGAAGGGTGAAAGGGGACTTTAGTGCAATGATGAATTGACCCAAGATAAAAAGTCGTGCATTTCAATGTATGCACCTAGTCATTGGATATAACATGATTAAAGATCACTGCAGATAATGATTCCCTCTCAGGTGAGGGTGTCGAAGAATGTTGTATTTTATTGTCGTACGAGACAAAAGTGAGAATAGTTTAAGGTCATATGCATTGAACGTGGTGAGACAATGTAAAACTATTTGTTCTGGGGGTTGCTTCATGGATCAATATCATATGAGATGGAGGTGAACCGACATGAAGAGATTGGCTTTGGTCTTGAACCTCAGAAGGTTGCCTACGTACCCAGCCTAAAAGGCAAGGATCAAAGTCCGTGTAGTTCAATTAATGAATGAATTGGTAATCAAGTTAAACTTGAAAACAGCGACCTAAAAAATGGTGTCAGGACTTACACATGGTTAGCAGCCCAAAGAGGGTGTTATGGTTGAAGTTTACTCTAAGATCATGTGAGTCATACTCGGTGTGAGAAACAAGAGGTAGCAACAACCTTAACGATGCACAGTTTAGTGTCATGTAGTAAGGAAAAAATACAGTTTAATGTCACGTAGGACGTATTAAGGGGATTTGTTCAGTTTTACATCATTTAGAACAAATTAGAATTACATTTTAACGTCATGTAGGACAAATAAAGGGACACAGTTTAACGTCATGTTGGACAATAAGGGTGCTGTACATTTTAGCACCCTGTAGCTAAGACGATAGGGACAATACAGTTTAACTTCATGTTGGAAGAAAGGGGGACTGTGCAGTTTAATGTCATGATGTAAGGAAAAAATGGGATCCAATTTAACGTTATGTTGGACAATTTGTGGACTTTTGCATAGTTTGACGTCATGTAGTTAGGACGTCACAGTTAACATCATGTTGGACATCACAATTTAATGTCATGTTGGACATAAGTGCCAATAGTTTAAGGTCATATATGTAACACCCGAGATTTTTATGAGTAATATTTTGTTTTTATATATATCATCAAAGGAATCTTTCACTACACACTTTCTTGGATTACATTACACGCAATCTCGACCTTCCTCGATAGCTTGCGTCGTACGCAATACCGAGTTTCACTAAACAACGATATAATTAAAACTAGTCGTTATGAATAGTAATAACCACTTTTTGAAATATTATAAATTTTATTTTTCAAAATGGAATTCATTTTTGGATTCGGAATATCAAATTTAGCCTAAGGTGAAATTTTGGTACTTTTCGGATAACTTTAATATTTTGATGAATAGTGAAAATTACTAAATTTTAATTAAAAACAACTTTTTTAATCAAAACAATTAATAGTGATAAATTATGAATTTGAGTGGGTTTAAAGTATATTTAGAATATATTTTTACCACATAATATAATGTTGGTCATTGGACACAATTTTACAATTAAACCGAACATAAACAAGTGTCAATCTTTTGATAGTTATTATCTCTTAAAAACACGCTTTTTGTTTTGACAGCGGGAATTAATTTTAAATTAATTTCTGCCACTTCTGTGTTTTGAATTTAAAAAAATGGATTCCATATTTGGAATCAGGATGTTCAAATTGTGTAAATAGGTAACTTTTATTTTTAGACATTTTGAATAATTACTGCGGTAAATATTTTATTTACCATGGTTAAGGGTAAATCCGGTAAATAAGGGATAAAAATAATATTATAATAATATTAAATTACCCTAAAACGTGTCTTAACCCTATTGGTTGATACATGGTCGACCATGGTCATCTTTGGGTCGATTTTGGGACCCCATTGATCCACTTGTAAGTGATAATGACACTTTATTTTAATTAAGTTAAAATAAATACAAACATGACACAAGCATATATCTTTTAGAAAAACAATTGTTACATAGGGTTATATATGTTGGATTTTAGATTATAAATATTCATTAGAAAGATAAAACGATTTCCTACATAATTATATTTTATTTATAATTTTTAGACATTAAATAATTTATTTTATTTATGACACAATGATGATGCAGTAATTACTAAAATAGTGAAAAATTAAAATAATTGATATTATAAATACCCAAATAAATGAAATATGAAACTTTTAAGGAATTAAACTAATTTTCTAGGATAATATTATATATTAGGATTGATTTAATTGACTTTTTTTGAAGTAATCAATCTGTTATCAGTCTCACAAAAATCAACTATTGAATAGTGCCAAAATTGACATAAAAGAGTTCTTAAAACAAACATTATATTATTAATTGATATTAAATTCCTAAAAATCTAAGGTTCGGCCAAGAGACTTATATCATGATAGGTTCATCATTAATGGACCACTTGTGGGTCGCTTGGATGTATATTGTATGTTTATTAACCATATTATATAAAAATACAAAGAGACATTGTAAAAGTGAAACTAATTAACTTAGAGTTAATACTTAAAGATAAGGTTAATATAAGTACCCAAACCTGTCTAAATTCTATTGGATGAGTTGTTTGCGACCCATCCCCACCTCAAACTTTGAATAGTCAACTTTGGAGCCTTTGGAAACCGAATATGAATTTATTATAAATTAATATTTCTAGCTTTTCCAAAGGTGCCCCTCACCCCTCTTATAAAAGGGCACCTCCTCCCCCTCCTCCTCACACCAATTTGAGCACTCAATCTCGGCCAAACACTGCCATTTTCTCATTTCCACTTCCCTAGAATAGTCCTAAAGGTCCTGGTCTTCTCCAAAGACCACTCTTAGTTCTTTAAGTGGAGGATTCAAAGAGGCGTTCCAAAGAAGAGGTAATATCCATTACCGATCTTTTCAATTTCTTTCTTCTTCAACTTCTTCTTATTTAGTTGTTTCATGATAAAGTAATAACATCAGTATTACTTACATACTGATATGTTATTATAAATATGAAACAACCCTAATTCACCTTCTATCCATCCCACGGAAAAACGAAATCACCGCGCGTGCGTACGTACGGAATACCGTCTCCACGCCGTAGGTGTAATCTATTTTTCCACCATCACTGTACAAGGATGGGTATGATGGTGTAATGAGTAACTATTTATGATTATTATAAAGTAATATTGATACTGAAATAATATATATATACTCCAATACAGTTCCACGATCATAGGAATGATATCATCACTCATGTGTACGTACGAAATACCGTCTCCACGATGTGATGCGACTCGTTCTACATGATCATCATTACATAGTAATTATGTAAATGAATTGAATGAATAAATATGATATATGTTACACTAATAACATTCTGGATATAAGGTATCTATAACCTTAAAAGAAGAATAAGAATGTATTCGGCAAAACACGCATAAGAACAAAAGGCAATAAAGACCCGAGTAACAAGTAACAATGAAATATTACTAACAAGAAGCTAAGAATATGACCACATATGATATCATATCAACATGTATGATTCTGGAATAAGTCAATAACATTATTTAAACCATTATACAGGAGCTTCGGACACGTACAAAGAAAATTGGACCTAAGGTAAGGGAAATATCACAATCTCATTTTTATCCGAGATTGTTTTTTCGTAAGTATTTACTGGGGTGTATTTTATCTTCCACATCCATGTTTCATCAAAATGTAATATTATTTCCATCCACCTACAATTGTTTAAATCCATTTTTACCCTTCGGTGAGTTTTTAGTAATATGTATGAAAGGAATCTTTTTTCGTACGAGGTACTTTTTGACTTTTCCGACAAAAGTACGAAAGAATGTTTTTTTTAACTTATACGGCATGAATGGATTTTTAAAACATTATTTCCAAGAAGCTTCCTTTACAAGTTTTCAAGTTTATTTTTAATAAACTTCTTTTATTTTAAAGTTGTATGACATATTATGAAAGGAAAATTTTTTTTGAAGAAGAAAGGATATTTTCCTCAAGAATGGAGTTCAAGTGTTTTATCAAAATTATTTTCCATCTAAGATAATAAAGGGTTCTGTTTTTATCCCTATTATTACATGGATTTGATCATGTTGTGATGGAATTATTTTTATGAATTCCTTTATCTTATATGAATTGATTTATGATGTCATGGTGTTTCAAGAATCCCATTTTTGTTACATGTGTTATGCGATGATGTATGTTTTAGGATTATGTGGCACACATAAGAAAGGATTCATTATAAGATGGGTGGGACCTATATCTCCCTCCAATGCATTGGGTAAAGATTTTATATCTCAGGAGATAGACATGGCAGGAATGGTAGGTTATACCGGTCCAGTGAAACAGGACTGAAACGAGGGTTACTCGATTCAGAAAGGGACTTTGTCCACTAAGATAGTCTTGGAAATTAGTCTTGACTAACAAGAAATGATTTTCTATGATTATGTGTGTATGCCACAAAGTTTCATGTTTTATGTTATGATTATTGGGATTACATTTCACTTCTATGATTTATCCCATGTTATGATATTATGAGCTCTTTTGCAGGTTAAGATTTCCAAAAGCTATGTTCTTATGTATATGATGTGATTGATTTTTTTTTTGTTTACCCTTACTGAGCATTTGAGCTCACCCTTTTATGTTTTCTTTTCCCCAGGTCAGGAAGATGGATATTAAGTAGAATATGCTAAAAGGGACCCTAGATATGATGAAATAAATGGGAGACACTGTAGAAGATTTATGAACCAGTTGTTTATGTTTCCCAGTTTCTAAAGACACTATACCTATACGGTCCTTTGTGGTTTTATCATATGTTGTAATAAGTGTGCTTCAATTTTGAAGTATTAACAATGTATGTAATGTATGGGTCGTTATAGTTTGTATCAGAGTAAAGGTATAGTCAACCTTTGGAAACTAGGATGTGAAAGCCTTAGTAAGAACCCTAAGGATAAGTCTAAGCATAGAACACAATCTTAGTGTTTTAGAAATTGCCATTAATAACCTAGGATAAGACCTTAAGCATGAAAATTTTATTCTTGAATTATGTGGTTTTCCTATTATAGTTAGTGTTGCTCACATTATTCTTCTTGGTTTTAGTCAATGGCCGGAACCCGAAGAAACCGTGTTAATGCGGAATGCGATGGGCAATGCAATGATTGTCCCCCTGAGCAACCAAACGATATGGGAGCTGGAATGAAAAATCTTGTAGCCATTCTCACACAACTTTCTCAAGCTATGAATCATGCAGGACTTCCAAACGAGCAAAGGAAGGAGCAACATTATGTTGAATCCTTCATGAGGCAGCGTCCACCTTCTTTCAGTGGGTCTACTGATCCATTAGTTGCTGAACAATGGATTAGTACTACTGAAAAATATTTTCAGTTCTTCAATGTTCTGAACATGATAAAGTCATCCTAGCAGTGTATCGTTTGGAAGGAGATGCTGATCAATGGTGGAATCTTATTAAGAATACGAGGCAAAGGGATGAAATTGAGACTATGGAATGGGACGAGTTCAAGAACTTATTTTTCAATAAGTACTTCCCTCGTATTCTCCGAACAAAGATGGAGAAAGAGTTTCTTGAACTGAAGCAAAGGGATGATGAATCTGTTGGTACCTATGAAGCAAATTTTACAAGACTTGCAAGGTACGCTTCTGGTATTATTATCCAACCTGAGAGTAAGATCGATCGATTCTTTATTGGCTTAAAACCAAGTCTTCGAAGGGCGTTAGCCATAAGGGACTTCAATAGCTATGAGGAAATCGTTCGATGTGCTCTCAAAGTCGAGATGGAGATTGGAGTAACCCATCAGTCCCATGGGTTTGATAAGAAAAGGAAGATGGAATTCAAAGGAAATTCTAAAGAGAACACTGAAAAGAAGATGAGCATTCCCTTATGCTCAAAGTGTGGAAAGAAACATGGAGGGAGTTGTCTTAAAGGGAAAAGTATATGTTTCAAATGTGGAAAGGAAGGTCATCGGGCATTTGAATGCCGCGATAATGGGAAGAAGATGTCTAATGATGCAAACAAAGGAAGGGATATAAAGAATGATCATACTACACTTCAATGTTTCAAGTGCAAGGAGATGGGGCATTATGCCAATCAATGCCCAAATCCAAGGGTTGATGATGATGGTCGACGTCAACAAAATCTTAAGGCTAAAGACAAAGGAAAGTCACATGCAATTTCTATCAGCAATGTGGAGTACGTTAACGAAGTGGTGAAAGGTACACTTACCATCCACTCTAAAGTAGCAAATGTTTTATTTGATTCTGGATCCACCCACTCTTTTATTTCTAAAGAATTTTCTAATGGTATCCCCGTATTACCTCAACAATTAGATGTTGAGTTATCTGTGACAACACCTAATGGAACAACAGTCGCATCAAAAGTTTATAATTCTTCTCCGATCGAAGTTTGTGGGAAAGTGCTTCCTGCAAATCTTGTGATCCTTCCTTTAGTAGAATTTGATGTGATTCTTGGCATGGATTGGCTTTCTCTACATGGAGCTCATATCAATTGCCAAAGAAGGGAAGTCACATTTCATATTCAAGATCAATCTACAATCGTATATCGATGCAAGGATGAATATAACCTTCCAGTGGAAATTCCTTCCATCTTATGGGTCTTGATTCCACTAAATGAAGGTTATTTATCTCAAATGGTTGGTTAGAAACTCACGATTAAGAATATTCCCATTGTACGGGAGTTTGATGATGTCTTTCCGGAGGAATTACCGGGTCTTCCACCAAATCGTGAAGTTGAGTTTTCAATAGAACTCGTACCGGGCGCTTTGACAATTTCAAAGACACCTTATAGAATGGCCCCAATTGAGTTGCAGGAATTGAAGAAGCAACTCCAAGAGAATCTTGATAAGGGATTCATACGACCTAGTGCGTCACCTTGGGGAGCACCTGTTCTATTTGTTAAGAAGAATGATGGATCAATGAGACTCTGCATTGATTATCGAGAACATAACAAGATCACTATCAAGAACAAATATCCTCTCCCACGCATTGATGACTTATTTGACCAACTACGCGGAGCTCAATACTTTTCCAAGATTGATCTTCGTTCAGGGTATCATCAATTAAGGGTCAAAAGGGAGGATATACCAAAGATGGCTTTCCGTACAAGGTATGGACACTATGAATTTATAGTGATGCCATTTGGTCTTACTAATGCCCCTGCTATCTTCATGGATCTAATGAATAAAGTCTTTAGAGACTATCTTGATCAATTTGTGGTAGTCTTTATAGACGATATTCTTGTCTATTAAAAGAGCAAGGAAGAGCATGAAGATCACTTGAGAATTATATTGAAGGCCCTGATAAAGGAGAACCTTTATGCCAAAATTACCAAGTGTGAATTTTGGCTTCAAAAAGTTGCATTTTTGGGTCACATAATCTCAAAAGAGGGGATATCTGTGGATCCAACAAAAACAGAGGTTATCGAAAGATGGTCAAGACCAACAACAGTAACTGAGATCCGAAGTTTTCTTGGTTTGGATGGATATTATCGACGTTTTGTAAAAGATTTTTCACGATTATCTAATCCACTCACCAAGTTGACTCGGAAAGGAGTTAAGTTTTCCTGGACAGAGGAATGTGAAGAGAATTTCAAGGAGTTGAAAATAAGGTTATCCAGTGCACCTGTGCTCACACTGCCTTGTAGTGGAGAAAGGTTTGTGATCTACAGTGATGCATCCAAGAAGGGATTGGGATGTGTTCTTATGCAAAATGATATGGTGATAGATTATGCCTCACGACAGTTGAAAATCCATGAGCAAAATTACCCAACACATGATTTGGAGTTGGCTACGGTAATCTTTGCATTAAAGATTTGGAGGCATTACCTTTATGGTGAAAGGTGTGATATTTATACTGATCATAAAATTTTAAAGTATATTTTCACACAAAAGGAGCTGAATATGCGCCAAAGAAGATGGTTGGAGCTGATTAAGGATTATGACTTCTCAATCCATTACCACCCTGGGAAAGCAAACAAGGTGGAAGATGCATTAAGTCGACAAGACCATGCTAGTTTATCCATGATGGGGATCACAAAAGATCCAATATTTATGGATTTACAAAGGAAGGATCTTGGAATTATAATGGAAGGGGAAAAATCTTATCTTTATCAAATGAATGTTCAACCATCTATACATGTGAAGATTAAAGAGGCATAGAAAGAAGATGTCAAGTTACAAAAGAAGGTGAGAAATGTTCCTGAATTCAACCTTGATTGTGATGGGATAATAAAGTTCAGGAATCGGGTTTGTGTTCCTCCCATCCCCGAATTAAAGAAGGAGCTGCTGGATGAGGCTCATAGTTCATCATTCTCTATTCATCCTGGAAGTACGAAGATGTATAGGGACCTGAAAGAGTACTTCTGGTGGGATGGCATGAAAAGAGATGTTGCTGAATATGTCTCTCAATGCTTGGTTTGTCAACAAGTTAAAGCTGAGAGACAAAAGTCTAAGGGGATGTTACAACCATTACCCATACCCGAATGGAAATGAGAAAACATCACTATGGACTTTGTCACAGGACTTCCTAAAACATCCAAAGGAAATAATGCTATCATGGTCATATTTTATCGTCTTACAAAGTCTGCACACTTCATTGCTATTAGAGAGGATTTCTCTCTAGATCAGCTTGCCAATATATATGTAAAGGAAGTGGTAAGATTTCATGGAGTACCACTTTCTATTATATCTGATTGGGATCCGAGATTTACCTCGAAGTTCTGGCGAAGTCTTCAGCATACTCTGGATACAGAGTTGAGTTTCACCACTGCTTATCATCCCCAGACAGACGGTCAGTCTGAGAGAACAATTCAAACCCTAGAAGATATGTTGAGAGCTTGCTCTATGGATTTCAAAGCAGGTTGGGATCAACACCTACCTTTGGTGGAATTTTCTTATAATAATAGCTTTCACTCCAGTATTCAGATGGCTCCTTATGAAGCTCTCTATGGAAAGAAATGCAGGACTCCAACTTGCTGGGATGAAGTTGGGGAAAGAAAGCTATTAGGACCTGATCTCGTTGATGAAATGGCAGAAAAGGTCAGATCTATTCAACAACACATAAGAGCAGCTCAGAGTCGACAGAAAAGTTATGCCGACAACCGAAGAAAAGACCTAGAGTTTGAAGTGGGTGATAAAGTGTTCTTACGAATATCTCCCTGGAAGAGGGTTATGAGATTTGGAAAGAAGGGGAAGTTAAGCCCTAGATATATTGGTCCTTTCGAAATACTGGATCGTGTTGGGAAGGTAGCTTACTGATTGGCACTTCCACCGAATCTCTCTCAAGTTCACGATGTGTTCCATGTATCTCTCCTGAGAAAGTACATACCAGATCCTTCACATGTACTCAGCTCAGAAGTAGTACCGCTGGAGAAAGATCTTTCTTATGAAGAACAGCCGATAGAGATTCTGGATCGTAGCGAAAAAGTCCTACGAAACAAGACCACTCTATTGGTGAAAGTTTTATGGAAGAACCACCAACTTGAAGAAGCTACTTGGGAGCTTGAGGATATGATGAGGGAGAAGTATCCTCATCTGTTTGTTACAAAGTGACGAATTTCGAGGGCGAAATTCTTTTTAAGGGGGGTAGAATGTAACACCCGAGATTTTTATGAGTAATATTTTGTTTTTATATATATCATCAAAGGAATCTTTCACTACACACTTTCTTGGATTACATTACACGCAATCTCGACCTTCCTCGATAGCTTGCGTCGTACGCAATACCGAGTTTCACTAAACAACGATATAATTAAAACTAGTCGTTATGAATATTAATAACCACTTTTTGAAATATTATAAATTTTATTTTTCAAAATGGAATTCATTTTTGGATTCGGAATATCAAATTTAGCCTAAGGTGAAATTTTGGTACTTTTCGGATAACTTTAATATATTGATGAATAGTGAAAATTACTAAATTTTAATTAAAAAAAACTTTTTTAATCAAAACAATTAATAGTGATAAATTATGAATTTGAGTGGTTTTAAAGTATATTTAGAATATATTTTTACCACTTAATATAATGTTGGTCATTGGACACAATTTTACAATTAAACCGAACATAAACAAGTGTCAATCTTTTGATAGTTATTATCTCTTAAAAACACGCTTTTTGTTTTGACAGCGAGAATTAATTTTAAATTAATTTCTGCCACTTCTGTGTTTTGAATTTAGAAAAATGGATTCCATATTTGGAATCAGGATGTTCAAATTGTGTAAATAGGTAACTTTTATTTTTAGACATTTTGAATAATTACTGCGGTAAATATTTTATTTACCATGGTTAAGGGTAAATCCTGTAAATAAGGGTTAAAAAATAATATTATAATTATATTAAATTACCCTAAAACGTGTCTTAACCCTATTGGTTGATACATGGTCGACCATGGGCATATTTGGGTCGATTTTGGGACCCCATTGATCCACTTGTAAGTGATAATGACACTTTATTTTAATTAAGTTAAAATAAATACAAAAATGACACAAGCATATATCTTTTAGCAAACCAATTGTTACATAGGGTTATATATGTTGGATTTTAGATTATAAATATTAATTAGAATTATAAAAAGATTTTTCTACATAATTATATTTTATTTACAATTTTTAGACATTAAATAATTTATTTTATTTATGACACAATGATGATGTAGTAATTACTAAAATAGTGAAAAATTAAAATAATTGATATTATAAATACCAAAATAAATATAATATGAAACTTTTAATGAATTAAACTAATTTTCTAGGATAATATGATATATTAGGATTGATTTAATTGACTTTTTTCGAAGTAATAAATCTGTTATGAGTTTCACAAAAATCAACTATTGAATAGTGCCAAAATTGACATAAAAGAGTTCTTAAAAAAATATTATATTATTAATTGATATTAAATTCCTAAAAATCTAAGGTTCGTCCAAGAGACTTATATCATGATAGGTTCATCATTAATGGACCACTTGGGGGTCGATTGGATGTATATAGTATGTTTATTAACCATATTATATAAAAATACAAAGAGACATTGTAAAAGTGAAACTAATTAACTTAGAGTTAATACTTAAAGATAAGGTTAATATAAGTACCCAAACCTGTCTAAATTCTATTGGATGAGTTTTTTTCGACCCATCCCCACCTCAACCTTTGAATAGTCAACTTTGGAGCCTTTGGAAACCGAATATGAATTTATTATAAATTAATATTTCTAGCTTTTCCAAAGGTGCCCCTCACCCCTCTTATAAAAGGGCACCTCCTCCCCCTCCTCCTCACACCAATTTGAGCACTCAATCTCGGCCAACCCGTGCCATTTTCTCCTTTACACTTCCCTAGAATAGTCCTAGAGGTCCTGGTCTTCTCCAAAGACCACTCTTAGTTCTTTAAGTGGAGGATTCAAAGAGGCGTTCCAAAGAAGAGGTAATATCCATTACCGATCTTTTCAATTTCTTTCTTCTTCAACTTATTCTTCTTTAGTTGTTTCATGATAAAGTAATAACATCAGTATTACTTACATAATGATATGTTATTATAAATATGAAACAACCCTAATTCACCTTCTATCCATCCCACGGAAAAATGAAATCACCGCGCGTGCGTACGTACGGAATACCGTCTCCACGCCGTAGGTGTAATCTATTTTTCCACCATCACTGTACAAGGATGGGTATGATGGTGTAATGAGTAACTATTTATGATTATTATAAAGTAATATTGATACTGAAATAATATATATATACTCCAATATAGTTCCACGATCATAGGAATGATATCATCACTCATGTGTACGTACGAAATACCGTCTCCACGATGTGATGCGACTCGTTCTACATGATCATCATTACATAGTAATTATGTAAATGAATTGAATGAATAAATATGATATATGTTACACTAATACCATTCTGGATATAAGGTATATATAACCTTAAAAGAAGAATAAGAATGTATTCGGCAAAACACGCATAAGAACAAAAGGCAATAAAGACCCGAGTAACAAGTAACAATGAAATATTACTAACAAGAAACTAAGAATATGACCATATATGATATCATATCAACATGTATGATTCTGGAATAAGTCAATAACATTATTTAAACCATTATACAGGAGCTTCGGACACGTACAAAGCAAATTGGACCTAAGGTAAGGGAAATATCACAATCTCATTTTTATCTGAGATTGTTTATTCGTAAGTATTTACTGGGGTGTATTTTATCATCCAAATCCATGTTTCATCAAAATGTAATATTATTTCCATCCACCTACAATTGATTAAATCCATTTTTACCCTTCGGTGAGTTTTTAGTAATATGTATGAAAGGAATCTTTTTTCGTACGAGGTACTTTTTGACTTTTCCGACAAAAGTACGAAAGAATGTTTTTTTAACTTATACGGCATGAATGGATTTTTAAAACATTATTTCCAAGAAGCTTCCTTTACAAGTTTTCAAGTTTATTTTTAATCAACTTCTTTTATTTTAAAGTTGTATGACATATTATGAAAGGAAAAATGTTTTTGAAGAAGAAAGGATATTTTCCTCAAGAATGGAGTTCAAGTGTTTTATCAAAATTATTTTCCATCTAAGATAATAAAGGGTTCTGTTTTTATCCCTATTATTACATGGATTTGATCATGTTGTGATGGAATGTTTTTTATGAATTCCTTTATCTTATATGAATTGATTTATGATGTCATGGTGTTTCAAGAATCCCATTTTTGTTACATGTGTTATGCGATGATGTATGTTTTATGATTATGTGGCACACATAAGAAAGGATTCATTATAAGATGGGTGGGACCTATATCTCCCTCCAATGAATTGGGTAAAGATTTTATATCTCATGAGATAGACATGGCTGGAATGGTAGGTTATACCGGTCCAGTGAAACAGGACTGAAACGAGGGTTAATCGATTCAGAAAGGGACTTTGTCCACTAAGATAGTCTTGGCAATTAGTCTTGACTAACAAGAAATGATTTTCTATGATTATGTGTGTATGACAAAAAGTTTCATGTTTTAAGTTATGAATATTAGGATTACATTTCACTTCTATGATTTATCCCATGTTATGATATTATGAGCTCTTTTGCAGGTTAAGATTTCCAAAAGCTATGTTCTTATGTATATGATGTCATTGATTTTTCTTTTGTTTACCCTTACAGAGAATTTGAGCTCACCCTTTTATGTTTTCTTTTCCCCGGGTCAGGAAGATGGATATTAAGTAGAATATGCTAAAAGGGACCCTAGATATGATGAAATAAATGGGAGACACTGTAGAAGATTTATGAACCAGTTGTTTATGTTTCCCAGTTTCTAAAGACACTATACCTATACGGTCCTTTGTGGTTTTATCATATGTTGTAATAAGTGTGCTTAAATTTTGAAGTATTAACAATGTATGTAAAGTATGGGTCATTATAATATACATGGACCGTGGATATATTTCATGTTTATACAAAATACTTCTTCATAAATATAGCATTGGCTGGAGTAGTGATGAGTTCTCCATCCATTGAGATTAAATAATAAGCTCCATTAGAGTATACCTTATGTATTGAATAAGGTCCTTCCCATTTTGGCTCCATCATGGGAGGTTTCTTTCCTGGTATCATTGTAGCTTTGAGAACTAATACCAATTCTCCCTGAAAGAAAGAATGAAGATGAAATTTTTTGTTGAAAACTCTTGCTATTCGATTCTGATAGACTTCCAAGTGGTGCAAGGTGCACAATATTTTCTTTTTCTAATCGTTCGAATTCATCCAATCGCTTTTGAGATTGTTCATCTGTAGATGGATGGTCGCAAATGGATACTCTGAGCGAGGGTAATTGAACCTCAATGGGAAATACTACTTTTGTTCCATA
This sequence comes from Viscum album, assembly GCA_963277665.1. Taxonomy (NCBI): domain Eukaryota; kingdom Viridiplantae; phylum Streptophyta; class Magnoliopsida; order Santalales; family Viscaceae; genus Viscum; species Viscum album. The sequence continues at coordinate 1,050,296,721 of OY728131.1, read as the reverse complement.
TAACAACGAATGCGGAGTTTACCGCGTTGCAGTGTGGGTGGTGGTCTGATAATCCCGTAAAGCATGAAAGAGTTTATCTGTCCATGATTCCTTATCTTTATCCACCATCTTTTGTAGTATGTTTGAAAGAGTATTTTTAAAAGCTTCTATCTGGCCATTGGCCGCTGCATGATATCGATATGAACGATTGGATTTTATGTTGTATTCTTGATACAACTTCCTCACCTCAGATGAACAGAAGTTGGTGCCATTGTCTTTTAATATGGTATGAGGGAAACCAAATATGGTAATGATGTTAGAATTGATGAAGATAACAATGCATTTAGAACTGACTTCTTTGAGGGGTATTGCCTCTACCCATTTGGAAAAGAAGTCAGTAGTAGTAAGAATGTACTTAAACTGCTTGGATGTAGCTGAAGGGTAAGGTCCTACTACATCCATTCCCCATGTTGAAAATGGCCACGAGTATTTAGCTGTATGAAGCAACTCTGGGGGTTGATGAATGAAGTTGGCATGTACTTGGAAAGAATGACACTTCTTTGTGAAATCAACACAATCTTGTATCATTGAAGGCCAAAAATATCCAAGCCTTCGAATTTGATCAAATAGTCTATGTCCAAACTGATGGGCACCACAGACTCCTGCGTGCACTTATTTCATGACAACCATTGTCTCTTTACCATCAATGCATATTAAGAAAACTCCATCAAAAACACTACTATAGAGAATTTTCTCTAGGTGATCTAGTCTATCATAAATAGTAGAATTGACCACAAATCGCTGGATTTGTTCTTTCCCAAATCTATCAGTTGGAAGTGTTCCATTTTGAAGGTATTCCCTCATAGCTGTCATCCATCCTGCAGTATGACCATATGGTTCAGATATTGGACTAATTTCATTGATTTCATCTGTTCTTATTTTAATATAAGGTGAAATTATATGATGGTGGGAAATACTGATGGTTGTCCCGTCCCGATTTGGATCTGCCAGAGTTGTGGCTATATTAACCTGTGCATCAGCTTGGGAATTTTGTGATCTTGGGACATAAGAAAATGCCGGTTCTGAAGTAAATTCCACCATTAACTCTCTAACGTAATCATACAAAGGGATTAGTTCTTCTTTTCTGATTTCATAATCCCCATTGACTTTTTTGATTACTAGGTCTAAATCACCTTTCACCTTTAAGTGATTCGCTTGTGCTTGAAGCGCCAACTCCAATATTGTGATAAGAGCTTGGTATTCTGCTTCATTATTTGTACCACCTCCCAATAATGAGAAAAAATAAGGTAGCACTGCCTTTTCTGGGGAAATTATTACAATTCCTAACCCAACCTTGTTGAATTTAGGATCTTCCATTTTCTTCCCTATTGGACTTCTAGAACCACCATCAAATTACATTTCCCATGATTGAAGATTATCTTGAGTAGAAAAGACTTCCTCATTAAGAAGTTCAGTATCTAAAGATGTATCTTCTACTGAAGGATGTTCAGGAAGGAAACCAGCCATAGCTTGGCCCTTTATTTCCTTTTGAGACACATATTGGATATCAAATTACTGCAAAATAACTTCCCACCTTGTCAGACGTCCTGTATGCATTGGGCGACTAAGGATGAATTTGAGCGGGTTATTGTGAGATACCAATTGGACCTCGTAATGTTGCAGGTAGTGTCTCAACTTTTGAACTACAAATATTAATGCTAGGTAGAACCTCTCAATATTTGAGTATCGGGTTTCTGCTTCATGCATAGTCCGACAGAGATAGTAGAGGCTGTTTTCATTCCCAACATCATTCTTCTAAGCAAGAAAGGCACCCAATGATCGCTCTGAAGCTGTAACATAGTTGATAGTTGGTCTTCCTTCAACAAGTGGCATTAACACTGGTGGACTCAAGAGATACTTCTGGATAATATAGAATGCTTTTTGACATTCTTCAGTCCATTGGTAAGTTACTCCCTTCTTCATCAATTTGGTGAAGGGTAAACTTTTTCTTGCCAAATTGGCGATGATACGCCGAATATATGCCAAGTGACCTTGAAGTCCTCTCAATTCCATTAAATTTCGATGAGGTGATATACCAAGGATTGACTTTTTATTCTCATGATCGACCTCCATACCACGATGGCGTACAACGAAGTCGAGAAATTTTCCTGAGGTTACCCCAAAAGCTCATTTTAAGGGGTTCATCTTCAAATTATGATTCCAATGCTTGTGGAATATGACTTCCAAATCATCCAAGTGATTAGAACGTTTCCTAGATTTAACCACCAAATAGTCCACATAATATTCAACAAACTTCCCTAGAAATGGATTGAAGATATGATGCATGTCACATTGATATGTTGTGCCTGCATTCTTCAGGCCAAAGCGCATTACCCGATAGCAAAACACACCCTGAGGGGCTCTGAAGGCTGTATATTCCTCATATTCTAGTGCTATTCAGATATGATTATATCCTATATATCCATCCATGAAGGAATGTGCTTCATATCCAGCTGTTGCATCAATTAAGAGTTCTGTTATCGGAACTCGAAAATCATCCTTAGGATAATGAAAATTAATATCTCTGAAATCAATGAAAACTCTAATTTTTCCATTCTTCTTTTTCACAGGGACGATATTAGCCAAGCACATGGGATATTGAACTTCTATGATGAAGTTATCTTTGATAGTATTATCCAATTCAGCTTCAATTTTTAAAGCATAGGTTGGGTGTGTTCTTATAGTGGATTTTTTGAATCCTCTATGTTCTTCTGGTAAACCCAAACTATGAGTGGCAACATCAGGATCAAGCCCTGTAATCTCTGTATAGCTCCATGAAAATAGAACTCAATTTTTCATTAAAAATGAAACATAAATCTCTTGCTCTATGAGAGTCATGGCCATACTAATTAATGTGGGATGTGGATATTCTTTTGTACCCAGATTTATTTCTCTGAGTTCATCCACAGTGTTAGAGATACCCTCTTCAAATGCTGGAGGAGCATCCCTAAGATCTTCCTCTTCTTCTTCAACCTGTGTTATTTCTTCTGTTTCTACTAGCATAGAAGATGACGAAGTAGAATTTCCATGATGAGAAGAGATGTTAAAATTTGAACATCTTGAAGATGAAGCTTCCATTTACGATCTGATTGATGATGAAGGGTCTTCCTTGGGTAATATAGTGGAGATGATGGATTGATAATCGACATCATCATTCACCTCTGACATTGCTATAACTTCTTCTGGCCTGATTGGAAAAGTATATATTTGATGGATTTCAGCAGATGAAATGAAGACATGTCCATTTTAGCTTTCATAATTGCTTGGTGGATCACCACTTTCTCCCATGCTGTCTGGCTTGATTTCCGTAATTGACATTATGGAAGTTCCCATAAGAGTATTTTGATTTGGGTCTATCCGGTCAATTTGACTTATAGGCAATACATAATCTATACTCACATGTGTGAATGGGTTTACTGGAATCTTTTCCAAACCATATGGAGCATTAACTTTGGCAATCTCCCTTATTGTGGATTTCTCCTTTCCCTTCATGTGATAGAATTCCACCTCAATGTATTGAGATTCACATGTCTTGAACGGGTCCTTATCACCATAAAATGTCGCAATTTGACCACCGAAACAATATTTGATACATTGATGGTATGATGAAGGGATAACCGCATGTTGATGTATCCAGGGTCTTCCAAGAAAGATGTTGAAGGATGAGTCTTGATCAACAACCATGAAATCTGAATTGGATACAAGATCTCCAAACTGAGTTCTGAGTGTAATCTCACCCTGTGGTTCTTGTTCATTTTTATCATATCCTTGTAACATCAAAGTAAAAGGAGAAAAATTAGATTTTGTGAGGCCCAATCGACAAAGTGTACGAATGGGGATGAGGTTGACTCCTAAACCATTATCAATGAAAACTCTTTGGACGTCTACACCATTTACCTTTCTAGATAAGTACAAAGGTCTAATATGTCCATGCACGACATCATCTTCATCTTTATTTATGAAAGATATCAGTGCATGTAATTCTGCAGGATTATTTCTAACATGGTAGACTTCAGCTGCAGCAATTTCAGTTTCAAATTCCTGAGGACATGACAAAGCCTCGATGAGTGCCTCCTGAAGATCCTTTGATAAATTCAAAGCATCTAGAATTTATAACATGGCCGGTATTTGGTCCAAGTGTTTCAATACATCATACTTTTGATCCAAAGGTATGTGTTTCCTAATAAAAACATGTGGTTTCGCAGGTACCTTAGAAGTATATTATTTGGAATTATATGAATCTTGTATCAGGGAAGGAGTTGGTAATACTCCTAGCTTTGGAAGATTAGACTCAATAGTTCTATTTACTTGCTGAGTGGGAGAAGGTCGAATCTCTAACCAATCCTCTAGAATAACTGTGCCAGGACTGAGTCTACTATTGGGGGAAGAATTTTCTTGTTCTTGTTGAGCCCATTGAAGGTCCCTACCATGAGTTTCTACCGCATACACAGTTCTAGCTGGGGTAGAATTGGAATAGTGGCTTCTGGGATATCCACGTCTTCCTCTATATCCCAGACCTCTAGAACTCTCTCTAATTCCTCTGTTTGATACATGGAATTCAGGCTCATCAAAATTGAAACTGCGACTATAATAAGCATCTGTTAAATGAATCATATTAACAGAACCAAAGATCATCACTTCTTCTAATGAAGATTCTTCCTGATTAGCCAATTTAGGTTGTGCCTTTTGGTGGGGCAGTGCCCGTGGATTTGAATTAGATGGCATAAAATCTACCATAGTCAAAGACAACTTAGGATTTGACACGATTTCATCTTCTTCTAATTGTTCCTCTTTCTTTGAATTATGCCGCCCCTTTGAGGATTTCCCTTTGATGAAGTGGGTTTTTCTGTGGCATTCATAGCAGAAGGCGCAATTGGTTTCTTCAATTGCATTCAAAAAATGGCATTTGTTCGGTTGATCATCTTTCTAACCATCCAATCATCATATTTTTGAGCATTTTTGTTCTTGACTTCTTGCCACTCACCTTCTTCCTCTGGATTTGTAGTAGTAACACATGCTACCTGAGCTGAAGAACCTTTCAGTTTGACTTGTCCCGATTCCACCATCTTTTGCATGAGGTATTTTAAGACAAAACAATTCTGAATGGGATGCCCCAACATCTGATGAAATGGGAAATAATAGGGACGGTCTTCATATTTTTCCTTATTCGGCCTCTTGGGCCTTGGCAATTGAACCAAATTATTTTCTTGAGCCGAAACGAAGTTAACAGGAACTTGTTCATTTTGGAAAGAGTAAACTTTACTCTTCAGATTCTCAAATTTCATATGTCATTGATATCTTTGATCATCTTGACAAAATGAACTCTATTTTTGATGCTCAGGAGGTGGAGCCCTTTGAGAAGATGAATTCCTTGAAGTAGAAGTAGGTATATGTGCTTGTTTAATCATAACTGTAGCATTATTTGATTTACCCATTCTCTTTCCTGGATTTGATGGAATTACACGAGCTTTATCCGTTGTATTTAAAAGAGTCATAAATCTGTTAAGCGATTGAAGTATTGTCTCGAAACCCACCTATGTATTTCATAGGGATCAATGGTGTGTGCAACTCATCATGCAAATTTTCCACAAAAATTGGCAACAACTCTTCTTGATGGAGTGCTAAGATCAGGGAATATGTTAATCCCTTCCAGCAAGTAATGAAATATAAAACCCTTTCATTATCCTTTTGCTTACAATTTTTAAAATAAAAAACTATTCTCTTTGGCAAAGTTGATCTGAATTGAAGAAGGAATTTTTGATGAAGATCCTCCGACTTGGTAATTGACCGGGATTGAAAGATTGTATACAAGACAAAATCAGGCCCTTGTAATGAATATACAAAACACCTGAGCTTAACTGCTTCTTTTTTATGAGGAGTTCCCATCATAGGATCGTAACGAGAAACAAAATGTGTTAAGTGTTTCTCTGGGACTCCCGAACCATTAAAGATTGGGAACGTGGTACTTGCAAAACTTGATGGGGGATAAATTGCATCTACCCATTCAGGGTAAGCTCTCTTCTCTAGTTGAACCGGTGCACGATTTCCTTCCATAGCTTCCAACCGAGCTTTTAATGACTCAATGATCGTCATTAACTTTTGGGGAACATCCGGTTGAGCTTGGACCTGTGTAGGTGCAATAACTGGAGCTTTGATAGGTGTGGAGACCAGGACTACCACTGATGATATCATTTCTAGTTGTTGTTGCATATATCCCATAGGATTAGACCTTTGAGGGTGTACTGGTAAAGGAGGATACTCTTGATACATCTCTGTAGCTACAACAAATTCCCTTGGCTGACTGACTCCAGCACGCATAGGAGGAAGACTACCCTGATGTAGTTCTGCATTCAACCTCCTCAATTCATTCATTTCTTCCTCCTGTTGTGCAAATATTTTCTCTAGTGAGAGCTATTGGCCTTCTCCAGAAGAAGGGTATGTAACCTGAATCTTTCCATTCCACTTGTTTGATCCCTTTCAGAGAGGGGGAAGTGGGTTACTTGAAGGATTACCTAGATTCTGGGTAACCCTTTGATTTCGTGTATGCACACCTTATTCATTTGTGTATGTGCGTACAACCTCTTGAGAAAGAACCTCTTTATTTGATCCCTCTGAGTGGGCCTCATCTAGGGGATCAGTAACAATGACATTAATGAAATTGATTGATGCATAACACATTGAAACCATTCTATCGGACTTTCTGTGATATTTTCTTCTTCCATGTCCTAGATGAGACATTGCCTTTTGTTGATTAGAACCCTTAGGAACTTCTTGACGAACCGTAATGTAGAGGGAATCTTCTGATAATTTGGCTCTTTGTTCCTCTTGTGGCTAATTCCCTAATTGATAGAAGAGTGTCTTTCTCTGAGGGAGATATTGAGGTTTTGAAGAAGTCCCCAGTCCTGTGGACTAGGGTTGTTCCTTCTGTTTCTGCTCAACTCCTCGAATCCTATTTGTTGATTCTGAGGGTTGGGTTAAAAGAATCCCCAGTCTAGGAAGCTGGGGTGGTTCTTGAGCTGATATATCTAATAATTTCTTTAAATCTCTCCTAATCTCATGTACATTAGTCCAGAAATTGGCTGGATGCATCAACCTACATCCACTCTTATCGCCTGGCTCAAAAGACCGTTGGATGATTTATGACACTTCTGTCACATGATGATGTGCTTGCTCCAAACAAGAGGCATATTCAATATTCTCCTTTTCTTGATGCAAGAGTAATTCAACAACTTGTTCTCTGTATTCCTGATTCTGGGAAGAAATAGTTGAGGACTGTTCTTAAGGGAGCCTTTGATTATTCTCAAATCCAATTAGTTGTGGCCGACCATGGGCAATAACATTGCATGAGACCATTTTCGGCAGGCTTTACTGACTAAAGAGTACAGTGAAATTTATTTCTCCATAAACACCCTATCCCCTGATATGAATACCAGATAAGTCATTGGTAATTAACTGGCACAATCTTTTTAGTGCGCCAAGGCATGAACGCTGAAGGGATCTCTACTGCTTTTCAGCATTCGAATATTGAGAAACTGAGAGATATGCCAAGTCAATTTGGCATTGTAACCCATCTATTATCTTGACATGATTTTCATATTCATCATAAGATAATATTTTCTTTTTCATCTGACAAAGAGTTTTCCAAACGTTGAGACAAATATTATAAATTCCATCTTATGTCAACATCTCTGGAAAGTCATACTGAGAGTCGGTCAAAGGCCAAAGCATAACTGTCACTTCACCTTTTTCCAGTTTTTTTATCATATTCAGTACTTCCTATTTATCATTCATTGAATATTCTTCTACTTGATTAGACCAATTTTGGTGCTTACTTGTTGCTTCATTATATTCAAGAAGATCGGTAGAGAATTCACCTATCAAACTAGAAGATGAACGACCCAGGGGTGGTTCGGAGAATGACCTACACCCGGGGCTATCTTCTGATTGAGAAAGTATTACACCTGATATTGGTAAAGAATCAGACATGAATAGATTCACATTTTCAAGTGCCTCAAGATAAGAGGGTTTTCTCATCACTACAATGTATATTAGAGCATTTTTCAGGCAATGTGAATTACTGCTTTGGGGAGGACTTTCGTAGCTAAATTCATCATCATGGGGAGGACCACCATGGTGGGTTACAACAAAAGATGAAACATTTTTCTCCTTGGTCTTCTGGCCACACAAAGGGTTCTTGTGGCTCTCTTCTGAAGATGAAACTTAGAGGTTGACCGAATTATCATGAAGCAAGCCTTCCTGAGGAAGTATCTAATGTAGACCTTCAGAATTAATGTTACCACTATTGGGAACTGAGCGAGTAAAATCTAGTGTTGCAACAGATAATTGTCTGTGTACATTAAGAAATACAGCATTGAGCGAGGCCTTGTTACAGATTGGCCCTTGATTTCTTGACTGTGCTGGATGAGTCTTTTTCTTAGAAGCCTTCTTACTCACTTTGGGAACCACTTGTTGAAGAAAGTGGTTATTATGGGTAGGTGTATGTGCCTGCTCAGGAGAAAGGATATGGTTAAGCTGATTATCTCCACTCAAATCAGGTGTATATGCATGACTTGGTTGTCCGTATGATATGAGGGAGTATTCCCCACAACCCTCTTGGACTGGAACAGAGGTGTGTGTCTGTTCCGGAGTGAACTGTTGATGTGTCACTCCACTGGTAGGGATAGATTTTCATTTCATTCCCTGTTATGATGCTGAATTTGTTATGATATCCTGGAAGGCATCCAAAATATGAGTAGGGATTTGCTTCTGCTCTTTCATCATCGTCGAAATGTGTTTGGTGACTTCAGTTGCCGGAACATGAATATACGTCCATTCCATGCATGGAGTAGGTGTATGTTCTTGCTCCTGTCCTCCTTTTCCTATCAGTGAATTCTAACAGTACTCAAGTGTGGGGCCTGAGAGTTGAGTCTGCCTCTTATTTGTCACCGGAGCTTTCTGACTGACATCTCCGGGTGCTACCAAACGAGACTGTTGGTAGGCATGATCAATACTGGCAGGTGTATGTGCCTGCCGATTGCACTCCGCCGAACGTTATTGATGAACTTCCTTCAATACTGATATATGAGATTACTGGCAGGATTAATGAGTATAAGTAGGTGTATGTGCATGTTTACTAGTTGTCAACACATTGGGTTGGCGGGTTTCATCATATGTAGTCAAACAAGCCTACTGACTAGCTGATGACTTATAAACTGGTGTATGTTCCTGTCTATAGTACTTTGCCAGAATTGCCTTGTGGGATTGACGTGTTGCTGCCAGACGAGTCTGTTGGACAGCGGAATTAAAACAGACGGGTGTGTGTTCTTGCTCGTTGCTTGCCACCAAGTTAGGTTGGTGGACTTCTCCAGAGATGGCAGAGATAAGAAAATTATCATTGTTGACCGGTCGTCGCCTCTGGTGGTTCGTCTTGCTTGCTCGGGTTCGAGGAACCTGAGCTGAATTCCTAGAGAAGACACCCTCATCATGTTGAGGGCGCACTGCCGCATGAGTCTGGCAGCGATTGTTGGTGGGAGCCCTCAGGAAGGACTCATGTTTCCTTGAATTAAGGCCTTGAATGGACTTCTCATTCACCTCCTCAGAATATGGTAGGGAATGGTCATTGCATTCCAAGGATAATGACCCAAAATGGATGGAGACGGTAGTTAGCACCGCCTGCTTCGTGATCGCTGGTCGTCGCTATCTGGATGACCAAGGTGAATTATTTCCTTAGAGGGCTTGTCTAGTGGTCTCCAGAGTCAGAACAGTACCATTTTGATGGTACTCCTTAACTGGTGCATTTGATACTTAGCGTTGAAGACGCTGAGTAGGTGATGTCATCCTCAGAGTGGATGATGATCCAGCAGGAGTAGCAGCAGATGCATTCACAACATAGGTTTTCACAGCAGAGGCATTCACAGGTGTGAACATAAGAGAAGACATTTCTGTAATGCAAAATATCTTGCAAAAGAGTTCCTGTTTTGTATAACAAACATAATCAAGATAAGTTCAGCCACTACATATTTTGGATGAGCACATATGTTATTGATTATTTTGTTGGCTCTCTCATTGAGTTTAAATAGGGGACTAACAAAATAATTAAAACATCAATTTAACTTGGTCAAGGATTCACGTCAGGTTCACCATTTTTTTTCCTCTGGAAATGGGGATGACATTGTTGATTTAATGTTCAAACATTCCAAGTGGTTTCTTACGGGATTGTTCATAGAACCGAAAGCATCCAATTATTCTATATCCATTTGGACCTACTTTCCAAAGGTAGGTGCTCACTAGTTATGAACCAATGAGGCTTAAGAATTTGCATTAGTCGAGAGGATGGGAGGTGTGACTCATCACACCCTTTTTAAGGGAATTATTTTCTACTTCGGGACTCTATTTATAGATTTATGTTATATTTGTAAATCCTTATTACATTACCGAGTATGAAAATGAGCTTTCCTTTTGATCTGACAATCAATGATTAGTATGAATAATATTTAGACAATCTTTTATATGTATTCGAGGTTATTCATCGATAGAGAATCCTCTATATTTTTTAGAGATTCTTCGTCAATGGTATCCTTTGACACATTATATAGAAATCTCTTGGTCATTATGATAACCATACTAGTTTTAAATCCTCTCAGCGGGGCACTTGAAGTTTATTGTTATTCAGAAGGACATAGATTATTTTAGAGTTGGTATCGTACCTACAAATGGGAAACCTATGTATCCTTTGTTTTAGAACAGGAATCAGAACCCACATAGTTCGATTAAAGAAGTATGAGGTTTATGTATGATTGATGGCCCAAAGAAAGATGTCATAATTACTTTTACACTCTAAGCTCACACGAGTCATGCTCGGTGTGAGAAACAAGAGGTATTGGTAAAACCAAAAAATTGTTCCATGAAATATGAAATTTTAAGAAATGATGTAGGGATTATGTATGTATGACTTCCCAGATAGATGAAGATTAGGATTTACATCTGGGAAGAACCCCACGAACAAGGTCCATAAAGGTATATGTGATTTTTGGAGATTTGGATACTTAACTTAGGACTTAATCCTGAAAAGGATGCCCAAATTAGAGAGGGATTATGATTTGGTTTTACTCCTGAGAAGGAATCCCAAATCAAAAGTAAATTAAGACTAGTTAAGAGAAATTATGACTGGGACTTACTCTTAAAGAAGAGGCCCAGGTTAAAGGGAATTATGATTGGGGCTTACTCCTAAAAAGGAAGCCCAAGTTAAGGGAATTTAGATTTTGGGATCTTGGGGATTACTCCTAAGGAGGATTCCCATATTAAAAGAATTATGGTTGGGGATTACTCCTAAGGAGGATGCCCAAAATTATGGGAACTTGAAGACAGGGGATTACTCCTGAAAAGGAGGTCCAGGTTAGGGGACTTGGGGCTTACTTCTAAAGAGGATGCCCATAATTGGGGATTTGAGATTGGGACTCACTCCTAGAAGGAGGACCAAGTTAATGGAATTTATAAGTGGGGATTACTCCTACGGAAGATGCCCGATTTAGAGAAATTATGACTGGGGTTTGCTCCTAAAAAGGAGGTCCAGGTTAGGGAACCTCTAATCTTTAAAGGATGAGGTTGAATGAATGAAGTCCCCCACCTTAGTGACATGATGATATGTAAATCACTATGTTTTGAGAGATGTTCCACAGAATTCCTTTCAGATAAGGAATCCAACCAGGAAATCATGCCATGAATGGATTTTAAGAGGGTTTGGAAGGATTAACCTTGTAGAGGAGAGGTGGATTTGAATATGAGAGGTGAATAGGAAGGAGGGTCACCCAAAAAGAGAAAGGCATGCAAGTCATGCATGGGCGCACAAGTCCTGGTCGCGCAAGTATACTTGCGCGACACATGGGTAGGTGCGCGACAGTCAAACCATAGGGTAATACTTGGGAAAGACTTGGCTGAAGCCCTTAATATTATCCCTAAAGGCTTCCAAAAGGGTGGTGCACAAATTTTATTGAAGGGATAAGGCGGTGCTCAAGTGTGGCCATTTCCCTTAAGGGCTTGCCACTTAGGTGCACAATTGTTGATGAGTTTCAACACTTAGGACTTGTTTCCCTCATTTAGATCTTCCATTCTAGGTTAGAAATTACTTTAGAAGTGTTCTAAAGACTTCTAGAAGAGACTTGGGCGACCAGAGCGTGAATATGAGTTTTGGAATTTTTTCCGTCCTGAAATGGGGGGGGGGGCCTACAAGGGGTATTTATAGGCTATGGAAGACCTTGGGCGAAATAAAAAAGGGTGCGCAAGTCACCTGCACAACCACTATGCAGCGCACAAGTCTACTTGCACGATCATGATGAAACTTGCACGACCCAAGTGGGAAGAAATCCTTCTTCATGCCTTTGTCGATTTTTGATGTTTTTCAAAGGATGAATCACTTTGGACTAAGCTATTTCCCTTTTTCAGTCATTTTAGACTTTGTGACGGAAAGGAGTGTCAACAATGATGCAATGCAACGTAATAGAAAAGATGTAACACATTTTCTTTATTTAATTGGTTAATCGATTATGGGATCATTAGAACAAACGCGTTTCTTTGAACATGGAGATTTGACATTGGAGAACGATGAATGACGAATCACAAATGGTGATGAGTAGCATTCTACCTCTGTTATTCTATCCTTTGAAGTATCAAAAAAACAATGATAGTTTTGGATCCATGAATGGGGAATAGTAGTAGTTCAATCTTTAACAATGAACGATATAACATCGAGGTATGGTTTTTAATCCAAGTCAATTTCCTTTCCTCATTCATGGAATTGTGTGAAAAATGCGGGTCAACCCATGAAAATGTGACCCGCGGATCGATCAATTAGGTGGGAGGGTTTTGATCTGGCCATTTTGAATAATATATATACACGTTAGATTCTTAAATCTTCATCCAACATGTGTTTAAATTCTAATGTGGAGGGATCAGGCTGAAACAAAAAAGACTCAGATCCCTCCATTGTGGGAGTTCCTGGAATCGTCATGTCCAAACCCTCAAATTGATTCCAAGTCAACTATGATTACGTAGAAGTGATGGAGAAGATCTGAGAATCCCCAATTTTTCGCAAATCAAAAAATGGACCATCAAAGCGGATCTGGTGGCTCTCAAAAGACACCATCGGTGCCGGCGGCGAACCTCGATGCCAGATGTGGGCAGTGGAAACTACCACATGCATAGGGTTGGGGTTGCTGCCAATTTCCAGTGGAAACATGAGTGGACGTGGTGAGACACACCGCAGTATAACTGGACATTGGCGCCCGTCGCATCCTTGGTGGATCCCACTAGACCACCCCAACATTTAGGAATTGCGCCCAACTGGTCGGGGCCCGGCTAAGCTAGTCCAAGAGGAGCTTAGTAGACTAAGTCAGATCACAGTTGGGATAGTCTGACTAGGTCAGGACAGTCTGATCAGGTTGGACCGGACCTGGACTCAAGTTTCCCATTTATATTAAAACATCCATAACTTCCAAACTTTGTGTCCAATGGACAAGCTATTTATGGCGTTGGGACCCCCCCGTGATGATACTGTCCAACATAAAAAAATCCAAGTCAGTTTTCATGGATTTTTCGATATGAATGATGGTTCGAGTAGTATATTATAAAAGAATCAAGAATTCTGCAATCATAAATCCTATGAATAGCTATGATGAGAAAGAAGTGACAAGTTGACCTCAGAGGACCTACATTTGAGTGGAACGTGGACCATCATAAGAGAAAACCACTATGTCCTGGTAGCCGAGAGTACCTCAGTGGCCCAATAGATGGGCGGACCTCTATGTCCCAGTAGCAGAGTGGACCTTAGTGGCCCAATATACGACCATACTATAGTATCTCGGTAGACGAGCGGACCTCAGTGGTCCAGTATCCAAGAAGACCTCAGTGGCCTTGTATACAAGTGGACCTCAGTGTCCAAATAGACCTTAGTAACACATCAGGGACGATTCCCTCATTAGCGCAAGATTTTCATCTATACAATGGATAAGATTTCTTTCTATTATTTTTGTTAAACACGTGAGAGATGACAATTCATAGTGTTCACTTTTCCTTTTTGGTCTTTCATTGTGGTTTGGGGTCCCTACTAAGTATTGTGTTACTCACACATGCATGGGATTCTCCCACACGAGTCGTGTCTTGTGCAGATGAATGAAGATTTGACAAAGACCTTGGTTGTAAGGGAGCAGGTAGTGCCCTATGAGATCGGGCTGGTGAGGAATTCTCATACTACTTCTGGCAGCTACTCTACACCTACCCTTCAGGTAGGGTTTTCTGTAGACAGATCATTAGATACCCTATACTCCTTTTTTATAGTTTTTATTTTTTGGTAATGTATTCAAGACCATTTTACATTAATATTATACTTCTACATTAAGTGGTTATCTTAGTGGAATGCATGTTTTCCTTCTCATTTTTGTGGGTTAGGGTTGTGAGTGTACGTGTGTATAGGTACCTAGAAAATTCCACCAACTTGCATGATAAATCCTTTGGAAGTAATCGTCCACTCTTGGATTTTAGAAGGTGGGATGGGGTGGTTGTGGCACAGGCCCCAAGAGCATTGTGAAAATTGGTATCAGAGGTCGTCATCTCTACATTACTGAATGAGAGTCTGTGGTTTTGTTTTGATGCAACAATGTTTAATATTATGAGTTCAGCTTTTAGGGTCAATGAGTCTAGTGTTTGTGTGGCATCCAACGTATCCATAATCCAATACCCTGATTTGTTCTTTTCAACTCATTACATGAAACCCCTGGTTTCACGTATCATATAGGATTTTGAGTGTTTTCTCATTTTCTTCTAGAGTTAGCTCCCTAGGAATAACCTATTGACCGTGATTCATCTTGATCTATTTCTAGATGCCATCCCGTACACAACCAACAAGGATTCTATTGTGTGACCAAGGGGATGGTATTACCGTCAATGAGGCATCAATATAGGGACTAGTACTGGGGATGGCCCTACTGGGAGGTCCAACATCATTTCCACAACCCATTGGTTAGGAGTTGGTATCAACGCTACTGTTGAGGACACATATAGGCTCAGTGCCTTAAACGAGCCCCATAGGTAGATACCTTCTAGGTTCAGGGGTGAGATAGACACCTAGGTGGTAGAGGATTGGCTCAAGATGGGAGTGTGAGTCTTCTGTTTGGTGAGGAATCCTCTCAATAATATAATGATCTTAGATGTGATCATTCTTCAGGGCTTGGCAGGGAGATGGTGGAGCTTCACGATCCAGACTCATGATGAGGGGAACCTCACCTGGAAAAACATTGATAGCCTCTTCAAAGAAGATTTATTTCTAGAAACCTTGTGATGATTGAATATAAAGAAGATACTACACCTACCGTAGGGTGGAATGATAGTAACGATGTACACAGTTAGATTCACGGAGCTTTCTCACTACTTCAAAGACATAGAGTGAAACCTGTTCTTTAGGGAATGAAATTGGGAGTAGGGTCTAAGATGGGAGATCAAAGCATCCATATTAACACTTACCATCCAAACCCAGGATGGGGTGATTGAGAGAGACCTACTCTTGGAGAGATTTCTGACAAAGTAGGTTTCAGTAGTAGGGGCTACCAGTAGAACGCAGGTGGTAGAGTGTTCAGCTGTGGGTGGAAGACAACAGACATAGGGGGACAAGTAGTCTAGTAATTTCCGGAGAAAACCCTAGGGGGAGATATTGATGGTAAAAGACCACCAGGGATGAGTGAGTCATCAGAGTGAAATTTTGGGGACACTCATGTGGTGGGTAGAGTCACATGGCTCATGATTTCCCAACACGACACACATATGATTGGAAGATGGTCAAGGGACTGTCGAGACAGAGGTAGAGATTCGGACAGGGTGGCCCATTGGGTGGAGGACGTGGAAAGGGAGTAGGAATAGGAACATGTGGTGGGAAGTGGTTTGAGGTGCTACTACCACCACCCCAGGGGGTCCACCATGGCCTTTGCAAGCTGGTGGATAGGGGCAAGGGCAACTATAGTCAATGGAGGCCTACGAGAACAACGCTCCAGATATGATAAGAGGTATTATCTAAGTATTATCCACCATAGATGTAGTTCTTATAGAAATAGGTTCTAGTCACTCTTTCCTTACCACAGACCTTATTCAGAGCTTGAAAATTCTGGTGGAGCCATTGGCTCGATCCTTAAAATTAGACACTCCTACGAGAGGGTATTCAAGAATTAAAAACTACTGCTGATAGTGTGATCTTACTCTTGGAGGTGAGAGATTCAGTTGAGATCTCCTAGTAGCTGCATCGAGACCTTAGGACTTCATCATGGGTATGGACTAGTTATCCATAGTACATGCTGAGATCGACTATTTTAGGAGCATAGTGTGGTTTGTCCATGAGGATGGGACTAGGTTTTCCTACATTGGTGAAAAGAGATCTCTTGTAGTGCGTGGAATACTTTCTTGAAGGGGGGTGAATCCAAACACTCAAAATTTGGCTAGCCTCACCCTTATTTTGGTGCAAGAGACGAGTCCTCACTTTCCTATAGTGTTGGATGAGCACTAAACAAATAATTCCTATAGATGTTTTGTGATTACCCCCTTATGGGGGGGATGAATCATGCATTGATATATACCCTGGGATGACTCTAATTTCCACAATTGCATATTATATGGCTCTTGAAGTGCTTCATGAGTTGAGGGTACAACTAGAGGACTTGTAGAGGATGGGATTCGTGAGGCCCATGGTTTCACTATGGGCAGCCTAGTATTGTTTTCCAAGAAGGGATATGAGAGTTTGATCTTGTGCATGGACATTCGGTTCCCAAACTAGGTGAACAAGAAGAAAAATTAACCAATGGAAAAGATTGACGAACTCTTAGATTAACTAAAGGGAGTGATATGGTTCTCAAAGATAGACCTCAGAGAAAGATATCATTAGCTTCATGTACAAGATGATGATGTAACAAAGATAGCCTTTATATATTGTTATGGCCACTATTATTTCTTGGTGATTCCTATTGTCATAACAAATTCCACAACATTGTTCATGTGACTCATGAATTGGATCTTCTAGCCATTCCTTGACCAGTTCATTGTTGTCTTCATTGATGACATCTTATTTTACTCAACGTCTGAGGAGAAGCATCCTAAACACCTGTGGATAGTCTTGGATACACTCTAAGAGAACTAGATATAAGGGATTCTCTTAATGTGTCATTTCTAGATTTGGGAAGTCCCCTTTTTGGGACACATCTTTTTAGAGGCTGGAGTTGTAGTGGATCTAGAAAAGATATAGGTGATGCCTGCTTTGGAGCCACCCAAGGGCGTGACTGAGGTACAAAGTTTCTTGGGTTTGGCTGGGTAATACAAGAGGTTCGTGAAAGAATTTTCCATTGTATAAGAACCCTTATAAACATTTACATGGAAGGTAAAACCCTTTGTGTGGATAGAGAAGTGACGATATAGTTTTTTAGAGATGAGGTAGACACTGATGAGTGCCCCCATCATGAGACTACCAAAGGAGGGAATTGGGTATCTAATATTTTGTGACACATTAGGGACCTGATTGGGTTGTGTCCTGATACAGGGAAAGAAATGATCACCTACGGTTCATGAAAGTTTAGGAAGCATGAGTAGAGATACGTAACCCTTGACATAGAGATAGCAGTATCGGTCTTTTCATTGAAGATGTGGGTGCACTACTTGTTGGGTGAGTGGTTTTCCATATGCTTCAAACAAATAAACCTAAGGTATATCTTCTACCAGAAGGTCCTAAACATGAGGCAAAGACGATGGCTATAGTTCCCCAAAAATATGAATCCAAGACAATATATACTCTTGGGAAAGAGAATGTGGTAGCAAATGTGCTCACTATGAGATTCAGTTTTCATTTGCTTAGTGAAGAAACAAAGCAGTTAGGAAAAATGAATATATCCATAATGGATAGGGATGGCGTAGCTCAACATCAGTCAATGTCTATCACTCTACCAATATTATAGAAATTTAGGGAGGTACATCTTGTGGATGATGACTGCGAGGCCCAATGTGCACAGTTTTCCCTAGGACAATCTCCTGATGGATATTCAATAGGTTGGGGGCACGTCATCCTTTTCAGAGGGAGATTCGTTGTACTAGTGGAATCGGATGGGATGGTTCTTTGTTAGTCCCAAACCTCCCTTGTGGTGGTACATCTAGGATTTAAAAATATGTTCCGGGACCTCCAACGTCAATACTAGTGGATGGGGATGAGGAAGGTAGTGGCATAGTTCTTTTCATGGAGACTCACTTGTCAGCAAGTAAAGATAAAGAATCAGGTTCTAGTGGGCCTAATTCAGCCACTTGAGGTGTTGGAGTGGTTTCAGTATTTTATCTCTATGTACTTTGTTATGGGTTTACTACGCACATACAAGGTCACAATTCCATGTGGGTTATTTTTGACCAACTCACTAGGTAGGCCCACTTCCTACCCGTCCAAGAGCTGGGATTAGTAGAGATAATGTGACACCTCTACATATAGGAGATAGTTTGACTCCATGGGGTTCCATTTATGATAGTCTCATATCGACACACACACATTACATCCTAGTTGTGGGGGAGATTATAGGAGGTGTTTGAGAGTCAGCTTCTCTTGAGCACAACATTCCACCCTCAAACAGATGGTCAGACAAAGAGGACTATCTGTGTTTTAGAGGATATGCTTCGTTCATGCATCATGGACTTCGGTTGCAGTTGGGAGGATCACCTACCACTGGTGGAGTTCATGCACAACAACATATACCACTCCACCATTGTCGTGGAATAGTTTGAGGTGCTATATGAGAAACCATGTAGGTCACTATTATGTTGCCTAGTCCAAGGGGAGTCAACAATCATAGTTCAAGAGTATGTACATGATAACACCGAGAAGGTGAAGTTCATCCAAGAGAGGATGAAAATATCATAGAGCAGATAGAAATATTATTCTGACAGGAGACAGAGACCCTTGGAGTTCGAGGAGGGAGACCATGTGTTCCTCCAGGTCTCACTCTGATAGGGATTGTAGAGATTTTTCATGGGTGATAAGTTGACTTTGAGATTCATAAGCCCATTCTAGATTCGTAGTAAAGTTGGAGAGGTGGCGTAATTCTTAGATCTTCCCCCAAATATGCACTAGGTGCATAATATCTTCCACATATAGTAATTGAGGAGGTACGTGCATGATTAATCACATGTCAATGACTTGGGAAGTTAGATATTAACGATGGGGTGACCTTTGTGGGGTTCTTAATAGAGAGTGAGGATAAACAAGAGAAAGCCGTTCATATATGGTAAATTCCTTTATTTCATGTTCATTGGATGCTTAAGAATCTCCAAGAGAGAACTTGGGAGAATGAGGCTCAGATCCGGGCTCTGTACCCCCATTTGTTTGTTTATACATTATTTTAGCATACAAGGACCTAAAGACCTAACAGTTGGGGTAATTCAATGTCCTTGAAAGTACATGTATTTTATTTTAAAATTATATGGGATTTAGTTGAGACCAAGCACTCAAAATGAACTTGATTCTGAGGTTCTGTGAGGCTAGAATAAGTGTTTGATTTTTTTAGTTTATTTAAAATAGCACATGTGAGCTGCTTTGGAAACATCTAAATAGGTGGCCAGATTAAAAATATGAGGGCACCGTTGCATTGGAAATGACGAAATTACCTACGAAAGGACCTAACCTCAACTGAAATGGGTCGAGGGAAAGATTTATTTACTATACATTTTATGAAAATTTAATAAAATAATTTTCTTATGTAAAAATAAAATAACCTTTTAATTTATTTTATTTTAATTTTTAATTTTGTTCCACTGTAACAGAATAAATGTTTTATAAAAGAAACCACATAATAGAAATGTTCAAATGCATTTTCTCCATTTAGTGGGTTAATTGAATACAAGATCATTTTCACAATCAAGTTTCTCTAAAATTGGAGACTTGGCTTTGGCGAGCGACGATTGACGAATCACCCACAATGACAAGAACCATTCCCCCTCCATTCTTTCATACTTATAAGTATCATCAACAAAAATGGTGGGATATGGATCATGGAATGATGAAAGACAGATGTTCAATCTTCACCAATGAATAATCCAACTTCTAGGTAGGTGTTTTATTCCAAGTGAATTTCCCTTACCCATTCATGGAATTATGCAATGAATGTGGGTCAACCCACGAATAGGTGAACTATGGATCGATCGCTTATTGGGGATGG
Organism: Viscum album; assembly: GCA_963277665.1. Classification (NCBI taxonomy): domain Eukaryota; kingdom Viridiplantae; phylum Streptophyta; class Magnoliopsida; order Santalales; family Viscaceae; genus Viscum; species Viscum album. The sequence continues at coordinate 1,050,276,466 of OY728131.1, read as the reverse complement.
TTTTTATCTTAAGGTTTAGAATCAGAGATATACGTGTGAGATTATTCAATCTTCATCTGTCATGTGTTAAAAATCTAATTTGAAGGGATCAAGCTGATATAAACAAGGCTCAGATCCATCTGTTTTGGGAATTCTTATGTTCTTCATGATCGAACCCCCAGATTGATGGCAAGGAAACTATGAGCATGTTTTAGTGAATACGGTGATATAAGGATCCCAAATGCACTCATGGATTTGAAAATGTACCACCAGATCTGATCTCGTGGATCACAGAAAAGACCACTGGTGTGTACCAATGGCGCGCCATGGGGGCGGACGATATTGGTTCCAGGTGCAGTGGAAGCGCATTGGTGGGTGTTCCCAACTTTATTTTTTGTGTTAACAACTATCTATCCAAGATTTATTTATGATAATAAAATTCCGGATCATTGTTATAGAATAAAGAAAGAAAGAAAGGAAGGTAGTCCCAAAACCACATAACTGATCATCATATGGTGTTTATAATTAATTTGATTAAAGACAGGAATTACCTTTATGGAATTCTCACTTCATTGACATTTATGTTCATGATATGATGTGACCCATTGTTGTGTCATAGAATCCATGTGTATGCTTCCTCTACCAGTGATCCACATATGCTCCACGTATCTCTAGACATCGCTGAAGGGATCTCCGAGTGCTTTTACAGAAGATCCTTTGCTTGTGATTTCCACCTTTGATTTCCTTGAGAGCCACTTCCGAAGCGTTATCCATAATCTGGTAGAGGTGGATCTCTCCCATAACAAGAGATAATTCTTGGAAATAGAATAAGTTCCCTCTTATCTTGAGAGCCTTTTCAAAATCCTTTATGATTAACCACAAAAATGGATTGGTGCCATGATAATAATATAATTCAGATTTTAATTACTTAGAATAATAAAAAAATTAATTACCTAAAATCTTATATTAATTTCAATTAATTTTTAGTAAAACTACATGTATAATAATAATATTTTACTATTATTATTACTTGACATGTGCCAAATAAATTACACCAAAAAGTATTTAAGTAAATAAAGAATATTATTTCACAAAAAATCATCATAAAAAATACATGACGTGTACTTTTTTTACATTTAATTTATTTCCTCCAGCACATTTATTATAACTTGAAAAATGTATATTTATTTCCCAAAAATATATCACTACATTACTATGTAATAATTAAATTATTTCTCCCACACTATATTCTCTCGAATATCTAGTGTCGAAATAAATGTGAGCAGACATCCTTGAATATTTATTTAACCACAATCAGGAATTATTTTTATTTATGTTGTTATATGAGACTTTAACTGAGATACTTGGACACACTTAGTGTTTGACCCTCTAGGCCTCTTTATCAGTGGCATTAGGTGGAGGCTGCCGAAAGTTTAAGGTTATCATCTAACAACATGCCATGGAACCCATAGAGAAAGAAGTTAATGCCGCAAGGCCGTTTCAACTTCTACGAATGCTTAACCTATAATGTAATCCCTTTGTCTCGATATCTCGAATCAAGCAAGTTGGATTCTAATGATGTCAACCCATGTGCTCAATTATTCTTTATTTTACATCTCGGAATTGAACTTGGCCATTCCTCACCATGTCCATGGATTTATTTAGGCTATATCCATTCCATCAAAGGGACTCAGATATCAACTCTCATTATGGAACTGAAGAAAAAAATACTTTATCCCATTATCTATTAATGATGTATTACTCGTGATGCACCCAAAAAATCCAACCTCACTATAAATAGTGTGTCATCATAGTTTTTATCAATAAATCTAAGTGTATGAGTTGTTATACACATTAATAATAATTTTAATGTCTACAGAAAAATACACACATTCGTAGATGTGAACATCCAATGGCATTATGAAATGAAAATTTCATACTGGCGGGTCTCGTTCTCATAATGTTCTCCTGGATATTAACAAGGGAACACACCATGAGAAGGTTCCTCAAAGTTTTATGAGTCCTCACCCCTAGTGGCCTATATTGTTTGTGTCCCTCAAACCACATCATCCGGCCATGGAATGTATATTCAATAATAGTGTTATGGCACTTATGGGTTCTCATCATAGCAAGGATCCTCTAGGTCCTTTTGGTGAAACAACTATTCTTAATACATTGTCACATTCATTTTCATGAAGAAGGAAAATCAAGATGTGATAAGGTATCTATTAATGAATACTTTACAAAGTAGTTGGTTCTTGGCCACCATCTCCTATTGTCTTCCACTTGGACAAGAGCCAACAAATAACAACCTTTAACTTGCTAGCTCACACATGAAATTCACACTACTGTTGAGATAGGTCTTTATTCATAGGGTCAACAACATTCTCTTACATGTAAACCCTTCTCACTACAACTTCACCCCTTTTATAGAAATCCCTAAATAGGTGATACTTTTGGAGAATGTTCTTTGTATGTTGATGTGACCTTGGTTATTTTTCAAGAGACACTACTATAGTATTATAACAATATAATGTGATAGTATCTTTACTGATAGACACCACATAAAGCTCCTGGAGAAAGTTCAAAATCCAGACGGCTTCCTTGGATATATTAGAAGCGGCTATATATTCGGATTCAGCTGTAGAATTGGAAAAAATTGGATTCTTTGAAGTCTTCCGACTCACAACTCCTCTGTTGAGACAAAAAACATATCTTGATTGTGAATTCAAATTGTTCGGAACTGTTTGAAAACAAACATCAACATACCCTATGATTATAAGCTCCTCGTCTCCTCCATACACTGGGAACATATCCTTACTTCTTCTTAGATACTTATGGATAGTCTTAACATCAGTCCAATGTTGTTCTCCTGGATCTTCTTGATATCTTCCTACTATTATCAGTGCATAGTCAACATCAATCCTAGTACATAACATGGCATAGATGATGGATCCTATAGACAATGAATATGGGATATTACCCATCCTATATTTATCTTGTTGTGTTTGAGGACACATTTTCATAGAAAGATGTAGTCCATGTGACATTAGAACCAATCCCATCTCAGATTGTTCCATACTCAATCTCTTTATTATCTGGTCAATTTATGTACCCTGACATAGTCCAATAAGTCTTTAAGATCTATCATGAAATATCGTTATCCCTAGAATTTATGCTACTTTGCATAAATCTTTCATGGAGAAACACTTTTTCAACCAGTCATTAACTTACTGTAATACTGTTACTTTGTTTCCAATTAGTAATATGTTGTCAACATATACTACTAGGATAATGACTGCATTCCCATTAAACCACTTAAAAACACTTGTAGCACATTCATTATTAACAATACCAAATTACTTTATGGATTCATCAAATATAATGTTCCAGGACTTGGATGCTAGCTTTCATCCATAAATGGACTTTTGCAACTTGCTAACCCATTTGGCTTCACCTGGTGTCATAAACAATTCTGGTTGTTTCATATAAACATCTTCCTAAAGATTCCCATTAAGGAATACTGTTTCTACATCCATATTCCAAATAACATTATCATGCTAAGCTGCTATGGAAAGTATGATTCTTATGGATTTAAACATGGAAACTGGAAATAACGTTTCATCATATTCAATTCCTTGATTTTTTCTGAATCCTTTAGAAAATAGCCTTTCTTTATAGGTGCTAACTCGACCATCCATTTCCTGATTTCTCTTGAATACCCATTTTCATCCAACAAGATTTACATCAATTGGCTCATCGACCAGAACACAAACTTGGTTCTAATACATGTAATCCTTCATTGAATCCATAACTTCTATCCATCTCCTAAATTCTAATCTCCCTTCTGCTTCCATGTAGGAGAGAGGTTAATCATTAGCCAACAATAATGATTCACCATCCTTGGTGACTAAGAAACCAAATCTCTCTGGATCCCTTAACTCTCTTGAGCTCATATGATGTATTTATGTTTCTGGAACCTTTTTCATGGGGACCTGTGGAACTTGTTCTTTTACCAACACCTGTGTATCATAAGCATCAACTTCATCAAAGTCAGTCATTCTCACACTATAGTTTTTCAAGATGTTCTCCCTCTCAAGAAAGACGGCTTGTCTGGATATAGTCACTTTCTTGTCTAAAGGGTTATATAGGTTATATTCATTTGTTTCCTTGGGATGTCCTATAACGATACACCTAATTCCCCGAGGTGCTGGTTTGTTTCTTGAAAAAGGCCTTAAAAATGCCTCACATACCTATACATGTGTGTGCAACAAAATGGGTTTCTTTCCATTCCATAACTCGGAGTGAATTTCATTTTTCACCTTAGTTGGTACTTGGTTTAATGTGTATGCAGTAATTTGTAATGCATATCCCCAAAAGGATAATGGAAGATCTACATGACGCATCATAGACCACACCATGTACAACAAGGGTTGGTTACTCCTTTCACTAACACCATTCTACTGTGGTGTATAAGTAGGATTGAGTAGAGATAGAATCCCAGAATCTCGTAAAAGGGCAATGAACTATTGGTTTAGTTATTCTCCACCTCAATCCAATAAAGGCTTCTTTATCATATTACCAATATGATTCTCTACATCATTATTGAATTCCTTATTTTTCTCCAAGGTCTCTAACTTATACCTCATTAAGTAGATATATCCATATATACTCAAATAATCCGCAAAAGTAATGAAGTAAGAATATCCACATCTAGCTTCTACAAGAAATGGTCCACACACATCAGTGTGCACAAATCCTAGAAGCTATATGGCCCTTTCACCCTATCCACCAAAAGGTAGATTTTCCATTTTACATTGTAAAAAATCCTGGAATCTATAAAATAGTTTTATCTTAGTTGAGTCTAAATAACCATCTTGGTAGAGCTTTTTCAAGCGCTTCTCATTTACATGACCAAGACAGTGATGCAAAAACTAGGTGTTGTATGAGTCATGTGAGTTTGTTTCGTTATTGATTTCCAACACTTGGTTCTCTTAAATTAATACATAAAAACCATTATTTAAAGGTTCCATACCATAACATACTTCGTTCTTTGAAATGAAACAAACCTTATTTCAAAACACAGAAATAAATACATCCATATCCAAACAAGATACAAAAATTATGTTCTTGTTAACACTAGGCACATATTAATAGTTATGTAAATCCAAAAGCATTCTGATTGGCAATGAGAGATGGTAATATCTAATGGAAAACACGGCTTGGCTCGTTCCATTTCCAGCTCAAAGATCCAGCTCTCCCCTATAAATATTTCGAAATCTACTTGGTTATTATATTTGGATATAGATTTGATCCCCACAAGATATATCTAACAACCAATGTGTAGAAATGGAAAGATGACACTACATAATGAATGAACCTTTAGCATCACCACGTTTCTAGGTATAGTTCCAATTGTAATGGCTGGGATTTCCACATACGAAACATACAGACTCCCATTCCTTACCCTGCCTCAGGATCTTCCCCTTAATGGAGGGAAGGTGCTCAGGGGCTTCTGACCGTTTATAAATCCCTTCCCCCTTTTCCATGTCCTTCCTTTTCATATTCACCATAAGGACTATCAGTTTCTGACGCCCCATATCCTTATCTAAATGGAGAATTATGTTTTGATGTTCTGATATACTCTTCTCATTATTTCTCATGTTGTAGTTAATAATAAATCAAGAGAAGTTCTTGGGTAGCGATGCTTGGAAGAGATCTGTATGCATCTCATCTGGTAACTTAATCCCTAAGATGCTCTGGCATTCAATTTAGACATAAAGCACTACAACATGAGGCCTAGATCACGAAGACTCTCCAATATTAGTTGTAAACAAATTATTGGAGATCTCATATCTCTCATGTATCGCCTTCTCTTGATAGAGATCCTTAAGAAGATACATCATGATATAAACTTTCATGTTTTAATGTTGCTTCAAGAAATCATTAGATATGGATGATACTATGAAACATTGGACACCTGGGTAGTCATCTATATGTTTCATATAGAGAGATAGTTCCTCATCACTCGCCTCTTTTCTAGGCAAAACTAGAATAGGCTCCTACAACACATTGAATTTCCTCTCATGGTGAAGGATGATGCGTAAACGCCTCTACCACTCCTGGAAATTACTGCCGTTGAGAAGGTTTTTCTTCTCAAGTATGGTTCAAAATGATATGTTTGAAGTAATTTTTCTTGACCTTTCTCCAAATTACGATGAGAAAATATTTACTACTTCATCATGATAAAATTGAGGCAAAATAATTAAATTAATACTTATTATACTCCCACAATTTTATCGAAATCCAATATCCATCACCATTGTCATTGGAATATTCTGTTGCCTAAATATTCTAGTTTAAAGGATCCATATTTCACATCACATTACCCCAACTATGTTTGGTCAAGCATCAGGAAGGGTTTTTGGTAGGAATTACAAATACAAACTACATTAACTCATAGTTCCTTGATCTACTGAGTGGACTCCATAATCCTAAAACCCTTTTATTTTGGATTTCCTTAAACTTTTCCTCTTGGTCACACCAAGTCCTATTGTGGCAGTCAACCCTTGATGCTAACCAATTCATGTCAACCCAAAACCATGAATTAGAATTCTCTGATAATTGGAAGCACCCCAACTTGGTTTGCTTAAACACTTTGAACTATGGTTTGATTCTAAACAAGATTATGGAAGGCTATACGGGCTAAATATTTCTTTGACAGTTTTTATCCTTATATGTAGATTTTTATTTTATTATCTTTGATTACATTCTTGTTAATATTTAGTTGGATACAATTAAGTGATTAACCATGTCTAAGATAATATTTACGCATAAGCCGATATTATTTTTTTTTCGATCTTGCAAGCTTGTTTAATTCAATAATTGTGTTATCATGACAACACAACAACAATATATAAACCATGAAAATGAAAAAAATAAAATACATGGTATGATCATGATATAGACCTATTGGTTAGTTTATCTAGAGACTGATAAACTCACCTATGAACTAGGGGAGAAAGACAATGATTCTATTGGGATCGTGTTTACAACTTTCTACGTGACTACCTTTGTATCTCCTATGATTCGTTTCACCGTGGATCTTAACTTGAGCCACCTATAATTGTTTGGAAGCTCCATCCATTACATATGATTTTATCTCACTCTTAGGTGAGGGGTAAAATGGGGTTTTACATAAAATAATCATTGGGCATGCAGGCCCTACATATTAATGAGGAGAAGGCTCACATGCTAACATATTTAATTTAAATAAATAAATTAAAATAAACCATTCAAATAAAAAGGCATTGGTCTAGATCATGATCATTTATACATGAACCGATATTTATGAATAACTAAAACTATCTTTCAATTATTTAGTCCTTATTGTTTAATATAAATCATGCTTGAATCAATTAATTATCTTTAATTAATCAATCCTTTTATCATAAACCCTTTTCTGAATTTATTTCATATTCTCATCCAATATAATTTGAAAAAAATAAATTCATTTAAAAGTAGATTTGTACGTAACTTGTACCTTGGAGGAATCCCGGTGAATTCCCATTCATAACTACACAGTGAGTAGAAATGAACATTACAATGATGTTAAATTAAACACAGTTATATAAAACACCTATCATGTGTTGTGCCTCATCTTTATTATCGCACTATGGTACAAGTCTCAAGTATTTGTATAATATAATAATAACTTTTAATAAATCTACCTAATTTGGATGAGAACACGGTGTGTAGTTACAACTACACTATGTTTACTATCATTCACCATCCATCTAAAGTACACACCGAAGAACATGGCATGTAGATGTACTCTAGAAATATTTTGAGTATACGGCATGTACAGTGGGAAACATGCCGTATAGTGTCTACATTACACAGTCTCCATTCATGCAATCCAAGTATGGGGTACATAGTCCAACCCTAACCCGAAGGGACTACACACCATGTCTAGTGGGCCACAAAATGCGTAATCTACAAACTACAAGCCACCTGTTCCTAGACAACACATAGAGTCATTTAAGACTTTGTAGGACTCCAACACACAACTTGGTTTGGCAGACTGGTCTGATGCATTGAATATTTACTCCATGACATGTACTGCTGAATACACACAGTGTGTTTTGGTGTTGTACAACCAGGAATCTTTGGAACCTTCAGATGAGATCCTCTATTTTATATTAATCAAAATTAAAAGATAAGATTATTTTCATAAGGTGAACAAGAAACTAAAGTGGAGGAAAAAATCTTGATATTCAAATTTGAAGAATGATTAAATTTAATTGAAATAACTAAATTATTAAATGTGTAAATCATCAACAAAAAACTATAAAATTATAATCCTCAATATTACCCCCCACTAATACCACTTGTAGGTTCTGGGTGTAGTAGAAGCACATTAGTTGGTGTACCCAATTTTAATTTTTCCATTAACAACGATCAATCTGAGATCCGTCATGATAATAAAACACCAGATCTTCGTAATATAATAAAGAACGAATGAAATGAAGGGAGTCTCAAAACCACAGAGAGGATCATCATAATATGGTTATAATTAATTTAAATAAATACAGGAATTACCCTGATTGAATTCTAACTTTGTTGATGTTCCCTATCACGATCGGATGTGATCCATCGTTATATTATAGAATCCAAGTGTAGGCTTCCGGTAGTAGTGATATACTTGCGATCCACGTATCTCTGGACTCCACTGAAGGGATAAGACTAATGGATTTAGGGGGTAGATCCATCCAGAATCAAGCACTCTCCGAGATGAAATCCAATGGATGGATCTGATGAGAAGAAACTAATGAGCAGACCTTAGTGGCTCGATAGAAGAGTGGACCTCATTTTCCCAACTGATTAGAATACCTCATTGGACTGGTATCCAAGAAGACCTCAGAGGCCCGATAGATTACTAGACCTCAGTGGACCGGTTGTCAAGCAGAACTTAGTGGCTCGAAAGATAAGTAGACCTCAGTGGCATGGTATCTGAGTGGACCTCAGTGGCCCATCATACAAGTATCCCTCAATGGCTCGAGAGCTAAGCAGGCCTTAGTGGCCCAATAGATGAGTAGACCTCAGGGCCAGGTAGCCTAGTGGACTTTAGTGGCCTGACAAAAGATCAGACATTAGTGGCCCAACAGACCTTAGCGGCTTATTGGGTATGAGTCCCTCAGCAGTACAAGATGTTAATCTTTTGAAATAATAATATTTCTTTCTATATATTAGGTTATACATGTGTGTTCTAACAATTTATAGTGTATACTTTTCCTTTTTGGTATTTCATTGTGGTTTGGGGTCCCTACTCAGTATTGTGTTACTCACCCCTGCATGGGCTTTTCCTGCATGTGTCATGTCTTGTAAAGATGACATACACTTTGATAGAGACCTTGGTGGTCTAGTACCAAGTGGTGCCTAGTGAGATTTGATAGGTGAGTTATACTCCTACAGATTCTAGAATCTACTCTACACATACCCTTTAGGTAGGGTTTTCTACAGATGGATTATTAGAGTCCTTTTACTCCCATGTTTATAGTTTCTCTTTTGTTGGGTTGTATGCTTTCCCATTTTACTTATAGCTTGTAATTCTACATTCAGTGGTTATGTTAATGAAATGCATGATTTCCTTTTCAGTGTTTCAGACTGGGGTTGTGAGTGAGTGTGTGTGTGTTTGTACATGTACTCAGAAACATCTTCCCACTTGTAGGATAATGCTGTCGGTGTTAGTCACCAGCCCTTGGCCTTTGGGAGGCGAGTTTGGGGTTGTCGTTGCACGATACCCAAGGGAAAGGTCATTAAATTATCACATTTTTAAAATAGTTATTCACATCAATCCATAACATGTTTTACCACAAATCCCAAAACATAGTCAAAATTGAGGCACTATAACTACCCTCAACCACCCCTAATCTAGGTCAATGATTATTAAGGGTAAAACACTTTCATTTTTCAAGACATTACATTAGACACCAATTTATCAACTCAAATTTTTGAAATTATAATCATTCATATTTTCAATTTCATATTAAGAACCTTTTTGTTTAAATTACAAAAATAATAAAAAGTATTTATATTCAAAGAACTCATTCAAAAAAATAACTCTTATGCATGCCTAAAATGATGCAAGTAAGAATATTTCTCGAGTTCCTAAAATGATACATTATTACAAAAAATAATGCCACACATGACATGATGAAAAAATCATAGATTCCATAATATCAAACTATAAGTGCATCAATCAAGGTAAATTAACATTCGACTGTAACAACAAACATCAATAACATCAATCCGACCCTGGGTACTTGGGTTTTACCTCATACATGGGTTATCTACTACCATGCACGATCTCATGAAAAAATACTGACTCATCCTAGTCTCATGTCTACCTTTCTAAAATTTTAGGAGAAAAAAAATAATAGAAAACTCATATGACACCATTTTTTGATTTCCTGACCTGGATACCACACACCGATGATGCGATCCTATTCACTATGTGACATAATGCGTGCCTCCACATATTTCATAGGATCTGAAAAAAGAGTGTGGGTCTAACATATAACATCATGATACTATACCCTCTTTATCAAATCATAAAAACAATATAAAATAAATAAACAATAGAAAAATGAAAAAACTATTAACCTGATTGATTCCATAACCAATATTGACCAATAACACATAATTACAAAAAAGGAAAAAATACTCAAAAAATGTAGTATATATGTCATTAGATATATAATTTAAGTTTCAATATGAAGGAAACCAAAAAAATATACTCTTAAAATCCCCAAGTGGGTTACGACATAAAGTCCAGTTCCCTATTCCATGGTCCATCAAAACTCATCCATCTCACATAGGTCTCTTTCCCATATCCTTTCTTAAAAACTTGAATTCTATTTGGGTATCAATCATGTATCCCATGTAGGGAGTGAATACAACTTAGTAGGCCACAACCAATGAAATCAAAAATAATATGTACTCAATAAGTGAAAATGGAGTTTTATCAAGAATATTGTACAGTAAATAAAGTAAATTGTTTCAAAAATTAATTATTATTTAATTAAACACATAATAGAAAAAGTTCACAGTGACACCCAAACCATCAATACCTAATTCATCCCATGTTGAAGACACATTGCATTACATCATTATTTTTATTATCAATTCAGTTCATGTTAATATCATGGATACATGGAACTGTAGTTTAATGCCAATATTATGGGCCTAGAATGTCATGAAAAGAACCCCATGGGTATTTGGAGCATCAATCCATATCAGACACCCCATTTATTAATCAATCACATATTTTTATTTGGGACATCAATCCATTTCCCACACTAATTTATCATTCAATCACATATGGGTATTTGGAGCATCATTCCTTATTGGACACACATTTATCAATCAATAAAATAAGTCAAGAATATCACATTTATCATGGTTAATAATAATTAACTATTTAAATATACTAACTGATTCATTATTCACCATTTAAATTTATCACAACCATCATGGTTTATCACTTTAATCAAATAGAATAATATAACAATTCACTATTACACCATTTATCATCATTTAATCATATAAACCACCAAACCTTCATGGGTAAGTCAAACATCCCATAATTCCCATTATCAATTAAATTATAATCACATTAATAATCAATTTCATAACTATAATTTATATATTCAATTACACAAGTTGAACCCATTTCATTATCACATGGAAATTCACTCAAACAATTCAATTTAGAATGAAATTCCCAACATAAAATTGAAATTTCTCCATTCTAAACACAAAAATATAAGTTATAAAATGGGAATTGATAATTATACCACCCACCTCATGATATTTGATAGACATTTATGAAATGGAAAGTCCTTATTTGAAGAATATCGATCAATAACCCAAATTCACAGATGTTTTTGGATGAAAAAAATAAGAACAAGATACAACATATTATCATCCAAGAATTCCTAGATCTAGACCATCTACAATAGAGTAAATCATAAATATAATAAATGATATAAGTATTTTAGAGATAAAGGAAATTAATTGGGGAGGAACAAACTTACAAATGAAAAAATGATCCTTCAAACAGTGCTTCGATTATTCAAGAATGGTGTTTGGGGAGACTTGGAACCCTTCTGGGAGCATAAAAATTCAAACAAATAGTTTATGGAATATATAGTTTTTTAGGGGTTAAAATGGGGGGATTGGGATTTTAATTCAAATTTTTATTTTAATAAAACCCGTGTATATAGAATCCAGGTTAGGGGCCAATGGTTTCCCAAATCATGCGCTTAACCATTAACCATTTTTCAGGTGTGAATGGTTGCTTCTAAGAGGGATAATAGTTTGAAAAAATTTGTTCCAACATTGAATATCTCATTTTTTAGGTTTTCTTTGTTTTCTAGGGTGGGAAAATGGTTTGGTCAAACTTTGCACCAACCACACATTGCACAAACATGCTATCAAAACTCCAAAACTTCACATGAACTCCCCCAAGAAAAGTCACAAATAATGTATTACAAAAAAGTCACATGAGTACCAGAAATGAACTCAATACATCTACTGAAAAATTTAGTATATTATAATTTTTATCCATCTATTTCATACTGAAACTTGTATTTATTACCATTAAAGAACATGAGTGATATTTTAATGATTCTTTCCATTATTTAAATGATGTATTACCTCTTTATGGTAAAACTTATTATAAAAAGAATCAATTACTAATAAATGAAATAAGTACAAGGTTAATTTATTCATCTTTACTATTTCTATAATATTTACCAGAAAAAAATGTGTGTTTTTTAATTTAAATTTAGGGATTTTATTGATTTTTTACTATTCAATAAAAGATATGTTTTTTCATAATTTTTTTTTCATAAAGAGAAAAATAAATATATTGAGAAGAATAAAATATCATAAATTATTTTAAAGAAGATCTCACTATAAGAATATTATTTTTCAATGCTATATTATTTTAACCAAGAATTAGAATAAGGTTCACATTATATAGATATACAAAATCGATTATGTTTGTTGTATTTAGAAGAATGATCTTAATCTGTTATATATTCTTATTAACTCTAATAGTTATTTTATCCATGATTCGATTGTACATTAAAGTTGTAAATTCAACATGCAAACACTCTGTTTTATCTCATTCATTTTAAAGGTTCTTGGTAAATGAACATTGAAGGATTTTGGTTGTATATCCATTCTAGGTCTCAGTTTAATGATATTATGTTGTTTTAAAAAGTATCAGCTACTTTTAATCAGTTGTGATGTCCTAGGAGAAAGAATGTTAGTACCCAACTATAATACTATTCTATTGAAAATATCTATTGTCATGGATAATAGTGTAGGCGGAGATTTAATGGGGATTTATATTCCCCAAACTGAAATATATATTTATGTATGATTTTTTTCTTTCTTCTATTATTTCAATATCTTTTAGTTTTAAAAAAAATATCATAAGTTATTCATTTATAATGTTTGGTGGGTTTTTTAAAAGATGAAATTTTCCAGATTTTATGTCACCCTCTCACACTTGAGTCTTTATGATTTCATCTCAATACCATAAACATTATCAATGTAAGTGACTATTGAGTTCATATCTACCAAATTTGGAGGTTTAAAGACCATCTTTAAAATGTCTCTAATGACTGATAATAGAGAATGTATGTTGATGGTAAGGCTTCCCTTTTTTAGTGGGGAGAATTATGGTTGATATAATATAATGGTGATCATATATAAATAAAACCATAGTATAAATATTTTTATCGATGTTATAAATCTTTGTGAGATTCTTGGAACATCACCTGAATCATGGGATGTAGAAAATAAGAACAACTATGATTTAAAATCCAAAGATGTTAATGCTATTATTTGTGGAATAGGCCTAGATTAATTCAATCGAGTATCTGAAAGATAAACTTCCCATATTTTGTGGAATAATTTCAGGTTTCCAATGAAGGAGTATATAATTGGAGTGATCTCATGTATTATGATGCTATGCTAATGTTATATCGATTTTGGATGAAGAAATGTAAGAGAATAACTCATTTAAATGGAATAATTATAGAGATTGTAAACACTTTTCCATCTTTAGGATCACTTATTACAATACTAGATCAAGTAGTAAAATACATTAATTTATACCCCTATGATGTAGTGGGATTTCCGCTGCAATTAGAAATTTTACAAGAGTAAATAATTTTAAAATAGATCGTCTCATTGAAACTATAATTACATATGAGGTAGTTATAGAAGATTAATTTGGAGGGGAAAAATAAATTATCAAGGATAGTGTTTCCCAGGAATTCATAACTTCAAAAGATGACACTAAATTAAAATAAATCCAAATATTTGGGTCATGTGATGAAGATAATTTAAAATTTTCTTCATAATATGAGTTTACTCACTTTTATAGTACTTTTATAATGTTCTATAACATGCTAATAGGATTTTAAAAACCTCTAAAATTGTATATGAATATTCGTGGTAATTCTAAGGAAGTGATATGTTATTAAGGATTACATCAAGGAAATATAAAACTAGATTGTCCTCAGATACAAGATAATAAAATGAAAGATAAAAAGTAGTTCAAAAGGTGGATATAAGAAGAAATACACAAAATCCATGAAACGTAATGACCCAATTTTTTATCAAAGGAATATCTCCTTTATTATAGTACTTTAACATTTTATAAATCACATATAATAAATTAGATACAAAAATATAAACTATATAATTAAATAACTAATGAAATAAGAATTATTTATAGAAGTTATGAAACCAATACTGATGAAATAGTATCACGAATTTAGGAATTTTAATACGATCCTAACGAATAGTAAACTAGAAAAATGAATATTTGACTCACCAATGAATGTATATATTAAATTTTTTCCTCTTATAAATTAATATATTATATAGTTATATCATAGTATACATATGCAAATATTTTAAAAACTATTAATTAAGTGTTGGTATTTTTATAAGTCATAAATATTAAATTACAATTTTATGATTAATTTAATAATTTGAAAGAAAATTTGTTTTCATAAAATGTATTAACAAATTAATATTTTTATGTCTTATGATTTTAAGATAAATTTATGATTTCTAAAGTAATTTTTTAATGTGTAACAAAATCAGTTATAATTTTAAATTCTATATTTTACAAGTAAATGATTTTTTAAATTAAACAAAAAAATTAATCATATTTAGTAAATTATTTTCATAAAATTATGTCCATTTTTGAATTATACATGTCAAAAAATGAATAGGTTTAATTTTTGGGAAATTTCTGAAATACATGAATTTTTGTTGAATAGTAAAACATGACAATTTACGATTAATGGTAAAAACCTGAATTTTTGAGACATGCTTAAGTCATGGATAGAGTAAGTGAAAATTGGTTCAAACTGACATAAAATAATTATTATATTTAGTCACAATCATCCTCATTATTTCTTGTCTTGAAAAAAATATTAAACTAATTATTAAAATAATAAGAAAACACCCCTCCCCTCTACTATAAATACCACCCATCGCACCCTCTTCTTCTCACACCTCTCATGTTTTTATATATTCAAAAATTATACACAATACTCATTATTTTTCCCTCCAACACATATAAGAGCTCTATGTCGCATCAAAATACCAAGCCTAGGGGCCTTGAGGTGGATCTCAAGAGGTGAATTCCAAGGGAAAATTCCCTATCATTTTCTTTCAAATTTCTTTTCAATTTCAATTTATTTTCTTATTATCTTATCACCTCCATTCGTAAAAATGGAATTATGACTAAATTAAATTAAATAAACTAAAATTATATCAATTTAATGGAATATACAACATTAAAATCTTCCCTCTCTCTGTTTTATCTTAAACCTGAAATCGTCGCCCGTGATGTGTCAATTTACCGACATCGTGGGTGTTGCACTTTATTTCTCCTTAAACATATTCATGGATGTTAATATGAACATTAAATTGTTTAAATCTCATTTTATATTTTTTATAAACTTTTTTATCTATGGTAAATAACATATACTCATAATATTAAATGATAAAATAATACGAGTTTGTTGTGTTTGAAATACTGCCAAAATTAACCTAAAACAATCATAATTAACTTTTAACTATTTAATCATCCTCGTGGTATATAACCAAAATTTTTTTAAGATAATTTAATATTTTTTTGGATCATTAATAAAATATAGAATCCAATATTTATGTTCATCCTCATTTTAAACAAACACCCATTCATGTACAAAAATGAATCGATCATGAAATATAAGAAAATAAACACTGCTGAACAACAAAAATAAAAACAATAACTCATACAAAAAACCATAAATGAAATTAATAAAACAATAATTAATGATATTAATTTCTAATTTTTTTTGTAATTATTAATGAATGAATATAATATGAATATACAAGATATTAAATTGAAGAATGCGTTTGGGAACAAGGTTAGGGGAATTCCCCAACCCAACTCTCTTCCTTTGGGTATTCCCTATTTAACCCCATTTTCATTATAGATATACCATAAATATAATTATTAATTTATTTATTTCGTTTTCTAAGAAATAAATTAATTCTACTTGAGTTTATGACAAACACGTTTTTTTTCCAATAAAAGTCTTCTTTCAGAAACACTCACCTTTTATGTCTCGAGATTTTTTTTTCTTCACTCAATGTTGATGATTCTTATGTCAAATATTTTCTAACCTCATTATTTTGGGAACCCAAATTTTTTGAATCTGTGATTTAGATAATTAAACACATTCCTTCCCATAGGTTATTTTATTTTCATGATTAATATATTTTCTATGTGGCATGCATGTTAATGTAAATGTTATGAAGAGACGGGTGCACATAGAATTATGTAGCACACCAATGCATTGGATAATGTGATTTATCTCATTAGGAATATGAAATATGCATAAAATTGATGCTAAATTCCTTCAAAACCATGTGTGGTAGTTGACCACTAAGATATGGTGTTTCATTTTTATGAATTACCCCATTTCATGCCTTTATCTAATGCTTCCTCTCATGATGATGATATTTTAATTCATATCACCCGATATCATATTCTTCAATGTTATTATCTATCCTCTTACTATGATTTTTAGCTCACCGCTTTTTGATATATAAATTTAGGTGACTACATGTACTATGGAGAACACAAGGGATAATAAGAAACTAGAGAAGAAGAAATTAAATAAATTTTTATGTTTAATTTTATAAAATTTTTGTATTGTCCTAGTTTTCTTGAGATAGTTATACTTTTGATTCTAGTTCTATAATGATTTTAGGTTTTTTTATCATAAAATGATGTAATTGTAATGTATGAAAAAATAGGGTCTCTATAGTTTGTATCATAGAATGGATTAGTCAATTTCGAAATTAGGATTAAATAACTATTGTGAAACCCATCATATGAGACTATGTATATGTAAAAACTCTATAATTTTTTATAAACATAGGCATCCCATATGATATTTATTTATAGTTAATTTTACAAAGGGATATATTATTGATGACTTCTTGACCTGTGTTTTGTTCTAACCATTTCTATTTTAAAAAATGACAGGAACAGGTAGAAACATGGAGAACAACCTGTGTAAGGGACAATGCATCAATTTCTAGAACAACATCACCAATGATTTGTGAGGTGAAGATCAATATTTCATGGTGATGATTACCAAGACATATTAGTTTATGAAAAATAACCTGAATAATTTGGAAATTCCTCCTCCACCAAAGAGGGATAAACTGGATATCAAGTGTTTTACGTGCCAATGACCACCAACGTTTCACTATAATAAATTTAGGCAATATCCATGGTTTCAAACAATGGATATAAGCCCAAAAATTATTTCTATAGGTTATATCCATTGTTCATTAGACCATTGATGGTATTGGAATGGCTATAGGGTAAGTCCTATTGCCACGCTTTGAAATCGTGGATAATGGCCTATAGCCACGGTTCAAAACATGGGTAAATGGATATAGAACCAGTTGAAAACTATGGCTATATCCCTTTATCCATAGTTTGAATCCTTCAAAGAATGTTAATCCACACAGGGCCTATTTCCATGGTTCAAAACTCTGGCTATAAAGCTTTAGCCACAGTTTAAAATCGTGGTAGTAGGCCTGCCGCCATGATTTAAAACAGTGGCTCGAGGCCTCCCCGTTTCATAAAAAACACCCCCACAACCCCCCTTTGAACACCCCTTACACCCCCAGGCCATACTAGACCGCCCCCTTGCACCCTTATGCCCCCTAGACAACCCCCTTACACCCCCTTGAACACCCCAGCACCCCCATGCCCCTGGAAAACCCCCTTTCACACCCTTAAATAGTTCCCTACTCTCCCATTCCCCCTTGCACCCCCTTGAACACCCCCTCATGTACACCCCCTTGAAATACTCCCTTATAGACACCCCTCTTTCAACCCCCGAACAACAACTTGAATTCCCCCCTACACACCCATTCCCCCTTGCACCCCCATCCCAGACACCCCCCGGGCAGCCCCTTGCACCCCCATGAACACCCCCTGTACACCCATTCCCCTAACACCCCTCTAGAAAACCATAAGGAAACCCCCTTGAACACCCACCTACTCACCCATTCCACCGTGAACCCCCTCCTAGACACCCCCAAGGAAGCCCCCTTGAACACCCTTGAACACCCCCTGCACACCGATGCCCCCCTCCTAGACACCCCTCCCACATGGACACCCTCCCTCCTCGACAACCCATCGCCCCTTCCTGGACACCCCCATGCACCCCCTAGACATCCCACTTGAACACCCATGCACACCCAAGGCCACCCAGTACACCCCCTTACACCCCCCATGCCCCCTTGGACATCCCCTTACACCCTAGGACCCCCCCACGCACACCCATGTCCCCGACCCCCCCCCCCCCTCGGAGACACCCCCTCCAACCTGGACACCCCGCTAGACAGTCCCCTTTAACACCCCTCTAGACACCCATGTCCCATTTCACCCCCTGCCCCTCCTAGACACCCCCATACATCCACCTTTCACCCCTTGAACACCCCCCTGCAAACCCATACCCCGACCCCCACCCCCCCTCATGGACACCCCTTCCCACCTGGACACCCCCAACCCCCTCCTAGACACCCCCTATACATCCCCATTGAAAAACCCATTACACCCACACTATAGTAGAAGAACCCTATAAATTCCCCTTGAACACCCCCTTTCACCCCTCCCCCATCAAATCCCTCGACCCCCCGCCTCCTAGACACCCTCTCCAACCTGGACACCCCCTCCCCCAGGACAACCACCCCAGACACCCCCTAGACAGCCCCCTTGAACACCCCATAATGCTCTCTTGATATTTGAAGAAAATATGTGTAGAATTAAAAGTGTAAGAATTATAAGCAATAAAACAAGTGCGTGTATGAGGAATAATTAGTGTCATTGAAAAATGATGAACATATTGACACCATCTCATGGGATATACTACAGTAATGATTTTGAAGAAGTACATGAAACAAAAAATAGATTCCGTTGTGGACAGCCCCCATCCTGGACACCCCCCCCAGACAGCCCCCACATAGACAATCCCCCCCGGACACCCCCTCCCATGCACCATATTTAGAATTAAAGCCGAAAAATATTCTAAAAAATAAATCAAAAATTTGATAGGTTAACTTACATAATCACTATAATTATAAAATAAGACAAATGCTGAATGTTGACAATCTATACCAGCATGACCACACTTTTGGATAATGTGAAGATATTTATAAATTTTTGATTAGATGTAAATTTTTTTTGGAACTCCAGCCTTATGGACATAGCATTAAAAACAAACCATCAATTTTTTTGGAAATCTAACCAGATTATAGCCCTCAATAGACATTAGGATCAAATGGTGAATTAGATAGATAAATTCAGGTTTATGGATACCTGAAATAATATTGTGAGTACATGAATGTTAATAGCAAAAAAGTAATAAAATAGGTCCATATTGATCTTGCTGATAATGGTTGTGAAACAGTGGCAATACCCCCGGTCACCCCCCCCCACACCTTCACCCCCACTCCCCACACAAATACACCCCCACTACCCCACACTTCACCCCAACTCATTTGAACCCCCACGCCCCCAGCCTTTACCCCCCCCCCCCCCCCCCCACTACCCCCAACATGCACCCCACTGCCCCCACCTACAGCACCACTACCCCCCCCCCCCCCACCTACACCGCCCAACTGCACCCCCACTTCCCCCCACACCTACTCCCCCACTCCCCCACCACCAAATGCACCCCACTTCCCCCACCTGCACCCCATTACCCCCACCCACCAACCTAGACCCCCACCATCACCCCCACTACCCCCTGCCCCCTCCCAACCCCAAGCACACTGCCCCCACCCTATAAGTAGGAGACTCACATAGATCCTTATTCCACAAAAAAATAAAAATATTACGTATGTGTGTGCATTCCAGTTATGAGCCTCATCCTATATATGTTTCCTTAAAAGTAACATTAGATTCATTGGCTAGAGCATATGAGTCATCCATTCATATGAATAAATATGATGATGCTTAAAACACACATTCAAATTCCAAAATCTTGAGATATGTTCCCTGATTCAAGTTGAGATAAAAGAGGGACCTTATGAGGAAGTAGTTAAAGTTAAAGAAAGCTCATGCTAAAAGAACAAAAGTAATAAGGAGATGATAATGATAAATAATATTTACCTCTTGGGAATAATGGAAGAAAATCCAAATTCATCATGATAATATCATGATGATATATAACTAAGCATGAATATTAATTAATTGGTTGATAATTAAAATGGTAAGAAGATGGATAAAACTTATACTTCTAGTGAATCGTATTTTTTCTATAAAGATGATGTAATTGTAAATTCTAATTTTCATAGTTCCTCTGATGAATTAATAACATGTGATGAGGAACATATTTTTGATGATCTATTAAATAAGGAATATGATGATTAATGTGATTACTTTGAGTAAATCTAACAAAGATTAACCAAATATGTTGTTTCTTTTATTTTTATCCTCTTAATGAATTTTTTGTATAATTCAATTTCCATGAAAAGGAATCAGAGATGAAGGTGAATTACCTATCAAAAAATTAGCTTAAATGTGTATATATTACTAATCAAATAGAGGCTATAATAATGAGTTTTAATATTGAAGTAAAGTACTACATATTATATATGGATTTGCTGAAAGATATACCAGACAAAGAAAAATCATTGAAAAGGACGAAAGTATGGTACCATACATATAAAAAGTATTTATAGTCATGAATAATTAACTCTTGGTCAAAGAAAATATGATTAAATAGTTTGACCATCTATAATAGTAAAATAAAAAAATCATGATGATGAAGTTGATAAAATCAAGAGGCCTCGTGAATAAAAGATAAAAACAATTGATGATGAGAGAAACATATTCAATATGAAATTTTTATAGCTTCAAGTTAAACCTAAAAATATAGAAGTAACTCAAACTTGGAATTTATTGGAAATTGGAAGAATTTTTGTTCCACACAATGTTCAATGAGAGACTATTTGGAAAAATTCTCTACAACTGGTTCCAAAAACATCTCGAGATCATCTAATGATCAATATTCAAAAACTATAAAATGAAAGGTACTAACCACATCTGAAAATTGTACTCCTAATAAATCAATTATTGTACATAATGTATTAATAAAAAAAACCTATACAAAATTGGATAAAGGGAAATATACCACTTTTTCCAAGGTTTCTAAAAGTAAGTGTATGAATTAATTTTTTTTATATTGAGCGCAAACAATTGAAAAGAATTACCAAAATTGGTGTACTATAAGATCTAAAAAAATATCAGCATTATGGAGTCATAAAATAAAAACATGTTCTGAATGTAATTATTGGAATTATAATAGGTGTCGGGACAATTCATTAAATATTTGGCATAATATACCTATTTCTGAAATTCATAGAAATCCATCAATGACAAGGAGTAATCCCAAGATAAGTAAATAACTATAGCTGAAAGGGAATAACCTAGACACTATAAACATGTTTTAAAAATTTGAAGATATATATTTTATGTGTAATGGTAGTGTTAACAAGTGTGATTCATGCTCATCTTTGTATTTATCAAAATAAAATACTGAAAATATACCACGGAATCCAATAAAGAATGTTGAGTCAGCCTTGGAATAGAAATAAAAGAAAGATAAAATTTTATTCATGTTCATGAAGCTCAAGATAAGTGTTACTTTTATTGAAACTGATGTGAAATAATTAATCTCAAGAATCCATATGAATAATCTAAATAATCTATCAGTATACCCATCGATTATTTAGTTATATCACTATCTGATTTGGAAACTGAAAAAAATGAAAGAAGAACCTTAAAAAGGAAGTGCTAAAAAAATTCTATTCCTTATGATGATGGAAAATACAACCCTGACGAAGTATTATCAAAAGCAAAAAAAATACTTGAACTCCTGAAATGTTGTGTGGGAGGTTCCACCAGGCTACTGAAAATCCAAAGAGGTTTTTGAAAATTTCACTAACCCAAGATGAAACCATGAGAACAATGAAGAATTTTGTAAGTGATGTATATGATTATATTGAACATGTTAAAAAGAAGATCTCATAAAAATAAATAATAAATATTTCATTCTACCCCAGTATTTTATGAAAAGTAGAGAATACAATGTGAAGAATTTACATAAAATTAGAGTACTAAAAGAAAGAGTTTCATGGTTGAGAATAAATTCCTAGACTTTTTTCTCACTCTAAGGATTTAAAAGAGGTTCCACCTTATTATAAAATCATTTTTTTTTTATTTTTATTCTAACCATGTTGGGAATTAAAGGTGACACTGGTTCTAAAATAGAGAATAAATGATGAAAATTATGAAAGAATAATAATTCAAGATCTAAAAATGTAACCATATTTGTTAGATTTATCAAATGGTATTCTAAATTACATCTACTGAAAATATCTATCCTGATGAAGTGAACGTTGAGATCATCCATTGAGGTGGAGTGGCTTGAGAATCCTTCATTTTCAATAATTCATACAAATCTTAATTTTGGAATGTTCTTGTGAAAGTGTAAATAATGTTTTAACATTGGAGTCCTTGAGATCCATTAACTTATAAAAATTTTGTTTGAAGTGAAAGATAGTTTCTTCCATCCTTTTTTAATAATCATAAGAAGTAGAGAAGATTATATAAAAATATTCTTGAAAATAAAACTAAAGGGGTTATTAAAGTTATTCTAAGTTCTATATTACTCACACTACTATTTTGAAAATCAAAATTGATGTGTTTTAATTTTTTTTTCGATCTGTCTCTATACCATCACCTGAATCGAGTAATGAAGAATCAAAGAGGGAAAAACAATGATGAAAGGATAGATTCCAGCTAAGACCAGAATATGTGAATATGTAGAGAGCCTGCATAGGTATGTGCAAGTATCAAGGTGTTGGCGGAGGAGGGGAAATTAGCATTCACATATGCGGGTCGACATAGAGGGCCATGAGAGAGTACCGAGCCATATGGGAATTTATCGAGTAGCTAATAGAGTGACATTATTTTAAAAGTTACAACCTTAGTGTGGTACCGATCAACTTATTAAAACATGTACATGAGTGAAATTTTTTAATGAGATGACGTCATATTTATTGTCTTTAACTTCAATTCTATGGAGTAGCTTCTACTACAAACATTGATACCACTAAGAAATATTTGAGTAATTTTTATACAGAATTATGGTGATTATGAAATGAGAGTACGAATTGTGTTCTTTATGTGAGTATTTTAATGCATTGAAATGATTGATTAGAAGGATGTATTAATAACATTATATCCAATCTAAATACTATAGATAATAATATTTTGGTTCATGTAAAATAGTGATATAATGACGACCATTACATAGTGATGATAATGGTATGATTATATACTACATGTGGAAAATGGGAAGAATCTACCACACCATAGTCAATTCAATAATGATTCCTAGAAGAAAGAGACTCACAGAGAACCTTATACCATGAAAAAAGGATGATATAGTGTACACATGTGTGTATGATTCATATGAATCCTTCGGAAGAAAATTCACATATTGGAACATCATGAAAGGAAGTAAGAGAATATCTTATAGGTTTGATCAATGTGTTTTAAAATTCTAAGGCATTGAAACATTGACACAGACATCCTTTAATAATATCACTTGGGATCCTTCAGACCACTCACTAGTCATAGTGATACTGAATAAGGATGAAATAAGGAGTATGAAAATTTTCTACTGAAGGAATTGGATGAGGATGGAGGAATTTCATCAGCTTGTACATGTTGTTCTCTTCTTTTATGGGTTTAACACATCCCCTAAAAAATTTGAAGAAAGAAATTATAAGATATATGGAAGGTATAAATAGTAGGTAAAATATCTTGGAGGGTATCAACAAAGACATCGAAAGTTTGGAGGAGAGGATTCATGATAGCTAGAATGACGAAATGTTTTCAAATCAGGTGAAAAAAAAAACTACTCTAGCTGAAAGAATCCTAGAAATGGAAAGATCTTGGTGGAAAAATCAAGGAACCTCTGGTTTAAAGAGGGTGATTGGAAAACGTCCTTATTAAAAGCCTAAGTAATGGAGAGGATGGTGGTTAATAAAATCAATATAAAATTGGATGAAAAGTTTTATATAACAGAAGTTGGGGTAGATGTGAAATTGAAAATTGATCATTTCCTTGAGCTACTTGCATGAGACCCTAGGACCACCCTAGAATGTTTTCTCTCCCCCACTACCCCTTGAACCCTCTACCCCACCACCTTGGACCCCCTGCCCCCTAGCACCCCACCAGCACCCTCCTCCTTCCCAGCAGACCCCCCTGCACCACCGTCCCACCCCCTACCAATTTTCCCTCCGCCCACTACCCCTTTGAGCCCCCAACCCACTGTACCACACCCCTCTCACCCTTTTCACCCCACCTTCACCATCCCCCCTACCTTATTCCCTACATACCTCCCTACAACACCCCCACCTCCAGCCAGTTTTCCCTCTGCCTACTTCCCCACCCCCTCTCCCCCTCGCACCCCACCTACACCCTCCCCCTATAGACCACCCCTGGCCTGCAGAACTCCCCCCTCACCCAACCATGCAGACCTACCCTTCCTTACAGACCACTCCCTTTCCCTATAAACCACCCCCTCCCCTCCCCAATCCCCCTACAGACCTCCCCCTGCCCCCTCCCACTCCCCTCCCCTGCCATGCAAACCTACCCTGCAGACCATCTCTGCCATTCATACCCCCTTCCGCTTTCCACTCCCCCAAGCAGACCTCCCCCTCCCCCATCTCCCCACCTCTCTCCCTGCCCTACAGACCAACCCCCTCCCCTATGGACTTCCCCCTCCCCCTCCCCCTCCCCCTCCCCCTAAACCCTCCACCATGACCCCTCCCCACTCCCCTATCACCATGTAATAAATTAGTCAAATATATATTGTAAATGGTTGAAGATTAAGGTGTAGGTATAATACATGAGCTATATACATTCAAAAGATATGGATTAATGGTGTGACGATGATATAAATACACATATTTTTGATGTTGGAATACAATGTAGGTGATCTAAAATAGATACCTTTAACAAGATGACGTATATATATTGTTGATCATAATATGTAATAGACTATTAAAAAAATAATAATTTGTTATAAGGATCAAAAAAATGGAGTAATGTTTTATCAAACTCAATAAGTGGTTTTAAACAACCACATTAAATTTAAAAATCCAAATCTAGAGTTTCTTGCTGGAATTATGAAGAAAAATTGAAGTAGGGCTTGATCAAAAGTTGAAGAGGTGTAAAATATATATTTGAACGTTTCAATTGTATTAAACCATCATTGAAGATAAAAAATTTATAGAATACTACATTTCAAGTGGTATGGGACTACCAAGAATATTAAGATAGCTCTAGTGGAGAACCAATATTTATTTATTTATATAATAACAAGTGTTATAAGATACCAATTTTCTGGATATTGATAATATTTTAGGAGAGAAAAAATAGAGTTACAAATAATTGTTTCCCTATGTTCATGATTATTTCAAAATATTATTTGGGGGAGTTAGAGATGAGAACATAATAGCTATTTATCTTTATCTGAAGAAAATAGAGTTTCATTGTGAAGAAGATACAAAGAACATCAAGTGGTATCACAAGTTTTAAAAAATGATTTGTATCAATTGATATAATATCTGTATGTATCAGAGATTTTTAAAAATGTCGAGCTATTATCTTTTATTTAAAATATTAGTGACATAGAAAACTTGAGATTTTTGTATAAAACTCTTTTTCCAACAATGAGATATGTCTTGTTAGGGTTATATAAATTTTCAACGACTCAATGGAAACTAGTAAATTCAGATACATGATATTATTGATGGAAAATTTATATGGGGAGAAGAATGATCCATGGTTCATGAATAATGAAAAGATAAATCTATAATTCTTAATGGTATGATAATACTTTGATTTATTTAAATAAATGAAGATTAGTTTTGGAAGCCTTGACAATAGAATGAACCACTCCATAGTGAATTTGGATAATCCATAATGGATATAGAAATGACTAATGTAGAGTTGTTATGGGGTTTTTAACCAGAGTTCCAAAATTTGAATCCTGTCTAACGGAAACATTGAAGATCTTTAGGATATCATTATCTTGGTCAAGTCATGGCGGTTAGTGATGAGGGTAGTGAGAAAAATTAAAAATTCTATGTGTGAGTAAGGTTCATTATTAAAATGTAAAACAATGAAAGGATAAGATAGAAAAAGGATCTATCCCCATTTATCCATAAGATCTAGTATTTTCCCCATGAGGAAACCACTAGGCT
Organism: Viscum album; assembly: GCA_963277665.1. Classification (NCBI taxonomy): domain Eukaryota; kingdom Viridiplantae; phylum Streptophyta; class Magnoliopsida; order Santalales; family Viscaceae; genus Viscum; species Viscum album. Next base: position 1,050,249,529 of record OY728131.1, on the reverse strand, counting down.
CAATTGCAACTAGCATTGGGTGGTGATTGAGTAATATAATGCTAGTACAAAGTGGTTCTGTGATGAGGAAATAAGAACCTAGTGAGAGGTAGAACAAAGCAGTATTCATGAACTTATGGTTTTGGTACAGTTTAGTTGTAAAGGACTTCAAAGGTGGTATATGTATCATATTGAGTGATGAAATAGTGGACGTCTTCACTAAAGACTAATGTGGGACTCAGGAATACAGTTTTAACAAAGAGATGAAGACCACCCCATGGAGGATATGAACCATTATCACAGTGGATATAAAATGGATAGTAATTTTTCACCATGTCAAGGTAAAACTCAAGGATGTAATTTTTCATTTAAATGATTTATAAAATATTTGAATCATGATCATTTTGAAATCCATGGTCGAAAGAATAACAATGAATATAAGATTCCTAAATCACTTTATAGAGATATATTTAGAGAATTTATGTGAATTAAAGGAATATTCTTGACCATAATAAAACCATACTAAAACCATGTACCAAACATTCCATCCAAATCATGCTATTCACTAACTGGTGACTAGGTAATTATGGGAAATTACATATTAAAAGTATAATGGCTCTTAAAGGGAATCTTAGTTCAAACAACCGTTTTAATCAAAAGTTTGAAACCCCATATAGGGATATAAAAAAGGTCAAGTATGGTGTGTGCTTTATGACTAACAAAGAAAATAAGTAAAAGGAAAACATCAATGCAATAATTTCTTGAAAGGTATACCACTGTGAGTTTTCGAAAACAACACAGCTATGTTGGAGGGGTTTTATGAAAAAACCATGTCTTGTTTATCAAATGAAACAATTATCTCAACTAAAACTTATTCAATAATTTAAATTTAATATAAACATGCATAATTAAGAAGGAAACTAAATTCAATTTAATAACATTCTTAAATTAATGAGGCTAAAAGGGGGACCCTAACTCAACCTCAAGGCATGTTTTATTTTGATGATGGCAACTTGAATGTTCCTTTTTTCCTCTTGCACACATATGAAACTTCACATATATTTAAGAACACCTAACCCCCATGTACATATTTTCATTTCCAAATATGAACAAGGGGTACTTAGATATATATTTATACTTTCATATACCCCTTTACGCTTACACGTGTATGAATTTTTTATATCTATATATAATAACACGTATCCCCAATATATATATTCATACTTCCATGATTGAATATATATAAAGGGGGAACTTATATATGTATATTAATACCTATGCATACACATGTAATCCTTTTTCAAGGGTGACTCGAATCCACCTAAACAAAATCCAAAACATACTAAAAAAATATAAGGAAACCAAAAATAAAAAAATCCATAATTAAAACTGGACTAAAGAATAAAAACATAATAAACCATACCAAAATATAATGTTGAACACATTTTCTTCAATGGTGGTGGATCGAACCAGCCTCCCCATAAGAATACACCTATAAAAAAATAGTGGTAAAGGAAATGAGATATAACAAATTCTTATATATTGGTGATCAATGTGTAAACTGTGAATGATAAATGATACATGAATATATAACCAATAATGAACAAATAATACATGAATCCCTAAAATTCCCTTTCACAAACCCACCCTACCACAGCAAACCCACCCCCTGCTCCTGCACCCTCCTCCTCCCCCTCCCCCATCCCCCTGCAAACCCCTCCCCTTACCCCTGCCCCCTACCCTTGCATACTAACCTACCCTGCCCCCCTTACCAGGACCCCACAAACCCCCATGAACCCTACAGACCCCCTGACCCTATAGAACCACCAGCACCCTCCCCTACCCCTACATACCCCCTTCCACCTCCCCCTTCAGACCCCCTCACCCTACCCCCTCACCCCACATATCATCTACCCCGACATACGCACTTGAACCCTCCCCCTACCCCCTCTTTCCTTGGACAACCTGCCACTCCTCTTGGGGTAACCGCCTACCCTACACATCCCCCCAACCAGCATCCCCCCCGCCCTCCCTCAGGAAAACCCCCACCCCCACCATAAACATCCCCCACCCACCCCCTAGACAGCCCCCCCCCCCCCCACAACCTGTAGCCCCCTCCCTCTCCCTAGACAACCCCCACAACTCCCCCTACATCCCGTCCCTTTCCCTAGATAGCACCCTTGCATACCCTTCCTAATTGTGATACTCTTTCAACCTTTTATGACTAATATTCTAGTTATATCCTTTTCAACCACACTGAGAGTACTCTAATGAAATTCTTTAGTTGGATGGAGGGGAATAAAAATTATTCTCCTAAGTTTTTAACCACTTTCTTTCACTATAATTTTGTCATCTTTCATTTTCATATCAATATCAGATCAACTATATCTCATTGAATCCCTATTACATTCCCTATGATCATTCACTACCTTAGGATCCTTGATTACTACTATCATTAAAGTGGGTAACAAAAATAGAGAAAAGGATGAACCATATATGGAAACCATAATAGAAAGTCATTTGTGAAATGAAGGTTTAATAATCATGTTGGATGAAGAGGAAAACATTTGTAAAACATTTCATAATATCCCATAAACATTATGGCTGAGAAAAATTTTAATAACCCAAGGATAGAAGAGAAATCAAATAAATTTCAAAAACTGCCATCAATTCCCAGAACTAGTTTAACAAGATGAGTCAAATACAGCTTGGCCTGGGAACTCATGTTCAAAATTTCACCTAAACTCTGAATCTCAGCATTGAAATACATTTTTAATTTCCTTGAAATTTAACATATTCATGAGAAACTAAGTGCACAGGCAAGGAAAAGAAGTCCAATAAACTAAAAGGATGGAATCCATGACTATTTGGTCTCTGAGGAATGGCGAGGTAGGAGGAACGACGAGGGAGGAGAAGTATCCGCTGGGGTCGATGGTCGAGGGTGGGAGTGGAAATCGAGAAAAAGGGTGGGGAGGCCGCCATGAAACATCATTGGCTAGGAAGTGTATCAGAAATGTCAGGGAGGAGTGCACGAACAAAAGGTCTAGGTTGAGGGTTTGAGGATTCACAGATTGGGGGAGGAGAGGAGGAGTGCATCACAAATAGTGGGGAGGAGGATCCCGATAGATGGTCCAAAAAAACATAGCTACATATTTTTTTAATCATGGTTATAAATTATGATATAGTTATGTTTTAAAATAATTGTGGCTATAAACTAGGCTATAGACATAGAACTATAAAACTATGGCTATAGGTCCATGTCTATAGCCATGATTTATAGTAGTGTTTAGTGGATCTTCTGATCCACTAGTGGGGGAACAATTGATCAAATCGATAGAGAATATCTTTTCAATGCTTCGCAAATATGAGATGTAGAAGGTGCCTTTGGATTTTTATTATCTAGATGGAGGGTCCAATAAATGGAGGTATTTGATTATGTACCCCAAGATGAGGGATGAAATTCAAGACATGGAGTGGGATGGAATTATGATAATGTTTCTTAAAAAATATTTCCCTTAAAATCTTTGAAAAAATATTGATAGATAATTCAAAGAGCTGTTGTAAATTTAAGGTGAATATTTCATGGATTACGAAGCAAGTATCACTAGGTTTGTAAGGTATGTTTTGGGGTTTTTATCAAAAATGATAACAAAATTGATAGATTCTAATATGGTCTAAATCGAAAATCTCTTTCAATACAAGACACTAGGAGTTATGAAGAAGTTGTTCTATGTTCACTCAAGGTGGAGATGGATTTTGGGAAATTTTCCATGGATATGGTCATAAGAATCTAAATATGATGTTTCAAGATAGAAGATATCATGAGAAAGGTCAAAAGAAAACTCAACCACCCACATTTTAAAAATGTGGGAAGAAAAATCATGGGAAATTCATCAAAGATAAATAAAAATTATATATGTTTAGGAGAGAAGGATATAAATATCATGAATGTCAAAAACACATAACCAATCAGGTAAATTTAGTTGAGGAAAGGGTAGCACCACCCATGGTATAAGTCTACAACTATAAGAAGTAAGCTAACTATGCAATCCAGTGCACTAAACATCAAGTCTTCGATGGTAATCGGCATCATCTTCCACCAAAGACAAAGGAGAATGGGAAGGCATATGCCATCACAACTATGGAAGTGGATCATGAAAATGAACTCATACGAGGTATACTACAAATTCACTAAAAAATGGAAAAAGTCGTATTTGATTCTAGTTTTACAAATTCCTTTATATTTTGAAAATTTTCAAGAACTGTTTAGTAGAAGCCCCAAAACATTAATGTAGAGATATCAATAAAACAACTAGTGGAGAAATAATCATAACCATTATGTTGGACTCTTATCTTATTGAAGCATGTGGGAATATTCTTCTAATAAATATCATAATACATTACTTGGGGGAATTTGATGTTATACGGGGAATGGATTGGATCTCGTTATATGGGGTACACATTATTTTTCAAGAAGATGGAATATATTTTTATATTCCATACCATCCAATCCTATTCTACAAAATCATGGAGGATGATGTATCTCCTTTTAAAAATCCTTATATGGTTTGGGTGTTGATTCCCTATGAATAATCATACCTCACCCAAATGGTCAAGTCAAATTAATGTATCAACAGAGGGTAAATTCTCATTCTGAGGGAATACAGTGATGTATTTATTGAAGAGTTACCCAATATTCCCTTATATCACGAGGAAGAGTTATCAATATAACTCTTACCCAAAGCCACTAATACCTTAAATTGTTTGTATATTATGGCTCCTATCGAACAACAGGAGTTAATAAGTAGCTAAAAAAGGACATGGAAAAAGGGCTCATACGCCATATTGTATTACTTTAGGGTGAAATGGTGGTCTTTATCAAGAAAAAGGATGGATAAATGATGATATGATTCGATTATCAAGAACTTAATAGGACCAACATAAAGAAAAATTATCCTCTTCCAAGGATTGATGACTTGTTTGATCAATTAAGAGGAGCTCAGTACTTCTCAAAGGTGGATTTCCATTTTGGATATCATCATCTATAGGTGATAAAGGATGAAATTAATAAGGATGTATTCCATACATGGTTAGTCACAATGAGGTTCTAGTGATTCCCTTCAGACATAATAATTCTTATATGATATTTACGGGTTTTGTGAATAGTTTCATTAGAAATCATATCAACATATTTTTGGCAGTGTTAATTAATGACATTCTAATCTACTAAAAGAGAAAGGTGGAACATGTAGAACATCTAAGTTATGTGTTGGAGATATTGAGGAAGGATACTTTTTCAAAAAGTTCAGAAAGTGTAACTTTTGGATATAACAAGTCACATTCTTGGGATATGTGGTCACACGTGAAGGAATTTATGTTAACCCTTAAAAAGGCAATTGAGGAATGGCCCAGAACCTCTACTATCAAGGAAATATGTATTTTTCTTGTATTAGTTGGGTAATATCAATGGTTTTTGATATATTTCACATGATTTTTAATTATTCTAATTTAGTTTACAATGATAGGGGTAAATTATGTATATATGGAATAAGGTGATGAAATCTTCATGGAGATAAAGAGAAGTCTGATCACTACACCTATACTCACATTAATAAAAAGTGTAGAAGGTATTGTGTTATACAGTGTTGATTACAAGAAAGGATTGGGTTTCATCTCCATGAAAAATTATAATGTGATATCCTATGCCACATGGTAGTTTTATATCCATGACAAAAAATCCCCGACACATGATCTAGAGTAAGAAGATGTAATTTTTTCCTTGAAAATCTCATGGCACTAACTCTATAGTGAAAATTTTGACACATATATCGATCACAAGAGCATAAATTATATATTAAGAAAAAGGATCTCAACACGTGTCAAAGGATATGGTTCGATATAATCCAAGAAAATGATTTCCCTATTCACTATCATACTATAAAGGAGAAAAAGGTAGATAATTCTCTAAGTAGAAATGAACTTGCAACTTATCCATGTTTTTTTGAGAGAGACCAAATCTTCTTGGACCTGAAAATGATAGATTTGGAAATCATAATGGTAGGGAATAAATCCTAACATTTAAAAATTATTTCCCAACCATCTATCCTAGAGAAGAATAAGGAGGCATAAAGGGATGATTTGGAGTTACAAAATAAGGTGAATATTGTAATGAAAGGGAAGATGCAAGAGTTACATATAAATGATGATGGAATGATTCAATTTGGAATGAGGCACTTGGGTTCCTTAGTCATCTACGATAAAGAAGGAGCTATTTGAAAATGAACATAACTCAACATTCTCTATCCAACCCAGGAGTACCAAGATGTACTATGATGACTTATAACACTTCTGGTTGGATAACATGCAGAAGGAGACTGCATATTATATATCAAGGCTCGTAATATGATAGAAATTTAATGAAGGGAAACAGAAGTCCAAAGGGACAAATGAACCATTTCCTATAACTATGTGGAAATGAGACAATGTCACTATGGACTTTATCATAGGTCTCTCAATGATTTCCAAATAAAAAAATGCGATTTCGGTTGTGGAGGACCAACTGATAAATACTTCATCTTTATTTCAATTTGTGATGATCTATTGATTTAAAAACATGGAATGATATTTGTGAAGGAAGGGGTGAGACTTCATGGGTTTCCACTATCAATTGTCTTTGATCTTTATTCTAGGTTCACATATTAATTTTGTAGGAGTCTTCAACATTCCGTGAGTAATGAATTGAATTTCAGAATGGACTATCACCACCAAACTGGTGTACAATATGAAAGGACAATTCAGATACATGAAGATATGCTAAGATCCTACTCTTTTGGATTCAAAGTAGGATGTTATTATTGTCTCCCATTTGTTTAGTTCTCATACAAAAATAAATTCCACTCATGTATTCAAAGGATTCCATACGAATCTCTGTATTGAAAGCATTGTAGAACTCCAACATGTTAGGATAAATATGAAAAAAGCTACTTGGACCTGATCATGTGCATGATATGACATAGAAGGATCAAGAAATCAAGAAATATTTTAAAATTGTTCAGATTTATCAAATGATCTATACTGATAACCATATAAGGAACTTTATGTTCGTTGTTGGAGATAATTCCATCCTTGAAATATCACCATGGAAGAGGGTCATACGGTTTGGCATTAAAGGGAAGCTAAGCCCAAGGTACATTTCCCCCTATGATATCCTTGATCTCATAAAATCCATTGTCTTTTGGCTTTCAATTCCACCAAATATTTCTCAATTTCAGGATGTGTTACAGGTATCATTCCTAAGGAAGTATATACCAGATCCCTATCATGAATTGAATGCAGAGGTGGTACACATGAATGATGATCTCTCTTATGAGGAGTTGCCAATAAAGATTCTAGACTGAATAGATAAGGTTATTCACAAAAATACAACCCACCTTGTTAAAGTGTTATGGAGGAACTATAATTATGAAGAAGAAACCTTGGAACTATAAGAGGTGATGAAGGAGAAGTACCGTCACTTGTTTTTGTGAAAAAACATTTTGAGGGTGAAATTTTATAGGGGGAAAATGTAACGAACCCAACAATTACCAATGAGATTTATCCCTTATTATTGAAATTTAAAATATTATAAATCACAAAAAATAACTTAGAGACAATAATAAATACTTTTAAAATCAATAATTAATGAAATAAAAACTATTTCTAGATGTCAAGGAACAAATAATGATAAAATTGTAAACTGATTTTAAGAATATTAATATGAACATTATGATTATTAAACTAGACTAATGAATTTTAGAGTCACCTATAATGGTATAAATAAAATTTTGGAATCTTATAACTGAAAATATGATAAAATTATATCATAGTATAAGTATGTAAATATTCACAAAAATATAAATTATGTTTTTATATTTTAATAAGTCATAAATATAAAATTTCAATTTTATAATTAATTAATAATATTAAAAAACATATTTTAGAAAAATGAAGTTCATTTTTTAATTTTATGTGTCAAAAAATGGTTAGGTAGATATTTTTTATTTTTCTAAAAAACATGATTTTTAGTGAATAGTAAAATACGATAATGTACAATAAATGCTAAAAACACAAATGTTTATTCATGCTTGAGTCATAAATGATTTATGTAACCATTGGTTCTAACTCACATTAACTAGTTACTGTATATAGTTCCAATAATCCTCAATATTTCTTGTATTGAACAAAATAATAAACTAATGATTAAAATACTAAGAAAACACTCATCTCCTCCCTTATAGATACCGCCCCTCACACCCTCTTCTCATCACACCTCTCAAAAATTTATCCTTATTTAAATTCATTCCAATAATATTAAATGTACCATTCCCCATGTCCATGAGATATTGTTGTAATCAAAATACGAATCCTAGGTTCCTTGAGGAGGATCTCAAGAAAAAAATTCAAGAAGAAAATCCTCCATCTTTTCCATTTAATTTCCTTTAAATTAATTTTTTTATTATCTCCTCACTTCACTTCATCAAAGTGGAGTTATAACTCTATTAAAATAAATATACTATAATTATATGATTCTAATTAAATAAACAACACAAAAATCCCCATCATCATCTTTTATCTTAAAAATGAAATTATTGCCAATGATTTTTCATTTTACCAACATCTTGGGAGATGCACTTTCAATTTCCTTAAATATATTCAAGGATATTAATTAGAACATAAAAAATATTAAATAATATTTTAATTTGTACTTTATAACCCTTTTGTGTTGGGTAAATAACTTATAATCATACTTCTAAATGATAAAAAAATGAGTTTTTTTGTGTTCGAAACACTGACAAAATTAACCAAAAACAATCTTCATTAAATTTTATCTATTGAATCATCCTCATGGAATATAAAAAAATAATTTTTAATATAATTTATGATTTTTTTCACATCATTAGTGACATAAAATAACAAATATAGACGTTTATCATCATTATAAACGAATATCCATGCATGTATACAAACGAATCAATCATGAAAAATGTGAAAACAAAAACTCCCAAATGATGAAATTAAACACTTTAAAAAAATAACGATCATAAAAGGTCTTAAAAAACCATTATTATTTATATTTATGTTAAAAATATTATTTAATTGTTAATTAATTAATATAATGTGATTATGTTGGACATTAAAATAATGAAATTTTTCAGACATAAGGTAAAGGGAATTCTCAAACCCAACTCTCTTTCTTTGGGGTTTCCCTCTTTAACAACATTTACTGAATGGATATATCATAAATATAATTTATTAATCATTATATTACATTTTTTTATTTAAATGTTTTCTTACTTAGTTTATTAAAAAAAATATTTTCCAAAAGAACTCTCCTTTCAAAAAATCTCACATTTTACTTCTCGAGATTGTTTCTTCTTCACTCGAAGTTGATTATTATTATATCAATTATGTTATTTCATCTTTCATTTAGGATCCCAATGTTTGTGAATGTATTATTTATGAAATGAAACCAATTCCCTTCCATGGGATATTTTATATCCATTTCTGATTTATGTTCTATGTGGCCTGTGTGATAATGTAAATGTTATGATGTGACGGGTGCGAACATAATTATATAGCACAAAATAAATGATATTATGTGATGTATGTGACAATAATTATATATAAATATAATCCATTGGTTAATTTGATATATATCATGAGTAATATAAATTTTTTTGAACATGATGCTAGCTTATTTCAACTATGTGTGTCAGCTGATCACTAAGACTTGATGTTTTGCTTTTATGACTTTCCACATTACATGCCATTATCTAATTATTCCTCTCATGAGATGATATTATTATTATTCACAAACCATTTAATTTTGTTTCATAATATTTTCAATCATCTTACTAGGCTCTTTAGGTCCCCCTTTTTAATGAATATCCTCAGGTGACTACAAGTACTAAAGAGAACAGAAGGGGCAATAAGAAGCTTGAGAAGAAGGAATTAAATAAATTTTTATGTTATATGTTGTAAAAGTAATTTGTGTTCCTAGTTTTCCCATGAGAGTATACCTTTGGATCTTCATTGTGTAATGTTTATTATGTTTTTTATCATTAAAATGATGTAATAGTAATGTCAAAAAAAGCAAGGACGCTAAATAAAAGAAACTGGAATTTCATCAGAGGATTATAGTGATGTCATATCATTATAATTGTATGCTAAAAATTCTAATTAAAAGGCCAGAATGTGAATTATTAAAACTATATTGAGGTAAATTCTAAACATTCTTATGATTATGATTATAAATCATAAACAAATTATGACATAAAGACTTAAATTAATATTGTATCATTCTATAAACGACGTATGAATAATTGGGAAAAAATTAAAATTTAAAAAATAAGTTGGAGAATTATATAAAATTTTGTATAGATCATTATAATAATATTGAAAAAATGAAAAAATAATTTCAGGTCATAAAATAAGCATCATGTTTTTAAAAATATTTTAAAATAATTTAAATCAAATCAATTTAAAAAATATGGCTCTTAAATATATGTCTAGGATAGGAAATGAAGGTGAAATCCTAGTTTTTACTAAAAAAATGTTTCCTATAAAAAGTTATAAGAAAAATAACATCTATAATATTATATTTTTTCATTATTTATAATTAAGGAACTATGTTAAATATTTTATAATTAAGAGAAACTCAATTTTGAGGAGTGAAACATTCTTCCATTTAAAAAAGTATTTTAAAGACATATTTGTAGATTTTAGTGATGGAACAAAAAAATTGTGTTGGCAAATATCAAGTTTCTAACATCGCTAAGACAAAGAAAATACGGGAACCAAAATAATTTCTTTCTTGATTTGTCTCTATAAGGAAAATATTCCAAGAGTAAAAATTAATGATTGTAGATAAATAGTGGATGGTCAAGCAATATTATTGTAGGTTTCTAAATCTTACACTACTTATCAAAATATTTGGGAGACAATGTCACTTTTGGTGAAAATGTTAAAAGAAAAATTCTGGGAGTTAAATCCGATTTTAATTCAACCTCATTACTTAGAAAATATGTTTTTATTATGGAAATATTAAAGAATAATATGATAGGTATTTATGAAATTTTTTATAAAAGTTATTTTTTTCCTATTTTTAAATATTTTTTTCACGTTTTAAAGATACAATTCTTAAATTTAAGGCTTCTAGAATAAATAATTTATATAAAATTGATTGATTATTCAGATATTGAACTATTTAAATTATGAAAGAACGAGTTTTTACTATTCAAATAATACTGGTACATTTTAATTTCTATTCATTGAGAAAATTTTCCAAAATAAAATTTATTTTGGATCCACCTCATCATAACTTGAATAAATAGAAGGCATGTGATGAATTCCAAATGGGCATGCAACATATGTAATATTTTAAACCAATTAAAGAGGTTTTTACATCAAGAACCCTAGAACATATTCATATTAATTGGTTTAGGCCATCTAGAATTGAAATACTAAGAGTTAAATGTTATTTTAATTTATTATTTGATGATTTTTTGTTTATTTAATGGGGTTTTCTTTTAATGTCTTTAATGTGAATAATGTTTTCTGTTTTTATTTTTCTGATAGTTGGTGTAAAAATAGAATGATTCAAAAATTATTTCATTAAGAGGTGTTCCGATGAAATAATTTTAAAACCATGAGTTCAGGTCATATTTTTCAAAACATGGTATCAATCACAAATCGTCTTCCCTTACAACACCACAAATTAATGGTGTTTCTAAGAGGAGAAATAATACATTGATTAATTTTATAGATTAATATTGTGCAAATATAAACTACCTACTCATTCAGCGACGAAGCTATATATATATTATTTATTTCATATAAGATGTTATAATAATACATATATGGAAAGAAACACCCTTTGAGCTATTTAATAATTATAAGATAAAATTAGGATACAATAATGCATTTAAAAGATTGTTTTATATTCCAAACACCAAGGATAATCATTGTAAATATTATCAAAATGTTGGTGAGGTTATATTTCTCATCTATTCAACCATTTCCAAGGTATATATTTCCTTTTAATAAAAGTAAATATGTTTAAAAAAACACATCATGTGAAATTTTATGAAAGTGATCATTTTCATTTTTTTGATACACATAATAATTAATTTGAAAATTTTATACCTAAAACTCTCACTTAAATTAGTAAATGATGATGATTTGGAACATGATTTTTCTGAACCAAATCTTGAACATATGGATACCAGTGAACTAGAAATTGTAGTACCAAGAAATTATAAAACCATCAAGAACTATCCTTTACAAATAGTTATTGGAATCTTTGATGAAGAGATTATGAATAATAAGAGTGTAAGAAATCATATTGAATTTTCAACATTTTATTTGAACTAGAAACCATGACTATAGATGTATCCATAGTAGATGAGAATTGGTTTGTAGTAATGGAAGGTGAATTATACTAGTTCAGGAGGATTAAAGTTTGGGAATTAATTGGTATACCCTATAACAATACAGTTATAGAAAAAAATTGATTTATTGGACTGTCTAGGGTGATCATGTTTTGGTCACTATGAATAATGATAGAACAGTTTACTAATATATTTCAATATTTTATGAGGGTATATTAGTGATGGGAATCCAATTCTAATACCTATTTATATTAAAGAACATAAAAATTACGGGCAATTATGAAATTCCATCAAAAATAAAAATTATTTTCTATGGGATCTGAATCCATAAAAATAAGGCTGATAAATTTTTCAAAAAAACATTTTTTGACTGATACAATAATACATCATAATAACTACATTTGAAAAAAATGTATAAAATATAATATTTAACAAATTTAAAAGCAGTCAAATAAAATAAGAACATGAATATTTTTATTTCATTATTTCACACATAATATAATTTTTAGTTAAAAATACATAACATTCATAAAAACAAATGGGTATTATCTATTTTTAGGTGGGTGAGGATCACTCAAAGGTTGGGGGAACACCATACCAACACTATATGAAAAAACTCTCTAATACTCCATCATTTTCTAATCTCTATTATATTACTACTCACAATAATCCTCTATATACCTATATATTCTGAATCGTCTCATATTAGGATATCAAAATCTCTTTAAAGTGTATAGTGGATAATGATGAATACTCTATAAGAGCTTCCTTCATACTAACTGATGAAATCATAGATGTTCTATAATAACTTATAGGTGTCACTCGTGAACCAATTCTAATCACCTGACCTTTCACAAAACCATGAATAATTTCCCATATCTAAGACCCATTATCGAAAACAATTTTAGAATCTGAAACTTCTTCACTCTTATATTGAAACCCTCATGAATGGGAAACCACAATCTCTTAAATTTCCGTCAGATATATTTACAAGTTAATTTAATAATAAAATTAATATCATTGAATTTAAAAACGATATTGTCCATAATCTAGCGCTACTTGTCACCGTCAAGCTGACTTTTAGGGGGACCTGCGTACATCTTCTTGTAATCATCAAACTCAATAATATAAAGTTAATTAGTGTCATATACAATAAAAAAGTTATATTTATATAATATATAAATTAATGAATAACCTTACTTATCATATGGCACTGATGTGTACAAAATGTATTACCCCAACCCTTTGTCTGACGTCCATCCTTCTATAGTTCTCATTACCATGTGATGACCACCTCATAAAGGTCTCTACCATTCAGTAGGATAATATTACATCCCAAACCTAGGATGAAATTTAGTTAGGTCAATGATAGAAGAATGATTATTCAAAAATAGTAATAGAATCTCTCTCCAAGGATGTCTTTCTTAGGATGCGTAAAAAATTATAACAACATTCTTGTATAAAAATATCGCATGCTTACTAGATGTGATATCTCAATATATCATAAACCAGAGACTATAAATTCTAGAATATGATTAAAAAAACATGTTACTAATTCAATAAATGTAAAATAAATTATATTATTTTATAACATACAATTCAATTGTTCAATTTTTACTAATGAATGAAAATGGAAACATGATCCCATGATACCCATGGTGCATAAAAATAATTTCCTATATTCTCACCAACATTCCCAATAATTAAATGTAAAAAACATTAGAAATTATAACATAGAATTAGAATATTATTAGAAAAATTAATATAAAAATATAAAATAAAATAAATACCTTTAAAAATTTAACATAACCCTATAAACAATGTTCAAAATCTATATATGAACATCTCTATATAACATGGTCAGGAATCATCAATCAAGTAAGGCTGTATAACCTCCTAATATGAGAAAAGTCATATCAATCAAATGAATCATGATCATGATCAGGGTGTCTGGAATTAGTGAGATAATGTAATAGATCCTCAAGAGCACCTACAACCATATGAAAAAAAATTCTTAGAAGTATAATTTTTTTAAAACTTATATCAAATATAAAAACTAATAAATACCATAATATAATAATTCTTTTAAAATAATTTTCTATATATGAATCAAATATAAAAAACTAATAAATACCATAATATTATAATTACATGTAAATAAATACAAAAAATATATAAAAAACTTGTAAATATTTGATAATATTGATATCAAATATAAAAAACTAATTAATATCCTTCATAAAATAATATTATTACCTAACAATAATTGTTAATATATATATATCAAATATAAAAATTAATGTAATTATTAGAATTAGCTAAAAAACATAATATGTAATCAGGTGTATCCATATAAAAAACAATAAGACCTTTAAATAATTTGTAATACAAATATTAAATTTAAAAAACTAATAAATTCATGAATATAATGCATTATTCTCCATCCCCTTCCTCAAATTTATCAAGTAAAATGTATTTATATTCATGTTTAACATCCTCAAATACCATAAAACATTCAGCTATATCACCCCTTATTACTTCGTCAATAATACAAATATCATCAACACTTAAAGAAGGGTTTCATGAGAAATATTTATATGTCATTGGGTAAGAGATATACTGAAGATTATTTCTTGAATATTTTTAATATGATTCACTTATATAAATCCATTTTCATATTCAAGAAAGATATAGTCATTATATTTTTTTATTAGACCCCATCGACTATTAAAACCTCTTGAGAAGTTAGAGTAATTTTCATAAAGATCATTATGTGATCGATGGGCTAACATATGTGGTAAATTTGATTCCACAAGAATGTTATATTTAATTTCAAAAACACAATGTTGTGGATGAACTCATTACCATCAATTATTATAAAGAACATGACATTTAAATAGTGTGACATAATTTGGGACTAGATAAGACAACTCAATTATTTGATCCAGCATTCCATAAGATTCATCATTACTTCTTTATGATGAGATCCTTAAAAAAATAGAAATATTCATTGATTTCTTCTATTCTCCATATATTTGGGTATGGAATCGAAACCCATTAACCATATAAACAATATATGATTTCACTAATTTTATTGGAGTGTTTTTTTCATATTTAATCAACTATAAATATTAAATTCATGTTTTTTACTATTATAAATAATAATTATAAAGATTATATATCATTAAAAAATTTATTTAATGTTCCATCAGAAAGAACATGACTTTATGATCATTAAAAAAATGTTAAACATTTTGTCAATGATGTTATTCATGACGGGAAGGGGAATATTTAATAACTTTTTTTAGGATATGGTCATCATATTGTCTAAAAAAATATTTTAAATTAATGTAGACATTATAAATTTTTCAAAAATATAATAAAATGTAGTACCAACTTCAAAAATCATGTTATTTTTTCATAATACTTCCAATAATATGTATTATTTCTATGAAAGTCATCAATAGAATGAAATCAATCATGATAAATTCCACAT
The DNA here is from genome assembly GCA_963277665.1 of Viscum album. Lineage (NCBI taxonomy): Eukaryota > Viridiplantae > Streptophyta > Magnoliopsida > Santalales > Viscaceae > Viscum > Viscum album. The sequence goes on along the minus strand of OY728131.1, from coordinate 1,050,233,626 downwards.
CCAAGATTAGGAAAATAAAAAAATAACAATTAATATACTATGAAATCATCAAAATTTTCCTCATTGTGACAAATGGGATTAATTTTTGAAGGATATTTCTGTTAAAAATAAAAACAGAATAAATTTTAAATTTCTTTATAGAAGTATGCTTATACAATTTACCCTTCATCATATGCTAGTTATATACATTATTACTTAGTTTTATCATAAATATCCAAAATGGGTACATCTATTATAATTGTATTGGCCCTCCAGATTAATTTTGATATGGAAAATGAAATATTAAATGTGATATTATGTCAAAAAAGTTCAACAAGAATAGATCCTCAAATTTACATAACAACAAAACAATAACTTCTTGTAGAATACATAAGGATTCATACTATGATGTTTCTACACAAATATCATATAATAAATATGGATTTTTAGTAAATATATACTAGATGGATGAATTGAACACCATTCTGAGACTAATAGACACCAATATTTCCATTATAACATGGAATTCATGAATTTTTAACGCATTAATATGTCCATTTCTAACCCAATGATACAAAGTAGAGCCATAACCATTAGGATAAATTGAATATAAAATACATTTAAAGAATAATAAATTAATTTATCATGAAAGTTAATAATATACAATCATCTTTAGTAAATTGTTTAATATTTTTTCATCAAATAATTCAATTTAAGGAAGACTCTAAATCTAGGAATTAACTTACCATTCAGTGACATTATCTTTTGTCTTAATAGGTTATTCAAATATTTTATTTAACATTATACTAAAAATATATTCCTAATAAGAATTATATCTAATATGTGAAAAACCAAAAAATCAAAAAAATATGAAATTTCAAAAAACATACTTCGTTTTATCAAATTATGATCTCCCCCAAAATAATTTCATTTCATTAATATATGGCTATTTCAAATTTAATTGGTGGTAATGAATAAAATATATATTTTACCTGAATTCTTTATATCACTACTGGAGGTATGTCTCATTAAATTCTAAAGTTTCTTTAAAATTATTTATATTCCTATGAAAATGTTGATCCATTTGAAGAAATCAATAATGATAGTCAAAATAACAATTCCTTCACCCATTGAAAAGAATAAGGGTTTTTTATTATACATGTAGTATAGATATGATTTTATAATATGCGTAAACCATCTAGATAACATACCACATGCAATAAAGTTGAAAATTATCATCAATAATGCAAACTTATATCTAATTTTATGATATGAAACTATATAAAATGTAGTAATATAGTTGTTCCATAATTAAATTATCTCTATAATTAGTGGTTTCAAATAAACATTGAAATTATTCTTCAAATGTATTGGAATTAATATCACCAGATATATAAATCGTTCCTTCATCATCATCTAAGGTGGTAAGTTATATAGAGTAATGATAACCAGAAAACAAGAATATTAACAGTTGTAAGAACCCACTTGAAAACCAACTAAGGAATCAAAATCATCATAATATAAGAAATAATCATTTAAACAAGAATGAATCTTTTGGTAACTAATAACCAAATTATGGAATAATATATAACATTCATAGAAACATGCAGGTAATGTATTTTATTTAGAAAAAAATAATTTAAGAATTAAGAATTTTGATCAAAGAAACTATTTTACTTTCAGAAATATGATTTAATTTCCATAAATATTGGAATAGATTCATGTTTTTTTTATAGAATCTAGGATATAGGGTATCCTCATAGGATTTCAACAAATTTTAATATTTATTTGGTTCTGATTCATGATCTAGAATATCACTCTGAGTTTTTATATATTGAATATATAGGAAAATATATTCTTGTACTAACATATAAAAAGATAGTGTCGAAACAAAAAAAATTATATTTTATACTAAATTCAGTTCACTAGGTTGATACTAAAAAAATAAAATCTATCCAAAAGATAAAATGAAGTAGATAAAGTCCAACATTATCCAACATTTTTAATCTCTTATGATCAAATTTCTTACAAGGGAATTTAATTGTTCCTTATGAAAAAAAATCACAATTTGATCGTAAAAATATTGTAAATGTTTCAAAACCCACAATATAGATATGATTAATAGAAGATATCTTGGGATTTTTTTCAAGGACTTATCTAATCATGATGGTGTAATAGAAACTATTTTGTACTTTTTGAGTCCATAATTATCTATAACAGTAATATAGATGAGAATAATTATTACTCCTTCTGACTAATTGGAAATTATTATTATAATTTAATTATGTAAAATTAGTATTTAATATATATGTTTTTTAAAAAATTATTACATATTATAATAATCTATTAATAATAAAATATTATTTATTCCTATTACAATTATCTAAATTATTACCTCACTTTTACTATTTAGTAATGATTTCAGATTTTTAATAACGATTTATAGTTTTTATTTTTTTTTTAAAAAGTCATTACAAAAAACTAAAAAATTAATAATAGATATTTTTAAATAAATATTACTAATTTTTAATTATTATTATTTTGTCATTAAACCAATTTTTATAAATTTTTTTTATAAAAAAATTAGTATTTCAAAAAACCTTTTGATAGAATATTTTCTTAAAATTGATTTTTTATTCAATTTTATTAAACAATAATTTTCTATTTTCCTCATAAATTATATATATATATATATATATTACACAATTTTTTAGTTAAATATATATACATTAAATACATTTTTACCCCTTTAAAAAAATATACATATCAAATCAATATATAAATAAAAACGCACACACACAAATACATATACATATAATCTTACACACTTCTAAGTGTTTATATATGTATATCCACATGTTAATATATATATATTATAACATTTATTACTCAAATATATATATACAAAATATATTTTTAAACATCTTTTCAGAAAATATACATATCAAATCTATATATACACCCACAGACACAAACATATATACCAAAAACCTTACTTTTGTTTTATAAACCCATTGTATATACATATTCAACTTCTAGTATATATATATATATTACATTATTTCATAATCAAATATATATACATCAAATATGTTTTTAAATGTTTTTATACAAATATATATATATATATATATATATATCCAAAATATTCTATATTTTAAAAAACATTTAAATTTGTATATTCAAATGTTTATATATATATATATATATATATTTCTAAATCATTTTAAATTTAAATTCTTTTGTTTAAAATAACGGAAAACCAATCATAATAAAACAATCAAACATGGTTTAACAACACATCTACAATCAATGTATTGTCAAAACTCATCAAAAATTATATTAATATAATCATGGAATTCAACAGACCAACTAAATGGATCGATATAAAATCTGTTAATCTCAGATATCCCAATATATATTCCTTATTAATCATATTCTAACAAAAACATAAAAAATAAACTTTTAGTAACCCTAATTACAAAAAAAAATTATCTATTAAATATAATGGTTAAAGAGTTAGGAAAATACCTCAAATAAATTGTAATCAACTCATGCAGAGCCAATGAAACCAAAATAGAGAATAATAAAATTATAGTAACTCAAAATACAAAATAAATCATAAAAAATCCATTAAATTATTTTACCTATGGATTGACTAATATAATATTTCTAATATTAAATGTGGAATCGTAAAAATTATCAAAGAGGAGAGAATAAGAGTCTATATCTTGGATATTCAAACCCAAATATGCAAGAAACTTGGTGTAATGGAATATTTTGGGGAGGGTAAACCAAGGGTTCTATGAAAGAATGATGGAAAGAATATGGGTGGAGGGGAGGAGAAAGGGGGTCACACAATTTATGGAAACTTTTTAACTTCCAATGAGTTAATAATAACAGAATTTATTCCACTAATAAAAGTAATTTTCAAACACAATTTGATATGGATTTCATTATACATCACAAAGGTCTTGGCGGGATGATATTAGCGGAATAACATGAATCTACACCAAAAATTTTTTCTATAGGGTTACGTTTCCTTTCACAAATAACACTTAATTTTTATAGATAATTTCCTCTATCACAAATTACTCATTCTAAAATACTAGTTTTGATGGGTCCATTCCCCACCACAAATAACCGATAAAAAGTACCCATTTTTCTTTTGAATATTTCCAATGGTTATAACTAAGAAGAACGTATAGATTATGAAGAGATTATTGCACTTATAACTGGACACGAATCGATTAGTAATCTCATAACATGTGAATCACACATGAATTTCAAATTATATCAGATATATGTAATATATTATTTTTATAAATTGTATTCTTAAGGAGGATTTTTATGTTGAACAACCTCTAGGTTTTGAAAATCCTCATTTTCAGAATTCATTTTTAAACTAACCAAGTTACAGTATGATAGAAAACTATACCACAGAGCTTGGTATGAATACATAGGTTCATTTATATTATCATATTGTTTATCTGTTAAAAAATAAGATCCCAATATATTTAATAAAACACTATCTTCCAATATTTGTTTAGTTTAGAATTGTATTAATGATGGGTATTTTGTTTCAACAAATAAAAAATTGTGAAATGAATTTTTAAAACTCCTGAAAATAAAATTTGAAATGAGAATGATGGGTGAGTTAAATTATTTTCAAGGATTCCATATTTATCATAAAGTTGTTGGAAATATGTGAAAGAAATGAAAATTTTTACTTGACTTACATTAAATCATTGGACAAGAAATTTTTAATGATCAAAAAATACATATGAGTTATAATGAAAATATTGAGTTGGATAAAGTTGACGAAACAATTCAAAACATGATATGTAGAGGAATAATAAATATTTTATTGTATTTTACTAAAATTATTCTTAATATTATGTTTATAGAATGTCCTTGTGATAGATTCCAAGAAAACCCTAAGGAATCTCATTTAAAAGTTACTAATATAATTTTTTGGTATTTAAAAGTAACAATTTCACATTCCTTTATTTTTTAAGAAAAAAAATATCATTTTTATTTAATTTTATATTCAGATGCTGAATTTTGTGTCTGCATAATAGATATAAAGAGTAACTCAGAAACCTTCTTTGTTCTGTATAGTTTTTTCATATTCGGGTCCAATAAGGAAAAAACATTATTGCATTATCTACTACTAATGAAAAAGATATTGATATTGTTAATTGTTATTAACATGTATTGTGGATGAAACAAAGAATAATTGACTTTTTATTCTAAACATACACTGTGATTTTTTTCTTATTATATTTTATATTTGGTGAAAAATAACATTTTGATTTTTTTTTAAAAACATAAAATATGTGTTTTTGGAAGTCAAATTTATTTATGAAGTATGTAGAGAAATTTTTTTTAGATTGATTGGAAGATAGAATGTGGGAAATTCTAGGAGATTTATAAATTTAAAATTTTCTATAGATGAAGAAATTAATAATGTTATTGAGAAAATGAAAATCGAAATGTTTTTCCAATAAAAAAAGTCATAAATGATTTAATCTAATAATGTTCTAGACATATTAAATGTCAGAATGTTTTGAGGATGAATAAAATTAAAAAAAATCAAAATTCGATTTTTTTGTAAATATAGAAATTCTGAAAGTTGTGGAGATAAGGAAAGACATAAAAATTAGAATGAATGAATTTTCTTGAGTTGTATAATGTCATAATGTTCTACAAATGAAGAACGTAAGAAAAGATAAAATGACCAAACCTTCATGATGTATAGAAAGTCATAAAGTTATACAGTTGAATAAAATCATAAATGATCACTACCACAAAAACAGTTTTTCGCAGCACCCCCCCTTTATCAGCGCTAACGAAAAAGCGCTAATAAAGGGGGGTCCCTTTATCAGCGCTCAAAAAAGCGCTGATAAAGGGTTCCTTTATCAGTGCTAAAAAAAGCGCTGATAAAGGGTCGGCTTCAAAAGAAAATTAAAAATATATTAATATATTAATATATAAATATAGTTATATAGTTATATAAATATAATATATAATTTTTAAATATATTTTAGATAAGTATAAATGTATATTTACACTTATTATACTAAATATATTAGATATTTAGTGAAAATGGCTTCTTAAAAAATTTATAAAATATTTTTAATTAATAATTTGATAATCATTATGGAGTAATGGTCATTTAATAACAATTTTAGGATTAATAAAATTAAAAAAATGAAAAAAAGATCCAAAATATGTTCAAAACGCAACTCAAACTTCAAACTGCCATAACTGTTGATCCGGGTGTCCGTTTGAGCTCTACCACATATCAAATCGAAGCCTGCGATGAGCTCTACATTTCTATGACTGGGGTCACCCCGGTCAAGCGTTTTTCGATGCCAAAAGAGGCCCAAAAGGCCTCCAAAACTGAGTTTTTTGTCGGGGTACCCAGATTTGTTAACATTTTGTGGATTTTTAAACTCATTTAAGGGGGTATTATTGGCTTTTTTTTGTGGGGACTGAATTTATTTCAAGGTATTACATTCATATTGATATTATTTCTTTGAAATTTCAACCTTTTTTATAATACACTGCTATTTAGAATCAAATATATAACAATATGTACATATTTTTTATATATTCGCACCTAAAAATTAAATTTTTTAAATAAATAATTAAACATATTTACATATAAAATATATTAGCTATATTTAAATAATAACTAAGATCCATTTTATTTAAAATACTAATATATGAATATTTATATACCTATATATTAATCTAACTATATATATATATTAATCTAATAACTATATATATATTAATATAACTACATATATATATATATTAGTATTACTATAAATATATATATTAATATCACTATATATATATTAATATAACTATATATATATTCATTTAACTATATATATGTTAATAAAACTATATATATATATATATATTGATATAAATATATATTACTATACGAATAAATATAACTATATATATATATATATAGATATATATTAATATCACTATATATATATATTAATATGACTATATATATATATATTAATATAACTATATATATATTAATATAACTATATATATATATTATAATATAACTATATATATATATTATAATATAACTATATATATATATTATAATATAACTATATATATATTATAATATCACTATATATATATATGATAATATAACTATATATATATTAATATAAATATATATTAGTATACGAATAAATATAACTAAATATATATATAGAGAGAGAGATATCATGAATTGGAAGACAAATCAAAATAGAGTAGTGGTAAAGGCTTAGGCGCGCAGGGGGGAGGTCTCGAGTTCAAATCCTGGTGGAGGCAGGGGCGCGCGCGCATGGGGGAATATAGCAGCAAGCGCTGTTAAAGGGTGGAGGGGGTGCATGGGGCGATGTACAAGGGTAGAAAAGTGATTTAAAAGGGGGGGCTCAAGCGCTATAAAAGCTCCACCGATTCACAGTATTTATTAATTTTTTTTAAATTTTTTTTTAAAATTTTTTTAATTTTTTTAATTTTTTTTAACTTTTATCAGCGCTTTTTTAAAAGCACTGATAAAATGGTCCATTATCAGCGCTAAAATGAAAGCGCTGATAAAGGAAGTGCTGATATAGGACCCCTTTATCTGTGCTTTTTTTAGTGCTGATAAAGGGGTACTATATGAGTGCTTTTCAGAGCGCTAATAACGGGGTCCCCCCCTTTTTCTACGCTGGCTTTATCAGCGCTTTTTATAGTGCTGATAAAGGCCATTTTTAGCGCTGATAAAGGTCGTGTTTGTAGTAGTGGATAGAATTTCATAATGTTCTTGAGATGTAGAATATAAAAAAAAATTATAAATGAAGAAATTCATGTGTTTTAGAAATTTTATATGTTCTGATGATTTAGAAAGAAATAAAATTTTTAGATAAAGAACGGTGGAAATTTAGAAGTTTTGGATGTTAAGAATGTTTTTGAGATGAATACATTCATAAATTCATAATGTTAAGAAATTTTCTGAGATGAACAATTTTATAAAGAATACAATTTAATATTGTTCCTGAGATTAATAATTTCTGAATTTATAGAAGATAAAATGTTACCGGGATGAAGAAAGTTCAAAAGTATACTTAAATTTCTTAATAAACACATTTAGAATGTATGATGATGCTATATTGATGGTTTTGTGTTTCCAACATCATGAAAATTTTTATGATAGAAGTTAAAGATAATTAAATTTAATAAATGTTACAACATTAATTTTTATAATCAAAAAAACTTTTATAAATAGAATTTTTTTTGATAATCGGATATAATTTTACCAATTAAATAGATTTTTTCTAATTGGGTGGAATTTTTGTAATCAAGGCAAATTTTCCAAATTGGGTGGAGTTTTTTAAATTAGATGGACTTTTTCTGATCAAATACTCTTTTTTAATCAGATGTTTTTGTTATTTAATTGAATTTTTTAATCATATGGACTTTTTTTATGGGTTAAATTTTCATTTTCAAGACAAAAATGTTTATGTTTTCAAGATGTAAAAAAATTATAGTTTTTTAATGTACAATTTTGATGTTTTATTAATTTAAAATGTAGTAGTTTTCAATATTTTCAATATTTTATTTCTATTAATGGAAGAAATTTTTTTATGGATGTAAAATGTTTTATTTTTCGAAATGTAATTTTTTAGTTTACTAAACCTAAAACATTGTAGTTTTACAGAACATATAATGTAGAATTTTAAAGATATAGAAAGATAATGTGAAAAACATTGAAGAAGTAACTCAAATATATCTTAATTAATATTCAAAAAAATTATTGTTATGTCTCGTTTATAATAATATCCATGAATAATTTCGAATTCTGGAAAATATTTCATCAAAATTAATTTTAGATGGATTTTTAAAATTTGATTTTAAGTGAGTGGGAAAATTAATTTAGTTTTAAACCATTATTATTCTTGAAGAACATATAAATATAAGTTATAATATACATTATAATTGAACCGTTTCATTCATGTGAAATTTCAAAGTGTTGATGAGTGTGTTTCAAAGTGATATTCCAAATTACATTGAGTTACATGTTGGAAAATTTCATATCCAGATTTTCTGAAGGAGTGAGTGCCCATTGTTTTGAAACTGAATGTTTTGTGAGGAATTTAGTTTTTATATAGATGATATAAAATATATTTCTATCAGGAATAATTTTAGAAATGTTTCATTAAATGAATATTATCAGAATGAAAAAACTAGAGGGACACTTACTAGATAGAGTAATCTGATGGTATTTGTAGACAGACTTCCCCAAAAATAATTCATATAATGGAATTTATAAAGATTTATTTTCTTGTGAAATATGTTTTATAAAAAAATTTATAAACTGATAGGTGTTATCATAATCATAACTATCTGGAGATAGAGGGATTCTAATGGGAGTTGGATCAAATTTGTATTCACATATTTTTAATATTGATTTTCAATACACCCATTTGAGTTTCCATGACAAGGATGCCCCCAGTAGCATTTTTTGAACCCTGTTAATAATATTTTTATTTTTTACATTACTATATTTTCATGCTTGAAATTTTCATACAAAAATTGATAATTAAGTTAACTATAACATGTTTAAAGGTTGAAATTTCATAATGTCACAAACCAAGTTGGGTTTTGATCCATACCGGTGCCCGACCCAGTACGTGTAAATGCCTGAAGGGAATTACCAATTCAGATAGTCTAGCACAAATTTACAGTATCAAAATGAAGTGTGGGACCGATTTAACCAAATATATAAATATAAAACAACCAATAATATAAAATAAATCAATGCTGGAAGTCTCAACCAAATAAGTCTTTAACCAATAACCAAATTTGAGGTTCATGTTTAAACCAAAAACCAAAAAAACCACTATTAAGTATGGTGACAAAAAAACAACTGAAAAACCACCACCCGATAAGAGGAATCCACCCTTATAATATCTCCACAACACCGCACCCAGAAGGATGACTAGCCACCTAAACCACCATCCCCAAACTATTTCCCCATTCCAGTATCATACATTACCAATCTACATACACAGAATGGTGTATCTAGGGTGTGAGATAACACATAGTAGTATTACACCTAGAACAAATTTCATGCATAAACGTTATATGACAAATAAACATACATGTCTAATAATTCAATGAAAAGGGATTGATTTTTTTAAAGAAATTTTTTTTAATGAAAATAAATTCAAGGATTGAAAAATTAATTAAACACACATACATTTGAAATAAACCAAATGCCACACCAAATGACGCTAGTGAGTGTAGAATAGTCAAAGAGAACTAATCATGGGGGAGTCCCTATGGGTACCCGCTAGCTATGGGACCCTAGAACCTCACACCTCAGAGAATAATGGTATTGAAACCACAACGAACTGCATTATCATGCACAATCCATTAGGGGGACCGCATACAAAGTATTATTGGTCTCCAACCATATCATATGTTTAATAAATGTTGTCATAGTAAATCATTCTATGTGAAATCAGGCTGAAGACACTTTCAAATCACAAGTACACTAGTCCTATTCCACCCTCCTAGCTACCCGAGCTTCCCATTTGTGATAAAACAAGTTCCAAGTTCACATCACATGTCACATTCATATTCACAAACCAGAAAAGGCACTACATACACCAAATACCACAATTTTCACACACAAAATACATTTTGAAATAATATGCACATGAAAACAGCCTCTGAACATGTCACACACTATTGATATAATTTAATAAATCCATTATAAATTTTATAAAAAAATTAAAAAAGGTTTCATAAGACCTTTCACAAAGAAACCCCATTCAAATTCCACTTTTATGGTCAAACACACACCATTAATATACGAAAAATGAATTCACATCCCTTATATCATTTAATAAACCTATTGCAGATGTTATAAATACTGATGATTGACGTAATATGGGTTCTACACCAAAACACACCCCATTCTAATAAAAATTCTACTAAAAGATGAAACTCATATAAAAATCATATTAAATATAATTTATCAAAACGAAATTTAAATCAAGAAAACATTAAATTATTTATGCAAGTGAAATAATTTACCAAACAATGGTTACATACAGACCCACCAATCTCGGTGCCGAATTTTCAGCAAATTGGTTTAAACCTCTAATCGCATGCCAACCACACAACCCGCAAACTAAAAAAACCCAAATTAAAAAATTATAACCAAAACGTTATGACCTAATCCCTCAACAAAAAGAAACCCTAACTGAAAACCCTACCCAAATCTGGACGAATCTCCCCAGAGAGGTTTTCACTTACAACAAAGGTAGAGGTGTTTTCTAGAGGGAAGCCATGTGATAGGGGGTCATCGGAGGATCCAATTGAGAAGGGAGGGGATTCAAAAGATATGTCGGTGTGAGGAGGTCTTCCGGGAGGGAATGTGGTGACCTACTTTGGGAATGGGGACTTTCGCCAACCAGCTAAGGGATAGGGAGTCGCGTCGGCCAGCCAGGGGAAGGGGATTTTCACATGTAGAGTTTGGTGCACAAGAATAGAGGGGGAGGAAGAGAGGAAGAGGGAAAAAATAAAACATAAAGAAAAGAATAGGACAAAAGAATTAGAAAATAAGATCTTAAAAAAGAGCTAAACACAATATACATAAGAATAATAATAATAATAATATTCTTAACTAAAATATTAACACAAATAATAATATAGAAGATATAAATAATAATAACATAATTAAAATAATAATAATAATAATATAATAATAATGTAATTATTATTATCATTAGTAATATAGTTATTAATTCATCTTACTTTTTTCCTGGTTTTTATTTTTCTTTCACATTATCATTCATAACATTAATTAATTAAATAATCGTGCACTTGGAAAGGTGCTAGGTGATTTTTGATAGCAACAAAACTTTGACCATTACCTACACAAGATCTAGATTCTATCATACCCAAAGAATTCATTTATAAAGAATACAAAATCCAATCAGCTGGCCCCAATCCTTGACAAAATATTTCAACATCAGATAAAATTATAAAATAAAACCATTACAAATGTTAGGGTGTGACACATTATACTAGAAATAAGTAAATATGAAAACCCATTTTTTAGACTACCCTACTCAGTGGTTCACCAATTCATATATAATTTAATGTGTATGAGATCCATGGTTCCCTTGTTAAATATACATCATTGATAATATCAATTCTATCTAATATAGATGTATTCATATATTTAGTGTAAAAATAATTATCATTGTTGGAAAAATAAAATGATACTTTATCTTTTTCTACATGTCCATGATGATTTTCAAAAATTCTATAATTGGTATTTCACTCATTGATAAATATTATCCCATGACTTTCCCTAACAAGAGAAATATTAAATTTGATGGAAAAAAAGAAATTATATTCTTATATTTTTTTAAAATAATTTGTTCTTGAAGTTAATGGGTCACAAAATAAGAAATAAAATTTGTGACAATCTTGCAAGTATCCTAAAATGAATCAAAAAATAATTAATTAGATGTTGAAAATATTGTGAAGTATGTTTTATGATATCCAGATGAGAGATGAAGAAACTATTTATGAGTATGTCATTCAAGTTAATAATCTTATTTCTAATGTCCATGAATCAAACACTATGAATATTCTAACGGATTATTCTCCCTCTATTATAATCCATTTGGAGCAAAGATGGGTGAAGATCGATGCTCCATGTGATTCTAACACTATATTTACTTATATATTCTGGTTAGGGGCTCGTATATTTCTTCTTCTCCTTTTTAATCCATAAATCTCTATTTTCTGTAATATTTCTAGGTTGGGTCTTAAAAGGGTCTTTGATTTTGAATTAGAGGCGAATCTTAAGTAGATGATTGTAAACTAACATGTTGTAGGTGGTTCACAAGTTATATCCCATAGTCTTGATTCCCTATTTAAATTTGTATGTGGTTATTTGGTGGTATATTTTTATACACCATTTGGTTTCCCTGGTAGGAAATGTTTATTAGGTTAATATAAATATGATGTGATACCCTCATGATCCCCATGGGATCCGATGAGGATGATTTGATTTGGATAATCAACACTCATGGGTTGGACGAATCCCTTGAATATGAATGATTGGGAAAATTAAGGATAAATTTTGGGGTTTATTATATTAAACCATTGGTAAAGGTGATTAACCATGTAATGTGTAAGGTAAGGTATTTTTTTTAACATGAGTATTTATGTATTTCATGAGGTTAAAATGAATGGGTATGATAATTGGTTAATGGGGACTATCATCTTGGTTAAATGGAATTGAAATGTAGATTAAATGGTTGCATACTGATAAATTATAAAATTAGGTTGGGTTGAGAGTTGAGAACATGATTCTTGTATAGAAATATGGAAATGTGATTAAATAAAAATGGTACACGCTTGTTGTTTTTCTGAAATTAACTGGTTAATGATGCCTACCCTATGTGATTTTGATATATGGTTGTGGCATACTGGTCTGATGCTCCACTCCCATGAGAGGGCTATAATGGTTCTCTAGGTAACCCTGTGCACAATATTTATTCGGGGGGAATGACCTTATGCTCTCAAACCCCAAAAGGTTTGGACCTTTTTTTCCATATCATGGTTAGGATAGTCGGACATGGCATTATGAATCCCTGTCTGATTCATGTTCTAAGGATCTATATTTTTCTATATGTGAATGTTTTTCACATTTCGTAGATGACTGGCATAGGCTAAATCCGGTATAATGATAATGGATAAAAATAGAACATGGGAATGAATGTAATTTATCAAAAATTAGTAAATTATATAACATGAATTATTTTTCTATTTCATTACTACATATACTTCTATAAACAATGAATTAGACTAGTTTTTTTGTAGACAGTATTGGTTTTGGCCTACTGAGTTGTACTCACATCCTTCCTAGGACACCTTTGGGTACCCGAGAGGACTAATTGGATGAAGGTCATGACATCTGAAAAGGCCATATTCTATAGGGTTGATTTGGGGCTCAGAAATGTGCATGAGTGAGGAAACTAGACTTATGGGGAAGACATTTTTTGGTGATTCATCAATGTGTCTTTATTTTGGGATACCATTTCCAATGGCACTAAATGACATGGAAGGGCATATTAATAGTTTGGTTGATGGTATGTACCCAGTTTTACAAAATTATTTTGGGAATGCATGATTATCTATTATATTGATTTATTATTTATTATATTATCCACTATGAAATACTTTAGTAATGTGAATATATTCTCTCTATGTAACATCCTAACCCCTGATCCACTTAACATGTTCTCCAAGAGGGTGGGCCACATAACCTCAAACATGCCTCCCCATTCGCCAAAGGTTACAGAATAGCAGTGAGGGTGTACATGTGGTATAGTGGGGAGACTGTACTCTCATATCAGAGTGGAAAAATGGATACAACCCTAAATAGACACAAGTGTAAGAATATCTAAATAAACATATTATATAAATATAGAAAGAATAACTCACAGAACAATAGAAAAATAATCAAAATCCGCTATACAGTGTCACATATATGCATGCATGGCATGCAGATTTAAAAAAAGGGAATAGTTGAAATTCATATATAATCATGCTTTATAAAAGTAAAAAAAAGAGGAAAATTATCCACAAGAATCTCAATAATATGCTCAGTTCCCTACATGTATTCTCCAACAATAGATAAATAATATCAAGACCCCATAGTTGGGAGCTTGCCCTTATACAAACCTACATTTATGTAATCTTATCAAGTACCAAAGGAAGCATGAGTGGGGTGTGAGGTAAATCCCAATAGGCCACACCCATTTGTTGCTATAACTAATCCATGAATTGAATGTTGCTAAATAGTTTGTTGGTATAAATGGAATGATAAACAATAACGAATGAATAAATAACATCCCACTCAGGTTCCAAAAGGACACCTAGTGGTTCCACCTGATTCGTCTCATAGACGGAACATAAGTTTTATCAATCACTCTATATATAGCAATAACATATATATAGTAATAATATATATATATATTCTATTTTTATAATGAATCCACATATACACACCATGTATCTGTGGGAGTAAGTTTCCATATACTGGGAACTCTAGTTACTAGCTTGAGTAGGGCATAACTCATTCATCCATAAAATGTCTGAATTAGACTATTAGGTCAGGAAATAGGGCACATCCCCTACAACATATAATGAGTTGGAGCTTCCATGCTTGTCACTCGATAAGGTGACTCTTCCATCATGTCAACACATAAAACAAGATACATAGTGCATCATTCCCAATATTATAATAGTATTAAGGGTGTGAGAAGTCATAATCCACACCCTATGTATTGGAGTGTGATTCCATAATGCTTAACTGATCCCTTACCATTGTACCATAGCTCATTTCAAATAATAATCATATTTTTAATGTAATACATGAATAATTATCTCTCATGTATCATGTTCACCAATCCCATGTATATAAATATGGTAAAAAATTTCAATTTTGCACAATTGATGAAGAATAAAACAATAGGCATGGCCACAAAGCTTCATTTTATTTCAACAATTTTAATTCAATTCAAGAAAGGAACCCATCATGTAAAATCCATTTAAGGTAATCCATTAAATTAGATAAACATGAGAACACATGTTATAGGGCAGAAGATAAATTTTAAAAGATGACATGGTCAAAAGGGAAATCAAGAACATGGGAAATTATAATCAGAAGATGGGAACAACTCTTTGCAGGGGCCTTGGGTTCATTAAATAATTCTATAATAGATTAAATTCGATTTATAATATCACATGAACTCTTAGATGGAATTATTAGAAATTAATAAATTAATTATATGAGAAAAATAGATTGTCACACATAATGGGTGTCCATCACTAAGGCCAACGTCCTATAACCTACCAATAAATAATCAACATGAATATATCATGGTGTATTGTCCTATTTAATATGATGAATACAATAAAATGGTGACACATGCAAAAGTTCAGCATGAAGTGTAATGAAAAATCTATGAAACACCAAAACATTCTAGAAAATGACTATACCACATATCCTAGGACTCTTGTTGACTCCCCGTCTGAGGGAGGCATTTTATTCCTAGTTTATTGAAAGAAAAATAAGAAACAGTCCCATTCCTTGAAAATTTGAAAAATAGATTGCACCTAGACCATAAAATGGATCTGGAGAAAAAATTATATAGGAAGGTGGATGACTCAAGGGAATACCTCTAGCTATCTAGAGCTAGATTCAGATATTGATTTGGACTTCGAACATGGATGATATCCCATATCATATATTGAGGACAATGGATGCTCATGTGAGGAGGAAAACCAATTCAAATGCTGGAATGAGAGCAGATAAAATGAAAATAGGTAAATATATTTAATTAAAGGAAAATATAATTTTCTAAAATCCGGGGTGCATAGTTAAGGTGTATGGTTTCCTAATCCATGTAAAAAAAATTTTGATGTCACTCGTTAAGTATTATCCCCACAAGGTTCGGGCACATGATTTATCAGAGCATGTGCAAACCATACATATTCCAATTACCAAATGTCTATTTATTTTTCCATGATCATGCACCTAAATTCATAGGTTTCATACAAACTCTATGGATCCTAATTTACCTCTATTTATCCATGAACTATTTGTCGAAACCGTGCGGTATGGGTTGTAAAATATCTACTAACCATGAGAGCCAATATTTTTTCCCATTTTATGAATCTACAAGCTCCGAAAAATACTCGGATTCTTCTATGACCCTCTTTAGGCTATAGTGGAGGATTACCAAGATGAAACCAATGAATTAAATTGAAAAACAAAATGATTTGTACCATCATGAAAAGAGGGGTAGCTTAGACCCCACCTCCTTAAATAAAATCATCCCAAAGATGGGATTATGAGGATATGGAGGCATCTTCTATGAATAGATTCATCCACTAATCTTATATGTCATCTTCCTATTCCCATATATCATCCTCTACTTTTCTATTCTTTTATATCAACCATACCAATATACCTTGGACTGACTTCACATTATAATCCAAAATAAAAATTCAATATTCCTCAAAGGAATAATCTACATCCAATTCAACCTCATCAGGATGAAATAAATGTTATGGATTTGAATGATATCAGAAATGCTGAGACATGTGAAATACATCTTGCGTTGACTGATATATTTGATGGAGTTCTAATAGGTAAGACAATAGTATGATCCATTTCAGAAACTCTAAGGGTCCAATGAACCAAAGTGAGAGCTTACCCTACCTCTAAATACCTATATGTCCCAACCTAGGTGAGTATATGAAGAAATCCAGGTCTCCGACGTTGAACTCGGGAGGTCTCTAGTGCATGATGGCATATGACTATTGTCTGGACTGGGCTATCATCATGCACTTCCGGGTCAATTAGACCTACTCTATATGCTCATAAATAATACAAGGTTCAAGAATAGCTACCTCCCCTGCATTTATAAAGCACATAGGGGATTGGACAGGCCTCCCATATAAGGCTTCATAAGGATACATCTTAAAAGAAGCTCGAAATCTAATATTATAAGTGAACTCAAAAAGAAGAATATATTTCTCCCAAGAACCCCTGATGTCAAAGACACATTCATAGAGAATGTTCTATAGAAATTGAATAGTATGATCTGTCTATCATTTTTTATGTCGATGATTATCCATTCTCAGAAGCAACGGTGTACCCAATGCCTTCTGTAAAACTTCCATGAACTTTAATGTAAATTGAGAATCTCTATCGGAAATTATTGAACATGTAGCCCCTTGAATATGTACACCCTTCCAAACCTACAAAATTTTGAGCTTGTCTACTAGGAAGGTATCTCACATAGGTATTAAATGTGAGACCTTCATCAAACGATGAATGACAACCAAAACCGTATTTTTGACATGATGTGATCTGGGTAAACTAGTCATGAAATCCAATGAAGCGTCATCCCATTTCCACCTAGGAATGGATAGTAGACATAAAAGACCTTCTAGATGATAATACTCCACCTTTAAATGCTAAAATGTCGAACATCAGGTGATGACTAGGGAAATAACATATTCTATACCAAGACACAAATACTAGAAATATAAGCATTGATACATTTTGTCGACACGTATATGTACAGCCCATGATATGGCATGAAATTCCCACATCAGATCCACTCTAATGTCTGATAGGACACATAAATGCCTGGGAATAGTAGAGTATCATCCCCATCCACAGTCCAACTCAAAGGTGTATCATATTCTGAGGTTCTTCCCCTTTGGAAACGTCCTTCAAGATTAGATAAATTTCTAATTCTTACACTTTAACGAAGAGTATAAGAAATAAATACAGAATAGAGGATAATATATCCATGGTCCTCTTCAACCTCAATACACATCTCCATAAATGAGGCCATGAGATACCATTCTACACTATCCTTCAATACTACATGTTGCCGAGCCTTTTGGCTCGTGTATTAGATATAGAATTTCCTATACCAAGCATGTAGTTATGTTTGAAATGAACTGACTATGGGTACTCAACCCTCCTTCACAGTTTGAGATTTAGTTCGCGCTATTTAATGATGTACTTAAAAATTTTGAGATATTTAAACGCCAAAAAATTCTATCCAGGTATATTGTGTATCCAAAACCGATGAGCATGGAATATAGTAGATAGCTCGAGGTTTTCCATTGGGTATTTATGCGAATAAGGCATAAACTGACAAAACCCATAAACAACTACTTTCTCATCCAACATCTGAAAAAATATATTCCTAAGACAGTAAACATCACAATATACATTATATATACTAAATGGATCTCATAGAATAAATATTGGTTCCAAAATCAAACTTCCCTTATTCTCCTGAAAGTATTTTTCATAGGATTTTGACCATATGAATTCCAGACCATTCATTGTCATGCCTACAGTTAGCATTGTAAGATGCAAGGATTCATATATGAAGCATTAGAAATATGTGGCCAGCCCCAAGAAAACCCCAATGTAAAATACGTTATTTGGAAAATTCCAATAAACTAAAATTATCAATTTTTATGGGTCTATTGATAATCTTGAGTCCTATATAATGTGACCCATAATGTAGTATTTGTCAATACAAAATTGGAATTCTCAGATCTTAGGATAGAGATGATGTTGTCTCGCTATATTCAGAACATTATCCAGATGGTTTTCATGTTCATTTTAGGTGTGTGAATTCACAAACATATCAACAACAAAGAAAACCAAAAATAAATAAAGATTTGGGTGGAAGGACCGATTAATAAGATACATGATGATTACAATTTTGTTCGTGAGTCTGAATGAAATGACTAGGTAAAAATATAGACCATTCATACTCCAGAAAGATGTGTGAGGTATGTATGATGATAGGAAACACACAGAATGATTTCCTGACCTCAAATCAATATTTTAAAACATTATCTCTCCAAAAATATTCCCAATGAGGTAATATATTATTGGTATAGGATATAGATTCTTTATCATAAGATGGTGTAATTGAAGGAAATACTTGAAAATCCTGAGGTTATCATCCTAATTATTGGAAACATGGACTGATAAACCCCAAGGTGATGTTTTGGGGAATATAATGGCTCAATCTTCTAGGTCCTCCTTCTATTCGTCAAGATCCCGAATCTCATTAGGATCCTTCCTATAAAGACGAATGGTCACTGGTAATGCTCCTATAACAAAATCAGTATTAAACTCTTTTTCCACATTAGAGTCAGACCAAATAAGTCATCAGGATAGACCTCACTAAAATTCTCCACTACAAGATAAAAAATAGTAGGTCATAAACCCTAAACATGGAGGGGAAGACAGGTGTCCCATGATGTCACGGAACCCATCCCCCACTACTCGGGTCATTAAAACACATCTTTCACATCCCATTCACCCTGATGTATGTGTTTACTTCTTTCTAGTAATGTAAACATGACCCTCCAGCGATAGCAGTCTATATGGACACATTTTTGGAACAAACAAGAATATCCTGATGATTACATCGAAGCGTGTCATTTTAAGGATTAATAAACTCTATATGAATAGGTATATTCCTACCTCAAGGGGAAATTCCATACAATGATGAACACTCTCGGATCAGATACCTAAAAAAGCATCAAGACTCATAAATCCATGAAATTAGTTGACCATGAGGCCCAGAAAACCAATATTTTTCTCATACATAAAAGAGTGAGGAATGTATGTGTTTTATAAAGTAGACATTAATGTAGAGGATTTTAGAATAGTACCTTATATAATATAAGGATTAGATCTCTGCTCCTCCAGTGTTGGCTAGATTGCATGTAACTAGCCTGGAATGTGTCCATGATTCACTACCTGACTAACATGGGCAGGCCCACTCTTCTAGCATTGAGAATCACGAGTCTGACTACCTTTTCCTAGAATTCCACCTCATCTTGAGCAACCAGTGGTATTCTGACTATTATTCTAGCATGATCGTATTGGCCCTACTCCTAATTAAGGGGTAAGAGTAGATCCCCTCTCAGTAAGAAATAATTGAATGGTTCTATAGAAATTTTGAATATGTCCCATTCTCTTAAAACGCATTCACTCTAAAGGATCTCATAAGGATTGAGGTTTTGTGTTTCCCAAATTCTCTTAATGGTGACATAATAGAAACCTATCAACATGAGGAGAATGACTGATGATACCTCGATGAGTATTACAAAAATGTATCTATCACCCAAAAGAATAAGAAGTAATATATCTAGGTTCTAATACTCCTTGCATCACACCATCATATTCCCTCAAATTTTAGCCATAATAATTTCATTTTTAAAAATTTCAGAAATATTTTTCTACATGAATACAATGAATTGAAACTGGATGGAGTAAATGAGTCCATCAAAGAATCGCATATCATCCAAAAGATAGTTACCCACTAATGTAGGATCAAAATACTATAGTTCTGTTAATTGATCCAATTATTCTATAAAATACATGCTTTAATATAGTAGGTTCTTGAATTATCTTTCTCTTTCAGCCCTAATAGTATAGGGAAATAAATAGTCATAGAAGATTGACTATTAATATACCTAAAACATATCATGATGTCAATCCACCTTTGTTATCATGTCCTAAAAAAGCATGCAAGAACCGTGTAGCATATACATAGTGAGCTTGACCCTATGAACTATAGGAATCTCCAGATTCTTGAATATAGATAGAATTTATTTGATCCAAGACTCAACAACATCTGGTTTACCATCCCATGAAAAGGTTTCTGGATGCTACTGCTAGAATTCCCAAGTCAAATACATCGCACTATAGGTAGGTTGAATATGACATTTCATATATATTATTCTATATAGAAATCCATATCAGAAATAGGTTTCGCTTCCCATAACAGGAAATGTAAGAGGTTCAATAAGAGGTACTATAGAAATAATCCCTAATGACTCAAGGATCGCCATATCTGGATCATGTTCATCACCACCTTCTAGGTGTATGGCTGGATATAGTCATCATATCATGATACTAAAATTACAAACACATGCCTCATAAGATATTTTTACAACTAAAAATATTGCAGATAAATTATTAGGACAGTTGAATTGCCTTCCTATGAGAATGATAACACCTCTCTATGTACTCCAAACTCTAGGACTCGTGAGTAGAAATGACTATAATGGTCATATGAATATAAGATACATACTAAATATCCACTAATAGGGTGGGGATTAGCTATGAGTCTCATATTCACATGTATAGGATAACAACTTTCACTTTAATAGTCATATTAATTTTAGAATTGAGATTGACCAAGTATATAAGTGTCATTAAATGCATAAACTAGGTGGATTACCATTTCTGATCCATAAGGTCCTGTACATATTATGAACTAAATGTGACATCCACTTATCCCATACTATAACATGTTCCAGCCCATGCGACCAAAAATCCATGACTCACTGTGCCGTAATTAACTATATAAGGTTTTTACATTAACCTATGAAGAAAAAAACTTTTAAATTAAAGTTAGAACCTTATGTGTCAATTATGTAGTCAAATTATCTTCAAGAAATTTTAAACATTTCAATACATAATAAAAAATATCCATATCTAATAAGAAAATCCACATGAAAAATATACATGACATGGAAAATGCATGACATATTTGTCATAGTGTGTCTAAAATGATGCATGTAATCTAATTCCCTTAATTCACTGGAACATGTTAATGAAATAACAATTTTAATAAACCCAATGTAAATAAATCATAAAATATTTGTTTCTCTTAATGGTGAAGTCGTATCCACTATAAAATCAATAATGAATAATAGTAACTACCCATCCTTAGGACTTTGGGTTTCCCCTATACATAGGTATGCTACATCTGGGCACATGGTCAATTCCAGATCCCTTTGACTCATAATATTGTATCTAATAACCAATCAGTAAAGATAATGGAAAATATACATCTGATACCACTTTTCAACATCCTGAACTGGGATCCACTTAACCCATTCCCTATGTTGGTGGGTCACAAGGCCTCAATCATACCTCCCTATAGGCCAGAGGCTGCCTACTAGCAACAAGGGTGTAAAGTTAGGATGGTGGGGATACTATAACCTCAAATCAGAATTGAATAGTGGATATAACCATTAAAACACAAAAATGGAGTCATATATAAAAAAATAAAATAAATAATAAATGTAATAATTTGTAATTGAACAATTGAATAACAATGAAAATCCAATAGAATGTTTCATATACATGGATGTATGACATGATGATACACAAAATTAGAACAGACAAAACTTATATATGATAATACTATAAAAAACTTCAAAAAAGGAGAAAAAATGTGTCACTTGAATCTTTAGAATATACTCAGTCCTCTACTTCTATGATCCAACTATTAGTAAATAATATTAAGACTTCATTGAAGGGAACATTTTGTTATCAATACCTACATATATATAATATTCTCAATTACCAAAGGTATCCTAAGAAGTGTGTGAGACAAATCCCAGTAGGCAATCACCATAAATTTGTAGAATTAATTGAAGTAGTTCATGAAACTAAACAATGTATACGTATATGTTGAACGGAAAACAATACTGAATTAATAAAAAACTACCTTCTCAGGTTCATAAAAGACACCTGGAAGCTGTGCCTATTTTAACTCATCGCCAAAATTTAAGTATAATTAGTCACTATAGATATAGTAATTGATTATATATATAATATTTATATAATGTAAAAAATTATATTTAGTGAGTATTTGTGGACTTAAGTGGTCACATTCTTGGAAATCTAGGTGTTGGTTAGACCTGGGTGTAAGTCAATCATCCATAACATGTCTAAATATGCTTATAAGCTATAGTAATATGGTAAATGCCCTAAATTTTATAATGAGTGGGAGAATCCATGATCATCACTCAAGATGGTTCATGTGACATAATGTCAACACTCGAATCATGGGACGTGGTGCGTCAGGCACACTGTCTTAATAGTGTCAATGTTGTGAGATGTCCTGCTCAACACCCTATATAATGGAGAATGATACCATCATTCTCAACTAATCCCTTACCATTGTACCACATCCTATATCTTGGTGTAATAATGTTTTTAATATAATACACAAGGAATTACCTCTCATGTATCATGTTAAACAAGCCCATGTATATAATTAAGGCACGACATTTTAATTTAGCACAATTTATGAAGAATCAAATAATATGCATGGCCATAAAACTACATTTAATTTATACCATTTAAATTCATTTAATGAAAAGAATCCATCACATAAAATCCATTTAATATATTCCATTAAATTATCAAAACAAGAAAATTGAAGTTATATAGATTGAGATACATTTAAAAAGGATCCATGATCAAAAGGTAAATAACCAACATGGGAAATTCCAATTACATGATGGTCTAGGAACTTAGGAGGTGCATTGGGTTAATTAAAAAATTTAATAACAGGGGAAATTCAATTTATAATATATGAAGGATACATAGAATGAGTTATGGGAAATTGAGCAATTAACTAAAAGGGAAAAAATGTTAGCTCCACCAATAAATGTCTATAACTGAGGTCAAAATCCTATATCCAATTGAACAAGTATCAACATCTGTAAATACAGGTGAATTGATCTATTTAATATGAAGATCTCAATAAAAATGTGATTTCTAGAAAAGTTTGGAGTGTGTAACAATGTAAAAGCTACTAAATACCAAAACACTGGGGGAAACCTATAAGACCACCTACCTTGGGGCCGTTGATGACCCCTCATTCAATGGTGGAATCATATTCAATGTAGGTTAGGGGAAATTAAAGAAATAGTCAAATTCACTAAAACTAGTGAAAAAGGGATTTCACCTAAACATTACAATAGATCCAAAGATAATCAGAAATAGTATGGAAGTGTAATCGAGGTTGTACCTCTAGTTATTTGATGCTTCCTTCACATCTTGATTTTTTACTTAAATTACAAAAGATATCTTGAATCTTATATTGAAGAAGATGGGAGGTCAAAATAAGTGAAAAACACATTCAACCACTGTAATGATAGGAGAAGAACATAAAATAGGTAAATATATTTAATTTAAGGAAAAACAAAATTTCCACTTCAAAATAGGGGCCAAAATGATAAGATGGATAGTTTCCAAAATAGCATGCAATCCAGGATCAAGTCACTGGTTAAGGATATACCCTGCAAAGTCTAGGTTAGTGACCTTACGAACCATGAACAGACCATGACACACCCCACTATCAAATGTATGATGTTTTCTGCATGGTTGTGAGCCTCGTGTTGCAAGTTATCATATAAAATTACATGGCTTCTTCTGGCTCTCTAATTATCCCTACAAGATTAGTTTAGAATGTGCAGTCATGACTGCATCGTTTCTACTGACTCTATGACCCATTAATCTTGCACATTTTATTGAAATCCAGGCTCCAAAAAACACCCTGAATCTTTTAGGACCTTCTTTAGGATGTAAGGAATGTATAACATGATTTAAAAAATGATTTAAATTAAAAAATAAATGATCCATACCTTCATAAAATTATGGGTTGCTCACCCCATCTGTTATACA
The DNA here is from genome assembly GCA_963277665.1 of Viscum album. Taxonomy (NCBI): domain Eukaryota; kingdom Viridiplantae; phylum Streptophyta; class Magnoliopsida; order Santalales; family Viscaceae; genus Viscum; species Viscum album. The sequence continues at coordinate 1,050,208,491 of OY728131.1, read as the reverse complement.
AGACCCTCACTTCTAGTCAAAAGCCTATGGAATATGGGGATTCACAACTAAGGCCTTGTATTAATCCTAACTAAATTACTAGTTAAAGTGGAACATATGCTAGTGAATTACCAAATAATAAGGAAAATAAAGAATAATGAAAATTTCTAAATTTTAGTAATATACAATAAGAGGTTAAAACTAAAAATACTCATGGGAAAAAGAAATCTTCAGTTCAGAATAGAAGAAAGATGAGATTATAATAACATACATCTCCCATCTCATGGTTTGAACTAGAATAAATTTCAAAATCTAATGATCACAATGAATGGGTCGATTATTTGAACAAAGAGTTACATCTGATAGAGAAAAATAACATTTAGGATCTTTGTTCATTTCCACAAGATAAAAATTTTATTAAGACAAAGCTGGTGTATAGAATCAAGTTGAATGAACATGATGATGTATCAAGAAAAAATGTTATACTTTATTGTAAATAATATTCATTTGTGTTAGGTGTGGTTTTATTTATATTTTTCCACATTAGGAGATTAGATACTATCAAAATATTATTGGTAGTGGCTGTATATCATTGTTATAGATCATATCTGATGGATGTGAAGTAAGATTTCTTAAATAAGGATATTAATGATGACTAATATATTAATAAACCTTTTAGTTTATAAAAGTACAATGATGGAATCATTTTTTATATTTTGAAAAAAAATCTTTGTTTGTATTGAAAAAATCTCCTTGATCATGGTACTCAATCTTTGATAATTTCTAGAAAAATATGATTTTTTCTAAAGGGAGTGTTGAAAAAACATATATGTGAAAGAATTAAATTGAAGTAACATGATTTTAATTGTTTATTTGGATGATAAAATTGTGCATGGGGATATTTACAATGCTTTTATATCGTTTTCTAATGAAATTAAGTAGAACTTTTAAATTTCTATGTTAGTAGAATTAAATTTAATCATGGGTTTAAAAGTTCATCAAAAGAAATGATATTTTTTTTATATCATGAAATTTGAGATAGGGTAATTTTATTAAGGTTTCTAATGAAACATTCCAAATAAGTATCAACTACTATTTATGTTGGGGTAATGGTTAGTAAATATGAAGAATGAAAACGTGTTATTCAAAATGAGTTTTGAAAACTCATTGGATGTTTTCTCTATCTGAAATCTTCAAGACCTGACATTGTATATGTTAAGAATTTTTGTGATAGATAATAGTTTGATACCAAAGAGTCTCAAAGTCTTAAAAAAATTTAATTCTAATATATTTTAAAGGAACAACATCATATATGATGTTATATAAAAAATGTTATGATATGAAATTTCCAGGACATAGTGAGGCTGATTGGGTTAATGTTTTAACGAGAAAAAATAAAAAACATGGGAAATAATGTTCTCAGAACAATGTTGTGAGAGTTAGAATAGTAAGAAACATAATTTTTTAAAATAATTCACAATAAAAGAAGAATATTTTACTAAAACAGAATCTTCTACAAAATATTAACTAGATGGATGTTTATTTGTACGTTTTTAGGGTGAATATTTGTAAACTGTTAAATATACATTTTGATAAACCAAGGTCGGATAATATTTCAAGAAATAATGAAAAATAAATTGATATTATGTATAATTTCATTAAGGAGATACATTATGGTATATATTTTATGTATAATATATTTCTATAAACTATATAATTGTTGATGATTTCATAAAAGTTATGCCAAGGGATAAATTTAAAGAAATTATGTTATAAATTCATGTTCATTATTAGAATAATACATCATAAAACACTTATGGAAGTCTCCCACCATGCCTTAAATGATTATTAAAAAGGGACAGTGAACATTAAATATTTATAATTAGTTTTTAAAATTTATTCTATAATGAATTAGATGTTGTGATTATAATAAAATTTGAGAGAGTGAAAAAGTAGAGAGTGAAAAAAGTAATATTTAAAAAATAAATAGGATAAATGTGAGGGGAACATTATCATAACATGGACATAAAATTTCATTTCATAGAGGGATGAAATTTCTTCAAAGAAATTACATTATTTAGTATTGTGGTGTCAGGGTAGTCTCTTCTTATAATGAATAAGTGTTGTTATAAGATATTTTTTTCTTTGTTGAAAAAGATGAGTTCTATGAAATTTTGAATGTTGAAAAATGATAAGTGTTAATAGTGGATGATTTTTTTTGAATACAAATCCAAAGGGGTGGATTGAAGATCCATTTGGATGTTTTTATAATAATGGTTTTTATTACATAAAATCTAATTTTTTTAATGAATGTTTTTATCAAATAGAAATAGTAGAGTTCCTAGTAGTGAAAATAATATTATTATGAAGTATCCGAGGAATAAGAATGTTACAAAGTAAAAAAGGATAGAAAATAAGAAATTTAGAAAGTTGGTTGGATTTTAGATTTATATAATTTTGAAAAGTTATATAGATAAAGGATGTCATAATATTTTGGATATGTAGAAAATTTTAAATCATCGCCGATGAAGAAAGTAATAGTAGTAGAATGTTAGAATGTTCAAGAGATGTAGAATGTCAGATATTTATGTATATGATTAAAGTCAATGAAAATTTAAATATAAAATGTTCATTGAGAAATAGAAAGGATGAATGTTTTTTAAATATTGAAAGATAGAATAGATAGAATTTCAATATGTTCTGGAGATGTAGAGTTTTGGAATGTTATAATGATAGAAAGATTCAAAAAAATTATAAATTCAAAATGTTTTGGAGATGTAAAAAGTAAAAAGTTTTGTATATTAAAAATTCATAAATTTTAGATAGATATAAATCTCTAGAGATGTATAATATTAGAATGTTTTAAATATAGACAATGTCTTTAATTTTATAATTTCATAATTATATAGATATATTGAAAGATGGAAAGTTCTAGAGATGAGTAAAGACAAATGATATATAATGTATGGAGGTTAATAATGTAATCATTAGTATAAAAGGTAGGATATATAAAAGTCAATAAAGTTATTAATATGAAGAAAGTTATAATTTTTGAAATCTAATGATATTTTTTAGATGAATAATGCTACATTTATCCTGATGTTAATAATGATGTTGATATGAAAGAATTAATAAATACAGCAAGTTAGAATGTTTAAAAATTTAATGAAGAAACATTATTACAATGTAATAAAATGATATGATAATAATTAAAAGTATCTGACATCATATATAATCTAACGATACATGATAAATGTCATTTAAGAAAATAAAATTTTAAATCAATCTATTTTTAATCTGATAGCCATTTATAATTGGTTGGACTTTCTCTATTTTTATGATCATTTTTTTAATCATAAGAACTGAGGATGTTTATAATCAGATAGACTTTTTTAGTGAAGTGAACTTTTATAATTGTTTTAATTTTCAATTTCTGAAAAAATATGAAAAATATTGGACATACAATGTTTTGGTTTTCTGAATATAAAATCATATTGTTTTCTGAACATAAAAAGTTTAAGTTATATGTATATAAAATGATTTAATTTTATTTATATAAATTTATATAGTTCATTTAATCTAAAAATTTATTGTTTTATGAAGGTAAAATTTTGTATTTTTCTAGAAATACGTTGGTATTGTTTTTCAAACATACAAATTAGTAGTTTCAACTAGTACAAAATTTAGGATAAAATGATTTATGACATTCTTAAAATATTTTTATAATTAAATTCAATGAAATGTAACTGATATCGAGTTAATTAAAATATTCCAAAATATTCTATAATGATTGAGAATTATGGAGACCCATGGCTTTTAAAAATATTATTAAATATTTTTTTAACATAAATATCCAATAATTAAAAAAAAGTGATCATAAAGGTCTGGTGTATTAGGAAGGCTAGGATCATAATACATTAAACGAATATAAGATATGGAATCCATAATTTATTGTCCATAGTGAGCTCATAAAATAAATTTGAGCCCCAAAAAATACATGATATATCCTTGAAAATACATTAAAAAAGTCTTTATCTAAAATCTACAGTATAAGAATAAGAATAATAAGGAAACATAACATGTGATTCAATGTTATAAAATGATATCAAAAAAGAAAAGGTACATGTGTAATCAAGTTGAAGTATAACATAAAGATCATGGTATCATAATATCATATAATCATGAGAAATTCGAAAATATATATATAATTAAATAAACATGAGTCAGGTCCAGCTTCCTAGACAATGTCACATAGTGGACAAAGTCCCGTAATGGATTGTGTTTACTCTCTAATCCCATACATGATTCTTCATGAGAAAATATATTTAAAAAATGAATTAGAGAACTATCTGGGTGAACTCATGAAAAAATGTTCATTATCTATGTGTTCAACATAATTAAAATAAATAATATTTCATATCATAATAATTACCCATGGATGGAAAATGGGATTCATAATCATGCTTTATATAACAATTAATTTAAATTTCAGAATGAAGGTATCATAGAATTAATAATAAGGAATGTATTCTAACAAAAAAGGAATGGAGAATAATCTAGGAATATTAAGACATACAATAATAATTTATAAGCATTCTGGAACATTTGAAAGAGCAATAATGTTAGTTATATTGCTAAAGATCATAACCCAAATGAAATGGTGGTTTTGAGAGATCCCTTGTCTAGAACCTGGTTTGTCAAATTATCTATTTATCATCCTGGATAATAATCATATGATAATAATTTACATCATAAGAAACATTTTAATTATTATTATTCCTTTTTATTATAATAATTCCCATGTAATATTGAAATACATAAAAAAATAAATGTACAATATACTTTTTAACGATAGATAACTCATATGTCCAAAATAAGTTTGGTTAGTTAAATAAGGTAAAATATCATATTAATTAGTTCTATCTAGAATTATTAACCTAAAATAATTATATTTTTATACAAAAATTATAATTTCCAAACCAACCCTGAATTATGGTTATGAAAAATGAACTACTTTATAATCATGGAGATGGTAGGCCGTATGTACGCATGAGTATTATTTCCATTTTTCAAGGATCATGATTGAAATAAGGTAGAGTTATTTTATATTTCTATGATAATTTTTATATCAGAAATATAATATCATTTCTTTAAATACATTTAAAATTACCATTTTTCAAGCACAATTATAAAAATGAATCACATCGCTTTGTGTGGAGGTAGTCTACCATACTCGTGAACAAAATTATAATTTATTCAATGGATGAAACTGTATGAAATTTCCTGATATATATATTTTAAAAAAGGTAAATATTTCCAAAATATCATCAATAAACATAAAATTATTTCTTTATTACCTTTCTTGTTAAGTAGATGTGAAAAAGGAATCACCTCAATTCATGAAGAGGTAGTCAACCCAACACACGTGCAATATTGTCATATTCTATATGGAATAGAAATTAAGAATTTATATATGATATTATAATAAAAAAATATAATTATATCATAATTATTATATAAAAACATTATATACATCAATATATCCAACCCTAAGAAGCGGTGATGAAAAATGAATTATGCTGGTTCGCATGGAGGTTCTCTACTTACACATGATCAAATGTTTTCTTTCTTATTATAGGGAGGAGGAGATGGTTTCATGGAAATTAACATAAAATAAAAAAATATTTGTATTTTTAATATAGTAATGTTATTATATCATCATTTTATAATAATATTTAATGGAGGTGGAGGAAGAAATAAACCAAAATGCCTGGATAAAGACATTACCTATTCTTCGTATATTTTTTTTGTTTTAACCAATTGGATTTTTTATATTGTATCATTGACCAAAGTTTTTTTGATAAATGAAGGAAATTATATAATTTATTTGGGTTGACATTTTCTGAATACAAATGTGTTAAGTATGTGTGTAAAGGAGAGGAGGGTGGCTTGAATTTTAATAGTGAGGTAGAGGACACGCTTGGAAATTTTGAAATGAAAAATGAAACCACATTTTTTTCATAAAAAAATTATAAAAATAGACCATATTCTATCCATATAAGATAAAATTTCTAATATTTGAAATTAATTTGGGATTATATATTTTTTTGGTCATTTGAAATTGTTATATTTTTAGTTTAACACATGGTAAACCTGTTTTTATATTAACTATGATAAATACTTATTTCTGTTATCACAATTAATTATGTTAGAAAATTGTGTTGATTTTTTAGATAATATAAATTTTTTAAAATATAAATATAAAATTCATTTTTCTAAATTCAACTCAAATAATTGGAAAATAGTAATTTAAAATTAAACCAACATATGTGATAAAGAAATAGTTTTCCAAAAGAAAAGCATTCAAAGTGGTAAACGATTTTTTATATAAAAACACAATTTGAAATTTCTTCCAATGGAATAATATTGAATAATTAATATAAAATATAAGAAATTTTACATTTAAAACTACATTCAAGAATATTTATTCTTGTAAATTATCTAAATGGAAGTGTAGTTTTTTTAATAAAAATCTGAATATTTCGGTATCCATTTAAAAAGGAAACACTGCAAAAAAACCCAGAAAAATTTATTCTAATATCATTTGTATATAATGATTTAAAAAATTGATGTTAATTTTGAAATATAAAGTTTCTAAAAGTGGAAATATTTACTTTAAATTTTCTTTGTAATGAATGACTAATCCTCCTTAATTTTTTAAAAAACTGTATTTCTCATTCATATGATTTTTATTGTTTTTGTAATACATAGATAAAAATTAAATATTTTTTAATTGTTTTAAAAAAAAGATAAATTATATATTTATTATTTTTTATACCTTCAAATTTAATGGCTAGTTTACAATTTTCATGTTTTAATAATAATATTTTAAAATAGTATCACATTTTGTTTCAGCCCAGGGTTTCATGCATCATAAGATTTTGAAATGATTGAATTTATTTTAAAAATAAATATATCATAAAGTATCATGGTATTAAATTATTCCCCCCTTCATTAATTTCATTTAAAAATTTCATATTACAACCTAATTTGAAAACAACTCCTGGTACTTATACTTCATCATCTATTCTAGATCCAAAGATGCTTCCTCAAACTTATGGTTTGAAAAAATAACATTGAATAAGTGTGTTGTATTGATTGATAGATATTTGTCTCTAGAATAAAAGATATTCACATATCATTCCAATTTTTAAAAGACTTTATCTATTGGTACCACCTATGGATTCAGTACATGGGAGGGTTATGGTGTTTAGTTCCGCGATAGTTATATATGGAAAACATCAGGTACTTGGGAAAGGTTAGGTGGGAGAAATAGTCTATAGGCCATCACTATGATGCTATAAAGGATATAAAATGAACATATGAATTTAAGAAAAAACATTCCCTTCTTACCAAACCTTATAAAATTATTCATTTGTAAAATAACAAGGAACACCTTATCTCTAACCTGAAACTTCAAGTCTTATTGATGGGTACATGGACAACCCTTTCATGTGATACTGAATCAATTAAACATTCTCTATCATCTCTTGGTCACGATTAGGACCCTTCCATTTCTACTCTCTTAAATCAACCAATAATGTCAAATTCCAACACAGATTCCCATATTGATCCTCATATGGTTCCATTTGAATGATAGAATGGAAAATATTTTTATATGATAACTATACTATGGGAAGTTGATGATCCCAGCATCATTGTAATTCCACTGAACAAGAACTCAACATATTCTATAGAGTTTTTGTGGTTCTGTCAAACTGATCATCCAATTAAGGATGATATAAAGTGCATAAATTATTTTCCATATCCAAATCTAGCTAAAAGATTCTCCAAAACCCTAAGGTTATCCATATATCTTGATCAAATATAATAGAGTGTATCATTCCATGAAATCTTACAAACATATCTTATGTATATCATATAGAGTTTGTAAAGATATAAATTTTCCTTATTAAAAATAAAATGTTCCAACATTTTAAGTTGATATATGATTACATAGATATTATTATTTACTTTAGGCAACCTAGGGAGTCCTATAATTATGTACATGGTTTTGTTCTCCCATTTGAATGTAGAATGGGAAATAGTTTCATCGTACCATTAGAAAAATGTTTTTCCCTTAACTTGTAATCATACTAAGCATTGAGATAAAAAAATCTACAATATCCCACTTCATGATTTTATATAAGATGTTTTTCTTATGGTATCAATTTATCATAGTTCAAATCAGTTGAATATATAAGGTAAATATATTCACATCATATATAACAACCATCTTTGGGTATGGTTTTTATGGGATTTATATTTGGGTTCCAAAACTCATAACTCAATCTTCACCAAAATTGAACTCTAGAACATTTTTTTGACATTTTTCTATACCCCCTATTAATCATTCTGGACCTCCTTAATCCTCTCAATAATGGATTTTTAAGCTATTATATGAGATATTTTGGATGATTATCCTTTTATTAATCCCACTTACATCCTTTTTAAATCAATGATTATTGGATCCTTATCACATTTCATCATTGATAAAAATGATGGATCCATTATTCATAGAGAATATTTGACCTTATTTTTTTTCCAAGGATGGTAATGGATTAAGTAGTTATAGTCCATGATCATCTATAACCATATATGTGGGCACAAGTTAAAATCCTTATGTGTGAGTAAATACATTTTTTTTCCTGCAATTTTAATATGTTTCACCCTTATCTCAATAGTATTAATGTTTCCAGATCATCCACACAAATATCACTATGGCCAACTCCAATTGATGCAATTTTTATTTCTTCTCATGAAAATTTATCTCCCTTCTGGAATAAAAAATAATTTATTATTCTATATTATTACAAAAATCAGACACCTCTATGAGGCATCGATTTAAACCATGAATAGATCCCCAATATAGGTAATCATATGTACTGGTGCAGTGATTAGCCTCGTTTACAACTCCTTAAATCACTATTCACATTCAGTAGTCCAAAAACAATTTACACCCTTCAGTGTTTTCTTTTTAGCGAGTTTTACAATCGAGAAATGTTTTTCATGCATTTTTAGTAATACTTAGACAATCCTTGGAAAATATCGATCTACATTATAGAAACTAGTATTGGTTATTCCGAGATTTCCATTATCAACAAAGGATCCACATATATTACTTTCATAGTGATAAAATTACCCATGAATGAAACTTCCTTCATCCATAAATCACATTTTCTATATTGTTTATAGAAAACATCCTTTATAAAATGCATTAAAACAATATCTAAATACCCTCCTTTATCTTGGAGTAAATTAGACTATTATCTATAAAGACTACAAATTTTTTTTCAAAGTAATAGATAAGGTCTTTATTCATCATGTCCATTAAGATTAGTATAGTGTTAGAGAGGTTAGAAGGTGTCACTATGTACTCATTGTGTCCATACAATATTCGAAAGGTAGTTTTGGGAATACCATCCTTCGTCACCCATAATTGATGATAACCCCAATGAAGGTCCACTTTAGGGAATTATTGAGCTCTAAATAGTTGATGGAACAAGTCATATATCCATGGTAGGGTATACTTATTCTTTATTTTTATATTATTAAGTTCATGATAATCAATACAATGTCTCATTGTACCATAATTACTCATGACTATAAAGACTAAAACAACCCACATAGAAGCACTAAGGTGTATTAAAACATTTTCTATATTCTCTTATAACAAAATATTTAGTTCCACTAAATCAATGGGGATCATTTTATATGGATTTTTTGATATTCTTTTAGATCCATGTATAAGTTTGTTAGAGAACCCATCCCATTATTTTGTTGTATTAATAGGTAAATCTTAATGAAATACATCAATATAATCCATGAAAATTGAAATGTCTTCATTAATCTTTCATTTTTATGAATCATTTTGGGAAGATATTATTTCTCATTAAACAATAATATCTCTATTGGAATATAATATTCAGGGATAGATTCATCATCCACCTTACACTAGTATAAAATCATAGGTTAGCTTGGGACATGGAGTGTGATCTCCCTTTTTCAATATTTGATGTTGGATTTAAACAATAATATCCAATATATTTTTAAAATTGAATGAAAATTGACTAAATTATATATTATGTAATTTAATGGATGATTAATTTCAAAAAATTGATTATGGAGGAGTTATATATTTGGGATGAAACCATCAATCCATTTCATATTCACATACACAGATCAACCCCCATGTTTTTGGGTGGTTTTTCAAAAGTTTTATAAATATTAATGTTATGAATGAATATATATAACCATAAAAATGGTATGTTTTATTTTCATTAATGAATAACTACTGTACATTTCACCATATCATTTTCAAAATCCACCATAACCATACTAATATAAAAAACCATTTATTTCTACTATAAAGGTTGTTGATGATAAATTTATCTGAAAAACCTTATTTTTGGAGATTGGATTATATAGTTTCTATGTTATTTACAATTACAAAACTACACAGAATCCATAGAGTTGATTTGAACCTTCATTTATTATTCCTCAAGAGTCTGCATTCTCATTTTATCGTGTCAAAGATTACCTTGATTCCCCTCTTTTCCACACTTTAAGAATCTTCTAATTTTCCATTTATAGTTTCAAGGATGATTCTTTCAACAATTTTATAAATATAATGTGAGATTTCATTACTCCATCGGATTCATCTTTTGATGGTCTGGATGGAAACTCCATTTTATGATTTTTTGTATCTAGTCCCATGAGACAACTACGATTCATGAATCTCCATCTGAACATTGAGGGATAAATATAAAATAACTTTGTAACTATCAAGATCTCTAATATCCAAAGATTTTAATATAATGAACTTTATGCCAATGAAAAATAGTCCACCCTACATTCGGTGTTCATAAAAAAGTTTATGGATAACTATTCAAGACTTTGAATGTTTTTCCAACACACCTCGATAGACTCTTATTCATTTTTATTCAAAATAAGGAACTCCATCTCCATTTAGAGATGAAGAGTTTGGATAAATTATTTATAGAAAAGAAATTTATTGATGTATTACCATTCCATGGAATTAATATCCCCTTTGGAAATTTTATTCTTTATTAGTGTCATCTACTAAAATAATTCTCCTAAAATGTGATAAATGGCGATCACAAATTATTACTTCTCTATGCATTAGAGGACATAGAATATTTACTCAATGATGTTAATGAATTTTATAAAGATTATGGGATCAAAATATAAAATAATATTAAGGGAATTTTTACACAAAAATTACTCAACTGAAACATTATACTTCTAAGGAGGAGTAGGGTCTTCCACATGATTCATGTTATTATTCATAATTTGAGATAGTAAAGCTAGTACTAATACTAAATTCTTTTATTAATATCCCATAAAGATATTCATATCATTGATAAAATAAAGAAATTAATATCAAGTTGGTGGTTGTCATAGATTCTAATATTTCACAACATTTACAAAAATAAATAAAAACATAGAAAGAACATACTTTAACATAATAAAGGGAATATTATAAATTTGAAAGGCATAACTCATGAATGATAAGTATATCATAACATATTGCCTATAATGATTCAATCTATGTTATACAGGGTAATGTTTCCCATTAGGATTTCTAACATAACCATTAGTTCACGCCCTTCATAATTGTTTATAATGTGTTTATGAATTAAAAAAATCATATCCCAGGGGAGTGTCCAACCAGGTGTGTAGTAAGGCCCATTATCGCACACCAAGTCACGATCGATTCCATATCAATGCACCCTTTATATGGTTATTACACCAAGATACCTATTTTCATTAAAAATGTCATGTTTTATTATCCAAATATGGATATATTTCTTAGAAAACCACTCATTCGATACTTCATAGAGATTCCAATATATTTTCCTATTCTTAGAATTATCATTAGATTTATCTCTATAATTTCCAATAGGGTTCTCAATAATGTTTTCTCATCTAATTTAAAAAAGTAAAAAATCCATTCATGTGATACCAAATATGCGGACATATTCATTTCAATCATATTATTACAATACTCATAAACATAAATATCAAATAATTATAACAAATGGATCGAAAAGGCCAAGATTATTTGGAACACTAGGTTCATAATACATAATATGAAACAAAAACATGGAATCCTTAATTTGTTTGACATATTGATCTCCTAAATTTCATTTGATCTCCTAAAACATCATGGGGTAACCTATGGAATACAAAAAAAAGGGGGAGATAAAAATCATAGAAAGGGAAAAATCATGATAAAGAAGCATAATATATTAGTAAAATGTATAACATGAATTAATAAAAGATTATTTACATGAGTAATCATGTTAATGAATAACATATACAGCATGGTACCATATGATCATGGAATCTTATGAGATGTGGAAGCAACACATGACATCTCATAAAGATGTGCCAAAGATAGGTTCATAAACAATATAAATTGGTGGGAAATGTACCATAATAGATTAGGATTACTCCATAATCCCATACAAGAAGCCTCATGAGCCTAAAAATTTATCCAACAAATGTGTACATTATATTGGTACACGGATCATAACATGATCATGAAATATGTGTTCAATATAATGGAAATAAAATATAAGGCATAACATTAGAATTACACATGTAAAGACAATGGTATTACTTCCAACATGCCATTAACAACATTTACCTTTATAAGCTCTAGAAATAAGCACTGATAAAGGGTACCTTTATCAACACTTTATTTTTATCACTCATAAAGGGTACCATTTATTAGTTCTTTATATATAGCACTGATAAATGATATCCTTTAACAAAACATGTTAGTGCTGATAAAGGCCCCAAATAAAAAAAATTAATAAAAGAAAGATGAGTATATTAAAAACAATATTGAAAAATTTATTTATTTTATAATTATTGACAAAAATGAATAAGATTAATATATATATATTTATAAGTAATAAATATTTATAAAAATATTATATCATCTATATAGATATGTAAAGTGAATAAAATGAAATAATTAAACAAATAGAAATAATAGAAGAAAGTAAATTATGAAAAATATTAACCATTTTTTACTAATTAATTATTAATATAAATGAATAAATTTATATACATATATATATATTATAAATATTAATAAATAGTACATAATAAATGTTGATCTATGAAAAATAAATTGTATTAATTAAAAAATGAAATATGAGTAAATTGTAATAATAAATCCAAAACATTATGAATGATTAAATAAAAAATAAAAAAAAATTACGAAATAATTACTAATAAAAATGATTATTATTAATATAAATATTAATTATAAATATTATAAAATAATATATATTAAATATACATATAGAGACTTAATAAAATGTAATACTTTTAAAAATATTAATTCTTTTTATCATTTTTAATGGTTTTTATACATAATTATTCATTAATTAATTTAATTTAGAAATATCTTCATACATATTTCTATATATATATATATATATATTAATTATGATTAAACTTCCTAAAATACAATTTATATAATAAAAGTAGTTTATACTTTCATTAAATAAACTCTTATATTAGTGAATAATGGTTTTTAATTAAAAATTAATACTATTTAAAAATAAAATTAATTACATCCAGTAATGGGAATAATTGAATATCGTTTTAGTTTTAAATTTATATATATCAAATGTGTGTTAAATTGATATAAAAAACAAAGACATAATTAATTAATTATTATATACAACATAGACACCCAAATTTTTATGTAATTAGTGAAATCTTATATAGAAACACATACACAAAATATTTACTTAATTTATTAAAATTGTAGTATTTATTTTGGAATTTCATTATAACATGAAACATTTAATATATTATGTTTTAAATGAATAAAATTTATTTATATATTTTTAATATTATTACAATTAGGTATTATTTATTCATTTTTAATTTTTATTTGAATTTATTCATTTTCAATTATTTATTTATATATTTTTCATTAATATGTTTTAATATTGTCAATATGTCTTCATCTTTATTTCAATATATATCGATACTTTTTAATAATTTATATTTAATTAATAAAACTTATCTAGTTTTTCAAAATTTCTAAAGTGTACACTTGTTTAATTATTCAATTTCACTCATTTTTAACTTGCATGCATTTAAGTTTATATATTCAATAATAATGTTAAAAATATTTTTGTATTTGAATATTTATAAAAAAATATTCATAAATCTATATTTACTATATTTATGAATTTATAATTAGAAAAAATAAAAACTTTTTATAAAGAAGTATTTATATTCTTATAAATCAATAATAATATATATTTAAATAATTAAAAAATATAATAAATTTCTTTAGACAATTAAAATATTTAATATGTTTATATTTATATTTATATTTATATTTATTTTTATTATATATAAAAAATAAAAATAAAAATATATAATGATATAAATATAGTAATTTTTTTTGAATATATATATAATCATATATAATGAATTATATATTTAATTAACTATAAAATTATGTTAATTATATTTAAATAAGTAATATATTATCTATATTGATATATATTTATTAAATATATATATATATAAATATATATATATAATAATATAAATATATTTAAAATTATAAAATTCTAATAAATATATTTAAATAATGAATATATTTACTATATATATATATTTATATATATTTATTATATATATATCATTAAATTAACTTATTGATGATACAAATTTGTTTTCAACTATAAAATTATAACAGATATATTTAAATAATGATTATATTTACGATACCTATATATATATATATTAAATATATGTATATAATTATATAAATATATGTAATGATAAAAATATATTTTAATTATAATTAAATAATAATAATAATAATATTTACTATATATATAAACTTATATTTACTATATTTAAAAAAAGTATTTAAAATTATAAATAAGAAAATAGTTTTCTTTAAAATAATTTTAATAATTAGAAATATTAACTTAATTTTAAAAAAATTATAAAATTATAATAAACTAGTATAAATATATATAAATATATATACTTTTTTAATTTATAATTAAAATTATAAATCCTTTATTACCACAACTATTTTAGTACTCATAATGATGACTTATTTGCCCTTTGTTTGACCTAATAAAGAAATATATTTATCAAAACTTATATATTTAGTGCTAATATAAGGTATCTTTATAAACGTTTCGTTTGAAGCACTGATAAAAGTCTCCCATTTCTATTTAAAGTACCATACCACACTAATTTTAGTCACGATATCTCATGCTTTCAAAGATGTCCCTTGGTTCTGGCGCTTCTCCTCAAATCCAAGACTTGAATCAAGGCAAAAATCTAGGTATGAACGAACACATGGGCCGAGTCATTACTCAAATGAATCTAAGTATTGAGTTATGTCTCAAAAAAAAATATAATCATTCATGATATCTCAACTTTCTCTCAGATGAATCAAAGCACAAATCCAAGGGATGGTATTTCTCTTCCTCCTCTCTCATTGATGGCTTGTTAGGGTTCTGCATTTTGTTTTTTTTCGTATATATTTTATACCAACTAGGAAATTTTATTGAATCACCGTTATTTATTATTGTTTTGCACTTTTGATCAACTACTACTTGTTAACTTCTTTGACATGATTTAACTCAATTTGAATTTCCTCTATACAATATATCCCTCAACCTATGTAGAATATATCTCTTATAGATTTCAATTTGTTTCATCATTTTTCTATGTATTCCTATGATGGATTTAAATGGATTCTCGAATGTAAATAATTATTAGAAATCCATTATGGGTTCATAACGTTTTTTCGATGCTTCCTATTTTAGCCATAAAGGGTTATCATGCTGATTCAAACCTTATTTATAAAAATATTGATTTAATATTTTTATTTTTAATTATAAATGAATAATAGGATATTTTAAATGAATAATATGAATGAAAAACAGTTTTGACCATATTTTGAGATTCAAAGGATGTAACTAATGGTTTAAGGGGTCCAAAAAAGTGTACGATTATTAGTTGACTCTAATTAGAGTAAGAATTTGTTTTATATGTGTTGATAACTATTATATTTTTAAATGATATTTACAACATGGTCATACATGATGATTTTAGGAAGTTTAATAATTATGAAAAGATATCCTTATTTTATAACAAAGATGGCTTTGTAACAGGGTTTTTACTCATCTAGCTATTAAAGGCACATTGTCATTTTTTTTAAAAACATTCATTATAATTTTATAACCCTTCTTTGGAAACCCTTGGTTTAGTGTTTTCTATAAGATATTTCCATTTTATGGGATGTGTATTGATTATTATAATGTGATTATAGTATTACGTGATAGGTCGATATTTCTTGGGATGGTGTTGGATATAAGACATGGTTTATTGCTTATGTTTTCTTATTGATTTATAAATTGATCATGTTGGTTTTTTTCTCACCTCCACTTTTACTATTCCATGGGAGTCAAAGGTAACTATATTAGTGATATTTTTTGTGTCATATTTTCTAGAAATGAATCCCTTATTAATTTTACCATACTGTTTGTGATGTAATATCCAAGTTTATCCACCTATAATGTTGAGGATGTGATAACATCATTTCTTTTCTGATGGTGTTGTTCTAGATGGGAACTCATAGGTTACTGATTCTACGGATATATGTTTAATATAGTCACATCTGAGGTTCTTATGAGACTTTGATGAGTAATTTTCATTAGATGATATTAGATTAGATAACCCATTACTCCAAAATCAACATTTAGTTACAGTTTAATAAACCAATGTCATATTTTTTTTAAAATTTAATATTGATTTTTAAAAACAACCCCTAAATTTTTTTAGACATGACACTTCCTCGCACCCCCACCTCACCGACGAACCTAACACCCGACACCCTCTTCGTCTAACACCTATGAAACCCTTCCTCCCGTAGGCCCCCATATCCCCATCACCATAAATAACCCTAACTATCATTGTCGCTGCCCCCCAAACCCAACCCCTCTCCCCACTACCCCTGACGCCGTCAAACACCACACCCTCCCACTGGCCCCCTTCTCCCAATCAGCAATAGCTTCCTTTTTCATTATCTTCCCCTACAAACCATACTTCATCATCATCCCCTTCATTCCTCATCATGATGACCCTCTTTCCTTCTCAGGCCATTTTTTTTCTTCCCTTGTATTGATGACCCTGGTTTTAAAACCATAAGGTTGTTTAATGTCTATTGAGAACACTTATTTTTCTTTTTTTAATTTCTCTACATGCTCAATTCATTATAAATATTTTATGTATAAGCTTATTTCATTTTTAATATATAGATATTTAATCTTTTGTGTATTTGGTTTATTTAAAAAACAGATATGCACACGGAACATTCAATATTTTCATATTAAATATTCAGTGTATACATATTGAGTTTTCATTATATAGACATTTCTTATTAAATATATGCATATTTCATACGGAATTATATCATATTTCATCTTACAAAATCTGTTTATGCACATTCCATAATGCTTATTTTCTATTTTTATATGCATATCTGATATATATTTTATATGATCATTTCATATCTTGTATATTCACATTGCATATACTCTATATACATATTTCATATATTTTCTCAAATTGATTTCATGCCACATTGTTTTGTTATCCATGTTTTATAGATCATTATCCACAGTTAAATTTAAATTTGAGTTATTTTATTTTCATTTAATTATATTATTTAATAATATGGGTTTCTTCTAAGACCATACATTGTTTTGATTCTTTAAAAAACAATTTTTATTACAGGGAAAAAATCATTAAATTTCTTTAGTGGTGGTGGGGAAGGTATGGATTTTAGAATTACTAGCTTCTCAGACTCCATTCTTAGGATACAACTTCTTGAAATACAAGGTACCGCAATTTTAGAATTTTAATTCTCATCATTTCTATGTCAACTATAGATTTTACCTCCTAAAAAATTACCATCTTTTCTACATTCCTTCCAATCCATTTTTGCGTGTTTCTCAGTAAATTATTATTCAAAATTTAATTACTACTTTCTTCACTAAAAAACACATGTTATTCTTCTTTATGAAAAGGTTATTTTTTCATTCAAACATAAAGGTTTCTATAAAATTAAACAGACTAACTAATTTTATATCATATGTAAATATTATTAAATATTCATCACACACATACAAATTGATTTCATGTGGCATAAGGATGAGTTAGAAGAATTATGAAATATAGTTTCTACAATGGGGTTCTATCCATGAACAATGATTTTCTATTTCTTGATGTCTTTGATTTGGTGTGTCCATTTTGGAGCTCTTTTTTGTAATATTTCTCTTGAACATATATGATTTAAAACCGGTTCATTAGAATATAGATTTAATAAAAGAGTTAAATTAATCTTTTTTAGAATGTTTGAGATATTGCATCTCAAAAAATAAATTTATAAATTCAGCAAACCAATCACAAGAGACAGTAATGAGAAATACTTGGGTCCAACATAGAAGAAATATATCTAAATCTTCATTCAATGATTCTTAATGCAAATATACCACCACATGACCTCTAAATATTTTAGATATTTCATTTTATCGAGATCACATGTATCTAAATAAAGGATGTATGTTGTGATCTTATTCATCTTATGCATTAAGAGTAATTTTTTATTATCGTGGATTTTTTCAACAATAACAAATTACACACATGGTTTTTGTGATATTGGATTTCATTATACACAAGATAAGAATACGGGGACAAAATTTGATTTATATATGATTAACTGTTTAATAAGTCTTCTACAAAAATGATATGGATATGAATAAACTATCCCCAAGTGAAAAATCATAAAGAATAAAATACTAATTTCCATAAAAAAATTTAGAATTTTATAATTTGATATATAAAATTGCTATAATATTTTATTTTATAAGATATTAACACTAAATGATATAATTTTTAATTCCCAACATAGTAAAGTTTGTGTATATTGTCATGTTAAGGATAAGGGGCTATGGGAGTGGTTTGGGAAGAATTTCGATAAAGCATGAAGCATGAGAGGTTTGAGGAAATGATGTTTTGAATGGTGGTATTTATAGTGGTGGGGAGGTGTGTTTTCTTAATATTTAATTCATTAGTTTATTAATTTCACTCGAGATAAGAAATAGTGATGATTCAATTACCAAATATAATAAAGATGTTATGTGACTTAGAAATAATATCCATTTACTTATCCATGACTCATGAATGATGCAGAAAATCATTTATTTAGAATTTTTTGTAAAATATCAAATTTCACCATTCACAAAAAATTAATGTATTTCAAAAAAAAATCTCAAAAGTTCACCCTAACTATTTTTCGACATGCAGAAAAAAAAAATCATTTTATGAAAAGAATTTTCTAAATATGAGTAATTTAATTTTCAATTAAAATCATTATTTAATTGAAAAATTAAAAATTTATAATTAAAAAATCTTTTCTAATACTTCGAAAAATTAATTATAGTCTCATAAAATTATTATATAATCATAAGACATCAAAAAACATAGTCATGAATACATTTTATAAAAATAAATTTTCTTTTCAATTATTAAATTAATCATTAAATATTTTTAACTTAAAAATTATCAACACTATAAAATAATTATATCATATTGTCACTTATAGGATCAATAAATTTTATTTATATTATCATTGTTAAGGTTCCTATTCACTTGGCCATTTTACTATTCATAATGGTCATATTGCTATTCATAAAGTTAAAATTACTATTCATAAGGGAATGTTATTATTCAATAAAATTTATGTTTTCACTATCGGACTCCAAAATTCTTACTGGTTTCAACTGTGTATGTTAGTTTTTTGAAATTCAAATCACATATGTGGAAGAATTATATTTAATGGTCAAATAAAATTTTGTAGTTAATTTTCACATGATGTGGAATAAAGTTTCCTTAGGGGATTTTACGTTATTATATTATATGATATTACAATATGAAGTGGTAAATTACATTGATAAATGTTTTTGTCATGACATTCTTCTCCCCTTTTTAAAATTTTCCCTCAAAATTTCATTTTACATAAACAGATGAGGGTACTTGTCCTTCACTACATCCTCCAGTTCCCATGTTTCTTCTTCATACTTATGGTTCCTCCACAAAACTTTTACAAGGTTTTTTTGTGTGTAGAACCTTATCTCTCTGGTCTAAAATCATTAATAGTTACTCCTAATAAGATAGATCATATTCTATTTCTACCACATCCTAGTCCAGTACATTTGAGGGATCTGGTTTCTACTTCCTCAAGAGTTTTACACGAATCAAACCATGAACTTGATCCATATTAGGTGGTTTTGTAATCCTATTGGACACATATTTGATGTGGTCAAGGATCTCAATGGGGGAAATGTACCTTGGGATTAGCTTCCCTATCTTTCCAAACCACATGAATCTCTTCCATGGTGATATTAAAATCAAGAATTTATCTACAAAATCGAAATCTCTATCCCTTCGATGGTTTTCAACATAAATCTTTAGTCAAATATGATCATCTTTGATATGTTGTTGGATGTATTGAACCTTCTTGGTCATTTATTATACAATATCATGTCAAAGTCTCTTTATTTCTCCAACTTCAGCATAACAAGTTGGCATTCTAGATCAATTTCCATATAGATCTTCATAGGGATCCATCTGAATTCTCAAGTGGAAACTATTGTTTTAATGGAAATCATCCATTGGGAGATGCTAATCCAATCTACATTTTAATTCTAAAGAACATGTTATTAGCATATGATTGGGAATCTGAATAATCCTTTTGGATTAGCCATCAGTTTGTGGTGATAGGCCATGCTAGAATTCAATTAAATACACAAGGAATTTTGATGACTTCTCCTGTATTTAGATATAATCCTTGGATCATGATCAGAGACAATTATTAGTGTATCCCCATGCAGTATCACCACTTCCTTCACATATATCATTGTATGTTTTTCAAGCGAGAGATCTTCTCGAATAGCGATAAAGTGGGTAGTCTTGGTGAATCATTCCACAAAAACCCATACTGCATTATTTATTTTGGATGTCTTTGGGAGACCAGTGGAAATTTCTATAGTGACATTCTAGAATTTCCATTAGGGTATAGGCAATTGTTTCATCATCCCCTTTTACTTATATCACTACTCTTTAACATGCTGACATATAAAGCACCTTGAGATATAAGAGGAAATGTATTTTTTCATGTTATGCCACCAGAAGTGTTCTCGGAGATCTTGGTACATCATGGTGCTACCAAGATGGATAGAGAAAGGCAGACTATGTGCATTATCAAATATCTCTTTCTTTATCCCAGGTGATGAAGGCACAAAATTTCATGTTCCAAACCTAATCACACCATCATTGTTGATATGTAACTATTGCATCTTCCCTTACTTTACTATATTCACTTTCTTTGGTAACTCCAGATCATTTCTTGGTGCATCCTTAACCTTCTCTTGGATAGATTGTTGTAAAATCATTTGTGAAATGTAAGATGTATTCCCTACCGTTATGATTTCCAAATCCATCATTAACAAATCCATGAATATAGTATATTTCTCAATCTGCATCATGGATAGAGTAGCATTTTATTTTCTACTAAGAGAATCATGAACATTATTATCTCTTCTATAATGATAGAGAATACAAAAATTTTAGTCTTTGATTAGCTCTACCCATATCCTTTCATGCATGTTGATATCCTTTTGGGTGAATATATACTTTAAGCTCGTGCGATCAGTATATATATCACACATCTCACCAGAGAGGTAAGGTCATCATATTTTCAAGGCAAAAATCACAGATGTATGCTCTAGATCATGCATCAAGTAGTTATTCTTAAGGATCGTCAACTACCGTGAGGCATATGATATCACATTATCAATTTTCATGAGTAAAAATCTAAATCCTTTCTTGGAAGTATCCCTATATATCTCAAAACTTTCTCTATTTTTTAGGTAATGTGAGTGAAGGTGCAATGAACAGCCTTCACTTATGCTCCTTGAAGATTTCCCCACATTATTCCATCTACAAATACATTTCCCCTTGCCTTATTAATCTAGTTACCAGGATTGAAAATCCTAATAAATTTCTCAAAAAATGTATTTATTACCCTACTAATCAAAGAATTCTATGTATTTCTATGACGCTAGAGGGTCTGGAAAATTCCCCAATCATCATTATTTTTGATGGGGCCAAAATAATTTCCCTCACTTCTGAACACATGTCCCATGAATGTCACTTTATTCATCCAAAAGTCACAATTTCTAAAGATGGCGTAAAACGGATCCTTTATTAATGTCTCCAACACAAGACTTATATATTCTTCATGTTTCTCCATTATTTAGAAGAATATGAGGATATTATCGATAAACACTTCAAAAAATTTGTCGAGTAAATGTCTAGTAAATCTATTCATGAAATCCAGGAAGATTTTAGATGTATTAGTTTATCAGAAGGGAATTACCCGAAACACATAGTGCATATACCTTGTATGGAAGGAAGTCTTCTGAATATCTTCATTCTTCACATTTAGCTGATGATATCTCGAACGGAGATCCACCTTTGAGAAGTATTGAGCTCTACATAGCTGGTTGAAATTTTTTTTATTCGTTGGTAGAGGATATTTTTTCTTTATGTTAATCTTGTGGAGTTTCTGATAATCAATACCCATCCACATTTATCTATCCTTTTTCATCAAAAATTTCATTGGTGCATCCCATGGTGATGCACTAGGGTGTATGGACCCATTTTCCAAATGCGCTTGTAGATGCTTCTTTAACTCCTCTAGTTCAATAGGATACATGCTATCGACACACTTTGAGATTAGAGTAGATCTGTGTATTAGTTCGATTGAGAACTCATCCTCAATATCCGAGGAATTCTGGGTAACTCTTCCAGAAATACAACACTATATTCCCTCATGATGGTAATTTCACCTAGGTCGAAAAATTAATTTGAGTCAAATATTTGAGTGAGGTATGCTTATTTAATAGGGAATCAACACCCACACTATTGAATGATTTTTAAAAGGATATTCATGATCTTATTTGAATTTATATAGGATAATGGGATGGTTCAAAATATGTAAATATATTTCCTCTTCTAGTTAGTTTATATATGCTCTATATAGCGAGAGGCATCCATTCCCAATAAAGCGTCAAATTACACTAAGGGAAGTATCATGAAAATTTCTGAAAGAATCTTCCCACACACACAAATAGGAGAAGAACCAACACTAGGGTTTCAATGATTACACAATATTGTGTTTTAACAGATATCTCTACATCAAGGTTGTATCGATTTTATTCAGTAGTTCTATCAAACATTAGAGATATAAAAGAATACATATAACCATAATCATATCATACTTTTTTCTATTCTTGAATGAATTGTAAGGGTACCTTGTAAAAGTTCATTTTCATGCTCTAATTTTGCTGTAGTGATGGATGAATCCATCCCATATTCTATTATATTTGGGGGATACTGATTCTTATTACCCTCAGAAACTCAATGTTTAGTACCATGACTTTCATAATGACCTTTCTCTATACAGTTGTAGCATTGGACCACTGGGGGTTCTATGCTTTCATCCACCACAGTCTCCTACCTTCTCAAGTATTTTTGACACTCTTGGTATTGGTGTCCTTCTCTCCCACACTTGAATAATTTCCCCATCCCATTGAGGAAATTAACATGATGTTTCTTCCAACATTTTTGACATCTGTGTGGTTGAGTTTTCTTTCCACCTTTCCCATTAGATCGTCCAACATGAAATTACATTTTTAATTTCTTATCACCATAAGAATGTGATATTTCTACAAACTTCATATCTACTTTGAGATCAAATTGAACGAATTCTTCATATCTTCCAATATCTCTAATTTAAATATCCTTTCAATGGTTTGGTTTTAATATACTTGATAATCCATCAGTTTTTCAATCATTACTGGTTTGAAATCCTGAAACGTACCTTTTAATCCTTGTGAAATTCTCTTTGTAGGCCATGATAGATTCACCAACCATTTTCTTTATCTCAATGAATATTATCTCCATCATAGTATGAAGAGTTTTTTCATAAATAATTGTTAAGAAACATTATAATAATGTCTTCCCACTCCATATTTTCAATGTCATCTCTTGGATTGGTGTTCATAATTAAATCCCACCATTGGTTAGCATCTTCATCGAGATGATAAGCAGCTTGAGTCACCTTCTCCATCTCAGAATAATGATGTATAGATAAGATATTCTCCATTTATTTGACCCACTTTTTCTCAACCAGTGGATTGAAAGATCCACTAAACATCAGTGGTCATTTCCACATAAAACACTCAACATCCAATTGCTCTCTCTTAGGAGAGTGAGGAAATTCGACAGTATTAGGTTATTATTCATAACATGAGAAAACTGGGTAATCCTCTCCAGGTTGTTTTGAACTCCATTTCCCAATGCATTTGAGATATCATTCGAGAAATCACTAAATTTTCCCCCACACAGGTTATTAGCCAGGTTTCTTTTGGTTCCCACCATTTTCTGAAATAAAAAAGGATAGAAGAAAACATAAGACTAAAATTAATGAAAAAATTTTATTCCTTTGAAAAATTATAATTAAAATCATATCCTATGGTATCCCTATGTTTAGATAATTTTGTACTATATATACATATCCATTGTCTCAACTACGTTTTTCACTAAGGTTCTCTAATCCTAATTCCAAAATTAACTAAATCGTGCCTCAGATACAAACTACAGACACCCCCATTTTCTTATATTACTTTTACATAATTTTAATGACAAAAAATAAATAAATTTACACCATGAGGTTAAAAAGGTTTATTGTCCTCGGAAAACTAGAATTATACATACCTTTTACAAAATAAAATATAAAACATTTATTTAATTTCTTCTTATCTAGCTTCTTATTGGCCTTTTAGTTCTCCATAGTACACGTAATCACCTGAGGATATACATCAAAAATGGATGAGAAAAAACCCTTGTAAGTGCATAACATCACTAGACAAAACAATATGGGGTGAACATGATCATTATCATTAAAACATAGGCTTAGTATCATAAGCATGATTTGAAAAGTTAATAAAATTCTTGAAAAGTGGCAATACACAAAAATGAAACCTTATATATTATTGGTTAAATAGTACACAAAGTTGAGAAAAAAAACTAGCATCACGTTTACTCAAATTCACTTTAACTCATGAGATTCATTTAATTACCCCATGCATTGGAGCATTGTATAATTCTAGGGGCATGTGTCACATAATAACATCAAAATTGCGCTCTATAATTCCAGGTGCACTCATCACATCATAATGTTAAAAATATCATGCATTCCACATGGAATGTATATCAATATTTTATATAAATAAGCCATGGAAAGGAATGGGTTTCATTTCATAAATCATGACTTCATAAAATTTGGGTATCCAAATGAAATAGAAAATAACATACATGAAACAAGAATCATTAACCGTGAGTGAGATGAAAAAAGTATATTTTTTCTAAAGAGGAGTTCTTTTGGAATTTTTTCCCATAAACTTCAGTAGAAAACATTTATATCCTAGGAAATGTAATATAAATTTGAAGAAATTATTTTTAAGAAATAACCTTACTAAAAATCGAGTGAAAGAAGGAAAACCCAGAAAATTAATGTTGGGTTTGAGAATTCCCCTTACCCTGTGTCCGAACGCTTTCTCCACTTTAATGTCATGTATAATCACATTATATTAGTTAATTAATGCATAATGAAACTTTTATAAATGGAATTGACTCATTATGGTTTTATTAAGTTATTTTATGGTCCTTTGGATGAGTTATATAGTTTATATTCATTGTTTTGGTGTGTTCTCTTTCTTTGTTTTCATGAACGGTTCACTTGTACGCATGAATGGAAGTTCATGTAGAACAACGATAAAAATAAGAAATTAATATTACCCACTATTATTGTTCATATAGGTGTTATAATGGTCTTATAATTGATTTTTTAAATACCATGATAATTAATCATTAGTTAAAATTTAATGATGATCTTTATATGTTAATTTGGGTGGTTTTGGGATCATAACGATCTTGGTTTTGTTTTTTAATTTATTATTATGTATAAAAATTATTTACCAAATAGAAAAGTGGGTAAAAAACACATATTAAAATATTTTTTCATCTATTTAATGGTTTTATTGATAGCCTTGAATGATTTTAAGGAAAATAGATGTGCATCGCCCACGATGTAGGTAAATTGACACATCACGAGTGACAATTTCTTTTTTATTAACAAAGACCAAGGAAGGGAGGATTATAATGAATAATCATGCATTAACATGATATAATACAATTATATAAATCATAATGGAGTTATAATGATATTTTTATAATAGAATGTGAGGATGTGAGAATAAATGATACAAAATTTGAAAATAATTGGAGAGAATCAAGAGAGAGAAATAGTAGAGGGGGGAGCTGTTTTCTCAATTTTTAATTCATTAGTTTATAAATATCCCTCAAGAAAAGAAATAGTGATAATTCCCTGACAAAATATACTAATGTGTGCATGTGAGTTCAAATCAATGGCCATTTACACCATCCACTACTCAAGCATGATGTAGAAATTCATTTCTTCAGCATATTTTATAAATTATTGAATTTTACTATTCACAAAAAAATAAAAGTATTTCAGAAAAATCTCAAAAATTCACTCGAACCATTTTTTGATAAGTATAATTTAAAAATTAACACCATTTTATAAAAATAATTTTATAAACATGAGTAATTAAATTTTTAATTAAAATCATTTTTAATTGATAAATATAATTTTTATAATTAAATGTGTTTTTCTATATTTTTGAAAATTTAATTAATATCTCATAATATTATCATATAATTATAAGACATAAAAATACATGTTTATGAAAAAAAATTAAAATTAATTAATTAATCATTAAATTTTCACGACTGACAGAAATACCAACACTATAATATAATAATATTGTATTGTCACTTAAAGGATGTATAAATTTATTTATAGTATCATTGGTATGGTTCCTATTCAGTTTCCCATTTTACTTTTCCTAAGGGTCATATTACTATTCATTAGGGTAATTGTACTATTTGTATATGTATGAAACTATTCACTAAAAGTTATGTTTGTCTTATCAGACTCCAAACATCTTACAGATCGCAACCATGTATGTGAGATTATTAAAATTCAAATAAAAAAAGTGGAAAAATTTTGTTTACTGGTCACATAGAATTAGTAGCTCATTTACCCATGATGTGGAATTATTTTCCATGATGTGATTTTATGTGATTATAATATATGATATCCCTATATTAAGGGAGAAATATCATTGATAAAATTTTGGATCATTATAGTTATAGGTTCAAATTTTAACATGAATAATGTTATTACACTTTTTAATATTACTTAATATTGTTTCATAAAGGATGGAAACAATTATACCACAGATAAAAATATGAAAAGTTTAGATGTCATGAATCTGAACGGACTAATGTTAGGTGTCCCATTTGACTGTTATAGAGTCCCGATAGAAGACACTACAAGATTACTTTTTCAGATTCTATGCTAGCTGGCTGCAGTGCCAATAACCCTTCCAATTATGTATGATGATTAGTGTCATATGCCAACACAATAAAATAATGATGTTTTTAATTCATCAATAAAGGTAATTTTAAGACATTATAGTGTAATTGAATATCATTATCCTGTTAAATTATAATATTATCAAAATAAATATCTTTATACATAAGTTTTTCCACTTTCCCATTGCTGATATAATAGTATGAAAGTGGAAATTTAAAAATATTGGAAAGATACACAAATATATTAAATCGATATTGTGGATTGAATTCAACAATACTTCGTTGAGTTCCTAAAAAGTGTATGATAAGGTACCCAATGGGGTACCTAGAGAGAAATGAAAAGTTGTTATTGTTATCCATTGTGGGGAGAAGCACATGGTATTTAAATATATATAATTATATTAATATACTGTTATATTTATACATTAACATGATAAGGATATTAAATTGAATAAATGACAATTAAATTAACTTTTTATTTATTTCATGATGGTTCAAGGAAGAATGCATCGAGTTGGGCTATGAAATTCACCCCTTACACTGTGGGGTCAATGATTTTTTCTTGAAGCTTATTGAATCCGATAATATTTTAATTATTTTGAATATTTATGAAATATTTTATCTATTAAATATATTAAATTTTTGGTTTATCATTTTTTAATGCAATCATAGGATTTAGGGAACCAAGAATCCTGAATAGAAGTGTGGTTGGATATTCATAAAAAATACGATGAATGTTATGTTAATGAGAATGGAAGAGAAGTTGGGGTATGCATTCATTTTTCATTATAATAAATTATTATTAGGTAACACTATGTTAATATATATTTCATTAAATATGAGAAATATTTTATTTATAGATAAAAATAATGAACTATGGTATTTCAATCCATCGTAGTCCTATTCAGTCTCTCAAGATGTGCTAGTTGGTAATGTCCTTGGTAAAGAGTATCCCAGATGAGTGTGTGGGTTGGGTTTGGGACCATTACAATATGAGTTATTTTGTAAACCATTGGGGATTGCAGCTGCATCTACTCTTGGTTATAGTCACTCCCTACCACAAGATACTCAAAGAGGGTTTGTTTTTATGAATTGCACAATTCAAGAACCAGAGGATTAGATATTTGTATTGCAGAAATAATTGGTTGATTTATATCCAAAGATGACCATATCTGTCCTGGGCAGTATTACTTCAATGACTTGTGGTGAGAATGTAAATCAAACAACTTCAAAATCTGTTAGTTGAGAAACATTTATTTGTTTTATATTTAAATATAATTATACAAAATCATTTAATTTTCAACATAATTGTCTTATAAGTGATGGTAGTATGAAGTAGAAATGGAAATGGGGAGGGTGATGAGGAGAGTTCATCATCATCCAGTGATAAGTGGATAGGGTATGTTCATGTATCTTGTGTAGGATAGAGTGGACTATGTTGAGTGAACTAGTTTGTTATTCCTATGTGTACTCTGATTATAATATATGGAACATTCTTTATGTGTCTTTATGATGTGTTTTATTTCTTATGTAATTATATACTATTATTATAAGATATGTGAATTTGGATATAGCTGTATGGTGGAATGATCTAGTATTGGTACTATTAGTTTTTTCAGGGATTTTCTGGGCCAGTAGGTTCTAGGGGTAGAGATTCTGCAGCTTTTTTTTAATAATTCATCATATAGTTGCAGTTTAAAATTCCACTAAAATTTGGTATATTTTTTTATTCTTTGGTTATAACACCTACTAAATATGAAATACTCTTTTTAATAGATTTTTCTCCATTTTAGAGGTGTTTCTTTTCTGAAATACACTTCATAAGTTAGCTGTAGATTTAACCGCCCATAAAATCTTGGAATTATCTTTGTCAGAAACCCACCACTAAAACAAAAAAAATCCACCAATAAATAAATATTGTACGAAAATTTCCAGAAAAATATGCTAAATGGTAGGAACCACTACATGTTAGATGTATACAACAATTTTAGCAGCGGTTTATGGAAACCGTCACAAAACCATGTGCTGGCGATTTAAACCACCGCTAAATGAAAAAAACGGCCTCTATATGGTAATTTTCTTGTAGTGACCCCACTTCACAGATTGTTTTCATCTCTTTTTAAATTTAATAAAAGTTTTTGTTCTATTAAATTTTTATTTACTATAATTTTACATTATTATATATAATGGGAATTAGTTAATCTATATTCCATCATTAATTTATTGTTCAATTTACCATTTTCAATTATAAAATATCTTTTGAGAAATAGTTTAGATGAATAGAATTGATTTCTATTTATTTATATGTGACCTAAATTACAATTTCTTAATATTTAAAAGAATTTTTAATTTTAAAATTATGATTCCATCCACCATATGCAAAAAAATTGGTTTTGAAAAATTATTTTTTTATGTACATGTTTATAGATATAATCATTGTTATATTAAAATTTCTATAAAAGAATTTAACTGGGTATTTCAAAAATAGATAAATATATTATATTACATTCCTTTAAACATTCCATTTTTAAGACGTCTTTTAAATAGAGTTCAGACTATATTTTTAAAATGTTTTATAAATGAAATTTAATTAACAATTTAGTGATATATTCGTAGGAATATTTATCTCACAGCCTACATACACATCCATATAGTCATATATAGATACAATGTTTTAATATATGTTCTAAGGATATAATATCAAGGTATAAAAGTGAATTAAATACTAATTATATTCATACCATTTAAACTCAGGTTTAAAATCTAAATTCAGGTTTACTAAAAATATGCAAGATATCAGAACATAAATATACGCAAATTTTAATTTTGTTTCTTAAACAATGTTATAATACATTTGATTATTCAGGATACTTTATCAAAATATAGATGAATCAAAACCATGACATATGATATATAAATTCCATTTTTAGTCTGTAAATATATTTAGAGTTTTTAGATTTTATAATCAAGGAATTATATAAATGAAAGAATCTAAATTATTAAAGAACACAAGTTAAAATATTAATTTCATAGAAAAAATAATTTTAAAACATGTAAACTTTTTTAACATAATTTTCACAATAAACAAATCAGAATATATAGTTTGAACAACACACAGTCTGGTTTCTATCTCACCATGCCAAATCTAATGAAAAAAACCTTTCTAGGTACTCCTCTTTCTAAATTTTCACAATAAATTATCAGTTTCAATCATCAGCATTCTATCTTAGTACTCCTCCATAATTACTAAACAACCAATAGAATCCCTAGATCTTCTAAAAATTGAAAACAATGTACAAAATCAAAACATGGATTAACATCATGGTTTGTTCCTTATAACACCAAAACCAAATCTTTATCATTCTATCACCCTGACTACTAGATCACATTAAATTCGACTCACACCTAGAAAAAATCATATAAAAAATAAGACTAATATCACACACAGACTCTATTTATCATCTCATGAGCATCTAGAAAAAAGTTTTCAATATCATTAATATTTATAAAACCTTCTTTATGTTTATTATTGAATATGTTTTTCGATGTTTGAAATATTTTATTTCTAGATTCTTGTGTGATATTTTAATAAACTTATTTTTGAAAAATGAATAATTCCTTGATTGAATTTGGAATGATGAACCTGGGAACCTTAGTAATTAAGAGGTTAGTCCATGAAGATCATGTTAAGATTTAAATTGTTAATTTAATATGGTCTTCTAATTTTTTTTATTCATGTCAAATTTATAAATTTTTTATTAAATGTTGAATAATCATTATTTTCTTTATAATGGTTGGTGGTATTTATTTAATTTTTATGATCCTACCAATTTTAAATTTCATTTTTGAAAAAGTAAAGATAGTATAAAATGTTAAAGTGGGGTTTTAAAGGGAAAAATGGCTTTTCCAATAAAATGAACTAAAATTTATTCATTATTTTGAAACTCAAGATGTGTTTTAAAAATGAACCTATGGTG
Source organism: Viscum album (assembly GCA_963277665.1). Taxonomy (NCBI): domain Eukaryota; kingdom Viridiplantae; phylum Streptophyta; class Magnoliopsida; order Santalales; family Viscaceae; genus Viscum; species Viscum album. The sequence continues at coordinate 1,050,176,797 of OY728131.1, read as the reverse complement.
TTTTAATCATTTCAATGCGTACATTTCTCTATGGAAAACTGTTATAAATTTTAATTTTATTTTAATGGTTTCTAAATTTTATTTTAAAAATATTCACCAGATGCTAAATGTCTTTATTGAAATGGTTGATTCTTTCTCAATATTTTTTTGAATATAAATTATCCATTTTCATGTAGAATTTTCAAAAAATAAATTTAAAATTGGATTTTAAAAATAAAAAACTAATTCTTTCTAATTCTATCCTAGTTTTGAGATGATATTGAAAATCATAAAAAAAATTCCTTAATTTAAAAATACTTAATTATAAAACTATCATCTTCTTCAACTTTATCTCACAAATATTTATTACTAAATTTTTTCTTTGAGACTCATCCCTATCTATTCTTGACACACACCTATGTTTCTTGAACTACTGTAACCAATAGTCATCCCATACCAGGTGTTCGTGAAATTTTTGTATGAATTTATAAGATAATACTTACCATAGTGGAGTAATTAGTTTCTTAATTTCAATTACCCATTTCCATTAATGAAGACTGAAATTATTTGAAACAATCAATTTTTAAGTTCCATTTATTAAAATTATATATAACAATGATATTTGATAATGATTATCTTATGATTATTTATTAATTTTTTATATAGAGTTAATATTTTATGAACATAATTTTATGCATACCAATCAATAATAAATTCTTTATTATCGTATTATAGAAGAGTATGATGATGGAGTTAAAGAGTTTATAATTTTTGAAATAGAGAATCCATATGAACCTTCTCAAATACTTTTCTCATGTTTATGTTTTTTTATTCAATAAAAATTAGTCTAAAAGAGAATAAAGAACATTTTATTTTTCAGGGGACAGATCAGAGCAATAAATGTTGGACTATACATGGGTAAAAACTAAACATGCACACTAATTGGAATGATAGTGTGGTTTATTGATATTTTTAAATGAATACTAGTTTAAATGATGGAGATTTTATGAAATAAATGAAAATGGAAATATTGGAATGCCTTTGTGATTGTACAATGTTTTTTAATAAGTGAAATAGATTTTATAAGATACCATTTTTTACCGTTTTGTTGGGTATGTATTTTCTCAACAATACTCTTTTTATATTACTGATTTTGATGCTCACAAATACCCTTATGTGTTTATTAATAATCTTATTGTAAGTGTATTTTAGGAATCTTACATTTTAAATATTTATTATTTTGGAATAATATTCAAGTATTTATTTGTGAGAAATATTCGTTAAAGTGTTCAGAACATTCTTAAGAGTATTCTAGAATCATTATTCACAACTTTTCATTTTCTAGAATTAGTATTCATTCCCTACACTAAAGAATGTAATGTAAGGATGATAGCATACGTTTTTATTAAATCTTATGATAAAGGATCAGCATGTATGGTTTATCAACCCTACACTGGAAGAAAAGTATTGATAAAGAGCATTACATCTGAATGAAACCTTACGTTTTTCAAAGAGAAAAATTATGGTCAAAGAACCCTACTTAAGTATGGAACCCTAAGTTTGAGAAGAAAATGAATGTATCATCAAACATACTTTAATTAAGAACCTTATATTGTCAAAATTAAGTTTAGAGAATAAACGCTATATAGTTGAACCCTACATTTGGTATTTTGTCGTTTTTTAAAGGAATCTAAAATTTGATTTTCAATAATAGAGATTTGAATTTATGAGTTTATCTGTGTTTTTTTGTAACAATATTTGAGGAATATTAGGGAATTTTATTACTTGATTTCGACTGATTCAAATATCGTCTTAAATAATTTAAAAATCCATTTAGAGAAAATATTTTCTCTCATATTCTGAAGAGATGTTTTGAGGACTCTAAGCTATATTTTTTGAATTTGAATTCTATAAAATTATGAGGAATCGTTTGGGGATCTGTAATCCTGCTATGAGGAATATAGTTATATATATATATATTTCCTTTTTGGATGTTCAATATCATGATCTGGAGATCTCTTGGTTGTGTTCCTAGTTTTTATTCTTCATGTTTTCTTGTAAAAATTAATTTAGAGTGCTAAAGAGATCATGACTTTCAGAAATGAGGACTACATTTTGGAGTTATTCATGTTCAATACTGGAAGTGAGATGTTATGTTTTTTGTTTCCATTCATAAAATCAATGATCTCTTATGGAACTATATATCTTCAGACATATTTAAAAGATTATTATTTATCTGAAGATAAATATCCATATTTTTTCAGTTGTGTTCTAATACTACTAGGAAGTTTAAACTGTTTTATCAAATCAATTCTTCTTGATTCTTTTGAGTATCGACTACTCAATTTCAGTTGTGGTAGAGTATCATCTTCTTGTTATATGTTGTGCATATTTCAATTCTCTATTTAATGAATTAGATGGATCAGTTTTTATCCTTGTTTGTTAGGGTGAAAACTTCCTGCACTCAGTTGTGGATCGGTCTTATGAGAAGGGGACCTGCCTAGTGAAATTCACTAAGCCTGCAAAGATAATGATTGGTGGAGTGGACTATGGGACCTTCATGACCCAAACCACTATAAATAGGTTTTCTCTATTTTTGGTTTTCCATTGCACATACTCTCATATAGAAACATCACCAACTCAATCTACTATTTATGTGAATTGAAAAAATTTTGAAAAATTTAAAAAGACACAATCTACCCCCCACTTGTGTCTTCGTTTTAGAAATTCCAAACTAACATTTGGTATCAAAGGATATGCTCTACATAATTTTTTTTGGTTCTAACAAACTTGAGTTAAATATTTAGTCTAAGGTCAATGGAGAATCTCATAGATGGAATGCCATTTTTTCATGCTCCATATTTCAAGGGTGACAAATATGGATGCTGGAAATCATGTAAGATAATCTATTTGAAAAAAATTGGATTTAATGTATACTCAATGATCATTACTCAATATGAAATTCATGAAAAACATAAAGCCTAGACTACTGCTATAGAGGCTGACTATGATATGAATTGTAAAGCTGTGAATGCTATCATCTATGGTCTTGGACCAAACCAATTCAACCATGTGTCACAATTCCCTACAACTTATGAAATGTGTCAGAAAATTGCAGTTGCTTATGAAGGTTCATACAATGTATGACATATGAGGTATACAATAAGAAAGTTTAAATTCGATACATTCAGAATGGTTAATGGATAAATCATTACTCAAATGATTGGAAGGCTCATAGAAATTATAAACAAAATTACAGACTTTGGTGAACCTATCAAATAAGCTGATAAAGCATTGAATGTAATGGGAGTACTACCTAATCAATGGAATGTAATTTTAGCTGCAATCCACCAATCAACACCCATCAAGAATCTAACAATAAGAGAATTTATTGGAACTCTAATGATGTATGAATCTGAAATTAAATATGATGTTGAATATCACAAATTCATAGTGAAAATGGATAACAATAATTTAAAGGTAACATCTCAAAAGAAGAATAGAAAAATGAAAAAATATGTCGGAGAAGAAATAAATTTAGACTCATCTAATTTTAAAATTGGGATGTCTTAATTAGCCAGAATGTTTTGCATGTTTTATAGGAAGAAGAGAGGATTCAGAAAACCCTTAAAAATTGATGAGAAAGAGTCAATGGAAGTTAGATTCTATGAATAAAAAATGATGGGTCATATAAGACCTGACAGTCCTCAACTAAAAAGTGAAAAGAGAGAGACAGAAATGATGTTTCAAAAAAATGATGACTATGAAAACAAAGGAAAAAAGAGCAATAAAGGCTACTTAGAGTGTTCCTGAAGAAACCATAAGCTCGTCAATCTTTAATTCAAGGAAGGGAAAATCAAATCTGAAAGCTAATATGTGATTCATGGCTGAAGAATAGAAGTTACAACCCAACTATTCATCTGATTCAGATTCTAGTTACTCAAATGAAAAATTGGAAGCCTACCGCACTATGCTATAAGAAAGATGTGACTCTGTATTAAAGAAACACAAATGCTTAAAAAACATTGATAATTATTTTTCTAGAGAAAGGTATACTTTACATAAACTTCATCAAGAGTTAATTGAGAAATTTATCTCATCTTCTAAAAACTGTTGTAACGACCCTAGAAAACTATGTTTTGATTTTTGACAAGTTTTCATTCCAATATCACTCGTTAAGTGAACCAACAAACAACTAATAATAATAATATGCATCAAATGGATGAAAGTTCCTTTTATTCAAATAAGCAACATTTTGGCTACAACATCCACTGTCCAAACAAGAAGATAAAATAACCGAAAATCCCAACTAAGAACCCGATAACAATAATGGGGAGACCGCTTAAAACCACTAAGAGCCCAAGAATGCGGTAGGGGTTTCGAGCGTCCATCATAATAAACATGAGGATGGCCGAAGCCACTGAAACCATGCTCAGCACCAAGGGGATCACACGGACCATCTTTCCTTTTCTCCTTCGGTCGCTTGGAGTAAGGGACACCCCGAGACCAGACCCTTTTATAAGCACCCTAATCTGACCGTTGAACCCCAAACGGCTATAAATTTGACTGTTGGTTTCCCCAAGAATCTAATGTTTTATTTTGACCGTTGGAAATAAAATGATTTACCCCAAAATGGTTCGGAAAATTAATTATGTAATTTGCTTCAAAATGACATCAATGGTAATTTAGTTAATTTATCTCTTGTTCTCCCAAAATGAGAATTTTATTTTATCAAAACGACGAAAATTAATATTATTGTTTTTCTTCCATTATACATAATAATTTGAACAATTGAACTTTTATTTTTCTAATTATATCAAACCTGATGTATTTTTATGTTTTATATATATATTGCCTCAAATTAGATATATTATTTCTCTTATAATTAGACCTTTATTAATTATTTTGGAAACTTTTTCAAATTATGGTTTTGTCTTTAAGCTTACACAAATACTTTTAAGAAACCTATTTCTTTTTATTTTCTTAAAGGAGTGTATCCAAATGTTTGCATGGAATTAAAAATTAAGGTAATTATTATGTAATTCAGAAAAGGAAAAATAAATAAATAAATAAATATATATATATATATTATGATGAATAAATCAATGATTTCTTTAATTGATTAAATGAACCTTTAATTTTCCAAAATATAATAATTATGGATTAAAAATAATAAACATAATATAATAAGGTTAATAAAATTTTTGATGTTATAAAATATATATATATATAATATTCCTTGATTCAAATAAACATAATTTTATTGACCAGTGACCTATTTTTTAATAAAAGATAGATTAATAATTGATTTTTTTTAATAAAGACAATATTATAATAAGTTAAAATAAATAATTTTTTTTTAAAACTGTTGAAGACCCGCGTTTTGTAAAGCACCGCACTATGCTTAGCCATCCGACCCGGCATCCTCAAATCACAGTCGTCCATTTCTTTTAATACCGCTCCATGTATGAGCCGTCCGATCATCACCGGGTTGATCCCAGCCGCCCGTTGTTTTTCGCGTTTTCTTCCCCGCGACTTCTTTTACCACCGACGCCTCGGTCTTCTTCTACCTCAAGTCGTCGAACCAGTTGGGTTAGGCCTCCATTTTCTTCACCTAGGCCAACGAGTGGACCCGAGCTGCTCCCTGCCTTCCACGAGCCGACACAGACCCCCTCACTCGGATACCCTCCTTGCTTGTGGGTCTCCGCCTTCTTTTTCCTAAAACCTCGTTGCACCGAAGGCCAGTAGTTTTCACCAGACTCACTTGATCTCTCAGGATTCAGGACCTCTTTGCTGCTCTGTCTTTCCTCCTCCTCCTCGTCGAGCTAAGGTATGGGTCGTGTTTCTATTTTTTTAAGATTGTGTAAACTCCGGGTTATATATATATATATATACGTATATACATGTTATATGTATATATGTATATCTTCTGCGTTTATTCATTCGGTTCCTCCTGCCTTGCCAAATCCTCCTCTCCAAGCAAGGTATGAAGTAGGTTTATTTTGGTTTGTATTATTTTAAGTTTCAGTTTAAAAAAATGTTTATATATATATATAAGTTATATATATATTTTGGTGTGTGCGAAACTGGTGCAAACCTAGATCATGAGATCTCCCTCTTAGCTTAAGGACCCGGTTAGGAGTAAGGGGGAAAACCTCTTCACCGTTTCCTACCATTTCTGTAAATTATATATAGTTTTATACACTTATTTTATAATTGTTTATAAGTATATACAGGACCATATCAACCTATTTTACCTATTCCTAGAACCGATCTTGTCATCCTCTTTGTGAAAACCTAAAATTGGGGTAAGGGTTCGAAGGATCTGTTTTATTTGGGTGCAGGTTCTTGCATTTTACACCTTGTGTTTATATATGTGTATATATATATACTATTATATACACATATGTATAAGATGATATACGCAAGTATACAACCTTTTCTCAATGTTTATAACCTTGATTTTTCCTTTCACCTATAAAAAATGGAGATTTTGAGTAATTGAATGAATAGGTAAAATTATGCAAGTGAATGAAAAATATTGTTAATATGTATATACATTAATAGGAACTTTGTGTCCATGTTTTGTAATTTATTATAATATAGCATGATGATGTTTATGGGTTGGTTTGATTTCAAAATTATTCTTGCAAATTGAGAATTTTCATTTATCACTACTCTGGATAAATCAGGATTTTTGCTTTGTGAAAATGGTTAGTATGGACTCCTTGAACTTTTACAAGTGCATACATGTATTCATAGGTAGGTACTCATGTTTATGAAACAACCTTGTTGTATGCAAGGCTGACTTTTTGTCAACAAAGGTTTATGGAAATTATGTTCACCCCTTTTTTCTTCTTTTATGGAAAAGAACTCCGGATGTTTTTACCAAATATAAAATTTGTTTAAGAAATATTTTTAGAGTATGGTTTAATGTACTAAACCCATGCATATGTGTAGGTATACATATCTTTATGTTGTCTTTAATTATAAGTACTCTTATGATGTTTGAAAACATTATAAAAAAGGGGGGCTTGTTATTTAAAGTGCTAATGGAAGAGTTTACACAATTATACATATGATTTCTCCAAGATGGACTTGATTATGCACATTGTAACCCCAACATCCTGTATTAAACACCCATAAGATCCATTTACCATCAAATTTGTAAGTTATGAACGACCATGCATTAATTGAGTATTACGATGAAATGTTAAGTGTTATGTTTATTTTCTTAAAACCCATGTTTTAAAATGTCAAGATAACTTTGTATGTGCACGGAGCTTTAGAATGCATGTCATCATGTATTCAATGATTAAACTGTCATCATGTTATGAATACGTATGTGAAAATGGGGTTTAATTATGAATGTATGAAACCCCATGAATGAATGACCATGTCAGGATATGTGAGGGATGTATAGGACTTACATGTGATGGGTGCTCCCTGAATTATATAGCGCAACAAGAATGATGTGACGGGTGCGCCCAGAATTATACAGCGCTCCAATGCATTGGGTAAAGCAGGAGTCTCATGAGATGATTATGTGCGACAGTCTTGGCAGTTAGCCATGGCTCGAGCTATCAAGGAAACGAGGTGGGCAGTGAGCCATGACCCATTAAGTATGTTATATGCTCTTGACAAAGTCCAGTATTATACAATCCCTCTGCATGTAATGATAAAGGTTAACCAGGGGTTAGTTCAACTAACAAGACATCCCCTAGTTGAAAGCTCCCATGACTATGAAAATGAAATTTTTATGTCAAGAACTGTTTTTCATGTGGTAAACTGCTAGATAAACTGTATTGTTTCTCATGATCCATGATATGAACGTTTTTCCTGCTTAGCCATAGAATTCTTTTAGAATTAAAGTAACCTTGTTTGAATTTTATGCATAATTTATCTTTCCTATATTGCACTCTCTGATCATGTTTACTTTAAAGCTTATTTCAATTACATGCTTCTTTGTGCAAGTGGTTTTCAAAGAATGATGGATTTCATGTTTTAAGAAAAGACAATGTTTTGTTTTAGAAAAGTGTTTTATTCTCTTCTAAAGGACTTATTTGGGAAAGGATTTTTTAAAAATGTTTTAAAACCCCTTACTGGGCATTTTTTCTCACCCTAAGTTTTCGTTTAAAAATTATCAGGCATGATTGGTTCTAATGAAGTCAATCAGAAGCAGCTGGTTTCCCAGAATCCTAAGCCTCACGATCTTCTGTAGTAATGGGACATGATAGTTAATTTGTAATGATATAATGTTAAGTATATCATGTCTCATTAAGCACCCTGGGTTTGGGGGTCACTACAGTTGGTATCAGATGATGGGTTCATGCAAATCTGTAAAACCAGGTGATATAAATGTATTTCTATGACTGACTAAATAAAAAATGTTATAACTTTCAGATGGCTGATTTACCTACCAACCTTTTGTCACTTCCCATTGAGGTTCTAGAGAACATTATATCTCAAGCTAGCTGTGAGAACTTTCTGAATTATTCCCAAATTCAAATGATGTGTAAGCACCTGTACGGCGTGTCAAACTCACCTAGGGTGCTTAGTGTTCACCGGGGATTGGGGATGGATTATATCCTAATGATGATGACCCAATTTCCCTCTTATTCACGTTGGGGAAGGTATCACGAAGGACTCTTCCGAGTGTTCACAACTGGCGAGGAATTTGGCACAATGCATGATAACCCTTTTCAAGAAGCTGCTACTGCCGGAGACCTCCGAGCGGCTTACCTGTGCCAGATTTTTCACTACGGCTTCTGGGGCCAATTAATGGACTTTGGAGCATTGGAAAATGAGTCCACCCGTGTGTCTCTTAGGCAAGAATTGTATACCAATGTTTCCCAACTCCAAACCCCTCACGCTAAACAAAGGAGGCATTATAAATGTTCCCATGAGTTTAGTTCTGTCTGTTTATCTTGTGTGTGGTTTGAAGAGTTAGGAATTTTTGCCACTCTTTGTGGCGTATGTCTTGTAAACTCAGACTTTTCCATGTAAACTTTTTACTTAAATGGAAGTTTCTTGTTTTCTTTCATGTCTCCAACTTATCAATGTTGTTCAAAGTTTCCCTTCGATGTTTGCTTTCAGATTGCTGGTCAAACTAACTTCTCATCCCTACCCGATGAGCTAGTAGAAGTCATCTTGATCAAGGTATGCATGGTGGATTATACATCATTTCTCCACCTGCGAGGGTCTTGCTAGCGTTTTCTTGATCTAGAAAACGGTCTAGAGATCCTTCGTTTATGTCAAGAGAATGATCGTGTCTTTCACCTCGTTGCCACGGATCAAATCCCCTGCTACAGGCGAAGGTGAAGATACATTGAGGGCCTGTTCCAGTGTTTCACTCTGGCACAAAAATTTTCTGCCATAGCGTGCTTCCTTGTGGCCGCCCAGGATGGCCAGCTCAGTGCAGCCTTCATGTTCCAAGTCCTGAATCTCAGTATACTCAACTGTGTCATCCCTCTCGACTACCTCGAGCGTGATGTGTCCAGAAGAGTCATCAAGGAGTTTATCTACTTGGACATTTCCGAGCTTTGCATCGCACGAGCCTCCCTTTGGAAGACCATGTGCAGTACGCACGAACAGGAGTTCAAGGAGTACTGTTCGAGGTGCATCTGGGCTAGGGAAATGGAAGAGTTGTGTGCCAACTTCGGTATCCCATTAACCAATCCAGATCCACTGTTTCGATAGTGTTCTACATATGGGGTTTACGTTTTTTTTCTTTTTTATTTTTTATGATAGAATTGCGAGGGCCCAATTCTTTGAAGGGGGAAGTGATGTAACAAACCGAGAAAACTATGTTATGATTTTTGAAAATTTTCCTTTCCAATATCACTCGTTAAGTGAACCAATAGGCAACTAATAAAAATAATATGCATCAAATGGATGAAAATTCCTTTTATTCAAATAAGAAACATTTTGGATACAACATCCACTAACCAAACAAGAAGATAAACTAACCGAAAATTCCAACTAAGAACCCGATTACAATAATGGGGAGACCGCTTAAAACCACTAAGAGCCCAAGAATGCGGTAGGGGTTTTGAGCGTCCATCATAATAAACATGAGGATGGCCGAAGCCCCTACAACCGTGCTCAGCACCAAGGGGATCACACGAACCATCTTTCCTTTTCTCCTTTGGTCGCTTGGAGTAAGGGACACCCCGAGACCAGATCCTTTTATAAGCACCCAATTCTGACCGTTGAGCCCCAAACGGCTATAAATTTGACCGTTGGTTTCCCCAATAATCTAATGTTTTATTTTGACCGTTGGAAATAAAATGATTTACCCCAAAAAGGTTCAGAAAATTAATTATGTAATTTTCTTCAAAATGACATCAATGTTAATTTAGTTAATTAATCTCTTGTTCTCCAAAAATGAGAATTTTATTTTATCAAAACGGAGAAAATTAATATTATTGTTTTTCTTCCATTATACATATTAATTTGAACAATTGAACTTTTATTTTTCTAATTATATCAAACCTGATGGATTTTTATGAGTTATATATATATTGCATCAAATTAGATATATTATTTCTCTTATAATTAGACCTTTATTAAGTATTTTGGAAACTTTGTCAAATTATGTTTTTATCTTTATGCTTGCACAAATACTTTTAAGCAACCTATTTCTTTTTATTTTCTTAAAGGAGTGTATCCAAATGTTTGCATGGAATTACAAATTAAGGTAATTATTATGTAATTCAGAAAAGGAAAAATAAATAAATAAATATACAAATAAATATATATTATGATGAATAAATCAATGCTTTCTTTAATTGATTAAATGAACCTTTAATTTTCCAAAATATAATAATTATGGATTAAAAATAATAAACTTAATAAAATAAGTTTATTAAAATTTTTGATGTTATAAAATATATATATATATATATGTAAATATATATATATATATATGTAAATATATATATATATAATATGCCTTGATTTAAATCAACATAATTTTATTGAACAGTGACAATTTTTTTAAATAAAAGTTAGATTAATAATTGATTTTTGTTTTAATAAAGACAATATTATAATAAGTCAAAAGAAATAATTTTTTTTAAAACTGTTGAAGACCCGCATTTTGTAAAGCGCTGCACTGCGCTTAGCCATCCGATCCGGCATCCTCAAATAATAGCCGTCCATTTCTTTTAATACCGCTCCATGTATGAGCCATCCGATCATCCCTAGGTTGATCCCAGCCGCCCGTTGTTTTTTGTGTTTTCTTCCCCGCGACTTCTTCTTCCACCGACGCCTCGGTCTTATTCTACATCAAGTCGTCGAACCAGTTGGGTTAGGCCTCCATTTTCTTCACCTAGGTCGGCGAGTGGACCCGAGCTGCTCCCTGCCTTCCACGAGCGGACACAGACCCCCTTCCTCGGATACCCTCCTTGCTTGTGGGTCTCCGCCTTCTTTTTTTTTAAAACCCTGTTGCACCGAAGGCAGGTAGTTTTCACCGGACTCACTTGATCTCTCCGGCTTCGGGACCTTTTCACTTCTCTGCCTTTCCTCCTCCTCCTCGTCGAGCTAAGGTAAGGGTCGTGTTTCTTTTTTTTTGATGTTTGTGTAAACTCCGGGTTTTATATATAGATATATATACGTATATACATGTTATATGTATATATGTATATCTTCTGCGTTTATTCATTTGGTTCCTCCTGCCTTGCTAACTCCTCCACTCCAAGCAAGGTATGAAATAGGTTTATTTTGGTTTGTCTTCTTTCAAGTTTCGGTTTAAAAAAATGTATATATATATATATATACAAGTTATATATATTCTGGTGTGTGCAAAACTGGTGCAAACCTAGATCGTGAGATCTCCCTCTCGGCTTAAGGACCCGGTTAGGAGTAAGGGGGAAAACCTCTTCACCGTTTCCTACCATTTCTGTAAATTTTATATAGTTTTATACACTTGTTGTATAATTTTTTATAAGTATATACAGGACCATATCAACCTGTTTTACCTATTCCTAGAACCGATCTTGTCAGCCTCTTTGTGAAAACCTAAAATTGGGGTTAGGGTTCGAAGGATCTGTTTTATTTGGGGCAGGTTCTTGCATTTTACACCTTGTGTTTATATATGTATATATATATATACTTTTATATACACATTTGTATAAGATGATATACCCAAGTATACAACCTTTTCTCAATGTTTATAACCCTGATTTTTCCTTTCGCCTATAAAAAATGGAAATTTTGAGTAATTGAATGAATAGGTAAAATTATGCAAGTGAATGAAGTATATTGTTAATATGTATATACATTAATAGGAACTTGGTGTCCATGTTTTTTAATTTGTTACAATATATAATGATGAATTTTATTGGTTGGTTTGATTTCAAAATTATTCTTGTAAATTGATAATTTTCATTTATCACTGCTCTGGATAAATCAGGATTTTTGCTTTGTGAAAATGGTTAGTATGGACTCCTTGAACATTTACAAGTGCATACATGTATTCATAGGTAGGTACTCATGTTTATGAAACAACCTTGTTGTATGCAAGGATGAATTTTTGTCAATAAAGGTTTATGGAAATGATTTTCACCCCTTTTTTCTTCTTTTATGGAAAAGAACTCCGGATGTTTTTACCAAATATAAAATTTGTTTAAGAAATATTTTTGGAGTATGGTTTAATGTAATAAACCCATGCACATTTGTAGGTATACGTATCTTTATGTTTTCTTCAATTATGAGTACTCTTATGATGTTTTAAAACTTTATAAAAAAGGGGGGCTTGTTATTTAAAGTGCTAATGGAAGAGTTTACACAATTATACATATGATTTCCCCAAGATGGACTTGATTATGCACATTGTAACCCAATCTTCATGTATTAAACACCCATAAGATCCATTTACCATCAAATTTGTAAGTTATGAACGACCATGCATTAATTGAGTATTATGATGAAATGTTAAGTGTTATGTTTATTTTCTTAAAACCCATGTTTTCAAATGTCAAGATAACATTGTATGTGCACGGAGCTTTAGCATGCATGTCATAATGTATTCAATGATTAAACTGTCTTCATGTTATGAATACTTATGTGAAAATGGGGTTTAATTATGAATGTATGAAACCCCATGAATGAATGACCATGTCAGGATATGTGTGGGATTTATAGGACTTACATGTGACGGGTGCACCCAGAATTATATAGCGCAACAAGAATGATGTGACGGGTGCGCCCAGAATTATACAACGCTCCAATGCATTGGGTAAAGCAGGAGTCTCATGAGAAGATTATGTGCGACGGTCTTGGCAGTTAGCCATGGATTGAGCTATCAAGGAAACGGGGTGGGCAGTGAGCCTTGACCTGTTAAGTAATTTATACGGTCTTGATGAAAGGCCTTGACAAAGTCCAGTATTATACAATCCCTCTGCATGTAATGATAAAGGTTAACCAAGGGTTAGTTATACTAACAGGACAACCCCTAGATGAAATCTCCCATTACTATGAAAATGAAATTTTTATGTCAAGAACTATTTTTCATGTGGTAAACTGCTAGATAAACTGTATTGTTTCTCATGAACCGTGATACGAACATTTTCCCTGCTTAGCCATAGAATTATTTTAGAATTAAACTATCCTTGTTTGAATTTTATGCATTGTTTGTCTTTCCTATGTTGCACTCTCTGATCATGTTTACTTCAAAGCTTATTTCAGTTATGTGCTTCTTTGTGCAAGTGGTTTTCAAAGAATGATGGATTTCAAGTTTTAAGAAAAGATAATGTTTTGTTTTATCAAAGTGTTTTATTATCTTCTAAAGGACTTATTTGAGAAAGGATTTTCTAAAAATGTTTTAAAACCCCTTACTGGGCATTTTTGCTCACCCTACGTTTTCGTTTAAAAATTTTCAGGCATGATTGGTACTAATGAAGTCAATCAGAAGCAGCTGGTTACCCAGAATCCTGAGCCTCACGATCTTCTGCAGTAATGGGACATGATAGTTAATTTGTAATGATATAATGTTAAGTATATCATATCTCATTAAGCACCCTGGGTTTGGGGGTCTCTACAACTGTACTGACCATAAAAATAAGATTAAAATACAACAGGATGAAGTAAGAACTTCTAAAAGTGCTGCACTTATATTAGTAAAAGGAGAAAATACACTGACTAAAATTCTTGGAAAAAAATTTAATTAAAATTTAATTATTTGGTAAAGAAAGTAAGGGTGAAAAGGCAAAATATATAAGAATTATTTTGTTCCCAATACAAAAACTTGTATTTCTATTTTTTTTGAACAAAAATTGAATGTAACAAAAAACTTTAATTTGAGAAATCTTCAAAAAAGTGCTATTAAAATAGATTTTATTTCAAAAGATTCATCTAAAGTGAACAAAAAAAATCATATAAAAATAAAGCATATTTGGATACCTTAATACTTATTATCTAACACCTCTGAACCCATATTCTATGGGTACCAAAAAACATTCTATAAATAATCTTTGTAGGTAACATGTCACAAAAAAGGAAAAGATATATGATATATAGACAATGGATTCTTCAGATACATGAGTTGAAATCCATCGAACTTAAATACATTGTCTAGTCACCTTTAGTGATAATGACAAAGTAAAGATAATTGGACTTGGAATAGTTAAATATTTAATGTTTGTCTCAATCAATAAAGTATTTTATGTACAAGTATTGAAGCTTAACCCGATAATATATCTCAACTCTATGATGATGGATACTGGGATGATTCTTCTAACAATTCAAGTTCTATATTTAAAAATAATTTTCATAAATTAAAAGCACCCTAAAAGATAATGTCTACACCTTGGACATAAATTCATTGTGTAATCAAAAAGCGGGTTTTTTAACTGCTAAGATAAATGAATCATGGATTTGGAACAAAAGGCATGATCATTTCAATATTTATGCTTTACATAAATTATATAAGAAATAAATAGTTTTAGATTTACCCAGTCTCAGGTTTAACAGTGATAGATTCAATGATGCATACCGGAATGGAAATAAATACAAATATTTCTTCAAATCCGTTAACAAAATTTATACATCAAAGCCCCAAGAACATATCCACATGGATTTTTTGGACCATTTAGAGTATCATGTTTGGCTTGAAAATTATATGTATATATTTTAGTTGATGATTATCATTGATTCACACGGGTCTATTTTCTATCACTAAAAAATGAAGCATTTACTATTTTAAAATGTTATTGCAAAAGTGATCAAAATAAAAAAGGTTTTAAAATAATTTCATTAAGAAGTTATCATGGTAGAGAGTTTGAGAATCCAGAATTAAATTATTTTTTCTCAAACACGGGTATTAAATAGACTTTATCTGCACCATGGACACATCAAAAAAATAGAATTATAATAATAATAAATAGAACTATTGAAGAAATGAGTAAGACTATGATAAAGGAATTCATTCTTCCTACCTATTTATCGGTCAAAGCTATAATCACATCTTTTTATTTAATAAATAGAGTTTTAATTTGGCCTATTTTCAGAAAGACACCTTATGAACTTTGGAATAACAAAAAGCCTATGGTAATGTACTTCAATGTATTTTGATGCAAGGTGTATATCCTGAACACTAAGGAAAATCGTGGTATGTTCTATCCAAAAGCAGATGAAGGAATATTCTTCATATATTATGAAACATTGAAAGCTTATAAATTATTTAATAAAAAGTCAAAGACTATTGAAGAATCCTTTCATGTGATGTTTGATGAAATTTAGCCTTTTAATAATGATAATGATCAAACTAATGAATCTACATACTCTTATGACAACATGAGGCTTGAAAACCTAAAATATGATTTTGAAAATAAAATTTAGTTCAGTTCAAGAAGAACATGATACTGCTGAAACTAAAAGTGTTATTCCAAGATAGTATAAAATCATAAAGAATCATCCTTTAGAAACTGTGATAGGAGACCTGGACATAAGAATAATGACTAGAAGAAATATGAGAGACTTTGTTAAATTTTATGCCTTTCTATCCCCACTTGAACTAGAATCATTTGAAGAAGCTTTAGAAGAAGAAATTTGGATGTTAGCAATGGAAAAAAATTGAACAAGTTTAAAAGAAATAATGTTTGTGAATTTATTACGATACCATTAATTTATCTAGTTACAAGAAAAAACCAGTCTTTATAAACTAACAAGATTATCAAGGGACTATAACTTGAAATAAATCTAGATTACTAGCTAAAGGATACAATCTAGATATGGGTCTAGATTTTGATGAAACCTTTTCACCAGTATCTATATTAGAATCTATTACAATAATTTTATTTTATGCATCTCATATTAATTTTAAATTATATTAGATGGATGTTAAATCTGCCTTTTTAAATGTTTATCTAATGGAAGAAGTTTTCGTTGAGCAGCCTATTGGTTTTTAAAATTCATGAAATCTATATTTTGTTTTTAAACTTACTAATGCTCTCTATGTCCTAAGCAAGCACTAAAATATTGGTATGAAATATTAAGTTATTTTCATTTGAAAAATGGTTTTACTATTGGTTTTACAGATCTAACCTTTATTAAGAAAAGATTTTGTTCTAATTTATTATTAGTTCAAATCTATGTTGATGATGTTATTTTTGGGTCAATAAATAAAAATTTTGTAATGATTTTTCAGAACTCATGAAAAATTAATTTGAGATGAGAAAGATGGGAGAATTAGATTTATTTTTAGGAAAACAAACTTTACAAAAAAACATGGAAATGTATTAAACCAAAACAAATATATTACAGATTTATTGATAAAATTTGGTCTTGAGAATAGAAATTTTTATTCAACTTCCATGTGTACTAATATAAAAAATTATTTTGATGAATCTGGAAAACCAGTGGACAATAAGTTGTATAAAGGTATTATTGGTAGTTTATACTATATTACTACTGGTATAATGAATTTTATATTTTTAGTATTTTTACGTGCCATATTTCAAACAAATCATAAAGAATCACATATTATTGATGTTGAAAGGATTTTTAGATATTTTAAAGGAATTGTTTTTCAATCTCTTCTTCATCCAAAAACTTATTATTTTAATTTATTAACATATTAAAATGTAGATTTTAGAGGCTATAGATTAGGTAGAGAAACCACTTCAAGAACCTTCCACTTCCTAGGAACATCATTATGTTCATGGTCACATAAGAAGAAACACTCAATTGCCTTATCAACAACCAAAGAAGAAAATATATATGTAGCCATTTTTTGTGTGCAAGTGTTATGGATGAAAAACACACTGATGGACTTTGGACGTAATTTTAATAGTACACCTAACTTATGGGATAATACATTTGCTATATATATTTTAAAAAAATACAATAATTTATTCTATAACTAATCATATTGATATTAGACATCATTTTCTAAGAGATCATGTTCCTTAAAATGTTATATTTTTAGAATTTATTAACACTAAATATCAATTAGATAACATTTTCACTAAACCACCTACCACTGTATGTTTTTATTTTAATAGGGGGTGATGATGCTCCTTTTCGTCATAGAGTCTAATGAAATATAAAGGGAAATACCTTGAACCCAAATTGATTCATCCTTTAAAGAAAACATCAAAAATTGACAAAGGCATGAACAAGGAGTCATTTACAGCTGGGTCACGCAAGTTCTACCAAGGTCGCACAAGTATACTTGCGCGACGCCCAGTGGTTGCGCAGGTTACTTGCATGCCCCCTTTGAAATTTCACCCAGGGTCTCTCTGACCCATAAATACCCCTGTAGGCCCCCCCATTTGACGACGAAAAATTCCAGAACCTCATATTTGAGCTCCCGGTGCCCTAGTCTCTTCTCAATGCTTCCGAAGACTTCTATGGTAATTTCTTACCTAGAATGGAAGACCTAAAGAGGGGGAGAAAGGCCTAAGTGTTGAAACACATCAACACTTGCACGCCTGGGTGGCCATCCCTTAAGGGAAATGGCCACACTTGCGCACCGCCTTACCCCTTCCACATAACTTGCATGCCTCTCTTCCAGAAGTCCTTAGGGGTAGTATTAAGGGCTTTAGCCAAGCCTCTCCCAAGTTCTACCCTAAGGATTGGTTGTTGTGCTAATACCCATGTGTTGAACAGGTACACCTGTGTGACCAGGACTTGCGCTCCCACGCAGTACTTGTGCGCCCACGCAGTACTTGCGTGCCCACATAGTACTTGTGCGCCCCTCTCTTTTTGGGTGCCCTTCCTGATCATTTCACTCCTCTTACACCTATCCTTCTCTCCTCTTCAGGATTAAGCCTTCAGAATTCTCTCCAAAGCTATTTATGGCATGATTTCGTTGTTGGATTTCTTATCTGAAAGGAATTCTATGGAACATCTCTCAAAACCTAGTGAATTAGACATCATTATATCACTAATGATAGAGAGTTCATTCATTCAACTTCATCCTTTAAGATGAGAGAATCCTTAAATTGGGTCTCCTTTTCAGGAGTAAGCCCTAGTCTAAATTCCCCTTAATTTGGGAATCCTCAATAGTAGTAAGCCCCATGTCCTCCTTAATTTGGGCCTACTTTTCATGAGTAAGCCCCAAGTCCTCTAACCTGGGAATCCTCTTTAGGAGTAATCCCCAGTCATAATTCCCTTAACATGGGATTCCTCTTCAGGAGTAATCCCCAGTCTCAAAGTTACCAAATATGGGCATCCTCCACAGGAGTAAGACCCAACCATGGTTATATTAACCCAGTTTTCCTCTTTAAGAATAAGCCCCAGTCTAAAAGTCTACAAATATGGGCATCATATTTAAGAGTAAGCCCCAAGTCCCTTAACCTGGGCTTCCTTCTCAGGAGTAAGCCCCAGTCTTAATTTCTCTTAACCAGTCTTAATTTACTTTTGATCTGGGATTCCTTCTCATAGGAAAACCCAATCATGAGTCCCCTCCTAATTTGAGAATCTTCCTCAGGAGTAAGCCCCATGTTAGAGTACCCAAATCTCCATGAAGTACATATACCTTTATGGACCTTATTCTTGTGTTTCTTCCCTGATGTAAAACCCAATACTCATCCATTTTGAGTAGTCATACATACATAAGCCCCACATCATTGCATCATTCGTGTCATAATTTTCTGGTTTCACCAATAACTCTTGTTTCTCACACTGAGCATGACTCACGTGAGCTTAGAGTGTAAAAGTAATCATGACATCTTTCTTGGATCCATCAATCATGCATAAACATCATACTCCCTTACATGAACTACGTGGGTTCTGATTCTTTTTCCAAAACAAAGGATATGTAGGTAGCCCATCTGTGGGTACGATCCCAACTCTGAAATAATCAATGTCCTTCTGAATGGAAATAAACTTCAAGTTCCCCACTGAGTGGCTTTAAAACCATTATGGTTATCATAATGACCAAGAGACTTTTATGTACTGAAGGATACCATTGACTAAGAATCTCTAACAAATAAAGATGATTATCTATCGATGAAGAACCTCGAATACATATAAAAGATTCTCTAAATTTCCTACACATCAATCATTGATGGTTAGATCTAAAAGAAATACTATTTTATACTTGGTAATGCAATAAGGATTCACGAACATAACTTAAATCTATAAAGAGAGTACCGGAGTAGACAATAATTCCCCTAAAAAGGTGTGATGAGTCCGACCTCCCATCCTCTCGACCAATGAAAATTCATAAGCCTCATCAGTTCACAACTAATGAGTGCCAACATTTGGAAAGTAGGTCCAAATGGATATGGAATCATTGGATGTTTCCAGTTCTGCCAACAGACCTGTTAGAAACCGATTGGAATGTTTGAACCTTCAATAAATGAGGTCATCCACAATTCTAGAGTAAAAAAAATGGTGAACCCAACGTGAATCCTTAACCAAGTTAATGTGATATTTTACCTATTTGTTAGGACCCTGTTTTAACTCAATGAGAGGGACAACAAAGGAATCAATAACACATGTGCTCATCCAAAAGATGTAGCATCCGAACTTATCTTGATTATGTTTCTTATATCAAACATACACTCTTTTACAAGATCTTCTACATTACAAGAATGGATTTTTTAAAGTTCACATCTATGAACGCCTCAGCTGTAAAAACCTCTGATGTGAATGCATCTGCTGTTATTCATATTGGATCGTCGTCTGCTCTGAGGGCGACATAACCTGCTCAGCGTCTTCAACGCTAGGTATAAAATGTGCTGGTTAAGGAGTACCATCAAAATGGTACTATTCTGACTCTGGAGGCCGCTCGACAAGCCCTCCATGTCAATAATTAAACTTGGTCGTTCGGACAGCGACGACCAATGATCAAGAAGCAGGTGGTGCCAACAACCTTCTCCAAATGTTTAAGTCGTTATCCCCGGAACACAATCACCATTCACTCTTGTATTTTGGGGAGGTGAATGAGAAGGTCCCTCAGGTCTTTAATTCAAGGAGACATGAGTCCTTCTGGAGAGATCCCATCAACAATCGCCGCCAGACTTGTGCGGCAGTGCACCCTCAACATGATGAGGGTATAATTTCCAGGCATTCGGCTCAGGTTCCTCGAACCCGATTAGGAAAGATGAACCTCCAGAGGTGAAATACGGTCAACAGTGAGCATGTTCTCATCTCTTCCATCTCTAGAGAAGTTGACCAACCTAACTTGGTGGAAAGAAACGAGCAGGAACACACACCCTTCCATTTTAATTTAGATATCCAGTAGACTCATCTAGCAGCCTCACACCAATCCCGCCAGGCAATTCTGGAAGAGTACTATAGACAGGAACATACACCTGTTTATAAATTATCAGCTAGTCAGCAGGCTCGTCTGACTACATATGATGAATCCCGCCAACCCAATGTGTTGACAACTGGTAAATAGGCACATACACATTCTTACACTCATCAATCCTGCCAGCATCCTTGTCTGTCAGAAATGAAGGAAGCTCGTCAACCACGTTCGGCAGAGTGAAATCAGCAAGCACATACATCTGCTAGTATTGATCAATCCTACCAACAGTCTCGTTTGGTATCATTCAGAGAAGTCAGTCGGAAAGCTCCGGTGACAAATAGAAGGAAGACTCAACTCTCTTCCTGCACACATGAGTACTGTCAGGATTCATTGACAGGAAAAGGAGGACAAGAGGAGGCACATACACTTACTCCAAACATGGAATGGTCGTATATCCCCATTCCAACAGATGAAGTCACCAAGCATATTCTATCAATGGTGAAAGAGAAGAAGAAAATACCTACTCATATTCTAGATGCCATTCAGGATATTATAACAGCTTCAACAGCATCTCAGGGAAAGACACATAAATCTATCCCTAACAGTGGAGTGACAATTCAACAGTTCACTTCGGAACAGACACACACCTCTATTCCAGTCCAAGAGGGTTGTGGGACATACTCCCCCATATCATATGGACAACCAAGCCAGGCACATACACCTGGTTTGAGCAGAGATAATCAGCCTAACCTGATTATTTCTCCTTAGCAGTCACATACACCTGCCAAATTGAGTAAGAAGGCATCTAAGAAGAAGACTCACCCAACATAGTTGAGAAATCAGAGGCCCATCTGTAACAAGGCCTTACTCGATGATGGAGTTCTTGATGCACTCAGACAACTATCCGTTGCAACTCACGATTCTTCTCTCTCAGTTCTCAATATTCGGGACATTAATTCCAAAGGTCTACATCAGACACTTCCTCATGAAGGCTTGCTTCATGATAGTTCGGTCGATCTTGAAGTTTCATCTTCATATGAGAGCCACAAGAACCCTCTGTGTGGTCAGAAGAACAAGGATAAAAAAGATTCATCTTTTTCTGTAACCCACCATGGTAGTCCTCCCCATGATGATGATTTTAGCTACGAAAGTCCTCTCTGCAGTTGTGATTCATATTGCTTGGAAAATTCTCCAACAAACAATGTAGTGACGAGAAAGCCCTCTTATATTGAGGCACTTAAAAATGTGAAGTCGGTAATATTTTATGCTTTACCATTAGAAGGTGAAATAATTTCTCAACAAGAAGATAGCCCAGGGTGTAGGTCATTCTCCGAACCACCCTTAAGTCATGTATCTTCTAGTTTGATCAGTGATTTCTCTACCAATCTTGTTGAATCCGATGAAGCGACAAGGAAGCACCATCTCTGGTCTAATCAGGTAGATGAATCTTCATTGAATGATAAAGAGGAAGTACTGAATATGAGAAAACAACTGAAAAAGGTGAAGTGCTAGTTATGTTTTGGTCATTGGCTGATTCTCAGTATGACATTCTAGAAATGTTGATGGAAGATGGAATTCATGATATTCGTCTCAACATATGGAAAAATCATTGTGAGTTGAAAAAGAAAATATTATCTTATGATGAATATGAAAATAATATCATGATAATACAAGGGTTACAACGCCAAATTGACTTGGCATCTCTCTCAGTTTATTGATATCCGAAGGCTGAAAAGCAGTAGAGATCCCTTCAATGTTCATGCCTTGGCGCACTAAGAAGATTGCGCCAGTTAATTGCCAATGCCCCATCTGGTATTCATATCATATTATGGGGTGTTCATGGAGAACTACATTTCACTATGCTCTCCAATCAGCAAAGCTCGCAGAAAATAGTTTCATGAAATGTTATTGCCCATGACCGACCACAGTCAATGGGTTTTGTTTGTAATAAAAAGCTTGCCCAAGAACATGCCTCAACAAGTTACTCCCAAAATCAGGCATACGGAGAAAAATTTGTTGAATTACTCCTGCATCAAGAAAATGAGAATATTGAACATGCCTCTCGTTTGGAGCAAGAACTTCATCAAGTGACAGAATTGTTAGAAATAATCCAACGGTCTTTTTTGTCGGGTGATAAAATTGGATGCAGGTTGATGCATCTAGCTAATTTCAGGACTAAAGTCCACAAGATCCCGAGAGATTTCAAGAAATTCTCAGATATAGCATGTCAAGAACCACCCCATCTTGCCATACTAGGGACTCTTTTAACCCAACCCTCAGAATCAACAAATAGGATTCCAGGAGTTGAGCAAAGATAGCAGGAATAGCCCTAGTCCACCGGACTAGGGACTTTTTCAAATCCTCAACCCCTCCCTCAGAGAAATTCAGTCTTCTATCGATTGGGGTAGAATCCTCAAGATAATTGAAGAACCAAATTATCCAGATATTCCCTCTAAATTATGGTTAGTCAAGAAGTTACTGGGGGATCCAATCAACAAAAGGAAATGTATCATCAAGGACATAGAAGAAGGAAATATCATATAAATGTTGATAGAAGGGATGAAATGCATTATTCATCAATTAATGTCATTAATACCATTGTTGCTGATCCCCCAGATGAGGCTCAATCAAAGGGATCAGATGAAGAGGTTCCTTCTCAAGAAGTTGTACACACAGACACAAATAAAGAAGGTCTGCGTACACAAAATCAAAGGATTACCCAGAATCTAGGAAATCCTTCATGTAAACCACATCCCCCTCTCTGAAAGGGAGCCATCAAGGGGACAGGAAAGAATCATGTTACATACCCTTCCTCTATAGAAGGCTAATCACTCCCACTAGAGAAAATATTTGCATAAAAGGAGGAAGAAATGAAAGAATTGAGGTGGTTGAATGTAGAAATACTTCAGAGTAGTCTTCCTCCTATGCATGCTGGAGTTAGTCAGCCAATGGAATTTGTTGTGGCTACTGATATGGATCAAGAATATCCTCCTCTATCAATAAACCCTCACAGGTCTAATTCTACAGGCCAATTGCGACAACAATTGGTTGTGCTACCAACAGTTGCAGTACCAACCACCACATCTGTACCAGCTCTAGTCATTGCACCTGTTCAGGTCAAAGCTCAACCAGATGTTTCTCAAAAGTTAATAACTACTATTGAGTCATTGACAGCTCGTTTGGAATTTATGGAGGGAATGCATGTTCAAATTAAACCAGATAATAGAGATTACCATGAATGGGTTGATGCAATTCGTCCCCCATCGAATTTTGTAAGTACCACATTCCCAATATTTAATGGTTCGGGAGATCCAGAGAAACACTTAACACATTTTGTTCCTCGCTGTGATCCTATGATGGGAACCCTTTAGAAACATGATCCTGTTAAGCTCTGTTGTTTTGTATTTTCATTACAAGGACCTGCTTTTGTCTGGTACACAAGCTTTCAATCCCGGTCAATTACCGGATGGGAGGATCTCCGCCAACGGTTCCTTCTTAAATTCCGCTCAACGTTGCCAAAGACAACATTTTTTGATCTTACAAACTGTAAGCAAAGGGAGAATGAAAGGGTTTCAAATTTCACTGTTCACTGGAAGGGATTAACATATTCCCTAATCTTAGCACTCCCTCAAGAGGAATTGTTTCCAATCTGTGTGGAAAATTTACGTGATGATTTGCGCACACTGATGATCCTTGTGAAATAAACAGGAGGGTTTCGAGACCTTTCTTCAATCGCTCAATAGATTGAAGATTCTATTATAAAGACTAAGGATAAAGCTCGTATAATTCCATCAGCTCTAGGAAAGAGAATAGGTAAAGTAGAGACTGCTGCAGTTATGCTTAAACAAGCACCTATACCTACTTCTACATCAAGGCCTTCATCTTCTCGAAGGTCTCCACCTCCTGAGCGTCAAAAATAGAGGCAGTTTTTTCAAGACAATAAAATAGATCAAAGATGGAAAAAATTTGAGTATTTGAAGAGAAAAACATACTCTTTCAGAAATGAACAAGTTCTTGGTAACTTCATTTCAGCTCTGGAAAATAATTTGGTTCAATTGTCATGGCCCAAGAGGCTGAATAAGGAATGAGATGAAGACCATCCCAATTATTTCCCATTTCATCAGATGTTGGGACATCCCATTCAAGAGTGTTTTGTCTTCAAGGACCTCCTGAAAAAGATGGTCGACTTGGGACAAGTCAAACTGAAAGGTTCTTCAGCTCAGGTAGCATGTGTTACTACTACATATCTAGAGGAGGAGGGAGAGTTGCAAGAAGACAAGAAAAAAAAAGTGCAAAAATATGATGATTCAAAGGTCAGAAAAATGAACAACTGAACTCATGCCATTTTGTGAACGCAATTGAAGAAACTAATTGTGTCTTCTTCCATGAATGCCGCAGCAAAATCCTCTTCATCAGAGGGAAAATCCTCAAAGAAACTACATGATTCAAAGAAAGAAGAAGAATCAGAATAATATGAGTATGTGTCAAAGCCTAAGTTTTCTTTTACTATGGAAGATTTTATGCCATCTAATTCGATTCCATGGGCACCGCCCCACCAAATGGCATAGCCTAAACAGGCTAATCAGGCAGAGTCTTCATCAGATGGAGAATTGATCTTTGGTTCTGTAAATATGATTCAATTAACAGATCCATATGCTAGTCACTGTTTCGATTTTGATGAGCCCGAATTCCCTGTATCAAATAGAGGAATCTGAGGAAGTTACATAGGGTTAGGATACTGGGGAAGACATTGATCTTTCAAAGGCCACTATTGCAATTCTACCCTTGCTAGAACTGTGTATGCAACAGAAACTCGTGGTAGAGCCCTTCAACGAGGTCAAAAAGAACAAGAAAGTTCTTCCACACAAGGCAGACTATCCCTAGCAAAATTATTCTGGAATATCAGTTAAAGGTTCCATATTCTTCCTATTATCATGTAAATAGACCTAATCGGTCTAATTTTCCAAATCCAGGAGTGTTACCAACTCCTATTCTGGTACAAGAAGCATCAACTTCCAAAGCATCAAATTCTAAGGTACCTGCAAAACCACAAGTTCATTTTGGGAAACGTAGACCTTTGGATCAAAAGTATGATCTATTGAAACACTTGGCCCAAGTACCGACCAAGTTATCAATTATGGATGCCTTGATTTTATTGAAGGATCTTCGAGATGCACTCATCGAGGCTTTGTTAAGACCTCGGGATTTTGAAACTGAAATTGCTGCATCTGAAGCCTACCATGTTGAGAATAATCCTCCAGAATGACATCCAGTGATATCTTTCATAGATGAAGATGAAGATGATGTCGTGCATGGAAATATCAAACATCTGAATATTCTTTATTGATAATGGTTTAGGAGTCAACCTCATCCCCATTCATACACATCAGCGATTGGGCCTCACAGAATCTGATTTATCTCCTTCTAATTTGATGTTACAAGGATATGATAAAAATGAACAAGAACCACTGGGAGAGATTACACTCAGAACTCAATTTGGAGATCTTATATCCAAATCAGATTTCATGGTTGTTGATCAAGATTCAGCCTTAAACATCTTTCTTGGTAGACTCTGGCTACATCGGTATGCGGCTATCCCATTGTCATACCATCAATGTCTCAAATATTGTTTCGATGGTCAAATTGGGACATTGTATGGTGATAAACCCCTGTTCAAGACATGTGAATCTCAATACATTGAGGTGGAATTCAATCACATAAAGGGAAAAGACAAATCCTCAATAAGGGAGATTACCAAAGTTAATGCTCCATATGATTTGGAAAATATTCCATTAAACCCATTTACACATGTGAGTACAGATTATGTGTTTCCTATCAGTCAAATTGATAGGATAGACCCAAATCAAAATACTCTTATGGAAACCACCATAATGTCAATTACAGAAATCAAGCCAGACAACATGGGAGAAAGTGGTGATCCACCAAGCAATGATGAAAGCTCAAATAGAGATGTCTTCATTTCATCTGTAGAAATCCACAAGTCTATACTTTTCCAATCAGGATAGAGAAAGTTATAGCAATGTCAAAGGTAAACGATGATGTCGATTCTCAGTCCATCATCTCCTCTTTGTTACCCAAAGAATACCCTTCATCGTCAATCAGGTCATAAATGGAAGCTTATTCTTCAAGATGTTCAAATTTTAACATCCCTTCTGATCATGAAAATTCTACTTCATCATCTACTATGGATGTAGAAACATAAGAAATAACACATGTTGAAGAAGAAGAAGAAGATCTCAGGGATGCTCCTCCAGCATTTGAAGAGGGTATCTCTACCACCATGGATGAACTCAGAGAGATAAATCTGGGTACAAAAGAAGATCCACACCCCACTTTAATTAGTGCGGCCATGAATCTTGTTGAGCAAGAGATTTATATTTCCTTTATAAAGCAAAATTGAGATATATTTTCTTCGAAATATATAGAGATTCCAGGGCTTGATCCTGATGTTGCCACTCATCATTTGGGTTTTCTAGAAGAACATCTTGGATTCAAAAAAGCTGCAAGAAGAAGACACCCAACCTATGCTTCCAAAAATGAGGTTGAAGTGGATAATCTTATCAAAGCTAACTTTGTCAGAGATGTTCAATATCCCAATTGGGTGGATACTATTGTCCCAGTGAAAAAGAAGAATGGGAAAATTGGAGTTTTCATCAATTTTAGAGATCTTAATCGGCATTGTCCTAAGAATGATTTTCCAGTGCCAATTACAAAACTCTTAACTGATGAAACAACTGGCTATGAAGCACTTTCCTTCATTGATGGATATTCTGGAAATAATAAAATCCAAATGTCTCCAGAATATGAGGAATCTATAGCCTTCATAGTCATTGAGGGTGTGTTTTGCTATCGGGTAATGCCCTTTGGCCTGAAGAATGCAGTCGCCACATATCAGCATGCCATGCATCATATCTTCAAACCCTTTCTATGGAAGTATGTTGAATGTTATGTACTTTGATGGTGCTTCCAGAAGTCCAACAGGGATAAAAATGGAAAATCATAAATTCAACAAAGTTGGCTTAGGAATTGTGCTCATTTTTTTAGAAAAGGAAGTGTTACCATATTCCTTCTCATTGTTGGGAGGTGGTACAAATAATGAAGCAGAATACCAAGCTCTCATCACAGGCTTGGAGTTGGCGCTTCAAGCACAAGTGAATCACTTAAGAGTGAAATGTGATTCAGACATAGTAATAAAAAATGTCAATGGGGATTATTCCATCAGAAGAGAAAAACTAATCCCTTTGTATGATTACATCAGAGAGTTAGTGGTGAAGTTTCCTTCAGAACTAACATTTTCTTATGTCCCAAGATCAAAAAATGCCCAAGCTGATGCACTAGCTAAAATGGCCACAGCTCTGGCATATCCAAATCGGGATGAGAAAACAATAAGTATTGCACACAGTCATACAATTTCACCTTATGTTCATGCCAGAATATACGAAATCAATGAAATTAGTCCCATATCTGAACCATATGGTCATTCTACAGGATGGATGACACCTATCAGGGAATACCTTCAAAATAGAACACTTCCACCTAATAGAGCCAGGAAAGAACAAGTCTGGAGACATGTGGTCAATTTCACTCTTTATGATAGCCCATATCACATAGAGAAAGTTCTCTAAAAACGTGGTTTTGATGGAGTTCTCTTCAGATGCATTGATGGTGAAGAGACAACGGATGTCATGAAAGAAGTGCATGCAGGAGTCTGTGGTTCCAACCAGTCTGGACACAGACTATCTGATCAAATTCGAAGGCTTGGATACTTTTAGACTTCAATGATACAATATTTTGTTTATTTCACAAAGAAGTGTCATTCATGCCAAGTACATTCCAACTTCATTCATCAACCCATAGAGTTGCTTTATACAACTAAATACTCGTGGCCATTTGCCACATGGGGAATGGATGTAGTGGGACCTTATCCTTCAGATACATCCAAGAAGTTGATGTATATTCTTACTGCTACTGACTTCTTTTCCAAATGGGAAGAGGCAATACCCCTCAACGAAGTTAGTTCTAAATTCATTGTTAGCTTCATCAAGTCTAATATAATTACCATATTTGGTGTCCCTCATACCATATTGATGAAAAATAGCACTAACTTCTGTTCATCCGAGGTGAGGAAGTTGTATGAAGAATACAACATTAAATCCAATAATTCCTCTTGGTATCACGCAGAAGCCAATGTCCAGATAGAAGTTTTCAACAAGAATCTGTCAAATATACTGTAAAATATAGTGGATAAAGATAATAAATCATGGCCTGATAAACTCTTTCATGCTTTTTGGGATTATCGGACCACCACCTACACTGCAACGCGATCAACTCCATATTCATTGGTATATGGAACAGAAGCAGTTTTGCCAATTGAGGTTCAACTACCCTCGCTCAGAGTAGCCATTTGTGATCCATCATCTACAGATGAAAAATCTCAAAAGTGATTGGATGAATCAGAATAGTTAGATGAGAAAATATTGTGCACCCTGCACCACTTGGAAGTCTTTCAGAATCGAATAGCATGAGCTTTCAATAGAAAAGTTCGTCTTCGTTCATTCATTCAGGGATAATTGGTATTAGTTCTCAGAACTCCAATGATACTAGGAAAGAAACCTCCCAATTTTGATCCAAAATGGGAAGGACCTTATTCAATACATAAGGTCTACTCCAATGGAGCTTATTCTTTAATCTCAATGGATGGAGAAATCATCACTAATCCAACCAATGCCAGATTTCTGAAGAAATATTTTGTATAAATACAAAATAAAGCAAGGGTCCATGCATATGAATTTAAACAATTGTCACTGACGTCCAACATGACATTAAACTATGATTTCCGAACTACATGACGCTAAATTGTATATAATTCCCTTACTTCCAGCAAGACATTAAACTGCACAACCAACTGTCCATGCATATGACCTTAAAATATTCTCACTTTCGTCCCACGTGATGTTAAACTGTGTCCCTTTCGTCGTCCTATATGATGTTAAACTATACAGTTATGATCCATGCATATGACCTTAAACTATTCGCACTATCTTCCAACATGACGCTAAACTACATCTTCCCTTTTCTGTCCAACATGACGTTAAACTGTGAGAAATTCCCTAATACGTCCAACATGATGTTAAACTGTGTCCTCATCGTCCTTACTTCATGACATTAAACTGCACAGTTCCCCTTCCGTCCAATATGACCTTAAACTATATTTCCCCACCGTGTTAGCTACAAGACGCTAAAATGTACAGCACCCTAATTCATCCTACATGACGTTAAACTGTATTTTTTCCCTGCTTCATGACAATAAAATGTGCAGCACCAATAGTTCTAACTGTAAGACTTTAAACTGCATAGTTCCTTTATATGTCCTACATGACATTAGACTATTCATCGTTAAGGTTGTTGTTACCTCTTGTTTCTCACACTGAGTATGACTCACGTGAGCTTAGAAAAAATTTCAAACATAACACCCTCTCTGGGCCGCTAACCACGCGTAAGTACCAACACCAATTTTTAGATGATTTTCCCCAAGAACAACTTGATCACTAATTCATTATTTAATTGAAATTCGCGGACTTTGATCCTGGACTTCCAGGCTGGGTACGTAGGCAACCTCCCAATGTTCAAGCCCAAAACCAATCTCTTCACATTGGTTCACTTCGTCCTTGCTATACAACGTTAAACTGTACAACATTTTTGTTCTGTATGACAATAAAATACAATATTCTTTGATACCGTCACCTGAGAGGGAATCATTATTTACATTAATTTTCAATCATGTTATATTTCAAAGACTACATGCGTACATGGTAATTCCTAAACCTTTTATTTTGGGTCAAACCATCATTTCACTAAAGTCCCCTTTTCACCGTTCACTTGTATTAACCAAATCTGTACCGAGGGTATTTCTAGAACTACGTGGTCTTGATTCCCATCCTTATGGGATATGTAGGAAAGTTCAAGTGTCCCTTGAATCCATCCACAAGTCTTTGGGCCTAACCCCAAATTTCACTTTCAGTCCCCTGGCTGAAAAGTCCCCATGAAAACACACACTATGTATTTCTTATAATGGTCCGAGTTCTATGACCCTAAACTAAGATCTCCCACACTTTCATCCCACATGACGTTAAAATGAGTTTCAAGAACTACGTACGGCTTGATTCACATACTTATGGGATACGTAGTGCAGTCTAATATTTCAAATCAGGATCCATCCACAACATGAATATGGTTAGCATTGATCTGTGTATCTCTGCATACATCGGACAATAACCATATTTATGCGTCATAATCCTAGTCTTAAATACTTCCAGATCATCATAACCATTTTCTTGACTTCTGGTTACAAAATTTCCAATTTCTAAGAATTCTTTTTCCTGACCATGCAGCATGTTCCCTTAGGCGGCCTTGCATAAACAGTCTATATAACATACATGTCATCCAAAAGATGCAATTATTTGACTATGCGGCTAATGCCCTTAGGTGTCCCTTCATAATTCAACCCGCTAACGGGTTTTTCAAAATAGTGGTAACTTCATTCTTGGGAAGGAAATCTCTTTTTTCCTTAGTTGTCTTAATGAAAATATGTAGGGATCCGCAAAAAATGGCCATCCTTAACATATATGTCCCATACTATTTTTCATGATCTTAAAGTATTCAAGGCTAAGGTTTATATTTACCTTCCCTACGTTTGGGTCATACCTTTGTAGGAGTGACATTCATCCAATTCATAGACAATTTTGTTTGGAAATATCTTCTCTATATTCAAGTACCTCTCTGCATATAGTAAACTCTATGCTTTGGAAAATTTGAATCCCTATAAACTTCCACTGGATTTTTAGCTATAGAAAATTAAATTTCTGAGAGTTATTTTTCCTGACTATACAGAACGTGCCCTTAGGTGGCCTTGCAGAAACAGTCTACATACCTGACTTGTCATCCAAAAGATGCTATTATTTGACTATGCATCCAATTCCCTTAGGTGGCCCTGCATAATTCAACCCCCTAACGGGTTTGTTAAATAATTATAACTTCATTCTTGTGAAATACTCCTTCTAATGACTTTTAGCCCTTTTTCGTATCATTCCACAAATTCAAAATTTCTTAATTCATAGTTTACATGTTTTCCTTCATACTTGAGTGTGGAAATATGTTTTTAGATAAATTGTGAAGGAATTGAGTCAAATTTAATCCATTCAGTCAAAGATATTTCAACCTTAAACAATAGCCTTTTTATGTCTGACGTGCATGACTTTAAACTGCCCACAAAAGACAAGGGAACTCTGAATAAAAGTCAAGTTCCAGCTCACTAAACATACATTTTGTTTGATTTAATTAATATTGAGAAATTAAAATATTCAAAGTTTTTAGGGTTATTTATTTTATAATAATCCTTGTTAAAATAAAACTATGCTTACTAGGCCCATTGTCTTAAGTAAAAATCTAAATAGGTAGAAAAGGAAAATGCGTGCACAAATGATTGAAAATGAAAGCGTTCTTTCCATTTGATGCACAAGAATTTGAAGGACGTCCACATATTGGAGTCTATTCTCTTTTCCAAGAAATTAGAAAAGGATTTCAACATAACTCTTCATTTGATTTACGGAATCGTGAGCTTCATTAGTAGCCACCTGGAATTCATTCATTCAACTGGATACAATAAGAGATGAAGTGATACCAGCTCTTCTTGGAACAATTGTAAAAGAATGTTCTTGAGTGCGGTTTGAGAAAATTTTCTGCTGATTAAACAGCGACTCTGTTTCTATCCAAGAGACTTGGAAGATGGATACATGGATTTGATATTGGAGAATTGGATGTAAATATCCATGTGGAGAGAGTACTCTTTTCAGATATTATTTCTAATATCATGATAGTCTTTTCTCCATCAACCGACAGCGGAAAACATATCAGCCCATGGGTTTCCATTTTCATAACTGCAAGGAAATTTCATGGAAGAAAAATTTTAAAGTTCACACCATTGTTGTTGCTCTTAATATATAGCATAACATAAATAGAGTTGTAGCAGTGTATCTGTATCTCAGGCTAGTGTAGCTGCATCTCAGGCATATAGTTCTTTTCCTCTGGAATGGTAACTTCTTGCAGATGACCATGCCCATGAAGATCCAGGTATATGCTCTGTGGGGAATTAACATGATATTTCTTCAAGTACTTCGCCAAATCTGGGAGAGAATTGCGCAAACGGTATAGTAATCTTGTCCATGGATGCTCGTCATATCCTCAATCTATTTTCTAGCTAATTCTTCAGCCGTTCCAATTCTCTTGGGAGCCATTGAATCTACACAAAATATAAATGAATTAACTCTTAAATGGGTTTATTTTTCATAAAATTTGTAAAAAAATTCAAAAAAATGGCAAAGGCATTAAGGCGCGCAAGTCTCATTTTTTTGTGCAAGTATGATGTGTCCCGCAAGTATTTGACGTGCAAGTATCACCACACAAGTCCTATTACTTCTGTAGTAGCATGACAGCAGTGAAAAGAGAAAAAAAACAAGTAACTTGTGTGGCGAAGGTAACTTGTGTGGCGAGAGCTTAAAAATTAGAAATCTGGTAGCTTTGTGTGAGAATGTCCACATATATATAGGCTAGGCTGCACCCTTGTGCACCGACGCCTGCACGGCTCAGCATTTGCATGCCGTAATTTGCGTGATCAACACTTGCGAGCCGCATGTTCCTTGATTTTCTTCTTTTCCTCAGATTCACATCCTTATTTCATTCAGATCCAACTCTGAGGGGGGGACTTTTGTCGATGCTCCTTTTCGTCACAGAGTCTAATGAAATGTAAAGGGAAATACCTTGAACCCAAAGTGAATCATCCTTTAAATAAAACATAAAAAATCAACAAAGGCATGAACAATGAGTCATTTACACTTGGGTCGCACATGTTCTACCAAGATCGTGAAAGTATACTTTCGAGATGCCTCGTGGTCACGCAAGTGATGTGCGTGCCCTCTTATAAATTTCGCCTAGGGTCTCTCTGGCCTATAAATACCCCTATGGGCCCCCCATTTGAGGATGAAAAATTCCAGAACCTCAGATTTTAGCTCCCAACACCCCAGTCTCTTATCACAACTTTCGAAAACTTTTAAGGTAATTAGATACCTATAACAGAAGATCTAAAGAGGGGAAGAAAGGTCTAAGTGTTGAAACTCATCAACACTTGCGCGCTGGGTGGCCAGTCTTTAATGGAAATAGCCACACTTGCGCACCACCTTACCCCTTCCACATAACTTGCACGCCTCTCTTCTGGATGTCTCTAGGGGTGGTATTAAGGGCTTGAGCCAAGCATCGCCCAAGTTCTACCCAAAGGATTGGATGTCGTGCATGTACGCTTGTGTCACGCAGGTGCACCTGCACGACCAGGACTTGCGCTCCCACGTAGTACTTGTGCCCCCCGCAGTACTTGCACACCCCTATCTTTTTGGGTGCCCTTCCTACTCATTTCACCCCTCTTACATCTATACTACTCCCCTATTCAGGATTAAGCCTTAAAAAGTCTCTCCAATACCATTTATGACATGATTTATTTATTGGCTTCCTTATTTGAAAGGAATTCTGTGGAACATCTCTCAAAACCTAGTGATTTAGACATCTTTATATCACTAAAGATAGAGAGTTCTTTCATTCAACCTCATCCTTTAAGATGAGAGAATCTTTTATTTGGGCCTCCTTTTCAAGAGTAAGCCCTAGTACAAATTCTCGTTAATTTGGGCATTATCCTTAGGAGTAAGCCCCAAGTCCTCTTTAATTTGGGCCTCCTTTTCAGGTGTAATCCCCAAGTCCTCTAATCTGGGCATCCTATTTAGGAGAAGACCCAGTCATAATTCCCTTAACCTGGACTTCCTTTTCCAGAGTAAGCTCCTATCTTAATGTACCCAAATATGGACATCCTCCTCCGGAGTAAGACCCAACCATGGTTCTCTTAACCTAGGTTTCCTCTTCAGGAATAAGTCCTAGTCTAAATGTCTACAAATATTGGCATCCTTTTTAGGAGTAAGCCCCAAGTCCCTTAACCTGGGCTAGCTTCTCAAGAGTAAGCCCCAATCTTAATTTCTCTTAACCAGTCTTAATTTACTTTTGATCTGGGCTTCCTTCTCAAGAGTAAAACCCAATCACGAGTCCCCTCCTAATTTGGGCATCTTCCCCAAGAGTAAGCCCCAAGTTAAAGTACCCAAATCTCCATGAAGTACATATACCTTTATGGACCATGTTCCTGGGTTTCTTCCCTGATGTAAAACCCAATACTCATCTATTTTGGGCAGTCATACATACATAAGCCCCACATCATTGCATCTTTTGTGGAGAAATTGTCTGGTTTCACCAATACCTCTTGTTTCTCACACCGAGCATTACTCACGTGAGCTTAGAGTGTAAAATTAATCCTGCCATCTTTCTTGGAGCCATCAATCATGCATAAACATCATACTCCCTTACTTGAACTATGTGGGTTCTGATTCCTTTTCCAAAACAAAGGAAACATAGGTATCCCATCTACGGGTATGATCCCAAATCTGAAATAATCCATGTCCTTCTGAATGACAATAAACTTCAAGTGCCCCACTAAGTGGCTTTAACACCAGTATGGTTATCATAATGACAAAGATACTTTTATGTACTGAAGGATACCATTGACTAAGAATCTCTATCAAATACAGATGATTCTCTATCAATGAAGGACCTCGAATACATATAAAGGATTCTCTAAATTTCCTAAATATCAATCATTGATTGTCAGATCTAAAGGAAAACTCATTTTATACTTTGTAATGTAATAAGGATTCACGAACATAACTTAAATCTATAAAGAGGGTCCTAGAGTAGACAATAATTCCCCTAAAAAAGGTGTGATGAGTCTGACCTCCCATCCTCTCGGCCAATGCAAATTCATAAGCCTCATAATTCCACAACTAATGAGCACCTACCTTTGGAAAGTAGGTCCAAATGGATATGGAATTATTGGATGTTTCTGGTTCTATAAACAAACCTGTTAGAAACTGATTGGAATGTTTGAACCTTCAATCCACGAGGTCATCCCCAATTCCAGGGGAAACAGGGGAGAGCTAGGTTTATTTAATTTTTTAATATGTTATTTTATTTAATTTAATTTAATTTTATTTTATTCAAACGTATTTTATGTTTATTAATGTAAATAAATTTTCTTATTTTTATCTTATTATATTTTTGTTATTTTATTTAATCTAAAATTTATTTACACTGCATAGTCATTATTTTTTATAATTACTCTATGACTGGGGAAATAAGGATATCCATCACTTGCCATAATCCCTTCATCTTCCAAACCCTTTATTTACCTAAATTATTTTCGTCTAAACTAAAACCCTTGTTTTTCCTTACAAACCCTTGAAACCAAAAACCTCAGACATTAAAATTTTTAAAATGAGGAGAACCATGAGATTCAAAGATGGAGACATAAGTTATCTGAAGTGACAATGTGTTATAGGGTGAAAAATAATTCAGGGAAATGTGGTTGATTTTGATTGGTTATATCATACGAATCTTCTTCTAACAAGGAATTTTAATTTCTATGGCTAGAGACTTATTTCAATTACAACAATTCAAAATTTCATTATGAGGTATAACTGAACTATTTTTATAAGATTTTACAGGACATTTTTTGTGATTCTAAGCATATGATGCTTGAAAGCATTGAAGATAAGGATTTTTGGATTTCTTCAAATGATGTTTCACAAATCTTATGCTTCCCTCATGAAGGAGTTTTTTCAATTCGATATTTGATCGATTGGAGACAATAATAATTATTCCAAAGAAATTAAGTCTTTTCTATTTAGCTCGATGCACATTAGAAAAATGTTTGTTAAGGATATTGATGCAAATCATAATATCTTTTTTTAGTTCATTCATACTGGTTTTGCGCCAAGGATGGAATAAATGGATAAATTTTTTTACCCATATATGTACATAATGTTTTTATTTCTATGTGATATTAAGCTGAATTTTCAGCGATATATGTTTAGGTATTTTTATTATTGCTAGCAACTGGATGGTAGGATGAATTTATATACATATAGAATAATAATATCTAGAATTTTGCTTAAAAAGTATATGATTTTATTATTAGATTATAGGATAATGTTTCATTATATAAATGTTTTAAATGCCAAAAAGATATAGAAATTAGGATTTTTCTAGAGTAGAGTGGAAGGAAATTTTTACCAATTAGTGCTAAAGAAGAATAGATTTCAGGAGCTTTTGCTCAGGGGGGGGAGGAGCTGTTCGAAAGGAAGGTGTTGTAGAATCTCAAACTGATGTAGTTTATCAACCCTCTAAGAGAAGGCTTATATTTAATATCGAAGTAATGAATATGGAGGAAAAACAAAGTCAATATGAACTTGTTGTGAAAACTAGAAACATATATGTTTAACATGTCGAAGAGAAAGTGTTGTCTTATGGAAAAGTAACATGCTCAGTTCATCTAGATGAACCAATTCTTGAAGAAGAAACACTAGTGGATAGTCCAGCTAGAGAGCTTCCTGGTGTACCTCTGATCAGTTTTCAAGTACAAGTGAATATTCAAGAACATGTGAATACTCAAGAAGAAACTGTTTAGAAAAAATATTCTCAAGAAGAAATTTCTTTACAGGAATCAATTACTAAAGTTACCGATGTGGTTGTAAATTAAAATATAGAATAGTTAGGTGATTGTTTTGGATATCACACTGATGTACATGAAAATCAGTCATTTTCAACTAAAAAATATATGGAGAGATCAGTGGTAATCATTTTACTATTATTATTGGGAAGACACTGAATAAAGATGAATGCAAATGTGATTCCTTATCTCATCAAGTTGAATGAATTTTGACTAAATTTTACAAGTCTCAGGAAGAAAATGCCACTCCGCCATAGGAGAATGAAATTGCAAATAAAAAGATGCAGGAACTTAATGAGAATACAATTTTTATAAGAGATTTTGATTCCTTCAAGGGAGACATATTTAATGAGATTAGGAGGATTAGATATGAAGCTATTTAAAATACATTTTTTGCTGATTTGAAGTGGTACTTTGGAAGTTAGTTTGAATCTATGAAAAGTTCAGTGAAATTAGACCAGTACATCTACTTCTACCCCCACAACCAGTCAATATTTGATGAGAATATTTATGTCCATTGCATCTGTTATGGAAGACATGAATGATCGTCTTCAGTACATTTAATGAAAAATTACTCATCTGTTAGTTTTATTGGGAAATCATAAATTTCTTGTTGATCAATTGACATAGAGTTATCCTAGTATCAGACTTATATTACATCAATTTACTAAATTTTTTTGGATCAATTTATGAAGAAATATGATAGCTTACATGACTTTTTGAAAGTCAATATTGTAGAGTATTTTCTTTTTAATCAAGATTAAAGACATATAATAATGCAGTTGGGTGATATTTTGATGAAGAAATTGTAGTTGCGGATGGCTGAATTGAAAGTTTTTTTAGAAGCTGCTCAAAATCCTTAGAACCTTAACTAAGAAAACTTTTACCCAATTATTTTGTACCCAGAAAAACCTTTTATCCTCATACTTACAGTGATAATTCCATTTCTAAGTTACATCCTTGTTATATTTTTACATTTTATAATTAATGGAATTGCCTTTATTTCTATTTTTCTATAATTTATTTTTATATTCTATTATATTTTTGTCTAATAGACAAACATCCAATCTAAATTATATTTATCAGTTAATTATACAATTCACATACTAATCAATCCAATATTAAATGTGTTTTAATCTATTTATTTACATTCTTTTTGATCTCACAAAAGAGGGATAAATTATGGTAAACGAAACATTTCAACATTTCTTTTTAAATTTTGGAATATTTGGGGTGAAATTTGGATAAACACAAACATTTATTTTTATCGAAATAATTTTGTGAAATTGAATTTATTTCACTCTATGTTTATAAAATTATAAACTATGTTAATACATTTATAGTTTTAATTTATGGGTTTTGTGATCATCGAAAAGGGGGAGATTATTGGGCATGTATTATCTCAATAATACTGTATAAAAATTATTTATTTTGATGGTAAAAAATACCCTTTTTTGTTATACTAATGATATTATTTTATGAATTTTTTAGGAAGGTTATATTATTTATAATTATTATTTTGGAATTATATTCAAGTATTTAATCATGAGAAATATTTGGTAAAGTGTTCATAATGATCTTTAGCATATTCTGGAAACATTGTTCATGGATTTTCATTTTCTGGAATAACATTCATTCCATATGCTGAAGAACATAAAGTAAGGATCATACCCTTTGTTTGTACTAAATAATATGGTAAAGTATCAGCACATATGGTTTATAAAACCTATGTTGGAAGAAATGTATTGTTAAAGAACATTACGTTTGAATGAAAGAATATGTTTTTCAAAGAGAAAAAGTATGGTTAAAGAACCCTTCGTATGTATGGAACCCAACGTTTGAAAAGAAATTGTATTGATCATCAACCTTAATTTTATGAACAACCATACATTTTCAACCATACCTTCAAAGAATTAATTCTACATTGTTTCACCCTAGGTTTGATATTTTTTTTATTTTTTGAAAGAACCTTACATTTATCTTTTCAACGCATGATATTTGAATTTTTGACTTTATCGGTGTTTTTTATAATACTCTTTGCAAAATATCAGGGTGTTTTAAAACTATTTTTCACTAATTCACTGATCACATTAACTGATTTTATGATCCATTTACATCAATTTTTCTCTCTCCTATTCTTAAGGGATGTTATGAAGACTTTAAGATATATTTTTTAATTTGAATTTTATCAATTTATCTGGTTTCTTTTGTGGATCTGTAATCTTGCTGCGATATATATCGTTATATATATATATATATATATATATATATATATATCATTTTTCATTGGATGTTTAACATCATGATCTAGATATCTCTTGGCTTGGTTTATAGTTATTATTCTTCATGTTTTCTTGTGAAAATTAATTTACAGTGCTACATTGATCAAGCATCTCAAAAATATGAAATACATTTTAGTGATATACATGTTCAATCCTGGATGCGCAATGCACTATTTATGTTTCTATTCTTAAAATCGAAGAAATTTTTGACAACTGGATCTGTTCAGACATATTCCAAAGATTATTATTCTTCTGAAGATAAAGATCCATTTTTAATCATTTTCCTTCTGTTGCAACTGTGAAGTTTGAACTATTTTATCAAATCAATCTATATTGATTCTTTTTAGTATCGGTTTATCGAATTAAGTAGTAGTGGAGTATCAAATTCTCATTCTACGCTATGGATATTTCAGTTCTTGGTTTAATGAACCAGAAGGATCTATATTTATCCTTGTTTGTAATAGTGACATCTACCTATACATAGTTGTGGATAGGTCATACATGAAGAGAACCTAACTAGTGAAATTCACCAAGCCCACAGAGAGGGTGACTCGTGGAGTGGACTAGGGGATACTTTTTCTCCAAACCTCTATAAATTAATATGCTCTGTTTTCTATTTTTTCACTGCACATACACTCATACAGAAACATCATCAGCTCTATATAATGTTGATGTGAATCAATAAAATTGTGAAAAGTTTAAAATGACACAATTCACCACCCTCTAGTGTCTTATTCTTAGACTTTTCGACCTAACAAATTTGTAATAAATACAAAACATTATCATATGAAATAATGTTATTTAATTTGAATGATGTTAACAAATAGAGTGAAACCTACCATACAAAACTAATTGGTATCTAGAATGATATTATACTAGAAGAAAATGAACTTTCATGCCAATCATATGATGCTGAAATAATTCTATATTCAATGGTTATGATATCTCAAATAATATTGGATTTTCTAATAGTTTTCATATTGTTTTACAATGATTGTGAATCAGTGATAAGATTCACAATGTTTGGCATAGAATGATACATGAAAAAAGAATCAAATACATTGAATTATGTATGGTACATTCCTTTCACTCCACTATTTATAATACAATATTGATGTTAGGAAATCAGATATCAATTGAAATGGAATGTAGATAAATGAATTAAATATGATAACCAATTACATATAGAAGATTATACTTAGTGGAAGAAAATATATTACAACCATTCTAAATTTATAAATGGTAGGATAAAAATTTATCTTGTGTTTTATAAAGATTAAAAAACCACATTGGTGTATGGAATAGTTCTCAAATTACATGTACCATCATGTTGGTAAATTATAACTTTCCATCATAGATATCCATGAAGCACAAATATATTATGTTTTCCTTTCTTATATCTAGAAACAAGTAACACAATAATGATGTCGTTGTCAATTTGGATTCACTAATAGATGATCTAATATAATGTGTGATATATGTGTCCAAATGTATTATGCTCATAGGACATAAGTATTTACATTGAGTGCCATGTTGTACGAGATGATAAATGAATTTCTAGGATATAGAAGTTTGTTTATATATATCATTAAGGGAATGCTGAGGTGTACCATTTGGGAATAAGGAACACACTCAGATTGATTCAAACATTCCTCAAATAATGTGTATTTAGAATAGTAAAATATTTTACCTTGGAGACATGAATAGCGATCATGGGTGACCATATTCAATGGAAATACTGAAAAAGGTACAACACAATCTCTACTGATGGTTGATCAACTATTAGATAATGTAAAATATTTTGACCCTATTTTATGTAAAAAATTTAAAAAATCATTATGAAATTAGGTTTGAAAAGGAGGTCAATTTTCATTGAATTAATGTAATGGAATTTTTTGTACATCATAAATTTTCTTGATGTCATGAATATAGAAAAAATGTATATTACTCTTTTATTGGTACATTACTAATGGTTCATAAAGAAGATTGTATGAAGACTAGCTTGGACTTGATTGACAATTGGATAAGAGAAGCGTTGTCACTAGTGAAGGGTAAAGGGAAAACATTTCTTCCTTCATCATCTTACACTATTTCCAGATAGGAAAATTGAAAATATATATTTAACTTCATAGTGTAAAAGTTCCAGAGGTTTATTCATCAAATGACATGAATGTCATGACAATGACTAATTTAAATTTATAGGGACTAAAATCAAACTACTATTTTGTTTTGATACATGTTGTGATACCCCTTTCATTACATTAAATTCTTCTTAAAAAAGTATGAAATATATTTACAAGTCTCTTATTATTTTTAAACATCATATGTAGTAAGGATATAGATTCTTTGAAATTTAAAATCATTTATTAGGGGTTAAAATGATATTATGTGATATATAGATGATATTTCAATCATCATTCCTTGATATATTAATTATCAATTATTATTTTATTCAATTTGACTAAATAATTTCAATAAATGAAATAACAAAATAGTGGTGAAAATAAAGAATCTACATCAAAACCAATGTAACCATATTGAAAATTAAGGATGAGGTACACATCCCTAGAGATGAAATTGGTATGTATTTTAAATAAACAATAATGGTTTTATGTGATATGAAAAAACATATCCTTCATTTCTTATGTACCAATTTATGAATCAAAATAAAAATTAACATCCATTCAACATCATGTGCTATAAAAGGAGGCTCGTAGAAAAAAATAGGTAAATGAATTGATAAACACATAAAATAATTATTGGAAATATTTTTAAGAATTATGTAATATTAATTTTTTATTGTTTATAAGAATTTTATATAAAAATATCATTTTATATCCATTTTTTATACAATTTATACATATATATCAGTAGTGATCGTATTGGAAGAAAAAATAAATTTAATTGCTTTGAAGTGGATAGAAAAATACAGTGGCATTAGAGGAGTAGGTTTTTAGTGTATCCTTAAACAAATTTCAAGAAAATAAAACCCAAAAAAGATACTTATAAGATTTTGAAATTATTTTATGCACAAATATATTTATTATAATATATTATTTTTCATTTTGGTTTGGAAGATCATGTTTTGAAAAATTTTCAAAGTGAACCAATAGTATAAAAAAGAATTGTACCTAAAGAACCAATAGAACCCACTATCATTGAGGATACTCTTTCCAAAAAACAGAATATGTTACTTAAGGTAACTAAAAAATTCATATCTCATTCTCTTAAAAATGAACGAAAAATCATTCAATAATTTTATATTACCAAAATTCAACCGTGTAAAGTTGTATGTTATTTTTATATGTCCATACCCTCGAACCACCTTTTTGAGGGGTAAGATGTATAATATCTCAAGTTAACAGTTACATAATAAAAAACTCCCAAAATATCACATGAGTGTATAGATTGAGGCAGATCAAGAGTTGACCACTGAGTTTCATATTTAACTTGATGTTTCGTGTATTACAACGACAAATGATTCTATTGGATCTTTCGTAGAATGGACATATAATCTTATAAAAATACATGAGGTATGTATTCAGAAATTTATTCTTATAAAATACTATAATAGTTGATCAAAAATGTCTGAAGTGATGTATTCTATTACATATGGATTATGTGATGTCGAAACAGATGGTTTGATCCAGACAATCTAGTGAATCGAATAAGAAATCAAAAGGAAATTTTGGTTGTACCATATATCCTCTAGTTCCATGACATCATTTATTATTATTATAACATCATGTAGAAACCACATTTAGTGATGAAAATAAATCATTATTTCTCTATGATGAATATATATTTGTATCATTCATTAAATATATAATTGTCAAAAATAGTGTAAATGAGATTATCATGTTTTAATGGTTCAAATCCTCATTTGTGAATACATACAAAAGGAAACGATCCAAATATCATTTAAGATGTTTATAAATTATATTCTCCTCTATCCAACTCACGGTGTTTCTTGTAAGACTCAAAGTGTGAATTTTTATTAAAAATTGGAATTAGTTTTAGTAAAAATGATAATTTACATACACATAACCAAGGAAACCAATTAGAATTGTTTTGACACATTTTGAAAATTATCTATATATTATTTTTGACATATAC
Source organism: Viscum album (assembly GCA_963277665.1). NCBI lineage: Eukaryota > Viridiplantae > Streptophyta > Magnoliopsida > Santalales > Viscaceae > Viscum > Viscum album. The sequence continues at coordinate 1,050,133,044 of OY728131.1, read as the reverse complement.
AATTCATTCTCACCATAATCTGGTACATTTTGTTCCTAGTATGAATAAAAGTGCCCATTAGAAGATAAAAATGTATATTTTTGTTCAATATTAGTGTCACTCAATTAAAATAGATAAAAAATACTCTGATTGAATCGATATATTATTAAATTATTCACAATTCAATTTTTTATCTTTAATAATAAATATAATTTCAAACCAATACACCGTGAATTGGTATGACTCAAATTTATTGTTTCGAGTTTAAAATGATATTTTAGTAAAAAACAGAAATGATATACTCAAAACCAAGAAAAACATTTTTATTGTTTTTATACTTTTGTAAAATAGTAAAAAATCATTTTTGATGTGTAAGAATCAGCCTTACCTAAATATGACACATGGAGTGACTGATTTGACTCTAGGTGTGTCTTTTTATTTTAAATTGACATTAATTTTATCAAAAATGACAACTACACTATTCAAAACTGAGAAAAAATCACATATTGATTAAATAATTTATGGAAATGATGGTTATATAATTTTTTGATGAGTAGGAATCAAATTAACCTTAATCAGATTGAAAATGTTCCCATTATGACTAAAAGGGGTTGTTATCTATTAAAAATTGACATTTTTGTTCAAATAGTGTCACTCCCTGAAAACTAAGAAAACAAACTAGGATATTATTTATAATTATAGAAAATGATTCATCTATAAAATTGGATGTTTAGAAATAATTATCACATCAAATCAAGACACTATATGAAATGTATGACTATATGTTCATGTTTACATTTAACAATGTCATTTTAGTAAAAAATAAAATAGACAGACTCAAAACCAGTCAAATGAATTTGGACAGATTTTATACTTTAGGGAAATAATAAAAAATTCATTTTTAATGTCTGTGAGTATTCCTCACCTCAATTAGATGCATAGTAAAACTGGTATGACTCAAACTATGTCATTATATATAAAATTAACATTAATGATAATGAAAATGAAAAGGTGACATACTTAATGTTTAGAAAATACCATGGGATTTTTTATACATTAGTAAAAATATCCATATTTCATTTTTGATGTGTAGGAATCAGAAACATTTCAATCAGACGCATGATGTGACCGGTATCAAATCAAGGGTGTCATTTTATTTTGAAATCACATTAATTTTAGTAAATAATTCATCTAACATACTCAAAACTGAAAAAATGAATTCCCATTATATTGATAAATAATAAAAATGATCAATAATTTATTTTCGATGTTTATAAATTATCGTCACATCAATAAGGTATGTAATTTTATTGATATAATTAAATGTGTCTGTTTTCAATTTTAAATTGAAAACTTAGTTCAAAATTATTACTCATTAAAAACCAAAAAAATGATCATATGGTCTTGATAATTTATTAAAAGGATTAATATTTCATATATAGATATATTTTAATTACTGTCAAAGTGCATCCATGAGACCCAGGTTCAAAACTAGGTGAAGGCATAATTCTGAGGTACTTTAGTAGCACTGTAGCAGGTGTTGTAGCAGGAAATGTACCAGTTACTATAGCATGTATTGTTCAGTACTATAGTAGTTGGAAATATTCACCTTAGGCCATAGATTTGGGTTTAGAGTCCTTAAGACCGTTGGTCCACTCATTCCTTCAAGTCAGTAAGGCTTTCGGGCCACATTTAAGGCCTTCGGGCCACATCAAGGACTTCAGGTCACCTTAAGGCCATTAGGCGACCTTATTTGTAGATGCCCATATAGATTCTACAGGGAACCAGATCTTGAGGAGGATTCAACGTCAGGGCACATTCATCATAGTAGGGTAAACACATTTGAAAGAATGAGAGGACATGACATTGCAATCGGTACCAGGCATGTGCATCACTACACATGACATCTATCTAAATAGCCCTGTATTGGTGGATAACTAATCACGATGCAAATGATGGGGAGGGTTGGTTTCAACTAGTCACAGTCTATATGATTTTATTGAGACCTAAGGGTCATGTAATATCTTTAAAACTCTGAGAAATGTAATGTTATGGTTCCCCTTCAACCATTAAAAGTGGGATTATAAAAATAAATAAAAATGAAGGCCTTTGAGCCATTCAGGCATGAAAATTACTATCACATTAGACAAAAATATGATGTGATCAGTATGAATCAACATGAATCTTTCTAATTTAAAATGAAATTTCACTAAAAAACACATATGATATAATCAATATGGAGAAAACACTTTTATATTGTTTTATTTCAACAAAAAAATGTTCCATTTTCAATTTTTTATGTTCTGGAACTATCCAAACCTCAATCTAATGCATCGTTTGACCAGTATGACTCCAAGAGTGTCTTTTTTATTTAAAATTGAAATTAATTTTAGTAAAAAAGACAACTAACACACTCAAAATAAAAAAAAATGCATTTTTATTTTTATTAATAATTTTGGGTAAAAAATCAAATGTCAATTATGATGTTTTTTAATTATCCTTACCTTAAATTGATACACAATGTAAATGGTATGACTCAGAGTGTATGTTATCTATTTAAATTGGTATTTTAGTTAAAAAAGTGTCACATAATGAAAAAAATAAAATGAACTTATATTATCTTCATTATTTAGGATAATAAATCATAATTCATTTGTGAGAAGTAAGAATTAGTATTACATCAAAATGACACATCATGTGAACAGTATCACTCTAAGTGTTTGATTTCGATTTAATATGAAGTGTTAGTAAAAAAATAGGTGACATTCTCAACATTGAGAAAACCTATTATTTTGGTTTTAATTATTTGTGAAAAATATCCATAAATTTTTTTTTTGTTTATAAATGATCCTTATATCTATTTGATGCACTTTGTGACCTATATGACTCCAAGCATGTCTTTTTATTAAAAAATGACAATAATTTTAGTAAAAAGGACAACTGATATTATCAAATCCAATCAAACAAATTGATATTATTTCAAAACATTGATAAATTGATTCATATGTAATTTTTATGTTTATTAATATGTCACACCTTAATATGATACATGATGTCCCTATTATGACTTAATGTGTCATTTATATATTGAAAATTGATATTTTATTTCAAATTATGTCACTCCCTAAAAACTAATAAAATGATCTTGGATTGAATTGATATTTTTGGAAAATGCTTCATATGTCATTTTTCTGTATAGGAATCAGTCTCACATAAAACCGGCACATCATGTGACCATTATCAATCAATGTGTGGTTTTCCATTTTAAAATGACATCTTTGTAGAAGAACACAATTGACATACTCCAAAATTGAGAAAACACATTAAGATTGATTTGATATATTATTAAAATGATACGTAAGTCAATTGGGATTTGTATTAATCATCTATACCTCATTAAAACACATGGTGTGACTAGTATAAATTCATGTTTGTGTTTTCAATATAAAAGCTACTTTTCAGTTTAAAACCTACATCAAATTTCCAAAACCAATAAAACGATCCTTGAATTTTTTCTAATCATTCAATGGGATATAACATAATTATTTTCCATATAATTTTTATCCTATAATTATCTATTTAATTTTCACAAATATAATTCTTTAAGACAAACATAAAAATGTATGACATGAAAGAATCAATCAAAACTCAATCTGATACACAATGTACCTAGTGTAGCTCAAAGGTTAGTTTAAAATCAACACATTTTGTTAAAAAAAATCATTATAGTATTACTTACATAATTATTATTTCTTATATGTGTAAATTATTTTTTCGATTTAGGGTTGTTTGTTTAGTAATATCATGAGTGGGGGCTTGGGTCCAAAGATAAAAGATAATTGATGTTCTGGAAATTTGGTAATAATCTGTACATACTCATGTATTTTCATTAATAAATGTTTGAAATGTATATAATTCAATATTTATTTCGTATATTGATATGTATATTTTCATTCATTTATAATTTATATTTTAACCCTTATTTTTCTATCTCTGATCTACTGTTTCTCGTGTTGTAGTGTGCTATAAATTTAGAAGCAGACTGCAGTATCCCCCTTTATTAGTGTTAAATAAAATCAATGATAAATGATGTCATTTATCAGTTATTATGAAAAATCTGATAAAAGAACCTTTAATAAACACTTATCTAGTGATTAAAAAAATCCTATGTCTTTTAACCATGATCTGGTATATAGTGATTTGTTATGATGGGAAAGGCCAATTTTATTGCAATTAATGGCCTATTATTTAGTAGTGTGGGTCGTATAATCTTTATTCATATCAAAATAAAATATAATTTAAAAATTAAGGTATTTCAGAAATGTTCATAAGAAAATAATTAACACATAAAAAGATGGTATAAAAATATAATAATATATGCTAGAGAAACATATATATTATTTTAAATAATTCTATAATAATAACGATAGAGATAAAGTGACATAGATAGAGAAATTTCATGACACGATAAAAATGTTGGTTTTGGTAGATCTGTTACCTCATGCCAGATTTGTCAAATAAATTATTTATATTCCTAAGAAATAAACATATGAAAATTATTACCTTTTTATAAAATTTTATGATGTTTATTATTCTTTTTTATTTAAATTATTACCATGAAATATTCAATTACATAAACAATTAATTTCACACCATATGTTTTGATGATAAATAGATTATATGTCTAAAGAAACCCTAGTAAGTTGAAAAAGTTCCAAGATAATTTTAATTTATCATATCTATAATGGGGACCATAAAATAATTTTCACTTTAATACATAAATTATTCTTTTTAAATGAAGAATGAAATATTGTTATAAAAAATGAATTACATTACAATCATGGAGATAGTAGGTCGTAAGTACACCTGAGTAACATTTCCATTTTTTTTAAGATCATGATGGAAGTATGGTGAGTGTTATTTTATATTTTAAATTCTATCATTATAACTTGAATATAATAATATTTCCTTAAATATCATTACACATTCAATTTATGGGATGCAGTAATAAAAATGAACCACATTGCTTCATGAAGTGGTAGCCCGTCATACACACAAATGAAATTATAATTTATTCAATGGATGATATGGTATGTAATTATTTGATATATTAGTATTATTTAATTTTTTTAATTCAAAATTTTCATATAAAAAATATATTTTTTCCTTCTTTCCTTGTAAATCATAAGAGAAAAAAAAATCACAACGCTTCACAAGACCGTAATCTACTGTACACATGAGCGCCGTTATCGTATTCTCATAAGAAAAAAATGTGAGAAATTATTTTTGATATTATAATTACAAAACTATAATTATATCATAAATATCATATATAAACAGTATAATCATCATTATATCGATCCGTGATAAGAGATAATTAAAAATGAATTACATTAGTCTGTGACATGATAGTTCATCATACACATGATCATCATTTTTGTTTCCAATTTGTGGGTGGAAGAGATGGGTTTTAGGGAATGGCCATAAAATAAAAAAATATTAGTATATTTATGATTTTTTTGATTTTTTATAATCATTTTTTACTAATATTTTATATATCTTGATGAATAAATACAATAAAATGTTCAGTTAAGGATATTTCCTCTTGTTAGAAGACATCTATTTGTTTAAAACAAATCCCTCAAATATTGGGTTTATGACTAAACCAATGATTCATAGATGATATGAGTGAATTAATTTTGTTATTTGGGTTGTTATTTATGGAACTAATGTGCTTCAGATGTGCGTATAACATAAGATAGGGGTGACCTTTTATAAGTGGGGGAGAGGATCCACTTGGAATTTTTAAAAACAATGAATTCCACCCACTTTATTTTAATCCCAATATGATCCAAAAGAGACATTTTATAAAATGAAAAAATATATAATTTATAAATAATACAATAAAATTTAAATTAGACATGTTTTTAGTCATTTATAAAACATATATTTTTAGTTTAGCCATACTATAAACAAGTTTTTCCCTTATCCCTGATGTCTAATATTTATAATATTCAACATAATGCATAGTGAAAAATTAATATGAACTTATAAGATAATATAATTTATGATTATTAAAAAAATATAATATATTTTTCCCAATTAAAATCCCATAATTAGAATATTTGAGTTAAAAATTAACCCAATGGTATGTCAAAATATGGGGTTTCCCAAAGAAAAACATTCAAAAGTTGAAAAAAAATTTTATACCATAATGCAATATTAAATTGAAGAAAATGACCTAGTTTGGATAAATATGTATATAATATTACTAATATTACTCATAAAAAACATCAAACTAAAACGGGGCGGCTAAATTATTTAATCAAAAATAGTTTTTAATAAAAAAGATTTATTTTTCATTTATTCATCGAAAAATGAATCTTTCAGAAAAACCACTAATATGTTACCAAATTTAATTTTAAAATATTTGTTTTAAAAAATATGATCATTTTCAAATATTAGTTTTTTTAATTATATAAAATATTATTTTAAATTATGTTGGTAAAGCGCCACTAATCCATCTTAGAGAAGAAAAAATAATTTTTTTGGCAATGTTTTATCTTTTTAGAATGGTTCTAATTTTATGTATAATATATATATTACCATTTATTTTTTAATTTTTTTAATAAGTTTTTACAATTTAGAAAATCTATTTTATACCCACCAATTTAATACTGAGTTTATAATAATCATGTTTAAATAATAATATTTTAATATAGTATTGTATTTCATTAAAACCCAGTGTTTTATGCATCAAAATATATCAAAGATATTTAATTTATTTAAAATGAAATTTATCATAATATCTTATGGGGTTATAAAATGCATCAAATGATGTTTATTTTTTTGGAGTTTGGAAATTTTATTTTCATTGAGTGGGAAAATTAATTTAGCTTCGGCTTTTAGTATTTTCTGGGAACCTACAAATAGAAGTCTAGAAAAAACATCCTACCCAAAACTATTAATTCACGTGAATGTAAAAGTGTATAAAGTCTATGATAGATAGATGTTATCACCGATTTTGAGTTTCATGTTGATGAATCATGGATAGAATGTACTATGATTTTTTATATAGATTGAGTTTTCATACATGATGTTTAGGAGGAAATACATTTTATTAAATATGAGAGAATGGAAGTTTGTATCTGGTGATGGATTAGAGAAGGTACATTGGTTTGAAATTACTGTATGTAGGTACACTATATGGAAACTTATATGAAGCATAAATTATAATGATAAATCATAGGAACTATATGGATGAACCTTCCTTGGGATGAATTGAAAAAGCTATACATTTTTTAAGGATCAGTTTTTGTATGAAATATGTATAACCTGGTTGGAGTCAATATAATCCTAAGTGTTAGAAGATAGAAGAATTATAACTAGAGTTAAATGAAATTTTTATTCACTTATTTTTAATAATGAATTTCTATGGATATATGAGAGTTTAAATTATAAGGATATAGGTTGTCACATAATATTTGAACCTTATAAATCTTGTCGTCCTTGTTCAGTTTCCATCATTTAAATGATTTCGAGTTTCTTATAAATAATTTATAATGAATATAAATTTAACAAGTTTCATGGGGTAAATATTATATACATGGAAATTTTTAAAAAGATAACATCTGATTCCACCCCCTTCTCAGTGTTTTTTGATCCTTAGGATCTTATATTGAATCATAATCATTGTTCAATTAAATTTAATATCATAAGGGAAATCAATATTTCAAAGTATCCAAAAAATCTTTCTAAAATTTAAAAAATTTATATAATGATTCATTTATAGATATTTCATGAATTGAAAGGTTATATAAATCTTGGTTATATATATATATTGAGAATCAGTTAGCTGACAGTTTTACTAAGCCCCTTACATGTGAACATTTTGATTTTTATTAAACGATAAATGGATTTATTTGAATGTAAATAAATTTATTTGAACTTATATTCAATATAATATAACATTAAATTTATTATTTTATGATTTATGATAAAAACTTTATGATAATTAATTATTATTATTATTTTCTAATTTAAATGTAGTGGTTTCTAGAAAATTAAAATTCCTATCAATTGATTATTCATTTTTTTAAAATTTGACCCAAAACCAAATATAATGTATGAATTTCAGAATTGGGGCCTATGACCAAATTTTTATTCAGAAAAAATCTCATTCTACATTAACATATATATATTTTCCAAGAAGTTGAATCATCACCCCTACATCTCGTTCATCTCTTCACCTCGAATATATATATAAACAACCGGTAAATCAAATCATAGGGACGAGGGGAAATATATTTAATATAATAAATACAAATTTATTAGTGCATCACATAACATTATTCATAAATGGCCGTCTATATAGAAGGGATTAATTATATAGAGATGATACTAATAAAGGTGCTTTGATTTAATTGTTGGTAGTTCGTTTTTTATGAGAAAAAGTTGGGATTCTTGTTGGAGGAAGAGGGAAATGAGTTTATGTGAGTTGATGAGTTCCATTTCACTAGAAAAAAGCTGTTATTTCCACAAATATAAGTGGCAATGTTGTGATGCTTTCATTGGTTGAGTTGGATGAGTTCATTCGCTATCCCCATTCTAGGGAGTATAAATTTAGTCAAATATTGGTTTCTCTAAGTCTTGTATGTCCAACATAGGTGTTCTGGTTTTTGTTTCAAACCTTTGTATTTGATAAAAAATCATGGATTTACCTACGGAGTGGATGGTCTTGTTAATGTTTTATCAAACTAGGATAGAATAGAGAGTAGGAGATATGTATAATGTTCTATTTCATGATATGTAGGTGTTATATATTATAATTAATAATCTAAAGATCATCCATAAAATATATAAGATGCATTTTACGTGTCACTAAATCAAATAGAAAGGTAAAATGAATTATATTCCTTATGGTAAATTAATCTCTTTATTTTTATGATTAAGAACGTTGATTTGAAATATGTAGATATAGTAAAATTCTATAAATTTAATAACTTCCCTTCTTTTTTGTTTAATACTATTGGTTTTATTCTATGTTCTATTTATGATTTGATGAAACCTATTGGTCAAGAGATTATGGATCATGAAGATCCGTCCAAAACCTCACTACCAAGAGATGTAGAACATAAATGGGTTGTGTCTTTAATTAAAGTTCCTGAGAAAGTGTTTTGTAGATCAAAAAATGTTTTTCCAATTGTAAGACATGAAGTGGAAGAGGCTTCTCATGAACTATTAACTAATGTTGGTATAGAAGGTATGAACTATGAGATATTTGTTGATAAAACTATTTTAGTTGTTGAAGTGGGGCCATTTTAATATTTTCAGGTGGTTTCTATTACTCAATAAATATTTGAGGCTGAGGTTAAAGAATTGATTGTCGATCTAATTCCTCCAAGATCACATGTTGATAGATAAAGATTTGTTTATGTTGTTATGGAAACTGTTGAACATTATCATACACCACTTACACCATTACCACCACCTGTTGTGAATGAGGAATCAACCTTGGTTCCTAAGATTTCAAAATTTTATGAAATACAATCTTTTTTCACTGCCCTTATAATTTAGATAGATAATGATTGAGGAGAATACAATGAATTGAAACAAGAGTTAAGTTATTATAAGGATGATATCATCAAACTCAATGATTCATATTTTTCCAGATCTGATTTTTAAATGTTGGTTATTTTATTGGGTAACCAAACATAGAATATTAAGAATATCCCATCAGTTCCTCCAGTTTAGTATGTTGGGTCTGAGGTAAGAGACATTGATCTTAAGAAGATAAATTATTTGGATAATGATATGAATGTTGTATTCCCTAAAAAATTTGAGTTTAATGAGGTTTTTGTTATAGTTTAATCTCAAAGAGACATGTTCGAAATTATTCCAATGGTGAAATAAGACTTGTCTCAAGTGGTTGTTTTTAAAATTTTGTCTCTGAGGACCAAAATAGAGGAAATTATACATGGTTTTCAAAGTATTTTAATTAGATAGTTTTATCTCATATATAATTTTAATCCCTATAAAACTCCTATATAAAAGCCAATATTTGTTGAGGATTTTAAAAAAAGTGGTTATTAGTTTCAATAATAATTAAATTCTCTATCTCTAATTATTTAGTCCATGTAGTGTGATATGTTCACACCAGTTCATATCTAAGATTTCAAGATTGATCTCATGAGTGAGTTTCATGATTCTAAAGAAGCTATTAAGAAGACTGGTAAATGAACTAATAGATCCTTAAATTATATACTACTATTTAATGATTAATCTAATTGTATGATAGATGAGATCATAGTTTTCTCTAAGGGTACTTAATGTATGGGTTTTTGACATCATGACCCATTATATATAATCAATTAGTAGGTTTTAAGTATTTTAATAATGTCTATTAATATGTTGCATGACTATATTTTAAATAATCGAGGACGAATAATCTATATCAGTTATACTTGTGACTATAAGAATGGATTTGGTGGTCTACATACCCCAAAGGATAGTTCCTTCTATCCATCCAGCACTTGTTCTAGTTTCTCAAGTTCTTTATGTGGAACATGTACCTATTAATTCCATAACAAATATTTTTTCTACAATTACTTCACTCTATAAGCAAACATTCAATTATTTTCAATATATAGTTTATATTTTGATATAACAAGTGTATAGTATAGATAGAAAGATTAAATATATGAATGAAAGAATGATTATAATGAAAAGTTCTATTTTCTAGTTCCTAAATAAGCTATTATTAGAACTTTAATCTATTCTATATACTACTAAACATTCCAAATTGTTCAGTACTCATTCACGTTTATATTTTTTTAAGATATATTTATTCAATGGGATCCTGGGAAATTTTATGTTTTCTATTTTTCAAATACATGGGAAACCATCAGTACTTATTCTTGAGTTCTTCAAGTCATATATCCTCAGGACGATAAATAGGTGTTTCAATTATCTCTATCATCTAAGAGGTATAATATGCCGATGAAATGATCCTCAAAAAACATATAGATGTACCATATAGAAAATTGATAACATTTTTTGATCAATGCTTAATATATCTAAAAGAGGAAGAAAACGTAGATGCTTTACTAGCTACTGAGAAATATAGATAACAGTACTCACTCTATAAACCTCAATGAAATGTTAATTTTAATGCATATAGAACCTATTATTTATGTATAACTGATGTGAATATTGAAGGATTTATCAATAACCTTTTTCAAAGACCATAGGTCAAATTAGATGCTCATAGTAGAGAATGAGCTATTGTATAGTTTAGAATGGTTCTACCATAAGATACAATATATTATCTAATAACCTCTAGAACTAAACCTACTATCCAAAGACCTTTACCCAATATTACTCCTCATTTTGAATCTATTCAAATGGCTATTTCTTCTAAATTATATATTGTATTTTGTGTGTATGTTAAGTGGATTTTTTACATATATTTATAATTAATGAAATACCTATTTTTTCTTTCGTTCATTGTTTTTTTGTTCATTTATTATGTTTTCCATAGCAATTGTTTTCATTTAATATTATTAATATCTTTATTTTTTTAATAAATGATATTCTTACCAATATTACACATTTTGTTTCAATACTAAAATTAAATTATTCATTTATATTTGGTACAATAATCGTGTTTAATTTTTCCTTACCCTACTATTTTCAAGGATTGAAAAGGTGAAGAGTTTATAAATGATTACTCTACTATTAACCAATTGGGATAATTCATCATTTAACACAAATGGGTGATGTGTATAATGAAGGGGGACAAACACTACATTATTAAATAAATATATATGTTATATTGGTTTCTATAATATTTTTCTACCCCTTAAATATTTCATGATTAATGTCATATGGGTTTTTCTATCATAAAAAATGGAGATTATTAGAAACATTTATGTTCCAAAAAATACCATCTACTTTAGGATTTTATTATTTCAAACATCCTTTAAAATATTGATGATATTTTTTTTTATGTGTGTACATAGGTTTTTATATTTTTTTAAGATTTTCTACGCTTAAATCCATCTAATCTATAATTCTATACACCTTGGATGATATTTTACTATGTCTAAAAAAATATCTTTGTGTGGTATTTTTCTACATGGATAAATGGATTACTCGAAAATTTGACTCTGTCAATATCCTATGTGAAGGAGTTACCTTTTTAAATTTTCTACATTGATAAATCACATATATATAAATTTCTTGTGTTGATATTTCACCTATTTGAAAAATAAACTACATAGATAAAATGTTTATGTAAATATTTTATATGAAATAATCAAAATTTTGATTTGGATACATGGTGAAATCAGCTATGTGGATCCAAATGGATATAAAATTCATTGAAAATATGTCAGATTTGGCCAAGTGGATAACAAGCCTACATGAATTAATTTGGATGCATGAAGAAAATTTGGAAAAATAGAAAAAATTGTTAAATGAAGAAAATTACCTAAATTAATAAGACATGTATAAATTATGCTATGTAGATAAATCAACTATTTGGATCAAATAATCCACATGAATTCAAATGTGTATAATTCTTCAATGTCGTGACCAGAAATCAGCTACAATGTGTTGTATGTTATATAGATTACCATTTTAGCACATGAGTGATATCTTAATTCTTCTGCACATTTTTAAAATGTTGGAATACAATTTTATGGTAAAAAATATTTTAGAAATAAACATTTTCAAATAAAGGAAACAAGTAAAAGGATAATTTATTAGTCTTTATTACTGTTGATGTATTTCGAAGAAAATGAATTTATTTTTTAAATTTAGAGCCTCCAATTTTATTGATCTGTATTCTGTACTTATATGAGAATATTTTTCATGCATTTCATTTTATATCTAAACTGGAAAATAAATTTATTTAGTATAATAGATGTACCTATATAGTTAAGAAGGATAAATACCTGCTAGAAAGTTATTTTTACATGCTACTTAATTTTACTATATAGTAATAAGGTGGATCACAATATACAGATATGAAATATTAATCTTAATTACTATTTCAATAATACTCTCATTATGATACTATATATTAATATCATCTATCATGGAGATTTATTTCTTCTGTCAGTTGTAATTTACATCATTTTGATCGATTTTTAAATCCTAGTTTTTATCTCTTTCATTATAAATCTTCTTAGTAAAATAACCCTGATGGTTTTTGGTTGTAAATATTACTAGAGCCTAGTTAAAAGATCTTGTTCTTTTGTTACAAGAATCCACTACTTCCACTTAGTGATGTGGTCCCTAGAATAAAGGTTGGAAATCACAGACAAGGAGGGTTGTCAATTAAAAATCACAAATAATACAGAGAAGTGTGTTTTTTTAGTGGACTATGTGATTTTTTTCCATAAAAAAAAATAAATCTTTGTGTTTGATTAAATTATTTATGATTTTATTAATGTTACTTATTGGATTATAGAATAAATAATAATTAGGTATTTATAAATTTTTGATGTTGTTCTATTTGAATAATCTTTCAAGAACTCAATTCACCTCTGTATTGGGTCACTATGAATTCCTCTTGGGAAAGTATAACGTATATCATAAAAAATTCTTGGTCATAGTGTAGGATACCTACTGGGAACATCACCTAAATTAAATTCTTTCAAGGTGTGATTTATGGATATATGATGTTTTTTCCTGGTCCCCATCATTTCTAAATGTGGAGTCTAAATAGTTATTAAAATGGTTGTTGATTTTATCACTTAGAAACTTCTAAACAATGTATTTGTGACATGTTGTTTCCTTGGTACAACATGTTATTACCAACAGATTGTTCATTAATTTTCCTAACAATCATATCTGATGAATACTTTTATGAGGAATTATCTTCATTTCCAATAGATCGATGCATTCTTGAATTTTTTTGATGATATTATGTTTTTGATTACATATTCTAACATTCATATATTTATAGAGTCATGATAAGTAAAATTTTTCTACAGTGATTCATTATGATCGATTTTAGGATGTGTTCTCTTTTTGGGAGATCATGTTATTGATTATGGGTTATGAAGATTATTGGTACTTGGGAAGAATTAAAAAAACCTTTTGAATTTATTATTGAAGTCCATGTATTGAAAAATTGGCATCATTATCTATTTGGAGAGAAGTTCAATATTTTCACAGATTATAAAATCTTGAAAAAAATCTTCATACGTAGATATTTGAATCAATGAAAAATAAAATCAATGAAATGCCATCAGATATTTGAAATTGAGTTGATGTATACACCATGTAATTGAAATTCAATGGCTGATTCATTTTTTATGAATTAATATAGTTAGTGAAATAAATAGGCACCAGATAAATGGAAAAAATGAGGGTCATAAATGATATACATATGTATTTTCTTATCATGGAGATGCTTTAATTTTATTTTTTGTTACTCTTGTTCTAGATTTGATTGATAAATTTAAATATTCACATATATATAAATATAAATCTCAAACCATGAAGTCAAACTAAATGTTGGGGATACCATGAGGAGATTCATGCCAGATGGGATATATATATATATATATATTATAATATATTATTTTCCTTCCATGGAATTATCAAGAAAAACATCATTCTTCAAACAACTGCTTGACATGGGTTACTAATAATATAATTTTGAATATTTATAAGTTGGTGAGAGTAGATTTGTGTTAGGATTGAATGAAAAGAAGGGTGACTCAGTATGTATTTAGATGCCTCACCATTCATATGGTTAAGGCAGAGCACTATTTTATAGCTAGTATATTACAATATTTACATATTACCATGTTGAAATGGGAACATATATCTATTTATTTTTATAATTCTACCATGAATGTTTCACAAACATGAATATATATGGGTCATTGTGGATTGGCTAAAAAATTATTCTAACATTGACAATATTTGAGAATGAAATATGAAAGATGACATTATCGATATATAAATTTAAGAAGCTGAAAAGTTTCATGGTGTTCCAATTTTGATTTTTTTTCTGAGACCCTAGGTTTACCTCATGATTTTTGAAATCTTTATAGAAACCCCTTGGAGTCTAGTTGACCCTATGAGTATATTTCTATTCTAAAATGGAAAAACAGTATAAACAGATGATCCAAACATTTAAATAAATTAATAAAACATGTGTTATATATTTCGGTGGCTTATGGGAGTATCATATTCTATTAGTCTAGTTTTTATTTAATAGTAGTTATTAGGTTCAATACCCAAGGATAATTTATAATCTCTGTATTGTTATCATTTATGTTATCCACTTTTTTTGTAAGAAATTGGGAAGAATTATCTTGTTATTTTGTTCCTTGTATGTGAGTTGTAAAAGAATATTTAGATTTTTAGTAAGAGGATGGAGAAACATAATTGACATTATAAATCATATATGGATCATCATACTCCTCGATTATCATTTCAAATCTGTGATACTGATTTATTGATAGTATCTCCAAGGATTGGGAATCGTAATTTAGATGTGTACGGTAAAATCTATCCTTGTATTTTTTCCCACCATGATTCATCTATTTGTATAATGAATTTTATATATCTTAATTGAAGAAGCAAAAGATTAATGATGACCATTTGATTCGATGAGACAATGTCTACCTTCATCAACATTCAATATTAATTCACATTCCAAATCAGATTTTTGTATAAAAAATATAAATTATTATATGGAAATAACATTTTTGTGCAATCATTGTTGAAGCATGATAACATTTTATTAGATACATATTAATATGTTGAAAGATATAATAGGTAAATGGCTTAAACATTCTAATACACCTGAAATATCTGACATTTTGAATATTGAAATGCTGATAGTGTAGAGAATGTAACCCCAATAATTTCAGGTATGTTACCATTTTTTAATGTTATATAAATCTTGGATTATGTTTTAGGATATTTTGGGTTGTTTTAAATTGTGTTATATAGCAGTTTAATGGTTCATGGTTTGATCATGGTTAGGATAAACTATGAAAATTTTAAAAAAAAATCATGAAGTACTTTCTAGGAGTCATCAGGTAGAAGAATAGTTTTCTCATAGTGTGAATATACCATATAGATTCCCTATAAAACTGTGTGACTGGAGATAGAAGTGAATTTATTATTTTTTATATCTTTTGTCAAACCATGAACAATCCATGTGAGGTTTTTTGGAGATAGTAGATTGTGCATGGTTGGTGAACTGACTCCCAAACAAATAATCCTAACCATTGGATGTGCCTAAAATTATCTAAAAATTTGATTATAACAATGTTTTACACCTTGGACAATCAATTTTCTCTTATTCTCCCAGGATGTTGAACAAATATCCTCTCATATGTTTTCTCTTATATTCCTTTTGACCCAAAGGATGGTTTCAATGAATCAAGGGGCATTGCAACTCTAAAATAAATTATATTTCCTTAGTATTACTTGTTCTCTCAAGATCTACTCATATCATCTCGCATGGAGTAACATATATTATTTTTTATAAATATAACTATTTTATCTTATGTTTATTTCTATGATATCTCATTGTGGTATATATTTGGAAAAAATTAAATGTAAAATCCTGAGTTTTCATGTACTATTACTCCTTTTATATAACTATTTTTGAAGAATTTGGCTCCTCTACTGCATTATTTATTAAAGAACATGAAGGCTTAATGTTTGAATCACTCTCTATTTCTTTGATTAAAAAATATTATTTGGTACCTTAATATTTGGTTCTTAATTGATTTACAAAATGTGTATGATAAAATATATGAAAAAATGGTTTTCAAAAAAAATGGTATTTTTAGATAACATGGAATGTGTGGTTGGAATGAGATCATGAATTTTCATTATGAAAAAACTACTGGTTTGGACATGGGAATGGTGCAAATACGATACTTCATATATTCCACCAGATGAATAATTGGTGATAGGATGGGTCACCACTCATTATTATTGAGGATTTCCTTGGGAATGTATTGGTGGGTGAGTGTAGAACGTGGATTTGTATGCAACATGGAATGAAATAATGAACAATTTGATTTAGTTCAATTTTTTTTTACCTAATACTATTTTCTTATGGAAAAATGTTTTGAAATCATCACCCTATGTTTTATATAAAATTGGTCCACCTTATTATTTTTCCTAGTGGTGTGTCTTGGGATGTCATTGGGTATTACCTACTTTGTTTTATTCTCACCATGTAATGTGTTACTTTAGTGTGTTTTTAGATTTTGTGTACCAAGATATAAGTAAACATGGTGTCTTATACTTTTTTAGTGATGCATCATGATGTTCTGGGAATAGAAATGATGTCAAAGCTTAGATCTTGTTTTGGTGAATCTATGGATGAAACCATGTTAGCATCATTAGGTTCTTCATCCTTTTTTGTGTTGGTGTTATAAATTTTTATTTTATCTATTACTTTGATGTTTCTTCTTTGGTTTTAGATATATTATATTGATCATATACTATTTTTTTATTTGTTTCTTCTTTATAATTTTGTTCAAAATATAAGGAAAATCTTCCCCAAATACCTTATAATTTATATGGAACTTATTTCAGGCCATTGATGTCCTAGGTATGTTAATTTTGGTTTTTATCACCTCTATCTCAGTCCAAGAAAATGGGATAGGAGGGGATATTATAGTAAATATTATGATTAGTGACCATACTCCCAATATTGTGACCGTCACATTACCTCTTGACACAAAAATTTATCATCCATTATATAGTGTTTTAATTTGATTAGTCCCCAACTCCAAATGGATGAGTCATGATTATGACTTTACAATAAACTCACTAATTCCCCCACCTCTCTATATATCCTAACTCTTAGTTGTTATATAATCAAATCTTTTTTTCACAAGGTCATGGGTCATTATGAAAATATGATGGCTATCTCAATTTTATAATTATCTCTATAACCCTTCATTCATCACAGTAGCATACTATTAAGATCACATATCCTATATTATCCATACATCGATGCACCCGTTTTCACTAGCCTATCCAAACCTAGCCATTCTTAAAGCATCACATTATCAATTAAGATACCATAACTCAATAGAAGAAAAACACCCTTAGACACTTTTTAATTAACTAGTGGATTCTCCCTCATTTATATCGGTTTTATCATTCTTGATCTCAACAAAAAGTGAGTATTTACCAAATTCCATTTCTATCAGATGACCAAGCACTATGAAGCTGGCGAATTAAGGTACCCTAGACACTATCATTACAATGGTACCCACACAAGGCTAGACACACTTTTCAAGCCTCAAAGGGAAAAAATAAATCACCTATTTTCCCTAATAATACTTACTATGAAGGATCTAATGTCACTAACATTCATCAAAAGAAGTCATCCTGACATTACCCATGAATTAATTAGACTCCCATTCTAAAAACATGTAAAAAAATATTTCCAAATAATCATAATCATCATGTTCCACGTACTACAATTGGATGATCCAACCAAGATGATCACTACCGCACCATTCAGGGAAATACAATTCTATAAGATCCTAAATTCTAAGTGGATAGTATCAAATTCAATCTACTCTTCCCATATAAAGATAGGAATTTTGTAACAACTCTCTCAATTGTATATAATTTCCAGCATTTTCTATCAAATATCATAACCATATAGGCAAACAACCTTGTACTACCATTACATGATACTCAATACATTCTAGTGTTAGTCACATAATATAAATTATAAGATCAGTTACATAGTCAACCAAATAATTATTCTCATTAATATTGAAATTGAATATTTCATAATTTATAGAAATTCCTTCCCAAAAGACACATAAATAGGGAATCCCTCATGAATGAACTAAAACGTGATTACACCACACATATGAATGATTCCAATTATATTAAAACTATTTTCACACACATGCCCCATTTTTCACATTCTTCTATTTCATTACTTATTTTTTATCTTTTTGTTGATGTTCAAGTTACACACATAATTATTTTTTTGATATTTTATGGTTTCATTCTATTATTTTAAATTTTCATGGTTAGTTATTATTTTTTTGGTAAAAAATGTGAATTTACAAGAATCAATGTTTTATTATAATTTATTTTGTTCCTTAATTATTTTCCATTCATGGTATTTATTTCACATTCTATTCATGGTTTCTCTAAAACTGTGTAAGGAAAATGAGTAATCCTAAAACCCTATTGCCATGTATTAGAACTAGTGCACGAATTTTCCAATGTTTTTTGGCAACATATGTCAAGTGCATGAGGGTTTTAATCATTTTGATAGAGATATTTATCATAGTTGGGACATGGTTTCCCAAATATGTGTCCAAAACATTTGAGGCACTTGTGTAATTCATTTTGGGTGTGCATGATTGGAGCGCGGTTTGCAAAACCATGCAGCCTAACCATGTGGTCTTCCCATGCCTTTTAAATGTGAAAAATGATCATTTTCACCTATGGTGTTTTTACACAAATCCAACCCTCTACTAGACCATTCATTTAGAAGTCCCCTTGAGAGCCTTTGGTGACCTCCTCGTCACATCTTCAAATTTTGGGCTCTTCTTATTCATATTTTTGGTGGATTTTTTTGTACAAGTCCTCTTCAACATTTTTTTCTTATTTAATCGAGTTACCTCCACTTTTAGGGCTAGGGTTATTCTTGGATGAATCCTAACAGAAAAGGGTTGATGTTGGTTTTTGTTTTCTTTTGGATTAGGTTGTGTGGTTTGTCACATGGGGAACCTTCTTCCTTATCTGGGAGATTCATCACATCCATTCTCCTTTGATGTAGGTATTTCCATAAATTTCATTTCCAAATCATTCCATTAGATACTTGATCGTCCATAAATTCTTAACAATTCTATTAGTTAAGATTTTGTGAGTTAGTATTATTTTTATGAAATTTTCAAGTTGCTAATTTAATAAAAATGGGGTTTCTGGATAATTATTATGGTAATTCCAAAATTCACATGAATATAAGGTGTTTGATAAAATTCCATGAGTTTTTCAAAATAGTTTTAGAAATTTTGGAACGGTGTATGGCCTTGTTTCAACTTGGGTAATTTGTTTCATACATTGAACTGAGTTATTTGTGGGTTTTGGTGCACATTGTGTTTTCTTGCATATATTAGAATTTTAATAATTTATAGTGATGATCATTGTGTTCCATTATTATTTCTCTTTCATTATTTTAAATGAACTCTAAGAATTCACAAGGATGTCCATATATTTTACAATGTAGTAGTTATATCTCTATTTTCACATGGGTTATGAAAATAGAGGTAGAAAATATATAAATTATAGATTCCATTGAATTGATGATTTTATAATTCTGTGATTTATCAAATGATCCTCAAAAAATCAATTCCATTATAGATGACATGTTTTATGATACCTTGGTGAAGAAGCATGGTAATTTTCATTTATGACTCCTTCATCAAAAACCATGGTGATATGATTTTGAATGTCTCATTAAAATGTTGTAGCCAAGTTTATTTTTTTTGATTAACATTATTAATAATATGATATTCCTCTTTTCTCATTTATTATTATATGCCTCATTTTCTTATTGTTATTTCACATGATCACATTTTATATTTCTCTCAATATCATTCCCTTACTAAGATACATTCTCACCCCTTTCCTTTGATGTATGTCCCTAGGATATGAAATCAAATAAAAGTAAACTATAATGAACGCACAAATATGCATTTCACATAGGTTTAGAATAATGTTTTATATTTCCATGTATTATCTACCATATTTACAAGAAACAAAACTTTATATGCTCCTGTATTTGGGCCATGTAATTAAAAGTTATGTAATAAAAATGTAGGATTCCATATTTGGTAGTAAATAGAGGTGTTGTTATTTTTGGAAATAAGGACTTTAAAACCTTATAATAATTACAAAGGAAAAGTATATATATTAGAAATAATCCTGGTATTTTGTTAAGTATTACATAAGTAGCTTAGAAATAAATACACACCTGTATGGATACAATAAGTGGATGTGGTTTGAGAAGAGATCAACTTAATGGTAACACAAGAAAACAAACTTTGATATAGACTCGAATGAGAACTTGTTCATGACAATGGGCCTTGTTGTACACCATGTTTGACACTGATGGGGGTATGTTTGGTTAATCAAAATATTTTAATTAAACTTTTTTAATGATATATAGAAAAGTTATTTATTATTAGTGGACATTAAAAAAATATTTACAAATGATGTTTAATGACATAAAATCCCTTTATAATTATAAGGTTTTCATAAGTATAATGATTCTCACTACGGTTTTCTTCTATTAGGAAAATGGTAGGAAATAATTTGAACCATATAAATCATCAGTGAAACTGATAATGCATTAACAACAATTTGATATAAGTTGGAAGGATAATCTTCATAAAGATGATGAATAAACTAAATCATGTTATAATAAATAAATTGAATCATGACGAGGGATATGATTCAACTCGAAGGGATGGACCTTATTTTAATTCCTTTATGTGTCAAAAACCACATTCTTTTTGTGGATCCACCAACCCATTTATTTTTTAACAATAGATAAGCTTTGTATAAAATGTCTTTTCTATACACTTGTGTTCATAATATGATAATGTCACCTAAACAGTATCACACTTATATGGAAAGGATGATCAATGGTGGAAATTGATTAAAAACATAAAGATATGAAGGGATATCAATGATTTGGAATGTAAAGAGTTTATTGGAGTATTTATTGATAAATATTTTACCCATTCAATGCGAGTGAAAAATGACAAAAGATTCCTTGAACTAATGCAGAAGGAAAATTAATCACTTGGAATCTATGAGATGAACATTACATAACATTATCAATACACGTATAATGTAATTATGGATCATAATGTAATGATTGATAGATTGCTTTATTGACTAGGACCCCATATGTCGAGGAATTTAGATAATTTAGAGTCCAAAATATACGAGGAGATTGCGTGAAGTGTTATGAAGGTTGAATTTGTGTTTGGGGAGAAACAATGGTCATAATCAATTGAATTTTCATCTGCAAGAGTTTCATGGTCCTCAAACAGACAGGGAGGTTGAGTTACCCATTAAACTCATACCTAGATGCATGTCGATTTCAAAGACCCCATATATAATGGAAAATATTGAGTTAGAAGATTTAAGGAAAAAACATAAAGATATAAGGGAGAAGGGATTTTCCTCACCATGTGTGTCTTTTTGGGGATAACCTATTCTCTTTTTTGAAGATGAAGGAAGGATCAATGAAGCTATTAATTGATTTTAGGGAACATGATAAGATCAATGTGAAGAAAAAGTAACTTGTCCCAAGGACAGAGGATTTATATGACTAGCCCCAACGTGATCAATTCTTCTCTAATATTGAACTCTGGTCTAGTTAAGATCAATTGATGGTGAGTAAAAAAGATATTCCAAATACTACCTTTTTTATTGTGGTTAGGCATTACGAGTTTTTTATGACCATAATATTGAATAATTCTCCATATATATTTATGGAATTAATGAATAGGGTTATTAAAAACTAAATTGATAAATATGTGGTATTTTTTATTGATGTTATTGTGATATATTCCAAAATTAATGAGAAACTTGAGGATAATCTAAAGAATATACTGGGAAATCTGAGGAAGGAGAATATATTTGAAAAATTTAGAAAATGTGAATTCTGGTTATAATAAGTTTCATTCTTAGGGAACATTATATCCAATAAATGAATCTCAGTTGATCATGTAAATAAAATGATAGTAGAGGAGGTTTCTCATCCAACAATGGAAATTAAGATGCAAAGTTTCCATGGTTTAGAAGGATATTATAAAAGGTTTTTGAAAAATTATTCATGAAATTCTAATCCACTAACCAAGTTATCTAGAAAATGAGACATGTTAATCTTAATAGAGGAGTGTGAAGAAATTTTCAAGCTACTCAAGAAGATATTGGTTACTATACATATGTTAACTATAATCTATTTCATGGATGGATTCATTATTTATAGCGATGCATCTTTAATGTGATTTGGTTGTGTCATCATGATAAATCACAAGGTTATTGCATATACATCTTCACAATTAAATCCCAATGAGTAGAAATATTCTACAATTAACATGGATCTATCTATTGTTATTTATTATTTTAAAATATAGCGGAAATATATTCAGGTAGATAAATGTGATATATAATGTGAAAAAAGTGTTTGAATTATATTTTCATGAAAAAGTAATTTCACATGAGAAAAAGATGATGATTGGAATAAGGACTATAACTGTTCAATTAATTATCACTCTAGAAGAGAGAACAACTTTGGTGATTCCTTACGTAGTAAAGACCCTATTTTTCAAGCAATGATGATGATTCAAGTAGATCCTTTTACCATGGATGAAGTAAAATTGGTCATGGGAATATTAAGGGATGGGGCATCATCAACACCATCTCAAATGATTTTTAAACCATTATTAAAAGAGAATATCACAAAAATCAAAGAAAATGTAATTTTTTAAATAAGATAAAGGCTTTAAACAATGGTATATTTCCATTTGTTAATATTGATTAATAAGTTATATTGAAATATCATATGAGGATATTCCTTACATATATCCAAAGGATAAATATGGAAAGTGGAGTCTACAAGGTTCTTGGAATTTCAACATGTGAATGTGGAGTGACAACTTCTTATATGGGTATTTCATCATTTACCCATAGAAACATTGATAAGGGAAAATATCACAATGGAATTCAGTGTTGGTATGCCAAAACCATCCCATGGAAACAATACAATATGGGTTATAGTGTATCGAATCATCAAGACTACCCATTTTATCTCTATTATAGAATCTTTCTCTCTTGACTGACATTCCCAGATTTACATAATGGAAGTAGAGAGGTTTAATGGGGTTCCCCTTACTATCTATTTAGATCATGAAATAAGGTTCACATCTAAATTATGGATAATTATTTGACATGATTTGAGTATCGAATTGAATTATAGTATGAACTATCACCCCAAAAATAATGGCCAATCTGAAAAAATACTTATAAACTAGAGGTCATGTAGAATATAATTTAAATATGGATGGGATAGACAACTCCTATTATTTTAGTTCTAAAAAAACATTATCCACTCGAGGATTCCAATGGGACCATATAATGCTCTATATGTAAATATATTTAGAACACATACATTTTGGGATGAAGATGGTGAGAGAAAATGACTTGCGATTGATCCTATTAAAGAGATGAAAAAATTTTCCTTCCAACAAACATCATATAAATACTTCTCAGATTAGACAGAAGAGTTATGCTAGAAATTATCTAAGGGGAATGAAGTTTGATTTTGTGGATAATTTTTTCATCATATATCACCCTGAAAGTGATTCATGCCACTTGGAATTAAATTGAATATTATCCCTAGGTACATTGGCCCCTTTAATATACTTCATCACATAAGAGCATCAGGTTATTGGCTAGAAATAAAACAAAATTTGGATCAAGTTCAAGATGTATTCCTTGTATCACTCTTGAATAAGTACATACATAAACCCTCACATATACTGAATGTGAAGGTGGTATGAATAGAATATGACTCTCTTATGAAGAGAATATAGAGGAGATAATAGACCATATAGACAAGTATTTTTACATCTATAATACCCACTTTTTCAAAGTTTCATGAAGGAACCATAAATACAGAGAATCCAAATCGGAATTGGAGGATTTATCTAGATAGAAGTACCATTACCATTTATCTACAATGATTAAGAGTTGAAATTTTAGGGAAAAAATTTTATAAGGGGAAAAATTTAATAATCTATAATTTTAAAATGATAGTTGTTTATTTAATAAATTTTGGTTACAGATTATATTAAACATGTGAAAAATAAATGGAAACCAATTAAATTTTATCTCATTAACAAAATCATTACAGTAATTAGCCATGAAACTAATTAAAATGGAAAAAAATATATCAAGAAGAAATATATATAATAGAATATCTAACGAGGGAAAGTATGGATCTCTCTAATCTATTAGAATTATCACGCACACTAAAATTTATTCTAAAACAAAAAAACATATATAACAATATTGATAAATATTAGTGAATTTTTGAGTGAAATAATGAAGTTGTATTTATAGTGTATAAACGGATATTTTTTTTCATTTTGAATAGTTTTTATATGATAATTGTTAATATATTACCATTTTTCAGTATGACCATTAAAAATTATTCCATTGGCTGAAAATATTTCCATTATAATTTGTTTTTATATTTAGAAATGAAAAATGATAATTGATACAGAAATGAAAATTTTTTGGACTCAACAAGAAGAGTCATTGCATTTGAAGACCATTTTTAAGAACATGGGAGAGAGGTATAAAAAGGGGTTCCCCCTTTACCACGCCGAAGACAAGAATCAATAAGTGAATCTTGAATGAAATTTCCTTTGGGAGAAGTTCAAAATAGTGGATATTACCACTTAGTTCATGTTATCCAAGCCATACCACAAAACTACAACCATCGTACTCCATAGGCGATGCGTATATACAAGTTTAATAAGTGTTTAAATTTATAGAGATTCAATATATAAAGTATAAATACATTTTTCAAAATAATAATTTTATTCCATCAATTCCTTTTTAAAAAATCCCCTTAAAAAATATATGATTACTTGAGATGAATTTGATAATTTTATTTTTGGACATAAGTAACAAATAATATTAATTTTATGGAAAATATATAAACTTGTTTTTATTAAATCAAGTATTCTGAAATATATTTTATTTATTCTAATAGCATTTTAAAAAACACTTATCAAAATATATATAATAAAATAATTTTATAATGGCATAGAGATTTTTTTATATGCATGAAAAGGTGACAACGAAATAAATAATTAAATATTATAATTAATAAGGGTTTTTATATTAAATAGTTAAATTTATTTTATATAGAAAAATATTGTAGAAAAACAAACATTATATTTGAATTCAACACATAAAAATTAGGTTAGGTTTAATTCTTGAGAATTTTCTAAAAATACATTATTTTTTTCATCATTAGTAAAAAATATAGTTTTGGGATTTTGGAATATTTGATGACATCATGTTTATGTCATAATAATGTAATAATAAATTTAACTCAACAAATGACATAAATCTTGTTGTTTTAGTAATAATATTTATTTAAATAGATTTATTTAAATTTTCAAACAATATGTGTCTTTCTAAAGTTAAAAAATGTAATTCTCATTTTTTTAAAACATTACCTTGGGGAATCTTCACATTGCCAATCAAAAAGAAGTATTGTAGAATAGTGTTCGGTTCTTGTGGGTAAAATAATTTAAAATGTGACCAAAATATCAAAAATCATGACAAAAGACCATGGGTTTTCTAATGGTTATATATTTTCACCATCCAAGATTTCAAAGACCTATTTGGAAATTATTAAATTATTCATCCACTTTTTCTTAAAATACCCTTAAATTTCTCTATTTCCATTACTCCAAATCAATACTTAATGATGTGCTATTGGTTTGTCCTCCCATGGAGTCCTCTCAAGGTGTCCTCAAGCCCCCATTTTTCCATTCCAAATGATCTTGGAGTAACATTTTATGGTAATAGAATTATCCATCCTTTCTCATTAATTAAAGAACATATTTTGTATATATCTTATTAATTTTATGGTTACACTATTTTATTAAAATTTTGATCATACCATTAATTAAAAGTTAGGATTTATTAGAGGTATACCCTTCTACCCTATAAATTTACCCCTTTCAAAAACCACGTTTTATACCCGTCATTCGGCCAAATTTTCATCTCAAATTTATGTCTATACATAAGAAATTACCTTTAATTTTACAATTGTAAATACAAAAAACTCATTATTTTTTACGGTTATTAATCTAAATAAAAATATTTTCACTTATTTGGGTATTATATATAACAAAAGCATATTCACATTTCCTAGGAAAAAATGATGTAATGATCATGTCTTTAAGCTCTTTTGTGTTCTCAAAATTTTTATATGAATCCTATTATTTATTATCTATAAGTTATAAATTAATTGATTTATTATGATCTATGTCACTCTAATAAAATTAATACATATGATGGGTTCACCCTAATATCCATTCAATGCATTAGGTAAAAAATTTAATATTTGAATATGGCTTGTTTTACGATACCCTGGTGAATAACCATGATAATTTTCATTTATGATACATTGGTGAAAATCGTTGGTGTTATTCTAGTGAATGTCTCTTTAAATTTTTTATCCACAATTCAGTGTTATGTTACATGATTATATTATTATGATATTACTGTAGTATGTTCCATATTATTATGTCTCAGGATCTTATTGATGTGTCTCAAGATCACATGTTATATGTCCATCTTGTGTATTCCCTTTCTAGGTATCATGCTCTCAATTTTCCTTTGATTTCCCCCATAATATGAGTTTAAATAGAAGTAACCTATAGTAAACTAATGGAGAGGTATTTCAATTATTTTTAGAATAATTTTTTATTAGTCCTCGTATTATATAACTTATTTCCAAGAATGTGAAATTTAAAAGGAAATCTATTTGTACCATGTAATGAAAACTTATGTAATAAAAAGGGAGGATTCTATAACTAATCACACAGTTCTTCACCAAGTATGTCCAAGATTTCCATATTGAAATCTGTAGTCTCATCCTAATACCATACCTATAAAATAAATCTTTTTTCCATTATAATCTTCATCAAATTTACAATGAGTATGGACATTCTAATGACCCAGTCACCCTACTAGTCTAATCACCAAAAGTTATACTGATGATCAACTAGATTATATCCTGCAATCCGCAAATTTTAGTTACCAAATTTATTTACATTTCCAATTCTCCAACTATCGATACCCATATTGGTGTATATCCAATTTACAAGCCACAATATATAATCATTTCTTCAATGTACTAATCAAAATCTCTAGCCATCACTAATACATGTTCTCTATATGTGTCACCCACTAAGAAAAACATAACTACGAATGAAATAATATTTATAACAGAACCTCTAAAAGTTGTGGTCCCCACTATTAATGATTCATTATTCCAAATGTAAAAGCATGATCCAACTTGAAATCCACTATTAATTAGAAAAATAAATAAAAAATATATTCTCATTATATCGGGATAGACCCATCCCATGGGCCACACTCAATGGTTTATGAAATCCCATAATATAAAATACCATTTACCAAGTCATCAATGATCTATCACTATGAAAAATCAGTCTTGATGAATAAATATCAAGATTGTTGACCTGAGTAGATATAATATGACACTTATCTTCCCACATACTACACATTCTATATAGTCCTGTTATAAGTGTTATAATTTCATCGGTTTCCAATACAACATAAATGAGGATCATTAAAAATTACACATTAATCACACTAATTCCCCTATCCATCAATTATTCCTAAATCCTAGTTGTTATCTAATGATGTATCATTTTCATTGACAAGTTACTGTTCGTCTCTCACATGGGCTAACCATCTCAATTTCCTTATAATATCTATGTCCATTTTATCATTTCCTAACCAAAGTATGAATATCATATATCTAAAATAAATCCAACCTTGATTCTCAAATTATCACTAGCTGAACCATCCTAAAAAATTATCTGAGATTATCATGCTCAACTCACATTAAAAAATTCATCATAAGGATAATTAACTAGTCAAATTTTCAATCATAACAAGGTGTCTCTCATTTTTTCAACGTTACTATCATAATCAATCACAACCCAAAGTTATAATTCAAGGAATACCAACTATATATAATGACATAGCTAGAATATGTTAGAGAAAAAAGGATCCTTAGATCCCATAATGATAATTGAAATATCTCTTGGTCACTAATTCAATAAAATTATCAATAGAAATGAATAATTCCTCCAGTTTATTCAATATTACATACTAGGAGGGCCCTCATGAAACAAAAATAAATTAAAAAACATAATTATTACATATAATTTTATGTTTCATTACTCCCATTACAAATACTAAACTCATATAGATTTCAAAATCATTTGAATCTGTATGTTTCACATTTTACCGAAGGGAGATGATGCCAACCCGATTATTATCCAATCATACAAGGATGAGATGAGACTATATTATCATACCAACTAAGTGAATAATATAAAACATTATTACATATTTCGATGGATAATTTGATTTCAATGAATAACTATCACATTTCTACATAACGTTCACCATTGTTTATGAAATATTATAACCATAATGGCACACACAATAGTACTATCTAACCATACCACATTAATATTGATACCATGAGTCACATACCATCAATCATAGGATCACTCAATTAATCATCCAAATTATTATTCCCATTAATATTTTAATCTCAAATCATAGGAAGAACAAACCCTATTTCTGAATTTATACACACTCAAGGAATCACTGATTATTGAAAAATATTATCATGCCACACCTATGTGGTATTCGATTAATATATAAAATCTACCCATGATTACTATCTAAAATGAATAAAAACATCTAATTTCACCCCTCTAACGTAGGTGACCCTCATACATCACAACCAGTCCTAGGTAAAAGTAATAAAAATTCACGGTTATAAGGAGAATACTTGACTCAGCATTATCTTGAGTGAAAAATCATCATAAATGTATTTTAGAACCTATAATATAGATTATATCCCACAAATTTGACATCCATTGAGGTATATACAATGTATCAATATTAATTTCTCTTGTAAACTCATGTGACATTTCCTAGTCATATGGCCCTTATCAATAACATCTATCCATATACCCAATCGAAAAAACTCAGTATATGGTCATTATTAAACTAACTAACACGTAGAATACATCACTTATGTGAAAAAACACATTATTTAATAAAAAAGGAAAGGATTTAATAGGTAACACACATCAATACTCCACTTATACTATGTCAAGTAGGGGTCTCATATCACTTGGGTATGACTGAAACCCAACATACCCACTCTTGGTGTTGGTTTAAAAAAATTGATTCACATGAATAATGTTCATATATATACCAAAATAAATATATACTACTCAATATTAAATATGTTTACATCAAAAAGTATACATAGGAAAACACTATATATATTTTTTGTTTTCACATTATACAATTGAAACCATTCTTGAAATAAAATAATCAATCACATAAAACAATATACATGTTATATTAATTCACATGCTAAATATAATGCATTAATTCATGCCTCATTCCACCCCAAACTAAGAATAAAACAATAAGTAAATAACCTATAATTATTCTTAATAAAATTTACCAAATAAAAAATAAAAAACTGAGAACACTGATCCCATGTCTCAGAAGACATGGATATCAGCTCATGTATGCCTTTTTGAAACATAAATATATCATCCATCCCATCTTTTAAATAATACTAGATCTATCAAATTTAACCATAATTCTAAAACCAAAAAAAATGTTATGATAAAACTTTGTAATTTATATGGCCTTATTACTGACCGTTTACCTAAGATGGAGTTCTACATAAACATTGGTAAGTCGTCCCATATACTAGAGAGTTCAAAATAATAGTTATGTTCTGATAAATCATGTTCTGAGACTATACCCTATACTATCAACATAAATAGAAAAACATTAATATAAAAATTCAATAATAGATAAAAAATCAAAATTAATACCATATAATTACAGCAGAAGGGAAGACAATATAATAACATAACCACACTATAAAAAAATAGACATTTATGTCATGATGTTTTTCATTCTAATAAGATCTCATAATTTTATGATCATATACAATAAGAAAAAATAATATAATAAATGAAAATGGGACCAACCCTATTCCTCAAAATCTCTTCCCAAACCTATAAGCCATTCATATGGACTTCATGCACACCAAGGTTCCCATACAGGGTGTGCGAATAAACTTTATTAATAAATAACTAATAATTTCCCTAATAAAAACCATTATATATGTATGTGGAAGTATATAATGTAAATAATGTAGTAAACATCAAATTTATTACTCGGAACATATGAGGTTACTCAAGAATCAATGATGGTGGATAACTCATAGTTGAATATTCTAGTGATAGAAAGGGATTATACTCCCATGGTAATCCCATAACCAGAGTAATAATGAGTTATAAACTATATTAAGTATATTAATCCTCATAAATAAATCATCATTTACCAAATAATATAGGCAAGTGACTTATAACTGGGTAAATAATGTGTCACCGTACTCATCACAATGATTGTGAATGATGTATCACCAAATATAACTCCAATGGAGAATAATGATACCCTAAAACATAATCCCTATAGTGACTCATATATAACTAATAAAATACCCATTGTGAATGATACATTACAAAGTCATAATAGGAAGGTGAAAAATGTGTCACTAAATCATAATCCTCTAGGAAGAATCATATCACTAAATCACAATCCCCATTGTGAATGATCTATCACTGATTCTATCCAAAATTTTGATGGTACTTCACCAAATAATAACACAAATTTGAATGGTTCAACACTAAATAAATACTATATGTAGAATGATGCATCATTGAAAACATTGCACAAGGTGGATGATCATCCACTGAATAGTACAACATTTTTGAATGTTTTATCACCAAATATATAATCATTGGGTGAATAATATATCACCAAGATAGTTAAATAAATATGGGTCAATGAATAATCACCATAATCATAAAAAAGATCACAAAATCGATTTATCGATGGTGAATGAGTGAAGACCCTGGGAATTTAGCTCAACTAAAACCCAAATTATTCCCTAGGATTCTAACACCCATAATGTTGTACACCTTGGATGCATGCATCAATCAGGGATCACCTTCGAATGGTTAGGATACCAAAAAATTCTAATATTATAAGGCTAATTATATGGGGAAATATTTTAATTAATATCCACCAATGTTTATTTATAACTCTTATCATATAAAATATTTATGTTCCCATCAACAAGGATCACACATGAATTCTTCTCTAAGCTAATTAAAACATGTTAGAGACAACGAAACATATACAAAATTAAATTTCTCAAATATCTCCATATTATCAAAAGGATACATAACCATTGAGGACCAAATCCTCCCGAAAATAGTTTTATAGGACCATTAATTTTCAAGATAGTATATACACATCACTCAAGAATTATGGAACCAATATTTAGTTAAACATTAGTTTATCCAGATATGCCTTATATCTCCCAAATATCATTATTCTAGCATGATAAAAATCCATAATATCACTCCTATACATCACTCATAGTGATGATCAGATAACAAAAAAGGTCCTCCTAAGGTCAATTGAGCCATGTATCCTTGGTTGACATCCTCCTCATGTTCATAGTTTCATCCCAACCAAGCCTCACACTTAGGAAACATATCCCTCAGATTCCATGAAAACAATTCATGATAAAAGAGGATATTATAAGAGAATAACTAACCCACTTTCACTGGAACACATACAGATCTCTATAAAAATTCCATCATTGATTTCTCACACCCACTTCCCTATGCTTATAATCAATAATATGAATGAAAAATCCTATTAATAATTAATATTAAGGACCACTTACCATATTAATGGAGTTATCCCCAAAAAGTTATGACTGAAGTATTTTTTTCTTTCATTAGACAACGTTTTACATTGACCATAATGAAGAACTAAATCCATAAAAAATTTACGTTAACCAATAAAAAAATTAATTAATTTTCAAAATTATTCATTAATTAATACAATTTGGATTAATTGATTAAAACCTCATCATGAGAAATATTCTTATTGAAACATTTTTAAATGTGGTGTAGACTAATATTGGTATCCAATTTGACTAGTAACAAGAAAAATTTTCAATTTTCAATTTAAATTAAATCATCATTTTTGAAAAAATCACTAAATACAAATAAAAATTAAAAAATGATGCATACCTCCTAAAAAAGCATGTTGACCCATATGTTATATTTTTCCATCGAATTCCTATAGAATAAAAAGTCCCTATAATAATTATGTGATTCCTCCATTCTATATTGGAACCACAATCCAATCCACAGTTGTGATATCCTAAATAAGAGGAGAAGAGGACAAGAGAAGGAAAGTGAAGGATGGAATTAATCTATACATATCTTGGTGAAAAAATTATTTCTAAATAGCGCATATCAATTGAAAATGATTTCAATTAAGGATCAATAAAGGAGGAAAAACTACCATCATAAATGAATTTTATATAATGAAAAAATAATGGTTTTAAAATAAAATACCTAAAATTTCCCAACTTACCCCACTTAAAGTATGGTAAGCCATATCCAAAGAAATCTAGTGGGTCCAAAAGAACATCTTACTATGAAATGGGGGTCCCAATATCTTGGCACTGTCCTTTGGTTGAGGTGGATAGAAGACAAATTATTTTCCATAGGAACTATGACGGCCTATACAAGGCATGCAATGGATTACTTCTGAAACTACAAAAAGTTATCTGATTAACACAATACCAAAATATTCTCATGGGCTATTTTTCAACAAAAAAAATTTCTTAAATACATCACATTAAATAATTTGAAAATATCTTCAAATTAAAATTCTCAATATGAATTCAATGATTCCAAATATCCTTAGTTCACCAACCATTGGAACCTAAATTTTCCATGATTCCATCATCTCATATATATTTTGTATTGTTAGATTGATTATAGAGACATATATCTATGAAAAATAAGAATCAATATATCAAATTATTATGTATAAATCGTAATTAAAAATAAACAACATGGGAAATAGGTGATGATATGAAAAAGATGTACCCTCATATATTCTACAATGATGATATAGATTTAAAAATTTATTAAAAAAATCTATATAGTGAAATTATTGTAATGAAATCTACTATTATATTTTATATTTTACATTAAAAAATAAAATTATTTTCCATGGAGAGATATATTAGTTTGATAAATCATAGAATAATGTATAATAAAATTATACCAAATATTCAACCCTACGAGAATAAATTATATTGTATTTCCTTAATACCAGACATTACATATAAAGGATAAAAACAATCTATAGTTCTTAGAATTTTTATACTTACCTTTGATTAACATACAAAAATAATATTTCATTTTTTTGAATTTTAATTACATTACAAAAATTCACAAATGAGGACTGTAATTGTTTAGTGCATTTAAAACATCAAAACATAAACACTTAAACCTAAGTGAGAAACATAATCCACCAGTTCTTTCTTTACAACACGAAATATTATTATATATATCATACATAATAAATTTCTTCATAACCTAGGTAATGGAAACATAATAAATAGTGATCTTAGAATCATAGAAAGAGAAAAAAATGGTAAAATGTAAGCATAAAATGATAAACGGTGTATGATAACATGATTATAACTTTTAAAATTCTTACCCTACATATCCAATATCATAATTTTGAGTCATTTAAAAAATATGGATAATTCATAAGAAATGTATTATATAAAAACGAAAGGTCCATAGACATGATTGCAAATCATTGAAATAAGTCATGGAATTTAGGGTAAACACATAAGACTAAAAATCATTTGATCATTTTTCAAGGATTAGATATAAAGATATAATATTGTAATTGGTTAACTCAAACCATCACTGCATTCAATGGAAACATCCAAGAACATCATTGTGGAAAAATTGCCTTACTGGATAGAGTTTAATCCCCATTCAATCCCTATATTTTTTAACTAGGTTCAATTTTATCCCAATCGTGTCTTACTGAACTGGTTTCACTCTCCATTATATCCTTGTATTACTGAATGGTGTCTAATACCAATTATACATTTGAGTTAAGGAAACTAATTCACTCCCCATTCTAGTACTCTCTTACTCAACCATGTTCATTCCTTATTTGAGTCCTATATATCTATTTAGATATAATCATGTTTCCAATTAGTTTGAGTGATAAATAGGTCCCCCTTGTCTCAAAATGAAAATAATATTTATATGTTCCATAAGATCCTAAAGCATTCATTATATTTTTATAGAATAAATGAAATGTGTTTCATAAATACCAAATCATTTCATAACCCATCAAGATGAAATATGTTTCCTAATCATCACAGCTTAACCCGTGAAAAAACTAGCGGGTTTCATAAATATCATATTATTGTATAACCCATGGAAGTGAAATAGTTTTCATAAACATCATCCCATCATAACCATAAACCATTTAGGGAATGAATAAGAATGTATAGTTTTAATCATATCCCCAGTAAGACATAGGTAACCACAAAAAAATTCATATTATATGGAAAATAATTTTGAAACATTATTTTAAACAATTATTGAGAGAAATATAATTTTATTTTTAGAAAAATATTTTAATAATATATATTTTTTGAAAACCATTTTCTATGAATATAACATTGAAAATAATAATGTAAGAATCAAATAAATGAATGTCAATTGGTCAAAATTTTCATTAAGAAGTTCAAGTTCGAAAAAAGATTCCTTTCTCATTTTCTAGTATA
The DNA here is from genome assembly GCA_963277665.1 of Viscum album. Lineage (NCBI taxonomy): Eukaryota > Viridiplantae > Streptophyta > Magnoliopsida > Santalales > Viscaceae > Viscum > Viscum album. Next base: position 1,050,097,430 of record OY728131.1, on the reverse strand, counting down.
CATAAAATGATAATTGTTTAAGAAGTCACATGATGATTCCTTTAGAAATATTTATTGAAATGTCAAACATGTGTAAAAATTACTTTTAATATTAATAATATAGTAATAAAACATTTTTGAAAACGTTATATGAAAACACGGTTTTCTTAGAAAATGGATTTCTGACTGAAGAGAGAAATAATGATTTTATTTATTAATATTTCTTAGTAATTTTTAGTATTAATGAGTATAAATTTTGTTCCATTACTAGAGTATATAATAAATAAACATACGATATAAAAATAATTATAATTATTCTGTTATACATATTTAGATTTTAGAATTATACATGTTATCATAACAATACCGATTAGTTAGTTATTGTAACATAAAATTTTAACAAGATTTGTAATATTTAATCTGGAGGATCAAGAAAAGATAAAATCAAATGAGACACTAAAATATCATGAGAGAAAATAAATTCATGATATTATATGTAAAAGGTTATACATATACACCTCATGAATGAATGTTTTTTCAAAACATAACATATATCTCAATATAAAAAATTGACAAAAAATACCTTACAACTTTAGTAATATTTTGAATTATTACACTCAAAAAATAATAACATCAAATAAAACACTAAATATAATAAAATAATGAGAATCATTATATAACATGTGAAAGGGGTCGTTGAGAGATATGTCATTTACTACCTTAAATTTTAATCACAAATAATTCGAGACAGAAACAAGAAATGTATGAATTCCTTAGGGAAGGAAGATAGAATGTGCAGTCCAAGAATGATGTCCAAAAATATATATATTAAACAAGAATTCAAAAGCGATGAATATTTTTGAAGAAAAAAAAATGATAAAAAAATATGCGTTGATATTTATGAATTGAATTATTTAATCTATAGTAAAAATGTAAAATATGAAGAATTATTTAAATAGAATGGGTATTTTTATTACTTGATTTAAAATATATTTCATATTTCATAGAAATTTAATTTGATGTGCTTCGACAAAAGAAATTATGTCATCATATTTCATCAAGATATTAACTAGTAGATTGGAAGTTCTTGAAACATGTCACCAACAAGAAATATCAAATCATGAAAATTTTGATTGTATTTATAATCAAAATAATGTCATAAAAAATATATCATATGAAAATATTTGAAAAAGGTTCAAAAAATTAATACAATAAGGAAATTCTATTTAATATTATGGTAAATAAAAGGTGGTGATGTGGATAAATAGTTGAAATAACCACGATATTTTATTCCCCACAATAAGTTTTTATGAAAACCACAATGTATACAAGAAATTTGATGTTTCAAATCAAGAACAATGAAAGAATAAGATATGAATATTCCCTCAATCTTGTGTTCAAAATTAAACTCTTTTCCTATTGAACCATTTACCTTCACACCTCTCTGGAAATCCAAGAAAATTTGTGTATGAAATAATGGAGTCTCCCATTTTTTCATCATACATCATTTTTTAGTTTTTTATAAAACAACTCCAATGTTTGGATATGCTCACTTTATAGTCACTACAATAATAAAAATTTTCCCCTGCCCTTTTATCACCATGAAATCACATTAATAAGACATGCAAACCATCTAGAACATATACATAGAATCATTAAATACCAAATATGACACCATGTGTTAATGAGTCTTGATATTAGTACTTAGATATTAATTAAACTTGTGCAACATTAAACAAGAACGAACTCAATGGATCGACAACACCTTAAAATTAATTTTTTGAGAATATTTCCCAAGACTCCTACCTATCACATGAGTGAGTCCATAGTAATACAGACAAACCAATGACAGTATTCCTACAATTTATTAGTCACCCCTAAAAATGAATCTATAAATTGATTGACAACAGAATTCTAGTACCTAAAAACTATAACCTTGGTTCACCTTCTTCAACAATCTACAAGCCATCAACCTTAAGAAATTTAAACTCCCAAATATATATTCCATAACATACCTATAGCTAATTTGATATCATTTATAGAAAAAAAACATGACATGTGGAATTATGATCCAATACAGTCCCTTATGAATCTGTTAATCTATCAAATTTCACATCCAAGAATACATCTGATTCAGTCTACTAATCTTATTCATAAAAAAATCTCTCTAAGGAATATTCATGACTGATAGATGATAGGAAACCAACAAAACACTAATGCTCTATTTTTCAGCATTAATATTAGATTGGTAAACATTTAACAACATACTAACTGTGAAAAAGAAACTATAAATGATACCCAATGAAAACCCCATCTATATTGAATAGGGAAAGAACATCAATGCTAATATTCAGCCATAGACCACTAGTTTGATTGAGTCTTCTTCATAGGATATCACATTGACCTTCAAACACCAATAATATTTTAAGGAAACTTGAAAAATTAAATGAAGACTTAAGCAAGAAACTCAATAAAAGATTTTCTAGGATGGTCTTCATCAGTTATGGCTTCATTTAATCTGATTTTTCAGATATCTTTCATCATACACTCATATTCTATTCATATTCAATGGATGTTGATCAATAATGATTCGATGATTAGAATCCTTTTTCAGTTTTCAAGTCATTAAGCTAGGGATTAGATTTGATTTTCGAGCCATAGTTATAAGACCCTGGCCTTAAACATTACTTAATCATGATTTAAATGAATAATTCACAAAGAGGATCTTTTCAGGTTTAGAGTTTTAGAGAATTAGGTCATAACTATTACATCTCAAAAGATTATATAGTAGTCAATTCTAATAAGTTTCTATAAAATAAAAAAATACTTAAAAAGAAACATGTCTACTTCCATGTTTTAGATAGAATGCCTTTCCTTGATCCCATCCTTGACCCTATTCATCTTTAAGTCATGTGGAAAACATTTCAAAAACATTGGATGAGCATAAAAATCCCAGTAAAGGATACACAAAGAAGGAAAACTGTTAGTTTTTCAAAACAACAAGTAAACCATGAGTACTTTAACAAAGTAATACTTTTCACCTTTATGAAGTAGTAAAAACTCTTCACTAAATAAAAGACTATTACATACCCTTTTGTAACCAAAATATTACCATAAATCCCATATAAAGAACACATAACATATAAAGGTAACTTGGGACATAAACATACTTAAATGGAATAACCATACGGTCAACTTCCATACAGACTTAATGGAATAGTCATCCGACCGACTTCCAAACCCAATACATTGGAGGTTATAACATAACCACACGTCCTGGTATTCATGGCACCACCCGTCATATGGTTTATCACATAACCACCCATCAAATGTCCAAGTAACATTATAAAATCATAAAACATAAAAAAAATATAATTGAAATAAAAAATATCCACACATTGATCACAATATACCACTTAAATATATTAACATAAAAAATCCATTATAAAAACCATTTTCAATACCAAAATACATAAAAGATTATGTGGTATTTATTTCATTTTAAAAACATTACGGCTTGTTGAGGAAGCCAAAGACCAAATAATACTCGCGGTGGTGGAAAAGGTCATTGTCACCGCGTACGTTAAAAGAAACATTTATTTTTGTCGTTTGTAAAATGATTCATTGAAAAATATTCCTTTTGTATAAAATTAAAATTCAAAGGGGTTTATACACAGTATAAAAGAAAGTATTTTATTAGAACAATATATGCCTCAATGAAAGGAGATTGAGACGAAGTCCCTTACAAAGACGATATCCTTGGATTAAGGATAAATCAATTACATAATTATGTGTGACAAACGAATACACCAAATATAAGTGGATATTAAGTGTAAAACAATGAGAGGTCATTCAAACATATTCATAGAACAACATATTCAAGGATTACAAGTTTATCCCAAAAAATCAAAACTGGGTTAAGAAGTTCCCTTGCCAAAATTCAACAGCCTAACGGCGTTACATAAAAATTCAGAAACAGAGTTGATGAGAGAGAAAATGGTATCTCATCACTTGGACATAAAATTTACCTCAATAAATATATAACAGAACATATCCCAACATAACAATATTTAAATTAAAATACCCAACGAAAATAAGTCTTTTAAAAAGTGGTGGGTGAAAGGTTCCCTTACCAACTTGGGTATCTTTCGAAACATACACCCCATGAAAGAAGGACAATACAACATTGATGTAAATACTCAAAAACAAAATTATATTACACAAAGAGTAGAATAATGGGCAATACATATACCACTCAAATAAAATTGTGGCAAATGTAGCATAGATCTCACAGTAATAAAAGTGAGATGAAAAATCCCTTACGAAAACTCGGCAGCCTAACGGCGCCACTTAAAACATCCAAAAATGGATTGATGAGATCAAATAGGGTCTATCATCATATTAACATAAAATTTACAGAAATAGGAATATAAAATAACATCCCCCAACATAACAAAGTGGAGCTTAAAATAAGTGACATAAAGGAGAGTACTTAAAAAGAGAGAGATATGATCTCTTATGAAAATTTGGCAGCCTATCGGCACCACTCAAAACTTCCAAAAATGGATTGATGAGAGAAAATAAGGTATCTCATCATATGAACATAATAATTAAATTAAGATTAATATAAAATAACATCCCAATCATAAGAAATATGAGATTAAAATTAATGACATAAAAGAGTGCACTTAAAAAGAAAGAGAGGGGTAGGATCCCTTACCTCAAGTCGAACTTGTCTTGTTCGTTTCTTTATATTCCTCAATAATAAACTTCGATCAATTTATAATTTCTTAAGGAAATCTTTTAAATATTATTATTCAGTTCATATCACATATTATAATTTCATAATAATTGGTTAATAATGTGAGTTCATATCAGACGTTTTTGTCGATGTTTGGTACATGAGTCAAAAATGAAATTGTTTGGAAATGATTGTCCATGTATTTATAAGTAAATCATCTCCAGAATATTATTAATGATTTAAATATCATATATATCCCGTAAATATTAATTTTATACTACTCCATAAAATTTAGAGATAAAAAGAAATTAAATGCACCGTTCATGGAGACAGTAGGACGTACGTACGCTTGAACGCTACTTTCATTTATTTGACATATTAATGGAATTAAAAATATTTGAGAGAGATATATATTATAATTCCAGTATAATATATATTTTATATAGGTCAAATATGTTAATTAATTTCATTCTTTATAGATTCTATGTATTGCATGAATGAGTCACATCACTTGAGGGGGTGGTAGTCCACACTTCCTCGTATGAAATTATCGCATTTGCACAACATGAAAAGCATAAAGGAGTGTTTTAAATATAAAATTATGAATGATATAGAAAAAATAAATACCATATATATCATATATAAAATATAGTTACATCATAATGGACACCATGAAAGGTGTTAAGAGAAGATTGAACAATCATCGTTTCGTGAAGCAGTAAATCTCCATCCACAGAAACAGTATGTTCTTTAACCATTAGACGAAGGTGTGTGTAATTGTAGCTCTAATCCTTCTCATAAAAACATCCTAGTATATGGAAGAAACTGTTTCTGTTACAAAATAAAGGAAAAAAAGAGTTTAGAGGGTTGGAGAAGCAAAATAAAACAAAAGAACACAAGGGAAGACATTACCTTTAAATCGGGTAACTCTTTTTGATTTGAGCTCAAAGGCTTCCTTGGAAAAGATTCTGCCCAATGGTGAGGCATCAATGATTAAGATAGGTATGTGGAGAGATGAAATGGGCAGGGGATTTCAAAGAAAAAATCTTGATAGGTGTGGGTAAGGTGGTAGAGGTGGGGGTCTTTTATAAGAGAAGAGGAGGGGTACCCTTGGAAAGTTATAAAATATTACTTTATTATAAAATGATTTTCGGTTTTTAAAGGTCACAAAAGGATATATTTAGAGGATAAGGTGATAAGGTTTCTAAATAAACCCTATAAATAGGTTTTTGACAAGTTTAGGTCTTATATTTTACATTATCTTTTCATTTTATTTAAATCGTTAAATAATGAGGTAATCGCTGCATCATCATGGTGTCATAAATAATTTAATTTATTTAATGTCTAAAAATTATAAAAAAATATCATGATGTAGGAAATATTTTTATATTTATAATTAATATTTATAGTAAAAAATATGACTTTTATAACCCCATGTAATTTTTTTTTAGTAAAACAACACATGTTTATGACATTTTAATTTTAACTTTAAATAAAAAGTTATTAATGTCATTTTCCAACCAAACTGGTTCCATGGGATCCCCAAGTTTACCCATGGATTTTCTTGGTCGGCCATGACTCTTCCAATAAGGGTAGGACATGTTTCAAGGTCATTTAATATTATTAAAATATTATTTTTACCTTAAATTACACTAATGACCTTTAATCGTAATTAATAAAACTTAAAAGTTACTCTTTACAAAAAATTATTTTAATCTCATTGAACCACATTTTAATTACTAATTACAACCTTGTAGGTAGGATTTTTGAAACTCAAATCACAGAATTGGTAAAGTTTCATTTAAACGAAAAATTAGTTTCTTTAACTACCACTTAGTGGTTTCAATATTCATCAAAAATTGAAGTTTTTCAGAAAAATGCCAAAAATTCACCCTAAGCTATATTTGATATTCTGAATTAAAAATGATTTCTATTTTACAAAATTCAAAACATATAAGTTTCATTATTGAATTTAATAACTAATTCCTGCTATAAAAACAAATAGCGTGTTTTTAAGAAACAATCTCTTTTAAAAGATTAACACTAGTTTAAGTCCAATTTCAAAGTGAAATTAATTCCAATGACCACCATTAGATTAAATTTTAAAAACATATTATAAATAAACTTTAATATCAAATAAAAATATAATCTATCCATATAGATAAATCTGATTAAAAGGAGGTTTTTAATTAAAATGCAACATTTTCACTAAAAATGATCTTTATCGGAAAAATAAAAAACAATTACACAAAGTAAATTTTGATGTCCAGATTCTAAAGAAGGATTTTATTTTGTCAAATACAACATATAAAATTGTCAAAAGTATATTGAAAAAGGGTTCTCCATCAAAAGGTGGTTAATCGACCTTTTAAATAATATTAGAAGATTTATGCTTAAAATTGGATTCATTTGAATTTTACACCTCTATCATTTATTGGATAAAAGTAAAAATATTTGACAAACATATATAATCATTTTGTAGTTAGTTATTTTATTTCCCACCATTACTATGGCTAGGCGTTAACTACCATTTAAAATAATATTATTTTATTATTAGAGTGCAACGTAAGATTTCAAAGGAACTCGTTGTCGCGTATTGGTTACGCCATCGAGCATAGCGTTCCCTTTAAAGTAATATTTTATTCACAAATATGGATAAATATAAAAATGTTATATTCCTTATTTAACTGGGGTGTTACATCCTTCCCCCCTTATGGGAATTACGTCCTCACAATTTTAAAATTGGGCTCAGAAACTTCATTGAAAGCCCCACATCAGAAAAGGAGTAAATTAAACTATCACTTTAAAAGAAAGAAAGAGAAGTAAAAAGGTCACCCGAGTTAACCCATACAAGGATTCCATGTATGAAAACATGGATATGGAAGAAAAAAAGAGCATCATGTTCTGAGGGAGTGTGATAGAAAACATGTTTAAGAGAAAGTTAACCACCAGAAAATCACAAAATTGTGATGGGTTAAACGGTATTGGATTCCTCAAGAGGAAAAGATAACGGACAACATTTTATTTAGTTACTTTTCATTGAGGAATTTATTTTTGAGCATTACTAAAACATAAGGAAACATAATTACTTGTAATGTTGACTTTCAAATTTTACTAGATTTCTTACACGAACTCATATTTTCTCCTAAAGATGAGTATTTATGATGACTTGTTTACATTAAGAGAGCTATAATGAACTTTTAGAGATTCACCTAATCCAAAAAAATAGAACTTTATACTTCCCATGTCTTTAGACCTTAACCAGAACTAAAACCAACAAGGATAGTATGAGATCAGATAATACCCAAAAAGGGTAATCCTTTATAATAAGTAAATATATTCTTAATCTAAAAAAATTTGTCCAACAAGACCCAAAGTTCAAAGAAGACCAAAATTAAACCAAAATAAGATTGAAACCCAAATATTTGAAGGATTTAATCACATATTCTTCCATGTTAAATCATAACATTTATCTCCAAACAACATCAGTTGCTCTTAAAGTCTCATATTGAAAAGTAATTAACCTAATCACATATCCTCCATGATAGGCTAATCATTTCCATTGATAACCCAAAATAAACTTACTCTTAATTCATAAAATCATCTGAATAAAACTAATCATTCAAACTAACTAGGGACTTCACGTATTCCAGTGGTAGGCGATAAATACCAGTTGCACTTTGGTTCTGGGTTCAATTCCCACAGCTTTGTCCGATGCGACAGGTTGTCACATGGTCTGCATGTTGTCCTTTTTCTAAAACTATATAATTCTTAAAACATTCCCCACCAACGAGATAAAATCTTCAAAAATAATCATAACATAATTTAACCTCAATTTTATCTCATTCCTTTCACTTTACATCATAACATATAATAACCCATAATTACCTCAAATGTAAGGATCATATAAACCCAAATGGTTCTTTATAACTATGTCCACAATAGAACAGATAACTATTCCTTGAATAAAATTTTCATATATAAAACATCAGGGTTACACATATTATGAAAAGTTTCATAATGTAACCCCATCATCAAAACAGACTTAATACTCTTAAGAATTTCACCATAACTCTTGAAGCCCTTATATGTTGACTTCTTACCAATTCAACATTATTCATGATTCATTAACCATTCCTTTCTAACTTATTCTAAAATACTTCTTTCCTACAAACAAAATCATGAATCATATCCTAAGATTTCCAAAATAGGAAAAAAAATGTTAAGAAATAATCCATACCTTTGAATGGTCATTCTCAGTTTCTTCATCCTCAATCAGAATGGCATTAGGTATTGGTAAACGAATATTTGTACGATCTTGGTGATCCTATTCCCGAAACTTCTTAATTGGAAATGTGTTTGCATAATGACCATGCACACCTTATTTAAAACATTAAATTAATCCCTCGGAAAGAAATTCTTTCCCTTTCCTCGAGTCAACTGGATGATTACTTTTTCCATGGAAGGTTCTTACTTTATGACCTTCATTTACTCATCTATAGAATATTTCTGTCCCTTTGAAACATTTTCCTAGGTGTTTCTTTCCACATCTTTGACACATAGGTTTTTGAACACACTTACCTTTATGATTATTACCTGTAGTTCTGTAGGGATTTGTTTCTCGCATATATGATGCCTTATAGAAATCACCAAGGTTTAGGTGGTCAATCATGACTCCAGATAGTTGGTTGAGGATAAACACTAGAGTTCTCATTGTAGCTCCCATATCATTCAGTTGGTCGCTCAGAAAACTGTAACAGTTTCCTTCACATCCACTGTTACTTTGGTGCCTGCTAGATCCAACCATTTACTAAAACCAAAAAGGTTAGTGTGAGTATATCAACAAAACCATCTTGTACTAATGATGAAGATAAACACTAAGATATACTTAATCATTCACTTTATCTAAAACTAGGGCTCTTTCTGAAATCCTAACCATTATGGTAATATCACTTATGCTTAGAGAATACCCTATCCTTTAAAGTTATCTAAACCGATCTTTGATACCAACTATAAGACCCTGGCTTTAAAAATTACATAATCATGAATGAAATGAATAATTCACATAGAGTATCTTTTCAGGTTTTTAGTTTTAGAGAATTAGTTCATAACTATTACATCTCAAAAGATTACATAGTAGACACTTCTACTAAGTTTCCATAAAAAAATACTTAAAAAGAAACATGTCTAGTTCTATGTTTGAGATAGAATATCTTTCCTTAATCCCATCCTTGACCCTATTCATCTTTAAGTCCTATGGAAAACATTTCAAAAACTTGGGATGAGAATAAAAAGCCCAGTAAAGGATAAACAAAGAAGGAAAAATGTTAGTTTTTCAAAACAACAAGTAAACCATGAGTACTTTTCCAAAGTAATACTTTTCACCTTTATGAAGTAGTAAAAACACTTCACTGAATTAAATACCATTACTTACACTTTTGTAACCAAAAGATTACCATAAAACCCATATAATAAACACATAACATATAAAGGTAACATGGGACATAAAAATATTTAAATGGAATAACCATACGGTCGACTTCCACACATACTTAATGGAATAGTCAAACGACTGACTTCCATACCCAATGCATTGTAGGTTATAACGTAACCACCCATCCTGGTATTCATGGAACCACCCATCATATGTTTTATCATGTAACCACCCGTCAAATGTCCATGTACCATTATAAAATCATAAGACATAAAACAAATATAATTGAAAGAAAACATTTCCATAATTTGATCACAATATACCACTTAAATATATTGACATAAAAAATCCATTATAAAAAACATTTTCAGTACCAAAATACATAAAATAGTATGTGATATTTATTTCATTTTAAAAACATTACGACTTGTTGAGAAATCCAAAGACCAAATAATACTCACAGCGGTGGAAAAGGTTGTTGTCACCACGTACGTTAAAAGAAACATTCCTTTTTTTCGTTTATAAAATGCTTCATAGAAAAAGATTCCTTTTGTATAAAATTAAAAGTCAAACGGGTTTATACACCATATAAAATAAAGTCTTGTATTAGAACAATATATGCCTCAATGAAAGGAGATTTAGACGAAGTCCCTTACAAATACGATATCCTTGGATTAAGGATAAATCAATTACATAATTATGTGTGACAAATGAATACACCAAATATAAGTGGAAATTAAGTGTAAAACAATAAAAGGTCATTCAAACATATTCATATAACGACATATTCAAGGAGTAGAAGTTTATTCCAAAGAATCAAAATTGGGTTATGAAGTTCCCTTGCAAAAATTCGACAGCCTAACGGCGTCACATAAAAATTCAGAAACGGAGTTGATGAGAGAGAAAATGGTATCTCATCACTTAGACATAAAATTTACATCAATAAGGATATATAAGATCATGTACCAACATAAAAACATGTAAATTAAAAGTCCCAACAAAAAGAAGTCTTTTAAAAAGAGGAGGGTGAAAGGTTCCCTTACCGACTTGGGTATATTTCGAAACATACACCCCATGAAAGAAGGACAATACAACATTGATGTAAATAATCATAAACAAAGGTATATTACACAAAGATTAGAATAATGGGTAGTACATATATCACTCAAAGAAAATTGTGGCAAATGTAGCATAATTCTCACTGGAATAAAAGTGAGATGAAAAATCCCTTACGAAAACTCGGTAGCCTTATGACGCCACTTAAAATGTCCAAAAATGAATTGATGAGATCAAATAGGATCTCTCATCATATTAACATAAAAAGTATAGAAAGAGGAATATAAAATAACATCCCCCAACATAACAAAGAATATCTTAAAATAAGTGACATAAAGGAGAGTAATTAAAAAGAGAGAGATTGGATCTCTTACGAAAATTCGGCAGCCTAATGGCTCCACTCAATAATCCAAAAATGGATTGATGAGAGAAAATATGGTCTCTCATCATATGAACATAAAAATTACAGTAATATTAATATAAAAAACATCCCAATCATAAGAAAGATTAGCTTAAAAGGAGTGTCATAAAAGAGTGTATTTAAAAAGAAAGAGAGGGGTAGGATCCCTTACCTCAATTCTGACTTGTCTTGTTCGTTTATTTATATTCCTGAATAATAAACTTTGGCCAATTTATAATTCCTTAAGGACCACTTTTAAAGATTATTATTCAGTTCATATCACATATTATAATGTTATAATAATTGTTTAATAATGTGAGTTCATATCAGACGTTTTTGTCGATGTTTGGTACATTAGTCAAAAATGAACTTGTTTGAAAATGATTGTCCATGAAGTTATAATTAAATCATCTCCATAGTAGTATTAATGATTTAAATATCATATATATCCATTACATATTCATTTTATACTACTCCATCACATTAGGATATAAAAATAAATGAAATGCACCGTTCATGGAGACGTAGGTCAAACGTACGCATGAACGCTACTTTCATTTATTTGTCATATTAATGGCATTAAAAATAATTGAGAGATATATATATATTATAATTCCAGTATAATATATATGTTATATAGGTCACATATGTTCATTAATTTCATGCTCTATACATTCCATGTATTTCATGAACGAGTCACATCACTTGAGGGGGCGGTAGTCCACACTTCCTTGTATGAAATTATCGCATTTCCACAACACAAAAAGCATACATTCATGTTTTAAATATAAAATTCATAAGAATATAGAAAACATAAATACCATATATGTCATATATAAAATATAGTGACATCACAATGTCCACCATGAAAGGTGTTAATAGAATATTGAACAATCATCGTTTCGTGAGGCAACAATTCACCAACCACAGAAACAATATGTTCTTTAACCATTAGATGAAGGTGTGTGTAAGTGTAGCTCGAATAATTGTCATAGCAACATCCTAGTATATTGAATATAGTGTTTTGTTTACAAAATTAATGAATAAAAGTGTTTATAGGGTTGGAGAAGCAAAATAAAACAAAAGAACACAAGGGAAGACATTACCTTTAAATCGGGTAACTCTTTTTCATTTGAGCTCAAAGACTTCCTTGGAAAGGATTCTGCCCAAAGGTGTGGCTTCAACGATGAAGAGAGGGATGTGGAAAGATTAAATGGTAATGGTTTGACCGATACAAAGGCTTGATATTTGTGGGTAAGGTAGTAGAGGTGGGGGCCTTTTATAAGAGAAGAGGAGGGGCACTCTTGGAATGTTTTAAAATATTACATTATTATAAAATGATTTTTCGGATTTTAAAGGTCAAAAAATGATATATTTGGAGGCTAAGGTGATAAAGTTTTAAATCCACCCATACAATAGGTTTTTTAGAAGTTTAGGTCTTAGATTTTACATTATCTTTTCATTTTATTTAAATCGTTAAATAATGAGGTAATCGCTATATCATCATGGTGTCATAAATAATTTAATATATTTAATGTCTAAAAATTATTAAAAAAAATCTTGATGTATGAAATCTTTTTAGCTTTCTAATGAATATTTATATTTAAAACTATTACTTGTATAACAACATGTAAATATTGTTTTAGTAAAACAACACATGTTTATGACATTTTAATTTTAACTTTAAATAAAAAGTTATTAATGTCATTTTCCAACCAAAGTGGCTCCATGGGGACCCCAAGTTGACCCATGGATTGTCTTGGTAGGCCCTGACTCATAAAATAAGGGTAGTACATGTGTCAAGGTCATTTGATATTATTAAAACATTATTTTTACCTTAAATTACACTAATTACCTTTAATCGCGATTAATAAAACTTAAACGTTACTATTCACCAAAAATTATTTTAATCTCATTGAACCACATTTTAATTCCTAATGAAAACCATGTATGTTGGATTTTTAAAAATCAAATCACAGAAGTGGTGAAGTTTCATTTAAATGAAAAATCAGTTTCTTTAACTACCACTTAGTGGTTTCACTATTCATCAATAATTGAAGTTTTTCAGAAAAACACCAAAAAATCACTCAAAGCTATATTTGATATTCTGAATTCAAAAATTATGTCTATTTTAAAAAAATCAAAACATATAAGTTGCATTAATTAATTTAATTAATATTTTTTGCTGTCAAAACAAATAGCGTGTTTTTAAGAAACAATATTTATTAAAATATTAACACTAGTTTAAGTCCAATTTCAAAGTGAAATTAATTCCAATGACCACCATTGGATTAAATGGTAAAAATATAATCTATCCATATAAATAAACGAGATTAAAAGGATGTTTTGAATTAAAATGCAACATTTTCACTAAAAATGATCATTATCAGAAAAATAACAAAAATTTACAGAAAGTAAATTTTGATGTCCGGATTCTAAAGAAGGATTTTATTTTTTCAAATAAAACATATAAAATTTTCAAATGTATATTTAAAAAGGGTTCTCCATCAAGAGGCAGTTAATCGGCCTTTTAAAGATTATTAGAAGATTTATGCTTAAAATTAGATTCATTTGCATTTTACGCCACTAAAATTTATTGGATAAAAGTAAAAATATTTGATAAACATATATAATCATTTTTTAGTTAGTTATGTTCTTTGATACCATTACAATGGCTAGTCGTTAACTACCATTTAAAATAAAATTATTTTATTATTAGAGTGCAACGTAAGATTTCAAAGGAACTCGTTGCCACGTATGGGGTACGCCATCGAGAATAGTGTTCCCTTTAAAGTAATATTAATATTTTATTCACAAATATGGATAAATATAAAAATGTCATATTCTTTATTTACCTGGGGTGTTACAATAGTAGCATTAGATAAATTATATTATGTGAAGCCCTGTATATTTATATCATGTGTAGGATTCTCTTATGCATATTCAAATCATGCATGTAATAAATTTATCTTATGTGTAAAACTATTTCTAATTTTCTAAATTATCATACACCCATCCCACATTATTAAATTGTATTATATATATCAGTTTTAAAATACTTATCTTTGATTAAACATCAATGAAAAATATAATAAAATGAATAAATAATATCAAAAAAATAAATAAATACATGATAAAAATTAAAATATTTAACACTGTATTTAAAAATAAAATAAAATACAATATACAAAAAAAAAAGTTAAAAATAAAAATAATAATTTATAATATAATTTGTTTTACATAAAATAAGAATAGAAAAAAATGATGCACTACTTATAAGAATTTAATTATATAACATTTTAAATTAAATGATTTAATAAAATAATCAAATAAACAATTTTTAAAATAATTTTTATTAAATGTTCATGTAAACATTTAAAAAAAGATGAGAATTAATAATAATAAAAAAAATAAATCCATATCATTATAACCAATCAATTAAACACCTATTATAATAAAGATAAGACACAAAAAATATCAAAAAAAGAAAAATGTGAATGAAATATGACACACATCAAATTCCCCCACACTTAAGCGTTTCTTTTCCTCAAGCAATTAATTCATCAATTTCGATGGAGTTAAATATTTCTTATATGTGACAACTTGAATTACAATAAGAAATAGTTTGAAAAAAATATACATGGACTCTCTGAAGTTAGAAAAAGTAATTTCTCCCCTTATGATCAAATATATTGGGTGTAATATTGATTTCTTATTTTACAAATGAAATTGGTGTTTAAATTTTTAAAAATAAGTTAAAAAAGTTTCAATTTTCATATAATTGTAATTCCAAACCTCTCTTCATTTCATGGTGGGATGACTCATATAATTTAATTCATAATTAAATGACATTCTTCTTGGTTAAAGTGTATAATATTTTAAAACAAGATAAATGACACATCCATCAACTAAATGAAATAGAGAAATAAAGAATGGAGTATTGAGTCTCAACCTAGATTTGGATTGAAATTTCATAATCCATTTAAATGCTTATAATAAATGTTTAATTTCGAGGAAAAATTTATAATTCGATGAATATTGTAAAATATTTCACATAAAGTCTACCAAAAACATATTTTTTAAGAATAAAATTAAAATTATTTTCTTAATTAAAAACATGGAGTGATAAAAATTAACCGCATAAAAGTGGTATCACAAAATTCAAAATCTATAAAAATTTTGAACCACTAAAAATGTAAATAAAATAATAAAAACCACCAATTATAAAAAAGTAGTTGAATTTTTTTAGGCTTCAAATTAAACCACATTTTTACTTTTAAAAGAAGTTACACTCCCCCAAGTTTAAAATCATACATTTCCTTCAAAGATAAACAAATTATGAGATGACATTTAACATTTTTAAAGTTCATAATGAGTTTTAATTCTTCATTGAAAGCGTTATGTTTACGGTCACATTGATGTTCTAAAATTATTCTTCCACATCGTATTAAATAGAACATGCATGAAAAAAGGTACCAGATAGTAACTACATTAATAAATATAGAAAAAATTTGTGGTTTTCAATATAGATGCATTCAATAATTTAATGTTCAACTATGATTTTCATAAATTTGTAAAAATAATCAAGCACAATAAATTTTTAAAACAAAAATGGATTAAAAAGTGTAGCAATAACATGAATATTAAAACAAATCATTTACTCATGAAAAAACACTTAAATTTTTTTTTTCAATGTTTTAATTAACCAACAACAAAATGAAGCAAATTTCTATTTATAAATTATAGAATAAAGATATAGAATTTGTTATTTTACTCTCATGCTTCAAATCAATAAGACATATGATTCATCAAAATTAACATTCTTTTTGGAACATGGGTAATCCCCTCAAAATTTAAATTTCACACTCTTGAAAATATAAATTTATAACAATAAAAATACTTAATATAAATTTCAAAAATAACAATACCATAATAAAAATGTAGTGAGTTTTAAAAAATTTCATCAAAATGAAGCTAATCTAATCTTTTAAATAAATTTAATATATTATATTTGGAAGACATAAAATATTTTCAATAAATAAATTTTTTTAGAAGGTTTTACATTTATTTCACTTCAGCTAACATGTTGAGTCCAAAGGTATTCAAATAATACCATGGAAGGATTGAATTTATTTTCAAAAATAATTTTCAACATAGAAGTTACAATAAATCATGAAACCGATAATTTCTATTCAGACCCAGAAAATAAATTCCAAGAAGAAACATTACCCCTCACACTTAACTTCACATAATGAATTTATATTAAAGTATTAAAATAATGTTTTTGAAAAATCAGGAAAAAATATGCTGAGTAGTAAAAGAAAAGAAGATATTAAAATTAAGGAACTCCCCTGATTGAAGAACATTTTCCCCTTCAGATTAAATACAAGATTAATTAATCAATCTCAAAAGATAGTGGAATACATTGTTTTAATCTATTATTTTTCCTAAAAAATAATAATGATTAACAGAATTATTCAAAAAAGTTACATTATTTGTGATGAAAAATCATAGGTGGCGTTTAAGGAATTATTATCCAATAGTGTCACATCATGAATATTGTTTTTATTTGATCATAAAAGAAAACTATTATATTTTCTAGATATTGTAATACTTCATAAATAAAAAATTATGATGGAGACATCTAATAATAAGACTATAAACCCAACTAAAAATTGAGCAAAAGATAGAAAAATGAAAAAACATTATTTTTAGAAAAAACTAAAAAAATTTAAAAACCATGGGATAACTATCATGAAGTACTAAATGAAATTTTTTTGGTTAGATTCCAATGAAAATAAGTTTTCAATCACAAAGATGGAATATGTGCCCCTTTTCATCCCTGGAATATAATGTTTTTGTCATATGACCATTAAAAAACATTGATTTTTTTTTCTTCTCCTACAATTTCAATGGCTCCATTCTGTTACACTTTAAGAATATTCAATTGTCCAAACCACATAGTTTTAAATTTTCCATACAAGAGTTTATGTCTTGAATTTAATATATGCTCATAATATTTAGTAATGAATTTTCTATTTTGAATAACATAATCATGAAAATCATTAGTCCTATCATTATACATACTGGCATTGAATAATACAATCTTATAATCTCTTCTTGCTCACTATTTTCAAACGTTATCCTCTTTCCAATAGCCTTAAAATCAATAATTAATGCCTTTAACAACCTATATGGCATGTCCTTCAACTGCACTGGTAAATGTCATAATTTACCAAAACAAAAACCCATAAGGATACACACAAATTTGGGTATTGAAAATAGTTCTAGAATCCCTTAAAAGTTATTATAATTTGAAGGACCCATTCATCATAGTGTTTGAAAAAAAAAATTATCTAATTTTTTCACAACATATTAAAAATTTCTACTTCTTCACTAGACTATGGATAGTAAGGGGTTACATTCCTTTTAATATGGGCATACTTATCTATAAAATATGTGAATTATTAATTTTAAAATTGAGTTCCATTATTAGTTATAAAACATTTTCCACCCCAAATCTAAAAAAATATCTTCCTCTTCACAAATTTTATAACATTTTTTCTTGATTATTTAAGAAGGATATTTCTTTAACCCACATTGATATATAATAGAAATAAACAAATTTGTATTTTTTTCCATAAAAATATAGAAATAGTCCCATAAAATCCAAACCCCAAACATTAAAAATTTCATCATATAGTATACCTTTCTAGGGAAAATCGTGTTTCCTTACAACAACCCCTAACATTTGATAGTTATTTCAACCAACAACTAAGATCCAAGAGTCCATTAATAAATATGGATAATAAAATATAACTTTTATAACAATTTATTCCATTAATTCCCTTCCGTGATGGCCACCCCAAGGTGATGAGTGACAAATTCCATGAATTGGTTACATATATTCATTAGCAACACACCTCAAACTAATTCTATGAAAAAAACTTCTAATTAATATAGGGCCATCCCCAAGGTATTCTATAAGCTTAACATTGAATTTTATAATTTGGTTTTGGGTAAAATTTTTTGGGATGAATCTAACCACCAAATGTTTTGTAAGATATTTATACCAATAAGATTGTTTAACCAAAACAATAAGTATTTTTTCATCAATAAAATTTGAGTAAATATCCCAAGGATCGTAAGTTCATGTATTAGAAATTCTAGATATATTATCTTCCACTAAAAATTCACCTCCATAATTTTCCTTAATTTCCAACTCAAATTGTTATAGTAATGGTATGCTACTAATAATTCTGTATTTTTCATCATTTATTTAAAAAAATTATTTAATTGTAGAATGGTATGTGAAAACTATATGTTTTTATAAAATTTGGTTCCACAAAATTTTTTCCATGGAATGAACAATGACCAATAAATCTTTCTCACTTACGTTGTAATTTCATTACACTGATTCTAGATACCAAATATTATAGTACACCACATGTAATCTATTATCATTCTATAGGCCTAAAACTACTCTTACAACTACATAACTTAAGGAAAAAATAAGTTAAAAAATGAATCTTCCAATTTTTTTCTATGATGATGGGTTTAGAAGTGAGTTTCCCATTATGAAGATTAAAATATTCTAGACGTTTTTACTCAAACATTAATGCTAGATCTTTCTCTTGAAATGAACAAAGTATCATGAGGTTTTTAAAAAATACTATTATGAATCTCTTGTAAAAATGTAATGTTTAGAAACTTCATATACCCATGAAATTCATTAAAGGTTGAATATTTCGAATGAACTCAATCCTAGAATTTTCCAATTCTATACTTGTCCTAGAAACCATGTGGCCAAGAATAGTCACTTCGGTAGTCAGAAATTGATATTTCTCCTAATTTAGTTCAATATTTGTATCTATACATCTTTTTAAATTAATCTCTAGTTTTTTAAAATTGTATTAAATTTATTACTCATAATAGAAAATCCATCCATTAGAACATCACAGATTCACTCATTAATATATGAAAATATAGCCACTATCAATCTTTGGACAGTATGTGGAGCTCCACATAAAACAACTAGCATCACCGGTATGAATGATTAGAAATGGGCGTGTGGAAGTGGTTTTCCTCGGGCTTCTGGGGGTATATGAATATAGATGTAACTAGATAATCCATTAAGAATACTAAAAAATCTTTTCCAGCTCTCCTATAAGGTAATTGATCTTGAATTGTAATTGGTAAATTGTTATTTATTATTTTAGAACTTATCTATCTACAATATATATAAACTATCCACTTGGTAGTTGTTTTAACATGAATTTGGTCATTTTTCTCATTGGTCACAATAGTGTAACCTCCAATCCTCGGTACTACACTAACCAGAATGACCCATGATCTATCATAAATGGGTTACACAATATATGAATCCAGAATCATGATAACCTCATCTCTCAAAACCTACATCATGTTTAGATTTAAACTTCTTTGACACTCAACTCTTTGTTTATGATTTGGTTATATATGGATCCTATGTATACAGTATATTGGACAAATCCCTTTGATAATGGAATTTCCAAAACTATAGAATTTTTTGGCTTTATCAACTAAAATGAAATCTTTTCCTCTTGGGTTATATCAAATTTAGAATAAATAGTGACTTCCAATGAAGTATTTTTACCCAAAAATGAATATTTTATGTGTGATGGGAAATGTTTAAGCTCAATTTGTTGTGTCTCTTCAATAGATGTTGGACTCTTTAACCTAGGAAGTCCATGGTATTCAATATGTTTCCTAATTTTAGTATGAGAATTTCATAAATTCTCAATACCATGTTCAAAAACACTCTTTTCCTTATTTCATTCCAAGCGAGAAAGCTAATTTCACTAAATATGTAGATTTGATTAGAATATATTTTCATTATCAAATTTATATGATTGATTTAAAATTTCTCCCCCAAAAGTATAATAATGGTCCTAGAATTTTTTTATAGAGGGAAATTTATCCTTAATCACTATAGAATAGTTCTATATTCTGAAAAAATTTATCTTCTTAATAGTTCTACAACACTGGAATTAACCATCTATCTAGTTATAGAATATTACCCAGATTCACATTTTTAAAACTTCTAGATTATTGGAAATAGTTATTTTAATAATATAATTGAGTTTTATTAGCTATAATTTTTTATTTTATTTTTTGATTTAATGATTCCTCAGCTTCCAGTAGCCCAACCCCTATACATTTTTCACCAAATTTCAATTATTTCAAAATCTTAAACACATGATTCTCTTTTTTTCTCAAAGAACATAAAAATCAAACTACCTTTTCCCACATTGAATATAACTACTATAGTGTATAAGAAGACCCTACCAAGAATAATAGTTACTTCTTGGGAACACTCCATTATTGGGACAATAATGTATGAAGGTATGAAAACCATACCAACTATTACATGAATATCCTTAACATTTCAATTGGGATGAGTTAAAGAGATGTCATCCAAATGTATGACCATAGTGGTAGGAATCAATTAATATAAACAAAACTCTTATAACAGTGGGGAAATAACCATATTAATTTTTTCACCATGGTTACAAAGACAATTCAATT
Organism: Viscum album; assembly: GCA_963277665.1. Lineage (NCBI taxonomy): Eukaryota > Viridiplantae > Streptophyta > Magnoliopsida > Santalales > Viscaceae > Viscum > Viscum album. The sequence goes on along the minus strand of OY728131.1, from coordinate 1,050,076,253 downwards.
GAAAAATATACCCCAATATGTAGGGAAAGAAAATTTTTATATAAATTTATGTTTGGGTAGGATTTTGTTTTGAAAAATTGGGCTACACTCTTGAGTGAGGATGTATTTGTATAACTCTTCTAAAGATTTTTTATTTATAAATTTTTTTAATAAGATTTCAAATATTATCTTATATTAATTAAATCATGGATAAAAATAATATTTATGTAGATCTTTTTAGAAATCCTATAGAATTGAGGATGAATTGGTTTTTTATTCTTTGATTTTAGTTTTTGAGGGAAAGGGAGTGATGGGGAAAAATTCCAAAAAATAGTAGGTATTTCCATAAATTCATTAGAATTTTTTTCTCTCTCATTATTCTTACTCATATCTGTATTTTTTTTATTTATGACTTTCAAGTGAAAAATATTAATATCCTTAAGTTAAAAAAATGCTCTTGAAATTTTCAGATCCAATATTTCCCATGTTTTTGTGTTTCTAATATTATATGTTTTTATTTTTGAACTTCACAAGTGTCATATCTAACATGAAGTTATGTATTTAATCCACTCAAACTGACCAAATCTTTGGAACTCCCCGTATGGTCTATTATAGTTGTACTTTGATACCTTCATATTTTTTGTATCGCATAAATCTATAGCCATTTGAAAAAATTCAGTTTGAAGGTGGAAAATTTTAGTTTTATGTAACCCAACATGATTGTTTATCCTACTCATCATTTGATCTATTTTAGAAAGAAATTTTTCCTCATAACTCAATTGAAAATGATAATATTCTTCCCCTTATTGGTTTTGAAATTGTGGTTTGGGTAGTTCAGGAAAACTAGTTGGTTGTTGCATTATCATACCTTATACAATACATGAATGGTTAGGAATATCTCTATAAGAAGAAGTGTATTTTTTAGAAAATGGGTCATCCCAATATTAAATTATAGGCCCATGAAATAAAAAATTAACATCTTTTAATGTTTGATAAGTCATGTCAATTTCTGTAAAGAAGTTCACAGTGTGACCCAAAATCTCACATTGAGAAACTTTATCTCTAAGTGATTGTTTTAGATTTTATAATCCATATTGTTTTATAATTTTTTCCATTGTGGTTCATTGGTTTTGTGATAGTATTTTCTCCCATTAGGTTCTTCAACTAAATATTTTCCTAGGGAAGAAAAAACAGCATAGAATGTATCCTTAAGGATATGGTATAGGAGCGGGTTATGGTGACATAGTCTTAGAAGGCCCCTTAATTGATCCCATGGCTCGTGAATGGATTTCGAATCTTCTAGATAAAAAATTGTAATTTTTTATCAAAGTTATCCTTTATCTCTCTGGATATAGAATTTCACAAAGAATGTATTTTATAATTTTCCATATATTTAAAAACTATATTCATCTTGCCCTTAGAGCCAATTTTTTTCATTTCACTTTAGGAAAAAAGTAATCACTCTCAATTGAAATGTAAATTGCTTCAGAGTGTTTAAAAATTTTCTAATGAAGGATAATGAGTCTTCATTAGATTAAATATTGAACAATGTTTACACCAATATATGTAACTTTTTGAGCTCATAACATGCATACCTGTGTTTAAATATAATATAACCTAAGTTACTATACATCTAAGGGAGTATAAATTACCTCATACTAAGCGTTTTATTTTTTTTATGACTGAATTTTCATAGTATTTTTCATTTTCGACATTATTTCATTCTCAAAGACTTTTAATTTCATTTTTCTTCTTCTAAGAAAACACATAAATGTATTTAAATTTATAAATTTATTAGCACTAGCATTGGAAAAGAAGAATAGGTGTACATGCACAAAATAATTTTTTATAAATACACAACATAAATATTTTTTTAGTTATTTTTTGTAATGAATTTATGTTTAATGATTTTTTAAACAAAAATATTATACTATACAATTTTTTTGTATTTTTGTTTTTTATGATTCATTATTATATGTGGGTGACTTACATGAAAAAAGTTCATAATATATGATGGATAAGTCATTGATTACCACAAATAAAAATATTAAAAAATAATAAATAAAAAAAATAATGTTATTGATTCATAAATTAAGGCATATTGAATGTGTATTCAAATAGTGATAACCAAAAGAAAAATCAAAATACACAGAAGAAGAATTCAATAGTGATGACGATTTTTTAAGAGAAAAAATTGGAAAAATATGAATTAATATTTATGAAGTGAAAAATAAAAATGATAGTAAAAAATAAAAAAAATTAACAAAGATTTAAAATTAATGTGAATTTAAAATGCTTGAATTAAATGAAATTTCATCTTTCATAGAAAATTACTTGTGTTCACTTAAAAAAAATGGTTCAATTTCCTTATCTATGAGATTAAACATTTGATGAGAAGTTATTTCCACTACCAACTAACATGAAACATATAACCATGAATAGTTTGACGGTATTCATGATCAAAATAATCTAACAAAAAATTCTATCATTTTAAAAAACAATTGAAAGAATTGGATTCAATTTATTACCAGAATTGAACAGAATATAACATTATGGTAAATCAAAAAGGGTTATCCAACGAATAAGATGATTTAACTAAGATATTTTAATCCCCAAGATAATTTTTAGCCAACAACCATTATTAATAAAATTAGTTGAACATTAAAATTCAAGAAAAAAAATAAGAATATAAATATTCTTTCAATATTTTGTTCCATATTGCGCCCCTGTCTGCTGGTAGAGTTTTCCTTCACTCTGTACTACAAATCCATGAAAAGTTTTCTCTAAAATGATCATGAAATCCCCCATTTTTTATCAAATATCATTTTTTATATTTTTATTCAAAACTACTGCATTATTGTTACACCCTCACATGCTAGCCATCACAAAAACTAAAATTTTTATTTTCCCTCTAGTTAACATCTTTGTAACATTAATAAAACACGTCCAACGTCTATAAAAAATACCCTAAATCATTAATTAGTTATGATAGAACCACATGTAAGTTAAACATGATTGCATTACATCAATTTTATTCAAACCAATACAACTTCAAACAATTATAAAATTAATATACCAATAAAACCTTTATATTATATTATTAAGATTCTAATATGAGTCTCATGTATCTTTTTTTATTGATTTCACATGAACACAGACAAACTAGTGACATCACTCATACAATACAATAAAAACACAAAAAAAATACTATAATGAGATCATAAACTTAGTTCTAGTACCTAAATATTTGAACCCCAATTATCTTTATATAGAAATTCACATCACATCTCACATAACAGATCTGAAATCCCTAAACATCGGTCCATGACATCTCTGATGCATATTAGATTTCATTAGTTAAAAAATAATATCACAATAGAGAATTAAGATCAAACACAAACCCACATGAATTGGTTCATCTTAAAATTTTGAAATCAAAGAACACTTTATATCCAATATTTTTATCTTCTTCACAAACAAAATTCATTATCCAGAAGATTCATGACCATTCGATGATATAAAAACCTATAAAATATTGATGCTATATTGATCGACGTCAATCATAGATTGACAAAATTTTGACTTCAACCTCAGTTTTCAAAGAAAACATGACATCATAATAATTGAAAATCCCATCTTGAGTGAATATGGATAGAACCCTAGTGTTAATCTTAATAAAAGCACAAATTTGTTGATTCAATATTCTTCCAAAGATCTTGCAACATCCTTCAAATACCAACTATGGTCACATGAACTTATCAAAATTAGATGGAGGATAATCTAAGAAACACAGTACCATATCAGCTTGGATAACCTTTATTAATTGTGGCATTGTTTCATTCAATTTTCCATTCTCCATCACTGTGTTTTCATATTCTCATCTACTTCATTGGTAATGGATGAAAAATTATTTGATGATCTGGCTCATTATTTTGGATTTAAGGTCATTAGGATTGGACTCATTTTATATTTTGTTTTCATAGTGTCATAATAAAAATTTATATTACAAGAAGGCTCATATATTAATGTTATACAGAATATTATATAACACATTTTCAAATCATAAAAATAATAGATTTATTTTATATGAAAATTTATTTCTTAATTTCTAAAATATATTATTCCCTACCCATTATAAGAAATAATCTTACGCAGATTGGTTTAATAATATTTATCTTTAACTAGGTTTCACTCTAAACAAAAATTAAATGAATAAATAATTATAAAAAAATAAATATGTATAATATAAAAACTAAACATATATAACCCTACAATATAAAAAATTCAACTTACAATATACAAATAAATATTTAAAAATAAGTTAATCATTAATAATTTAATTATTTAACTAAAATAAAATGAAAAAGATAATAATACATTAATCTCCTAAATTAGATAATTTAATTTATCAAAAAAATTAATTAAAATGGAATAAAGAATAAAATAAATAAATCACATAATAACATTTATATAAGTTAAATTTAAAATATAATCATAGGAAACAATAATTAATAATGATCAACAAATAAATTTATAGTACTATAATCAATCACATAAAAACCTATTTTAAAAATAAAAATACACTAAAAATATCAAATCTGATTTTCCAATGTGTATGAAATATAAGTAACATCATTAGTATATACCCCACATAATCCAAGGGAGTAGTGAATTTGTTTGTGTCTCTATGAACTAAAAGAATGACTGGAAATCCCTTACCTTAGTTCGTATATTTTCTCATACTCATTAAGTACTTCTATATAATAAATATAATTCTATAATAAATCTATTTCCTAACAATATTCATATAAATAATACCATATATCATTCTGTTATAAATATTTATCACCTGTTTAAAAAGAGTTTAATGTTAATGTTATGTTTTCAGTAACAACCATTTCATTTTTATTATATGTTTTGATTTTTTATATTTTTCCGCTTACATTTATCATGGTTCCATAAAATATATAAATATAATCATGATATAAAATCCACATATATTCAATATATATGTATTTTTTGAAATCTAATAAAAGTAGTGATAGAAAATTAAATTTACAGTTCACGGAGATGGTATGCCATATGTAGGCATGAATGTTATTTACATTATTATGTTTAATTGAAAAAATGGTAAATTTTCATTCAAAAATCATTTTTATGTCTTATAAATCACATATATTCATTAAATCCATCCTTAAACCTACATGTAAAGTGTTAATGAATCACATTACTTCTCGAGGTAGTAGTCCAACAAACACAAGAATAGCATTACATTATTCTTAGAGGATGGAAAATATGAATGTATTTATGATATAATGAATCAAAAATAATTATATCATCATAAATATAATAAATATCATATATAATTATTATATCCACAATTATATTCATCCTTGAGATGTTCTAATGGTGAAAACCATGACATAGTTTCACGAGGTGGTTGTCCTCCATACACATAAACACAGATTTCATACCCCATTATATGGAATGGGAGAGTGTTATAGGTAATTATTATAACATAAGAACAAGTAATTATATGATATATACCAATTTTATTATATAATTTTATGTAATATGAATTTTTGGGGGTGTGTAATGAAATAAATAATAAAAGATCATTGATGAATGTTACCACTTTTTCCTGTATCCTAATTGGGTTTTTAATAAATGGCTTCCAAGGATGAATTTATGGACAAATTATGGATTCTAAGAGGAAAATAGGTAATTTGGTAAGTGATTTAAAAAATTCATCGGTAAACTAGAGAGGTTTAATGTTTTTAATAAAAGAGGAGTGGGTGTGTCCTTTTATATATGGGGGAGAATACATAATTGGTAACATTGGAGGGAATTATATCCTGTCATAGTTTTCATTTGTCAAAACTATTACAAATACAATATTATCAAACAATAAAAGTGTATTGGTAAAAATTATTCCATACAATACTTTTGGGGAAATTTTAATAGTGTTTGTTTCTACTAACATTTTAGTTTATCCCCTGGTATACCAATTTTATGCTTAACTACAATAAGTACTTTTTACTACATTCACTATCTATTTTGGAAATTAATTAACTTTGTCTATTTATAAATAATAAATAACGATGATTTCATATTTGGAATCCATTTTTACAAATTTCATTCATAAAAGTGGAAAATTTTAATTTAAAACTATTCATGTTGATGTGAAGACAATCCTTGTTATTAAGGGAAAATGATAATAAAATTTCAACGTTTTTATATCAAAAACCAATAAGGAATTTGTTTCTATTACCTAAACTATATTAATAGATGCATATTTTAAATCATTTAACATTGAAAAAAATATTAAAATATAGTTTTTATTTATAAGTAAAATAAATTTAAATGAAGATCTCAATTAAAATTCATTATTCTTTACTATTCATTAAAAAAATTCACAAAAAATTCCTAAAATACTCACTAAGATAATTTATAGCTTTGAATTAAAAATAATGTTTTTATGAAATTATTTGTATAAAAGTGTCAAAAATTAATTTTATTATTGTTCAAAAAAATACAGATAAATTTTTTTTAGAATGAAGTAATTTTGATACATACAAATAATTTAATGAGATAATATATATTATTATCAATATGTTTTATTTTTATATAACTATTTTATTTTAAATTTTAAATGTAGACATTATTATTCATATCAAAATGTTTTATAGATAGACTATAATAATCATGTTTAAATAATAATAATTCTATATCAGTGTTTTTTTGACACCCAGTTTCATGTGTAATGCATGATATCTTAGTGTTTTGTGTAGTTTAAATGTAACATAGTGTTGTGTGTATCACAAGATATCAAAGAAATATAATTTATTCCTAATAAAAGTCATAAGAACTCATGGTTTTATATTATATCCCCTTAAAAGGATTATCTCTCTCAAAATTCTTCACTATGCTACAACAAAATTTGGTATACTTCTACCTCATCCTATCATCAAGTTCACATATATCTTCCTAAAACATGTGGTTTTCCACAAAAAATTGAATAGGTGACTGGTATTTTTTTGAATTACTTTCTCTGTATAATCCATCAAGAAAGATCTTTCTCTAGAGGCATTACCTCAGTTTTCATTAAATTTAATGTGTATGGTTTTTAGTTTATTATGAGAGATACATGCAACAAAACACAGAGTTAATAGAGGACTAATGGAAGCAATAAGTGATAAAATACTATATCAATATGTTCATGAATTTAAAATGGACTAATACACCTGGGGTATAGTTTCCCATTCTTCCCAATTTTCACAAACCAATTCCATCAAATTAATAATAGAAGTAGTAATCACAAAAATGAAGTGTGATTGATAGCATAACCTTTCATCCCACTCTAAGTTGCATTGATGTGTTGATAAATTTATTTAATCTTGTTTTCCATTTATTTACCTATCTCAGGACCCAATTTAAATCATTCTAGATTATTATTTCATCATGTTGGAGATATATTTTTCATTTTATAAAGGGAATCATAAGGATCCATCTAAATGTTTGTGTTAAAGCTACTATTGAAAGAAAATCTAACTAGTGTAAGGTGTTGATCCCAACTAACTTTCAAAATCAAAGTATAAGATCTAAAAATATCATCTATTGTTGAAATTAATCTTTTTGTCTGACAACATATTTGGGGATGATATTTAGTATTGAATCTCATCTTCCATATCAAGAACATACTAAAGACTCTAACATAATAATTAGGAAGACCTTGGATCCTAATCATACATAATGGATTTGGTACTCTATGAATCCTTAAAACTTAATTAGTGAATATTTTTTCATAATGATCCAGATAGAATTATTCTCTTATAGTGATGAAGTGTGATGACTTAGTATGTTTATTGATTACAACCCATATATCATTTTACCCTTTATACATTTTGATAATCCCAATGAAAAAATACATGGTGATGTTCTACCATATCCATTATAGTATGGTTAATTGATGAAAAATACACTAGTATCCTTTCATTCAGCCTTAATGGGATGACATACTAAGCACTGAGATAAATACACTTTGATATCTTATATCATGTCTTCCCACCAAAACTATTCTTTCAAAAATGTAAACATACATTTACATCTAGGATGGATAGATAACGATGAACTATGAGAATCTTATAACAACTACATATTCATGTATGGTGTGGGAAGAACACATACAAAGTTCATGGTCATTACCATTCCAGCATGTTCAAGGTTAAACTACGGAACATTTCCAACCTTATTTTTCATCTGAAAATCATCCTTATGTTTCTATTAAATATCTACATAGATATATTATTTTTCATTAAATTGTGAAAGATATGATTTATCACATTAATTTTTGATTTATAGATCTATCCATTGATTATCTATAAATATTTTTACTTTTTTGATCCTCATCATGGATAAACTAGCATGAACCTTTCAACTCAAAGCATCATCCATGTTGTTCTCTTTCCTTGGGTGGTAATGTAATATGTAGACATAATCTTTAATCAGATTTAACAATATACTTGGTTGCATGGACAAATCAATCAGTGTGAATATATACATTAAACTTTTCTAATATATATATATATATAACACTTTTTTCCATAGAGATACTGCCTCTATATTTTCAATAAAAAAATTACATGGCTAACTCAAAATAAAGAGTTGGATAATTTTTCTTAGGAACATTTAATTATCATGAGGTTTAATCTATAACCAAAATGTTATTCATAAAAAACATATCAATACATTATTGGATGAATCACTATAGATTACAAACCCTTCTCCACTATCGGTTAATTTATTCACAAGTGTTCTGAATAATCTATTATTTAGTTACTTATAATTTTCCTCAAACTCATTTGTCTAGAGAAACTTATCCCCCTTCTGAGTAGTCTTGGTTAGATAATTTTTTAATCCTGAGAAATTCTACAAAACCCAGAGATTATATCCTGAAAATAAAAAAAATATTACAGATACCAGTCACTATGGTTGGTCTCAGACAACATTTAATTGCCTCCATCATTGATGGATATTCTGATACACCCTATATTGAGATTACATAACCAAAAAATGATTCTATTTGAATAAAAAATCACACTTTGAAAAAATTTCATACAATTTATCTTTCCTTAGGGTATTTATTGAAACTTATTAGGAGATTATAATGCCCTTCCTTTCTCTTTCAAATGATAATAATATCATATATAAAGAATACAAAAAATTGATCAAGGTAATCACTAATGAATATTTTCATCAAATCCATAATAATATAAGTGGAATTTGTATGTTTGAATAGAATAAATATATTTTAATAGTGTTCATAACATGTATATAATGTTGACTTAAGTATATCCGCCTTCTTTTACCTCAATTGATGATTTCTATTATAAAGGTATATTTTTTGAAAAGTATTAATATTTTTTTGGTTGATCAAACAATTCATCAATATGGGGAATATGGTACGTGCTATTAAATGTGAAACTTTTCATAGCCTGGTAATAAATTAAGATTCACATTTACCCTTTTTTCTTTTTTAAAAAATAACATATGCACCATAACGGGACAAACCTAGACGAATGAGTAACTTGTCAATGTTTTCTTGGAGTTTATTCTTTAATTCGTATAACTCAATTATAGAGATTCTATATAGATTATTTAAAATTTGTTTGGAACTAGGTATGGGTTCTATTATGAACTCACATTTATGTTTTGGTTTAGGACTATGAAATTATTACAGAACTACATATATTAATACCCATACGAAAGGCATATTGTCGGCGTAAATTTTTAATCTAACCATTTGAGATAAACACCCTATCTGAATGGGAAATAAGATCGATAAAATAGTTTTAATCATCATCAGAAGTTATTAGTTATCAATTAATTGATACATGATCATAGTTTTTTCGAAATATAAAATGTGAGATCCATTCTTTGACAATTTATGTGGTATTTATTTTGAGAAAACAAACACATTCATATAAGGATATACCACATTCAACTAGAAGAAGAATGAAATGATTTAAAAGAAGCACATTCCCACCAACATCAAAAATACAAGAATCATATACTTGATATGTGATTTACATACCTTTTGGATTTATTATTTCTTATTCTACACCTAATTAGCTTGGTGGAATCTCAACACTCTTAATAAATTCATTTGATATGAAAGCATGGGTAGATCCATAGTTAAATAATGTATCATTAGTTTTAGAAGTGTAACATTCACCATGTCACACCCTCTACATAATGAGTTATAAAATTAGATATATCCTAGTCCCTTAATGATAGAGGTTTCTGATGTTGATCATCAACATTAGACCTAAAGCTTGGGCACTTGTTTGCATAATTATCATCATACATACAGTTTAAGTACAGAAGTGTTGATGTTTAATTTTTGGAATCTTTATCTCTATTAGTATCATTAGATAACGTATTCTTATCAATTTGAAAATAAATAGAATGCGGAACTTCCCTTCCACACATAAAATATTTACTAGTCTCTTAAAGGAAATATCATTCATTCTTCTTCCTGAAATTTGATCATAAAGGAATGATCATCGTATTATCTCTATTGTTTTTAGATGCTATATGGAATTTCATTTTTCTCTTCTAATAATGTCAACAATATTGATAATTAACTCAAACATATATTTATAACATAAAAGAATATCATACAATATATTAATTAATACTAATATATGTTTTGGATGACACTTTTTGGAGAATTTTTTTAATCCATTGCAGAATTTATCAACCTTACATTCAAGTTGGATGATAATATGTAATGCATACCTCATATGTCCTGTAGAATATGAATAATAGGTACCAATAGATCCATAATCCTTTTAATATAACTCAAGAAACTATTTCCCCAAATTCACACAATGAATATAAGGAAATTAATTATTGAAAAATAATTTCTTAAGCTCCTCCCAATCCCGAAAGTCAGTTTTATCCAATTACCTCTTATTCTTTTTATGATTCAAACATTGACATGATACAAATAAAAATTGGTAGGTATCCAAAAAATTAAATTTTCTTGTTCTAAAAATTAGGGAATGTAAAATATATTTTTCTTATTATAGATTTATTGCACAGAAACAAACAGATCAGTGAATCCACTAACAGAAGGTGTAAATTATCTCGTGAAGGACTCGAAAAAATATTACCACCTCCTTTGATATTTTAAATTATAGCATGATTTTTATAATGATAATATTGTGTGAGAATAATAATGATACTTTTCATTAAATCTCCTATAACATTTAGATTCTTAGAAGGACTATAATTTCATTTTATATCACACTCCCATGTAACATGGTTTCATCATGTTCCATCTATTGACTGAAACTAAAAATCATAGAGTTAGAAAAATAATCATAGTGGGGAACCGCATAATAATAAAAACCACATATTGGATGTATAAATAATGATGAAATACTATTAATAAATGACACATTATGTTTCCCAAAGGTCTTTTATATCTATATTCTATTTAAATCCCAAATTATGGTTTGTATAGAGTTTATGAATTATAAAATCCTATCCCATGTGGGGGTCAAATAAGGTGATAAGCAAGGTATATTTTTTTAAACTATTTAAAGATGGATTACATCTCATTATTCCATTTTCATATTTATTTTCCCTAAGAACCACTTTGTGAGGCCACATCTAGTAGTAGTATCCAAACAATGATGTAAATTCTTGGAAACCATTCACTATTTCCTTTACCAAAATTTCATGAAATTTTACTATACATTGATTCATTAAATAAAATATCCTTAGACATATACTTAGAGAACTCAGTAGGGATTTATCATTCTAGTTTCCAAAGGACATATAAAAATATCATTTTATTCCAAATATATTGACCATTTTTTATCATTTAATGACATTTCATCAACTTTTATGAATATTAATTACACTACACAAACACACGCATGAGGACCATAATATTTTAGTGCCATTGAAAACCCAGAAACATAAAAAATGGTCCATAAGTGAGCTGAAACATATGCCAATATTTTCTTCACTACCTAAACCCTTCTTAGAAATATCATACATAATATATTTCTTTATTACATGGGGAATGGAAACATAATAAATGGTAGGATTATATAATAAATATATGTAAACAAGGGAGATACATAAGCATCATATTATTATAATGGTATGATATCATGAGAATAACATTGAAAAGTAGTCCCTCTATATCAATAATCACACTATTGATTTGTAGAATAATAATTTATAGTTCATAAGAAACAAATAATAAAGAAATTAATGGACATATTCCATGATGAAAACATTGGCATAATACATGGAATTTATGGAATAAATATAAGCATATAAAATAATTTCTATGTTAGTCAAGGATCACATATAAAGCTATTATGCTAGAATGGGTTCACTCTAAAAATGATAAAAGTAGTCCTAGTTCACTCCCAAGGCTATCATAGTTGGTAAGGTTCCTTATTGAACAAATTTCTCTCCATGTTCCACCATTCATTGATGAAATAGGTTCAATACCTATTCCAACCCTATATTACTGAATCAGGATCATTCCATGTTTTAGTCCTATATTACTGAACCTGTTTCACTCCACCATTCCTCTACTGTCTATCTCAGGCGTATTAAGTAATTACAAAATTCATTGGAGGGAGATATATGTCTCTCCAGTCATATAAAGAATACTATATTTATGTGTTCTATAAGATCGTAAAATATTCATCATATCATAATCCATGAAAAGAAATGTGTTTCACAATAATTTTATCATATCATAACATATATAAAATAAACAAGTTTCAAAATCATCGTAACATAACCCATGGAAAATGAACTAGGTTTCATAAGAAAAATAACATGGAATAAACAATTTAATAAAAACTGTTTTCCTAATAATCCAGTCATAATAAACATAACACATTTAGAGAATGAATAATAATTGTATCCTTGTATAATTTACCAATGAATTAAAATGTAACCCCAATTGATGTCATTTTATGTTGAACTATATTTTATAAGATCACATAAAACATTTCTTGAGGAAAATATCCTTTTCTATTTGAAAAAAAAAATAAAACATAAAACATCTTTAAATTTTATTTAATTAAAAATAAAAATGAGAACATATAATATATTAATATATAAAATGATTTTTCCTACTGTCTAGATGTTCTTTTTGTGTTGTACACTTTAAAACGTATATTCCTTTCACAATTTTAGTAACAACCAAAAACAATCATTTAGGAAATAACATGAAGATTAAATTCAAATAATTTTTTTAATCATTGTTTTAGGGTAATAATTTTTATTAAAATTCAAAAGATAGTAATATAAAATACTTTAGAACATTATTTGAAATCATTTGTTTGGATGAAAACACATTTCTTACTGAGGAGAAAATTAAATTTGGATTTTCTAAAAAATATTTCCATAACAATTTTAAGTTCTTAAGAGTGGAAAATGGTAGATTTAATTAAATATATTATGATTAAAATCTGGAGAATATATTTCAAGACAATTATTAAGAGTTAGATCATGATAATTCAACATTTTATACTTAATACTATCAATATAGATAAATGATGAGAGTGTAACATAATATTCTTACCACTATGTATTATTGATTAATAATACCAATAAAAGGAAAAAATAAAATAAAACTATAAAATATATTGATGATAAATAGATTCATGATATTAAATCTCAATGGGAAATTATATACAGTCCATGAAATAATATAGGTGCATGATAAAGATTATGTCTCGATAAACAAAATTGAGGCAAAAATCCCTTACCATTGTAGTAATATTTTGAATCATCATCCCCAATTTAAAAATAACTTAAAATAAAATGTTAAATAACATTAAAATAATTGGAATTGTGAAATAACATATCAAATAGTCTATATATACACCACAAAAAAGAAACAAGAGCTGAATTTGCATATCACTCCCAAATATAAAAGAGAGCCTTTAAATCTCATACAGTATGACCTAACATTCTTTGAAATCATTCAATCATCCTAATTAATAAATATATGTTTATTATACATATATTTAAACACCAAATTTATTTATATATTAAAATATATGATTTTATTTTGATATTTTATTTCCCTTAATTAATAATTTAATGTTATAGTTGTGTTTTGGGTAATAACATATTTGTTTTTTATATAGATTTTGATTTGTTATATATTTTTTCCACTTAAATTTATCATGGATATTGCATCTATTGATTCATAAAGATTATATAAATATCATATATATAAATTATATAAGTAATTATAGTAATCCATAAAATTTAGTGATATAAAATGACATACACCATTTATAATGACGGTAAGCAGTACGTATTCTTAAATACAATATGAATTTTCTTGTTGGATGGATAGAATGAAAGGTAGATAATCATTCCAAAATAAATTTTATGTCACACAAATTAGATAATTTTTTAAGACGATCCTTAAAAAATCAATGTAAAATTTGAAAGAATAACATCACTTCATGAGGTGGTAGTCTGACGTACACATGAACAACGTTATCATATTTCCAAACAATGAAAGATATGAATGTATATATGATTGAATAATTTATAAAATATAATAAAATCATAAATAATTTATATAAAATATATAATAAAAATTTTCATCAATATTTCCATCCTCAAGAGTTGGTAATTGAAAATTGAACAAAATTGATTTGTGAGGCGATCATCCACTGTACACACAAAGTGTGATTTCTTAAACCATTTGTTAGAAGTGGAGATGAAAGTCAATCATAACATTAAAACTGAAACATCTCAGTATATGGATGATGATGGCGATTTTATAAAATCCTAATATAATAATTATTTCAAGGGATTTAAGAAGAAAAAAATAAAATCCCATTGATGAACATTACCTCCACTTCGGGTATCGTCATTGGTTTTTCATTGAAACGATTCATAGGATGAATTTATAAAACAATAATGTTTCTATGATGAGTGGAGGGATTTTGGGAATTTATTTTTTTAGAAAATGGATGATCCAAAGTCGTTTTAAGGTGAGATTGATTTATGAGAGGGGTGGGATTTAATAAGTGAGAGATAGGACACACTTGGTATTTTTAAATAAAATCAAGTTCTCGCGCATATTTTATATTTTAACAGGGTCCAAAAATGTCCGTTATATATCCTTAGAGGAGAAATTTATGAAATATGTCCAAAAATTGTTTTTATAAAAGTTTAATGGTAAGTTTTACCCTTATAATTTTAGATTAACTGCAAGAACCCTCATTATTTCCTTAACTTAAGGTAATGATTTTATCCGCATTCACTATTTATTTTGGTCAAAATTTAATATTTTCCTTATAAAAATTTTAAATTACCATAATGAAAAATATGGAATCGATTTTTCCAAATTAAATTCACATAATTTTATAAATTAAATTTAAAATTAATCTTGCAGACCTGATGACAAAGAGTGGTTTTTCAAAAAATTTGATCAAATGTTTATAGTGTTTTTTTATAAAAAATAATTAAAAATTGTTTCCACTAAATTAAATTGGATTCATGGATTTATAAATTAGATAATTTATCTTTAAAATAAATTTAAATATAATTTAAATTTCTAAAAAACTTTAACTCAAATGATGTTTTCAATTAAGATTCTAAATTTTTCATTATTCATAAAACAATTATCCTTTTATGAAAAATCCAAAAAATTTAACCTAAGATAATTATGATTTTCATAATTAATTTTTTTTCTCAAATTAACTTTATAATTGTGTCAAAAACTAATTATACTTTTGTCAATAAAAAGACATAAAAACAAATTTTTTAGAAAAATACCATTTTTGAAACACATAATGACTTTAATGAAATTATGATTTTTATTATCAATATATTTTATTTTTATAATTTCAATAAAAATATAATTTAAAAATTATTTATTAATATTCATATCAAAATGTTTAACAGCTAGGTTATAATGGTCACATTTGAATAATAATATTAATAATATATCGTGGTTTTGTAAGAATTTAGAGTCATGCGTAACACAAGATATCCCTATGTTTTGTGTAGAACAAGAATTACATATTATTGTATATTGGAAAATATATCAATTTAATTTAATTTATTTATAAATATTCATAAAAAATGGTGTTTTTCCCATTAAAGTGGGAGAATAAGCATTAGTAAACAACATTACTAAATTTTGGAAATTTAATAATTTGTGGTATCTCATAAATAATGAAACAATAGACATTACTATAATATTATGTAAAACTATTAAAAAATATATAAGTTTTTGCATATTTAATTATTGTAACTTGAGAGAGAAATAAATTAATGAAATTTGTAGGATTTCAGGGAATATAATATGTAATAAAAGGAAATATGATCATTGGAAAATGGTTGTTAGAAGAGTAACATAGACATCATAATAAAAAACTGTACTTTATGTGTTAATATTAAAATTACTATAAAATTGAATAAATAAAACATGATAATATAGAAACATTATATATAAATGGAAAAATTAATTTATACTTTTTATTCAACTAATATGAAGGAATTAAATTTTTTTAAAAATATATTTTATTTATTTCAAAAATATTATTAATTTAAATTCAATATAAATATATAATTTATCTTATTCATAAAAATATTATTATTTTATGGAATAATAATTTGTAATTCATATAAAATATTATTCTAGAGTAATTTTTTTGGTAATTTTTAGAAATATTTGAATTTTTATTTGAAAAGAAAAATAAATTTTATGGTATGTAAAAAAATATTTTTTAGAAATAGATTATGAAATATAGATAAATAATATAATTTAAATATTGAATTTTAATTTCAAAAAATATCTTTGAATATATTATTCTTATAAAAATATTTTTCAAAATGTTAAGAAATGTCTTAACAAAAAATGACAGTTTTTGCAAAACAGGAATGTTTTTCTAAAAATTAATTTTCATATAATTAGATTTTTTTTATAAAATGAATTCCATATTTGGAATCTACATTTAAAAATTAGTCAAGTGTAAAATTTTGTAATTTTTTTTAAAATATAAATAAAATATATAAGAAATGGGTAATTATAAAGAAATAATTATGTAAGGATGACATCATCACCAAAAACTCATCCACTAAGTAAGAATGAATAAAATTTGGACAAAAGGATATATGAAGATTTTTTTCTCATATATAAGGCCACTATTTTATGTCATAATAAAAAACTAATTTTTGATTCCTTATTTTATCCAAAAATAGACCTCCCCTCCAACATTAAATTCCCCCTCTCACCCCATTTGAAAATAATTTATTAGAATTCATACAATGTACCTTAATCAACCTATATTACCACTCTTAATCATTTTAATTTTCTTTTATATTTTCAGGTATCACCCACCCTATGTCTTCAAGGCATTATGCCCATTGCAAAGGACTAGTCATTAAAAATTAGGTATCTTTCCTTTCTATTCTTTTCATTTTTTCATTCATTAAATGATGATCATTTCCATTTTAAAATTATGCTAAAAAGTAATAAATATGTATATTGACATTATAATAATGGTTTTATGCAATAGGTAAGTTGTTATAAATGTTATATAGTATATTGATATGTTATTTATCTTCCCTAGACATCTATTTACATGATCAGTTCCACCACCAACAAGGTTGATATATAATATTTATTTATCACTACATTCACAATAGTTTAGTTCCACATATATATATATATATTTATATTTATATTAATTTTTCAGATTCTTTAGGTATTGTAAGTTATTGTTTAATAACAATAATGAAAAAATGATTAACATGGAAGAACTAAAATAAAACACACCTCATACATTTTAATATTTAATAAAAGAATAAAAAAAAATCCAATGGTAATAAGTTGCTATAAAAAAAATGAATGAAAAATTACTATAGTATAATTATTTTAATAAGAATAAGTTTTTCATATAGAAGTTATAATCATGAAAATACAATATGGGACCTAAGGTAAGAGATTTTCTATACTGATTGTGTCTCCTTGGGTTCAAAATATTTATAATCTACCTATCTTATTTTATCATTTATTTTATATCAAATTCATTCACAGGTCTATATTTATCTCCACCTTTGGGATATTATGTCTTTCTATATCCTTTTATTTCAGCTATGATTATGTAAACAAATGTTATTTCTTCCTATCATTAAAACTCGTTATATTTTTATATATATTCTTTTATAAGATATGTATAGATTTTACATAGAATGTTTCATTTTAATATCTCCTTATTATTATTTAAGGATTTAATTATTTAAATTTCATCATGATATATTCTTATAAGAAATATTAAAACAACGAAGAGGTTTTCCCAAAATTTATCCCTAAATTTCCTCTTAAATAATATTTTTAATCACTTTAATTTCTTAATAGTTAAAATATTATTTATTTTTTATAATAGAAAACCCTTAAAACTCTCCCATATCATAATTGGAAGTTAAATATATTTATACCATTTATTCCATGATTGATTTTATAACACGAGGTGTATGATTCATATACAACCCATTTCTTATTCAACATTGGTTTTCCATGTTATGGTTACTAGATGACATATAGTGCATAGTAAAAAATCATATACCTACTTTGTAATCTTTTTATTAGTTGTAAGATTTAAAATATTCTTATCTTGTTTTTTTGTCATGTAACATATTATATGTCTCATTATTATGATTTAAATATGCTTTTGATAAAATTTTAACAATTATATTAAGATACCCTCATTTATGAATATGCATGGACTCGTATTGATTCATGTTTATATTTCCTTCTTATTATTTCTACTCCTATTGAGTATTCAAGATCAACCTTTATTAAATGTACTTCCCCAGGTGGTTATATGTGTTAAAAAAATTATGATATTCTATATGAAGACTATAATGATGGATTTAAATAAAAATTATAATTTTATATTCCTTAAAAATTTATGAACCCAATGTTATAATAAATTATACCTGTTGATTTTGAGGTGCGTTATATTATTCATGTTTGTCAAAAAAATAATTTAATAATCATTTATGTGATATACGAGTCACTGTAGTTTTTCATAAAAAATAAAATTGGTGAAGAATAATGTTCATATTTGGTGTAATGCATGATAACTTATTGACGGTTTAAATGTGAGTGGAAATTTTTAAAAAATTTCTACATTTAATGAAAGTATATTATTCTTAGAAATAATTATATAAATAAGATAAAAAAATAACAAATGGATATGAATATATCATTTCTAAATAAATTTATTAATAATATAGCTTAAATTTGGGAAATCTAATTGGTTTAATCTTGTTGATAATGATGGTAAGGGTTTTTAATTGAATAAAAAATTATATCTATTTAGGATAGGACACCATTCATGGTATTCTATAATGTAAAATGATTAAAGAAACTATTATATAAGTGGGATGATGTTAAGAAATATATAATAAGAGTACAAATGATATGTTATTCATTGTTATTTTATATGTTAATTATATCATATTTAGTAGATTTATGTATTAATAATGTGATTAGATTATAAAATTGATGATATTTTTAGTTTATATGTCTATGATAAGAGATATCATTAATTTCATTGTATGATATGTATTTATCAAATTTTAGTAATATTTTATTAAAAAAGTTATTTATTATATTGATATGTTAAATAACTTTAGTAACCAAGAAAGAAAAATAATTTAAACTCAAATCCAGGTCAGAATAGAACTATTAAATAATGTCACTCGAAATGTGGGTATCCTACACTTTAACAAAGGATTTTTTTTCATTTATAGATAAAAAAATAGAGAATTTTTTTAAACATGTTTATTGTCATATTACTAGATAAAATAAAAATTTAGTATCCAATATGAACTATCAATTATGGGTTAATATATTCAATATTTAAGAAGAAAGAATTATTCAGATACATTGATAATTATTGAGTTATAGAGACTTTAGATAAAAAAGATAATTTAAAATTCTTTATTAGAAAAAATGAATTTGTCAAATAAGAAATAGATAAGAAAATAATTTACTTGGTACTACCGAAAGTAATTAATATTTGAATAAAATCACTAAGTCCACTAATTTTGATAATGAAATATAATCTACCCATGGTGATCTTAAACTATAATAAGAGTATTATAAATCATATTGTTAATTTTGTACAATACTCACACACAAAACATAGTGGGATTATATTTTTATATAAAAAAATAAAGGTAGAAAAGTGGTAATCAATGATGTACATATTGGAATAGGTGATCAAGTATAATATAATATTAAAATCAATAGAAATATAGTATTTGAAAATAATTGGTCAAATATTGTAGTTTAACCCTCACCCTTGACTATAAAAGGTTTTTTATAATTCTCCTATTTATATTTAATTTATTTATAACAAGTGGGTTTTTATATATAAATGATTATATCTTTTGATTCATAGAATAATGGGGGTTATTATTATTCATAATATATGATCTATGATGTTTTGAAAATTTATGTAATGATAAATATGACGTTAAATATTATACTATTTAGTGGAATTTAATGTTTAAATAAAAAATCATATGACTTTTCATGGGGAATAATCATAGAGGAAGTGATTTACTATACAACACAAATAATGGAATGATAAGGGATTCCTGGTCATTATTTTCATATTTCTTAAATTGATCCATGAATCATGTGATATTATAGATAAGGATATGTATTCCTATTTAAAAAAAGGAAAAAAAACCTCAATGAAATACTTTTCAAAGAAGTATAAAAGGTTGAAAACGATTGAAAATATTAGAATAATTTATATATACATGGAGAAATATAAAGAAACAATTGAGATTGTAATATTGATATTTAGTTATAATTTTAAATAATTAATTAATAATATACTGGATAATTTTAATAAAAAATAAAAATGAATTTTTTATTAAAACCAATAAGGTATTGCCAAAACTCATATTTTTTATTTTCAAAAAGGAAGAGATATTTCCCTAAAGGCTAACATTAATTAATAAGATTATTAGAGTCAATGATAAATTAATAAGGGGTTTGGTAGATTAAATAATCAATATGGAATAAAATTATTTTTTGGTGTTAATAGGGAATGAAATGGTAATGATTTTAAATTCAAATTTTATTTATTATAATTTAATATTTAATTGTAAAATGATTAAAAACTGAACACATCAGAATTGAATCTGTTTCACCCTTATATAGATATTATTAGTTTTATAATCAGCTTCCACAAAAAATATAAATTTTACTTGCAATTTAACTAATTTAATTGATGATATTTTAATTAATAAGTTCCAATTTAACATGTTTTCATGTTTAAATTATAGGAGAAGATTATTTAGAAACCCTAGGAAAATACACGTGGGTTGAAAAATGACATTAATCGTGGTTATTATATAACTGATATTGAAAAGACTTTCAATATTGGTTATATAATAATCAATACAAAAATACCAATCATTTTTTCATTTTTCATTCATTATTAATAAATTACCATGAAAATATAGTTTATGACATCAATTTTTTTTTAAATAAAATTATTTTTAAAAACATTATATCCTATAGATCTCCAATTCCTCCCTGTTATTCATCATTCATTAATTAAAAAGCCTAGTTATAATTAATATAAGCCTCATTCCAATATTTACTTTTAGGCTGATTATAATCACTCAAATACCTTTTTATAACCAATCACACATGTATAATTGTATTGTTGTAACAACTAAGTTGTGGCACTACTCTCTTACCGTTGTATAATGGATTGTCCCCTATCATGGTATTTATATTTCATCCATCACAATATTTTTATGATAAATTTTTTATTAAAAAAAATATTTTTGATGTCACAATATGTATATATAATAATCATATTTTACTTCTCCAAATTGATAATGGACGATGAATAACAATAATCCCATATGATAATTTTGGTCACATGGGATAACATGTTTGAGATATGGCGTGACTTACACTAGGGAGGATGCCCATTTTGAACACAGGACTTTTAAATTCATCATATGTATCCTATTTAGTTTGGAATCATATTCCTTAGAGTTCAATTTGTGTCATGTATGAATATGTATACTATACATGTTTATAATTTCACATGGGGTCTACATGAAATGTGGAAGGTTCTTTTCCCAACATGTCCTTAGTGTCTGCCTAACTTGTCCTAAGTGTCTTTCTGACATGTCTTGGTTGTCTATTGGACATGTATGGAGTGTTTTCATAACAAGGTTGATATGTACAAGGATGGTTAAAATGATTTAATTCTACATTCTATTGTTTTACCATAGGATCTGGTTTGAATGTTTGGATGACTGATGCATTACTCTATTGAGACATCTGAGGTTCTTCATACGATCAATGAAAACACATCCATGGGTGTTGTGGGTCAAGGTTATCATGTTGGAAGGTTGTTGCATGATTATTATGATATTTCTAGAGGACTGCCATATGACACAACTGACACATCTGAAGGTCTTCACATGATCAAAATTGACACATCCAATGGTGATGCCTGATTAAGGGTGACATGTCTAAAGGCTGTTTTATGACATTTTTAACATGTTCGACAAGTCAAGATGACTTCACATGTCTTTGAAAACATGTATATAAGAATTCACATGACCTGGATTACATGTTTTAATGTTGTCACATGACTTGTAAGACATGTCCAACATACATTACATGACATGTAAAACATCTTCTGAGAACATCGTGGGAATTTGATAACATGTATGTAAGACATTATGTGACTAATCTAACATTTTTTAGCATTGTATCATGATATGGTTGACTTTTACAGGTGCTATTTGATTATCTAGTTTACATTCCCTAGTGCTATCGCATGATCTGGTTGGCATATCCTTGTGTTTTTCCAAGATCGTGATAGGTTATGAAAAGCACATGATTCCTTCACATGGAAATCAGTATATCCATTTTTCTATAATAAATCCATATTTTTAGTCTTTATTAATTATATTACTCAATGAATTTTTTTAAAAAATAGGTTTGTTAGGATTCAAATTACCATGTCAAAACATAGAAATGTTTTTTCATATTATATATGACACACCATATTTCTTTTATCATGATCAAATGGGTGATCAAATTAACCACATATTCAGTATGTGTCATCCTATACATCATTCCCTAATTATTAGTTGGTAAAATACCCTTTTGATTTTTTAGATTTCTATTCCAAAAGTCCCATATTATGCACTCCAATGGGTATTCATTGCATCCCATATGTGTTACTTGTGCTGAGGGGGAGTAACTTATATCCATCACCACTATGATTCTACATCACATTATATTGCATGTGTATCCCCTATATGTGATTGAGTTAGTGGATGGATGATCACATCATGCACCTTACATGATCTTAACACATGTCATTCTTGGAATCAATTGATAATAATTGACAATGAGAACACCCAATCATCCCATATTTATTAGAAATTTTAATTTTTAAAGACCATTCACATAATATTTTCATCATATCAAATAGTCATCACAAGATTAGGATGAAATGTATGGGAGTCTCTATGAGACCATGACTCCTTTTGAAGAGGCATTTTGATGATCAATTCATAATTTTCAAGGGAACTTCCTGGGGTAACATTTTATATTCAAAGGTAATTCGTGAGACCAAACAGGTTTTTCAGGGTTGCCTCTATGAGACTAGGATGACATGTCAATGGTATATTTCCTAATAAATAGTTATCAAACAAGAAACATAACCCATTATTATGAAAAATAGTGAATCATCTTTTAATGAGAGGATTGCATCATTTACAACTTTTATATTTCTTATTTTATAGGGAATTTATCCTTTTCCAATTATTTTCTCATTATGGTGTTTAATGATCAGTAGAGGATATAATAACAGCGTGATAGACTTATCGTGGATATTCACTATACTTACCTCTGATGTTCTACATTATAAAATTTACATTCTAAAGGTCCACTACAATATTAGGCTGACATGTCCTGGTGTATTTGTTAGAGAAGGTCTCCAATTTTAACGTGAATCTCTTTCTCTTGGGGGAGATTGGTATGAGACCTGTTGTGGGATTATGTTGTCATATTTAATGTCCTTATCATGATCAATGATGATCACATAGGGATCATGACGTATTCTCATGAAAAAAATAATAAATTTGAAAGCATTAGGATTAGGCATTTTCCACCTTTATTTACTTATTTAATGAGGGGGTTGTGGTGGGTTTACGTAATATTTCTACTAACATGTCACATGATTATATGACTCATTGGGAAACCATCATATGATCATCAACATTTTTCTGGAATACTTCTCCAAAATAAGAGGTCTTTTATAATAGATTTTTATGATCATAGGGGCTCTCTAAAGGGGAAATTTATAGTAATCCAAATAAAATGAATGGTTCATGATTTATCTATATGTCCTTCCATGGGAAATGTGATCCTGTGTCCTTTAGAGGATTATGTTATAAGAATGATCCTACCTCTTGATCTTCTCGTATCCAGGACTCTCATTCACATTTATTGGGGTGAAAATAATACCCATGAATATGGGATTTATTATATTATATAATTTTCAATGCCCATTCGGAGGGATTTAATGACTTCCCCCACTCATGGGAGCGGTATACATGAATAACGACTCAATTATGGGGAGAGTAAATTCATTTTTTATGTCCTAGAGGGTTTTTTATTTGTGCACTAATCAACATTTGGTCTTCTGGTGACCTTTTTTATTCCAAGGGCCATCCCATAAGCTGGGGAGAGAGAGCAACTCATTCTAATGATGACTCAAAATCTCAGAGATACTTTTAATTATTTTATCACATCCCTAATTTTTAAGACCTTAATATAAGATACATTTCACAAGACCACAACACAAGACCCATTATGATACTTGATCTGGTGGTCTCTTCGTGTGATATCATTATATCAATGACTTTATCAGACAATTTTTTAATCAAATTATTGTAATTTTATCGAACCTCAACCCATGTTCTTTTCCACATGTTTTCCTTTTAGGAATCAAATGAACCATTGGCTATGTCATGTGATTTATTGATTATGTTGTTTTTGAGACCACCTCATGATAAAAACATCATAACTCATTCAATGTATCATGAAATCACGATATTATTCATGGGTCGTGTGATTGGTGAGTGCTCTATCATGCCATGATACCAAGAATCCTTATGTGGTTCATGAAAATTTCATGGTGTCTTTACACACATTCTAATATTTTAGAATGGTTCCTCACACACTATACACGTGATTCTTTTTTTGTGCAGATGGAATACATATCCCAAATATCGTCTAATATAGTCTTCCTTAGGCACATGATTGATGGGAATAAAAAAATTGAACCTCAGTATCTTGTGTTCTCTAAAAATGTAGGTTTGAATGGGATTCTCCCATAAAAAAATCTGAGGTATCCCCTATAAAACTAAAATAATATGTATTGATTATGTCTTTTGAGTGATACCACTTTTATTTTACCAAATTATAATCATACAACACATTTCCCATCATCATATCTTTACTTTATTTAATATAAATTCAATGAGGAATTTAAATTGGTTGTTGCAACACAACATGTGTTATATCATATGATTGATAACTCTTATCGGGGTCTTGATGGTGGAAAAATTTCTCACCAACTATTTCTTAGATCTATTCAACAATTTTTGTATCACATTTGAAATATTCTAGAAGTGGATGGATCAAAAAGTGAGACTTGAGTCCTAGTGATAACTTCTCAAATGATTGGGAATGGATGTCATGGGTTAGGAAGAGATTCATATAATTTGAGAACTAGTTACAAACAATACAACTTTATGTGGAATAATTGACATCTCTATTCATAATATACCATCATTAAGAGATTCTGAAATTAATGATTTACCACTAGGGTCTCGATACTAAATACTTCCAATAGTTTCATGGTGATGTGGGGATCAACCATTAGTATATTTTAAATAATGGATGGATACTTTATCTTGGGATATATATGAAAATTTTCTTCCCTATATGGACATTTGGGATGACTGTGTAAAAACATTTACCTTGGAAAGAGACATGATTTCCATAATAAATTTTATGTTTTGGAAAGAACTGAACATGTTATTGATTATTCATTTTAAGAGGAATATTTCAAAAATTTCCTCTACTATAGTAAGACACGAAAAAATCCTATACACCATCATTGCTACCCTTCTGGAATGTTTCATATTAGGGAAGGATCATATTGTTCCATACATTAAGTAGAGGTTTAGGTATCTTGAGGATACCAAGTGTGACCAGATTTACCACAAGCCTTCATGTTGTGGGGTTTAATACATTTTTGTAATAGATAGAATTTTCCAAATAGAGATACATTCATGGGAATTTTATTGTTCAAATTGGTGATGGAGGCCCAACTGGTAGTGGGTTGCATTCATAATTTTTCAAAGTTGACTCTAGCTCAACTATATCAACTTTGTGGTCATATCCACGTAGGATAAAACCCTTAATGGATTGGACCCCCTTCTTGTTCTTAATTAGAGATATTGGAGAGCATTTATGATGTTAAAAATATTATAACATTGTGAAAATACATAATTTTTACTCTATCCTAGACTGTTGAATGTTTTAGGGGTTTATAGGATGCCTATAGGCCTATATATTGTTATTGACAAGTTGATATGGAATGAATGTTTCATATTTATTGCCTAACCTACACCATAATAAAAGGTTTTTGGAAATGGAAGTGGCTCTTTTGATGAGAGTTAATATATAATCTCTCATAGGGATATGGTTCTTGTTGCCCATGTAGACGAGATGATTATCTAGGAGCCATAAACACTCTATGAGTTTTCTCACCAGTTTGGAAATATGCATAGGGTTTCTCCTCTCCCTTTAAATGATGTGCTAGGAAAATAACATCATGGACTTATCCACAAATTATTTCATCTTTTGGCCTATGAAGACACAAATTCTTAGATCATTCATCCTCCCAGTGATTCCTCATTGTACAGTTTTTAAGAAAATGCCTAGAAATGGGTGGAAACTTACTCAAGAGGTATGTTGAATCAACCAATCAGTCTGGTAGAAAAGAAATGTTCCTTAATGAGCCCCTTATTTTTGGTAGAAGTAGAGTTTATTTTGGGCTTAGGGGATCCTCCAAGGATGTGTTTCTATCATATTGATGAATATACCATTATTGGTATAGAGTTTGTTAAGGATTTTGATCCTTCGGTATTAGTGATAGACGATGCATCGATTGCAAGTAAATCGCATGGACCATCCCCTATTTCATATTCACTAATTCAACAAATTATTAATCCTCTTTATGTAACCCTAGTGGATACTTAGAACCATGTACCTTGAATTCTAGTCGGGAAGAAAATACATTCCCTGATTAGTGTGAATCTTTCAAAAGAGTTTCTTTTATAATAATAAGGCAGTCACCAGGAATTTGATGATATGTTTAAATGTTGATTTGAACATAAACCATCATATTATATCATTCTATAGGATATCTACGCCCAATAATAACTATCTTATAGAGATAGGGAACTGTGAAAATTCAATGGAAAAAATTCTCTAACCCATTTAAGAAGGGAATTTTCAAATATGCTTGAGTTGAGATATCAAAATGTCTCTAAGATATGAACTCTAATTGAGGTATTAACTTCAAAATATAAAAAAACAATAAGAGATAATATAAAATTTATCTTATGATATTCTACTATCATCTTATATATTGTTCAATAATAATAAAATGGATGGTGAGATATCATCTTTAATTATGAAATTTATTCCTTAGGTGTCCACATAAGAGATGGAGCGGGAAAAACATCAGCACTTACCTGAATCTTATTGAATCAAATTTTCTTATATAGA
This sequence comes from Viscum album, assembly GCA_963277665.1. Classification (NCBI taxonomy): domain Eukaryota; kingdom Viridiplantae; phylum Streptophyta; class Magnoliopsida; order Santalales; family Viscaceae; genus Viscum; species Viscum album. The sequence goes on along the minus strand of OY728131.1, from coordinate 1,050,048,325 downwards.
AAAACTACCTAACTCTATTTTATTATGACCTGGATATGGGTGAACATATTATGGTCTCACTCTTCTGTCATTTTTAAATCATCAAGAAAGACTCCATAATGTGAGGAGTCCTCCTTCATTTGGACATTGTCAATAAATAAATCACTTGAACATTACATGTTGTTGCCTAGATTTCTTTCATTCATGATGTGGATGATATGGAATATATTCTACATCATATGGATCCTCAATGACACCAATCCATTTTATAATACCTAGTTAACAAATATTCATAGAGTATAATTTATGAATCATAATATGTTTCTCTTGATAATTGCTCATGAATTCCTACCAACAGGTTCTTCCTTATTTATCTATCTCCTCCATTAATCCTAGGAACACATAGTTTAAAAAGGATATCTTGGGTTAAATAAATGAATCAGTGGTAGAACATTAAATTTTTTTCTTATGTATACAGACTTACTGATCATAAAATGATTTTTTTCTTTGGAAAATTAATGATCCCTGCAATATTTGTGTCTTGTATTGACCTAACATTCGTTTATATTTCATATGGGGAAATCTTAGTGGGTGTGGAATAGGATTTTTCAAATTCCACTTACATATGGGGTTTTGACCATAAAATTTTACATGTTTTCTATTTTTATAGATTCTCAATTTTTCATTGATCATATAATTTTAATGTACAATTATAAGAGACTCAATGTTTTCCATGGGTTCCCTTTTTGGGTTTTCAACCTAATGAGAATTGTATCAATTTCAATTAGAAGTTTAAATTTCTTGAAAACTAGAACATTTTTTACTATGATTTTGGGTATTCTAGCTTGGATTATCTAGCTCATTTGTAGGGATAAATCTGTGAAGTATTTTTCTACATGCAGTTTAATGTCATGTAGAGAAGATTAAAATTTTTCTCAATTTAATATATTTCTAAAAATACATTAGTAAAATATGTGAAATAGGAATACATGTTGGAGATTACTCCAACACACTATGGTGATGAGTTACTCTATGGTAATTCTAGGGCCCATGGGTGAAATTAGTCAGACATACTAGGGATGACCCTAATCACCCAATGGTGATGAGTTCCACCAGGTTTCATTAGATCTCATAAGGGAGATGTGGGAGACATATCAGGGATGACCCATAACAACCTATGGTGTGGATAACTACCTTGTTGTCCTTGGGTAACATGAGGATTGATGTCCCTTCCCTCCAACATGGATATGCCTCTATCTTGTGGTTTATAGGCCCTTATTCATGGTAATATAGGGATTATATGAAAGGTCAAGAAAAAGGTATCCCCGCTCCTTTCCAAGAGAAATGGATGATTTTTTTAGGAAGTTATTGGTGGATGGTACAATATTTGGGAGTTCGTGTCCACTTGGATTGGTGAAATATGTGTTGAGTAAATCATGTACCCAAGAGATTGAACTAATGAATTATAGAATGAGGATTACATATCGAAGATGACCAAGAAAACATTATGTGTTGATATATCCGTCAATGTTGTCAGGGAACATGAGTGGAATCAGGAATACAAACTAGGGATGAACCGAAACATCCTAATGTGGGGAGTTCCTCTAGGGTGTTATTGAGGATCATGAGGATTAGTGTTCCATTCCCGCAAGTAGCATATTCCTATAGTTGTTAGGTTCAAATTCATCTTTCATGGGCCCATACAACTTACATTGATTTTCAAGTAGAGGTATACCAAATCCGTTCAAAGGAACATGAATGATTTATGAATACTCAAATGTCATAAAATGATTATTATGGTGGAGAAAATCTATCCATAGTGGGTTCATGAATCATAGGAAATTTTATATTTTAGTTGGGAGGCTAGGGACCTATGCTATATAGTGTCGAGTCACGTGCTATGGTCAACAAAATGTTTTGGGAATTCAATGTCACATTACTGTTTTGATAAAGGGTATAATATACATTGAATTAATGTTAATAATTTCAAATCCACATGAACATTCTGGTTATGGGGATTGAAAATCGTGGATTATGAATATATGAGTTTACTAGAGATGGGAACAGGTGGGTATAACTCATAAATTGGTAATGTTAGAAGCCTATATTGTTTCATTGGGTAAATAAAAAAGATATTGTATTTAATGGGGGACTCTCTGAAAAAAATGGATCCATTTTGATTATCAAGTACTCGTAGAAGCATTCTTTTTGGAAGAAATAGGATCATGAGATCCTTAGGTATATAGGGTTCCAAGAGAAATATATAAACTCAAGGAACTTTTCATGTTATATTGGTAGTCCAACGCATTATGTTGGTCAATAGAAAATGTAATATATAATAAAGTTTTAATCACACAAATTGTGGTTTATTCACCTAGTGAACATGTTATTATAGTGATGAGATGTGAAAAATCATCACAGTTACTTTTTCATATAAAAAGGGGTCTAGTGAGCATGGATTATATTTTGATAGGGCAAAAAAGTCAGCCCAATGATGTTTATTCCTTATTTTATATGATATTACTTTTTCCTAAACTCTAGATAAGAAATTTTTAGGGAGTAAAAACGTGAATTTTTATTAGGCCCCTCATTGCAAGTTTTCAACCTAACAAGTTCTATGTGACATTCATCGTCAGTTTATTGTCTTATGATTTATAACATTAATGGGTAATGTTTATGGTCTTAAAACACGTACCAATATGATTTATTTTTAAGGTCCTAATGTTCATGGACTTAGTGTGAGGGAAATACTAAACATTATCCTAATTAGGATACCCTGGGTCAAGAGTACTCTATCTTCCTTTTGAGTGGGAGAAAAAAATATTTTAAATAATGGATCAAGGTTCTCATGCCATGATTAATGGTATTGGAAACTCTTGTTGGGGATAACCAAAAACACTCTATGGTAATGAGTTCCACTATGGTGACATCATAGATCAAACTGATTAGAAAGACCCACCTGTAGGGCCAAAATGCCTCTAGTAGGTGGGTTAAATACCTTATGAAATCAACCTTTGGCCTGGTTATAAAAAGAGAAATATTATATTTTCTAGGGTTCTTGAAATATTTTTAGAATCCTAAGGTTCTCAAGACATGATTAGTGATTTATGGGTCTAGTGATTAAAAGATGATGAATCACCTTATACTCTAGTTAACTAGGGTCATGATCTTGTTGTCCTTTTATAATTAATGATGATGGGTAATGGTTTGAAAATTATAATGTTAGGTAGTGGGGACATTTATATAATTAAATTTAACATCATGCAACATAGAAATATACCTTTATGGTTAAATTCATGTGATAGCAACATTAGAACTGGTATAAAATTATACATGATATCCCTGACGAAAATTTCTATAGTTTGGGGATTTTAGATATAGAAAGAAACTTCTAACTATTTATAGGATTATTTATGGTTACCCGTGGGTTGGATTCCATTTTTCACATATTTATCTCATGCATAAGTAGGCTTAATGTTGAAATTAATCATCCAGAGGATTGGCAATTCTATATGGAATTACCAACTTTTTGTAAAGATATATTCAATTTGTATGGATGGTCTTTCCTAAGATTCCCTATGAATAATATAATGTATGTAATTGTGCCACAATAATCTCTTATGAAGAGAATAATATACATAGTAATGAATCATATTTAGGGGAGAGGAGAACTTAAAATTTTTCCTTAGTGAGTCCTGGTATCAAGTTCAACTAATGGGTCCCCAATATAGATCAATCTCATATGTAGGGATAAGGAATTTCCATACTTCACTTTGAAATAGAGGTGAATAATTCACCCCTAACACAGATTCTGGAATAGGATGGCCCACTCTATGAAATTTCATGTATTGTAAGATGAATCATATGTCATTTAATTTAACGATGTGCAACTAGGAATTTGAAATCTAGTATAACATTATGCGGGTAGGATGTGGTTCCCCATACAAATCTTGTAACAGTCATGTTGGCCAAAGCAACTTTACAGGTTTCCTATACTTAGATGATCAATGCAAAATATGTGAAACAAGAGATAACCGAGTAGTTTATTATGTTGTGTGAGGCTACGTAACCATGAATGCATGTGTGGTTCATAATATATTGTATACAATGACCTCTACAATGATCAAACTCTAGTGGAGGAACATCATTGGAGGTATTGTAAACTCATGGCTCGACATGAAATGGAGTATCCATGCATCACTACATATAATGTGATGAATGAAATCATGGAAGACATATTTTTCAGAGAGTTCCCCGTATAGGTCATGAATATTTAAATGGGGTTCATTTTTATTATTCTATGTAAGGTGTTTGGACCCAGGATTGGAGATATGTGGATCAATACATATCCTATGATGCAATGAATAATGGTTCTCATAGTTCTTGTATGAATGTTCCGTATGAATGTTTAACCTGTGAATTGAGAGGGAGAACATTTTCATATTGTGGTCGAACCTAGGATTGGGGATCTAGGAATCACGACGTATCATGTGTTGGTAAAAATAAATCCCAATATTTTTTGTAAATGTAAAACTATTCACCCAGGTTTAACCCATATGAAAAGTGGGAATGTTTCTCCATTGTAATTAAAGATCAACTTATAATTTTATATCTGAGTGTCACTATGTATCCTACAATAATAGGAATCAGACCACACATAGTTATACAATGGAAAAATATAAATGAATATTTCTAGAAAATGTATATTATATATTTTTTCCATTGAGGTTGAATCTAGATCCATTATTTGAGATCCAGGTGTCACCACATATCCTATTGTAATAGAAATCAATCCATAGTAGTTCTTGAATGGAAAAATCTCCATGCAGGTCTGTATTATACTCATAGGGGGGTTTTTTTCTTATTTATTTTTGTAGTTGTGCCCCATATTGGAGATTTAGGCTTCACTATATATCCACTAATGGTATGGGTAAATCCATATGTAATTATTGATTAGGAAACACTATATACATGGCATACCCATGCATAGAGGGGGGAGGGGGTTCCAATTGATGTTGTGGAAAGCCCCAGTATTTGAGATCCTAGTTTCACAATATTTCTTGTAATCGGTGGAATATATACAAACGTAACTCATTAATGGATGCGTGGTGGGATACCAAAACAAATATCATGCTCCTTTTGAGATACGGACATAGTCTCACATAATTTTACTTCATTTAAGGGAATTCATCCACATAGTTTAATGTCAAGTTGTAAGGATTTTTTGTGTTCCTTTTAAGGTCATGCATCCATGACCATTCTAACCACAATGTAAACTGATATATTTAAATATTGTGTGGATTCCATAACCAAAATCCCTAATCCAATGTGATCTATGCTCACTGTGAGAAATAAGGAATGGGAAAATTTTATTTTTTTCACACAGAAGCAATTATAAAAAGGGGTCAGGGAATATTTATCAAGTAGTGGTTGGGATAATATATACAATATATTAATTTATATGTATGCCATTAGAATGAGAATATATACATACACAATTATGGGAAAAAATGCACTTTAACATCATGTAGAAAGGATAAAGGTAACCTAATGAAAAAAATAACGCTTAAATCCCCATAATCAATATCCATGTCTTTAGAAAATAAACTTATGTGAGTCATATCATATTTATGATTCAAGGATTCTTGATAAAGTTTTCAATTTCATAAGATTCTTGGAACATAGGTTAATAATACATTTTAACATCATATGTTGAAGATGTTTTCATAATGTTTAATGTATTGGGATTGTGATGATATTTTTCACGAAACAATGATTTCTCAATATATTTTAACATCATAAAATAATGGAAAATGTTATCTTATAGTTTTAGGTCATATGAAAAGGAATATGTATGTTGTTTAGTTTAAATTATTTCTATTTAGTTTTATTTATTTAATCTAGGACATATTTAGAATAGATTAATGTCATGAAGTAAATATATAAGACACTTTTTAGTTTAATGTCTAAAAATTATGACTAATTATAGATTTTATGTCATCCAACTAGGATATATTGTAAATTTTAACATCATTAAACTAGGATGAATGGATTCCTGATGGAATCTAAGAGAAGTACATTTTGAGAATCAATACATTAATGGAGGTACAATTTTTTCCCAATCCATTGTAGCATATCAGTAAGATCCCTTGGAATAGACCTATTCTATGATTTAAGGCCCATCTGATTTGGGATCCAACTATATAGGATTATTTAATGGAATTATTGAGGTTATAAGATAAAATACATATTCTCCTTGAAAAAAAAAGTAGAGGGAAACCATTTTTTAAAGGATTATGTGATCTGATTATGATAAGCATTAAGGTAGAGAAATATATTAAAACATTTCTCATTGTTCTAGTCTAACTCATCCAACCATGTTTGTGAACTATCATTGTCTTAGAGTTTTCCATGGATAGCTATCAGAAATGTGTAAAGCTGTATTTCAAATTGGAATAATTCCTCAGTTTTGTACACAAACTAATATGGTGTCACATGTGTATTGTGTGCGTGGCGAATTTGTAGGCCCATAAATCCTAATGTAGATTGTCTGTATAGGAATTATTATCATAAACAACAATTTTCAAGGGTAGAGTTGAGAGATCCTTATTAAATGAATATATTTATCCAATATCAATTGCATGATAGATGGTTGGATGGTTGGATTCAATGTTGTACTCTAGTAAAAATTTCATGAACATGAAATAATATAAATTGGTTTTGTTTTCAATAAACATTGTGTGAGGGACCCCTAATCTCATAATGATCTAGTAATTTACAATATTAATGGTATTATTCATACTAACTTCCTTGAAAGGTATTTCCACATCCAATTTGGAAAAGCATTTGGTATCTATCATGATATACTCAAACTACTTAGTTATTTCTATGGGATATTTCCCCACAATTTACATTCCCTATAAGACAATAATCCATGAATATTTAGATATTTATAGTAATTACAGGTGTTTATGGATGATTTTGTTTCTTTAATACGTGAAATTTTATGATGAATTTCACATAGTTATGTGTCATCATTTTGTAGTAGTATCCAACACTCCTAAATTTATGGTAGAGTCTAAACCACCAATGATGTGAACCATAGGAGAATGCATGGTATTTTATTACATTATGGAATGAATTTCTCATTATATTATACATCTGAGGATGATTTCACTAAATCCTTGTTTATACAGTACATTTGTCCTGGGTGAAACTTCTCAAAGTGTAATTATTGCTACCCAGTGTCGATTCAGATCCTATTTAGCTCCATCTGATGGGACGCAAAAATTTTATAGATAATTAGTTATGGGATCTATCCATATAGGGGTTTATATTGGTTCATTATTCTATGGAGGAAGTGTTAATATAGTTTATTTCCACTGTTACATAGATGATGACTGTTGATACCATCCTTCGATTTATGATGAGGAAGACCACTAAGCCCTAATTAGGGATATCTAGAACCATGGATCAATAACTTTTATGTTATCATGATCATTTTTCTATTGAGGGATGTTATGTAATGTTGGTTCAAATGGGATCTCTTCCATCATTTCTATGGTGTAATCAACTAAAAGGGATAATTCATCATTCATGATTGTTTAATTGCTACAAATTTGTTGGATGAAAAGATTTAATTCAGTTTGATTCTCTGGTATGCTATATATATCTCTAGAGATAATTATGGTCCATCAATTAGGGCCCTATATTCTTCATACTTATTAGGGTAGTCTTCAGATAGGGATACATATAAAGTCAAAAAAATATAGGGAACCAAATACAATCTCTAGACCAACCCTATTGACATTCATTTTTTCTATCCTTATATAGATATAAAATTGAGAGGAACCATTATAATACATCTCCCTCATTTGGGGAGTGTCATGCGCAATGAAAAATTCATCATATGGTAGTTTGGTGTCCACTTGTGTTATTTTTAAGGAAGTATGTAGTGCAAGGAAATCATTCAAGGCCATCAAATTAAATTTCTTCAAGAACATAAAATGAATGCCATACTATTGAAAAATAACAACCCATCATGAAAAATTATAAGTCCACTTAGGGAGGATAAGGAATTACTTTATTGGGTCAATTTTATGGGCCAAGTGGACTTCATGATACTACAATTAATGTCTCCACGTTTTCACTATGAAGATGAGTGAGAGGTAGTTATTCTTGATATTGGAATATCTAGTATTATTACCTAGAATCATTTGACTGAGGTAGCTTATAAAATTTCATTCCTCAAATCATTTTTCTGCATGAGGAGAGAACAAATAGATCCTTATAGGGTGGCGATATATTAGATAAGTGGATTTCCTTCTATGTGTAGCATCATGACTGGTTGGTGCAGTAAGTAGAAGTTCTGATTCTGAAAGGATTCATTGAAGTCCTAATTACATTTATATAAATCTTCAGATAATCATTATATTTTTGAATGGGATATATTTTCTTTCTATGTTATCGATGAAACACTAAATGTAAGAAGGTTCCCTTATATCCCTATTAGTTATTTGAGATTCCATGGATTTTAGATTTTTAGTATTGTACTTTTTTTTGTCTAACTTGATATCACAGTGGCATGCCATAAATCCATGAAATTTCCTTGATGTTACCCTAAAATAAAACATCATTAGATTCATCTTCTATCTATGATGTCATAACATCTTAAAGGTTGTTTGAAGATATATTAGTTATAAGAATTCATTTCTATATTTGAAAACCATGTCCTCATAATAACATTCTTCTATTTTTATTAAATAAGGACTTTAATATATGATGCATGGTGTGTTAGTAAGTAGTGCTAGAATTTTTTAATTGAAATGGGATGACCTGAAGAAAGATCACCCAAGTGCCTCTAAAGGTAGTGGCTTACTCATCTTCAACGTCTATATTTATTTTATTATACCCTGAATACCCATCCATAATGGAAAGGTCTTGGAAGCCATCAGTTTCATCGATCAAAATTTTTGCAATCAATAATGGAAAATATTTCTTCAGTTATTATCGATTAAAGTATCTCAAATAGGTGTAGATATTTACATTCCTATTCTTTTTTGTGACTAGGAAAATGTTGGCAAGCCATTTTTAGTATTTCATTTCCCTTAAAAAATATATTTTATCAATTTTCTTCTCCATACTATACATCAATAGTCTGAGATAGGAGTCTCCTACTGGGTTCCAAATTGAATCCACGATAGTCATCAGGTAATCCTAGGTGGTGTGTATCAGCATCAGAAATCTACCCAAGAAATACTTAATAATTAAAAGAAAAAATTTATCAATGTTTATTTATAAATGAAATAAAGTTATCCTTCTCCTCCATTTGCCTGACATCACTAATCAATGTATGTTTCATGTCTTCTTCTATTCTAGATTCACTATATTGAGCTCGTAGATTTGGTGGAGATTCATTTCTAAAATCGGGGAAGGGAATTCAAGAGTTCACGGTCTTCTTCTTCTTTCTCTATGTTTATGATTATTCATTCAGACATGGTATCTAATCTGGTGGAATCACTATCACTATCACAGTAAAAGAGGTCCTGGAAAGAGACATTATTATCCTAAATTGTCAGATCCATTTAAGAGAGATTTTATATTATATTAATTTATATTATGTGGCCACCAAGGGAAGGAGGATCCTAGACATCTAGGATAATGTCAATATCCTCAATCATGTTTATGGGTAGAACATACTCACTACTGAACATACTCTCGGGATTCAAATCGGTGGTCCCTAATCCAATTAGTGTGGCAACATGTTTTCATAAACCATTGGTTATTGTCCTTCAATTTTATATTTTTTTTATCATCATATATAGATTCACATGACTTAGAAGGGGACACTTTCACCATATACTATGTCGATGTTCTTACTAATTGGGTACATCAAACATAGATTAAATTTTGGATGTACTGCTATGATGATATGAAGACAAGGTCTTCAAAAAATGATATTATATGCATCGTATTTTTGGATAACCATGATCATACTGTTATATGTGATATCTAAACACCAAGCATTGAGTTATATCTTATTGAGAGGTATTTTATAACTCTTCTCAAACCCTTCAAAGTTTATCATTGTATGAGATAAATAAACTTAATTATGTCCCATAGACTGTAGAGTTAAAATTAAGATGAGGCTAAAAATGGAACCATTTTTAATAAAATCGCTTTAGATGTCAAAATTTTTAAGTTAACAAAAAAAATATAGGGGTATGATATGTCCCTGGATAACACCATCTTGATCCTATTTTGTGAAAAATATTGAGACATTAAATTATGATAAAATAGTTTTAACTCTATCAAAATTATCTAGAGACACATCTATCTCAAAGTCTTATAATAAATAAAGGTATTTAAGGAGTTCTTCTCTCTATTATTGATAAATATATATATCAACTAGGTTTTTGAGTTTATAAAGAAAAATTTTCCCACACTTTCAAAATGTCATACTTTTATGATAGATGTTTGTGTTTACCAAATATGGGTTTTACCCTATTATATTGGTTTAGAGTTATGGTGTTTGAGGTGGAAGGGGAAAATTATTGATAAAATATTGAAGAAGTTTTACTATAAGTGTTGTGAATCAAGTAGGGGTCCACATTTTTTTGGGATGATCATACATTCACACACCTGTAAGTTGGTCATGTTTGATGAACTTGATTATGAGGCCACCAAGGAAATATAAGGAATATCCATGATTCTGTTTGGATTTATGGAGTGGTAAAACATATATCACACATTCATAAATATAATATATAAGGATGTGAGTGAAATATTGTGTTTGACCCTAACCGCTCCATCCCTGGTGTCTAATGATTTTGCATATTCAGCCTCTTTCACCGCAGTAAGGTATATGTAACTTGTAATATGAGGTGTATTCATTATCATAGGAGTGTATTTTTATATAAATATGTCATCATAACAGAAAATTATCTCTTCATCTTATGAGGCTTCTATTAGGTGTGGCGGTGATCGTTCATTATATTTTAAAGGAAAAAATATACAATAGTCAAAGATTTTGTGAGAGCCGGGTATTACTCTTCATGATATTTATTTTCATTTTTTATGATAACCAAATAATCCTATATGATGAATATTCAATGTCACTTAGCTAGTAAAAGGATTTTTTTGGTATGATAAGCTATTTGATGAACGTGTCGTGGCTTGATCAACTATCTCTCCAGTCATCTAGTTATCGTAATTCAGCCCATGTTTGGCCAAATCCTATGGCCAGTAACAGTCTTATTTATGTTCGGAAACTATTATACATGTTAGATATTATGGAGAATTATACAACATCACATATCTAGAATCATCCATACATTATAGAATGTCTTTGAAGATGAGAATACCAAGATGGTGTGACCCAACCTCCTATGGAAGGGGTTGTAGTCGCAGGGATCAGGGAGGATGACCTCACTATGATTCGTAGACATTGTTATATTTATTAGTAATTTTTAGGAAGGAAATGAAGAAATCTTGGAGCTATTAATTTTTAAAATATTATTCTTTATTCACATGTTATTAAAACTAAGGATTTGACTCATCTATTTTTTCTTACAGATGATGACGATTTTTTTCTTCTATCACTCTACGAGAGGTTCTAGTCAAATTGAGACAAACCTTGATTCTTAAAAGAGAAATTCCAATGGATTTTAGGAAAAATGGAAGTATCTTTTTTACTAAAACTTTTTACCTATGTCTAGGGAATGGGAATATATTTACCTTGGGTATACTAAATAAAATATTTTAATAATTGTGCCACTTCTACAAGATCATTAAATTTGTATGGATACATCATCAAGATGATGTGTTTTTGTTGCTCATCCGAAATATTTTATGTAAAATGTTATAGAAATTAATATTTAAATATAAGATTATTAGGGAATTTTATGAACCCTTCCATCTAAAAATTAAGTCATAAACCCTCTTGTTTTTATGTAGTTTTTATTTTTTGGTGTTTAAAATTTAAATTTTCTTGAACATAGACCTAAAAAAATAATGGAATTGATGAAGAAGCCTTTCCCATGCCATAATGAAACAAGCTTGATTTTTTCTATACCAAATGATGTCAAGACATATATATTTCTATGAAGTATGTAATGTTGGTGACCCCCTTCTTGTCTAAACGGACCATCATATAGATGCATTAAGACACAATGTGAATGAGATACTCTTCTAGATGTTCCTCACCATTAAAATATTATAAGGTAGGATTTCCAAAAAATATTGTGGAAAATGTTTTGTCCTTTAATTCATGATATGTCTTCTTCATAGGCATATTAGGTGTACACAATTCATCAATATATTTCACATGAGCTTCCAGGGATTCAATAGCAAGGAAAAGTTGTAGAGGAACAAATATCTGGATTTCCTCTCATCAATAGGTAGAGGGAAATAATTGATATTGAGTCCCCATTTTAATATCCCACCAATTCTTGATGTGTTCTAGGATTGATTGATCTCCCTAATGGAGGAGAATCAATCATTATAATGGAGAAGATTTAGAATAATATTTTTCTTCTTTGTTTATATATACTAGTTTCTTTGGACACGAACTATCTTGATGATTTTATTACACACATGAAGGATGATTAGATATCCAAATATATGTGGGAGGAGAGAGATTCATCTATCTCTAACGATGGAACCCTGTGGGAATGTTTTTTCAAATAAATTCCCTATTGAGTATTATGTGGTTTTGTATCCCATTCTCATATTTTTTCAATCGTTCCTCCTCGAAAGGGATTTTGAATCCTATGGATGGTGAGTTGGATATAGGCATCCCATTTCATTTATCATTTCTAGATTTCTACAATAGAGGTATAAATTTAGTATATGAAGTTTCCATATTTTGGATCTACTTCGGATTCCATGTGTGATCATCGTTGATTAGTGCCCCCATATCACCCTCTTCCTAAGGTATAGTTTCTTTTTGACATCCCTAAACATTTTATTCTTTTTATATATTATCTTTTGTGTTGATAGTGATTAAGTTCACTAAGGTGTTTTAGTAAATTATTGTTATACCATTTCTCTCAATGCAATAGGTTTATTTTCACTACACACCCCACCTTTACATGTTTCATCTGGGTAATCTTCTGACCCCTATATAGATTGGGCCATTTTTTCATATGAATATTATATGTATTGAATGAATTTTCATACATTACTCCTATATTAGTCAGTAAATAGTGACCTTAAGTGAGATTTCATATGTTTATTTCAATTGGGCCCCAAATGTAAAATGTTTTTTCAATAATGGGAGAAATGGATGGGATGCTAAATGTTGATGTTTACATCCCAACAAGGATAAGACTGGTCCCTCTTAAGGTTATGATAATGATGATAATGTCCCCAAACCTATGGAATGGAGATGATTCAAGGTCGTTATTGGAACATATATATCTTATTGATGGGTATTTGATGATTCTAGTCAAGGATACAATGACCCCAAAGATGAAAATTGTGAAACAATTCCCCCATCACTATAGGTTGGGGTTGAAATCAAATTTCTTTGTGATTATCCCTAATCCTCTTAAAGTGTGGTTAACCTGGTGATATTAAATGAGATATAAATTACCCCAACCATTTGGGTTGGGGTTGGTTTGTGGATTCAGCAGATATTTCATGATTTGTCTTAGGGTTTGATAATCAAAGGGGTGTAGGTGGTGGCAAAGATATCCCCATACATATAGGTTGGATTCAATTCAAAATGGAAACTATATATGATTCTATTGGAGTCTTTTTTTGTTAATCCAATGGTTCTCTTGTATGAGTTGGTTGAAATTAAAACTATAACAACATGGAGCTATTGACAAAAGGACCACCCCCTATTAACATATCCATCATGTAATAGCATACTAGGTACACCCAATTTCTCCACATACATGTGGTCACCTACCTGGGGCCCACCCATGTTCCTGAATGGGTCATCTGACTAACGAATCTCTCCAAAGGTCAAAAAAAATTGTTTTCAATGTACTTTTTCCTCACTCACACACACCCTATGAAACATTTTAGAAGGTGATCCATCATAGTCACCACTCTAGTATATGTATGCTTAGATGTGGAGTTATAAATAGGTTGGATCACAAAAAATAAAGGTTCACCTTATTGATAAGAGTCTTACCATTTTTGTGATTTTAAAATTCATCATCATATGATATTATATTCTCCCCCACCACCTTTAGAGCACAACAGCATCGATGTGGAAGATATATCTTTACCCAGACAGTGAACCACACTTAATGTCGGGTTCCTCTATTAATTCCAATATAAATAGTAGGCCCCACTGACAGCACAACCACACGGGCATTACATGGACATATGATTCTATCCCTCCATGTACCACCAGTTTCTCAAAAAACATATGTTCCACTACATTCGTTCCACCCACATGCAAGAATTGGTCATATAACTAATGAATGTCCCTATAATCCAACAATTTTTTTTCTAGTGTAATTCTTCCTCACGTTCTTATACTTTAGGAAACATCCCAGAAGGCCACACATCATCATCAGTACTCAAATCGAAGAATGATTAAATGTGGAGTTATAATCAGGTAGGCTCATGGAAATAGTGGTTCACATTGTTAACATGTGTCATTTTATATAGTCATTTAACCCTTTATCATTATGGGGTGTTATAGATACCCTTTATGGGTGTGATTTTCTATGGTATAATGTGTGATTGGATAAAACATTAGATTCAATTTCTGAATTACATTACCAATTTTTCATGGGTCCTATATTAGGATTCTTTTGGTAGACTTCCCCCTTCATTCATGATGTATTTGTGTCTTTAAAGTTGGGGAATTCCATTTTATTTACCAACTAGATTATGCAATACCTCGTCCCTTGTTGTCTCCAATGGATATATCATTATAGGATTCTATATCTGGGGGGATTTTCTATTCCATGGGTGTTGAAAAGTTCAATACTCCATTAATTATCCATACATATATATATAGGTATGAAGGGGCTTTGGAAATCAACTGACATAGAGTTATCATGATAAGGAGACGAAAAATACATAGTAATTTTTTAATGTGCTTCCATCCTTAGTTTCTGGGATATAGATAATATAATTATGTCCAACTACTAAGAAAGTGTGTTTATGACCAAGAGGCGACTCTTTTATCATGGATAGTGCATGTTTTTATCTTCCATCTCCTGATGGGTTTTCCTCATGTTTCAGCATTAATAATGAATTAAAACCTTTTGTAACTCATATGGGATCCCATAGTCAGAAGTGGAGTGGGACCATAACAAATTTGGGGATTTATTTTCTACAAAAATTATTCATAGATACATTAATAACTTCACTTCAATCATATTAAAATGGAATTACTTGGTCAGGCTACAGAAGTCCTTTCTCAAGGTCGCATTTTGACAATGATGAAGTGATGTTGATAGTTTACGGGATTCTATATATAGTTAACCCTAGTGTTTCAGGAACCTATCAATATTTTTTTATCTGAGGTTTGAATACTTATTTTTATAGAGGTGTGTGGGAAAATAGAGGGTTCCCTTATTCGATAGAGATATTACTATTGGGGGTCCATGGAATGCGTATAAAGCATAGTTAAACCGATCCATCTCTTTACTAACATGTGGAATATTTCAAGGAAATGATCACGCTCTACTTTGGAAGATGAGTTGATAGACCATTGAGATGTTGTGTATCTGTGTCCTTAAATGAGTGAACTAAAATTAAAAAGAAGTCCTTCGAGCCATTTGGGTTGAATTGTCTTTTGGGGTTGAGTACGGAGAAGATTCTAATGCCTGATGTCTTCAAGAGAATATTAATGACCACCTAGTGTTGTGAGAATTTGAGACTTCTACTGAGAATCTTCTGTAATATTCCAATGATATTATGTGTTATCAATAAAAATATGAGGCTTCCTATGGGTATCTGTCAAAATTTAATGGTCAAACTTCACTGAATATGTGATATAGTGATGGTTCACATATGAATTCCTCAATAGAATATACCGATAGTCATCTAAAATTAGATAATAGATATTCTGATCCTTCTATATAAGATTTAAAGGATTTTGGTTCAGTAGTTAATTGGAATAAGTAATAATATAGGATTCACTTTGGTGAGATAGTGTAATATACATGTAATCTCTATTTTCATGGATATGGTGCTGATCTAAGTAGATATCCATGTTTTTTAAAAAAACATTAGTTAGAGTTGGGATATAAAATATTTCAAGTTATTTTGTAGTATACTTCTAGTTTTTATGAAAGGCATACGATCTTGTCCTAAGAAATGAGACAAATTGAGTGGATGATCTGTGGATGGAATAGTGTTATGAGCCCATCCATGTGCCTTTAGAGTATGTCACTAGAATTTTTCAATAGAAATGTGTTTTTTTCCTGAGTCATGTTCCAATCCCATGTAGTGAGCCTCATCATAAATGGGAATATGGGCATAGTGATATTCCCTATCCTTTACTAGAATATGTATTCTATCCATCTTCATAGGAGAAATAATGTTAGATTTATTCAAAGTATCATCATGGTCATATGTGTCATGGTGATGTTTTCTTCTAGATATAAGAATAGGAATATGGTTCAATCTCTTTATCCATTATAGTTCTGAAACATGTTTGCAAATTTCTTTATCTATTACCAGAATGTTGTGACACATTAGAAAATTGTTTGTAATATTGAATGCCAAAATATTTTATATGTCCAATATATATCTGAATATTTATTCAATTTAATGGTGGAAATAATCGCTCCAAAGTACTCATTTTCTTTTAGAATATGAAAAATTGGCATCATGTGTGGGGGTTGAGATATGTTCCACCCACATGCCTACAATAAGAATAAGCATGAAGACATGATTCGAGTGACAAGGGATATGAAACCAACACTAGATATCTTATTAATATTTCATTGGGATTCATTAATAAAAGTTGTGATAGGATACCACTCTTGTTTATCAATAGCTTTTCATTCCCAATGATACCTCCTTGGTACCCATGTTTGTGTTTTTAGGATGAAAATGTTTTCTGTGGTTCCAACATCATGTGACTGAGGGGAAAAGATAAAGTGAAGCTGGTGATATCGGTTGACATGATCCCACCATGGAAACTCTTGAACTGAAATAGAGCTATAGTCAACTACTTCATCCAAATTCCTATGATTTTTAATGCAATGATTTTCATTCTCTGGGAATAGGATTCTGAAGCGATTGGTGGTGGTGATAATTTCCATTAGTTTCAATGATCCTTTCCATAAACGATATATTATACCATGTCAGTGGTATTTTCAATACATTATGTTTTATACCTAAATCTAAAGTTGCTGGGTGGGTGAGGGATTTTAGGGACATGTGGAGGTTACTACTGAGGATGTGGTTCTTGAACATTTTCCCTATGAATAAATAATATCTTATATGTTGTCTATTATTGATGTTTCTATAGCTCAAAAGACAATAATGAACAAGGACATTGATTTGTACATCATTGCATTTGTGAAATATAGTCAATCAATTTTTCACATATAATAAAATTATACTTTCTTATTCAACGTTTTTCAATTTTTATCATGAGTAATTAATGAATTGGTAATGGACTTATTTCATAAGAATAGTAATTCTTAATTCATTAACATCAGGCATTCAATTTTTTATATAGGTGATAAAAACTACCCCAATGCATGGTCAGCTTATCGTTTTTATTATTTGAGAGATTCATTTCAAGTTAACCATTTTTTCCTCTTTGAATGTGTGAAAAGAAAATTTCCTCACATACATAAACATAAATTCTACAGAAATAATTTTTGTATATCAGGTTTACCATTTTTATTTTCATTAACATATGACAGCTATATGGTTTCCCTAGGGTTAAAGAGATATGAAGCTCGATGCATATACTTATTTTTTTTCTATCATTAAATTAATTCACATAGGGTTCACCAATATTAGTTCATTATTTGGGATTTATTATGTTGGGTGGGAGCTGGGGGAAAATGTTTCAAAATAATTCACTTTAGGTTTACCATATTACTCTTTTATAGAAGCTCCCAGTGGTTCCCACATACATAAAAATGTATATACTTTCTTTCCAAAGGTATGAATTCATTTGGGTTTTTTGACCCAACAATGTTTTGGAGAACACATTGGTCAAGAGGATGAGAGGTCAGGATCATCACACCCATTATGGGGAATTATTTACAATTCTTGGACTCTCTTATAGATTTAACATATATCCATGAATGTATTCCATGTCTCAATATAACAAAGGTTACCCTACTAAAATGACCCAGTGATGAATCAACCAATGTTTAAATAGGATTATATAAATGAGACCATTAATATATATTTGAGGTTCTCTATAAATTTCTTATAATATCATAAAAATAGGATGCTTATTATATTCTAAATCCATATACCTAGGTACTATGGAGTTTACAACCATTTAGTAAAGTGATTGGTGTTTCAAGGGGAGATTGAACCCTCATGAGGGGTCCAACGTATCATGTGTATAAATGGAATCAAAATACACATACTTAGACTAATCCATGAAGTTTAACATCATTATGAAAGTACATATATGATGTTATATAGGCACTATATATTGAGATCAAGACATATGAATAAATCATATGTTTGTTATTTATAAAAGAAACTAGATTCATCATACTTTGACCTTCCCTCAACCTGCTAAGGGGTGGTGATAGGTAATTAAATCCCATAAGGTTTATTGCCTCAAGGATTAAACATATTGAAATTCCCTCAAACCATACACTGATGTGGATTCCCATGTAAGGTGGAAATCATATCGTTTCACTAAATGGACATTACTCACTATGGTTTCCATGGATTGAGAAAATTTATGGTGTGAGTGATTTGATCATTTAAAATTTCTATGCCAACATGAGTCATTTTTAGAGTGAGAAATAAGCGATATAAAGTAATTAGACTCGCCACATATGGATACAAGACTTATGCACTGGGTGACCCTAATGAAGTGTTTGATATGATGCCCAGGACATAATAAGGCATCCAATGTAACCATCTTATAATAGAAATCAGAGTCCTCGTAGTTTGATTGGCTTCTCAATAAAAATATGGATAAGGATGAATGATAAACCCATATGAGATTTTGTATCCCATGGGTTATCCTAACTAAGATATGGAATGAAATACAAAATGGTGGACTCTCATTTAAAGATTAATACTTTAGAATGAGTCTTACATATCATGTTTGGACAAGAATTAGAGTCCTCATAGTTCAATCAGCTACTCAATCTGTTGATAGATGAAGATGAATAATAAACCCATGGCTAATTCAGGGTCACATGGGTTAACTAGTATGATATATAGAGGTAAATAAACTATGGTGGGGGTACATTTGCAGCTTGAACATTAGGAAGGCATCCTATGTATCAAATGTGGCAAGTAATCAATGTCCACATAGTTCAATTATATTCTCAATATACTGATGGATATGGAATAATGATTAACCCATAGGTGAGTTTGGGTCCCATGGGTCAGTGTGTCAGATATATAGAGGGTTTTACACTAGGGATGATGCCCATTTAGTGATCAATCCTTAAGAAGAAGTCCTATATATCCTGTTTGGAAAGGAATATAAGTCCTCACAGTTCAATTCTGGTCTTGTCCAAGTATGTAAAACTAAAAAGGTAATAATTTCATAGATGGTTGTTTTGACATGATTGATCAAATTAGAGAATCCATGTTAGACATGTCCTGAGTGTCTACCTCACATGTCTTTAGTGTTTACTCAACATATAATTATTTCCTATCTGACATGTCCTGAGTGTCTTTCTGGGAAGAATGATATTTACTGGGATAATTTTCATGATCAAACCATACATGTTAGTGATCTACCACATGATCTAGATGACATGTTAGTGGAATGCCACATGAATCAGCAAACACATTTGGGGATCTTCATGTGATCAATGTAGACATATCCTATAGTTTTTTATTTTCAAGAATGACATGTCATAAGTTTTTCAAATGATCTAGATGATATATTTGGAGGGCCTACACATAACATGACTAACATGTCTGAGCTTCATCACCTTATCAACATATTAAAGTCCTTGGTTTTTATGTAATCAAGTATAACAGGTCATATGTTTGTATCCTGACATGGATGTCATGTCCGAAGTACTGGAAAAGACTTATAAGATAAGTCTAGAAGACTTCACTTGACTTGGGTGACATGTCAGATGTCCATCACATGAAATTTCCAACATGTCCCTAGGTCATCACATGACATGGATAACATGTCCATAGAGAATCCTTTTTACTTGAATAACATGCCAAGAATACATTTCATGACATATCTAATATGTCTAGGCACTATCTAATTATTTGGTTTACTTTTCCTAATTCAGTCACATGATCTCCTTAACAATTCCCAGTGTTGTTTCATGATCTAGTGAACATTTCATGGTGTTTTCTCCTAATCAAGATATGTCATGAAAATTTCATTATTCCATTCATGAAAATTAGTGCAGTCATATTTTCATATATCTTCTATATTTATCAATATTTATTGAAAATATGCCTTATTTTTTCATTCATTAGCTTTTGTGGTTTTGGGTGAGCAAGTTGACATGCATTAACTCTATATCATAATTTTTCAAGTGTAATGAAAGTCTTTCATGTGATCAATAGCGTGATTACATGATGTGTATATTTATGTCACATAATCCCTCATGTCCTTCATTGAATTTTATGTTATGTATGTCTTTTTTGATTGTGTCTATTTTTGCAACAACAAGTCCCCCCTTCAACAGTCTTGTGAGTGATATTTTCTTCATGTCTGTATCTACTATGTCAGAGGGAATAAATTTATAGTCCTAAAAATACTAGATCTATGATCCATGTACATCACATATACTGCATATATGGGCTTCAATTTTTGGAGGGAGTATCGTATCATGTTCTTTGCATGATACAATCATGGGCCATTCACAACATCACACGATAAAACATAAACATCCGGAACACTCCATCATCAACATAATTATTGGAATCATGTATTTTCATAGATATTTTTGTTAATAATATAAACAAGTAAAATAGATTTTATATGCCCTGGATGACATGTATGGGGTTCTCCAAATGGCCAATACACCTATCAAAGAATAATTCTCATGATCAAAGGAGACTTATTTGTGGCCCTTCATGATATCAAGTTTTCTTTTCAAAGGTAATATTCAAGACCAATATATCTTGTCAAGGGTGCCTCTATGATATTAGGATGACATGTCAAAAGAAATTTTCATGATTAATGGTGATAAAATGAGGCACATAACCCTTGTTCATGAAAATTAGTGAATATTAATTTCACAATAGGCTTCCACCATTTCCAGATTTTATTCTTCACTTTACAAGGATTTAGTCTTTTTCCCATTGGTTTCTTGTTAGGGCATCACAAGAACGTTGGAGGATCTTGTGATGGTGTGGGATCCTTATCATGGCTAATCACTCTACTTCTATGTGATGAACTGTGTAATAAATTATAATTACAAAATAACCTCCAAAAGACTGGGTTTATATGTCTGGAAATCTTCACGTGGTCGATCCGCCTAACAGAATATCATTTTCTTGATCAATGGGGTGTTTTCTATGACCTGTTGTGGGACAAATATGGATGGTTTAAGGGCTTTCAGGTGATCAATGTTTCTCCCAAAAGTTGAATAACCTGTTTACCTGAAATTCAGTGTAACTTCCACTACATTAGGCTTTAATAATTTTCATATTTATTAATAATTTTACATGGGGATTAATCTAATTATCATGAATTTTTTGGATGATAATATATATGATCAGAGGGTAATAAGAGTTTTCCTTTGCATGATCTTCATTGTTTGACTGGACACCTTTACACAAACATAGGGGCCTCTGTGAGGGGCTATGTTTGAGAAAACTTTAATTGGGTATTCATGTTATCATACACAGATCATGTGAACCATATGATATGACTGTGTGTTGTTCCTTCGGTCATGAGATCATGTGTTTTATTAGGGATTACATGATTCACTTAGTCCTGTTTCTTAATCTTGTTGTATCCATGCTACTCCTTCCTTTGTATAGTGGAGAAAATAATACCCATGATTCATTTTTTCCATCATTTATAGAATTCATAAATCTCATTTATCTAACATCAAAACAAAAAAACCAAGCCTATGGTCTATTTTAGATAAACAATAACCTCAATCCTACATGGATGTCAATCAAGATAATTTAATCTTGATTTACAAAACTGATATATATGTTTGGAATGAGATGAAACACCCTTTGGATGCCTCAATAATTCTAATGATTTCCTTTTGTAAAGAAAACCATAATTTCTAGTCAGAGAGATATATAATAAAGTAATTTTTTATATTAAAATCAGTTAAACTTTTTGTGACTTGTATATAATACCTCTAAAAAAATTACAAATAATTATAGGTGAAATAAAATAAGTTGAGAAATTGAATAAATATATAAATTAATAAATATAATTCATTAAAAGGTAATTTATTATTATTATATAATATTTAAAATTTCCATTGAAAATTTTTAAATTTACAATTATTATTGATTGTTATTTTATGATAATTTTTAAAAAATGTCTTTATAAACAGAGCAGTAACACTTTTAAAAAAAGTTTTTTTAAAAGAGTAATATAATATATTTCTTGTCAAGGATGTTTAGGATTTAAAAATAAATAAATAAAATTGAACAATTAAAATAATAATAATGTTAATTGAAATGAAGTTCCATTAATCATGAGTGTAATGACTATGAAATAATAAGAAAATATTATAAAAAACTATTGTAGAAAACATCTAATGGATATCCAACATGATTTAAACTATACATACCCCTTCTTTAAAATTTAACTTAGCTTCCATATGTGGAAAAAATTCAACAATAGTATAATAATCCATGAAAGTTACACTATACAATGCATAATATCAAATTGTGTAAAAATAATTCCTCAAATTCCCACCTAGATATCCAGGGATTCCCATGAAGTTTACTAAATAGAGGTTAGAAAAAAAATTAATATAATAAAATAATATCACATTTTATAAGACCAAAACTCACATATTAATAACTTTAAAAGAAATATCCCATTCAAAATCATTACCATCATCAATAAACTCATAAAACATAATACGATTTCCCAAATCAAATAAATACAATATACTATGTAAGAAAAAATCATGAAAATAGTTTTATTTAATGATAAATAAGGCTTTATACTTTGAATAAATTAGTAAATTCTTAAAAATAACTCCTTATAAATGACAATTTCTATAAAACCATTGGTTATTTTACAATAAAAATTAGATATACATTTCATCAAATACACTACATGATTGGAAATAAAGGTGCAGTATATTACATAAATATTTTAGGAAATTTCTATTTCAAATAATTTATGATTGATAAATAAATAAATTAAACATTTTAAAAACCCATCATGAATAATTATTATATGCATTCAATATGTAGTAAATCAAATAAAAAATCTCAAGTACCCACGGTATTTTAAAATAAATGGAATAGGATAGAACCACTAACCTCAAATCCTTCAAATTGTGACATCCTCATAAAACAATGATATATTTGGGGAAGAAATGGATTTCATATCCTTCTATCACCATGTGATCCAATAAATTCAAATGTATTTACATGATATAGAAAAAAACCAAATTCTGATAAACCATATATTAAAAAACCGAAAATAAAAAATATGACAAGATGATTTCGAATATAAAGAAGTATAAATAATAGGAATCACACCATTAGACATCCATAGGTGGAGGAAACAAGCTGATGATCATACATCTACTTCCCCTTCATACATTGGTCATGTAATGGGGGTGAGAGAAGCATTTTATCCTATAATTCAATTCCAGGAATGATAATAATAAATATAATAATTTTTTTAACAAATGATTTATTTTTATTCTATAATCCCGTGAATATTAATAATACTTATTGATCCTTGACCAATCCATAATTAAAATATTTCAATAATACAACTGTCCTTCTTTTTAATTTATATTTTTACAGTTTATATATATATATATAATATATATAGACTTATTTAAATTACACATAACATGTCACGAACCAACCCGGGACGACCCTGAACATGTCACCCGAGCCAGTCCGAGACATGACCTAAAGAGCGTTCTCGATCCCCATGGACTAGAAACTAGTGTCGGACATCAAAATAAAAAATGTGGGAATGATTTGGCCAATAAAATAAAGACAGGAAATAATTAAAGACTGGAAATGAAAACTAAAACAAGAAGCAGAATGAAAAAAAAGAAAAAAACCGAACATACCTCACTATGACCTTCAAGGTCACCACCTAACCGAAGACAAGACTTGTTCCAATAATGAGAAAGTAAATCAGGAGAAACCAGAAAAAGAGAACCTACAACTGAAATGGTAAAAGATAGGCATGAGCACAAAAATGCTCAGTAGGGATGCTGAAGTAAACCACTGAATCCAAGTATTTCCTTTCCTCAAACAATCCTTAACACATGTTTGAAATACAACTACACAAATATTTTTTTTCACATTTAAAATTAACAACATGCTTTTCCCATTTGAAAATCCAATGCACACTATAAATCACTTTCAAAACCATTTTTTTTTATAAACAAAACCATATACAAATGATATAGTGGTTGTGATAAAAAGATACAGGTAAACAGTACAGGCTGGAAATAAATCAGTGAAGCAGGAAGTAAATAAGTAAAACAAGTTGAAACCAAGGGTGATCCTGAACATCCCTAGACAACCCCTGGACGCACTCAGTTCAGAACCATCTGTCGGCGTAGAGTGAAGCCCCATAGTCTATAACTCACTGATTTCCCTCATGATAATATCAGTGGAAAATCCCACATGGCCTCTCAATCTACCAGAGGGCACCAACCCGTTTAATTAGGGCTGGTGAGAAATCATCACTCGATAATCTATAAGACGCCCAAGAACCCATGGTGGTTATGTCACTGTGTATGTAAGAGTCCCTTGTATGCGTGACTCGTCTCACCGCACTTGCCTACCCCAAACACGGACATCGGTATACGATAACCCCTAAAGGATATCCCTCCTATAAAGGTGCCCCATATTTATATACATACTTTTCATATCACATGAAGGATCCAACTGGGCCACCATACCAGTTAATATTTGAAACATTTCATAAAACGTTTCAAGTTTCCAATCAGGCATCCACATTTGTCAAACCACAATCTTTTCTAGAATCCAAAAAAATTCACAAAATAATGAAAGATCACAAAGTCACCATTTGATTTTCAACCAAAACCAAACCCAAAGCCAATTTAAAACAACCAACAAAAATACATGTTCTTTAATGTTCACACACTAAAACAAATTTACCGAAAATACACTTACCAAAGACACCACTTATCACCCTAGAAACATAGGCACACCAAAAACTTTTCTTAAGCATGTTTCTCACCTTGTTCATAATTTAATAAAACTTTTAAACAATTTATAAAACAATTCCAAATAGCACGAAAATGGTTTACACTAAAAATACACCTGATTCATATAAAATTACATAGACTCAAACAAGGGACCACTAGAAAACCCTTTTTTAAATGAAGTTATAAAAATTTAATATAAAACACCTTAATAAACCAAAATCACTAAAATAGCACATTAACTCAAATTGCATCCAATTTTCACCAACACTTGCATAATCAAAGAATCCCACCGAAATAAAATTTTGACACATTCAATAGAATTATAAACACAACAATGAATTTAATAGAAGGTATTATAATTTTATGAATCAATTAAAATAAATAATTTGAATGATGCAAGTGTCAAATAATGCATCGTAAAGGATAAATCAGGATTTACCTACCTCAACCCAAATGCAGACGCAACACCACCATAGTGGAAGGATGAACTGAGCCTTGCGGTCCCTTCGCACATGCGCGCCACCAAGAAAAACACACAATCATGAACATGACATTTAGTAATTGATCAAAAAAACACCAAAAAAATGTAAAATAAGTATACCTATGGCCAGAAGAGGAGACAACTACCAGCGAGGTGAACCGCGGCCACAACAGAGCAAAGCGAAGGCACATTGAAGAAGGATCGGCCCGCGCCGGAACAAACGCTGGAAAACGGGGGGTTTTCTGGAAAAAAACTGCTGGAAGGAGAGACTTGGGGTGGACGGGCCACCGGAGCAGGGAGGGTGGGGCCGGTAGGTGCGCCGCCAGCAAGGGGGCGGGCCACGGGGGTTTTCAGCATGAAGGTGGGGCGCACGGTGGGTCGCGGCAAGAGGTGGGACCGGCGGGGATGCCACACGGGAAGCGGGAGGAGGGGGGTGGCGATCGGAGGCAGAGGCCGGGAGGCGGGGTCGGCCGAGACTGGAATGCAGCGATGGGAGCGGTAAAGGGGCGGGCCACCGAGCGCTGCAAGAGTGTAGATGTGAGGGCCGCCCAGCACTGCGAGGGGGGGAAGAAGGGCGGGTATCGCGCCATTCACAGGGGAGAGAAAAAAATTGGGGGGTGCAGCCCCCCTAGGGTTTTAGTGTATTTTTTTCAATAAAAATAAAAATATTAATAACATTAATAACCAAAAATAATAATAAAAACATAACCAAAATAATAATAACAATTTTATTATTTAAAAAAAACATAGCATTATTATTATTACCATTGAACATTTAATAAAAAATATTTTTTATTTATTTTCAATTATTTTATTTTATTTCACTTATCATATAATTAATTCATTTACTTAATTTGAAAACCGAGCAGTCACGAGGTTCGTGTGCGATCAAAAACGCAGTCGAGTGCTGCTCTCTGATCAAGCCCCCCAGCACTGCCCACTCACATGGTAAAAAAATGTGTGTTTGACATGAAACCTTTATAAACCATGCATATGCATGCACCATGACTCGGAGCCACTTGGGCATCTGTGCGGACTCCACATAGTTACCCTAAACTGTTCGGGATGACCGTGTGATGAGGAAAAAGCATCTAAATCAAAAAATAATCTTCAAAGTAATTAAATAATAGATGAATCAGGTCGGGGTGTGAAAATTCTCTGCACTACAAAAACTTTCTGCCCCTAGAAAGTCACCAATCCAGAGGACTATCGAAGCTCGAGTCTATGCCCGAATAGAACCGAGAGAGAAAAATTTGGAACCTCGATGTTACTATTCACTCCACAAGTCACACTCGACCTACCTAGAAGAAACCACAAATTAAGAGAATGGGAGGACACAAAAGGGTTCTCCCCACCACATGGACTTAAATAGAATGGAAATTTAAAACCAAAGGACACCACCCCCCAGAGAGAAGGTCCCACGCAGGACCTCTCAACGATCCAAACCAATTTCTATACCACGAGCAAGGGAATTCTGCCATTGAATCTTGGAACTCTCGACCCAAGCCAAAACTTCCAACACTAATGAAAACTCACAAGTACTTAACCCAGACAGCGAGCCAAAAACACCACTCCTCAGTTCTACAAGATGCAAACATCTCCAAATGATCACAACTAAAACAAGATCAGCCTATACAAGGGTCAAACATGCTTCGAGAGAAATACACGATTCAAAAACTCACATTCAAATCGCAAGTCTTCTTGAATTCAATAAAAATTATCCGTCAAAACTTCACAATAAAGCGATGAACTTACAACAACGACACAACTCATGAAGCAATGAAACAATATTGAAAGGATCTTATAAAGTCTTTATTCAAACATGGAACACACAATCTAGACCAAGGATTATCACCCTCGGAAACTCCTGACTATGTGCGAACTCCACCCTGGGACATGTGGTTGGGGCTCTGATGGCTGAAGCATCTCCCACCTCATAGTCAGGCACTAGCATCATCTGATCAGGACATATTCTTCAGGCATTGCTTCCTATAAAAGTTCTCTCGATGACCCAGATAGCCGCAGTGATGACACGTCTTTGGTGGATTGCGACAAGATGGCTTTAAATGCCTGAAACGACCACACTGATAGCACACAACGGAATGGTCTGATGAACTAGAAGCCAGAACCACAACAGGGGGCTCTTTAGAAATAAGTCCCTTTGGTATATGCTGCTCCTTTGATGGGGAACCTTCAAATGAGCCAACCGCCACTGACTGCACACCAAGAACGAGCTCAGCCAAAAACGCCTCATCTACCAACTTCTCGAAACATGTTTCACCCGATGATAGAACCTTCTCGGAAATATCAGGATGAAGGCCCCAAATTAAAAGAGGAACTTTCATTTGGTCTTCTGACGCCACCTCTAAAGAATAGGAAACTATCTCTTTAAAGTGGTCAACGTAAGATTTTACTGACCATTGGCCTTGCCGAACATCTCGCAACTCTGCTGCCTTCTTCAACTTCACCTCCTTGGGTAGGAACACTTGGACGATGGTGGACATAAACACTTCCCATTTCATCTCAACTTGCATCATAGATGGGGCAACCAACTTCCACTGGTCCAGATCTGGACCCTCAAACAGTCCCAAATTAGCACGAAGTCTGACAGCCTCGGGAGTTCCCAACATCCCGAAGACACATTCTACCTCTTCAAGCCACGCCACTACTTCTGAAGGACCTCAATCACCATGAAGAACGGTCAATGTCCGAGAAGGACCAGAAACTGGGCATGGCTCATTAGAAACTTTGGGGATCTTTCTGAGTGACATTCTCTGAACGACAAAAAAACATAGAGCCAAAAATCAGCATCCAATCAAATCTTAACCAAAAAGGATAATCACATGCCTAACAGCTGGCTCGCACACCAACCACCATAAACACAAATCAAAAATCCACTTTTTGAAAATCAACATTTCATTTTAATTTCAAAACCGCATTATTTCAAGGCTACATTCCAAACACAAAACCAACATTCTAAAACTCTAACTCCCGAGATTTTTATGAGAAATATTTTGTTTTTATGTTATATATATCATCAAAGGAATATTTCACTACACAAAACACTAGCTTGCCTTACTTTATACGCAACTACGGCCTTCCTCGACAGCTTGCGTTGTACGCAATACTGAGTTTCACTAAACAATGATATGCTATTAAAATATTATTAAAACTAGCCATTATGAATAGTAATAACCAATTGTTGAAATTTAGTAAATTTTATCTTTCAGAATGGACTTCATTTTTGGATTCGGAGTATCGAAATTATCCTAGGGTGAAATTTTGGTATTTTTCTGAAAACTTTCAATTTTTGATGTATAGTGAAAACACTAGGTTACTATTTAAAAAACGACTATTTATTTTATTATTTATTTATTTTATTTATGTATATTTTAGGTAAAAATTTATACATAACACCTATATAAGTTCAATTTAATTCAATGGAGTCATTTTATAATAATTTTAGATATATAAAAATTTTATTGAACTTTTCACCGTCTTTTACCCACCTCCTAGGAGAATTTGCAAATTCACATAAAACTTAATTTTACCGGTTCTCTGAGTGGAATTTCAAAACATAAAGAGACACTGTTAATATCAAGGACTAAAATTTAGTTCAATGAGATGAAAATAATTTTCTGTGAATAGTAACTTGTAACTTTTTTTTACCACGGTTAAAAGTAAATAGGGTAATTAAGGGTAAAAATGATATTATTATTATTACCCTAACACATGTGATAATTATATTGGATAAGTTTAATTAGACAAGAGACATCCTTAGGAATAAAATATGACCATTTAGGCCCACTTGGATTAGATTAGGACATTTAATATTATTTTATTTAAAGAATAGTTAAAATAGTTAAAATCAAAGTTTAATAACTAAAAAATTTTTAATATAGGGTTATACATAAGATAAATTCGACTATAAATATTCATTAGAAAGTTAAAAATATTTCCTACATAATGGTATTTTATTTTTTGGACATTAAATAATATAATATATTTATGACACAATGATGATGCATTAATTATCTTATTAATGAAATATTTACATAATGGATGTTATAAATAGCCAAATAAATGTAATTTGAGACTTTTTATGAATTACACAAATTTTCTAGTTTAATATGACATGTTAGTACTGATTTAATTAACTTTTTTTGAACTAATAATTATGTTATGATTTCCACAAAAATCAATTACCAAACAGTGTCAAAATTGACATAAAATAGTTTTTAAAATAAATATTATATTATTAATTGTTATTTTATTATTAAAAATATAAATTTCGGCCAAATGACTTAGATAAGGTTATATATATTAATAATAAACAACTTGGGGTTCTTTTGGCTTGTTATAGTACGTTTATTAACCATATAGTGTAAGAAAACAAGAAGACACGGTAAAAGTTAAATTATTTAACTTAGAGTTATATCTAAATTATAAGGTTAAAATACTAACCTAAAATTGCCTAAAATATATTGGTTGAGAATATTGAAACCCATTCCTACCGTAGCTTTGAAATAAATAAATTTTGAGCTATTAAAAACCAAATATGACTTTATAATAAAATAATATTTTTAGTTTTTCCAAAGGTTCCCCTCTCCTCCCTTATAAAAGGGAACCTCCTCCCTCTCTTCCTCACACCACGTAGAGCCTTAAATCTTGTCCAACCCCTGAAAATTTCTCT
This sequence comes from Viscum album, assembly GCA_963277665.1. Classification (NCBI taxonomy): domain Eukaryota; kingdom Viridiplantae; phylum Streptophyta; class Magnoliopsida; order Santalales; family Viscaceae; genus Viscum; species Viscum album. Next base: position 1,050,017,697 of record OY728131.1, on the reverse strand, counting down.
TCTCCACTTTCCTAGAAACATCTTAGACGTCCTGGTCTTCTTCAAAGACCATCATTAGTGCCCTAAGAGGAGGTTAAGAAGAGGCGCTTCAAAGAAGAGGTAATGTCTGTTACCGATTCTTTCAACTTTATTTTTTCTTCTACTTATTCTTATTTAGTTTTATCATTATGAAGTAATAACATCAGTATCACTCATATACTTATATGTTATTATAAGTATGAAACAACCCTATTTCACTATCTATCTATCCTATGGAAAACGAAATCACCGCGCGTGCGTACGTACGGAATACTGTCACCACGCCGTAGTGTAATCTATTTTCCATAACCACCATACTTGAATGGGTATAATAGTGTAAAGAATAACTATATGTTATTATTTTAAAGTGATATTGATTCTGAAATATTATACATACGCTTCAATACAATTCCACGATCATGGGAATGATATCATCGCTCGTGCGTACGTACGAACTACCGTCTCCATGACGCGATGAGATTCATTCTCCATATTAACCATTCATGAATGATTATAAAGTATATATAATGAATAATAATAAAATATATGACAAAATAATGATACTATATTTATGTATATATATATATATGTATTTCATCTAATTAATTCCATTCAATTCAATAAGGAAACGAAAACAGCGTTTATGCGTACGTACGGCCTACCGTCTCCATGAACGGTGTATTTCATTCCATTTATCGATCTATCATATATATATGCATATGATTAATATATATTAAATATAAATCATTTTTTAAATTTTGTAATTATGTAAATCAGGATATAAGTAATAATATCAAGAACAAAAAGTAGAAACACGTACAATAAATGAAATGATTTTACCCAAAATGCTGCTTTAACATGGAATTTACAAAAGAATGGGTAATATAAAGTCATAAATGAACCATATATGATATCATAAAAATGTATATGATTATTTAATAAGTCAATGAAATTATTTAAATCATTATACAGGAGGTTTGAATATATACGAAGCATATCGGACGTAAGGTAAGGGATAATTATTCTAATCTCATTCTTATCCCAGATTGTTATTCGTAAGTATTTACTAGGGTTATGTTTATTATCCACGTCCATATGTTGTCAAAATGTTTTCATAAAATGATTAATTTTATTCCATGTATGTTTAAAGTCATTTTTACCCTTTTCTACTTTTACCACATCGTATGGAAGGAATCTTTCTTTTGTTTACCATACAATGTACTTTTTGATTTTTCTGAAAAAAGTACAAGGAGAATGTTTTTTTACTTATACGGCATGAATGTATTTTTACGGTTTTATAACAACTTATTTTCATGAATATTTCTCTACAATATTTATTGAATATTTTCAAAAAAATCATTTTCTTTTCAAATTGTACGAAATTTTGTGAAAAGAAAATGATTTTGAAGAATAAAAGATATTTTCCTCAAGAATTCATTTCAAGTGTTTTATCAAAATAATTTTCCATATAAGATGCAATTATTTCATATGTGCATGTTTCAAGTATAATGTCAATATGATTTACATGGTTTCACTTTTCTTATGATGAAATGATATCCATTTGTTTTATATGGATTATGTGATGATGGGATGATATTTATGAAACCTATTTTATTCTTTGGGTTATGATGAATGATTTATGTTCATGTTGTGGAAAAAGTAAGAATTATTTCATTATGAGATGGGTGGGACCTATATCTCTCTCCAATGCATTTGGTAATGATTTATATCTCATGAGAATGACATGGCTGGAATGGTAAGTTAATCCGGTTCATAAATACAAGACTGGAATGAGGAGTGAACTCGATTCAGAAAGGGACTTTGCCCACAAATATGGTCTTGGCAGCAATGCCTTAGATACTATGGAAATCATAACATGTGCTTAATGGTTACCACAATTACATTTTTTATTCCCATGATATTTTATCATGATTGATGTCCCATTATGATCTATGCCTTACGTACTACCATGTTTTATGTCATTGCTCAAGGTTTTGATGTTTAAACATTATGTTCATGTTTTTAAGTTCAAATGTATATGGTTTGTTTTATTTTCTCCATACATACCCGTATTGAGCATTTCAGCTCACCCTTTATAAGTTTTCTTTTCCCTAGGATATAAAGAATGGTTTTAGGTAAGAAAACAAAAGGGGAAGATCTTTATAGGAGATGTTGAAGATATTTCAACATGATTGGAATATTATGTTCTGAGTTTCCAAAGGCACTAAACTATTACGGTCCTTGAATGTTGATTTTTGTCATGTATTAAGTATTCCGCAAAAGTATTGTAATGTCCATGTACATCAAGATTTGGGTCTCTACAGTTTGTATTAGAGGAAAGGTTTAGTCAACCTTTGGAAACTATGATGCGAATATTTTAGTGAAATCCCTGGAGATATTTCTATGGTATGTCTAGGGATGTCCCTAAGGATAAGTATAAGTATAGGTTATAGTCCTAGAATTACGGTAATGATCTTATAATTAAACCTAATATGTTAGATATTGAAGGTACTCCCCCTTTATTATGTTGTTTTCCTAGCATTATTTTTTCCACTAACACTATTATATTTGGGTTTTAGAAAATGGATGGAAACAGGAAGATTCACGATAATGGAGGATAAGATGAGGGAGAGGTATCCTCATCTGTTTGTTACCAAGTGACGAATTTCGAGGGCGAAATTTATTTTAAGGGGGGTAGAATGTAACACCCGAGATTTTTATGAGAAATATTTTGTTTTTATGTTATATACATCATAATAGGGATCTTTCACTACACACAACACTAGATTGTCTTGCTTTATACACAATCGCGGCCTTCCTCTATAGCTTGTGTTGTACACAATACCGAGTTTCACTAAACAACGATATACTATTAAAATATTTTTAAAACTAGTCGTTATGAATAGTAATACCCACTTTTTGAAATTTTTTAAATTTTAACTTTCAAAATGGACTTCATTTATAGATTTGGAGTATTGGAATTAGCCTAGGGTGAAAGTTTGGTATTTTTCTAAAACCATTCAATTTTTGATGAATAGGTAAAACACTCGGATACTATTTAAAAACCGACTTTTTATTTAATTATTTATTTAATTTATTTAAATTTATTTTAGGTCAAAATTGATACATAACACCTATATAAGTTCATTGTAATTCATTGGTGTCATTTTATAATAATTTTAGATATATTAAAATTTATTGAATTTTTCACTGTCTTTTACCCACTTCCTAGGAAAATTTATAAATTCACATAAAACATAATTTTACCGGTTCCGTGAGTGAAATTTTGAAAATCTAAGAGACATGGTTAATATCAAGGACTAAAATGTGGTTCAATGAGATGAAAATAATTTTTGGTGAATAGTAACTTTTTACTTTTTTTACCACAGTTAAAAGTAAATAGGGTAATTAAGGGTAAAAATGATATTGTTATTACCCTAACACATGAAATAATTCTATTGGATAAGTTCAATTCGACCAAAAACAACCTTTGGAATAAAATATGACTATTTTGGCCCACTTGGATTAGATTAGGACATTTAATATTTTTTTATTTAAAGAATAGTTAAAATATATAAAATCAAAGTTTAATAACTAAAAAAAATTAAAATAGGGTTATACATAAGATAAATTAGACTATAAATATTCATTATAATGATAAAAATATTTCCTACATAATTGTATTTTATTTTTTAGACATTAAATAATTTAGTTTATTTATGACACAATGATGATGCAATTTTTATCTTATTAATGAAATATTAACATAATCGATGTTATAAATACCCAAATAAATGTAATTTGAGACTTTTTATCAATTAAACTAATTTTATAGGTTAATATGACATGTTATTATTGATTTAAATAACTTTCTTTGAACTAATCATTCTGTTATGATTTTCACAAAAATCAATTACCAAATAGTGTCAAAATTGACATAAAATAGTTTTTAAAACAAATATTACATTATTAATTGTTATTTTATACATAAAAATCTATGGTTTGGCCAAATGACTTATATAAGGTTATATATATTAATAATAAACAATTTGGGGTTTTTTTGGCTTGTTATAGTAAGTTTATTAACCATATAGTGTAAGAAAACAAGAAGACACGGTAAAAGTTAAATTATTTAACTTAGAGTTAAATCTAAATGATAAGGTTAAAATACTAACCTAAAATTGTATAAAATCTATTGGTTGATAGGATTGCGACCCATCCCCACCTTATATTTTAAATAAATCAATTTTTAGCCATTAAGAACCGAATATGACTTTATAATAAAATAATATTTTTAGTTTTTCCAAAGGGGCCCGTCTCCTCCCTTATAAAAGGGCACATCCTCCCTCTCTTCCTCACACAACTTTGAGCCTTCAATCTCAGCCAAACCTTACCATTTTCTCCCATCCACTTCCCTAGAAACATCCTAGAGGTCCTGGTCTTCTTCAAAGACCATCATTAGTACCCTAATACGACGTTAAGAAGAGGCTCTTCAAAGAAGAGGTCATGTCTGTTACCGATTCTTTCAACTTTATTTCTTCTTCTACTTATTCTTATTTAGTTTTTTCATTATGAAGTAATAAAATCAATATCAATGATATACTGATATGTTATTATAATTATTAAACAACCCTATTTCACCATCTATCCATCCTACAGAAAACGAAATCACCATGCGTGCGTATGTATGGAATACCGTCTCCACGCCATGGTGTAATTTGTTTTTCATCAACACCATACTTGGATGGGTATAATGGTGTAAATAATAACTATATGTGATTATTTTAAAGTGATATTTATTATTACATATTATACATACGTTTCAATACAATTCCATGATCATGGGAATGATATCATTGCTCGTGCATACGTATGGATTACCGTCTCCACGACGAGATGAGATTCATTCTCCATGTTAATCATTCATGAATGATTATAAAGTATATATAATAAATAATAATGAAATATATGACATAATAATTATACTTGATTTTTTATATATATATGTATTTCATCTACTTAATTCCATTCAATTCAATAAGGAAACGAAAACAACGTTCAGGCGTACGTACGGCCTACTGTCTCCATGAATTGTGTATTTAATTCCATTTATCGATCTATCATATATATATGTATATTATGAATTTATATTATATATAAATCATGTTTTACATTATTTAATTAACTAAATCTGGATATAAGTAATAATATCATGAACAAAAAGTTGAAACACATACAATAAATGAAACGATTTTACCCAAAATGTTGCTTTAACATGGAATTTACAAAACAACTGGTAATATAAAGTCATAATTGAACCATATATGATATCATAACAATGAATATGATTCTATAATAAATCAATGACATTATTTAAATCATTATACAGGAGGTTCAGATACATACGAAGCATATCAGACGTAAGGTAAGGGATAATTATTCCAATCTCATTCTTATCCGAGATTGTTATTCGTAAGTATTTACTGCGGGTTATGTTTATTATCCATGTCCATATGTTAAAAAAATGTTTTCATATAATGCTTAATTTTATTCCATGTATTTTTAAAGTCATTTTTACCCTTTTCTACTTTTACCACATCGTATAGAAGCAATCTTTCTTTTTTTACCATATAATGTACTTTTTTATTTTTCCGACAAAAGTACAAGGAGAATGTTTTTTTAACTTATACGGCATTAATGGATTTTTATGGTTTTATATCACTTTATTTTCATGAAGCTTTCTCTAGATTATTTATTTAAAATTTTCAAAAAAATCCTTTTCTTTTAAAATTGCATGAAATTTTGTGAAAAGAAAATGATTTTGAAGTAGAAAAGATATTTTCCTCAAGAATTCATTTCAAGTGTTTTATCAAATCCATTTTCCATATAATATGACATTATTTCATATGTGTATGTTTTAAGTATAATGTCTCTATGATTTACATAGTATCACATTTCTTATGATGAAATGATATCCATTTGTTTTATATGGATTATGTGATGATGGGATGATGTTTTTGAAACCCATTTTATTCTTTGGGTTATGATGAATGATTTATGTTCAGGTTGTGGTACAGGTAAGAATGATTTCATTATGGTATGGGTGGGACCTATATCTCCTTCCAATGTATTGGGTAAAGATTTATATCTCATGAGATAGGCATGGCTGGAACCTTAAGTTAATCCGGTTCAGTAATACAGGACTGGAACGAGGAGTGAACTCGATTCAGAAAGGGACTTTGTCCACTAAGATGGTCTTTGTAGAAATGCCTTGGATACAATGGAAATCATAACATGTGATTAATGGTTTCCACAATTACATGTTTTATTCTCATGCTACTTTATCATGATTAATGTCCCATTATGATCTATGCCTTATGTACTTCAATGTTTTATGTCATTGCTCAAGGTTTTGATGTTTAAACATTATGTTCATTTTTTTAAGTTCAAATGTATATGGTTTGTTTTATTTTCTCGATGCTTACCCTTATTGAGAATTTGAGCTCACCCTTTATATGTTTTCTTTTCCCCAAGATATAAAGAAAGGTTTTAGGTAAGAAAACAAAAGGGGAAGATCTTCATGGTATACGTTGAAGATCTTTCACCATGATTAGAAGATTATGTTATGAGTTTCCAAAGACACTAAACTATTATGGTCTTTGAGTTTTGGTTTTCGTCATGTATTAATTATTCCACAAAAGTATTGTAATGTCCATGTACGTCAAGCTTTGGGTCTCTACAAAAACAAAAACCAATTTATGAAATCATTTTCCTCTTTCAAAAATCATTTTTGAAAGACAAGGTCAAACCTTTGGTTTCAAGTAGACACTCATGACATCTCATGAATCGTCTCATGCGTGTCTATCCATTCCACTCACATCATCCATGAACGAGTACCTCTCATGAATTTTTCACACATACCCACACACATGAAATCGTTCATAAAGAATACCAAGGGTCGCGCCCAATCCATTTCCTTAATAACTCCAAACAAGCACCAAACATTGAATCCAAAACACTTTTACTTTCAAAACTCACTTTAACAATTTAAATATATTTTATAAAAAACATTTTTATTTAAAACAAAACTGCTTTGACTTTTCAAAAACACGCTTGCACCAACCAAAACCAAGATGACGCCCAACTTGCATCAAATTAGCAGAGTGAGGGACTACTAGTCATGCTTAACTCGGAAACATGGTAGTGGGTCATGTCCCATGTAAGCATTAACAACTAGGAGGGACTTAAACCATGTACTCAGACTCCACATGGGTCACTAATCCATGTCAAATCATGGAATAACACCAGTTTTCCTCCATTGTCATCCCTCAATCCAAAATAAAGGCAAAAAGATTCAAGTCTCGGACTACCCCTGGTAACTCGAGGTTCGGAACTTGCAAGGGTTCATGACTCCCTTCCCGTACCTACCTTTAGAGTCCCAAAAGTCCTAATCTCCAACCACCAGTCATCCCAAATAACAAGATCTTCCGATCTGATACCATTTTTTCATGAACCAACCACATTCAACCTTGAACCGGTCACTCGAGCCGGTCCGTGACATGGCCCGAAGGGAATTCCCGATCCCCACGGGCTGGCAACAAGTGTCGGGCATCAAAAGAAAAAAGGTGGGAATGATTTGGATCATAAAATAAAGACAAGAAAATAATTAAAGACTGGTGATGAAAACTAAAACAAGCAGCAGAATGAAAAAAAACAAAAAAAACAGGACATACCTCCCTATGACATTCAAGGTCAACCCCCTACTGAAGACAAGACTTTCTCTAGTAAAGAGAATGTAAATTAGGAGAATTCAGACAAAGAAAACAAGCAACTGAAATGGTAAAAGATAGGCATGAGCACAAAAATACTCAGTAGGGATGCCAAAGTAAACTACTGAATCCAAGTATTTACTTTCCTCAAATAATCCCTTAACAGAAGTTTGAACTACAACTATAAAAAATGTTTTTTTCACATTTAAAATAAACAACATTAACTTCCAATTTGAAAATCCAACGCACATAATAAATCACTTTCAAAACTATTTTCTATTTTTGTAAACAGAACCAAATACAAATGATACCATGGTTGGGCTAAAAAAATAGGTAAATAGTACAGGCTAAAAATAAATCTGTGAAGCAGGAAGTAAACAAGTAATACAAGTTGAAACCATGGGTGATCCTGAACATCCCTAGACAACCCCTATACACACTCGGTTCAGAACCACCTTCCGGCGTATAGTGAATCCATATAATCTATATCTCACTAATCGCCCTCGTGAAAAAATCGGTGGAAAATCCCACCTGGCCTCTCAATCTACCAGAGGGCACCAACCCGTCTAATCGGGGCCGGTGAGAAATCATCACTCGATAATATTTAAGATTCCCAGGAACCCATGGTGGTTATGTCACTGTGTAAGTAGGAGGCCCTCCCATGCATGAGTCATCTCACCACACTTGCCTACCGCAAACACGGACACCAGTATACGATAACCCGTAATGGATATCCCTCCTATAAAGGTGAACCATATTTATATACATACTTTTCATATCACACGAAGGTGCCAACTGGGCCGCCATACCAGTTAATATTTGAACCATTTCATTAAATGTTTCAAGTTTCCAATCATGCATGCACATTTTTCAAACCACAATCCTTTCCAGAATCCAACACAATTCATGAAATAATGAAAGTTCACAAAGTCACCATTTGATTTTCAACCAAACCAAAACCCAAAGCCATTTTAAAACAACCAACCAAAATACTTGTTCTTTAAAGTTCGGGCACTAAAACAAATTTACCCAAAATACACATACCAAAGACACCACTTATCACCGTAGAAACATACGCACACCAAAAAAGTTTCTATAGAATATTTCACACCTCGTTCATAATTTAATATAACTTTTAAAAAATTTATAAAATGATTCCAAATAGCACTAAAATGGTTTACACTAAAAATACACCTGATTCATATAAAATTACATAGACTCAAACAAGGGACCACTTGAAACCCCATCCCCATTTTTAAGAAGTTATAATCATTTAAAATAAAAAACCTTAATAAACTGAAATCACTCAAATAGCATATTAACCCAAATTGCATCCAATTTGCACCAACACATGCATAATCAAAAAATCGTACATAAATATAATTTTGACAAATTCAATAGAATTATAAACACAACAATGAATTAAATAGGGGGTATTATAAAGCTGCGAATCAATTAAATAAATAATTTGAAGGATGCAAGTGTCAAAGAATGCACCGAAAAGGATAAACCAGGATTCACCTACCTCAACCAAAACGCAGACGCAACGCCACCATAGTGGAAGGATGAACTGAGCCTCACGGTCCCTTCGCACATGCAGGCCACTAATAAACACACACAATCACAAACACGACATTTAAGAATTGATCAATAAAAACACCAAAAAATGGAATAGAAGTATACCTATGTCCAGAAGAAGAGACGACTATCGGCGAGTGGAACCGCGACACGTCGGAGCAAATCGGAGGCATAGCGAAGGAGTATTGGGCCGCGTCGGAACAAACGCTGGATAGTGGGTGTTTCTCCAGAAAAAAAAACCGCTGGAAGGAGCGGCTGGGGTGGTCGGGCTGCCGAAGCAGGGAGGGCGGCGCCGACAGGTGCGCCGCTGGCAAGGGGGGGCGGGCCACGAGGGTTTGTAGCGTGGAGGCGGGGCATGCGGTGGGTCGCGACCAGAGTTGGGACCAGCGGGGATGCCGCACGGGAAGTGGGAGGAGGGTGGTATGGTGGTCAGAGGCCGAGGCCAGGAGGTGGGGTTGGCTGGGACCGGAATGCGGTGACGAGATCGGGAAAGAGGCGGGCCGCTGAGCATCGTGAGGGAGGAGAGGGGCGGGCTGCCTGGCGCAATGAGGGGGGGGGGGGGAAGACGGGTGGATGTTGCACCATTTAGAGGGGAGAGAAAAAAATGGTGGGTGTAGCTGCCCTAGGGTTTCAGTGTATTTTTTTCATTAATAATATTAATATTAATAACATTAATAATAAATAATAATAATAATAATATATCCAAAATAATAATGACAACATTATTATTTAAAAAAACATAGAATTATTATTACCATTAAAAATTTAATAAAAAATCATTTTTTTTATTTTCAATTATTTTATTTTATTTCACTTATCATATAATTAATCCATTTACTTAATTCGAAAACCGAGCAGTCGCGGGGTTCGCGTGCGGTCAAAAACGCAGTCGAGTGTGCTGCTCTTTGATCGTGCCACCCGGCACTGCCCACTCACATGGTTGAAAAAAATGTGTGTTTGATGCACAACCTTTATAAACTATGCGTAATCATGCACCATGACTCGGATCCACTTGGGAATCCGTGCAGACTCCACATAGTTACCCTTACCTGTGCAGGATGACCGCACGATGACGAAAAAGTATCTAAAACACAAAATAATATTTAAGGTAATTAAATAATAGATGAATCAGGTTTGGTGTGACATAAAACATCCTGTTAAATATTTATTTTAATAATATTAGATAATAGAAACACATTCCCTGATGTAATGGAAAAAATAAATATTTAATTACATTATTTTTAAAATTCCTAAATCAATCAAGACGAGTATCCAGAAGTTGGTTCATGGAAAACATTGTTTTATGTTGACTCATATAAATTCACAGTTATCAAACACTATTTACATAACCATTCCATAACAATATGTCTCCTAAAATAAAAACTTTATTACATTGTGTGTTCATTGCACAAGGTTTTTCAAATAGTACAATAACTATTTCCAATTTTTTCAAAACATCAACTATTTTTCATCCAATTGTTTTTCTATATAATATACATAAAATATAAAAATTGGTGGGTGTCAAATTATTTATGTTTTGTTGAGATAAAAAAAATATTGATGTTATCGATGTTGTGAAAAACATTTTTGATAAATTTATTAGACTATTTTTTGATATAAAAGCAATGAGTAAATATAAATTGTGTATATTACTTATCACAATATCTATAGTAATATTAATATAATTAAAACCCACTACATAAAGGAAGTGAACATACTTACCTCCATCTTTTATATGTAACTTAATAGTGAAAAAATAATTTCTATTAATGTTTACATGGAATTTAATTTCCCACTATGGATTATTCAAATATATTAAATTTGGTGTGACTAAAATAAATGATATAAATAAGAATAAAATCTCTTGATTGTTATGTATTTATATAGATTTTAATACAATTGGTACTACATGGATTATTTTTTATACATGTTAAAATGGCAATCATTATGTTTTGTTACTTTTTCAATGAGGCTTTTATTATACATTTTCAACTACAAAAATATTTTCCAACAATAATTATTGAATTAATGGTAAATATAATGATTTATTAAATATGATATATAAGGATATGGTGTCTTGTATATTTAAATAATACATGTCCTTTTGAATTGTTTTTTTAATTCTAAATGCGTATGTTAAGAATCCCTATTAAATAGAACCCTCAATTATTCAAGAATATATATCTAATTAGGTGACTATATTCATGATAGACTAATTATCTATATTGGAGCACATCAAACTCCCTATATCTAGCCATATTGGAGAATAAATTTTTTTTATTGGTTTTTGTGATTAATGTAAGGTAAATAACACATGATGAAATAATTATAGAATATTTATACATTTGGAACAACACATGTCAGTTTTAATTATATATAACATCATATGGTTGTATATTAAAATTGTTATATCAGAAAGGAAATGAGATTTGGTTGATTAATGTTCATAACAAATAATTTTTTATTGCTTTAAGGAGAAAGGATGTCCAAATTCTCTTACCTGATAAATAATTAATTGGATTTTTGGGGGAACTTATTTTAATGTTATGACATGTGATAATTATATATTTAATGGATAAATATGTTAAAAAAACCATGAAACAATATTTTCATTTAAAATAATGTATAATTGTTTTTAACTAAATAAATTCAATTTTAAATTGAAAAAAAATCAAAACACAATTTTCACATAAATTTAATTTTTTTGAGTTGTTGTGTTTTTATGGGAAATTGATATCATTAAATTTACAGTGCCATTATTTATTTGAAAATGAATTTAATGAAATAAGTGTCTAATTTAGGATAATTTTAGAATAAAACTTGTTGATTTTGTAAGATTTAATTGAAAACAGATACTATTTATCATTGAAAATAATGAAGTTGTAGAAATTTTGTATTTTTAATATATATAATGTTTGGCGTACTATCATTATTGAATGGAAAAATGAATATTGGTTATGGAAATATTGATTTTTTTGAATAATTATATGATATTACTCCAACTATTAATGATTTACTTAATCATAATAATGACTAGAATGATAATATATTTCATTCTATATAAAATAATTATGAAAAATAGATATGGGAAAATATATTTTTAATTAATTTAAAATTGAGGAATATATATATGTAAGGTTATTCTTTTAAACATACATTTGTCACAACACATCAATATTTTAATTTAATATTACTATATATATTCATATGTTTTCCCATGTTTATATTAATTTGTATATTCAACATTTTTTAGGTATATATTATCGGTTGAAGAAGCTAGAGATTATTATTTTATCATGATTGATTCTTTATATTCATATTTTTGATGTATTCATTTTTCTATTTTTTAAGAATCATAATATTAATATTTTTCATTATATTTTAAAGAAAACAATATTTATTTATAGTTATCAATTTATTATTATAAAATAAAATAACAATGAATTTCATTATATTTGTATTAATCATTTTAATTAAAATTCATGGACATAAAGATAGTATGGAATATCTATTGAGGAATTTGTATGTCTATAAGAAACTATAGTAATTTGTTATAATATATATGGTTTATGTTTTTTAATATTCATATTTTCTATTTGTAATAATAAAATCAATATTAATGTTCATAATAACTTCTATATAAATTTCAAGTCATAAGTGATTATTTTATAGACTCATTAAAATTTGAATTTATTATTATTTTGTCATAACAAAAATGATATATTTTTTCAATTATAAATATACTTTATTGTTCTTTTTTTGAATTATTTATGGTATATTTTATTAATATATATTTTATAGTCAACGATTTATATTCATTTGATGGATTTATATTCGTATTTATTATTTTTTATATTAATATTTTGTTGTGGAATGGTATTAAATATGAATGAGTTTTTTATTTAAAATACATATTTACAGTTAAAAAAAATTACCATATATTTGGAATATATTTTAATAGTTAATATTTAATATATTGAAATATGTTTAAAAATAATAATGTCATACTTTTAATTATTTCTTCAGAACATTGTGTGATGTACTTTGTTAAAAAATTTATAAATAATTAGGAATAATAATAAATAAATAATATCATGTCTAATCATATATTTTTATCAAGAATTGTTGTAATTTTTACAAATAATGTATTGTCAGAGTTTGTGATTTCTAATTCATTATTTTATTGATTTTGTAATTACGTATTAAAATTATTTATGGTTTTTTGTTTAGTGAAACATGAATATTAAAATTTCTGTTAAAAAAATTAGTGTTTGAATTCACAGTGACTTATATTAATAATTAGATTATATATATCCAAAATGTTTAATAATAATTGAGAGGTTTCTTTAATATGTTAATATAATATTGATAATTTATTTAGGAGTTCAATATTCAAATTCCATTTTTTAGTAGTAGAGTAATAATGTTGAATTGCCTTAGAAAATAATTAGATCTTATATTTGAATTAAAAATTAAAATCCATTATGATATTAAAGTCTATAATTTTATGCAACACATAATAAAGGTATATAAGGTATAAAAATACTTAAAATATATAAGAAAGTTCTAAATTTAACAGATAAATTAAAATTTTATTTAGGTTTAATGACACATGTGAACCTATTAAAAAATAACAGTTTGGGTTTAGGTGGAACTATACTTATAATTTTACTTTTATGTAAATTTATTTTCCACATTTATAAAAGGGTGGAACATCATAAAATACATAATTTATATATAATAATAATTTTTGTTATCATTAAGTGAATGTTAAATTTTTATAAAATGAGTAAAACATTTGACCACCTTTTTAAATTAATATTTTTGTTTTTAAAGATAATTATACATACCATTATTATTTATTTTATCTAATATGATGTATAAAATTAAAAGTATATTTTAGTAATATTTCATGAAATTATAATTAAATATCAAATTTTATAATTAATATAAAATAGTAATTATGTTAATATAAATATAAATATACTTATTGATGTACAAGAAGTGTTAGTGTAGCATATGAAAACTCATAAATGGGGAATCAGTGAAATGACTTAGAAATTATAAGTATTTTATTATCTTTAAATGGTTAAATATAATGATAAATAATTGATATTAAGATTATAAATTTAATTTCATAATTTTCTAGATATTTCTAATCCCAAATAACATGAATAAAATTGAAAAATCTGTATGAAAGTTAACTTTTATTAAAAGTTAATAATAAATTCATAAAAAATCATAAAAACAAATATAGAGCCATATTTAGATCATTATATGTCATCAAAATCTACCGTTTTCCAGTTTTTAGCCACAATCTACTAAAGCGTAACATTATTTTTTTCCTAAATAATGAGTATTTATGAAAATACCCTAGAGCCTTGTCAATAAAGTGGTGTTCAATATACCAATTATAAAAGACATATAATGATTGTTTTATCTATATAATATTCTAAAATAACTCTTTATACATCCTTATGCACGTTCTGAAGGCTCTGGAATATATAAAAAATTTCCATCCTCTGATGGATATAAAGTCAATATGAAGGAAACAACTCGAAGAGAAATGACATGATTTTAACTCAATAATTATTTTGTTATGGAATATTATATTTCACTAAATTAATTAAAAATTTATGTTAATATAATAAAATGATTAAATTAAAAATCTATTAATGCATTTTTAAACCCGTAATAGTGAAGTGACAAACATTCCATCTCAAAAATCATTTTTATTATATTTTTCTAATTTTGAAGTACGAGTTTCAAATATAATATATTTTATTTTCTATTCTCCACTTATCACATCCATAATGTGGGAGATCACAAAAAAATTAAAATAGTAATAAAAATATTCGAAATTATGTTTATAAAAACAAAATATTATTCATTTTTTCTCTTCTATTAAACTTTTATAGAAAACATTATTTAGAAGTGCATGTTTTGCGACACCTCTATGAATAACGATGTGCTCTATTTTAATTAATCACTTCATTTATATTCCAAAATTTATATTTCATGATTAAATAAACAAATTCCCTTCAAATAATTTTTTATATTTAAATAATAATATAATATTCAAGATAATAATGATAATAAAATTAAACAATTGGAGTTTTTTTATTATTTAAAAGAAGCATAACAATGACAAATTTAAAAATTATAATTATATAGAAAACTATAGAACTATTTTAAATTTGAAGTGCGATCAAACGTATAATGTAATATCACAAACTTCATCAATGTGAATTTTTTATTATTTTTTGTTAACCTTCTTTTAAATGGATTATGTAATGATTTAACAAGAGTGGGGGAGGTCTCAATAGTGTCTAATGGTTTTAGGACTTGTAAATTGTGGAAAATGGGCACTACAAAACACCAAAATCGGTTAGTTCAAGGTTAGAGATAATAAGGAACTGTGAAGGTGAGATATGTTTGTAGGGAACTACATGTTTTAAAAACCATACAAGGAGCCCTGAAAACCATGTAATTTTTTTCTATAGTTTTCCACTTAGATTATACATGGTTTACAAAGCTATGTAAGTTTCCTAGTATACCTTTTGAGTCATGGTTTCCATGGATAGTGGGGATCAAATTGGTGATTATTAAATTATAAACATTTGTGGCTAAATGATGAAACTCGCTAAAATTGGGAATTATACTATTTCTCTATCTAGAAATTTTTATGAACTTACATGATTTTATCCCCCATTTCACTCCCATCAACAAAGGGTGCACTCCATTATTTTCCCCTCTCCCAAGGATAATCATCCATCTATTCCAGTGTGTTTAAATATTAGTTTCATACAATTTTAATCCCCTATAAATTTTATTAGTCTCCAAAATTATATTACCTTGATGATTTATTACATTGTCATAACCTCACTTATATGTCTCATAACAATTATTTCCCAGGAGTTCTCTTCATTTATTGATTCATAAATTTTAGGTTGAATCAGATGTAAGGGTTAAATGAGTGTCATCTATGAATTATAGGTAATTGGTGAAAGATAATTTCATATAGTCTTATTATTCATAAATTTTATGTTGTATATGTAATGATATCTTCTTATTTCACATTGAATTCATGGATTTATTAAATTATATTGGGAATTAAATTGATGACTTAGACCCTTTATATATCTTGATAGGTCCATTGACTATTATAAGACTATACCTAGAACCACCCATGGGGTGTTCTAATTCCTTTTATATGGTTATATTGGGATTCTAATAGTGGAATAAGGGGTTTAAAATCATAACCAGATTATACTTATTTGATTTCTTGTTATAAAATCATAAGGGGTCATTCAGATTAACAAGGGAATTAAATGTTTTATAACATGATAAGTTGAATAAATGGTAAATTTTAAAATGGGAATATTTATGTTATTCCTGATTTTTAAAGAACATTTAATTGTTTTGTGATTTGAAAAAATGACAACATAGTATAATTATAGAAATATGGATCATGGTGTCATGTATGATAATCCTCGAAAAACAGTGAATATTGAAAAAGGTCCACCCTTGTTATCTTACTGTGATAAAAGGTCAAGTATGTTGGCCTGTCAAAATTGGTTATTGCTGGGATGTTTTATGATGATAGTCGGGATTCCCCAAATATATGATTTTGAATTATATAAATGAAACTCCACTTAATTTATTTTGGATGATTCATATGAAGATTTTCATTTTGGATTTGGGATGCTGGGTATGGCACTCTTTATCTATGGTTTAGGATCCAGTTGATGATTAAGATGGAAATAACATATAACATGGTGGGGTTACATGGACTGATTATCCTTGGAACCTATATTTAAATAAGATATTAATCAATTAATTGACATTAAATTTTCACCACCCTTTGTTTTATTGTATACAAAACTATCTTAGGCCGAATCTGTTTTTGTAGGCCCATATGCCACTTCAAAATCCTATGGTAGGAAAGGAGGATTAAAAACTCTTAGTATTTAAATAATAATTTCATTTACAATATTAATTATTTTTTCATTATTAAACTGCCTAAATCTTTGTTTAGAATGGATATTTTATTATACATTGTTTGTGGTGGCAAAATGAGTTGTACTCGCTTGTTGATTCGATCATTGTGGGAGCCTAGGAAGAGGTCACATTTACTGGTCTATATAAGTGAAAATTATTGATGATATATAATTAATTTGGTACTTAAGAGATGGAAAATAAATGAGGGGATTAGGAAGGAAGTTAGGAATCATTTTGTGTATTTTCAATTTGGATTTTTGTTTTTGTTTTTTGAGAAGACAAGGATATCATGATATGACATGTTTATATATAAGCTTTTTGGTACATGCATTGTTTTTTGAAATTTTTATGTAAATTTTGTTTAGTTATTATTTATGGTTTATTTTATTTATTATTACTTTTTATGTTGTGATAAATATAAGCAATGTATATTCTCTCAAAATTTCTTATTATACCCCTTGCTACTAGTCAACATCGTCTGACATGTGGAATGGAGCGCATGAGGTCATGAAGTGAACTAGTTCATTAATTAGGTATTGTGATGCACATAGGGATCTTAGAAAGTGGTATTCGAGAACCACACCTTCTTGGATTCATTAATATTTTGGGAATGTAGAAAGTAAATGATGATGTATAGAGGCTTCTGATTGAGCTCATGCATTGGAGTATCTAACCCATGTGTGGGGAAAACAAAAGTGACCAAGGATGGGATTTTTGTTCCTGAGGGTAAAATGTAGTTGCTGAAATTTTATTTCACATTGGGTAATAAACTTGTAGTGTGATGTTATTTATTTATGATATATTACTTATTGGATTGTATGTTCTATGATCATATGTTCATGAATCATTTTTGAAACATAGAGGATATGTGAAATGTTTCATATTAGGCATGCATAGAAAATGATGTTATGATCAGATTCTTTTAATTTGAAAAAAATTGAGTACTGTTAGGTGAACATATTTTCTATATCATTGTTGGATTTAAATATATAGTTCATAATAATGAGATTGAAAATATTTTAATTTGAGATATACTAATTTTAGTTTTCAAAATTAAGTTAAAAAATAATATTGTAAATTGGAATGATATCTTAATATTATTTACCTAGTGGTCCAATATTGGTAGTTTTGGGTGTTGTGATAGTGTTGTGTTCATGTCCATTGGGATAGTGTTTAGTTAGTTACTTACTTATCGATAGATATGAATCCTTATTTTGTGTAACCACATAATGAATACGTTTTTTCCCTGAAAATGTATTGTTAATTGTATAGGGAAGTGCCCATGGTGTCATTTTTATATAGGGTGATGTGAGGAAATTGTTGAGAATGTACCTGATGTAGTATAACCAAATACATATTTGGAATCAAGTGATAGGGTCGAAGAGAATTTCAGAAAGAATTTCATTCCCATATTGTATTTTAAATGTAGATACCAGTTCAATTTTCATAGGCTGTTCTAGATTTGACAATAGATTTCATGATACAAAATCCATCGATGAAGGATGGAGAGGGTGGGTTTATATCAGCTGACATATAGATTGAGTCCATATAGGTGATACTTGAAACCATGGGGAATCTTCCAAATAATAGTTTTATGTTAGTTGACTATATGTAGTGAGTACCAGTGTGGCAATTGTAAAAGATTATTCTCTAGGATGAAAAACTAGATGGAATGTATTATATGTAATTTTGAGATAAGTTCTTGGAACACTTATACCCCGATCCCCTAAGACATGAAATAGCTATAGAGTTTATTCTTTTGACCTAGGGGAGTATATTATTGATGGATTATGGGTACTTATTTACTGAACTGTATCATTTTTATTGGACATTTGTAGGAGATAAGGAAGTTATAGAAAAATGTTTTTTGGATGGGATTAAATGTGTTCTGATGTTGTAGGTAAATATTTTCCAACTAATGATGTTTTGTATGGTGGTTAATCTGTATATTATTTTCATGTGCCGCCTAAGTTAGGTATCTAATACTTTGAAAATAGATTCATCTAGATGATCATGTAGGAAATCCTAATTTATTATAAAACATAATTATGAGAACATTCTTCAATGAGGTGCTAGGAATCGCATCCATGGGAGGTTATTATCTTATAGATAAATAGGTTAGGTGGTAAAATAGGACTTTGGAATGCTTTTTCAGATTTGAGGTTAGTTTTTCTATCCACCAATGGAGTTTCATGTTTCAGGATGGATTGGAATGACATAGTGGTTCTCTAGAAACCCTTGGAATATAGAACATGATAGAGTAAATAGTATATTATAGTGACCAAGGAGGGGATCTTCTAATCTACCCCAGTCTCACAGTTGGAGTTCTACTAGCCGTTTATTATAATGTTGAGGACATGGTTCATCAATAAAAAATTGTATCATCACTAGTGTGGTGCAACATATGATAATAAAACAAATGATTAGAATTGATTGGCATGTCCACTACTTATAGTTCAGCTAGCTACTATAAGTAATGAGGCTTGGTCCTAGAATTTCCAAGTTATGATTGTTATGGATTTCTCTCTTTCATCGGCATTATTTGATATTGGATATTCACATTATTTTATATTTTATCATTTTTTGAATGGTTTGGGTTTCTGGTGTAGTTGTTGTATTGGGTTATGTAGATCAGCATACCATTAGTGATGTGAAAACACTGTATTCATAATTTTAATAATTTTTCACTCTATATTTATGGAAACCATTTATTTTGGGATATTTTTGTACTTTAGATTATAGTATTTAACCTAATAATGGGAGTGAAATGGTCTTTTTTGTTCCCAGATAACATTGATTGTTACAGTAGGAGGGTGACTTCCACATCTCTTATGGGTTGAAAAATTATTCATTGTGGGGAATGATATGTCTAGGTAGGTGATATAGGTCTTATATGTCAGCATATGGGTGATCCCTCAACCCATTTGAGTCGTATATTAGATGGTGGGAGAGTAGTTTGGATGGTTTCACCTCATATAGTGGACTATTTTTAGGACTTGTTTTCCTATATAGTTTACAAGGCTTCCACCTCGGATACAAATGGAGTTATGTATCGAGCATATTATGGGGGATGAGAAAGTTTCCATTACTAATGTTGAATAGAATAAATAAATATATAATAAATTTTGACTTAGTTTGAGGAATTGGATGCTAAATGGTTCATTTGGTCATGTATGTCAACTTGGGGTTCTCTGGATTTATTTTCTAAGAAGTAAGATGAAACATTGAGATTATGTGTCAATAAATAAAATATAGAACATATTGAAATTGAAATATTATATCCTATTACATATATTAAATATCATTTTTACCAGTTGATGGGTTCTTATAAAATCCTTAACATTGATTTATGAAAAGGGTACCATTAGTTTTGGGTAAGACTATCAGATATACAACAAACTTCTTTTAGAAGTAGGTATGGAAAATATGTAATTTTTGTGATGCTATTTTGTATAAAAAATTATTCTTCCACAATAATGGAATTAATGAAATTAATATTTATTTTTTATTTATCTCATTTTTTTGTGTCTTTCATTCATTTCACCTTAGTGTACTCTCATTCTTCATTCGATAATTTTCTTAATCTTATGACATCTTGATTATTCCAAGAGAGAATCAAATGTATAAAAATCATTCTAAATTTCATTTATACATTAAAAATGTATATTTATTAGGAAACTTTATCAAGGAATAAGGTTTAATACTGGATAGTGAGAATCTATGAGTTGTTCATTCTTGGGAGAAGCCAGAGAATGTTTTTGAAATAAGACACTTTTTAGGTTTAGTGGGTTACTGTTGAATGTTCCTTAATGGGTTTTCTATCCTAGAAGTGATAATTTTAGGATATACCAAGATTAGAATATTGTTTGAGTATATTGTATTACGTGATAAGGCATTCAATTAGCCCATGATATTATTGTCCACATCACTTATTCCAACATTGCTGAAACGATGTTTGATGTATAATATATATTTTGATGTATCCATGATCAATTTTGGAGAAAAATGAATACATGGAGACCATTTTAGGTCATATATATCATGGATGATATTGATATATGAACTAAACTATACCACACACAATCATGAGTTTGATATAGTGGTTCATGCCCTACAATATTGGAGGAATTACCTACAAGATCAATGGACCACTATTTATACTGATTATAAGTGCCTTATATATATCATTTCAGAGTGTGATATCAATATCTATAATTTGATATTGTTTGAGTTAATAAATCATTTTTATTTTGAGAAATATTATATTCTAGTAATGGGGAATAATTTCATTCATTCTTTCGGTTTGAAGATATAGAATCAAGCTATTTAGGAGCCTAGTTTTGAGATGAAGATGTGGACATTATTAGGTAATATGTATATAGTTGTTTAAGAGAACTACGAAACTCACATCCTTATCTATTGTACCCTTTGTTATGAGTCAGATAATGTGGAGGTAGTATGATAATCCGAAGTTACTAGTGTTGAGGAAAATATATGCTGGGGGAGCTACCTCAGGAATGTAACATTCATGATAACGAGACTATCAATGTATATAGTCATGTGTAATTGCCCATAGGTATGCAATAAGAGTTTATAGGTGATTTTTAGGCCTCAAAATGGACAGTGAACCATGGTATGACAAAAATGTGCCATGATATTGATTGATAGTACTGGTGGACATAAATAAAGAATGGGATTGATGGTTTTATGGGGTGATTCTACACCTGTGAGCTAGTGAAGACCAAACATCAGTGGAATTCAGATCTATTTTAGTCTTTGACCCTTCATCAATTGATGTGGGATTATGTTAACATAGATTCCTTGGTGGGTTTACCCAGTACTCCTATGAAGACTGATGTGATATGGATAATAGTAGAAAGGTATATTAAGGTGTTATATTTGCTACTGGTTTGGGGAACCTTTATTTTCAATGATTTGTGAATTCAATATTTTTTTGATATAGTATAGTTATAGAGGGTGCCTCAATGAATAATTTTTAATATTGTTCCCCACATTACCTTAATATTATATAAAATCATTTTTAATTTATTCAGTATACAGGTATATTAGTTCACTTTCTACCACTTACAGATGGAAGGGAAATTTTGATCATACTATCCAAGTGTTAGGGGGAATTCAAAGAGAATGTTCCCTACATTTTGGAAGAACCATTCAAAAGAATATATAACTTGTTCGGTTTACCTATAATAGTAGATACTAGGTGACTATTCAGATGGAATATTATATAAAAATATATGGTAGACCATGGGTATTACCATTATGTTGGATGAAGATGGATAGTAAATGTTTTTGGTGTTGAGTCTTGTTCATGAAACATCGATACCATTTCATTTATTCTAATAAATTATTTCTAGAAGAAATTTTTTTACATAATTTATATTCCCATAAACATTGTTGACCTATAATTTTTTTAGTTGGTGACCATGTATTCCGTTATCTATCTTAGAGACTAGTTCACCATTGGATTATAATGCAGGGTATGTTTGGCACCTAATTATGTCGATCGATCCAATATTTTAGAGATTAACCATTTAGTATCATATCAATTGGATATTTAATTGTGGTATTTCTCTAGAGACGAAATTTTTCATATGTCACAACTTCATTAGTATCACCCACACCCTTCTCATTTTATTTATGCAGATGACGTTGTTCTTATGGCCAATGCGTCCTTCAAGAAGCATATGATTCATGTCAAGGATCATAGTAAGAAAAGTATTTTGTGAAATATTCTACCTTCGGTTTGAGTGTAGTGAAAGAATTTCCATTTTCAAGAGGAAATATGGGAGGGGGAGCTAATATGTAGCTTCAGAGTCATGAGCTATTTAGATTAGGGGAACAATGATTAGGGCGAGAACAACTCAAGAATGATATGTTTTATAGTGGGTAGGTTTTAAGATTTTGAACATCATCAAGGATTATATTTATTACACGTTTTAGCTAACCTCATTTTAAGTGGAATATGAAATGATTACCAAGAGTGTGGGTAGTCTAAAAATATTATCAAGCATTTAGGATTTAAATTGTTTTGAAAATTGGAATTAAAGCACATGGAATATGGTTAATGGTATCCATTCCCCATGGATGTGAGAAAGAAATTATAAGGATACTGGTTTTAAAACCATTTTTACATTTCCTAAAAACCATGTGATATTAGACAACATATATTCACACTACTTCTACAAAATTTATCACGATTTTTAGGTGTCCAGGTGAACATGCATGTGGGTTATATCATTGATTGTGGGGCTATTTTGTTCTGAAAACTATGAATCCAAACCACGTGCCACATAAAAAGTGTAAAATTTACTATTTTACCCTCACAAATATTATATCAACTCACAATATTTTCTTTTAATTTCACTCCAAGATTCTTATGGTTCCCTCCAAAGATTTCCACCTTGTCTGTGGGTTTACCTCCCTTGATTATAATGAATTTTAATTATCATATCATATAATTTAAATCCATTGGGATGTAGTTTTGTTTTTGATTCTATTCTACGGATGATTCATTTTTTTTATATACCTTATATTTTATGTCCCATAATCCATAATTCCATGGTATTCCCTTAATTTATAGTTGTGCCTATTTTAGGTTGAATCAAAGGTACGAGATAGATGATCATTTATCTATGAACATATGGGGGTTTTCTAAGGTATTTACCAAAGAATTTTTATTCTTCAAGTTTATTTTATATGTGTTATGGTTACATAAATATATCAATTCAGTTTCTTGATTGAGAAAAATAATTTTGTCCATTAATTAATATCTTAGGCCCTTGAGGATTCCTCATGAGTCCAATGATTACTATGAGACGAGACATATAACCACACATGAGGGTGGAAGTTCCATGAAAAAATTATGAAGGTTTTATAATAGTTTAATAGGTGGTTTCAGACCATATCCTAATAGAGTAGTTCCACACCATGTTATCATTTCATAATATAATGTTTGGCTTTACATGGGAAATAAATTTTTTATGACATGATAAAGGGAGAAATGGTAAATGGTTATGGGCGATATTTATGCTTTTAAATGGTTTAAAGAAAATTTAATATTTAAAATATATGAATAACTTTTAAGGAGTTTAATTGTGTAATTTTGGTCTGGGTGCTGAGTATGATAGTACATAGTGATTAATTAATGTTGTAAAAGGTGAACCATTTGTATCTTAGTCTATTAAAAGGTCATGTATGTTTATCCTCAGAAATTAGTAATATTTGGGAAGGTTTTGGATATTACAAATGATTATACATAGATATGATTTAGGAAGTTGTATATAATGGTATACATAATTGATTTATAACGATAGAACTGACATCATACATCTATGGTTTGGGATGTTGGACATGGCACTCTGTATCCCAGTTTTGGGAGGTTGTTGATGATCCAGGCTATAATATCATATGACATGTTGTGGGAACCTCTACTGACACTCCATGGTCCTAGATTTAAATATGGTATGAATCCATTATATATCGTAAATTATACACAACTCTTTGGTTTATGGTTCATATGGCTTGCCTAGTACATTGTTGGTCTGGAAGGATATGGTTTCAGTTATAGAACCTAAGGAATAGAAATGACGATCAAAATCATTTAATATCTAAAAAATCATTTAAATTCTTATTATTTCTTCCCCTTCATATATTTAAAACCTATTTTTAGACTGTATAATTCATTAGAAGTCATTGTTGGGTTTTTTCTAAGATATACTCACTATTCTTAGGCGACAGTGAGTGCTCAATTAGACTATGTGGTTTCATGTTTTGAAAATAGAACATACTCTATGATAGATAGTTGATTTTAGAATCATGGAATGGAAAATAGATAGGTGAATATGATAGGTTTCGGTAAAATATTTCGATGATTTCTATTGTGTCATTTTATTGGGTTACTTTTGGAACATGTAGCAATCCAGATGTTCATGTATTATATATTGAATTAGAGAGATTACTCTTTTTGTTAGTTCTTTATATGATATCTTATTTCTGATCAGTTATTATCTGGAATATTTATTATTATATTTTTTTATAGTGATACTCATTATATGAAGGTATATCCTCCCATATTTTCTCAGTAGACCCTTTCTACTAGTCGGTAACCTCTTTCATATGGGGAGGTGTACTTGAAGTCGTGTACTGAATAGGTTTTGAAAACAGTTCTAATAATACAGGCTATGATAATAAATATATACTAATACGTATATATCTTACCTAATTAAACATTTTATGAATATATATGGTTTAAGAAGTGAGTTAGGACTCAATGTAAGTGAATTTATGACTCAATTTCCTTTCATTAGGTTATATCATTTATTATTTAACAATTTTTTCAATAATGTTATATATTCTAAACCTTTTTATTTTTATTTTTTTCCTCTTATTTTATTTTATTTTTTTCAATCACATTTTATATTCTTTTATGGATTCATACATTACATGTTAAGATTCTTATAAGGGGTTTCTCATAATTCATTCATGAATTGATTCAAATCCCTTAAATCTATGTATCTATTGACTATATCTCTCTAATATATTGTAGGAGTATTAATTATAAAAATTTTATTCAATTTTATTAATATTTTTTCTATTATTTAGTTTTGGCTTTCCTATCAATGGATAATTGTTTTTACCCTTTTCATTTGAGTAGTTGGCATTAAGGTTAATTTATATTCATATAGGTTTAAAAAATATTATATTTATTTTATTATTATTATTGTTATTGTAAATAATATATGATGAAGGTTGTGGAAAATATATATCAATTTTATGCAATGTGTAATGATTTATTCATTGGATAAATTATACTGTATGTAACTGGTGAAGTAGTATAATTTTGAGAGATTTCATGTAATAAACCGTGACACGAATATAATTTCTCATGAATCCATCATGATTATCTAATTATCTTTATAAATACCTATACATTTTATTATGGAAATATTTGGATTTAATTTATATGAGAAACAAAATTTATTTCATGATTTAACATAAGATAATGATCTTATATGAAATAAATTATTATTAATCAAAATATAAACATTTTAATGTGTTTTTATGTATTTACAAGGCCTAACATGATTTCTTTAAATTTTATACACCTTACTAGGCTTTATGTGCTCATCTAAAATTTTACTATATTTTTTAGTGATTAAGGAGTCGTAATATATATAATGAAGTTATGTTATGATGATTAGTATTGAGTGAAGTGTGTGAAAATATGTCTTTTGAATGAAATTAATTCATATTATTTTTAAAAATAGATGTTTGTTTCTATATATGTTTGGTTATGTTCCCCAGTTAAATAAAGCTCTAAATCTGAAGGTAATTGGAACTATTTGTTTTGATTGTTGTGAATGATTTTTTGTCCAAATAATGAAAATCCTAAGGAGTGGTTATTTAATCCAAAATCTAAATTAAATAATAGGAGGAGGAGAAGTCCCAACTGATGGTAGTAATTATAAGGCTTAATTCTATAATTCTAGAGAAATTAGAAAGTATCATTGACTATAAGATAAATGTTAAAAAATTGAATACGGTTATCAATGTGTTTTCTAAAAAAATTAAAAGATCAAGTAAAACAAATTTAATAACATTAGGAGGTTTTTAGCATATAAAGAAGAGTAGAATATTATGATATACAATGTCCCACTATATGGAATTTTGAAATTTGGTCACATATGTGATATAAAAATTAAAATTATGGCATGGTATTCTTGAAAAATAGTTAATGAATTGTAATAATAGGAAAACAACCCATCATTACAACATATATAATATGTGGAATGATTTTTAACAGATTTTAGGGATGATTGGTTCTAGAACATAAGACTCACTCAGATGTTTGTGGTTGTTTTGGACATAAATCAAGATTACAATATTTAGTGCTCCATATGGAAATGAACTTCTAAAATATTTAAATACAATAATAAACTTTGTATTAAGTTCAATAATCGTGGAAATGTGATACAACAAAAATGATTGTTCTATATAAAATATGTACTAAATAAACACCTAAAAATAGAAGAATAAAAAAAAGTTCAATGTTCCATGAATGTTTCAGATGGTTAGTATTTTTGGTGTGTAGGATTTTTCCATGTGGGTATATATTCCTCATCATCAATGTAGAGGAATGTTCAGAGATTAGCCAAATGTGGTTGTATAAAGAAGCTCATGGAATTAGAGAATTATTTTAAATAAAAAATATGATTTATTAATTCATAGTATGAAGTTAGTCTATCATACATTAAATAAGATAAAGAATAGTATTCAATGGTTTCACAGATTTGCCTAAATTCATCATATTGCTCTATTGGATAAATCCCTAATAGTGGATGAAAATACCATATGGAAAATAATTATGTTTTTATAGTAATCATGTATGATATATATGTAGACATGAAATTTGGGAACAATTATGGAATGATGATTATTATCTAATGAAAAACTATGATTATGATTAATGAAATGAGATATGAAAATGTGTTTCTCATGGAAATTTTAAGTCACAAAATGATTACTACAATTCAACTATAAGAATCAAGACATGTAAAAAGAAGTACCAAAATGTCTGGTATTGTGAATGGAATATATAGTATAGTGCTAATATAGGGAAAACATAAGAATGAGAATATATATCTTTGAAGTGGAAGAGATTATATGTCATTTCAATCAAATGATGAATAAAATAGGTTCTGATATAAATTTCTTTTCCATTTGAGTAAAAAATCATTGGATAATCCAATGAAATGTTCCACTACTATTGATCTCAATAATTTATATTGTGATCATACTCATAGGTGTGTATATGTCAACTAGGGAATATCACCTGAAATTCAAATAATTTGAAATGGAAAAGGGTATAATGAGTTCTTCAAAAAATTATTTTTTATTGGTGTGGTCCTCTATCACAATGTTTTACAAATCAAAAGATAAATTATTTCCTTTTTCATTAATGATTAAAACAATAATAATGCTTCATGTTCATCAGCCACAAGTATAATGTGTTCAATGCAAAACACCATATCATAAGAAATGTGAAAATATACCTGGTAAAAAATATGAACGTTTAAAACCAATAATTTTATGGATTCTACAAATACACAAGTGAAAGATTGTCTTGATAAACATAATATAAGACCCAAGTCACAATCTCGATAACTCGTCTGTAAATTGGTGAGGTTGAGAGGATAATCTATATTATAAAAAAATGTTCACAAGATTTCTTATTTGGAATGACTTATGAGATTTTTTTCCCATGTAAGAGGTATTGACATCAATATATTTATATAATAGTTATTATTTTTATGGAATAAACGACTCTTAAAAATATGTGGTATGGAAATAAGACGACGTGGAAGTACATTAATGTGTAAAAAATTATATTCTTCATTAAAAATATGGGGAAAACATTATGCTTTAATACCATGGATATTAAGGCATATTATTTGTCTAATTTGGAAAAAAATCATATACTTGTTTAAATATTAATTGAAGAATGGTTGTGGAGAGAAATGATGTTATTTTGGTTGAAAATGGGTATAATCCTCAACAAATCAGTGAACATATTTTGGAGGATAGTTATTAAATATTATGTATATATGGGGGGAAAATAAGATAATAATTAATATTAATGATAAGACACTGATGTTGAGAATGATGAAGTCAGATTTTATGCTATAATGAAAATGAAGAGCATGTCTAAAATTATCTTGAATAATATTAGCAGTGACTAGTATGTTTCAATGAAGATAAAGATAATGAAGTCTCTACAAAAAATATATTTCCAATTAAAAAGAGATCAAAAATGATTTAAATAATCTATAAGAGATGATAATTTGGATCAAATTATGACTAAAGAGCTTGACCAAATTGAAATGAATTTGATGTGGGAGACTGGGACTCATCTGGTATATTAGAACGTCATCAATACCAAATGGGTCTTCCATTTTTTTTAATAAATATGGTTATGCAATTTGAAAAAAAAAATAATGACTTGTGTTGATGGGATACTCCCAAATCTAATATATTTTTGTAGATTAGATTTTTTAAACCTAGAAAAATTGTGAAACTTTATATAATTTTTACCATGGGAATGAAACAAATTTCAATTCATTATAGATGGACATGAATTCAAAATTTTATACTTGTGTTTTTGAGGAATAGGCTCACATCAAGTAACCATATTTCTTTCTTGATCATGCCAATTAAAAGAATTTTTTTAGATGAAGAATGCTCTTTATGGGCTAATTAAGGAACATAGAGGATAATGTTCAATTATTTAATTATACATGAAGAAGCTCAGTTTTTGGTGTAGTGGAGTTTATTAAAATACCTCTATGAATATTTGGAGTGATAAATGGATGATAGTATAGGTGTAGGTTAATAACATAGAAATTGTAGGGTAAATTTAAGTGTATTACAAGAAATATGTAGTGTATAATAATTGAATGTATAAAAAATCAATGATTGGAAAACTGTTGTTCTTTATGGGTTTACATGTGCTACAAGCCAAGAATGGCACAATTATTTCTCAATAAAAATATTCCTAGGTGTTTCTAATGATATGTGGAATGGAGGATAACAAGATGATAAAAAATATGATTTTAAAATAGTTAAAACTATCGTGTGATGATTAACCAAAAGTGCCTTGTTCCATAAAGCCCATGGAGATCAATGGGTGTATTCTATACTTAACAATTAAATAACCCAAAATTTATTTCACATGTTTTGTGGCATTAAATCAAGTTAATAACAAGGAATTCCACTTATATGAGGTGATATGAAAAAATTTATATATTTACGGATGAGGGTGTTTCAGTTTTTGTATAGTGAAAAATAATAGTATGATTATTAGGTTATATAGATAAAGATTTTGTCAGTTCAATAGATGATATAAATTCAACATTGGACGGATCATTTTATCTTTGGGGACTATATATTTCAAGGGTAAATTAGAAATATGATTTCAATAATATAAGCACAGTAGATTCTACATTTATTACACCTACTCAAGATTGGACACAGATTTTGTGGATGAAGTAGAATCCCATAGAAATGGGAGTTGAAGAGAAGTCTCATCAGAATCAATTGTTCTAATAATAGTGATATAAACCATAAAAATGTATATTAAATTACTCAATGACTATGTATATTCAAATAAAGTATATTTTTAACTAGAATAAGTTGTAGAAATGGTTGGTTATGTTAGATAATGTAAATAAAAATCATTTGGTAATGCCATTTCTTACAAATGCCTTATATAAAGAAGCATTTGAAAGACAACAAATGCCGATTAGTGTAACACATCGATATTCTAAAATAAGAAAATATTGTCCAATGGGATTTATTTTGTGTAAAAAATGAATAAATTTAACTAAAACACCCCAAAACATTTTTATATATTTAAAATTTAAATATATTCAACCTCTTAAATATCTTTTGATGCATGAAACATCGGGTTTATGAAAAACCTGAAACTCTAATAAAATATTATTATTTAAACATGACCATTATAAAAAAGCCATTAAATGAAAGGGTATAGAAAATACTAGGGAATTATGAAAATTAAATTCCATACACATGTATAAAATAAATTAATTTTTTATCTTTTCATTAGAAATAATATTAGAATCAATTGAATATAGAATAAATGTTTTCTAAAAAAATTACTTTTTCAACATAGCAGTTTCGTCACATTATTTTCTCTTATGATAAAAATAATATTTCACACTTTTGTAAAATCAATTTGATAAAGTTGAAAACATTTTGGATACTTTAATATAAATATTAGTTTTGGGTGAATTTTTGGAATTTCTTGAAATGGTTCATTTTCTGAGGAATAGTGAAAATATCGATTTTTATAGAAAACTACCTTTTGTTCATTTTTTTAAAAAAAGAAAAATTATATATTAAATTTGTTTTAAAGTCACAATAATAAAAAAATTGTAATAAGTTAAAATTAGATAAGTTTAATCAATTTCGAATATAATTTAGATATTAAATCATTCTAAACTAATCATAATTTCTTCTTTAGAAATCCAATTTTTCATCATGTCTGTGCATATAAAATAAAATTGAATTCTTTTGATTATCTTTATTGAATTTCACAAAATATTAAAAATATTCCTAATCAAAATAATATATATTATCTAATAATGTTAGTTTAAATTTTGACCAACACGAAAAGTGAAAACTGTAAAAATTAATTACCACATTTATGGAAAAATGAGTTTACCATGGGGTTAAACTAAGAAGATAAATGTTAAAATGAAATAAAAACTTTTTAAAATTTTAATTTATGGATTTATTTAGACCTTATCTATCCAAAATTAGAATATATTGTCATTTATATATTTTCTATTTCAAATTACTTTCATTGTGGACTGTTTTGAGAAATATCAATGAAATTTCTGTATGATCAAAATAATGATGTAGATTATCAATATACAAGAGGGGGGGGGGGTGAATTGTACACATTAAAAAATCCCCTTAAGCAAGGAATGATCTATGTTTAACGAAGTTAAACTAAGAAGATTTACAATACCTCTAACATCAATTGGAAATTGGAACAAGGAATGAAGTTACGAACTTCTAATTCTACACACTTTCTTGAATCAGGAAAGTGATTCCGAAAAATAGGTTCTGGATATATGGATCCAGATTTTTAAACTTAACTAAAGTTTATGATATGAGATTCTACCCTAAAGCGTATAGAATCTAAATGAATCAGATTACAAGTGTAAAGAAATACAAGAATGTTATACTTTCCTTACAATACAATATGCAGTGGAAAAACAAGTAGTAACTACAAGTAACAAACAATAACTCTTTTAACCCAAAGAGAAGGGTATACAATAACCATGGATAAAGGTCCCTTGATTTATACTTTCAAGAAAGTCTGTCTTACCCACACTAGGGTAATCCCTCGATACAAAGATCGGAGTCTCGGTCTTGCTATCCCTGCAAGCCATCAACTTCAAGGTTAGTTGGAACCTCTGTCTTCCTCAGCAAGGAAGCCCTCGAACTTCAAGGAAGTCAGCACCTCTGTCTTCCTATCCCCGGAAGCCCTCGAATGTAATCACCAACATTCAGAGTCGCATGAAGAAATCTAAACGAGCGGTTCGGTACACACAAAGCATGAAAAGCTTCTCTCTCTAGAAATCACCTTAACAGCATGTGGTCTCTAGATCGATTAACTCATTTTTACACCTGTGAGATCTTTCAAGTGAGATCATATTTATAGGCTCGGTCACCCCCCTCTCCAACGGTCATATTTTCATTAAAATTCGGAGGGACCTTTACACATATCACTCATCCAATGGTTAGTTTGAAACAGAATAGATGACATCATTTAATAACAAACCATGTATAATTGAATGCACGACATCGTTTTGTAATGGAGAAAATGTATGAAAAAGCCATAATAAATTTAGAGTGTATGAAAATTAAAAGTTCAGAGTCTAACCAAAATTATATTCAGAGTCTATAAAAAGAAATGTTCGGATTCTGTTTTATAGGAATTCAGAACCTGAAATCTGTAGAAGTCCGAAGTCAGAATTTATAAGGAAATTCGGAGTCTGGTTCCTACAGAGTTTGGAATCTGAACTTGCAGAGTTCGAAGTCGAACTAGTAAAAGTTCGGAGTCGAACTTCATAAGAGTTCTGAGTCGAACTACTTAAGAGTTCGGATTCAAACTCATGAAAGTTTGGAGTTGAACTTCATAAGAGTTAGGATTCGAACTACTTAAGATTTCGGAGTCTAACTCCGGATAGTTCGGAGTCGAACTTCATAAGAGTTCGGAGTTGAACTACTTAAGAGTTTCGAGTCGAACTCATGAATGTTCGGAGTCGAACTTCATAAGAGTTCGGAGTCGAACTACTTAAGAGTTTGGAGTCGAACTCATGAATTTTAGGAGTCGAACTTCATAAGAGTTCAAAGTCAAACTACATAAGAGTTCAGAGTCGAACTCATGAAAGTTCGGAGTCGAATTTCATAAGAGTTCGGAGTCGAACTACATAAGAGTTTGGATTCAAACTACTTAAGATTTACGAGTCGAACTCATTAAATTTTGTATCCATAATTCAGAGTGGAACTTCATTATAGTTCACATTCAGAATTCAGATCCTAAAAACAAAATACTCCAATACTTGTCATTATATGATTCTGGGATTTTGGTTATGAATTCGGTTTTTGTACTTCAAAAAATATTTCTATGTATAAGAAAATCTAGGTTAGGGTAGATTTCCTTAAAGAAAAAAATTTTCCTTATGGAGGTAAAATATATATTTGCTTAAGTATAAGGTGTTTGTGATTTTCAAAACAAGAAGTAATGGAAAAGTCAAAAAGAAAACCCTATTGACTCAACAATCTCCCCCTTTTTGGAAAGCACAAACATTCTTATGAAAAAGACTATAAGGACTTTGAAAAATTTTTCATTAGACTTTGAAATTAAAACTTATCTCCCATTATTCATGGATGAAAGTGAATACAACTAACTCCCCCTTAGGCATTGAAACTCTAGGGATTTTATTCACTTTCATCCATGAATAATGGGTTTCTCCTTTTCTTATCCATACTCAAGGAAATTCCTCTCATAGGATTCTTCTTCATCATACAAGAAATTTTCTTCTTCTTCTTCTTGCTGTTGTTTATCATTATTCTTACAAAATTCCACATCTCCCTTTCTTGGAGTTACTAACTTTGCGGATTCTGCCGTATCTTTATAATCCTCTACTTTTTTGATCAGAGCATCAAAATCTTCACTTCCCTCTTCTTCTTCCTCTTCTTCAACCTCTTCCTCTACTTCTTTTGCAGCTTCTTTTTCAGCTTCTTCAACTACTTCTTTGCCCTTGTATTTTTCTGGAAAGACATAGTTCTTAGCAGGAGTTTCAGGTAAAGAAGGTTTAGAACCGAAAGTTTCCAGAACGAAAAGCATTCTAGAAGCTAACTCTGTAGCTTTCAGAAAATATTTCACCACTTCATCTTTAGACAAATTATTTTTCATTTTCTTTTCTTTTTTTTACTTCTCTAACTCTTTCACAGCTCTTTCTTTTAAAGACTTATGCTTTGTAGGGTCGAATCCAAACTGTGGATCCCCTTCTTTCCTTTTCTCTTTATCTTCCCTACACTTGGCTGCCACTTCATTTGTATATATTTTTTGCTTCGTCAGTTTGGGGGGAGTAGACTGAGTTTCTTTACCCTTGGGATCTTCTTTAACAACAACCACTTCCTTAACCTTTCTCTTCTTCCTTGACTTTTTTGATGGTTCTGGAGTCTGTGAAATTTTATGAGCTACCTCACCTTTTTCCACGTATAGAGGTTAAAATTATCCGGAATCACTTGAATAACCCATCTTCATCCTCTTCAAAGTATCCTCAATTACCAGCATAAGCTTACAATTTCAGACATTTGATTTCCATGCAACCTTGAAGGATTCTTAGCATCGAACTATCAGTTTAGATAGTAAGGCATGGTACATAATTATTTGAGCTCTCAAATTTCCTTTTTTGATGGTCTTGATCATAATCAAGACATGCCTCATCAAATTTATCTTTCTTAGATTTAACAAGAAATCTATGACATAGATATCACTCTTCTTCAAATTATCTTTGTCACCTATTCTTGGTACGAGAAAACCTTGTACCTAGAGCTGTAAAATCTTATTGTTCGGAGTGAGATGAGAAATCTTAGCAGTCGTAACATCCTTAAGTCCAAGGAATTTTAAATCCTTCACTTTGTTGAAACTTCCTTTCTCATATGGAAGCTTATGTGAGAAAAACTCAGCTTCTCCTTCATAGGCTAAACCAACCAAGCTCCCGGCCTTGGTGTAAGATAGCTTGTAAGTATTCCTATAAGACTTAAACGAATACCAGTCTCTGCCATCTTCCATCTGGAATGAAACAGATTCATAGAACTCAATCAGCAAATCTGTGTAAACCATATCCTGTTTCTCTGACTTATACAAGAACAAATCTTCCCAGCCATTCAATCTGATATTTTTGGTTATAAGAGAATCAATCTTGTAGAAATATGGATGAACTAACCTTTCTGTGAAGACTAACCACTTAGTGATTGGTTTCGAAGTTGACATATCTTGAGATGCTGCTTCAACAGACATTCAGAACTGAGAGATTTGAATGATTCAGAACGACTTTGCAAAGATCAGAACCTGTTTTAAGAAGAGATTCATGGCTTGGAGACACGAAAGCTTTGAAAAACTGATGTGGGACAAGTCATGGGGTCCCCTTTATATAGGAGATGGAGGTGACCTTTGGTCTCCCAAAATCCATCTAATGGTTGAAAAGCTTTTCGATCTGATCTGACGGTTGAGAACACTCCTGCAAGGAAAATTTGACTCTGATCTTTTGAGGTTATAAGGAAAACATTCGGATTTAAAGAAAACTAGAATCCAAATAATTTTAAAAAACTGGAAAAGACCAGCAAACAAAAAAAATTGATTACGAAAATAATAGTAAGGAAATCTAACCTTTCGGATTGGCTAGAAAGATTATACATAATTGGTAATATTCTTCTTAAAGAAAACTTATTACAAAAGTTCATTACGAAAATCACATTACAAAAGTTACAGTACAAAAATATCATTACGAAAGTTCCAGTACGAAAATCTCATCACGAAAGTTCAAGTATGAAAATATCATTATGAAAGTTATAACTTCTAGAAATTTCCATTCCGAGAATTTTCATTCCAGAAATTTCCATTCCGGAAATTTCTATTCCAGAAATTATCATTCTGGAAATTTCCATTCTGGAAAGTTTGAAAAACTGACTACGAAAATTTTAGTTATAAAAGTTTTGAAAAACAGATTACGAAAATTTTAGTTACAAAACTTTTGAAAAACAGATTACGAAAATTTTAGTTACAAAAAAGTTGAAAAACATATTACGAAAATTTAATTACAAAAAGTTTGAAAAACAGATTACGAAAATTTTAGTTACAAAAATTTTGAAAAATAGATTATGAAAATTTTAGTTACACTAACAATCAAATGTACTCCTTCTATGAAAATGAGTTTATTATTGTTAGGAGAATTGTTCAAAAAGAAGTTAATAAAGAATGACTACCTTACGGTTATCATTCCTAAATTTTGTTTAATGTATTCAAATCTATCTAAGGGTAATGATTTTGTAAAAATATCAGAAAGTTGTTCTTGCATTCTGATAAATTGAATAATGATATCTCCTTTAAGTGTGTGATCCCTAAGAAAGTGATGCCTAATATTTATTTGTTTTGCACAAGAGTGATGTGAAGGGTTCTTACTGAGGGAAATGGCAGTTGTGTTATCACACAAAATTTGAGTCTTTGTAAAACACAGGCCATAGTCTCTGAGTTTGTGTTGCATCCTGAACACTTGAGCACAACAACTTCCAGCTGCTACATATTCAGATTCAGCAGTGGAAAATGCTACAGAATATTGCTTCTTTCAGGACCAAGAAACTAAAGAACCTCCTAATAAATGACAAGTTCCAGATGTACTCTTTCTATCCATTCTACATCCACCAAAGATAGCATCCGAAAAACTTTTTAAAACAAAATCATTTCCAGAAGTATAAAATAATCCTAGATCAATGGTTCCCTTTAGGTAGCGAAAAATTCTTTTTACTGCCTTTAAGTGAGATTCCATAGAATTTTATTGATATCCTGCACACAAGCATACTGAAAACATCATGTCTGGTCGACTAGCATTCAATTATAGTAGTCTTCCTATCATACCTCTAAAAGATGTTTGATCTATTGGTTTCCTAGCCTCATCAAGATCTAGAGAGTTTGAGGTACCGATGGGAGTGCTTATACTCTTAGTGTTGTCATAACCATACTTTTTAGGAAGATATTTGATATAAATATGTTTATATATATAGGTTCCTTCTGGTCTTTTAGAAATTTGAAAGCCAAGGGAAAAAGTTAACTCACCCATCATACTCATTTCAAACTCAGATTTCATTAGACTTGCAAAATAATTAGTTAAATATATCTGATTTGAACCAAATATGATGACATCAACATAAATTTGAACAATAAAAACATTTTTCTTATCTTTGTTTATAAAAATATTTGGATTTTCATTTCCTTTAACATAGTTATTTTGAAGCAAAAATCTTGTAAGTCTATCATACCAAGCTCGTGGGCCTTGTTTAAGGCCATAAAACCTTTATTAAGTCTAGAAACTTTATCAGGAAGTTTTTTGTCTTCAAAGCCAGGAGGTTGTTCAACAAAAACTTCCTCTTGAACATAACCATTAAGGAAAGCAAATTTCCCATCCATTTGAAATAGTTTAAAATTGAAGAACGCTGCAAAGGCAAGTAAGATATGAATAGATTCAAGTCTATCTACTAGAGCATAGGTTTCTTCATAGTTTATTCACTCTTGTTGATTATAGCCTTTAGCAACTAATCTAGATTTATTTCTTACAATGACTCCATTTTCATCACATTTGTTTCTGAAGACCCATTTTACTCCAATAACAGAATTTTCTTTAGGTCTTTCAACCAAGGTCCAGACTTTATTCTCTTCAAATTCATTTAGTTCATCTTGCATGGCTTTGATCCAATCATCATCACCTAAAGCTTCATCAGTGATTTTTGGTTATAATTGGGAAATAAATGCTAGATGTTCTACTTAATTTCTCAAGGAACTCCTAGTCCTTACATGTTTATTTACATCACCAATGATACTATCACTGAGATTATTCTTAAGAAATGCCTAATTTGGGTTTTGTAAAACCTGTTCATCAACATAGGGTAGAAAGTCTCCTGGGGTAAATGTTTTAGAAGTATCTTCTTAAAAGTTTTCCTTATCAGAAGAATTTTCTATCAAAGGTTCGTAATCAGTTTTTGAAAACACATTCGAGGATGTAGGTTGGGATGGTTTAAAGACAAAAGTATCAGACTCATAAAATTTTACATGCACTGTTTCTTCAACAGTACAAGTATTTTTATTGAAAACTCTATAAGCCTTAGAAGTTGTGGAGTAGCCTAAGAAAATTCCTTCAACAGATTTTGGTGTGAATTTTTTAAGATTATCTTTAGTATTCAAGATGAATACCTTGCAACCAAAAACCATGAATTAAGAAAGTCTAGGTTTTCTACCATTCCATAAATCATAAAGAGTTTTATTAAGAAAAGGTCTATGCAAAACTCGATTTATATTATAACAAGTAGTACTTACAGCTTCATCCTAGAAATTTCTAGCAATAGAATATTCACTCAACTTGGTTCTAGTTATTTCTTGAAGAATTATATTTCTTCTCTGAACTACACCATTTTGTTGAGGAGTTCTAGGTGCTGAAAAGCTGTGAGTATTATCTTTTCTACTACAAAAGGTTTCAAAATCAGAATTTTGAAATCTCCTCCATGATCATTATGAATAGTTTTCAGTGGAAGATATTTCCCTTTTTTAACTTGGGCTCTAAAACATTTGAAATATGAAAAAAAACTTCAGACTTCTTTGCTAGAAAGTAGACCCATGTAAATCTAGTGTAATCATCAACTAGAACAAACACATAGTATTTGTCTCCAATGCTTCCAGATTTTGTTGGTCCAAAAAGATCCATGTGTACCAACTGTAATGCATTAGTTTTTGAGACTTCACTGATTGATTTAAAACTAGATTTACGTTTCTTTCCATATTGACAAGGATCACAACCTTTTGAAGAATCAACTGTAAGCTCCAGTAGATCCTTAACTATTTTCTTCTTAGAAAGTTTACATAAGTTCATAAGGTTACAGTGACCTAATATTCTATGCCATAACCAAGAATTATCTTCCATTTCACTAAGGCAAGGTAAATCTTGGCTCCTAAGGTCTTCTAGGTTTAAAGTGTAAACATGATCGTCTCTATTGGCTGAGAGGAATAATTCTTCCTTGGAATTGTGAACTAAGCACTTATCATTCCAAAAATTCACAAGGTATCCTTCATCACACAACTGACTTATGATAATGAAGATGTGATTAAGACCCTTAACAAATAGAACATTTGAAATCAAAGTTTTACCAAGAAGAAAAATATTACCTATACCAATAATTTCTCCCTGAGCATTATCTCCGAAAGTTACCTTTCCTCCTTTCGTCTTGATAATATTTTCAAAATAGATTTTGTTACCAGTCATGTACCGAGAACATCTATTATCCATGTACCATGTATTGTTATTGGTACTTCCTTTATCTTCCTGAAAACAAGAAATGTATTATACTTTTGGAATCCAAACCTGTTTGGATCCGAGATTTCTAGATAACAAGATTTTTGGAACCCACATCTTCTTAGAAAAATAAGCCTTATGGAAACCTAGAGATTGGGTTTTGTTTAAAGAGAAATTCTTTGCCCAGTGACCACTACATTGACACTTGGTACAAAATGGGGAACTTTGTGCAACAAAGTAGTTGTTATTAAAAGTTGGTCCTACATGGGTATAACCAAATCCAGATTTGTTTCTTAATGGTCGTATTTGTGAATACATTTTATCAAAATTTTCTTTTCCACGGGTAAATTTTGATAAGAACTTCTTTAAGGAAAAAATTTCGGACTTGACTTTTATAACCAAGTTTTTATTTTCAAAATCATTATATTTAGAACTAGAGTTAGGCTCGAAAACACTTTTCTTAGAAATTACTTTTTTTAATTCTTTAGAAAGATTGTTCTTCTGAGAACTTACTTACTCAAGATTTGTTGAAATACTTATAAAATCAGCATTTTTTCTCTCAAGATGTTAAGAAATAGATGATATTTCTTTTATAAGAATAGTATTCCTAGAGTTTAACTTATCAAGTTTTTTATTGAGTTTAGAATTTTCAATCTCAAGAAGTTCAACAAACCTAGAAACTTCTTCATAGGTAGGTATAGTATTTTCTTAATCATAAGATGATTCTTCATCTGAAGAGTTATAATATTCTCTATCATTATAATTTAAGGAAACATTGGTCAATGATTCAGTATTATTTACCTTAGCCATGAAGCAATGATTGTTAATAGGTAATATGGATATAAGACCATGATTCTTCTGTTTTGAAGATTCACATTCGGAAGATTCATATGAAGAGTCACCACCACTGACACTCTAAGTGTTATTAGCTTTGATATCTTTCTTAGCTTTGGATTTATAATACTTATTTCTATTCCTTTCAGAATTCCTTTCTTTCCTTTCATTCTTTTTGAGCAAAGGGCAATCTGGTCTAATATGTCCATCTCTCTTGCATTCATAACATGTAACTTCTCCATCTTTTCTATCTTTCCTTTCCTTTTTCTTATACTTGTATTGAAAATTTATCTGTCCAGCTATCTTGTTCATCTTTCGAGCAAGATTAGCTAACTCATTTTCTGAGACTTCACTCTCACTAGATTTGGATTGGATAATAACTTTCTTAGACTTGGATCTAGTTACTCTCTCATGAGTCATATCTTTCATATTATTTGATGTTGTAGTAAAAGCAACAATACCATTCCCATTCTTCTTCTTGATGTTTTCATCATCTCTTTTCATTCGTGTTTCATGTTGGAGAAGAGTTCCAAATAGTTTATCTATGGAAATTTGGGTAACCTTCTTATTCTCGTCAATAGCTATTCTTTTTTATTCCCACTCATTGGGCATAATATCAATTATCTTATCCACAAGAGCTTCATCATCCAGACCTTTCTATCCCATAGACTGAAGTATTTTCACTATAGTCATAAATATCTGTTGAAATTTACAAATTGGTTCACCATAAAGAAAAATTGAATCCATGGTATTCATCTCTAAGCATAGCTCTCCTAGTTTCAATCACATTAGAAGTGCCAAACTGTGTAACCTCTAACTTCTTCAAGATACAATTAGCTACTTCACAAGAAGAAATTTGGATATATATATTTCTAGTCATTGAACATAGTAAGGTATTGTGTACCTTATAATTGAGTTGATATACTTGCTTTTCCTAGTTAGTGAAAGTTCTTACATCCATATCAGGAATTTTATAATCACTAGTAAGCATAACGAAATTATCCACTCCTGTATTGATAACAAAAGTCTTCATGCGATCTCTTCAATACTCATAATCATTACCATCAAATATTGGTGGTCTTGTAGCATTTAGATTTTCAATTGATCCAACATTGATTCATGCCATTATAAGAAAAACATCGGCAAACAAACTTATTAGTAGGAAAAGTTTGTAGCCACAATGTTCAGAATGAGAAAATTCGGAATGAACAAAGTATTTTTAAGCAAGGATGAAGATTAAATAAAAATTTAGCAAGAAAAACTTATATGTGAGTATAAGTATTTCAGAGAACTGCTTTGATACCAATTGTAGGATCAAAATAATGATGTAGATGCTCAATATAAAAGAGGGGTTGGTGAATTGTACACTTTAAAAAATTTACTTAAGCAAGGAAAGATCTAATTTTAACTAAGTTAAACTAAGAAGATTCACAATACCTCTAACACCAATTGGAAATTGGAACAAGGAATGAAGTTACAAACTTCTAATTCTACAAACTTTCTGGAATCAGGAAAGTGATTCCGAAAAACATGTTCCGGATATATGGATCTGTAAATTTAAACTTAACTAAAGTTTACGATATGATATTGTACCCTAAAGCGTATAGAATCTAAATGAATCAGAGTACAAGTGTAAGGAAATACAATAATGTTATACTTTACTTACAATACAATATGCAGAGGAAAAACAAGTAGTAACTACAAGTAACAAGCAATAACTCTTTTAACCCAAAGAGAAGGGTATCCGACAACCTTGGATAAAGGTCCCATGATTAATACTTTCAATCAAGTCTGTCTTACCCACACCAGGGTAAGCCCTCGATATGAAGATCGGAGTCTCTGTCTTTCTATCCCCGCAAGCCCTCAACTTCAAGGTTAGTTGGAACCTCTGCCTTCCTCAGCAAGGAAGCCCACAAACTTCAAGAAAGTCGGCACCTCTATCTTCTTATCCCCGGAAGCCCTCGAAAGTAATCACGAACATTCGGAGTCGCATGAAGTAATCTGAATGAGCGGTTCAGTATGCACAAAGCATGAAAAGATTATCTCTCTAGAAATCACCTTAACAGCATGTGGTCTCTAGATTGATCAACTCGTTTTCACACCTTTGAGATCTTTCAAGTGAGCTCCTATTTATAGGCTCGGTCGGCCCCCTCTACAATGGTCATATTTTCCTTAAAATTTAGAGGGACCTGTACACGTGTAACTCAACCAACGGTTAGTTTGAAATAGAATAGAGGACAACGTTTAATAACAAACCATGTATAACTGAATGAACGACATCATTTTGTAATGGAGAATATGTAAGAAAAATCCATACTACATTCAAAGTGTAAGAAAATTAAAAGTTCGGAGTCTAACCAAAATGAAATTTGGAGTCTATAAAAAGAAATGTTTGGATTTTGTTTTATTGGAATTCAGAACCTGAAATCTATAGAAGTCCGGATTCTGAATTTCTAAGGAAATTCAGAGTCTGGTTTCTCCAGAGTTCGGAATCTGAACTTGCAGTGTTCTAAGTCTAACTAGTAAAAGTTCGGAGTTGAACTTCATAAGAGATCAGCGTCGAAGTACTTAAGAGTTTAGAGTCGAACTCATGAAAGTTCAGAGTCAAACTTCATAAGAGTTCATATTCGAACTACTAAAGATTTCGGAGTCGAACTCTTGATAGTTCAGAGTCAAACTTCATAAGAGTTCGGAGTCGAACTACTTTAGAGTTTGGAGTCGAACTCATGAAATTTTGGAGTTGAAATTCAAAAGAGTTTGGAGTCGAACTACTTAAGTGTTTAGAGTCGAACTCATGAAATTTTGGAGTCGAACTTCATAAGAGTTTGGAGTCGAACTACATAAGAGTTCGGAGTCGAACTCATGAAAGATCAGAGTCGAACTACTTAAGAGTTCGGAGTCGAACTCATGAAAGTTTGTCTCCATAATTTGGAGAGGAACTTCATTACAGTTCAAATTCAGAATTTGGATCCTAAAAACAGAATACTCCAATACTTGTCATTATATGATTCCGGGATTTTGGTTATGAATCCGGTTTTTGTACTTAAAAAAAATATTACTATGTATAAGAAAATCTAGGTTAGGCTAGATTTCCTTAAAGAATAAAATTTTCCGTATGGAGGTAAAATATATATTTCATTAAGTATAAGGTGTTAGTGATTTTCAAAACAAGAAGGAATGGAAATTTCATAAGGAAAACCTTATTGAATGAACAATTTCAAGGTCACTTTTCCCCACTTATGAAACGGGAACACCCTTCCATCATATATTCACAAATTACAAGAACAATAAATCAACCAAAACCTACCAAAATATCATTGAGAAATCCTTAAAATCATTCTATAAATTATGTTCCTCCCAAAATACGAACCCAAGGATCCTTAAGAAGATATTTAATAGAGTTTCCTCTTAGATAATGTAATTGTGTTAATAATTTTATTTTGATTACTTTCTTATTTCCATTATTATAGTATTTATTAAAAAAGTAAAATATAATAAAACTAGTATATTATGTATACTCTGATTTTATTATTTTTATGGAATAATATTTTTCCATCTCCTCCTCCATCAAATGTGAATATAAATCATCAATCGTGTGTATGAAGAACTACCTCCTCGAGAACACATGTAGTTCATTTTCCATGAAAAAATTTCCAGGATAGATGTAATGATGGATTCAAAATATTTTATATAGTATTTATGAAATTATTAAAATTCTTAAATTATCATATTTGTGATAAATTCATACATTCCATTTCATTAGGTATACAATAAAGTTAATCGTGTGTACGATGGACTACCACACTGGGAAGAGATGTGATTCACTTTTAACTTATGAATTAAATTGTACATCATAAGGATAAATATTAATTAATATGTTAATTATTTATGATTTAACTATAATTATGGAAGTATAATATCGGTTCTATCTTCTTACCTTCTAATCCACTGGAAAATAATAACACCACTCATGCGTATATGTGGAATATCGCCTTTATGTAGAAATATGAAATGTTATTCATTTTAGTTTTACTTGGTTTTAAATAAGGATGGATTTTATTAAAATGAATTATATATATAACATTATAATGATTCTTTAAATTTAAATTGTTATTTATTTTTGCTTTAATTTCATCCATTCAAAAAACTAGACACAAAATTATTATGTACGTATAGTCTACCATCTCCCAGAACAGAGTAGTCCATTTTATGTATCTTCCATTAATATATTATCCTAAATAAATTTAAAATTAATATATAATAAATTTATATAATGTTTAAAATCATTATTATTATGTAATAATGCTTAAATTAAAAAGCACCAAATTAACTAACCAGCCCA
The DNA here is from genome assembly GCA_963277665.1 of Viscum album. Lineage (NCBI taxonomy): Eukaryota > Viridiplantae > Streptophyta > Magnoliopsida > Santalales > Viscaceae > Viscum > Viscum album. Next base: position 1,049,972,977 of record OY728131.1, on the reverse strand, counting down.
TACTTGAAAAAAGAATCAATTATTACATTAAATAATGATGTTAACAAATAACTATTAATAAATCAGTGATAACATACTATAATTAAAGAAAATATTATATGAGATATATTATCTTTGTTATAAAATGTTAGTACAATGGCCCCAGGGTGCAGCTCAGTTGGTAGTTTCTCCTGTGGGTCTCGGTGAGGTCTAGAGTTCGAGTCTCGCTGAGTTCATCCCTGTACTGCTTGTTGCATGATATTATTTGTACTGTAGACCCTTCTCCGAATAAACTAAGGCTTCAGCCTCAACTTTTAAGATGTGAGTATAATGTATAATTATTTATTATAAATAAACATCAAACATTTTTTAATTAAGTCAATCGAGGGGCAAGGGATTATCATATAACATTTTCTTTCATGGGAAATACATCTTATTAACTACTTATTCACTTATGTATTGTATATAATGGGATTTTTTATATTTTATATAATGAATATAACTATATTAATGGTATTTAATTATTAATTTATTTTTATTTCTTACATGGACTTATGATTGAAATGTTACCAAAGTGGATTGATTTTATTTGAAAAACACATCATTATTCAGGATTATTTATATTTAGGTACCCAATTGTTTATCATATGATATTAATATCATTAAATATATAAATTTTCTTATCATGTAGTTATTCATGATATTTTGAAATAATAGTATCATTTTTAACTCATTGGTACCTAAAATGATTATGAAAATATTTTTAACAAAAAATGTTTTTATTTATCTCTTCAATCAAGAATAATTTTTCATCCAAAACTATGTTTTTTGAAATTGATTTAAAAAATGTTTTTAACATTATAAAAATGATTTAATAAGCATAATTTTACAAATGATTAACCTTTTAATTTATTTTTTGAAATTGTTTTATTATTTTCCAAACAAGTCCCATTTGGATTTTACTAAAAAGTTGAAAGGAATATCTGTTTCAATAAGTACTACAAGAACATAAATTTTTTAAATCATGAACACTCAATGTTTTAAATATTATTGTAAATTTTATCAAATATTATTTTCAATTAAATGTAATTTCAAAATATTTTGATAAATTTTAGTTAAAAAACTATATTTTCGAAGTAAATATGTGATTTTACTCCAAACCATTTTTAATCAAACACATAGTATTAATATTCATCTAAATAATTTTTCCTTTGTTGTATTAATGATAAAATGGGGATATTTTGAATTGATATCATCCTTATTATTTAATTGTATTTTTTATGTTCTTATAGACTAGGGATATTCAATTTTATTTATTTTCACCATATTACTCAAGATGGTTTATGATATTGTTTATTTGATTGGGGTAATTAATAAAATTTCATATGTTATTTTTTCAATAATAATGTGAATGTTTATTGTGATTCACCCATTTCATGTAAGGTATGAATTGGACATAGTATTTGATATATGGGTCCTGAAATTACATAGTTGCTCAATGTATCAGTAGCACAAATGAGTCATATTTTCTTGGATATTTTGTTATAGACTTATCCATTTATTTAATATGTCTTGGAACGATGCCTTGACAGTAATAATTATAAGAATAAGGCTTTGAAGGTATTATTAAGATGTATATAATTATGAAATACATTATTATAAATTTGTTTTTAATACTACATGTTATTATTATATTTTTAGGAATATCCCTAGTTATGATTCAATCTCATGTGATTATTTATATAAAATTATTTGATAATTATTTACTCAGTCCATATATTTCTCTTGTTATTATTTAAATATGATGGGGTTTAGTTATTTAATTTTATATATTTATCAGGCATTATTTATTCTTAGATTCTCTAGTACACTTAACTTTAATGTGATTCTGAGAACACCCCTTAATTAGTATTTATTTCACCCAGTATATAGGGATGTGTTTTATGATTGATACGCAGGGATACACTAAGGGTAATAAAGGAATTATCGAAGGATATTATTATATATTATATATTTTAAAATTTAATGTGAATTAAATGAATGTATCTAGTTTTCCAGGACTTGTAAATTTTTATTTAGATTAAGATATGATATTTTATAACAATTTCCAAAGTAATAAAGTATAAATCATCTTCTTGATACTTGGTTTGGGGCCACTATTTAGCGTACAAGAGGAAGTATAGTATAAACTTTATGAAGTAGATATAGGAAAACATAGATTAGGGAACATATACCAATAATATACTTTTAGGATATGTATATATGAACCAAATAATGCTTTAGTGAGGAATATATTATTGGGTTTCCTTTTAATACAACCCAATATGGATACTAAATGTGGATGTGATTCTAGAACTGATGTATGTAGATCAATAACTCTAAAAAATATGCATTGGGATACTTAATCATCACCTATTGATTCATAATAGGCCTTACAATGGACTTCGTTTGATACTCTCGTTGGAATTTATTTTTTATATTAAAATTTGTTCCAACCAAGTTTACTAGAATTGAAATCAATTTTATCCCCAATGAATCCAAAAATATGATTATTACATTTGCTATATATAAATTATAAATTTTATGTTTATTATTTCACCAGTTTTGTGATTATTCATTATGCCTCAAAATTATATAATATAATATAACGTCTTCCTTTTTTTTTGAAATGACATCGAGTTGATGGAATGGTAATTCTATCAATATAGATAAGCCAAAGAGTGATAATGATCATTTACTTTTCTAGAATATGAAAATATTTAGAATTAAACTGGTCTCCAAACCATTCACATCATACAAAGACATTTATCATTTGGTTTCTAGATATTGATAGAATTATATAAATATTATGGATATTATGTGTAGCTAGAGTAGATGTAACCAATATAGAATTAATGGATAAGTAGAAGAATGGAAATAAGTATTTCCATATATGTGATAATTATTGAATGAAACACCCTTCTACTTTCTTGAAGGTAATGTGAGATTACTAATAATGTGGTGAGAGAGGCCAAAATTATTTGAATAGTAATTGAAGGAAACAATTTTTTATTTTTTGTGCTTCAAATGTAAGGAGAATGGTCACCACATAAATGATTCCCCAAATAATCAAGGAAATATAACTCAAATAATTCTATGGGATAATTTTAAAGATTCTGATATTACAAAATATGAAGGGTTTGATGAATGTGTTTGTGTTTCCATCAAGAATTATGTTATATTAATATTTTATCAATTCTATTTTAGATATAAAAATCATTAAATGTATAAGGATTATATTATAGTACTATTTTATAGAGGATTGAAGTGCATGTATTGAATGGTACCGATGATCAAGAAAAGTGATTAAGTGACTAGTTAAACCTCTTGGAAAAAAGATTAAGGGAGGATAACCTTTAATATATTCCCGATGATATTTTATGGGATATTTTTGGGCACCTAAAATTTGGATAGAGGTTTTATGGCTTATGTCATATTTTTTAAAGGTTCCTGCATGTATTTATTTCTATAATATATTTGAGAACATAAGATTTAATATTTGTTAACATTCATGTTTTCTTTAAGTGTTTATGATGGTTAAGGTATTAACATATATTTAATTTAATAATAAGAGACACTTCACATTATCTGTGGAATATAATGTTGATTTAGTGACCATCCTTCAATGATTTTTGATAATGAATTTTTTTAGTGGTATTTTGGAGGATTCATTAAGAATTTTCTTTACATAATGATTGGGAGTAAATTTGAAGTATTAGAAATTAATATATTAAATTTGATTACATGCGCTACCCATTTTGTCTCTATAAAAGATATACATTTTGGATGAATGACATATAATTATTTTATTGAACTAATGATCGATTAATTTTTATTTTTTGTGTGCATTAAAAAAACATTTCTATTGGATACTCATTTCTTGTAGTAATATATGTTTTAAGAATTGATAAAACTACATATAAATGATGAATGTTTCCTATAACATGGTATAATTAAACTATATTTTTCTTAGCTTTTTTGTATATATGGTTTTGGAATTCCTTAAATACATATAAATTATCCTGTCAAGAAAATGTTAAACTAGTGCGTTTGATTATGATGATTCAAATTCTCCTTAACATATTAAAAATTTATTAGGTTTTGGTCACAAACCGTCTCACCTACTTTCTTACTATCATTTATCATTACCACTAATTATCAGTTCTTTGGAATTAGTATTCTCTTCCATGTTTGTGTTTTCATTTACTTCCAATTAACATCAACATGTAAACATAATAATTGGTTATTTTGAATAATTATCCTACATCCCATTTTTTGTTAGCAAGAATATTTTTTATTCAGCCTTTTATGATGTGGGTTCCCAACCATGGTATCATCATCAGTCATTCCCTTGATTACAATAATTTAGATTAAATACCGAGGACATAATTTATTTCAGGGGGTAGAATGTACCACCCTGATATTTAAAAAAAATGAAAATTAATTTGGGAAATGTGTATTACATGCAACAACATGCATAAAATAAAATATAACACCCTGGTACATTAATATATATTTTGTCTTACATTAATCCAATTCTGTTGATAACATTTGATGCACACAATACCATGATAAAAAAATGAGATTCAATACAAATATATTATTATTCAAGAATTAAAATTATTAAATATCCATTAAATTGGTGTGTATGAACAATATTAAATTCAGTTTTATGTGTAAAAGTTCTAAATATGTATTAATGAAATGCATTCTAAAAAACAATAATTGTAAAGAAAATTCTTTCATCACTTTTTAAAAACATATAATGAAATTAGTTATAACATTAAATTATTCATATATGATAAAATAAACATCATTTTTTTGAAACCATAATATCAAAATTATTTTAGGGTTACCTTTTGGGATTTTTATGAAATGTTTTATTTTATGATGGATAGTGAAAAACACCGATTTTTACAAAAATATTCATTTTCAATTAAATTTTTTACACAATTAAAATATTTTCTAAAATATTTTCAAAGAAAAATTATTTCAATTATAACATTATAATTATAAATTAGTTCATCGGAGTCAATTTTATATTGATGTTTTATTTCAAAAACTATTATACTTATGAGAATTTTCACATTGGAAATGCACTTTTTCAGGACATCCACTCATATAATTTTAAATTGAATTATACCACATAAGTTAATTAATTATATAAAAAGGGATCCCATATTTTAAATTATACTAATTTATATTTTTTGAAAATTGAACCCTAATCTTAGAACGAATTTAGGAGTGAAAATAGTTAAAATTATTTATTGTGATTAAAGTAAAAAATGTGTTTACCATGCGGTTAACTAAGAATATAATGGATAAATTAACATAAAAACTTGTTAAAATAATATTTAAGGGAAAATTTAGACCATATTTATCACAAATTGATGTCTTAGTTCATTTTGAAGAATATTTCTAGGGAATAACATTATCATTTTGGATTCTTTTAGGAAATTTACATTTGTTTTTTAAGAAGGTCCTGTTTTTTCAATTATAAGATGGAAACTCCCTCCCCTAAAATATTAACACATTAGGATCCATTTTTTTACAAAAAAAAACAGGAATAAATATATCCCCTGTGATTTTAGAAATATCATAGATATTCTATTCATCCGAAAAGGGAACCTAAAGTCCCTTAAAATGAGATCTAAGGGATGTTTCTCATAATGAATCCAATTGTCTTAAGACTGCTCTTTCAGCTTCATTTTTATATTCCACCATACATTTTCCCTCAAAAATCATAATATAACAACTCTATAATATCCCATATATTTAATTTTCATTATGTTTTTTTAATAACATTTATTTACCTTCTCCTCCATCAACTGGGAAATGAAATCATTGTTCATGTGTACGGTAAACCTCCTCATCGCAAACCGTTGTAGGTCATTTTCCCTCACCACCTTTTAAGAACATATGTAATGATTTATTTACATGTTTATTTGATATTTATGAAATTATTATACATTTTAAATTATCATATAACATATATCTTGTTACAATCCATTTACTGAGGGATATGGTATTGTCGCTCGTGTGTATGGTCTACTACCTCCTCACAAAGCGATGTGATTGATTTTTCGCATATGATTTATGTGGAAGGAGTTAAGGATAAATTTTAAAGAATATATTTAGATTATATGATCTAATAATACATATATAATATAATATAACGTATAACATCTTACATTAAAACCCATTGGAAAACAATAACATCACATGTTTGTACATGTGGACTTCCGCATCTACAGAACTGTGTGAAATGTTTTTCATTTTATATTTACATTGATTATAATAATATTGTATTTTATTAATATAAATTTTATATATAAAATAATATTGATGATATAAAGGTGGATTAATATTTATTTTCCTTTCCATCTATTTCATCCATCTAGAAAAATGGAAACAACATTTATGAGTATGTACGACCACCCATGTCCATGAACGTTTAATCCATTTTCAATCTATAAATTCTTTAGATTACTATATATATAGTAAATATATATTATATTAATATCATTTTTAAAATTCTGAATATGATTTAATAATTATTAAATTAAAATTATCAAAATTACCAGACATAAAACATAATTAAAAAATGATGTAATTATCACATGAAAAAGTGATTTTAACAACAAAATTATTAATAACGAGTGGTAAAAACTATAAGTAAATAATATATTATATCATATATATGGTTATGGTTATATAATTTATTTATAATATACCTATGTTTATTATAATGTATGGTTAGTAACATATGAAGGAAGTCCAACCTAAGGAAATAGTTTATCGTCTGAAATTTACTTTCATGAGGCATACATTTTTTCTCAATTTATAACTTCTTGGGTTGTATATATTGTCTATGTTATTATGATATAAAATTAATATATTTAAATTAATGGTATTTAATTTTTCATGTTATGTTAATTATTTAGTGGGGATTATCATTCAAAAGTTTCCATAGTGGTAACGCTTTATTTTAGAATCTAATCATTATTTGGGATTGTTTATTTTTATGTCACCCATGAGGGAATTATTTTATATTTATATTTTGAAATAATTTTATTTGATTTTAATATGTTTATGAATTATATATTTATATAATAGATCCAGTTATCACTTATTGGTACTTATAATTATAGAGATAATATCTTCTTGAAAATGCCACTACATTTATCTATTCAGTGGAGAAACCCTTTTTATTCCATAACCATGTTTTCAAAAAAATCTGAATTTTTTTAAAATACCCAAATGATTTATTAATGAAATATTTACCCATTTTTTACTTTTCAAAAAAAATATTTTAATGGAATCTTTAGGATTCTTCCCAAATAATTCTCTTTATGATTTATTTTAGATTCTGAAAAACAATTTTAACTCTAACACGTACTCCATGAAAAGATTTATATTATGAAATGACCAATAAAATATTTAAGTATTATTCTAAAAGCATTAAAAGTTTATTTTTAAAATATAATGGGGATATTTTTCTTATAAAATCATTTTCATTGTAAAATGGTTATTTTTCTCAATGATGATTTTAATGAACTTATAATGATATTTTTAATCATAAAAGACATAAACCATTTACTGTACTTATGATCTAATAAAGATATCTTGTATTGATATAATCAAAATTATTTCTTTTTATGGTCCAAGATCATCTTGTCTAAGGATATAAAATTTTATTATTATTCACCATATTACACCATATGGTTTATTGTTATTTGAATTTAATTTTGGCATGTTTCAACTTTTAATATGTTATTTTATTAATAAGAATGTTTATATTGATTATGTATGACCTATTTCAGATGAGGAATAATTTAGTATTATTAGGTGATGGGTGGGGCCTATAATTACAAAGCCCCTTGATTCATCAGTAGGTATCATAATACAAATTAACTAGTGTAATTGGCTAAGGCCTTCAACATTTATGTAATATTTATTTGAAAGAGGTCAGGATGGTATGACGTATTTGAATGGGTTTTGATGGTATTTTTATAAACTCCAATTTTATTCATTCCATCGTTATGAATTTTTATATTGATAATCCATGTGATTATTTGGTAAGATCAAATATCCATGTTTAATTATCATGTTATTGTGATCATTTCTATGGAATTATTTGATCATCATTTATTCCATATATATTATACTCACAATATTGATTAAATTTTATTTTTTAGTTACCCTTCAATGTTTCTCATACATTATCTATTTATATCTTCTTATATACATTTCTCAAACAATTCATCTCACCACACCTTATTATTATGTTTTATTTTCCTTATGATATGATGATGTGTTCTGTGATTGATATACAGGGATACTCTAGGGAGAAAAGGAATTCTCCAAAAAAATATTCTTTATTTTATAATTTAAAATTAAAAGTTATTTTCAAGTATGTATATTTTTTATTAATACTAATAAACTATTCATTAATTTGGGATTTGATTGGGCGTATCTAGTACTTATGTATTAAAGTATATGCCAACTCTTGGGATACTAGTGTTAGTGTTTCTACACTGAGAGTCCACTCAAACCCCCCACACACAAACTATCAGGATATAAAACTCCTAGTTCCTATGTTATTTTTTATTATTTGTATTTATAGTGATATGTGTTCCTCATCTTCTTCCAGATCAAAAATGGAGCGTCCTTGGGGTTTATTTACAAAAGGTGAACATTCATGTTTCTAAAAGGTTGATAAATGAGTAGGGGGCAGAGAAACATAAGGGGGTTTATAAATAAAGGGATCTTTAAAATATTACAACATTGAAGATCACATTTCAAAAAAGATAGAACATAATGCACTATTTTAAGGCTTTGTGTTGAAATAAGTCACCCAATGTAGTAAAGGAATTACTCTTTTGGAGAGTTTCACCATGTCTGAATTTTTTTAGAGAATTGATATTGCATAAATTATTTATTTACAATGGGATTTTTCATATAAAATTATGTATTTAATATATGAATATTTGATTATACACTTATTTATCATTCCAAACAAAACACATATGGGATTAGAGTGTCAGTAGAGTAAATATTTGATCGTTATGTAGATTTATATGATTTAAATTAATGATGAATAAGGTAGTGAACAATGGTATTTAATGAGATGGAAAAGGAAGGTTTAATGTTATATCAAATGGAGGAGAGTTTTCAATAAACTAAAATGTGTATATTTTGTGGAGAAATACCTCAATGTTACATTACTATGTTCCAAGGTTGGTTGTCCTTATTGGAAGAGTCAGTTGACAAAGTCAATTATAATGTTCGGACATTATTTCTGTAAAAGTATATTGAAATGATCTTGAATAGTGGTGTCCTCTATGGGATCATTGTATCTATAAAGAGAAATAGGTTGAAGTTATCTATAAAATAGGATCATTGGGGTATGGACTCTCTCTATGATGTTTAGAAAGATTTGCATATTAGGTTGTTATGATTCCAAGTGTTAATGTTTTGTGAAGGTGTGTGAAATTGAGAATTCAATTTTTCCTCATCCAAATATAAAGAAAGAAAATGTTTCATGAATTTTATGAATTTTTGTGAATGTTGGATTTTAATGATGCATCTATAGTTTCATGAACATGAGAAATACATATAGAAGATAGAAAAATATAGTGAGTATCACTATAAAGAAGACATCAAATCAATGAAGTAGGGAGAGACATGGAATTTGTAAGCAATGTCAGTGGAAGCTGAGTATAATTAGATAATAAAAAAAATATATAATTATTCCACTACCCCCCCCCCATTTAGGTCATTAATCCCTTGGATAATATAAAAGATCTAGGATTTCATAAGAGTTTTTTAAAGGCAATTCATACATGACGTATCTTTGTAAGAACAAATCTCATGAGGAAAATGGAATTCTGTCTATATAACCATGAATTGTGAAAAAAGGAAATTTTTCATGAATGTTTTCATTATGCTCAAAACAAAATAGTTTCATTAATGGTGGTCTGTAGTGTGAAAATTATGCTAAGGTTGTGTGAATGAAAGTGGGGTGAAATAGATATAATTTTTCAGAAATTACGTTATAGATTTATATTGATCATGTGGATGAATATAGAGATTTTTGACACACTAAATAGAGCTTGAAATTTTTTTTTCAATAAATCAATCAAAATATTTTATGTTGGAGCGGTAATCACACTATTTTTCAGATAGAAGTGTGATTTCAATGTGTGAAAGGTAGTGAACCATGAGGGATAGTGATTATACATTTAATATTATAACAACAACACACTGTAGTGGATTTGGTATGTAGTGAAATTTACTTTTGTTTTCTCATTATGATAACCCATTTAATGTTAATCCTTGTAAAATTTATGTTTCTCATGAATGTTTTCATTTTTGTTCATACATTATTATAGGTAGGAGAGAAAAAAGTGTTTCGTTTAGTGATGGAATACGATAGATAAATAGAAGTGTTTTATTTTTTCATACATTAACTCATCGAACCCCCAAAAGAGATTTAACAGTGTGAGACTAACAAAATAAAATTAATTTTATATTTTGAATGATTATCTAATAATTAGGTAGGATTTTTTTCTATATTTATTATTATCAGCATGGAATTGAAGGCAATAGTAAATATGTATATATTATTTGTTTGGTATTAAAATTTTGGTTAAAGATTATAAATGATATTTTTATTTCAATTTATTTTTTTATCTGATGAATTTATTTTTAGTGTAGATATTTAGTTTCATGATTGAAATTAGATGAGCGATACATTTGAATTTGAAATCAAATTTTCAAATCTGGGTTTGGATTCAAATTTGAATTGTCTACTTGTTAATTTATAAGTTTCTAGAATGTTTATCAAATTAAAAAATATATGTAAAATAATATTATATTTAATATATGAATTATTTATATTTTAAAAATAAATATTGAAATTTCATTTTATTAAATGCTGATTTATAAAGATAAATTCATCTATTAAAAATAAGAGTTCAAGTCTAAATTTTAATTTTTGATCCAGTAAAAAATTTGAATCTATAAAAATATATAACTAAGAAACATATGAAACATCTAAAAATAATTTAAATACCGATGATTTAAATCTATATATATAATATATGAAATAAAATTTATTATACCCTAAGTACAATTTTTTTTAAAAAAATAAAATTTTTATGTGGAATTGTACATCAAATTATTATATTTCTATTAGGAATGTTGTATAAACTTTTAAAAACATGTGGAACATTAGAAAAAAATTATGATAAATAATATTTCATTCCTCATAGTATAAAAATATTAATTTTATTTTCGTATATGTTGACTAAAACATTGGAATTCATTTTAAAAATATTAGTTTGAGTTCAAATAAAATTTTAATTTGAACTATGGTAATTTTATATAAACTGATATAAAAAATTTTAGAAACCTATTTAGTGTGTATTTATTGATATTTTACTTATGATATCATATAAATATTATACAATTAATCTAATATAATATTAATGTCAAGATACATTTTAAAATACTCATTGATGTTGACGTGGTGCTTTTACATCATATAAAAAGAGACAAATAGTGGCTTAGTGAGTTAATAAATAAAATATATGTATTTTAGTAACTTTATGGGAGAATTATTAAGTTATGTAATTTATAAAAATAATATAACTTTATTTCTAGAATTTTCATGATAGTTTAAAATTCAAATTATGAGAATAACCCTTAGAATCAACATAATAGAATTGTTTTCTTCAAACTTATTTATCAATTTATAAAAAAATAATAAAAAAAAATATTGAGTCATATTGGTATTAGTATTTATCATTAATATATTTTCTTTTCCAATTATAATCCACTTTATACTTAAAAATATTATTTTTATACCTTACTGAATTAATATTTGTTAAAAGTCTATCAAATGATTTCAATAAAAGTATTTACATTATACCTTGACCAAAACATATATGACGTCTAGTTTTATCTCTATAAGGTAATAAAATATCTACATAATTTCCTTAATTATGTTATTAAGGTGCTTTTGTACCCAAATTTCCTTTATCTTAATCCCTTAGACTCAATCCAAAAGAGATGACTAAGGGTTCCTTGTAAGGGTCCCCAAATCAATCATTTCATTCTTATTTAAGATAATCTTTCCCAAAAAATATTTTAATAGTTATATTAAATTTTATATATTTATTTTATCCTCATATTATTACAACCCTTTGATCCTTTATTTATAATATATCACTCATTACCTCTTAATATACTTGATTTATAAGTAATTTCTATATTGACGTACTAGTTTCAAATTCCATTTTTTTATTTTCATAATCTTCTTAACGCTTAAGTAATATTTATTAAATGAATAATTTTTAAAAATTTATATGATTATTCTCATTAACATTCATAAAACTCATACATTTTTTCAATTTTAATATTCGTTTAAACACTTCAGGAATACAAAGTTCACCTATAGTGGTTTTACACTACCTGTGTGAATGATGATTTATTATTTTCCACTTAACATTTTATGTATATACATAAAAATATATATATCATTATTGAATATTAAATTAATAATCGAATAATATATTACATTCAATTTAGTAATGATAGGATAGTTATGATAACAATTATATTAAAAGTGAAAAATTCGATGTCATTGTTAAGAATTTAAATAAGGCATACTAAATAAGATATTATAAATTGAAATTATCTAGAAAACTATTACCATATTATATTTTTATAATAACATAAAAATATCAATTAAACTCGATGTATCTGATGGAACCATTTTATAAGGATCACTGATCATTATTATTATTCAAAATTTGATTGTGAATTATGGATTAAAGACCTAAAAATGACCCAATCAAGAAAAATTAATACAATAAACAAATAATAAATTATAATAACTAATTAAAAATAAGTATTAATAACTAATATAAACATAAAAATTGATCTAATGAAATTAAATAATTAGTTTTTCTATTTAAGAATATTAAATCCTTATCAAGAGATCATTCACTTGAGGTAAATGGATTCTTTATTCAATTTTCTTTCATTAAGTTATATACTTTATTATTTGAATATTTTATTATAATATTGTTTATATTTTATCTATTTATTTTTATTAACTATTTTTATTAGGGTTTATAGTTATATCACATATGTCATCTTTTATATATTTTTACTTCACATGTCATGACCTATGTAAGGTCACTTTGTTAATGTATTCCTAAATTTATTTAGATTTCGTATCTCTACCAACTATAAGGGGATTAAATGTTTTATTTTTTTGATAATATCTCTTTTACTATGGGTTTTGGAAATGACATGGAGGCCTTGTGGCATAGAAGGATTCAATACATTCTACATAGTTCTAGTGGATTGAATCCAATAACATACCTGAAGGCCCATACCCAGATATACTAAAACCACCATTCCATAATAAATCATCACGAATGAACCTATATCACCTATTAAAATTACTACTAGATATTAGTTCTTAGATGAATATATTATAGCAGTTTTTGGTGTGTCCTCCAAATATTTAATTAAATAATTTTATTGGTTATCAAAATTTGTTGTTATTCTACTATAATATACAATGGTTTTCATATAAAAACATTACATGTACTACGATTAATATTCAATACATAACAATTCTATCTACACTAGAACTATAAAGGTTTATTGTATCTAGAGATTAGTTAAAAAAATTCTTCTTTTATGAAATATCTGCAACATCTCACATGATAACCTTCTCATATTTTAATCCTCTTAGGCATACCCCTCATAAACAATTCTTCATCATTAGGGGGTGGAAACATAAAAAAGGGTGAGGTCAAATTCTAATAAATGGTTAACAATGGAGATAATAATGATTTCATAATAATAATATGATTATAAGGGAATGAGAACATGATTTGTTTTGGAAATTTTACCCTTAATATAAATGATCATAATATCAAATGATGCAATAAATAACAGTAGTTCACAAGTTAGGAATCATAAAAAAATAATATCATCTATGAGAGAATAATATTGTCATATGAAATGATTATCATGGAATGCAAAAAATCATTTAAAATCATTCCCTTATTAGTGAACAATCACTGTCAAGATAGTCAGAGAAGAAAATGAATTTTATTAAACTAGGGGAACTATATGTTATAGCCATTTATTAACAAACTAGGTGCACATCCCATTTCAAAAAAATTGTACTGAACTGGGCTCACATACCATTCAATCCCTGTCATACAAAACTATGATCACATCCCTCTAAAGTAATAGATATATCATTAGATATAAATATTTAACCAATATTTTGGTGGTAAATATGTGTTCCTCCCTTCAAATAATAAGAACCAAAAATTTTTTTCCACAAGAACATAAATCATTTATCATATTAGAACCCATAAACATAAATGAGTTTCATAAAAATTTTATCATTTAATAACCCATGGAAAAGTATGGGGAATCATAAACATCAGGCCATCATTAAATCAAACCATCCAAAGGAACAATAATGATGGAATCATTAGATCATGTCCCTATAAAATCATAAATAACGTCAAATAACTCATTCTTAGATAAAAAATTATTTTGACAGATCGCTTGATATAATATTGAATAAAAATATCTTTTTGTTAATTTTTTTAAATAAAATAAAATAAAAGTGATAAAATTAATTTTAAGAGAACCTTGAATGATTTTAAGGTCATATTAAAGAAATTAAACCGTCATGAAAGTGGGAAAATATTCTCATGTCATATATGTAAAGAAAACATTCATTCCCTATTTTTCACAATAATTCAAAAAGTGCCTTGTTTGCAAAATGATATATATATTCATTTCAAATAGTTTTGTAAAAATTAAAACATAGGTAAACATAAAATTAAATATTAACAGGAGAATAGTAAAAACATTTTTTGAAATCATTTTTAGGAAACATGGACATGAAATTGAAATATTCCCCAGCAGATACTTAAATGTAAAAAATCCCGAATAATGATGAGATTGTGAAATGAAACTTCACCGAAAGAATTGTATTTATTTTTCCATGTTCAATAATACTTTATAATAAATATAGATTTATTATACATTTATTTTATAATAGTAATTATATCATACCAATTAGTATTTATTAATAACTTCTTATCACACATTTATTAATATGTTTTTTAAACAACTTTTCGGAGTGATAGATGCTTCATTTTCCATAAATGTTTCAGTTTGGACCTCAATAGGGATATTCTAGGGAATTTTCCCAGGTATGATAAAGAATTTTTGGATTTTTTATGCGTAGTGGTTTGATATGTCTTGTGTTTATCCTTCATTTAGATTTTGTGGAAGCCTTTTGGGTTGTGTTCTAAAACTCATGTCTGAAATTTTTAAGAAATTACACCATTAAGATGTGTGTTAGTTGGTTGAAAAGAGGAAATTGTTGAAAATTATACCCTAGTAGTTGACCTAGAAGATCCAGTGGTTCGAATTAATATGGAATGGATTTTTTGAGAGAACATTTATCATTTCCTACAAATGATGGAATAAGACTTGGGGCTGGTTGTACTGAGTATGTTAAAGTTGATAATGGAGATTCAGCAGTAGCACCCTCTATCCTTTACTAGAGAGGGTGGGAAAAAGGCATCCATGTTTTGGGTAGCTTCAATTAGGATGATTCATCATCATCTATAGAATCCATATGAGAAGTAAGTCATGTTATCAAACTATATGTTGGGGGATAGGAAAAGCTTTGGTGAGACAATATGGTCCAGACATTGGAGGCTGACTGAATTTTATAGATGGATTTTCATGAAAATATTCTTGAACACTACTACCAATAGTCATTGAGGAATGATAATGATGCAGAGTTTATGATTTGACCCATGGGTTTCTAATACAGATGGATTAGGCAATTTGTTTCATTGATTTGTGCCACTTCAATCCGACAGTGGTAGGAGATGATGTGATTATGCCAAGATGCTCCTAGAATGGGATTAGGCATGATATCTGGTCCCATATGAATATATTTCATCGAAAGAGGTTTGTATAAGTTTTGAACCAGGACATTATCTTAGAAGGAAACCTAATGGTAGCTTTCGGTGGTGGAATTGTGGTGCCATCTAGGAGAAGACAGTGTGGATTCCAAGGAAATAATGTTTCATTTTGGGAATTTCAAAAAAGAATAAAGTATGTAGAAAAATCATAAGAGATGGAAAGTTCCTAATGGTGTCGATTAGGTGTTCTATTAGTAATGTAGATTGATAGGGTGTATGCAGGACTAGTGTCCCCGACCACTAGTCGAGTTCTAGTCCTGTGGTAGTTTGGGACACATATAGAGGTTCTGTAAGAAACCTCGATGGCTAGAAATAAATAAGGGATAAAACCAAATAAAAAGTGCAGGTAAGGAGGAATCCACACCGTATAAGGATGGGATTTTTATATACATGGGCTGTATCAAAAGGGTTTGAGGACGTGGAAGTCTGGGGTGGGATCAGGTATACCATCTGGGTCGTACAGTGTAGGGTACTCAGGCTAGAACCTACGGTAGAGGGGTAGGTAATCTTTACATAGTTCAGTCTACACATGGAGGTGGAGTGGATGGTTCATCTACTGGTCGATGTATAATTCTTATAGCTTCCACATTCTATAGTTCTATATTTATGACATGTCAAACAAATTATTTTTTAGGGACATTTCATAGTTTTATTGTACCAAGCCATTGAAAGTGCATGGAGAATTATGCTAATTTTTACACTATTGGGGGTGTGAATTGAAGATATCAGACAATGTAAGGGTTTCACTTTGGGGGTTGGTGGATATCATTCCCTGTTGAACATATTTTTCCTTGAGATGTCACGTATTGACCTAATTTTTTTTATGGACTAGATTGTGTTTTATCAACCCATATCGATTGTTAACGACGTCTGGTGAAATTCAAATCAGACAATGGAGCCAATTATTTCCTTCGTGGTGAGTGGGATGTTTGAGTAGGTTGTGCATGGAAATTTTTCCAATAGCTTGGAGAGCACATATCTCTAGTGTATTTTCATGTGTTAGATGAAGGAGGAAGGGGGAAACATGACTTCTCACCCATTTTGAATCAATTTCTTTATGTGTTTTCTAAGGACATATAATGGACACCACTCAAGATATATGTTGAGTTCACAATCAATTTACTACCTTGTGCAGAACATGTTTCTACTCTTCAATATATTATAGAACTTCTAAAACTCCATGAACATAAGGTCAAGTTGGATGATTTAGATGGAAAGGGGTTCATTTATCCTAGAACATCTCCATGTGGATCTCCTGTGATGTTTTCAAATAATAGAAGATAGATATTTGAAGTTATGTGTTGACTATAGAAAGATTAATCAAAATACATTTAAGAACATGTACTGGCATCCAAGAATCAATGATCTATTTGACCAAATGTGGTGTTTTTTCATGTTCATCAAGATGGATTTGAGATTAGTATATCATTAGTTGAGGGAAATTTTCATGACCCGCCTTCACCAAAAGGAGGGAAGGGACAACAGATTGCCAAACCCTTCCTTATTTATATTGAAGGAGAGATAATGACCCCTGAGTCCCGCCTCTAGTAGGCCCTGGAGTGGAGAATAGCACCAAGGGTATAACATTTTCACAATATTGGAGGCATTACCCTTTTTAGTTAACCAAGATTGGGAGAAAGAATGATTCAACACCAAACACCACCAAGTATAGAAAAGTCAAAGTAAAAACTAAACTACATGCATGTTTTAATAATAAAACTGAACAAAGTACAGGGACTCCAAAGTACAATACCCAAGAGGAAAGGAAAAAGGCTAAGCCGAATCCAACAGTGACCAACAACAACTCCAATGTCCTGACTAGTAAGGTCTCGCACGACCTCTGAAGCCCTCCTGGAAACCTGAAAGTAATCTTAGGGTGAGCATACAAAGTATACCCAATAGGAAAACCTAAATCTCTCGTCCACAAGTGGGGGAGACATCCTAATGTCTCATGAGAAGCAAAATAAACATCATATAACAAGGAATCTATCTATCCCACCTCACCAGCCACGCTCTCCAAATAACACAAGCAGTAAGATAATAGTGAAAAATAAAACATTTGGGTACCATGAACCAACATTTCCCCCACTAGCTAGCTTCTCATCCCTAATAGAAAATGTCCCGACACTACCATGCTCTTCCTTCCCAACCACACCTAGGCCTCAAAACCATCCACATCCCTGCCCTCACAAACATGGGCCTCACAACCACATATCCTTGCCTGCACACACCTGGGCCTCACAACCATCCATCTGTGCCCGCACACACCTAGGCCTCATCCTGAAGACACATGGGAAAAAAACCTGCCTGAAGAGTCATGGGCTAACAACACACCAATCGAAACCTACCCAAATAATATTGGGTGTATGGTCGCCTCCAGCCATCACAGCTGAGGGAAGAGGAAGCAGGAAGGAGAGTAGCTAGGGGGAAACACCCTTCCCTATGAAATGGGGTGTCCGACACTAAGTTCCCAACATGGGTGGGGTGCGACTAATCAGAAAACATACAGTTACACATATATTCCAACACACATCCGAACCTATAGTTCCCCAACCGATACAAGCAGGTGCCCAAGCACTGCTGCCTCAAAAAAATAGGCACAGAACAAACAGTTCCCAGTTTCCATATTCAAGTTATCATTTCATAACAGTTCAGTATGAGTTAATCCCTTCACTACTAGGAAACTAACATGTATATTAATAGATGAAATAACAATAAAGCAGGAAGGAAAACCATCAGGTAATTTAAACATCCACACCCGGTTCTCTTATAAAGTCACAACAACTAGAGATCAAGTGAGATCCCTAAAAGTACTGGAAAAAAACAAACCCTGAGACACAGCCCCATGTCCCCAAAATCCAGGAGCCAAAGGTTTATCAACAACAAAGGATCCCACCCAAATTCATGTCACAACAGAGCAACCACATAGCCTTAGTTTCAAAACCAGTGAAAGTATAACAACAGGGGATCCCATCCCCACCCATATCACCACATCAATCTAAGCCCGTGAAAGAAAACAACCAAAGCACTACCCCCAACACAAACAAATCCCTCAAAGGTATTTTTTAGATTTAGAAGATTTAACACACTCTATGGTTTCAATTACACTAGGCTCTAACCAGAGTTATCATAGAAAGGGGTTGATCCTGGTGATTTCAATTTATTTAACTAAGTATATGTAATTAACCAATTCCATGTTACGTTCATTTAATCATCCAAGAACACCTAGGTTCATTAGTTCACAAAGAAAGACCACCAACGACCATGACTTTCAGTGAGAATAGGACCATATAATTCACGACACATACCAACCTAAAAGAGTACAATAGAACATCGATCACACCCCCCCTCCTTCTTTAGAGGTCCATTCATTATCTTCATTAATTTTGGTTTCATCAATTCCCATAGAGACAAAATCATACCCACCCCGAATGATGCACAGAAAGGAGAGACGAAGGAGAAAATCCCTATATGATTGATCAAGGATCGACGTTAAGTCCTCGTGTGGAAACTGGAAAACATTAGTAACAGGAACTCCACAGAAGACGATCAAGGAAATCTTTGTGTAGGTACAACTCGTTCGGAGGAAGGGTATTCTGAGCACAAGTTGATAGAGAAAAAAAGCCTAGGGAGAAGATAAGCCTTTAGTTTATAAAGGCTGAGATACAGCATCCCCAAGATGGTTATGATATGGAGAAAATTTGAAACCATGGAAGAAGTGGGATCATGGGTTGACCACGCGGCTGGGCCACCTCACATGTCCAAATTAAAAGGTCCCCACCCTTTGGGGCGATTAAAACCGATGCAAACCTCTTTAACCAGGTAAGTACACCTCACAGGATGCGGTAGAGTCGTTTCTGAAAACTTGGTTAAAGGCATGACCAAAACGCATGGTTTTACATTTAAGGAGGGTACCTCACCTATCATTTAATTAAACACCATTAATGGGCTTTAAAACGGGTTAAAGGGGTCAAACATGGTTTAAAAACATAATTGTGCAAAAAGGAGGCGCTACTGGAAAACCCGTGGAGAGGTCACTGGTAGGATAGGTCAACCGGAAGATGAAGCTACCTGTAGGCCGAGGCCACCGGTAGGCTGAGCTTCTAGTAGGCCGAGGCAAACGGTAGGCCAAGATATTGGTAGTTTGAGGCCACCACTAGGCTGAGATACTGGTAGGTCGAGGCTACCGGTAGGTTGATCTTCCAGAAGGCAGAGCTACCGGTAGTCTGAGATACCGGTAGGGCGAGCTACAGGTAGGCCGAGTCCACTTGTAGGCCGAGCGACTGGTAGGCCGATGCTATCGGTAGGCCGAGGCGACTGGCAGGCCGAGGCCACTGGTAGGAGTCTTAAGCTTCACCAAGAAGCTGGGATGGCCTTCCAGACCACCCGCCCAAAAAACTCCAAACATCATATTTTCACAAAGTAATAGACCTCAAAACCTCAGTCCATTACATCAGATACTTCTCAAACTATTCTCGTCCCTAATAATATAAGAACAAACCAGAAAGGAGAAAAGTTAGGTTAAAAGAACCAACCTTTAAAGATAATTCTTAGGGGCAGACCCCTGAGTTTTTCGAAAACTGGAACAAAACCCCCTACATCCAGGAATACTCCCCCAAGAGTTATCAACAACAAACATTTACAACAAGCACAAGGATCACACTGTCCAGCACCTGGGTTAGGGAGTCCCTTCCTACATGTCAGGATATTATCTGCTTTGGGAGGCCATGACTCGCCCACATGAGTTTAATCACTTCCACATTAATGCGCCTTGATTAGCAGCCAGGTTTTCCCATCATCACACATTTGGTGTCAAAACAAGTAGAACAAGCATTTCATATATTAAAGCACAATGTGAAACATCTCAACAAAACTCAGATCAACAACAAAAACAAGGAAGTCAAAACAGCTCTAGGTACTGAACGCGTAACTAGGCCTCCCGCTCCCAAGTTCTCTTCTCTAGGCCACCATGCCTCCACAACACACGAACCAAGGGGATGGTTTGTCCATAAAGCAATTTCTCCTTACGATCCTCAATCTTGATCGGTTGTTCTATAAAGGTCGCATCGTTTTCGACATCTAACTCTCCCTAATCAATGACGTGGGAGTCTTTGTGTAGATATCAATGAAGCTAGGAGACGTGAAAGACATTGTGAACTTTCTCCAACTGAGGTGGCAACGCCAGCTGATACGCCACCTCACCGACTCGTCCCAACACCTCAAAAAGTCTGATGAACCTAGGGGAGAGCTTACTCCCCTTCCCAAACCTTCGCTGCCCACGTTGAGGGGAAACCTTTAAGAACACATGATTTCCAACCTTGAACTCCAATAGACTCCTCCTACGATCAGCATAAGTCTTCTGCCGGTCCCGGGCTGCCTTCATCCTCTCATGCACATGCTGAACCTTCTCAGTGGTGCGCTGTACCACTTCTAGCCAAAGAACACCTACTTCCCCAATCCCTGTCCAGCAAACGGGTGAACGACACGTCCTTATATAAAAGGCCTCAAATGGTGTCATGCCAATAGTAGGGTGGAATCTATTGTTATAAGAAAACTCCACCAGAGGCAAGTGTCATACCCATGATCCCCCAAAATCTAGAACACATGCCCGTAGCATGTCTTCCAACGTCTGGATCGTTCGTTCTATTTTCCCATCCGTCTGAGGGTGGAAAGAAGTGCTAAAGTGTAGCTGGGTGCCAAAGGCATGCTGTAATCCCCTCCAGACTCGTGAGGTAAACCATGTGTCTCAATCGGAGAAAAAAGATCTCAGAATCCCATGCAACCTCACCACCTCATCAACGTACCTCTAGGCTAAGGTGCTCACCGAGCTTGACTCCTTAATCTATAAGAAGTGTGCTGATTTTGTCAATCGATCCACCACTACCCAGATTTCATCATAGCCTCCCTGAGCCCTGTGTATCCCTATGATGAAGTCCATCGAGATGTCCTCCCACTCCCACTCAGGAAGATCTAATGGATGTAACTACCCTCCAGGAAAATGGTGTTCAGCCTTCACCTGCTAACACACTAGGAACTTAGCCACAAAGTATGCCACCGCTCGCTTTACCCCAGGCCACCAAAACTGTCCCCTCAGGCCTTGGTACATCTTTGAGACCCCAGGATGTACCGCTAAACCCAATCCATTGAACTCATGGAGAAAACCTTTACACATCAACTCCGGAACAAAAATCCTTCCACAGAAAAGCAACCAATACTGACCATACCTCAGGAGAATTTCCCTGATAAACATGATCTCGCATCACTTCCACCTCCGAGTCCCCCCACTGAGACTCTTCCACTTGCACCACTAAAGAGAAAACTATAGTCATCTGAAACAGGCAACCTCTTCCACCATCCACCCCTGCATCCAAATGCAAGGCTGCTAACTCTTCCATCACTCTCCAAGCATCTGCAGATTCCCGAACTACTTCCTTCTGCGATTTCATACTCAGGGCATCAGCCACCACATTACCCTTGATCTCAGTATAAGAGATCTTGAAGTTGTAGTCTTGGAGGAACTCAACCCATATCTACTGCCGCAAGTTCAGATCCCGCTTGGAAAAGACATAACAGAATATCTTGTGATCTAAGAAGACCACAAGGTGCTCTCCGATGAGATAATGCCGCCACAACTTCAATGTGAACACCATGATTGCAAGCTCTAGATCATGGGTGGAATAGTTACGTTCATGAGGACGTAACTTCATAGACCCATAAGATATAACTCCTCGCTGATTCATCAGCACACATCCTAACCCAAGGCCAGAAGCATCACAAAACACTTCAAACAACACCCCTTCCTCTGGAAATCTGAGTACTGGAGAACTAACCAGCTTCTCATTTAGGTAGCCAAATGTTGTTTGGAACTGGTTTCTTAACACAAAGCCCTAGTCCATCCTAGTCAAAGCTGTCAACGGAGCCACAACTCGAGAGAAGTCAGGCACAAACCTCCAGTAATAGCCTGCAAAACCTAGGAAACTACGAACTTCCGCCACAGTCTTGGGTTCTTCCCATGAAATGAATGCTTCGAACTTCGACGGGTCTACTACTATTCCCTTATGAGACACTACGTGTCCAAGGAAATGTACTTATTTCATTAAGAACTTGCACTTAGACTGTTTACCATAAAGATGGTGGTGTCAAAGGACTCCCAAAACGGCCCTAATATTCTCAACATGTTCTTCTTCTGATCTTGAGTAGATAAGGATGTCGTCGATGAACACCACAACAAACTGGTCCAGAAACTCTCGAACGACAGAGTTCATGAGGTTCATGAACATAGCTGGTGTGTTCGTAACGCCCAACGGCATGACCATGAACTCAAAGTAGCCATATCTGCACCAGAAAGCTGTCATCGAGATATCACCTTCCATCACTCTCAATTGGTGGTATCCAGACCACAGATAGATCTTAGAGAACCATCCTGATCCCCTCATCTGGTCAAAAAGATCGTTTATCCTCGGGAGGGGGTAAAAATTCTTGACAGTCACCTAATTCAACCTTCGGTATTCTATGCACAGTCATAGACTACCATCTTTCTTATTTACGAACAAAACCAGATCCCCCCACGGTGACACACTAGGTCAAACAAATCCCTTCTCCATCAGATCGTCAATCTGAATCTGCAACTCCCACAACTCAGAAGGTGTCATCCGATAAGGAGCCATCGAGATCGGGTGGGCACCAGGTTGTATGTCTATCCCAAACTCAACGCCACATTGAAGGGGTAGAGTCACAACCTCATCAAGAAAGAAATCAGGGAATTCTCTTACAACCTTGGGACATCCATCATTCTTGCGTCTTCCGACTCCACTGACACCCCATCCAGCATAGAAAGGAGTGGCTCCACATGTCGACTCCCCACTTGATAACTCCGCTCCCCAACAAAATCCACATGCCGTCCATCCTCATTAGAGAATTAAATCCTTCTCTCATAGCAGTTGATGATGGCATGCATGGAGAATAACCATTCGATGCCCAGAATGACATCATACTGCTGCATCTGCAATGAACGAATGTCTCCACTAGATTTATGTGGTCCCAACATTAGTCTACATCCCTAGAAAAAGTAAGATACGCTGGTCTGACCCCCAATTGGTGTTCTCAACCCTAGGGGCACAAAAAGTCTCCCTCCATCCAGAACCAGAGCTTGGGATAATTCAGGTGTAACAAAAGAATGTGAAGCTCCCGAATAAAACAAGGAAAAAACAAGAGTGCTGAATAAACTGATCGTACCTCGAATGACCTCTGGTCCCGCCGGAGCTACTAAGTCTGCGGTGTGCAACTGTCCACGCCCAGCTCCTATGCCTCGCTGCTGTCAACCACCTCCCCGACCACACCCTGTTCGAGGACCCTGAAGAGAACCCTGGTGTCTGTCTCCTCCTACAAGGTCATCCCTCGGAGGGCCAGGGGCCTGTTGCTGCTGCTGGAAAGGCCTCTCCGGCAACAGATGCTGGTGAGGTTGGTGTGGAAACTGCCCACCTCCACCATGTGTAACTCAAGTCGGACACCTGCTGTAGATGTGCCCAAATACTCTGCAAGAGAAACAATCGGTCCTGGCCCTGTGGAAAAAGGGCGAGGTCCAGAAGCTTGGGACTGAAACTGGTGAGGCATAATCCCTGTTTGTCGAAACCTGGAAGGCCCTGTCGCTGGAGACGTGCTTCTGACCACCTTCCCCTTTGATGAAATCATCTGGTTACCTCCTTGTGGTGTGCCTCCCTTCGAGTGCATCCTCTATACTATCTCGGCCTTCTTTTGTACTTCTAGCTACATCGGAAGAGTGAACGGAGTGACAACATACTGAAGAGAAGGACGGAGTGCCTCCTCAAACCGTCTTTCCAAAGACTCCTTATCCAGAAAGAGATATGGGGAAAAGAACAAGAGATCTTTGAACTTGATCCCCATCTCCCTCACTGACATGGTTCCCAACTGATGGGATAGAAACTCTTGTCTCTTCTCAGCCTCCACCGTAGAGGAGAGGAACTCCTCACGAAATTCCTTCTCGAAATTGGCCCATGAAATCTCTACCTTTTTCTTCTCTCCCAGGAAAAGCGTCCACCAATGACGTGTTGCACCTCTCAGGTGACTGATGGCCAACAGAACCCGGTACTCCCTCGGATCACGAATCAAAGAGAAGGTGATGGATAGCTCCTCAATCCATCCCTCCATCACTGAGTCAGAAACGTTTCCCTTGTACTTCTCGAGGGTTTGTCGCTGGAAGTAGTGTAGAGTCCTCTGCCAAAATTCATCCTCCTCATCTCGATCAACCCTCTACTGGTCAACTGCCTCAATCCAATGGGCCTTAACTAATTGAGTCGCTCATGGATAACGTCTCGGTGTCATAGCTGCAAGATAAACAAAGAATTCCTAATCCCGAGTAGCAAGGGAATTATTATTATTAAATTCCCCCCCCAAGGTGCCCTAAATCAATTAAAAACACAAACATTATGATGCATGTACCTTCCCTAGGGTCTCTACCCTATAATAAATGTAGTCTCACTAGGTCATTTGATAGGCTCAGAGTCCATTCATCGGATCACAGGGGGCCCTAAAATCCCTTGTCCTAGCTGGTCCTCCCTGGTCTATTTCACGAACCAAGATCACTTAACATTGATGCCATACCGTCCCATGAAATCCTCACTGTGCCTAAATCCAGACTCCATCCTATCCCTCAACCTCTCTCTGGCACCATTCTGTCATGACCCGCCTTCACCAAAAGGAGGGAAGGGATAGTAGATTGTCAATCCCTTCCTTAATTAAGTTGAAGGAGAGATAATGACCCCTGAGTCCCGCCTCTAGTAGGCCATGGAGTGCCGACTATCACCAATGGTATAACATTTTCACAATATGGGAGGCATTACCCTTTTTAGTTAACCATGATTGGGAGAAAGAATGAGTCTACACCAAACACCACCAAGTATAGAAAACTCACGGTAAAAACCAAACTACATTCATGTTTTAATAATAAAACTGAACATATTACAAGGACTCCAAAGTACAATACCAAACAGGAAAGGAAAAAGGATAAGCAGAATCCAACAGTGACCAACAGTAACTGCAATGTCCAGACTAGTAATGTCCCACACGGCCTCCGAAGCCCTCCTAGAAACCTGAAAGTAAATGTAGGGTGGGAATACAAAGTATACCCAGTATGAAAACCTAAAGATCTCATGCACAAGTGGGGGAGACATCCTAATGCCCAGTGAGAAGCAAAAGAAACATCATCTTTCAAATAATCTATCTATCCAACCTCACCTACCACGCTCACCAAATAACACAAGACGTAATATAAAAGTAAAGAACATAACATTTGGGTACTCCGCACCACCATTTCCCCCACTAGCTAGCCGCTCATCCCTAACAGAAAATGTCTTGATGCGAGCACGCTCTTCCTGCCCGCACACACGAGGGCCTCATCCCGAAGACACCTGGGAAAACAAACCTGGCCGAAGAGTCTTGGGCTAACAACACAGCAATTGAAACCTACTCGAAGAATATTGGGTGTAAGATCACCTCCAGCCATCACATCTAAGGTAAGAGGGTGGAGGAAGGAGAGTAGCTAGGGGGAAACACCCTTCCCCATGAAATGGGGTGTCCGACACTAAGTTCCCAATGTGGGTGGGGTGCGACTAAACACAAAACATATAGTTACACATATATTCGAACACACAACCCAACCTATGGCTCCCAAACCTATACCAGCAGGTGCCCAAGCACTTTTGCCTCAGAAAATAGGCACACAACAAACAGTTCCCAATTTCCCAACTCAATTTATCATTTCATAACAGTTCAGTATGAGTTAATCCCTACACTTTTGGGAAACTAACAGGAACATTCACAGATGAAACAACAATAAAGCACGAAGGAAAACCATCAGGTAATTTAAGCATTCACACCTAGTTCTCTTTTAGAGTCACAAAAACTAGGGATAAAATGAGATCCCTTGAAGTAATGGAAACAAATAAAACCACGAGACACAGCCCCATGTCCCCAAAATCCAGGAGCCAATGTTTTCTCAACAACTGAGGATCCCACCCGAATTTCTATCACAACAGAGCAACCACACAGCCTCAGATTCTCAACCAGTGAATGTATAACAACAGGGGATCCCATCCCCACTAATATCACCCCAGAAATCTAACCCCGTTAAAGAAAACAACCAAACCACTACCACCAACACAAAGTAGGCCCTTTCAGGTATTTTCAGATTTAAAAGATTTAACACACCCCATGGTTTCAATTCCATTGGGATTTAACTGGAGTTATCACAGAGTGGGGTTGACCCTGGTGCTTTCAATTTATTTAACCGAGTATACGTAATTAACCAATTCCATGGTAAATTTATTTAAACATCTAGGACCACCTAGTTTAATTATTTTACTGAGAAAGACCACCAATGGCCATGACATTAAGTGAGCATAGGCCCGTATAATTCACAACACATACCAACATAAAAGAGACAACAGAACATCGATCACCCCCATTTACTTCTTTAGAGGTCTGTTCATTATCTTCATTATGTTTGGTTTCATCAATTCCAACAGAGGCAAAATCATACCCACCCCGTATGATGCACAAAAAGGAGAGACGAAGGAGAAAATCCCTACTTGATTGATCACGGATCGATGTTAAGTCCTCACGTGACAACTGGAAAATAGGAGTAGCAGGAACTCCATGTAAGGTGATCAAGGAAAACTTCACGGGGGTACAACTCATCCAGAGGAAGGGTATTCCATGTGTAGGGTGATAGAGAAAAAGAAACCTAGGGAGAAGATAAGCCTTTAGGTTATAAAGGCTGAGATATAGCATCCTCAGGATGGTTATGATATGGAGAAAAACTCGAAACTGGGAAATAAGCGGGATCATGGGTTGACCATATGGTTGGGCCACCCCCACGTCCAACTTAAAAGGTCCCCACCCTTCGTGGTGGTTAAAACTGATGTACACCTCCTTAACCAAGGAAGGACTCCTCACAGGATGTGGTAGAGGAATTTCTGAAAACTCAGTTAAAGGATTGAGAAAAATGCATGGTCTTCCATTTAAGAAGGGTACCTCACTGATAATTTAATTAAACAACATTAATGGTCTTTAAAATAGGTTAAAGCGGTCAAAACATGGTTTACAAACATATTTGTGCAAAAAGGAGGCGGTACTGGAAAACCCGTAGAGAGTTCACTGGTAGGCTAGGTGTACCGATAGATGAAGCTACCGGTAGGCCGAGGACACTGGTAGGCCTAGCTACCGGTAGGCCGAGGCCACCGGTAGGCCGAGGCCACCAGTAAACCAAGGTACCAGTAGGCCGAGGCTACCGGTAGGCCAAGATACCGGTAGGCCAGGGCCACTGGTAGGCCAAGCTACCGGTAGGCCGAGGAGACCGGTAGGCCGAGCTATCGGCAGGCTGAGGCCACCTGTAGGCCGAGCGACCAGTAGGCCGAGGACACCGGTAGGCCGAGCGACTGGTAGGCCGAGCTACCTCTAGGCCGAGGCCACCGGTAGGCTGAGCTACCGGTAGGCCGAGCAACCGGTAGGCCGAGGCTACCTGTAGGTCGAGGCCAACAGTAGGAGTCTTAAGCTTCACCGAGAAGATGGGATGTCCTTCCTAACCACCCACCCAAAACACCCCAAACATCATATTTTCACCAAGTAATGGAACCCAAAACCCTGCCCATTACAGAAATACATTTTAGTGTTCCATAGATAGCTTTCTGGAGAAGGTATGGGTTGTTTGTGTTTTTTTATGCCATTTGGGATGACCAAAATAATAGTTGTGTTCATGGATTTTATGTACTGAATATTTCACCAATACCATGATTATTTTGTGGTTGCATTTTTTTGAAGAAATCTTTGTGTACTCAAAAAACATTTAGCATCATTCCATAACATCTTGACATCATCATGAGTAAACTAAGAGATCGTAGAATTAATTCCATGCTATCAAAATGTTTGTTATAGACAATAAAGTGAATTTATTATGTCATGTTATTTCAATTTCAGTTATGTCTATAGAACCGAAAAAAATTTAGGTTGTGGTGGAATTGGAGAATCCAAAGTAAGTTTATAATATTCAGAGATTTCTTTGATTGGATGGTTATTAATGATGGTTCATTTAGGATTTCCTTCATTTGACAGTGCTAATATTAGGATTAACCAAGAAGGGATTTAGGATTGAGTGGTAATAAGCATGCAAGAATGCTTTCCATGAGTTAAATATGGGGTTTACTACCAAAATAATCATGATATTGCCCAAAACATGTAGGAGGAAAAACATGGTCCATGATTCATCCAGTGTTAGACATGCGGAACTGTTGTTTCCGGATGACTGGGTTGTAGCATATGAGTCTTGATGTTTGAGGCCTCATGAAATAAATTTCCAACACAAGATCTTGAGTTGGTTGTTTTGGAATACACCCTAATGTGTTGGGGGCATTACATGTTGGTAGGGTGGTTTACCATATATAGTGATTATAAAATTCACAAGTCTATCTTATCTCATTAAAATTTGAATCTTCAAAAATGAAGGTGGTTTATATACCTTAAATTATTTGACATGAAGTTGGTTCACACACTATGAAATTGGAATAGCATTATGGATGCTCTGATATGAATGACTCAGAATTAGGGTGTTCAGGAATCCAAATCTAAGTGAAGAATGGAGGAATTTTTTGTTATGATGCCTGTGGAGGTGTAGGATGGGAATAGTAAAATGACCCTTACATCTATAGTAGTTGTTTACGCCCTTTTTATCCAATTCATGTAGATTCAGCAGGAGGATCCAAAGTGTTTGGCTATGAAGGGAAGTCATAAAGGTGGGGATTCACCATCAAGTTCAGATGTTGGTGATAATGAAATTTTCATTTTTGTGGCTATGTGATTGTTCTAGTGTGAATGAAATTATTTTTTATGTGTGATTTCTATGAATTTATATGGAATATATATCCTAGTGTGACTAAAATTTATCATGATATTCATAGGCAACATTGGTGGTGAAGAATGAAGAAATAGGATGTAGGTTTTGTTGCATGATTCCTTACCTGTTTGTAGGTGAAGTCCAAGAATAAGCGCCCATGTAGTTTGTTATAGTCATATCCCATTATAGAGTGAAAGATGGATGATTTAATGATTGAATTCATAGTGGGTATTTAGAGGGAACCTTGGATGAATGATTTTGATTGGGTAGTTTTGGATCAGTTGACCAAGGTGGACTGTTTGATTCCATTCCAAGAGAGTGACACAGTTTATCTTTTGGTAGAATCATATGACCGAGAGATAGTGTGAATGCATAGGGTTCAGGGAAAAATAGTTTCTATCATGATATATGTTTCATGTTATTCTTCTGGTAGTGATTCAGAATAAACTTGGTACCCCGGTGTTTTTTATTATGGGTTATCACCCGCAGATAGATGGGAATTCAAAGTATACAATTCATGTCTAGGAGGACATATAGAGATATTGTGACCTAGATTACAGTGGGAAATGGGAAAAATATTTATCACTTGTTGAGTTTCCCTAAAATAATAATTTTATTTCTATGATTTAAAATTGAAATTTTGAGAAAATATATGGGTGACCATGTATATATCCATTATTCTAGTTAGAATCTATGGAATCTGAGTTATTGGGACTGAGACTGGTACATGAGACATCCAAAAAATGGTTGATAGATTCAAAAGAACATGAAAATTGTTTAGAGAAGAAATAGGTCATATAAACATCATTTTATGTAGTCCACTTGATTTTATGATGGGTGATATTGTGTTTCCTTGAGTTTCAGAATGGTTTGGGTGTCATTATATTTGGAAATAGGGAATGTTGGTGCCGAGTAATGTGGGTCCATTTAAGCTTGTAGAAAGAATAACACCGGTGGGTTACTGAATGGATATTCCATAGATTTATAGTGTAATGAAAAAAAATTCATGGTTCACAACTCCTATAGTATCACCCTAACCCTTTTAATTTTATAACTGTTGATGATATTGATCTCGAGGAAGATCCATCAATTGAAGAGAATATGATTTGTATCATGGATTAAAGTGGGATGGTGTTGTAGGGAAAGACTATGACCTTAGTTTGAGTTCTTTTGGATGCATGGAGGTCTTCAAGATGAATCTAGTAAGTGATAATAAAATATGAAATCCCATTAGACTGATCTCTTTTTGTGAAAACATATTAATTCTCGGGAAGAGAGGCTCAAGGACGACCCAATATAAGGTGGGGAGGTTATAATCCTCCAAAATTCGTGGAAGTATTTCCTTGTTTATTTTTCTTCAATACAAAATGTTTGGTTAATTAAATGATTCCCAAGAGTATGAGGGGTTTAGGGGGTGCTCTGAGAGGTTTGAAACATGATAGGAAGGAAATAAGGCCAACATGTGCAAGTCGCATGGTTTGCACAGAGTTAGGTAAAACATGCGGCCAACCTATGAATATTTTGAAACCTTATATCATTCCATATCACATGGCTGGTGAGTGGTTTGTATATACGTGTAGCTTTCCTAGTTAATCATGTGATCAATCTCCCCTCAAACAGTGTCTTGCACATGGTTTGTGCATAGTTTATCAAATTGTGGATGTAAACGTTGAGCCTTTGTAAAAGCTAAAGAAATTAAAAATGCTCCATTATGGGATTTTAATTCATTGACCTATTTTCTCCCATCACTTCCTTCAATAAATCCTCGTGATTAAAAAGAACCCCCATGTGATTTAATGGGTGATTCTACTTCATCTCTAGGTAGTCTGGAGTAGCGATGGTTGCATATTAAAGCTCTGGGTAAGTCAAATCTCCTCATTTCTGCTATTTTATGGATTATGGATTGTGTTTTGGGAAATCATTTCTAAATCAATAAAACCCTTATTTTTTGTGGAATCTTAATTGAATATTTAGGAGGTTTTTGAATCCATATCAATGACCATTTTTGGTAGTGTGTTCTTCATCAAATTTGAGTTAGGTGGCCTACAAGTTTTATCCAATACATTCATTATTGAATTTTGAATGATCTGTTTTGTTCTTGGTTATTTAATTTTTTTTTGATTTATTTGATGATATTTAGTAAAATGGGTTTCTAAATTATTATTAGAAACTCTCATGCTCCTCCCTGTATGATGCGTCGAGGATGATTTGACAAATTTTGGGCCACGCATAGGGTGCACCGACCTTCCCAAACCTAGTTACCAGTAAATTAAGTGTTAGGTCAATGTGTGATAATATAAAGCCCTTACATAACATGTTGATATGTTTAGTGGAGTTGAAAATGGAATTTTCTTATTTTACCTATGTTTGATAATGGATTGAGGGTTTCAATGAAATTACATGGAAATGGGATAATTTGGTTGATTGAGATCTTGTCAAGTGGATTGTGAATAATGATAGAAATGCTTAAGAGTGTTAGTGCATATGAAATAGTGAGGGTGTTAAATTAATAATATAATGATCAATAAGAAATATGTAAATTGGATTTCATAAGGGAATAATTGAATATGCTTAGTGGTCTAGGAAATAGAATCAAAATTCAGATAAATAGGTTGTGCAGTGTAAATGGAAAATTGATTAATGGGTTTTGAAATAATAATAATTCCCATATTAATTGTGTTGGGTTATGATTGTGATATTTTTTTTGTTTGTTTTTTTTTGGTTTTTACTTGTCTTTTGTTTGGTAAATGGATGAATGAGCATGTGAACAGTGTTGGGGGTCTCATATAGAGGATAGAGGCTCCTCCCACGGGTTGAGTTGGACTGATTCTCTAACTCCGCCCACATTGAATGGGTTAGGGAAGGGTATAGAGCTTTATTACCCTAATGGTTTAATTCCACCCGGACTGAGGTTTTGAGTGAGGATATTGTGTTTTTTGTGATATATTTCCCCTAGTGATTTTGATAATTAAATTTACCTTACCCAAAATGATAAATTCTTTGAATCGTTTTTTTAATGATGTAAATGTAAACCCATAGATTACATGTTGATGATGAACTAATTATTGTAGAAGATGAAAATAATTACTATGAAAATATGGTTAGTAAATTTTAATTAAATATTGTTAACTAGTGTGCCCAAAACTATATTTTTCTTCTTTCCATTTGTTTAATACTTTAATAAAAAAATTATTTAGATTGGATATTTTGCAGACACCGTTTGTGATGGCATAATGAGTTGTACTCACACAATGCTTGAGCGGCCATTTGGTACCCAAGTAGACATCGTTCTTGTAAGATAGGAAAAGGGTAAATTACCTAAGTTTTTTAGTTATTTCGGGTTTTAGAGGTACATGTTTGAGGTTCTAGGCATGGAGTCAAGAATGTTTTGGGTATTCCTCCATTGTCTTTATTTTGGTTTGTGTTAACTTGGAACTATAGCATGACATAACATATTTACTATTGGTTGTGGTTTGTACCCAGTTTTGGTAGATGGTTATTTATGCATGTTAATTGGTTATTCAATGTTTTTTAATCTATTATATTTATTTGTAGTTGTGCCTTACTTTGGTAAAGAGTATATAGTCTCCCCATGTGAATTTTAGACCCTCTTTTCTAATAAGCATCCACTAGTTTTCAGGGAGGC
The DNA here is from genome assembly GCA_963277665.1 of Viscum album. NCBI lineage: Eukaryota > Viridiplantae > Streptophyta > Magnoliopsida > Santalales > Viscaceae > Viscum > Viscum album. The sequence continues at coordinate 1,049,939,358 of OY728131.1, read as the reverse complement.
GTGCTTGAGGTCATGTGGTGACCCAACTCTGGGCGTCGATTTAGTGGCTCTTGGGCTAGGGACATTGGTGGGACACTATGTAAAAAAATTATTATACACCCTTATATTGGTTAGGAATGATCCAATGGTGATCATCCATTTAATAATCATATTGTCATGGACTCTTTATTATTTACCTCACTTATTGCACCATCCTCCACCACCTATGTCAGATTATTGATATTATAGGTCTTTGTATCTTCAAAAATTACACCATTAGATTCCTATCAAAATTAATAAAACTTAAATTTATATTTTCTCATATTAATAAATTGTTAATGGAATCGTAGTATACAATAATTTAGATGAATTCATAAATTTAATTACAATATAACTTTGGAACTATAATATCAGTTGATTTAACCTTAGAATCCATTATAATTTTTCTCCCTCATTCACACCAACTATTATATTATAGGGATCAGGAATCATCAGAATATATAATTTATCAACTTATTATTAGAATAAGTACTAAAAATTTCCTCTAGAACTTCTCATAATACATGCATTAAATTTTGATAAGCCTAAGGGAATTGGATTTATTTAATATTATAAAATATAGATCTAATTTTTTTGTAATATTAATTTAATAAGTCCTTCATATCGATGAGTGATTAGTTACCTCTAAAACATCAATAAATAATTCATCAAAATCCATGCACTGAAATTTTGAGATTATTTATACCAAGGAAAATCATTGGAAAGTTGAACAACAAACATTATTTCTCAGGTATATTCGATGAATAACCCATAAAACTAGAAGAAATGGGTCCTAGATCATAAATGATGCATTTGATCATGAAAAGTTCCTTTTCTATGCAGATAAATCATCATCATATTAAAATTCAGAAATGTCAATAAATGATCTTTCAGTAAGGGTTTCCTCTATTTTTCACTATCCCTACAAACCCCACCTATATGCTAAATTATTTATGTATATGGGATATCTAGTTCATGATAAAGTACAACTAAAAATTAGTATTTTAAAAAATTAATTCCCACTATGAAACAACAACGTAATTTCACATAACAATTATAAACATATTTTCTAAAATAAAAATTCCCTCTCCTGCCTCAACATCTACATGAATTTCTTAACATGATACTATATTAATGTGTAGATTTTTATTTTCCATTTTAATGATAAAATTAATTATTCTACATAAAATTCTCTACGATGATCATTCTAGTTCACTAAATAACACCATTTAATTAAAATTAGTTTTAATGAATTTAGCGAGACTAAAATGATAATCAAATATGGATAATAGGAAAAAATATTTTTAGGAAATTTATACTACCATATTGTCACTGAAAAATAGTATCTAATCTAAAAATAAAAATAAAACTACATAATGTTCGATCATCACATCCATTTACTGAAATTCTATCCCAAACGAAGGGTCTTTCAATCCAATTGTTAAATGATAAATGAAAAAAATTATAGAATGGTTGATAACAATAATTATCATAATGCTTCTAGAAACAATTGTTGTTCATTTATAAAAAATGAAAAACCTAACTAATCATTCCAACATAAGGGTTCATTTATAATACACTCATTTATCCAACTATGATTTATATGACCATTACATTTTGTGTAAACTCTCCCAAAATAAATGTAACACCCCGAGATTTTATGAAAAATATTCTATTTAATTTCATTAATGTCTTGTGTTTTATGCTACACCAAAATGAGATTTCACAACACACATCCTTGACATCCATTGCATTACACGCAATCACGACCTTCCTCGACAGCGTGTGTAGTACGCAATACCGAGTTTCACTAAACAATGATATGCTATTAAAATATTATTAAAACTAGCCCTTATGAATAGTAATAACCACTTTTTGAAATTTTGTAAATTTTATTTTTCAAAATGGACTTCATTTTTGGATTCGGAATATCGAAATTAGCCTAGGGTGAAATTTTGGTACTTTTTGGATAACTTTCATATTCTGATGAATAGTGAAAATTACTAAATTTATATTAAAAACAAATTTTTTAATAAAAATAATTAATAGTGATAAATTATTAATTTGATTGGTTTTAAAGTATATTTAGAATATATTTTTACAATTTAATACAATGTTGGTCATTGGATGTAATTTCACATTTAAACCAGACATAAACAAGTGTCAATCTTTTGATAGTTATTATCTATTAAAAACGTGCTATTTGTTTTGACGATGAGAATTAATTTTTAAATTAATTAATGTAACTGATATGTTTTGAATTTGGTAAAATAGACATCATTTTCTAATTCATAATATCAAATATAGAATAGGCCTAATTTTTTTTATTTTTCTGGAAACGTTCATTTTTTGATGAATAGTGAAACCACTAAGTGGTAGTTAAAAACTGAATTTTTCATAAAACCTAATTTTACCACTTCTGTGAGTGGAATTTCGCAAATCCAAGAGACACGGTTATTATCAAGGACTAAAATGTGGTTCAATGAGATGAAAATAATTTTTGGTGAATTTTAACTTTTTACTTTTTTTACCACTGTTAAAAGTAAATAGGGTAATTAAGGGTAAAAATGATATTATTATTACCCTTAAACAAGTCCTAATTCTATTGGATAAGTTTAATTAGACCCAAAACAACCTTAGGAATAAAATATGACCATTTAGGCCCACTTGGATTAGATTAGGACATTTATTATTAATTTATTTAAAGAAGGGTCAAAATTTTTAAAATCAAAGTTTAATAAGTAAAACATTTTTAATATAGGGTTATACATAAGATAAATTCGACTATAAATATTCATTAGAAATATAAAATTAATTCCTACATAATTATATTTTATTTGTAATTTTTAGACATTAAATAATTTAATTTATTGATAACACAACGATGATGAATTAATTATATTATTAATGAAATATTGACATATTTGATGTTATAAATACCCAAATAAATGTAATTTGAGACTTTTTATGAATTAAACTAATTTTATAGGTTAATATGACATGTTATTATTTATTTAATTAACTTCTTTAGAACTAATCATTATTTTATGATTTTCACAAAAATCAATTACTAAATAGTGTCAAAATTGACATAAAATAGTTTTTAAAACAAATATTATATTATTAATTGTTATTTTATTCATAAAAATATAAGGTTCGGCAAAATGTCTTAGATAAGGTTATGTATATTAATAATAAACAACTTGGGGTTCGTTTGGCTTGATATTGTTCGTTTATTAACCTTATAGTATAAGAAAACATGAAGACACGGTAAAAGTTAAATTATCTATCTTAAAGTTAAATCTAAATGATAAGTTTAAAATTGAAACCTAAACTTCTATAAATTCTATTGGACGAGAGGATTTCGACCCCTACCAAAATTATCTTATAAATATATCAATTTGGAGCTATTAAAAACCGAATATGACTTTATAATAAAATAATATTTTTAGTTATTCCAAAGGTGCCCCTCTCCTCCCCTATAAAAGGGAACCTCCTCCCTCTCCTCCTCACACCAATTTGAGCCTTCAAGATCGGCCAAACCCAGCCAATTTCTCCTCTCGACTTCCCTAGAAACATCCTAGAGGTTATTTTCTTCTTCAAAGACCTATTTTAGTGCCATAAAAGAAGGTCTCAAAGAAGCACTTCAAAGAAGAGGTAATGTCTGTTACCGATTCTTTCATCTTTATTTCTTCTTCCACTTCTTCTTCTTTAGTTGTTTCATTATGAAGTAATAACATCAGTATCACTCAAATATTGATATGTTATTATAAGTATGAAACAACCCTATTTCACCATCTATCCATCCTACGGAAAAAGAAATCACCGCGCGTGCGTACGTACGGAATGTCGTCTCCACGTCGTGGTGTAATCTATTTTGCCCCACCACCTTACCTGGATGGGTATAATGGTGTAAATAATTACTATATATGATTATTATAAAGTGATATTCATTCTGAAATAGTATACATACACTCCAATACAATTCCACGATCCTAGAAATGATATCATCACTCGTGCGTACGTACGGAATACCGTCTCCACGATGTTATACGACTCGTTCTAGATGATCATCATTGAATAATGATTATATAAATGAATTTAATGAATAAATATGATATATAGTACATTAATACCATTCTGGAAATGATGTATCTATAACCTAAAATGAAAAATAAGAATTTATTCGACAAAACACGCATAAGAACAAAAAGTAATAAACACCCGAATAACAAGTAATAATGAAATATTACCAATAAGAAGCCAAGAATATGACCATATATGATATCCTAAAAATAAGTATGATTCTGGAATAATTCAATAACATTATTTAAATCATTATACAGGAGGTTCGAGAAATTACGAAGCAAATCAGACCTAAGGTAAGGGAAATATCACAATCTCATTTTTATCCGAGATTGTTTATACTTTGAAATTTACTAGGGTGTATTTTATCATCCACATCCATGTTTCCTCAATAAGTAATATTGTTTACATCCACATACAATTGTTTAAATCCAATTTTACCCTTCGGAGAGTTTTTAGTAAATGATATGAAAGGAATCTTTTGTCATTTTTCGTACGACGTACTTTTTGACTTTTCCGACAAAAGTACGAGAAAAATGTTTTTTTAACTTACACAGCATGAATGGATTTTTAAAACATTATTTCCAAAAAGCTTACTTTAAAAGTTTTCAAGTTTATTTTTAATCAACTTCTTTTAGTTTAAAATTGATTGACTTTGAAAGAAAGGAAAGTGTTTTTGAAGTAGAAAAGATATTTTCCTCAAGAATGGAGTTCAAGTGTTTTATCAAAATTATTTTCCATATAAGATAATATAGGGTTATGTTTCTATCCCTATTATTACATTGAATTGATTATTTTGTGATGGAATTATTTTTATGAATTCCTTATTCTTATATGAATCGTTTTATGATGCCATGTTGTTTAAGAATCCCATTTTTATTACATGAGTTATGCAATGATGTATGATTTATGATTTTGTGGCACACATAAGAATGATATCATTATGAGATGGGTGGGACCTATATCTCCCTCCAATTAATTGGGTAAAGGTTTTATATCTCATGATATAGACATGGCTGGAATGGTAGGTTATACCGGTTCAGTGAAACAGGACTTAAACGAGGAGTGAACTCGGTTCAGAAACGGACTTTGTCCACTAAGATAGTCTTGGAAATGAGTCTTGACTAATAAGAAATGATTCTCTATGATTATGTGTGTATGCTACAAAGTTTCATGTTTTAAGTTATGATTATTGGGATTACATTTCACTACTATGATTTATCCCATGTTATGATATTATGATCTCTTTTGCAGGTTAAGATTTCCAAAATGTTATGTTCTTATGAATATGATGTGATTGATATTTCTTTTGTTTACCCTTACTGAGCATTTTAGCTCACCCTTTTATGTTTTCTTTTCCCCAGGATATAAATAAAGGTTTTAGGTTAAAAAAAGAAGAAGATCTTTATGAGAGATGTTATCGATCTTTCACCACGATTAGAAGACTATATTCCGAGTTTCCAAAGACACTAAACTATTACGGTCCTTGTGTGTGTGTTTTTTTTATGTACTAAGTATTTCGCAAAAGTAATGTAATGTCCACGTACGTTAAGCTTTGGGTCTCTACAGTTGGTTCATAGGAAAGGTTTAGTCAACCTTTGGAAACTAGGATGCGAAAACGTTAGTGAGATCCCTAGAGATATTTCTAAGGTATTTCTAGGGATGTACCTAACGATAAGAATACATTTAGTATATAGTCCTAGAACAACGGTAACAATCTTAGAATTTAACCTAAGTTGTTAGATATTGAGGGTGCTCCACCTTTAATATGTTGTTTTCCATAGCATGATTTTTTCCTCTCACACTATTCTTTTTGGGTTTTAGAAAATGGCTGGAAACAGGAAGAATCATGATAATGGAGGATATGACGGACAATGAAATGATTTTCTTCATGAGAAACCAAATGAAACGGGATCTGGAAGTCCAAACATCGTTATTATGACTAATAAGCAATCTCATAATATGATCAATAATCTTAACTATGGTATGTCTCCCGACTCAGATAATAAGAGAAATATGGAGTTTCATGATGATCATAGAGGAAAGAAAGTTCAATTTCCCTCATGTAAATCATGTGGGAAGAGGCATCAGGGAGATTGTTTCAAAGGAAATGGAAGATGCTTTGGGTGTGGAAAAGAATGACACAAATCCAGTAAGTGCAAAAGAAAAGGTTCAGTTAACACCATGGACAAGGATAATGGTATTTCTACGACATCAACAATGATTAGATGTTTTAAATGTGGAATGTACGGGCATTATGCAAACCAATTCCCTAATGGAAAATCTCATGAAGAGAATCAACATGGTCATATGGGTAGTATTTATGTGGATGACGATGAGGAGACTACAAATGATATATGAGCTTAAAGAAGTGTTGAAGCTCAGTCGGTTGTTTTAGAAGGTAGTGTAATGATTGTATGCTTATCTAGAGTTATGTTGTATAGTTAATGGTTCTATGGAATAAAGAATCGTCTAAGGATTGTTACACTATTGTTTTTCCTAAAAGTATTTGAAAGTATATGTTGAATGGTACCAGTAACCATGGAATGTTATTAAGATATTTTTGTAAAGTAGATGATATGCGCATAATGAAGGAATAAGAAGATAATGAGATGTTTGATTGTATTCATGATCTCATGATTGATATAAGGACTAAGTGATATCATGGTTTGAGTATATAGAATTTTGAGGATTTTGGTATGTGGAAAGTGTTAAATTTTAACTGCATTCATGTTTTCACTAAGGTTCAATGGGTATTCATTTTTCAATAGAATACATGATTAAGGCCTTAGAAAGTTTTTAATGTGACCAAAAATACATGTCTTATGATATATGGGGATCAACGATGGTATTAATATGCTTCTTATATGAAATCTCTGGTAATCGTTTTCACTATAATATTACAATGGACTGCAATATTATGGATAAGCCTAAAGATTAGAATGGATTATGTTGGACATAAGTTAGTATTGTTTAAGTATAGAACCTTTTTTCGATATTATTGATGGGATGATATAGTAATGTAGTTTTAGAAAAAGGACAACCTGCAGGACGGGCGACAGCCATCGCGTCGGACAAGGCTGTGGGAATCAAACCCACAACCAAAGTGCGACTGGCCTTTATCGCCTACCACTGGCCTACAAGAAGTCTCTTGTTTGTAGAAACTAGTTTTATTTTATTAGGCGGTATGATATATAAAGTATACGTTCATTTTTGGAACCATATACGATTAATCTAACCATACGATGGACTTATAACTTTTTCTAACCTTTTGTTTGAAACAGATGGAATGACCCATCATTCTATCACATGATCTGCTAACACATCACAAATAACAAATTCAACTTCATTTCTTTATGGGATGAAGTATAAATTGTTCAATTCACGAACAACAGTGAGATTCTACCAAAATCATATAAGTATTTCTTTTAATTCATCAACTTTAGGGAAATGATCTTGAAAATGAAAAATGTTGTCCTAGTGCCCTTATATCGGATAAATCATATGGTACCCCAAATCATCACAAATTTATGGCTTTGTGATTGTTGGATTTTTCATAGCCATGTTCTCTACCACTATCCATCAGAACATGACGGTTAGATTTCTCTTCCATATCCATATTTTCACCTATGTTCTCCTATGTGGAAACACATTGAATATTTTATTCGGGTAACCGTTACGTTTCATACTTTTTTTTAAAGATTGGTTTTGGTATTCCTTTTTATGATTTGGGTTTCTATTAATGAAACTTTCGAGTAGTAAACCATTTATAACCCCGATGAATTTCGAGGGAGAAATTCATTTTAAGGGGGGTAGAATGTAACACCCCGAGATTTTATGAAAAATATTCTTTTTAATTTCATTAATGTCTTGTGTTGTATGCTACACCAAAAGGAGATTTCACAACATGAATCCTTGAATTTCCTAGAATTACACGCAATCATGACCTTCCTTGATAGCGTGTGTAGTACGCAATATCGAGTTTCACTAAACAATGATATGCTATTAAAATATTATTAAAACTAGCCGTTATGAATAGTAATAACCACTTTTTGAAATTTTGTAAATTTTATTTTTCAAAATGGACTTCATTTTTGGATTCGTAATATCTAAATTAGCCTAGGGTGAAATTTTTGTACTATTCGGATAACTTTCATATTCTGATGAATAGTGAAAATTACTAAATTGTAATTAAAAACAACTTTTTAATCAAAATTATTAATAGTGATAAATTATTAATTTGTGTGGTTTTATAGTATATTTATAATACATTTTTACATTTTAATAAAATTTTGTTCATTGGATGTAATTTCATATTTAAACCAGACATAAACAAGTGTCAATCTTTTGATAGTTATTATTTCTTAAAAACAAGCTATTTGTTTTGACGACGGGAATTAATTTTCAAATTAATTAATGTACCTGATATGTTTTGAATTTGGTAAAATAGACATCATTTTTGAATTCATAATATCAAATATATCTTAGGCCTAATTTTTTGTATTTTTCCAGAAACGTTCATTTTTTGATGAATAGTGAAACCACTAAGTGGTAGTTAAAAAAACTGAATTTTTCATAAAACATAATTTTACCACTTCTGTGAGTGGAATTTCGAAAATCTGGGAGACAAGGTTAATATAAAGGAATAAAATGTGGTTCAATGAGATGAAAATAATTTTTGGTAAATAGTAACTTTTTACTTTTTTTTACCACAGATAAAAGTAAAAAGGAAAATTAAGGGTAAAAATGATATTATTATTACCCTAACACATGTTATAATTCTATTGGATAAGTGTAATTTGACCAAAAACAACCTTAGGAATAAAATATGACCATTTAGGCCCACTTGGATTAGATTAGGACATTTATTATTAATTTATTTAAAGAAGGGTTAAAATAGTTAAAATCAAAGTTTAATAAGTAAATCATTTTTAATATAGGGTTATAAATAAGATAAATTCGACTATAAATATTCATTAGAAAGATAAAAAGAGTTCCTACATAATGATATTTTATTTGTAATTTTTAGACATTATATAATTTAATTTATTTATGACACAACGATGATGCAGTAATTATCTTATTAATAAAATATTGACATAATTGATGTTATAAATACCCAAAAAAATGTAATTTGAGACTTTTTATTAATTAAAATAATTTTATAGGTTACTATGACATGTTATTATGAATTTAATTAACTTGGTTAGAACTAATAATTCTGTTATGATTTTCAGAAAAATCAATTACTAAATAGTGTCAAAGTTGACATAAAATAGTTTTTAAAACAAATATTATATTATTAATTGTTATTTTATTCCTAAAAATCTAAGGTTCGGCAAAATGACTTATATATGGATATATATATTAATAATAAACAACTTGGGGTTCGTTTGGCTTGATATAGTAAGATTATTAACCTTATAGTATAAGAAAACAAGAAGACACAGTAAAAGTTAAATTATCTAACTTAAAGTTAAATATAAATGATAAGGTTAAAATTGATACCTAAACTTGTATAAATTCTATTGGATGAGAGTATTTCTACCCCTACCCACCTTATCTATTAAATATATGAATTTGGATCTATTAAAAACCGAATTTGACTTTATAATAAAATAATATTTTTAGTTATTCCAAATGTGCCCCTCTCCTCCCTTATAAAAGGGAACCTCCTCCCTCTCCTCCTCACAGCAATTTGAGCCTTCAAGCTCGGCCAACCCCTGACAATTTCTCCTCTCCAATTCCCTAGAAACATACTAGAGGTTCTGGTATTCTTCAAAGGCCTATTTTAGTGCCCTAAAAGGAGTTCTCAAAGATGCACTTCAAAGAAGAGGTAATTTCCGTTACCGATTCTTTCATCTTTATTTCTTCTTCCACTTCTTCTTCTTTAGTTGATTAATTATGAAGTAATAAAATCAGTATCACTAACATACTGATATTTTATTATAAGTATGAAACAGCCCTATTTCACCATCTATCCATCCTACGGAAAAAGAAATCACCGCGTGTGGGTACCTACGGAATACCGTCTCCACGCCGTGGTGTAATATATTTTCCCCCACCACCTTACTTGGATGGGTATTATGGTGTAAATATTTACTATATATGATTATTATAAAGTTATATTGATTCTGAAATAGTATACAAACACTCCAATACAATTCCACGATCCTAGTAATGATATCATCACTCGTGCATACGTACGGAATACCGTCTCCACGATGTGATGTGACTCGTTCTACATGATCTTCATTGCATAATGATTATATAAATGAATTTAATGAATAAATATGATATATAGTACATTAATACCATTCTGTAAATTATTTATCTATAACCTAAAAAGAAAAATAAGAATTTATTCGACAAAACACGCATAAGAACAAAAAGTAATAAACACCCGAATAACAAGTAATAATGAAATGTTACCAATAAAAGGCTAATAATATGACCATATATGATATCATAAAAATATTTATGAATCTGGAATAAGTCAATAACATTATTTAAATAATTATACAGGAGGTTCGGACACATATGAAGCAAATCAGACCTAAGGTAAGGGAAATATCACAATCTCATGTTTATCCGAGATTGTTTATACTTTGAAATTTACTGGGGTGTATTTTATCATAAACATCCATGTTTCCTCAATATGTAATATTGTTTACATACAACTACAATTGTTTAAATCCAATTTTAACCTTAGGTGTGTTTTTATTAAAGGATATGAAAGGAATATTTTGTCGTTTTTCATACGAGGTACTTTTTGACTATTCTGACAAAAGTACGAGAAAAATGTTTTTTTAACTTATATAGAATGAATGGATTTTTAAAACATTATTTCCAAGAACCTTACTTTAAAAGTTTTCAAGTTTATTTTTAATCAACTTCTTTTAGTTTAAATTTGTATGCCATTTAATGAAAGGAAAGTGTTTTTGAAGTAGAAAGGATTTTTTCCTCAAGAATGGAGTTCAAGTGTTTTATCAAAATTATTTTCCATCTAATATAATATAGTGTTCTGTTTCTATCCCTATTATTAAATTGATTTTATTATGTTGTGATGGAATTATTTTTATGAATTCCTTATTCTTATATGAATTGTTTTACGATGCCATGTTGTTTAAGAATCCCATTTTTATTACATGAGTTATGCAATGATGTATGATTTATGATTTTGTGGCACACATAAGAATGGTATCATTATGAGATGGGTGGGACCTATATCTCCCTCCAATTCATTGAGTAAAGATTTTATATCTCATGAGATAGACATGGATGGAATGGTAGGTTATACCGGTTCAGTGAAACTGGACAGAAACGAGGAGTGAACTCGGTTCAGAAAGGGACATTGTCCACTAAGATAGTCTTGGCAATGAGTCTTGAATAATAAGAAATTATTCTCTATGATCATGTGTGTATTCCAAAAAGTTTCATGTTTTATGTTATGATTATTGGGATTACATTTCACTACTATGATTTATCCCATGTTATGATATTATGATCTCTTTTGCAGGTTATGATTTCCAAAATGTTATGTTCTTATGAATATGATGTGATTGATATTTCTTTTGTTTACCCTTACTGATCATTTGAGCTCACCCTTTTATGTTTTCTTTTCCCCATGATATAAAGAAAGGTTTATGTTAAAAAAAATAAGATCTTTATGGGAGATGTTGATGATATTTCACCACGATTAGAAGATTATATTCCGAGTTTCCAAAGACACTAAACTATTACGGTCCTTGTGTGTGTATTTTTGTTATGTACTAAGTATTCCGCAAAAGTAATGTAATGTACATGTATGTTAAGCTTCAGGTCTCTACAATTAGAATGAACTATCACAAGGATAAACCATATTAGTACTGGAACACATCTCACTTAACGGATTCACTCATTCGGCTAAAAAATCATTAAAATGTGAAATAATTGGAGTATAGTTTCTCAAAATTGTGAGTCTTTCTCAACTCATTCATTCATATCCCTTAAACACTCATCACCATACTAGAATTAATATCAATATTTCAAATTATAATGAATTGATCACTCCTTTTACATAAATATATCTGATTCATTAGAAATCTATTTGTCAATCAGTTCCCATGAGGTAACATCAGAACTCATGGATCATCAAAACCTGATGAAGATTAAATTCATGAAAAATATAATAATAACCTAAAAACTGAATGGGTAACTAACCATCCTAGATAAAAAAACATCATATAATATTAAAGGAGAATACTAATTGAAATTTAAAAAAATATAAATGACCAATTATTACAAAATCAATTTTACAATAATATAATAAAATTTAATTTCATCATCTTTTACATCCATGTACCAATGGTATCCAAGGTACCCTAAAGGGGTGAACCTTAAATAAAATAATGATATTTCATAAATTTTCTATTGATAAAATGATAAATGTTACAAAAAACCATAGAGTAAGTCACTTATAGATGGAAATTAGAAAAAATATGATCACATATAATCATTTTTTATGATTTTCATCTACCTCTAAACATCAAGTAAGAACTCATAACAACATATATAATCATGATAAACAATAAGAACATATAAGTGACTCTATCTCATATCCATGTTATATCATCTATCTATACTTAATAATCTCATCAATCTATGATTCTCATCACATTATATTATTTTCATATTTAGGAAAATAATCATGTTCCTAATATGGATGAATTACTCATCACAAAAAATTAGGTTCAACTAATAAAATACACATTCCCACTATGAAATATTATTCCCCAATGTATTTGATTTTATGAAAAATAAAAATAGATTACTTCGTTCTTCTTCACTATTGGGATTCTAAAACATAATGAATTCAATATTATTACCTAATTACCCACTATTACCCTCTATAGAATTATGTTACTAATAAATTAGGGCGTTAATGATTTCCATTATTTTTTAGGGGAAACTATAATGGGGGTTCTCATACCATGATTCCTATATCTATTTTATAGAATGGCTGATAGTTTATTAGGACCCAATACACTATATCTGAATAATTGGCCATGTTCTTGTATAAATTACCAGAAATTGTTCTGGTGAAACTATAAGATAAAACCTAACTAATATTGACAGACACTAAAAATTATATGAAAAAAATCATCACACATCATCTTATGATCCTTATAATAGTATTCATAGTGTATTCTTAAAAACTATACAGACTACCATAATTAGAAAATCTCGTCCTAAATGAGAATATTCATAGTACACACCCATAAGGAGTTACATAATTTCAAAATTATGAATAAATACACCATTTAAGTTACCTATAAATAAGTTCACATGTATTTTAACCATGATAAATATTATTATATAATTAATTCCTATCATGTATACCCATCACTACTAAACATCTCCCAGCTTCCACTATACCTCTACCATGATAGTTTGATCATAAGGATCCTAGACATAACAAATTCTAATGGGTGGAGAATTTATTATTCAAATATCAATGATATAAATAATGAATTCAAAAAAATTAATAGATACCTGTATATCATGGTAGAAATAATTCAATTTCTCAATGAAATCATAATAAAGAGGGATATATTTGAAGTACATTAATGAATTTTTTTATCATAGAATAAGGAAAACAAATCACATCCTGGAAAGAGTACAATATTTTTATTCACAAGAATTTTAAATTATTTATGTGTTCCTATACCACAACATATCACCTGTTATATTTATCTCAAATAATTATCACATTCACTAATGCACTATATAACATACCAGTTCTGAAAATAATATCCCATTGTCTCCAATAAAACATAAAAATTGGGAGCTCATAGAAATGGATATGGATATTGATCGATCTCCCTCATAGATGGAATCAAGAATCTATCAAAATCATTCATAAAATAACAAAATAATTGCATGATTAAATGTTGTGAATTTTGAAAGTATTGTTATATGGGTGGTCAACTAATCAAGATGGGGGGGGGGGTGAATTGAAATTTTTATATAATTTTAACAAATTTTAAATGATAAAATAATTATTGAAGTTTTAATAATTATAAGATGAACAAATTATTTTTTAATTTTAGTTCAGAAATAATTTAGCATTCATCTAAACTTCACTACTATAAAATATAGGCAAAAATGTGACCTTCTATATTAGAATAAAATTAGTTTGATAGGTATTTAAAATCATTTTCAATAACATTTCAAACTATATAAGAAAAACCTAATACTGATATTTTGTCACCAAATGTTGGAAACTAGCCAATATCTTTTTTTATATGAATAAACCAAACCTACCATTATATGGATTAAGGCATAACCTAATTTCATATTATTTTTACTAAATAGGCATAAACCACACATGCCTTTTGTTTAGGGTGGTATAATAAAAGAGTACTTACATTTATAGGTATTATTACCATATAAAATTATGAAGAAAAAACATATAGAAAGAAGTAATAACCATATAATCACATCGAATCATTTGATTAGGTATGCCAATGTAACAATATTCTATTTTGACAATGATCAATCATAGTGATTTAGATTCATCTATGAGAGTAATAATGACTGATCATAATAGTGGTTATCCCAATAAAATAAGAATATATCCTCTAATTATAGTAAAAACTGTTTTTATCAAAATCTGTATATTGTGTTTTCATATTCATAATATTTTTAATGCTTAAATGTTGTAATCTTCCATTCTCGATACAACCATATTTTTCTTATTTAGTGAAATATAATTAATTTACTATTGTATGTTGTTTTGATTAAAATATAGAACATGAGACACATGTATACCAATTTTTTTATTCAATCAGTGTTTTATAAAATATCCCAAATAAAAAATATTAATGCTCATTGGTAAACTCCCATAGATAAATCTAGGCAATGATTTCATATTTCGAGAACCTCCAATTTGATTCTCCTGATGCTCTAGGAATGTAGTGTGAGTATTTTTCCCATATTATGATCATGTGAATATATTTGAATTAAATCCAAAAACTCCATATCATCAAAATAATTACAAATTAATAAATTAAACGTTAGATTAATTATATATTGAAAAAAATTAAATAAAAAAATTAAATTTTTAGAAAAGTATAGTATAATAAAATCAAGAAAAACAAATTTTTTGTGGTATGTCAATTAATATGGTAGTAATTTCCATATTGTAGGTCAAATCATATGGTAGGTACTTTTCTACATGATTTTGGTAACTCTTTATGATCAACTGGATTCATTATGTGGTAATTCTAGTCATACATTTAATCAATATTGAATTTCAGATTGATCCATTATTTCGAAAACATTTACCTATATAACATATTTCATAGACTTATGGTCTATAAATTATTATTATGGTGAAATAAATATATACATACAATATATTTTTTTATGTAAAAGATTGAATATATATGGTGAATCCAATATTCTTATGATTGATTTATGAATTACAATCAATAAATATGTTCATGATATCTACCGGGGATTTTAAAAAATTAAACAATGAATAATAGATTCTTAATGTGTTAAATTTATTTATATTGTAGTGGATTCATTTACGAGCATACATTTTATCACAACACATTCCTCATGACCACATGAAAACCATATTGAATTCAATAGATATGAAAATTGTGCAAAATAGACTAAAAACGATATATCATAATTTGAGATACTAACTCATATTCTAGTTTATTTTTCTCCAAAATCAATTCCTAAAAGACCTAAAAAACCCAAATATAAAAATATTAAATAATAATGTAAATAGAAACAACATTAATTCATTAATAAGTAGTTCATGGAGAAAATCATTCTTTACTCGTGTTTGATGAAATGAAGGATTTTAAAACATTTGTGAGAACATTGGAAAGAAAAGATGTATTGTAATTATAAAAACATAAATAATTATCTTTATTAGGAGCTACATAAACATTATACCCCAATTGATAATTATATAACTAATAAATTTAATTCACCATTTGGAAATTGATGGAAAATATTAAATTACCCCCCATTAATTTATCATTGGTTTATAAGGAATTATAGCCCCCATGATTGATAACCAATATTGGAAAACAAAATAACCCCTCTAGAGTTATCATATAAATGGAAAAAATACACCAAATGATTACTAGCATAGAAGCTAAATTTTTTAATAGTAACATCAAACACAGTTTAAAATATTTAAAAATGTCCCACGATTTATAAAATTTAAGCATATAATCATATGTAAATTAGTAATGTAATGAGATAAAAGATATAAGTTATGAATAATCCTTCCATAAATAATATTTTACTTTATTTGAAAGATATAGATCATTAAAAATGTTTGTTAATATGTAATATTATTTTCATATATCAAAGAATAAACACCTTCTAATTAACACTTTTGAGGCCCAAGGAGCAATGAAAGAATTTTTAGATATTAAAATAATCCTATATAATGATATCAAATTAATTACTCTGTTACCAACTTTTGAAAAATTACAATGAATGAAATAAAAGATGAAACATGCACACAAGCTATGAATGAAAGACAATTTAGATGACGTTTCTCAGAAAAAAAGAAAAATCTTCCTAAACATTTGATATAAATTTAAATTTCCATTATAACATGTTAAATGTTGATTTTATAATGATTATATAAATATAGGGCCTTAGTAATGATATCACCAAGTTGATTTTCATTAAAAATATATTTTATATTTTATATTTTCTTTTTGAATATCACATTTAAGAAAAATAACTCTAATATCAATGGGATTAGTCATATAAGGATCTAAGGATTTATTAATAATATAAAATTAAATGTATTATATCATTGAATTGAAAAATTAAATCAAAATCGAATTATTTTTCATTATACAAAATGATTGTGAATAATCAATTGTTGAAATAATAAAATCACTTTCAACAGTTTATAATTATCCAAAATTTGGATTCATAAATCTCCATGAGAATTTAATTTCATCTAGAATGTGGCAAGTATTTTTAGTTACATTTCTATCAATATTTTACCCATAAAAATCAGAATAACTGTACCTGATTAAATTAAGATATGTTCTAATAATTTAAAATAGTCCATTATTAGAGTATCTTGTAACATATTATATAATACTATTAATATACATTAAATTAAATTAATTTGGATTAATTTAAAATATATCTCACATTAATACACTAAACGTTAAGTTTTTTCCTTACTAAGTTATGTATAATGTGCTACCTATAATGCCTCCTAAAGTTTACCCTTAAAAATTACATATTCATCATAAACATGTTTAAATAACATTGTTGTTGGATTATTATTAATATTACATGAGTCCAATAATAATATTTTGACTAAAAATTTGGTATAATTAAATTTATTTTAAAAAATACCACCATTACTTTGAAAAATTTTATGACCAATAATGGATTTATTTCCCCCATTAAACTAATATCAAATTCACATTTAATTTAATCTAAAAATTCATCACATTGAATTTCACAAGAATACATAGATATAATATAATTAACATATATTTGTAAATTTATAATATATTTTAATCTTCATATAATTCTAAAATATGGATTGTAGGATCGAAATATAGTATGAGATGCTCAATATACAAGAGGGGGGGTGAATTGTATACTTTAAAAATTCCTTTGGAACCTTTAAAGTTAGTTATGAATAACAAAAGTTTCCTTAAGATAAGGAAAGGGCTAAGTTTAACTAAGTTAAGCTTAAGCAAATTCACAACACCTCTAACACTGATTCTGAAAGTGGGTTCCGGAATTATGGTTCCGGAAGTTGAAACTTAACAAACAATTACAATATGAGATTCTACCTTAAAGTGTATAGAATCTAAAAGAATCAGAGTACAAATAAGGAAGTATAAGAAAGTTATACTTTCCTTATGATACAAGATGCAACGGAATGTAAACTAGTAGTAAAACTACAAGTAACAAGAATAAGTCTTTTAACCCAAAGAGAAGGGTATCCAACAACCTTGGATAAAGGTCCCTTGATTTATACTTTCAAGCAAGTCTGTCTTACCCACACCAGGGTAATCCCTCGATACGAAGATCGGAGTCTCTGTCTTGCTATTCTCGCAAGCTCTCAACTTCAAGGTAGTTGGCAACCTCTGTCTTCCTCAGCAAGGAAGCCCTCAAACTTTAAGGTAGTCGGCACCTCTGTCTTCCTATCCCCGGAAGCCCTCGAATGTAATCACCAACATTCAGAGTCGCACAAATCTTTGAAAGTTAAAAAGAGTCTCTCTCTCTAGAAATCACTTCAACATCATGTATGCACAAAACCTAGTTGTTCATCTGTCATCAGTAATCAGCACCGAGCCTTTTCAAATGAGCTCCTATTTATAGGTAAGGTCAGCTCCTTCCCCAACGGTCATATTTTCCTTAAAGATCGGAGGGACCAGTACACATGTCACTTAGACAACGGTTAGTTTATAACAAAATGGACGACATCGTTTTATAAAAAAACAAGTGTAATAGAATGTAAAACATCATTTTAATTCTAATATAAAAGTTCGGAATGAAAACTTCAGAGAAAAGGTTCGGAGTGTAAAGAACAATAGTAAAGAGTAGACAATTTTTAGAAGTGTAAGCAATAAAAAAGTTCGGAGTCTATCAAAGATATTTTTCGGAGTCTGAATTAATTCCGAGTGTATAAAACAAAGATACTCAAATTATGTTTAATAGGTGAATTCGGAATGAGAATTTGGAATAGTAATTTGGAATGTGAATCCGTAATGAGAAATTGTAATGAGAGTTCTTCATCAGAATTCGTAATGAGAATTCGTCAACAGAATTCGTAACGAGAATTCTTCTTTAGAATTCATAATGATAATTCGTCATCTGAATTCTTATCCTGAATCTGGAATAGAACTTAGTCAGTGTTCATATCCGGAATTCGGAATGAAACTTCCTTATAGTTCTTTATCCAGAATCTGAATCCTAAACAGAATGCTTTATATCAAAGTTTCAATGATTCCGAGAAAATTAATCCGAATCTCATACTTAAGAAAAATATGGATGAAAATACGATAAGGATAATTTTTCTTATAAAAGCGATTTTCCTTAAGAAAGTAATTTTCCTTATAAAAGTGATTTTCCTTAAGAAAGTAATTTTCCTTATAAAAGATATTTTCCTTAAGAAATTAATTTTCCTTGTAAAAGAGATTTTTCCTTAAGAAAGTATGTTTCCTTATAAAAGCGATTTTTCCTTAAGAAAGCAATTTTCTTAAAGATAAGGTGTTTGTGATTTTCAAAACAAGAAGTAATGGAAAAGTCATAAAGAAAACCTTATTGACTCAACATGGATTGGTGTTCCTATTTTTAGGACTTTTATTTAAAAGAAAATTGGATTTACTTTTATACCAAACACATGGATTTTGTTTAAAACCATAATGTATTTCAGAAAGAATTGAAACATGATTTAGATTAGATTCAATGTCAAACCATGGGTGTAAGATTTTAAAAACATTAGAAATATATCCATTTGAAAATGAACTTTTTACATCAATTTTAAATTACCTATTTTTAATTTAAGAATCATATTCAAATATAATGCTTATAGATTATTATTTAAAGACAATAAAAACTTAAAATTCAATATAAAATCATTATTATTTAATGTAACATTTATCCAAAAATAAATATTTCTATATAAATATCTGACTAAATGCATTTAACATATTTATAAGGTTCCATTTAATTACAAAAAAAATTTAATACTAACAATGTTCAACTAAGGCCCATACAATATTTATGTTAATCTAATTTAACTCTTCATTTGTTTCCAAAATCTAGTATGAAGTTTATAGAGAATATTCTATGTTTTTATGAATAAATTAAAGAATAAAATAATGATAATCACTTAAGATACTTAATAAATTTATATATTTAACACCAGAAGCTAAATCACAAAATATTTTTTCAACTGAATTATATTTATGATATTTTCATGTTTGTTCATGAGAGTCACCCTCCTCATCACATGGTACATCTAAGTTTGTATTTTTTAATACATTAAAAAATATATATTAACATTCTAAACATGGAAAGAATCTTATTTTTTTATTTCATTTAAATAATTTTCATTAAATTTAATATGGAAAATAATTCAAAAACAAACGTTCTTCACTGGTATACACAATAAACACTGGAAAAAATTGGAATATCAAGAAAAGAAAATTTCTCAGATTTTAAAACTAATTTTCTATATAATCTTCGGTATTAGTAATTTAAATGTTATAACCATACACTCTGAAATATCTCATTTAAAAATTTTTCCAATTCTATTTTTAATCTGGGTTATTCTTTATAAATGGTCTAGTTTTATTTTTTTTTGAAACATAAAATGATTCATGAACAACTTCATCTGCATAGCATTTTGGAAAATTTTCCAAATTTTCATTGTCATAAAATTCTCTTGTAAGGTCATATTTTTTCATTTAAATAAATCCATTGGTTGTGGTTTCCTAGTTGAAAACAATATGTTATTATATCCACTATGTTCATTATTTTTCAAATTATAGATTTGATATATCATCGCATACATCATGTATAATTGATAAAATTAGATTTTGTTTTTATATTTTGAACCAACTTATAATGATTGATATACTTATAAAAATTATCAAATTTATGCGCATGAAAATAAGACTTTTTAATCCTCCATAGTCCTATAAAATAAAAAATAAATACTATTTACCTCTTATAAAATCTATATTCATGGATCCAAAAACATCCAAAAGTAAAATATATAGTCGTTGAGAATTTTTTTCCTCATGAATTGATTTATGTGAAAAAAATTATTGTTTACATTTTGAGAATGGGTCGCATACAAATGTTTTTTAGATTTAACTATGAATGATCCAACCCATTTTTATTTTATGAAATCCTATATAGGAACCTGTAATTCAGATAATCCAATATTTTATTCATCAAACACTATCATATCACACAACATTCTGAAATAGTGAATTTATCTTATTAATCTCGCCAAAAATAATTGAACAAATTTTAGTTTTTTTAATTTTTGTAAAATATGATATATCTAAGATTGAAAATAAAATAATTCTTATTTTCAAAATCTAAATTTTTATTGTCAAAAAAATCTATTATATTCAAATTATATTATGTTTTATATATTCAAAATATAAAATCATTGAATAAATAATTGAATTTGAAATTAAAAATCCTCCAATAACATTTATCCTAACCTTTTAGTTATCACCAAATCTAATTCTTCCACCATTAAAATTATTAAAATATGGAAATGTAGATATATCACCATTAATATATCAAGATCACTCAGTATCCATGTACCATGTGTCATTTTTGACACTACAATGAAATAACACCCATAAAAATAAATTAATGATTATATTCAAATTAGGAAATCAAAGGAGAATTTCTCATTTTTTTATTTTCTCCTTAAAAATAATTATGTTTACTCATAATATTTTGAAATAAGCCAATAATCAGGAAAATATTATGACTGAGTCTATATATTTATTCATAAAACTCAACTTTTATATTATTATAATCTGATTCATAAGGAAAATAAATATTTAATTCTAAATCTTTTTTTGATGAGGCCATTAAAAAGATGTTCATTGATTCTTTTTCAAAACTAGATTCATCACAAGAATCTGAGTCACAATTATAACTCCAACCATATTCCAATGCTTTATTTTCCCTACTCTATTGTCTAATCTTGTTATTTTAATTTTTAGGACATGGGAAATAAGTCTTGGCGTGTCTTATTTTTCTAATATGATAAAAAATAAATTTTTCATCACCATTATATTTATCAATAACTTTTCTATTATAAATATAATCATTTTTGGATGATACTTTCAAAATCTAGCATAGTATTCTTATTAATTGTTTATAATCCTTTTCTAGTTGGTAAAAAACCATATGTTTAACTATACTATAACTTAGATTCCAAGGGTCACGTAATAAAATTATATTTAAAATAAAATAATTTAACTTTTCAAATATAATCTAGAGAAATATTTCATATTCTAGCACATATTGGAACAATGATTTAATAATATCACATAAAGTGTATTCCATGAAATTTTTATGTTAACCCCTTAACACCAATTCAACTAAAATTTAATTATATAATTTTTCTCCAAAACCAATCATACCATTAACTATACTAGTAATTTTATGATCATTTTTTTATCAATTTCTTATTCTCCCATTTTAAATTCTTGATACAAATCCCTCAAATTTCGTATATTAGTTCTAATAAATTTATCTAAACAAATATGGGTATTTTTTAGTATATTAGAAACGTAATATTATATTTTACATATATAAACATATATTTAGATAATAATTCTAATTTTATAGTATAAAATATTCAATACAATTTAATTTAAAAAATATCTAATAGAATCATTCTCGGTTAAATAAAGGGGATCCTTTAGTTACTATTTATGTATTGAAAATGACCGTCCAGTATTGAATTATTTTATGATTAATATAGGATTTCGGGTTTTACTTACGATATCCATAATTTTTTACTTCAATTTATAGAGGTATTTTAGGTTTCCATATATATTTTATACTATTTTATTCCATATCAATCAGATTTTCCCCATGATTATTCATTTTATATTTGATTCTAAAATATAAATATAAATATTCCATATATATGGTTCATATTTTGAAATCAAATATTATGTTTCAATATTTTGATTCATAAATAAAAATGAGGGAGTGTGAATTTTCCTTTTTAATTAATAAGAACTAATTTTTAGAGTTTATTTTATTTATTCTAAAATAAAAATCATTGCATAAAGTGATTTTCGTAGTGGTATGGATCTTGTTGATCTTATATATACACTTCTATCATCTCAAATGGAGAGAGAAATATAAATAAATATTAATAAAATAATTTTCTTTCGATTGGTAGTTACAACCCTTTATAACTCCTTAAATATTATGTTCATAACCCAAGATAGATTTTTTATCTCTATAATTCCCTATCCAACGAGATTCCTTTTGATGTGGTGAATTTATCCAAACATCCATTTATCTAAAACAATTTCCAACTAAATTCTCTCTTCCTTTCACTGGGTAGGAATAACATGTATGTTCCATTTTGTTTGGGTAATATAACCTAAGACCCTTTATTTATTGGGTCGTTTAATTCTACATAATTATGAATTCATACAATGATAGAATTATGTAAGAACCACATAGATAGTTTAAATAATTTAACAAATATATAAATATAGATATGTTATTTTTATTATGAAATGGATCATAATGATATAACTTCAGACAATATAGTTTTAGTTAATGATATCAAAAGCATGTCATACATTACAATATGAAAATGTTGACATCCTCTGGTGAAAAACACATTCAATAAAAATATATATATTTAGTAGTCATATGCATAATAGATTTCATGCATAGCCATTAAAATATTTAATTCTCTATGAAACTGTATTTTTATCATTTAGTAATATTTAATTAAATTAGTGATAAATTTACTTTTGATATACCTAAATACAAAAACACAGCTTTGTTACATAACATGTTATAACCATTTATATATAAATAAATATCAATAATAAACAACATTAATGTTCTTTATAATACCACCATGAATAATGTGAGAAATATTTTTCATATTTTGAACATTTCAAATTTGAAACTCACATTTTTATCAAGAAACTGGGTTGATTACGCATCCCATGTGATTATCATTTACAACTATGTGAAAAATTTCTAATAATATTTTCAGTTCATCAAAATATTTAGTAAGAATTTTTAGAAAATATTATATCAATGAAAAAACTCATTAAAAAAATAGTAAATAAATATATTAAATAATAATAAAAACATATTATAATTGGAAAATGAATGGATGATTTCTTATGATGGGTCAATTATTCTAGTTGGACAATCTTTATGGTAGTAAATACATATAGAATATTAATATTAATATGAATTCGGTCACCTCTTATGGTGAAATGGATTTAATGTGTTGCTGACTGAGTGATGTGA
Organism: Viscum album; assembly: GCA_963277665.1. Lineage (NCBI taxonomy): Eukaryota > Viridiplantae > Streptophyta > Magnoliopsida > Santalales > Viscaceae > Viscum > Viscum album. Next base: position 1,049,915,196 of record OY728131.1, on the reverse strand, counting down.
TTGACCAAAATGAACATGTAGTTAGTCCATGACATTGAAAATTTTACGAGTTTGAAATTGTCTTACGATGAACATTTGAACCATTATTTTTTATGTCAATTGAATACTTATGTCCAATCCATTATTCAAGTGGTTTATAAAATACATATCATCAGTTAATTATTATTGATGATGATCAAAGACTTACAGTGGACCAATTTTTTCATGTGGTAAATTTAATACATTCAAAAAAATTGATCTATGGTTAGTAGTTTATTTATATTGTTGACTCATTGTACATGTGTTCATTTCTTTTCCTACCTCATAGACAATCAGTATACATTCTTCACACTTTCTCAATATCCTTGTTCCATCAAATAATTTGGATGATTATAAAAACTATACTAACATGATAATTAACAACATATAAGATACCAACCCTTATAGTGATATATTTTTATTCAATATCATTTCATAAAATACACAACCAACATGAATTTAAAATTAGTAAATAATAATATTAATATGAAAAATAATATTTCTTTTATAAGAATTGTAAGAATAATACACATTTATACACTCATGTCATTATGAATAAATGAATTATCAAAGAATGTGAGAAATAATTATTATTCAAAAAAGTGTTACTGTAACTATACATATATAAATTCATAATAGTTTTGAGACACTTCAATTATATGTTCTACTCCATTATAATCATATTTCAAATATTATGGTCTTATTATTCCATCATAACTAATTTACATACTAACAATGAAATCAGTTGTGGAACACTTTGAAAACTCTCCCTTATGACTACATGATCTAGGAATCTCTAGTAATACATGTACTAAACTATCGTATCCTACTATCAGATATAACTAAGTCAAAACTCAAACCTAACACTCTGAAACAAGTCTTCTACATCCCAAACATATTGGTATGTAACCTTCCCATGTGCACCTATAGTAATCAATATGATAATTACTAGGAATAATAAACTTAGATAAATTATTAGAAGCACAACTTTTAAATACATATTATAATCTTCTAACATTAAATATAATCCACTAATTCATATATTAAAATTTACTGAGAAATGAACATATTCATTTATAAAAAATCCTAAACAATATAATTTATAATGTTATGAATGAAATATAATGGTAAAATAACATATGTTAAAAAAAATGTTGGCCTTAACACTTGTGTCACAAGGGTGGTCATCATAAGGATAACCCCACTAAAGAATCTATATACAATATTAATCATTCTCTTTGATCAATCATCATATATCATCTTTGTCTTATAATATATATAGACACAATATGACTAATTAACATGTAACCATTCTTGTGTGAGACTAATATTACATAATATTGTTATCCCATGTAGTAAGTAGACCCCATAAACATTTAATTTATTTTTGTTTCCACAATAAGTAAGGTGAGATAAGAAAACATTGAATAACTTCATCATTAGATGTAATAAAAATCTGGATGATCCCTAATTAAACAACCCATGGCTCCCTTTTATGACTCTAACCAGATAAAAAAAATTATAGTACAATCACAAACCCCTTCATCGATTACCAACATGATAATTTATTCTAGACATATTTATCAAGACATGGAAGTGGAAATACCCATCACCAGCTATCAATGAGGTTCTAGGGGAAATAAAAATCTCTAATCTTGTAGTAGTATATATTTATAGATGCTAGAGTTAATACACTTTTATGGAGAAATAAGTGTATACTAGTGAAATAGAGGAAATATTTTTCACCATACCATTCAATGTATATCTAGTCCTATTAATTCCTAGAGTTGTGGGTAGGATAATTGATAAATGAGAGTGAATATTTAACCACCTTGATCTTAGAGATATGGTATGGAATGATTGTAAATACTTTGGTGAATCTCCATAGATCACATTTCGATATTAAATATAATGTAGTAATTACCCATCTCCCCCTATCCTTTACCAAATAATACAGTGTAACTACCAAATTCAATAATTTTTAAGATAATATCTAATCAACCTCAACCAAATTCTATGGGTTTGTATTGAAACATAAACATATAAGACACCACTAGTATCTACCTATTGTAGTGGATGGGAATGGTATTATCACTATCATCTCACTCTAACCCAAGACAGAGGGTGAGTGTTAGAGAATCCACTATAGTTTCTCATCACCATCGATTTCCATCAATCGTAGGTTATATCGAATCATAATGTAGATATTTATATAAGATAATATCCTTTTTAAAAAATATTGATCCTTATGTTCATATTATATGACTTTTGATATTAAAAACTAGTGCTTATATTTAATCATTAATGGATTCCCACTATAAATTAAAATATAAAAGAAATGGAAGAGGTAATTCAATAATATATAAATTTTAGATATTAAATTGTTAAAATTGAAACATCATAACCTAATCTATTTCACAATCCGTATTATATGTTATGTTCTAATTATAAAAAAACAAATTTTGTTCATCTGTACTTCTTGAAGATTCCAATAATTTACCATAATATTTAACTAAATGTTTCACTTTTATTTCCCATAAAATATCATGTCACAATTCCTCCCAATATTTCAATGAGTTATTTATAATCCATTGGGTGATATATATCCATTTATAATAGTATTTTTCAATATAGAATAATGTATTTACCCCAAAATACAGATCATTAGTTTCATTTTTCATATCATTCAATAGTAGTCATCATTACTATACATTACCAATAAAATTTTCATCCACATTTGTTTGTTTTAGATTAATATCATGCTTCAATATAAATAGAGAAAATTATATCCTCTTGGTAAATCAATTTATATTTAATATTAAATGAACATTTGGGAGCCATTTAACAAAAAAGAAAATTTGAATTTACACTTTAATAATTTACAACACTTTGAGATCATTTCATTATTAATTACATATATAGAAATTAATAGAAATTATCCATTAAATTAGTTATCACAAATGATAAAAATCATTGTTATTTAGTAATAAATATTACACATAACTGATTATTCATATTTAATATTAATGACCTATAGTAAAATTTAAAATATAAGTAATGTGGTTCTATTAGGTTTAAAATAGAGAGAGGAATCCAATAGAACTTCAAAGTCCCAAATAAATCATTGAGTGCACCCCCATACAAAATAAGAAAAATGAGACATTTTTGTGGTCCTATATATAACCCCACGTACCACCAAACACTCCCTAAGTTTTTCAACTTCCCAATCCACTCCTGTCTATCCAATCCTCAGAATGAATATTCATGGTTGTACAGCAAGGCCCCCTCCCACATTGGGCCACTAATAAACCACCACTATCAAATAACATAGTTATATAGTCCTAACACATGAATATCATCATTGTGAAATGAATCCCCATAGCTGTCTAATTATAATGATCATACGATAATGGTACACTAATGTCTAAATCAAAATAGCTAGGGACTGGGGATGAAATTACATTCTCTATATCATATTTTCATTAGAAGGAATTATTGTTAATGATCTAGTTTGTTCCATCAAATTTCACCAATAACCCATTTATTTATGTCTATGTTACCCAATGGTGGTCATTTGATGGACAATCGAATGGAAAAGATCATTCCACCTTTCTAATTATAGAACAATATTAAATCATGTAAAAATTTTAATTTCATATTCTTCTATTTTATATCATCATACAATCATAAATTTTATATCATGAATCAAACATTAAGGGACCCAAAATATATAAATATGGGGTGAGCACAAAAAACACAATTTATGATAACTATAAACCCGTAAGTTTGATTGAAGTTATTTAAAAAGGAATTAGGTTTTTTGCTAATGATATATTTTTAGTTACATATTTGATCCCTGTAAATCATCCATATTGTAAATTTATCAATATATTATTTAAACTATCACTAAAACTTATGTATATATTTTCTAAAAATATATGTGCTGGTAAGACCAAGTTAAAGATGAAGCTGGTTGTTTTGAAATGTTGTCTTTTGTATTCAAATAATTTTTTGTTTTTTCATGGATGTTTAAGATAAAAGGGAAATCACCTCACTTGGTATTTGGTGAAAATAGAATAGATTCATGTTTTCCAATGATTGAAACTCATATTTTTTGAATAATCCAATGCCCTATGTCCATCGTAATGAGGATAAGATGTTTGAATGAAAATATTTTGATCGGACTCACCTTGGGTCTATAATGAAATAGAAAACATATTACTATATGTAAATGGTAATCAGATTAATTTTGGTTCTAGTGTGGATGGGGATATTGTTTTGATGAAATATTAGAGTCTTTATTACTAGGATAAATTTAAATGTGATGATGTGTTATTGATTTTTATTTCACATCGATGACAAGTTGATTGAAGGACTTAGGATTTATTATTTATGGAAGAAAAGGGAAAATAGGTATTTTAAATCATACCCAGATCTATCGTATACTGGTGAAATAGAAAAAAGTGATGTTTCCAATTTGAAAGGAATCATACTCATGAAAATTGTACTCAGGCACTGTAAAATCTGATCATCCATCTTATACATAAGAATATATTCATACCTACGATGATTGTACATAGGATCAGGAAAACAAAGCTCATAACCAATATGATCATATTCAAAATATTCTTATCTAGAAATGTCTTACATAGAAACCATCATATCAAGTCCAATCTTAATCAGAAAATATCATACTAAAAATTAAAAGGAAAGAAAGAATATATGATGTATATAATGTTACTTTACATTCAAATTGATGTCTGATGATTCTGAAGTAGTTCTCAAATGAATTCAATGTCATAAAGGATGTCTTGAAACAATAATAGGTTCTTGAATAAATTATTTTGGTGAATATGAAATGAGGTCAATGAAAATTGTTATGAAAAATCGAAAATGTATTCAACCATTCAAAAATAGTTGAATTAAATTTTAGGATTAATTGGTTCAAGAGAATTTATAATGTAGTTGAATTATTTTTAGCTAAGTCAATAGAATAAGTAAATAAGTACAAGTGGATTGAAAGTGGAGTTTTCTTAATGAATTGTCAAAGGGGAGATTAAAATTACCAAGAATGATGGTATTTAACATTTAGTGTGGTATCAATATATTTATAAATTTATTCCATTGACACAGAACATTTAATTGAATAAATCAATATTATAAAATTAAACTCATGTATTTAACTCATATTGGATATTTAAATGAAAATTTAAAAATGAAGTTATTATTGTAGGAGAATCAAGAATCTTTGAGAAGAGATGATAATTTCAAAATACACAGAAGGTTTAAGGGGAAATTGAGATTAAGGTGAATTTGACTAATTGTGATTTTTTTGGTAGTCTCTCCAAATCAACATGAGTGTCACCTATAAAAAGAAAAAAATAAAATTTACTTTTCTAATAACTGATGGACTGTTCATGAGATAGAAGATTCATGTTTAAGAAAGTGAAAGAATGTTCCCTAATGATCTGGTGTTCGAGATGTTTTTATGTAGAATTGAAAGAGAAGAGAGAAGGTCTCAATGTTTTATTCAGAGGATCATTATACTCAATTATTACTATACATAGAAAATTACAATATTTTTTTGTCAATTGTATTCAGATAATCATTATATCGGGCCAGATTAATCGGATCAAGATTTCTATACTAGGAATTTTAAATTAAGGAAGATACAAGAATGACATGGTGTCGATTCATCTCTACTGTATTCAATCAAATTTATACTTTTAGGACTAGGGATAATCAAATTTGGATGTATTGTATCGATAAAAATCTTATCAGTGAGAATCGTCCTCGAATGAATAAGATTAGAAAAAATGGCATGTGAAATTGAGCTTTATTTTTTGATAAAAATGTCTAAGAAGTACTTAACATCTTCTTGGAATGTTTTTTCATTAGTGTTTTCAATTGAATTCATTTGGGGAATAGAAGAAAATTACATGTTACATAAGTAATTACAAAAACATTTTATTACCCTATTTGTGTTAAGAGGGTGTTCATGAACTGTTGGAAATGTTTACATAGTTCTACATTAGTTTAAACGTATACTCTACTCATTCTAATCCACAGATTGGTTTCTAGTGGATTGTGTAGTATTGAACCATTTTAAAAGTATACCAAGGATGTAGCTATTCTTATTGAATAGAGAAAAGTGTGAATTCTAGATTTTCTTTGGATGTGTTGTTGAATTGTCTTCATAAGGGAATTGAATCTTTTACATGTGGAAAAGGTTATTTCATGCAAACATTAAAAAATTGCATCACTGATTGACCCCTCCCCCTCTCAGTGATAAAATCGTCATTATTGGGCCCTTTCAAGTGGTTTTAGAGTTAAGTACCCTTCACTTATTTTTTTTGATGTTTTCAAGACAAGATGATAGATAATTTGAATTGTTTGAATACTAAAGGTATTCCATTTTTTATGTAATGAACTATCATAACTGGAATGATAGAGTGTTGAATTATCCTATTTCTATTATTTAACATGTAATCAAAGATAAAATAGATGTGTTTCCTCTTATTGATTATAAAATTATTCTTATATATGTTTAAAAGAAGAATATTGATAATGATGGATGGGCCATGAATAGAATATTATTATCACTTTATAAAAGGGAGTATTTAATAGTGAACGGAGTTTCTACATATAAATGTATATGAAAAAATTGAAAACCATATATAAAATAAATAACTAAGGTAAGAAGGAAAATATGAAGATATAAATATCTAAATACGAAGATAATGTAACACCCTAGGATTTCATAGTACATTATCTCTTTAAAGTAAATCAACAACTTCTGTTACATGCCACACCGAGTTTGAGCACACAAAGCCTTACCAAACAAACTACTCAAAAAGCGGTTATCAATAGTAATAACTAAATTTGTAATTTAAAATACTCCATATATTTTGAACATCCAAATTATGTGTTTCTTAGTCATAATATAAGAACCAATTCAATTTTTTAGATAAAAGAAGTATTTTACAAAAAATGCATTTTTATCGTGTTTAATGGAGAACCCTTTTTAAATACAATATATAAAACTTTTATATATTCAATTTTACAAAATAAACTTCTTCATTAGAAGTGGGACATAAAAATTTAGTTTGGATAAATTTTTGGTCTGTTTCTGATAACTTTCATATTTTGATGAACAGTGAAAATACTATATTTTAATTGAAAAATATATTTTTAATCAAAATAACTTGTAGTGTTAAATTATACATTTTATGGGTTTTTAAGTATAATTATATTATATTTTTATCATTTAATCCATTATTGGTCAATAGATGTAATTTTACATTTAAATTGTACATAAAAACTTATTAATCTTTTGATAGTTTTTAATTCTCAAAAACCCGCTTTCTGGTTGTGACTGTGAGAATTAATTTTAAATTAATTAATATAACTTATATGTTTTGAATTTGATATAATAGACATAATTTTTTAATATTTAATAACAAAATTATCTTAGGGTGAATTTTTGATATTTTCCTAAAAACATTCAATTTTTGATGAATAATGAAAAACACAGTATTATTGTTTAAAAATCACTTTTAATATAAATAATTAGTAATTATAATTAAATTTATTTTAATGTAAAAATAGATATATAATAACCAATATAGTTCAATTTAATTCATTGGCGTCATTTTATAATAAGATTAGATAAATAAATTTTTATTGAACTTTTTTACGTCTTTTACCAACATTCTAGGAACATTTGCCAATTTTCATAAAACATAATATTACTGCTTCTGTGAATTGAATTTCAAAAATTTGAAAGACACGGTTGACATCAGTAAGTAAAATGTGGTTCAATTGGATGAAAAAAATATTTTATGAAAAGTAACTTTTTAATTTTATTTACCACGGTTAAATGTAAATTAGGTAATTAAATGTAAAAATAGTATTAAAAATACCCCAAAACATGACCTAATTCTATTGGGTAAGTGTATTTCCACCTAAATAAAGCTTATTCAAAAACTAAGATCCTTATGATCCATTTGGGTCAGATTAGGACATTTATTATATTTTATTTAAATAAGAGTTAAAAGTGTTAAATTCAATGTTAAATAACAAAACAATTTTTAATATAGGGTTATACATAATATAAATTTGACTATAAATATTAATTATAAAGCTGACAAAATTTCCTACATAATTTTATTTAATTTATAATTTTTATACATTATATAATATAATTTATTTGTGACACAATGATGTTGTAGTAATTACTTTATTAGTGAAAGTTTACCAAAATTGATATTATAAACATCCAAATAAATGTAAATTGAGACTTTTGATGAATTATAATAATTTTTCATGTTATTATGACATGTTAGTATTGATTTAATTTATTTGTTTCAATGTAATCATGTTTTTTTGACTTTCACAAAAAATAAAATACTAAATAGTGTCAAAATTGACATAAACGAGTTTTTAAAAAAATGCTATATTATTAAATGATATAATAATCCTAAAAATCTATAGTTCAGTCAAAAGAATCATATAATGATATATATGTTATTAATGGAACACTTGGGGTTCTATTATCCTTTTATAGTAATTTTATTAAACATTTATCATAATACTATAAGAATACATCGTAAAAGTTGAACTATTTAGCTAAGAATTAAATCTAAAATATAAGGTTAATATGGTTATATAAACCTATCTAAAACCAATTTGTTGAGATGTTCCACACCCAGTCCCACATTATCCTTGAAATAAATCTTTTTGTAACCTTTACATGCTGAATATTATTTTATAGAAAATTAATATTTCATTCTTTTCCTAAAGTGACACTCACCTCTCTTATAAAAGGGCACTTCACCTATTCCCAAAATCAGACCTCCATAGTCATTTGGCTTGGACAAACCATACTCTAATAACTTTCCAAATACCCCCACTTCAACCTAGATGTGTTACATTGATCCGAAATCCAAACTAAAATCCCTTTTGATCAAATCAAAAGGAAGCACCTGAAGAAGAGGTAATTATATCATTGTCTCTTTCAAGTTCTTGTCTTCTTCCATATCCCCTTTCTTTATTGTTTCCATACTAAAAAACAGATTCTGATACTTCTACATAATTACATGTTATTGTATATATGGTACAACCATATTCATTATTTTGTCCATCCTATGAATGAAAATGTCACCATAAGTACATACATACGACTTACACTCTCCATGTCATGGTGTAGCTTGTTATTCAACACTTTATTATTTGGATGGGTATAATAATGAGTATAGTTGATGTAAGTAATAAATATTACATGTTAAATACTATTTATATATAATATACCATCATAATATATTTGATTTTACCATCAAAAGAATGATATTTTCGCTCGTGCGTACGTATGGCTTGCTGTCTCCACGACGCGATGAGATTTCGTTCCCCATAATCAAAATTCAAGACTAATTTTCATTTTATGATTAAAAATAATGTTTAATAACTTACTATCATTCTGGATATTAATAAAATACATCTTATCCATAAAAAACATGACTTACGTAATAAAAAATATAAAGTAAAAAGAATCAGTTAGCACCTGAAACAATGATACTATTGAAATATTATTAAAAAATCAATTTTAGAAAATCATATATTATATCATATTTATGTATTGGGATTCTTGTATAATTTAATAACAATTATTTAGCTATTATAAAGGAGTTTAACATACCCTTTACTAAGGAAGTACACAAGGTAAGGTTTAATTTTACAATCTCCTCATTATCTGAGGTTGTTAATACATAAATATTTACAATGTCCTCTTTATCATCAAAATCGATGTTTCTTAAAAATGTATTTCAAAACATTTTTAATATTTCCTAGACTATGGTTTAAATTAAATTATACCCTTGTTTGAATTTTTATGAAATGGTTTTAAAGGAATCTTTATGTCGCTTTCCAAACAAGGCACTTTATGAGTTTTTTGACGAATTAAGTAATGAATGTTTTTTAACTTATACGGCAGTGCAGCTATTTTCTGCCATTATAACACCTTTGAAGCTCCCCTTACAATATTATAAGAATATTTTCAAAATAAGTTTTTTATTATTATCTGACTTTTAAACTATTTCAAAATATAAAGAGATATTTCTCTTAAATTGTTTTGATTTCATCTATCTCAACATCTTTGATAGATTTTACACTTGTTTGAAGTTTATTTATTATGATACAATATTCCATATTATAATGAAGGTTTTGTGATATGTTTGACTATGGATGTCTTATTTTTATACCATTAAGTGTTTATTTTTAAATTATTAACATTTTGTATGCTAGTTTTAATATGAATTTTTATGTTATATTTCGACCATTTCATTTGAGGAAAGTATTGGACTTACTATGTGATATGTGGAGACCGCTCTAGCTCCACGATGCATTAGTAGGTCTCATGAGACAAACAAGTTTCTTGAAACAAGGCCTTGAAAAAATCTTATTTGTAGTCTTGTTACGAGGCGTTGACTATGTACTTATCATGTCCGACATTATGCATTCCATCATTATGAAATTAGCTATTGATATTAAATGTGATTATTCGACCAGTAGATTATCCATGTGAATAAGTAAATGGTATTATTTGATTTTTCTTTTCCATATTATGCTGAAGTTTATGTTTAAAAGTCTTTTTTTAGTATTATACATTCCATTAAATTTTTATTCTTATTTATGATAGTTTCCACTATATTGTTATCCTTACTGAGCAAATGAGCTCACCCCTTTCTTATGTTTTATTTTTCCTAGGGTGCGAAAAAGTGTATTATGATTGATATGCAGGTTTAAGCTAAGGTAATAATAGAATTCTCAAAGGGTTGTTTTTTTTTATTTTATAAATTTTAATGTAACATTAATATATGTAATCTATTTTCCAAGATAGCTAAAGTGATATGTCCTTTAATACACGATTCCTTGTAATCATGCCAATGTATTAAAATAATGAACCAACTCTATGTAACTGTGGTTGGGGAGTTACATTTATAATCTGATCATGTTTATTACAATCCATGGAAACTAGATTTAGATAAAAACTGATTATAGAACATTACCCTAATATAGATGATGAGGATTAGTATAGAAGAACATACAAAAAAATTTGGTACTGTAAATATTGTGTGGGTTTTTCAAGAAAATACATCCATGTCTAGATACAAACAGGTAGAGGTGGCTCTGGCACAGACGTAACTAGGAGTGAGAAATCTAGCGTGAATTTTCAGGCTTGACACAGGGTATCCTAGTATAAGAAAATGGGCCTTGCATCACTCTTGTTATTGAAACTCCTGAGGGATATGCTTAGGATAATTCACATTTTCATTACAAACCATTATGAAGGATTTATGAGTAAATACTTCCTCAATGAAACCATTTTTATGAATATGAATTATATGCATAAAATTTTCAATTTACATTAATTATTTTATATGTTTTGAATTATGAATTGTGATTCATAAACAAAACTAGTGTATACCAATGTTTAGAAATGGTACCCAATAGAAGGAATTAGAACTCCAGTAATACGGATGATCCAAAGAGTAAAAAGGATCATATATTTCATGGTTTTAAGCCCACAATTAGAATGAAAGTAGTCTCCCATGTATTGTCATCATATAAAGAAATAATATCACAAGTTAAATATAAAAGTAATGAATTTTATGATTCATATGGCTTTTAAGGGAAGAAAGAGATGAAGAAGATGAAAAAGAAATAGATTGATAAAGGGAAAAAGGAAAAAAGGATTTTCCCACATGTGATAATTGTGGAAAGAATAAACATGGTAAATGATTCATGTGAATGTGAGTTTGTTATAAATGTGGAAAAATGACACCTATTATGTGATTGTAAGGGTGAGAAAAAGGTTTCAAATGTAAAATGCTTCATCTTCATGGAGATAGGACACCACATGAATCAACGTCCAAATCATCAGAGTATACCCCAAATGATGCTATTTGATAATAATCTTATTTAGATACTACTACCAATGAAGACGACTGATTTGTGATCTTATGTCATTATTTAAGAATTGTTCTATTTGAGTATTATATTAATGATGTAAAATTTATAATAATTAAAGAGTATATAAGGGTCGTACTGCAACAATATTTCATTAAATATTTGAGATTCTATGGTACCATTTAATGTGACAGAGTTTCAAGTTAATGATTTTGGAAAATATATGGATGAGAGAAAGATAAACATTAATATGGTCCCGATACTGAGGTAGTGATTTTGGGATAACAGATAATTTAGTTGGATTAAGTATATTAGGTATTATTGACATCCTTGGAACTGATAAATGGTTTTTTATTCCATCATTGTTGGAGTATTAAAAATTTTTTGATTTAAGGAGTATTTCCAGTATTCTATAATAAAAAATCGAGAATGAATGTTTTCAATATGTTTTTATAGTAATTCAGGGTGTTAGTAGGTTTTAATAGAATAAATTATGAAGGTATTAACATGTTATTATGTGGAAAAAAAGATCTTCATTATGTTTACCTTCATTATAAATTTTGGATTGTGAGTTTGGACAAAAGTATTTGGGATATGTCTAAAGATTGGAATGGATTATGTTTAATATTTGATTATATTATTTATGGTCAAAACGTTTCTTAAGATTATTCTTTATTGATATAAAAATGAAAACTTGGAGGTTAGATGACAACACGTCGCGTTCGGCAGGCATGCGATACTTGAACCGGCCACCAAAGTGCAACAAGGGTGCATCACATACAACTGACCTATGTGATGTCCTGGTTTTTATAAAATAGTATTTTTTTAATGGTCAAATAGATTAATTATAAATTCATTATTTGTGAATCCCATGATGATTGGGATAAATAGAATATTTTTTATTTTTATAATATTTTGGATTGAAAGATGAGTTTTTGGTAGAAATTAGTTAAAGAATGGAGCTCTACTTGTCAAGTAATTTTTTTATTATTCTATGAAGAAATTAACTCGTAAACATCAGGAGAAAGAACATAAAACCAAAAATTTGTTATCCTAACACCTTTATGTTTTTTAACCGATTATCTATTAAATCATCACATATTTATGGCTCTGAGGCCCTCAATATTCCATTTATTGTTCACTGGTTTGTGATTGATGACCTAAATCATCTCCTATAAATATTTACCTTTCCCTATAATTCAGTTTCTTTAATTTCGAACAATTTTATCTTATTCAATTTCATAATATGGTCGTGACTTTCTCATTTCCCTTTCCCTCTTATTAAGACTAAATTTAATTCACCCAATTTTTAATGGGGGTTTCCCACAAATGTATCTTTTATTTTTTACCTTTTATTTTTGAAGAAAAATTTTAAATTGAGAGGATGCAATTTATTGAAGGAGATGAGAATTTTACACCCTAGGATTTCATAGTATGTTATCTCATTGATGTAATTTAATAGATTCTGCTACACGCAACATTGATTTTGAGTGCACCACGACTTACCAAACTAGGCGTTCAAAAATCCGTTAGGAATAGTATTAATTGAATTTTGAATTTTATGTACTATATAAAATTTTAACATCGATATTATGTGTTTCTTAGACATAATATAAGAACAAATTAAATTTATCAGATAAAAGAAGTATTTTTCAAAAAATGCAATTTTTCCGCCTTTAATGGAGAACCATTTTTAAATCCAATATTTGAGAATTTTATATATTCAATTTTTCCAAATAAAATTCTTTTTTAGATGTGGTACATAGAAATTTAGTTTGGATAATTTTTTATGGGTTTCTGATAACTTTCATATTTTGATGAATAGTTAAAAATACTAAATTTTAATTTAAAATTACTTTTTTAATCAAAATATATTATAATGTTAAATTATAAATTTAAATGGTTATGAAGTACAATTAAATTTTATTTTTATTGTTTAAACTAGTGTTGGTCAATATATGTAATATAACATTTAAATTTGACATAAAAACATATCAATCATTTGATAGTTTTTACTTCTCAAAAACCCACTTTCTTGTCATGACAGAGGGAATTAAGTTTAAATTAATTAATGAAACTTTTATTTATTGAATTTTTTAAAATATTAATCATGTTTTTAATTTGGAATATCAAAATTAACTTAGGGTGAATTTTTGGTATTTTTCTGAAAACATTCCATTTTTGAGGAATAGTGAAAAGCACATTGTTATTGTTTAAAAAATAATTTTTATTTAAATAATTTTTATTTTTATTTAAATTTATTTCAATGTAAAAATAGTTATATAATACCTATAATAGTATTATGTAATTAATTGGAGTAATTTTATAAAAAGATTATATATATAAATTTTTGCTGGACTTTTTAACTTCTTTTATCTACCATCTAGGAACAATTTCAAATTTCCATAAAACGTAATATTGCCACTTCTGTGAATTGAATTTCAAAATTCCAAGAGACAAGTTGACAAAATTAAGTAAAATATGTTTCAATGGGATGAAAATAATTTTTGGTGAATAGTAACTTGTGAATTTTATTTACCCCGGTTAAAAGTAAATAAGGTAATTAAAGGTAAAAATAATATTAAAATAACCCCAAAACATGCTCTAATTATATTGGATAAGTTTATTTAGACCAAAAGAAACGTTAGTACACAATTAAGATCCTTTTGATTCTTTTCGGTTAGATTAGTACATTTATTATGTTTTATTTAAGGAAGATTTAAAAGTGTAAAATTCAATGTTTAATAACTAAACTATTATTAATATATGGTTATACATAATATAAATATTCCTTATAAAAATAAAAAAAAATCCCTAAATAATGAAAGTTTATTTAAAAATTTAAGACATTGAATAATTAAATTTATTTATGACCCAATGATGATGCTACAATTACCGTATTAATGAAATATTAACATAATTGATATTATAAATATCCAAATAAATGGAAATTGAGACTTTTGATGAATTAAACCAATTTTATAGGTTAATATGAAATTTTAGGATTGATTTAATTTATTTGGTTTGAAGTAATCATGTTATTTTACTTTAAAAAATAAACAAAATACTAAATAGTGTCAAAATTGTCATAAATGAGTTTTTAAAAAAAATTATATATTATTAAATTATATAATATTCCTAAGAAAATAAGGATCATCAAAGAGACTCATATAATGATATATATGTCATTAATGAACAACTTGAGGTTCTATTGTCTTTTTATAGTAATTTTATTAACGTTTTATTATAATAATACAAAAATACATGGTAAAAGTTGAACTATTTAGCTAAGAGTTAAATTTAAATGATAAGGTTAATATAGTGACCTAAACCTGTCTAAAACTTATTTGTTGAAAGGTTTCTGACCTAGTCCCATCTTACCGTTGAAATAAATCTTTTTAGAACCATTAAAAGAAAAATATGACTATATAATAAATTACTATTTCAAGGTTTTCTTATAGTAAACCTCACCTCTCTTATAAAAGGGTACTTCCCCTTCTCTCCAAATCACACCTCCAAAGACATTTGGCTTAGACATCCCCTACTCAAATATCTTCCCAACTACCATCAATTCCACTTAGAGGCATTACTTTTACCAGAAAGCTATCCTATAGAACACCTTGGATCAAATCAAAAGGAAGCACCCGAAGAAGAGGTAATTATTTCATCACCTATTTCAAGTTCATTTCTTCTTCCACTTAATCTTTCCTTATTAATTCCACTCTAAAATAATAACTCCAAAATATTATACACAATGATATGTTATTATAAATTTGGTAGAAACATATTCATTATTCTTTTTGTCCTATTAATTACAATTTCACCATATGTACGTACGTATGGCTTATCGTCTCCACGTCGTGGTGTAGTTTGTTATTCGACAATTCATTATTTGGATGGGTATAATAATAAGTATAATTGATGTAAAAAAGTAAACATAACATGTTAATGACACTATATATATAATATACCATCCAACAATAAATGATTTTACATTCAATATAATGATATTGTCGCTCGTGCATATGTACAACTTACCGTCTCCACAATTAGATGAGATTTCATTCCCCATTGTAACCATTCAAGAATAATTTTCCTTTATTGATTAAAAATAATATTTAAGAACTTAATAAAATTATGGATATGAATCAAATAATTTATATCCATAACAAACATGACTTATGTATCAAAACATATAATGTAAAATGAATCCGTTAACACTCGAATCAATGATACTATTGAAATATTATTAACAAAGAAATATTAGAGGATCATATATGATATCATATTCATGTATGTGGATTCTTTTACAATTTAATAACATTTATTTAACCATTATACAAAAGGTTAACATACCATCGACTAAGGAAGAATACAAGGTAAGGTTTAATTTTACAATATTTTCATTATCTGAGATTATTAATACATAAATATATTCTAGGTCCTCTTTATCATCAACATATTTGTTTCTTAAAAATAGATTTCAAATCATTTTTAATATTTACCATATTATGGGATAACGTCTTTTATACCCTTGTTTTTCTTTTTTAATTTTTTTAAGTAATCTTTTTGTCGCATTCCAAACAAGGCATTTTATGACTTTTTCAATAAATCAAGTAAAGAATGTTTTTTTAACTTATACGGAGGTGCAACTATTTTCCTCCATTATAACACCTTCACGGTTTCCCTTACAAGATTATAATAATATTTTCAAAATAAATGTTTTATTTTATAATTATATGACTTTTAAACAATTTGTAATGAGAAATAGATATTTCTCTCAAATAGTATTGATTTCATCTATGTAAATATCCTTTTATGGGTTTTACACTTGTTTGAAGATTATTTATTATGATACAATATTCCATATTCTGTTGAATTGTTTTTTGATATGTTGGATTGTGGAGGTGTTATTTTCATACATTTAACGGTTTATTGTTAATGTATTAACATTTTTTATGCTAGACTTAATATGAATTTTTATGTTATGTTTCAACAATTTAATATGAGGAATGTATTGGACTTAGTAAGTGACAGGTGGAGACTGCTATATCTCCTCGATGCCTCAGTAGGTCTCATGAGGCAAACAGATGTCTTAGCACAATGCCTTAATAAATATTATTTTTAATCTTGGAACGAGGCCTTGACTATGTGGTTATGATGTCTGACATTATTCATTACATCATTTTGAAATTATCTATTGATATTACATGTGATAATTTGACTAGTTGAATATCCATGTGAATAAGTAAATGGAAATATTTTATTTATCTTTTCCCTATTATGCTGAATTTTATGATTAAAAGGCTTGTTTTTTATTATTATTCATTGCCTTAAATATTTATTCTTATTTATGATAGTTTCTGCTATATTGGTTATCATTACTGAGAAACTAAGTTCACCTCTTTGTTATGTTTTATTTTTCCCAGGATGTGAAAAAGTGTATTATGATTGATATGCAAGGTTATGCTAGGGGAATAATGGAATTCTAAAAGGATTATTTTTGTTTGGATTATTTTAGAAATTTAAGAGTAACATTCATATTTGTAATATATTTTCCAAGACAGCTAAATTGATCGGTCCTTTAGGACATTATTCCTTTTAATCGTCCCAATGTATTAAAATAATGCACCAACTCTAGTTAACTGGTATTGGGGCATTACAGTTGGTATCAGAAGAAGTTTAGTACAATCCTTGGAAACTAGATTTAGATAAACTCTAATTATAGAATATTACCCTATGATAGACTTTAAGGATTAGTATAGAAAAACATTCAAAAAATTTGGTAGTGTTAATATTATGTAGGTTTTCCAAGAAAATACATCCATGTCTTGATAAAAACTGGTATAGATGTCTCTAGAACAGATGTACAAAGGTGTAAAAACTCTAGGAATGAGTTTTGGGCTTGACCCAAGGTATCCTGCTACATGAAAATAGGCCTTGTTACACTGTTGGTATTGACACTCATAAAGGATATGCTTAGGATAATTCACATTATCTTTACAAACCATTATAAATGATTTTTGAGTAAATACTTCCTCAAAGAAAACATTTTTAAAATTATAGATTATGTGCATAAAATTTCAATTAACGTTATGTATTTTTCATGTTTGGAATTATTCATTGTGATTGATCAACTAACCTAGTGTATGACATAGTTTAGAAACTCTGCCTAGTAGAAGGAATGAGAACTCCTGTAATTCGCATGATCCAAAGAGTAAGAAGGTTCATATCATTCATGGTTTTAAGAAAACATTTAGAAGGGAAATTATCTCCCATGTATTCTAATAAAATGAAGAAATAATATCATGTGTTAATAAGATAAGTGATGAATTCTTTTAATCTTCTGTATTTGAAGGGAAGAAATAGAAGAAGATGTTGGAAAACAAAAAGATGGATAATGCGAAGAAAGGAAAGAAGAATTTTCCAACATGTGATAACTGTAGAATGAATCACATGGTAAATGCTTGATGGGAATGGAAGTTTGTAATATGTTTGGAAAAAAGGAAACCAAGTATATGATTATAAGGGTAAGAAAAAAGTTTCAAATGTACAATGCTTCATCTGAAAGGAGTTGGGACACCACGTGAATCAATTTCTAAATCATCATTGTATACCCCAAATGATATTATTTGATAATAATCATGTTATGATACTACTAAAGATTAATAGGAATGATTAGAGATCTTATTTTTTTATTAAATAATTTTTCCATTTGAGTATTTCATTAATTATGTACTAGTTATAAGAATTATAGAGTATATAAATATTGTACTACAGTACTATTTCATTAAGGATTTGATATTTTATGGTACCATGTAAAGTGACATAGTTTCATGTTATACATTTCGGAAAATATATGGTTGAGATAATGATAAACCTTAATATGGTTCTAATATGGATGTAGTGATATTGGAATAAGAGATAATTGAGTTGGATAAATTATATTAGGTATTATTGACATCCTTGGAACTCATGAATGGTTTTTTTATTCCATCATTGTTGGAATATTCAAAATTTTTAGATTGAAGGTGTATATCTAGTATTATATAAAGATAAGGGATAATGAATGTTATTAATATGTTTTTATGGTAATTAGGGTGTTACCATGTTTTATGTGAATACATTATGAAGTTATTCCCATGATATTATGTGATAAAAAATCTTCATTAATTTTACCTTCCTTATATATATTGGACTATGAGTCTGGACATAAGTATTTTGGATAATTCTAAACATTAAAATGGATTAATTTAGACATTTGATACTATTTTTTAATGTTAAAACATTTATTAAGATTATTTTTTTGATTATTATAAAAATGACAACCAGGAGGTTGGGAGACAACCTGTCTTGTCCGGCAAGGCTACGAGACTTGAACCCACAACTGAATGGCGACAGGGGTGCATCACATACCACTGACTTATGTGATATCCTGGTGTGTATAATGTAATTTTTTTTTAAATTTTCTGACAGATGAATTATAAATTCATTATTTTTTGAACGCTAAATGATTTAGATAAATATAATATTTTTGAGTTCTATTATCTTTTAGAGTGAAAGATGAGTTTGTGGTAGAAATTAGTTATATGATGGAACTCTACATGTCAAGTATATTTTTCACTTTATATGATGAAATTAATTCTTAAACATCAGGGGAAGGAACATAAAACCAAAAATGGGTTATCCTAATACCGTATGTTTTTTTGAACTGATGATATTTTAAATCATCATAGATTTATGGATTTGATGCCTTCAATATTCAATTTATTGTTCACTTGTTTGAGATTGATGACCTAAATCACACACTATAAATATTTACTTTTTTCCTCTAATTATGTGTCTCTAATTTCACAAATTTTCTCTTATTCGAGATCATAATTTGGTGGTGACTTTTTCATTTCCCTTTCCCTCTTATTATGACTAAATTTTTTTAACCCAGTTTCCAATGTGGGTTTTCAACAAAGGTGTCTTCTATTTTTAACCATTTATTTTTTAATAACAACTTAAAATTGCAAGGAAAAAATTTATTGATGCAGGGGATAATTTAACACCCCATGATTTCATAGTATGTTATCTCTTTAAAGTAATTAAATAGCTTGTGATTCATGCAACACTGAGTTCGAGCGAACCATGACTTCTGAAACTAACTGTTCATAAAGCAGTTATTAATAGTATTTACTATATTTTTAATTTTATATACTCCATATCATTTTAACATCCATATTATGTGTTTATTAGACATAATATTAGTACAAATTCAAATTTTCTGATAAAAGAACTATTTTTCAAAAAAATGAAATTTTACTACCTTTTAATTTAGAACCCTCATTAAATCCAATATTTGATACTTTTGTCTAATCAATTTGACAAAATAAACTTCTTTTTTAGGATTCGGACATAAAAAATTTTTTGGACAAATTTTTGGTGTGTTTTTGATAACATTCATTTTTTGATGAATAGGACAAAATAATAAATTTTAATTGAAAATAACTTTTCTAATCAAAATAAGTTATAGTTTTAAATTATGAACTTGATTGGTTTTTAGGTATAATTAGATAAATGTTTTATTCTTTTATCCAGTGGTGGTCAATGGATGTAATTTTACAATTTAAATTGGACATAAATACATTTCAATCTTTTGATTGTTTTTACTTCTATAAAACCCCCCTTTCTGGTCATGTAATAAAGAATTAATTTTAAATTAATTAATGAAACATATATATTTTTAATTTGGTAAAATAGAAATCATTTTTGAATTTGGAATATTAAAATTATCTTAGGATGAATTTTTAGGTATTTTTCTGACAATATTACAATTTTGATGAATAGTGATAAACAATGTGTTATTGTTTAAAATCGACTTTTTATTCATATAATAATTATTTTTATTTAAATTTATTTTAAACTAAAAATATAAATATAATAAATATAATTGTACATATTAATACATTTGAGTCATTTTATAATAAGATCACATATATAAATTTTTATTGAACATTTTAACGTCTTTTACCTATCTTCAAGTAAAATTTGCAAATTTTTATAAAACATAATTTTACCGCTTATGTGAATTAAATTTACAAATTCAAATAGACATAGTTGACATCAATAATTAATACTTTTTTCAGTGGGATGAAAATTATATTTTGTGAAGAGTAACTTTTGAATTTTATTTACCACGGTTAAAAGTAAATAATGTAATAAAAGGTAAAAATTATATTAAAATTGGCCCATCACATGTCATAATTCTATTAGATAAGTATATTTTGACCAAAATCAACCTTAGAACAAAAATAATATTCTTTTTATCCAATTGGGTCATATTAATATAGTTATTATATTTTATTTAAAGAAGAGTTAAAAGGGAAAAATTCATTGATTAACAACTAAACCATTTTTAATATAGGGTTATACATAAGATAAATTCAACTATAAATATTATTTATAAATCTAAAAATATTTCATACATAATGACATTTTAATTATAATATTTTTACATTAAATATTTAATTTTATTTATGTCACAATTATGATGTAGTAATTACCTTATTAATGAATGATTAAAATAATTGATACTATAAATATCCAAATAAATGTAAATTGAGACATTTGATGAATTAAACTAATTTTCTGGGTTAATATGACATATTGTAATTGATTTAATTTATTTTGTTTGATGTAATAATTTTTTTTTTACTTTCGTAAAAAAAACAAATACTAAATAGTTTTAAAGTTGACATAAATGAGTTTTAAAACAAATACTATATTATTAAATGATATAATATTACTAAATAACTAAAGTTTGGTCAATGGACTCATATAATGATAGATATGTATTTAATTGACAAAATAGGGTTCTCATGGTTTTTTTATTTGTTTATTAACCATTTATTATAATAATAGAAGAATACATGGTAAAAGTTAAACTATTTAAATCAGATTTAAATATATAAGATAAGGATAATATGGTGACCTAAACCTTTCTAAAACCTATTGGTTGAGAAATTTTTGACCCAGACCTACCTTATCCTCAAAAAAATAATTTTGGGTCCATTAAAAACTAAATATGATTGTATAATAAATTAATATTTCAATCTTTTACTAAAGTGGCCCTAACCAAAATTATAAAAGGGTACTTCCCCTTCTCTCAAAACCATACCTCCAAATCCATTTTTCTCAGCCAAACCCTGCTCAAATATCCTTCCAAATACCATCATTTCATCTTAAAGGCCTTACTTTTATCAGAAAGGAAACCTATTGAGCACTTTTGATCAAATCAAAAGGATGCACCCGAATAAGAGGTAATTATTTCATCACCTCTTTCAAGTTCTTTTCTTCTTCCACTTCCTATTTATTTATTTTTTACATACTAAAATAATAACTCTAGTAACTTATACATACAGAGATGTTATTATAAATATGTTACAACCAAATTCATTATTCTATCCATCCTATGAATGAAAAATTCACCATACGTGCGTACGTGTGGCTTACCATCTTCATGTCGTGGTGTAGTTTGTTATTCAACACTTAATTATTTTGGATGGGTATAATAATGATTATAATTGATGTAAATAATATATATAACATGTTAATGACTCTGTATATATAATATACCTTCCAATTACAAATAATTTTACCATCAATAGAATGATATTGCCACCCGTGCATATGTACGACTTACCGTCTCCACTATGCTATGAGATTTCGTTCCCCATCGTAACCATTCCAGAATAATTTTTATTTTATGATTAAAATTAATGTTTAAGAAATTAATATCATTCTGGATATGAATAAAATTCATCTTATCCATAAAAAATCAAGACTTATATAACAAAAAATATATAGGAAAACGTATCAGTTAACACCCGAAACAATGATAGTACTGAAATATTGTAAACCAAGAAATATTAGAGGATAATATATGATATCATATATATGTTTGTGGATTCTGGTATAATTTAATAATAACTATTTTATCATTATATAATATTTTAACATGCACTCGACTGAGGAAGAATACAAGATAAGGGTAAATTTTACAATCTCTTCACTCTCTGAGGTTGTTAATACGCAAATAGCTACTGGGACCTCTTTATCATCCACATCTGTGTTTCCTAAAAAAAAATTCAAAATATTTTTAATATTTACTAGACTATGGGATAAAGTCAATTATATCCTTTTTTGACATTTTATAAAATGGTTTGAAAGGAATCCTTCATTCTCTTTCCAAACAAGGTTCTTTATGACTTTTTCAACAAATTAAGTAAAAAATGTTTTTTATCTTATGCGAAGATGCATTTATTTTCCACCATTACAACAGATTAGATGCTTCCCATACAAGCTTATTAAAATATTTTCAAAATAAATTTTTTCCTTTATAATTATGTGACTTTCAAATGATTTCAGAATAGAAAGAGATATTTCTCTCTAATAGTTTAGATTTCATATATGTCAACATCCATTGATGGATTTTAGACTTGTTTGATGTTGATTTATTGTGATATAATCTTCCATATATTTTTGAAAGATTTTTAATTTGTTTGACTGTGGATGTGTTTTTTTATACCATTAATGGTTTATTGTTAATGTATTAACATTTCATATTCTAGTTTTAATATGAATTTTTATGTTATGTTTCAAACATTTCAAATGAGGAATTTATTGACTTTGTAATTTATGGGTGGGGCCCTCTATATCTCTTTGATGCATCGGTAGGTATCATGAGTCAAACTAGTGTCTTGGTACAAGTCCTTGAAAAAATATTACTTTTAGTATTGTCATGAGGCCCTGACTATGTGTTTATAATGTCCGACATTATGCATTCAATCATTAAAAAATTAGTTATTGATATTACAAGTGATTATTCGACTAGTAGAATATCCATGTGAATAAGTAAATCGAATTATTTGATTTATATTTTGAATATTATGCTAAAGTTTATGTTTTAAAGGATTTTTATTTAGTTTTAAACATTACCTTAAATGTTCATGATTATTTATGATAATTTCTGCTATATTGTTATAATTACAGAGCATCTGAGCTCACCCCTTATGTTTTATTTTTCCTAGTATGTGAAGAAGTGTATTGTGATTGATATGCAGGGATAAGCTAGAGGAATAATGGAGTTATCCAATGATTATTTTAGTTGTGTTTGATTTTATAAATTGTAATGTAATATTTAAATATGTAATCTATTTTCCAATAATGCTAAATTGATCATTCGTTCAGGACTTGATTCCTTGTAATCATGCCAATGTATTAAAATAATGCATCGACTCTAGGTAACTCAGGTCGGGGTGTTACAGATATGATGATTAGTGAGAATAAATCTTTTGGGCAATTCATTAATAGGGTAAAATATATTGTGAATACTATAGATGTCTTAGTGAAAAGTTATATGATTCTATAGTGGTTGAAAAGATTTTGAGTATCCTTTAAGAAAATACTGATGAAAAGGTTTCTTTATTGGAAGAAAAAGATCTCAAAAACATTATCCATTGATTATTTTCATATCACTCTCATTACTTTTGAAATGATAAGGAAGAAATCTATGAAGAAAAATAAAGGTTGATAAAGAAATGAATTTTCAAGCTACAAAGAAAAAAAATTGAAAGAAGATTATTATTGAAAATGAAGCTGAACAATATGATTTAGAAGAATAGGTATGTAAAAAGCTTGACAATATTTTTTTCCTTGTAATCTAAAAATGTAAAAAAAAGATACATGGAAATACAATGGTAAACTTCCAATGAAATATATTGAATGTGGATCCCTAGGAAACATTAATACCAACTTTCTTCAAAGAATGAAAGATGATGATAGTAATAAAAAAGATTAAAACGGAATAAGACCATGGAAGAATCATGGTGAAAATGGAAAATTGTATTCCACAAGTAATGATACGAAATATTTCAAATCCAAAATAAGATGATTCTCATGTAAATTTGTAGAAGAAGATGGCAGTGATGCTGAGTCCCTAAAATAAACAAGGTATGATATTGAAAATACTTTTATAGTAACAATGAATGGTGACTAATATGTATGAAGTAGTTTTTACCAAGAAGAAACTCAACATGAACCAAATTTAAATGAAGATTTGAAAGAATTAATGAGAAAGATGAGAATACATTAAAAAAGAAAAATATTGAACATGAATGTTAGTAATAAGAAATCAAGAATGTTTTGCTGAAGGGAAACTGAAGCTATAAAAATAGACTGATGATCTGGTAAAATCTCTTGAGGATGAATATAATTTTAATTATAATTTGGATGTAATGATGAAGTAAAAAAGAAAAAATGTTAGAAATTTTCGACAAAAACATTCCAATGTTGAAAATAGATGTACATGTTTTAAAAACTCTATTTATTAATTTGGTTAAATTTCTTGAAATGAGTAACCATATAAGGATAATCAAAAGGTAACTTTAGAGTTTGAGAATAAGGATGGAATTGTTTATGGATATAAGAAAGGAGGGAAAGTTTTGTATTTCGCCAAAACCAATGAAGTCAAGAATTAAAAATCTCATAGAACTATGAGTCCAAAAATGTTTTCAAACATTCAAAATTTAGAAATTTGGAAAATGATTTTGATTAATATAACATAGGAAAGAAAAGTAATATAGTTTTGATTATAAAAAATTAGTGGCTCAGAAAATAAAGACAATAATGTTACTGAGAAATGTATTCACAATTTTAATCAATATGAATTATGAACATGAAACTACTCTTTTATGGATATTTTTGGTATTGTAGTGGATTAAGACATATGAAAAATGTGTTTAGGTTCAAACAAGAACATTTATTTTATACTATAGTTTATTTAAGACAAAGGTTGAGGGGGATTAAATATTCTTAAAGAAAGAACTCAGAGAAGTTTGTTTTGAAGAAATAAGAAAATGCTGAAGTAATGATCGAAAATAGTTTCCAACCATTGTAAACTATTTGTGAAAAATGTGAACATCATAGAAACCTTTCATAAGGATGTCTTGTTTTTCCTCAACAACAAAAAAAATATTCTTAAAAACTCTTAAAAGCCAAAGGTGAAGAATGATAATGAATAACTATAATATATTTTTATTTAAGATTCATGTAAATTCATAATACGAGAATGACTATGGTTTCTTAATATTAGGTGATTTTCTCATATGATAGGAGAATTAATTTTTTTTGAACAATATGAAATATTTTATGGAAGGAATAGTGACATTTGGAAATGATGAATCCTTTAAAATCAAAGGTAATGGATCTTCCATCATTGGGATAGAAAAGATAAAATCCAAGAAAGTTTTGTATATTGATGGGCTGAATCACAAATTTCAAAGTGATTGAAAATTTGGTTTTGAGGGTAAAAATTTTATCTTCAAAAAATATGGTTTTTTTATAAAAATTGATGAAGATGTAAATATTTTTACAAGAGGCTAACATACAAAATGAAACTTGTTTCAGGTTGGTGAAATACAATACTCATATTACATGAGTATGGTGAAATGGAATCAAGTGTGGCATAAAATGATGGGACACATGTGTCAAATAAAGAAAAATAAAGTTATCAAAAAAATAGTGTCAAAGAAATTCCTAATTTTTTAAGAATTATATTTTGGTGTTTTACTATCTGTTAGAATGGAATGATGTCAAATTTTGTGCATAAGAGAATTGAGATTTGATCAAAAAACCCTTTAGTTGATTTATTCCAATATCTATGGGATTATGTGTAAAAAATAAACAAATAAAGATGAGTAATTCATCACATTGATGAATTTACTCTCATTATGTGTGTTATTTATTTGAAACATAAATCAAATGTTTTGAAAATTTTCAAAAGTTTAAAAAAGAAGGATGAGGAAAAAATTGAGTATCCTATTATGAAGCTGAGAACTAACAATGGTAGTGAATATATAACTAAATATTAAGAAATTTGACTTGATCATCATGAAATTAGGTTGGACTATAATTCCCTATACACTCATTAACATTATGGATTCTCTAAAAGAAATAATATTAGTTTGTTATAAATGGGTAGAACTATGTTACTTCAACATAGACTTTCTCATTACATTTGAAGGTAAGCCATGTGTATTGGTATTTATATTCAAAACTCTTGTTTCTACTAGACAATATCATGTATGACGACATACGAATTGTTTTATGTGATAAATAAATGTTTTAAATACATATGAGTTTTCAAGATTCCATGTATTATAAATAAGAAAGGTGGAATGTATGGATAGATTGAGAAGAAATGTGAAGATGGAATATTTATTTTCTATTCTCTAGAACCAAGAAGATATAGATGCATCAGCAATGAGACAAAATGAAATGTTGAATTCAGTTGGTGTGAATGTAGTTGAAAAAGGTGAGGAGGAAAAAATATTCATGAATAATAGGAAGTTGAGCAAGATGAAGAAAACTATTCTAATATGTATATAAACAATTCTATTCCGACTAAAAAAGAGGAATATGACTCGCCATTTTTAGTGATGAGAAAGATATTTCAAAATATCATACAGGGCTGACGAAGAAAATGGAAGATCAAAATATAATAAAGGATCAACATCATAAGGTTGAATCAATAAGAACAATGAATGCTATTACACATACTTCTTTTTATTTAAAAGTAGAGTATAATGATGTAAAATATGCTTTTGAGAATCCAGAATGGGTTCAGGCCATGAATGAAGATTTATATCAGATTTTAAGGAATTCTACTTCAGATCTCATTACCATGACTAAAAAAACATTATTGGAACAAAATGGGTTTTCTGTAAAAAGATGAATAAATATGGTGAATTGATAAGAAATAAAAAACAAATCACGTGAAAAGGGAATTCACAAATTGTGGGTATTGATTTTGATGAAAACTTTTCCCTTGTGGAAAGACCTGAGTAAATTATAATATTAAATTCTATTACAGGACAAAATTGTTAAACGATCATTCAAATGGATGTTAAATCAATATTATTAAATTGATATATTGATGAGGATGTTTACATTGAACAACCTTGTGGATTTATTGTTGGGGAATAAAATATTTATGAATGCATATTGACAAAAGCTTTTTATGGACTACAAAAAGCTCTTAGAGCATGGTATTCAAAATTAGAAAAATGAATAAGGAATATGAATTCAAATAAAGGAGTAATAGATAATAATCGTAACATAAGATAGAATCAAGAGTGTTCCCTCATTGTAATTATTTACGTTTATGATATTATCTTTGATGGAAATTATAAAAGAGTTTGGGAATGGTTTTATGAAGAAATGAAGAAGGTATTTGAAATGTCCATGATGGGGGAAATGAAATACATTCTTGGAATTCAAATACATCAATGGAAAAAAATCATTTTTCTTTCTCATGAAAAGTATTTTAAGAAAATTATTAAGCTATTTGGCATGGAAAACACAAAACCAATTTTCACCCCAATATTAGAGGTAATTTTATAAAGATTGATAAGTAAAAGAAGTTGATCATAAAGAATTTCAACTGTTTATAGGTAGATTCTTATATTTGACCTCCTCATTACCGTATACTATTTATGATGTTATCTTATGTGAAGTAGTTCATAGTTCTCCAAAAGAATCAAATTTACATACTGGAAAAGGATTTATCAAATATGTCAAAGGAACGATAGAAATCAGAATTAGGTATGATAGCTTAGATAGTACTGAACTATTTGGGTATTCATATGCTGATTAGGTAGGTTATTTTGATGGAAGAAGATTCATATATGGAAGATTATTCGTTCTGGGAAAGAATTGTATTAGTTGAAATTTAGTGAAAAAGGATTCATTAGATATCAATATAGTTGATTCTAAGTATGTTGCTGCTACATAATCCATGACTCAACTAATAAGGATGAAAACTCAATTGGATTATTTACTTGTTGAAGTGATGTTTCACTTTCTCTTGTGTTGTGACAATCAAAGCACATTAAATCTCATAAGTAATCCAATTCAACATTATCATTCAAATAATTTGGGTATCAAATACCAGTTTATTAAAGATAATGTAGAGAATAATGAATTAAAAAAGCAATATATTCCAACAGAGGAACAAGTTACTGACATTTTCACAAAACCATTCCCTAACGAATAATTTTCCGAATTTAGGTAGAATGTGGGTGTCCAAACTCTATCTCATCAAGGATGAGGTATGTGTTTTCCCCTCTCTCATCATACCTTTGGATAGTGTTGTGAGGGGGGATAATTTAATTGTTTCATAAATATTTCCTTAAAAGGAAAGTAAAAAGTTGGAGTTTTGTGTATGATGTGAATTCAACTGTGTTTTTTGAGTGAATTATTCTATCTTTTTGTTGGTGTGGTTGTAAGAAAAAGAAGTTGTTTTGTATTATAGGGAGTTTGAATAAAATATGAGGTTGAAGAATATCTAAGGAAGGAAAAAAATTTAAAGGTTGTCAAAATCAGTACTTTTGGATTGCATGGTATTTCTATCAATGATTCATATTTCTTATACTGATTCAGCTAACATAGGCTTAGAGTTATTGATAAGTAATCCATTTCATAAGCATACAATATTTAGAAATTTTTGAATCTGGTTTGAAAAAAAATCCAAAGGGGGAGATTGTTAGGACTAATCTGAAGATGAATGTTCTTGTTTCCAAATGTTTTAATTTGTTTTAAAAGAAAAATTTTATTTTTTATTTATGATTAAGATGTAATAGAAATCACCTGATATTGTATTTTTTGAAAATAGTATTGATCAATGTTTTCAAAAGAATAAAACTCATTTCTTCTAAAAAATTAAAGTCAATATTTCCATAGTAATAAGGAGAATCTATTTGGAATAAATGATTTTGATCTGGCTCACCTTGGGTGTGGAATGAAAAAGGAAACAAATTTCTTGAAGTAAATGGTCATTGGATTCAATTTGGATATAGTGTGGAAGTAGTGACTATTTTGATGATGTATCAAAGTCTACAATATAATGATAAAATTAAATGTGATTATGAATTAATGATTTGTATTTTACATAAATTATAAATTTATTGAAGAGCTTATGATTCATGTTTGATGAAAATAAAAGGGATATTAGGTATTCCAAATAATACACCGATTTATTGTATCTAAATGGAAGAGAAAAAAAAGATTCTTCCAATTGAAAAGGAAGCATACTCATGAAAATTGTACATATGCATTGTAGCATTCGATCATACATCATATGAATAAGAAATATTTTTACCCTAGATGATTTTACATAGACTCAAGAAGAAATGGTTTAAGCCAAATATGATCATATTTAGAATAATCATATCCAGAGTCATCATACAAAAAAAATTTATCCAATCCAATCGTACAATGAAAGGATCATACTAGGACTGAGAATAAAATAAAGAACATGGGATGAATATAAAGTTACAATACATTCCAATTGATTTATAACATTGTTTAAGATGTTCCCAAATGATTTTAATGTCATGATTGAAGACATGATACAAGAACATGTTTATGAATTAAGGATGTTAGTGAAGATGAATTTAGGCTGATAAAAATTGTGTTAAAAATAAATAATGTAGTCAACCAATCAAAAATAGTTGAATTACATTGGAGGGTTCAGTTGGGAAAAGAGACATTATATCAGCATTGAATTATGCTCAATGGGGTCCAGAGAAAGAGTGAATAAGTAAAAGTTTAACTCCTCGACCATAGAATCCTAGATCTGGTGAATTACATTATTACATAATCATGAGTAGAAGGAATAAAATCCTGACATACTTAATATTTTTTAAGTCTTGGAAGACTATATTACATTAATGATACACAAAATACATTTTAAAATTAAAATATTACCTGATACAAAATAAAATAAAATAAAATTCATCCTTGTAAGCTTATACAATGATTTATTCTTCATAACATGCAGAAAAGAATCATAAGAATGGGGTTAGCTGAGATTCTCAGTATAGGTAAGAAATAAAACAGAGTATTTCATAAACATAAACACTAGTCATGGCGACTAAATTAAAGAACACATGACAATAAAAATAAAATTTGACACAATATGGATTGAATAAAAGATAAATAAATAATGACACAATAAAACATAATCATGGGTATTATACTCTTTGAATAACAACATGAAATATCAATTACTAGATTCATAATTAGGTAATGAATAATTCTTAACATCATAAACAAATGGCCAAGGCCTCATGCCAGGAACATAAATAACCACACTGCCAAGGTCTCGTGCCAAGACTCTAGTTAGTCTCATGAGACCTACTGATGCAATGAGGGGCTATATCAGGAACCACCCTTCACTTTAAAAGTATAATTCTTTACATATATGAAATGGGACAAAATAATCAACATATACCTTCATATTGAAACTAATATATGAAATGTAAATAATTTTCACAAATCATTAATCTTAAACACTATCCATTCGAAGTAACATGGTTAATGGTAAACTGATAACACATCCACAGTCATACTAATCCGAAAACCAACAAATATTTTATTTGATACCTTAATATATAATCCTCAATTATATATATTATTCAACAAATTATGTTGACATATGTAAAGACAATATTAAATGAGACCATTGAAAAATTCTTCAATAAATAATCTTTAAACATTCCAAAGTGTCCCATATCACCTTGAATCATTCAAATCATAATCTCTTAAAATACAGGAGAATAAGTATTATATATAAATGATATATCAAAGGGAGTTACACACACCACAATCAAGTAATAAGTTGTTAAAAAGTCATATATCTCATAAAAGTTTATGTTATACGAGAAAAATTCTTTTTTTACTTTGGAATGAAGAGTTCTTTTGGAAAATTATTTGTATTTGTCAAAAAATAAGATTGTAAACTTCGATATCCCAAAAATAATGATTTAATGGAATTGAAACTATATTTTAGGAATAAATGTTTTCCCAATGAAGAAAAATCAGGTAAAAATAGTTTTCAATGAAGCTTTAGAAAAATACATTTTAGTGTTGTTTAAGGAAAATAGTAAAGATATTTTAAAGAGGAAGGGAATGTTATTTTTCATAAAACAAGAAATAAAATAGGATATTTTTCCATAATAAAATGTGTTATTTTATAAAAATAATTATGTCTTAAAATATAATAAACAATTCACTTTAAAATGGGTAATAATTTAAGAATTTCCCTTGAAAATGGATTGTATTTCGAGAAGAATTTTTGAATGATTATTTTAAAAAATATAACTCTATGTAATAAAGATATACTATGATTGGATAAATTATATAGATATATAAAATATAATATATGAGGATTAAATAAGAATAAATAATAATTTCATTAACATAAGTAAAAAATAAGTGTTACCCAGTATAAAATGGAGTTTTTGGTAGAAAATCCATACCACTTTGAAATCAATCGAATCATATTCCCCAAAATTAATCATAATAAAATGATACATTGAATTCAATTAAAATAAATAGATTCATGATATGATACATAAATTGGGATAATACATACACCATAATCAATTAACAACAATGAATAAGGAATATCTAAAAGAAATGGAAGTGTGATGAGGATACCCTTAACTTATGTTTGAATGAATTCTTTACTTGATCGTAATTTCCTAAATAATAAATATATATTAAAAAATTTAAAATCCTAGTTTCATATCTACCTGTTATTAATTTATTATATATTTAATATGTTCATATATGGACTTTTATTTGGGTTAAGAGATATGATTGCTTTATTTGAGAGTGCATGTTTTCTTAGTTTTCATGATATGTTCTCTTCTATAAGAATAATGATGTAAATGCAAAATGGAAATTTAAATATATAATTTAAGTTATTATTTATTATTGATTCTTTTGAATGTTAAAGGATCATATATATCCTTTGGATATTTTGGAGTGGATGAATCACTAGATAAAATTTTAATGATAAACGCTTGGATTAATTTGGTGGTTTTTCGATCACCATGAAGTCATTCTGTTTTATAATTTAATACCCTATGAATAGACTAATTATAGAAAATTTAATTGGTCATATAATATATATTATTATATATTTCAACCATAAAAATGTTTTCATGACCAGAATTAATGATGGTAACTGAAATAGAAAACTCATCTTCCTTGATTGGGATAAATTAACACATCTCAAACGGTGTTTTCATTTTTAGTATAACAGGAGGTGGAAAGAGAGATGATGATGAAATATTATATTTGAAAAATATCATTCTAGTGCATCTAAGGTACTATAATTATCATATAATTTCTATGTGGGGAGGTGAAGGGAAAAGAAACAATCGATTGGAATTTTTGAACGAAAGTGAAAGAAAAAGGAATAGATGTTTACATCTTGAGTACTCCTTGAGATCCTCCTTATGAACATTTATTTTGGAATTTTCGTGGGACCAAGAGGTCATCGACGTGAGGATGGGACTTGGGAATATTATTTTTCAGAAAATAGGAACGTCTTAATGATTGATTGGTGTGAGAGGATTAGGGGGTGAGTGGTGGTTTTTATAGAAGAGGACATGATGGTTTTTCCATTATATTAATTATTTTTTAATTATTTTGGATCAAGATTATGAATAGTCTTCATATTTATGACGAAAAAGAGCAATACATTATTTTTTCAAAAAAATCCAATTTACATCATCCATGACTCAATAATGATGCATAATTTCATATAATTAGTATATTTTGTAAATTAGCATATTTTCACTATTCACTAAAAATTCATCTGTTTCAAAAGAATCCAAAAAATTCGCCCAAAATATTTTTTGATGTATAGAATACAAAAAAGAACTCCATTTTATAAAAATATTTTTCTATGTAAGATAAATTTAATTTTTAATTACAATCACAATTTAATAAAAAATATAGTTTTTAAAATTATAACTAATTTTATATTACCCTGAAAAATTAAGTAAGGTCACGTTAAATTTTCCATAAGTCATAGGAAAAAATATAGATTTATGAATGAATTTAATTAATTATCTATTAAATTAATTTATTAATTAAAAAAAATTTATATATTTATTCCTCACAAAAATACCAGCACTAATTTATTAATGTTTTAAATATTTACTTTCATTTATAAGGTGGCTAAATTTATTTTATATAAATATTGTTGAGGTTACTATTAATAAGGGTATATTAATATTCATAAGGGTCAAGTTAATATTCACCAAAAAAAATTTAATTATATCAAAATATAAATATCTTTTTAAATGCAACCGTGTATGTCCATTTTTTAAAATTCAAAACACAGAAGTTGAGAAACTAAGATTATCATCTAGGTTATAACTATAGCAAAGTGTTGTTTCACAGTGACTCAATATTTCATGAATATAATCTATCTAATGAATGGATATTATTAATGAAAAAACATTCAATAAATTATTGGGGTGTCATAATAACTATGAATATGTTCATAACATTATTTAGTATTTCTCAAAATAATTATAATTGTTAATATATATTATAATATTATGATTATAATGAATTTTGTAATAATCAAATACACATATTCTAGTAAAAATATTATTTTACACAAATTAAAAATATAAAATTGTTTTTCAAAAAAATAATAATATGAAAGCTATAATTGTTAAATATAAGTATTATTAGTTAAAACACATAATTTCAAATTATTATTTTTCCTAAACTATTTTTTTTAAAATTATAAAACAAATTAATATGGTGTTATATTATACCCCTTCAAAATAATTACATCATCACAATTCGAAATTTCACTCTGATAGTCAATGGTTAATAATTTAATACTCACTTATGGGAAACCCACATCAGGAATAGGGTTAACAAAATATTCTCTTAATAAGGTGAAAAGTGAAATTCATAGGATACAACAAATCTATGTTTTCTAATAGGATAAAATTTATGATAAGTGAAAATACGGATATGGACGTAGAATCAAACAATTATTTTCTAATTAAATTTGATAGATAACATGTTTATTTGAAATTTTATTACCATAAAACCATATACAATAATTATTAAAATCATCATTGATATCATTAAATTTTTTGATAATAGGACAAAAAAAAATTCATGACACATTTCCTAGAGTTGAGAAATTATTACACTCTATACGATTATAAATATACCCAAACATATCCATTGATTTCAAATAGAACTATTTATACTTCATAACATAGAACATGTTGTGCCATGTGGTGATGTAATACATTAATCTCTAAAAGATCGTAAAATGGAAAAATTATACCATTCATATATCGTTAAAAATTGTATGATTATTTTACACTTTAGAAATAGGGTCTATAAATTCCCAACATAAACTTTTCATTAGCCCTAAATAAACATGAAGTAGCTCTAAATTTTCACATTCCAAATATGTGAATAACCTCATCATGTATCCTCTTGGAACATGGTTATAACTTGAATTACCATAAAACCTTATTGGAAACATGAATTCATCCATATTCATTAAGTAAGATACATGATATTGGATTTATTACTTAAATCAAAATGTGTTTTAAACTCCTTAAATGATAACATAGACCACTTTTCAACAAGTCAATAATCAGTTCAAAGACAGTTAGTACTTATCTATATAAATTTTTTTTCATCATTATCTCAACATTTGGAATATATTTAGGGTTTTATTTCCATCAATCATTCATTTTACAAAAAATTTAACCCTACATTGAATATTTTTTCTTGGTATGCTTCAACTGATTATTTTAAATCCTATATGAAAATGTTTTGCAATACAATCCTCATATAGTCTATAATTCTTAAAACCATTTTATTTCTAACAAAATATTAAATTAACATGATTCATGACTAGGAATATTAATTATTTTTCTTCATAGATGACAACATCATAACCTGATCATTATCTATTAACATAATATAGGTTTTATTAGTTTGAGGGTTGGGATATTGACTTGTATAGTGTCCCATCTCCTTCCAGTTAAACCATTGTACATTGGAATACATTTTCATACCCATGAAATCTGTAACATGGTTTTCTTTTTTCTCAACACTTATAATAAACCCTCATTTACATCAAGAATTTATCATGTTGATTCTTTATATAGTTTTCACATTTGGGAAAACCCTTCTTTCCCTTCTTCCCTTAATCCATCCTTTTCTCTTACATCCACTTTTTTATTTCATTCCCTTCAAATCCATAGGACTCAGAAAATTATTTCCATACATTATTATCACATGATACTATTTCCTCATATGATTAGAAAACATGGGATACTATATTCCATTGAAATGACTTCTTAAAACCATTTGAGATATGATCCTTCTTACTCTTTTCTCACGTGTATTTGTGTAGTTATAATTATTCTACTTGGTTCTATTTCTAATCAATTAAATATAATATATTGGGTCATAATATTATTAACTCTCTATAACTCTAAACATGGTATAACATATAACATACATTTGTGCATTACAAATACTAGAACCATATATATTGGTTACTTTGGGGGTATAAATCCTTCATAATCTATTGTAATGAAAATATTAAATATCCAAAGACTATCCCATTAGAGTTTCAAACCAGCTACACAACAAACATGATTGCCATGTACGAGGTTACCTCAGGTTAAGCCTAAAACACATTATCTGAGTTGTTACTCCTCGGTATATCTCTGATACAACAACACCCAATTATTGTATCCATATAGGGATATATTTTCTAGAAGTATCTACATAATATATAACATACTATCGTTCTTGGATGTTCTTGACTTCTTATCCTCAATTTCTATCTAAGGGTTTTGTTCAGTAATCTACATTTTCTAAATCTATTTTCCAAATTTTAAGCTAAACTTCCTCTGATACTAACTGTAATTCCCAAACCCTAGTAGCTCTGAGGTGGTGCATTATATTATTACATTAAAATTGTTAAAAGTAATCAATTTTGAAAGGACCGAATAGTTTATTCATAATAGAAGACCAAATTACATTGATGATACCCATAATACATTAAGAAATGAAAATATAACATGATACAATATAAAATAAAATAAATTTAACCCTTGAAAGATTATACAATGATTTCTTATTCACTACTTGGGGAAAAGAAACATTAGAAAGGGGTGAGATTAGATTCTCAGTAAGGATAAGAAATATGGAGAAAGATATCATAAACATATTCACTAGGCTTGGTGAATAAATAAAAGTGTGAATTCCATTTAAAAACTTGAACACAATATGGAATGAATAAGAGATAAATAAATAATTCAACAATAAAATATAATCCGATGAATTATACTAGTTAGATAACCACATGAATTATAAATTATAACCTTCATAATGAGTAAATTCATAATTTCACACATCATTACCATAACATAAAGGCCTTTTGTGATGGCCATAAATAAATACACTATCAAGGCATTTTTCCAAGGCTCTAGTTTGTCTCATGATTCCTACTAATGCATTGAGGGGAAACAGTGGGGCTCACTCGTCCCTTACTAAGTCAAATTCATTAATTATAAAAAATGGGTGTACCTAATCAACATATATATTCATATTGAAACTAATATATGAAATGTAAATGAATTTCCCCAATCATTAAACATAAACACTAACCATTTAGATTAATATGGTGAATAGTATCAAGCTATCACATCAACAGTCAAAAAACATAGAAACCGTTCAATAAAATATTTTATATGATAAATTAATACATAAACCTAAATTAAGTATAATATTCATCAAGGGATGTAGAAATAGGTGAATATACTATTAAATGAGACAATTGAATAATTCATCATGAAATAATCCTAAAAAACATTCCAATGTGTCCCACACCACCTTGAAACATTCAAATCATAATCCAATAGAATATCATGAGAATTTAGAGAATCTTGATATGAGATTAAAATGGG
This sequence comes from Viscum album, assembly GCA_963277665.1. NCBI lineage: Eukaryota > Viridiplantae > Streptophyta > Magnoliopsida > Santalales > Viscaceae > Viscum > Viscum album. Next base: position 1,049,877,346 of record OY728131.1, on the reverse strand, counting down.
TGGTCTATACACCACAAGCATGGAATAATTTTTCAACCCAACATATATCTCATAAAGGATAAAGTGAAACATGAAAAATCCTATTAACATTGGAAGGAAGAGTTATTTTGGAAAGTCATTTTTATTTTTCATAAAATCATATTTTAGAAATGAATATCCTAGAAAAGAAAAGGAAATGAAATTGAAATTATATTTGAGGTATAAATTTCTCCCATTCAATTGATTTCAATAAAAAATATTTTGTAATGTAGCTTTAGAAATAAAACACTTTAGTGCAGTTTAAGGAAGATAGTGAAGTGATTTTAATGTGGAAGGGCATGACTGCTTTCATAAATATAGAAATGAAAAAATATATATTTTCATGATAAAAATTTTCATTTTTAAAAATCTAATTAGGGATTAAAATGGATTATACAGTGCATGTGAAAATGGGTAGGAATTTCATAAGATCCCTTAAATAAATCTTGTAATTATAAAAGAATTTTAAGGAGATTCTATTAAAACATTTAACTCACAATAATAAAAAATGATAATTAATGGTAGAAATATAAATTAAATTCGTAAAAAAATTATGAGTATTACATTATAATAAATAATAATTTCATTGAGGTAATTATAAAATAATAGTAACCTGAATTAAAATGGAGGTTCATGTAGAAAATCCTTACCACTTTGTCATCAATCGAATCATATGCCCCAAAATTAATAATAATAAAATGATACATTTAATAACAGATAAATAAATATATAAACAATATGATAATTCAATGGTTAGTACACATACACCATACTCATATAATAGTTATGAATAAAGAATATGTCACATAAATGGAAGCGATATGAGGATACCCTTACCTTATGACCAAATGTATTCTACATTTGATATTAATGTCCAGAATAATAAAATTAGAATAATTAATTAATAATTATAACATAATATCTACTTGTAATTGATTTGGTATATCTGTATTAAGTTCATTCTTGGCCTTTTTATGGGTTAAGAGATTCAATTTCATTATTCTGGAGTGCATGTTTTATTAGTTCTCATGATCATTTTGCTTCTATAAGAGTATAGAAGTAAATGTAAAATTGAAACTTTAATTAATAATTGATGTTATGAGTTATTATTGATCATCCATAAGGTTAAATGATCATATAAATTCTCTGGTTATTTTTGAGAAAAAATGTAATGATAAATGCTTCGATTAATTTTGTCATTTTTTGTTAACCACAATCTCATTTTGTTTTATAATTTAATAATTTTTTTAAAAAAATATTCAAGAACATTAATTACGTTATATTAAATATAATATAATTTTTTCAACCCAAAAAACGGTTTCATGACCTGAATTTAATATGGTCATAGAAATTGGAAACCAGTCATCCTTCAGTTTGATAAATTAACACATCTCAGATAGAGTTTTCATTTTTAGTATACGATGATGGGGAATGTATAAGGCCCCGAACTTAAACATAACATAATATTGAATTAAATGAATAATTCACATTGAGCATCTTATCAGGTTTAGAGTTTGAGATAATTAGATCATAACTATTACATCTCAAAAGATTACACAGTAGACACTTCTACAGAGTTTCCTTTTTTTACAAAACATAATCTCTTAAAAAAGGGAGTCATGTCTACTTCTAGTTTTAAGAAAGCATGAATTTTCCTTGATCCCATCCTTGACCCTATTACACATTATTTCCTGTGAAAAACATTTCAAAAAAAAACATGGGATGAGCATAAAAATCTCAATAAGGGATACACATAGAAATAAAAAAGTTAGTTTTTCAAAACAACAAGTAAACCATGAATAATTTATCAAAGTAATACTTTTCACCTTTATGAAGTAGTAAAAACTCTTCACAGAATAAAATATCATTACTCAATCTTTTGTAACCAAAATATTACCATAAAACCCATATAAAGAACACATAACATATAAAGGTAACTTGGGACATAAACATACTTCAATGGAATAACCATACGGTCTACTTCCACACATATCACAAAATGGAATAGCCATATGGCCGAATTAAATACCCAATGCATTGGAGGTTATAAAGTAACCACCCATCCTGGTATTCACAGCACCACCGGTCATATGGTTTATCAAGTAACCAACCGTCAAATGTCCAAGTACCATTAAAAAATCATAAGACATAAAACAAATATAATGGAAAGAAAACATTTCCACATTTCGATCACAATATATCACTTAAATATATTTACATAAAAAATTCCATTATAAAAAACATTTTCAATACCAAAATACATAAAAGTGTATATGGTATTTATTTCATTTTAAAAACATTACGGCTTGTTGAGGAAGTAAAAGACCAAATAATACATGCGGCGGCGGAAAGGTCGTTGTCACCGTGTACGTTAAAATAAAAATTCATTTTTGTTGTTTAGTACAATTCTTCGTAGAAATAGATTCCCTTTGAATGAAATGAAAATTAAAAGGTGTTTTATACAACTTATAAATGAAAGTCTTTTATTAGAACAATATATACCTTAATGAACGGAGATTGAGACGAAGTCCCTTAACTCATGTCCGACATAACTCGATTACTCTTTAATCTCTTGAATAATAAGCTAGAGTTAATTTCTACTTGATTAAGAACCTTTTTAATGTTTATTATTCCATTTATATAACTTATTTATATTTTATAAACATTATGTAATCATTTAAGTTAATAAAGTTCGTTATGTCAATATTTGGTACTTAAGTCAAAAATGGACTTCTTAGAATTACATGTTGTTCATGTGGTCAAAGGTTCATTATATCTAGAATGATATTAATGATTTGGATATCATATATACCATATATATACAGAATATACATGTATTTATAATAGTATATAACATTTAGAGGTAAGAAATGAAATGCAATGTTCATGGAGACGGTAAGTCGTACGTACGCATGAATGCTACTTTCATTTCTATTTTTGTATTTAATGGTGTTAAATCTTAATGATATAAAGGTAGATTATAATTCCAGTATAATATCATATATAATATCAGTAACTCCATCCTTTATACGTCCCACATATGGCATTAACGAATCAAATCACTTTGAGGGGGCGGTAGTCCGCACTTCCTAAAATGGAGATATCGCGTTTACCCATAATGGAAGCCATAAAGGTATGCCATAAATTAAAAATACAGAAGCATAAGTAAAAACATAAACATAATATATATCATATATAAGTATAGTTACATCTTAATGGCCACCATGAATGGTGTTAAAATAATATTGAACAATCATCATTTCGTGAAGCAGAAATTCGCCAACCACAGAAACAATATGTTCTTTAACCATTATGTGGAGGTGTGTGTAAGTGTAAATCAAATAATTCACATAAAAACATCCTATTATTTTTAAGATATTGGTTTAGTTAAGAAAGGATGGAATAAAAATAGTTGAGGAGGATGGAGAAGAAAAATAAAACAAAGGAACACCAGTGAAGACATTACCTTTAAATCGGGTAACTCCTCTTGGTTTGAACAAAAGGGGATTTTTGAAGAGATTTCTGCTTAAGGAAAGGCTTCAAGGATTAGAAGAGGGATGTGGAGAGATAAAATAAGCAGAGATTGGCTGATCCAATGGCTTGAGAGGTGTGGGTAAGGTGGTTGATGTGGGGGCCTTTTATAAGAGGAGAGGAGGGGCACTCTTGGAAAGTTATAAAATGTTACTTTATTATATAATGAGTTTCAGATTTTAAAGGTCCCACAATTATATATTACAAGGATAAGGTGATAATAGTTTGAAATATACACATCCAATAGGTTTTTGACAAGTTTAGGTCGATTATTTTATATTATCTTTTCATTTTATTTCAATCGTTAAATAATGAGGTAATCGCTGCATCATCATGGTGTCATAAATAATTTAATTTATTTAGTGTCTAAAAATTATAAAAAAATCATGATGTATGAAATCTTAAAATTATCTAATGAATATTTATAGTTAGAAATTTGACTTGTATAACCCCATGAAAAAATTGTTTTAGTAAAACATTACATGTTTGTGAAATTTTTATTTTAACGTTAAATAAAAAGTTATTAATGTCATTTTCTTACCCAAGTGGATCCATGGGGTCCCCATGTTGACACATGGATTGTTTTGGTCGGCTATGACACATACAATAAGGGTAGTACATGTGTCAAAGTAATTTCATATTATTAAAAACAATATTTTTTCCTTAAATTACACTAATGACCTCTAATCGCGATTAATAAAACGTAAATGTTACTATTCACCAAAAAAATTATTTTAATCCCATTGAACCACATTTTACATCCTAATGAAAACCATGTATATCAGAATTTTTAAATTCAATTCACAAAAGTGGTAATGTTTCATTCAAATGAAAAATAAATTTTTTAACTACCACTTAGTGGTTTCACTATTCATCAAAATTGAAGCTTTTCAGACAAATACTAAAAATTCACCCTAAGATATATTTGATATTCCGAATTCAAAAATGACGTCTATTTTACAAAATTAAAAACATATAAGTTGAATTAATTAATTTAATAATGAATTCCTGCTGTCAAAACAGATAGCGTGTTTTTATGAAACAATATATATCAAAAGATTGACACTAGTTTAAGTCCAATTTCAAATAGAAATTAATTCCAATGACCGCCAATAGATTAAATGGTAAAAGAATATTCTAATTTCGCTTTAAATCCAATTCAAAATATAATCTAATAATATAAATAAAATAGATTAAAAAGAGGTTTTGAATTAAAATACAACATTTCTCACTATTCATTAAAAAATGAACATTATCTGAAAAATACCAAAAATTTACAGAAAGTAAATTTTGATGTCCCGATTCTAAAGAAGAATTTATTTGGTCCAATATAATGTAAAAGAGTTACCATAACTATATTTAATGAGTTTTAACCATCAAAAGGTGATAATTCGACATTTTAGTGAATATTAGAGTATCTATGGCTAAAATTGAATTCTTTCCTTATTTTAAGCCTTTATCTTTTATTGGATAAATGTAAAAAATTTAAATAACTTATATAATCATATTTTAGTTATTTCTATTTATTCATGCTAATACAACGACTAAATGTTAACTACCATTTAAAATAATATTATTATACTACTAGTATGCAACGTAAGATTTGAAAGAAACACGTTGTTGCGTATCGGGTAAACTATCGAACATAGAAACCCCTTTAAAGTAAAATTAATATTTAATTTTTAAATATTAATAAATATGAAAATGTATTATTCTTTATTTACCTTGGATGTTACATCCTTCCCCCCTTTTGGTAATTGTGTCCTCGCAATTTTATTCACTTTTCAAAATAAGTGGGGGTATTTATACCTCATAGCATTTTCAGATTCCCACGTTGCCTCTTCTACCATGTGGATTTTTCATAAACCTTTACCTGGTGAATTACCTTATTTCGCAACACTTTCTCTCTATGGTCAAGAATCTGGACTGGTTGTTCTTCATAAGAGAGATTGTCTTCCAACTGAACTACCTCTGGGCTCAAAACATGAGATGGATCTGGAATATACTTTATCAACATTGAAACATGAAAAACATTGTTTACATGAGAAAAACATGGAGGTAAATCCACTTGATAAGCAATAAGTCCAACTCTCTCCAGAATTTCATGTGGTCCAATGAACCTTGGACCCAGCTTTCCTTTCATACCAAAATGCATCACACTTTTCCATGGTGAAACTTTGAAAAAAAACATGATCACCAACCTCGAAAGATAGATCCTTAATCTGGTTATCTGCATAACATTTCTACCTGCTCTGAGTTGTTCTCATGTGTTTCTGAATCAACTGAACTTTTTCTACCATCTCTTCTACCAATTTTGGTCCCATCAACTTCCTTTCACCCACTTCATCCCAAAACGCTAGAGTTCGACACCGCTTCCCATATAATGCTTCAAACAGATCCATCTGTATACTGGAATGAAAACTGTTATTATATGAAAATTCAACCAAAAAAATATATCGGTCCCAACTTCCCCAATAATCCATCTAGAAAACACATAGCATATCCTCCAAAGTCTGAATTGTTCGTTCTAACTACCCATCTAATTGAGGATGAAAAGTTGTACTAAAATTTAATTCAGTACCCAACGACTTCTGAAGGCCTTTCCAAAAGTTAGAAGTTAACCTGGGATCACGATCAGCTACAATGGAGAGGGGAACTCCATGAAACCTGACTATCTCATTAACATACAATCAAGAAAGTTGATCTAGAGACAAAGTATCTCGAATAGGAAGTAAATGAGAAGATTTATTTAATCGATCAATAATAACCCAGATTGCATTATTACCTCGAGATGTATTTGGTAATCCCACAACGAAGTCCATGGATATATTTTCCCATTTCCACTCTGGCACTGGTAATGACTACAACATCCCTTTCGGTAACTTCTGCTCTGCTTTAACCTGGTGACAAGTCAAACACTTCATAGTAAAATCGGCAATATCTGTTTTCATTCCATCCTACCAGTAATACTCCCACAGATCTCTGTAAATCTTAGTATTGCTAGGATAAAATGAAAATGGGGAACTATTAGCCTCACATAACAAATCATTCTTCAACTTTGAATCACAAGGCACACATAATCTCTTCCCAAACCTCAAAACACAATCATTATCAATGTTAAATTTAGGCAAGTTACACTTCTGAACCAACTCTACCTTTTTCTGCAACCCACTCTCTTACTTCAATGCTTTCTTAATTCTGTCTGATAGAGATGATCTCACTGACACCTGAAACAAAACAGAAGAACTTCCTGCACCAACAACTTCTATGGAAAAGTTCATCAAATCAAAAACCAAAGGATCTCGTTCCAAACGTAGCATGGTTAATAAAGCATTACCTTCTCGACTCAAAGCATCATCCACTTTATTTTCTTTTCTCGGATGGTAATGAATTGTACAATAATAATCCTTGATTAATTCCAGCCATCTCCTCTGTCTCATGTTCAATTATTTATGAGTGAATATATAGTTTAAAATTTTTTGATCGGTATATATTTCAAACTTTACTACATACAAATGATGCCTCCAAATTTTTAGATCAAAAACAATAGAAGCTAATTCCAAATCATGTGTAGGGTAATTTACCTCATGAGTTTTCAACTAACGTGAAGCATAAGCAATTACCTGATCATTCTGTATAAGGACACAACCAAGTCCCATCAACGAACCATCACTTTAAATAACAAACTCACCATTCCTGGAAGGAAGTTCCAAAACTAGAGCATTCACCAATCTTCTTTTCAACTCCTGAAAACAATCATCACATTCTTTTGTCCAGATGAACATAACACCCTTTCGAGTTATCATAGTCATTGGACTAGATAACAGTGAAAAATTTTCAACAAACTTTCGGTAGTAACCAGCCAAACTAAGAAAACTATGGATCGCGGTTACATATGTGGGTCTTGTCCATTCTTCAAAAACTTTTGTTTTAGTAGGATCAATAGTTATTCCATTTTTTGAAACAATCTGAGCAAGGAAAGAAATTTTTTTAACCAAAACTCACACTTGCTAAATTTTCCATACAGTTTCTTTTCTTTTAAGTTTTGAAAGATAACCCTTAAATGACTTTCATGCTCCTCTTTACTTTTAGAAAACACCAAAATATCATCAATGAAAACAACCACAAACTTATCCAAGAAATCATGGAAAATTCTATTCATAAGGTCCATGAATACAGAAGGTGCATTGGTTAACCCAAAAGGCATAACTATAAATTCATAATGGCCATATCTAGTATGAAACACAGTCTTCGGAACGTCTGCTTCTTTTACTTTCAAATGATGGTACCCCGACCTCAAGTCAATCTTCAAAAAATACTGAGCTCCCTGGAGCTGATCAAACAACTCATCGATATGAGGCAAAGGATAATTATTCTTAACAGTAATGTTATTCAAGTCTCTATAATCAATGCAAAGTCTCATGGAACCATCTTTATTTTTAACAAACAAGACAAGAGAACCCCATGGTGATGTGCTAGGTCGAATGAATCCTTTATCTAATAACTCCTGCAATTGCTTTTTTTTACTCTAAAAGTTCAACTTGAGCCATTCGATAAGGGGGTTTTGATATTGGCTTAGAATCAGGAACTAAGTCAACAACAAATTCAACTTCCCGATCATGAATAATACCAGGAAACTCATCAGAAAAAACATCAAGATACTCATTTACCACTGGGACATCATTAATATGAATAGTTCCTTTATTTTCAACAATATGTGCAAGGTAACATTCATTTCCATCTGTTACTAGTTTCTGAACTTTCTAATATGTTATAAAGAGAAAGGGTTCATTCTTGTATACAAACTGAAAATATTTATGAAAATAAACCTCTTTAGCTCTCAGTCAATCTTAGCATGATAAATAGAAATCCAATCCATGCCCAAAATAACATCAAACTCTACTAGAGGCAAAACAATAAGGTTTGCAGGTATATTCGTTCTGCACACAAGGATAGGAAGGTTCTTATAATTTCTTTTTGTCTCAACGTTCCCTCCGGGTTTTTTTTACCATAAGTTTAGGATTCATATCTTGAGATGGAATTCCCAATTTAATAAAAAAACTTTTCAGAAATGAAATAATGTGTAGACCCTGAATCAAAAAACACATTGGAATAATCTAAACAAAAAAACAGTGTACCTGATACTACTTCATTCGATGGACCAACATCTACTGATGTAGTTGCAAAGGATTTCACCACCCCTTTATGCTTGTAGTCTGGCTGCTTTCCCCCCATTGAGTTCTTCATTAGACACTCATTTTCATAATGACCCATTTCATTACACTTAAAACATCTTACCCCTGGATTTTCAATTCCTTCTTGATTATATTTCATACGGTTATGAGCAATATGACCAGACTTACCACACCGAAAGCACTTTCCAGACTTGGATAAACATTCTCCAGGATGCATTTTACCACACTTCTCACATGATGGATATTTGGTTTTCTTACCTCCTTACTTCTTTGATGAATTCTTCCACATTTCCTGCCAACTGGACCTCTTATTTTGTTGTTTTTCAAAGAACACCTGATCATCAGCAAACTCCATTTCCACCTTCTTCGCACATCGAACAAGTTTTTCATAACTTTTGAACTCTTGAGAATATAAAGCCCTTCGATACTTTGGCTTTAACCCTGAGTTAAAATGGTTGATTTTACTATCAAGATCTCGTATGAAATTTGGAGCATACCTTTCCAGTCGAGTGAACTTTGCTTCATAAGCAGCCACTGAGTCATCCTCCTGCCTCAATTCTAGGAATTGTTTTTCCATCCCAAGATGAACCACCTTAGGAAAATATTTCTCAAGAAATATACCTTTGAATTCATCCTAGTGAAGATCATAAATCGTGTCACTATCCATGATATTTTTCCTCATCGACCACCACTGATCTGCTTCACCTTCAAAACGGTAAATAGTAAGACTAACCTTTTGATGTTCTGAACACCCCATGACATCAAAAATCTTCTCTAGTGATTAAATCCACCCTTCTTCTAGTACAGGGTTAGATTATCCTCTGAATGATGGGGGATTTTGCCTCATGAAATGTTCTACCACTGACATGTTCCTCTGTGATTGATCTGGCTGATCTCATGCATGGATACCACCACCATTTATGGCCTAAGTCAACTGTTCCATCACTGCAACAAACTGCACAGTTCAAATTTCGACCATCCCAGGTTGCTGATTTGTAAGGTTGTCTTCCTCCTAATCTCGTCCCAACATAGATTCCTTGTTTCCTCTGCAGAAAACCATTCTGAACAAACATGTCTAAGATGAAGCAACATGGTAATCTTCAAATGCTATATCATTTCAATTTTACAATTTAAAAAATATTTTTGGATAATCATTTAATAGAATTCTAACTCCTAATGTTGTCTAAACTGACCTCTGATACCAACTATAAGGCCTCAGCCTTAAACATTACTTAATATGGAATTAAATGAATAATTCACATTGAGGATCTTCTTAGGTTTAGATTTTTAGAGAATTAGATCATAACTATTACATCTCAAGAGATTACACAGTAGACAATTCTAAAGAGTTTCCTTTATTTTTACAAAACATGAACTCTTAAAAAAGAGTCATGTCTAGTTCCATGTTTAAGATAGTGTGACTTTTCCTTGATCCCATAATTGACCCTATTCCACATTATTTCCTCTGAAAAACATTTCAGAAAAAAACTTGGTATGAGCATAAAAAGCTCAGTAAGGGATACACATATAAAGAAAACTGTTAGTTTTTCAAAACAACAAGTAAACCATGAATACTTTAACAAAGTAATGACTTTCACCTTTATGAAGTAGTAAAAACACTTCACTGAATAAAAGATCATTACTTAAACTTTTGTAACCAAGATATTACCATAAAACCCATATAAATAACACATAACATATAAAGGTAACTTGGGAAATAAACATACTTCAATATAATAACAATACGGTCGACTTCCACACATATCAAAAAATGGAATAGCCATACGGGCGACTTCCATGCCCAATGCATTGGAGGTTATAACATAACCACCTTTCCTGGTATTCACGGCACCACCCGTCATATGGTTTATCACGTAACCACCCTTCAAATGTCTAAGTACCATTATAAAATCATAAGACAGAAAACAAATATAATAGAAGGAATACATTTCCACATTTTGATCACAATATATCACTTAAATATATTAAAATAACAAATCCATTATAAAAAACATTATCAATACCAAAATACATAAAAAATTATATGGTATTTATTTCATTTTAAAAGCATTACGGCTTGTTGAGGAAGTGAAAGACCAAATAATACACGCGGTGGCGGAAAGGTCATTGTCATCGCGTACGTTAAAATAAACATTCCTTTTTTTTCATTTAGTAAAACGCTTCATAAAAAAATATTCCCGTTGAATGAAATAAAAATTCAAAGGTGTTTTATACAATGTATAAAATAAAGTCTTGTATTAGAACAAAATATGCCTCAATGAAAAGAGATTGAAATGAAGTCCCTTACCTCGTGTCCGACGTGACTCGATTGATCTTTAATCTCCTGAATAATAAACTAGAGTTAATTTCTACTTGCTTAAGAACATTTTTCAAGTTTATTATTCCTTTTATATAACTTATTTCCATGTTATAAACATTATGTATTCATTTTAGTTAATAAAGTTCATTTTGTCGATATTTGGTACTTAAGTCAAAAATGGACTTCTTACAATTACATGTTATTCATGTGGTCAAAGGATCATTATATCCAGAATGATATTCAGGATTTTGATATCATATATATCATATATATCCAGAATATACATGTATTTATAATAGTATATAACATTTAGAGGTAATAAATGAAACACACCGTTCATGGAGACGGTAAGTCGTACGTACGCATGAACGCTACTTTCATTTCTATTTTTGTATTTAATGGAGTGAAATCATAATGATATAAAGGTATATTATAATTCCAGTATAATATCATATATATTATCATTAACTCCATCCTTTATACGTCCCACATATGGAATTAACGAATCAAATCACTTGGAGGGAGCGGTAGTCCGCACTTCCTAAAATGAAGATATCGCGTTTACCCATAATGGAAGCCATAAAGGTATGCCATAAATTAAAAATACAGAAGGATAAGGAAAACATAAACATAATATATATCATATATAATTATAGTGACATCTTAATGGACACCATGAAAGGTGTTAAAAGAAGACTGAACAATCATTGTTTCGTTAGGCAGAAATTCGCCAACCACAGAAATAGTATGTTCATTAACTATTAGATGGATGTGTGTGTAAGTGTAAATAAAATCCTTCTCGTAAAAACATCATAGTATATTTACGATACTGGTTTTGTTACAAAAGGAAGTAATAAAAAGAGTTTAGGGGTATGGAGAAGCAAAATAAAACAAAATAACACAAGTGAAGACATTACCTTTAAATCGGGTAACTCCTCTTGGTTTGAACAAAAGGGGTTTCTTGAAGAGCCTTCTGCTTATGGAAAGGCTTCAAGGATTAGGATAGGGATGTGGAGAGATAAAATGAGCAGATATTTTCCATGTAAATGGTTTGAGAGGTGTGGGTAGGTTGGTAGAGGCGGGGGCCTTTTATAATAGGAGAGGAGGGTCACTCTTCGAATGTTATAAAATGTTACTTTATTATATAATGAGTTTCGGATTTTAAAGGTCCCACAATAATATATTTTGAGGATAAGGTGATAAGAGTTATAAATACACACATACAATAGGTTTTTGACAAGTTTAGGTCTTATATTTTACATTATCGTTTCATTTTATTTAAATCGTTAAATAATGGGGTAATCGCTGCATCATCATCGGGTCATAAATAATTTAATTTATTTAATGACTAAAAATTACAAAAAAATATAATGATGTATGAAATATTTTTAGATTTGTAATGAATATTTATAGTCAAAAATTTTACTTGTATAACCCCATGTAAAAATTATTTTAGTAAAACAATACACGTTTGTGACATTTTTATTTTAACTTTAAATAAAAAGTTATTCATGTCATTTTCTTACCCAAGTGGATACATGGGGTCACCAAGTTGACCCATGGATTTTTCTGGTCATCCATGACACATCCAATAAGGGTAGGACATGTTTGACGGTAATTTCATATTATTAAAACATTATTTTTTCCTTAAATTACACTAATTACCTCTAATCGCGATTAATAAAACATAAAAGTTATTAACCACCAAAATATTATTTTAATCCCATTAAACCAAATTTTACATATTAATGACAAACATATAGGTAGGATCTTTTAAATTCAATTCAAAAAAGTGTTAATGTTTCATTTAAATGAAAAATCAGTTTTTTAACTACAACTTTGTGGTTTCACTATTCATCAAAAATTGAAGCTTTTCAGAAAAATTAAAAAAAATCACCCTAAGCTATATTTGATATTATGAATTCAAAAATGATGTCTATTTTACAAAATTCAAAACATATAAGTTTCAGTGATTATTTTAATAATTAAATCCCCGTTGTCAAAACAAATAGCGTGTTTTTATGAAACAATATATATCAAAAGATTGACACTAGTTTAAGTCAAATTTCAAAGTGAAATTAATTCTAATGACCACAATTGGATTAAATGGTTAAAGTATATTCTAATTTCACCTTGTAACCAATTCAAAATATAATCTAATCATATAAATAAATTAGATTAAAAAGTGGTTTTGAATTAAAATACAACATTTTTCATTATTCATTAAAAAATGAACTTTATCGGAAAAATACAAAAAATTTACAAAGTAAATTTTGATGTCCCGATTATAAATAAGAATTTTATTTGGTCCAATATAATGTAAAAGAGTTACCCTAACTATATTTAAAGAGTCTTAACCATCAAAAGGAAATAATTCGACCTTTTAGTGAATATTAGAGTATCTATGCCTAAAATTGAATTCTTTTCTTATTTTAAGCCTTTATCTTTTATTGGATAAATGTAAAAACATTTAAAAAACATATATAATCATATTTTATTTATTTCTATTAATTACTTTCAATATAACAGTTACATTTTAACTACCATTTAAAATAATATTATTATATTACTAGTGTGCAACATAAAATTTCAAAGAAACTCGTTGTTGCGTATCGGGTACACTATCGAACATAGCAACCCCTTTAAAGTAAAATTAATATTTAATTAAAAAATATTTTTAAAAATGAAACTGTATTATTCTTTATTTACCTGGGATGTTACATGAATGAAGATGATGATGAAATATTCCAGTATCATAATATCATTCTAGTACATGTAATGTACTGTAATTATAATATTATTTGGATGATGGGAGGTTAAGAAAGAGAAACCATAGAATGGAAATTGTAAATGAAATTGAATGAAAATTGAAGAGTGGTTTACCTCATGAGTACTTCTCCTTGAGAACCTCTTTAAGGCCTTTGGTTTTGGCATTATTGTGAGACCATATGGACTTGGACGTGAAGAAGGGGCTTGGGATGACTATTTTTTAAAACAAAGGAATGCATCAATGTTTTTGTGGTGTGAGAGGAAAATGGGGTGAGAGGTGGTTTTTATAGTGGATGATATGAGGGGTTTTCCATTATTTTAATCATTATTTAATTACATTGTCTCAAGAATATGAATATTATTGATTCTTATGACCAAAAATAGTAATATGTGCATGTGGTTTCAAACCAATGTCCATTTCTATCATTCATGACTCATGAATCGTGCAAAATTTCATTTATTTAGAATATTTTGTAAATTAATGCATTTCACTCTTCATCAAAATTCATGTATTTCAGAAAGATACCAAAAATTCATCGTAAACGTTTTTAGATGTGTCGAATACAATAATGAACTCCGTTTTTTGAAAATAATTTATTTAATAATAGATATTTAATTTTTAATTACAGTCATCATTTACATAAAAAATGAAGTTTCTAAGATTAAAATTGTTTTTATGATACCCTAAAAATTAACTACGGTATCATTAAATTATCCCAAAATTAGAGCAAAAAAATATTTATTTATGAATACATTTTATAAATTATTTTTAAAATTACTTTATTAATTATAAAATTGTAATTAAATATTTATTTCTCGTAAATATACAAGCACTTAATTATTAATGATTATAATACCCACTTTCATTTAGAACGAGCCTAAATTTTAGTTATACATAAATGGGTGAGGTTAATATTCATAAGGATATACTACTATTAATAAGGATCAATTTACTATTCACCAAATATTATGACTGTTTTATCAGACTCTAAATATCTCACTGAACGCAACTATGTATTTCCATTTTTCGGAATTCAGAACATAGAAGTTAAGAAATTAATTTTAACATCAAGGTTATAATTATAAAAAAGTGTTGTTTCTTAGTAACCCAGTGTTGTGTGCATATAATCTATCTAATTAATTGAAATTATTTATGATGAAATGAAACATAAAATCTATGGGTGTTATAATAAAAGTGAATATATTCATAACATAATTTAGTATTTATCCATGTAATTATTATAGTCATTATATATATATATTATAATATTTTGATAAAAATGAACTTTTTAATCATAAAATAGACATATTAATATTAAAATATTCTTTTATAGGAAATTATACTGTAAAATATTATTTGTTTTTAAGTTTACTTTGAATGCTATAATTTTGAAATATAATTATTATTAAATAAAACCCGTAATTTTAAATTATTATTTTCAATGACATAAAAAAATTAAAATTATAAAACAATTTACTGAGGTGTTACAAAAACTATTTTCAAAGATGAATTTGCAGAATGAATTGTCAAGGGGGAGATTAAAATTCGAAAGAATTATTATATTCAGCATTCAGTGTGGTATACATTTATTTATATATATATTCAATTGATACAGAGCACTATATTGAAGAAATCGGTTTCTGAAAATTGGACACATGAATTAAAATCGGGATGGCTAAGGAAATGAATGTTTGATGAATTGGTGAAACTATAGAAGAATAAAGAGGTCACAAGAAAATTTGACTAAGTCAAAATACCCCATATATTTTAGGGGAAATTGAAATGAAGGTGAATTTTATTAACATTTATTTTTTTTATATTCTTTCAAAATCCACTAAAGGGACACCTATAAAAGGTAAAAATTACATTGAAATTTTCAGATGATTTATGTATTTTTTATGAGAGTGAATCTCTGAGTTTAAGGGAGAGAAAGAAGGGTTCATCTTAATATTGTGTAGTAGAGGTTTTGATGGATATGAGAAAGGGAAGAGAGAAGATCACAAAATTGTACTACCAAGCTCAAAATACATAATGATTATCCTTCTCATCATATTTACAAATTTTTTTTTCCAATTTTGTTATACTGATCATTGTATCGGGATGGATTAATCATATCGGGATTTCCATAACTGGATATCTGGAAGGAGGTAGATGGAAGATTGAAGTGGTTCTAATTCATCTATATTTTATAATATCAATATAATATTTTTGTTCTTGGGATAATAAAACTAGGATGTATCATACAGGGAAGATTTTTTCTGGGAGAATCATACTTCAAATAATTAGATTGGGAAAACATAATAGGAATATCAGACTTGGTTTTTTCATAACAAAGTCGTCGAAGTTCCCACATTTTTCTGGGTAGGAAATTTAATATATTTTTTCAATTGAATAAATTTTAGGACTTGAAAAAGAATCATGGGTAATATGAGTTATTACAAAAAATAATTATTACCCTATTTGTGCTAAGAGAGCGCACACGCACTTTTGGAATTTTTACATAGGGATAATGAGTATAATGGTATATCCTACTCATTATAATCCATTTATTGATTTCTAATGTATTGTTTTGTATTAATTATTTTCTGAATCATACCAAGCACATAGCTAATATAATTGAATAGTGTACTTTGTAAATACATCTGTATATTTGTTTGTGTGGTAGAATTATTTTTAGAAAGGAATGAATCTTTTATAGAAGGTGAAGGTTGTTCCATGGAAACAAAAAAAATAGTATCACTGATCCACCCCCCCCCCCCTCAGTGATACAATCATCTTGAATGGGAACTTTCAAGTGTTAGATTTTAATAAATTTATGGATATTTGATTCATTTCATTTCATATAACTTATTTTGAAAGGAGTTTATAAGAATTTTAAAAATTATCCGTATAATTAAAGGATTAATTTATTCTCTATAAAACATATTCCTAAAATTCATTAAAATTTATGAATTAAAATTTCAAGAACTATACTGAATTGTAAATATAATGAGAGTGAGAATGAATTAAATAATTTCATATATATATTTAAAGTATAAAACACAAAATGGTAATAGAGACGTTACTACTCCTAAATGATGTGATATATAAAATATCTATACTTTGTTCATGATGATTCATCATCATATGGAAAGAATTCTATGACCTTCAACAAACAAGATTCATCGTGTGGCTTCCTTCATTGGGTATAATCCCTCTATTCCAAATTTATCATGTAAAATATGTATTTATATGTCAAATAGAGGTCATTCCCATGTCCAATTAAAAATGATTTATTCTAAAAATTAGTCTCTATTGTCCTTCACTACTATAAAAAATAGTCAAAAATTATAAAAATATTTTCAGGAATAAAGTTCCTCATTCTCAAAGAATCCTTCTACTTCTCAATTTAATACTCAATTTTGTAGTAATTTAATATATTTTTTACGGATGAAATTATATTTTTTCATAAAAATACTAACACAAATAAATGTAATCAGTTAAAGTAAATATTTAAATTCAAATGAATACTAATAAATGTAATCACAATAAAAAATGATTTCAAATACTAAACACAATGAAATAGATCCTTGGGTAAAATTACACACTACGATAATTTATTTATTATAGTGATACAGAAGGGTATTGTCTCCATATATAATTTATCATGCCCCCACTACTAGTCCTCACCATCTAAAATAATTGGAGATGCATATGACGACATGAGAAACCCTCTTGATTGAAGCTGTTCAGGCATACCAGGTCATGGATCATAAAAAACAGTATAACAAACAATTTTTTATTTAACTTGAAACATGGGATGTGGTGCATAAATTTATGACTAATCAAAACATATAAGGGATGTAATGAGTGTGGATGGAAAGAACATTTATGAGATGAAGTTCATGTTTACCTATAGATGGTGTTAATGTTATTGATTTTCATTATTACAGGTGAGTTGATTTTATCTCTTGAGGGTATTTTGGGTTATTGATTTATTGGATTTTACATTACCCCAAAGTCTAACGAGTCATGTGTTTACACATTATATTCAACACATACATTAACATGCAATGTTCATGACTCTATATGATTTTGATAAGGGTCCAAAATAGATAAGAGGCTTTAGTTATTTAAATAATTGAAAAAAATCCTATTTGGAATTTAACCAAGTATCTAATTTATGTAATTATGCATAAGTTAGGAAATTTTGGTATGATCTACTTTATAAAAATCATTACATAGAAATATAATTTATATGAAAATACATATCATATCTATCCTAGAGGATAAATTATGGTATTTTGGTACCTAATTAGTATTTGAATTCCCGAGTGTTTTTTAAATGGGTATGAGGATACTGACTATTTCTGAGAGCCTTGAATGGGGTGATTTCATATATGTTTCATGTAAACATTTATCCTGGGGTAAGAGGGCCGCCTTTTGGGTGTATCCTATGTGGGGTAAATATAATAAACTAGTTTGGAGAGCCTAATATTGATTTGTTTTTGATTTGGAGAGTGGTGATTCATGTATTGTCCATCTAACAAGGTAGTTTTTCTTTTTATAACAATTATAGGTTGTAGTACATACCGGAATCTGGGGAGAGAGTCATGAGCTGTGAGCACATGAATTCCATAAATATTGTATTCATATGTATATTTTTAAAATGATACATATGACACATGAGTGATATTTAATCTTGAATTAGTTTTGGAAAAAGGAATACCAAGAGATATATAGATTTGGATGAAGGAGTGATGCATTATATAATGATGTGTCTATAATTCATAGGATGTGTTGTCAACATTTAAGGGATGTGTGCCTAGGATTTATGGATACAAATCATAGTGGTGTGAGTCATAAGGGAATATATGATAACACAAAGGATTTATTCTACTGTATAGAGAAGTATTTTATATGCAATAGTGATAGTTATATATTGTTATAAGATTAATTATGTAATGTATCTCAATACATGGGAATAAGAGATTAAGATTAGAGATTTTTCACATGCAGGATATGATGTAGTGATGGTAAGATTAATGAATAGTTTGGAATGATTTCCTCTATAAAAATATTGGGAATTCTTATTCAATAGATTTTTTTAAAAAACCTTCGAATTATTGAGATTTTCAATGGGATTAGTATGAATTTAAAAAATAAATAAAAATGATAAATATTGATTCATGATGCTTGCATGAGGACCTTCATTGTATGAAGGGTAAGTTAAACATGGATGTTTATTCATTTCATTTTAGTCCCTTATAAGGTGTAGAAACATGATATGTGCGTGTACATTTTGATCAGGTATTGATATCTTTAGTTTCCATAACTTATTGCTGCTATGTCTTGGGATGTCTGGGGAATTAAATGGATGGTAATACTTATTTTGTGTCCTCATATGAGATAACTATATAATTTTTTTAAAAAACATCCAATTTTCTATGGGTGTGGGACCTTGATATTAAATCATGTGTTATAGATTGCATGGATTTCTATGTGGATGGATTTTTATTATTTATAATGAGAACCAGTGTATTATGATATTATTAGTGTGTGAGATGGGGTCTCTATAGTGTGATTACAATAATACCATTGGGTCATGAGAACAACTTTTAATATAATGTTTTCAATTATTATGGAATAATATATGGAATATATTGTAATGTAACAATTATTGAGGAAACTAATGGGTTTAGTTTGAAATAAAGGATTATAATGGATCGACTAGAGTAGAGATGAATTGAAAGTATGCCTCAACTACCCATATTTGGGAAATAATAATTCAATGGGATATTATTATTGTAATTTAAGGTTATAAAAAGGATGTATTGTTAGAGTGATTTAATAGTGAGAAATATCACTCATTATGCGTTATATCCATTTTCTAGGATGTGTATTGATGTATTAACATAGATTTTGGGTTGTGGTTTCATAGAGGACCATGATGCGATATCCAATAGTGTGAGGTGACTGAAATGGGTCCATTTGGATGAATAAATCATTGTGCATGAGTATCATTGTCTACAAAATTATGGAATATGAGTAATTATATTTGAAAATATGATATTTAAATCATATATTATGGACTTTATTATTGTATTTTTCTTCTTTGAAAATGTTTTCTTGTATTTTGATGATTTTAAATCATGATGTGTGACATAAACTCTTTATGGTTGTGGTTAGGGTTTAATATTTGTTCCTATATAAATGTATTCAATATAAATGTAGATTGTGGTGGAGAACTATATTTTGGTATCATATCATGATGATCAGTCATATTAGACTTGTATGCCTTATGAAATTGATTAATATAAGACTAAAGTCTATGAAAGGATGAAACTCATGGGAACTAAAATGATACATAAATATATGCAATTCATTGTGATATATATTGAGTCTTGAGAATGAGATTATGATTCAAGATGTGTCCAATCATTGGGTGATCAGGTATAACATTGAGTATGTTATGGTCTAGTTTAGACCATTAATTTTAGACATTAGTGTACAACATTAAAGGATTAGAATTCATTAATTTTTCTGATATTGGGTAATAATTATGTATTTATGTTATAGTTTGAACCATAGTTTATTAACCATCATATGTTTGGATACATATGGTATAGTAGGAAACTAGATCTTGTGATTCTTACATGATAATAATACTAACTTCTATATATTCTAAAATACATAGTCATGTAAGTGATTGATATATATGACAATCAAAAGTATATAATATCAATTATTATGGTTATTCTAAGAGTCTTGGTGCATTGGGTGGTATCAATATTTCCATTACAAGAATATGATTTTAAATAATCATCGAGTCTCAGCGGACAATATGGATCATGAGAGATGAATGAGGAAAATTATCCATGATTAGAAGTATTATAGTAGGGAAGTATTAACAACCTATATATTTTTAGGTTTATATTTGTTTAAAATTCTCACCACCCAAGGATATTTTTATGGTTTTCTATTATTTAATGAATTAAAATTCAGTTTTTAAGTAGCATAATATGACATATTAATTGGGCCATTGATCCTGGATGAGAAACTATAATTTCTTTATATAAATAATTTATTTGTGGTATTGCGCCATGATTAATATTTTTAAACAAAAATACCTTAAATAAGAACAATGTACATGGAAAATGGGGTGTTAATCATGTTAATGTGTTTTATTACACCATGAATCATGTGATCAGACCATTGTCTTTTAATCATGATTATTTTGTATTAAACTATTAAAAAGGTGTTGCATCATGGATAATATCATCACTCTATAATGGTTTGATGAGATTATACAAGTGTATATATTGTTTGGTGTTTCACAATGAATCTCATGGTCATCTCGCAACATAACCTAATGTAATTTTATTACATTTTAATCATATAGTTTAAACATTTAATAACATAATAAAATATGTTTATTATTTTGGTTCCTAGTATCTGCAAGAGAATCGATTTTTTTGTTATCCATATCGAATATGTAATTTTATAATATTTAATCTATGATGGATGACTTTGGTGGATGAAAATTTTATGTGATTTGTCAATACACTCTTCACTTCATCCTCACACTCTACATTCTGAAATATTTTAGTGTATTGAAATTAACATATTTATTCCATTTCCACCAGAGTATAGCATAATTTGGTCGGTATGATGTATCATTTTCAAAATTTGTAAAGTAGAGGCATGGAATATATGAAAAAAATGGATTCCAGTAATTTTATTATATTTAGGATGTTTTTTATTTATATATAATGTTTAATCAAATTGGGGTGAAATTACTTGATGAATTAATGTTAATTGGAGGGGATTTTTTAGTGGTGGACTCGGGGGTTTTCTCTATGTATACAACACCTCGTTGCTTATTATTTTTGAAAGAATACATATAATAGTTTTTTTACCACATTATAAGTAAAAAAATATTTATTTAGTTATTTAAATTAATTCTTGGTTTTCGTAAATAATTATGAAGCATGCTAGATTAGTGTGGGGCTCTTATGTGATGATTATGCTGATGATTAAATGGTTAGGGATGGAGTGGACTTGGGTTGTATAATTGAATATATATTATATAGTAATTTGGTCCTTAATAATTAATTTTTATAAGTTTATATATTTTTTTTATGAAAGGTAGGGAAGGGTATGTAAGTGAAAGTAACTCTAATGGGAGGAATGTGTGGTTTCCCTTATTGGGGGAAGGCTATGGAGTCTTTTTGGGCTCATAAAAAGACATCTAGTGTTATATATCATTATCATAGTCATAAAGGATTATTTTTCAAATGTTATAGGTCTTTTATAGGTGATATTAACACCCATGGAGTGTTCCAATTATGTATATATTGCTCTATTTATTAATGATGTCATGTTTGTTATGTGAAGGTCACCTATTGTGAAATCATGGGATGATCATTTGCAATGATCTAATGTTGAGTGGTAAAACCAAGGAAATTATAAAATAAATATTTTTCATGTTTAATAATATTTAATAATAATATTTTAAATAAAATAGAAACTATTTTCAATAGAGTACACAATAAATCTAGTTTTGTTGTTAAAAAGGTTATTTTTTTAAATGGCAGTTTTCCCGCCTTTTAATGGAGGATTTGTTTTAAATATACATATTGGTACTTTTATATATTTTTATGAAAAAATAAATTTCTCATTTTAAATCCATATATCAAAATTTACTTTTGTTGAATTTTTAGTATTATTCTCATAAATTTTATTTTTAATGAAAATTAAAATAATTAATATATTTTAATTTGACATAGTTCTTTCATCAAAATAATTTTTATTGTAAAAAAATATTTGTTATTGGATTTAATATTTTTTATGATCAATTTTTTATCAGATAATCTCATTTAGGTCATCGGAATCAATTTCTCATTAATACTAGATATAAAAACATTGTGAACTGTTGAAATTTTTTAATTTAAACACATGTTTAGTCATTTAATCAATGTGATTTATTATTGATTAATTTCCAAAATTTATTTTCGGAATTCTAAAAAAATTTATTCAAAATTTTTATTTAGAAGGTATAAATTATCTAAAGATGTCCCTTTTAATTTTTAACATTATGAATATCACATTTAATAAATTGTTTTTTTAACACCATTAAAGTAAAATTAAGTAAATATTGTTAAAATTAATATTATAAATTTTATAAAATTACCCTAACACATGTAATAATTTGATTTTATGAGTGTGTGTAAACTAAAATAATCCTCATACTAATTTTTTTTCATTTGGAACCCACATTGATGAGAGTAAGACATTTGTAATATTATATTCAATGAAAAGTCAATTTTGTCCCACTTTTGTGTTTGAGAAGTGAAATATTTTCAATATGGGGTTCTATATGAAATATATTATAATAAAAATATTATTTCAAAATATAAAATTTTTATCTTTATAATGATTATTTTTTAAAATTTTTGGGTAATAAATTATAAAATTAAATGATTTCACAATGATGATGTAGAAATTGTTTAATCAAAGGAAATATCAAATGAATGACAATATAAATAATAAAATATATAAAATATTAGATGATAAGTTTCATAAAATAGTTATTAGAATTATGTTTAAATTATAGTAATGTTTTATAAGTATTTTTTAAATTTATATTATTGTTAGGATGTTGTTAAACAATAATGTAATTTCTAATGTCAGAATTGAGAATATTGGTATTTTTTAAAAAAATATATTTTTATAATTGATATAAAAAATTTATAAAGCTAAATTTATTCAAAAGAATTGGGATATGTATTATAATTTCGTAAATGACTCATTGATCATTTTTTAGTAGTTTATTATAATTCAATTAACCCTCAAAGTTTAAATTACATGATATCGCGATAAAAATTAAATGGGTAAAATAAGGGTAAAATCAATGGATAAAGATTAAATACTAATTAAAACATGTATATGTTTTATTGGATTAATTTATTTATACCCATAACAATCCCATATTATATATATGTAACATTGGGGATATAGTTAATATTAAATTAATTTATATTTTTTTAATATTTTGAAAATTTCTAAGAGTTTCCCTCCCCTTCATTATAAAAGGGAGGTGTTGTCTTCTTTTCTTCACACATAAAAACCAAACATGTTCATCTGATATATGACCCAATACATTTCAATAATCTCTCCACACATTCCATAGGCCTTATTTTAGTTATAAAACCATTCTCATAGGTGTAATGTTTTTATTCAAATAAGGTCAACTGAATTTGAGGTATCTCTTTTAATTAAGGGTTTCTATTTTATTTATTTTTCCACTTCCTTAAAATATTATTCCATGAGGAAGAAATGAACAATATTGTATCCTGAATATTATTATATTTAATTATTTAAATATAACCAACTAATCCCATCTCCATTTCCATCAAATGGGAAAAAAATTATTTTTTAATGTCTATATCAAACCACCACCTTGTGAACAGCTATAATTCGTTTTCCATCACCGTATCTCATGACTATTTATAGTGTGGGAATGAATTTTTATATATGATATTAATGACATATTTATCATTATTAATGAACAATAAATTGTTTATGTTATTACATTTCGATTCACATAAAAACGATAATGTTGTTCATGCGTACATGTGAAATACCACCTCTATGAAGTGGTGTAATTTATTTTTCATCACCACATCACATTGATGATATATATAATTATATTTTAATTTTTAATATGATATTTATTATATTATTATCTTTATTTAATTATAAAATAATTATTACCTTTTTTCTATAATGATCATTAAATAATGGAAACATTACTTAGGCATTTATAAGGCCTACTAACTTCCTGATTACAACATTGTTCATTTTTCATAAATGTGCATATATGGTTTGATTTAAATATATAATTTATTGATAAAATTTATTATTATGTCATGGATATTAATCTACGAATTATGGAATAATTCGAATTTTACTATTGACATCATAACAAATTCATTTTTGACCCAAGTAATGAATATCGTCAGAGCGTCTCACGTGAACTTACATTGGTATGTAATATTCATAAAAGGTTAATATGTGAAAATAAACATTAAAAATGTTATAAAAAGTTTATATAATTTACTTATGTTTATTATTTATGAATATAAATATTGTATGTGATGATTTTATCCTAGAGTAAGGTAATTTATTAAAAATCATCATTTAAAGTTCAAATTTGAACACTTTTTACAAAACTGAATGTAAATATTTTTTTAACTTATACTTCATGAGAGGTTTCCCTTGATTTCATAATTCATTATTAGTTTAAAGTTCCTATAGGGTTTTTTAGTTCTTTTCAAATAAATCTTTTTCATTTTTAAATTTCTTGTTTTTATACTTTAAAAGTGATTTTTCCCTGAAATGGATATTTTAAAATATTAATATGAATTTATCATGGGTTTGAAAACGTTTTCAAGAATTTTATTCATGATATGTTCTATTGATGTTTTTTATTATGGGTTTATCCCATTATATCTCTTTATATGATGGTTTTATCCCCATAATAGCTCATGATATGATGGTTTGAGCACCATTATAGCTCAAGATATGATTTGTGATCCCAATTATTTCTCTCAAATGAATTAGGTTCTTTATAGAAAGAAGACAAAAGTAAAGTTATCACATTTTTAAGGATTAATGTAACACTGATATGGTTCCCAAGGCACTAATAATATTTTTATATTCCTAGTAAAGAGTTTTAATGAAAGGGGTGTTTAATGGATTTCATGTTTTCATTGGACTATATATTTCATTCATTATGTTACATACTTTGCATTTTTTATTGATCCTAGGATTCAAATGTTTTTCTTAGGATACAAATATGGGTAAGAGAATGAATGAAGTGATTTTAGATGTAATGAATAATTTTCATGAGAAAAATCCTTTTGTTATTTTAAAAAGATTTATTTTGGAAAAAATGTATACTATTTTATTAGTAATAAGTTTGTATGAATATGGAATTTTATGTATCATATATGACCTCAATATATAATAAATTAAACTAAAAAATTCTTTTATTGTGAATTATTTTTCAAAAATACTAGAATATGTAATTTTTAAGGACACTTCCTTATTGTGGGAATCAGAATTCGGTTCAATTAAATTTATAGTTTGGGGTAATATTAATAAATTTCACATGAAAGACTTGACCTTATGGAAAAGTTAAAATGGTATACAATTTTAATATTACCATGTTTCTTTATCTATGATAAGTGTGTTTAAAATGATATTCCAAAGAGAAAACATGGAAGCTATTGTGGGAAGGCATCATGAAGAAAACATCATTCAAAGTAAGCATCCTGAGATAATCAAAATCGGAACTGAATAGTTTTTTGTTCTAATAGATCACCTGGCATAGGTTATAAATGGTGTTTGTATCCATGTATGATATCAACTAGATCATCCACATATTATTATTTTAGTATTGAAGCATTTTATTAGGAAATATCCTCTATATTTTAGTGGATCCTCAGATCTAGTGGAAATAGAAGGATGGATCAATTCCTTAGAAATATATATTTGATGTCATTAGATATAGAGAATGCCAAAAGTTAACCCTATGAATTTATCATTTTTAAGGTTAATCCAATAAATTATGGTCTCTTATTAATAATAATAGATAAAAATATGACGATGAAACTCTATAATGGGATAATTTAATGTGTCTTTTTACAGAAATTTTTTCCCTAAAAATATTAAACTAAAAGAAAAGAAATATTTCATGGAAATGAGGTATAATGAAGGTGATTTTTTAGATTCATTTAAAGGAAATATTATGGGATTCTCTATGTATGCAATGAACTTTATTCAGAACTATGATATTAAAAATAATTTATTTTAAATTAGTTCAAAACCATTTTGATGAACATCATTGGATTCATGAAAGTTAAAATGCTTTTAGAAATATGTTTTTTGCACTGAAAATGTCAATATTTAGTATTCTCTAAGGTATGTGGGTTTTTCTAGATTAATAAAATGTATTTTGGTTGGAATTCATTGAGGTATAATTCATCAATTAAATCAGAAGGTTGGAAAATACAATTCCCTTCTTATGAAAAGTATGATAAAAATAATCGTGGATAATGACTAATAAATTCTATGAAGTGATACCAATGTGGAATGTTTTGAAAAATGTAGGATGAATAAAATGAATATTATTAGAAAATGAATGAGAAGATTATAGTGAGATTTTTTAAATCTAAAGAGTTGGGTCATTTTTCTAATGTGTACCCAAATTTATTCACTCAGTCTGGAAATCAACAAGAGTGGAATTAGAAGGTTGCTTCAAAATCTGTTGAAACTAATTAAATAGATATTATGACATAAATAAAAGTGGTATCATGTACATTTCATGTTTTTATAGAATATTCCAATTTATTTTCTTATTTGGGGTCTACACATTCTTTATTTTCAGGGAAATTGTATTCCAAATTGAAAATTCTACCTCAAGAAATGAAGTAATTTACCTACACACCTTGTTGTTTTTACACTATTTGTGTTTGATGTTATTCTGGTAATGGATTAGATTTATGTTTACCGTTCTATGATTTATTATATAATAAAAGTAGTTTCTTTTCATTATGAGTTTCAATTGGTGTACAATAATGAAATCATACCATTAATAACATTTCAAGAATGTGATAAAATATTAAAATATAGAAATGAATGTTCACCTACACATATTGTCCAAAAAAAGAGTTATTCAAAATAATGATGTGTAAGTATAAGTATCTGTATGTTTTTACTAGAGATTTTACTTGGATTATACCACATTGGGAAGATTAATTTACAATGAACTTATTTCATGATGTTCATCCAATTTCAAAACACCCATATCAAATGGTTCAAATATAACTTCTAGAGGTGAAGAACCAAATATATGAGTTGTTTGAAAATGGTTTCATCTGACCAATCACTTCACCATGGTGTTATCATTTCCTTATTGTTAAAAATAAATACGATTTAATGATATGTTTATTGGATTATAGATCTATGAATATCATCACTATTAGGAACCAGTATCCTTTACCTCATATTGATGACTTGTTTGATCAGATATAGGGAGAACTGTATTTTAGAAGGATGACTGGAGGTTGGGGAACCATCAGTTCCACTTAAGGGAAGCATACATTTTGGAGAAAACTATTCAGACTAAATATAAGCATTATGAATTTTTCATTACACCATTTAGGTTAAATTATTCTCTAGATATATTCATGTATCCTATGAATATAATATTTCTTTAGTTATTGGATAAGTTTTTTGTTGTGTTTTTATTAAATTTTGGTATTTTATAAATGTAAAGAGGAATATGAAATATATATATGGGTAGTTTATAAAACTATAAAATAAAATAAAATTTTTGTTCAATTCAGAATGTTTTAATTTCGATTGAAACAAACATATTTACATGTTAAAATTGTTTCTAAAGATGGTATAACTATTGATCCTACTAAAATAATGTTAATGAATAATTCCATGAACCACCAATATAATCAAGATTCATAGTAGTATTGGTTTAGAAAAATATTAATTGATATTTATTGAAAACATTACAAGGTTATCAATCCAAAATATAAAGTAAACTCGAAATGAGTTATATTCATTCAGATAAAATAATTTAATGATAGATTTAAGGAATTGAAAAGAATATTACTGAATGCTTTAGTTCAGGATATAGCTTCTATAAATATATAATTTTTCATTTATAGATATAATTCATTGAACAGTTTTGGTTTTGTACTAATTCATAATGATCAGGTAATTTCTTATGCCTCATTTCAGTTGAAACCTCATGAGTTAAATTACCCAAAAAATGATTTGGAAGTATTTACTATTGTTTTTTAATTATAAAATTTGAGGCATCATTTGTGTGGATTAAAATGTCAAATATATACTGATCATAAACTGTTGAAGTATATATTCACATAGAAAGAATTGAACATGAGATAGAGAATATGGGTGAAACTAATCAAGGATTATGATTGCAGAACTCAATACTATCTTCAAAAGGAAAATAAATTGGACGATGAAATTATTTGGAAATGTAAGGATCTATAAACCATGATACATTTAGAATGTCAAACTTTGGTTTATGTTTTGATTAATTTCTTCTTTAATGTTTTTGGTACATAAAAATTCCTTATTTTATTTCAGGTGTCAGTCAAAAGTACTCTATGAAAAATAATTAAGAACGCAAGGAAGGAATACTATGAGCTATAAAAAAAGTTAAACTTTGTTCCAAAGAGTATATTTCCTAAAATTAAATTGATAAATATTTTTTTAGATTGGGGATGAGATTATGTTTTATTTTTTATTCATAGTTGAAGAAGGATTTTTTATTTGATTCTCATAGTTCTCCATTTTCAGTTCATCTAGGAAGCACTATATTTAATAGAGTCCCTTGAGAGAGTTACAAGTGCGATGGAATAAAAAGTTATATTGATGAATTTTGAATTTTTTTTTTAAATTTTGCAAGGTTAAATAAGAATGATAGTTTTTTATGGGGATGCTCAACCCTTTTCCAATGCTAGAGAGAAAATGGGAAAATATATCCATCGATTTCATGGTGGTATAACAAAATACATCTCAGGGTAACAATTTGATCTATGTTATTATTGACTAACTGACTAAATCTATATATTTTATTTTTATTTGAGACAATATTTCTCTAGAGTATCATTATTATTTGTATATTAATGATTTAGTTAGGTTACAAGGAGTTTCCCTCTCCATTTAATCAGATCATGGTCTTAGGTTCTCTTCTAAATTGTGGAGTGTCCATGATATGTCATTTAGAACTCAATAAAATTTCAATAAATATTTTCATCCACAATAATTTTCAAAATCATAATGAACAATTCATAACTTAGAGGATTTTCTATGTTCTTGTATAATAGATTATCATGGAAGTTCAAAACAACTTCTTTATTTGGTTGTGTTTTCCTATAATAATAGTTTTCATTTATGTATAAAAATCTCACTATTTGTGGAATTATATGCAAAAAAGGGTCAAAATTGATCATTTTGGGAAGATGTGGGTGAAAATAAGTTTATGGGACAAGAATTGGTGGAGAAAATGGAAGATAAATTTCAATTTATTTAGCGACACATAAATACTTCCCATAGCATGTAGAATGTTTTTGTGGATAACCAAAGGAAGTATAGATATTTCGAGGTAGGTGATCTAATCATTCTCAATGTTTATAAATGGAAAAGATTGATGTATTTTCATAGTAAGGGTAATATGATTCCAAGGTTCTTTGGACCATATAAAATCCTGGAAAAAGATGGATTTGTTTCCAACTGACTAGCTTAGCCAATAAGTTTGTCACATTTATACCATGTATTTCATGTTTCAATGTTAGGATAGAATATGACAGATCTATCTCATGTTTTGAGTCTATAAATAGTTTAGTTGAAATAGAATATTTCATAAGAGTAATGACCAACTCATGTTATTAACCGCATGAGATGTTGTCATAGAATAAGGTGATTCATCCAGTTATTGTTTCATGAAAAAACTATATAGATTAATAGGCAGCATGGGAATCTAGAAATTCTATGAGGGAAAAATATCCCAACATATTTGACTAGTTAATAAAATTTACAAGTATTACATTTCTAAAAGGGGGAAATAATCTAATAACCCAGGTAATGATATAATATTTATTATTTATTTTCATTAATATTTACATATTATTTAGTAATTAAAGTAGAAAACAATTTCAATAGAGAATACGATAAATCTAGTTTTATGGTTAAAGACATTATAGATTCTATATGAAAATGTTATCTTATTATTTGAAATAAAAATATCACAATATACATTGGTTAAATTTTTTTGATCTGTTTCATTTTTTAATGAAATGTGGAAAAATACTGCATTTTAATTTAAAACTTCTTTTTTTATAAATTATTTTGAGTGTTAAAATGTATTTTTTATGGAATAAAAATTATAATTATATCAAATTATAATTATTTCATTCAATGATGGTAATTGGAATCATTTTTACATTGAAATTGGATATAAATATTTTGTGAAATTATGAATGTTTTTACTTTTAAAACCAGTTTTCAAATTCCATCAACAATATTAATTATCAATTAATTTATGAAATTAATGTGTTTGTAATTTTTAAAAATAGATTCCATTTTTGGAAACATATGATCCAAATTATTTAAATTGGTCATTGTTTTTTGGAAATTTTCAATAGCAACTTAATTAATTTTTTATTAACACAGTTATATGTAAAATAGGTAATTTAGAGTAAAATTAATATTATAAATATTATAATACTGACTTGAAAGTTGTCTTAATTCCGTTTTGGATGTTTTTGTTGTCAAAAATCATACTTATGATGAAATTATAATCTTTAGAACCTACATGTAGGAGAGTTGGTCATTTTTATTTTATATTCAATGAAAAATGAATTGTGTAACACATTCTTTGACAAGTGAAATATTTTTAATAAGGTATTATATAAGGTATATATTTGACTAAAAATATTCTTATTAAATATAAAATTTTTATATTTATCATTTTAATTTATTCGAAATTTTTAGATAAATTTTAATTAAATTAACAAATTTTACAATGATGATGCATTAATTGTGTAATGAAAAGAAATATAAAATACATGATATTAAAAATACTAGATTAAATATTCGTTGATATGAAAAATTGAAACCATGAATTTTTAAGATTTATATTACTTATTTTTTAATATTTTAATAATATTGGTTTAAATTTATCTCATATTTATGATATTTTTAAAAATTAATTTAATGATTAGTGTCATAATTTCACTATTGATTCTTTAAAATATATAATTTCTTTTAAATGATATACATTTTTTAAGAATTATAATTTATGAAGAATAGTTGGGATAAGTCTATAAGTTTCATAAATGACACTTTTATTTTTCGTTTTAAATTTTATAGTAATTATATTAACCTTCAAATTGTAAATTACATGATCTGTAATTATGAATTAAAAGGGTAAAATAGGGTTTGAAACAAATAGATAAATATTGAAAAATAATAAATACATATATTAATTTTTTTGGAAGAATGTGTGTACATCCATTTTCATCATATCAAAAAAATCCACTTTGGAACAATTTGTAAGATAATATAATCTATATGAATTTAATATTTTGAAAAATTCCAAGAGTGTCACGTCCAACTCTTATAAAATGGTACCCCTTATCCCCTTTTCATCATAATTAAAAAACAAATTTTTTACCCACTATCTACGTAAATCCATTCCTATAATCCCTCTCCACATTCTATAGGCATCAATGTTTTCATAAGACCCTCCATAGAGATGATATGTTTTTAATCAAATAAGGTCATCTGAAAGAGAAATATAATTTTTAATTAAGTGATTCTATTTTATTTCTTCAAACAAATTCTTAAAATATTCTTCCACCATGATGAAAAAAAATCAATTATGATCAATATAAAATGATTTTATTTTTTAATTATCATTGCCTGAATCAATCTACATTTCCGTCAAATGAGAAAATAATTAATCATTCAAGTGTACGGTGGACTACCACATCGTGAACCGATATAATTCATAGTACATCACCATATTTCAAGGATGGTTATAATGATGAAATTAGTGTTTATATGTAATATTTATGACATATTTACCATTATTAATGAATAATATATCATTTATTTTCTTACCATCCCATTCACATAAAAATGATAAGGCCATCCGCGTGTACGTGTGAACTATCATATCCACGAAGTGATGTGATTCATTTTTCAAAACCACATCACATTGATGATATATTCTTATATTTAAATTATTAATATTATATTTATTATATTTTTACCATTATGTAATGTTACAATAATCATTCCCTTCTTTCTATAATTATCATTGAATAATGGAAACATTTCTCATTCTTATATATGGCAAAACATCTCCATGATTATAACATTGTTCATTTTTCAAAACCATACACAAAGGGATTGATTTAGAGGTACAATGGATATAAAAAAGTGATTATTATTTCTTGGATATTATTCTATATATGATGGAATAATTACACTTTGAGTACTGATATCAGACCAAATTCATTTTGGACTCATGTAATGAATATCGTCAAAACATACGACATAAAGATACCAAATTATGTAATTATTATGACATGATAATAAGCTATAATAAAAATTAATAATTTTTTAATGAATATAAATAATTAACCAAATTTAATTATTATTGATGATAAAAATTTTCCGTGACATTTTAGAACTAGGGTAAGGGATTTTATTTTAAGACCCCTCATTTAAAGTTTCTTTTTCAACACTTTTTACAAAAGTCCAAGAGAACGTTTTTTAAACTTATATAGAATGAGTGATTTCACCATATTTCATGATGATTTATTAATTCATAGTTTTTATTTATAATTCTACATAGTTATTTTCAATAAAAATTATTTCATTTTTATGTGTGTGATTTTTATGTGTTAAATGTGATTTTAACATGGAAATTGTATTTTTCTATAATAATGTGTATTTTGTCTTGGATTTAAAAGAGTTTTCAGTGGTTTTATTCATGGTATGTTCCTTCAAAATTGTTTATTGTTGTTTTATCCCATTATACCACATGATATTATGGGTTTATCCCCATTATATCTTAATATATGACGTGTTGAGACCCATTATAGCTCATGATATGACGGGTGATCCCCATTATGGCTCTTCAATTCATCGAGTACCCTTAATATATAAGTAGTCCATAATGTTATTCCACTTTTATGGGTGATTTTTAGAGTTATTTGGTGATGATTTATAATAGAATATGAATGACTTTTCTATGCATGATAATTATTTTTTAAGAAAAATAATTTTAATGTTTTTCATTTTTTCACTCGACTAACGATTTGTTTCATTATGTCACTTAATGATATTTTTTCATCCAAATTTGTATATTTATCTTCATAGGGTGTATGAATGAATAATTGAAATAAATAATTCATGTCGGATGTTATGAAAATGCTTCATGAAAAACAATCCATGTTTTATTTTAATTTTTTTTGGAGAAATGGATACTATTTTTGTATTACCCACATTGTATGAATGTGGAATTTTATGTATGAGAAATGACATAATAATAGAATAATATAAAATTTAAATTTCATTGAATTGGAATTCCTATTCAAAAACATGATAATATGTAACGTTCAAGGCCAGATACTTATATTGATCATATATTATACAATCATTGATGGGAATCTGCGGATAAACTATAGAATGTTTATTTATTTCATTTTATATGATTTTGGAATATCTAGAAATTTATCGGTTATCTTATCCTTATTCATTGACACATGATGATTGATTGTGAATATACATTGTCTATGTGGTGAACATATTAGGAAAAGAATCATTTGGGGTTTCTTTATCCTTACATTATGTTTTTAGTAATATATAGAATCATTGGGTGTTCCTAGAATATACAAACTCATGTATTGGTAAGTATATTTTGGGACCTTTCATTTCATATGTTACTTTCATATGATGAGTTCCTATTACAACATTACCCTTATAAAACACATAATGGTATGTATTAAGAGACAGATTAATGGTGTTGGGCAATATATATAAGGGGTAGGTTTA
This sequence comes from Viscum album, assembly GCA_963277665.1. Classification (NCBI taxonomy): domain Eukaryota; kingdom Viridiplantae; phylum Streptophyta; class Magnoliopsida; order Santalales; family Viscaceae; genus Viscum; species Viscum album. Next base: position 1,049,842,857 of record OY728131.1, on the reverse strand, counting down.
AATTTCAAAGGATATGGTAATAGAAATGATGATTTTGGGTTAAAATGAACCAATTCATAGGTTAATAAACATTTAAACATGGGTAGATTTATTATTTTTTATGTTTCTAATTATTGAGTATATGTTCACCCTTTTTTCAGTATGAGGATGTATGATACAACATAGATTGAATTTTTAAAAGATGATAATTATTAATATAGTTTAATATTTCATCTATAATTCCATGTTTGAAATTATAATCCCCACAATTTAGTATGTTACAGTTGGGTCCCTTTCATTTAGTTTTATTCTATTATTTCATATGATACACCCTTTGGTTTATTTTTCTGAAATGTAATATTGAATAAAAATGATTTTTATTTTTTCTAACGTAAGGATGATATTTGTATTGAATTAATTTTGATGAACATATATATTCATCATTATAATGTGATTCTTATTATGGTTAATTTTGTTGTTTTTATTGTTATGATGATACTAGATGGTATAGTCTCCCCACATTGTTTGTTATAACCTCAACTCTTTTCAATGGACTATAGTGTGTATATAGGTGTCCCTTAAAAAATGTGGCATCCAATTGATATGAATCATTTCGGGCTACCAAGATAGGGATATTTAAAACCTCATAAGATTCATTTATTCCCTATATACAAGAAATAATTATATTCAATTCCATCCCCAACACCATGCATGAATGATAGATATTGACTATATGACAGTTAGATCAAGGACTATGTATTGGTTCATCATTTAAATAAGAAATATGAAAATTAAGATTAGAGTAAACCTCAACCAAAAAATACAGTATACATAAATGAATGAATAAAAAAATTTACATTCCATTTTGTGTAGTAAAATTACCATATTAACCTCAAAATTTATTAATTTTTTCTGGTATCACAACAAAATTTTTAATTTTTCTAATTTTAAAACATTACCAAAACCTCCCATATTTTATTTTCTGTTCATTAATATTATTTTAACATTTACATTTTTTCCTTCATTGTTCCATGATGAATAAATTAATTTATTCCATGAACGGAACTCATCAAATATAAAATCAACTAGTTTCATTCATAATGAGAGTATAGTCAAATTTTGTGCATCACATTTAGGGATTTCGAATATATAGAGTTTTAAGTTTTTATAGTTTATGTCTAAATTATATAAAATATTTAATTTTTCTCCTCTTATTCAAATTTTATTGATGAAATTTGTGTTCTATAATTTTTTATTATTTGATAATAAATATTTCATCAGTATACTATTTATCAACCTTCATGCCAAACCCAAATCGTACACTTCATCATGACACACATGTGATGAATTTTTCTCATCCAGAGAATAATCCAAAAATTTATAGTCCTAATTATTATCATATAAAGCTATGAGACAAATGTAATTTAATAATAAAAAATTTATAACAAGAAAATAATCATCATAATGAATTGGTGAGAATAGTTTTAAATGAGATTATATATCATTATTTTGAGAAATAATTAGTTTTTTTGGATAAGATAAATGAGGTATATTATCATTCCATAAAGGCTCTCTTAAAGATAGAACATAAAAAAATCCTAAAACAATTCATAATCTATAATGAACATAATATTATAAAATATAATAATATAGATATGTCACATTTCAAATTTAATGATCATCATATTTTATTAATTGGGATTTATTATAAAGAATTGATTCATAATTATGCCATATTTAAAATATATTTATGAAAATATTGTTTTTATTTGAAATATAGAATGTTTGTAATCAATTTCATGAACAAAATATTATTGACTAAAATATAAAAGCTAAAAATTTGATTAATACTTTACATTATTTATTTAGTGTTTTTTCAATAAACATGAACGTAATTATATTTCATTCAATATAAAAATATCAATACTTATGTTTCACATTATCGAGTCCCATTATTTTTCTGAATTTATATTATGGGTTTCAATATATTTTTTGTACAAGTGGATATGGTCATTTACATGAGATATTTGTATTTAACAAAAGGCAATCACTATATCCCACCACCACAACCTCCGTAGATTACTAATACATTAATTGTAATAGGACATGAGATACTCCAACTATAATGGTTTCATAAAAAGTTGTCAATACAACCATCTAATTATGATTGACCTAAATCCATATCATTTAATTCTCTCCAAAATATTAATTACATTACTATATGTTATGTTTACATTGAGTGAATATAAAATTCTAGATGTGTGATTGGGAATCATTATTTAGATTAATTCTTTAAAAGATAGATGATGAAAAAATTTCTTCATGATTTGAAGTGAATTTTTTAATTTTTACACTCTATTATACCATGATTATAAACAAAATGTGCCGATATCAGTATGATAATTATTTAAAATGGAAGATAAATTTTCCTTTTTATTTTTTTGTATTTAAATTAATATTTTCCATTGATATCATTTAAGAATAATCTTGAATTAAAATATTAATGCTAGTTTATGGTAAGTGTGGGTGTTATTCAATGAGTTTATTTATTACTTATTTGAAAAACATTTGAGATTTTAGCACCTTGTATGTAATATTTTATAACGTTAAATTTTTTCATTTGATTCGCCCACCCATTTTTTCAAAAAATAATTAATTGTAATTATTTTCAACACAATTGATGATATATATAACTGAGGTTATTCCTAGTCAGATTTTAGGAAATAATTTTTATCCATTCATTTATTATTTTTTGAATTTATTAAATGTATTGGATTGATCTAAGGTTGATACATAATATATGATGTCATGAAATAAATAATAAAAAAATATTATAAAAAAATATCTATAAATTAGAAACATAACATTACAAAACATATCGTTTGAAACATAATTGTTTGACTTCAAGGAATTATTAAATGAGAGGGTTTATAAAAATACATTAAAAATTTTAACAATGCCTTTAGAGGAAAAGTAACATAAAAGATGAAATTTTTTAAATTGATAAACATTTACTAAAATGAAATTATAAATATAATAATTAAATTTATTTTCACACACACTCAAACATAAGGATTTAGTGGAATAGCTAAATCAATAATTTATTCAATATTTTTAGTATTCAGAACCCCATTTAATTTTATATAGGTAAAAATTATGAGAGGATTAGTTAAAAATTTATTAAGACTGACACCTTTATGTCATCCCTGCTCTTCTCTCATTTTTATCAAGAATATATATCATTTGTATGTTAAAACATCATTGAATGAAAAATAAATTTACTAATATATCATAATAATTATTTTTTAAATAATTAAATTTTATTTATCATAGTTTGAAAAAGATTTTATGTGGGGTGTGATAATTTTGCGATTCATATTTCTTTTTTCCATCATTATATAATTTTTATAACATTTTTTGGTTTAATTAAGTATAAAAAACATAAGAAATATTCTTATATAAATAATGTAATTCATGCTAATTAGTTATAAAATGATGTAATTTACCTATCTTTCATTCTATATTGAGATGGTTTGGAATTCCTTTAAAAAAATTGGAAGAAAATAGATCAAACTATATAGACTCTCGGGAACATTAATGAAATAATCTTCTTATTGTATAAATTATACCCATATATTAGGGAGCATATTTTCAAGTTGAATCCCTTATATTTCTCCATAAAACAATATATCTTTTGAAAAATCACAATCAATCCATTTTTATTACCAAAATACACAATCATTGTACTAAATCATAATTATTCATTATGAATATTTTTTTTGGAATTTAATCATTTTATTTTTCCACTAGCTAAAAAATTCCATTAAATTTTTATGATACAAATTCAAGATACATAACATCAAATTATTTATTTTTTTGAAATAAATATAATTATTTATCATTATAAAAAATGTTGACCCATGTTATTTTGGAAAGCATGATGGTCAAAAAAACCATCAAAATTGAATAAAAATATGTATATTTGGTTTATAACATGTGAATTTAAAAAATTGATTGAAAGTGTTTAATTATGGAGAGTCATATGATTTTTATCCTCAACATATGTAATTTATATCTCACAATACTTATTGAGATATCTAATAGTAATAAAGTTATTCTCTCGATACTTTTTCTCCTCTCCATATATATCTTTTCACATGATGATCATTTTAAAGGATTTAGTCACTTTTAAAGACAGTTTTAGAAAATAATTTACATTATTATTTTCGTTATTTTTTCCTAAAAAAAATTATATAATTATTTTGTAGATAAATTTTATGATTGATCTCTTATATTTATCCATTTCTGTAAAATTCATCTGTACTCTTTACTTATAAGCTCTAAATTTTCATATGGAAAATTATATTGTTTTGATTAGACATCACTATAGTTTAGTTCATTCACAAAAACAAGGAATAATTATATGATATAGAAGAACCATCACAATTAAAAAAATTTGATTCTAAATATATGGTTGTCATGTCGAGGTCTATTTCTCTATTCATCAATTAGTGGGGTTGTGGATGTAGTTATTATGGTCAACTTCAAAGAAATCATATATCTAAATATAAAGGAAAAAATAATTAAAAAATAACAAGCATTATGAAAAAATATTTTAAAAATCACCTTCTAAACAACAGTTCATTAATTACATTTAATTTCAAAAAACAGTCAAAATCAACCTGCTTTTAATTTATTTTAATTATACATCTTTAAAATTAATACTTATAAACACAAAATCTTCTTATGATACAACATAAAATCTATAATAGAAAACACTATTTCATTTAAAAATAAATTAATTTGAATCATAAAAATACTATGGTCACAATGTGATTATTATGACTATTTAGGGAATTAAAATGGGAATTGTACTTTTTAATTAATATTGATGTTTACTGAATATAATCTATGTAAGGAATGAATTTTCACAAAATAGTAATAAATTATGTATAATTATATTATATATTATTGCATATAGTGTTTAAATGGTATATTAAGTGTTTCATAGAATAGATATTCCTTATTTTTTAAGGATGTAAAAATGTGATATAGTTATGTAGAGTTTTGTATCAATGAACTCAGTAATACATGAGTTTTGTGATATTGAAACTTGAGGAACAAAGGTGGAATACATTTTAATTTTGAATTTCATAAGATTCAATGAAATTGATTTATAGAGGTTGAACGTGAGGTCACATGATAATGAATTTTCTATTTTGAAAGTTATTTATAGTTTATTTATTTGAAAATATAAGATTCATGGAGATCTTCTTGTGAATTTAAATAAAGATACGGGAAATCCATATAAATGATTATGTGAATTAATATATTAGAGATAAATGAATCAGGACCAATATTAATGTGTATTGGAATTGTAGTTTTATATTTAAATACATGGAAGCTATTTTATGTTTGCGAAGTTTTGATAGAATATCTTGGTAAATATAAATTTGGATCTATTTTCCATATCTTTATGATATTCAATGAAGTAAATCATGATGCTAAAAGAAATAACAATAATATAGGGGATAAATTATGGATATTATATACAAAAAATAATATAAACCAATAGATTCATTTTTTATATAAATTATTCTAGATATTTAGACACTTTAAAATGATGAAAAAAATTTCCAAGAAAATTTGAAACTGAAGAGAAACACTAATATAGAATTGGGTTTTATGTTTTTATTATTATCATAATATCAGAACCTATAATCGAACTATAATTTTTATCTATTTCTATATATCATTGAATGAATTATAATAAGTGAAATTATATATATATCACTCTTTAGTGAAACATTCATAATCCATTATCCAAAAATAGAGATTTTAGTGATATTTGTAACACTCCACTACAACTAAATTATTACTTTTTACCCATTTTGTGGGCTGATATAGAACCCTAAATATCCAAAAGGCCTACATAGATTGAAGGAAAAATAAAAGTTTGATAACCCAAATACCATTTTTTCAGGAAATCTTACAATATAGATATTGGAGCAAAACCAGAAAAACCCCCACTTACGTTTCTATCCAAAAGATGATATAAATTCATTAGAGACATCACACTAACTACTAAAATTTTTTTACAACAATCAGCACCATCCACTCACTATTTACATCCACTGAATACCCCTATTAAGAATGTGTTACCACCATAAGAGGAAAAAGAATTGGGGAGGAACTTTATAAATAGATACCCTAAGATCCTAATAAGATGCCATTACACCAGAAATGAGTGAAGATGTGAGAGATGAGATACCCATAAACCATTTATAAGGTGTTGGACCAGACTTGATTGAGTAGTCACATCACCATGCACCGTTATTCATAAGCTTCCCTAGTATATTGCATGAAGGACCGTGATTTGATGGCCTAGAGGCCTTATAGAGAACCTAGAATGATGTACATGGACATTATAATACTTTTGAATAATTCTTAATATATGACACAAAAATAATCCCAAAGATCAGATTAGTTTAGTGTCTTTGGAAACTTGGAACATAATCTTCTAATCATGGTGAAATATATTCAATAGCTCCCATAAATATCTTCCCCATTTTTCCTACCTAAAACATTTCTTTATATCCAAGGAAAAAAATATAATATAGAAAGGGTGAGCCCAAATTCTTAGTAACGGTTAATATGGATACAATAAAACAAACCATAAACATTTGAACATAAAAAATGAATATAAATTTTAATCAATCAAAATATAGTGTCATGAAATAAAACATGGCATTACGTAAGACATAGATCATAAAGGGAAATTTACTAGGATAGGATATAATTGACCTAAAACATTTAATTATGGAAAAATAATAATAACATAACATGATATCCATAGTATCCAATTCATTGTTACCAAGACCATTATATTGGAAATAGTCCATTACTAATACGGGTTTACTTGTCCTTCTAGCCATGTATTAGTGAATTAGGTTTACTTGTAATTCTAGTCATGTTTATACCTTGAGATATAAATCTTTTCCTAATGAATTATAGGGAAATATTGGCCCACCAATCTCATAATTAAATCATTCACACATGTTCCACAAAACATAGATCATTCATCATAGCATAACCCATGAAATAAAATGGGTTTCTTAAACATAACTCCATCACAATTGATATAAAGAAAATATATTTACTAAATAAAATTTTATCATAATAAATATAAAATCATATTAATAACATGGATAGAAATATAAACCTATGTAATCTTAGATGGAAAATGACTTTGATAAAACACTTGAGATTCATTCCTGAGGAAAATATCCCTTTTCCTCAAAAACATTTTCTTTTCTCAAAATCACATGCAATTTATAAAGAAAAGAATTGATTTGAAAATACACTAATAAAATTATATAGTAAGATTCATGGGAGTGTTTAATTATTAATATTTAAAAAACCTTTCATACTGGATAAGTAAAAAAACATTCTCTCATAATTTTTCTGGAAAATTCAAAAAGTACCTCATATGGTAAACAAAAAAAAGAATCCTTTCAAAACATTTATTAATATTAAAAATTCGTAAAAATTACTTTAAATACATATATAATAATAGTAAACATTTTATGAGAATATTTTTTTGAAAACATGGACATGGATGATAAAAATATCCCCAGTAGATACTTATGAATAAACAACCTCGGATAAAATGAGATCTGAAAATTTATCCTTTACCTTAGGTATGATATCAATTTTATGTATCCAAACCTCATTTATAATGATTTAAATAGTGTTACTGATTTATTATATAATCATTATCATTTTTAGGATAACATTTATGATCATATTTCCATCATTTTGTTATCAATATTTCATTGTTACTCGTTATTCAGGCATTAACATCTTTATGTTATTATACATGTTTTGTCGGATATATTCTTATTCCCTTTTTGAGGTTATGGTAATGTAATTTAAATAATGGTATTTTTAAAATATATATAATACTTATTCATTCATTTCATTTATATAATAATTCTTGAATGGTGATTATGTATAATGAATCACATCGCATCATAGAGACAGTAGGTCGTACATACGCACGAGCGATAATATCATTCTGATAATTGATCAATGGTATTGACATGCAGGGTTTTTAATACCTCACAATTAGTATCATTTTATAATAATCATATATAGTTACTATTTCCACCATTATACCCATCCAATAAATTTGGTGGTGAAAAACATATTACACCACGGCGTGGAGATGGTAAGCCTTACGTACACAAGCCTGGTTATTTCATTTTTTGTAGGGTGGGTAGAATGTGAAATTGGTTTGTTTCATATTTATAATAACATATGAGTATATTATTTATACTGATGTTATTAATTTATAACGAAACATTAAATTAATAAGTAGTAGAAGATGAAATATATTTTAAACAATCAGTAGAAGATATTACCTTTTCCTTGATGTGCCTCCTTTAAATTTCCTCTTAGGGAACCAGATTTAGTATTTTGAGAAGACCATAACCACTATAATGTTACTAGGGATGTTGAGGAAAAAAAGTCAACGGTTGTCTGAGCTTTAAGGATTAATATGGAGTGAAGAGGAGAGTGATGAGGTGGCCTTTTATAAGAGGGGAGAGGGGCACTTTAGGAAACTCTCAAAAATATTAATTTATAATAAAATAAAACCCTTCCCAAAAACCACAAAATTGTCTAAAATTATAATATTAGATGAGATAAGATTGTAATCGCATCAACCAATAAATTTTGGACAACTTTTTTTGTAAATTTAATCCTTAACCGTTTAATTGACACTTAGTTATACTATTAATTTTAATTTTTTGTAATACCATTCTAAATATTAAATTGTAATGAATATTTTTGTAGGTAGTGTTAACAAAAGATATATACATATATTATGAAATTTTCGACATGATAACTATCAATTTTTAATAATTAAATATTTTTATGATTTTTAAATAATTTTAAAAAATATTATGTTCATATAATGTCAATAGTGTCAATTTTTAGCCTACTAATTTATTAAACATCAAATACAATTCACACAGAAGATAAATTAGAACCAAAATATAAATACACTGCTAAAATTTAATATTAACCTATAAAATTCGTGGATCAGTTCAATTACTTCATATAATATCCCTTTTATTTTATTTAAAACCATTTATTCGATATTTCTATTAATAAAATAATTTTTATATCACTATTGTGTCATCATTAATGATAAATAATTATTATATAAAAATTATAAATAAATTCACATGATGTTGATAATTTAATTATATTTATAATCACTATTTAATTTCAATTTTTTTATGAATTTTATTACAAAATTAAAAAAATTACACTTATAAGATATAAGAGAGTTGCATGTGGTTACTTTCATTGGATTTAATAATAACTACATCATTTCCATGGATAGAAGTCCATTAAATGAATCTATTCCGACCCTTAGGTTATATGGATCAACTTTTATTCTTATAATATATTTTTGGCATGTATTATCATAATTTTATAATAATATTTGCACACTTAATCACCCGATTTAACTTTAACTTTGGTAATAAAAAAAATTACAAAGGTTATTATTCAGAATGCCCAAAAAGTCAAATTACCCTATTAACATAATTTGGACCTACTAATTCAAAATATTGAATCCATTTTTCAAAATTAAAAATAAATAAGTTTTAGTAATTAATTTAAAATTAATCTTGTTGTTGAGAAAACAGGGTATAAATGTAAAAATATTGAAATATATTGAAATATTTTTACCTATGAATTCAATGTAAAATTAAATATTATAAAATTTAATATATTAAATAGTAAAAATATATTCTATTTATACTTTAAAATGATTAAATATTATAATTTAACTATATAAATTAACTCGATGAAAAAAAATGTTTTTTAATTTAAAATTTAGCTTATTTTTACTATTCTTTAAAATAAGAAAGTTATGAGAAAAATATCTAAAATTTAACCCATGTAAATTTTAATTTCTTGATTCCAATTAAAATGTTTATTTTGTAAAATTTATCTTATAGATGTGTCAAAAAAAGATTTAAAATCGGTGCTCCATTAAATGGCAGTAAAACTACATTTTTTTAAAATAATTATTTAAACTAGAAAGTTTATTTTTTTTCTCATTGAATATTCTATAAAATCTGTTATATGAATGATAATGTTATAAAATTTAAAATTTTGTAAATACTATTCATAATGGCTAGTTTATATCCCATTAAATAATAATATTTTAATAATATATCACTATTCATTGAAACTCGGTATCACGTACAACACATATTATTGAGGAAGGTATCTCCCCCATGTAACACAAGCCAATTCAGTGTTGTGTGTATCGAAATCATTCCTTTGGTTTTTCATATAACATAATCCAAACATAGTGTAACACCCCAGGTAAATAAATAATATGGCATTTTATATTTATCCATATTTGCGAATAAAATATTAATATTACGTCAAAGGGTATTCTATGCTCGATGGTGTACCCAATACGCAACAATGAGTTTCTTGGGAACCTTACGTTGCACTCTAATAATAAAATAATATTATTTCAAATGGTAGTTAACGCCTAGCCGTTGTAATGGCGATAATGAACAGAACTAACTAAAAAATGATTATATATGTTTGTCAAATATTTTTACTCTTTACAATATATATTAGAGGATTAAAAATGCGAAAGAATCTAATTTTAAACGTAGACATTCTAATATTCTTTAAAAGGTCGATTAACCGCCTTTTGAAGGCGATCCTCTTTTAAATCCACTTTTTGACAATTTTATGTGTTATATTGGACAAAATAAAATTCTATTTTAGAATCGGGACATCAAAATTTACTTTGTGTAAATTTTTGGTATCTTTCCTATAAAGTTCATTTTTTAATGAATAGTGAAAAATGATGTATTTTAATTCAAAACCCCTTTTTAATATAATTTATTTATATGATTAGATTATATTTTTAATTGTTTTTAATGTAAAATTATAATATATTTTTACCATTTAATCCAATAGTGGTCATTGTAATTAATCTCACTTTGAAATTGGACTGAAACTAGTGTCAATCTTTTGATACTTATTGTTCCATAAAAACACGCTATTTGCTCTGACAGCGGGAATTAATTATTAAATTAATTAATGAAACTTATATGTTTTTAATTTTGTAAAATAAACATCATTTTTGAATTCGGAATATCAAATATATCTTAGGGGAACTTTTGGTTTTTTTTCTGGAGAACATCAATTTTTGTTGAATAGTGAAACCACTAAGTGGTACTTAAGAAACTGATTTTTTGTTTAAATGAAATTTTACCATCTCTGTGCTTTGAATTTCAAAAATCCTACATACATGGTTTTCATTAAAAATTAAAATGTGGTTCAATGGGATTAAAATAATTTTTTGGTGAATAGTAACTTTTATGTTTTTAATCGCGATTAGAGGTAATTAGTGTAGTTTAAGGTAAAAATAATGTTTTAATAATATGAGATGAGCTTGGCACATGTCTTACCCTAATTGGATGTGTCATGGAAGACCAAGACAATCCATGGGTCAACTTGGGGACCCCATGGAGCCACTTTGGTTGGGAAATGACATAAATAACGTTTTATTTAATGTTAAAGTAAAAATGACACAAACATGAAATGTTTTAATAATACAATTTTTAGATGGGGATATACAAGTCAGATTTTAGACTATAAATATTCATTAGAAATTTAAAATTATTTACTACATCATGATATTTTTATATAATTTTTATACATTAAATATATTATATTATTTATGACATCATAATGATGCAGCGATTACCTCATTAATAAAGGATATAAATAAAATGAAACGATAATGTAAAATCTATGAACTACACATGTCCAAAACCTATTGTATGGGTATATTTCGAACCCTTATCACCATATAATAAAATTATATCAATGTGGGACCTTTTAAATCTGAAACGCATTTTAAAATAAAGTAACATTTCATTACATTCCAAGAGTGCCCCTCCTCTCCTCTTATAAAAGGCCCCCAACTCTACCTCATTGACCACACTTCCAAAGCCTTTGGCTTGGCCAACCTCTGCCCATTTCATCTCTCCACATCCCTATCTTCATCATTGATGCCTCACACTGGGCAGAATCTTTTCCAAGGAAGCCTTTGAGCTAAAATCAAGGAGAGTTACCCATTTTAAAGGTAGTGTTTTCTATTGTGTTCTTATGATTTATTTTGTTTCTCCAACCCCCTAAAATCTTTTTATTCTTTCATTTTGTAACAACACCAGTATATTCAATGTACTAGGATGTTTTTATGTTACAGATTCGAGCTACACTTACACACACCTTCGTCTAATGGTTAAAGAACATACTGTTTCTGTGGTTGGCGATTTTCTGCCTCACGAAATGATGATTGTTCATTATTCTTTTAACACCTTTAAAAGTGGCCATTATGATGTAACTGTATTTTATATATAATATATATGGTATTTATGTTTACTATATTCTTATTTATTTTATATTTAAAACATATCTTTATTCTTTTCATGTTGTGTAAACGCGATAATTTCATATGAGGCAGTGTGGACTACCGCCCCCTCAAGTGATGTGACTCGTACATGCAATACATGGAATGTATAAAGAATGAAATTAATGAACATATGTTACCTATATAAAATATATATTATACTAGAATTACAATATATATATATATATCATTTATTTTTAATTCCATTAATATGACAAAAAACAATGAAAGTAGCGTTCATGCGTACGTACGGCCTACCGTCTCCATGAACGGTGCTTTTTGTTTTTATCTCCAAATGATATGGAATAGTATAAAATGAATATGTAATTTATATATATGATATTTTAATAGTTAATACTATTCTGGATATTATTTACTTATAACTACATGGGAAATCTTTTTTAAAAAAATTTCATTTTTGACTCATGTACCAAACATCTGCAAAAACGTCTGATATGAACTAACATTATTAAAAAATTATTATAACATTATAATATGTGATATGAACTGAATAATAATCTTTAAAGTAGTTCCTTAGGAAATTATAAATTGACCAAATTTTATTATTCACAAATATAAAGAAACGAACAAGACAAGTCGGACTTGAGGTAAGGGATCCTACTCCACTCTTTCTTTTTAAGTACACTCTTTTATGTCATTACTTTTAAAGCTCATCTTTCTTATTATTGGGATGTTCCTTTATATTAATATTACTGTAATTTTTATGTTCATATGATGAGAGACCTTATTCTCTCTCATCAATCCATTTTAGAAGTTTTGAGTGGCGCCGTTAGGCTGCCGAATTTTCGTAAGAGATCAAACCTCTCTCTTTCTTTTTAAGTACTCTCCTTTATGTCACTTATTTTAAGATCCTATTTGTTATGTTGGGGGATGTTATTTTTTATTCTTATTTCTGTAAACTTTATGTTAATATTATGAGATACACTATTTGATCTCATCAATCCATTTTTGTATGTTTTAGGTGGCGCCGTTAGGTTGCCGAGTTTTCGTAAGAGATTTTTCTTCTCACTTTTAGTCCCATGAGATTTATGCTACATTTGACACCATTTCCATTGAGTGGTGTATGTAATTCCTATTATTATACTCTTTGTGCAATATAATTTCATTTATGGGTATTTCCATATTCATTGTATGACCCTTCTTCAATGGGGTGTACGTTTCGAAAGTTACCCAAGTCGGTAAGGGAACCTTTCATCCTCCTCTTTTTAAAAGACTTATTTTGTTATGTCTTTTAATTCACATAATCATATGTTGGGATATGTTCTTATAGATCCTTATTGATGTAAATTTTATGACCAAGTGATGATATACCCTTTTTATCTCTCATCAACTCTTTTTCTGAATTTTGAAGTGACGTCGTTAGGCTGTCAAATTTTTGCAAGGGAACTTCTTAACCCAATTTTGATTCTTTGGGATAAACTTGTACTCCTTGAATATATCATTCTATGATTATGTTTAAATGTCATATGATTGTTTTACACTTAATACCCACTTATATTTCGTGTATTCATTTGTCACACGTAATTATGTAATTGATTTATCCTTAATCCAAGGATAACGTCTTTGTATGGGACTTCGTCACAATCTCCTTTAATTGAGGCATATTTTGTTTTATACACAACTTTCTTTTATATGGTGTATAAACCCCTTTTACTTTTATGTTTATCTAAAAGGAATCTTTTTTTATACGAAGCGTTTTACAAAACAACAAAAGGGAATGTTTTTGTCGTACGTATGCGGCGACAACGACTTCTCCGCCACCATGACCATTATTTGAGTTTCAGCATCCTCTACAAGCTATACCTTTTTTTAAAAGAAAAATAAATACCATGTTTTACTATTCGTTTATTTTGGTATTGAAAATGGTTTTCATAATGTTTTTATATCAACGTGTTGTATTGATATCTTTTGATTGAAAAGTGGAAATATTATGTTTCCTTTATGCATGTTTTATGTGATACGATTATGTAATGGTTCTTGGGAATCGTTATGAAGATGGGTGGTTCCGTGATAAAATAAGGGCGGGTGAGCCTGATATAGCTCTCCAATGCATTGGGTAACGCGAAGGAAGGAAACATTAATGTTTCTCCAAAGAAATTTAGGGAATATACTGTGGTGGGATTTCCAAACGTAACCAAGAGGGTTACTCCCTACGTAAGAATGTTATGAATGCCTCTATTTACCTTTTATGTCTTATGATTTGTATGATTTATTCATGATTTGATGAGGTATGTTAATGTGCCTATGTTTTATGGGTAAAGTATGATTTCATTCTTATTTATATATGAACTCATGTTTCCTTTCCATATTTTTATATCCCTTACTGAGCTTTTTATGCTCATCCCAAGTTTTTTTGAAATGTTTTTCACAGGTCAAGCGAAAGGTACATGATATGATGATATTGTCAAGTAAGTGTCAAGAAATAATCCATGTTTTATTTTAAATATGTTTCCATTGATGGGAAAAAATTAATACTATCTTTATGTAACCACTTTGTTTAAATGTGGAATGTAATGCAAGTTTTATGATCTAATTCTCTAAAACTGTAAAACTGAAAAGATACTCAATGTGTAATCTTGTATTAACTCAAGATTAATTATGGTTTAAGGCTGGGGCCTTATAGTTGGTATCGAAGGTCGGTTTAGACAACATTAGGGATTAGGAGTTTTTGTTAAACACATGATTAGTCCCTATATCTATTATTTCAGTTAAATACTTGTTTTATAACTTTTCTTCAGGTCAAGTAAAGTCGGTTACGAATGGAAGGAGAAGTATCTCAAACGGCATTCCTATCTCTTCCTAATGACATGCTTGCAATAATTATCGCAAAGTCGTGTTCGGATGATTGTGAAACTTTTTCTAGCATACAACTCACTTGCAAGCAGTTGTTTGAGATATCCAACACCTCCACTATACCTCATTATCATCTTGGATCATGGGTTGTTTTTAGACAAATACTATTTTCACAATATTCTCATATTTTTAGGAAAGGTAAATATTATCAAGGTATTTTCAAATATTTTACCTTATCATAAGAATTTGATGCATACTATGATTTTAAAAATGGTGATGAGGAAGGAGACCCTTGGGAAACCTATTTATATTTGCTTTTAAAATATATTCTCTCATCACATACATGTGGTATTTTAAAAGGACCAATAATAGAATGTTTCAACTCAAATATTGTCCGACTATTTTATAGAAATCATGTTTCATCAGATGTTTTGGAATTATATGTCATACATGATTATTTTCCAAAACTGTTTTTCTGTGAACACCCATATGACCCATGTTGTACAAGGTGTATTTCGATGGAAGAAGAAAATGATTTTGAAAGATCTGTAAATCATTTTTGTAATGCATGGGACTTCTACCTATGTGATCAAGATGACGATGAAACCGAGTGGACGCCATGATCAATGTATGATGTTATTCATTTTGGGAATCATTTTATTTTATCCTATGGTGGTGAAATAAGACTTCAAGAATTAAGATGTTGAGATCATAACAAATTTGGATGAAAATGAGAGGTATAAGGAAACTATTGAGGTTAAAAGATGTTAGGGTTATTTTTGGAGTTTTATAAAATGGACAACACGCAGACCGTGTGACAACCCGTCGCGTCAGACAAAGCTGCGGGAATCGAACCCACAACCAAAATGCGACTGGTAATTATCGCCTACCATGGGACTACGTGAAGTCCCTGATTATTTTGATTGATTCTTTTTAGTTAGATGATTTTATGAATTAAGAGTAAGTTGATTTTGGGTTATCTATGTAAATTTATTAACCTATCATGGAGGATATGTGATTAGGTTAATTACTTTTCAATACGAGACATTAAGAGAAACTGATGTTGTTTGGAGATAAATGTTACGATGTAAATTGGAAGAATATGTGACTAAATCCTTTAAATATTTCGGTTTCAATCTTAGTTTGGTTTACATTGAATAATTTTATGGAAAATGTTTTTATCGAATGTTCCTCGTTGAACTTTTGGTTTTGTTGGGCAAAATTTGGAGATTAAGAATAGATTTTATTTTTATAAAGGGTTAACCTTTTCTGGATTATCTGATCTTGTACTAACTTTTTTAGTTTTGGTTTTGGGTAAACTCTAAAGACATGGGAAGTATATAGTTCCCTTTTGTGGATTAGGTGATTCCCTAGAAGCTGATTATAGTACTCTTAATGTGAACAAGTCTTCCTAAATACTCGTCTTTTGGAGAAAATATGAGTTTGTGTAAGGAATCTAATAAAAGTTGAAAGTCAACATGATAAGTGATTATGTTTCCTTATGAATAAATTCCTCAATAAAAAGTAACTTAAAACAAAAATGTTGTCTATTAACTTTTCCTAATGGGTAATCGAATACCGTTTAACCCATCACAAGTTTGTGTTTTTCTTGTGGTTAACTTTTTCCTCAACATGTTTTTTATCACTCTCCATCAGAACATGACCCTATTTTTTCTCCTCCATGTCCATGTTTTCCTACACGGAATCCTAGTATGGGTTATCTCAGGTGACCACTGCACTTATCATTCTTTATTTTAATGTGAGTATTTTACCGACTCTTGTTCTGATGTGGGACTTTCAAGGATGTTTCCAAGCCCAATTTTAAAATTGCGAGGACGCAATTTCCCAAAAGGGGGGAAGGATGTAACACCCTAGGTAA
Source organism: Viscum album (assembly GCA_963277665.1). NCBI lineage: Eukaryota > Viridiplantae > Streptophyta > Magnoliopsida > Santalales > Viscaceae > Viscum > Viscum album. Next base: position 1,049,825,662 of record OY728131.1, on the reverse strand, counting down.
ATAAAGAATATGACATTTTATATTTATCCATATTTGTGAATAAAATATTAATATTACTTTAAATGGTATGTTATGCTCGATGGAGTACCCAATACGCAACAACGAGTTTCTTGGGAATCTTACGTTGCACTCTAATAATAAAATAATATTATTTAAAATTGTAGTCAACGCCTAGACGTTGTAATGGCGGGAATGAACAGAACTAACTACAAAATGATTATACATGTTTGTCAAATATTTTTACTCATTAAAATAAATATTAGAGGATTAAAAATGCGAAAGAATCTAATTTTAAGCGTAGACATTCTAATATTCTTTAAAAGGTCGATTAACAGCCTTTTGAAGGCTAACCTCTTTTAAATCTACTTTTTGACAATTTTATGGGTTATATTTGACAAAATAAAATTGTTATTTAGAATCGGGACATCAAAATTTACTTTGTGTAAATTGTTGGAATCTTTCCGATAAAGTTCATTTTTAATGAATATTGAAAAATGTTGTATTTTAATTCAAAACCTCTTTTAAATCTAATTTATTTATATGATTAGATTATCTTTTGATTTGTTTTTAAAGTAAAAATATAATATATTTTTAGTATTTAATCCAATAGTAGTTGTTGGAATTAATTTCACTTAGAAATTGGACTTAAACTAGTGTCAATCTTTTGAAACATATTGTTTCATAAAAACACGCTATTTGCTCTGACAGCGGGAATTAATTATTAAATTAATTAATGCAACTTATATGATCTTAATTTTGTAAAATAGGCATCATTTTTGAATTTGGAATATCAAATATATCTTAGGGTGATGTTTTGGTTTTTTTCTGGAAAACTTCAATTTTTGATGAATAGTGAAACCAGTAAGTGGTACTTAAGAAACTGATTTTTCGTTTAAATGAAAATTTACCACCTCTGTGTTTTGAATTTCAAAACTCCGACATACAAGATTTTCATTAAGAAGTAAAATGTGGTTCAATGAGATTAAAATAATTTTTTGGTGAATAGTAACTTTTATGTTTTTAATCGCGATTAGAGAAAATTAGTGTAGTTTAAAGTAAAAATAATGTTTTAATAATATGAGATGAGCATGACACATGTCCTACCCTCATTGGATGTGTCATGGCCGACCAATAAAATCCATGGGTCAACTTTGGGACCCCATGGAGCCACTTTGGTTGGGAAATGACATAAATAACTTTTTATTTAATGTTAAAGTAAAAATGACACAAACATTAAGTGTTTTACTAAAAACAATTACATGGGGTTATACAAGTCAGATTTTTGACTATAAATATTCATTAGAAATATAAAGAGATTTCCTACATCATGATATTTTTTTTATAATTTTTAGACATTAAATATATTAAATTATTTATGAAATCATAATGATGCAGCGATTACCTCATTAATAAAGGATTTAAATAAAATAAAATGATAATGTAAAATATATGACCTACACATGTCCAAAACCAATTGGATGGGTATATTTATAACCCTTATCACCTTATCCTCTAATTACATTAATGTGGGACCTTTTAAATCCGAAACTCATTTTAAAATAAAGTAACATCTCTTTACTTTCCAAGAGTGCCCCTCCTCTCCTCTTATAAAAGGCCCCCACCTCTACCTCCTTACCCACACTTCAAAAGCCTTTGGCTCGGCCAAACTCTACCCATTTCATCTCTCCACATCTCTCTCTTCATCATTGAAGCCTCACTTTGGGATGAATCATTTCCAAGAAATCCTTTGATCTTAAATCAAAGAGAGTTACCCGTTTTAAAGGTAGTGTTTTCTCTTGTGTTCTTATGTTTTATTTTTCTTCTCCAACACCCTAAACTCTTTTTATTCATTCATTTTGTAACAAAACCAGTATCGTAAATATACTATTATGTTGTTATGTTACGGATTCGAGCTACACTTACACACAACTTTGTCTAATGGTTAAAGAACATATTGTTTCTGTGGTTGGCGATTTTCTGTCTCATGAAACGATGATTGTTCAATATTCTTTTAATACCTTTAAAGGTGTCCATTATGATGTCACTGTATTTTAAATATGATATATATGGTATATATTTTTACTATATTTATCTGTATTTTATATTTAAAACATAACTTTATTATTTTCATGTTGTGTAAATGCGATAATTTCATATGAGGAAGTGTGGACTACCGCCCCCTCAAGTGATGTGACTCGTACATGCAATACATGGAATGTATAAAGAATGAAATTAATGAACATATGTGACCTATATAACATATATATTATAATTTAATAATAATATATATATATATCATTTATTTTTAATTCCATTAATATGACAAAAAAAATGAAAGTAGCGTTCATGCGTATGTACGGCTTACCGTCTCCATGAACGATGCTTTTCGTTTTTATCTCCAAATGATATGGAATAGTATAAAATGAGTATGTACCGGATACATATGATATTTTAATCATTAATACTATTCTGTAAATTATTTACTTATAACTACATGGAAAATCTTTTTTCAAACAAGTTCATTTTTGACTCATGTACCAAACATCAGCAAAAACGTCTGATATGAACTAACATTATTAAAAAATTATTATAACATTATAATATGTGATATGAACTGAATAATAATCTATAAAGGAGGTCCTTAGGCAATTATAAATTGACCAATGTTTATTATTCAGGAATATAAAGAAACGAACAAGACAAGTCGGACTTGAGGTAAGGGATCCAACTCCTCTCTTTCTTTTTAAGTACACTCTTTTATGTCATTACTTTTAAAGATCATCTTTCTTATTATTGGGATATTATTATATATTAATCTTACTGTAATTTTTATGTTCATATTATGAGAGACCCTATTCTCTCTCATCAATCCATTTTGGCAGATTTGAGTGGCGCTGTTAGGCTGCCGAATTTTCGTAAGAGATCTATCCTCTCTCTTTCTTTTTAAGTACACTCCGTTATGTCACTTATTTTAAGCTCCTCTTTGTTATGTTGGGGGATGTTCTTTTATAATCCACTTTCTGTAAAATTTATGTTCATATTATGAGAGACCCTATATTATCTCATCAATCCATTTTTGTAAGTTAAAAGTTGCGTCGTTAGGCTGCCGAGTTTTCGTAAGAGATTTTTATTCTCACATTTAGTCCCGTGAGATTTATGCTACATTTGCCACTATTTCCTTTGAGTGGTGTATGTACTTCCTATTATTATACTATTTTCTCAATATAATTTCATTTTTGGGTATTTGCATATTCATTGTATGACCCTTCTTCAATGGGGTTTACGTTTCGAAAGTTACCCAAGTCGGTAAGGGAACCTTTCACCCTCCTCTTTTTAAAAGACTTATTTTGTTATGTCTTTTAATTCATATACTATTATGTTGGGATATGTTCTTATATATCCTTATTGATGTAAATTTTATGACCAAGTGATGAGATGCCCTTTTTATCTCTCATCAACTCTTTTTATGAATTTTGAAGTGACACCATTAGGATGTCAAATTTTTGCAAGGGAACTTCTTAACCCAATTTTGATTCTTTAGGATAAACTTATACTCCTTGAATATGTAGTTCTATGATTATTTGTGAATGTCATATGATTTTTTTACACTTAATACCCACTTATATTTCGTGTATTCATTTGTTACACATTATTATGTAGTTGATTTATCCTTAATCCAAGGATACCGTCTTTGTATGGGACTTCTTCTCAATCTTCTTTCATTGAGGCCTATTTTGTTTTATACAAAACGTTATTTTATATGGTTTATAAACCCCTTTTACTTTTATGTTTATCCAAAAGGAATCTTTTTTTTATACAAAGCATTTTACAAAACGACAAAAGGGAATGTTTTTGTCGTACGTATGCAGCGACAACGACTTCTCCGCCGCCGTGACCATTATTTGAGTTTCGGATTCCTCTATAAGCCATACCTTTTTTTAAAAGAAGAATAAATACCATGTTTTAGTTTTATTTTATTTTGGCATTGAAAATGGTTTTCATAATGTTTTTATATAAATGTGTTGTATTGATATCTTGTGATTGAAAAGTGGAAATGTGATGTTTCATTTATGCATGTTTTATGTGACACGATTATGTTATGGTTCTTGGGCATTGTTATGAAGACGGTTGGTTCCGTGATAAACTAAGGGCTGGTGAGCCCAATATAGCTCTCCAATGCATTGGGTAACGCGAAGGATTGAAACATTAAGGTTTCTCCGAAGAGATTTAGGGAATATACGGTGGTGGGTATTTCAAACGTAACCAAGAGGGTTACTCCCTACGTAAGAATGTTATGAATGCTACAAGTTACCTTTTATGTCTTATTATTTCTATGATTTATTCATGATTTGATGAGGTATGTTAAAGTGCTTGTGTTTTATGGTTAAAGTATGATTTCATTCTTATGTATATATGAACTCATGTTTCCTTTCCATATTTTTATATCCCTTACTGAGCTTTTTATGCTCATCCCAAGTTTTTTTGAAATGTTTTTCACAGGTCAAGGGAAAGGTACATGACATGATGATAGTGTAAAGGAAGTGTCAAGAAAGAATCCATGTTTTATTTTAAATATGTTTCCGTTGATGGGAAAAAATGAATACTATCTTTATGTAACCACTTTGTTTAAATATGCAATGTAATGCAAGTTTTATGATCTAATTCTCTAAAACTCTAAACCTGAAAAGATCCTCAATGTGTAATCTTGTATTAACTCAAGATTAATTAAGGTTTAAGTTTGGGGCCATATACATAGTTCATTTATACATTAAAAAAATCTATACATAGTGTTGCGTGAAATTAATTCTATAACAATAACATGAAATTGTGTGCAACAGAAGCCAGAAATAGTGTTGCGTATACTGTAAGCTAATATGGTGTTGTGTATAGCATAAGAAAATCTTTGTATAGCATTAAACAAAAGACATCAAATAAATTAAAAATAATCAATCTCATAAAATCTGAGGGTGTCATATTCTACCCCCTTTAAAATTATTTTTCCCTCGGCATTCATTGGGGTTATAAATGGTTTACTACATGAAATTTTCTCTCATGTAAACCCACATCATAAAAAGGAATACTAAAAATTCATTTTAAAAATGAAAGTTAGAAACACAATGGTTTACCAAAATTAACTCAACACTGGGATTCAACCTAGGATAACATAGGTGAGAAGTGAAAACATGGATATGGAAGAGAAATATAACCATCAAATTCTGACGGATAGTGAAACAAAATAAGGCTTGGATAAAGTTAACTTATAAAAATCCATAAATGTCCAATGATTTAATGGACCATCTGATTCATCAGATAAAAGGGTACTAAGAAAATATTTTTATTTTTTAAGATCATTTCCTTAAAGTTGATTTTTTTTCATAAATAGAAATAGTTACTTGATTTATATGTTATATCATCATTGGTAATTCCCTGAACAATTTCCTCATCACCTCTTATTTTAAGAAATGAAGAAGAATTTTTCATTCATGAAGTGTTAAAAGATGATACGATAGAATGATAGGTCATTCAATCTATCTCAAACAAAGGATAGAAAAGATTATTAAATATTCATAAGTCTACTTATAGTGGAATAATACATTAATCTATCAAACTTCAACCAGAATATATTTTTTAATATTCAGAAATGGAGAAAATTACAATCCTTCAAAAAAATGAAAATAAAAACATTAGAAGAAGGTGAACTAAATCGACTTAATATTTGTCTCCCATGTCTCATATGGAAATTATTGGTTGTCACATTCCAATCATGTGAATACCATAATAATATATTCTCTTGAAACATGAAAATAATATGACTTACCATAAAGCCTTAGTGACAACATTTGTTCTATCTAAATTAACTCTTTCCACACACCCAATATACCAAAAATTATATACACTCAAACCATGATATGACTTTGTCCTTTTATCAGAAATGAGTTCATTAATACTATCAAACATCTTATTTTCTCCTTATCCCATCATTATGCTCATATCATCTGCTTTCCAAAAATATTTCAATCACATTTCATGGTCATCGGTGCCATATTATTATGGAAACCCATAATAGACCAATACATAGATATTCCATAATTCCATAATTCTATAAATGAAATTCCAGAACACTATTTTTAAATCCCATTATGTAAACATTTAATCCTTCCACCGCATCATTTCCATAATAAAAAATGCCAATATTTATTGCATGTGACTTCCCTTTGTCTTTTTCCTTATGTGGTTTATAATGTCAATCATCATTAACACTTGGATTAGGGCGTTGGTGAGCATAATGCCCCATTTCCTTGCACTAATAGCATTGAAGTGTTGGTGGTGGTTCTCTATAGGTTTTTCTCTATTTAAATAAATAGAATTTTTTTTCCACTACTGGGACACTCAAATGCTCGATTACCATTTTCCTCACATTAATCATTTTCTAGTCCCATTAAGACAATCTCCACCATGCATATTTCTACACTTTCAGCATAAAGAACCATTTGTGTTTCTTTCATCATTTTTTTGATATTTTGCCTTGAACTCCATATTTCTATTCTTATCAAAACCGTGATATGGATATGTAACACCAACTTCCAATTCTACCATGATTTCACAACTTACAATCTCTTAATAGATACTAATGTCTTGTATAGATAATTCATATTGATGACATGGTTTTAAGACACTAAAGAATTGATAAAAATTTCTTTGAGGATGGATGAAAAATACAGAATCATACATTTCAAGTTTTGTAAAATTTTCCATGAATGTACCGAAAGATGCATCATCATTTTTCTTAAGCACAATTAACTACTTTTTTATATTTTTTCGAATAATTCTAAGGTTGTACTTATTGAAATATAAGTTCTTGAACACATACCATTCCCTGGTTTCAATTCCATATTTCTTCCATGTATTCTTAATTAGAGTCCACAACTAGTATGCTTCACCATCTAAACAATAGACACCAATATGAACTTTTCATGTTCCAAATAGTGAGGGTTGGAAATTAACTTTTCAATGGTATTGATCCTTTTTTCAGCAACAAGTTGGTTAGAAAACCCACTAAAAGAAGGAGGACATTGCCTTGTGATAGACTAAATAGAATTTTGTTGCCTACTATTATCTATTGGGAGTCCATAATGATTCATATATTGTGTTATTATAGCAATAATATTTTTCATTCCATCCCCCATAACATTTGGTTGTTTCAGATAACAATCAATGCATTTCCCAGTGCATTGATCGTTAACACAGTTCCTTCATGTTCCAGCCATTGTCTAAAACTGAAAAATAATAGAATGAGAAGAAAAACAAACTAGGAAAACATAAATTTCAAGGGGGTACTTTTAATCTCTAACATATTAGGTTTAATCCTAGGATATTAATTATCATTACCATACTTCTAGGACGGTATCCTATACTTATACTTAACATTAGGGGTATCCCTAAACATAACTTATAAAAATATATAGGGATCTCTCTAATGTTTCCACATCCTAGTTTCAAAATGTTAACTAAAACTTTTATTTGATACCAACTGTGGAGACCCTATCTTGAGATACAAGTAAATTACCTTGCTTTTTCAGAATACTTAATACATGACACAAACAGACGCCCAAAGATCGTATTAGTTCAGTGTCTCTAGAAACTCAGAACATAATCTTCTAATCATTGTGAAATATCTTCAACATCTCTCATAAAGATCCTCCACATTTTCATTCCTACCTAAAACATTTCTTTATATCATCAGGGAAAATAAAACATGGAACGGGTGAGATCAAATGCTCAGTAAGGGTAAACATAGAGATCATAAAATAAACCATAATATTTTGAACATAAAAACATTAACATAAATTTAAAACAATCAAAATATTGAGTCATGAAATAAAACATGGAATTATGTAAGGCATAGATCATAAATGGATATTAACAATGATTGGATATCATTTGAAAAAAACATGTAATTGTGAAAAACTAATAATCAAAAAACATGATTTCTATAGTATCCAATGCATTTTTTCCAATACTATCATAGTGGAAAAATTCCATTACTAAACTGGGATTACTTGTCGTTTCATTCATGTATTAGGTAACTGAATTTATTTTTTGTTATATTAATGTATATCTCATGAGATACAAATATTTACCCAATGCATTGGAGGGAGATAAATGTTCCAAAAATCTGATAATGAAATCATTCTCACATTTTCCACAAAACCAAAATCATTTATCATAGCAAAACCTATAAAATCAAATGGGTTTCTTAAACATCATTCCATCATAATTGATATAAAATATGGATTTCCTAAATAAAATTCCATCATATCAATAATAAAATCATAGTTATAATAGGGATAGAAGCATAAATCTATGTAATCTTAGATGCAAAATAATTTTGATAAAACACTTGAGCTTCATTCTTGAGAAAAATATCATTTCTTCTTAAAAAACATTTACTTTTCTGAAAATGTCATGTAATTTTAAAAGAAAATAATTGATTTGAAATTAAAATTGTAAATCATAGTGCAATATTCATGTAAATAATTCATTATGAAGATGTAAAAACCTGTTCATATCGTAAAATATAAAAAAACATTATCTCATACTTTTGTTTGAAAAGTCAAAACGTACCACGTATGGTAAACAAAATAAAGATTCCATCCAAAACATGTAGTAAAAGTAAAAAAAGTGTAAAAATGAATTTAAAAATATAGATAATAATATTACACATTTTATGAGAATTGTTTTTTGAAAACATGGACATGGATGATAAAAATATCCCAGGTAGATACTTACGAATAAACAACCTCTGATAAAATGAGATTGGAAAAGTTATCACATACCTTATATATGATAGGATTTTTATGTATCCAAACCTCATATATAATGATTTAAATAATGTTACTAATTTATTCTAGAATCATAATAATTTTTATTATAACATTTATGATCATATTTTCATCTATTTGTCAGAAACAATTCATTTTTACTTGTTATTTGGACATTAACTGCATTATGTTCTTATACATGTCTTGTCAGATATGTTCTTATTCTTATTTTTAGGTTATAGTTATATAATTTCCAGAATTTTATTTGTATTATATATATAATACTTAATCATTAAATACATTTATATAATCATTATTTAATGAATATTATGTAGAAAAAATCACATCGCAGTGCGGAGATGATATGCTATACGTACGCACGATCGATGATATCATTCCCATAATTTTTTAATGGTATTGACATAGAGGGTGTATAATACCTCATAATTATTATCATTTTATAATAATCATATATAGTTATTATTTCTCTATTATACCTATCCATGTAATGTGGTGGTGAAAAACATATTACACCACAGCATGGAGATGGTAAGTCGTACGTACGAACGCGCGTTGATTTCTTTTTTCATAGGATGGATAGAAGGTGAAATATAGTTGTTTCATATTTATAATAAAATATAATTATATGAGTGATACTGATGTTATTATGTTATAATGAAATGACAAAATAATAGGAAGTATAAGAATAATTTAATTTAAAATAATCGGTAGAAGAGATTACTTGTTCCTCGACATGCCTCCTTCAAATTTTTTCTTAGGACTCTAGTGTTAGTCTTTTGAGAAGACTAGAACCTATATAATAGAACTAGGGATGCTTATAAGAACAATAGCATGAATTATTAAAATTGAATGAAGATGACCTGGAAAATGTTCCCTTTTATAAGAGGGGAGAGGGAAACTTAAGGAAACTCTAAAAAATATTAATTTATAATAAAATCAAACACTACCAAAAAATAAAAAGTGTTCCATGTTCAAATATGAGATATGGTAGGGTTTTAATATCATCAACCAATTAATTTTTTACAACATATTTTTTCAATTTAAACCTTATCATTTTTATCAACACATCGTTATTCTATTAGTTTTTTATTTTGGAACTAACATTCTTAATATTTAATGGTAATGAGTATTTAATTATGTGGGGTTAATTGACAATAATTGGATACTTTATGACATTTTTAACTTATAATTATCACTTTTTAATTTTAAAATATTTTATTTCTTTTAATATAATGTAATAAAATGGTATGTTTATAAAATGCCAATAGTGTCAATTTTGACACTATTCATTTTTTAGAATTTAAAAAAATCACATAGAAGATAAATTCTAACCAAAATATTAACTAAAATGCTAAAATTTAAAATTCACCTAGAAAATTTGTGGATAACATCCATTCGTTCATATGATATTTTAGTTAATTTTCTAAAAAACATTTTTTTGATATTTTTATTTATAAAATAATTTTTACATCACTGTTGTGTCTTCATTAATAGTAATTAATTAAACTATAAAAATGATAAATAAATTTACATGATGTATAGATTTTTAATTATATTTCTATTTACAATTTAATTTCTATTTTTAATGATGATTATCAATTAATTAATATAATTAAACTTATAAGATATATGAGACTGACATGTTGTCACTTTATTTTGTTTTAATAATAATTACATCATTTTCATGGAAAAAAGTCCATGAAATTAATATATTACAACCCTTACGTGATATTGGTCATCTTTTATTCATCCAATGGAATTGTGGCAGGTTTTAAGGTGATTTTATAATAATAGTTTTACCCATAATTAACTGATTTAACTTTAACTATGATAATTTAAATAATTTCCAAAGTATTTATTTATAATGACCCAAAAAATAAAAGTTTTCCATTAATATAATTTAGACCTAATGATTCCAAATAATGAATAAATTTTTCAAAATTCAAAACATATAAGTTATAGTAAATATTTAAAATTAATCACGTTGTTGAGAAAATGGGTCTTAAAAGTTAAAATATTGAAAAAGATATAAATGTTTTACATATGAATTCGATGTCAAATTCATGATAATAAAAATAATCATATTAAATGGTAAAAATATATTCTATTTATACATTAAAACCATTAAATATTATAATTTATCTATATAAATATCTCGTTGAAAAAAAGTTGTTTTTAATTAAAATTTAGCGTATTTTTACTATTCATCAAAATAAGAAAGTTATCTGAAAAATATAAAAAATTTATCCAAAGTAAATGATTAGATAATTATTCCAAATAAGAAGTTTATTTTGTCATATTGAACTTATAAACATGTCAAAAACTATATTTAAAATGAGTCTGCCAACAAAAGAAGGCAAAAATTCTTTTCTTGAAAATTACTTATTTTATCCGAAAATTTATTTTTTTTCTCATACCATGTTATATAAAATGTGTAAGATGAATATTAATGTTATAAAAATTGTAATTTGGTTAATACTAATAATAACTACTAGTTTATATCCTATTAAATAATAATAACTCTATAATATATCATTGTTTAGTGAAACCTGGTATCGCATAAAACACAAGCTATCGAGGAAGGTCACTCTTGTGTGTAACACAAGACAAGGCAGTGTTGTGAATAGTGAAATATTCTTTTGTTGTTGTGTATAACCTGATCCAATCTTATTTAATTTATACATTCAAAAAATCTATACTCATTATTGAGTGAAATGAATTCTGTCACAATAACATGAAATTGTGTGCAACACATGCCAAGAATAGTGTTTCATATACCACAAACTAATACCGTGTTGCATATAGCGCATGATAATATTGGTGTATTTTAAAATATAATAAATAAAAGAAATTAAAAATAATCCATCTCATAAAATCCTAGAGTGTCCTAGGCCTTATATCCCAAAGGCCTAACTTCATGAAATGAAAATAAAATTTTGATGAATATTATTATTTTATAGTACATTTATACTGTTCATCTACTGTTATAGAACTAACAAATGCCATATGATTTTTTTAGCACCAAAATTTTAACCCAGTTTTGATGTATAATTACATGGTTGCTTTACCACTTAGGTAATCACTCAATTAATATTCTACACAGACAAGTTTTTTATGTATAAAACTTCTATATAGATTTTTCATGTAAACCATTTATGAACCATTTTTTTAATTTTTATTTCCATGTCTACTATCAAGATTGAATAAAATTAATGACAGGTAAATAAGAAAAAAATATATCTACATAATTATAATTTATTTAAAATTAAATATGTATTTATAGTTAATATATAATATATTCATTGAAGAATTGTTTAAAATGACTTAAAATTAATATTAATTAATAATTTTATATTATTATTGATTAATTGAAATTTAATACTAATTTTGTTAGAAGGAAAATTTTAAAATTAATTATTATCTTATGATAAGTTGAAAATAAAAGATTACATTCAAATGACCATAACATTTGATCTAGGTTTCCCTTTGGGATCCATGAGATATCAAATAACTGCTTAATAGTAAATCTAAAACATGATCTATAATCCCTCTAAAATTTATTTTCTAGTTGGGATACCTTATTTTTTAATATTCAATCATATTAAATATTTGCTTAAGGGTGTCATAATCTTCATTTTTGTTGGGCACTAAATTCATTTTTATATCATAAACATATATTTATATTATGATTTTTAAATTTTGTCATTATTAGAATTGAAGTGTTATTTTTAGATAAATTTTTTCATAAACATATACATATGTATATATAAATATTTTCTTATATAAATAAACATTTAGAAGTATTTACAAATAAAATATCATTAAAAATATATTAACAATATGGAAATTAATCATATATATATATTTATATAGATACTTTTTATATATATTTAATCATTTAAAACTATGTATTTTTTTATAATTATTTATAATATTATATATAATTATAATTACATATATATATATATATATATATGATATATATATGGTAAAACATAGAGATATAGAATATCTAGATAAATCAATAAAAATTTGAATAAATAAATATATATGTGTGTGTGTGTGTGTTTGCGTAGTGTGTATATATATATAAATATAAATATATGTGTGTCTCTATGTGTGAGAAATATAAATATAACTATAAATATAAATGTGTGTGTTTGTGTGGGTAAAATCTAATTATGTTTGCATATCATTTTGTGCATGTCTATTTATGTTTTGGCATGTATTTGTGTGTATGAATGTTCCAAACTTGTGCGTGTACATTCTATAATTGTTATTATATAAACATATCATTTAATATATAATATAATTATATATAAACATATATAAATATACATATGATAAATTTATTTACAAATATTTTTGAAATATAATATATAAATATTTTTAAATAAATATTTAATTATATAAGTACATTATATAAATATTATTTTAAAATATATAATTATATTTACATGTAAAATAATTTATTTAAATATATTTAAAAATATTATTTATGTTCTCCAAAGTAATTATCTATATATAAATAATTATACAAATAATCCTATAAATGAAAAAAATAATGTATATATCTATAAATATATTATTCATAAAATATAGAAGAAATCTAGGTGGTTCGGTGGAAATGATGTCCGACTATGAATGAAAAGGTCTGAGGCTTGAATCTAGGAATGAGTATGGGAAAATATTGACCAAAAAGTGTTGCCAATGGGATTGGGGGCACAAGAAGAACAAATAAGGAGGGTCGGATTGTAACATTGTGAAAAAGGAATTGATAAAGGTGCTTTGGGGGTGTAAAAATCAATAATAAAGGAGGTGGTTCTGGCGTACATCCATTATTTGAAACTATATTTTATAGAATTATCATTGATAATGCCAAACTAATATAGGAACCACTTTACGAGTGATACAAAATGATGATAAAGGACTGTTAAATCATTTTTTAGAAATAATTAGGGGGGGTTTATAAGTACTTTATTTAGCATTAATAAAAGAAACATATATCTAGGTTCACATTCAACATTAAATATTGGATAGAATTGAAAAAATGAATTAAATCATTGATAATGGTTCAATTTATAGTAGTGAACAATGAAAGATAAAAAATATATCATGGAATAATATATTAAATGCTAACATGAACTATGATAGAGTGATACTCTGTTTATGATAATAGTTACAGTATCTTTTTAGATCAACAATATAGTATACTGATTATATGATCAATAATTATTATTTTTATATATATTTGTAATATATACACCTTTTTTAATAAATATAAAATATTTCTCATATCGTAAAATTTCAATTAAGAATATATAATATTTATGAAGTCACATATTTTTTTTAAAAATTGACTATTATGTTAATGTTATTTGATTTTTTTTTATTTTTTGTAAATTTTAATTTATATTATTTATTTTTACTCGATGATAAAATTTTAGAGTTTATGAGAGTTTTATAAAAATAATTCCTTAATATTTGATAGGTATTATTGAATTTCTTGTTCATCCATTCCTCCAAAGGTTTTGCCTTCTTAGGTTTTTCCTCTGGTGTACCAAAAACATCATTTTGTTAATGGGTTATGGAAGTCTCTAAAATATAGTAACAATATTTTAAATCTCTCCATATATAATTATAGATTTAGAACAGAAATAAATTATTATTATTATATCTAAACTACTATAAAATTACATATATCAAAATTATTAATTTTTAATTATTTCATTGAATTTTTAATTTTATATAGTTCATAAACCCCCACCCCTCTAGACTAGAAATCACAAAAACTATAAATAATCCCAAGTTTATTCTATATTTGAGGAAGGATTACATAAATAGATTGTATAGGATTATATTTTTATAGACCAATAAAATTTTAATATAACTTAAATTTGAAAAACATTAACTAATATTGATAAGACTGAATAAAATTCATCAAATCACAATATAACTCATGAATATAAAAATTGTGACTAGGTTCAACAGGAGTTGAATATGTTGGAACAAAAAATCAGAAAATGTATAGTTTTATTTAATAATTACTATTATATTCCACTTTGATGTTTTATAGTGAATATTATATCAATATATAACACATAAGAATAATTTGTATTCTAAATACCTAGGATATATCTCGATGTGTTATCTAACTGATGTTAATTTAGTATAGTAAGATCAGGACATTATATAATTCTAGAAGATAAAGGGTAGTATTATATTCTAGATGGTAGAAAATTTCATCCATTTCCTTACATAATTATCTCTATCTTGTAGAAGTATAGTAAAATTCATAAATTATAGTTTCTTAAAAGATGGTGTGACTATAAAGACAATGTATCATCAATTTATTGTATCCATTATTTTCTGTTGAATTTTTGTACCCTATTCATGGTTTGATTAATCTTTTATCTAGTTGAATATATTTCAACTCAATTTTTTGTAAATAATATGAATTTTCTCAATATATGTGATATTAATTCATAAATAATCTCCCAAAATCCTATATTTATATTGGTACTAATGTGGATGGTAGTGTGTCATGTATTTAACGATGATATTCCCAAAACACTCATGAATATGATGTATGTGGTCCATATCTCAGTGTTGAAAATGTGCATGTTATATTGTGTATCACCAGTTGTAAAACATTTGATATCATATCTTATGTCATATTTTATTTCAACAATGTTTTGTGATGTATTATTGTATTGATTTATCAGAGCCACATAATTAATTTTAATTCCAAAACATATGAATTAAATTAAAGAATCCTATAATCATATAGTTGTTAGATTATTTGTCATAAAATATTATAATTTAATTTTTATTTGGATTCTGGGTCTTGACAAACGATATAGTATTTTACAGGTTGTGAAAAGTATGATATCATAGGCCAAAAAAAATTTATTACCATTATTTGTAGTGTATCATAGAATATTATATTCCACGTGTCAAATATAGTGACAGTTCATTCTTGTCATTAAAAAATTTATAATCATTCCATAAATATGTTATAGTATATATTATATTAGTGAAATATCTACAAATGAAGGATTTAATTCTACATAGTAGATTATCACCTGTGATGACTATCATTTTCATAGTTAAAATCACATTATCCTCGAATCTTATTGGTTATTCAGATGTGGGAACTATGTCACAAGCTACATACATTCTAATCTTACGAAGGATATCATTGTGAATGTATTGTTGTCACATAGGTATTATGTTGTAATTTTTGATTAAAAAATAACTATGTTAATATTATGTATGTCATTGTTCTATTTTTTTCCCTAATATCAATATCACAAGCAATAATTCTTCCATGTATGATTTAATCATGCACAACCAACCTGTGTCAGTTTTATCACATGAGATACATGTTTATAAATCATATTTAATAATTGAAAACATTATTTAATGGTGTTAAGTACAACATATGAGAATACTTTTATTTTCGTATAATTTAAAATTGAAACTAAATATAATCATTTGTAAATGTTTTACAAGTCATAATAAATTTATTATTTTATAATTATAAATTTATAAGGGTTTATATAAATTAATTTACAAAAAATCAGTTATTATTAATTAACTAAATGTCAATTGAATATATATATATATATATGAAATATTGATATTTAAGTTCCATTTCATGTTAGAAAGCCTAGATTATTATTTAGATATACAATTTTCATATGGAAATTATAATAGTGATTTAAAATGTGTTTATGAATATAATATTTAATTTAATGTTTTCAAATTAAAATTATTATCTAAAATAATATTTTTTTAATAATTCATTGGATATGGGTTTTAATAATAATTAATATATGTTATTTGGATTGTTTAAATCGTTCACATAATAGAAATTAGATTATTAAATATTTCTAAATCATTTAATATCAAATATTTAAAATAATATATATATATATATATATAATTAATATGATGAAATAGACTATTTTGATAATAAATATAAAATGAGTTTTCTAATTCAAATTACTGAATTCCCTAATTATATAGCTAAATAATAAATTGTTTAAAATTATTGTTATTTTTGAATTTTTATAAATGTAATATCTCATGTTCAAATTTTTGAATTTTTATTTATTAATTTTTTACTTATATTATTATTGAATATAATTTTTATTTTGTGAATATGGTAATTATTTACATTGTGTAGTCAAACATCTCCCAAATTATTATACATGCATCCATGGAGTGCATGGTAAGTATTATAACAGATTTAGTTTTCCTCTTCATTAACTCTAACATGTTCACGTGTTCTGAAAATAGTTACACGTCAATTTTTATTTTTTCATATTGATATATTGGAAGGTATAGGGATTAGAAATTAAATCATTATAATCATGCATAATTTTAATGGGAATAACATGAGATAAAATGGTGATAGTGAACCACCATTAATCAATATTAAGTGTAATATTTATTCTAAATAATGAACATGTCATGTCATTAATCATTCAACTAGATAGGTTCTACCAATGAAGTGTATCCTAGATTATTATTTTCATGAAATGGTGTATATATTTAAATATAAATTTTAGTTAATCAAATCCCATTGTGAGCTTTAGGTCACCCTTATATTAGAAACCCTTATGAATGATACTATATGAATTGTTTTCAGTCTATCCTTAAAATGGATTGATGAAATCATATTACGGATGATAATAAAAGATTTATATATGACATATAAAATATTATATACTATATAAATAGTAAAATAGTCAGATAAACACTAAATCAAAACCTTTTCATAGTGAAATATCAATCTTGGAAAACTAACAGATATGATGAATTCAAAATGGGTCATCATTTTCATAGGTCAGTGTTTAATAAAAGTCATTTTTGAATGTTTCTAATGCATGGTACTCATTAGATTAAATATTCTATTATAGATAATAGAATTATCATAAATAAACTAGACTTATAGATTAATCCTTGAAAATGTGATGATTAATGTAGGTGCCTCAAATGGTTAGTAACCCAAAAAGTGTTTGAGAATTTATTTCTATTGAAGAAAAAACCTATCATAGGAAGAAAATGTTATATTAGTGCAATGTGTGGTCTTGATTCATAGTATGATAATAGAATTATTCACTTATGGTTTCAAAGGAATTAAATGAAAAATTAAAAAAATAAGGATTATATTAATTAAGGGTTTCATTGAATTGTCATTATTGGAAATGTGAACATATGATTAATGAAATGATGAAATATTTACCCTTTTTTCAATGTGTTGAGAATATATGGATAGTGATATAATATTTCTTGTTTCTAGTTCTATATTGATAATATAAATGTCTAAAAGTTCAAACTGAAATAATAAAATGTATTTATAAATTCCAATAATATTTCTTCCATAATCGAGTGATATTTATTTAAAACAATTTTTTCGGTGAAGGAGGAGTAATAATTCCACATGATTGAATTATCCAAAAAATTATTGTGTTTTATCAAATATATGGAATTCACATTTATGGTACCGATGATATAAACTTCAATTTTTAGTATTAATGATTATATGATACTAAATGTATAATTTACAAATGTTTTGAGTGTATAAGAGTTCATAAAAAGTATGAATTGATTGAGATTATACATTTCATTCATGTGATTAAGAAAATATTTGATACCCCTAATTTATAAATGTCATTAAATATATAATTATAGGAAAAATCTTAATAAAGTATACTTATGGTTATATAATTTATCATACATGATAAGGGGGGTGAATGGTTAAAAAAGTATTGTTATGAATCATATGAGATAATAAATTATGTACATATGGGTAATTATTCTTTGGGTCCTATAACATATTATGAAAAAGAGAAAATGATTAAAATTTTGACTCCATCATAAAAAATTATATTTGATACTTTTTTTCAAAAATTCGAGAAATGATCGTACCTCAATCAAGTCCATATTTAAAATAATAAATATTCAATGAAAAAAAATCTATGAGACTAAAATACCATATATGATATAGAAATAATATTTTTCTCTAAAAGTTTAATATTATAAAGAAAATCATGTTTCTATACATAAAAGAGTTTGTGTTTTTTAACATCATATTCCAAAAAAATATTGTTTCATAGAGACAAGTGGGAGTAAATTTGGACTGATATATTTTAAATATTATCCGTGAATAGATTATATTAGTAAAATGTTTAATTTAAATATCGAATTCAATGAAAAATGATTGAATGATTATAAACTATATATATGAATGTGTACATAGAAATAGTTATATGTATGTAACCAAAGTGTTTATTATCTTAACCATTCATGTTGTCAGGTTAATGCATTTAAATTATATGTTAAATGATTTGAACATTTAGAATATGATCCATCAAACACTTTCTTAATTAAATACCATTTCATCATATATATCATCCACTATGGAGTTATGTGGGTTTGTTCTATCTGAAGGTCACGAAGATATGTGGTAAAGATTCCATAGGGACATGATGTGTTTTTGGAAATTGAAAAAAGTGTAGGAAACATGAGGGGTTTCATCAAATATGTCTTATGTGAAATGTTTTATAAAAAATTATGTCTGTTTTTGATAAAAATTATTCAATAATTTAATGAATGTAATTATATCAAGAACTATAAAATGAAATATCCCCATTATCCATAATTCATTTTTCTAGTGTGTTAGTGTATATATCAGGAAGTGAATATAATTAACCTATCAATATATTACTTCGAGTTATCCAAAACTGATGTTCTTAATTATGTAATATAGGTTATAATTAAATATTAAATATATCATGAGTATGATTGTTGTTTTAGGTTTTACAATATGTTAATGAGGCACAAACAAGTTGTTTTCATTGTATAACCCAAGAAGTAAACCATATAGAGTTTCATAAAATGTGTATTTTGTATAAATTGTGTTTATGGTTCATATTTATCTCCCCAAAACCTGAGGTTGGTGATATACATATCATGATATCCTTTATAACTTTATAAAATTATTACACAATAATTGAGGTGTAGCTCATCAAGGGACTTTTATGTATGTTGTTTATTAGGTTATATGTTGGAGGCTAATCCTGATAGGATTTATTCTCTCATTGTATGATTATGACATCAAGGCCCTCAATTTAAATTGAATTTTTATGTTCACAAACATTACTAGATAGTACATATGAGTTTTTATCTATTCTTGTGAAGGCTATTTGATGATCTCATCTAAAAATGTGGTTGAAATGTGATAAATTAATCAACTTAGTTAGTCTATACTCAGAGAATCAAGATCATTTGACCGGATTACATGTAATTTAAAAACTACATATCCCATGATCAAATGATTTCTTAGTCAAAGAAATCATATTAAAATGTGTTATATCATATTTTACATCTAGTGAACATTGGGATAAATATACATGTGTCTAATATAGAACAATTTATATCTCTGTGTATATTTAGTAGCACAGATGATTTTATATAGGAATCACTTTTCTTAAATTTCTGAATTTTGGAATTTATATTTGTTTTTAGATCTATAATGTCCATTGGGATAACAGTTTCTGACTGTATATATATGTAGTTATATTTCACTCAAAGAGTTATAATAATTGTTTTATAGATAACACATAATCTGTTTTGGATGGAGTTTTCAAAAGGAATTTTATATGATGTGACATAAGGTGATGTAGATGATATACATAAAAAAATATGAAGGAATCAAAAATAATTTTTTCATATGACTTCAAAATAAATTTTATATTATATAAAATAATTTGGAATGGAATTATGTATATAGGGATATATTTTATGTTTGATATTGGTAGATATATACCCTAAACCCTTATACATTTGATACATGTATGACTTATCATATATTAAAATATTTTAATATTTTATAGTAAAAAATACATGATTATCAGGCATATCACATGACTTGTATCGGGGATATCACATGGCTTTAAATAATTATTTCTTGAAAATTATATAATACGAAAATATTGTATAATATGGTATTTTTATATGTGTAGTAAAACATTAAATGAAAAACATTTGATAAATACAATTTCTATGATTTTGTGTCATTCATTTTATTTTTATTTTTATATATTCATTATGAAAGAATTTTATATTGGTTATTAAATGATATTTTATTGATAAATAATTTTATTTTTACAAATTATATATGTAAATATAATTCCCTTATTTTTTTTTGTGAAAATAGGCTATTTTTTATTAATTTGATTCAATGTTTTTTTATTTTATTTTCTCTTATTTTTAAATCAGTTATTTTTCATATTTCCATTAAACTATTAATGAAATATTATTTTCGATGGGTATGAATCTCTAAAATTATTTTTCCTCAACTTCCATGATTCCATAATAAAATATTCATTTTGATCAGTTTCTTTTATGTCCTTTAACATTTGAATATTTCTTGAAAAAATTGTCAATGTCCCTTGTTCCTATGAAATTTTACTCTATTATATATGATTTCAAAAATATCATCGGACTTTTTTATTGTTATAGAATTATAAATATAGTTAGCATGAATTTTATTTTTCACATATTACACATACATTACATAATTTGCATGAATATTTTTCATATTAAATTCAACATCTATCTAAGAATACTTAAAAACATTAATCTACCTCCAGTCTCATAAGAATTAGTTTTTATCACATGATTTTTGAAAAGGTAACATCAAATTTCATAGAAACAAACAAATATTAGATCAATGAATATGGAGAATCGAAAAGGGTATTTAGCATGTATTAAATATTAGACCCCCTTAGGTTTATGATGTCTGAATGATATGATCAGCTAGAGAAATACTATTTATTATCATTTAATTTGAGTGAGGTTGTGGATAAATCATTAGATTTCTATGTTTAGATATCACTAATGAATCCTGAATCTAATATTGATTAATGGTCAAGATCAATTATTATAGTTTTAATTAACTATTGTATTCCTCTTGTATGTTGTAAATGATGACGAAGGTGGGGCCTCATTTCATCTATGTGATATGGGATAAATGATGAACTACAGTTTACACAGGGTACTCAATAAGATGATTTAGAAAATTTTTAACCTATAAATAGGTGATTGGTATATACATGAGTATAGGTGTTTGAAATTAATTACATATGAATTTGTGTGATGAGTTTCCAACATCGAATAAACAAGAACATGTTTCCCAATGCTGGGTTTTCAAAGGTAAGGCTCTGTAAATTGAGATTACACAAACCAATCTTGTTCATTTATATTTTTAATTTTATTGGTTATTTTGAATGAAGATAGAGATATGTATTTATACTCTTCTATATATATGAGGATACACTTGTAGTCATGTTGAAGGTTGATTCAAGGAATGATATATCAAGGTGGAAGATGAAACACAAGTTTAATTTTAGGATTTCAACAATGATTATGCAAATTAAATCATTCTAGAAAATAAAAAATGTAGATGATGAATTATGTTATCCATCTCTGTTATAGATTTAATTATGGGTGATGAGTGAAAATTACACTATAATGAAATATTACTAAAAAGAAATTTATCACCAAATAAGAGTTGGTATGAGTGTGTGGATGCTATATTTTGACTACCACATGGTTTTTATATTTGAAACATTAAATGATTTAAAATTAAAAGATGTATTCATATAATAATTATGAAATTTGGCTATTACCATAGTCGCATTTAGTAAACTTATAGGGGTTAATGTATAAGTATATTTGGAAGGCCTATTAAATATTTAGTTTTAGCTAAAAAAGGTTCTATATTTTTCATGCTTGGTGCTAATGCAAGATAGACTTGAGGGGATAAAACAATGTGAGGTAAATTATTAATGAGTCAACTATAGATGACAGTGAGTAGTAAAGGCTGGCACATGGAATTTTATACATATTAATTGAATTTATTTTTTTGGATTATTAACTATTGATAGTGGTTTGAGAATTTATATAAAAATCACTTTTCCTCATTCTGATTTTGACTAATCTCTCCCTATCTACTTCCATTTTAATTTTTAATATATATTTGTTAATTCAATGGTAATTTTCTTATTCATTCATGTTTTTATACCATCATAATAGAAGGTATAACTGGTTAACTTGTTCTAGGATATGAATCCCAAATCATTCTTGAGTTCAAATTGTCAATATGATCATCTATTTCTTCCTACCTCATGTAAAACTATGATGGTGAAGTGGTTAGTGTAAAGAAAATCTCAATCATAGAATCAATTTTATTCCCTATTTTTCTAGTTCTCATCGACCATCCCTATTAATATAGATCTTTAATATAGTGTATATGTATTTTGTTATTTGAGGTCCTCTATATGATCAGTTTATTATACAATAAAACATTACTTAAAGGAATCTATAGTGATTTTTTTCACATTATGGGAGAATAAATTGTGTATTGGTGGAAATTATATGCACGAGTGTTCAATATTTATGTTTTTATAGGAGAATTGAGTCAATCCATCGATCATTAATTGTGTAAGGTTGAGTATAAATCATAAAAATATTTTAGTAGGTCAATAATAAATAATAGAATAGTAGATAAAAAGTGAACTAGTTTTGTTCTCACTAACTTTTTCATTTGTTCTTGTTTTTATTCACTATATTATTATTTTCATTATGTTTTGTGTCAAATGTTACTTCCATCATCTTTCCAACTTCATTCAAATTAGTTCAAAAAATGAAAATATTTTTTGAGTTTCATTATGATGAGAACACTGACTCCTTGAGATGACCCTGGTCTTAGAAATTGGGTTATATATATCGAGTTAAAGTTTTAGTTTTTACTAACTGGTGTCAACTTTGGGTTTCACATAATATTTTTTAATAGTTTTTATTTATTTTATCATTGAAAAATTATTGATAGATCAATCCATAGTGAGATGACGAATTCATTAATTTCTATAAGGGAAACCCAAATTGAATCCTTCCATTCTGTTATATTAAGGTGTTAGGTTCTTTTTATATAATACATAACGATTTTGTGGGAGGGGTATATTAATTTCAATCTTTTGATTATTTTTTTAATGGAATAAAGCTACTTTATTTCTTTAATTAGTGACTAACATGTTTTTTCATTTTTAATATAAAATTGTAAATATTTTTAGCTAAGATCATATATTTTCTCTCTGGTATATATTGATTAGCCTATAGAATATAGGTAAATGTAACGGGTGTCAATTCATTCATTAATATTTTTTTCAAAATTATGTTGAACTAGTTTTGACATCTACATTATTAAAATTTTAATATTTTTAATTATTTTATAATTTTAATGTATTTTAAAGATTCCACTATTTATTTGTCAGAATCATTTCATAACATTCTATCTTTCTCAAAAGTTTATAAATTTATTAATTCTTTCATAAAATAATAAAACATATATTTATTTCTCATTATCCTATCCTTCATTATGTTTTTAAGTCTTCATTTTAATTTCACAATTATAATTTTGATTTTCCTCTATCCCTTGAAAACATTAGGCACTAAACTAATTTTTTTCCCTAGCATATCATGATATGGTTAAACATGTTAGGAATTTGTTTAGAGTAAATAGATATATAACATTGGAAACAAAAACCAGATTGGACATTCCAATAGAAAATTATGCTCAATTCATGATAATTTCAATATTTTCTTCCCGATAATTCTACATTTGAATAAATTTTTTATCCATAATATTTTAATTCATATGATAACATGTATAAACATATAGGTTCTATAATTGGGATTTTAGGGACCTTTCATAATAATGAATTAATGATTTTTTATTGTGGATGAATATAAATAGGAAAAGACATTATATTAGGGGAGTTATGTTTTAATTTCCATTGATTTTTTGTTAATTTAGTATATATAAACAACTAAATTCTACATGAGTGAAATAATTACATGAAATTTTTTATTAGTGTTCTTATTTTCCAATATAATTGTTTTCATATTTCTATGGGTGGGTATGGATGTTCCTATTATTTTTCTATTTAACTAATTTTTCTGACTCTTTTGTCAGAGAACGCTCTCCTATGCACATTTGAATGTGCACTGGTATTGAATTTTTGTTTCCACACATTCCCACATCCAAAAGGTAGGTGAATTTTACCACTTTCTACAGAGATGTATGCTTTATGATCAAAATGTTATGAGGGTATGTCATTTTATCATTCGTCGGATTCCTCTATGGAAATCATCGACTGCTCCATGTATCTCTCGTAGAGGTAAGTCATGTTTGTGATACTCATTATTGATTCCATATCTTTTGGGATACTAGATACTTAAAATGATTCAATCTATAAATTTTAAAAGGTCATAACAAGGATTAAACCTTTTGTTAGGGGAGTTTTCACATAGGGAATCGTTGGCAGTATGGATTCTAGGAACATTTTGCACCTGTATTCTTTCTCATAGGAAGGAATCTTATAGAGGCATATCTAGAAAAATAATCTTGGGAATACCGTGTCGGTCATGAGGTGTCTAAATACAATGGAATTAAATTTATGTATTTCACCTAGGGAGTTCCATGTTTAGTATGATATAGCTGACACCATAGGCATATATAGTTTAAGGATTTAACCTTAAGCATCCCAGGATTAGAATGTGGTTGTAGTGTGAGATAGGTTGTGCATTTAAAGTTAATCAGATATAAAATGATAGTGATCATAATTCCCCTTGGTGGTGGATCATGGAAGTGCACCCATTGGAAGGAACACCTGTAAGGTTTGCAGGAGGATATATCTAGACACCCTATAGAGGTAGACCAAATATGTGTGTCCCATAAATGGATGACGTTACATTGTGAATGCTGATCAAAAACCCATTGATAGTAGATTAGGGACGTACACCACCAAATAGGTGTCACCAATTATTACCATTAGATAGGATTTAACTTAATATTGGAGTCCTACAATCCCCACATAGAAACAATGGATCAAAAACCTTATACTATGATGTTTTAGTTTACTATTGTGAGACATGATTGATACATGCATTTTAACGTCATGTGGTAAGGATTCCCACATCAAATAAAGAAGACTGAAAAGGGGTTTTATGGGTCTTATGCTTTTAATATTCCCTTTGTAAGAGGATTACCCTCATTTGGATTGTGTGGGGAACATGCATGAAAGATACCCTGGTGTATCTTGGAGAAGTGACGATATGGATTAGGCTTATAAATGGAATTATCTCAATGGGACCTTAAGGAGATGTGACCTCTTGGTAGGGTGATGATCATACCTATATGTGGTGGTATTTGTAAATATCCTAATGGTTGTGGATAAAATGGATGTCATACTAGGTTTGGACTTTAGGGAGGATTCCTATGTATCTCAGTCAGTTGGGGATCAATGCCCATGTAGTTAGAAAACCGGAATTAGGGCGTACACCTAAGAAGGAGGTCTATTTCAGGGGGAATTTTTTGGGATTATACATTTAAGTGGACCATGGATCATGTATTATTGGTGATTACTCCATGATGTATTCCTAATGAAATATGAATTTCATGGCCACTACTAACCTCTAAGCACACATTAGTGCGGTGTAGTGTGAGAAATAAGTAGAAGTAGTAGACCTGATGGTCATGTCATGAAATATGCACCAATGAGTGATTGTGTAGGGGTTTTTCATAGAAGGGACCTTGAAATATATAATTACATGCATGGAGTATCTAATTCCCTTGGAGTCTTATATATAGCATCCTATGATTGTGGAAAATGATCTGTAAAACATACTTGTTGAAGCATATAATTTTCCCATAAGATGGATAGTCATCTAATAGAAGGGTGAAGGTGGAATCTAATGATGGGAATACATGGGGCATATATTATTCAATGCATGGGTAAATACTAAATTCATGTTCTCAGGATTTCGGTGCAAGGATGTTTTATGTCAAGAAACACAAACATATAGGACTCACTCCTTACCCATCAGGATAACATAAATATATATCATATTCCCCTACATGGGAAATGTATTGGTAAATGAAATTTTTTCATGGTGTAGAGTATTGTTCGATTATGATTTCCATGTTATCATTATTATAATAATAAGCATAATAAATATTTGTACCAATGATGATAAGAAAAAATTATGGAAATACATGCACTATAGATATAGGGGACACCTCATGAGGGACCAAGAAGTTATTACATGAATTTTCAAAGGGATGCGTGAAAGAGGTTAATGAAAGGCATGGGTATTTCTCATAAAGGGTTCTTAGACCTAGTGATCTAATAGAATTTCAATCCACATGGTTTCAATGATTGAATGCATAAAACCTTGGAGGCTTGTGCACAAAGGTCTAGGTTGTGTACATGATTGAGGTTTGAGCACAATGTTGGGGGTGCATGCTAGAAGACTATTTGAGGGAACCCAAAATGGGGTAAAAGTGGATGAGAGAGTATTACACAATACTAGGACCACTTGAGTGAGGACCCACAGGGAAACTATCTCACAAAATCTCTACCATGAGTGTTCCATCCATTCCCAATGTCATGAATGATTTTTCTTACGTGAAACATAAAAGAGGTTTGAGTTCTAGAGGATCCCACTAAAGAAGTTGGTTGAGTTCTTCTTATAGCATATAACTTAGGTGAATACATGGAATATTTCAATCATTGTAGAGGTATTCCTCATAGCCTCTTCCTTTTATATGGAGTATGTGCATTCAAGGGTCTCATTAACGTCTTATCTAGCGTTAAAGAGTCCTTCATACAGATCAAGATTCTTCTGTTAGTTTTCAAAATATTTTGAGTGATATTTGTTACCATTTTAGTGGATTCAAGATGATTTTAGGGATTGATGTCATATATTGAGTGCAAGTGTATTGTGCATGAATTTAATTCTTAGGGACACATCTATAATCATTCACTCTCCTTCTTTTTATTACATGGAATGTTCTTTCATGTCAGATAATTGAATTTTTTGTACAAAGTGGGTCCCTTGTGGATTCATGTGGAATTATGTTCTAATAGATCACCTCACTTTGAATCTATGGTGAAAAGGTAATAGAATGCCATCACCCAAGGAAATTTATGAAGTAAAGAGTCTGTTCCCATGGGTGGAAAAAATTTACAACTAGTCACATATTCCACATACATGTCTGGGGAATATTGGGTATACACCTATGAATAAGTGCATTGAAGACATGTGTATGGTGCTTTTTCTTTTTCCGTGACAATCCATTTTCCTCTCATTTCTGTAATTTTCCCCTTTTCAGGAAAATATATCCTATAGCCGCTTATTTCATGCCGCTTATTCTTGTTTCATGAAATGGCCTTTGTGATAAATTGACATTTTACTTGAACGATTTCATGATATTGCATGAAACATCTCTTATTTCACACCTAAAATTCAATATTTTGTGATATATCCATAGATTTTTTTCAGACCCATTTGAGATAGTCGAACAACAGAACGCTTCTCTGATCAAAGTTACTCCAACTTCTCAAAGATCATAAATGAATAGAAACACCTAGATCATTTCATCTTTGAGGGTTGTATAGGACAAAAAAATGCTTCTAGACATGAATACATAATGGAAGAAATAATATATATAGAATTAAAACCTTCCATTTTAGAAGAATGATCTACCAGATGAAGTGATCATCCTGACTTTTGTGTTGATTTACCATGATCACCATTCACATGAGAAGACGATCTCCAAAATTGTAATATAACTTTCTACAATCACACTACTAGAGATGATACATATATTACGCTCTATGAAAATAATGGGAGTACTATGAGGGTCATATGAGATCAGCCCGAGTTAGAAGAATTCATTTCCCACTACATCACCTCCTTCCAAAGTAGCATGAGGGACAATATGTTGGGCCGACTGAAGGATTGGGACCTGAGGTACAGTGGAAACCTCACTAGAGAATGGTTGTGGGTGTACTGGTTGCACTACACATTCCCTGAATATGGGGAATTTATTCACAACATTAGGCTATAGGATGTATAGTGGATGTAGCGACCCTACCCTAGTAAGACTGAAATGGATGTCTACTACAATAAAATATGGAATCATTATGATGAATTAAATCATGAAGGATTGAATAGTATAGTAGTATTTTCAACCAAATAAATAATTGAGTCTTCTATTATAAATGAATAAAATAACTAAAAAATTTCCTTTCTTTGAGGATAACATTATTCTATATATGATATATTTGAATAAATTTCTTGTCACAGTTTATATAACCATGGGAAAAGGGAAAAAATAAGGGTGAGATAAAATTCTTTGTAAAGGTCAATTATAGTAGAAAACGTAATGAATTAATGAGAATAGTGAATATGGTAAGGTAATAACTGAAGAAACATTCCATGTAACAAATAAACTGATAAGGAAGTATGGTAAAAATATGAAAATGTAAATAACTAAATACACATAAAATTTAGACAACGAGATAAAAAATATTCAATATGGAATGTTATGAATCTAAAAAACATAACATATAATCAATATATTGATAATTGAGTTCATCCATACAATTTTTCATAATAAAAATATCATTGATAATAAATATTGATTCAAAATAAATGAAATTATTAATTATAATATGTCATGTCTCTGGTACATGAAAACCTATACTATTAAGAACATTCAAAAGATAGTTTAAAACTACATGTAGAATAGAATTTAATTTGTGCAACTAATTTATCCCATGCGAACATGTTTATGCATCATGGAGATATATTTTGGTATAGGTCCCACCCATAATTTCATGAACAAAGCATTATTCAAATTGATAATGGGATTTAATTAAAAAACACCCCTTATAAAAAATCCATTTTGAATAGAGAATACATATTTTTCAATATTTTCCTAAATAATCAAATAAAAATATATATAATCACCATCCATATAAATGATATGTTGATTAAATAATGAAAATATTAATGATATATGATATGTATAATTAGATAAAATTCAGTGTTGAATGATCATAGAGGGATTAAAATTTTCAAGGGGATGTAACAAATGAATCAAGGAAGTGAATTTCAATTCAATCCTTGGCCAAATAAATCCAAAACCATTCAAATAAAATAAATTGGATTATATCAATAAAAAATATCACATATAGCCTAAAAATAAAGGGTTGTTGTCATTGATGAAAGGAAATATTATAAAATGATTATTTATAAATATTCCAGAGGAAAATATCATTCTTAATTTGAAACAAGTTATAAAAATAATTTTTATAATAAATCAATTCTCAATTTATTTTCATAATATATACTTTTTTATCGTGAAAATGAATCATTCAATAAACGACAATAGGTAAATCCCTAAATGATGTACAATTTAAAACAACATTCAATATGCATGGTAAAAAGGGTAAAAAATTTATTTGTTTACTAAGAGGTAATATGATTTCCTTTAAAATAATTATAAAATAAAAATTTGTAAAAATGATTTAATATATTATATTATAATTGTTAAAAAAAAATTAGAAAACCACTTTATAAAACATGTTTTTTATAATAAAAAATATGTTCCCTGATAAGAGAGAGAAATAATGTAGTGTTTTATTAAAATCATTATCTAAAACTTCTTAAGTGCAAAGGATTTGAAAAATGGTTCTATTAATTGAAAAGTTCATTAATAAACATAGTAGAAGAAAATTAAAGGGTTTATTTAAGAGTGATCCAATAATTTCCACTTACGTAAATTAAAGTGTAAAAAATCCTGAAAAAAATTAGATTATGATGTAAACCTTTAGAAGATCATAATGTTGATTTAAGAATAAACCAATAAATAAATTATTCTTGTCAAATTTATACCCTCTTTAATCAATTTTAAATACAAAAACTGATAGTAAAAAAGTAATTATACACATAATCTTATAAAATTAATGACATTGAGAAAGTAATATATCCCAAAGAAAGGAAATTTGGTTGTGAATTCAATTCCACATAATAACATGTTATTTAAATATTATTTGATGAAATAATTAAATTTTAACTATAAATATAATAAAGTGATAATGAATTGTGATAATTGGTGTCATATTGGTAGTATCTATATCAAATATATGAATTTACCTTCACAATAATAATGTATGTCTCAAATAATTGATATTGAGAAGAAGTCACTCACTACTTAGTAACTTATGAATCATAATCCCCATGAAATAGATACATTCAAATGAAACATTAAATAATATGAAAATAAAATAATTCATAAAATAATATATCATAATGTGAATCAGTCACACCACACAAAAGATGTATGTTGTGAAAATGGTGTATGCCACATAGAACGAATTATGAGATAAGGATTCCTTACCTTCTGTTTCCTTTACGGTGGACTTCCTTTAACTTTATTTATTAGGTTTTTAAATAGGTCGATAAATTATTACATAATCATTAAAATATTTAAAATATCTTATATTAACCTCTTATAATTTTTTATTACCCATTTTTTAAAAATATGTCATTATTATCACTATTTTTGTTTTAATTGACTAGTATTTTGGAGTTTATTTTGACTTTTTTTTTGATATTTTTAGTTATATCATGATTTAATCATATAAATAATTTAGACAATTATTTAATTTTCATATATATCCATTATATTAGTATTTATAATAATTCATAATATAGAGAGATAAGAAATGACATGCCCCATCCATGGAGAACATAGGTCATACATTCAATTAGATGCTATATTATTTTTATTTACATTTTTAAAATAATGAAATATAAATTACATATATATTTATATGATAAGTCATGTAACATATCAATTTCATATACTTTACATTGATTTATTCAAACATGTTGGACTCTTCATGTATTTATCTAGTTTTAATGATCACAAATCTTATTTAATCTTGTTTTAATGCTCCCATATCTTATTCAACCTAGTTACCTCCTATAAATTATATCTAATCATGTGTATTTATGTTTAATGTTTTTTCATGCTTTAAGAAGATCCATGCAAGATCTTAATTGTTCTACATTCCGTTTACCTACTTTATACTATCTTTGATCTACTCTCTTAATACATTATTTGACAAACGCATAGGTCTAATCATTTATATTATCAATATTATTTATGTCTGAAAACAGTTACATTGAAAATTGTAAGAAAACATGATTCTGCCACTGGCTATGTATTTTAGGCACCATGAAGTAGACACCGTGAAAGTACACACCATGAAAGTCTGACACCGTGAAAGTATGAAACTGTGAACAAGACACCATGAAAGTTAGAAACCATGAACAAGACACCGTGAAGCTGACACCTTGAATAACACACCCTGAACAAGACACCGTGAACAAGACACTGTGAACAAGACACTGTGAATAGGACATCGTGACTGTGAGACACCGTGACACTAAGACATCATGATCAATCTAGACACCGTGTGTAGGAGACACCATTTATTAAACTATTTTTTCATATTTCAATTTGATTTATAATGGTTTAATTTGATGTTTTTAATGAACTAACATAATTAATGTTTCTTTGTAGAGATATCATTAGACAGTACGAGGTATGAGGTGCAGAACACATGGATCCTGTCGGCTCCAAAACGTGCATTCCAAGTTAAAAGCGAAGTGTGACCAAGAATAAACATGCGCGATACAAAAACGAAGAGCAAGGACATGAGCACAACAAAGAAGAAGATACTTGGAGGATGTTTCAAAAGAAAGTCACACTACATGAAACTCGACACTGCTGTACAGAAAAAGCATATTTAAAGCCTAAAGAACATTTTCCTTTTATTGAACCTCACTAAGAACACAAGATGAATCGCGACACTCTGTTTTCCAGCCAACTTCTTGAGAAAGACTAAAAGCTTCATCTACTTCAATCTAAAGTATTACATATCTGCATTGACCTCACAAAAGATAATTATAAACTAATATCCATAGTATTGCTCTGTTGTGATCATTTTTATTCCATTAAGAGCAGTGTGTGATTATGTCTGTTTGGACACTCAATAACTCCTAAGATAAACTGGAGGATACTGAAATCCTCACACCAAAATCTTTATACCTTTGTGTATCCCATGTAGAAATTTGGTAGAGGTCTGAGGACTTGGAAATCCTATGTGTTGTGGTTTCTTCTTTCCCACATAGAACTGTGGTAAAGGTATGAGGACCTGGACTATCTGAGTACTGTTGTAAACCCCGATCATGGGTGTGGATCATAGTATTATATAAACTTTTTGAGAGGACTAAGTCATAGCTTGAGACTAACCCACTTGGTTAAAACTTATATTCAACTTATGTCAATTTAATATATTTTCAATATTCTTATGCTAATTACTTTAAAATTCAAATATGTTTTAAAGTAACTCTGAATGTTGAACTAAAAAGTGTTTGTAATTATGGTGAACCAGAAAGTTAGTTTCAAAAGATAAATTAATCTTCATATTAAGTTAACTGAGAAAGAATCAATATCTGAGAAACTAATTGAACACTTACAATCTTTATAAATTCACTACAGTTTAACTTGTTTTATGAATTGAGGGATTTCAATATAAATATTTTAAAGAGAATTTTTTAATAGGATCTCAATTAACCCCCCTCTTGAGTATCCAAACCAACCAACAAACCCATTATTTATACATTCCATGCATAGCATGAATGAATCACATAGCATTGAAGAGGATGTAGTTCTCACGTCCCCAAACAATGTTATCATATTCCCACAAAATGGAAAGAATATATAAATGTTTTCTATAAAAATTAAAGAATAAAATTTAAATAATAAATATCATAAATTTCTTATATAAATAATTATTATCTGATAATTCCCAACCATTATATGTGGTTAAAAAACCAAACAATCATTGTTTAATGAGGTGGAAGTTGCATGTACACGAATGGTATGTTCCTTAACCATTAGATGAAAGTGTCTTTAAATGTAGGCGAAATAACTACAATAAGATATATTATTATTTTTAGGACACTGATGTTATTTTAAAATCAATATATAACAATAACTAAAGGGGTGGTGATGTAAATGAATGAAAAGTGATTGTAGGAAATGTTAACCCTTAATCGGGTAATTCCTTTTGGTTTATACCAAAAGAATTTCATGGTTTTCTTTCTGTCTGAGGAAATACTTAAATGATTATTGGAGGGTTTTTTTGTGCTTATGTTATCTGATATTTGGATTTCCAAATGTCTTGAGATGTGTAAAGTTGTGGGATGGGTGATTTCATTTTCATAGTGGAGGACAAGTGTCATTCTTGTAATTTTTTAAAAGGGAATGTTAGTAATGTTTTTCCAATGAAAAGTGTCTTTAATAGTGGTAAAAATTATATTCAATGATGTATAGGTTCTAAATAAGAACATTCAATTTATTTTGTAATATTTTCTTGGTCATTATGGTTCTTATGTTTAATTTTTAGTCCCTTGTTAAGAAAATACTTCTCTTAATGGTTCTAATTAATTTTAATTAAATTAATTAATATTTTTAGTGAAAAATATATTTACCATATTAGACATTATAATTTATTCTGATTCCAAATATTGAATCCTTTTTTCGATATTACAATCATATAAGAGTCAAAAATAAATATAAAATTAATCACACACAAGGGAATATAAAGAGGGGTTTTAAAGTAAAATGTCCATAAGTATGTATTTTTATATTAAATTTCTTAGGTAAATTTCTTAAAATGACCCAAATTGGGATAATATAGGAATAATTGATCTAATATAAATTTAAAACTGATAAAAAATGTAATTTATCCATATAAATAAATTAGTTGAAAAAGATGTTTTGTTTTACAATCTTGTAATTTTCACTATTAATTAGAAAGGGAATATACGTAGAAAAATAAAAAAAATAACCATAAATATTTTAAGAAGATCCCCTTTCAGATATTTTGTTTACATTGAAATGTAAAATATATTAAAGTGAAAATAATTTTATTTAAAAAATTGTATCATTTGAAAGGTGGAATAATTTCCTCTAAAGATAAATTAATATTTTAAGAGTAAAGCTGCATTTTTTTATATTATGGTTACCAAATATATCAGATGAATTTTAAGAGAATTGTTGAATAAATAATATATATATATATTTTCTCTTAATTTATATAATATTTTTCATAAAATCTAATTTAATTTCACGGTTATGTCTTATTATATAAAATAATAATATTTTGATATTATATTTTTTCTGTAAAACTTGTTATTACGAGTAACACTATCCATTGAAGGAAATTATTATTTTATGTGATGAGATCAAGCTCAATATTGTGGGAATTGAATGCTATATAATATATTATAATTATTTAAAATATTAAATCAATTGTAAAGTATAATGATATTATATTCCCTTCTAAGATTGGTATGGTCTGTTATTGACGATATCAAATACAATGTTATTACATTAGATTTTTAGGGTGTTAAATTCTCCCCACAATAACTGAATATTGTCCTCGCAATTTAAACACATAGTTGGTTATAAATTGTTTCTTGTTTCAATGTCGAAATCTGACACCATGTGAAGGGTTTGTGAGACATCCTATAGAAAAAAGAAATTGGGAATTATATAAGTCACAAGGACTAAAGTATAATTATGACTCCAAATGGAAGAATAGTAAAGGTAAGTGGAGATACATACAAGGATGAAAAGTAAAAATATTTATATGTAGTGATTGATGAAATCAATCAAATACAAATGAATTATAAATGGAAGGTTTTATGGGATAAATTCATAAATCTATTATGATCTAAAAGGCGGTCAGTTTAACATAAATTAGGGTATTTGGACAACATTTTTTTTCAAGATCGTTTTCCTAATGTTTGTTAATTCATTTAATTCTTATGCATATGAGGAAATATATTAACATAATATATTTCTATTTTATAAATAGAATTTTTATCCATTTTTTGTGCTTTTATCAATTACCAATTAATCCAGTAGTTCCCAAAATTGATATAAAAAAATGAACATTGATAGAAAAAGCACTAAAATTCCATTTTAATATATCATAAGATTCATAAAACAAGTCTTTACATTTTTTCATAACTAATATCCAAAAATAATATTTTTAATAAATTAATATCTAAACTTAAAAATTAGTAGTACTAGTTCATAAATTAAATTGTTAATCTAAAATCAATGAAATGTTAACCGAGAAATTGTGTTGTTCAGCGGTTGGAATTGAACACATATCATCCTTCAGTTGTGGGTTTATGTCCCAAAACCTCTCTAGACTTGATGGTTTGTTACTCAGCATAAATAATTTCATTTTTCTAAAACCATAATAATATAATTCAAAAAATAGATATGATGGATATCTAGGAAATATGGTCAATCACTAAATTACTGTTTAACTGAGGTATTAAAAAAACCTCAATGCAGTATTATATTATCCATTTATTTCACACAAGTCATTACCTGAAATAGTTTTTATCCTTCTAGAGAGGTAATTTACAAAAATAACATATTTTTAGTATTAATTATCATATTGTAAAAAAACCATATTATCAATTTTAGTATTTCAAAATCATGAATCAAAGACGCCCCAGGTTTAACCTAGGTCATTAATTGTGATTATCTATTCAAATATTTAATAATGGATTAGAATTAATATTTTAATTATCCTAATGTTATACATTGTGAGGGTAATACTAAGTGTGTAGTAAGGCATGTTTTCATGTACCAGGTTACGTTCGAGTAAGGACAGATGAACCTTTTTGGAGTTGTTACCTCTAGGTACATCTATTCCAAAACAACATTAACTTGAATTATCTAGACATGGATGTATTTCTATGAAAGACCACATAATATCTTTCAATACAAAACTTTATGATGGTATTCTATACATACACTAAATCTCTATTGTCATGACTCATCCCTCGTGGCCCATGTCGTAACTAACCCCAAGCCCACCATCCATAGGCCAGGGGATGGCGACAAGCACCAAAGACGTATTCCATAAAACTGGGAAGGAATTTCCTTTATAACCTCTAAACACACACAACCATGCACACAGTAAGATACGAATGCAAGTCAACTGTATTGCTAAAAGAGTGCTAAAAGTAAAAAAGTGGCTGAAATACAAGCCCAACAATAATTGTAAAGGTAAAAATAAAATACATTTAAACTGATAGGTGAAAATAAGCTCCTGGATCATCCACCACAAATGATACCTGATGGGTAGGTATAGCTCGTGGACAACCATCTCTGTGGTTCGCCTCATCTAACGTCCACCTCCAAGCCACCTCCAGTCCTGGTACTCTCTTCCTCGGTCAGTGCTATCCGTCGTCTGCACAAAACACAACGAGGTGTGAGAATAGCTCATGTAGGAGTGAGTATAACAATACTCAGTAGGGACCCTAAGCCCCTCATGGTCTCAGAAAATCCCGAAAGGATATACCACACAACATGTAAACAACTATCAACCCTACATAGGTATATGCCCATACATACACCTAAGTTATCATGTATACCCATCTCAATCATAAGGAAACCCAGAGTACAACTCTAAATCCCAAATATCAAATGTTCCACAAAGGAATGAATGCCACAATTCAATGTACAACATAGGTATGCCACACAGAAAAATACCGCTAATGTATTACCGCGAAGGAAAAGTACCTTACAGGTACTCACCCAGCTCACACCAGGTATAACTTAAGTATGGTAGTAGAGATGATTAGTTATAACTATTGAATCATCTTACTCCGTTAAAAGCCTCTTCTACTGAACTACATAGAATCTCTAAGAGCTGACCCACATTGGATCACTAGGATCTGACCCACACAACATCACTAGGAGCCGACCCACATAGGATCGCTAGGAGATAACCCCCACAAGATCTGTAGGAGGTGACCCACACATGATCGCTAAGAGCAGACCCACACATGATCTCTAGGATCCCACCCACACATGATCACTAGGATCTGACCCACATAGGTTCCCTAGAAGCTGACCCACACATGATAACTATTCACTCATCTCGTAACAGCCAGCTACTGGGTTCCCACACTAGGCTTTCTCGTCTCAAGGAGAGTCCACTCCCCTATCCACAGATCGATACTACAACTTCCACTTAGTCTCGTGAATAAGTATCTTAATGGACCTCCATGTCATAAGGGTCTCAACGCAATAGATGGTGCGTCAATTTGACGCCTGGTCTGCAAGTTATTAGGATATTAGTCCAGGGGCCCAGTTGGATTCAGGATCAATCCAACCGGGTCTTACCACATATTAATCCAAAAATCCAGTGGGGTATACTCAATGGCACCATCTCGCCCAATATTTACATTGCCGCTGGCGGTTCGTCAATCAGACGCTCATTGCCAAAGTTATGGCCAAAAGAGTGAAAATGGGTCGTAGCGGGCCTGGGTTCGGCTTGGGCCGCAAGGGTCGCGAGGGCTTGCGAGGGTCACGG
Organism: Viscum album; assembly: GCA_963277665.1. NCBI lineage: Eukaryota > Viridiplantae > Streptophyta > Magnoliopsida > Santalales > Viscaceae > Viscum > Viscum album. The sequence continues at coordinate 1,049,787,411 of OY728131.1, read as the reverse complement.
TGGTCACGGTGGGACACGGGGTCCGCGAAGGCGGTGTGATCCCATGGGGGCAGCAAAGGCCAGGTGGCCGTGAGGGCAGCACATTGCCGCGGGGGTCGCGAGGCTGCGGCTGTGCCGTGAGGGGGCCGGACGGCACGACCTTGGATGGCTCTAGGCCACGGGGAGGCTCAAAGGGCCGTGGGTGGTGCGGCTAGGCAAGGGAGAATCTCGGAGGTTTGCGACTGCACAGAGGGCCATGGTGGGAACGGCTTGGCCATGGGGCAGCGCGGCTAGGCCGCAGGGCAGCTTGGCAAGGTCGCGGGGCGGTACGGCAGGCCGTGGGTGGTGGAGCGCTGCGGGGCACAGAGGCTGCAGGTGGAGGCATGGGCCGTCGGTAGCGGGGGCGACAGGGCAATGTCGATTCCTTAGTCGCCTTCATCGCAGTTGGTAGCTGTTCTCCACCATCGCAAAGAACACAAGAATTATCCTAAGAAATTCAGAGAGGATGAGCCATGTTTGTTTTGGCCTGCACTCTCCTCATTAGTGTGGTAGCAAGTGGCTTATACTTGAATAACATGAATATCAAGAATAGGTAAGGGGGATAATTCAAACACCATCCCTACCTCATTTGATTCATCGATGGAGGTCGCAATGAAGGAGACGACATTGTCGGGGATAGACCGTCGTCGGTGACGTCGGCATTTCCTCGATCATAAGTTTGTTGACGATGAAGATGTTCCTCATCAATGATTGTCACGAAAAAGATGTCAAAGTCAAAGTCATCGTTCTTCGTTGGCGTTCTTAATTGGAGAACATTCTCCCAATTCTCCATGTTTCTCCCTTTTGCCATAAGATTCCCCCAATTCCACCAAAATGAGGAATAGACATCTTAATATATTATGTTGGCATAATTTCAAATAGGTTTAATTAATTAATTGATGTGTTGGATTAATTAATTATAGTGGAAAGTATCCATAATTAAGTGGGGTAGCTCAAGAGGCTTCTCCCCACTTAATAGGGAGTTCAAGAGGTCTCAAGCCTCGGGTGGTCCCCACCACCATAACCTCTCATGGGCTATTAAGATCGGTGGTCCCCACCTCTATAACCTCTCATGGGAGGTTTTAGTTCAGGTGGTCTCCACGTGTGAAATATCCACCTGGGAGATCCTCAAAAAAATTACACAACCTTTTTTTATTTTATTCTTTCATGAAAAACCAAAAAATTATTTTTCACTCTCAACCAACTATATTTGAGGTGAAATTATCCTTGAGAGAAAGTTGGCACTGAAAGTTCAACAGTGCCCTTGGATTTCAATTCCAAGCACCGGTTCAAAAGCTAGAAAAATCAGCTTGCACGTCTGTTGATCATACCTGAAAAAAAGTACATAAATTCATTCCAGGAAGTTCATGCCTCAGAATCACATGCCATAAATTTCCACGGACTCGTAAAATTCACATTTATTTAAAACAAATTACATTGAAATTCTGGGTCTTCACATTCTCCCCACTTCAGGGATTTATGTCCCCGTAAGCCACAACTCAAACTAAATAAACATGTGGGGGTACTGAGTACACATCTGAGCCTCCTTCTCTTATGTGCCTTCCTGGAATTTCCTGTGCTGCCAGCGAATGGCCACCAGAGGTATTGACCGCCCACGAAGGACCCTCTCTTGTCGATCATAAATCTCCACTGTAACCTCTGTAAAAGTCTCCCCATCATCGATGTCCAGCTCGTTGTGGTCGATGATGTGGGAAGGGTCATGCTCATATCTCCTCATCTGGGATATTTAGAAGATGTCGTGCACCCAGTGCAACTGAGGTGGAAGTTCTAGGAGGTAAACCACCTCGCCAACTATGCTAAGGACCAGAAAAGTTCGATTAATCTTGGAGATAACATGCAACCTCAGCCAAATCTCCACAAACCTCATCGATGTGAGACCTAATGAAAGACGTGGTCACCATCATCAAACTCCAGAGGTATTCATATCCTATCATCATATGACTTATACCTGCTCTGTGTAGTATCCATCCACTACTGGATGATATACACCTCTTCTATGGTAGCTCGTACCATCTCTAGTCCCTAGATTGTTGACTCCCCTAGTTCAGTCCATCACAAAGGTGATCTTCAAGGTTACCGTACAATGCCTCAAAAGGTTCCAACCCAATGGTAGAGTGATAACAGTTGTTGTATGAAAACTCCACCAATGGCAAGTGATCCTTACAACTGCGACTGAAGTCGAGGATGCATGCACGTAGCATGTCCTTGAGGTTATGAATGGTCCACTCAGTATGGTCATCCATCTGAGGGTGGAAGGCAGTGCTCAAACAATGTTGTGTCCCTATATCTTCCTGAAACCCCTTCCATAGGAGGGAATTAAAACGTGCATCACAGTCAGAGATAATTTTCTAGGGTACTTTACGTAACCGTACAATCTCTTGCACATAGAGGCACCTATTATCTGAACCGATCATTGCTCTTTGATCGGTAGAAATTGGTCCGAATTTGTGAGTTGGCCGATGATCAACCAAATAGAGTCATGACCCCTGTATTTACGTGGATGTTCTATCATGAAGTCCTATGGGACATCTAAAGGTTGGACCAAGCCTGCTGGTACATGATGCTCTATCTTTACTTGTTGAAAAGTAAAGCATCGCGAGACAAACTCTGCTATTGCTTTCTTTATTTCTGGCCACCCGTGCTTTCATCGTAGATCTTGGTATATCTTCACCAATCCTGGATTTACCTTAGGAGGGGATTTTTGGAACTCTTTCAACAATTCCTCATGAAGTGAAACTGGTACCATGGTACATCCTCTGAAGAGGATGACATGCTCCGAATCTTCGGAAAACCCATCAGGTGCATGTTCTATGGATATCTGAGCATGTTTTGTCTCACAGTCAGCATCCCCACATTGCGCCTCCCTGACTTGCTAAAGAAGTGGGGGAGTGACTATAAGAGACTTAATAGAAGTTTCTCCATCCTGATCCACAAAGGATATCTTCAAGGCGGCCAGCTGTTCTATTGCCTCACCAAGAAGCTGTATACCAAATCTTGTATTGAGTTCATATGCTACAACATTCCCCTTATCAGGAGTATAGAGTATCTTGACATCATAGTCCTAGAGGAAATCAAGCCAACGTCGTTGTCTTTGGTTCTGGTCCTTCTAAGAGAAGATATACCTGAGACTCTTGTGATCAGAGTAGATTGTAAATTGTTCGCCCATCAAGTAATGTCACCACATCATCAAGGATAATGCCACTATTGCTAAATCTAGGTCATGGGTAGCGTAGTTCTACTCATTCTATCTTATTTTTTGAGAAACATATGTGATCATTGCTCTCTCCTGCACGAGGACACATCCAAGTCCGGTCCCTGATGTGTCGCAGTAGACTACGCACCCTACACCCACTTTTGGAAGACTCAAGATGGGGGAAATAGTCATCCTCTTCCTTAAATCCTGAAAACTCTACTGGAATTTCTCCGACCACACAAAGGGTTGCCCCATCTTAGTCAATGTTGTTATTGGTACTGAAACATTGGAAGAATATGGCACAAATATCTGGTAGTATCCGGCCAAACCCAGGAATCTCCGTACCTCCATCAGACTCCTAGGTGGCTCCCAAGAAAGTATCGCCTTAATCTTCTCTGGATCCATTGCAACTCTAGCCTCTGATATTACTTGTCCCAAAAAATAAACCTCTCAGATCCAGAACTAGAACTTCAAGAGCTTACAATAGATCTGGTGCTCTAGGAGTGTGTCCAGGACTACCTGTAAATGATAGGCCTTCTCCTCCTAAGTAGTTGAGTAGATCAGGATGTCGTCAATGAAGACTACTATAAAGAAATAAATTTTTGGCAGGAAGATTATATTCATGAGTGCCATGAACACTACTGCAACATTGGTTACACCTAATGTCATAACCAAGAACTCGTAATGGCTGTAACGACATCTGAAAGTCGTCTTCTGCACATCCTCTTCTCGTACTCTACGATGGTGATAGCCTGATTTGAGGTCTATCTTCGAGAACCATCAGGCTCCCTTCAGCTGAGCAAAGAGTTCATAAATCCTCAAGAGTGGTTACTCATTATTCACGGTCACTTGGTTTAGGAACCGATAGTCAACACAAGCCTTAAGCACAAATCCTCCTTCTTGTGTAACAAAATCAAGGTTGCCTAAGGAGAAACACTGGTCCAGATAGACCCTTTCCCCTGTAAGTCCTCCAGTTGTACCCGTAGCTCAGGAAGCTCTGCGGGAGCCATCTGATGTGCTGGTGTAGATATTTGTATCGTCCCGGGGTATAAGTCAATGTAAAATTCCACCTATCTACAAGTAGGTAGACCCAAAACATCATAAGGGAAGACATTTGTGTACTAGTCCACCACTACATGATAACTCGGACTCTACAAATCAACTTCTATGAGGGTAAGGCTTGCCATCTTTTGAGTAATCGACTGTACCCTCGTCCGGGTAAGTCCATCCTATGCTTCATAGGCTCCCTTCTCATCGGTGAAGGTAAACCTGGTCCCATCCGTGTGAACACACCTCACATTGAACCTAATACAATCAATATGATCTTGGACTGTAGATAACCATCCCATACCCAAGATGAAGTCGTAAGGCCTCGACGCTGCTACTAAGATATCCAAACCAAAATCTCACCTCCTATAGTAAGCTCACACTACCGGCACTAGTGCATAATCATCGAATCTGTTCCCATAGAAGTCTTTAGCTGTAAGGATCAAGCCAACGACTCTGTTTGAATCATAGATCTTCTAATGATGGTAGTGGAAATAAAATAATGACTAGAACATGTGTCGATAAGTACTGTATCTAAGGTGGAGTAGACACAGATTGTACCTTGTATCATCTCTGGAGAAACGTGATCGTAAGCCTCAGCTGCCGGGAGCTGAGTTCTACCCTATCAACATGCTTTCTGTAGTCAGGGTGGAACTCTTAGTGTGGATGGCGGTAACATCTCTAATCGTCACCCACTGCCAGCTGCACGGTCCGCACCTTTTCCATGGTTGCCTACTCCCTATAGACCTCCTTGGTTGAACCTTTGTCCTTGTTAGGGAGTTCCTTCGACCTTCACTGATCATCTGTACAGCGGGTCAGACAGTCATGATCCATGTGATCCTGTCGGCCACATGCATAACAAGTCTTCCTCCTGGTATGAGTGGCTTCGCCTCGGGTGCTCCACACAACAGATCCTGAATCATGTGGTCATCCACCTATAGGTCTGATCCTCTTAGACCTCTGTGACATCTTTCTGCTTCTAGCTACAAAAGACTCCGCAACATGATGACTGGTGGTGGGTCTCGCTGCTGGTGACTTCTCAGCAAGGAAACTCTCTAATAAGAGGGACCTCTCTAACACCCCCACCTGTGTCGGGATGCAGAGTGAAATCATCGAATCATTGTTTTCCCACCAGAGCCCCTGCTCGAAGGTCCGGGCCATGAATAATTGGTCACGCACTATATCAGTGGAGTAACGTGAGAGGTCGGTGAACCTCACTGAGTACTGAGCTACAATCATGCTACCCTACTTCTGATGAATAATCTCTTGTATACGGACTATATGAAGAGTTGCTGGGACAGACTCTGCCTGAAACAGGCTTCCTAAGTATTCCCATAGAAGCCTCACCTCGTCAAGAACCTAGAGCATCAAGCTCCACCATCTACCTGTTGTTGCCTACAGGAGGCTAGTGGAAATGATCACTATGAGACTGGATGGTGTTCCTACCAATCAAAAGACTCTCACTATAGACTCCAACCAATCCTCAGCAGCTTTTGGGTCTATCTCTCCCCTAAACCTGGGTGGCCTCTCGCGCTGGAACTCAAGAAACGCGCTCAATCCGCGTGCACCCTCTTTTGATGGGTCTGGTGGAATTAGTGTCACAATGGGTAATGGTACCATTGGTCCCTCCATTGGATGAGGTCCCTCCACTGAGTCCTCTTCGCTCGGTGGGATATTATTGCATATAATTCTCGGAACCCTAGATGGTTGTCTTTGTGGGAACATCCTTTAAAGAAAGAGGTGCACCACGATCAATAAGTTATACCTGATGAGCAGACTCAAGAGATCACAATGAAAACTCTTGTAAACACATGCACAGTTAGTGTTTTCATGAACTGAGTCAGAAATCAGAAGTCACGTTCCTGGTGAATGGATAAGTCGGCCGCCGTACCAACACTGGACTCCCCAAACAGAAAACCACACTAACAATAGTTAACACTATTGCTATTAAGAGATCAGATTTCTATGGACTATGGTAGAACCAACTCCTTTGATACCAATTTGTCACAACCCATCCCCCTAGGGCCCATGCAATGATTAACACCAAGACCGCCTTCCCTAGGCCAGGGGCTGGCGACTAGCACCAAAGGCGTATTCCCTAAAACTGGTAAGGCATTGCCTTAAAAACCTATAAACACATGCAACCAATCACATAGAAAGATATGAATGCAATCCAATTGTATAGAAAAATAGTGATGAAAGTAAAAAAGGGGGCCAGAATACAAGACCAACAGTAATAGTACATGTACAACTGAAATACAAGTAAACTGATAGGTGATAAGTATCTCCTACATCTTCCACCATGAATTCAACCTGAAGGGTAGGTACATATCATGAACGACCGTCTCGATGGTTCACCTCATCTAATGTCCACCTCCGAGCCACCCCCAGTCCTAGTAATCTCATCATTAGATAGGGATGTCTGTCGTCTGCACCGAACACAATGAGGTGAGGGAATAACCCATGCAGGGGTGAGTATAACGATACTCAGTAGGGACCCTGAAACCCTCACGGTCTAAAAAAATTAACAATTGATAAACCACACAACATGTAAACAACTATCAAACCTACTTAGGTATATTCCCATAAATATACCTATGTTATCAAGTATACCCTTCTCAATCATGAGGAAACCCAGAGTCCAACTCAAAAGCTCAATTCTCGTTTATTCCACAAAGGAATACCACAAAGGAAAGTACCAAACAGGTACACCACACAGAAGAATACCACAAAGGTATTAGCATGAAGGAAAATTACCACACAGGTAATGACTCCGCCCCATAAGGTATAACTTAAGTACATTATTAAAGATGATTAGTTATAACTACTGAATCATCTTACTCTATTAAGTGGCTCTACTTTTAACCTACACAGAATCTCTAGAGGCTGACACACACATGATCGATAAGAGATAATCCCCACAAGATTGTTAGGAACTGACCCACACATGATATCTAGGATTTGACCCCCAAATGATCTCTAGGAGCTGACCCAGACATGATCTCTAGGAGCTGACACAAATAGGATCGTTATTCACTCTTCTCATCACAGCCAACTACTGGGTCCCCGCACTAGGCTTGATCTCCTCTGAGAGAGTCCACTCCCCAAGACACTGGTCGATACTTAAACTTACATGTAGTCCCATTAAGAATTATCTCAAAGGACTACCACATAATAGAGGTCTCAACGTAACAGATAGTGCGTCAATCGGACGCCCAGTCTGTAAGTTATTAGACTTTTATTCCCGAGGGGGGCGGTTGGATTCGTGATCGATCCAAAATAATTGTACTCCTTCTTAATCCAAAACTCTAGTGGGGTATACTCAAAGGGACCATCTTTCCCAATATTTCCATTGTCGCTGGCGGTTCTTCAATCAGATGCCCGGTGCCAAAGTTATGGCAAAAAGAGTCCAAATGAGTCGTAGTGGGTTCAGGTCCAGTCTGACCCGGTCAGACCGACCCGGGCCGTCCCGGCCTGGGCTGACCCTGTTCAGGTCGACTCAGCCCGACCCGCGGGGTCCGGTTGGCATGAAAGGGCTGTTAGGATCCATAGGGGTCGCGAAGAACACGGAGGGCCGTAGGGGCGGCGAAGGCAGTGTGATGCTGTGGGGGCCGCAGAGCGGCAGCGCAGTGGTCGTGGGGCCATGAGTGTGGCACGTTGCCGCAGGGTCCGCGAAGGTAGTGTGATGTCATGGGGGAAACGGAGTGGCAGCACAGAGGTCGTGGGCCCATGAGCACGGTGCGTTGCCGTAGGACTTGTGAGGCTGAGGGGCCGCGAGGCCGTAGGGGCCGCGAGGCCGCAGGTGCCGTGAGGACGCGGGGTTTCCACGAGGGCACGGGGCGGCTCGTCCATGGGGTGGCTCTACCGGGGAAGGCTTGAGGCCAGGGGAAGCTTAGAGGTCCACAGGGGGGCATAGAGGGCCACGGCGGCTCGGAGGGCCTCGGGCGGTGGTGACCACAAGGTAGTGTCGTTGCCTTCGTCGCCTTCGTTGCGGTTGATATTCATCCTCCTCCATCGCGAAGAACAGCTGAATTATCCCATGAAATTTGGAGAATACATTCCATGTTTTTCTGGGTCGTACACTCCGCATTAGTGTGTTAGCAAGTGGATAATACTAGAATCACATGAATATCAAGAACAAGTAAGGGGAATAATTAAAACACCTTCCCTACCTTGTTTGATTCATCAAAGGAGGTCACGAGGACGGAGATGTCATTTTCAGGGATAGACGGTCGTCAGTGATGTCAGCGTTTCCTAGATTTTCGGTTCATTGACAATGAAAATGTTCCTCATAAAAAATTTTCACGAGGAAGAAGTCGAAGTGAAAGTCAACGTTCTTCGTTGGCGTTCTTCATTGGAGATATTTCTCCCAATTCTCTAAGTTTCTCCCTTTTTCCAAGAGATTCCCCCAATTCCACCAAAATGAGTAATAGCCAACTAAATAGATTATGTTGGAATAATTTCAAATTGGTTTAATTAATTATTTAATGATTTTTCATAATTAATTAAAGGGGATAGTTGGCATAATTATGTGGGGGGGGCTCAAGAGGTTTCTCCCCACTTAATAGAGAGTTCAATAGGTTTCAAGCCTTGGGTGGTCCCCACCACCATAACCTCTCATGTGAGGTTAAGCTCAGCGGTCCCCACCTCTATAACCACTCCGGGGAGGGTTTAGTTCAGGTGGTCCCCACCCATGAAATGTCCACATGGGATATCCTAAAGAAAAATAAAATAAAAAGTCACAAAACCTTTATTTTATTTTATTCTTTCTCGGAAAACCCAAAAATTATCATTCACTCTCGACCAACTGTTGTCGAGGTGAAAGTCTCCTTAAGCGAAAACTAGAACTGTGAGTACAACAGTGCCCTCAAGTTTAAATTCCAATCACCGGTTCAATAGTTAAAAAACCCCGCTCACACATTTAATGAGAATGCCCGAAAAAAAGATTACAAATTTATTTTGGGCACTTCGGGCCTTGGAATCACACAACGTCAATTTTTGTGAACTCTTAAAATCCCCATTTACTTAAAAAACAATTACTTGTGAATCCTAGGTATTTACATAAATCATTAGGTTATATTCGCTAATATATTTGTTTCTCCAAATTCTAGTTACATATATTGATATTAAACTTCCGTCGATACCAATTGTAGCATCATAACCCCAGTTTTATAAGAGCCAGGGTCCACTTCAATTAAATTGGCATGATTACAATGAATCGAATACCGAAGGATCAATGAGTTTAGAGGTCTTGGTAAACCAAATACATATATGAGACATGTATTATGAGTGAATAAACTAACTATAACTTGTTTTTTCACTTTAAGGATAACATTATTACATCTAAAATTTCCTGGCATAACATTAATAGTACAAATCATGGAATCCCTAGGGAAGAAAAAAATAAGGGGGATCTCAAATTCTTAGTAATGATCGGGTATAAATGAAACAATAATTGATCATTGATAATATTCCATATAGTATAATAATAACTGAATACTCATTCTATGTAATAAATAAACTAATAAAGGGGTGTGTAAATAAAAGGCAAATGCAAATAACTAAATTCACATTCTATTTAAGTAACTAGATAATACACAATCAATATGTAATTTTATGAAACTGATAACCCATTAGATTTATTAAATAAACTAATTATGAATTACATATATATATCTTGTCACAATGAAAATCTCATTGATAAAAATTATTGAATCAAAATGAAGGAAATGATTAATTATTGACATCATGTATGAGGAACATGAAAAACTATACAATCAAAAAAATTCACAAGATGATTTAAAAATAAATGTAGAATCCAATATAAATTGTTTAAAAAAAATTTCTAATGAGAACATGTCATTGAATCTAGGGGCTATATAAATTCAAGGTCCACCAATCACTCCGTTTCTAAATCAATATTCATATCGGGTAATCAATTTAATTAAAAAAATATTCCTTTTCAAATATATGTATTGAATAAAAAAAATTATTTTAAATATTCCACCAGATAATAAAATTACTCTCAATGTAATCAAAATTTGTAAAAATGATTTACAATTTTAGAAATAAACATATCATTGTTAAATGATATGGATACATAGGGGAAATTCAATGTTCAATGTTCATAGGGAAATTGAATATTTCATGGGGACATAGCAAATGAATCATTGAATTGAATTTCCATAATATAATTGGAAATATCAATTAAAATTTATCCAAATTCATAATAATTGTGGTATAAATACAACATAACCCATGTTCCATAACGTTAACGGGTTTTTTTGGAAAATAGAAATATTTTAAAAATCTATTTTAAAAATATTTTCAAGGCAAATATTCTTATGTTTTGAAAAAAAATTAAAAATCCTTTTCATTGGAAAATAAATTTTCAATTTTTTTTCTTAAAATAACCTTTTAAACATTTAAATGAATCATCAATGAAATAACAACAGGTAAATCCAATCATTTCATACAATGGAAGAAGAACATTCCATTTACACAGTAAAAAAGGGATGAAAATTTCCTTCTTTGGAAAGGAGAGTAAGATTTAATTGAAAACATTTGAACCAGAAAAAGGGTATAAATTTGTTTATTTGATCAGTTTATAATAGTGAAAAACATTTTTTTCATCCTCTTTTGAAAACATGGATTTTAGAATAAAACTGGTTCTCTAACTAAATAGAGATATTATGTTGGGTTTTCTTAAAAAGACTTTGTAAAATATATTATGTACCAAAGGGTGGAAAATTGTACTCATACACGGAAAATTCCATGAATAAATAGAGGATAAAAAAATTTAATGGTTTATTAAATAATGATCCAATAATTTCAACTAATGGATTTTTAAGTAAAAATAATCCCACAAAAATGAGATTATGAAGAAAATGTTTGAAAAGATTATTATGTTGATAGGAAAATCAATAGATAAATATATTATGTGTGTAAAATGTAAATCCGCATAAAAAAGTGTATATAAATTAATATATTTTTAATTTTTATGAAAAACACAATCATATAATATTAACGACACCAAGGATGTAATAGAACCCAATGAAATGAAATTGGGTTATAAAATACTTTTCCCCTTGGTAATACATAATTCAAATAATATTTGATGAAATAATTAAAATTTAAAATTAAAATATCATGATCAATTATTTAATCAATATATTAAATTTAAGATATGATGTTTTTAAACCATTTATATGAAATTAGGAGCACAATAATAATGTATCTCTCAAAGAATGGAGATTTAGATTAAGTCCTTTACTACATAGTAACATATGATTCGTAATACCCATGAGGAAGAATACCTAAAATGAATCATTAAATATCATAAAGATAAAATAATTTTGACAAAATATATAAAAAGGTAAAGTATATACACCACACTGTATATATTAGTTCTGAAAATGGTGAATGCCTCACATAATGAAAAGATAGACAAGAATCTATGAAGTTTCATTTACTTTTGGTTAAACATCCTTTATACTCCAAAATATGAGTATTAAAATACTCACTAACTTGTTCTTGAACCATAATCATATTTATAATATCATATCTTTATTTTTCATAATATCTTATTATTGAGTTGCTAAAAATATTTCTTTATTTCAACTATTTCGGGTGTTAATTTCCAAGTTTTTCGAGTTTTTTTTGATTTGATTTTTATTGGACATTTTAATTAGATCATGAAATCACCATGTCCATAATTTTACCCATGATTAAATTAGAATATATAAAAAGTATATGTTTATTTACAATAATCAATAATATTTGGTGATAGAAACTGAATTGCATCGTTCATGGAGACGGTAGGTCGTACGTCCAAATGAACACGACTTTAATAAATTTTTAATATTTAAAATAATGTATAGTAAATGATATATATTTATATTATAATTGAAGTATTATATCTATGAAATATATGTTACATATTTTTATCAAACCCAACCTTAATACATTACATGTATAATGTGAATTAATCACATTTCTTTCATTAGACTGTAGTCTACACATCCGCAAACAAAGTTATCGTATTCCCCTAAAATGGAATTCATGGAGGTATATTTTATAAAAATATTCCAAAATCAGAAGGACATAATTAATATCATATATAAATAGTTTTTCCCTCACAATTCCAAACCATGAAAGGTGATGAAAGAAAAATGAACAATCATCATTTCGCGAGGCATTATTTCATCATAGACAAATGGTATGTTAGTTACCCATTAGATATAATTGTGTGTAAGTGTAAGTAAAACATATATAATGTCAGAATATTAGTATATTTAGTATACTTATTTTATTATATTATCATTATATAAAAATAATTGATGAGTCAAGAATTATATCAAAAATGTGATTGTTGTAAAACACTACCTCTTAATTAGGTAACTCCTTTTTGTTTATACCAAAAGGATTCCTTGGATTGATTTATAATGTTCCTAATTTGTGTATACATTTTAAAACACTATATTGAGTTTAAAAAAATTTCATTGGATACATGTTGTATTGAAAATAAAATTGTTTTATTTCTCTGTTCATGATAATTTTTAGATGTTTTTCAGCCAAAGTCATGAATTTTATAATTTTGATAGAAAAGATTGATATATAAAAAAATGTACTTGTCATTACAAGATTTGTACTTTAGTCTAGCCAAAAATATTCCAGAATGTGTACCCAACCAAGTATCCATCCATCACATGCATGTCATGTACTTCACTCTACACATCCTGTCCACCCTTCTAGATGCGATTGGTGGATGAAATCGATACTACAAAACATGTGGAGTGGTGTTACATGGCTTGTACCCCACCAAATGACTGCCGGAAAATTGAAAGTCATTGGGAAGCTCATCGGGACACCTACTGGTTAATAAAACAAGGCAAAAATGAGCTTCACAATATACACAACATGTCCTATAGGTTACATGCCGTGTAGTTTGAAACTTTATAAATAAGAGGGAAGACCACCATTTTATGAGTTGGAAATCTAGGGGAGGTGTTACCACTATGTCCTTCAATCATCCCTCAGATCCAAATTCTAGTTTTCAATTATATTTTCATTTCTTGTCTAGTGTAATTTCTCTCCTTCCTCGTTTGTTTCTCTTATCCATGGATTAGATTGATTTTTGGATCAATCCACACACTATGAAAAAGGTAATAAGAGGCTAATTCCCTCATGATTGGGGTTTTAATAATATTAGAGTTTTATTGTTGTTCACATTCTAATGTGTTAATTTTATTATGAATTTTATTTTTATAGTACCATTAATGATCCAATTTCCAACATCACCATTGGTATCATATCGGACCAAGAATGATACAAATGGAGAACACAAAAGGAGTTGCAGTGGATGAACCCATGACCATTGGGGGAACCCACTTTCACTGTTTTAGGGGTATAACATTATTTTTTTTATGTTCAATTACTAGAGAAAGTAAATTTATTTTGAATACCCAATCACTAGTTTTAGGACCATGAAACTGTGATAGAATTGAATCCACGAGGTATGTATTTCCAATTATAATCTAAATACTAAATAATGAAATTATGAATAAAATCTAATTTGATTGTTACCCCAAAATGATTGTTCTTATATTTTACATGTTCATCAATTACTTTTATTTTAATTATCACAAATCAATTCACTATTTCAACAATTCCCTTCACTTCTTTTATCTGGACAATCAAATCAAAGTCTTTCGATTCTTATTGCACCAGGCTTCTCCTCGTTTCCCTGTGGGATCAACCCCAACTACCACTAGCTATATTGTAGATGGTTCAAAATGGAACATCTAAATTTCAAATTCGGGCCGCTCCATATGAAGGGAGAATTAACAGATTATTGTGCCATTACAGGGGATTTAGGGAAAGTACCAGTACCATCCTTGGTCAATGGTTGGGTTACCCAGAATTATCCATTCTTCTTTATTGTTTTCATGATTTATTTTCTTGGTAACCTCATCCACACATCCCATGGATTATTATCCGACTTGGGAGTGGTATGACTCCTCTTGAGGATATTGTTATCTGTTTGATCCAGGGATATCAAACCTCTACCTAGAAGAATACTATCCATACATTGATGATTGGATCCAATATGAGGAAAAACCTTGTAAATTCTTCACCCACTATTCTTTTATTATCCTTCAAAACCATTTTCATGTAATACCGAAATGTTATTATCGATGATGGAGACATTTACCATATTCCAGTTGGGCAAACTTGAAAGGTTGGGATGACTCAGAAATGTGGTAGAATAGATATCTGAGATAATATCCAATATATATCCTCTAGTTGAGTTTTATGATGGGTGTTCTAATTTTTTTCAAATGAGGATACATGTTATGATGTGGGCCCCACATGTCATTCATTCATAATATCAAAAATTAATTTCCCAAACTCAAATTTAGAATATGGGGACACATAAATCCCTGTTCATAATGAATTAGATAATAAATTTATTTGAGAACCCTCAGTTGATTACATACCTATTCTAAAGGATGCCAAAAATTATTTTCAGGTCATTATCATTACAACACAAGAACCTCATGTGTGGCCAGATGTACCTGATCAAACCAAGAATCAATTCTACCTTCTTCATCTAATGGCAACAGAGCATGGCTACTGTAGGTCACCACCTAGACCACATGATGGTCAAGAATCATGGAAACAATATGAGGGTGTCAGACACATGTGATGGTTCACTCTACAAAAGACTCATCCACCTTTTGATTATCTGTAAGTAACCAAAAATCTCGTCAATCCAAAGAAATAGCATAAAGGTTCTTTTTGGAAGGTATACTATCCATTTTTTCTAACCTTTTTGTTATTTTCTATTTTTAATAAACACACGACATGTAATTTTATTCCACATTCCATGTATTACGGTCTCAACCATCCATAATAGAAAGAAGAACAAAATGGTAGCACACGACATGTATAACTTATAGCACGACATATAAATTTATTTTTAGAGTATATTTTAATAGAAATTATTGTATATGTAACTATTAATTATGATGATAAACCAAGATGAGGCTTGTGTTGATGGAAAGGTACATTGTGTTTATCTGAGCTGTTGCTGGTTCGAATCGATTCACACCTGTCTACAGTATAAGGATCATTATTTTTAAACCTATGTATTATATTAAACATCATGTGAGGTGTTTTCAATATAAAATAATAGTTTTTCAAAATAAAAGAAAACACATTATGGGGTTGGCTCATATGGAAAGGTCGTAAACCATGGATCCAAAATACACGAGTTCGAGTCCTAACAACAAACCAATTTCCATCATTTTTGTAACGTCCCGGTTCCAGAATCCCCCCAGAGGTACCCCGTTCCCAGGTTGTCACATGTACTCAAGCTCATTTTCCTGAATTCCAGAGGCTCTCGACTAGCAACGGGGTCCTTAGGTGTGATAGTGGGGAAACTATTACCTCATTGGAAGAGTAACACAACAGAAGATAAAAAATTATACAATAAAGGAAGTAGCATGTATCCAAAAACAGTAACCAGCGGAAGACTGAAATAATAACAACTCAATCACATATATATAAAATTATTCATGGTATATATGCCAATTAAAATAGCCGAACAAGTAACAATGCTGAATACAACCAGTACTAAACCAAAGTACAAAAGAAACAGATAAACAAATCCTCAGCATCGCAAGCCTATGCTTAGTCCCATGCTCTCCAGCTCAACAGCAAGTCATATATCTAAAGTAGAAGGGTGCTTGCCCTTATCTATACTTGCGTCAATATAGTCTGTTTGGGCCCAAAATCATGGCCCAAACATGGTGTTAGAAAATATCCCAATAAGAAACCACTTGAAGATAGTTTCCTAATAGTTAGTGAATATATGGAAAGTAAAAGTACAAAAAATAGTAAACATAAAAGTACTCAGGAGTAAACAATCCACAGTTTCAATATCAACCAATAGCTAACCAAACAACTAGACACACACAAGTAACCCCCTGGAAAGTACTCACAACCATCCCCTCTAGTCCTACCTAAAAAGTTCAAGCAACCCTTTGGGAAGTTCACTCAGTCTAACCCCTCTGGTTCTTTCATAAGAATAATAGACTCTCTAAGAAAGCTCACACAGTCAATTCCCCTTATCGTCTCAGGTAGTCAAGGGCCCTCTAAGGAAACTCACACGGTCAATTACCCTTATAGACCCAAGGTCAAGGACTCTCCAAGAAAGCTGACTCTGTCAATTCCCCTTATAGCCGAGGTTGTTCCAAGACTCTCTGAGGATGCTCACTCGGTCAATTCACCTTATAGTCTAGATTAATCAAGGTAGTTCAAAGTAAAACAATGACTCTCTAAGAATATCTCACAATCAATTCCCCTTATAGTCTAATTTAGTCCTTGGATCTCAGAGTAAGCTCACTCAGTCTCTTTCCCCTTATAGCCTAAAGTGACCAAAGACTCTCTAAGGAAGCTCATTCAGTCAATTCCCTATATAGTCTACTACACCAGGTTCTCATGGTCCTATGTAGGTCAACAAGCATAGCAATGAAATATGGCCAATGTAAACCTACAGAACTGATTTTCTAACTAGTGTATAACATATCAAGCATTCCAGAACACAATGATTCCACACTACAACAGTAGGCATGGAAATAGGAAAGGTAGCGAAATAGGATAAACATGACCAAAAAGTGGTAAATAAGACATGCAATGTAAAAACCTCTAAATCATAGAAAAAAAACTCTATTCATAACCAATAAACCTCGACAAAAGCTTACAAGCATGGAAGGTAAACCACAGGGGTAAAACAATAAACACACAATACCCCGTTCAAAGGTATTGGTCAAAATTACACATAATTCTCAAAAACATTGAACAGAAAGGCACAAAAAACCTACCTTGGTGTTAAAATATTGCTATATGTGAACCTCGAGGCTTGAAACACCTTAGAACACCATTGATCTATGAAAACTTATAAAAAATTCAATCCACAATAACATGGAAAAGAGAAGTAATTGTAACACAATTCTCTAGGAGAAGGAAGACCTCACTGATGTGATTTCAACGCAACTGACATTGTTTAATTAGGTGTACAGGAGCTCTTTCAAGGTTTTGTCGAAGATCTGCGGTCGTACGATGATCTCAATTGAACGATACCTAAAAGAAGAGCATTCTGGTGATTTGAAGAGACCCCAATACATTTAATGAAAAAATAAGGTCCACGATGTGTACTTTTGAAGTACATTGAATGTACTCATTGATTTCTTACTCCACTTTAGGCGGCCTATAAATACCCTCACACGACCGTGTTTGTGGCCACTACATGGCCAGAACACGGCCTCTTATGTCACTGCAGTACATGAAATGTACACATATACTACACGATGTGTACTTCGACAATTTCCATAAAAACCACTTTTCCTCGAAAACAACCAAAAAAGGAAAACCATGCCTGAAAAAAAGATCTGGTTTCTTACAAACTTCCCCCCCTTAATTATATTCGTTCCTGAATTTACCTAGAACTGCATTGAAGAGGAAACCCCAAATAGTTCTGGCCACTGTGCTCTTACATTAGACATCCCTCTCCAAAGTCTCATCCTGTACCTACCCATGATGAAATAGCACTCATACTATAGGAACATACCGGCCCCGGAGAACCATCGTACTGCGATAAAAAATCTGGATAGGATGCTCCTCGAACGATGCATCCACATCGAGCTCAACCTCCTCATGTTAGAAAACATGAGACGGGTCTGAAAATTAATGACGAAGCTGAGAAATGTGAAAAACATCATGCATAGCTCGATACCTCTGGGGTAACTACAACCGATAGGCAACCGTCCCAACTCTCACCAACTCCTAAAATCGACCGACATACCTCGAAAAAAGCTTACCCTATCTCTTAATCCTCCTGTGTCCCAACCTCGATGTGACACGAAGGAAAATCTGATCACCGACCTCAAACTCTAGAGGTCATCTCTGCTGGTCGTCCTAAGAATTCTGACGAGACTATGTCGTAGCCATCCTCTACCGAATCAACTCTATCTGTTATGTGGTCTCCTGAACAAGGAGACGTCTCAATAAGGTTTCCTCTCCTAACTCTATCCAACACAAGGGTGATTGTCATGACCTACCGTACAAATCCTCATAAGGTTTCATCTGAATTGTTGTTTGAAAACTATTATTATGGGAAAACTCTACAAGGGGTATGTGATTCTCCCAAGAACCTCCAAAATCCAGGATGCATGCTTGGATCATGTCCTCAAGCACCTGAATTGTACGCTTGGACTGGCCATCTGTCTTGGGATGGTATGTTGTACTCAAAAGTACCTGTGTAACCAACGCCTTATAACGACCCTGCTAGACCCGAGAAGTAAAACATGCATCCCTATCTGAAATGATGGAGTGTGGAACTCCATGATGATGTATAATCTCTGGGATGTACAACCGTCCCATATCATCAACACTGGAGGTATCCTTTATTGGAAAGAAGTGAGAAACCTTCTCAAGCCTTTCACTAACAACCCAAACTGCATCATTCCCTCAATGAAACCTCTGAAACCCTATCATGAGGTCCATCGCAACATCATTCCACCTCCACTCAGGAATGGGTAACTACTGCAAGAGCCCTGCTAGTTGTCGATGCTCCACCTTCACCTACTGACAGATGGAACACCTCATAACAAAACTATAAACATATCTCTTCTTACCCGGCCACCAACACTGATGGTGTAGATCACGATACATCTTGGTGATGCTAGGATCAACTTCCCATATAGAGGAATGAATTTCCCACATCATCTCCTCGCGTATGCCTGTTGTCACCCATATGCGCCCCTGGAAATGTAGGATATTTTCCTCGCCTACGGTCTATCCAGGAATAGGGTCCTCTCCTAATACACTTTCCCACAAGACTAGGCCTTCTAAATCTGATAGCTGGCTAATTCTCACTTGATCAGGAAGAGTAGATGTAGCAACTATTGAAGAAATCTATGTCTGTCCATGACTGTCGTGCAACTCCAAATGCATATCCAAGAATAGAGCCATAGTTTTTCCCTCACCACTAGCCCCATGAATTGCATGTATTTGTGTCCTCCAGCTAAAGGTATCATCCACTGCGTTGCCTTTCCTATTAGGGTAGGAAAACTAAAAATAAAATGACTGAAGGTACTCAACCCACCTTCGCTGCCTCAAATTCAAGTCACGCTGGGTGAAGATGTACTTGAGACTTTTGTGGTTAGTGAAAACCAAAAAAAATCTCTCCCAAAAGATAATGTCTCTAATAGAGTAGGACATGAACCTATTATAACTCCAGATCATGTGTCGGGAAGTTCCCCTCATGTGGCCTCAACTGTTGAGACCCATACGCAACGACTCCATATCCATGCATAATCATATCTCTCAGCCCGATACCTGATGCAACGCAGTAAACAGTACAGATCTTGCCCGTATCTGGAAAGAATAGTATTGGTGCTGAAGTAAACCTCCATTTTAGCTCCCGAAAGGCTGACTTGCAAGAATATGACCACAAGAACTTTGAATCCCTATTATTCAAACTCGTGAGTGGTGTTTCTAAGCGCCCAAAGTCCTGTATCAAGCATCTGTAGTATCCATATAGCCCTAAAAAACTCCTCACCTCTAATACGTTCTTCTTCTTCTATCAAGAAACTACCACTCTCACTTACTCTGGGTCTACTTATACTCTTGTCTCTGAGATAACATTTCCCAAGAAGTAAATCTGGTCCATACAAAAGTGGTATTTTGAAAGCTTAGCATATAATTGATGCTCCCTTAGTATACTCAGAATGATATCAAGATGAGTTTCATGGTCGTATCGAGTGTTAGAGTACACCAATATATCATCCAAGAAGACAACCATGAATGAATCGAAGTATGGATGGAACAATTGGTTCATCGATGCCATGAAAACTATAGGTGTGTTCGTGAGACCAAACGACATAACCATATACTTGTATAGACCATACCTACTCTAGAAAGTTGTAATAGGTATATCTGAGGGTCTAACAGGAAACTGATGGTAACCGTACCTCAAGAAAATTTTCAAGAACACCCAGGCTACTCGAAGCTGATCATAGAGATCATAAATCCTAGGCAAGGGATATTGATTCTTAACTATCAGCTGGTTTAT
Source organism: Viscum album (assembly GCA_963277665.1). NCBI lineage: Eukaryota > Viridiplantae > Streptophyta > Magnoliopsida > Santalales > Viscaceae > Viscum > Viscum album. Next base: position 1,049,766,994 of record OY728131.1, on the reverse strand, counting down.
CTTTTGATAGTCCACACAAAGCCTTAGGGTACCGTCTTCATTCTTTTCAAAAAGGACAAGAGAACCCCAAGGGGAAGTACTGGGTCAGATGAAACCCTTTGCCTGCAACTCGTCCAACTCCTTCTTGATCTCTTAAAACACTGGTGTAGCCATTCAATAAGGAGTAGTGGACATCGGTGCCACTCCTTGCACAAGATCAATCGAAAATTCTACCTCACGCTATGGAAGAAAACGTGAAATGTAATCTATAAATACATCCCTGAAATGATCCACCAATGAGATAAAGTCTAACTGTGAAGTCCCTTGGTCATCCAGATATAGACTAGAAATCTGGGTTGTAACTCCTCCCAACCCATGATGCTCTGAACCCACTCTGCCCTTCTGGACATCCCATTCACCCCTATAAAGAAAGGATTCACCCTCTGGTGATATGAAAATCACCGTACCATGATATAAATCGATGAGTTCCTGGAATGGAACCAACCAGTCCATTCCAAGAATGACATCATATCCTGTCATCTCTTGGACATAGAGGTCCCATAGAAAGTGACAGCCACCAACCTCAATAGGGAACTCCTTGCACTGACCCACACAAGATGTTATTGTCCCCAATGGATTATCTAGCGTCAAGATGTCGGTAGAAGAAAGTATGCAGAGAACAAGGCTCTCCACAACAGAGATAGATATAAAGATATGGGAATCCCTTGTATCAAAAAGAGCAGAAGCTAAAACTGAGGCTACTAAGATTGTACCTCAAACTGTAGAGGGACCAGGATCTTGTTCCTGCTGGGTCTACTCCACTACAAATTCCTGGCATGTACCACGACCATGTGATATAGCCTGACCACTCTAAGATGATCCACCCTGCTGTCGCTAGTAGCCTATTGACTGACCATTGTGGTCGCGACCTCCACCTCGGCCCGAATGGCTGGAAGACCTCCAGTTCCTAGACTAGTGAGAAACTGGCGGAGCTGCTCCTGAAGGAGGAGTCATAGAAGAACCCATGTCACTAGCTGCTAGTGATATAAACTGAAAAAGCATTGTAGGTGACCTATCTTACTTCAAGATCAGAACTCCACTGGGTATCTTGGGAAATGTGGCCTTATATTCCCATTGTTCCTTCACTTGTAGCACACCACCTGGATACCAGAAGAAGCATATTTCCGTCCCTAATCTCCTCGTGCAGACTCCCTGCGGTGTTTGCTGCTTTCAGTAGGAGGAATACTAACTCTGGATGTTGAACCTCCCTAGATCACTATTCCAGAATCCCCCATATTTCACTCTGTGATTAGCGCCTGGTTGACGATAGAGGATATCAAATTCAACTTTAATATGTTCACCTACGATCGGATGTCATGCCTCAGACCATCCTAAAACTGTCATGCATGGAACAACTCATAACGTCCTGGAATAGAAGTGAAACGCTTCATCTCAGTGAAGCAAGAGGAATACTCCATAACAGTAAGAGTACCCTACTCCAGACTCATGAACTCTTAGGTTCGATCGGCCCTCAAGGTCTCCAAATAGAAGTAATCGTAGAAGATGCATCAAAACTCATCCAATTCCATATATTTTTGGCGTCTAGCCTATGAGATAACATCCAACCACCTCTTAGAGGAGTCTCAAAGCATGTAGGTATCGAGCTTCACCCTCTTCTCTAGAGGTATCCCCAGATGCTCAAAAATTGTTAGTGTTGCTTCTATCCATGACTCTCCACCCTATGGTCCTCCATCCCCTGAGAAAGTGAGAGGATGATGATGCTGAAAAACCCATGTCAATTCTGCCATCAACGGGGCAAGAGGCGGAGCTCCCTAAAAATTATGCATCATCCTAAAAAATCCTTCCTAGAATTGTGCATCAACACCTATGTCAGGTATAACAGTTGGTGTCAAGACCGACATGACAGGAGGATCTGCTGGAAGTCCCTGATCATCCATGTCCAATGTTTGATCACTGCCAGGAAACTGGCGTATAACCAGAGGACGTATCGATGGAATGAAAATGCAAGGTCAAGCGCACACCTTAGATCAATTCATTAAAGACATAAAAAAAGATGTGTGAGAGGGAAATAGGAGAAGGAGATAATTCATGTTTTACAAAACATGAGTACACGATGTGTACAATTCCTACACAGCATGTCCCCTTAAGTCATTTACATAGGTGTATACTCCTGCCTAAGTAGATCGTGCAACAACCCAAACACATGACGTGTTCTCCTAAGACATGCCATGTACCTAAATCATCTTTCCCTGCCTGATTCCTTCTACACGGTTAAGGCACACGACTCTCCTAGGACAAAACTACATGGTATGTTCCATACCGACACAACGTTTACTCAACAAGATTCACCTGGACCGTGTTGTTAGTGTCATGGAATGTGTACCTAGGTTACACTACATGGCTTGTTTCAGACTAACACGGCGGGTACTAAGAAGTACCAACTGACCGTGTGGTTAGATACACAGCCGGATACATGGCTGATACTACATGGCATGTTCTAGATGGACACAGCGTGTACGAGAAGGGATAACACCGACCCGTGTTGTTTGTGACACGACTGGGCACCTAGGTTCAACTAAAAGGCATACACAACTGATACATGGTGTGTTTCCGCATGAAATTTCCTATTCTGTGTCTCTTCCCACATGGCCTATGACACGGTTAGAGACTACACGTCGTGTACATAAAGTACATAGCGTGTACTTAAGAAAAACTGTTTCTTCCCCAAGAGAAGAACACATGGTGTGTAGTCAAGCTACACGGCTTGTATTCTGGGTTTTTCCAGTCAGTAAACCTCGGAAACTACTCTGAATCCCAGAAAACACTGAAAAACACATTGAAAGTGCCAAACTGCGATCTGTGAGGGCCCATACTCCCCACAAATCAAAGTTGGAAATCATATACATGTTATAACAAGGGAAATAAAGTCAATGATCCACTAGATTCTGGTCCATGAGGGCCCATAACACCTTATTAACCAATGTTTGGCATTCATTCAAAGAAAACCTCACAAAAAACCCTATCAACAACAGGTATTTTATCAATGCATCTATCACAAAAACCTGCATATTCTACACAACATCTATCACAACAACATGGAATCACTAATGCATCCTAGATGAAATGGAAAGAATGCATGAAATGTGACTTCTAGAAACTGCCTATATGATTCATGAGATGGCATACCCTCATCTAATCGGGTTGCGACAGAAATAGAACATCAATAATAAAAACAATAATAGTACAATACATGTGATTCACCCATAAGTTAAAATCAAATCAACCGTAAAATTGCAAAACCATAAAAATTGCAATAAACGAGGTAGATTGGATTTTCCCTGTACATGGGTTAGATACTCTCAAGCACAGCTTATTACCAAGTACCCATTCTTTCTTATCCCTCGCTAAAGGCTCCAAACATTAAGTCCAGGGAAAAGAAATCCTCTGATACCACCTTGTAAATGTCCTGGTTCCAGAAGCCACCCAGAGGCGCCCTGTACTCGGTTTGTCACATGGCCTCAAAATAATTTCCCCGAATGCCAGAGGCTGCTGATTAGAAGCGAGGGCCTTGGGTGTGATAGTGGGGAAACTTTTCCAACATTGGAAGAGTAACATAGTGGAAGATAAACAATTATACAATAGGGGAAGTAGTAAGTATCCAACAATAGTATTCAGTGGAAGACTGAAATAATAAAAACTAGAGCATATATATATAAAATGATGCATGGTAAATATGTATATGAAAACATCCAAACAAGTCACAATGCATAATCCAACCAGTACTAAACCAAATTACAAAAGAAATAGATAAACAACCCCTCAGTATCTTAATCCTATGGTTGGTCTCATGCTCTCCAATTCCACAACAAGTCAAGTACCTGAAGTAGAATGGCACTTTCCCTTATCTATACCTGCAACAATATAGTCTGTTTGGGACAAAAAGCATGGCCCAAACAGGGTGTGAAACTATATCCTAGTAGGAAACCACCTGAAGATCTGTACCTAATATTCAATTAGTATATGGTAGGTAAAAGTACAAAAAATAGTAAACAAAAAAGTACTCAACAAAAAACAATCCACAATTTCAATATCAAGAAAAAACTAACCAAAAAACTAAACACACATATGTAACCCTCTAGGAAGTACTCACAACCATCCCCTCTGGTCCTTCATAAAAAGTACAAGAAACCCTTTGGGTAGTACACACATTCTAACACCTCTGGTTCTGTTATAAGAATAATAGAATCTCTAAGGAAGCTCACACAGTCAATTCTTCTTATAGTCTAAGGTAGTCAATGGCTCTTTGAGGAACCTCACACAGTCAGTTCCCCTTATATCCCAAAGGTCAAAGAATCTCTGAGAAAGCTCACTCGGTCAATTCCCCTTGTAGCCTAGGTCGTTCCAAGACTCTCTGAGGAAACTCACTCGGTCAATTACCCTTATAGTCTTGAGTAATCAAGGTATTTTAATGTAAAACAAAGGCTCTATAAGGAAGCTCACATGATCAATTCCCATTATAGTCTAAAGTAGTCCTAGGCTCTCTGAGGAGGCTCACTCAGTCTATTCCCCCTTATAGCCTGAAGTTCTCAAATACTCTCTAAGGAATCCCACTCGGTCAATTCCCCTTATAGTATACTACACCAGGTTCTCACGGCCCTGTGTAGGTCAACAGGCATAGCAATGCAATATAGCCAAAGTAAACCCACAGAACTACTCGACTGACCAGTCTATAACATATCAAGCATGCCAGAACATAACGATTCCACCATACTGCATTAGGCATGGAAATAGGCCAGGCGACCAAACAGGCTAAACAGGAACCAAAGATCGTAAACAAAACATTTAAGGGAAAAACATCCAAACCATAGAAAATCAACCCTATTAATAACCAATTAACCTCTACACAGGCATAAAAGCATGACAGGTAAACCCTAAGGGGTCTAACGGTAAACACAAAATACCCTGTTCAAGGTTATTGGTCAAAATTGCACATAATAATCAAAGACTTTGATCAGAAAGGCACAAACCACCTTCCTTGATGTTAGGAGACCGCTATATGTGAAACCCAAGGCTTGAAATAGCTTATAAAATTGTAGATCTACAAAAACATACAAAACATTCAATCCATGATAATATAGAAAACATGATTAATTGGAAAACGATGCCCTATGAGAAGGAAGAACTCAACGATATGATTCCAACGCAACCGACGATGTTTTATTCAGAGTACGGATGCTCGCTTGGGGGTTCGTCGAAGATATGCAGTAGTACGGTGCTCTCAGTCGAACAAGACCTAAAAGTAGAGAATTCTGGTGATTAGACGTGACCCCGATAAATTTAATGGAAAAAAAGAAAGTACACAACATGTAATTTTGAAGAACATGACATGTACTCTCTATTTTCGTACTCCGCTTTAGGTGACCTCCAAACACCCCCACATGACCATGTGTGTGGCCACTACACGGCCAGAACACGGCCTCCTGCGGCATCATAGTACATCTTTTGTACTCATATTGTACACGGTGTGTACTTTAAAATTTATAGAAAATCCATTTTCCCTCAAAAAAGACCATAAAAGGAAAACATCTCTGAAAAGAAGATCCAGGCTCTTATAATTTTTCACATAAAATAAAACCTCACATTGTGCATTTCGATACACATTATGTGTGTCATGTTTTCATATCACCATAAAATGATTTCCAATATATGAAATCTCAGGTAGGTGAAGTGGGATGATTAGAAAAATTATTGTCTTATGTTTAAAGGACCCAGGTTTTAACTCATCTAATATGTCCACTTCATCCAAATCATTCAAAAATTAAAACCATATTCTGTGATTTTTATGTTTTCCCTCTATAAATAATATTCTTTATTAAAATTTAATACAACTATGTAGTACTACAACCTTTTCTCTAGTGGTTGAGGGTGTGCATTTGGATCAGCTGATCGTCGGTTTGAATCACACCCCAAGAACCAGGCCAAAGGTTTTAGTTCACTTTTTGTAATTAGAGAAATCACGACGTGTATTTCATCTATAAATGATGTATATAGGTTTATTTTTCATCATATATATATATTTATAAATTAAAAATAATAAATATTATTACATAGTTTACTATAATAATTATAATAATTATAATTTTTTATTATTTTGAAAAAAAAACTCATACATGTCATGTGGGACCGTCTACACTCCATGTTGTTTGGCTTTAAAATTTAGATGCCCTAACCAGCTAGACTCTGTGTCACGACCCCCCTATTCCGATTTTCTACCCCCCGTAGCTTCTCCCATTCTCCATCACATGTCCCCTCCCCCAATCCTCTATTTCAATTTTGTTTCAATACCATATATCCAACACATTTCAATCCTCGGTCAAGGTGCACCATTTTGAAAACTCTATTTCAATGTTATATTTTTTTATGGTGATTTGTGGATCATTGGACCATTCAGTTTCCACACTTAGTACATGAGTTCACCATAGATTACACATCATGTACTAAAGGTACAAAACCACACATGCATTGTTCCCCAAATTTGAAAACACATGGTGTGTACATTCGGTACACACCATGTATTGTTCCTAAGGTTGGACATTAGGGGAAACCTGTGTACTGGGCACACATGGCTTTGAGCCCATGTACACACACACACAGAGTGTATGTTTGGTGCAAACTGTGTATCTAGTTCATTCAAAGTTATCCATGTGGAGGGGGTATATTTATTATAGTCTATGTTCTGACACACTCTGTGTCATTTCTACCCATGGAGTGTACTATTTTAAAGGACCCTTTCCATTCTGGTCTGTGTCTGGGTGATTACACGGACCACCACACCCCATGTTCTAACATAATGCGTGTATCACATTACACATTCCATGTACATTCCATTTTCAGGACACCGACCTACTCGTTTTGTTTTTTCAGAGAATATGGATTTCTAAAAAGATCATACTACACTCCATGTACACATGATCCATATGCTGTGTACTTTTTGTTTTTCTTGCTTCCAAATTTTCTTCCTTATTTTTAATCCCTTTTTCCTTTTTTTGTTTTTCTTTCTCTCTCTCTTCTATGGCAGATAGAGATCCCACCTATGGGAAGTGGCATACACCCACTAATAAGGGGGATAGACCGACTCATCTCCAGATCCAGCATCGGCCTTCCATGATTCCAACATCCAATTTTTTGTTATGTCTGCCGCCAACCATGGTGACACTGCCTCCTCTACTACTGGTTCCCACAACATCAAATTCTGCCGATTCAGCAGACACCATGTATCCATCTACACAATCTCTTAATCCACTGGTGTCCATGTCTACATCTTCTACCTCTAAATATGGATTCAGATTTGTAGATCCTATAGTGACATACCCCCATCCATAGTTAGCACTACTTCATATTCATCTCCAACATCATCATCACCACCTCCCACTACCATCACATCTAGACCCTCTACCTTTCGAGATGCGGCCCCACCTTAGCTTCCTCCAATAGCACCTCAACTTTCTTCACATCCCTACTTGGTCTTTACTAAGGGATATTATAAGAATGAAATTTTTTAATGTCTTTCACAATTCATGATCCAACTGAGTAGTGGTTTCTTGTATATCACAATATCTTATTGTTTGGGTATCTGGGAGGATGTTGAGGAGGTCCACGGCAACACACACCTTTTGAACACACTCCATGTCATAACTCCTACCTTTATGGATTTATTTATATATAACATAGTTACCATTGAGTTATATGGTCCCATGTACCTCCATAATCCCACAGATATATCCACCTAAGATAGATTTAGGCTAGGAGACTACCACATCACATTTAATATGGATGAGTTTCTTTGAGGGTGCAGCTTTTATCCACATGTTTCCACCCCACCTCCGGAATCCACCATCACCCCCCCTGAACGCTCCAACCTCATTCGCATATTGTGGGAGTTTACTGGCCTTGACCGCAGATATACCCCCACTTCTCAAAAGAGCACTCCCATTATTTCCCCTCCTATTTGTTTCATTCACTAGTGCTTTAGTGGCATACTTTTCACTGGCCATAGGGACATGGTGTTGTGTCTATCAGAAACATAGACCTTCACACCTATATTTTATGGAACTGCTACCCAGATCATTCATCTAGTCGTGTCTTTCTTCCACTCCATGATCACCAGTATTTAGGGAAACATGAACAGTAGTTTCTATGCCACATGTTTGCCAGACTATTTGGGAGTTTTTTCGCGATCTCCCCCTCACGAACACTTAGGATCAACCTAGAATGCGAGTTTCTTCATTCAAATTCAAATGAGTATGGTCGAGCATCGGGGAGACGACATTGTACTTGTGAAGGATGCCCCAACACCTACAGTGTCGAATGATGACCCATCTCCCACACCGTTGTTGTTGACCTGAACTGACCCCATCCACCAAAGGATATTCCTTCTCCACCCACCACACATCTCCTGGTCTTCCCCTTCCTATAACATCCCCTCTTCTTCTAGTCCAACCACAACCCCACCTCCACCTACACCCTCATGTAACCCCCCCCCCCCCCCAATTTCCCTCCGTTTGGCCACCCTGGATCGCCGTCTGGACCTTCTCAAGAACCCCAAGGATGACATTGCTCAGATACAGAAACAGATGGAGGGTATCAAGATTCTCATTCTCCATCACTTTGGCCTTTCTCTACAACTAGGACCTTCTCCTCCCACTATTCCCCATATTTCCTCTGCATAGACCTTGTTGATGGGAATGACCATAGATTTAGTTATCCTCTCCACTACTACTCATTCTGCTATTATTAATTCTTCCATACAAGATGTGTTAGTCAATCCTCTCAAATAGATTGATTCTCTCATGCCTCCAACTACCACTACATATTATTCCATGATGGTTTTACCCACTATGGTCACCACATAGAGAATATAGCCTGGGCTTCCATCTTCCACTACTGTTGATCCTCATCTATCTGCTCCCACTATTACCAATGATGCCTCTTCTGAAGTGACCCCATTAATAGATTTTCTATTCTTGTTTCATTATATATATATATATATATATATTGTTCTATGCTTTTTATGTGATGGTCTATGTACATGCATATTTTATTTTCCATTTCATCAACTGTCACTGTTACTCTGGAGCACTATGTGCATCTATTTCCAACTCCTTCCCATATTATTGCACTCAACATGAGTGGAGGATTATTTAAGAACATCCTTTCATTGTTCTTTTTTTCATTAAATATTTCTTTTTTTCTATCTGTCTTGTTCTACTTTTGTTTTCTCATGTCCTCTTCTTCTCCATAGGGTTACAAATGGAGGACCATGTTTGATATTAAGTGTGGGGGAGAGTCTCTGTCTACACTAGTTTTCACCATTGAACTGATGTTAGAGACAAAATTAATTTTTGAAATATTTTAAATGTGTAATAACATTGATTAATTATATTTGTGAATAATAAAAATAAAAATGGTAATTTCAGTAGTTAAATGATTATTTTAAATTTCAAAGTCCTTTAAAATAATTGCTGATATAGTTTAACTTTTTATATAAATTCATGTACATTATAATTTATTAGACTAATCATTTTTATCCATATCATTACCTAATTGACCATTTATTTTCCAAAAAACTAATATATATTATATTCCCAGTATACATATTCTTTTTCATACCCTCTTTCTTTAGAATTCTTGGGATATGAAAAACTATTATTACTTGTGAGTTTTTTTCTTCAAAACAAAATGATTTTGAATCACATTAAATTGATTGAAGAATTTGATTTTTTTTCATCCCCTTTGACCCTGAGACCAACCCTATATCTAATATTTGTGAAACCCTTAGAAACCATGAACTTCCATGATAGGAATCCAAATTACAATACTATTTATCCAACCTATCCTAATTCCTTTATAATTTTTTGTCATTATTATTTTGCACTTTTGAGTAGTAATTTGGTTATTCATGGTTCATTTTGTAGAGAACCCATGAAATTAAGTGATGGGGAGAGTTCCTCTTCTTTATTAGGAAATAAGGGCACAAAAACAACTATTAATTTTATTCATAGAGGTCCCTTGAAAAAAATAGAGAGAGAAAGTATTGAAAAAATCAAAATATGGACCAGATTCATCCATTACACTTTATTGATAGTTTATAGACCCATTTTGGAAAGAGAATATCACAGTAATGATAAACATTGTGAGATATTTATTGGGAATGCATTTTTCATTGATCATTATTTCTGATTATCATGGATTATTATCTAAGAATTCTACCACATCTTTCATGACTATGAGATTATTATTCATATTTACCTACCAACCTGAAGCCTATGAAAAATTATAACCTTATTCAAAGACCTCATGATTTTTGTGATTTGATTTCTGATGTAGAGAATGATATTAATTTCAAGCCTATGAATAGAAATAGTTTACATGATATTGAAAATAAATATGAATAATATTATCTCGATAGATGGATGAGGTATTTTCTGGTAAAGTAAATCATCAATTGGCATGTGTATTTATGAAATGTTAAACAACGTGAATAAAATAGGATGAAAATATTTAATTGAATTATATAATAGGCATGATTATAGTATCTTTGGAATTGAATCATGTTTTGTGCCATTTTAAAATCCCTTGTTGTGGCTATAGTATTTATAAGTATAATTGGTGGAATGATCCTCTTGTAGAGTATGAGTACTTTTAATTAGATGTTGAGATTTTTCATGGGGGAAATAAAATGACTAATTTTTGGGGAGTTTGATGTTCCTGATTTTTGTATACATTTTCATAAAATCAATCAAGAATAATCTTTTTTTCTAATGCATGTTTTTCAGATATAAAATCATTTATTTCATTGTTCATGATGATTTTCAGGTTTTTTTAACCAAAGTCACAAATAAAGAATTTTGAGAACAAAGAGTGATATATACACAGTGTGTACATGTAAACACACACCATTTACCTTAACCAAGTCATGTATATGCCAGGCTGAGTACACACCCATGTAGCTGGACAACACATACTCATCATTTACTTCACTATAAAATCCATTTCCTCCCTTTTAGATGTATTTAGTGATTAAAATTTATACTACAGGCCTTGTGGAGTGGTGCTACATGCATAGTACCCCACTAACCAACTAACGTTGCATTAAAATTCATTGGGTGGATGGGCGGGTCACCTACCATCAGGGAAAACAAGGAAAAAAGAGTTAAGCATTATACATGGTGTGAACTTTAGGTTACACATCATGTTATTTTAAAAACTATAAATAAGAGGGAATCCATCCAGGATTGGAGTTGAAAATCCATTGGAGGTGTTTCCAATCTACTGTTTGAGCCTTCCCCAGATCCATATTCTAGTTTTCCATTCAGTTTTCATTTATTTTCTAATTTAATTATCCATTGTCCATATTCTTCTCATATACATGTTAGTGATTTAGTTTCGACTCAATATTCACACTGTGGTGATGTTCATAAGAGGGTAATTACCTCATTTTTGGGGTTATAAATAGATTCTTATTTGATTTTAGTTTACATTCTGATGTGTTAATTTCATTATGAATTCTATTTTACAATTCTTTTAAATAACCAATTTCCAACACCACCATTGGTATCTTTTCAGACCAAGAATGATACCAATAGAGAACACTAATAGATTTGTAGTGGATGAACCCATGAACATTGGGGGACCCCACCACCACTATGTTTGGGGTATAACATTTTTGTGTATTTTAATGTCCAACTACCAGACAAAGGAAATACATTTTAAAAACCCAATCACTGGTTGTCTGACTAAGAAACTATGGTCAAATAGAATCCTCTTGGTAAAATATTTTTATTTTTAATCTAAATACAAAAGAAATAAATTCATAATAAAACCTAATGATAATACAACCTCGATGAGATTTTTCTTCAGTTTGTTCTTCTCTTCATTTGATTTTATTTTAATTTTCCCAAATCTTTTCATAATTTTAAATGTTACCCTTTCTTCTTTTGTCTTGAAAATAAACTCAGACCTTTTTTATATTTAGTGCACCGTTTTCACCCTGGTTTCCCTATGGGATCAACCCTAATGTGCATTAGCTACCTAGTAGTTGGCTCATAAGGGAACATCTAAATTTCCAATTTGTACTGCTCCTTGTGACGAGAGTGGTAGAAAATTATGATCCCATTGTTTGTATATATTTTAACACAATCTATCGATTATAAAAACATGTTTTTATTAGATACACATTATTTTGAAGATAAAATAATTTATTTTGGTGTTCATAATGTTTTGAGGTGTTTTTCTAAAAATTCTCAAATCTGGAATTTTGAGAGAAGAAATTGATATATACAAAACATGTACTTATAAACACAAGTCGTGTACCTTATCCCAAACAAGGATAGGCCAGACCGAGTAGACACCCAAGTAGCTGGCCTGAAATTCATGTTGTTTAATTCACTCTACATGTTGTGTCATTCCATATAGATTCAGTTGGGGGATGAAATTGATACTACACACCATGTGGGGTGGTGCTACATGTTTTGTATCCCACCAACCGACAACTAACACATTTAATGTCATTGGGTAGCTGGATGGGTCACCTACCGATGGAAAAAAGAATGAAAAAAAAGTATTTAACTGTTATCCATGTCATGTACATTATCTTACACACCATGTAGTTTTAAAATCTAAAAATAAGAGGGAATCCCACCATGTTTTGAGTTGGACAGCTAGGGGGAGGCACTGTCATTGTGTCATTTGAGCCTCCCTTCAATCCAAATTCTAGTTTTCAATTATGTTTTCATTTCTGTTCTTGTGTAATTCTCCCCTTCCGCTTATGCGTCTCGTATTCATGGTAGGTATTATGTTTCACCTCACTCTACACAATGTGACCATGGTCATAAGAGGATAATTCCCTCATGATTGGGGTTGTAATAAGATTATTTTTTTATTATGGGTTACATTCTGAATTATTAATAATATTATGGATTTTGTTTTATAATTCCATTAATGAACCAATTTCCAACATGACCAATGGTATCATATCTGAGAAAGAGATACACCAATGGTGAACACTAATGGAGATTCATTGTATGAACCCATGACCATCGGGGGAACCCGATGCCACTATTTTTGTGGTATAATAATAATGAGTATTTGAATGTTCAACTAACAAATAATGGAATTGAATATTAAATACCCAATAAATAGTTTCAAAACCAAGATACTATTATAGAATATAATCCACATGGTAAAATATTTTCATCTATAATCTAAATACTAAAGAATAAAATTCATAATAAAACCAACTCAGATTTCAACCCCAAAATGATTTTTCTTCTATCTTTTCTCTTATTTGTTTTCTTTTAGTTTATTTTTTGAAAATCATTTCACAATTTCAATTTTTATCCTCACTTCTTTTGACTAGAAAATTCTATAATATTCTATTGATTCAAAAATCACCCTTATTTTCCTCATTTTCCCATGCGATCGACCCTGACTACCATAAGATACATAGTAGTTGGTTCAGAAGTGATCCTATAAATTTCTAATTTGGAACACTACTTGCAACAGGAGAGGTACCACATTCCACATATTTTTAATCTTATAGGATGAGTACAGGGATGTTATTATATTGTTTTATTTCACATTGGTAGAGATAAAGGTCTTTAGAGTTGTGAATAAGTGGGAGGGGTGAGTGCCTTTTTATAGTGGATGAGAAGTGAAATTATTGTAAATTATTAAAATGATAATTAAACCCATGTTTTGTAAAAAAACAAAGATCCAAAAAATAAAAATTAGATAAAATAAGTATGGGGTTGAAATATTACAATTCAATGTATTTTGATGAATTTTCTAGGTCATATCCTTATAAATTCAGGGTTTAGTCTCTTGTAATGATAATTTTTCTCTTAATCATTTGAATTAGTTTTAATTATATTCACTAATATATTTGGAAAAAATAATAATTTAAAATTATTAGACATTATAAATTATTCTAATTATAAATAATGAATCCATTTCTCCAAATTTCAATCACATATGTAGAGGGAATTTGTTAAAAATTAATCTAATGGATGAGATGACAAAGCGAGTTTATAAAGTAAAATATTGATTTTTTTAATTGACACTTAATTTAAAAGTGAAATATATTACATAGACCTAAAATGTATTTATAGATATATAATTTATTTAATTTTAACTTTAAAAAAAATAAAAATATAGTTTAACCTTATAAATAAATTTAATGATAAAGCAGTTCTGGACTAAAATTCAGAATTTTTCACTATTAATATAAAAATATGAAAACTCACTAAAAAATTCAAATAATTTGTTATAGAATAATTCTAATGTTTCCCATTTATAATTGAATTTATATTTGAAATATGAAATTTTTAAAATTCAAATTTTTTTTGATTTAAAATAGTTTTCTTATTAAATGTTGTTATACTTAAATTTTTAGAAAAACAAAATTTTAGGCGTAAAATTGGATTTATTATTATATTATAATTATGAAATCTATTTTTTGAATGTAAAAAATAAATTGATTGAAAAAATAATATGTATTCTCATAATTTATTTATTAATATTTATAACAACTTATATAATGGTTAGGTTATGTATTTTTATAATAATTATTAATATTATAGTAATATATTTTTTGTTTGAACAAATCGGTGTTGTGTGTAAGAAAAGACATTGAATAATCTCATTGTTGTGGGTGACATAAGATAAATTAGTGTTACATGCGTTACACACAATAAAACAATATAAATTATTTAAAATATTAATTATATTTTGTTGTATCAGGATATTATATTTCCTTGCATGCTTGGTGTTTTGTAACAAACACACTATCAAATATAATATTCATATGTTAGAATTTTGTGGAAATTAAATAGAAATCATAGATCGATTTTTACCACCAAAAGGAGCTGCTGTCATAGATCCATATCATCTAGTTCCTGAACATGAACATATTTCACGTCCACCATGGGGTAATGAGCATCTGTTTGTGGGATATTTACTCCATTGGCAGAATTCCACAGGAGGGATTCTAGTATGATGTATTCCTTCGACCATAGAATACCTAGAAAAATAGTGACTAGATTACTCTCCTAAAAAACCACTCTTGGTGATGATAAATGAGAATATGAAACTCACCCATTTCTTCGAAGGATATTATGTCTTATGGATGCTTTGAATTATTCCTCAAGAAGGATGGTAGAGTAATGATATCGATTTTGGGAAAGTAGGGTCTAGTGGAATCATAGTAGAGGAATGTGAGATCATAATAGTTGGTCCTAGAATACGGAAACTACCAGACATGGGGGGTACAGCTTGGTGGGAGGCTTGAACCCTCTTCTTTGGTATGTTTCCTTCCATTCCACATTCATGAATGGATGGGTACTAATAGAGAGGGATAAATGGATTGGAATACATCTAGGGATATCACTAATGGTGGTGATCATAACAGTATGTAATAGGGTCAATATGGAAAAAATGTCTTGGATAGATTTTATAGTATACTAGATTTTGTTTCCTAGGGTAACATTCCAAGAATAAATTGTGGGCCATCTAAATTTTTACACTTCTGGATTGCATCACATGAAGAGGATTATTAATTCTTAGACACCAGCAATCCTACAAAACCCATTATTCTTCTGACTCTATTGAATATCACTAGGGTTTTTTCAAGGACACATGATGAGGTTTGGATTGTATTTCATAACTATAACCAACAGATCTTCAACTTCCGACCATTTGTGACTCTGGTTGGTCAGATGGTGGATAAACTACTGGGAAAATCATAGACATGGGAGTACATGCAATGATTTAGGGGGTAGTTTAATTGTTTCTCGGATTGATGGAATAGTATTTGGGGAGCCATACACATTGTACTATTTTTGAGATAGTTTGCGTACCATCAATGGTTCGAGAAGATAGTCAACATGGGGGTTCATGAAGTGTGACACCCCAGTACCCTTCTCCAACTGTGGTGCTTGCTAATGACTACAGGCACCAGTGAAACCATTATTCTTCCACCGGCCGACATTGATGTTGGTATGTCAGTGGAAAATGCTATTAATTGTGGGGCATCATATCTAGGGGAAATCCTGTCAGGCAGTATCTGTGTTATTGAACAAGCGGACGATGATCTAGATTATCTAGGATATAAATGGGATGATCTCTAAGGGAAATGCCATGAATTTGGTTCAACATAGTATCTAACATCGTCGATAGAAAATTAATAGGGCAAGGTAGTATCCCCACCTCCTAAAGGAGATTATTCTTCAAAGCAACCTTAATGAACCGAATAGGAATATATTGGGAGGAATAAAATTACTAACTATAACCAACTACAAACGCTATCAATCCTTCACTATGGATTACATTGATGATGTTTTGGACATAAATTTCAATGGAAGACATGTGTTAGAAGCTGAATTAGGACAAGATTGATTATCTAAAATTCAGGCCCATCCGAGTCATGGATGGAGTGAAATTCTATTTAAGGAATGAATACATGACTGACATGGATTTCCAAATGTATTAATGGGGTTATCATGATTCCCCTTCCACCCCTTTCAGAGGTTATATTTTTCAATGCATGTGATTGGGAGGAGGAACCAGTTGTTGGTGTCCCAACAATGGAGGAAGAAATAAATGAAGAGGAGGTTGAGGAATGTGGTCAGATCGTGGTATCTAAAGGTAACGGTTACCCACACAAGTTGTTCATTGTAACAACCTCATTACCTTAGTTCCTCCCTATAATCTATGAGGTACCACATGCTGTTATTCGTATGATGGTTCCTATGGCTTGAGAGGTTGAGAAGTCAAGATGAAACTTCTTCAAAATTCCTCCCAATGAAGGTAAGAAAAAATATTTATCCATTTGTTCAGAATCAGATATCATTTATCCTTTTCATCAATAGGTTTATCTATTCCAAGCAGCCTATTCCTGACCAACATATGGTAGATTAGTTCCATACACAAAAATACCCACCCGCGTCGAGGGGTCTCTTATAGTGGAAATCCAAGCCAAGTCTCAAGGACATAGTCTATTGATGTTAATATATTATATGTCTTCATCCACCATATGACATTTAATTGATCATATGATGACCTAGTTGACTAAATTTCTCTTTTCTAGAACATTGATTGTGGCATTAATCTCTTCGAGAAATGGAGAGGTTGGAATAATTGGGGGACCTTCTATGATGGAAATACCAGTTCATGAGGAACTGTTAAGTCCAAATAATCTGATATAAATCCTAGATAGGTAGTCAAATACGGTTGCGAGTGACTCCACTAGTGGGTTATAGCCCGAAGTAGGTGGAGATGATGTTTTTGAGGTGAAGTCAAGGAAAGATATATGACCTCATGATCTAGAGCCTATCCAATATTAGAGGATTCTATAGGAGGAAACTACTATTGACCTACATCCAGCATTTCCTGACTATGAGCCTACACCACCAACAGAACTGCTTGATTTGGACACTATCACAGATGAAGAGAAACTCATCATATAGCGCAGGGTGTGGAAATTCATCCAGTGCTTTTTTAACAAGACTCTGGAGTCATAGCTAGTGAGACATATGGGGTTAGTTCTTCTTTGGTTGTGAAACATGTGGGATGATGTAGAAGATTCTTGAGGTCTTCATGTGCTAGTCTTTGACTTTCTTACCAAGATTATCCATGGATGAATCCAATACTTGGATGTCCCCTATCATCAGTAAAAGTTATATAGAATATGGAATCTCCATGAATTCTATTAGGATATCCATGGTCTAGGATAACAAATGTACACGTGTTATTCATTTATTGAAACTCAATCAGAGACCATAAATAAGATGAGAGCTAAGTTGGGAGAAGCTAAAATATAGATGAATTAAGTGTAACATCAAGTGGCTAACCTCTAGGATTAGTTGGACCAAGAAAAAATTTAAGTAAATGATCTTCATCTAGAAGAATATTATGATGAGGTAGAATCCAAAATCAGGAACACGCCGCAGACCCTAGAGGAAACATGCGAAAGGTTGAAAATGCTGCGATGTGTGATCACTATAGCAGAGATATAAGAGAAATATGAAATGACTCATGAAATAATCCAACATGTGGTGACCCCTAATACCACCACATATTCGTTTTTTTCTTTTGAAATGTAATTGTGTTCCTGAACAGATTTCATTTTTTCTTATTAAATTATAGAAGTTTGATCAAATTTTTGAGACAACCAATGAAAAATCTCTATGCTCGCATGGTTCATTCCTGGTGTGAAAAAATGGAAAACCTCATGAATGAAAATTGTTATGATAGTTTGATATAATCATCATGAATTGAGGGTTTATTATTATTGACATACCATCGAGAGTGTTGGGGATGAGTGATAATGTGGTTAGTGAACATAGATTGGAGAACATGGAATTTTCTTTTCCGAAATGTGCTAATGCACAAATTGGATAAATAAATGGGTGTTTGAATCAATATGAAATAAGGGGAATGAAAACTATGAATCAAAATGTCCAAAATATGGAACACATCAAGAGTGGCATGGAAATATAGGATAATTTCTGGCCATGTTTTAAATACAACATCCATACTGTTAGCATGAAATGGGGAAAAATAAACAAGGGTTGACTGCTCACCATGCTCAAAATGCCAAACCTGTATTAGAATGGCATGTGATGTATTTTGGGATGCTGGACCAACATAGAGGGTGATCCAAAATGGCATGAGACCAAACCGTTAGGGGGTCCCTTTATACTTTGAAGGGGATTATGATACATATAAGGGAAACATTTAGAGTAGAAATAGAGTTATGCAATGTTTGAATTTATTCCAAAAGAATTGGAATTACACAATCGTGGATTAGAAAACAGTGGTGTAAGCTTATTATTATGAACATAGGTCAAAACCATATTCTTGAGAATTTCAATCTAAAATTTCAAGCGACTGCAGATTGTGTGGATAATGTAGTATGTGACCAGCACCAGAGAGGAGGAACTCTCAAACAAGGGATTAAGAAGTTTTATAGTTTTATGTCATGAAACTGAGGATGATGTGTGGTAAAATTTAATGTCACATAATAAGGACAGGTACCATAGTTTCACATCATGTGGCTAGGAGATTCCTAATAATTTATGGTCTTATAGCCTAAACTCTGACCAACTAGTTTAATGTTGTGTGGCATGGACTGTACAAATGTCTATTCCATATGTATCTTTGTGGATTAGTGGAAATTATCTATATTTGAATGATCCAAAATAGGCTTCTATACAACATATATATCAAGAACTCAATATATGTTTATGTGATTGAGGGCCAAGAGAAAAACACCACGCCATGAATCCCTTATGTATTTACACACAGTTTAAGTTCATTCTTTGAGATAGACTCTACGGTAAATAGTTATACGGATATGAACTTATTCCAACCATGTATTCTCATGTAACATGGAACATAGGCACTTAGTTTGAGGTCATATAGTTTGTATCTTAGGAAGGAGACTTCCAAAAATGGGCAAGTGGTGAAGTGGTGTGAAAAAACTAACATAATTGAGGACCTAAAAGGCTCAATTACATGCCACACTTTCCTAATAATGCTCTAAAACTATTTAAATTCATGATTCTTGGTCTAGGACTCTCATTTAAACGTCATATTTAATGGAACAATGAAGCTATAATTTTTGGTTCTGAAATTTTTGACAGTGAGTTTCGTTGTGATTTTTTACCACATCGGTACACACAGTACAATAACTGTAAATCCCAAATCATCCATGCTCGGTGGGGGAAACAAGGAACAATACCTAGGGATACTCATGAAATGTGGATGAAAACATTGAGGGTGACACAAAAGATTAAAAGTTATACTACAATACAAGGGGTTGGAAATGATTAAATTCATGAAATTAAGGATCTAGTAAAGGAGGCGACTGGTGTATAGGTATTGACTATTGACCATGTTTGAAACAAAAGGAGAAAAACCATAATAGTTGATAATGGGATGGGTAAATTTAGGATGAACGTTTGACCAAATTTTAAATATAGGATACACCATTTTTTTTTAGAGATCCATTAGGATTTTCCCATCATCGAAGGGAAGCCAAAATGTCAAGGGACCATCATTGTTAGGGGTTCGCCTAGATATGAAAGGTGATGCAAACCAAAAATGGTACCGAATTGAAGTGTGTAATAGGCATAAAATAGGGTAGCATTAAATCCCCGTCTCTAAAAATGGATTAAGGTCATATTTTAGGGATCATCCATAAGGTGAATCATAATGTTTATGGTTATATGGTTTGGACCCTAGAAAATTATTTAACATTGTGTTTCTTGGCATATATGGAAAATGTTCTCTACATGGGTATAAATATAGAATGGTAGATGTAAACCCTAATATGAATGGATCCAATGAGGATCACGTAACACAAAGACACCTTAATTTGAACTCCATATATTGTATGGTTGTACTTTGTGGTCCATAACTGAGGTGAAGTGTCTGAAAGGTTTATAAACATGAAACTAATCCAAGACATGAGAAGTTTGAGCATTTATAAATATCTCAAGATGATGGGATTTAAGACATATATAGTTCTAGAACATGGAATGGGGGAAGATCGAAACTGGTGGAAATAAATTACACTAATGAGGGTATTTAATGCATCCCTAGTTCAAAATAGGGTGAAGTCTTTATTTAACATTATGTATTGATGATGTTGGGATATATAGTTTAATGTCATAGAACACAGAATATAGGGGTTGAAAATAGTTTAATTTCATTATTATTGGACCCAATACAAATATTTTAATGCCATATTTCATTAACCCAAGTAGAGCGTCCAAAAAATGATACGTGTAGTGAGATGTTATGATATACTTGATGTGAATGAGGGCATGAGGGGACCTAACATCACACAACAAGTCCATAAGAAAAATTGTATATAGGTTAATGTTCTGATGGATGGACATACTGTAAACAATTTAAGGTCATGTTTCATGGACTGTGGGTTCTTATTTTAAGGTTATAGAGATTGGACCATGAAGAAAAGGGGAATTCAAGGATGTTTGTAAAGCTCTAGATTTAACATCCGATGTGAATGAATACATAGGTGGTCCTACCCGAAATTAAATGATCATGATGCTGGTTGGTGAATATTTAAAGTCATATATATAGACTAGATGGGTTTTCTGTTCAGGTTTAGGAATTTGGAAAAAGAATTTTTGACTTCCTAGGCTTCCGTATGGCATGGGATAAGTATAACCCAATGATAATGGAGAAAAAAGCGGCTCGTGTACCACATATATTACTTGAAATGTATAGTGTACAATTCAATGTTGTATTTTGTGATCTATTAACCAGGGATAATGGGACAAAACGTTGATGAATTGTTCAACGTACCTGATGATAGAATGTATGGGAATCACTGCATATACCTTAAGGATGAAAATAAATCCATAAATTTCTCTATGAAACATCATGGTGAGACACCAACAGCAATGGGGAAATACTATATTTCAAGGATACTGAGTCATCCCACAATTATCTCGATGCATATTGTACATTTTAATGGTAGTATCATAGTTTAAATTCTTGTGTTAATAATGATAGGTCATAGTTTAAAGTCGTAGATATTGTAAAATGGGCCAATCAATCTAAAAGGGATACATGTAATGTGGAAGCATAACAAACCAGACACGTATAAGGACCAAGTATTCTCACACACCATAGAAAAATTATTGAGGAGGCTTACATATAGTATTATGTCATGATGTTGGGACTATGATAAGGCTACGAGATAAAGGTTTGATGGATTTTTAGCAGGGCCTAAAAATTAGAAGTCTTGGAATTACTACGTATCCTATAAAGATGTGAATCAAGAAACACATAGTTATTCATGAAAATATCCCTATATAGGTCTGACAAGATCATTGGGAGAAATTTTTTACTTTTTTGGTGGTTGGAACAAGATTTGAAAACCTAGGTATCTCTATCTATAATGTATATATCAGGATAAATCCATACATAGTTCCCAAATATGGAATTTTAGATAAATAGTGAAGGGGGTGATATCTCTATGGGAAAGGAAATTATGGTTCTACAATTTTTATCATCATCTGGCTAGGATGTCAATTTCAATGAAATTAATCTTCATGCTACTATGACATCAGTTTTTACGTAGTTTAGTGTCATTCAACTAGTACGTTGGTGTAATGAATCATATCTTTATTACACTAGGACGTAGGAAGAAATTTACCAGAAAATAATATTCATGTTGTGGTAGGTATAACCTGATGTGAATAGAGGCCTGGGAAGACCAATTCTACACCATACACTCCCAATGAATACTTCAACATGGTTTAAAATCATGGTGACTAGACTTGAACTTATAGTTTATGGTATGGAGCTCAGACCAGGTACCTAGTTTAAACTCATGTGACTGGGATGAGAATAATTACCTATGAGTTGTAAAATATGAAGAAATTTTCATTGGTTGGAGGAGTAATGTGTTCTCCATCCATAATTATCAATGTGAACTCGTTATAGTGATAGACCATCTGAAGGATGTATTGTCCTTCCCAGTTGGGTTCAAATTTTTGTGGTTTTATACTAAGTATCATGATAATTATGAAATCCAGTATCATATCACCCTAAATGAAGGAGAGGAGGAGAAATATATTATTTAATTCTATAGATATCTTATTCTGGTGCCTCTCTCGACTGTGGGAGGCCTTCAGCTAGTTATCATTGAGGTCATATTGATCAAATATATGGAATTATTCCATTACTATAGGTGTATATAAGTCATTTATAGGTACTAAGAGCAATGGAAACTCAAGATTTGTTGGCAAGACTGCCTCTGTTATGTACACCATTGAATATGGAACAACCTTAGTAGATTTACAGGTCATCGTCTGATAATCCTACAGAGTGTTCAGGTTCCTGTTTATCTGGATCTTCTTATTTTAGACAACCATATTCTGTATATTATTATAGAGGACCTTTCAGAATTATCCAACCTATCCATTGATCTACATATAGTAGTGAGAAGTGTGGTTGTACTTGATGATGTACATGTCATACTCATCATTAGCTCAGTGTCCGGGGAGACAGTGAAGATTCATGTGAGAATGGAATGAGGAACTTTGAATTAGTGAATGATGTGGGATTTATCGAATTCAACCAATGATCAGGAATTTACATCCTTAAGCATAATTTCATCTCCCCAAATGGAAAAAAATCTATAATGGTCAGAATGAACCTACATTGGTGAGCTTCTGCTGGCAGTTGTGATCCAAGGATATCGATTCCCCATACTATAAATAACCAATAATACGTTGTTGTTTATAGGGAATTTTCTAGTTGATGCACAAATTCTGCATGAACATGACACATGTGACACCTCTTGGAAAACTGGATGTAGTCAAAGACCATGGTGGGCTTGATGTATCTCAAACATCAATTTTGTTGAGACATCCTCATGCCAGCGTGATGGGTACCAATGGATCCTTCGTGATATTCTTGCACGGTATGTGGAATCTCATATCCTAGGATGAAATGACCAAAAATTCTATCAAACCCACATCTGTAAAGAGTCTTCACGAGATTAGGTCCACCCTATGGGGTGAACTATACCGTGCAGTGATAGATTCTCTCACACTCGGATCTATCCCATGGGAGGATACCATGTTGGGTATACTAAAAAAATGAGTTATACAATCAATGGTGTTCACTACCACTAGGGGATCTGGGGGGTCCAGATTTGAAAGCATCAATAGTCATGTGGATTATATGTGGGCTGTCATCATTATTTGAATTATCTAGATAGATGAACCATTAATGTGCCACCTGAATAAAAAGATCATCCTTCACAGGATCCGAGAGAGATGCGGCCAGGATGACCATGTACACAACTCTACCATTCTATTATTGTGGATCTTGAGTCACGTATTGATGAGAATGGATTTGGTCCATCAACTAGTCATTGCTCTCTAGAAAGGGACTGAGCTCAGAATTCCTGATATCATAATCATCATTGATTAGTAGGATGACTTTTTTAAGTCCCCCTTCACATTAAATAGGGTAACATAAATCAAAAGAGACAACTCAATAATAGTAATGAGATCCTAATACTCTGCCACATTTTTGGTTCTTCCTTCAAAAATTATGAATGAGTATGTAAGGAATGCATGTGTCATGGTGGTGAGGATTATCCCTAGGCTAACTCTGTTGATCTTGGTATCATTGACTCGTCTATCAGTTGGGATCTGGGAGGCACCATCAAAATTATTCTACCATCAAGGCATAACCTGTTACACCTAAAGGATTGAATCTTATAGGAAATCAACATCCATAGGTGATGCATCAAGAGCTGTACGGGTGGAAAAAATGTCTTCCAGTGCATTCCACTTGACATCCTTCTTCAGTACAAATATTTTGTCAATCTACTAAAATATCATTGCCTAGTGAGCTAACATTCTTATCAACACCAGGTGATTAAAGATATTGGTTATATGATTCACATGGGATATATATTTTTTCTCATGATGGTACAAATAAATCAATAATATCTACAAAAAAACTATAGTGATGAAGATTTTCTAAATAGGAGAGTATCTAGACACCATATCGAGGAGCATCCAACTAAGATAGTATAAACTATTACATCTCCCTTTATTTTTCTTATGGGAATAAAGGGTAGAGAGGGATCATTCCTAGGTGGTCATGTAGAGGACCAGAGACTTCCATGAGATATGTGTAATAAAAACTAGCGTTTTTAGTAGATAATGTTTTATTTCCTAAAATTAAGAATGTCATCTTCATTTATCTATTAGAAGGTTCCATTGATCATGATCATGGAAAATTGATTACACTTTCTGAACATTTTCATGGTGAATCATAGAATGTAGAATAATTAGTCTTGATGGTCTAGGTTCTCTCATTGGTTTCTCGGACGAGGCATATGGAAAATTGATTTGATATTCTCTATGTCAATTTTGATGCCTCAATATCTGATGATGAAACCGAGAATGATCATAGAGGTAACCCCAACTGCACATTTCAAGGGCTTTATCTACAAAATCTTGGATTATAAGAATCAATACACTTTTTGAATATCTTTGATATGGTCCTAACAATAAATTTGTTTGACCTTGAGGAATTCCATATTGAATTATATAAACGGAATGAGGATTGGATCCATATTACGGTGAATTGATAAATAATAAGTGGAACCAAAATTATTCAATCCTAATGGAATTTCTTGTCAGTAGAAGGTATCATATGGTTCTTTAAAGAAGTTATTCTCCACATCATCAATGGCCATCCTGATCTGGTTGTATCTGGAATATCCATAAATGAATGAGGGAGCCTGGAACCAAGCTATAGAATTGATCAATAGATTTTTCACTAAAAGGGGAGTACCATCCATCAGAAAATAGTTGTTGAGATCCTGATATTCAATAGATACATTAATTTTTCCATTTTTATTTATCTTCAGGATGATTTTGCGAAGCCATGTGGGGTGCTGAACTTCCTTAATGCAGTTTGATTTGATAAGCTTATCAAATTTAGCCTTGAAAATTGTACCCTAAGAAGGATGTGTTTTTTCAGGTGGCTTACTGAATCCACAATATCTCACTGGTAGCCTATGATGATGTATGAATACAATAGGGTCTATTTATGGAATCTCTTCATAAATCCAAAAAACTAAATCATGATGTTGCTTCTAGAAGTTAGTGTATTACTACTATTCTTTAGGATACATGGTTTCACTGACCAATGTCGGCAAAATATCTGTCTCATTACCAATTTTCACCAAAACTAGATCATTGAATGTGGTGGATATTGCTTCTAAAAATGTGATACTATCATTTCCAAATCAATTTAATTATTTTATGTAGGTGAATTAGTGGGATAAGATAGATCATATATTCCAACTGATTCTATGGAATCTCTATAGTCATCTTGGGGGTATATGAAATTTTTAATGGGGGACTCATACTCTTCTGAAACCATGGTGAATGAGTTTGTTGAACCAATTCCATCAGGCCTATTAACATGGGGAACATTATTGATGTCAAAGATATGATGGAATGTAGGTTTATGTGGGTTCAACCTAGATTGGCTGAATAGGTAGCCATGAAATACCATTGTAGACATAGGGTGAACATCTAAACATCATACGGAGGAAGGGGATTCTACCATCACCTAGTCCTGAACGATGTATGAATATGAGGCAATCCTATATAATTATTTATTCCTAGATATGTTATTCCCTTTCCTCCTAGAAATGAAAAATAAAATTACCACATCTATCATTATAGCTTCAAACTGGTGAACCAAGAGAATGAAAACATCTTCCAAATATGTCCATGAGCTGGCTGCATCTATTGCGTCTTCAACCTCCTGGTTATGAAAATTATTTTCATTGATCATGTAATATAATAATATAGGTAGTGTCCCACACAAGAATATAAGGAAGATGAATCTCCTTGAGGCATTCCTAGTTGGTCATTTATGGATAAGTACATGAATTGGTGATATGATTAGGGGACTACTGCATGAATATGGAGCTCGTTCATTCCCATTAGTGTGTTGTAGATGGTATCATATGAGACAACCAAGAAATCATGGTTTGCTACAAAGCCACTGAACATGGTCTTAAAATAGATTTTCCACATTGTCTCTACTCGATCCAATCATAACCATAAATTTTCTGGACAGAGTGACTCATATCTACTTTAGTCATTCCCAGCATATAGAGCCTATATTTTGGGATGAGATTGATCCCATAAACGTTTTCTGATAAACATTTACATATTTCCATTCAATTGAACTAGAATGTTTCATACATTAGGTGGATATTCCCATCCATGACGATCCTTCATCCGATTTGGAAAAATAAATGATGGCCTAGTATTCTGTTTTCATGGACTCCGTAGTATATAATGTCAATGGGGCATCTACCTCTATTTTGAACTCAATGGAAAATTTCATCTATTCTATGAGGGCCTCATGAATATCTTCTAAAACTAATTGGTCCTCACGTATATATATCATTGTAGATATTATAGAGAGGTTCTTCGTCCCATCATACTTCCTTGTCAAACACATATTCCCACCCACAAGGGATTCCCATTGGTAGGAGGAATGATGGGTAATGCATAATGAATCACAAAATTTTAGATGTTGCTGGAAATATCCTGATACAAATTAGATAATTCACCAAGAACAACTACACGATTATTTCTGACTATTTGAAACCTAAAATTAAATAGATGTGGCTGATTTCAATGTGACTGAGGTTATTCTTCCTTGTCAATTAGCACAGTCAAAAATGGTTATATGTATGGATGATCATGTTGGAGAGACCATGACTTTGGAGCTCTGCACAACACATATTGTCTAGTTGTAGTAGAAATCATTACACAAATCAAAACACCATATCAATTTCCTTATATTCCACCACCATTTCAATCGAATCAGTGGTAGGCACTCGATGATATTTATGTATATTATTCATCATCAAGGACCATGTAGGGATCCAAAAAATAGATGGTATTCATGAAGGGATACTATTTTTCATCATCTTATGAAGAAAATTCCAATGCTAGGTGGACCCTTGATACAATTCTCATATTTTGGGGCTTGAAATATCTCTGAGTGTATGAATGTTATAAAACCGGTTGGGGAAATTTCATTTATTAATTCTAAAAACATCTAATCTTATAAAATGTATAAGGTTCTTATATGGATTTAAAACATGTTGTCAAGTAAAGCATGACCACTTTAGGATGGTCACGACAGACAAAGAGAACACATATGACATTGGGGGTGTGAGAGATTTCTCTTCGGTCCAATTGGTAATCATAATTATGAGTTACATTGTTTGAAACCTCTAACAATTCACTAGAACCTTTTTTTTCCTATCATGATTGGAAGATATGCGTTCCTCTTATGATGGACCATGGTCCATCATAACCACACCATTTTCTACTTGGCACTAAAGCCAATCCTTGAACACATATAATTTCTTGATTGTATGTCCAAGATTCATATGGTATGGGTAGTTGTCAAAGAGGTCAAGGAGATCAAATTCTAGGGTATTCTTATAATTTGGAAACATAAGAGTCGGCTATTCTACAGAATTATGTAAATCACTAGAATTATTTTCTTCCTTAATAATATAAGTTGAATTTTTAAAATACGGGAAGGGAAATGAAGGATCCTAGCCTCAATGAGGGGATGGAGCCTAATGAGGGAATAGAGCTAAATTTTCTTGTCTATGCATTGTTAATTCAAGAGGTGGTTCTTGCTGATTATATGATTGGTAAGGCAGAGCTTGCCGAAGCTGCTGCCTTCAGTGAGGTTTTTCTTGGTAGGGCTCGTTCAAGAGAATATATGGAGGATTGGAGGACATAGCCTATATGGAGGAAGTAGTCTTTGTATTATAATCTCTACTTGAAAGATATATACGATGCAATGGACATGCCGATTTTTATAACTACAAGGCATCCACCTGTCTCGGAGCCTTTCCATAGGAATCTTAGAATTCACTTGTGAAGTTCTATGCGATGAGGGTAAGGAACAATTTGATCTTAACATACCACACATACATCATCAACAACTATTTTTTAGTTTATCTAAATTTAAAGTTAATATGTAAGGCCCTTCCGTGGGGTGAAAATTTCTCTGATATTCTCTTTAGAGAATTATTTACAATAGAAGTGTTTGGAAATGACTGTCTTGCATGTGGTGGTGCTAAACCGGTAGTTAAACTGCATGTGAATTTATTCTCAACTAGTAATTAACCACATGGGTAACTGGCTATAGTAGATGAATACATACCCTTGAAACCTCTGAAAGAAACATCATAGCATGGTAGCCTCATGCTGCTTTGGGGTTCTTGATAAGGGCGCTCCCCTTGAGATGATGTGGTATACATGATACAACATTCTATACATCCTGTTCATGGGGGTAAATGTAAGATTCTTGAATTCAATGTGTGATCACATGTTTTCCACCCATGCTCAATACTACTTACCATTAGGATGGATTTACACTTTTCTTTCCTTAGTAGATTCAAGGAGACAAATGAGAGTGGATAACTGATCATAATAGAAGGGTTCTTAACCTAAGGATGATCCCTAAACCCAAGTGCATTGATAGGTTCTTCAACATGGTATGAAGCCTCAACAGCTAATGGGTGGAGTATAGAGAAGCTTAATTTGGGTCCAGAGGTAGTCCATTGTGCTGGTCGATCAGATATTAGGACACATACTATGGTCATTTTCCATAAACTCTAGCCTCATCTTTGGCGACACATGTTGGACCGCTGGCCCTGATTGGGACAGACTGTCTAAGAAGGAACTGTGGCTACCCCTCCTACCCCAATTGAGGAGGAACATGGTCCTTTTGAGGAGAACATTAATCTAGGAACCACTCAAAAAAAATATCATCAATGGGTGTCTTATAATATGAAACCTACTTAAGAAAGACAATGACTACAAAATCGACCTCAATCATTTGTGTAACATTAGATTGATCAGATGGCTCAAGAGGTCTATTTTCCTTGATGGTGTTTCATATGGTAGTAAATTATTCAAAGGGGTCCCCCAGGCTGAGTGTATGTCTTTTATAGAGAGTATGTACACCTTTATGAGGGTACACCTAATACTACACTACCAAATAGGCATGTTCTCTCTCTTTTGAGCCCTACACTGGTTTCCACATCATTGGAAATATTGGTGATGACCATGTTTACAACGATGATACCCATAGACATATCATTAATATCACCAAGCAGTACCAGTTTTTTCTAAGCATGACTAAATTGGATAGAAGCATACTATCTCACGCCCCATATCATCACATGCAATGATGCCTCTTCAATGAACCTATGGAGCACACAAAAGATCATGACACATCTCTATTCGAGGGCCTGGTGTAATCTTGGAAATACAGGGTGCTGAGACACTGAGAGTGATGCCAAACCATCCATATAACACTGAAGATCAATTTCATTATATTGATCATATCTACCTAGGTATACCAACATACTATCATATATGTTAAAATCATCATCTATATTGTTTGATGAAAGAACAAAAACTAATCCTCACTGACTGTTTTGGGGATGATGAAGTTGGGATCTATATTCAGCCAGAACACAATTGAAAACATATCAGCAGGTAGATTATCCCATTGAATTTCTTATTAAAAAGTGGGGCCCTACACTACTTTTTCCAAGGATTCAATTAATTATTTTTTGGGATATTGGTAGCGGTACTTATATGGATCGGTATGGTGGTTGGATGGCTGATAGAGGAGTCATTGCGCTTGTTGAATGGTAACTAAACAATGGATCATCTATAGAGAGTGGTACCAATTAAATCATTTCATACTTATATGGATGGGTTCTCACCCCATCCTCATGATAAATGGACAATTCACTCATCAGTGGGTCCACCATATGCTCCTCATCTATCAAATTCAAGAATAACTCCCCATGATTTCTAGTAGAGGGAGTGAATGAAATTGGCGATGATAATGATGATTACACCATGAGACCATTTAAGGGATCAAAATCTGCATCCACCTGTATGTACCTGTGAAGATATTTTGAAATTTTGTGAATTTCACCTTCTAAGAAGATTAATTTAACCTTCCAGGCTACTTTACAAGTTTTGGGTGCAGAAGAGTGGGGTGAAGGTTCAATTATTTAATTGAATATTGATTCAAACTCTAATATGAGAATGGGTTTGATAATTACTTGGTTCATCCTGATTTTTTTCATTCGGTAGTATCAGTTCGTCCTTCTTCCCTAGGATGGCTCATCATGGTAGGGAAGTTCTTTAGCATGCAGAGGACCTATGTACTAGTGGGTGATAATTTGGGGATGACCTACACTTTGATTAGTTGGTATGTAGGGAGTTTCTTTTCATTAGTTTTTTAGAGCACGAGGGACCTCTTATTTAACTATTGTAGGAGTGGTGGGAACCACCACTATGGTTTTTGAGATAGTAGGGAGGACCTCTTCATTGGTAGGTGAGAAAATGGCGAGGAAATCTATATTGGTGGGTGGTAAAAGTATGGGGAGGGCATCCATAATAGAGATTTGATGTGCAAGGAGGACCAATACTTAAGATGCTGAAGACATCAATAGTTCCCCCATGTTGATTATTTAAGGAGTTGGTATGAAACCAACTGTGGATTATCATGGTATTCAAGGACCTATATTTTGACTTGAATCAATGTAAGGAGGACATCGACATTGGTTAATGATGGAGTAGGAATGTCTTCCACTTTATCTATTGATGTTGCAGGTAAGACATTCATGATGATGGTCTGCAACATGGGGAAGAAGTCCATGTCGACTGGTGGTTGTAGTACGGTGGGGCCTCCATACTGGTTACCAATCATGTAGGGAGGTCCTCTACTTTTACCAAAGTTAGTAATATCTTGATCTCAATCAGTATGAGATGGACCATTCTTATTGGATATAGGGATCTGGAAAAATGGGATGGTGGTTTCATGATCCACATGAGATATAGAAGATGATTCCCCATTTTAATAATTCTCCTAATCTTTCACCCTACTTTGGCATTGAGTGGTATGGACCGAGATCATTATTGACGGAGTGTAATACACCTTTTCATTAGAATGTAGGACTGGTAAGTACTTGTACTAAAAATTCACCATGGGAGTCCTCCATGGCGGCTCTAGGGTGGTAGTCGCAACCAGGGTGACTCAGGAATCTCCCACCTCCTCTTCATATGGGAGGGAGTCATAATATTTCTCTAGGGACATGCCCCTAAAGTAATTCACTATTAGAGTGGGGAGCAGTGGCTTTCTACATGGTACTTGGGGTTGGTGATTTTGATGAGGTGTAGTAGCCTCCAGGTCCTGGGGGCTATGTCTATTGAGGGAATTCCCCCTACTTCCATTACCATCATATGCGGGTTTCCATCACTATAATATTTATGATTTTGGAGGGTTATATGGGGCATGGGTTCCTAGTGGATGTTGTCACATCTACAGTCATGGAGGAGGTCAAATCATATGGGATTTCTATATTATCATTTCTCCTCCCCTTTATTCTATAGTCACTAGGTTGTGGGTTTCTTATAGATTGGGTCCTTCAAAGAAGTAGTGTTCATATGCTAGAACAAATACAAGGAAAGAAATACCCAATTCCTCAAAATCTCCTAAAATTTCATTGTTACAGATAGAGAGATTTGTTGATGAATATGCAGACTATAATGCCTAATTTTTGACTTCCCCAATTTTTAGTGACTTCCTTATCAATCCCATTATTTGGTTGGTGGGTCCTAGCATCAGAAAACTAAATTGGTTGACATTCTAATATTCTTACACCATGTATGAAACTAGTCCCCATGTTTATGAGAATAATTTCACATCAGACATTAATTCTGAATCTAATTACCAACATGGATAATCAACATGGTTTAAAAAGATAAGATTAACATTAGGTTAACCATTTTTTTACGCCACTTTCAACGGCTTGCGGCCACCACAGTTTTTTTGAATTCATGGTAGAGTCACATTTTTATTTCCCATAATTCCTTACTTCCAATGTATAGATTCTTTCACCACATTAAATGGATATTTTTTCTTTTTGAATGAAATAGGATGATGGGAAGTTGGTTTCCCCTTCCATGGATTCCACCTTGGAACTCATCGCCTAGTCAGGGTCTAAATCATAGAGCTAAGTCATGTTCGTGAAACACATTCCCAATGCTATCATTTTTTAATAGAAGTTAATTATGCTACTTATATTTTTTTGTTTCAAATGGTTTTGATAGGGAATAAACCTTATATTATTGGAGTATTCATGTTCTACATCACTGGAAGTTCTAGACGCTAGAAACATTGGACACATATATTATTCTTCATATAGGGGAATCTCATGGAGGATACTTTAGGAACAGATCCCAAGGAATGTCATGAAAATCATGAGGCATCTAATATAAAAGGAATATCTTCTAATGAATTCACCTCAAGCATCTGATTCTTAGCATGATGTATCTGAAAATATAGGATCATATATTCTATCTCTTTAACCTCAGGAATCCAATGATTATCATGTGGTAGTAGTGTGAGATGGGTCATGAGTTTAACGTATTTTAGAGATGGAATGTGACAGATTATAACACCCCATGGAGGTGGATCAATAAGGTTCCCCTAGAAGATTTAATGATGGAGGGATCATAAATCCCTATGGAACCAAAATTGGGAGGTGTGTCCCATTAAGTGAAGATGTCACACTTTGAAGGCTTGATGGAGCACACTTAATGGTGGATTAGGGAGGGGCACCACTTGGAGGTGGAATGATGTTTTACCATTGGTTTGGATTGAACATTAGATAGGTTTTTCCATACCCCACATAGAAGGAAAAGATAAAAACCCACATATTTTGATGCCATAATTTATGTATGTGTGAAATTTTCAGTCCATAAGGTTTAAAATTATGTATTAAGGAAAAATACATCACAAAAGAAGGGATGACTATGAATGTTATAGGGATTACTCTTGGATGATACCTTTTGTAGTGGGATTTATCTTTGTTTTATTGTGTGGTGTTTATGCATGAATGTTTCTCGGGTGCTGCTAGGTGTAACAATGAAGTGGATGTGGCATAAAAGTGGAAGAGGCTCAAAGGGACTTGAAAGAGATTTTACCTCTTGATTGGGGCATAATCTTATCAAGATATGGAATCCTAATTAATGATCATGATGGATACGTTTGGGCTAGACAGAGTGCTAGGTTTTGATCTTATAGAGGCTTACTACATATCGTAGTTGGTTAAGAATCAATGAACACAATGTTTGAAAATGGGTATTGGGAATTACACATAAAAATAGGCCTAGTTGAGGGGACATGACTATGGTATTACGTGTGGAAGGGGACCATGAAACATCTATGATTGTGTCTTACTCTAAGAGGGATTCCCATCTGAATATGGGTTGAATTTTCCATAATAACCTCTAACACAACATGAGTCATGCCTAGTGTTAGAAATAAGTGGAAGTAACAGACATGACTGTATTGTTGAGAACAATGCACCAATGAGTGATGTTGTGATTACACAAATAATTTTACCTATGGGGATGTCATTACATGTGTGGAGGATCTAATTCCACATTATTCATAAATGTATCATCCTACTCTTGTGGAATAGGGTATGTTGGCCTTATGTGTAGAGGCGTAGAAACTGCCCTTTGGTTGGACAATCATCCCACAATGGCGAGAAGGTGAAATTACTTGATGAGAGTATATGGGGAATGATTTCAGAATTTCATGGGTTAAAACTATAGGATAATTTCATATGTTGAGGATTTTGGTGCTAGTCTATTTTAGGTCATCTATTGTAGATATGGGGGACTCACTGCTTACCTCTCAAGATTAGATAAATGTAGCTCATGCACCCCCAGGCGGGACATGGCTTTGACAATGATAGGTTGTTAAGGTGTGGAGGATTGGTCGATCATGAGGTTCACATTAGAATTCCTATGCTGATAATAAAATAATATTTGTATACCTACTATGAGAGGAAGTAAGCAGGGAAACACAGTCACTAGAGGTAGATGTGATACCTCATGAGGTACCATGATGTTGTTGCACACATTTTTGGAGGGTTGCACACCATGTTTTGAGGCATGCACACAAGGGGAGATTGGACATGGTGCTTTGATATTAATAAAATAAATGGTGCATAAAATATGGTGTGCACAAAATATTGGAGTGTTATGAAAAATAGTATATGTTTCATGCTATGTTGGGGTTTGTGCGCAAGGCTGAGGCTTGGGGAAGGAGG
The DNA here is from genome assembly GCA_963277665.1 of Viscum album. NCBI lineage: Eukaryota > Viridiplantae > Streptophyta > Magnoliopsida > Santalales > Viscaceae > Viscum > Viscum album. The sequence goes on along the minus strand of OY728131.1, from coordinate 1,049,732,166 downwards.
AGTCATTGTGTGCACCTGATGTGGGTTAAAAGAGTCCGAGCGAGTATTATAAAATTATATTCCCACATAAGGGGGATTATATGGATCATATCATATAGGATCTCTACCTTGAGTTCTCTATACTTTCCCGAAGTCATGTAATATCAGTCTTGCACATAACTAGGTGTCAGTTTCACTTTTATAAAATCACACTAAAGCACAGGGTTGTTCTTCTTCCTATAGCTGATATACTTAGAAATGTCATGGAATAAATCAGTCTTATATGATTTATTTCATACAACCACATATTTTTCTAGGGTGAAAATGTGTGTATGTAGCACCTTGTATCATATTTGGCAGACAAGATTCATACGCACAGATTCATTTTCTTATGCGCAACGTTGACTTCTAACACACAATTTCATTTTCCATTTCAGTGGCCTCCATAGCAGGGGATGTATTGAAATCATTTCTAGTGTGAAAATTCTTGCACATATATCTAATTACTTTCCACACACCTTTAAACATTTTCACACAATCCATTTATTTAATGGAATGCTTCGTCATGTCAGATGAAGGCGTTGGATCATACAATGTGGGATATTTATGGCTTCATGTGGAATTTAGTTCCAATAACACATAATAATGGATTGTTTTTTTATTAATTTTTGAGAAATTATTTTTAATATTAAAATTTTTATCTTTAATATTTCTAATAATCCTATTTATATATTAAATCTCAATGGTAATACCTATCTAGAAATCATATTTCCAATATTTGACTTTCTTGATAAATGTATTAGGTGAAAAGTATGATTTTTATACTAGTTGTGAATCTTAAACATTATTTAGAACTACTAGTTTTAAAATCTATTTTGAGATGAATCAATTTTTACTATTTCCTTACTCCTTGAGGTTAAATATTTGGAAAAATATTGTATTTTATGTATAGAAGAAAGGTCCTAAAATTAGCTAAGCTATATTTCCTAAATCACCCATCAGAAATAAAATATTTTTTTATTATTGACCATTTTCACAATTTAATATTCATTTTATTTATTGTATGTTTTTCATGTAAATGGGAGATGTGATTTATATTTGGATGATTAATCATTTCTATTTACTTGAAGAGGAAATCGAATAAATTCATTTCATTTCCCTTGTTTAAAATTTTATTTTAGTGAAATTTTGAAAGAAGTATTATAATTTAACTTAGTTTTAAACTATTTGGGAGGACTTAAATTACTTCAATTATCATACAATTGGTTCATAAATGAACTCATAATCCTTTTTTGAGCTTTAAATTATCTAAAATAAAATTATTGTGTTGGTTAATTATAGATCCTTGTAATTATTAAACTCACTCATCCATAAATTTTTTAAAAACTATTTGTGTGAAAAAAATATGTGATTCTACTCCCCTTTGGGAAAAAAATATTTTTTAATGAATATTTTAATGCAATTTTATGTGGGTTTAAATCCTTTAAAATTATTAAAATTTGATTATATTTTTAAAACTACAATAAAAATATTGGATTAAAACATTATTTTTAGAGGGGTAATCATCCATTTAATATCGGGAGACTATATAGTGGTAAATTATTTTCTTACTAATTTATGTGTGGTAAATTAAAATAATTCCCTTTTATGATGAATTATCTTCCACTAAATTAAATAAATTTATTTCTTGAGGACAAGAAATGGGTTAAATATAGGGGATTTATTTATGTTCAAAATGTCATTAATGTTTTTCATTTTTATTAAAATATTTGAAATTTTTATACTAAAATGATATTAAATATGTAAGTAATTATATTTTAATAAATATTGTCTGAAAATATAATTAATTTATTTTTCTTTTTCAACAAAATATATGGGTGAAAAATTGATCAAACGATCTTTTATTTATTTTATTTATTTATTTAATAATACTAATTCTTCTTTTTTTATAAGAACCATTAAAATATTTTTTATTAATATTTATGTTTGTAAATTTCTTTTTCCCAATATTCCATGATTTCAATATAAAATATATCATTGAACAAAATTTTATTTTTGATCATTTTTGAATTAAATAATTTCTAGAATGTTTGGCAAGAACCCCTATTAATATGACTTGGTAAATTATTATATATTAATTTAAAATTATAACATGGATTTTTTTAAATTTTATTATTTATAATGTGTGTTATATAGATTTTAATTTTCACTTATGACTTTTCTTGTTCAAATTTCATATGGAATTCTTCATATGACATTCAATGGTCTTCTTATAACACATCAAAATATTCATCAAAATCTAGTCCCATAAGACTTGGGAAATATTTTGTGATCTAAGAATAAATATAATGTATCTCCTTGAAAATCAAATTAAATAATTAAGAAGTTTAAATCAATCCATAGTGAGATTATTTTTCAAATGAATGTCCCATGTGATTCGTGATGTTTAAAAAAGACGATAGTTGAGACCTTAATTATTTTTTATTTTCTATTTTAGTGAGTTCAGAGATGACACATTTGATTTCTATAGAAGAAGACTGTTGATGAGTCTTTAAGATGATGGATATTTAATTTAGAGATTATGTATAAGAGTTCTTGATCACTAGATGATTTTTTTATGTCCAAAATGAAACAGATGATGGGTCGTTGCATCATTGAACTAATCAAACTAGAATAATGAATTACACTAAAACCACATAGTTCGATAATATTATTTAGTGAAATATTTATTAATTAATAGGTGATTTCCTTATTTTGTGTATGAGGACCTAATTTCTATGGAAGATGAAATCTCTTAAAAACACATTACTATCAATTATCCTAGAATGAGTTTCCATGAATAGTTTCCAAAAAGGATAGACCATGAAAAATGAGCTCACACCAACTTGGATTGGTCATTTTTTATTTGCGTTAATTTTTTTTGAATGAATGAAGGTTGTCCTAAGAGGAGGTATAACCCAAAACATACATAGCTAGACCTATTGTCATCTTCGATGTGTATTGATGGAGTTCACATTCATAGGGAAATATGACTAGTTAGTTTTATTTAACGATCTGAACACCAATAAACAAACATATATCAATCTAAAAATACAAATTGAATATGATTATTTATGCTATATATCACCAGTTCATATTTTATAGAGACAAATGTAGTTGATGTATTTTATAGTAATTGGTTACTATGAAATAAATTTACTCTAAATTTTAGATGGTTGGATCAGAATAATGCACTAATTTATAATAACAGATGGAATTTTACAATTATATAACTAAATTAATTTAAATTAAAAGGATATTTCCAATCTAATTGAAATTAGTGGGTCATTCACTCAGTAATATGAGTAACCACTGCTTCTTTAAGTTTGAATTGTTATGGTGAATCCTATTGATGATAGGGTTTCAATTTAAATTATTTTATATTGTTTTCTCTCGGAATGAATGTAATTATCATTTGGGGGAAGTTGTGTTTTTTGGTGAAATTATGCTTGATTCAACTAGATATGATGGTGAATTGATAAGGATACCATGTGTTACACTCTACCTAATAGTTAGGTCGATCATTTGTAAAAAAATAATTTTTTCACATCTTTTACCTAAGGTATATCTATCTCTCTTCCCCTTATTTCTTATATAATCCTAATATATAAAACAATTTTTTTATTCTCTTTAATTGTTATACATTCCTAAATGAAGGTATAAACCTATAAAAATCTATATGAGATGAATATCTAAAACATTTAAGGATCTAACTATTAATATGATAATCTACTTCCTCTTATCTCTTGGAAGATTGTGATGATGAAGTTGGGAGTGTCTATGAATCAATTAGTCATTGGATTAGTTTTATACTCACCTATCCTATTTATATTACCTAACTCAATTTATTTCACTCAATAGAGTGCATTGGATGGGTTTTTTTATTTGATGGACTTTATTGGATCATTTTAACTATTGAGTCACAATTTATTGAATGAATCTATTGAGCGATTCTTATTTTCAGATTAGATAACACATCTTGCACTAGTATAAAATTATCGAATGAGTGTTCATTTCATATGTTGGGAAATTTTAGTTGAGTCCTAACATTGATCATTCATTGAGGATGAGTGTAGATGTATATAATATTTTAGCTGGTATCTGATTGCCAATAAAAAAGATGATCAACCTGTAATTATTATCTTTCTTGACTATTATTTATATTTTTACTTTTTTTATGGTTTTAATTAAATTATTATCCCCCACCATTTCCATTATTTTTCCTAGAATTATTTATAAATTATACAAAATAATAATATTTTAATATTTTTATTGATATGAACACACTTCCTCTATGAAATGACCTCATGTTAGCTATTGTTCTTTGTATAGAGAGGTTATAAATTTAAATCATGTCACCCCCAACAAAGGATAATGTAATAAATTTAAATTATATTAAGTATATCAAGTGATGAATTTATTGTGAATGTATATTGTTGTAGGATATGAAATGTTCATAACATAATGTCTATACTCAATAATTGCATACTATATAAGTAAAAGATATGAAATGCTCATGAATTTGCAAAGGTAATTATATACAGTCCACTATCATTGAGATGAGGTTGAACTCCCTTAATTCAATTCTAATATACATGTTTCTATCACTTCCATTCCATTTATATCTTGATATTTTATCATATCAGGAGGAGAAGACTCTTTCTCATATATATATATATATATATATATATATGGATGGACTTGTAGATACACCTTGGAGGAGAGTTTTCATTTGTTATCCTCTTAATACTCTTCCTAACTAATGTGGGATGATGAATGAAGTAGTAGTATCTCATCGATGTTAGGTGAAAGGAATAATTTCTTTATATAACATTCACCAGGGTTTTGAGTTTCACATAGGGTGTTATTTGGTTTTTGGCTTCATACCACTTCCTCTAATTAAATTAAGTGTTAAAATATCTCAAGATACCCAATAGTATTATTTATTGTAATTATATTTAGATACTTTTTGGGATCAATTGAATGTGATATTATGTAGATATAACGTACCATACTACAGGGAAAATGTTCCCTTCCTTTTACTAATCTAAGTAAGGATTTATGTCTAATTTTTTCGAAAAATATTTTTAAGTGTAATAATTCATTTTTATGATAGAGAAAATTTATCATTTCAGTAAATAGGTATCTATCATACCATCCCATGGATGCCTTAGGATGATATAATGATTGATAGATCAATTTGAAACCATATATCATGGAATTGTTAGTCCCTTGTGGATGAGATTAAGTGATTATGACTTGATATATATATATATATATGTAAATTTAAACTTAATAATTATAAACAGAACTATGATATTTCACTTAAATAGGACTTAATATGGATATTCCTATATCTATATCCCTGATATGGAACAATAGTGAAGGTGAGGAGTAGAACGAAATTGTTCTTTAGGATGTGCATGTTTTGATTCCTAGGAGACTACTCTTAGGAGAATTTCTCCTTCTATTGGGATCCACTTGCCTTTCAGGTTCACTAGGTCCCAGACCGTGTGGGTGAAATGTGGTGAAACCAACCTATACTGACATATTACATTGCTAACCTATCTCCACCTAGATTTTTACCAATTGGGATGCTCTTTATCTTAGTTTTAAATGGATCCTCATAGTATGGGGATCTATTAGGAGTGACCCTTTATAGGGAGGGTGTTCATTTATGTGGATGTTTTGAGAAGGCCACACCTGTGTATTTCCTTTTTAAGGAAAAAATATAATCATAAGAACTATGGGTGGGACTATTGGAGTTCATTCCCAAAAACCAACATCATTTTAATTTATGATAACAATTATCAATATATTTTAATATTAAAAAAATCTTATCACATAATAATTATTCATCTATGTGACATTGTATGTGATAATGTTAGAAGTGTAGTTTTCACAATGACAGGTCATATTAGTTCACTACTATGATGCGGACCTATAAGTTCTCTAAAAGTATTCTTAAATATAAATTCTGTAGCTGGATGATTTCATTTGGGGATACAAATGATAAATGCTATCAGGGGTGGGGACTCATAAGAAATTTAGTAATCTTCTCTTATTTTATACCCTCGGTAGTATCCAATATAGGATATTAAGAAAACAAGACATGACGGTAGGAAATCCTAATTTATATGATTCAATAGATGTTCTTATATACATACATGTGTATTGATACAAAGGCATTAACATTATTATTAATGGGTATTAAAAGTCATATTATTTAGTATTGACAAAAACCATGAAGACATATGTTCATAAGGAGGAATGACACATTGGGTCCATCGTGAGTAATATTTCATTAATGAATATTACATGAATATATTTTTCCTTTACATTCATTAACATATGTTGATTTATCAAGACTTTCTAATGAAATGATAATGCCTAAATAAATCAATTTCTAGGTTGTTCTATCGGTATGTTTTATTTCCAAAAATTGGAAGAAAGAGAAATCGACCATATAATATAAAGGTTTCAGAATGAAACCTTATTTATTAGAGATATCACAATAAAGGGGTTATATTACACAATAAGTATCTGTATGAGTTTTTATGTCATTGTGGAATTCTCATCATTCTCTATGGGTACCTTGGTGAATTTTTAGACACTAAATTTCGAGTTTAGGATTCATTTCCTAATGCTACTAAAAAAAGAGGCCTAGAGAGTCACATATTAGGTTTGTATACAATCTGAGTTAAATAACATATTATTTTCTATTATTTAAAAAGTTTAATAAATATTATTTCAAAACCCGGTTTAGTAGTGATTAATTTTTCTTGGTCACATAGATTTAATCACCAATAATTCAAGAGAGTATTATGTGAGTGAAATTTTGAATGAATATTTATTTTATATTTAGTGAATAAAATATTTATTTTCTTATTGGTGAATAATAAGGTGATATATTTTATAGAATAAATAATAATCATTAAATCCCCAAAAAATATTGTTAAGGAATGGTAGACCATATTTATAGTTCTAGTGAGAAATTAAATATATTCAATACTAGCTGAATAAATAATATTTTCTCTTAATTCGTGTGTATAAAAAATATTTAGGCATAATTTTAATAATAATATTATTATATAAATTATGTTACTTATGGATTTAATAATTATTAAATGGAAATTTTGAAATTATTTATTTCTAACCTTATAATTATACAAATGTAATTATAATAACTTCTAGAGATCTAATTAATATGTTCTATTATGAACACTGAATATAGAATATACACTTGAATCCCAAGAGAGATATATTCAAAAAAACCAATAATTGAGATATATATTATTTGATCTTCAACTCTCAAGTCTAGAGAGATCAAGAAGAATACTTTTAATGAAGTTTTCATGGACAACAAAGGTGAATGAAACAACTGATAGGATCTTCTATATGAGCACCTAGAGATTCCTATGGTGATGTTCAATGATTTGTGCCACACATGTAGATCACCTCTAGAGAGAATATCCTCTTGATTTCTACAAACAAAAATATGGTAAAATTTAGAACCATTTTATATACATCGATGATAAATAATCTTATAGAAAGTAATTTCATAAATATATAAAAATTAATTTTTTAAAAACAGATATAATCTTGTCCTCTAGTTCAATATTTTTTTCCATTATTTATATAATATGATTCAATTTTGTTGATCACAATATTTATCATCGTGTACATCTAAGATTGATCATCAATCATGGAAAAAAATGTTGGGAATGACCCATCCGATGCATCCATTATTCCCAAAACCATCTAGTGGAATATTAGAGGTCAAATCATTATTTATAAATTTTCAATGTTCATTTATTGATTTATGTATATGTAATTAGGATTCAATTATTTTTTAACAAATCATAAATCTGATTTATGGTTTCTTCTACATATACTATTTTTCGCATAAATATTATTGAAAATATTTATTTTTGTCAAATAACTATAATTAAAGATCTCATATGAAGGTTCTGATAAGACTATTGGGAGGACATAAGAGTACACATCATGTACCCTAGAGGTATGCACTTTGTACTAGTTTTATATTAATCAAGAAATAATTCATAATTAATTAACGACATGTGCATTTATTAGTTGTGGAAAATTGAATTATACAACATGTGTGGACTAGGCCATCCAAGAACATGGTCATTCATAGTACACACCGTATAACATCCATTCATGGTGTGACTTTCATTAGTCATAGACGATCTATGTCCCTTCTTACAGAGACTACATGACTAGTGACCTTGTAACTCGTAGACTACACGAATTGTAACCCATGAATATATCATGTACTCTATAATTATCAGTGGTATAGTTACATAATGAGTTTATATGAATTAGTCCCATATAGACGATGATAAAACATATACACCATGTACATTCATTATTAAAGATGTCTAAATTTACAAAATTATAAATAATTAAATTAAATTTATTATATTGTGAAATCATTTTTAACATGTACATGCATAAAAAAATTAAGTTGATAGGAAATTTCATGTGATGGATATATATATATATATAGATAATTAAATTCTTCAAAATGTTTAAGTGTGCATATAATATTTTTGGAATAACATAGTTATTAATATACATGAATTAAAAATTAAAACATGATAGTGAAATCATATAATTTGTGTAATCATTATGTTGATAGAAAACATCATGAATGAATGTGATAATTCATGTATGTCGTATGTCGCAATAGTATACAGTATAAGAGTATAATTTATGTTGGGTAGTTTATATGGGTACTTACCATGTTACCATAAAGGTACATTAATGTAATTGTTAATTCTAAATATATATATTTAATTTATTTAAAGTTATATTGTAGGATAATCTCAAGGAAATTTGGAAGTGAATTAATAAAAAATATTTGATTTATTATAGAATATGATTACTTGCTTAGGCCATGATTATTATTAAATAACAATTATTAGGAACTGAATAATAATTTTATTAAGTGAATAATTCGTTGCATGCATGTAGATGATAAAGAAAATATAACATACCATTTCATGTGATTAGTTTATATTAATTTACTATTAAATTAAATTGATGTCTTGTGTTTTATCTCTCCTCCTTTTGTGTAAGGGTCTACAATCATATGGTTTCTTTTATTTAAACCCCTTCCCCTAACCTGCATATGAGTAAAATCTTATGTAATTGATGGATATCCCAATGTTGTGAATCAGGTAACTGTTTGGAGATGAGGAGAAACTAATCCAGGAGAGATGCAATGGTTAACGGGAGGACGACTGCAAAATGATTGATAAATGGTTCATCGTGTTTTCCAATAGGTTAATGGTTAGTTTATCATCCCGTATATAATCTATCCATTTGTAGAATCTAATGATCATGCTAATTTATTATTTTCATTCTATCATGTATCATGATTATTACATTATGGATGGTTTATAGATATCACATGAATTAATGAATTAATAATAATGAAATATAGAAATAAAATAAATTTTCTTATTCATATAAATTATATAAAACATGGTTAATCAATTATGTATATTCTATTAATATTAAAAATTATGTAATAAATTTATTAATTGAATATTTATATTTTAAAGATAAAATCCCTAAATTATTAATATTATATCTATATAACCATCCACTACTTCCATTAAAATTGAGCATAGTTTAAAGTGATTGACCATCCAACTTTCGGGTTATTTCAATTATCATGGAATTTTGACATGATGATTCAGCTTGAATTAAATATGTTCAATTCAAGGGTTAAAAAAAGACTTGGTGAAACTAAGATGCTAGTGTAAAGGAAATCCAGTTTAGGGATTTCCATTTTATGAAGTCCACTCGACATATCAAGGATTTGTGAGTTATTGTAGTTGTAATTGAAAATGTCTTCATAAAACCAATAATATTTGTTGAAAATATACATATTGGGTAAGGAAAAACGTAATATGGATCATTTCGACTATAATTTCATTGATTTTTTTATTTTGAATCCAATGGTGATGATTATTGGGTTTTGAGAAGATAGTAGGATATTAATAAATATAATATTTATTTATTTTCCAAAAAAAATATTTGATAAATTAATAAATATCAACTCATATTATTTTTAGAAATAAAAATAAAACTGAATTCAATCATATCACTTTGATCTAAACCATTGGTGGATAAACTTCACACACACAAAATTCCATGAGTGGCAGAGGTTCTTGTGAGTTATCCTCTGCCATGAAAAAAATTATCTGTGCTAGAAAAACCTATTCATGATGTTCCTGAAATTGAGGCTAGTGGGTATTAAATTTATGTTTATGATAAATAATTGAACTATGTTATATACATTCAATGTGTCATGCTATCATATAATACCAGTGAGATTCTAATGCGACATGAGGTCATAGAGGCGTAGAGATAGATATATCCCCTTTAGGGTCACTATCAATGGAAGGAGAGACAAGACATATATGACACCTCCATTTATTTTTTTATAACTATTATTGGAGAGTATTCCATAGTTGGGATTTATGTAAATAATATTACAAGATACATTTAATTCTGAGACATGGTAGTGATTAAATTACTAGATTATTCATGCAAAAATATCATAATTTACTAAATTACTAACACCCTATATAGATTTATTGTTAATTATAAAAAGAGAAAAAATGATTTGATTATTTCAAAAAATATTACAATGATTCTCCATATGGATAAAGTAATAGGGAATTACAAACCCATAATCTTTATGTTTAATATGAAAATAATGAATAAGGAAGAGGGGACCAAGGCTCATAATAAGTATAAATCTCACATGTACCATTATTCCTAGAAGAGGAAGATCGAGAGACGATTCTTGAAAAAATAACTTGTATGATTTTTATGTGTTATGAATGGCTGCTGGAAGATGAAATACACCAACAAGAATGGGGAATCTAAATTTCTGTCCTTTTTCAAGTTTAATATTTCAATATCTAGACTTTTGGTACAAGATACTCCTTGTGGTGCTGACATATTTACCCAAATTAAGGAATAGAGTACATTCTGAAATATTTCTAGAGGATAAGTGGATTTGTTATATGCCAATGTCTTGAGGACAGATTATCTATACATTTGTGACTTCCACCTTTCATTTTGAACAAGGGTGTCATTGGTTTTAGAGGGTTGTTATTATGTACCAATTTTTACCAAGAATATAATTTTTGTATCATGCCTAGATAGAGATGGTTTTATATTAATGCTTAGAAATAAAATTTATTTCATTTATAATGAAAAAAAATGTTATGGTATAGAAAATTTAATTAATGGCTATTATGTATTAAATTATAAAAAAATCATTAATAATAAAAAAACGATGTTCAAATGACTTATACAGCACCAATATATGTAATAACTATCTTGGTTCATATAAGTGGTAAATATTTGACAATGTTATATCAACATGGTTAGATAGACTCTTCTAAGCTAAAACGACATGAAATGTTTTATTCTTAATTATAAGGAAAAGTGAACAATCCGACATCTTTTGAAAAGGGTGAAAGTGATAAAGAGATTCTAGGATCATTACAAACTAATGAGTGTGGACCATTTATAGTAAAAGTTTTAGGTGGACATTCTAATCTAATAAATTTTACTGATTAAATGAGTAGATATGACTATGTATACATGAAGGTGTAGAAGTATGAGTCCTTTGAGAAATTCAAATAATTCATAATTGAAGTAGAGAATCAACATGTATATAAGATAAATAATATTCGATTAGATCAAATTAGTTAGTATCATAACTATGAGTTTAATAAATTTTTACGAGAGAGTGGGATTCTATATCAACACATTCCACCTTACACAACAAAATGGAATTGTGTTAGTGAAAGGAGGAACATTACCTTGTCAGAAATGGTAACATCAATGATGATTCGTGCAAATCATCAATTATCCTTTTGGGGAAATGAATTACGAACTATTCCATTCCCATTATAAAGAGTAACAACTAGAGAGACAGATGGAATTCCATTCGAATTAATGAGGGGAATGAAACATGTAATTTCATGTACACAAGTATAGTTTTGTGAGGCCTATTAGGTAAAAAATAGCACCCAATGTAGTAAAGTGTATCTTTATAATCTATCCTAATAAAAAAAATTGACACAAAATATAAAAAACACTATAAAATAATATAACTATCATTATGCCACTGGTATTCCTTGAGAGGGAGAACACCCTCAAAAAGTATAGATGAGAAGTATTTAATTAGAAGAAGTTGATTCTCACGATAAACAAGAATTGTTATAATAACATATTCTATAGGTCCCTATAGGGAAGTAGTTCCTAATAAATAAGTATTGTGTATGAGTACAAGAGAGGTAAGATAACTAATAGATATTGATTTATATTAACTAAAGATAGTGACTCATTATTGGTCGACAATTATAAACATCTATCCAACATAGAGATAGTGGAGACCTTGGAAGATACAAGATGAAAATAGGCCATGAATTATGAACTAGATTCCATGAATCAGAACAAGGATTTAGTTAGGGTTGAAAGGATAGTTAATGTAAATCCAAAAGGGTTAAATGGCTATTCAAGAGAACACTATACCTAGTAGGAAAAATAAAAACATATAATGAAATCATAGTGGCTAAATGGTATAAAAAATATAGATAAATTTGATATGGTGAAACATATTAACAATTTTCCATGTTTAGATCCATCCAGTTTATATTTTATTTAGAATCCTACCATAACTATGAAATTTGGAATATTGATGTCAAAACTTGTTTCCATAATGGGAACCTTCCAAAAGATTTCTATATGAAAAAAACAGAAGGGTTTACGACTATAGTTGATTCCTATTTTTTTCATGTTTTAGAGATCCATTTAAGGATTAAATAAATAATCCTAGTAATAGAACATTATAATATATAAAACTATTAAATGATTTAGTTTCCTTATAAATGAATGTGATCCATGTGTTTACAAGTGGTTTAGTGGAAACATATTCATTATCCTATTTGTATATGTTGATGAAATTTTACAAATTATAAAAGATATAATATTCATTCAAACTATTATGTATGGGTTATATAAGTGATACTAAATGGTGGAATTAGGTGAAGAAATATAAATTCTAGGGATCATGATCTTTGGAGATAAGTCTCAGAGGCATTTGGACTATGTAAAAGTACATATATTAACTGCATAATAATTGTATTTAGTATAGAATAATACAATAGATGATTAGTTCTAGTCTCGCATCATTTATATCTTTCTAATTATATGTATCCATAGACATAATAGGAGAAAGAGGGAATGAATAATAACTTGTACGCTTCAACAATGGAATTAATCATATATGTCACGTTATGTACTATACATGATGTTGCCTATGCATTAAGAATAATATGGAGATATTATGATGATCTAGGAGAACAACATTAGTCTACTATTAAGGGAATCCTTAAGTATATTTGAATAAATAAGGACTGGTTTTAGGCTTATAGAGGATATAAGGATGTTGTAATCCTGGGTTATACTGATTTGATTTTTCAAACAAATCAGAATGATATGATGTCATAGTCAATATAAGTTTTCTATATTAATGGACGATCTATGACATGGAATATTTCAAATTATCCATTCATCACTTATTTAATAGTGGAATCCTAGTATATAGGGGCTTTTAATGTAGCCACTGAATCCATTTTGACATGAATGTTTTACTAGTATCATATTTGGTAACTATTTGTACATTACCTATCACATTGTACTGTGATAATACTACAAGTGTGGCCCTCGAGAAAGTTCCAATGTCACATCTACATACATAGATTATACACTAGAAGGATCTCCTCTTGATGTATTATTCATATAGTTATGATGTTAAATTAATAATAGTTTCCATATAAGATAATATGGTCAACCCCTTTAATAAAGGCATATAATAACAGAACATAAGGGTCATGTGAGAGCTACCATACTGAAGGTTGTTAGTAATTAGTTCATGTAAAACTGAGAGTATGCTGTAGTTGGTTCCATAAAACCTCTTCTATAATCCTTATAATAAAATATATTAATTTTTTTAAGTACTAATAATCCGCTTATGCCATCATGACTATACTTCTACATGACATAATATGTGATAATGTCCTATTATTAGCTATTACACTAAAAGTTTATAGACTTTCCCCACTTTTATGAGAACCTAGAAGTGTCAAGATAATATTCTAAAAAATATTTTCTTTAGCCATATGATATCATTTTATAGACACAAATGATATAGTATATCTAGTGTGGAGACCCCAAGGACAGTGATGAATATTTTCATGTTATACCCCCTTAGTAATATCTACTATAGGATATAATGGGAATGAGAAACACTAGTAAAAAACCACATTTATATGTGTCAATATATATTATCATATATATACATGTGTATTTGTCCTAATATTTTTAGATTATTATTAATGATTATTACTAGTCATGTAATTTTATGTAATGATGAAACCTATGGTGGAAAATGTTCACGATGAGGTAGGATATATTTGATGTGTCACAAGAAGTATTTCATCAATGAATAATGAAATATTATTTCCCCTTATAATATTTAATGGATGCTGATATATGAGGACCTTTGATAGAAATGATATAATATTAATAAATCAATTTACATGATGTTCTATAGGCATCTTCAATTTCCAAAAATTCAAATTAATAGACACCAATCACATAAGTTGATTGAACCAACATGCAACCTTCTTGATTATATATATCATGATAAAGAGATTATATTAGAAAGTCAGAATCCATATAATGAATTATGTCATTACAAAATTAAATAATTTATCTATAGGTGTATTTCCAGGTTTCTAGGTTCTAACATTGTACTTTAAGAAGCATCACCTAATTACACTAAGAAATATGCCTATACGGTCACACAATAAGTCTATCCCTAATATCAGTTAAGTAATATTTTATTATTTATTATTTGAAAAAGTGAATAAATATTATTCATGAATGTGGTTTAAAAATTATTCATGTTTTCTTCATCGCTTATAATATGTCACCAATTATTCTAGAGTGTATTTTAGTTTAAGAATATTTAATAAATATTTATCTTATTTTTAGGGAATATTTTATTATATTTATTTACAATAAAATTTATGAATTTTTATTTATTGATTAAATAAACAGTCATTATTAAAGGACTTATAAATATTGTGTAGGAATGGTGGACCATGTTTATAGGTCAATTGAGAAATAATATATATTGGGTATTATTTGAATAAATTATATTTACTTTTAATTATTCTATTCATTGCATTTAGATAAATAATAATATTATTATTATTATAGAAATGGGGTTCTTATGTGATTAAATAATATTTAATGGAATATGTGTGGTTTTTTATTTCTAAACTCGTGTTACATAATTGAGGATATTTATGTTTCATACAAGGTAATCAATGAATAATAATGTAACACGATTTTTGGTTGGACATCTAAAAAAGATATCTCACATTATAGAAATAAAAATACTTATATATCTTTATGTTTTTACCAAGATATCTCTATGGTAAGTGGTGATCCATCATAGTGAACCATTCTCCATTGTCTCAAATCATGATCTAATATTACATTCATATATTTATATGATACTTTAATGTTACGTTGGAAAATATTCTGTTTTTTTAATAGTTAACACCTTTTAACAGATAGTATTATTGGACTAACTATATGTCGGTGGAATTTTTAAGGCCTTTAACTTTCAATTTTCAAGAAAATTTGGATCAATACCTTCCCTTTGATGGATTTTGGTATAATAATTTTATGAAGATTTGTATCCATCTAGATTCTTATTATGATATATATATAAGAAGAAAATTTAACCTCCCTAAATTTAGGATGATGTCAAAAAACATAAATTTATAAGTCTAGTGTTCATTTAGGAGTCCATGAATAATGTTAACATTATCCTATGGCGCATAAAAGGGACTTCAAGTAGTTGTAATGATGATTAAAACTACATATATTAATATTTTGAGTATAAGGTTGATGATCATGTATTAATGAAGATATATCTAGGGAAATTTATCATGAGATGTATAAGAGGATTAATATATAAATTTAATATATATTGTATTCCCTATAACATTATATAAATTAAGATAGGTGGATTATAAGTTTCCTCTCTCAGAAATGTTTTTTGAAGTAAAATATTTCTCTTATGTTGTAATATAGATTAAATATCTGCTCAAATCACCACATATATTAGATAGTGAATGATTTATATTGAATCATTAGATATCTTATAAGGGTGAACCAATCCAAATTCCGGATCAAATGAATTTTATTTTTTTAATAAAATAACCCAAAAGGTGAAAGTGGTTTATAGGAACCATATGTTTAACGAAGAAAATTTAGATCTAGAATAATCCAAAATATACTATAGAAAATAATTATTTTTATGATCATATGTAGATTAAAATGTAGAAATAAATTTTTTATATGTGTATAATTTAGGTCACAATATTTGTAGACTCATATACATGCATACTCAAACATTCACTAAAATTTATATGGGTCTTGATTAGATTAATGTATGATTTAATTTTTATATAAATATATAAATCTGAGTATAAAACTATAGAATACTTAATTCATATCTATACATTATTGAGAAAAGTTATTTTAATTAATTAATAATAATATAATGAAAATAAATGATAAAAATTGATGATTACATCTTAAAAACTGGGTTAAAAATAAATAACAATCATTATGATAATGGATTAAAGACTCATTTAATTACACTCCCAAAAATAATAATATTTTTTATGTGGCCTAAGAATAAAATATAATAATATTTTATGATTTTTTTAATATTCAATACATTTCATAACTATAGACACATAAACCTGGAAAACTATTGGTGTATTTAGAGACTAGATACATCATCAACATATTCAATAAAATACCTTCAACATCTCAAATAATATTCTTCTCTCATAGTACACATCATAAACATTTATAACCAAAATTATTTATTTCTAACCCATAGAAAATGTAACATAATAAAGAGTGGATTTAGATTCTCACTAAGGCTTAACAAGGTAGATATCAAACAATGATCATTTGTGAGAATACAAAGAAGGGTTTCAAAACATAATCCAAACATAAAAAATTCAAACCCAAGTACTAAAAAGTATTTAATCATGAATCATGTTAAAAGGATTATTCACAATAATTATCAAAATTCATAATAATTTGAAATCATCATTTATTGATAATGATCCATGAGAACATATTAGAACCCTGATACTTATGTTTTTGGCACATACATAAACATATAATTTCATTTCCTTAGTCAAGGCTCACATTTGATATAAATTTAGTGGATTAGGTTCAAACCAAATCCTATAATTTCCTTATACATGGTTCACATACAAGACTATCATATTAGGTAGAGTATATTACTAAATTGGGTTATTTCTAATCCATATTATCTCATGATATATCGTCACATAAACAATTCATTCGAGTTCAATATAATTATGACCCACTCATGACATCGTAAGAATCATAAGTATTTGTACCACAATATCATAAAAAATCTATCAATCCATCATATAATAACTCCTAGAAAGTAATATGGTTTCATTTCATCATATCATTACCCGTAGAAAAAAACATGTTTCTAAAAGACATCTACATAACAAACTTAACTAGTGGGAAAGAAGTGGTTTTCATATAATCACCCATAAGTCATATTCATCATAATCCATCCTAAGAATGAAAGTGTATGGGGTAATAAAACAATATCCCTATAAAATAATAACAAACTTTAAAGGATTTTTACATATATACTAAAAAACTATTTAAAAAGATCATTCAAAACCATGGCTAAAAATAAAATAAGTGTATACTTTTTTAATAATATTTTAACAATAAATTAATAATATATTGATAAAATTGTGTTATCTTCAAAATTTCCTTGAAAAAATGTAATAGAGACCTAAAAAATAAACGTTATTGATGGTGGGAAAATTTATTCGTAACTTATGAATTAAAATAGAACATTACATTAACAATTTATTTAAAATTTAAAAATGATTTTTCAATTTTGTTTTTAAATTTTACTTTTAATCATTTTTAAATAATTTCAATGATAGAGAAAATGAAAATTTTAAAACATTTAAATTAACTTTAAAAAGATCCATTAACAATTTTAAATTTTATGGACGTGGAAGAAAATAATCATAGACCAATGAGTAAATACGATAGGGTTTTATTTAAAAACATTTCACAATCATTTTGAGTACCAAATTTAGTATAAATGTATTATTTATTAAAAATTATATGAATACCTAGAAGAAAATATTACAAATATTTGGGATATGTGAGCTACAATTCTACAAAGAAAACATTAAAACACATTCATGGGAACATTAAATAGATTTGAAAATCAATTTTTTTACAAAATAATAAAATACATTCATGGGTAAAATATACACCATACCAAATAAATAAGTTTTAAATATAGAATATGATTTAAAAAATAAAAGTGATATCGGAAACCGCTACTATAGGTACATTATTGTTTAATACATGAAAAAAACTCATGAATATTAATTATAAATTTGTTAAATAATCATATTCATACATAACATACTATGTATTGGTACTTTATAACTTCCAACTATCCATTTTTTTGGAAATTTATTCATTAAGATGAACATTCACGTGAATATTGATCTCTTTTCCATATCTGATTTAGTTTCATGGTTCTGAAATGGGAAGAATGGTCATAGTTTCACCATCGACATGTTAATAATCTTGGAATTTTTATCTTATTTATTTATTACATACACTTCGATAACAATTTATATAAATAGTAGATGAAAAATTAAATTCATAACATCATTATGATGGCAGTTTATACTCATGCACATGTAATGTTTTCTCATTTTGATGGATGAAATGAAATAAAGGATGAAAATAATTCACCAAACAAAATTATAATTATATTATAAAATAATACATAAATTAAATATGTTTTCTTTCATGATTGGTGATAATAAACATCCTCTAATTTATAGAATTTGAATTTTCACAATAGATTTTGATTATATATCTTCCATAAACTCATATATCTCGATGTTGGTTCTTCATTTATAGTAACTTCATACAGGCTTGAGTGGACACAAAATATTCATCATCTGTAGTACATAGAGAAATATAGTATTTTTTAAATTTTTCCCATGATATATATAATACACCAATATAAAATATTCCATATAATATTGAATTTTAATTATATATTGATCTAGTGAAATATGCATTCATATAACCCAATAACACTTTTTTACATTAAAAGAACAAAAATCTAATATCTCTTTTATATACTATAATATTAATATTTACTCAAATTAATATTATAGATTTTGGATTACATTGATACCATTATCTATGGAATTTGGAAAACATTATTCTCTATTGTGTAGACATTAAAAAAAATTGGCTCCTAATAATCTGTTTATATTAATGAAATTGATTGTTCTTTCATCATCATATCATGACCATTTCATTAGAGTAACCACTTTAGTTGTCATATCATTGTAATTATCCATTATGAATCTTCTCGAATCCTACTTGTAATATTTGGAATCAGAAATAATTGTTTCATTCCTACCTTGTGTTCCTAGTAAACCAAGGAATAAATTTAATCTCACAAATATTGCACTTTTAAACTTTTATTTGATAAATTCAATATAAAATTTTCACCATTCTTCATTTAATCCATCCAATATTATCTCATAAATATACACCAACACCATCATCCATTTATTATTATCATTATTGACATAGATATTAAAATCCACCCGATCACATGGAAAATAAAGCTTCTTCAAATAATGATCAATCCATGAATAACTTGGTCTTAGTTCTTTCATCAATCTATATAAATATCTATTCGACCAGAAATCATTTTTATCATATTCAAGAATGATAAAACCATCAATATTCGCAAAATACACTTCATTTAGAACACCATTTGTAAATGTATTCAAGACATTCATATAGAAAATGCTGAAACTTTTTTTTTTGTATTCTAGGTATAATAATAAGAGAATAGTTTACTTACTTGAAATAGGTGAAATTTTCTCATTAAAAAAATTCATCAATATGGGAGAATATCTTATATTCAAGCCATGATTTTTTGGAATTACCATTCCATCTAAATTTTGTATGATTTTTAATACCCCCATTGTCCTTATGAAATTATAATTTAATACACTTGAAACAATCACCTATTTATGATTCTTCTCCATTTGGTCGAGATTATCATTCATAGATTGTATATCATTTTCATATAAAGATACTTCATCAAAAAAATTGATCTATCTGAGATAAAAGGGTGTTTGATATATATAGATAATTTTCTGTGTTTGAAATGTCACTACTTGAACACCGATGATGTTTTTCCTTCAAATTTTGGTCGACTCATTTACTTCTATACTGATAAAAAATAGATTAATCCTCTAAATTAATTTTTTTAATTTTCTCATTTTAAGGAAAATGGAAAAAAACCAGAGTACACAACCAGGATACCACTACGTGCTGAAAGAGCTTACAAAATGGTTAAACAAAAGGATAATATTACCTGACTCAGATGCTCTTTAGAGCTCCCAGTGCAGCATACCAACCTGGATGTCAGGATCCTATCTGATAAGCTCTTCAAGGTGGGTAATCATCCTCTCCATAGTCTGAATAAATTCCTCTGAATTTATTTTATCCTTATTGAACCCTCCGGCCAAAAATATATCTTCTTTATCTAACAACACTTCTTGCTCCTCTGTAGCATCAACTTTCAGCATTCGTTCATAAATTCTATTGAGCTCTTCTTCTGAAACATTGGGACGTATGTCTTGCTCAATCATTTCTTCCTTGTAGTGCAAGATAAGTTTCAAGCACTCTCCATTCTATTCTTCCTTGTCACTTGTAAGCCTATTTGGTTCTTCTCTTTCCCCCTCTTGAAGGGTTGTGCTTACTTTGTTGTTTCCCTTCTGGGTCGGCCTAGTCTACATTGGTTTTGGCAGGTGAGAATAATCCTTGCGACCCTTAGTGTTTTTCAAATGGACCATAATATATTTCCCCGAATCTCTAGAAACTTTTTTCCCTTCTTCCGCCAAGGGCTGTGAGGGCCTTTTCCCTTACATTGGTCCTTGCAATCCATTGAGGGGATGTTACAGCTGTCATAACCTGAAGAATCATCCTCCAGAGACAATAGAGGTTCATGAACTTCCAAGACAACAAAGTGATTCACCAGCTTAAACTATGTGCCTTATTTTTGAGGATTCAGCTTACAATTTTGATGCTCCTTATCTGCCTTCTTCATGAAAATTTTCTTCCCCCCAGACCTAGCCTTCATATGAGTATACCTGAGGGTGTTAGGATCTAATGGCCTCAACATATTCACATTGGCCATCTTGTCTTGTCTGCTGGAAGATGTTGTATCAGACAAGAATGATTTCCCCTGAACCAAGGCTGATCCCGTGGATTTTCCATATCCACGACCCATGAATTGCAGTTGATTATTCATGTCCACCCAGCCTCTCCTTGGATAACCACCAAGACCTTGAAACTCGATGCCCTCACCTTCCTCGGCCAGGATGGGTGAGACAGGAGGATTCCCAGCATCCACTACTAAAGACCTCTCCATGCCATCTCCCTTAACACCCAAATCATGCATCAGCCTACAAAAAACATCATCAACCCTTGAGCCTGCCTCCTTGTGTTTCCCAGACTTCACAACCCTCACAAAACTCAGGGGAGGCCACTTCTTCTTCTCCTCCCTGGAACTGGCCTCCGTAGAATAAAAAATAGATTAATCATTCTCAACATCCACATCAACTTTAGAATTATAATTTTCCACTTTTATTGACTAAATGTTTCTTACCTCCTGACCATTGTCATTAAGAAGTTTTTCTTTGTATATTGAAGACTTTGTTCATTTTATATTACAGTTACATCATTTCCTTCAACTCCTTTCTATGAAAACTTATACAAGTGTGTTTATTCTAATATTTTTTATTAGAATCCATGAAATATCCTCTCATATCAACATTATTCAATATTTTAATGTATCTATTTATTGAAAATAAAACAATTTTATTTAAAAGATTTGAAATTTTATCAATGATGGACACTTTCCATATCATAAATTGTATTGTCTCCACTATTCACTCAGACAAAAAATCCCTGTTTTTAAATATAGATATATTTACAAACTATTTCCTTTAAAAATTCCACTAATAAGGTTATTTTTAATAATATTTATTTTGTCTATATTATTTACGATCTAATTTTTTCCAACAAACAATCACGTTTTTATAAAGAATTATCACTAGTGAACCTTCGTTCCTTATCATGTGTTTCAGGAGATAATCCTCCACCTAAGAAATTAGATATTATTTAACATGGTTAGTTCAGGAGAAGAAAATCTATTTTACATACTTCCTTTTTTCTTCCCTATAACAATACATTACATAAAATGAGCTATTAAAACATTTGGTAACTGAAAAATATCCATTCCATCCTACAATGATCATAATAAAAATGAGCATAATACCTCTTCCTGTCAACATGTCTTAGTGATATTGGTCCAAAATCATCTGCATGAACCAATTGAATAAGTATTTTTCAATTTCACTCATTTTATTATTATTTTTCTTGAACAATATTCCCCTATTTTCATGTATCTCATGAGTGAATATGATCTCATGATATATTATGGTGGTATGAATCTATGACACATGAAACTACACCTTTCATTTATAATGATCACAAATGGCCATATCATTTATAACAAAATCCATTTTCATAATCTATGGTTATAAATAAAATATATTCTTCTATATTAAAAATGTAATGATTTTTTTAATTCTCATTAAATACCAAAAAAAATATTCTATCTTTTCCCTTACCAATGGAAATCTTCTTGGTAATGTTTATAGCATAACACAAGTCCCATAGTTAATTGAAACTCGTTATATTGTGACTGATACCATTATAAAGCAAGAAATCAAAAATCTTAAATCCTTTCCTCTAAACATATATTTTCATAAGAAAATAATCTTTAGGCCTTCATCATTGTCAAATATAATGGAACCTTTCTCATTGAACTTGATACCATTCACCTGATCCTTATTTCCCATCACATGTGGGGTGAATCCACTATCAATAATCCATATTCTAGTATAATATAATTTTTTAAGGAATCATTTTCATCTACTCCCTATATAGAATATATTTGTTCCACATGATTTTCTTATTGGTGCATTGCACTATGTTACTGATGAAAAATATATGTCCATGTGACTGGATATTCCTCCTAAGAAATCGAAACCATAAAAATCATTTATGGAATATTGAACTCTATGTGGCCACCTTTTTCCTATTATTGTTGTAACATCCCATGTAAGTAATGAATAATATATATTTTTATCTATGTCTATTAATGATTAAGATAGTTTTATAGAGGTTTAAAATGAAAATAAATACAATCTTACGCATTGAATACACTAATATTCTTAAAAGATTGTTTTACTGCCTTTTGATGGCAAACTATTTTTGAATCAATATTTTGAATATTTTATAAACTATGTTTGTCAAATTAAACTTATAATTTATGATTGGGACATCAAAATTTACCTTGTGTGAATTTTTGGTATTTTTCTGACTATGTTCATTTTTTAATGAATAGTGGAAAATACTGCATTTTACATCAAAACTGCTTATTAATCTAATTTATTTATATGATTAGATTATGTTTTGGATTGGGTTTGAAGTGAAATTAGAATATAGTTTTTCCATTTTATCCAATGGTGGTCATTGGAATCAATTTCACTTTGAAATTAGACTTAAACTGGTGTCAATCTTTTGATACTTATTGTTTTGTAAAAACACGCTATTTCCTCTGGCAGCGGGAATTAATTATTAAATTAATTAATATGACTTATATGATTTGAATTTTGAAAATCCGACATACCTGGTTTTCATTAAGAAGTAAAATGTGGTTCGATGAGATTAAAATAATTTTTTTTGGTGAATAGTAACTTATTAAGTTTTTAATCGCGATTAGTGGTAATTAATGTAGTTTAAGGTATAAATAATGCTTTAATAATATGAAATGACCTAGACACATGTCCCAACCTTATTGGTTGTGTCATGGCAGACCATGAAAAGCCATGGGTCAACTTGGGGACCCCATGGAGACATTTTGGTTGGGAAATGACATAAATAACTTTTTATTTAATGTAAAAGCAAAAATGACACAAACATGATATGTTTTATGAAAACAATTTTTACATGGGGTTATAAAGATCAGATATTTCATTATAAATAGTCATTGGAAAGATAAAAAGATTTCTTACATCATATTATTTTTTTTATGATTTTTATACATTAAATAAATTAAATTATTTATGACATAATAATGATGCAGTGATGACATCATTATTTGACGATTTAAATAAAATGGAAAGACAATGTAAAATCTATGAACTAAACATGGCCAAAACCAATTGGATGAGTGTAGTTCGAACCCTTATCACCTTATCCACGAATTATTGCAATGTGGGACCTTTTAAAACCGAAACACATTTTCAAATAAAGTAATATTTCTTTACTTTCCAAAAGTGCCCCTCCTCTCCTCTTATAAAAGGCCCCCACCTCTACCTCATTTCACACACTCCTCAAGCCTTTGGCTAGGCCAAACCCTGCCCATTTACTCTCTACACATACCTCTCCTCATCCTAGAGGATTCCCTTTGGGATGAATCCTTTCAAAGGAAGCTTTTATTCTCAAATCACAAGGAGTTACACTTTTAAAGGTAATTCATTCTCTCATGTTCATTTGTTTTATTTTTCTTCTCCAACCCCCTAAAATCTTTTTATTTACTTCTTTTGTAACAACACCAGTATCTTCAATATACTAGGATGTTTTTATAAGATTTATTTGAGCTACACTCTCACACAAATACATCAAATGGTTAAAGAACATACGGTTTCCGTGGATGGCGAAATTCTGCCTCCCGAAATGATGATTGTTCAATACTCATTTAACACCTTCAAAGGTGGCCATTATGATGTAACTATTTTTATATATGATATATGATATGTTTATTTTTTCATTAAGCTTCTGTTTTTTTCATTTTGGGCATGCCTTTATGGTTTCCATTATGGGTAAACACGATATCTTCATTTTAGGAAGTGCGGACTACCGCCCCCTGAAAGTTATTTGATTCGTTAATACCATATGTGGGATGTGTAAAGGATAATGTTAATGATATTATATATGTTATTATACTGGAATTATAATATAATATTATATAATTATGATTCCATTTCAAAAAAAATACGAAATAGAGATGGAAGTAGCGTTCATGCGTACGTACGGCTTACCGTCTCCATGAACGGTGCATTTCATTTCTTACCTCTAAATGTGATGTAATATTATAAATACATGTATATTCTGAATATATATGATGTATATGTTATCCAAATAATTAATATAATTCTGGATATAATGAACCTATGACCAAATTAACAACATGTAAGTGTAAGAAGTCTATTTTTGACATAAGAACCAAATACCGACAAAATGAAAATTATTAACTTAACTGATTACATGATGTTCATAACATGGTATAAAATGAATAATGAACTTGAAAAAGATTAATAAGCAAGTAGAGATTAACTGAAGTTTATTATTCAGGAGATTAAAGAACGGTCGGGTCAAGTCGGATACGAGGTATGGGACTTCGTCTCAATCTCCTTTCATTGAGGCATATTTTATTTTATACACAACTTTCTTTTATACGGTGTATAAACCCCTTTGACTTTTACGTTTATTCAAAAGGAATCTTTTTTATATGAAGCGTTTACTAAACGACAAAAGGGAACGTTTCTGTTGTACATATGCGGCGACAACGACTTCTCCGCCGTCGTGACCGTTATTTGAGTTTCGGCATCCTCTACAAGCCATACCTTCTTTTTAAAAGAAAAATAAATACCATGTTTTACTTTTCTTTAATTTTGGTATTGAAAATGGTTTTCATAATGTTTTTATATGAATGTCTTGTATTGATATCTCATGATTGAAATGTGGAAATTTTATGTTTCCTTTATGCATGTTTTATGTGATATGATTATGTTATTGTTCTTGGGAATTATTATGAAGACGGGTGGTTCCGTGATAAACTAAGGGCGGGTGAGCCCGTTATAGCTCTCCAATGCATTGGGTAACGTGAAGGATTGAAATGTTAAGGTTTCTCTGAAGAGATTTTAGGGAATATACTGTGATGGGTATTCCAAACGTAACCAAGAGGGTTACTGCCTACGTAAGAATGTTATGAATGCCTCAAGTTACCTTTATGTCTCATGATTTCTATGATTTATTCATGATTTTACGAGGTATGTTAAAGTGCCTATGTTTTATGGGTAAAGTATGATTTCATTCTTATGTATATATGTACCCATGTTTCCTTTCCATGTTTTTATAACCCATACTGAGCTTTTTATGCTCATCCCAAGTTTTTTTGAAATGTTTTTCACAGGTCAAGGGAAAGGTACATGATATGATGATAGTGTTAAGGAAGTGTCAAGAAATAATCCATGTTTTATTTTAAATGTGTTTCCATTGATGGGAATGAAGAATACTATCTTTATGCAACCACTTTGTTTATATGTGAAATGTAATGCAAGTTTTATGATCTAATTCTCTAAAACTCTAAACCCAAAAAGATCCTCAATTTGTAATCATGTAATAACTCAATATTAAGTAAGGTTTAAGGATGGGGCCTTATAGTTGGTATCAATGGTCGGTTTTGATAACTTTAGGAGTTATAATTCTATTAAATGATTATCCATTTTTTTGAAATGATATAGCATTTAATGATTACCATGTTTCTTTATCTAAGACATGTTTGTTCAGAATGGTTTTCCGCAGAGGAAACAGGGAAGCAGTGCTAGGAAGGCATACAGAAGGAAATAACCTTCCGAATCAGCATCCAAAAATGGTCGGAATTGGAACTGAACAGTTTTTTGTAGTAATGGTGCATTTGACTCAAGCGATAAATGGCGGTCGTATCCATACACGAGATCAGCCAGACCAACCGCAGAGGAACATGTCAGTGGTGGGATATTTCATGAGGCAACATCCACCATCATTCAGAGGATCATCTGACCCTGTGCTAGCTGAAGGGTGGATTAAAGCACTGGAGAAGATTTTTGATGTCATGTGGTGTTCAGACAATCAAAAGGTTAGTCTTGTTATTTACCATTTGGAGGGTGAAGCAAATCAGTGGTGGTCTATGGTTAAAAATATCAGGGACGCCGATGAGATTGATGCTCTTGACTGGGATGAATTCAAAGGTATGTTTCTTGAGAAGTATTTTCCTAAGGATGTTCGACTTAGGATGGAAAATCAATTCTTGGAATTGAGGCAAGAGGAAGACTCAGTGGCTGCCTATGAAGAAAGGTTCACTCGATTAGCAAGGTATGTTCCAAATTTTATTCAAGACCTTGATAGTAAAATCAATCGTTTTTACTCAGGATTAAAGCCAAAATATCGAAGGGCATTAGCTTCTTGTGAGTTTAAAAGTTATGAAAAGCTTGTTTGATGCACTGAGAAGGTGGAAATGGAGTTTGCCGATGACCAAGTGTTCTATAACAACCAGCAGAAGAAGAGACCGAGGTGGCGGGAGAAAGGTAAGAATTCTTCAAAAAAGTTTGATGGTAAGAGAACTAAGTTTCCAGTTTGTGATAAATGTGGCAAAAGGCATGCTGGGGAATGTCTTCTAAATTCTGGGAAGTGCTACCGATGTGGTAAGATGGGACATAAGGCTCGTCATTGCACTGAAAAGGATCAAGGTGAAGGTAAGAACAAATTTGATTTGCAGTTAGTGAAATGTTATAAGTGCAATGAGATGGGTCACTATGCAAACGAGTGTCCGACAAGGAGCTTGAGTGATGGGAAGCAGTTAGAATACAAGCAGAAAGGGGTGGTGAAATCCTTTGCAACTACTTCAGCAGATGTCGGGCCATCAAATGAAGTTGTATTAGGTACTTTTTTTGTTTTTTCAGATTATTCCAGTGTGTTGTTTCATTCGGGGTCTACACATTCTTTCATCTCTGAAACCTTTTCCAGTAAAATGGGAATACCATCTCAAGAAATGACTCCTGAACTTTTGGTAAAAACACCTGGGGGAAATGTCGAGGAAAAAAGAATTTATAAGAATCTTCCTATCCTTATCTGTGGAAAGAACCTACTTGCAAACCTTATTGTTCTACCTCTAGTAGAGTTTGATGTTATCCTGGGTATCGATTGGCTCTCTATTTACCATGCTAAGATTGACTGTAGAGCTAATGAAGTTTCTTTTCATAAAGACTTTCAGTTTGTTTACAGGAATGAACCCTTACTTTTTATAACATATCAAGAGGCTGAGAAACTTGTAAAAGATGGAAATGAATGTTACAATGCACAGGTCGTTGAAAATAAAGGAACTGTTCAGATTAATGATGTGCTAGTGGTAAATGAGTATCCTGATGTTTTTCCTGATGAGTTGCCTAGAATAATACCAGATCGGGAAGTTGAGTTTACTGTTGACTTAGTTCCTGATGCTAATCCAATTTCAAAACCCCCTTATCGAATGGCACAAATTGAACTTTTAGAGTTGAAGGAGCAATTGCAATATTTATTAGAGAAAGGTTTCATTAGACCTAGCACATCACCATGGGGTGCTCCTATTTTGTTTGTTAAGAAAAAAGATGGTTCTATGAGACTTTGCATTGATTATAGAGCCTTGAATAATATCACTGTTAAGAACAAATATCCTTTGCCTCATATTGATGATTTGTTTGATCAGCTCCAGGGAGCTCAGTTTTTTTGAAAGATTGACTTGAGATCGGGGTACCATCAGCTGAAGGTAAAGGAGACAGATATTCCGAAGACCTCATTCCGTACGAGATATGGCCATTATGAATTTGTAGTAATTCCTTTTGGGCTAACCAATGCACCTGCTGTATTCATGGACTTAATGAATAGAATTTTCTATGAGTTCTTGGATAAGTTTTTGGTGGTTTTCATTGATGAGATTTTGGTGTTTTCTAAAAGTAAAGAGGACCATGAAAAACATTTAAGGGTTATCTTGCAAACCTTAAAATAAAGGAAACTGTATGGTAAATTCAGCAAGTGTGAGTTTTGGTTGCAACAAATTTCTTTCCTTGGTCACATTGTTTCTAAAGATGGAATAACTGTTGATCCTGCAAAAACAAAAGTTGTGGAAGAATGGACAAGACCCACAAATGTAACCGAGATTCGTAGCTTTCTTGGTTTGGCGGGCTATTACTAAAGGTTTGTTAGAAATTTTTCACGGTTATCTAGTCCAATGACTAAGATAACTCGGAAGGGTGTTAAGATTATCTGGACAAAATAATGTGATGATGGTTTTCAGGAATTGAAAAGAAGGTTGGTGAATTCTCCAGTTTTGGCACTACCTTCCAGGAATGGTGAGTTTGTTATATACAGTGATGCTTCATTGAAAGGACTTGGTTGCATCCTAATGCAAAATGATCAGGTAATTGCTTATGCTTCACGACAGTTGAAAACTCATGAGGTAAATTACCCTACACATGATTTGGAATTAGCTGTTGTTGTTTTTTCTTTAAAAATTTGGAGGAATCATTTGTATGTAGTAAAGTGTGAAATATATACCGATCACAAAAGTATAAAGTATATATTCACTCAGAAAGAGTTAATCATGAGACAGAGGAGATGGCTAGAATTAATCAAGGATTATGATTGTACAATTCATTACCATCCGGGAAAAGCAAATAAAGTGGCTGATGCTTTGAGTCGAAAAAGTAATGCTTCATTAGCAATGTTGAGTTTGGAACGTGATCCTTTGGTTAAGGATTTGATGAACATTGGCATAGAGGTTGTTGGTGTAGGAAGTCCTTCTGTTTTGTTTCAGGTGTCAGTGAGATAATCTCTATCAGATAGAATCAAGCAAGCACAGAAGCAAGATAGTGAGTTGCAGAAAAAGGTAGAGCTGTTTCAGAAAGTTAAGTTGCCTGAATTCAACATTGATAATGATTGGGTTTTGAGATTTGGGAAGAGATTGTGTGTGCCTTGTGATTCACAGTTGAAGAGATAGTTGTTATGTGAAGCTCATAGTTCTCCGTTTTCAGTTCATCCGGGTAGTACTAAGATGTATAGAGATCTGCAGGAGTATTACTGGTGGGATGGAATAAAAAGAGATATTGCTAATTTTACTGTGAAGTGTTTGACTTGTCAGCAGGTTAAAGCAGAGCGACAGTTACCGAAAGGGATGTTTCAGCCTTTACCAGTGCCAGAGTGGAAATGGGAGAATATATCCATGGATTTTGTTGTTGGATTACCGAAGACATCTCGAGGTAATAATGCAATCTGGGTTATTGTTGATCGCTTGACCAAATCTGCTCATTTCCTTGCTATACGAGATACTTTCTCTCTTGATCAACTTTTTCGTTTGTATCTTAAAGAGATAGTTAGGTTACATGGAGTTCTTCTCTCCATTGTATCGGATCGTGATCCCAGGATTACTTCTAACTTTTGGAAAGGCCTTCAGAAGTCGTTGGGTACTGAGTTAAATTTTAGTACATATTTTCATCCTCAATCAGATGGGCAATCAGAACGAACAATTCAGACATTAGAGGATATGCTACGAGCTTGTTCTATGGATTATCGGGGAAGTTGGGACTAACATCTTTCTTTGGTTGAGTTTTCATATAATAAAAGTTTTCATTCCAATATACAGATGGCACCATTTCAGGCATAATATGGGAAGCGGTGTTGATCTCCAGCTTTCTGGGATGAAGTGGGTGAAAGGAAGTTGATGGGACCAGAATTGGTAGAAGAGATGGCAGAAAAAGTTCAGCTGATTCAGAAACACATGAGAATAGCTCAGAGCAGGCAGAAGAGTTATGCGGATAACCGGAGGAAGGATCTAAATTTTGAGGTAGGTGATCATGTTTTTCTCAAGGTTTCTCCTTGGAAAAGTGTGATGAGATTTGGTAAGAAAGGAAAGATGAGTCCAAGGTTCGTTGGACCATACGAAATTGTGGAGAGAGTTGGATCAGTTGCGTACCGAGTGGCTTTACCTCCGAGTTTATCTCAGGTACACAATGTTTTTCACGTTTCGATGTTGAGAAAGTATATGCCAGATCCATCTCATGTTTTGAGTCTAGAGGTAGTTTAGCTGGAAGAGAACCTATCTTATGAGGAACAACCGGTCCAGATTCTTGACCACAGGGAGCATGTGTTACGGAATAAGGTGATTAAGCAGGTAAAGGTTTTGTGGAAAAACCACATGATTGAAGAGTCAACATGGGAATCTGAAAATGCAATGAGGGATAAGTACCCCCATTTATTCGATAAGTAAATAAATTGCGGGGACACAATTTTCTAAAGGGGGGAAGGATGTAACATCCCAAGTAAGTAATGAATAATAGATATTTTTATCTATGTCTATCAATGATTAAGATAGTGTTATAGAGGTTTAAAATGAAAATAAATACAATCTTATGCATGGAATACACTAATATTCTTAAAAGATTGTTTTACTACCTTTTGATGGAAACCCATTTTTGAATCAATATTTTGAAACTTTTATAAACTATGTTTGTCAAAATAAACATATCCTTTATGATTGGGACATCAAAATTTACCTTGTGTGAATTTTTGGTATTTTTCTGACAATGTTCATTTTTTAATGAATAGTGGAAAATACTGCATTTTACATCAAAACTGCTTTTTAATCTAATTTATTTATATGATTAGATTATGTTTTGGATTAGTTTTGAAGTGAAATTAAAATATATTTTTACCATTTTATCCAATGGTGGTCATTGGAATCAATTTCACTTTGAAATTAGACTTAAACTGGTGTCAATCTTTTGATACTTATTGTTTTGTAAAAACACGCTATTTGCTCTGGCAGCGGGAATTAATTATTAAATTAATTAATGTGACTTATATGATTTGAATTTTGAAAATCCGACATACATGGTTGTCATTAAGAAGTAAAATGTGGTTCAATGAGATTAAAATAATTTTTTTTGGTGAATAGTAACTTATTAAGTTTTTAATCACGATTAGTGGTAATTAGTGTAGTTTAAGGTATAAATAATGCTTTTATAATATGAAATGACCTATACACATGTCCCAACCTTATTTGTTGTGTCATGGCCGACCAAGACAAGCCATGGGTCAACTTGGGGACCCCATGGAGACATTTTGGTTGGGAAATGACATAAATAACTTTTTATTTAATGTAAAAGCAAAAATGACACAAAGATGATATGTTTTACGAAAACAATTTTTACATGGGGTTATAAAGATCATATATTTGATTATAAATAGTAATTGGAAAGATAAAAAGATTTCCTACATCATAGTATTTTTTTTATGATTTTTAGACATTAAATAAATTAAATTATTTATGACAAAATAATGATGCAGTGATGACATCATTATTTGACAATTTAAATAAAATGGAAAGACAATATAAAATATATGAACTACACATGGCCAAAACCAATTGGATGAGTGGATTTCGAACCCTTATCACCTTATCCACGATTTATATCAATGTGAGACCTTTTAAAACCGAAACAAATTTTCAAATAAAGTAATATTTCTTTACTTTCCAAAAGTGCCCCTCCTCTCCTCTTATAAAAGGCCCCCACCTCTACCTCTTTTCACACACTCTTCAAGCCTTTGTCTCGGCCAAACCCTGCCCATTTACTCTCTCCACATCCCTCTCCTAATCCTAGATGATTCCCTTTGGGCAGAATCCTTTCAAAGGAATCCTTTAGGCTCAAATCAAAAGGAGTTACACTTTTAAAGGTAATTCATTCTCTCGTGTTCATTTGTTTTATTTTTCTTCTCCAACCCCCTAAACTCTTTTTATTTACTTCATTTGTAACAACACTAGTATCTTCAATATACTAGGATATTGTTATAAGATTTATTTGAGCTACACTCTCACACAACTACATCAAATGGTTAAATAACATACGGTTTCCGTGGATGGCAAAATTCTGCCTCCCGAAACGATGATTGTTCAATACTTATTTAACACCTTCAAAGGTGGCCATTATGATGTCACTATTTTTATATATGATATATGATATGTTTATGTTTTCCTTAAGCTTCTGTTTTTTTTCATTTTTGGCATACCTTTATGGTTTCCATTATGGGTAAACACGATATCTTCATTTTAGGAAGTGCGGACTACCGCCCCCTGAAAGTGATTTGATTCGTTAATACCATATGTGGGATGTGTAAAGGATAAAGTTAATGATATTATATATGTTATTATACTGGAATTATAATATACTCTTATATAATTATGATTCCATTCCAAAAAAAATATGAAATAGAAATGGAAGTAGCGTTCATGCGTACGTACGGCTTACTGTCTCCATGAACGGTGCATTTCATTTCTTACCTCTAAATGTGATGTAATATTATAAATACATGTATATGCTGAATATATATGATTATATGTTATCCAAATCATTAATATCATTCTGTATATAACGAACCTATGACTAAATTAACAACATGTAAGTGTAAGAAGTCTATTTTTGACTTAAGAACCAAATACCGACAAAATGAACATTATTAACTTAACTGATTACATGATGTACATAACATGGTATAAAAGGAATAATGAACTTGAAAAATATTCATAATCAAGTAGATATTAACTCAAGTTTATTATTCAGGAGATTAAAGAATGGTCGGGTCAAGTCGGATACAAGGTATGGGACTTCGTCTCAATCTCCTTTCATTGAGGCATATTTTATTTTATACACAACTTTCTTTTATACGGTGTATAAACCCCTTTGACTTTTACGTTTATTCAAAAGTAATATTTTTAATACGAAGCGTTTACTAAACGACAAAAGGGAATGTTTTTGTTGTACGTATGCGGCGACAATGACTTCTCTGCCGTCGTGACCGTTATTTGAGTTTCGGCTTCCTCTACAAGCCATACCTTCTTTTTAAAAGAAAAATAAATACCATGTTTTACTTTTCATTTATTTTGGTATTGAAAATGGCTTTCATAATGTTTTTATATGAATTTGTTGTATTGATATCTCATGATTGAAATGTGGAAATTTTATGTTTCCTTTATGCATGTTTTATGTGATATGATTATGTTATTGTTCTTGGGCATTATTATGAAGACGGGTGGTTCCGTGATAAACTAAGGGCGGGTGAGCCCGTTATAGCTCTCCAATGCATTGGGTAACACGAAGGAGTGAAATGTTAAGGTTTCTCCAAAGAGATTTTAGGGAATATACTGTGATGGGTATTCCAAACGTAACCAAGAGGGTTACTCCCTACGTAAGAATGTTATGAATGCCTCAAGTTACCTTTATGTCCTATGATTTCTTTGATTTATTCATGATTTTATGAGGTATGTTAAAGTGCCTATGTTTTATGGGTAAAGTATGATTTCATTCTTATGTATATATGTACCCATGTTTCCTTTCCAAGTTTTTATAACCTATACTGAGCTTTTTATGCTCATCCCAAGTTTTTTTGAAATGTTTTTCACAGGTCAAGGGAAAGGTACATGATATGATGATAGTGTCAAGGAAGTGTCAAGAAATAATCCATGTTTTATTTTAAATGTGTTTCCATTGATGGGAATGAAGAATACTATCTTTATGTAACCACTTTGTTTATATGTGGAATGTAATGCAGGTTTTATGATCTAATTCTCTAAAACTCTAAACCCAAAAAGATCCTCAATTTGTAATCTTGTAATAACTTAAGATTAAGTAAGGTTTAAGGCTGGGGCCTTATAATAAAAATTTGTACTATTTGTAGATGGTCCATAAATTTTTATAATTCCCAGTTATTCCATAAAAATAAACCTGATAAGAGTTCCATTACTATGTGTGGTTTCTATAAGAACATATTTTTATGGATTCTCTTATTCTTACCACAACATATAGAGTCTTTCATCAAGAAACACCAAATTGGATTTCTTTTTTTATCCAAAAATCCTTTTCACTAACATTATCTTCTAATCTAAAAAATAGAACAACCCTTCCTTACACTTATCCATCTAAATTGTTTTTCTCTTCCCATATGTATGAATATAACATGACTACTAGAATAGTGTTTTCCATTCGATATTTTCAATCATAAATTTTATTAACCATAGTTTCATCATATATATCATTTACATGTTAAAATAGATTCATTTTATTAAATAAAATTTTATTTACTCTTTTCATACCTTTCGCATTAGTTGAAAACTTCATCCTCTTCATTCCATCATTATCTTGAACTATAATGGGTAACCAAGTTATAATATTTCCAACCATTCCATATCAAAATCATGCATGTGGAATATTCCATTTTCACTTTTAATTTCTCTTTAATATATTTTTTGGAAATAAATAACATATCGTCATCCACCTATTCTTCTTACTAGGCATCCTATATAGTGATATTTCTTCATGTCCATAAATTATAACTCTTTGGGATTCCCTTTTTTTAGAGTCTTATTATTGTTATTTCTAAAATCATATACAATAAAGTACTATGTAAACTATCCAATATATGATCCTTTCAATTTCTTGCCTTAGGTATAGAGACATTCATATTGAATAAAGTTGGTAGTCTTCTCAAACCATTATTTAATATGATTAATTCATTTATTATATCTCTAATACCATGAACATAATCCACGAAAACATTCTCCTAGTAAAAAAAAGCATCAACATACTCATTATGGTGCATTCATAAGTCCTCATAATTTTTTCAAATAACATATAAGTTATAATCTAATTTTTTTAGTCACCCTCTAATATATTTAGAATCATTTCCCACATGTAATGTGATGACATATGTTATATCAGCTTTTTGGATTTTATTAGTTAATGATCTTTCTAAGGCATTAATTCCCCTATTGTAAACATCAAATTACTTTAAGTATGCTTATGATAAAGCTCGCATATCTTCATTGGTATAAATAACTATCATTTCAACTACAAATACATCCAAACTAATTGATCATAAATAGTTTTCAATCCATTTCTTCATTAATAGATGATTTTTTCAATCAAAGATAAAAATACCTTTGTTATTAACAAAATCAATTTCATCCACTGAGAGGGAAAATTTAATATTAATCTATCACTATAATGAATATTATTAGACCATCCAAGTTAAATACCTAGAGTGGAGGTGGTGAATTATGATATAATAGATCAAAAAACATCTCATTTGGATCTTGTTTCATATTTTATGTAAACACTATACTCTCAATTGATTATATAAATTTTTGACCATAAATGAATGGAATCACGATTAAGGACAATATTTCTTGATTCCCCTACAAGAAAATAAATTAAAAGAGAATATATTGGATATGTTCATATATAAAAAATCTACTAAATTGCAAAGATGTTACAATGTTCATAATTCAATTAGTACCACACATGGATCACTCACAATTAAAAGTTAAGAGCTCAATATTCTCTCAATTTATGTGTGTGTACTACTCCTTCAAAAGATTCAATTTTTAATTAGTTGACTTAATATTTTTTACTCCTCACATAGTTCTATAGGAATATCAAATATCATCCATGTTATAAATTCAAATTTAACATATAATTTATCATAAATTTTTTTCTGGATCATGTATTTTTCACATATGTGGAAACATTGAATTACACGAATTAAAATTTCAAACTTTTAAGAATGGTTTATTTTTTTAAAGAACAACAAACTTTCCTCAAAAATCTCATTTTCCCATGGAACATCTTTTATTTTGTATATAAAGTTCTCTTTATGCATGAAACAGATTTTGGAGATGCTACTATGTGAAATAAACATCTTGGAACACCTCTAACGTGATCTAGATTCATCAAATACATTATGGGATGGGAATTTGAAATGAGTTGGGGTATCAACTCAAATATTGACATGGAAAATTATTTGTACAACTTCATTGATTTCCCTAATTCAGTCTCCATAAATCTATTCTCATTATACACCATCAAATTTATATCACCTTTATCACACAACTATCAGGTGTCACCAAACTCCCATCATTATTTCATTGATTCATGTTACTTCATTTGTGTCATGAAACTCATATTTTCATAGAACATTAGAATAATCATGAGACACTTTACATAGTTATAATATGATGAAAAATCAACAAATAATTACTTATCTGAAATAAAATAAAACTCCTACACCACTTCACATAACCGTTTTTTTACATGAAATTTGAAAAATTTCCCAAAATGAATTTTCCCTTCATTTATTTTTTTACCCCAAAAAATATTACAAATCCTAGGAAATGGTACCAATTTATATGTGAAACATAGAAAACCCCATAATGAGATTAAATTTCCTTATCTTATATATTTTCAATTAACCTTTTCAATAACTACAATAGAATTTCACAACTGACCATGTCAAATAACATATTCAATAAACACAATCAACACAAATAACATGGAACGTTTTTACTAAATATTTTTTCCAATATATATATATATCCTCTATGGTTATTTTTGTCAAAGGGATATCCACTTCCTAGTATCTAGGAAGAGACTTATTTTCAAGGAAACCTGCACTCATTTATTTACCATAACTTATTGGTTTTTCCTATACAAGAATCTTATCATAAGGGTCCTCACTAAATATTTATAAATCGAAACGAAAAAATATAATAACCTGAATATTATTACATCCCAATCATTAAATCATAACATTCATTTAATTAAAATTATAATAAATTCATTGCTTTATAATTAAAAACAAACTAATGTATTATTTAAAATAAAATTATATTCTTTTCGATAATCATTTTAAATTTTTGTTTTTAATAAATATATGTTCTTAGAATTATAAAAATATAAATTTTATCTTCTAAAAAGTATTATTTTATTTTTACTATGTGAATATATCAATGTTTATGAAAATGATATAATAAAACACGATAAAATAAATTTTCATCCAATATTTGAAATGATAAGATTATTTTATATTAAATATATATTAATATATATAGAATTAAATAATAATAACATTTTAAAGTATTTCATAAAATGTAAGGCATCATTAATAAAGTTTTATTTAAAACTAAACAGTTTTTTATTTATTAAAATTTTCTTTTATATTTAAATAAGAATTTATTTTTTTCAAAATATTATCTTTCTAAAAATAATATTTTGGATTTTTTTTTGAAATTGGATATGAATAAATTATTATATTTATAAGACTCATTTAATTTTTTAGTAATAATATTTTAATGTAATTATTTGTAAAATATTAAGTTTGTATTAATGATTTAATAAAAAACTAAATAATAAAAGTAATAAAATTATTAATAGACTAAAATAAATATATGCAATTTCTAAAAAGTTTATACAAATATATTTTATATCTCTTAAAGTAAATAATTCTAAATTCATAAAATATAAAAAAATTCAAAACATTGTCCAACCAACGATGACCTCAACAATAAATAGGGGACCCTATGGGTCAACAATGTGAGAGGTAGTCAAATAGGATCGTTGAATAGTAGCATGATGTTAGATTTCTTGTTTGGGAAGACCAATGAGCGTATATTTCTCACATGATGCATGTGCATCTAATTTCTTGGGTGTGGGCTGACAGGAGTGGGAGCGACTCGTGTGCCAGGGTGTTTGTGTGTGGTGTATTGTTGGAGTCGATCTCCCACAACCATGAAACAAACTTTTCATTGATGTGATTTTTATTGATTGGATTTATCAACAAAGAAAAAGTATTATGTGGGATCAAAACCCATGGGACTTGTAGCTACACATAAAATGTTACACATAAAATATCACTGTTTAATAAACGAAATGACAACCATTAGATCTGCCATATGGTAATCTTAAACCTTGGGATTATCCTATGAAATCCTAATGTCGTTTACTTCATCTATTTTCAATGCTAGTTTATTCTTAGAATACATGTTTGTGGACTAACTAGACATTTCCCTTATTATATTCTTTCAACAACAACTCCTTAGTCGTCGTATCATACACTCAATAATATTATGCATTATAACCTGTCAGCCAACAATATTCACTAGTGTCTCTTAAAAAACTATTTCTTCAGTATACAACGAAATCATCCTCCCACCATTCATATCAACATCATGTAATTCAATTCATAATCCTTTTAAGACACCCAATAACATATTCATGGTATAGTAATCTCCTGATAAAACTAGTTGGTATGAGATAAATAAATATATATAACAAATTGTTTCAATCATATTTAAACAAAATGTAATCTATAGATTATTTGAAATCTCCCAACTGAATCTACTCTCTATTGGTTACACCAATTGCTGCAATGACCTATATATTAATATAAGTTATACAACAGTATATAATGAATGGAACCATTATGTATACTCAGTTATTATGGGTAATATATATAAATATATATATATATATATATATATATATATTTCATATAAACTAAGGTGCATTCAATATTTTGTGATAAGATTATAAGAATAATGGATTTTGTTTTTATATTCTATTATTATCAAATTAAATGGGTGTATAAATTTGAATCTCATATGGATATTTGTGTTTCCATTTTTTTAAAAAAA
The DNA here is from genome assembly GCA_963277665.1 of Viscum album. Taxonomy (NCBI): domain Eukaryota; kingdom Viridiplantae; phylum Streptophyta; class Magnoliopsida; order Santalales; family Viscaceae; genus Viscum; species Viscum album. The sequence goes on along the minus strand of OY728131.1, from coordinate 1,049,692,424 downwards.
TATAATGATTTCAAAATACTAGTATAATTTAATGTTATCACTTTGAGAATCACATGAGATTTTCAGTTCCAAATAATTTTTTTTCAAATTATTTATTTTTATATAGGAATTTTAAATACATAACCCCTATAAATAGATAAATTTACTTTCTTTGGAATCCAATATTTTATTACCTATTCCCACTCTTATCTTATTATATAATTCCATGTATTGTTCAAACACTGCTTGAAGCTTGATTTAATTTCCGGATTTAAGGTAAGGAAGATATCAATATTTATAAAACTCATAGTTTAGGTTTTTAAAAATACATCTATATGTATAATTTTATTTATTAAATAAAGGTTTTCAAAAAACAAATATCATCTAAGGGAAATTTAATTCTTAAAAATGTATTCTCATTTTTCCTAAAAACCATTTCTATTAGGGGGGTTATTTTTAAGAGGATCTTCATTTATGGATTTGAAGGCCCTAATTTTGGGACATAATATTTTTTTTCAAAGATTCATTTCAAAAAAAATTATTTCAATAATTTTACATTAAAATTAACAGGTTTTTTTTATATTGTTTTATTATTTTGGGTCCAAATCATCTTTTTATTAGGAATTTAATGTCTGATTTATATCTGGGTAGAGGGAGACACGTTACATAGCTCAAAGACCTAATGCTAAGTGGCCCATTAACATGACCTGAAGGACCAGTGCAATGTCCTTCCTACATCATCTTGGATACATCACTAGTGTTTCATCGTGCTTGCATCACATCCTACCAACAACATGCTTGTGTCACCGCCTGTGTCAGAAATCCCTATATGGGATTTCATGGATTTAAACATATTATTTTATGAAAAAATTGTTATTTAAAAAATTTTATGTTTATACATGACTAAATAAATGTGCATACTCAATAGTTGTTAATAACATTCATTTTATATCAATAGAAAAAAAATTACGTTTAAATTTTAATTGAGTTATTTTTCCGATTTTTCATTTCAATATATTGATTTGTACAAATGTAATTATTTTTTCTAAGGAAAGACATGATAATGTGTGTTTACATTATTTTAGAACACAAATTTAATGATATTTATTTTGAAATGAATATTTATTGGAATTATAATTTGAAAGGTATAAATTGGAAAAAATATATTTAAAAATATTGGAACATGGATATCTTATGTGATAAAGCGGAATGAAGAGTGATCCCATGTCCCGAAGGGTATGTTTTCCAAAGAGTGATACTTCTAGAGGCCTCATGGAATTCATATTTTTTTCAATGTACCATTATTTTCTATAAAAATTGAATATTTTCATTATAACATTATAATGTGTTTAAAATGTAATACATATTTATTCTCGGCTCTAATTATATATTGAAAATAATTGGATTTAAAATTCAAATTTTTTTCAGATGTTTTAATATCAAATCTTATGAAATATTCTAAGACCACTATTTTGATATAAGGAAGAAATTTAATTACTTTGAATAAAGAGGAAAAAATTTAAAAATACTTTTTATATTATATATTATAAAAAGATATTATAAATAGTTTTGAAACACCTTTATAGGGTAATTTTATGTTCAACATATATTTTTAAATGATTTTCAAAAGAATAATAGAACTTTTTATGATGTTTGTTTCATTTAAGGATATATCTCTAGTGAATCTAGATAGTTCATTATAAATTTGAATAAATATATAATATTTTTTGTTGTCTATCCTATTCCAAAAAACTTCAAGAAATAGTTATTTTTTGTAAATCAATAAATATTTGTTAGTTGTAAATTTTTATAAAAAAATAAACAAAATGTTTTAGAAACTATTTATCTCCTTGGAAAATAAACATTCACTACCCAAACCCCCACTTATCATATTCAGTATTTCCTAGAAAAGTGCAGGCACTTCATAAAGCTCACATCAGTTTGCATATATATGTTATTTCACAACTATAATTTTTCTATAACTCTTATCTAACGTTTTTAAATGTCCATTTGTGTTGTTAGAAGTTTTTACTATGTTTATGATTTCTATAAACCATTTTAAAGTAAGGTAAATTACCTTATTTAAATAATCTACTCATTTTTTCTAAAAACCATTGTTTTCAAGGGTTACTTATTTTAAATATTCTCTTTTGTGGGATTAAAAACCCTAGTTATATGAGAGAATTATTATTTTTCAGCAATTCTTTCTAGAAAACCTTATTTTCAATTATTTTAATTTGAAATATTTTTTTTTCGAAATTGTTAAAGATACCATTTAATTCTTAAAAGATTCATTATTATTTCTGGATGAATATTTATAATTATAGGAATGTCCAAACTCTAATTTTTTAATAATATTTCATATATGGTCTTCAAAAAATTTATTTTAATTATTCAAGAAGAAGTTATAAATGTTTTGTTTAAATGTGTGGATTGTTTTAAAATTATGTATTTTTCATAAGTTAACTAAATATAAAGTGTATTTATTTATTTTTAAAAAAAATTCATTAGATTTTATTAGAAGGGTATTTTTTATGGAATTATAATGAGAAAAGAAACCATTGTAAAAAAATAATTTAAAAAATTGCCACTTGGGTATCATATTTGATGATGAGGAATGGGGAGTGAACACACGAACATAAGTGGGTGATTTTATAAAAGTGATACTGCATTTGGCATCAAAGATTTCATAATGTTTTCAATGTATTATTATAGTCTAGGTTAATATTTTTAAAGTACTTTTTTAATGTATTCAACAATAAATTAAATTTTATTTTCAATGGTAATTATATCTTGAAAAAAAATTGATTTTAAAGAGAATATGATATTCAAAATATTTAAATAATATTTCCTACGAATTAATTTGAGAACCCTTTAATGATATTTGTGGGAAAATTATTTTTTCCTTATAATAGTAAAAATATTCATTGCTTTTTTATAATATTTATGGAAAATGTATCATTAAAATAGCTTTTAAAACTACATAATATGAAATTTTATGCTCACCCAACATTATAAAATTATTTTAAGATGAATAAAAGATGTTCTAATAGTATTTGGTTTGATATAAAGATATAGCTCGAGTGAAGCTACATAGTTGATTATTAATTTTTAAAAACATTTATACATTGTATGGAATTTCCAAAACCTATGAAATATAGATTGAATGTTCCATGGGTATCTAAATGGTTATATATATTTTTGGTTTTTTAATTTTTTTTAAATAATATACAATATATTAAGCATCATATTTGGGACTGCATGTTTCAGGGCTGTCACTTTTGGTATTAGAGGAACAATTTAGACAGATTTGGAGATTAGTGTATTTTTGTTTAAGGATATATTAATAATCATAGGTATTCATAAGCATAATTTTCTTTTAATTAATGGATTATGAAATACATGGTTTTATAATAAAAAACAAACTAATGTTTTGTTTAACATAATATTAAATGCATTACTATAATCATTTTAAATTTTGTTTATAATTTTTTAAAAAAATTTGAATTTATAAAATTATTTTTTTTCAAAGAAATGTCATATTATTTTTTGAATTTAAATATATTAAATTTTTTTTAAAACATTAAAATTTAATTATACTATATATATTTTCAGTCATTATTTTAAGAGATACAATTATTTTATCGTAAATAATCATTTTTATTTATAAAAATCATATATAGTACCTTTTGAAATTATTCCATAAAAAATATGTCTATTAATAAAAGTGTATTCTAAATGAAAATGAATATTAATTATTTAAAAGTAATTATATTTTATATTAAAATTTATAGTTCTTAGATTCAAATGATTTGAATAATAAAAATTATCAATTACTTATTATTTTTCATGATATACGATTTGAATCAATTTTAATATTTATATGACTTAGTCAAATTTCTAGTAATAATAGTTTCAATTAATGAGTTGTAAAATATTAATTTAATATGATTTTAAAAAACAATATATAAGAAACATAAAAAATTATTAATTTAGTAAAATAAATATATAAATATACTTATAATATTATACTAATTTATTTTGGAATTCATATTTGTAAATAATTTTAAATTCAATAAATTTTAAAAATATTACAATAATATGCCTTCCAAGGACAATCTGATCCACACATGTGGGACCTAAGGGTCGACCATGTGAAGGTAGTCACCCAGGAAATCCCAATGGGTGAATATGGTGACAACACAATACTGGGTAGATAGATGAGTGCACTGCACCCACAAGAAACATTCTTATGTGAGAACATGGGCATGGGCTAGTATAAATTAGAATTTCATGTGTGTCCGTGTATGTGTGTGTGTGGTGTGTCATAGGTTCTGATCCCCCACATCCTTGGTATGGATAATTAATTAAAGTGATTATCATACATAAGTGTTCTCAACAATGTTGATGTTTTATGTGGGATTTAAACATGTGGGCATTCTAGCTATGCTTGAAATATTACACATAAAACCTCATAATTCATCCTAATTTATGATATCTATATGATCTTCTAATTATTAATATTAAACATTGCATCATACCTATAAAATCATGATGTCTTCCTACTCTCCTTCAAATGTTTGATTCATTCTCAACCATGCATTCATAGCCCATATTGATGTCACACTTGAAATCATCATTAAATTTCAAAATAGTATTGATCATATAACAAAATCATTAAATCCTATGTATGAGAGTATCTCATATAACACTACTCTCTAGAATCTATTTCACTAATCTTCCCTATTTTACAAGGATATCATCCTTACATCATTCACATTGACATCATAATATTCAATTTAAATTACTGTCAACCCACTGAAAATCAAATTCATGGTATTTTATTCACTTAAAACAACCAGTTCTAATTACTAATAAAATACATACAACTAAATGTAACAATTTTATTTATAGCTAAGATAATATCTAGATCATTTTAGATCTACAACTTTTTCCTTTCTCCACTGATTACTCTAGTGGAGATGATGTGGTGAATTAAAATATATATTATCCATTGTAATTTAACTAAGGGAAACATAAGGAACACTCAGTTTATATAACGTATATATATATATATATCATATAAACCCCAATTCATTTGATATTTTTTGTTAAAATATGAAGAATAATGGATTTTTTATTAAAATCATGTGACTATAAAAATAAGTAGTTCTGTAAATGTGAGCCACGTATGAATACATGAGTTTTCATTTCCTCAAAATATAGAGTTTTTTTAAGATTCCAATATCATTCAATATTATCAATGAGATATTGAGATAATATTTATTGCATAAACTATTTTTATATTGAATTAAAACTAGGGGTTTTAAAATAATAATCCTAAACAAAGAACCCCTATAAATAGTCAAAGATTATATATTAGGGAACTCAATATTTACAACCTACACCCTCTCTTATCTCATTACATATTCCTATGAAAAGGGGATGAACTACTTAAATACCATTTTAGATTCCATATATAATACACTATAGAACTGTATTTTTTATACACATGGTATTTTTTTTCAAAATCCTTCACTAAGTGTAATTTTTTTATTAAATTTACTTTTTTAACCACTTATCATATAAGGAAATTTACTTTCTTAAAAATATTTTCTCATTTTTCCGAAAAAAAAAACTTATTTTTAGGGGGTATTTATTTTTATGAATCAATAGTTTTTTGGATTACAAAACACTGGTTTTGGGAGAGAATTTTTTTTAAATATAATTTATTAAAAGGTTAATTTTCAAGTGATTTACATTCAAATTAATATCTTGGTTTTAAATTGTAAAAGTTATCATATTATGTTTTAAATGTTCCTTAAATGTTATGGTTGTTTATTCATTATTATTTAAAATTCCATACATTATATTTATTAATACCAATAAATGAATATTTTTAAAATAATTTTTTTAAAGATTAATTTTTGAAGTGAGTATTTAAATGTTTCCTTTAAATTTTTGGATTCTTGAAAATTTGTTTATTATTACAAAGGAAACATATGATAGTGTATAATTTTTTTTTTAAACAATGAGATGGTTTTTGGAATGTGTTTTTAATGGAAATATAATGAGAAATGAATTATTTTCTAAATTAAATTATTTATCAATTTAGCATAATGGTATTGTATGTGATTGTGAGGATTGATGAGTGAACCCATTAAATCAAGGAGAAATTGTACAAAAAGTTATATTTCTAGTGGAATCATGGATTTCTTAATATTTTCTATGAATAATTACTTTCAATTAAAAATTACAATTTTCAAATTATATTTTTAATGATTTCAATAAGTAATCATATATTATTTTCAGAGGACATTATCTCTTGAAATTAAATTTTTATAAATTTATATGTTTTTTAATAGAATTACAGAACATTTCATATGAAATATTTTTAGAAAAATTGTTTTAAAAATGGGGGAAAATTATTTGTTTTTCTTAACAGGAAAAATGTTTCTAGTAAATCATTTATATTGTTTTTCAAACGAAATTATAATTTTTTTATGAAACCCCGTAATAGGAAATTTTATTTTTCCCTTGATTTTGAAATGATATTCATAGAAATAATATATGTTTTTATGATGTATGGTATCATTTATGCATATAGATTGAGCAAATCCATATAGATGACTCAATTTTTTTTTAAAACTCTTATATCTTGTAATGTTATTCCTTATCCTCCAAAATCATCATAATATATTATTTCATGTTTAAAGGGAAAGTTTTTTTATAGTTGTAGGTTTCATAAAAAATATACAATATGATTTATCACTAGATGTGAGAGGGTAGATATTGAGTCTATCAGAACATTATTACTAATTGAGTTTACTTGAGATTAATATATAAAAAATATTGTATCATTTTAAATTAATATTCAACAAATTTCACAACAATAGATTCTTGATTATTTTAAGTGTTTAGTGTGTTTGGATAATAAATATATAATCAAATAATTTTATAAAATATCATTAAAAACTCCTTAAATATTCTTATCTCGTAGTTCCCTTCATATGTACTTATTACATAATACCTATCTTCATATCCTGAGAAAATGTAAACATAAGAAAGAGTTACCTCATATTCTAGATCAGGTTAAACATAAGAGACAGAAATAAATTATCATTTGTGGTCATAAGAATAATGGTATGAAAACATGATCATAATGTATATATATGTATATATATATAGGTTATCAGGGGTAAAATTACATTCAAACACACACACATTACCCACATTGGCTGAAATAGTAGGCCATAACCCCCCCCCAAGGTGATAACCTACCCATCCGGATTTTTTTTAATATATAGCCTGTAGGCCCAGCAGGATTGGAGCCCATTAAATGGACCATTACAAGGCCTGATGGGTAGGAATCACCATACAAAAATGAATTCATTCTAACCCATGTTATTTAATGAGATATCGTTCCTTACCCAATGCATTTGAGGGAAATATAATTTGGGGCCACAAATCATATAATGAAACCCTATGCATGTGTTCCATAAGATCATATAAAATTTATCAATCCATAATATAATAACCCATGTAATGTAAATAGGATTCAATCTATCATCAAATCATAAGATACACCATGTAAAATAATTTCATTTAAAAATGACTTCATTATAATTTTTTAACAAATGATAAATTAAAAAAAATTCATGAAATATTACATAAATCATCATCATCATCATAACCCATGTAGAGAATGAATGTAGATTGTATTAAAAGTTCATATCACCTTTGAAACACAATTTCACATAAAAGAAATTTATATATATTACTAATATTTCATTAATATATAACTCAATACATCTTTTTAAAACATGATAAAATATCATTTTTCTTTCATAAAATATTACCAAAAAATCAGAATATTGGGAAAATTATTTTCATTGAAAGTAACAATAGAAACATATAATGGTAGCATCAAATTAAATAATTGGATTGAAAGAGTTAAAATCTATTCATACCAAATACATTAAATAATAAAATTCATTTTCACACTTTGTGAAAAGTATATAATGTTTTTATGTCAATATGTTTAAATATATTACTTTTGATCATTTGTAAATAAAAACATATAGTGAATATATTTTTTTAAAAAAATTGTGGTTTAATAAAAATCTTCCATAAAATAAGTTTGAATACAATGGGCATAGAGAAATAATTTCATCAACTAAATAGGAGATAAGGTCAAATTTTCTTTAATAACATTTTATCATTTCTTTTAAGTACCAAGGAAAGGAAAAAGGTATTATTACCAAAAAAATCCAATGAATAACAAAAGAATAATAATATATATGGGTATTAAAGATTAATATCCAAATAATTTAAATTAGTGGGTGTTTAAAATATATAATATTAAAAATAAATTAGATTGTAATATAAATATTTACTTCATCGGTAATCATTTAATCAAAATAATATGAAATGAAGAAGCCTATATGGATATGTAAATCCCTATAAATCTCATAGAAGAAACAAAAAAATTAAAATAATTATATACACTATATAAAATTAACAAGTTGTTAATATATAATTTTAATGTATAAATAAAGGTGATATGAGAAACACTCACTTCAAGTATCATCATAGTTTGTACGCTTTCAAACCTATTGTATAGTAAATATATATTTATTATAAAATTATTGAAAACCCATATTCATTCATAAAATACTATGTATCATTCCATTATAATTATTCATTATTCATTTATAAAAATATTCATCTCTTAAATGAAAACTCTTACTTTATCTATGGATGTTTCAATTATATGGTTTTGGATTGATAAGAATTGAATGAAAAAAAATATTTAAATAATTTATGGTCAATTTATTATTAATGTGGCACCAATTAGATATGAAATAAATATTTGTATAATATAATATCAAAATATATCTTACTAATAATATTTATACATGTTTTTGTTGAATTTTAACCCATATCACTTAAGTTTAACCCAACATTGACCACATTAATCATTTATAGTAATAATGATTATTTACCACAGTTAGTATTCATAATGAAAAAATTAAGATCATCTAATTAAATAATATTAATTATTTTGATTCAAAATATAGAATCCATTTTATTTTATTCAATTTATATTGGTGGTAAAAATTAATATTAATAGATTTTCTCAAAATGCGACAAAATCATTTAAGAAAAAAAAAATTAAGCATAAAAATGTCCTTATAAGAAAATGAAATGTAATGATTATAAATATTGATGTTTTTAAATTATATTCACTAAAACATATATTACGGTAATTGTAAACCAAATCAAAAATAGAGTGGTACATTTACATTACATTTTTTAAATAAATAGATTGAAAATTTTGAAAATATTTGTAGTTATCATTATTCTCTAAAAAATAAAACATTTCAGAAGAAGACTAAAAATGTAAAAATAAAAATAATATGACATGATTATTTCAAATATAATTTTCATTTTCACAAATAGAATTTCTAAAATTGGGATTAATAAACTATAATAACTATATTATAGAGACCTGACCCCCAAATCCCATAGCCTATTTCTACTATCAATTACATTAGCATGATTCAAATGAACCAAGCATTGATGTATCAAAGAGATTACTAGTATTGGTAGACCAGATTAAAACTAAATTCTTTTTTACATAATAATAGACTAATTACAATATTATTTTTTATTCTCCCTTTTTCATTCTAGGTTTAAATAATTATTCCCTATATCATACCCCGGTAAATCTCTCTTATTACTCTTATTGGATTCCTATAGAGAGAATCAAGATAAGGGTGGGCTCAAATTCTTGGTAAAGTTAAGTAAAACATATCATAAAGAATAATGGATCAATGAGAATAAGTTAGTATGGAAATACAAATAACTAAAAACTTATTAGATATAAATAATAACTTTATAGATGAATAATAAGTAATTTTCATGAATGATAACACATTCCAATAAAGAATCAATATGCATGGAAAGGTTAAAAATTGAAAAGAACTTTCATTTAAACAACCACATAAGACATAATCAATACAGCAATGTAAGAAACTAAAAACACATTCCACTTAAATAAATAAACCTATAATGTAATGCATTAATATATATATATATTTATGAGAAATACCATGGATAAAATAAATGAGTCTAAATAAGGAAAATGATTAATTATAGGGCATCATGTCTCAGGCACATAAAAAACTATACCTTCAATACAATTCAGAAGATTGTATAATTTAAGGGTAAAACCGCAATAAATTTGTTCATCTTATTTGTTTCATGAGAACATATCGAAACATTGAGGGGTTATATAAATTTTGTTGATCACCCATCATTTCCAATCCAAATCATTTCCCATATTTAATAATCAAAATAAATTACATTCCTTATCAAATAACTATGTTGAATGGTAAAAATTGTTTTATAAATAATTCCCCAATTAATCAAATAACTACCAAAGTAAACATTGAATATAAAATTTATTTTGGTTTAAGAAATAGTAATATCCATGATAAATGATAGAGATAATTAGGGAAAATGCAATTCTCACTATTCCTATCAAATTAAATATTTCAAAGGGATTAACAAGGAAGTATGTGAATGGAATATAAATAAATTCCATGGCCTAATCATTTAAAAACAATAATGGAAAGTATATGGACGATATAATAAGAAATATACCATTTGGAGTGATTATTGAGTGTTTTTTTATGATTATATAAAATAATAACTTAAAAACATTCTTGAGGAAAAAATATATTGCATTGAAAATCCTTTTTGAAAATTGATTCCTTTAAAAATCCTTTATAAATAGTTTGTTTAAATAATACATTTAAACATTAAGTAGGTACTTCAAATAATCAATTTCTATCAAATCCATACATGTCATAGGAGGAAAAAAGAATCATTCCGTTTGCAAGGTCAAAATGGAAAGAAAATTGACTTGTTCTGAAAGCAACAATAAGATTCCATTGAAAACTATCATAAATGACAAAAGGGGTTAATATTATCTTTAAAAATAATTATATAAAGGTTGAAAAGATTCAAAATCTTTTTTATAATACATTATTTCTAGAAGAAAATATGTTCTCTGACTAAATTGATAAATGAAGTAGGATTTTATAAATCATTTTCTAAAACATTTGACTAACAAAGTGTGTAAAAATGGTAATAGTAATAGATAAAGGTCATGAATAACCAAAGGATATTAAAATAAAAGGTTTTATTTAATAATTACCCAATAATTTAATCAAATGGAAAATAAGGTATGAACAATCTAGAATAAAATGAGATTCTGAAATAAACCCTTTAAAGGGATATAAAGTCATGGTTAGAATCAATCAATGATTAGATTATGTGTATCAACTGTAAATCTACAAAAAAAATTGAATACAATAATAGCTATTAAAAGGTTATTATACCCATAATCTTATAATATTATCAACAACTAGAAAGTAATATAACCCAATGAAATGAAATTGTGTTATGCAATTCTATTCCTCTTTTTAAAATTTATCTGAAATGCACTTGAAAGAAATAATTCAAGTTCAAACTAAAAATATAATGACTATAGAATTTTTAATGATTTTACATATCAAAATGGTCAGTATATACTCAATATAAAATAAATAATGATTAGAAATATTAATTATTCCACATGAAAAAAATTTAGAGAAGAATCCTTTACACTGTGTTTCCTTTTTGATAGACTTCTTTTAACCTCCTGTATAATAGTTTTAAACATGTAAACAATTTATTCAAGAATCATATTAATATATATGATATCATATATGATCCTCTTATAATATCTTATTAAAAGTTTTTAAAAACACATTACTTATTTTAACTATTTCGGGTGTTGATAGCCTCGTTTGTTGAGTATATTTTAACATGTTAATTTTTTTCTTATTAAATATATCATGGATTAATAATATCCGGAATTTAATCCATGATGTTAATATTATATATATCTATTATATTTTTATCTATAATAATTAGCAATGTTTTCATATAAGAAATGAAATGAACCATTCATGGAGACAATAGTCAGTTAGTATGAATGAATGCTACCCTCATTTCATTGTCATATTTTAAAAGAATTACAAGTAAATTATATTTACATACATATATATCATAATTCCGTTACCCTATTTATGTAATTTATTAAATATTTTCTTTTAAAAATTATACATAATATTTTCTACTTATAGAGTGAATGAATCATGTCTCTTCAAGGGGGTGGTGTTCCCCAATTCCTCAAAATATGTTATTTTATTAACAAAAAAATTGAATGTATTAATGGGTTGTGTTATAAATGGATTTCAAAAGCATAATGAAATAATAAATAGTATATATGTGTTATATTAAAATACTTCCGCTCATAATTTCAACCATGAGAGGTGGTAAAAAAAATTGAACAATCAATATTTCTTGAAGCGGCCACAAGAGCCTCATCCTAGTTGGTGATGACTCGACAAGTGCATCCAAGAGACCCGAGTACAAAATAGTGTGGAGACATATTTCTGGGTTATTGTAGCAGCACAATATCATCTCTTTAGAAGGTACTGTAGTAGACAAAGTTCGATACTATATTAGTTGGAACTATTCATCTGTTTGGGCTTTCGGGCCACGGGTTTGGGCCTCGGGTCCTTTAAGGGATTTGGGCCCCCCAAGGCCTTTGGGCCAATAAGAAATTCAAGAACCTTAGGGAATTAGTGTCACCTTAAGGCTTTTGGGCCAGCTCAAGTCCTTCAGAACACCTGAAATTGTGCTAAAAAAGGTCATACAGACTCTACAAGGAGTAGACTCTAGATAGGGATTTAGAATAGGTGCATTCCCCAGACCATAAGTTAAGTGGATTTTTTAGAAAGATTGGGTATTGGATTTCCATCGGGACCAGCTAGTGCATTCACCAGAAGCCTAGTTGAATATCCATGTGAAGGTGGATAGCTTATATCACGATGAAGAATCTCGGAGGGGGGGGGGGTTCTAAGTATAGTCTGTATATTTCCTAACAAAGATGGGTCATATAATCTCTAAATCCTATGGGCCATGTATGGGGTCCCCCTCATCCCTTGATATGTGGGTCATCAAACATCAATAATAAAGAAGGCCTTCAGGCCCTTCGAGTTGAAGCGGTAGTTCTCCATACACGTAAATAGTATGTTTGATACCCATTAGATTGAAATTTCGTTACGGTATGTATCACACTTACCATAAAAAAATCTCAATATATTTATGATAGATTTTTTATTATATGAATATTGATGAACAATATTTCAGGTGGTGGAAATGACAATGAATGAAAATGAGATCATTGGAAAGTGCTACATTAAAAAACATGTAACTCCTTTTCTTTTATAAGAAAGGGATTACAGGGAAGGATTCATTCCCAATTGTAGGATTAAATGTACATAGGAGAGATTTTCAAAATTGAATTAGGAAGATCTTGGCCGATCCAACATGATTTGTGAGGTGTTAGTAGTGGGGAGAAGTGGTGGCCTTTTTACATCGAGGAGTGTCACTCTTATAATATTTTGAATAAGGAATTCCTACCACTTTTTTCGTGGTGTTAGTAGATCTAATAATATTAAAATTTCAATCTAAGAGAGTATATGGTTGACATATTTTCATCCATTTTATACGTCTTTTTGGTCCTTGAGGTTAATGATTAGTCTCTTATTAATATAAATTTAACCATAATCGTTGTAATAAATTTGAATCATTTTCGGTACATTTTAGAGTAAAAAAAAATTGGTATTATTAGAAATTATACAATATTTTGATTCCAAATATTGAATCCATTTCTCAAAATTTGTCTCATATAAGTGGGAGATTTTTATGTAAATTTAATCTCATAGGCGGGATGATAATGAATGTTTATAATGTAAAAATGTATGAATGTATTCTATGTTTTTATATTTAATTTCAAAGTAAAATTAATTAAAATGAGTTAATTTTTATTAATTTATTAATTTATGATCTAATTAAACACAAAACACAATTAAATTAATAACATAACCTTTTAAGTAAATTATATGAAAATGATGTTTTGAACAAAAATTCACTATTTCTAACTACTCATTAAAAATGAAATGTTTTCAAAAAATTTAAAAATCAACCATAACCTATTTTTTATTATTTTTTATATATAAGGTTTATATATACATATTAAATCAATTAAAGTGTCAACCTTTACATTATAATGGGTTCTCCATTAAAAGGAAGTAAAATTACCTTCTCAAAAATAGAGGTTTTTTTGGGTGAAATTTTGAATTTTCATATCTTATGCATGAGAGATCTATTAGATGAATATACCAATTTTGTTTGAATATATAACATATTTTTCCATTAAAATAATTCAATAATATTAATTAATTATTTTTATTAATATAATACTACATTGGTATAATAATAATATTTTTTTATATAAAATTGGTTCTTATTTTCGTTTCTTGTTAATTAGTAACCAATGAATTCATTTTATATTTATATAAACCATAGTTTCAATTAAATTAGTTAACAATATTCCTATCTTCTAAAAAAAATCTATTTTATATCATATTACATTAAATAATAATATTTTAATAATACACGTTTATTTGGTAAAACTCGATATTCAGTGTAACACAAGATATTGAGGAAGGTTTATCTTGTGTGTAACACAAGCTATCAAGGAAGGTTGATATTCCCTATGATTCAACATAACATAGTGTTTCATGTAATAAAATTGATATAATATATTATATTCATTTAATATTTTTATGTGTTGTTAATATATTCCATTTTTACACTTATAGTTTCATGTCATTAACACTATTGAATACAATGTTGTACATTATAATTTTGGGGTGTCACATTCTCCCCACCATAATTAAATTGCATCCCAAATTTTAAACGCAATTGTCATGACCCGTCCCCCAGGGCCTGAGGTGTGACTAAACCATGCCCGCCTTCCATATGCATGGGGTTGGAAACTATCACCGAAAAGGAATATCCTAAAATAGGAAGGCATTGGTTTAAAAATTTTACAAACACACAATCCAAGAACACAAAAATATGTAACCATGATGTAAAATTGTAGCATTAAAGGTGTGTACTGAAAGTAAAGTGTAAAGGAATTAATGTTCAACTGAAAAGACACAACTACAATTGAAAATAGAAATCATCTCTTGAGATCGTCTACCAGGGATCTTACTTGAAGGGTAGGTACAGATCGTCTTCATAGCTCTCAACGTCAACTGTCACCACCGTCCACCAAAATGTCCTAGCTCCCCGAGTCTCAGTCAAGGTTGTCTGTCGTTTTTACAATACCCAAGAAGGTGTGGGTGAAGACCATGTAGGGTTGAGTATAAAAATACCCAGAAGGGGCCCCTATACCCCCGAAGGTCTCTCAGAATTCCACAAAGGAAAACCCCAAAGCATGATCTCAAAAAAACACAATGAAAAAAACAGAACTAAAAACTGGTTATAACTAATGTACAAAAGTAGAGTTGATTAGTCATAAAGCTTGATTATCTTATTCTTTCAATTGGCACTATTGTTGACCATACGGAGTCTGAACCAGACAGGATTGATAGGTACTAACCCCCAATGACCCACATAGGATATGAGCCACCCTGGATCGATATGCACTAACCCCCACAAGACACACACATGATTGATAGGTGTTGATCCACAAAGGATCTCATGATGTTGATCCACATAGTATCGCAAGGTGTTGATCCACAGAGGTTCACTAGCTGCTGATCCATATAGGGTCTCTAGATGTTGATCCACACATGGTCCTTAGATGCTAATCCACAATGAATCAATAGTTGTTGATCCACATAGGATCGCGAGGTTCTAACCCAGAAAGGATCACCAGATGATCATCCACACAGGATCTCTTGGTGCTGATAAACACATGATCGCTGGGTGTTGAGCCATTGAGAATCTCTATGTGCTAACCCACACAAGACTCCTCAGTACTAATGTCTGTATGATTGGTCTCCAACCTCTATTTCACATCCATTCACTAGATTCCCACTCATAGTATTGTTGATTCCATGAGAAACTTCTCCTAATCCATCATTCATTTTTCAACCCGCATGAAGTCCCATGAAGTAGTTACCTAATCATTTGTCACGTTATAAGGGTTCTAACACAATATACGTTGTGTCAATTAGATGATCAGTCTGTATGTTATTGGCATTTTAGTGTCAAGGACCTAGTTGGATTCAAGGTCGATCCAAAACGGACATACACTAATTTCCCCCAAAACATTCATGAAGTATCTCAAATAGATCATCTCGATCCATGAATCTCCATAGACGTCTTGTCAAAAGGATGTCTTGTTCGCAAGATGCAGTAGTTTGAGTGTATCAGGGCCCAAGAGGGGTTTGAGTTCGGTCCAACCCAGCCTGGCCTGAAGCGGCCAATATCATCCTAGTTGAGCTGGGCCATGATGGCCTCAACCCTCTGGTTGGAACAACCCACACATGGGTAACGTGGTCCACCTCCCGAATGGCTAAAAGAGTTATTCAGCTCTTAAAATGGTGGCCCCATGAGGTGTCATCTCGTAACCTACGGGACATGCAGGGAGCAGGTCCCCTCCTTCTCCACAGATTAGTAATCACAGCCTACTCATCACGGTGCGCAGTGGAGCACCGCCTTCCGCCTCTTCCATCAGCAAAGAGTTAGCCGCCTATCCATCCACCACGGTGTCGGGCGATGCTGCCTCCTTTTGTGGCCAGGGAGCGCTAACCGCTGCCTTCTCCTACCGGTGACTATCGCTAGTGCCGCACCAGTGGGACTTCTATGGGCCACCGAGTGGACTCCAGTGGCCCATTCTTCCTTCTAGATGTGCCTACGGGTCTCCCGGTATGTCTCCATCATTGTGTGCCTCCTGATATCCACTTTCTGCTGAGTTAGATATTTGTCCCCTAAAGAAAGAAACATGAACAAAATAATAGAGGGTCCGACAATGATCATTTGATCCTTGCCCTCCAAATTAGAATTATTACAAGCATGAGATTATTTAATACATAAATGGAAATATTTAATATTGAACCTCCTACCTCAGATTTTATTGGAGATGTCACGGTGGTGGAAGGAGAATACATGCTTGACAAAGCCACCGGCGTTTGTCGTTCCCGATTTGATTTCTCTGATTTTTCGTCCAATCATTTGTTCCTCGGTGAAAGTCAACACAACACATCATTAGAGGTTCCCCACCTTTATGCCAAAAGCCCATGCCCAAGCATCTATGAGACACACGGGGGATCCAAATGTGTTTCATGACATTGATGTAGTTCACTTATAACCACATTTAATGTTACAATGTATTGGTTACAAAATAAAAGAGTCAATCCATTAAATGGATTCACCAGTCATGGGTCCCACCACCACCCCTCAACATTTACAGAAAATAAATAAAATAACTTTGTATGTTATTTTTTTTGTAAGTATCAAATTTTATCTTTTTCTACCAACCAAATTTTGTCGAGGTGAAGCTTCACCTAAGTGAATCCTAGTGCTTTGGATTCAATGGTGCTCTTAGATTTCAATTTTGATCACCAGTTCAAATGTTAGAAAACACCACCCGTACATTTACTGAACGTACCTCAAATAAAGAACCAACATCCATTCTAGGAACACTGGTCCTTGGAATCATATGCCATCAATTTTCACAGACTCATAATAATCCCAAATAATTTGAAAACAATTTACATGGAATTTCTAGGACTTTACATTCTCCTTACCATAATTCTTTTAATCCTTGAATGCTACAACAATACTAAGGAAAAATGGGTATACTGAGAATGTATCTGAGTCTTCCACTCCCACTTTCTCTCTTGGATATTATTGTGCTTTCCATGAACTCGAACTAGAGGAATAGACCATCCACAAAAGACCATTTCCTGTCAATACCCTATCTCCACCATGAAATCTAAATATGTCACCCTATTGTCAACATCCATATCCCCCTAGTTAATAATGTGTGATGGATCATGCACGTATCTCCTCATCTATGACATGTGGAATACATTATGCACCCATTGCATATGTGGGGGAATAGATAAATGGTACGCCACCTCACTTAACTTGATGAGGATCGGGAAAGGTCTGATGAACCTAAGAGATATCCTGACACCCCGACCAAACCACCGTAATCCTCATCCGGGTGAGACCCATAAGAAGACATGGGATCCATCCTCAAACTCCAAGGGTCTCTATATCTTGCTGTCATAAGACATAATATAGATTTGTGTTGTCTTCTACTTCTCATGGATGATATGTACCTTCTCTGTGGTTGCCTCTACCAACTCTAGACCCATAAGTGCTATCACCCCTGGGTCTATCTAGAAAAGAGGTGATATGCATGGTCGTCTATAAAAGACCTCAAATGGAGCCATGCCTATGGTAGAGTGATAACTTTTTTTGTATCAGAACTCCACCTAGGCCAGGTGGTCCTCGCAATTGAGACCAAAATCTAGGACAAAAGCATGAAACAAGTCCTCAAGTGTCTATATGGTCAGCTCCATCTGACCATCGTTTTGAGGATGGAAGGCGGTGCTCAAGTGTAGATGAGTCCCGAACACCACCAGCAATGCCTTCCACAAGCGGGATGTAAACTTTTTGTCACGATATGATTCAATCTCTGATGGAACCCCATGTTGTCCAACAATATCAATCACGTAGAGGTGTCACAATCCCTCTAATGATCAATGATCTCGGATGGCTAGAAAGTGGGTCGATATGGTGAGTCGGTCAATGATCACCCAAATGGAATCGTACCCCATGACATATGTGGTAGCTCTATCACGATGTCTATAGAGATACCATCCCACTTCCAATCAAGTAACTCAATTGGTTGAGATAAGCATGTTGTAACCTAATGCTTAAACTTCACTTGCTCACAAGTGAGACATTGGGATACAAAATTTGCCACTACTTTCATCTTCTTTGGCAACTAGTATTGATGCTAGAGGTCCTGGTACATCTACACCTCTTTTTGATGTACTGCCAAAGGGAATGTTTGGAACTCCCTCAACACCTCCTCTCAAAGTTTCACTGGTACCATGGTGCATACTATAAAGAGGATGACATGCTCCCCACCTTAAGAAACTCTATAAAAAACATGTGTTGTGGATATTTGAGCATGTCGGGCCTCACAGTCTACATCCCCAAGATGAGCATCCTGAAATCACTAAAGTAGTTGGAAGGTGACAGTCATAGACTAGAAATAAGCTTCTCCATCTCTATCCACAAAAGATATCTACAACGTGGATAGCTGCTTTGTCATCTCACTCAACAACTATAGACCAGACCACCTACTGATTGCGTTTTCTATTTTGTTCCCCTTCCTAGGAGTGTAGACTATCTCAATGTCAAAGTCCTGGAGGAACTCCAACCATCACTTCAGTCTCAGGTTCTTGTTCTTCTATGAGAAAATATACATAAGGCTCTTGTTACCAGAGTAAATGGTAAATTTTTCACCCATCAAGTAGCGCCGCCAAATCTGCAGCGCAGTGACCATTGCTGCTAACTTTAGGTCATGGGTAGCATAGTTCATCTCATGCAGTCTCCACTGCCGTGAGCCGCAGGTGATCACCACTCACTCCTACATCAGTAAAACCCTAGTCTAATACTGGATGTACCACAGTAGAATATATATCCAACTCCCTATTATGGTAGCCTCATGATGGGGGGAATTTTCTGTTTCTTCCTAAGCTCTTGAATGCTATGCTGGAATCTCCCTATCCACACGAAGGACTTCCTCTTCTTTGTCAAGGCTGACAAGGGTGCTGCTACCTAGGAGAAGTCAGGTACAAATCTCTAGTAATACCTAACCAATCCTAGGAGACTTTGCACCTCAGTGACACTCCTGGGTGGATCACAAGAATGTACGGTCTTTGTCTTTGGTGGATCCACTATAAATCTAGCCTCTGAGTTAACTTGCCCAATGAAGTGGACTTCTCGTATCCAGAACAAGCACTTCGAGAGCTTTCCATAAAGCGGGTTCTCTCGGAGTGTATCCAGAAAATTTTTCATGTGCGTGGCATGCTCCTCCTCCGACGCCGAGTATATAAAGATATCATCAATGACAACCAAAATGAAGTGATCGAGGTAAGGCTGGATGGTCCTGTTCATGAGCACCATAAACATAGCCGGAGCATTGGTCTTTCTGAAGGGCATCACCAAAAACTCGTAATGGCTATACCGACATCTGAAGGATCTATTAGCTACATCCGTGTCCCATACCCTAGCTGGTGATAGCCTGATCTGAGGTCTTTCTTCAAAAACCAATGAGATCCCTTCAGGTGGATGTAGAGATCATCAATCCTTAGAAAAGGATACTTGTTCTTCATGGTCACCTAGTTCAGGTGCCTATAGTCCACACAAAGCATTAAACTCACATCTACTTTCTTAGAAAACAGGTTTGGAGATGCCCAAGAAGAATCACTAGGCCTTACGAACCACTTTACCTACAAGTCCTTCAATTGTAGCCTCATCACACTAAGCTTTACAAGATCCATCCGATATGATGGTGTAGATATTTGTTTCATCCCAGGGTACATGTCGATGTGAAAGTATAACTCTCTATTAAGAGGTAGTCCTAGAACATCAACTGGGGGGACATCAGCATATTGGTCCACCACTATAGGTTAACTCAGACTCCTCACTTGAACTGCTCTGAGGGTGAGGCAATCCAACTAATAAGTAATTGGATGAAACCTCCCCTGAGATAGTCTATCATGTGCTGCGAATGTATCCTCTACACTAGTGAAGGTAAAGATGATCCCATTCTCACAGACACCCCTCACTATGTGCCTAAAACTATCGATCTAAGAATTGACTGTGGATAGCTAGTCCATACCCAAGACGACGTCATAAGGCCTTGATGCAGCTACTAGGAGATCCCAATTGATGTTATTGCCTCCTTGAGTGATCTCACACTTCCTACACCGGTGTTTTATTGTCGAATCTTCTCATTTAAGATTCCTTAAATGCTAGGATCAAGCCAACCACTCCATCAGATTCTACGATCTCCAAACAAGTGTCGTGGAAATGAAATAGTGACTGGAACCTATGTCTATATGTACTGCAGATAAGGTGGAGTAGGCATAGATCATACCTCTAATCGTCTCCATAGTGACGAGGTCATAGGCCTATGCTGCATGTATTTGTGCAACCCCCAGTCCACCCACTCCCTGTGGTCAGGGAGGACCACCTTGTGGTGGTGGCAGTAGATCTTCAAATCGTTGCCCACTTCCAGCTACACGACCTTCATTTCTGCCATGTTCGCCGCTCTACGGACCTCATCGCTTGAATATATGCCTCTGCCTCAATGGTACTTCAACGATCTGCTGATCATCGGTATGATGGGTCAGGCAATCACAAGCCATGTGGGCCTACCTGCCAAACGTGAAGCACACTCTGCCTCCCAGCTAACCTCCCTACCTCGCGAGCACCGCACCTCTGACCCTGCATCCTAGGGTCGTCCCCCATAGGGTTTAGCATGATTGGACCTCTGTTTCATCTGCCTTCTGTCTCTTGCAGATGAATCAGCTATATGTCCTCAGGTGGTGGTTCTCACCATCGGTGCCTACTCAGCAAAGAAGTTCTCCACCAACAATGCTTGCTTGAGCACTCCATCTTACGTCGGGATATTAATCGGTGTCATCAATGCTCAGATCTCTCACCAGAAACCCTGCTCAAAGTTCCAGGCCTCAAAAAATGGGCAAAGTACCATGTTAGTGGAGTAGTGCGAGTTTTCAGTGAATCTCGCCGAGTTCTAGGCTACTGTTAGGATTTTCTACTATAATTGCAACAGCTCCTAAATACGCACAAAGCATAGTATTTCTGAGAAGAAATATTCTTTGAAGAGGCTCTCAATGTCCATCTAGTTGAGGGAATCCTCGTCATTTAACTGGAGAGTCATGATGCACCATCTCCCTCCCATTCCCTAGAAAAGACTAGCAACTAGTCTCACCATCTCCTCTCCTGGTGTCTTAACTAGGAAAAAAACTCGCGCCACATCCTCCAGTAAGTCCTCACTTTCCTGAGGATCTGTCTTGCCTCAAAACCATGGAGGACTCTACCACTGGAACTCATGAAAAATGATCATTCAGTGTGCACCATCCACCAGTGGGGAAGGTGGAAACTCCTTACCAACATGTGGTGGTCTTGCTGGTGCACCTCCAAGAGGTGCTAACACAATAAGAGGGCCCTGCACCAAATCCTCGTTACATGGTAGGATGTCATCATGTACTCTCTCAAGAATCCTGGTTGGTTATGTACGCAGCAGCATCCTGAAAAGAAATAGGTGTTCCATGATCAATAAGATATACTTAGTGAGATGAATAAAATTATTTCAAAGTAAAAACATTTACAAAACACTTGCAATCTGTGTTTTCAGGAAAGGAGTCAGAAATCAGAATTCAGGGTCCTGGTTTATGGTTACGTCAGCAGCCGCACCAACACTGGACTCCCCAAACTGAAAATCACACTCAATACACGTGACACTATTGCACCATTGGAATAATAATTGTCCTTGTTATTCAGTAGAATTGATTCCTCTAATACCACTTTGTCACAACCTGTCCCCTGAGGCCTGAGCCGTGACTACCCCAAGCCAGCCTTTCATAGGTCAAGGTTAGAGACTAGCACCAAAATAGCATATCCATAAAATGGGAAGGAATTTCCTTTTATTCGATACAAACACATAGTAAAAGAACACAATAATTTGTAACCATAAATTAAAACTATATAGTAAAGGTGTGTCCTAAAAGTAAAGGGGTCGTAATACAATCCCCACAGAAAAGATACAACTACAACTAAAAACAGAAATCAAATCCTGATTTCATCCACTAAGAATCCAACCTAAAGGGTAGGTATAACTAGTCTCCACGGCTCTCCACATCAACTTTCACCACTGTCCACCTTCAGGTCCTATCTCCCCGAGTCTCATTCAAGGTTTCCCGTCGTATGCACATGATAAAACAAGGAGCGGGTGTAGCCCGTGCAGGTGTGAGTATAAAAATTCCATGTAGGGACCCTGAGAGCACTGAATGTACCTCAGAATTCCAAAAAGGAAAACAAAAAGGCATTATCTCAAACACCAATCCCAAATAAAAATATTCCACTCAAAACGAGGTATAACTAAAGTACATAAGTACAAATTATTAGTTGTAAATATCGATCATCTTATTTTGTCAAGAGGCACTGCTGCTGACTATAGAGAGTCTGACCTACAGAGGATCGATAGGTGCTAACCCCTGCTGACCAACACAAGATCTGACCAGCTTAGGATCGATAGGAACTAACCCCATCAAGAACCCATAGGATCTACAGGTGCTGAATCACATATGATTTCTAGGTGCTGATCCACACAGGATCACTAGGTGTTGATCCACATAGGATCTCTAGGTTTTGATCCAAACATGGTCTCTTGGTGCTGATACACTTAGGGCCTCTATTTGATGATCCACATAGGTTCTCTAGTTGCTGATCTAGATAGGATCGCTAGGTGCTGACCCACACAGGATCGCTAGGTGATGACCCAAAACGGATCGCTCGGTGCGGCCCCACACTGGATTGCATGGTGTTGACCCACATAGAATCTCTAGGTGATGACCCACATAAGATATCTCAGTACTAAACTCTGTATGATTTTTCTCTGACCCCATCTCATAGCCATCCACTGGATTCCAGTTCATAGAAAGCTTGATTACAGGAGAAACTACTCTTCAAGCCATCAGCCATTTTTCAACCATAATGAAGTCCCACAAAGAATTTAACCAATGATCTGTCATGTTATAAGGGTTCTGACACAATATATGGCACACCAACCGATCACCCACTCTATAAGTTATTGGAATTCATGTGTTGAGGGCCAGGTTGCATTCGAGATCGATCCAACTTGGCCTTACTCCAATTTTCTCGAAAAATTTCTTTTAGTATATCAATAGGATCATCTCTCTATAAGTATCCCTACATTGTAGATGTTTTATCAAACAGACATCTGATTCGCGAGATATAGCCTTCTGAGCATATCAGGGCCCGAGAGTTGTCTGGGTCTGATTCGACCTGGTCTGGGCCGACCTAATCCAGTCTGGGTCTGACCCATCCTGGCAAAAATTAGCCTGGACCAGCCTAATTGGGCAGAGCTTTGGTGGGCTTGGCCAACCCCTTCTGAGCTGGGCCACAGTGGATCATCCTGGCGGCTGGCGCGAGAGACGCGAGGTCACCCAGTCTGCCTCTGAAAGGCTCAAAGAATTGTTTGAATCTTTAAATTGTGGTGTCGCCTCATCACTCGCTGGATCTAGAGGAAGCAGGTCCCCTATTTCTTTGTAGCTTTGTACTCATGACCTTCTTACTGAGTCACATTATGGTGCATCTCCTCCCACCTCTACAGTCGATGGAGAGTCAGCCACCTCTCAGTCTGCCACGACACCACCACCTTCCGTAGCCGATGAGCACCTAGGGGACATCTTCAGGTCACCGGGTGGACTCTGGTGGTTAGTTCATCCTTCCAGACTTTCCTACGAGTCTCCTAACATGCCACCATCATTGTGTGCCTCCAGCATTCCGTCTTCCGATGAGTTGGAAATTTTTCCCCCGAAGAACACAACCTGAACGAAGCAGCGAAGGGTCTGACCGTGTTTGTTTTCCCTGTTACATACACATTATCATTATAACAAGAGGGATATTGTTAAATTCATCAATGAAAATCATTAATAAATAAAACACCTACCTCATATTTAGTTGGAGATGTCACGATGGTGGGAGGTGAATTTGCACTTGACGAAGCCCCCGACGTTCGTCGCACCTGATTCAATTCCTCCGTTTTTTCCATACAAGCTTCCATTACTTAGTGGAAGTTACTGCAACACTTCCTCAGAGGTTCCTCACCTTCAGGACAAAAACCTCTGACCGAGCTTCTATTGAATAGAAAAGGGATCCAAATGTGTTGCATAACTTTAATGTGGTACATTTATGAACAACATTAAATGTTACAACGTCACAGTTACAAAATTGAAGAGTTAATCCATTAAATGGCTTGAAAAGTCATCAGTCTCGCCACCGCCGCACAATAGTTATAGAAAAGAAATAAAATAACTTTGTAAATATATTTTTTATTTTTTTATAATGTGAAAAATTTATCATTTTCTCCAAACCTACTATGGTCGAAGTATAGCTTCCCTTAAGCAAATCCCAACAATACGGATTCAACAGTGCTATCATATTTCAATTCTGAGCACCAATTCAAAATATAGAAAATGTCGCCAATACGTTTACTAAACATACCTTAAAAAAGTTAAAAATTACATTCTAGCCACACAGGGCCTCAGAATCAAGAACCGTTAATTTTCACAAACTCTTAATTGTCCCAAATAATTTTTAAAAAAATACATCAAATTTATTGGTATTTACATCAATAATGGTAAATGATTGTTTGATATTTCCTAAATTGAAATTCCAATGTTTGAGAAGGGTTCATAAAACATTTTTTATAAAAGAAATAATTAGAAGTAAAATGGTTACATATACTACCATGTAACTAGGTATTTATATAGGATAACATTAATGGAATGTGAAAATACATACTTGGAGGAAAAGTGTAAATATTTAAAGGAAGTGAACGAGATCATCAATAAAAAAAAGTGAATTATCAATAGATAGTTGAGGACATCAATGCAATAAATATATTTTGATTTAAGAGACCATCAGTTAAATAGAAATTATAGTATTCAGACAACATTGTATTTTGAAATAATTTTCATAATGTTGGGTAATTATTTTACAAACCAGGAATATAAATAAATATTCATACTTGATAAGATTCAATTTAATATTAACAATCCTAACATTTGGGTTTTCTTTGATAATATTGTAAATCATCCCTTTACACCTAGAAAATAACTACCAATAATGAATTTCGTGTGCCCGAATTACTAAAAGAATCATTTAAAGGAACCTAAGGCCTATAAAAGAGTGTCATATCTAAATATTTTTATCTAACTATCTTCCAAAACCTATATGGTTAATATATTTATCTCTAATCGCTAAAAGTGATTTCACTAGATCATCATTAACATTTTCTTATCAAATTATAAATCTAAAAACAATGAAAAATAATTAAGGATATTATGTAGGTCAGTGATCAGTATGGAACCCCTGTCGTCCTTCAGTCATGGGTTCTAGACATTCAATCTTGATGGACATGATAGGTTTTCACTCAGTATACAAGTTTTCCTTTTCCATATCCATGATAATATAATATCCAAAAAAAATTAATAGAAAATATTGAAATTTAATAATTAAATATAATATTATCTATGTTTTTCAATTCATCCTCAATAAACAACTATTTAAGCCATTTATTTCCTACATATATACTTCCATCATCTAGGCTTTATCGTTTACGAGTGGGTCTTGACCTAGGTAATTCCTAGGATCCCCACATTTAGGGAAAAACAACAAATGGATCCTTTGGATGAGTTTCATTTATTTCTAATATACTCTACATTTTTCCTTGGAAATACACCTATTTATATCATTCTTTCCCACACATAATGAATTTCCTTGTTTCATTTAGACCCATTCATTGGTGTCTCATTCTATACTTCTCACATGTCATAAATCGAGCCTTTTTCGTTACATTTTCCACCACTCGATCACTTTACGACCTCTATCCTTCTCTTATTTAGTGTGTTTGAGAGATGGTAAAGGTATATATTATTAATCATATTTCATGAAAACAGATTTTTTATAAATGTGAAATCTTTAAATCCATTGAAAACTTCATTTGGTTTCTTATTTTCACCACCTTGTCCTTCATGTTTGACATTAACATGAATTTTTCTAGTTCCAGCCATTGACTAAAAGTAGAATGAATATTATTGGTGATAATAGTCGTAGTTATAAAACTATTTAATCATTTATAACATATACTAATCATGAAACCCCATTTTTAAATCTAGAACACCTTTGTTTTACAATTAATCATTATTTATAATTATCCATTAAACATATTCACAATGGTTTCAAAAAAATTATGGATTATCTTATAAATATCTCCCAAAAGTGTCAAAATAGGTGTGCCGCAAAGCCCATTTTTATGTACCGGTTTACCCTAAGTCTGGCTTGGAACACCTAGTCATATTTTTTACTCCAAGGTACATATATGGTAGAACCACACCTACTTCTTGTATTCAAACATGGTTTAATTTCTTGGAGAACGCATATAATATATTCCTTAACAAAATTATAGGATGTTCTTCTATACTTATCCTAAAATTATAACTTAGTGTTATGTTCTCTATCCTCTTCTTTCCTAAATCTATTTCCCAAGATTCCTACTAAACTTCTTATGATACCAACTATAGCGACCCAAACCCATAATCTCAGAGCTTGAGTTTTCTATCAATAACATTATCATCATTACAAATAATGATTCCCTAAAGGACCAAAGGGTTTAGTAGTCTTGTTATACCATATACATACATGAGGTTTTTATTGCAAATGAATATGCTAAATACACCATTTTGTTTCTTATCCTTTTACTTTTATTGTTTAAAAAAATTATTTTATCTATCGTATCCTTTTAAATATTTCTTGGTAAACTTTTTGGATTCATAGGGAGTGGAAAAAAATAAATGTGAGTTTAATTTCTTAGTAAGGTTAAGTAATTCATAGATAATGAAATAATGAATCAATGGGAATAACATAATAGAGAAATGGTAAATAACTGAACAAACATTACATATAATAAATTACTAAATGGAAGAATAATATGTAAAAGCAATGAATGAAAACAATATCCAATAAAAAATAAATCTAAATTTTAATTTAAATACACGAACACACTTTCAACTTAAACAACTAGATAAGTCATTATAAACATAGAAACACAAGAAACTGAAAAAACATTCCACATAAATCAAAAAATAAAAAAATTAATTAATCCTTAGATATGTCGACAAAAAATATCAAAGATAATAAAAAGTGATTCTAAATGAGGGAAATACTTACTTATTGGACATAATGTCTTCACAACATGAAAACTATACCATCAATACATTTTACTCAATAGTTAATTTAAGCCTAGAAAACCTGTAAAGTTTTACAACTTAATTGTCTAATGATAAGCTATCAATGTATCGAGGGACTTATAAACTTTGGGCCCCACCCTTCATTGTTAGTACAAAGCATTCCTTATATTGAATAATCAAAAAAATATTACTTATCAAATAACCATATTTAATGATAAATAAAGTTTTTCAATAAAAACCAAGTTAATCGAATAAAATTACAAGTAAACACAGTATATATAATAGTATATGATATCTGAAATAGTAATATTCATGATAAATTACATGTATAATTAGGGAATATTCGATACTGAATGAGCATATAAAATTGAATATTTCTAGTGGACTAACAAAAATGTCATGGAAGTGAATATAAATAATTTCCGTAGCCAAATCAATCTAAAACAACCTAGATATTTGATATATATTATATCAATACAACATATCTCCAAAGGATTAAAAATATTGGTTTTTTGTCATGGATAAAATATAAGAATAACATTAAAAAAATGTTCTTTAAGAAAATACCCATTGCATTGATAAACCTATTTAAAGTATTTTTCATTGAAAAGTCCTTTTAAAATCATTTTCATTGTAAATAAATATATAAAAATACCATGTAATATTCAAATAAAAATATGTGGTAAAATCCATACATTTCTTACAAGGTAAAAAAACATTCCTTTTGGAAGGAAAAAATGGTTGAAATGAGTTGTTTGGAAAGAAACAACAAGAATCTATTAAAAAAAATAATCACTAATGAATAAAGGGGTTAAAATTTATTTATAAAATTATTTTTTAAAGGATAAAATAATTTTTTTAAATTTTTTTTAAAATACATTATTTTTATAAGACAATATGTTCTCTGACTAAATAGGGACCTAAAGTCAGGTTTTTAGAAAAATAAATATAACGTATCTGAGTAAAAAACGGTGAAAAGATGTAATAAAACTTGATAAAAGTTATTATTGTCCATATGATATTAAAATGAATGGGTTTATTTTAAATTTATCATAAAATTTTCTCTAATGGAATATCAAGTAAAAATAATTTCTAATAAATGAAATTTTGATATAAACCCTTGAAAATGATATAACGTCGAAGTGAGAATCAATTAATGAGTATATTATGTGTATATACAGTAAATATAGAAAATATAATTAGAAATAAAATAATAGAGAGTAAAAATTAATTACACACATAATCTAATAATATCAATGAAAATGAAAAATTAATATAACTCAATGAAAATAAATTGAGTTATGCAATTTTATTACACATGGTATGTTTTAACTTAAATTCCCTAAAAAGAAAAAATTCAAGTACAAACTAAAAATGAAATGAAGATATACTTTTTCATAATATTAAATATCTAAATGCTCATCATATACACCACATAAAATTAATTAGTTGTGCCAAAATTAAATTTGACGCATGGAAAGAAAATGAGATAAGAATCTATCACCGTTTGTTTCCTTTCAAGTAGATGTTCTTTAACCTCATGTATAGTAGTTTCAAACATGTTACAAAAAAATATATAATAGTATTAAAAATTTTGATATCATATATTATCCTCTTATAATATCTCATAACTTTTTTTTATAACCTTTCATTATTTAAACTATTTTAGGTGTCAATTTCTTTGATTGTTGAGTATATCTTATATTGTTATTTATTGTTATTTATGGTTATTTCTAAATATATCATTGTTTAATAATCTATAGAATATAAACTATGTTGTTAATATTATATACATCAAATATATATTTATATATAATATTTTTTAATGTTTTGAGATAATAAATGAAATACATCGTTCATGGGGACGACAGTCCATACGTACGCATGAATACTACCTTCATTTAATATTCATATTTTGAAACAATGAAATGTAAATGATATATATATATATATATACATGAATGTGTATTATAATTTTAGTACCATATTTATGTAATATATTTCATATATTTTTATTAATATTATCTTTATTATTTTTCATTTATAGTGTGAACGAATCACATCAGTTTGAGGGGTGGTAGTCTACACTTCCTCAAACTATGTTGTCATATTAAAGAAAAATAGAAATTATTAAAGTACATGTTATAAAAATATTGCATAATATTAAATAAAAAATAAATATTATACACATCATATATATATATATATATATATATATTCCATCATAATGTACACTGTGATATGAGTAAAAGATAAAATGAACAATCAATGTTTCGTGATGTGGTAGTTTGTCGTAATCGTCAACAACATTTATGTTACTGATTAGTTAGAAGTGTGTGGGAGTGAAGGTTATAACGTTAATATATAAATATATAAATATGTTTAGGATACTGGTGATATTATATTAACATAAAATAAGATGATTTTAAGTGGTGTAATAGTTAATGAAGGAAAATACATTGTTGGAATTTGCTACCTTAAAAATCAGGTAACTCCTTTTAGTTTATATAAAAGGGATTCCTTGGAAGGATTCATGACCAGAGAGGGGATTAAAGGTCGAGATTAGGGATGTTTTTAATTTAACTGGACATATATTTTCATATACTATGTTGTTTTATAGATGTGTGGAATGGGGATAATTGGTGGCCTTTATATAGAAGGAGGAGTGTAGCAATGGTTATATTTTGACAAAGAAATTCATACAATGTATTTCAAGTTTCAAGGGGATTGAAATCTGGTCCAATTTTAGTAAAATATAGTATAGGGATGATATATGTCCAATAAATATCTCTTTTATAGGTTTCTAGGACTTTTTTGTCCATAAGGTTAAGGTTTAGTCCCTTATTAATCTTCATTTAACCATAATCATTGTAATTAATTTTAATTATATTCAATAAATCTTTTGATAAAAAGAAAATTTTTCATAGTAGATATTATAATTTATTATTATTAAAAATATGGAATCCATGTTTTCTAAATCAAATCATTGATGGGGTATTAATTTATTTAAATTTAATCCCACAAGCGGGATGGTAATGCATGTTTTTAATGTAAAAACGATTGAATGTTTCCATGTTTATATAATAAATTTCAATGTAAAATTGATTAAAATGAAATAAATTATATTAATTAATAAGAATAATATATAATGAAATATATAAAAATTATAACTATAATATAGCGTTATAAATAAATTAGATTAAAAACATGTTAGAACTAAAATTCAGTATTTTTAACTATTCATTAAAAATGATATATTTCCAAAAAATATAATAAATTCACCCTAACATAATATTTATGTTTAATTTTAAAATATGATGTTTATTTTTACATAATAAATCAATTAAAGTGTCAAAATTACGATTTAAAATGGGATCTCCACTATAAGGTGGTAAAATTGCCATTAAAAAAATATAGGTTTGTATGTGAGAAATTGGGGTTGTTCTTATATTGGGCATATAAAATCAAATGGATGAATGTTATAAATATTTTATTGAACATATAACATATTAATTTAATTACAATCTTTTAATAATTGTATTTAATTATTTTTATTAGTAAAAAACTCTTTTGTGAGCACAATATTATTTCATTTTATATCAAATTCATTCATATTTTAATTTCCCAATAATTTGTAACTAATGAATAAATTTTATATTTAAATAAACAGTAAATTTTCATAATATATTTAATATTAACCATATATTCTAAAATAAAGTTTAGGTTATATCATATTATATTAAATAAACATATTTTAATAATACATTGTTATTAGGTGAAACTAAGGATTGTGTGTAACACACGCTATAGAAAAAGGTATCTCTACTCTAACACAAGCTATCAAGGATGGTCAATCATATGTGTGATTAAATATAAATTATTGTTCCACTAATTTCAAGATATATAATATATTATATTAATTTATGACTGTAATTAATTAGGTAATATAATCTCTTTTAACAGTTGTTGTTGGGTGTCATAAACACTATTGGATAAAAATTTCTATTTTAATTTTAGGGTTCTACATGTGAAAAAAACACAATAAAAATATTTTTTAAGAAAATATATTTTTAAATCTTGAAATGATTTTATCCTCATTAATTTTCTAATAAATAAAATTAAATAAATAATTATTAATTCTATAGGTGATTTAAATATTATTAATTTATTTGAATCATTTATCAATAGTGATCAATATAATATATTATGATTAAAATATATTGAATACGCAAAAATAGTTTTATAAAAAATATTTATTTTAACTTGAAATGATTTTATCTTCATTTTCATCAACTTAATATTCAATTAATGATATATTATTCAACTCATAAATGTTTAAGAAATAATTTTCAATAAATTTGGTAGTTCTTTTCATACATTATAATCTTATGATGTGGTGATTAAATACAAATTTATTAATAATATTCCAATATTATGTAATGGTTTGTTCAAAATCAGTTTGTTATATAATGAAATATAAAAAAATTATTTAAATAAAAATACATCATTAAACATATAGTGTTAGAATTATAATATTCATTGGTATAATAAATGAAAACCTTAAAATTTTGATAGGAATTTTCTAAATTGCTGAGAGAAAATCAATAAATGAAAAGTGTGATTTTATCAAGTGAACCCCATATATGTGTGCATAATCTATTTCTAAACTCCTTTCATCTACACTAATGTCACCATTTCCACCTCACCACCCTCTATTCCATCAGTGTCTTATTCTATGATTCCATTCCCCATCGACATTAATATGGATCAAAGTAGTACTACCCATCAGCATTTTCCTCCCTCTTCATTAACTATCCATAATCCATGTAGGTAATTAATGAATATTTAATCAATGATCAGGTTTTTAAATTAATACTTTATTATTGTGTTATATATTATAATGAAATTAATTTTCAATTATTAGTAATTTTTTTGAAGGATTATATTTGAACAACACTAATCAGTAGAACATAAATAGGTGATAATAAAGCATTATCATAGAGTTAGTACCCAAAAAGTTGTTCCATATAAATTGATCATATTGGGTGTGATTAGGGTATTTGTCTTGGGTTTTATGAGATTATAATTTATGGGCTTCTAAAATATTAATGAGTATCATGAAAAATATTCTTGTGTTTTTAGTGGTGACATAGGGTCCAAGGAAAATGAGATCTTACAGAGAATATTAAATTCATTTTTTGAATGAATTTTGAATGTAAGAAATATATATGTATATAATAGAATATAAAAATTTAGGGGGAGGTAGTTGGATGGTTTAATACCATTGGTTTCAGAAAATAATATTCTGGGATGTTATGGAATTATTTTTATTTTTATTTGAACCCTTATTTGTTTACTAAATTTTGTAATACACTATTTTTTGATATTATTCGTTGTTTTGGGGTAGATAATACTATTTTTTGTGTTATTATGGTACATGAATTAATTATATATTTCAAGAAATTATTAACATTGATTAATAAATGAATATGGTAATTTAAGAGGAGATTGTAAAGGATTGGAATATGCAATATTGTTACTTATTCTGGATAGATTTATTTGAAATTAATAATGATCTAATTAATGACCACTGATTTATTTTTTACTTTCTAACATCCATGATTCATCTTGATCATAAGTGTAAAAAATTATAATAATGTAATGGGAGGTGAACATGGTACATTTGAATGTATTATGTGTTTTCATTAATGGATACATTTTTGTTTTATGATGGGATGTATATACACATTTTATTACTATTGTTTGTTGTAGTAATTTGTACACATAAAAGTTTTACGCTATAATATTTGTTTTCATTCATGGATGGGTTTTTTGTGTTCTGGATTTAAGAGTTTATTGTTATTTTAAATAAGATGGATTGTTTTATTCATATATATCAATATGACTATTTTTTAATGTGTAGAAAATTGAATGGATTGAGATAAAAGTTGAATTAAATTATATCATAAATTATATAAATACGGTAAGGGTTTATTAATGTATTTGGATCTTTCAATTTGAAATAAATCGATGGGAAGAATAATAAAATGTCGATGTCATAAATATAAATTCCTATGATAGTTAAAGATAGATAATATATTTGAGATCA
This sequence comes from Viscum album, assembly GCA_963277665.1. Classification (NCBI taxonomy): domain Eukaryota; kingdom Viridiplantae; phylum Streptophyta; class Magnoliopsida; order Santalales; family Viscaceae; genus Viscum; species Viscum album. The sequence continues at coordinate 1,049,658,308 of OY728131.1, read as the reverse complement.
TGGTATTGAATAAAATTCATCTTCAATAAGTATGGTGCAAATGGAATTGATAATTGAACATTATTTAAATATTATGATATTATATACATTATCGCAGTGGACATATGTTTCTTATATTCAATAAAGTCACATATAAATTGACTTGATATAGAAATTCATTCTAAAGGCATGTGGTAATTGGGTCATTACCAGGGATACATCAGTTTTTCAAAGGTTTAGTGGATAAGATTTCATGATAATATCACCCTTGGGGAGAATTATTTCCACCTTCAGGACTCAGTTATAGATTTAATGAATGTTCATGGATCATTACTAGTAGTTTTAATAACTCAAATTGATAATGTTATAAAATTCATTAAATGAGAATGTGAATCTGATATGACACTTTATGTATGGATTATGTTGTATATAATTTAATACGAAGATCAATGTAATTAATAGTTTAAACCCTTTTTAATGTATGAAATGAAAATATTTCCATCCAGGTTATAAATAGGTTCCTAAAAAAGGAAGATGTTTTTTTGGACTTTAGATAAATAACATTAATGGGGTTTCCTGTGAATACCAATGAATGGAATCATAACCCACATTAATTAGTTCAAATTAATAATACATTTTCTATATTTTATTTTCATACAATAACAACCATCATGGTAACATTAATGTTCATACATCCTTGACTATACCTGAGTAGTTTAATGTTAGGAAGTGTAAACTACTACAAAAAAGGTTCATATGAAGAGATGGTGTAGGAATTTTCTATTAGAATTCATATAAACCAACCATAACTAAATATAATTAAATAATTAAGTAATTAAATATGGATGGGTCTTACACATTTAGGAAGCCTCATATATGGTTGTTTACTCTACTGAGTATTGGTAACTATATGGGGAAGGTGTATGGTATGATTAAGGACAAAATCTAATATGAGGCCAAAGATTAATATTTGGGTGATTAGATTAATACTAAATGAGTAAAAATATGTATATGTGTCATCAATAATCTAATCAATTTGTGTTAGATATTCATAATTAAAGGTCATATTTCATGAAAATACCTTTGTGTTTATCATAAAATACTTGGGTCAATGTAATGCATTTTTACATCATGAAATAAGTATATTTATGTCAACATAGGTCCTAAAACATTGGATTGAGTGGGGATTATTCATAATGATCAACATTGAAGATCATTTTTATGTGTTGGTAACTAAACAAGAGAGTATAGTTATGTCTAATAAAGAGTTAGATTCCCAAATATAGTAAACATTGGGAAGTATTCAAAGTGAAGATATTTTTTTATTGTTACGTTGAGTATCTCACCTCAATAAATTTCTATAAACTAAGTAGATTAACTTAACTAAGGGTGATATAAAATAACCAAGAAGTGTATGTCGACCAAAGTATTGTTTTCTGGGATTACGCATAACTGTTTCCATCAAAAAATAATTTTGATTACTGATAAATAATGAGGGAGTGTGGTTGGGTTTTACACATATTAGGATTCCCATAGTGGTTCACTCATAATACCGACCTAGCTAAAGGTATTTTGGGTAACCAAGTTACATACCTTGACTCATTGAATTATGATAAAATAAAGATGAGTATATTTACTCAAGGTGGTTGTTTGGGGAATAAGCATGAATTATTACCTTTTCTGATGATTTTTTTGTTGGTAAATAAATATGTGAATGTATGATTAGGTCTTAAACCAAGTATGTGTCCCAAAATTTAATTTTTTTTTATTCATGGGAAAAAATAATAACATTATTATTGATTATATGGTAGGGGTGTATAACTATATTGAGGAATTTTATTGTTTTAAACCCTCATGGTGTCAAGAAATATGTTGGGTATGGAAGGTGATATTACTACGGATTAAACCAAATAGTATACCCATAATAGTCTAATTTAAAATGTAATTCATGTGTAGGTTTTTTCATAATCTAGGATTGGTATCTCTACTAAATGTTTTATGATGGACCCAAGAAGAGTATCTCAACTCAATAAGAATGTGTGTGTACTAAAAAAGAGTTATACCCTTTATAGTTCATCTTATTATATTTTATGTAAGAAAAAGAATGTATTGTTAGAAATTACACATTATAAAGAATCAAAATTTATATTGTTCATTGATGGTGATAAAAATTTCATCAATGCGATTATGGTAAATGATTATATTTTTTTTAATTCCCAAATATAATAGTTTTTTAGAGATTTCTCCTTGGGGAAGGAAATCTAAAAAGATAATTTTGGATGATCCATCCTAGTTAAGTTCCATGATTAGAATATAAAATGCAAGGAAGTCCTATGAACACAGAAATAGATATCTTCAGAAATCATCCATTCTTATGATAGATAATTCACATTGAAGACCATTTAGAATAGGGTGAGAATTACCCTAGGAGGTCCCCATTCCATGTAATAAAAAATTTAGAACATGAAATATGGTATAATATATATAGGGATTATGTTAAATGTCCCCATAAAAGAGGCTGATGGGTGATATTTTTCAAAGGGACCTCATTGGGTGTCTAAATAATGTTTCTCATGGATGAGCTCTAGATTATGTATCTTGGGAAACCCTATGACTCATATACCAATCTTGAATATTTAAAAAAAATTATCTGCATACTATATTTGATTAAAATTGATTTGAAGAAATTTTAACCATCCAAAATTACAATATCAATTTCCTACATTAGATCACTTACATATCCACAACATTTTATATTTGGAGTTTTATAGAATTAAGAAAAACCCTTAACCTAACAAGACCCATGTCTTTCTCAGCAAATGGGAACTTTTCAAATTATACATCGATTTATTTTTACCTATAAGAACTTAAATAACTCTCAAAAAATTATCCACACCTAATACACTTCTAGGAATTTCATATATAATATTATTCCATATTACATGGAGAAGTAAAAACCTAAGAAATGGTGATCACATATTCTCATTAAGGGTAAACATAGGATATATTAATAACAAATTTTATGTATGCATATGATAAATGTAAGGGTATGATATAATGTTTATAACTTTTGAAATTCACTTATAATCCATCCTAGATCTTTTATATTGAGTTTTTTATAAGGATTTATCATAAAAAAATCATGAGTCATAAGATCACATAAAAAGAATGAGACATAAGTTAGTGGACTAAACATGAGTATTTAAATCAATTTTTACATTTAATAATCAATAAATTCATAACCTAATAGTCTTAGGATAACTACATGTGTAAAAAATAATATTTCAAGGATACCTCTGATACTTTCATCGCATAACATCGTTGCATTAACCACTAGTTTAAATTTTTGTGATTAAAGTATATGCCTATTTGGATTGGGTGAAATACCCATATAACATCCTGGGAATTATCCAAATAAATTTCCACCACTAACCAAATGATTTATGAAAAACTATTAAATTCATTGTATAGATATATAATTTTGATCCCCGCTATCATGTATAAGATCCCCTAAAAAAATGTTCCACAAGATCATAACAAATAATCATTTCATTATAAAATATTAAACTTGTTGGAATGAAATTAGTTTCAAGAAATCATCTTAAAAAATATTCATCATTATAATTCATCTAGAAAAATAGAGTGGATAAAGAAATACTATTATATCCCAACTAAATCTATATATTATTTATAATATTCTGGTATTGATGAAAACAATATTTTAAAATATAATTTAAAATAAGAATTAATAATCATGGGAAAACATCCATTTTATTTTGGTTAATTTTAAAAAACTTAAATTGCTAGAAATATAGGAATAATATTTTCACTGTAAAATCATTTCTACTTTTAATGGAACCTTCATACATATGTAATTATATGCTGATGGTAAAATCCATTCACGTTATATGTGTAAATAGAGAATACTATTTCTAGACTTTTGTATAAAGTGAAAAGGGAGTTGTAGGAAAAAATTGAAAGTACTACTTTTAGTAAATTAGAATAAAATTAAAATATTATGAGAACTAAATTTTTGAGAAATTAATTATATATGAAAACAACTTTAAGAAAATTTATTGAAATTGATGTGGAAGAAAAATATTTTCTACTGATGAGAGGAAATAAGGATGAACATTCTTAAAAATATTTTACAGTAGTTTTATGTTACAAATAAGGGATAATAAAATTAAAACATGGAAAAACAATTAATAAATATATAGAGTATTATATATGGGCTTTATTTTTTAAATATCATATAATTTCCAACGATGAGAATTAAAGATAGAAAATCCAGAAAAAAAATTGAGATTTTGTAAAATAACCCCTTACATCTTTGGAAATAATCGAATCAAAACACAGTGAATGAAAGAACCTAATATGGATTTTTAAATCCCCATAATTTTAATGATAGTTTTCATAAAATATATTCTTGTGAATTATATACATGAAAAAATATAAATAAGTAGGGAATGTGACATATGATTCAAAAAAATAAAAATTTATATAAAAAACTCATACATCGGTTTTTGAATATATTCATATTCATTGATAAACTTCTTTATAATAAATAATATTTATTATAAATATATAATAAATAATATTTGTAATTATCTTACAATAAATAATTCCCTAATAATTTCCCATTACTCATCAATTAAAAATTATACATTAAAATAAATATTTGTATGTGAATTCCTCTATCTTTTATTTATGTTTATGTTCAAAAGTTCCAATATGTGAAACCTGATCATTTTTTTTATAATATCTAGAATTTTAATAATGTAATAAGTATGACATTTTTTATTATTTATACCTTTATAACAATTTATATTAGGTTGTGAGGAAAAAATAATTACATCACTTTGTGGGGATAGTAGATCGTATATACACAAAAATGATGATTCAATTTTTCAATGTGTTGAATGAAGGAAAGGTAAATAATAATTTCAATCTAAATAATAATAATATCATATAAATAATATAATTTAATTAAATATAACCTTAAATACATCCATTTATTTAATAAATTAAAAACAAATCATATCGCTTCGTGGAGGTGGAAGTCCATACATAAACATGGGCGACATTATCATTTTCCAATGAATGAGAGGGTGAGAAAGTAGAAAATATAGTTTATTTAACGGAAAATAACTATATATAAGATAATATATATATATATATATATATATATATTTACACCATAATGACATTCTATGAATGTTTGTGAAGGAAAATGAAATACATCAATTCGTGGAGACAATAGTTTGTACATTCGTATGAGTGATGCTTTAATTTCCCATTGGATATAAAATATGATGAATTTTTTTACAAAATATATAATAATATTTAATTATATTTTTGATATTTTATTATTTTATTTAAAAAAATGATAAGAATTTTTTTTGGAGGTGTAATAATAAATAAAAAATCATGAAATCAGTTATGACTTTCACCTCCACTTTTAATATTCTCCATTCAACTAATATTAAGGCCTATGAAGTGGATTTTTATTATCACCATAGGGGATTAGAGATTTAGAAGTGGATATTTAGATTGGAATTTCTGGATAGTTTTAATTTAACAAATAACTCATATATTCCCATGTAAATCATCCATTGGGTCTCCTTTTATTGAATAAAACCAATGAGGTTTTCCTAATTTATCACTATTTAGAGGTCATGAATGTAATATTAATAATTATAACTATGATATACAAGAAAACATAATCATATTCTTGAAAAAAATCAATTTTCGAGATGCAATATTATCTTTATATTGGTTTTTAACAATTTAAAATGAATTTTTAATATTAACAACCATTTTATGTTATTTTTGAGATTATTTAAAAATTTGAGTTTACACATATCATGTAAATATGGGATGTATAAGTAAAAAAAAAAAATACTCCATAATTATATATTAAACTCATCGAATTCCATAAATCATATTATTATTAGAAATTTAATTGTTTTGATAAATAATAATATGGATATTATCCTATTTTTATCAATGCACCATTGACGAGGTGTAGGAATTTTTACCAATTATACTATTTCAAAAAACAAAAAATATACTATAAACATGAATATAATTTTTTGACCATAATCATATTAATCTAGGTTAGTTAATAATATATATTAACTCTATCCCCACCATGGAATCATATTTATAATATTAAATGAGAGAAATTGGCATTATTGTTGATACAATTTTACATAATTTAAAAATGGAGGTCATTATGACTCTCAATGGATCCAAATTGGATCCAAATTTACAATTGATACGGGATTGGTCCTTAAACCCTCCTCCACAAATCATTAAATAATATTTTATGTTATAATCACATAAATTTCCCTTAATTGACCTTTTTACCCCTTACAGTGGTGACAATGTTTTACCAAGGTAAATATTTTATATGCAGAAAAATAAATGGGAAATATTTACTTACTTTGAACCATATAATTAAAAATATGGAATATTATTTTCAGATTAAATTTCAATATATGGTAAACATTAATTTAAATAAAATTGAGAGAAAATATAAATAATAGTTTTTAGACTAATTGAAAAATAATTCCTCACATACACAGATACTACATCATTTTAGATGAATACTCAGTATATTACATAAACACAGGCATGAAGACTATAATAATTTTGCGTTGTTGGATACTAGGTACACATTATTCTAATTAGGTGAATGATATTAAACATCACTCATAATGAACTCCTCATTTAACACTTTTAAAAAAAAAATATAGTTAAATACATTTTTATTATCATGGAGAATATAAACATACTAATAATTGAGATAAGATTCTCAGTAAGGGTGTCTCAGGGAGATACATAATAATAACATGAACATAATCATATTAAAATAAGATAATAAATTTTAAAAATCATATCCTCCATATCAAAGAAGATAATATAGATTCATTTTATCAATATTGTATGTTTATAAGACACGAATTATAAATAAATATAAGAACATATGAATTGAAATCATAAGATCTTCATAAGAAATAAAATTGTGTCATACACATAATAATATAAACTTATTTCTATAATAGTCATGGATCACATTCATGTCTATCATAGTGGAATGGGTTCACCCCCAAACCATCATTGTTGTCATGTTTCTTTACCAATACCATCATAGTATTAATATTTCACTACCAAAACCATCATAGTTGTCAATGTTTACAACCAAGACTATCATATAAAAAAATTCTCTTACTGGACATGGTGCACTCCCCTTTCCCATCCTATATATCTCACAAGATATAAATATTTAACAAATTAATTAGAGGGATTTATAATAACCATTCGTCACATAATAAAAATTATAAATATTTCTGAAAAATGATCATAATACATTCATCATATCATAACCCATGAAAGGAAATTTATTTCATAAAAATTTATTCATATCATAACTTGCATAAAAATAACTCGTTTCATAATCATTTCATAATTTGATCATATCATAACCCAGGTAAGGAAGGATATTTAAAAATAATTTTATCATGGTATAACCCATAGTATAGAGAAAATAGTCATAAACATTTTTTCATCATTACAATAAACCATTCATATAAAGAATAATAATAGCATCATTACACTATATCCCCTCTAAAGAATAAGAAACATCAAAGTTTATCATCATAGATGGAAAATTATTTGAATAAAAAATATATTGGATCATATCTTGGAGAAAAAAATTCTTTTAAATATAAATATCAGAACTAATAAATCATAAAATATTTTGGAAATCAATCTATTTGAAAATAACGTTAATAAACTATGATGTAAGATTCAAAAATCCTTCAAATCATTACGTGATAAAAATATCCTTTCCTGTTTGATTCTTTTTAAATAATATATCATTTCCAATATATGTTATTTTTAAAATAACCTTCAAACATATAAATGAATCATGAATGAAACTATTGGTTATGACAACATGAATTTATATTGATGTTGTACATGTTAAAACAAATATAATGGTCACATTTTTGTTAAAACCAAAACGATATTTTTTAAAAAAAAAATCACGATGATTAATTTAAAAAAAACATTAAAAAATGCCAAACATGTATACAATAGCATTATTAAATCATTTTAAAAAAATTAAAAATATTTTTTAAAATAGTTTTACAAAACATTTCTTGGAAAAAACTGATTTTCAATCAAAAATAGAAAAAATGTTATATTTTCTTAAAACATTTATCAATTATATTAATTAAAAATGTGTGGTAAAATGGTAATATTACATGAAAAAATCATTAGTAACCATTGTAAATGAAAATTCATGAGAATTTATGCAATCTTGATCATAATATTTCAACATTGTTGACATAATAATAAATAATCCTGTAAAACGATGAGATTATATGATAAAACCATTACCAATTCGGTAAGATTTGAAAAACACATCCACATGAAATAGATATCAAAACATAGATATTTAATCCAATAATTTTTTTGGAGAATAATAATAAAATAATTTCATGTGTAGTATATATTCAACATCAATGAAATACACGGTGAAAATGGATTGTGTCTCAGAAAAGCTAAAAGTGATATGAAATTTCATTACCACATCATTAATATTTTAAATCATAGGAACCAATATATAATAAAACTAAAATTGAAATTAAAAATCATGGAAATATATATATTAATTATATTACATGTCAATTGGGAAATATATACACCACAAAAAAATGAGTGGTGAATATGGAACATGTCTCCCAGAAACAAAAGCAGACTAGAAATTTGGTACCATATGTCTTGAATTACTTAATACATGTTCAAAAATACAATATAATAAATATACGTTCAGGATAAATATATTATATAACCATAATTATATATATATATTCCATATATTATTTAATTATGACAATTTATTACCTATTTATTACAAATTCCTTTTCAAAATAATGTTTCTGGTAATAACCTCTATTTTTCAAGTATGGAATGATTTTTTTAGTGCTCTTACATTGATCATGGATCCATAATCTACATAAAAAAATAATAATATATTTTTAATATTAATATATAATTTTTTTATTACCTATAAGGAAATATGGTTTTTGAGAAATGAATAATGTTACGCTCGGGGAGACAGTATGTCATATGTACGCATCAGTAACATTTACCTTTTTTATCAATCATTATGGATAAGATGTAAATATTATTTTATATTTAATTATTGATAATAATGTAATATTATTTCATTAAACATATTTATAAATATCATACATATGGTGATGTGATGAATAGAGAGAGTCACATCACTTCGTGATGGTAGTAGTCCACATTTACACGTACGATGTTATCATTTTTTAGTGAGTGAAAAGGTAAGAAAGAGAATGATATATTATCATTGTGTAATTTAAATATGTCAATTATATGATTTTTAATTTCTATATATCACATATAATCATTAAATATTTTCTTATAATATTCCAAGTAAATCATTAGTGAAAAATGAATCACATAGCTTCATAGGAGGTAGTCCATCGTAAACACGAGCGACATTATGGTATCTGTATGGCATGAAAATTTAGAAAGGTATATATGATGTAATGTCTAAAGATATCATTTAATATAAAATTATCATATATATTATTTATATTCATCATCAAAACCAACCATTAGAGTTGGTAATGGAAAACAAATGACATCAATTCACCAGGCAGTAGTCCTCCGTACATATGAATATTGAGTTTGTAACCCATTTGATCGATGTGGAGATGTTATTAGGAAATTACCATAACATAACAATATATAAGTATATTTATCAAAAAAATTGTTTTTTATTAAATCACTGTTTATTAATAATTAAATGCATTGTAGTAAGAAATAATATAAAAATGTTCGCTTACGAACATTACATATTCTTCGGGCATACTCTTTAGTTTTTTCTCAAAATCCTTCCTATGTTGGATTCCCATAACAACCAATGATTATAGAATAAATTGATGTAATTTAGAATTTTATTTTATTAGATAATTTCCAAACCAAAAATAGTATAATGTGGTTAAGAAGAGATGATTGGGGGGGGGGGGGCTTATATAACTAATGTGAGCCGCACACTTATAAATTTTTTAAATGAAAAACGGTTTTACCATGTTTTTCTCTTTTAAAAAGTTTACACAATGGTCCATTATAGTTCCTAGAAGTTATAAGGTAATCATATAAAATTAAAATTAGGGTTGGAAAATTATTGGGTCATTCTAAGCTATTATCTTATTATTTAGACAACCAATAAACCCATTTTTACCGTAACTACACTAATTAATTTTTATACTTTTTTTACTTCTAATTTTCAGAAAAAATTAATCTATACGTGTATGATAATAGAAATTAGGATGATTCTGAATACAGAATACATTTTTATAATTTCATTTTACAAAAGTGGGAAATTTTATTTTAAAATTAATCTTGTATTTGCAATGAAAAAATGTGTTTTCAATTATGGAAAGTTAAAAAAATACATGTTTTTCGTATCAAAATTAAATGGGAAAAAGACAAAAATGACATAAATTATAATTATATATTTATATTTAATAAATATACTTTAAACCAAAATTAAAACATTATTTATCTTCATAAATAATTTTAATTAAAATAATGTTTTTAACGAAAATTAAATATTTTTCATTATTGATAAAAAATTAATATTATCATAAAACATTCAAAAGATCAAAATATGATAATTTTCATTTTTTGATAGAAAAAAAAGTTTGTTTTTCAATAATTTTTTAAAAAATATTAAATTTATATAATAAAATTAGTGTGAAAAAAATAAGGCAAAAATACTTTTTGATAAATAAAGTCTTTAAGAATAAAATTGGATTTTTCCTACCTATTTTCTAGAACAAAATTGAGATGATGGTAAATATATGATCGAATAAAGAATATAAAAATTTGATTAAAATTATTAACCAAATGTGGTTTGTTTCATTTATTGAGGTAAAAAAATTAGATTCCATAAGAATTCTTTTTTCGAAAAATATTTACATTAATTCCATTTTTAAATAAATTATCAAGAATTAATTATTTTTATTAAAATTTGTAACAATATATTTTCATAATTTATTTAATCATATTCATAGCCTCCATTCCAATGGTTAGGTGATAAATATCTTAATAATTTTTAACATATTATTTAAACCCAAAGTTGTGTGTAAAGAAAGATAAACATAGTGTTACATGCATTAAAAAATTTTAATAGGATTATATTCCTTTGAAATAATATATTTCACAAAATCTCGGGGTGTTACAATAATTCCATTTTTTCATAAAAACTATTTTACACCAAAATCACATATTGTATTGGTTTTGATTCAATTTTACTGTGTTATGTTTGATAAAATGAAAATTATAATACTTTTATTACAACTAAAATAAAATCAGACTTTTAAATTCGTTTATTTATAGAAAATAAATAACAGTTTTGTAAAAACCAGTATTTTCACTATTCACTAAAAAACCAATCATTTTAGGAAAATCTTATAAAATCACCAAAATATAATTTTGAAAATATAATTTCATAAATTATTTTATATTCTTTCTTATATAATTACTAAAATTTGTTTAATGTAATTATAATATCGACACATATAATGAAATATAAATTTTTTTATATAAATTATTTATTAAAGGAAAACTTGATTTATTCACATTCAATATCTTGTAACCATAATTTAATATATATTAACTAATTTTATTAGGTATATTATTCATAAATTTTATTAAGATAATTGATCAAAACTTATTATTAGATCTATTAAGAAAAAATTCCATCTAAGAAAAATATATCTTTATACCTGAAAATACTTTTATTTTCATATTGGACCAATTAAGAACAAACGAAATCATTTTCCCACTTGTTTAAATAAAACGATTCCATTTATTTTTCACTATAATTTTTTTTAAAAAATAGATGATTATAAATAGTCATATAAATAAAATATTTCAAATAATTTCCTAGGTTCAATAATATTTCTTCATTGAAATTGATAATTATTTTGGAATTTTGTACATTTTTAAATAACATATAATGTGCATCATTTTATAATTTATTATCATATTTCACATAATGTATATCTTTTGTATATCAGAATATATTGGAAACATCATGTTTGTTTAAGTGAAATACATTTTAAAATGTCATGGTGTTATATTATACCCACCATAAACAAATTACTACCTCAAAATTTTAATTTTAATAAAAAATAAAGTTATCTTGAAATTATTTCCTACATTAAATTCATTACGAAATTTAATTATTAGGTTAAGACAAGGAATATTATAATATTTCAAATAGTCATTTCATTAACCATACATTATCGAGTAAATTAGTTTCAAATGACATACCTTGATAGTTCTTTCATGTTTTCCATATATGAGTAAATAGTTTTCTCATCCTCTTTATTGACTATGATGAATTTAATTTTTTCCATATGAGAAAATATTCATGCTTATTTTTCTCAATTCTATAGAAATAATTTAATCCTTTCGTTTTTCATTGAGTACTTTTAAATCTCTTCTTCATATCAAATTATAAATGATAAATAATTATAACAAACTTATCAGGCCTTTATAACTAAAATAAACCATTAATTTATCTCCATTCCTATAAAAGGATGAAAATTTGTTCTTCTTATATCTATACATTTACCAAAAACAAATATTGTTATAAAAAGTTAATGAAACACTTAAAATGAATAAAAAATCATTAAAATTAATAACACATTATTGTTTGAAGATTCAATAATAACAACCAAAGTAAACAATTAGAATATTTCACAAATAATGAATAATAAAATTCATCAAAATATGCATGAAAAAATACTAAACCCAAAAAACTGAATGATTTGATCACATAAATTCATAATATCACCATAAAATTTATTGAAAAATGAAATTTATCATTTATAAATTCACAAACCAAACATATATTAACACTAAACTCATATTCTATTAAATATACTCATATTTTCATAAAAAATCCAAAATCAACGGGATATAATACCAACAATTAATTCCATAAAATTCACACACAAAAAGAATCACATTTTCAATATATTATGTACTATTCTTGGGGTCATTTATACCTCAATCAGGCATTATTCAATAACTTTCTCCAAAACAAACAATCAGCCAATCAGAAAATCACTATTCAAGTGAATCATTTAACTTATGATCTAATGGTTAAAATAATATTTATTCCTATTAAATAGAATTCACTTTTAAATAAAATCACATTTTATCCCATAATTTTCTTTTTAGCATAATTGTAAAATACAACAGCCCAATTTTTTCAATTAACCATAATTATATTAACATAAAATAATTTATCAACCAAAAAGGGTATGGGTCCAATTTAAATTATATCCTTTTAACATTATTCCTAAATAAGTTCACACTAAATCTCCTGGAAACCCCAAGTACTATATATGTTATAATGATCTATTAAAACAAAATCATATCTACCAAAGTGTCATTAATCACCTTAAATACCATTATATAAAAACCCAAAATCATATCTATTCCATTAAACCTATGGTCATCAATACACATATAAATCCATAACAGTATCCTTAGCATTTATACTATCCACATATGATAAATTCATATCCTCTAAAGATATTTAAACCCTGATTTGATATGAATTCACATTCGAAGACCAATACACATGCATTTGGTGCTAAGAACATATTATATACATACCGACGTTGATACCCACTGATGTGACCAAATTTAAACCATTCACAATTGAAATATTGATATCAAATACTGTATCACTTACATACCCAAATAATTTTAGTTCTAGAGTTTTTTAAAATAAGAAAAACTATCACATACAATACAAATTTATTTATCATTTAATAGAAATTTTTTCCATTAAACAACGATATTATTTTTTCTTAAAAAGTCATCAAAACCTCTCAAAACATTTCTCACACCTGATAAACATCCATATACATCTTATGTAATATCATTTTTCATAAATAAATATAGAAAAAACAAAATAATAGGATAGCTAATATGATGAATCAGTTAAAATATGAGATATTTTAGTCAATAATCAAATTTAAGAATGAGATAAGAATTAGTGTGTGATAGAATGGTTTTAAATTATGAAATTAACACCCAATTCATCATAAATAATAATTTAGGATTCCTTAAATGAGGATTTTGAATAACCAAAGCCATCAGTCATAGTATCATATCATAAGTGTGCTCATTAAATAACCTGAAAAATCATATGTCCAGGATACACACAAATACATTAATAACATAATTGGATTAGGGTAACAACACCTGAACCAAATCATATTTCAAGGATACCATCAAGACAATTATCTTATTATAGTCTAGTATTAACCACTTGTATACCTTCTTGGTCCTGGGTTACCTACCCATGAACAATCACATTCTTAGGATAAATACAATTATACACTATTTTCTATAGGAAAATAATCATGCACCCTTGTTCCAATGAGTTATCAAACATTACCATATTAAATATAGTTATATAGAATTAAGATCCCACTAATCACAAAATGTAAATGATACATTAGTGTTCCCCAAAATCATAAAAATACTCATTATTTCATCATAGAATAATTATCCAAAAAAGATCAAAATATGTTTCATTAAATAATCATTAAAAAATAATCATAACAAGTTATCTATTGAAAGTAACCTAGTGGTTTCATAAAATAATATCCCTAGTGTATCATTGTAATCCTTAATGGATATTGATTTAGTTCGAAATTCTATTTTATAATAACATTTATAATTTGCTATAAAAATCAATATTAGACACCCCCTTTCTATAAAATTTAAAAAACTAGGATTATAATAAAAAATTTAATATTAAATTCTTTTAAACCATTAAAACTTTTAATTGAAATTTCTTAATGAATGAATGACATGATTTTGGGAAAATCTATTCAGGTCGTAAATGTTAAAAGAAAACAATATTTTCACACCATTGTAAAAAACAAATGTGAGTTACATGAAAAAACATTAGGATGATTCATTATTATTATTTTCAAATAAAGAAAACTTTTGTTAATATACAATTTTGAAATAATTTTATTTTAGATAAAAACCACCATAAAACTATTTAATAGACATGGATATGGATATGGGATAGAAATATTATAAACTAAAAATATTAAATAAAGTCGTATTTTTATAAAATCATTTCCATGATTAGTTTAAGTATTAATGAGAAGATAAATAATGTATAAATTTAATCTATATAAATAACAATAGATTAATAAATAATTTTTTAAGTGATTATTAATATATAAGGTCCCTTAATGAAAATTTAACAAAGAAAATCTAAAAAATTAATGAGATTGTGACATAAACCATAACAACATTGGAAATATATGAATCAAATGTTTTTGAATGAGATAAATTCAGATGGTTTTTAAAATCACCATAATTTTAATGAAAATAATACTAATATAAAATCATTGTTAGTATACACACCACACAATATAAATAAATGGTGAATATAGAATATGTATAACATAAAAATGTAAAATGAAAAACCATTACCATTGGTCATGACTTTATTTATATTCACTATAAATCTCTTATTTAATATATTTATAATTTTTATAAATATATACCAATTTAATATTAACAATTATATTACAATTTATCATTCCCATATAATTTACTACTCCCCATATATTAATAATTATTTATTAAAAAATATATTTGGAAGTTCATTATTCAATTTCATATGTGTGTTTTGGTTCAATGGTTCTAGTCCATACATATTTATCATGGTTTCATCATCTATATAATATTAATCATTACATATGTATCATATTTATTCTTAATATAATATTTTTAATAATTCATATATGGTGTGTATGAAAAATGAATTTTATCACTTTAGAGAGATTATATTACTCATATATATAGAATAGTGTTTTCATTTTCTATTCAATTGAATTAAATAGATTTAAAAAATAATATATATTTCCATAATCATAATAATAATGTTAATATAGTATATATTAATTTAATATATCCTTAGGAATGTTTATGTTAGGAAGAAAAAAATAATCACATTTCATCATGGATGGGTTGTTCCACACGTGCACATAAGAAATTTTATCATTTACCAACAAATGGGTGGGTAAGAAGATAGATAATATATTATCTACCATGAAATATAATTATCACATAAAAATAATATATATACATAAATATCTTAAATGCATCAAAATAAATCCCCATAAAAAGTGGTGATGGAAAATGATATAGATCCCGTCATGGAGAAGGTAAATTGTATGAACGCATGAGCCCCACTTTCAATTCCCAATAGATGTATTTGAGGAAGTATATTTTCTATTAAATATAATCATATTAAAATATATATAATTTATTGAATTCATTATTTTTGAGAGATAAAATAGATTATCGGGAGGTAGTAGAAGAAATAATCTTAAATGAAATCTATTAAGACTTATACATCCTCTTTTGATATCCCCTATTTTAATGAGATTAAGGCATGTGAAGGAAAATTTTATAGTTACATAAATGGATTATAGACATGTGAATGGATTATTATATATAAATTTTTGTGAATTTTTTTATGTAAAAATGAAATAATATTTTTATTTGTAAAAAATCGTTTGAGATCATTATTAGAGGGAAAAATCAATGTCATTTATACTGTGGTTCAATATTTAAGGGTTAAAAAAGTAATTTAAAAACTACATGTGGCACAAAAATTAACCATCAATGATAGTATAACTAATTTCCCATCCATTTTAGTCAATAATATATTTCCATTTAATTTTATAAATAATTTTAATTTATTTTTAAGCTTTTAGTACCATTTAATTTCATTTGAGGTGTATTCACAAAATATATCATTAAACTTATCAATAATTAATCTTAATTGAAATTAAAACACATAAATCATAATGTATACTTTATAATTACATATATTATAAATTTAATACCGTATATCATCAAAATATTATCAGTTATGAAATTTTTAAATGTCTTAACTTTACTTTTTTTCTCTTTTTATCTATACTACTTTAACGCTTCCTAATTGTTTTAGAAAAAGATTATCTTTAAAAACATTTCAAATAAATCATTCATGTGAGTATAATTTATAAAAAAATTATTATAGCAATATAGGTTAATTCATAATGTATATTTATTCTTATCTTTACCATGACAACATATTTAAGATGCTAAAACAGAGAAAGGGGTATTTTGTAAATATAATATTATGAATATAAAATGTGTAGTGATAATAAATCCAAATAGAGCCGAAATAGATCAAAACATTCCATAGATAAGGTATTAGTTATGAAAAACTCATAAACCCATCTGTGTATACGATTCTTTCTCCTATTTCATACTTGTAACAAAATCAACATGTTTCTTCTTTTAAGGTTGCAACATTTTTTACATTGGGAAATTTGTTTTATGGAAAAAAATAAAAATATTTAAAAGTTTCACCCATATTATTTATAACATGAATTGTAATAAATAATATTGGATTTCCATATGTGTAAAAATTAAAAAAATTGTGGAAAACCCATTGAAAAACTATTTTTAGATAAATATATTTTTTTATGTATCTATATTATTTTAAACCAAAATCATATATTTAAAAAAAAATTAATTGACTTTATTACATTATTTTCTAGAAAAATATGAATTGTGTGAATTTTAATCCAATAATATAATGAATCTTAATTTTAAATAACATGATTTAATGAAAAGAACTAATTTTATAGTTGAAATTTTTATTTTCTCTATTCACTTAAGAATAAATCATTTCAAAACAAAATTCAAAAAACAGCACTAAGAATAAAATTTCATCTTCATTTAAAAAATTGATTTTATTTTATAAGAAAAATTCTACAAATATTATAAATTAATTGTATTAATCAAACAAAAACAAAACAAAAATAAAATATGATGAAAATTTATTTTTTTAGAATAAAATGATTGTATTCACATTTTGTCCTTAGTAATCCCAATTAAAATTGTGTTAATAATTTTTTTGGATATATATTCGAAATAATTAACTGAAATCTTTCATCCTTAGTTATTAAATTTCTCTATTAATATTAAAAATCATTGTACACATGAAAAATATCTATTTTATCCATCAAATTCATTTATTTTCATTTCTGGATTATTTGTAACCATTGAAATAAATTTTTTAAAAGTGAAAATAATTCACTTACATTATATTGACATAAAAAATTAACTGATTTATATATATATATATGAAAAATAATAATTCTCATCAATTAATCATATCTAAAAAATACTATGATCGATAATAATTCCAAATTATGACTGTTAATTATTTCACAAAATTATACTTTTTTTAAAGTACAATTTAATGTGATTCATTTTATTATGTATAATAAATATTCACATAATTATAGTTCATTTTTTTAAACATGTCAATAAAATTGAATTTCTTAAATAGAAATATAATCCAAAATCGTAGGGTTTTAGAAGGCTCATAGAGCATCCATTAAGATATAAGATCCTAGAAGAGTCATCCCATTCGAGGTACTCTATGAATTATTATAATGGATGATGGATATGTAGCGGAACTATTCAAAATAGACTCTATGAATTGTTTTCATGGGGACGGTACCGTGGGTATTCTTCATGAACATCCCTCTACCAACTGAGTTCCATAGGGTCGCTCTATGAAGGAACCTTCCAAATAATCTGCCCTGAACATTTTTTATGGGTGTGGTTTCTGATAGGAACACTATGAAAGAACCTTTGTGAAATATTATCATAACGGTTGAACTGAATAGGAAACCCGAGAATATTATGATAAAAAATATGTTTTTGGGGGTGTCTTTATAAATTGAACTCTTGAAAGAACGTCCCCCAACTATATTCATGGTGGTGTCTCCACATAGGATCATCATTAATGGAACTCCATAAACTATATTCATGGGGATTGATCTATATAAATATCCTAAGAATTTATTTATATATTAGGGATTCCAGGATATGCATCATGTATTGTTTTTTTAAATTTTATTCAAATAATATGTTTCATAAAGAGGACAAAAATGTGTGATTTTAGTGTGGGCCTCCAGGATTTTACTTAAAAATAATGGGGGATTCTATTTTTTAATGCATTTCTAAAACTTTAATGGATTATATTAAATATAAAGTTCATCATTTTTTAGCAATTTGTGTGTGGTATATTTATAGTCTAGGTGTTATAACCATATTTTAGTATAAGGTAATGAAAATATAAACATACTGCCAGAGAAGAAAGAATGAGAGCATTAAGCGAGCACATAGCCCATGAAAGAACCCATAGAAGGAAAAAAAGAACCATAAAAATAATCTAAACACATACTATTATTTTTGTAACAACTATGAAATAATGAATAAAGCTTGTGAACATGAGGGAAACACTTGATCATGAAAAAGTATCACATCTATAATGTAGTACCATCAATATATGGAAAATGAATTCCATTTGATAAAAGAGTATACAACAATGAATCAACTCTGTGGGAAAGTCACAAATTATTATTATCCATGATGTATGCCACTATAAAGGGTCTATGATGTAGTGAGAAAAGTTTTTAGGGGGAAAGGGATTAAAAGAGATCAATATAAAATATTTGTCATGCATTGTGGGAATTTTCCATTTTTCTATTTTTTTCAAAAATGATGACCAATATAAATTTTCCCTAGCATTCATTTTTTGATCTTTTTTGGTTTAATGTGAAGTATGATCAAATCCTATAAAATAAACCACGCCACTACTTATTAGGTTCTCCCATATAATGTAATTTTATTAGAAAAGATGTTCCAAAAAATGGTCAATAATGAGTTTTACTATCATGAATCCTTTTTATTAGTTACATATTAAAAACACATCCTACAGATAGTGGGATATTATCACCATAATGTTACCATATAGAGTTATTTTTTTTGGAATATCTAGCCATTAGTGGTTGATAAATTATGATGAACATGGAGATCTCATCTATATCATCTTTATATTGAACAATATTTTCTTCCTTCATGTGACTTGGGATATTTAATTGAGTTCTGTATGATGGATACCAATTAATAATTCTTGGAAAAAAAATTAGTTCTAATAAACACCCCCACATAGAATTTATTTCTTTTGGGGTGAAAATAATATGATTCTAATGTAATATGAGGTACAGTTCTATATTAATTAATCATTTCTAGGGTTTAGGATCTATCCGACAGATGATAGGTGTCTTCCAATATCTTCTTAACTTCTCAATGAATTTTATATCATAATACATGTTTAATGTGGGAATATAATTTCTAAATTGGTATCCCCAAAAAATATTGTGGAAAGAGGAATGAAATTAAGTTAGTGTTTAAATATGTGTAGGAGATAATAGATCCACATGTCACTATATATAATGTGAAAATAAGAATAAAGCATCATGTAGTTCTTAATAATGGCTATTTTTATATAAATTACTCATGCATATAGGACAATATAAAGTTAATATCCTATTGAATCTTTTTTCCATGGAAAAGTAAATATGAGCTGATGAACAGCCACACAATGAATTCATACACTATTCTAGTTCATATGTAAATAAATTAATTTTTATAGAGTAGAAAAATATAATTAGGATCTGTACTTTTAGGATGTTCCATTTAGGTATGTAGTTCAAGGTCATGGGGTGAGGAACATGGACCCTCATATTGACCATTTAAGGGGTAGAGAGGGTAAACCATGGATTTTTCTCTGGATTCCCATTATAGGGTTTCAACATGACATGTTTTATTCTATTTTGATTTTTAAAAGAAATTTTTTTCCTAAGATATTTAATGTGAATACATAGAGAGTGGTGAAATTAATTTTAAATAGGATACCCTATGTGGATTTCAACCTAGTGAGTACAACAACACTTTCCATAAGTAGTTAATGGTCACACAGATCAGGCCATAAAAACCTATCATTATGGTCAAATAATTTAGACCATAGTATGAAAAAATATATATGGTATCATCTGTGAGGTAAAACCAACATTAATTATGTAATATATAATTTCACCAGTTTGGATACATTTTTTGGATGGTAAATGAAATTTAATTCCATAATGTTTATAACAAATGTCTTTGACATTTAAGGTATAACATATTTGACTAAATATCATCAATGTTAATGGTCAAGCATATTTTACTGATGGGAGGTTTTATCTTTGCATAAAGGGTGAGATAACCCTAATTTAGTAGAGATGAGAATACAATTATAGATCATCACATAGTGGGGCTTGGGTTGATTAATACCATGGTTCTTAGAACATTTTGTTTTTCATTTCAGGGTTACGTGATGATGAACAATGTCCTAATATGGATTTTTAAAGATGATAATGTCATCCTATGGATTTTGGGTTTCCATTGGGAGTAACTCATTATGGGGTTTTTGAACCATCAGAGAATATGAACACCCATATATAAAAGGTAACAAGAGTAAAAGGTTATAATAATGATAAAAATGTGTGTACAATGCACTAATCTTTAATATTATGGGAATTTTAATCCACATTAATAGTTGAGTAATGAACAAGGTAAGTCATAACATAAGAATGTCTAAGATAATAGAGAATAGATATTTGTGGGTGTAGGGAATCCATTATTCATGAAAAAATTAGGGATACACTAAAATGGAATATTACAAAGATATTGATGGGGACCATTATTCTTGGTAAAAACATTCTATTGGGGGTATGTAGTTTTGTAGAGACCCGAAGCTTATCGTACATGGACATTACATTACTTTTGCGGAATACTTAGTACATAACAAAAACACACACACAAGGATCGTAATAGTTTAGTGTCTTTGGAAACTCGGAACGTAATCTTCTAATCGTGGTGAAAGATCTTCAATATCTCCCATAAAGATCTTCCCCTTTTTTTTACCTAAAACCTTTCTTTATATCCTGGGGAAATGTAAACATAAAAAGGGTGAGCTCAAATGCTCAGTCAGGGTATACAAAAGAAAAATCAATCACATCATATTCATAAGAACATAACTTTTGGAAATCTTAACCTGCAAAAGAGAGCATAATTTCATAACATGGGATAAATCATGGTAGTGAAATGTAATCACAATAATCATAACTTAAAACATGAAACATTGTGGCATTCACATATAATCATAGAGAATCATTTCTTGTTAGTCAAGACTCATTGCCAAAACTATCTTAGTGGACAAAGTCCCTTTCTGAATCGAGTAACCCTCGTTTCAGTCCTGTTTCACTGAACCGGTAAAACCTACCATTCCAGCCATGTCTATCTCATGAGATATAAAATCTTTACCCAATGCATTGGAGGGAGATATAGGTCCCACCCATCTTATAATGAATCCTTTCTTATGTGTGCCACATAATCATAAAACATACATCATCGCATAACACATGTAACAAAAATGGGATTCTTGAAACATCATGACATCATAAATCAATTCATATAAGATAAAGGAATTCATAAAAATAATTCCATCACAACATGATCAAATAAATTTAATAATAGGGATAAAAATAGAACCCTTCATTATTTTAGATAGAAAATAATTTTGATAAAACACTTGAACTCCATTCTTGAGGAAAATATCCTTTCTTCTTCAAAAACAATTTTCCTTTAATAACATGTCATACAACTTTAATATAAAAGAAGTTGATTAAAAATAAAATTGAAAACTTGTAAAGGAAGCTTCTTGGAAATAATGTTTTAAAAATTCATTCATGTCGTATAAGTAAAAAAAAACATCCTTCGTACTTTTGTTGGAAAAGTCAAAAAGTACCTCGTACGGAAAACGACAAAAGATTCCTTTCATTTCTTTTACTAAAAACTCACCGAAGGGTAAAATTGGAATTAAAATATTGAAAGTGGATGGAAATAATATTACATATTGATGAAACATGGATATGGATGATAAAATACACCCCAGTAAATACTTACGAATAAACAATCTCGGATAAAAATGAGATTGTGATATTTCCCTTACCTTAGGTCCGATTTGCTTTGTACATGTCCGAAGCTCCTGTATAATGGTTTAAATAATTTCATTGACTTATTAAAGAATCATATTCATTGTTATGATATCATATATGGTTCACTTATGACATTATATTACCCGTTCTTTTGTAAATTCCATGTTAAAGAAGCGTTTTGGGTAAAATTGTTTCATTTATCGTAGGTGTTTTGAATTGTTGTTCTTGACATTATTATTACTTATATCATGATTTACTTACTTCCAGAATATAAAATATGATTTATATATCATATATATTCAGTATATATATATATATAATAGATAGATAAATGAAATGAAAAACACCGTTCATGGAGACGGTAGTCCGTACGTACGCATGAACGCTGTTTTCCTTTCCTTATTGTCTTGAATGGAAGTAAGTAGATGACATACATATATATATATACATAAATCCAGTATCTTTATAATGTCATATATTTCATTATTATATCTTATATATACTTTATAATCATTCTTAAATGGTTAACATGGAGAATGAATCTCATCGCGTCGTGGAGACGGTAGTCCGTACGTACGCACGAGCGATGATATCATTTCCATAAATATTGAATTGAATTGGAGTGGATTATACAATATATCATAATCAATATGATGTTTTAATAACTATGTATAGTTATTCTTTACACCATTATACCCATCCATTTAAGGTGGTGGTGGAAAATAGATTATACCACGGCGTGGAGACGGTATTTCGTACGTACGCACGCGCGGTGATTTCGTTTTCCGTAGGATGGATAGATGGTGATATAGGGTTGTTTCATACTTATAATAACATATCAGTATATGAGTGATACTGATGTTATTACTTCATAATGAAACAACCTATGAAGAAGAAGTGGAAGAAGAAATAAAGATGAAAGAATTGGTAACGGTAATTACCTCTTCTTTGAAGCGCCTCTTTGAGACCTCCTCTTAAGGCACTAAAATTGGTCTTTGAGGAAGACCAGAATCTCTAGGATGTTGCTAGGGAAGTGTATAAGATATTTTGGCAGGGGTTGGCCGAGCTTAAGTGCTCAAATTGGTGTGAGGTGGAGGGGGAGGAGGTGTACTTTTATAAGGGAGGAGAGGGGCACCTTAGGAATACCTCAAAATATTATTTTATATTAAAGTCAAAATCGGTTTATAATGGTTCCAAAGGGTCTTATTTCGGAGATAATGTGGGGATGGGTCGAAAGCCTATCAACCAATAAGATTTAGACAAGTTTAGGGTATTATTTTAACCATATCAATTAGATTTAACTCTAGGTTAAATAATTTAACTTTTACCGTGTCTTTATGTTTTCTTTCACTATATGGTTAATAAACTTACTATAACATGACAAAATAACCCCAAATTGTTTATTATTAATACATATATCCTTATCTAAGTCATTTGGCAGAACCATAGATTTTTAGGAATAAAATAATAATTAATAATATAATATTTGATTTAAAAACTATTTTGTGTCAATTTTGACACTATTTGATATATGATTTTTTTTAAAGTCATAACAGAATTATATGTTCTAACCAAGTTGATTAAATCACCACTAATATATCATAGTAACCTAGAAAATTAGTGGAAATCATAAAAAGTCTCAAATTACATTCATTTGAGCATTTATAACATCAATTATGTTAATATTTCCTTAAAAAGGGTAATTACTGCATCATCGTTGTGTCATAAATAAATTAATTTATTTAAAGTCTAAAAATTATAAATAAAATATCATTATGTAGGAAATCTTTTTATATTTCTAATGAATATTTACAATGGAATTTATATTATGTATAACCCTATATTAAAAATGTTTTAGTAAATAAACTTTGATTTTGTCTCTTTTAATTCTTCTTTGAATTAAATAATAATAAATGTCCTAATCTAATCCAAGTGGGCCTAAATGGTCATATTTTATTCATAAGGTTGTTTTTGGTCGAATTACACTTATCCAATAGAATTATAACATGTGTTAGGGTAATAGTAATATCATATTTACCCTTAGTTACCCTATTTACTATTAACCGCGGTAAAAAAAGTAAAAAGTTACTATTCACCAAAAAATTATTTTATCTCATTGAACTACATTTTACTTACTGATATCAACCGTGTCTGTCAGATTTTCGAAATTCCATTCACAGAAGCGGTAAAATTAAATTTTATGCAAAATTCAGTTTTTAACCTACCACTTAGTAGTTTCACTATTCATCAAAAATTGATGTTATTCAGAACAATGCCAAAATTTCATCCTAAGCTATATTTTATATTCCGAATTCAAAAATGAAATCTATTTTACCAAATTCATAACATAGAAGTTGCATTAATTAATTTTATAATTAAATCCCGCTGTTAAAACAAATAGCGTGTTTTTAAGAAACAATATCTATCAAAAGATTGACACTTGTTTATGTCTGGTTTAAATGTGAAATTACATCCAATGACCAACATTGTATTAAATTGTAAAAATATATTCTAAATATACTTTAAAACCACTAAAATTAATAATTTATCACTATTAATTATTTTGATTAAAAAAAGTTGTTTTTAATTATAATTTAGTAATTTTCACTATTCATCGGAATATGAAAGTTATCCGAAAAGTACCAAAACTTCACCTTAGGCTAAATTCGATACTCCGAATCCAAAAATGAAGTCCATTTTGAGAGCTAAAATTCCTAAAATTTTAAAAGGTGGTTATTACTATTTATAACGGCTAGTTTTAATAATATTTTAATAGCATATCGTTGTTTCGTGAAACTCAGTATTGCGTACTACACACGCTATCGAGGAAGGTCGCGATTGCGTGTAATGCAAGGAAAGTCAAGGATGCGTGTTGTGCAAGATCCTTTTGGTGTAGCGTACAACACAAGACATTAGTGAAATAAAAAAAGAATATTTTTCATAAAATCTCGGGCTGTTACATTCTACCCCCCTTAAAATGAATTTCGCCCTCGAAATTCGTCGGGGTTATAAATGGTTTACTATTCGAAAGTTTCTTTAATAGAAACCCACATCGTAAAAAGGAATACCAAAACTTGGCTTTAAAAACTAAAGTATGAAATGTAACGATTACCCAAATAAACTAATCACTGGGTTTCCACATAGGTGAAAATATGGATATGGAAGAGAAATCTAACCATCATGTTCTGGTGGAGAGTGGTAGAGAACATGGCTATGGAAAAGCCAGTAATCACAAATACATAAATTTGTGACGATCTAAGGTACCATCTGATTCATCAGGTATAAGAGAACTAGGACAACATTTTTGGTTTTCAAGATCATTTCCCTAAAGTTAAAGAATTTGAATTAGAATAAATACTTACTTTATTTTGGTACAATCTCACTGTTGTTCGTGCCTTTAACAATTTCCACTTCATCTCTTAAATAAATGAAGTTGAATTTTTTATTCGTGAAGTGTTAGCAGATCATGTGATAGAATGACGGGTCATTCCATCTATCTCAAAAGATTAGCAAAATTTATATACATAAGTCGATCTATAGTGGGATTAATCATATATGGTTCCTAAAATGGGCTTATACTTCATATATCATACTGCTTAATATAATAAAACTAGTTTCTAATAAACAGGGACTTCCTGTAGGCCAGTGGTAGGTGATAAAGGCCAGTCGCATTTCGGTTGTGGGTTCGATTCCTACAGCCTTGTCCGAAGCGATGGGCTGTCGCCCGTCCTGCAGGTTGTCCTTTTTCTAAAACTACGTTACTATAACATCCCATCAATAATATCGAAAATCTTCTATCCTTAATCAATACTAACTTATGTCCAACATAATCTAGACTAATCTTTAGGTTTATACATAATACTGCAGTCCACTCTCATAATATAGTGACAACGATTACCAGAGATTTAATACTGTCGTTGATCCCCACATATCATAAGATATGTCTTGTTGGTCACATTCCAAACATTCAAAGTCCTTAATCGTGTATTCTCTTGAATACCTTAGTGAAAACATGAGTACAGTTAAAAGTTAACACTTTCCACATACCAAAATCCTCAAAATTCTATATATACTCAAACCATGATATCACTTAGTCCTTATATCAATCATGAGCTCATGAATACTATTAAACATTTCATTTTCTCGTTTTCCCTTCATTATGCGCATAATATCTCAATCACTTTGAATACCACATTAGACCAATATATAAATATTTCAATAATCCATGATACAACATTATTTTGGAATCCCATTACATAAACACTTAATCAGTCTACCACATAGTTATCATATTCAACATCGCCAATGGTGATCGCATGTGACTTCCCTTTGTCCTTTGCCTTAAGCGGTTGCTCATGTCGATCATCACTAACCCTTGGATTAGGGCATTTATTAGCATAATGCCCCATTTCATTGCACTTGAAGCATTGAAGTGTTGGTGGTGCGTTCTCTGCAGTGTTTTCTTTATTCACATCATTAGAAACACTTTTTCCATTACTTCGAAACTCAGCTGCTCGATGACCTTCTTTTCCACACTTAAAACGTTTTCTAGTCCCTTTAAGACAATCTCCACCATGCTTCTTTCCACACTTTGTGCATAAGGAAACATTCATCTTCTTTTCACCATTATTCTAAGATTTCTCCTTGAACTCCATCTTTCGTTTCTTGTCAAAACCATGAGATGGATATGTAACACCAACTTCCATTTCTACCTTCATAGCACAACGCACAATTTCTTCATAGCTACTGAAGTCTCCTATAGCTAATGCCCTTCGAAGACTTGGTTTTAAGCCACTGAAAAATCGATCAACTTTACTTTCAGGTTGAATGATAATACCAGAAGCATACCTTGCAAGTCTTCTAAAATTTGCTTCATAGGTACCAACAGATTCATCATCCCTTTGCTTCAGTTCAAGAAACTCTTTCTCCATCTTTGTTCGGAGAATACGAGGGAAGTACTTACTGAAAAATATGTTCTTGAACTCGTCCCATTCCATGGACTCAATTTCACCTCTTGGCCTCGTATTCTTGATAAGATTCCACCATTGATCAACTTCACCTTCCAAACGATATACTGCTAAGATGACTTTATCATGTTCAGAACATTGAAGAACTGAAAATATCTTTTCAGTGGTACTGATCCATTGTTCAGCAACAAGTGGATCAGAAGTCCCACTGAAAGAAGGTGGACGTTGCCTCATGAAGGACTCAATAGAATATTGTTCCCTTCTCTGCTCATTTGGAAGTCCAGAATGATTCATAGCTTGTGTAAGTATAGAAATAAGATTTTTCACTCCTCTCCCATAACATTTGTTTTTCAGGAGGGCGATCATTGCATTGTCCATTGCATTGATCAACACGGTTCCTTCGGGTTCCAGCCATCGTCTAAAACCCAAAAAGAATAGTGTGAGAGGAAAAAATCATGCTAGGGAAAACAACATAATAAAGGGGGAGTACCTTCAATATCTAACATCTTAGGTTTAATTCTATGATCGTTAGCGTAGTTCTAGTATTATAACCTATACGTATACTTAACCTTAGGGACATCCCTAGACACACCGTAGAAATATCTCTAGGGATCTCACTAACGTTTTCGCATCCTAGTTTTTAAAGGTTGACTAAACCTTTCCTATGATACCAACTGTAGAGACCCGAAGCTTATCGTACATGGACATTACATTACTTTTGCGGAATACTTAGTACATAACAAAAACACACACACAAGGATCGTAATAGTTTAGTGTCTTTGGAAACTCGGAACGTAATCTTCTAATCGTGGTGAAAGATCTTCAATATCTCTCATAAAGATCTTCCCCTTTTTTTTACCTAAAACCTTTCTTTATATCCTGGGGAAAAGAAAACAAAAAAAGGGTGAGCTCAAATGCTCAGTAAGGGTATACAAAAGAAAAATGAATCACATCATATTCAGAAGAACATAACTTTTGGAAATCTTAACCTGCAAAAGAGAGCATAATTTCATAACATGGGATAAATCATGGTAGTGAAATGTAATCACAATAATCATAACTTAAAACATGAAACTTTTTGTCATTCACACATAATCATAGAGAATCATTTCTTGTTAGTCAAGACTCATTTCCAAGACATTCTTAGTGGACAAAGTCCCTTTCTGAATCGAGTAACCCTCGTTTCAGTCCTGTTTCACTGAACCGGTATA
Organism: Viscum album; assembly: GCA_963277665.1. Taxonomy (NCBI): domain Eukaryota; kingdom Viridiplantae; phylum Streptophyta; class Magnoliopsida; order Santalales; family Viscaceae; genus Viscum; species Viscum album. The sequence goes on along the minus strand of OY728131.1, from coordinate 1,049,629,091 downwards.
ACCTACCATTCCAGCCATTTCTATCTCATGAGATATAAAATCTTTACCCAATGCATTGGAGGGAGATATAGGTCCCACCCATCTTATAATGAATCCTTTCTTATGTGTGCCACATAATCATAAAACATACATCATCACATAACACATGTAACAAAAATGGGATTCTTGAAACATCATGACATCATAAATCAATTCATATAAGATAAAGGAATTCATAAAAATAATTCCATCACAACATGATCAAATCAATTTAATAATAGGGATAAAAACAGAACCCTTTATTATTTTACATAGAAAATAATTTTGATAAAACACTTGAACTCCATTCTTGAGAAAATATCCTTTCTTCTTCAAAAACATTTTTCCTTTAATAACATGTCATACAACTTTAAAATAAAAGAAGTTGATTAAAAATAAACTTGAAAACTTGTAAAGGAAGCTTCTTGGAAATAATGTTTTAAAAATCCATTCATGCCGTATAAGTAAAAAAACATCCTTCGTACTTTTTTCGGAAAAGTCAAAAAGTACCTCGTACGGAAAACGACAAAAGATTCCTTTCATTTCTTTTAATAAAAACCCACCAAAGGGTAAAATTGGAATTAAACTATTGCAAGTGGATGGAAATAATATTACATATTGATGAAACATGGATTTGGATGATAAAATACACCCCAGTAAATACTTACGAATAAACAATCTCGGATAATAATGAGATTGTGATATTTCCCTTACCTTAGGTCCGATTTGCTTTGTACGTGTCCTAAGCTCTTGTATAATGGTTTAAATAATGTCATTGACTTATTACAGAATCATATTCATTGTTATGATATCATATATGGTTCACTTATGACATTATATTACCCGTTCTTTTGTAAATTCCATGTTAAAGAAGTGTTTTGGGTGAAATTGTTTCATTTATCGTAGGTGTTTTGAATTGTTGTTCTTGACATTATTATTACTTATATCATGATTTACTTACTTCCATAATATAAAATATGATTTATATATAATATATATTCAGTATATATATATATATATAAGATAGATAAATGAAATGAAAAACACCGTTCATGGAGACGGTAGTCCGTACGTACGCATGAACGCTGTTTTCCTTTCTTTATTGTCTTGAATGGAAGTAAGTAGATGACATACATATATATATATATATACTTAAATCCAGTATCTTTATAATGTCATATATTTCATTATTATATCTTATATATACTTTATAATCATTCTTAAATGGTTAACATGGATAATGAATCTCATCGCGTCGTGGAGACGGTAGTCCGTACGTACGCACGAGCGATGATATCATTTCCATAAATATTGAATTGAATTGGAGTGGATTATAAAATATATCAGAATCAATATGATGTTGTAATAACTATGCATAGTTATTCTTTACACCATTATACCCATCCATTTAAGGTGGTGGTGGAAAATAGATTATACCACGGCATGGAGACGGTATTCCGTACGTACGCACGCACGGTGATTTCTTTTTCCATGGGATGGATAGATGGTGATATAGGGTTGTTTCATAAATATAATAACTTATCAGTATATGGTTGATAATGATGTTATTACTTCATAATGAAACAACCTAAGAAGAAGAAGTGGAAGAAGAAATAAAGATGAAAGAATTGGTAACGGTAATTACCTCTTCTTTGAAGCGCCTCTTTGAGACCTCCTCTTAGGGCACTAAAATTGGTCTTTGAGGAAGACCAGAATCACTAGGATGTTGCTAGGAAAGTGGAGAAGATATTTTGGCAGGGGTTGGCCGAGCTTAAGTGCTCAAATTGGTGTGAGGAGGATGGGGAGGAGGTGTCCTTTTATAAGGGAGGAGAGGGGCACCTTAGGAAAACCTCAAAATATTATTTTATATTAAAGTCAAAATCGGTTTATAATGGTTCCAAAGGGTCTTATTTCGGAGATAATGTGGGTATGGGTCGAAATCCTATCAACCAATAAGATTTAGACAAGTTTAGGGTATTATTTTAACCTTATCAATTAGATTTAACTCTAAGTTAAATAATTTAACTTTTACCGTGTCTTTATGTTTTCTTTCACTATATGGTTAATACACTTTCTATAACATGCCAAACGAACCCCAAATTGTTTATTATTAATACATATATCCTTATCTAAGTCATTTGGCCGAACCTTATATTTTTAGGAATAAAATAACAATTAATAATATAATATTTGATTTAAAAACTATTTTGTGTCAATTTTGACACTATTTGATATATGATTTTTGTTAAAGTCATAACAGAATTATATGTTCGAACCAAGTTGATTAAATCAACACTAATATATCATAGTAACCTAGAAAATTAGTGGAATTCATAAAAAGTCTCAAATTACATTCATTTGAGCATTTATAACATCAATTATGTTAATATTTCCTTAAAAAGGGTAATTACTGCATCATCGTTGTGTCATTAATAAATTAATTTATTTAATGTCTAAAAATTATAAATAAAATATAATTATGTATGAAATCTTTTTATCTTTCTAAAGAATATTTACAATCGAATTTATATTATGTATAACCCTATATTAAAAATGTTTTAGTAAATAAACTTTGATTTTGTCTCTTTTAATTCTTCTTTTGAATTAAATAATAATAAATGTCCTAATCTAATCCAAGTGGGACTAAATGGTCATATTTTATTCATAAGGTTGTTTTTGGTCGAATTACACTTATCCAATAGAATTAGGACATGTGTTAGGGTAATAGTAATATCATATTTACCCTTAGTTACCCTATTTACTATTAACCGCGGTAAAAAAAGTAAAAAGTTACTATTCACCAAAAAATTATTTTTATCTCATTGAACTACATTTTACTTACTGATATCAACCGTGTCTGTCGGATTTTCGAAATTACATTCACAGAAGCGGTAAAATTATGTTTTATGCAAAATTCAGTTTTTAACCTACCACTTAGTAGTTTCACTATTCATCAAAAATTGATGTTTTTCAGAACAATGCCAAAATTTCATCCTAAGCTATATTTTATATCCCGAATTCAAAAATGAAATATATTTTACCAAATTCATAACATAGAAGTTGCATTAATTAATTTTATAATTAAATCCCGCTGTTAAAACAAATAGCGTGTTATTAAGAAACAATATCTATCAAAAGATTGACACTTGTTTATGTCTGGTTTAAATGTGAAATTACATCCAATGACCAACATTGTATTAAATTGTATAAATATATTCTAAATATACTTTAAAACCACTAAAATTAATAATTTATCACTCTTAATTATTTTGATTAAAAAAAGTTGTTTTTAATTATAATTTAGTAATTTTCACTATTCATCAGAATATGAAAGTTATCCGAAAAGTACCAAAACTTCACCTTAGGCTAAATTCGATACTCCGAATCCAAAAATGAAGTCCATTTTGAGAGCTAAAATTCGTAAAATTTTAAAAGGTGGTTATTACTATTTATAACGGCTAGTTTTAATAATATTTTAATAGCATATTGTTGTTTCGTGAAACTCAGTATTGCGTACTACACACGCTATCGAGGAAGGTCGCGATTGCGTGTAATGCAAGGCAAGTCAGGGATGCGTGTTGTGCAAGCTCCTTTTGGTGTAGCGTACAACACAAGACATTAGTGAAATAAAAAAAGAATATTTTTCATAAAATCTCGGGCTGTTACAAGTTTCTCAAAGGAAACTATTTTAATCACCGTTATTTCCAAGCTATGACCATTGAGATCGGTTGATGACAATGTTACCAATATATCTATGTAATGGGTCACCAAGTGGATTTCCTCAAGGTTAAGGGATTCCAATAAGAGTATTTATAATAAATTAATTTGGATGGTGATGATTCATTCATCAATGTTATAATTTAGGTAAATAGAGAAAATGATATTCTTTATGTGTCTATGAACCCTAATGGTTATAAAACTGTATATTGAACACATTCTAAGGGTTAAGGGGTATAACATGAAATTGTTTTGTTTAATAAAAACATGAATGGGTGGATTAATCAATGTTAGTAGGTGGTCTATTCAAGGACGAAAATTTACCAATGGAACATATTTAGATTTGTATTTTGAGAATGAGATATCTACACAAAAATATTTATATACAAGGAGGGAACAAAAATCATAGAAATGATTTTTTATGACTAAGAATTAGTCCCTAAATACTTTATTCGAGCTTCATTTTACAATGTATATTTTTATTGAGCCATAATAAGGATTGTTTTTGTGATGAAAAACAAGTAATTTTCTCCAGGATCCATTTACATGTTTTCAACATGATATGTCATTTTTTATTTATAATAAAATATCATGAAATTTGGAACAAAATAAAATTATTGATGTTTAATGGTCATCCAATATTGAAAAAATGGATGAAATTTAAGAGTATATAGTGTTGACCAACAATGGATTATTTTTAGGTTAATATTTATTAGAACCATAGATTATGTGGTCAACAAATAAATAAGGGTGATGTTAATATTACTTGAATGAGTGTTATGTAGTAATGTTTGAAAAAATTTATACAATAACACATAGTTTACTGTTATGTGTCTTTATCTAATGAATAGTTTGGATATTTTTAATTTATTTTAGGATATGAGATCCTTTAATTTCTATATATCCTACATTTATTGGGATAGGGAAAAAAATTATATATGGAACTCGATTCGTACCTGACTCATTATGAGGGTAAATATGATGATAGAATCGTCTTTATGTATTGTCATTTATAAAATAAAACATGAAAGAGAAGACATAATCACTTGGATAGAGAGGGAGTCATAGTTAATAGGATTTGTATTTGGGACAAGGATAAGTGATCCATGCATCCCAAAAAATTTATCTGTAATAGTAATAAATTTAAACATAGTTTTGTTAAATTTCCTATGTGTTGGTCGACCGTATATACTGGAAAGGGATGTCTTTATCCCAGTATGGGATTGGAACCTAGAGAAAAATTATTGATATCTCCCCTAAATTTAGTTTCAGGGTTTCATTGTCATTAGGGAATTATATCCCAATATTGTATTATGGATAGATACCATACATCAGGCACCCTTCATTGGAAATTATTCTCATAGAGGGAAGTTAGTTTTAATTTACAAGGCCACTCCTTGTATTTTAATGTCATTATATTTAAAACATGTGTCTTTTAGTTTAACATAATATGAATAAGACTTTGATGTTCTGTATTTAAGTTTCATTGGATTAGTAACATTATGAAGATAGTTTTTCATAGATCTTTCTTACATGAAAAAAATTATAATGGTCTTTGTTAGTGTCAGACTAGAAGAGATTATCAAATGTAAATGAGGAGAAACCTATCACTAAGATGAGGATAGGGTTGAGGTTAATAGGATTTGTGGATGGGATGAATAGAATTGATCCTATAATTACTACATATACTGAAATTAGAATAATAAATCCACAATTAGTAAATATAGAATGTAATTCTTCACAAACTATAGTCTGATGTATAAAGACATGATGTGAATTAGGAGGCCATATGGTGGGAGGGGGTTCTGAATGAATGTAAAATTATTGGATTGTTCAAGGATAAAAAATAAGGACATATCTATGAATCATAAATGAATATTAATCGAACCACATGTATTTCTATTAATGGGTTATGTTTTTATCATAGGTTTGGTGGAATAGGAAATTTGGTTGGTTATTTTAGCAAAAACCACTGAGCCATCAAGGAATTAAAAATACCCATTGTTGATCCAGATTTTTTATATTAGTTGGAAATTATAATTTGGGTTATATGGAATAATCTCTTTTCTGCTTTTTTAGGTTCACTTGGGATGGACCATTTATTTATAATGTATAACATCAAATGATTAGGGCCATGTTTTATACAATTTATTGTCTTATGGTGATGACTTTAATATGAGAATGTTTTGGGTCTTACAGCTTTGACCTAATTTCATGTAGTTTTTGATCATGTGACATGTATCATCTTAGATAATTTTTTTATTACATGAAGGATTAATACATAGTTATGTTATGAATATTTATTAACAGGGGAAGATTTATGGGATAAATCAAGTGTTTAACTATCTGAATGAATGTTTATAGAATGAAGACTGGGGAGAGAATGTCAACCATTAGTAATGGAGAAACAAGTGACACACTTTATGGAATGTAGTGCATGGATATAAAGGGGGAACATTGGTTTTAAATGAAAAGAAACACTAATGGGTTACATTTAATATCAAATTAAATTGTGTTGTTCACCATTTAATGAGCGGTTATTTTGGATAATTGATGAACCCTATTACAAATTCATATTTAAGGGTGCTCCAAGAGGACTCACTCCATATTCCTGAGAATCATAAAGGATTATCTATACTTATGGGATTTTTTTGATGTTGATTAAAAAATAAAAAGTTATGGAGTAGGTTTTCTGAATGGGATAATCCCAAAAGGGTTTGGAATATTGTACACTAAAATCATCATATACTGGGAATACTTTTTGGAAAAGAGGAATGAAATCTAATTAAAGAGGAGGGTATATCAATCATCATAAAAATATAGGGAGGAAAAAATATGTATGTGGGATTCATGTTCATCAATTATATAAATTGGAGTATCTTGTGAATAATCGTCCCTCATATAATGTAAGGGCGCACAATTTTAAATCTATATGTGATTAACCACTATATGTAACTTATATCACATATGGTGGCCCATGAATTGTAAACTTTAAGGTTGTGTGTTAATGAATCAATTTCATGTGATTTTTTTCATTCAACATGGACATCACATTATGTAGTTTATGTTCTTACAAGATAGACCATGTGTTGTGATGTGTAATGTCATGAAAGTATGACATATATGTACTTTAGTTTATGTTCAAATAGAGATTCAATTTCAGTTAGAGGTTTGATATATACATGTCTCATGTATAAGAGAATATGATATGTATTTTACACAGTGTTAGGCCCATGAATGAAACCAAGATTTAAATTTAAAGTATCAAACATTAATATTATGTTTAGATTTCATTGGGATGTGATTTTCTATCATGTACAAAAGTTTAGATTTCACTTTTAATCCATAAATAAAAAAAATAATGCCTTATATATTTATTATATGGTAAATTTATATATTTCACTCACGTATAAGAGAAAATGGGTGGCTTCATTCTGTTTCTAGGTGATTGAGGTAAGAAGTGAAAAAAGGGATAAATAATTGGAGGCATTTTCCTCGTGTACCTATACACAAAAACCTAATCATGTCCATGAAATAGTGAAAAGGAATACTAAAAATGGGTCATATAATATACAATAAGACCTTTAATGAAATAACCAATATGTAATACCTCAGATTATGAATGAAGTAAAGAATATTTCATAGGGGAAAAATACAAACCCAAATAGAAATGAAGACCCTACATGATAATAATTGGAATAAATGAAAGCTATGTGAGCTTATCTCCTGAACTCCAAGATGAAACAATGTATGTTTTATATACATCTTATTATCCATATGCTCCACCGAAATCAATGAAGATCTATATTTTTCATACATAATTCATAACATGTTCACAAAAATCCCTTGAAGGGGTGAGTAAATACATACTTGGTAGGACACCCTGAAATCCGATGGGGTAGAAATATAATATATAAAACAAGTTGTCTGATCAACCAAAATAAAGAGGGGGATGAAAAAAAATATCATATATATATATATGTTCCCATAATGAAACCAAGATGAGATATAATAGACATATTCATATAATATCACAATCTAGGATGATAAGTCTACCTATAGCTCCAATGTTCCATCATCGATACCCAATATCTCAAATGTCCATCTAAATTCATGAGGAAGGCCCACAAATAGCATCTACATCACATCCTAATGGGGATAAATCTCTAATAAAAGACCCAAAAATATTACAATATGATTGGGATACATAATAAATTGGTAGAGGACCCAATCATTGGTGTGATAAGGAAATTCCCTTCTGTAGATAGGTAGACAAACTACTCCCTTGTGAGATAAGGGGATACCAGTCAAAGAATGGGGGAACCTATCCCTATTATAAAAGTTGTGTTCCACTTGGAAGGTTTCCATAGACTACCCACGCCAAAGATCGCCAAGGTAACCACTTGATGCATAGATGAATCAGGCCATAGTACTCTTGGGGTGGAAGCCCAGATTTTGGAGTAACGACACCCTAGTATGCTAGTGGGTTCCATTCAGTAGATGGTGTTGATGGACCCTGCACTAGTCCATCGGGGGTGAAACGCAATGTGTAGAGGACCCATTCACTATTAAAATAACGTGTGACACTCTACCTGTGTATATAGTATGGGGGACCTACACCCTAGTAAGACATAGGAGTTTCTTACCCCAACCTCTCACACTAATGATTATTCATGATCTCTGCCATTTTCATTTGTCACCTAATGAAAAAACATTCTCAGAACATTATATTCCACATATCAAATTCATATTATTAAGTATACCATCACATTCTATATGGGAAAATACATATTATTAGATACTCATGGACCGAAATTAATTTTGAGAAAAGGCATATATGGAATGTGGAATTTTCTCATAGGGGTACATGATTTCAATGGGGTCTAGAAAACATGTGGTCATGATTTTCTTCATGGAAATGTTCTCTTATAGACATGTATCAAAGAATATATTCCCATATATGATGTGTAAGGGGGAATACACAATGATTCTTAGCTAACTTGGGCATAGCTTTGTGCTTTTGTCCTTTACCATGTTGGTAATTTCATTCTCATGTATCTAGATGCGCCCGAGAATTGTCTCATTCCCATGAACTCCCAATGTACATATCATGTGGTATCATCATATGATGTGTGATACTTATTATCCTGAAAACCATATCCACTGTTGTTATGTAGGGATATATGTCTTTTGTTCTTCAACTAAAAATATGTGTATCCTATGTCTCTATAGAATCACATGTTCATTTATGTAGTTTATATATACACTCATAAGCGAGAGTTTTACCAATTTTCTACCAAATATTGGTGGCAGTCACCTCATGCTATAGTTTCTACACCTCAGGATGTTGAAAAAAAAATTCATTACCTGTGGATGGTCGTTGTGAACCTCGTGTACTTCCCATCTCCTGTCATCTTCCCATATTCTATATCTATGGAAATCATCTCCCACATTCCTCAATAAATCAAAATACATATTCAAATAACCTTCCTAATAATCTTTCACACAAAATCCATGAATCTGGTTGCCTGATCATGCTCTAACACGCACCAAAATGTCAAATCTTGACCTTGTAGACCAATGATGACGAACTCAAAAATAAATTAGGGGAAATAAAAATAAAAAGGGTGATAAACAGTTTTGTTCAAGTGTTCTTGGTCTACAATAGAAGATCATAGAATTCATTTTATGATCATGAAATAAAATGAACAAATTAAAGAAAATAATTTAATTTATCAATGGGATCATGTGAAGGGTTGGGAAACATATGTCAAAAGTAGAAAAATATATATCTGTTGTCAATATTTTAATTAAGGGTGGAAACTAAAACTGACAAATCCAAAATTGATTATGGGTGAAATGTTAGTGTAGAACACATTTTTTTTGATGGAGAATACATGTTTAATTCATTTCGTCTCTATCAACCTTGATTTAATCCTCACTCATCATTGGATTTATATTCGCTAACGATTAATTATATAAACCTCTTCCTAACTATCCTAGTGTGTTGCAACTAACCCTGATTAATTTCTATTTTAGAACATATATATATATATATGAAATTTGGTTATAGATATTTAGTTAATTATATAAATAATTTAATTAATTAATCTACTCAATGTGACTAATAATGGCTACCTAATTCAAACATCCATTGACATCCATCATTTGGATGTTTTAGGGAAAACCCCAAGTTATAGAATAATCTATGGTATTAGATTTTTGATATGATGCTCTAATTAGAAGACAACTAATTATTTTAGAATAAATTTATATGTGTGATATTAATATATTTAATATTATTATAATGTCAATTATACGCTCACTAGACCATGGAATCTCACTCGGTCTGAATGACCCTCTATAAAAATATTTCATAACATATTACAATTTCATTCAATGTTAAAAAATGGTCTGTAAATTATTCCCAAATTCATTTTTTCATCATCTAAAAGTATAAATGAAAAAATCGTTGGGATGTTATCCCTATATCAACCTCTCAAACTAATAGGAGACCTCTTTTATTCTCTCATACTACCACAACACATAAACCATGTGAATTCTATTTCATCACTATATCATGTCTGGAAGATCCTCGATTTCCACTAGGTGCTCCATGTATGTTGACCCATTCTCAATATCTAGTTCATACTATTCAAGGACATGCATATTTACATTAACATATCTCATCATCTACAGAACATGGGAGATGTCAGACACCTGGTCCAACTATAGGGGTCAGGCCAGGTGTTAAAAAAGACCGATGACCCTCTATAGGATATCAAATGTTCCGAAAAATCTCAGGGATGACATTCCTCCTTGGCCAAACCTTTTCAATCATCAACGTGGTGATAAATATTATAAGACATAGTCTCCATACTCGAACTCCAATGGGATACTACATTGATATATATATATATATATCAATTTTATTATATATTGGATCTATAATCCATTCATGTATCACCAAAACATTCTCTATCTTCACCTGCATCGTCTCTAGAATAACAAGTGATTCTTATCTAATATCATTCTAGTATAAGGGTAACCATCAGGGTCCCCCTTATAGGGAATAAAATGAAAATATAATTATCATAGAGTGATTGTTGTTATTATAGGCCAACCATACCATTGAAAAGTGATCCTCCTAACTCTTGTCAATGTCCAAAGAATAATCCCTTGGAATATCCTTCCACACATGCATAATGTTCTCGATGATCCCATTTCTCTATGGTTGAAATTCCATACACATCCATTACTTGATCATGGATTCCTTTTGTAGGTGTCTCCGCAACTAGGATGTAAACCAGGCTTCATAATTATTAATAATCGTCAAGGGTACCTAATGGATTTGGATAATCGTCCACACATACAATCTTCCAAGTGTCAGACCCCGATTTCAAAAATTTAACTATTATAATTATTTTAACTATTTCAATCCTCATTTTGATTGTGATCTGAGCCCGAGATGAAATTTGTGCGCTTTTTCTGATAAGCGATCGTTTTTGGCTTCGCAATGTCCGACGAACGGGCAGGGCACTGATGAATCCATGTGGCTTCGCCAAACCACCGTGCGGCCTACCTGATGCGCCATTAGTTAATTAATTAACAAAATGAATAATAAAGTTAATGCAAAAGAAAAATAAAATATTTTAGAACTATTTTAATAATAAAAAAAATAAAAAGTTAAGATTATTATTATTATGTTTTGTTAATATTTTAATTATGCTATTTTTTTTATTAAGCCTTTGACATTTTTGTAAAAATTATTAACATCATCGTTTTTATTATAGTTGATAATTGTTATTATTATTTTATGTCTGTTTTTGTTTTTTTAATGTTTTATTTTTTTAATTTCCATTTTCCTTTCTCTTTTATTTTCTTTTATACCTGTTTTCCCCCCTTTCCCCCTTCCTCTCTCTTCCTCTCCCCTCTTCCCTCGTCGTACACAGAAACCACCTAAACCTAGGTCACACCACTCTCCACCTCATCGTACCCCCCTTCTGTGCTCCCCTCCACAGAGATGTGCACCACCAGATCCGTGCCCCTCATCCAGCTCGCCTCGCACAACCCTTCTACCCGCATCGCATCGAACCCGCACTTCACTCCTGCCTCGCACCACCGAATCCACGACGCCCTTTTTTTCAACCGGTTTTATCGCATGACACACCTCAAGTAGCATCCAATCTTACTCGGTTGCCTCCTCACACCTTCGCCGTAGGTGAAATCCTCTCCGATTGATGAATCTCTTTCATTGGTAGTTTTGTAGTTAAGGTTTTATGGTGTGTCTGGTCTGTGTTTTTTTTTTGATGCCTTTGTTTCAACATCTTGTTTTTGGGGTCTTTGTGTGTCGGTGGTGGTGAGATTTTTGTGCAGCAGGAGCATCGCATCAATTTTTTCTAAGATTGATAAATTCATGTGGGGGGTTCCATGTATAAACTTTATTTGATTCATTAATTTTCTTATTTGATTAGTCTAACATAATCTTTTATTATATACTTGGGTGAGAAATCTAGATTTTTTTAAAGAATTAAACATGCGTTGATTTTATTTTGTAACATGTTAGTTTATTGCGAAGTGTGTTTTATGGAAACCCCTATTGATTCATTTGACTATTTCACCTAAGTTGTGCAACTAGTTTAAATTCTTATTGTGCCTTTTGGTATCCTTTTATAAATTGTGTAAATATTCAAATAAATTGTGTTAGTGATACAAACGTGTTTTGAAGGGTTTGGCATGTCTATATGTTCTTGATGCAAGTGTTTTTGTGTTCTTTTGAAGTGTTTAAAAATTTTGATAATGATTTATTAAATGGATTTCTATTGTGAAACATGTTTGGATATTGTTTTTAGTGCGCGTTTGTTTCTAAAAAGGGGATTTTGGGTTTTTTTGTGTGAGACAGTGAGGTGTTTCCTTGGGTTGTTTTATAAATTGTGTAATGGTTTATTTAAATTGTTTGAATGGTGAAAAAATTGTTTTGGAAATGGTTTAAACAATGGAGTGCATGTTTTGGAATTGTTTCCGGTTTATGTGACGATTTGAAATGGCCTTTGGAAATGGTTAAATAGATTATGTGCTTTTCTTTTAATATTTTTAATGGGTTTTATGAGTTATGTAAGTGGCGTGTTATTAGTGCAGACCCGTAGTGTGTCATTTTAAAATGTTTTATAGATTGTTTAAGTGTTTAATTGTTTTATTAAAATTATTTGTGTAGTGTGTTGGGACTCGCTACGGTGGTTTGGGGTCGCGGGTTTGAGGTATCCTACATGTACAAGCATAGGGTAAGGCATATATATATATATATGACCTCTTTGTACATATTCCCTCATGGCACGGGGAATATTTTAAATGCATCTAGGGGTGTATATATATATGTGTATAAATGCATGTGTGTGTATGTGTCAAACGTGGGTTCGAGTGGTCATCGAAAAATAATGACATGTTTGAGGTAGTTCCCCTATGCCTATGATTTTAATTTGAAATTCATAATTTCTTGATTTTTTTAAAAATATGCTTTACACTATGCTGTATACACATGCTATGGAATATGATTGCGGTTGCTAGATACTATTACACCATTATTTTGGAAATTGAAATGTATTTCAAACGCCGTTGGTCTTAAGTGACTTTTCTTGAAAATAGATTTCTTAAGTAGTTTTGAATTGGTAAGGTGTATTTCCAAAGGTGTTTGTCCTTTTGGCTAGTTGATTGTAAAATGTGTTCCATTTATGTAATTAAGCTCGTTTGGCATCTTAATAATGTTTTATGAAAAAGAAAAACCTCTCTTGAAGCATACCCCCCTTGGTTTTAGAAAGATGATTTTTTTTAAGTTGAATGTGTTATCATGTGCCTAATTTGATGCTTATGCATTGTGTGATGTGAAAGAGGGGGAATTCTCTCAAGGAGGGAGGGAGGTGGTGAGATGTTGAATGATTTTTAGAAAAAGAAAGTGTTTTGTACATATATGTTTTCTTGATAAAGAAAACTCACCACCACTTGAAATAGAGAACAATGGGAAACCTGGGTATCTAGGTGGGTGACCAGGACTAGTATGCTAGATGACACGGCAGGGGTTCGTCCCGGTTTTTCTAGCAGGATTGACGCAACAACACTAACTAAACATATGAATTTCTGTGGGTCGTGGTCTTCTAAGACATGTTTTTGAGGGTTGTGGACTTCTAAGCCACATTTTCTGAGGGTCGTGGTCTTCTATGCCACGTTTCACTGAGGTACGAGGTCTCTAGGTTCCCACTAGTTCTAGATACCTATAGAGATTACCCATGGTTCTCATTTGTGACATGTTGCAAGAGATGTAACTTTCTTTTCAGTTGTTTCATACTTGATGTATTGTTTGTGAAAACCATATTTTAATCCAAATTGGTTTCTTTTCATTTTGAAATGTTAATGCATGCTTGAAACCTATTTTGAAAATGTATTGGGTGTAAAATTCTTTACCTAAAAACAAAAACTCATTACATGAATTTGAAAAGGAGAAAAATTATTTTATTATATCTTATTTTCAAACTGGCATAATTGGATTTCTTACTAATGGTGGAGGCATAGGACGTGGTTATATTTTGGCATTCCTACTGAGCATCTCAGTGCTCATGCCTACTTTACATTTCAGTTGCAGGTTTCAGCCTTGGGTCTCTTTTGGGAGTGAGTGTGGTTTACATTCCATGTTGACCAACGGGGTCACCTGAGGTATGTCACGTTGCTTCTTTAATTCCTTTTTCTGCTGCCAAGTTGTTTGGTTTATTTCCGTTTATTTATCTGCTTGTTCACTTTTTGATTATTTATGTTTGTTATGGGACAAATCATTTCCAACTGGTTTATTTTGATGCCCAGCACTAGTTGCCAGCCCGTGGGGATCAGGAACGCCCCTTGGTCCATGTTGCGGACCGGGTCGGGTGCCGGGTCGAATGGTGACCCGGCTTGGTTCATGAGAAAATGGTATCATAGGAGGCCCTTTTTATTTGTGGTATCAAGTAGCTTGGTGATTAGGTGTGTTGAAACTCAAGAGGTAGGTGCGGAAAGGACTTCATGAACCTCTTCTTGTCCCGAGACTCGAGTTTCTAGGGGTAGTCTAGGATTTGAATTTTCTTCTTTGGATTGGTCTATATGGATGAGGGATGACCAAGGAGGTGAACCAGTGTTACGCGGTAGACTTGTATAGAGTAGGGACCCATGTACAACCCGAGTGCACTGTTTAAGAAGCTTCCTGTGGTTAATACTCGCTCAGAGAGTAGTCTACTAATCCATGTTACCAGATTGGCATAGACACTAGTTCCATATTTTTGGAAATTTTGATGTGAGATATGGTTGACCTTCATTTTGGTTGGTGTGAGTAGAGCTCAAAAATGAAAATGGATTTTTGTGAAGGTGTTTCAAATAGGAATGTGGTGTTAGAGTGGAAAAGTGGTTTTGATATGGAAATTGTTTTATTTTAACGAATGTGTGGTTTTAAAAGGGAAAATAGGAGGTGTTTTGGAAGTTGTTTTGGGATCTCAGTAACACTTTTTGGAATGTGAATTGGAAAATGTTTTGGAAATTGGAATCATTTTTCTTTGATGATAAGTTACTTTTTCAAATTGGTTGGGAATTTGTGACTTATGCTGAATGATCTATTTTGAAAATGAGAAGTGTCTTGATTGACACTTGGTATTCATATGAGTGATCACATACATTGAGGTGTGCATGTAGAAAGTGGAGAAATTGGTGATGTTAGTGGATGGGTGCTTGAGCTAGCCCAGGCATATGTATGTGTGTTACTTCATGGAATACCAATGGTGGATATTTAAGTTGTTGTGTTTGCTGAACAAAATGGTTTTCAAAAAGGTAATTTAAATGTTTTGAAAAGTGAGTGAGCAATTGTTTAGCGTTCTCTTTTCATGTTGGGTATTCTTTTTCGTGGGTTCTTGGTTTTGTCATACTGAATTCTGGTTGGAATGGTGATTGAGTTTCAGATTTTTTTTGTTATTGAGGTGTGGAATTTTTTTTATGATGAGTTTTGATTCAGATTTGTGCCTATAGTTTTTTAGTATGCTGCCCAGAAAAGTCCCAGAGGTTTCTAGTGAGTCTCTTCTAGTTGTTGGTTCTACCCAGACTCTCAGAGCAGTGGTGGAATTGAATTATTTTCGGTTGTTGTTCATATTCCATGGTGATTGTGATCTATAAAAGGTAGCGGAATGGATTGGTGAAACCACTGGTGTTTTAAGGTTATTGGAACCTCCCAAAGCTATGAGAGTACATGTTGGTTTGGGTCCATTTGAAGGTGAAACTTCGGATTGGTGGAGGAGATGACCCTTGCATCATTGCATGATGGTATGTCTTGGGACGTGTTTAAGACCACTCTCGTTAGATGGTTTATGCCCAAGGAAGTGAAGGAGAGGAAAGTGGCAGAACTACTAAGTGTCGAGTAAGGCCAACGAGCAGTGAAGGCCTACTTGGGGCATTCCAAGGTGTTGATTCTATTTTCTCTAGAGGTAGCGTCATGGAATCTGTTAAAGTTTCTCTTGTGTGGGGTCTTCGTCCAGGGTTCTAGGACCATTTCTTTCAGATGTTCGCGAAGGTTCCCCATACAGTGAAGAGAGCGAATCGGAGGAACCTGTCTCAGAAAAGTCTTCTTGTCAATTCCATCTTCTATTAGTTGGGCCACCCCCTTGTTTGCTTCGAGTGCACTCAGTTTGGGTACTTTAAGTCTCCTTGTCATCATCCTACAAGGGCTTTCCTTCAGTGTGGCTGTTTGGGATACTTGGAGAGGTTCCGCTAGAGGCATCGCCAAAAGGAGTCTCGACCAGAGGATGTTAGCTCCTGACTATGGGAAAATAGATGCTTCAAGACATCAGAGCTCCAACCATATGTCTTGGAGTGAATCCTTTCACGCTGTTAGGAATCATTGGGTGTGGGGAAGCTTGATATAATTTTTGTCTCCAGTGATGAAATGGGGACGTTATGAATTTCTTTGTTGTAGCACTCTCATCCTTGAAGGTTCCATTTTGCTCTAAGAGGAGTAAAGGCCTCTTTTTCTCATTGTGGTCTTTGTTCTTTGAATACCCCACTTTGGATGTAAGAAGGTGTGGTGATCTCGTCTCCCTATAATTCTAGTAGTTGTTCCTCATCAAATATGAGCTTTGGAGTTGTCCCTTTATGGTTGTGAGTCTCAAGATGATTATCCATCTTATATGGCTAGCTCCATGGGTGACCCATTCTTGTTTTAGGATATGCTCGTTTTGGAGACACTTGAGTCTTGGGAAATAATGAATAGGGGTTTGGTACACTACTCGGTTTGGGGTATTTAGTCGATGACCCCATGTGGTGGGTGTCTGGGTTAAGCAGAGAGTTCATGGGTCAGTCTATACTGGTTGGTTTAAGCTGGTCGGTTCTTAAATGGTGGGGAGACCCACCATGAATCTTGTCGTTCCATCTTCGAGGTTTGTTCTGTGTGGTGGTTCCCTCTTGGATCACGTTTGCAGTTCCAGAGTTAGCCCATGCTAAGAGTCTCAATGTCGGTTGTGCTAGTCGGGTTCTTGTGGTGGCGAGAACCCTCCTCATTTCCTCATGATTCGTATCTTTTCAGTTTCCCTTATAGCTGGTCGGATGTGACTTGTAAAGTGAAAGGTCACACCAAGTTGGGGTTTTGGTGGTTTAGTTAAGTTCAAGAACGAGTTTGGTTCCTTGTCTAGCTGGGTGAATTTTTGTGGGCAGAAATTTTTTCTGGTGGGGAGAATTGTCACACCCCGATTTCAAGAATTTAACTATTCTAATTATTTTAACTATTTAATCCTCGTTTTGATTGTGAGCTGAGCCCGAGTTGAAATTTTTTCTATTTTTCTGATAAGCGGTCATTTTTGGCTTCTCAATGTCTGACACACGGGCATGGCACAGACGAATCCATGTGGCTTCGCTAGACCACTGTGCGGCCTGCCTGATGCGCCGTTAGTTAATTAATTAACCGAATGAATAATTAAGTTAACGCAAAAGAAAGATAAAATTTTTTAGAACTTTTTTAATAATAATAATAATAATAATAATATGTTAAGATTATTATTGTTATGTTTTGTTAATATTTTAATTAGGATATTTTTTTATTAAGCCTTTGACATTTTTGTAAAAATTGTTAACTTGATCTTTTTTATTATAGTTTATAATTGTTATTATTATTTTAAGTTTCTTTATGTTTTTTTAAGGTTTTATTTTATTTTTATTTCCATTTTCTTTCTCTTTTATTTTATTTTATACTTTTTTTCCTCTTTTTCCCCCTTCCTCTCTCTTCCTCTCCCCTCTTCCACTGTCACACACAGCAACCCCCTAAACCTAGGTCGCACCCCTCTCCTCCTCGTCAGACCCCCCTTCCGGGCTCCCCCCCCGGAGACGCGCAATACCTGATCCGCACCCCTATTCTAACTTGCCTCGCACCTCCCTCCTACCCACGTCGCTTCAAACCCACACTTCCCTCATGCCTCGCACCACCGAATCTGCATCACCCTTTTTTCGACCGGTTTTCTGGGGCGACAGACCTCAGGTAGCCTCCCATCTTTCTCGGTTGCCTCCCCGCACCTTCTCCACAGGTGCCATCCTTTCTGATTGATGAATCTCTTCCGTTGATAGTTTTGTAGTTAAGGTTTTATGGTGTGGTTGGTCTGTTTTTTTTATTCCTTTGTTTCAACATCTGGTTTTTAGGGTCTTTGTGTGTCAGGGGCGGTGCAATTGTTGCGCAGCAGGAGCTTCGCATCAATTTTTGGTAAGTTCGATAAATTCATGGGGGGGTTCCATGTATAAATTTTATCTGATTCATTAATTTGCTTGTTTGATTAGTCTAACATAATCTTTTATTATTTACTTGGGTGCGAAATCTGTTTATTTTAAAAGAATTTAACATGCATTGATTTTATTTTGTAACATGTTAGTTTAATGCAAAGTGCGTTTTGTGGAAACCCTTATTGATTCATTTGACTATGTCACCTATGTTGTGAAACTAGTTTAAATTCTTATTGTGCCTTTTGGTATCCTTTAATAAATTGTGTAAATAGTCAAATAAATTGTGTTAGTGATACAAACATGTTTTGAAGGGTTTGGAATGCCTATATGTTCTTGATTCAAGTGTTGTTGTGTTCTTTTAAATTGTTTTTGAAAATTGTGCTAATGATTTATTAAACAGAGTTCTATTGCGAAACATGTTTGGATATTGTTTTTAGTGTGCTTTTGTTTCTAAAAAGGGGATTTTGGGTTTTTTGTGTGTGAGGTAGTGAGGTGTTTCCTTGGGTTGTTTTATAAATTGTGTAATGGTTTATTTAAATTGTTTGAATGGTGAAAAACTTGTTTTGGAAATGGTTTAAATAATGGAATTCATGTTTTGGAATTGGTTTCGGTTTATGTGACGATTTGAAATGGCCTTTGGAAATGGTTAAATTGATTATGTGATTTTCTTTTAATATTTTCAATGCATTTTATGGGTTATGTAAGTGGTGTGATATTGGTGCAGACCCTTAGTGTTTCATTTTGAAATGTTTTATATATTTTTAAGTGTTTAATTGTTTTATTAAAATTATTTGTGTAGTTAGTTGGGCCTCGTTACAGTGGTTTGGGGTCGTAGGTTCGAGGTATCCTACATATACATACATAGGGTAAGGAATATATATTTATATATATATGCCCTCTTTGTACATATTCCCTCATGGTGCGGGGAATTTGTGCAATACAGCTAGGGGTGTATATATATTTGTATAAATTTATGTGCAAGTATGCATAAAACGTGGGTTCGAGTGGTCATCGACAAATAACGACATGTTTGAGGTAGGTCCCCCATGCCTATGATTTTAATTTGAAATTTATAATTTCTTGATTTTTTTAAAAATATGTTTTACACTGTACTATGTACACATGCTATGGAATCTGATAGCGGTTTCTAGAAACTATTATTCCATTTTTTTGGAAATTGAAATGTATTTCAAATGTCATTGGTCTGAAGTGACATTTCTTGAAAATTGATTTCTTAAGTTGTTTTGAATTGGTAAGGTGTATTTCCAAAGGTGTTTGGCCTTTTGGCCGGTTGATTGAAAAAAGTGCTCCCTTTATGTAATTAAGCATGTTTGGAATCTTAAGATTTTTTTATGAAAAATAAAAACCTTTCTTGAGGCACTCCCCCCATGGTTTTGGAAAAATGATTTTTTAAGTTGAATGTGGTATCATGTGCCTAATTTGATGCTTATGAATTGTGTGATGTGAATGTTGGGGAATGCGCTCAAGGAGGGAGAGTGGTGGTGAGATGTTGAATGAGTTTTAGAAAAAGAAAGTGTTATGTACATATATGTTTTATTGATAAAGAAAACTCACCACCACTTGAAATAGAGCACAATGGGAAACCTGGGTATCTAGGTGGGTGACCAGGACTAGTATGGTAGATGACACGGCAGGGGTTCATCCCGTTTTGTCTAGAAAGATTGACGCAACAACACTAACTAAACATATGAATTTCTGAGGGTCGTGGTCTTCTAAGCCACATTTTCTGAGGGTCGTGGCCTTCTAAGCCACGTTTTCTGAGGCTCGTGGTATTCTAAGACACGTTTCTCCATGGTAAGAGGTCTCTAGTTTCCCACTTGCCCTAGATACCTATAGGGATTACCCATGGTGCTCATTTTTGACATGCTGCTAGTGATGTAACTTTCTTTTCAGTTGTTTCATACTTGATGTCTTGTTTGTGAAAACCATATTTTAATCCAAACTGGTTTCATTTCATTTTGAAATGTTAATACATGCTTGAAACCTATTTTGAAAATATAGTGTCAGTAAAATGCTTTACCTAAAAATGAAAACTCATTACTTGAATTTGAAAAGGAGAAACATTATTTTATTATATCTTATTTTCAAACTGGCATAATTGAATTTCTTACTAAAGGCGGAGGCATAGGACATGGTTATATTTTGGCATTCCTACTGAGCATCTCAGTTCTCATGCCTACATTACTTTTCAGTTGTAGGTTTCATCCATGGGTCGCTTTTGGGAGTGAGTGTGGTTTACGTTCCACGTTGACCCACAGGGTCACCTGAGGTATGTCACATCGATTCTTTAATTCCTTATTATATTGCCAAGTTTTTTGGTTTATTTCCCTTTATTTATATTCTTGTTCTCTTTTTTATTATTTATGTTTTTTACGGGAAAAATCATTCCCAACTAGTTTATTTTGATGCCCGACACTAGTTTCCATCCCATGGGGATTGGGAATGCCCCTCGGGCCATGTCGCGGACGAGGTCGGGCGCTGGGTCGGATGGCGACTCAGCTTGGTTCCTGACAAAATGGTATAAGAGGAGGCCCTTTTTATTTGAGGTGTCAAGTATCTTGGTGATTAGGTGTGTTGAGACTTGAGGGGTAGGTGCGGAAAGGACATCACAAACCCTTTCCCATCCCGAGACTCGAGTTGCCAGGGGTATTCCGGGATTTGATTTTTCTTCTTTGGATTGGTCTATGTGGATGAGGGATGACCAAGGAGGTGAAATAGTGTTACGCGGCAGACCTGCATGGAGTAGCGACCCATGTACAACCCGAGTTCACGATTCAAGACGCTTCTTGTGGTTAATACTCACTCGAAGCATGGTCTGCTAAGCCATGTTACCGGGTTGGCAAAGCCACTAGTTCCTTATTTTTGGAAATTTTGATGTGACTTATGTTTGACCTTCATTTTGGTTGGTGTGAGTAGATCTCAAAAATAAAAATGGATTTTTCTAAAGGTGTTTCAAATGGGAATGTGATGTTAGAGTGGAAAATTGGTTTTGAAATGGAAATTGTTTTATTTTAACAAATGTGTGGTTTTAGAAGGGAAAATAGAAGGTGTTTTGGAAGTTGTTTTGGGATCTCAGTAACACTTTTTGGAATGTGAATTAGAAAATGTTTTAGAAAATTCAAACGTATTGCTTTAAGGATAAGTTACCTTTTCAAATTGGTTTGGAATTTCTGCTTTATGCTGAATGATTTGTTTTGGAAATGAGATGTGTCTTGATTGACCCTTGGTATTCATATGAGTGATCACATACAATGTGGTGCGCATGTGGAAAGTGGAGAAATTGGTGATGTGAGTGGATGTGTGCTTGAGCTAGCATAGGGATATGTATGTGTGTGACTTCATGGAATACCAATGGTGGATATTTATGTTGTTTTGTTTGTTGAAAAAAATGCTTTTCAAAAAGGTAATTAAAATGTTTTGAAAAGTGAGTGAGAAATTGTTTAGCATTCTCTTTTCATGTCGGGTATTCTTTTTTGTGGGTTCTTTGTTTTGACATACTTAATTGTGGTTGGAATGGTGATTGAGTTTGAGATTTTGTTTGTGATTGAGGTGTGGAATTTTTATTTATGATGAGTTTTGATTCAGATTTGTTCCTGTTTTTTTTAGTATGCGGCCCAAAAGTGAGTCTCTTCATGTTGTTGGTTCTACCCAGACTCTTAGAGCAGTGGTGGAATTGAATTATTTTCAGTTGTTGTTCATATTACATGGTGATTGTGATCTATAAAAGGTAGCAGACTGGATTGGTGAAACCATTGGTGTTTTCAAGTTATTGGAACCTCCCAAAGCTATGAGTGTTTGTATTGGTTTGGGTCCATTTGAAGGTGAAACTTTGGATTGGTGGAGGAGATGATCCACGCGTCGTTGCATGATGGTATGTCTTGGGAGGTGTTTAAGACCACTCTCATTAGATGGTTTATGCCCACGGAAGTGAAGGAGAGGAAAGTGGAAAAACTAGTAAGTGTTGAGTAAGGCCAACGAGCAGTGAAGTCCTACCTGGGGCATTCCAAGGGGTTGATTCTATTTTCTCCAGAGGTAGCGTCATGGAATCAGTTAAAGTTTCTCTTGTGTGGGGTCTTCGTCCAGGGTTCCAAGACCATTTCATTCTAGTGTTCGGGACGGTTTCCCATCCAGTGAAGAGATAAAATCGGAGGAACCTGTCTTACATAAGTCTTTTTGTCAATTCCATCTTCTATTAGTTGGGTCACCCCCTTGTTTACTTCAAGTGCACTCAGTTTGGGTACTTTAAGTAACCTTGTCATCATCCTCCAAAGGCTTGTTGTCGTTGTGGCCGTTTGGGATACTTGGTGAGGTTCTTCTAGAGGCATCGCCAAAAGCATTCTTGACCATATGATGTTAGCTTCTGACTTTGGGGAAATAGATGCTTCAAGACATCATAGCTCCAACCACAGGTCTCGGAATTAATCCTTTCACACAGTCAGAAATTGTTGGGTGTGGGGAACCGTGATATAATTTTTGTCTCTAGTACTGAAATGGGGACGGTCTAAATATCTTTGTTGTAGCTCTCTCTTCTTTCAAGTATCCGTTTGCTCTAAGAGTCGTAAAGGTCTCTTTTTCTCATTGTGGTCTTTGTTCTTTGAATACCCCACTTGTGTTGTAAGAAGGAGTGGCGATCTCATCTCCCTAAAATTCTAGTAGTTGTGCCTCCTCAAATATGAGCTTTGGATTTGTCCCTTTATGGTTGTGAGTCTCAAGATGATTATCCCTCCCATATGGCTAGCTCCATGGGAGACCCATTATTGTTTTAGGATGTGCTCGTTTTGGAGACATATGCATCTTGGGAAATAATGAATAGGGGTTTGGTCCACTACTTGGTTCGGGGTCTTTCATCGATGACCCCATTTGGTGGGGGTCTGGGTTATGTAGAGAGTTCATGGGTTGGTCTAAACTAGTTGGTTTAAGTTGGTCGGTTCTTAAATGGTGGGGAGACCCACCATGAATCTTGTCGTGCCCTCTTTGAGGTTTGTTCTGTGTGGCGGTTCCCTCTTGAATCAAGTTAGTAGTTCCAGAGTTAGCCCATGCTAAGATACACAATGTCGCTTGTTCTAGTCGGGTTCTTGTGGTGGGGAGAACCCTCCTTGTTTCCTGATGGTTCTTCTCTTTTTAGTTTCCCTTAGAGCTGGTCAGATGTGACTTGTAGAGTGAAAGGTCACACCGAATTGTGGTTTTGGTGGTTTGGTTAAGTTCAAGAACGAATTTGGTTCCTTGTCTATCTAGGTGACTTTCTGGGGGAAGAATGTTTTTCTGGTGGAGAGAATTGTCACACCCCGATTTCAATAATTTAACTATTCAAATTATTTTAACTATTTCAATCCTCGTTTTGATTGAGAGCTGAGCCCGAGTTGAAATTTGTGCACTTTTTCTGATAAGAGATTGTTTTTGGTTTCACAATGTCTGACACATGGGCAGGGCACAAACAAATACATGTGGCTTCACCAGACCATCGTGAGGCTTTCCAGATGCGCCATTAGTTAATTAATTAACCGAATGAATAATAATGTTAACACAAAAGAAAAATAAATTTTTTTAGAACTACATTAATAACAAGAATAATAATAAAAGTTAAGATTATTATTATTATGTTTTGTTAATATTTTAATTAGGAAATTTTTTATATTAAGCCTTTGATATTTTTGTAAAAATTATTAACGTTATCATTATTATTATAGTTGATAATTTTTATTATTATTTTATGTTTGTTTATGTTTTTTTAAGGTTTTATTTTATTTTTATTTCCATTTTCCTTTCTCTTTAATTTTCTTTTATACCTTTTTTCTCCCTTTTTCCCCCTTCCTCTCTATTCCTCTCCCCTCTACCCCCGTCACGCATAGCAACCACCTAAACCTAGGTTGCACCCCTCTCCTCCTCGTCAGACCCTCCTTTTATGCTCCCCTCCAGCAATGCGCACCACCGGATCTGCGCCCCTCTTCTGGCTCGCCTCGCACCGCCCTCCTCCCCGTGTCGCATCGAACCCGCACTGCCCTCCTACATCGCACCACCGAATCTGCGCCACCCTTTTTTTCGGCCGTTTTTCTGGCGCGACACACCTCAGGTAGTCTCCCATCTTGCTCGGTTGCCTCCCCGCACCTTCGTCGCAGGTGCAATCCTCTCTGATTGGTGAATTTCTTCTGTTGATAGTTTTGCAGTTAAGGTTTTATGGTGTGGTTGGTCTGTTTTATTTATTCCTTTGTTTCAACATCTAGGTTTTAGGGTCTTTGTGTGTCGGTGGCGGTGCGATTTTTGTGTGGTGGGAGCTTCGCGTCAATTTTTTCTAAGTTCGATAAATGCTGGTGGGGTTTTGCATGTATAAACTTTATTTGATTCATTAATTTTCTTGTTTTATTAGTCTAACATAATATTTTATTATTTACTTGGGTGTGAAATCAATTTTTTTAAGAATTTAACATGTGTTGATTTTATATTGTAACATGTTAGTTTAATGTGAAGCGCATTTTTTGGAAAGCCTCATTTATTCATTTGACTATGTCACCTAAGTTTTGCGACTAGTTTAAAGTCTTATTGTGCCTTTTGGTATCCTTTTATAAATTGTGTAAATAGTCAAATAAATTGTGTTAGTGATACAAACATGTTTTGAAGGGTTTGGCATGCCTATATGTTCTTGATGAAAGTGTTGTTGTTTTCTTTTGAAGTGTTTTTAAAAATTGTTCTAATGATTTATTAAATGGAGTTCTGTTTCGAAACATGTTTGGATATTGTTTTGAGTGTGCGTTTGTTTCTAAAAATGGGATTTTGGGGTTTTTTTGGTGTGAGGCAGTGAGGTGTTTCCTTGGGTTGTTTTATAAATTGTGTAATGGTGTATTTAAATTGATTGAATGGTGAAAAACTTGTTTTGGAAATGGTTTAAACAATGTAATTCATGTTTTGCAATTGGTTCCGGTTTATGTGACGATTTGAAATGGCCTTTGGAAATGGTTAAATTGATTATGTGCTTTTATTTTAATATTATCAATGGGTTTTATGCGATATGTCAGTGGCGTGTTATTGGTGATGACCCTTAGTGTGTCATTTTGAAATGTTTTATAGATTGTTTGAGTGTTTAATTGTTTTATTATAATTATTTGTGTAGTACGTTGCGCCTCGCTACGGTGGTTTGGGGCCACGGGTTCGAGGTATCCTACATGAACATGCATAGGGTAAGGCATATATATATATATACCCTCTTTGTACATATTCCCTCATGGCATGGGGAATATGTGCAATGTCTCTAGGTATGTGTATATATATATATGTATAAATGCATGTGCGTTTATGCATCAAACGTGGGTTCGAGTGGTCGTCGATAAATAACGACATGTTTGAGGTAGGTCCCCTATGCCTATGCTTTTAATTTGAAATTCATAATTGCTTGATTATTTCAAAAATATTTTTTACACTATGCTATATACACATGCTATAGAATCTGATTGCGGTTGCTAGAAACTATTATGAATTTGTTTTGGAAATTGAAATATATTTCTAACACCGTTGGTCTTAAGTGAGTTTTCTGGAAAATTGATTTCTTAAGTGGTTTTGAATTGGTAAGGTTTATTTCAAATGGTGTTTTGCCTTTTGGCCGGTTGATTGTAAAAAGTGTTCCATTTATGTAATTAAGCATGTTTGGCATCTTAAGAATGTTTTATGAAAACTAAAATCCTCTCTTGAGGCACGCCCCCGTTGGTTTTAGAAAATTGATTTTTTTAAGTTGAATGTGTTATCATGTGTCTAATTTTATGCTTATGCATTGTGTGACGTGAAAGAGGGGGAATTCTCTCAAGGAGGGAGAATGGTGGTGAGATGTTGAATGAGTTTTGGAAAAAGAAAGTGTTATGTACATATATTTTTGCTTGATAATGAAAACTCACCACCACATGAAATAGAGCACAATGGGAAACTTGGGTATCTAGGTGGGTGACCAGGACTAGTACGCTAGATGAAATGGCAGGGGTTCATCCCGGTTTGTCTAGTAGGATTGACGCAACAACACTAACTAAAGATATTAATTTCTGAGGATCGTGGTCTTCTAAGCCACGTTTTCTGAGGGTCGGGGCCTTCTAAGCCATGTTTTCTCAGGGTCGTGGACTTCTAAGCCACATTTCACCGAGGTACGAGGTCTCTAGGTTCCCACTTGTTCTAGCTACCTATAGAGATTACCTATGGTGCTCATTTGTGACATGCTGGTAGTGGTGTAACTTTCCTTTAAGTTGTTTCATACTTGATGTCTTGTTTATGAAAACTATATTTTAATCCAAACTAGTTTCTTTTCATTTTGAAATGTTAATGCCTGCTTGAAACATATTTTGAAAATGCAGTGGGAGTAAAATGTTTTACCTGAAAATGAAAACTTGTTACTTGAATTTGAAAAGGAGAAACATTTTTTTGTTATATCTTATTTTCAAAATGGCATAATTGGAGTTCTTACTAAAGGCGGAGGCATATGACGTGGTTATATTTTGGCATTACTACTGATCATCTCGGTGCTCATTCCTACATTACTTTTCGGTTGTAGGTTTCATCCTTGGGTCTCTTTTGGGAGTGAGTTTGTTTTACGTTCCCCGTTGACCCACGGGGTCACCTGAGGTATGTCACATCGCTTCTTTAATTCCTTTTTCTGCTGCCAAGGTGTTTGGTTTATTTCCCTTTATTTATCTGCTTGTTCACTTTTTGATTATTTATGTTTGTTACTGGCCAAATCGTTCCCTACTGATTTATTTTGATGCCCGACACTAGTTACCAGCCCGTGGGAATCGGGAACGCCCCTTGGGCCAGGTTGTGGACCGGGTCGGGCACCAGTTCGGATGGCGACCCGGCTTGGTTCATGACAAAATGGTATCAGAGGAGGACCTTTTTATTTGGGGTGTGAAGTATCTTGGTGATTAGGTGCGTTGAGACTCGAGAGGTAGGTGCGAAAAGGATGTCATGAGCACTTACCCGTCCCGAGACTCGAGTTGAAAGGGGTAATTCGGGATTTTAATTTTCTCTTTTGGATTAGTCTGTGTAGATGAGGGATGACAAAGGAGGTGAACCAGTGTTACGAGATAGGCTTTCATGGAGTAGCGACCCATGTACAACCCAAGTGCACGGTTCAAGATGATTCTTGTGGTTAATGCTCGGTCGGAGCATGGTCTGCTAAGCCATGTTACTGGGTTGGCATAGCCACCAGTTCCTTATTTTTGGAAATTTTGATATGAGTTATGTTTGAACTTCATTTTGGTTTGTGTGAGTAGATCTCAAAAATGAAAATGGATTTTTGTGAAGGTGTTTCAAATGGGAATGTGGTGTTAGAGTGGAAAAGTGGTTTTGAAATGGAAATTCTTTTATTTTTATGAATGTGTGGTTTGAAAAGGGAAAATAGGAGGTGTTTTGGAAGTTGTTTTGGGATCTCAGTAACACTTTTTGGAATGTGAATTGAATTTTTTTTGGAAATTTGAAACGTATTTCTTTGATGATAAGTTACTTTTTCAAATTGGTTGGGAATTTGTGCTTTATGCTGAATGATCTTTTTTGAAAATTATAAGTGTCTTGATTGACCCTTGGTATTCATTTAAGTGATCACATACATTGAGGTGTGCATGTGGCAAGTGGAGAAATTGGTGATGTGAGTGGATGGGTACTTGAGCTAGCACAGGGATATGTATGTGTGTGACTTCATGGAATTCCAATGGTGGATATTTAAGTTGTTGTTTTTTTTTCTGAAAAAAATGGGTTTCAAAAAGGTAATTTAAATGTTTTGAAAAGTGAGTGAGAAATTTTTTAGATTTCTCTTTTCGTGTTGGGTATTCTTTTTCGTGGTTTCATGGTTTTGACATACTGAATTTTGTTTGGAATGGTGATTGAGTTTGAGATTTCTTTTGTGATTTAGGTGTGGAATTTTGATTTATGATGAGTTTTGATTTTTGATTTTTGCCTCTTAATTTTGAGTATGCTACCCAGAAAAGTCCCATAGGTTTCAAGTGAGTCTCTTCTTGTTGTTGGTTTTTCCCAGACTCTTTGCGCAGTGGTGGAATTGTATTATTTTTGGTTTTTGTTCATATTCCGTGATGATCATTATCTATCAAAGGTAGCATACTGGCTTGGTGAAATCGTTGGTGTTTTTAGGTTATTGGAACCTCCCAAAGCTATGAGAGTCTGTGTTGGTTAAGGTCCATTTGAAGGTGAAACTTTGGATTGGTGGGGGATATGATCCCTGCGTCGTTGCATGATGGTACTTCTTGGGAGGTGTTTAAGACCACTCTCGTTAGATGGTTTATACCCAAGGAAGTGATTGTGAGGAAAGTGGTAGGACTAGTAAGTGTCGAGTAAGGACAAGGAGCAGTGAAGGCCTACGTGGGGCATTCCAAGGGGTTGATTCCATTTTCTCCAGAGGTATCATCGTGGAATCAGTTAAAGTTTCTCTTGTGTGGGGTCATCGTCTAGGGTTCAAGGACCATTACTTTCTGGTGTTTAGGAAGGTTCCCCATCCAGTGACGAGAGAGAATCAGAGGAACCTGTCTCAGATAAGTCTTCTTGTCAATTCCATCTTCTATTAGTAGGTCCACAACCTTGTTTGCTTCAAGTGTGCTCAGTTTGGATACTTTAAGTCGCCTTTTCATCATCCTTAGAAGGCTTGCCTTCGATGTGGCCGTTTGGGATACTTGGAGAGTTTCCTCTAGAGGCATCGCCAAAAGGAGTCTCGACCAGAGGATGTTAGCTCCTGACTATGGGGAAATAGATTCTTCAAGACATCAGAGCTCCACCCACAGGTCTCGAAGTGAATCCTTTCTCACACTCAGGAATCATTGGGTGTGGGGAACCTTGATATAATTTTTGTCTCCAGTGCTGAAATGGGGACGATCTGAATTTCTTTGTTGTAGCTCTCTCCTTCTTGAAGGTTCTGTTTTTCTCTATGAGGGGTAAAGGTCTCTTTTTCTCATTGTGGTATTTATTCTTTGAATACCCCACTTCGGATGTAAGAAGGCGTGGTGATCTCGTCTCACTGTAATTCTAGTAGTTTTACCTCCTCATATATGAGCTTTGGAGTTATCCCTTTATGGGTGTGAGTCTCAAGATGATTATCCCTCTCATGTGGCTAGCTCCATGGGTAACCATTTCTTGTTTTAGGATGTGCTCGTTTTGGAGATATATGCGTCTTGGGAAATAATGAATAGGGGTTTGGTCCACTACTCGGTTTGGGGTCTTTCATCGAAGACCCCATTTGGTGGGGGTCTGGGTTAAGCAGAGAGTTCATGGATCAGTCTATACTGGTTGGTTTAAGCTGGTCGGTTCCTAATGGTGGGGAGACCCACCATGAATCTTTTCGTGCCTTCTTTAAGGTTTGTTCTATGTGGCGGTTCCCTCTTGGATCAAGTTAGCAGTTCCAGAGTTATCCCATTCTAAGAGTCTCAATATCGGTTATGCTAGTCGGGTTCTTGTGGTGGGGAGAACCCTCCTCATTTCCTGATGGTTCTTCTCTTTTCAATTTCCCTTAGAGCTGGTTTGATGTGACTTGTAGAGTGAAAGGTCACACCGAGTTGTGGTTTTGGTGGTTTGGTTATGTTCAAGAATGAGTTTGGTTCCTTGTCAAGCTTGGTGACTTTTTAGGGGCAGGAAAGATTTTCTGGTGGGGAGAATTATCACACCCTTATTTCAATAATTTAACTATTCTAATTATTTTAACTATTTCAATCCTCGTTTTGATTGCGAGAAAATCTCGAGTTGAAATTTGTGCATTTTATCTAATATCCAGTCATTTTTGGCTTTGCAATGTCTGACGCACGGGCAAGGCACAGACGAATCCATGTGGCTTCGCCCGAACACCGTGCGGCCTGCCTGATGCGCCATTAGTTAATTAATTAACCTAAGGAATAATAAAGATAATGTAAAAGGAAAATAAATTTTTTTGAACTATTTTAATAATAATAATAATAATAATAAATTTAAGATTATTATTATTATTATTTTTCATATTTTAATTAGGCGCTTTTTTTATTAAGCCTTTGTCATTTTTGTAAAAATTATTAACGTTATCTTTTTTATTATTGTTGATAATTGTTATTATTATTTTATGTTTGTTTATGGTTTTTTAAGGATTTATTTTATTTTTATTTCCATTTTCCATTCTCTTTTATTTTCTTTTATACCTTTTTTTTCTCTCTTTTTCCCCCTTCCTCTCTTTTCCTCTCCCCTCTTACCCCGTCGCACACAGAAACCCCCTAAACATAGGTCGCACCCCTCTCCTCCTCCTTGGACCCCCCTTCCGTGCTCCCCTCCGGCGACGCGCCCCACTAGATCTGCGCCCCTCTTTCGGCTCGCCTCGCACCGCCCTCCTACCCACATCGCATCGAACCCGCACTACCCTCCTGCCTCGCACCATCGAATCTGCACCTCCCTTTTTTCGACCGGTTTTCTGGCACGAAACACCTCTGTTAGCCTCCCATCTTGCTCTGTTTCCTCCCCACACCTTCGCCATACGTGAAATCCTCTACTATTGATGAATCTCTTTCGTTGATAGTTTCGCAGTTAAGGTTTTATGGTGTGGTTGGTCTGTTTTTTTATGCCTTTATTTCAACATCTAGTTTTTAGGGTCTTTGTGTGTTGGTGGAGGTGCTATTGTTGTGCGGCGGGAGCTTCACATCAATTTTTTATAACGTCGATAAATTCCAGTGGGGGTTCCATGTATAAACTTTATTTGATTCATTAATTTTCTTGTTTGATTATTCTAACATAATATTTTATTATTTACTTGGGTGCGAAATCTGTTTTTTTTAAGAAATTAGCATACATTGATTTTATTTTGTAACATGTTAGTTTAATGAGAAGTGAATTTTCTAGAAACCATCATTGATTCATTTGACTATGTCACCTAAGTTGTGTTACTAGTTTAATGTCTTATTGTTCCTTTTGGTATCCTTTTATAAGTTGTGTAAATAGTCAAATAAATTGTGTTAGTGATACAAACATGTTTTGAAGGGGTTGGATTGTCTATATGTTCTTGATGCAAGTGTTGTTGTGTTCTTTTGAAGTGTTTTTAAAAATTATTCTAATGATTTATTAAACGGAGTTATGTTGAGAAAAATGTTTGGATATTGTTTTTAGTGTGAGTTTGTTTATAAAAAGGGGATTTGGGGTTTTTTTTGGTGTGAGGTAGTGAGGTGTTTCCTTGGGTTGTTTTATAAATTGTGTAATGGTTTATTTAAATTTTTTGAATGGTGAAAAACTTGTTTTGTAAATGGTTTAAACAATGGAATTCATGTTTTATAATTGGATCTGGTTTATGTGACGATTTGAAATGGCCTTTAGAAATGGTTAAATTGATTATGTGGTTTTCTTTTAATATTTTGATTGGGTTTTATGAGTTAATTAAGTGGTGTGTTATTGGTGCAGACCCTTAGTGTGTCATTTTGAAATGTTTATAGATTGTTTAAGTGTTTAATTGTTTTATTAAAATTATTTTTGTTGTGAGTTGGGCCTCGCTACGGTGGTTTGGGGTCGCGGGTTCGCGGTATCCTACATGTACATGCCTAGGGTAAGGCATATATATATATATATATGCCCTCTTTGTATATATTCCCTCATGGCGTGGGGAATATGTGAAATGCAACTAGGGGTGTGTATATATATGTGTATAAATGCATGTGCATGTATGCGTGAAACGTGGGTTCGAGTGGTCGTCGACAAATAATCGCATGTTCGAGGTAGGTCCCCTATGCCTATGCTTTTAATTTGAAATTAAAAATTTCTTTATTTTTTTAAAAATATGTTTTACACTATGCTATATACACATGCTATGGAATCTGATTACGGTTTCTAGAAACTATTATGCCTTTGTTTTGGAAATTGAAATGTATTTCAAACTCCATTGGTCTTAAGTGACTTTTCTTGAAAATTGATTTCCTAAGTGGTTTTGAATTGGTAAGGTGTATTTCCAAAGGTGTTTGGTATTTTGGCTGGTTGATTGTAAAAAGTGTTCCCTTTATGTAACTAATCCCGTTTGGCATCTTAAGAATGTTTATGAAAAATAAAAACCTCTCTTGAGGCATGCCCCCCTTGGTTTTAGAAAAATGTTTTTTTTAAGTTGAATGTGTTATCATGTGCCTAATTTGATGCTTCTGCATTGTGTGACATGAAAGAGGGGTAATTTTCTCAAGGAGGGAGAGCAGTGGTGAGATGTTGAATAAGTTTTCGAAAAAGAATGTGTTATGTACATATATGTTTTCTTGATAATGAAAACTCACCACCACTTGAAATAGAGCACAATGGGAAACCTGGGTATCTAGGTGTGTGACCAAGACTAGTACGCTAGATGACACAGAAGGGGTTCATTCCAGTTTTTCTAGAAGGATTGACGCAACAACACTAACTAAACATATGAATTTCTGAGGTTTGTGGTCTTCTAAGCCACGTTTTTTGAGGGTCGTGACCTTCTAAGCCACATTTTCTGAGGGTCGTGGCCTTCTAATCCATGTTTCACTGAGGTACGAGGTCTCTAGGTTCCAACTTGTTCTAGCTACCTATAGGGATTTCCCATGGTGCTCATTTGTGACATAATTCTAGTGATGTAACTTTCTTTTCAGTTGTTTCGTACTTGATGTCTTGTTTGTGAAAACCATATTTTAATCCAAACTCATTTCTTTTCATTTTGAAAAGTTAATGCATGATTGAAACCTATTTTGAAAATGTAGTGGGAGTAAAATTATTTACCAGAATATGAAAACTCGTTTCTTGAATTTGAAAAGGAGAAACATTATTTTATTGTATCTCATTTTCCAACTGGAATAATTCGATTTCTTACTAAAGGCATAGGCATAGGACGTGGTTATATTTTGGAATTCCTACTGAGCAACTCGGTGATCATGCCTACTTTACTTTTTAGTTTCAGGTTTCAGCCTTAGGTCGCTTTTGGGAGCGAGTGTGGTTTATGTTCCACGTTTACCCACGACGTCACCTGAGGTATGTCACGTCGCTTCTTTAATTCATTTTTTTTGCTGCCATGTTGTTTGGTTTATTTCCCTTTATTTATCTGCTTGTTCACTTTTTGATTATTTATGTTTGTTACGGGTCAAATCATTCCCAACTTGTTTATTTTGATGCCCGACACTAGTTTCTAGCCCGTGGGTATCGGGAACGCCCCTCGGGCCATGTCGCGGACCGGGTCGGGCGCCGGGTCGGATGGCGACCCGGCTTAGTTCGTAACAAAAGACTCTCCACTGAACTATACTCCCTAATGGAATGGAAGTGCGTAAATTTTTTAGCACATCAACAATGACCCAAATGGCATCATGGACTATCCTTGTCTATGGAATCCCTATTATAAATTTCATGAATTTTCACTCAATTTTCAATCTAAAATCTCCAGAAGGTGTTTAAAAATAGTCCATAACATGGTGCTCATTCAAAACCTGCTGACATGTGAGATGAAAATAGATAAACTTGGTGACACTTCTCCTCATTATAGCCCCCTAAAACTACCACAAATGGTAAATAAATGTAGTTCTTACACCATTAATTATATCCAAAGGGGAAGTGTGAAAATATATCATCTCTTTAACTCACATCATGACCAAAACATTCTTCTATCACTGGAAATGGATAACATGTTACTCTTTTTCAAATAATCTTTTTGATCAATCTATTGCAGATATCTATTCATATAGAAACTTACAATATATGTCTCTGAACTATGCCTCCCTCATACATTGCATATGTTAAGGATTCAACACCATCATCTGATGATAAGTGTCACCACTCTCCTCTATAAGGATTTTATGCAATGAACTCAACTACATCATCAAATTTTATACCTAATGAGAATGAGAATTCATGCTAAGGTATTATTATACCATTTTAACCTTCCTTGGACTATATAATATTTTTATATCATAGTCCAATAAGAACACAAACCAGTGGCTTTGATTTAGCTTCAAATCACTCTACTTAAAAATATATCTAAGACTCTGGTCGTCTAAGGGAAAAAATGTTATCTCTTCAATGATAGTCCCTTCACATCATGATAGAAAATTCTATGACAACTATCCCCAAGTAAATAGTCATGTTTATATTATTATGATGTATCATATACCTCAAAATGTATCTGACCACTACTTACCTCTACTTCAGAATGTTGTTATGACTAGCGTTAGAGGAATCACAATACATTAAGTAATCGTGACACTCATCTGGTATTCTCAGTAATGGGGCACTATTCAACCTCAGCCTTAAATTCTTGAAGGTCCTTAGACACTAATCGGTCTAGTTAAATGACTTCTCATTCAACGTTATGGCTGTCAAATGGGATTCAATCCTAAAGAATTATTCCATAAACATCAAATATTACCCTTCAAATATAAGAAATCTCTATAAATAAAACATGGTATTGAGTGTATCCATAGATTCTACTGCCTTCATGGTCCCTGTGTCCACATCTAATCATTTCTTACATATATCATTCCCTATAAATTGAACCTCAGTGATCCAGAAATGGATGTTTTATAAATTAACATAAATATGGTGTCTAGGAGTATGTCTAGGACCATCCTCAATTTCTCTACATGATCCTTTTTTGAATTTGAGTTTAAGAGTCTTTAATCAATGAAGAAAACTACAAAATGATTCATGTATGTTTGGATGATCCAATTCATCAAAAAAACTATGTATTTAAATTTTTCACACCAAAAGGCATCACGAGGAACTCATGGTGTCTGTAGTGACATTGGAATTCCATATTTAGAAAATCAACCTCATCAACACTAAACCAATGGTATCCAAACCAGAGATCAATCTTATAGAATAAACACATGACTCATAGATGGTTAAAGAGTTAATCAATAATTAGGAATGTGAAATTTACCGTTATCATTTTCTGGATTAGACGATTATAATCAACCCAATTTCATATGCTATCATCCACCTGTATCATGAACAATAACAGTGCTACCATGTAGGATAAACGGGTTTTGATTAAACCCTTTTCTTAAATGTCCTCAAACTATACCCTTAGCTATCAAATCTATGTGGAGTCTATCTGACATGAGAAAGAAGATACTTGCATTGTATTAGTTTATAGGTTGATGAAAAACACCATATGTTACCTTGAATGTAGTCCCATAACATCATTATGGAATACATCCATTAATTACTCCACAACTGAAGGAATCTAGATACATTTTGAACCTCATGCCTGATGGGATAATATTTACAACTAATGAGGGAAGGGTTTTGACGTCCTTCTTGCAAGACCCACTCCCTCCACCTTGATATATCTTTAAACCTCAATGTAGAATCCCATTCCATCCATCTGGAGGTATCTGACCAACCTATGATATTAATTTTTCTATGATTGAATCATGTAAAATTTGTTTATAACCAAGATAATGTCATAAATTTCAATCATGACAACTAGGAGTCCCCATAAAAAAATATCACCACAAAATGATAGCGTGTACTTCGAGATAAAGTGTGATATCAATGAATCGCACCCAATCAAAACATTAAGAAAAATATATAGTTCTATGTTATAAATGTGGTGGTCTAACTATTTCACAAATGATATGAAAAAAAACTGATTGACTCACACCTATGTCTAAATGTATTGGATAAATTTTATAATAATCAAAGGTCATGCGTCATTTCATATTGGGAGATTCTGGGTAATAATCCTTCACAACATGTATCTACCTTTGTTCTCGTCCACTAGATCCATAAGCCAAGTATGGTTCTCCTTGTCTTGGTGCTGGAGGTAGCTAGTAATGTCTCCCTCCACTAGAAGTTACTCCCCCTGGTGCCTCTCCTCCTCTACCAGCTCCCCCTCCCAAGGGGATTCTCTGAACCTGGTCTGTATAACCCTATTGAAGGTAGTGAATCTACCATGGTAGTCCATATTATTCCTTCATGACCTCCTCAACTTGTTGGTTATAAAATCATGTTCCTTGTGACCTTTCCCACTACATATATAGAATCACCAATCTCTAGGATTACCATGACCTCAACCAAAATGCAGTGCTGCTTGTCCATGTGAGTGAGATCCTCCTTAAAGAGGTATCCTATGATGACATAATATCGATTGGTTCCTACTAGTGGCTGCATATGAATCAGCCCCATGAATTCCACTAACCAATCTAGCATCATATTGACCCAAATATAAGAAATTATCCATCACTACTTCCTTAAGTAACATTGTATCTTTGGTGTGAATACAATGGAGAACCACACAATAACATATGTTTAAAAAGAGACCATACTCAAACATCCATTCTTAGAAGTGACCCTACTACATCATGTGATCATCATACTAATTATAGTCAGTAGACCTTGAGGCATAATCATATATCACAATAATACCCTACTATAGTTCTAATAGTTATTGAATCTAATGTGATCATAAGAATGTGATGTTTTACTCCACATTAAACAACTATTGTGAATCAAACCATAAGAGTTTCATCTCATCATATGACTTCATAATAAGACTCCACCATCACCTAACTACTATATGAAATGAATTGGATACTAGTGAAACAATCTAATCAATCAGGCTCATCAAAACCTTGTACACTTAGTTCACCAACTGAAGACAATCCTCGGCTCTAGGGGGATCTAGCTCATCGGGGAACTATAGTAGTCTCTAGAGCAAGAACTCATGGAGAACACTTTGTATGTGTGCATCCTCATCCTTCCCTATATGTGATGTCTTTTAAATAATAGTATGGGATGTATTATATTCCTACATAAAGGAATATATTCACGATATAAATCCTAAACTGAGGCCTCATTACTCATTGGATAATCATCGTGATCCTGAATTGGTATATTGTATGGTTTTCTTCAAAGAGGTGTCCTAAAAGTGAACGGGATGTACCATAGTAAGATGATCATATATATAAGGGGAGATAACTCAAGAAGAAAATTATATTACTCAACCATAGATGAATAATATACCATTCTTAGGTGCAGCCAATTTACCAGTATGCCAAGACATCAAGAATGTATTTGGAGTCATAGTGAATGGATATATCAGCCTCCACACCAACATTAAAAGAATTCACCAGAAATCCGCACTTACGAATCTTTAAAACTATCTCTATAAGTCCAAACAGAATCCTCGCCATGGGTCTAACCGTATCCCTAACCTGAGAATGAACCACCTCTAATACCACACTATAATAATTAGTCCCACTAGGGATCACCTAGCCATCAGAAGGCTAGGAGGCCACAACCCCAATCTCACCACTAATAGACTAGGGGATAAAAAGAATATCTTATAAGGAATAAAAAATGGGAGGCCATTTCCTAAATTACCTTTAATAATAAGTAAAACCATATCCATGAAATTGTGAATATGAATAATAAAAAGGTGATGTAACATCAAGATTAAAATTATACATGAAATAACCTATAGGGAATAAATAAATGTTAAATAGAATAAAATAAAAGTGTAATGTGGAAAAATACATTCCAAATCATAAATGAAGTCACTACATGTCAATAACTTGAATAAAGGTATGTTGTGAGTGTCCAGATCCTGATCATCAAGATTGATTTCCATATGTGGTCTATGCACCCTTGTATCCCAATGGTCCCCCAAAATCTATAAAGATTTTCCCTTGTTATTAATAAGATGCAACAAGTGTGAAAAAATACCATATAGTGGTGAGTATATAAATACCCATTTGGACACCACAAAACTAAATGGGGACAATGTACGATGCAATAGAAGTATTCAGATAAACCCAATGTAAGAGGGAAATAATACCCAGTGACATATATATGTGTGTGTTTGTGTGTGTGTGTGATTCCATGTGTGTGTGTGTGTGATTATAAATAAACCCATGTGAGGATGAAATGGGGTCTCTCCCGCATATCCTAGCCCAAGATGATGTTTAAGACTGTAGCTCCCAATGTCCATCATTAATGTCAAACATCTCATCTGTCTTCATGAAGAAGTCTTTAAGAGAACCTACAACATTCCACTTCTCTATAGAATGATGGGGTGAAATACACAATAGAGGTCACATGCCTTGGTATGAATGGAGGTTAAACTCCATAAATAGATATAGAAACCCTACCCTTGTCTGATAGGGGCCTCCACATAATATATTAGAAAATGAATCAATCCAAGGTATGACAGGGGGGTTCCACTCATAGAAAAGAATACCCACACCACAGTTTGGTTGGGGATTCCACTTAGTAGGTGTCGATAAAGAGAAAATTCCAATATGTTTCATGGGGGGTGAAACTTAGAGTAAGGTGGTATCATATGTAGTATGTTAGGGTGGGTTTTCTAATCAGGTTATAGAGGAACCATGTTGTAATACTTCAGGGAGATTACTCTCTTTAGTTGGTGATAGAGGAACCACTACATGGTGTGTTCGTGGGTTCCACTCTGTGGGTTGGTGAACCACAACCTTCTACCATATGGGGTACCACTCAACTAGGTTATGTTGTATAGAGGACTAACACACTATTATAATAGGTTGTTTTGAACCCAGACCTATCTCACTAATGATCTTACTCGATCAGTTCCTTCATAAAGAATTCCCTAAAGTATCATCAGGAATAGAAAATTACATGTGGTATTTCAAAGGCCACTATAAACAATTTCATCACATTCTATGTGAAACAATAGTCAATATATGATACTCATGGGATAACATCCAAGTCTATACTAAGGATATATACAGAGTGGAAGTTTCTCATTGTGTTTCAAGGAGTGTATGCGGACCACATGACATGTATTCCTTATCATCATCCTGATCGTGTTCTCCTGTAGACATAGATCCGTGTCAACTTAACCATAAACTGTATGTATGGGGAACACATGGTGTGCCTTATCCACATGGTCCCTACTTTGGTGCTTATAATCATGCCAATGTTTGTTGAGTCATGCCTATGTAGCAGGTTGTGCCAAGGTATAGGACCATTCCTATGTACTTCTAGATTATATGGCATATCCTCCCACATGGGGTCGAACACATGTTTAGATGGAAAAATTATTGTCCAAATGGGTAGGGTGACATTGTGTGTGGGACCACCACATTATTTTTGATCCTTAACTTCCTCGAAAACCTAGTAATTATAGCTGGATGGGGCTACGTGGTGTGTGTTCGTCAACTACACACCATGTAGTCAAGTTTTTCATTAAAACTCAATTTCATCCACATAGTTTCAAGATCTAAACTCCTCACAAAAAAATATCTATGTTTAGCAACAAAAAATCAGTATAGGTTGCCTCTATCCATCATTTACTACTATTTAGTTGTTAGATTATTGTTTCCAATCACCCAAAATGGTTTATCACACATCCCATGTGTGACCCATCACATGTCCCATGCGATACCCATCATGCATATTCAGCATATATCCCAGATCTATGGAACCTATGACCCACATCCTAAACAAATCTCAATATATTCCCAAATCACCATCCCATACATCATTCTCACAACTGCCAAGAATCTAGGGGTTCGATCATGCTCTATCCTTCCTAAGAATTGGTTAATGATGAACCTATAGGAAAATGGTGAAGAACAAAATGAATGCTGATTGAAAACAAAATTAAAATGGTGATACAAATTATTAATAAATAAATATTGTCCTACAATTGAAATGCAGGTAATTTAGATTTAGATCAAGACATAAAAAATAAAAAATTAGATAAAACAATCTAATTCATCAATTGGATCTTATGATGGGTAGGAACACAGAGATCAAAAGATGGTAAAAAAATATCTCCATTATCATTCA
This sequence comes from Viscum album, assembly GCA_963277665.1. Lineage (NCBI taxonomy): Eukaryota > Viridiplantae > Streptophyta > Magnoliopsida > Santalales > Viscaceae > Viscum > Viscum album. The sequence goes on along the minus strand of OY728131.1, from coordinate 1,049,588,843 downwards.
TATAATAAATGGAAGAAACCCCAATTGAATAATTGTACATCAATTAGGGATCAATCATTGGCCTACAAAATGTTTCTAGCGATGTAGAAGACTAGGTATGTTAGCTTCCTCTCAATCCACATCATTTTGATTAGCATTCATCATCTAATTCTTATTTGAAAATAATGAATTCACTTAACCTACTCTCAATGATCCATGGTTTATATAGCTAACTGTAGAAAATTTCTATATAAGAAATTTTATATATGAATTTAGTTTATGTGTATTAAATCATTAAAATAAATAACTTAATTAATCAACAACATAACATATCCCCCAACAACATCTTAATTTGAAAATCACATGTCATCCATATTTAGGTCATTCATATGTTAAACCCCATAATTGGATTCAAAAATGGTCTCGAATTTATTTTATGTGTCTCTACACATATAATTACCCAATATATCTGAAAAAATACATGCACATGATATTAGTATATATAAGATATTTATAAAATAAATTCGGGTATCATCAGTACATGTAATATCACATCAACTCATCACCTGACTCATGAAATATTTATTAATATATTTTAAATTCATACAACAAGAGATCATCATCACTCAAATAAATAAAAATGAACTCATTTGGAGAAAATGTGAATTATTCTAAACAACATCCAATTATAAAATGAAAAAAATTAATAAGTGTTATTCAACTAAAAATAATATATATAGGATTTATATTGTCATAATATAACAAAATAAATCCATCCAATGTAACCTTAATTCAGGAGTAATAATTATGACTCATAAATATAAGTCAATTACAAAAATAACCATTACAATTTAATAAACATTTTAATAGAAATAACTTGAATAATTGACCACTAAATTGAACATGAAATAGTATGAATAAAATAAAAATCATGATATAATAAATAAAATAATAATTATTACATCCAACTAAATAATTTTAGGTTCATAAACCAAAACATGACTTGGTGAAATGAAATTTAGATTATAAACCCTTTTGAACAACAAAATTCATGATGTTGGTAACATTTGAGTAGTGGTTTATGCCCTATAAATATAAATCCCTATAAAATATATATGAATTTTAATATAATACAATTATAAGACAGAATATACCCAGTATATAATAATAAATATCGATTAAAAAAACTACATTTCAATGAATGAAAATTGAGAAAACCAAAACACTTATATGTAATCCGTTTTAGTTTGACATGACCTAACATCATATATAACAAAATTAATTATCATAATAAAAAATTTCCAATACTTATTCACACTGAAATGTTTTTTATTTACTTCATTTATGAACATTTATTAAAAATATTCTAGATATTTGTATTTTATATTCATCATCTAATTTTATTATTTTTGATAGGTTTTGAGTACTCGTTTCATAATGGAAGTGTTGATTCTTTTTATTGAGTAAATATTTATCACTCAAAGATAATGATTATTACTGGAATATATGTTTTATAATTATTTATAATTTTATAATTTAATATCATAGATATTTTATTTATGATTCGCAATGAAATATTGGGTGATGATATTTTTTCAATAATCATTAATAAAAACAATGGTTGTAAAATAATAATAAGTTAAATAATAAAATAACCATCACATAAAAAAAATCCAGAAATTATTTCCTAATAAATTTATAATAACAACATTATTTGAGTATTAATATTCATCCATGATATACATTTATATTATTATTTGAGTAGGTTTTCAAATTAATTCAATCAAGAACAAGCTATAATCTGAGTGAGTATGGATAATAAAAAGTTTATTATTTCACTATATATTTATTATAGTGGTATAAATATAATATTCATAATTTTTTTGGTTTTGAATAATATTTTATGATTTTTTTTATAAAGATGAAATAGATATTTCAAAAAAGAAATATCTAACTTTTGTAGATGTCATAGTCCTCACATATGTATGAGCAACATGTTCATTTTAAATAAAGAGAAATAAATATAGGGAATTTTTTATAATTTTAGAATACTAATAATTCTATAATTATTATAATATTCAATTAAATCATATTTTAAAACAAGTTTTGTAAGTTGGTAATGAATAAACAAGAATATTGTTCTTGGTAGTGGTAGTTTACACATATGCATGAAAACGTCTTCATTTTCCAGTTTTTTTGGAGAAAGGTAGATAATGGATATTAAATAAATATAATAACATATATTAATTTTTTATTACTTATTATAACATACATTCATGGATTTAATATGTTTTAGTGTGTAAAAAAATAAGAGAGTTAAATTGGGAAAATCACCTCTCCATTTGGACATTCACCATTCAGAAACAACATAAGCCTCCACATATTTTCCTTTTAAAAAAAGTTTTTTGGACATTAATATATTGTATAGAAGAGAGACCATGTTGTATTTTTGGCCAAGATGGCGATTTAGAATTAATGGATAAAAGGGGGAATATTTGATATCTTTTTATAGGTGTAGGGAATTTGAATTTTGAAAATATAAAATTTTAATATAAATATGGCCATAGATTCACAAAAAAGTTGACAGAATTTGGAAAATAATGGACTGGGTGTGATGTAATGTTGAAAAACCCAGAAACATTAATATTAATACCTAAAAATGGGCCCTATTATATAATTTAAAAGTAATTATTCAATATATAAAATCTATTTTATTAAATAATATTATTATTTTAGGAAAATTTATTTTTAACATTTGAGAACATAACATGTAATGGTTCCTTTTTATAAAATGTATATTTTACGAATAAACGTTATGTTTGGGAAATATTATCATTATTTTTTATTTTTTGGGAAATTACTTTGTTTATTATTAACTGAATCATATTTATGTGACTTGAAATGAAATAAAAAGCCTTATTTCACTGAGAAAGAACATAATTACAAGAGAAATACTAAGAATGGTTTTTATGAGATAAATGTTGGTTATGTTTAAAAATTATAGACATTGGTTTTCTAAATTTAACATGGTAAATATTAAATTTTTTATTTTGATTTATATTTTTTTTTAAATATTCATAATTTTTTAAATCATTATTTTAATATGATAATGTAATAAATGTGATTATATTTTCAAAATATATATTATTAAAAATTGACCATAAAATTCCACATTTTGATAAAATAAAAAAAAATTATGTGATAATTCACACAACTTAGATTCAAAATTAAGATCTTGTTATAATATTATAAATAAAATATAAATATATATATTTAAAATGAAGATAAAAAATAGAATGAAAAAATATTTTTATTGAAGAATGAAGTTTTCAAGTGCATTTAATAAAATTTCATATATATTTTTATCAAAAAATTATGTTAATATTGTAAGATCATGACCATTAATGGAGGTAAATTCTTGTTTGATTTGTAAGTTAACTCCATTAATAATGGTTTTCCAAATGATTCCAATAAATTTCTGGGGCCTCGGGGGTGTTCTGGGGGCTTGTGACTCAAATGAGGAAAAAAGAGCATATACTATGAAGGGTGCATTGTTCACACATAGTTAATAGTATTCATGCACCTTAACTATGTATCTTTTAGTGGGAGGATTTATTGTTAGAAAATGGTTCAAGGGGATTTTAGAAATAGTTTGACTCAAGAAAATCCAAATACATGTCATCTGCATGGTTTAGAAAACCATACGGGATCTCCAAGAGATAATATGACCCAGCCCCCCTCTTGGATAGTGGGTACCACACAGTTAGCGCACAATTTCGCTAACCATGTAGCCAAATATGCACCTCATTAAAAGAGGGAGTCTCACATCATCCTCTCAGGGATTAATGATTCTTTCATGATATTCATTACCTCTCCACCTCCAATAACATGGTTGAAAAAGTGGGAGCTCAATCCTCATATAAATATTGTTATGCCTTGATTATGATTTCCTTGAATCCCTATTAGGTGAGAATAAATGCTCTGAATGATTCCATCTCTAAAATTTCATCAATATTTTTGAATATGAATTTAAAAAAAATCACCTTCTGATGCATCTAAACCATTATTTTCTAGAAAAACCCATTTTTGGGCTTTTAAGGTTGTTTTGGTTTGACTCATGGGTTATGGTTGAGGGATTAATCATCTTAGAACTTTTAATATGTGGTCTATAAGTTATATCTCATAGTCTTGGTGATTTATTTAGGTGTATCTACTTATGAAATTTTTACATTATCATTAAAAAACGAATCATTTATAGGAAATGATAAAATAGGTGTGTAAAGGGGATGTTGAACCCCTCACAATACCTACTATATTTTTTTAAGGTTTATTAGAATAAATAAAATGGTCACCCATGGGTTTTACCAGATTATTTGCCTCAATAATTAATATAAAAATTTATTTAATTATGGGTTTATGATATTTAACCAATTACAATTTTTGGAAGAATATTTGAATGGAAAAATGGGTGTGTGTCCCAACATTAATATGTAAAATGAGTTATGGGTTTGAAATGAAAAAATGTAAGAAATTATTTTAAGGGTGTATTTCTATATGTTAAATGATCATAAAATGGGGGATAAATGGTTGTAATGGTGATTTAAGGGTGAAATGGGAAAACAATGGTCATTATACATATTTTTTATATTAATAACTATGGAATTGGGTAAAAGAAAATAATGGACATGTGTTTTTTTGATATGGTTAATATAAATGAACCATTGAAAATATGGACAAAAGGTTGGTTGGGAAGTGTGAATGATGCTCCTATCCCTTTGGAGGGGTATAATGATATTCCAGGAAACTGTATTCATTGTAGTATTTAGGGAAAAAACTAAAACTCATATCTCTATGAGTCTGGATATGACATTCAATATAATGGATCGGATGGTTCGGAAAGGAATTCTAAATCTTTGATGGATTTCTGCACTCATTTTCATTATTTTCAAAAATATTACCAATTTGACACAGGTTTCACATAACCAAAATTGGGATGCATTATGTTTCATGAGTACGAGTTACTGTGAGAACTAGGGATTGGTATGGTTAATTTAAAAACAATTATATATTGAAAACTAGTGCAATTACTATCTTACATTTATTTTTTTAGTTCTTCAGACACTATGATTAGAATAGATATTATATGCAGACAATATTACTGGTGGCCTATATAGGTGTACTCACACACTAATTGGGCTCCAAATGGGTACCAAATAAGACCTCATGGATTCATGTAAAAATAAGGAAAATGTATATATACTGGATGATATATGTGGGATATGGGGTGGGGCATGGATTAAGGGACCTTTCATTATGTCAGGAATAAATTTTTGGATTTTATTTAGTGTATTATTTTTTTATTATAGAACATTATAGTATCATGACATCACATATTTAAATTATTGACTGGTGGTTACATTCTAAGATTGGGAATGTTGAACGTGATGTTTTTGGTATTTTTTATTACTACATGTCGATATTTATTTTGATTTATTTTGTTGGATTACTCTTGTAATGAGATTATAGTCTCCCCCTGAGATTCATTAGATCCTCACTTATTTTTAGAATCGTTTGATGTATGGGGAGATGCATGTTATGTCATGTAGGAAACATGATCACGGATCCATTTATAGTGGCACATGGGTTAGGATGTTACAAATTTGTATCATGGGAGTTTTTGTTTTCTATTTCCTTACTATTATAGAAATATAGATGGGTGATTAAGAATTTTTAGGGATTTTGAATGATCTCATTCATCAGAGTAGCTAACCAATGCATAGAGAGAAATTTTTGTTCCCTATGTGGGAATATGTTTCTTATTATTTCCTGTTAATATCAGATGTTATTACCCCTTTGGTGATGCACTTGTTGTGTGGTGTCATTTTTTTCTACAATTTTATTTGTGTAATTTCATGGAATGTGGTGTGTGAATGTTAGAGTAATATTTTTAAACATAGTGGAATATATGACATACATATTTTTAGGAACTAAAGGAAATCTAGGTATGGTTGCTTTATGGGATATAAAAATGCATTTGGTCTCTATTTGGATCATAAATAATCGGTTCTTAATGAAGATCGTTTAATTGATTAAAATTTGAAAGGTTTTAAAATGATAATGGGTAAAAATATTGCCTAATAAATATCTATTAATAGTGTTATTTATGAAATTTTGAATTTTAATGATGAAGTATTTTTCCTAAACAAGAAATATTTATTTGTTTTAAGTGAAATATATAAGAAAATTTTCCTAATAATAGATTGGTGATTAAGTATGTTTGACTTACCCTATGTTTACCATGTCCCAATATAGGGGTGGTTTAGGGTATTAATGGTGTAGTATTTGTAATCATTGGGAATTTTTATGTGGGGTAATATTTTATGCTATATGTTAGATTCCTTTTGAGAAATTGTGGGAACCTTATGTAATGTCTTTTGTGATGTGCAATTGGCATTATTAAGAGATTTAGACATTATGATTCCTTCCAGAAGTGGGGAAAGCGTACATCATTGAGAATGATCCTCTAGTAATAGTGAAATTTCCCCCATTGGTTATAGGTAATAGAGCGTATATACAGTTTCATGATAACAGTTCACACTTTTGCAGTTTATGGAGTGAGTCCAATGGCAGGCTACCCAGAGTATGTTTGACATGGAAATGTAATTCCAACTACTACACCATATAGTGTTTACTAGATAGGGTGGAACTGAGTCAACTGAGTTTTGGACTGAATCAATATAGAATATTAATTATCACTTAGAGTCCCCTCCAATGAAAAATAGTTAAGTTGGAAGCGTATATATCATGACGACCACCAAAGAACTGTTGGGATATCCAGGCTCCGGACGTGCACCTAGAGGCCAGAGCCAGGGATGTCTTCCAGAAGATGTTACCAAACCACTTTTTCCAAGGACCCTGAGGTATAATAATTATATAACATTTATGATATTGATTTAGGGAAGTGTGAAGTATATGGTCTATGTTGTCCACTTTATATACTATTAGAATTTTTCCCCAACATTTACTAGAGGTGAGGCATCTACTTCAAGTCATTTCCATAGTGTAATTAGATGTGAAGGGTAAATAAAATTAATTTGAGGAGGATTAATGATATAGCGCATCACAATCTCATACTTAATGGGACCCTAAAATCTGATTATAGTGGTGGAAATACTATTTCAGATGGGAATCTGGTTGTTCATAATATAATAGTAGGAAGTTCAATTATGAGAATATCCATCATTGTTTTGGTCGAAAAATTACTCATGGAAGAGGAATTATCTATAAGGTAGGTAGTTCTGTCTTCTTCTATTAGTGTGGTAGACTAGGCCACATGTGAAGCCGATTTCTTCAGCCACATGTGGAATTCCATGAAATTGGAAGGATAGGTCATATAAAGAGGGTTTGTAGGAACCCTCATCGGGTGGGATTTTGTGGAGGTTCAAAAAAATAGTATGGAGAACTAGAATAGGGTCTACTACCCCATATTAGTCTTGCATTTGGAGTTATACTAGATAAAACCATTGGAGTGGGGTGTGTCGTACTCCAGGGTATGAGCATTATATCAATGGGGTAGTGCAGCACTGGGAACTCTTACTAAAGTCCATGGTAGAGGGGATGTGTAGTTTCATGTAGTTCATCATACACTTGGTAGTTTTGAGGATACATTATAGACTATTTGAGGTATGATTCTTGTTCATTCCACACATTCAGGTTCTTCAATTAATATAATGGACTCACATCATTTTATATATTCCTGAGTTATGATTGGCATTTCTCTAATAGTGAAATATATGTGTGGTATTTTAATGATTAACTTGCTATTATGATTGTGAGTATAATTTATTCAGAAATGTGAGTAATTTTCCCTCACGTATGGTGAGAACCATATTTTATAGGACTTGTATGTGCTTGTGATGATAGATTTTTCCTTAATATTGGTAATTTGATGCTTAGCTGTATACTATTAATGAATTGATTATTTTTATTAGAGAGGGAGTTTTAGATATCTAGAGTGTGACACCTATTTTAACCTATGGGAATGGAAATCCTTATTGGGAAAGTAGGTCCAGTTATTCCTCAACTAAGTAATATGACAAAATAGAATGTGTTATATTTATTAGATGATGAGGGAGTGGAGGATAATTTCATTACACCAATGGTGGATTAGTTTAGGATGTGTTTCATGAGGTCTTTTCAGGGTTTCCACCTATGAGAGAGGTTGAGTTCATAATTGAGTTTATGTCTGGAGATGAGCTATTTTCTAATCATCCATATGGGATGGTATCAGCAGAGTTTCAAGAGAATATAACTCTCTTAGAGCTTCTAGAGGAGAATGGATTTATATTTCTAAGTGTGTCAATATGGGGCTCCCTATTTTTATTTTTCTGAATATTTCTAATAGAAGATTGAAATTTTCTAGTCAATTATATGATGGGGAATTTCTTGATGTTTATGAACCTATATCATCTTATGTATATCAATTTTCTCTTTTACTATCAAAAAAGTTATCTTATGTCTTCCAAAATAGATGTGATGTTAGGATATCATCATCTAAGAGATTTATCATCTAATATATCATTGATAACATTGAGCTATATGAATGGATTATATGAGTTTGTAATAATGTCATTTAGGTTGAAGAAAATTATTTATGTGTTTTTCAATTTGATGAACTACATCTTTCACCCTTATTTGGATATGTTTTAGTAGTTTTTTGGATGACATATTGGTGTACTCCCTAAATCATGAATACCATGTTTAACAATTTAAATTTGTCTTAAGTACACAGAGATACCTTCCGTTAAATTCCATTCTTTCAAAGATTCGCTTATATATTTAAAAGGTGCATTTTACTGGTCATGTCCTCATAGAGAAAGGTGTGTTAGTAGTCCCAGATAAGATTCTATTAGTTTTATCTTGGGAAAAACATATGAATATATATATATATATATTTCAAGGTATATTATGTTATTATAGAAGGTTAATAAAATAATTATCTCACTAGGAATCACCACATTTGATTTTGACCAAGAAGGGTATAATATTTGAGTAGTATGAATCAAGTCAGAATTATTTTCTGAAGGAAAAAATTATTTTACTAATGAAAAAATCATTATCTTACTCATTCTGGAAAAAGGAGTATACTTTATTTAGTATTTCATATTTGATTGGATATAGGGAGGTGTGGAATTTGGTAGATCGATTCATGTAATATGGTTCATGAAAATTGAGGTTATGTGAATGAATCTACACTACTCATGATATATAATTTTACATAGTGGTTTGAGCACTGAAATTTGGGAAGTATTATCTTTTGGGTGAGATGTTTCTTTTCTATTGTGATCACAAAATGATTATTTACATATCCCATGAGAATGGAAAATTTGTTAGCAATGTTGGGTAGAGTATATAAGGTTTTTTTTACTTTAAGCTAGATTATATACTAGTAATGGGGAATACTATTATTAATTATTTTAGTAGAAATGAATAAACCTAGTTTTTTTGGGAGTCTTATTATAATTGGAGCATGATATGTTTTATTAATGAGGTGAATCTTGGTGTTCAGGAAGAGCATGAGATGATGACACTCATGTAATTTTATATTAATTAATTTCTTTTAAATTAGGTTAAGAGGAGGAATTATGATGATTTAGAATTTATATATTTGAGTGAAATTCTTGAAGGTGGGGACCAACGTTCTGATTGGACTATTGATGAGAATAATATTATTCATGTTCTAAGATATTTTATTATGCCTACTTAAATGCTTAAAGAGATGATGTGTGAGTTATATGATTCAATTTTAGTGGTACACCAAAGATTAAACAATATTTACCAAGATATTAAGATAAATTATTGGTGTCTATGAATAAAAAAAATGAGATTATTGTTTTTGATTCATGATGCTATAACTTTTAGTTGGTGTAAGATGAGTATCAGGGACCTAGTGGATTGTTTTAGCCACTAGCTATACTAGATTGGATGTGAGATAATGTTACCATATATTTTGTTGTGGGAATTATATAGACTTAGAAGATAAATGATGTGATATGGGTGATTGTGTATTTCTTGAATAGGTAGATCATTTAATGCTAATTGGAGAGACATTCACAATAATCTAGTTGGTCGACTAGTTAATCTAGGAAACAATATCTTTTGATAGGGTATCATTGAATATAGTTTCAAATCATGTTCTATGTTTTAATTCAGACTTCAATCCTGGTTCCCAGAAGGATTTGGGTAACTAGTTATTTAGTAGTGTGCATTTCCCCCCAAAAATAGAATGGGAGTCAGAACATACTATTCATGAGATACGAGAAATATTTATGGCATGTGTCCTAGATTTTTGTAGATGTTGGGAGAAATTTTTTCATCTCATTGAGTTAACCTATAACAACAGTTATCAAGAGACTAGTCATATGTAACCATACAAGGCGTTTTATATTAGGCCGTATAGATCTCTCTTATATTGGATGGAAGTATGAGATTTTAATTTTTGGGACCTATTCTACCCCTAAAGTCATCAGAGACCATTCATTTGACATAGGTACATATTTTTGTGTCTAATAATATTATGAATTCATACACTTATAGATTTTATAATCCTCTAAATTTTACTTTGGGTGACCATGTGATCATTTTGGTTTCACTGATACTGGTTCACCATTGGATTTGGATTCAAGTAATGTTAGTGCCTAGGTATGGTGGGTCATTTGAGAGCGTAGAGAGAATTGGACCAGTGTTTTTCAGATTTACTATTCCAAATAATTATAGTGGCATTCATACTATTTTCAATTTGTCACAGCTTCGACGGTATCAACCCAAACCTTCTTATGAGATAGATGTTGATGATTTTGACCTTGAAGCTGATGTATCCTTTGAGGATCATACGACTCAGGTTGAGGATCATTGTGATAATGTTTTCTGGTGTAATACCATTTCATTGGTCTGAGTGATATGGAAACATGTTAATATTCAAGAAGAAATATGGAAAAGGATGGAAGATATGTGGGCCAATAGGCCTAGAATTTTTACCATGGAATCATAGAGATTCATAGGAGTGTACCTTAGGGATGAGTAGTTTTAAAGGTCAAGAGATTTTATGATCATATCCTTTTTAATAGGTATTTTATTGTTTAAATTTCATGTAAAATATCATAATAATTGTTAATTAAATTATTTGGAAAAATATGCCGTGACCATAGGTTTTATAGTCGATTGAGACACAAAATAGGAAAAAAGGCTACATAATATTGGGTGAAAGGATTGTGCATAGTTTTTACTAACCATGTGCCCTAATCATGAAGAATAATGGGGGATGACAGATTATTAACAAACCATTCACAAGGATGTAAGAAATAGTGTGGACTTGGAAAGAGACAACCATACAGTTTCACGTGGTTTGGAAAACTATATAGGATTCCATTGAGACCATGTAACACAATCCCCCACATAGGCATATGGTAGTACACAAGCGATGAACATTTTTTTCAACCATGTGGCTAAACAATATCCCTCATTGAAAGAGGGAATTTCTTATTTCCCCATTTGGGATTTAAGGGTTCTTAAAGTATTTTCTTTCCATAACTACTTTTATAAACATGAGTGAGGAACTAGGATCTCTATCCTCATATGTGGATCATTATCCATTAATTTTTAGTCATCTGAATCATTATTCTGTTAAAATAAAATATCTAGGAGAGAATTTCAATATGATTACTTCAAGTTATTTGAAATTCGTCATGTATAATTTTTATTCTCCTTCCAAATACTCTAAAATCATCTTTTTGAGATGATTCTAGGATTTTTATTTATATTTTGATTAAGTTTAACTCAATGGATATGGGTGAGTGATTACTCGTATATGAATTTGAGGTAGGTGGTGTAAAATATATAACCCATAGTCTTGGTGATTAATTTATGTGTATATGGTTGTTACCATACGAAATTGTGTTGATCACTAGAATCTATGGTATAAAATGATAAAATTGGTGTGTAAATAGTTTATTGAACCCCTCATAATCAACCTTGGATTTTTTAGGGTGAATAAACCTTGAATATGGTTACCCATGTGGTTTCCAACATTTTGGAACATTATAATTAATTTTTTAAATTATGTAATGAATGGTTTATGTGATAAAAACAATTGTAATTGTGGTAAACAGTTTGAATGGAGTAAAAGTGGGTTTTTTATTAATTGAATATGTTAAATTAGTTTTATATTTCAAAATAATTATGTGAGAAATGATTAGATAGGGTTTCCCATATAGTAAATGTTATTTAAAGGGTGATACAAGTATTTAATGGAGATCTATGGGTTAAATGACATACCTTTAAGATTTTTGAATATATTGAATTTAATAAACCAAGGAATTTTTGGAAAATCAAATGGTTCAACTCTGTTATATTTTTATAATTATATATTTAATAATGTTGATCCATTTAAAATGTGGAAACATGGGGGTTTGGGATGTTTCACTGATTCTACTCTCCCGTGGTTAGTCTAGAATGATGCTCAAACCCATCCTTTGCATAGTATGTTTCAAAGATAGGACTAACACTCTTGAATCCATGGGAATGGAAAAGTTTTCCAAATCAATGTGGGGATGGTAAGACATGGCCTTTTGAATCTTGATTGGATACATGAATTGATTCTCCATGTTTTCCAACTTGTGACCCCATTTACACATTGTTCATATGACTAGAATGGGTTCAAATATGGTTTGATGAGTGGGGAGGACACTGGGAATGTATGAATTATGTTTCATCCTTGTATTAATCAATAATATTATATAGATTATTTGTTGGGGCAAAGAAGTGATAAAAAGTGAGTTTCCATGTCCTAATAAGCCTATAATTAATTTTTTCAAAATATTAAATATATGAAATATCACACATGCATTGATTTCCTAAAAATTTGAATAAATCATAAATGGGTTATTAAATCAGAAATATGATGGTTCTGTTGAGTTGATATTGTGGGTTTTACTATACGTGTCACATAATCTTCATTACTTTCAGAATTTTTTAAGAAAGTGAAGAATAGGGGGAAAATAAAATAGGTTAAATAATTTATTTTTATTATTTTGATGCAGTGACATGAAATCCAAAATTAATATACAGTAATGAAATGATCTCAAGATTGGAAGATCAACCCTAGATATTTAGAGGACCGTTGGGGGAGAGATTTCTTGGTGGACAACAATAGATCAAATCAACATTGGGGATCATTGTGCCATCAGAATTTGAGGACATCACCAATAACAATGATAGGGAATCATTCTTTTTCATTGATCGATCCAAGATTGGGGATCATTGTAACATTTAGAGCCCTATTAGGTTGGGTCCTGATAGATTGGATTTAGTGGAGTTAGTTCTGCGTTTTATTATATCCCTATGATATTGGATTTATTTTTTTGGAAAAAATTTTAATTGTTTGGAATTTGGTTTGTAGGTGAGGGACACTTGTGTTGGTGTGACAACTAACGTATCCATACACCAGGAATCTAATCAGCTACTTTTCAACTAAGTATATGTATACCCTGGTTTTAAGGAAAATAATAGTACGTGTTTCATATTTGAATTGACTGTGGTTTGCATGACCTTATTGTTTATTCCCTCAAGATATACTCATTGATAGTAGTACAACATGTCTCTTTCAGAATGCCAACATGATATTTTCTAGCAAGGGTTCAGCAGTAACATATTGAGGATGATCCCATTAGTGATGTGGCATTAATATGAGTACTTGGTTATGAGTTTTAACCTTTAGGTGTTTCAATTTAATTACTAAAACCTATCAAGATGTTAACAGTACTGAATTCACTAACACAATAGGTGTGTATGATGATCATGATTCATGAGTTTTAGTGTAAGAGGCTCCTCAGGTTCATTGGTTATCACGAACCATAGGATACTATTGATTATCATGAGCTGATGAGAAATGTCATTTTTTTATTAGGAAATTTACGGACATATGATAGTCTTAGTTGTAATCCATCTCCATTTATCTAGAGGAATATAATCGGAATAAGTGACTTAGTTATATGAAGAGGCAAATCATTAGTGGTTAGGGTTCAAGAAACTTTTTTGGGATGAGTTTTGTCTAGCTATGTTGAGAGTCATTCACATCAAGGATCTTCTTTATCTTTAACGTTGTATTATGAATATATAAGATTATTCATCGAGGATCACCAATCACTATCATTACTCGATGGATATCATATGTGATTAGTTCTATCAAGAGCATCCCTTCAATTAAGTTCTATATAGGGATCTCTATGATATCAAGATACCAATTTTCATTACTACCATGGTTGTGGTGATGGAGTGTGCTTTTTTGGTTGAGTGTTTCATGTATCATTAGATAAATACAATTAGTTACCATTGTGGGAATATAAGAGATGGGGATCTAGAGGTAGGGATCCAATGATAGACACTTGCACAAGGATGTGTGATTTGTTTCACGATGTGGTCCTAGGAAAGTGAGTCTATAGTTTATTTCTCACATGATGGATGTATTCATCCTAGGGAGATTTAGTGAAACATTTATGATTTTCAGGGACATCATGTATTAGATTTCATAATTTGATGTGTGGATGGTATATAGAATATGGATGAACCATTTTATTGGGGTCCGGAAAACTAAAAAAACAAGAATAAGATAATCCCATGAACATGTAAATTTGTAGAAATAATCCTATTATAATAATTTGAATTAAAATGTTTAAATTATATAAATCTACCAATAAAGGATCAAGTCCACATAGAAAAATCACTATGCAGACCACTTCTAAAAAACTGGAATTATGCCACTTCACAAAGCACCTCAAAAATGAAAAAAAAATCAGCAGATGATATTGTACCAGCAACACTCAAAAATGAAAAAATGTTATTTGTGGTTTCAGATGGTTATTTCCTCCCACGCAAACAAAATATTTTTGAAGAAAAGATGCTATCATCCATATTCGTAGATGAAACCAATTCATTTATGTTTACAGATAGTGATTTCCACCCCCATGAATGCATTACCCTTCCAAAAAATATGTTTGCAAAATGAGGGTTCTTACATGGTACCCCACAAATGAATCCTCAAGTCCCACCATAGTCAACAAGACATGCTGGTATCTGGTCCATCCATTCATCTAGAAATACCCATCAGTAGAATGAGAAAAAAATAAGAAACAAGAGACAACAATAGAGGATGAAAAAATGTGACAATAATATAAATAGAATTAGAAGAGATCCATCAATTACTAGCAGTTAAACTCAATACATATCATTAAGGAATAAATAAATTTATCTGGTTATCCAAAGATATAATATACCATTGATTAATCCATTTCCCAAGGAATAAAAATATGTCTCGTTTGTGTCATAATACCCCACATAGAGAAATTATATGTGGAAGTAACCATTCGATTCGTTGAAAAATGATTCATGATAGGAACATTACAACATATAGAAAAAACTACATGAGAGGAACTGAGCCCCGCATAGCACAATACTATGAAGAAAGTACCCTCACATGCATAGTAAAATGATACGCAGTGGGAATGTCATCCCACATAAGATCATTCTATATGGAATTGGACATCCTTAGATATTCTACTCTCTATCTCCCATCACTCCCTACCAACATACCATTGGGTCCCACTTTCTCCCTCTAAGAACTAGTCTAACAACATTTGTGCAAGGCCACTTCCAAAGCCACCAGATATATATGATTAGATCATCAGGATCATCAGAGCATCCTCTCAATTCTTCATAAATATGGTATGTGGAGTCATATTGGTAACCTCCATGATATTCTGTACAGATATAATGTATTCAAGTCTATATTCTCATGGAAATGAGGGACCCAAACATGGAGGTGTTCACATGAACCTACCCATTATAAGGAATGAGGTGAACCACTAGGCTTTCCCCTTGATCCTGGATGAGGATGATAAACCCTATCCTCCCCAAGGACAAGTAAGAAATACCTCCTAGAGTAATCCCATAGTCATTGTGGTGAGAGGTGGACCACTTTATCAAATTCTATTTCCTATGGTACTAACCCAAGTGAGGATATGGGCACTTCAACATCTATTCTATATCCCTTTGGTCCAAGACTTCCTTCACTAGTAGATAGTGTGGATCATCTGATCATCACGTGCACTGCTTATTCTTGTTTATCACACCGAGAATGACTCATGTGGTCCTAATGGTCAGTGGAAATCATGAAATCATCACAGTCATAAATAACATGGAAATCTATATGAGTGTATGACCCAACCACATGATCTTCCTTTATGGAATAAGAACCAATCCTATTACACAACCTGGAAAGATCCATATCCCCAATGTTGTGGCACACTATATGCATCCTCCTAAGTATAATCCCAAAACTCAATAGAGACTCCAATATTGTATGAGCCCAAAATCCACAACCAATACTCCCAAAGGTCCATATTCCTGATGAAGAAGAACATGTATGGGCCTCATATATGATGTATACCCTAATCCATAACAATCTATGTGGGGTCTGATTCATAACTAACTAGTATTGGTAAGAATACCCCCCCTTGATGTCCAAACCCAATGCTCAAATTTACCATAATGTTATTCAGGGCCCATTCCCTCTAAGGATATATCTATGTAGAAGACCACATATCTTTCATGCCCCTCACGTTTCGTCATCATAAGTTCCACATTATCCTTGACCTGGAACCATTCACCTAGGTTTCCTAGAGGCATGATGTTAAACTAAATGGTTTGTTCCATGTCACATGGCCTTAAAATGTGATGTGTCTGGTTATGTGTCACCGAACTGTGTTGGTTTTGATTCCTTTTATGAGGATATAGCAGAATAAAATTTTGTGGGTTTGATTCAAAACCAAAACAACTTCCACCACTAGATGATTGTAAACTCCAGATCACCTCAATTCTAGGAACTTCATGATCCTAATGAATTACTAATATATCTATAGTTTTTCTATATAGGGTTACCATTGATGGAGAACCTCACATAAATATAGATATTCCTATCAATAGATAACCTCATATTAATATAGATGATTCTAAAAACGTTCATGTTTGTATTGGATTGTCACCTAAGGGTGATCCACATCATACATACATGGGAATGAACTAAGTATTTACAAAAATATTACAAGTCTAGAATAGATCCATGGTATAGGCAATATTTTCCCCCAAAACTGTGTGAGGATCTTGAATTCTCATCCAATAAAACAATGTGATCTTCTCTATGTCCTTGGAAAAGTTTCCAAATAAATACATGCCTTTGGAAAGTAGTTCCATGAGTCATGATGGATATTAGAGTTGTTGGGTGTTTCCATCTCAATAAAAAAACCCATTTGAGACCATTTCAAAGTTGTGAACCTAACGTGGATGATTGTATAAAAATAAAACCTATGAAATCAATCATCAAGATCCAAAAAAATTATTTCATTGGAAATAATATGTTGAACCTGATCTGAATCCTTATCTAAGGAGGTGGTGATACCCCACATCAATCCCATTTCACATTAAAAATGGAATAGAAAAATACGATATAAACAACTTTGCATGTGATTATTAAATTATTCTTTGAAGAGGTTTTTTTTTCACATATATTTTCGTAAATTTTCACTATAAATCTATTCAAACTAGTGGAATATCTCCATTTATAACAAACATGTGCATCAGCCACAACATAAGTTGGGTTCTCAATAAAAGTGAGGTCACCATCACCCACATAGCATCTTCAACGTTGGGTTTAAAATGATAGTTTCTTTGAGTAAAACCATAATGGTAGTCTTCATACCCTAGAGGCGGACCAATAGGACATCCAATACATGAAGTCCCACTATCCATCCACTTTATAATGATCACTTCTCCATAACCATATGGCCCTAGAATCCATATAAACCCGTTTTAGGAGCATGCCCCTAGCACATGATAACGAGTTCCCCCTTACCTTTTGGGAGGTTGATAAAGTGGTTTCCATTAAATTCATTATAGAAGGTCAAAATTATATCCTATGGGACCCGACCTATAATAGTTTACTTCAATTTCATGAATCTATGTATCCTTATATTGATGAGAATACCACCCTGTTATCCCCAACTAAAGTCATCCAGACCCTGGTCCCCTGGTCGGCTCATGGGGGGTGATGTTCAAATAAACCAAAATAAGCCATCATCCTTATTCCTACTCTAGAATCCCACCATGAAGATATTATGAAAACATATAAGAATATGTTTATCCATACTCACCAGTGTTAGGACCATCATGAAAATACTAAAAAAATGAGCATACAAATTTCCCTACTAATGAATATCCATTACTCTAGGTAAATATGGTGGAAACCTACATTGATAAGATGTAAATCCCTATTCACCAATATAAAGACCTTCAAGAAAAAATGGTGGCGATAAAAGAGATTAAACAAACTCCTCCCTATTAGTATATTATCTTACAGTAAAATATTATGGAAAACTATAAGCAGATGCATTTTTGTGGGAATTTATATCATGCCTTTAAATAAAATATAATGAAAATTGGAGAAATAATCTTGAATATACTAGTTGTAAATTAGGGGTAGATTTGTATCACTGACCCCACACAGGAGAACTTTTAGTACTTATTGACATGAATTAGAGGTTCTAATCAGGCACATATTCCTATTCCCAAATCAAAATCAGTGAATATTCTCATTCTCACAAAGGACAGTTATAAACACAACTTAGTAATGATGTAGGGCCAGATATGAAACCCTGACCAGGATGTACTAAATTTCAAACAAGTAAACATGTCATTTGAGATAGCTAGGAGTTGGGCCCACATCCTCGCCTCCTCATGTTGGGTGACTCATGCATAGAACCTGGTAGTCACTCAGAAGAAGAACTAAATCGATTCTCCCCTCTAGAATGGTCTTCCTCAATATCCCATGATAAATGGACAATATTTTTAAGAAAAACTACCAATTCCAACTAGGAACATTGGTCCAATTCAGTGACTTCTCCATGGCTGGCGTATACCCTAACAGATTATGAAATATTACCATCATATCCATGTAGTACTACTGGAGACACTTGTATGGGAACCCATTTGTCAAGGCGATCACTTATAACAATCGGCCCCATTTTCCTTTAATATAGTGCCTAATAATACATCATGGAAAATGTAACAAAAAATGAAGAGTGGAATCAAAAACCTACTCAGTTGGATGATGGATTTCCCAAGGATATTAATTGTCTTTTAGTGGTGAATCTAGATCCTAACAATCCATTTAAAAATAAAGAGAGTGGTAGTTTAATTTGATAAGGTCCTCCCCAAATCATTGTTACCAACATATATGATGGCCCTCCCCAGATAATCTACCATTAATTATTTATTCACAGGAATAACACAATCATTCTTGAGAGCAAACCTATGATGAGAATCATAGTATTCCTTCTTATGGAAAAGAGATCAATTATCATGGAACTAATACCCATGTTTTATTATGACCTAATTGTCCAATATATGGTATAAACTATAGAAATAATCCGTGTAGTCAGAAAATAAGATGTAATGGTTGTCCTCTACATGGAAGAGTCTATTGTGAAGGTCCTCCCCATAGTGATATTTCATGTCAATAAGGAGGATGTCTCATTACCAATTCAAGTATGATAAACCCTCATATTAAAAATATCATTAATGATGGGGTTTCACATTATATATAACAATTAAATGATAAAAGACATCCTCTATCATCTATTTAATGGCCCGAGTCAATGGTCATCCTTCAAACATCCTTAGAACCTCACCAATGCAAATGAGTCCCCTACTAGCCCAGATGCTTATGCCAAAATATCTAAGAAGAGGTCATGTTGGGATGATAGAGTAGATGAGTATATGGTAGAAGAAAGAAAGAATATGTTTCTCTTGTGAAGTAAATTTTCATATGATGACATTATCATCATGTTTGGGTCATCAACTACTTCTCAGTTCATCATTTCAAATGCATTGTTAGAACAATTCATACACAACATCTGTATTCATATCTGTACAAACACCCATCACATGAATGAAAATTTATTTCATTAAAATGGGTATTCAGACAATATTTAAACATTATGAGAGATTAATTTTAAAATTGAATTAGAATACCTTTCATATTCTAAACGACAATGATAATAAATGTTACAATATGATCTTCTATTAGTGTGCCTCAATGCATTGTTTGATTTGTTTCATATAATTATAGACACCTTACCTAGTTGTCAAATCTGGGTATTGGGGGAGCATGGATCTTTTTATTTCTCATTATGAACCTTTCAGAAGAACCTAATAGTAATGACATCCTATAATTTCATTACACTAATACAACCATTAAGAAAAACCCCTTCATAGGAAAGATGGATCACTCAACAAGAATATACCTTTAATGAGTATAAAAAGTGTAAAGACTGAATAGAGAAATCCATAAAAGACTCATGTACCAAGAAATAGTAAAGATCTTGATATATTCTTTGTTAATTGAATCAAATCATCACGACTTTTTAATGACCTCAAAATCAAGTAGTTCTTATGCAGGCTCAAAGGTGTACCTTCCCCAAGCCAGAAAATGGAATCCTGAGATCAAGACAATAGAATCAATCAAACTAGTCCCTATAGTATTAGATAACCCATAGCCCACAGAGTTGGGAGAATTTTTAACACAAATCCCCCAAAGGACAGAAAACTTGGTCCAATAACAATAATAAGGGAATAAACGTAACCCCACCCAGAAGGGGTGTAGGAATTTTTTCCTTAACCACCCCATCAATTGAAATTAATTTTTCCCATTTAATGAGGAAGATAAGTAGCAAGATCACCCATATCATCACATATCATGAGTGATTTCCCCTATAATAGAGTATTATGAAAAGGATTCATAAATTTTCTATAGAATTCACTCTTCAAAAATAATCTTGAAGAGGATCTGTAAAAGGAAGGATTAGATTTAGTAAAGGGCGCAAACCACCCTCATAAAGTTTTAAAGCTAGTACAATTCATGTAATAAAATATGCATTAGTAAAAATAATGGGTGTAAATACCATAGAGTAAATAAAAAATTATGTAAACATAGAAGGGAATGGAGATGATGATTCCATGTAGAATGCGATCCAGACATAGATAAAAAAATAATGTGTGTGTACCCTAATCCATAGAATCAATAAGAATCTAGGTGATGTCTCAAATTATACCAAAATGCATCCTCAACCAATATCTACCAAAGAGAATAATAAAATCATGGCCTCTTATTATCCACCACCTTCCTTATGATGGTAATGAACTCCCTACACTGTAATAAATATTCACTTATCCTGAGAAAGAAATGAAATAGTTGAGGTGACTCAATGAAGAGTTTCTCTGAGGTGTACCTAAACAATAAGGGTTCATCCTAGAGACTAAAGTAAAACTATAATATCCAATTGACTTAGAATACGGATCATCAGTTTTCCTAGAAGTGATTATGTTTATAGATCAAGATTTCCCAGTATTAAAAAAACTAGAATGGGCTCTAACAAAACGTCAAATGATGTCCCTGGCTGGATAATAGCCTCAAATAATAGTAGAACCGACATGTTAGATCCATCCTTATGTAATAAATTTAAAATATAATTTTCAATAAAATAGTAATCAGGGTCTTACCAACACCATAAAAATATTTATAGCCCGATTGGAAGTTTTGGAAAAGCATCATGCACTTGTATAGCCCAAACAATAACATTACCCCAATTGGGTGAGAGACACCCTACCACCTACAAACTTCAAGTGTCCTACATTCCAGATACTCAATGGTTTAGGATATCTAAAAAATAAATTTCGAACACTATGTATCCCATTGTGACCCCATGATTATCAGACCCAAGAAACATGATGTAGTGTAAATAAGATGATTTGTGTGAACCCTTCATGGGTCATCCATTTTATAGTACACTAGTATCACATCTCGGACGATCATGGGAGAGGAAGACCTACATAAGTAGTTCCCATTTTAGTTTGGTTGAACGATGTAAAATAAAACAATCACTATCCTCTAGCATTGAAAATATATAAATAATAAGAAAGTCTCATATTTAATTTCCGGATAGAAAGTACTATCCTACACTTTGAACCTACCACTTCCCCAAGAAGACATGGTCTCTCCTTGCATAGAAAATCTCCATGATGAGTTATGATCACCTCACATCCCAATGAAGTATTTTTGTGGGTTTCATGGTTTCACTTACATTTACCATAGAATGGAATATTCCATAAAGAGGACAATCCATTCATCCTGGATAACTTCACCAGTTCTAGGGAGAAGAGTAGGAAAGGTGGAGGCGACATCTATAACGCTTAAAATAGCCTTTGTACTTGTTATTTCTATAAAACATGCACCATATTTTGAATCAGCCAATATGATTCAACAAAATTCCACACCTAGTCAGGATGAGTTGAGGGGTACATGAGAAATCAATTTGATGAGTGGAGGAAAAAATATTACTTATTTCAATATGATCATGCATGTGATTATTCTTAACCGATAAAGAAATTGATTTTCTCTACATTCTAGAGCTAAAAGGCCAGAATATGTGGGTCTTGATGACCAACCATATTATTTTTTTCCTTCACAAAATACTAGGGTACATGATCTAACAATGCTTCATCATGAAAAAAATACTACAAAATAATTGTAGATTCTGGGCAGGTAAAATTTGGAAATCTGTAAGAATTGGTAGCATATGGTTCTACTATTGTTCTTGAGGAAAGAGTTGAGTATAAATAAGTTTATAGTTGTAATGAACATATATTATATATTTTTATGACACCATATAAAATCAAATAATCTCATGGTATCCCCCAAGAAATTTTGAAATAACTATCTATACCCTCATCCTCTTCAACTACAACTCTGTCGACACTATCCACGCCACAAAATTACAAAATATAGACTTCCAAAAATTGGATTGACTAGAGAGGTAGTGAGAAAACATAAGTGGATGAGAATAAATTATTTACACATCCATATTTGATCCTCTAATATTTTCATCCCTTGTAACTAAAACCAATAGAAATACCCCACTAAACGGCACCACCGGAAGCAGTCATCCAGAAAAAGTTCTCATCATATGAATAGTAGATCAATCATTCCATTAATTTCCTTTACTTAATAGATCCACTATCTGATGATGAGTATTTGTATGAACCCAAGATCCCCTCATCAAATTGGGGATCTTGAGGAATATGGTGAAAGGTAAGAGGATACCGGGGAATTCGCAATCATGATAAAAACTAGACTTCATGCTACACCACTACTCAGTATAAAAATCTTCTAGAAACTCACAAAAAACACTTATAAGGGTCCAATAAGAGTAGGGAAATACCCAAATACATCCAAAATCCACAAAAACCCCACCCACTTTGGAATATCAATTATAGGGGGTACAAGGGTCTGATCACCCTCAGTATGAAAGAAGAACTTCCCAACCCAACCCACCAAAGATAGGAGTACCCTCAAATCCTATTTTGCGGGTAAATCCATCTATGTCATGTACTTAAACTCCTATATCACATATGAATGTGAATCCCTACACCAAGAATAATTGGAATTTAGGAAAATGGTATTAAATCCTGGAATAATTTTCATTCGTACGCCCATGAAATTGATCATGGATGGCCCGAGTATGTCAAATTACCTCAGGGAAGAACTCATAGAGATTTATCTAAGACTTCCGGAGATTTTAGATGAGGATTACACTACTGAGGTCTATTGGATGGATACTAATCCAACAAAATGACACTCAATTATCTCTTTCAAAGATCAAGATGCATTTTCCATTATTACAGGACTTATTTGGATCTTTTATGTGTTTTACATGATAAGTGGTGTTGATGTATGAAAATATTTCCTTGACAGTGGAAATGTAGTTAACCTCATTCTAGTACAAACATTTCATCAGCTGGGCTCCAATGAGGATAACCTAGTTCAATTCCCTATAATAATAAATGGATATGAAAAAGTGGGCCTTAGAAAATGGGAAAATAAAGATCAAGTATTAGTTAGGATACATCATAGAAAATTAATAATTTCTTGTGGATCGCAATAACATAACCTTCAATATTTTTTTAAAAAAAGTCCCTAGATGAATCAACATACATAAATACCTTTATCATACAATCAATGCATCAAATAATTCATTGATGGACAAATTAGGAATTTTCATATTGATATGGCCTCGTTTGAATTATGTGAGTCCCACAATATCAATGTAGGATTCTATCATAGGGAAGAGAAAATACCCTAGATGATGATTTTGGTTCGGTCACCGCAACAAATGGTTTAGCAATGATCTGGAACAACCACTTTATATAGCATTGAAATGTTTATGTCTTCTCCATAAATTAGTTAGTGTATATAATCCAAAATTCAGGTTAATATTGAACAATATTCATAGTTTCTGTGATGACCAATGAATCAAGAAGTGTTGAATGGTTTTATAACTCTCTAGATTATGATGACATCTCAAATGCAAATACCCTCATTCCATTCATAGAGCTCTTGGAAATCCATGGCTCACCATCTAAGGAATATGAGGTGGAATTGTCACCAAAATAGGTTGAAGACACACGTTATCTGAATCTCACTCCATCCAATCTAGAGATTCATGAAAACAAAACTTTTTATTTGGGTCATAAGATGTCAATTCAACTTAGTAGTAACAAGATATCATCTCCTCCCCATATTTTGAGAACATATCCCACAACATACTTTTTCTATGGAATAGAGGGAAGAATATGAATAGTTTAAGAAGATGATGAGGAGGACCTTAGCATTTCCCCACTATAATTTGAGGAGGTCATCTCCACCACCATCAATGAACATAGATAGGATATCCTGGGTACATAAAAGTATTCTAGACCACCTTTATCAGTGAAACCATGTATTCAAAAAATGGGATAGGAAAACACATCCTTCAAAAAGTAGCATTGGGATTTATTCACATAGAACTACATGGAAATTACAGGCCTCAGGTTTACTAGAGGACAACAGGTTCTATAAACAGTCACCCAAAAGGACAAACCTAACACATTCTTCCAAAATTATAGATTAAGTAAAAGCGATCAATAGAGAAAAGTAATTTTGGGAGGTCCAATATCACCAATGGATGGCCAATATCACCCCCCATCAAGAATAATAATATGGAAATTAGAATATACATCGATTTAAGGAATCTCAACTGACACTGCCTGATGGATGATTTTCCAATCACAGTCTTATAACTTGTGATCGATGAAACAATCAGATATCAAGATATCTCCTTCATGGATGGATATTTGGGATATAATAAAATCTTAATCGACTATGGATATGGACACCTTCAGTTCCCTCCATGGAGGAGTTTTCTATTTATTAATTCCCTTGGGCTTGAAGAATGAAGGTTCCATATACCAAATCTACATAAATCACATCCTCAAACCCTTCATAGAAAAGTTTTTTGAATCCTATATTGATGACTTGGTGGTTAAATCTTGATAGTGATCAAACCATATGGTGGATTATGAATCCCTCTGCAACAATCTATGTCAACACAGATTGAATCCTATATTTATTCATTGTCACCTAGTTCATCTACCGATAATCAACACATAGATGAAGAGTATCATACACTTTCTTTGGAAAAATAGGTTCACACTACAATGAAGCACTGAGTCTGATATATCCCTTCCTCCGCAAATAATCTAGTTGTACCTTGAGCTCCATTAAATTTGTTGGAACCACATGATACAAGGTATCATATTTGTTTTTCTCCCAAAAGGAACACAATTATAGCTTAACATGCCTTTCCATTATAGTATCTAATAGTTCAATGAATCTCAAAATTATTTCAAAACATTATTTAGCATCTGTAGGGTCTTCAAAGCCCTTGAATAATGAGGAGTTCTAGAGTTAATGTTAGGGAATATATCACCACAATTATGAACTCATATGCCTTATATATTCAACAAGATAAGGACTTCGGGTTGAAGAATCCTTGCTTCACAAACAACAGAGTTGGCATGAGAGCATTCCCAAATGCATTCTCCTACAAATATAGTGGTAAAAAAACATACTCCAATGTATAATTATTCTATCCTTCTTCCCATGTATTCCCATAAGAATATGTTGAGAAGACATCTTAGGTAATGTGATGGAACACACATTAGAAAAGAAATGGAGTTGTTTGGATAAACCCTAATTAGTCTATGGGATTACACAATGTTTCTCTTAACCATTATGTAGGATCACACAAGTTTAACCTAGGAGTCTACACTTAACAAAAAATATATTTTTCCTATCACTAAAAATTGTATCCATCCATGTACGTTAGTCTCATTAGTCATATATATACTAACCCAACAACATGCTTAGTTCAAATAATCCATTTTAATAAAGATATATCACAATAGCGTAGAAATGATATATCACACAAGGAGAAATTATCCTAAATAGATAGAAAAGATATAGTCATTTATTTAATGAACAACTATAATACAAAATAATAGGTATATATAGGGAATATGAACCTATGTTCAATGTCATGATTCATGAACGTACATGATATCCTATAAATCACATATCAACATCATTTGCATCACCCAAGGGAAACTTATTTAATGTTTATTGAAAAACATAATATCTAATTTATGAAAACCATGTGTTCTCCTATATATTGTTGTATAGGCACTATAATAACACCCCTATGTGATTCACAACCATACTATATAATGTCTAACCTTTCCCAACCCAAGGATAAGTGAAAAAATAGTCAGTGAGTGATGATTATTTGATACCATTTTGTATAATAACATCATGAACCACCAGGACCAATCTAGAATGTTATGTGAATTCATGTTTTCCTACACACACATAAGAGATTTTGGACTAGACATGAGGGCCTGAGTCCATAAAAGGGAAGACTATACCCTCAGTATCATTTTGTAGGATCAATAATCATTAATGAACAATCTAATAAATAATCAAATAAAACATGTGTAAAGGTAAATATGGCATAAATCCAAAGTAAATAAAAAATCTTACAAAAATGGAAATTCTATCTATGATAAGGAAATAAGACAAGTAAAAATATTATAAACTGCAAGTCCCATTGGTTTCTGTCCTATCCCACCACAATCTCCAAGTTCATCATCTCTATAGACTACTATAAGTCTGTTTAACTTTACCCAGTTGTTCATGAAATCTACAAGAACACTAGCATTCCCAAGTAGGGTGTGAGTGAAATAATCTGTTGGACACCACCATTTTGTCCTTAACCTAACATACTAAATTATACTATTAGATTCCATAATAATTTTAACTATACCACAATTATAATCATACAATCAAAAACTAAGGGGTAGAGTGTTAACCTAGCTATCAAAAACCCCCAACCATTCATACTTCGACTACATCCCAAAAATTTACTATGTGTCGATAAGTATAAAAACCATCCACAATACTCTTAGGGAGTAAATTATATTACAAAAGGAATCAAGTGAAAACAACCTAACACATATCAACAAGGAATGGGGTAATACTCAGAATCCACAAGGCACTGTGTATCTATAACCTACCCATAATCCACAAGGCATCGAGTAATTCTCAAAATCCATAAGGAATCTAGTTCAATCCAAATACTAGGAAGATAAAAATAATAAAGTAGATTCCATGTTACAATGTTACCATGTTACATCATCATCATCATCACACAACATACCCACACCCCAATAGGAGTAATCATACCATGATGACCACCTACCATGTATACGCATACCAATCCTCTAAAGGAAAACAAAAAAAATTATAGTATGATAAAACCATATCACACATCATGATAAATATAACATCATCACATACATAAAAATGTAAATCAAAAATCATTTTGGAATCTAGTTATCACTTATATATCATGGAATCAAGCCTTATCTTATCATAGGACACACACACCCACATGAAATCACAATTATTGAATGAATACCAAGATTCCCACACAATCATCCTACAATGAATAAAATGTATAACATAAGGTTTTTAGGGATACACACACACCCACATATGATCATAATCTAAAACAATCATCAAATATTTATATCTATAATCATATTAAAGAAAAAATGTGTAACAAATCCCAATAATGTAAGGAATTGTCTACATTAAATTAAATCGACATAAATAGGTGAGGATAAACCCATCAAGAACACATATTCATAGCCTTATTATTGAAAAATGACCACACTTGAGTTTCAATAGTGCCCCAAAATCAAAAACCCATTATTTTAGTTCAAAAAGAAATAAAATATCACATGCGATGATAAATGATTTCTCAGAGATAATTTCCAAATTATCATTCAACGAATATTATATATGAAAATATTTAATCTCTTTAAGATAATTTTAAGATTATCAATTTAAAATATTATATATGATAAAATTTTATATTAAGTAGATAATTGGAAAAATATAATTTAATTACTGAAAATGAAATATTATTTTTTCTACTGGAAAATTTTGATATTAACACATAAAATATTACATGTGATAATATTTTATCTCTCCTTGATAATTTTCAAATTATCATTTTAAAATAAAATAAGTGGTAATATTTTATCTCTCATTGATAATTAATTAATTATCATCCTATTACAAATCATGCGCTTGTAAAAAACACATAATGAATAATTAAATTTTGATAACTTTTGATAAATTCTCATTCTATAATTATTTTATGATAATTTATTATAAATTATACTTTTTTAATTATATTTTTATAATTTTCAACAATTATTATTATTTAAAGTTTCATAAATTTTCTTTCATAATTTTCCACAAATATCATTATTAAATATTGTTCAATTATCAATTGATAATTTTCCTATATTAGTACTATTTAAAATGTTGTAATTATCATGTGATAATTTTACACAATTATCATTATTTAAAACCTTTTCAATTATTGTTTGATAATATTTTAAAATTATCATTGTTTGAAATGACACAATTATGATTTGATAATTTTTCATAGTAATCATTTTTTAAAATTGCATTGCCGTATTTTGATAATTAAAATAATTATCATTTAATTATGTACTGTAATTTTTAATATATTTTATATATGCACAATTTTCCAATCATTAATTTTATTTTAGAATAACCTTTATTTATTTTGTCTAATTATCTTTATATAACATATACTTTATCATCCACAAGATCCGTGTAAGTTAGCTACTGATAATTTTGGCTTTTCATTTATATAAATTCAATTTCCCCTATTTTATTAAATTATTAATATGGATTATGTAATATAAATAATAAAATAAAATAAAATAAAATAAAATAACAAATAACCAATATCTTTCTTATCACCATGCAAAGGGAATAATAGAGAAAAGGTGTTCATGCATGATAGGAATTTGAATAACAGCACTGATCAGTACCTGGGATTCTTCACTGGTCATGGATAAAGAGGTCTTGGATAAATTAAACTCATCAAAAAAAAAATCCAATGACGAAAATTGCTTATTCAACTATTTTAAAAAACTCTAAAACATGTTTTCATCAAAAATGAATTTAAAATACCTAATTTAAACTTTTAATCATCCTAAATATTAATTTAGAGCCATTGATATAGACTTATGAGGGCATTACTAATGTAATTATGATCAAAAATGTTTTAAATCAGAGTTTTGAAAAACCTATGGGTGTTGATAATGGTGTTGCACATGATTGGGGATGATAATGGATAGTACTATGTTTTTTATTCATTAAATTAATAAAAAATCATAATAATGGTTTAATAAATATTAAAAACTTATTAAGACGTGTGATGTTACCAATCATCCAATGCCAAAAAAAATATACTCCGCCTAGTGTAAAACCCACATCTCATACCTAAAAATGGTCTCTAATTTCTCATACAATGCACCACTTGGAATAAAATTAATTATTTTTTGAAAAATAATATAATAATAATAATAAATAAATTATCTGAGCATGGGATCTGACCAAACATCTAATGCAAAAAAAATTCATACCCCAACTAGGTTAAACCACACATCCCAAACCTAATAGTAGTCTCATATTTCTCATAGGACACACCATTTAAGAGGTATTCAATTATTTTTTATAAATCAACCACCTATAATATAATATTTTTAATATTTTTATACTTTATAAGATGAGGATCTACAAATTTAGAATCTCGCAATATATCATTATCAAAAACTGAAATAATGTCATAGAATATTCCAAGATTCTTACTTGACTTTTACCCTTTTCCAAGGACTTTTAAAAAGCATTTTTTGAAAAAATTAAATTTTCACATAAAAATAAATATAAATTAGAAATAGGGTTTTATTATCTTTAAAATTTACTAAATTAAAAAACAATACACCCCAAAAATCTTTATCAATTAACTTTAGGTTTTCTTCTTCCCAAAAGTCGCATCTAATAACCCCCAATGTGATTTTTAATTGAGGACGCTCGAAGAATAGGTATATATTCTTAATGATATTTTTCTTATTTCATTCATATTAAAAAACCAAACAAAATGTTTTATAACCATATTAAAATTATGGAATCGGTATCTTACCTATAAATTCATGTTTTTAAATTAATATTATATCCATCTTATACCTCCATATCATCTATTATAAAAGGATAGCATCACTTATGTGTACGTGTGAACTACCACATCCACAGAGCGATATAAATCATTTTTAATTTCCTCTTCACATTGATGGAAAAAGGATAAATTTAATGAATATATATTATATTTATGATATAATTATGATTCTAAAATAGATAATTATTATTTACCTTTCTTCAGATCAATCCATCAAAAAGAAAAAGCATCACTCGTGTGTTTGTACAAGATACCATCTCAATGAAGTGGCGTATTTGATTTTCGATAACTTATTTATATGAATGGTTATAAAAATTTTATATTGTAAATAAATAATACACCTCTTAAATTATTAATATTTATATATGATGAGACATGAACATAGGTCAAGTATAAGAACCATCATAGTAAAACATGCATGTAAATAGGATGGTATTCATATGAATAATGTTTTTAATGAAGAATTTTTAATAAAAGGGTAATTTTAAAATATAATTGAATGATTTATAGTAACATGTATATGAATATTTTTTTAGAAATTAAATATATTTTAATTATATTGTTGTTTTGAAAACATAGAATGTGAGATGGTATATTAGGTAAGGGTTCTTCATCTCAATATTTTTTTATTGAGACATGTCACAAGTTATCAATATATTTGTGTTTATGTTATGAATATAATACACTATGGATATTTTATATAATGTATCTCTTTATAATTGTTTTCATTTTATGTTACTTCATTCATGAGGACATGATTCAAAAATTTCTAAATATGTAAGGGTTTATGTTATAAAGACTTTTACTTTCTGGATTTCCTCTGAAAAAATTCCATTATTTGAAATTATATAGATGTCATCCTATAAAAATAATAAAATTTATTATCATCTAGTTATAAGTGTAATTTCAAATTATAATTACTTTTTTCCTCTCTTTGGAAAATTAAATGACTGAGTAAATGTTTTTAAGAAAAGTTTATCGTATTTCTACTCTGTTCATAAAACATTTTCATACATTTATATGTTATATAAAATGATTCAAAAAAAGTTATTTTATAAGATCAAATTATTAATTAATTTAATTTTCAACAATATTTTCATTTATTCAAATTTTCATAACGAATCTTCATATTTTATACCCAATACAAAACTTTATACATTTTAACAAAAATATGAATGAAATCATTGTTTCAATGCTTAAAAAATGAATTGATTTTCCACCATAAATACCATTATTTTATTTCATGATTCCATTACATGTTTCTATGTATATTTCAAAAAATATATGTTTCTAATTATTTTGGGAATCTTTAGTGGGCAAAGTTATTAAAAGAAAGGGATATTTTCAAAATTTTCAAATTGATTTTAAAAATATTCTATTAAATGTAATTTTCATCCATATCAATATCCTATAAGGGTTTTTATGAATCAAAAAGATTATAAAATTAGGATACCATCCATGTTATTTCTCTAGATTTTATGTGATAATGATTAATTAAGGATGATTCTATGAAAATTGTTTCCTTCCCACATGTTAATTATGTAATGATAAAATCATCATATATATCATGTATTTTTCATGAGCTACTCTTTGATAAAATAATAAAATTTTAATAAAATAAATTTCCTTTCTATGGATTATTATATGATGAATTGAATGATTTTTTATGATCATGTGTAACACGTATTTATGATTTTTATTATATGACGGGTAGGCCATGAATTATACAGCCCTACCTGTCATTGGGTAAATAATAATATATAATGAGATAAATAAACTAAAATGGGTATTAGAAAATATTTAGTTAGGGAATCTATCAATTGTGATAGTCTTTTGGGTGAACCTTGACTAAATACATTATGTAATGTGGAGTGGAGCCAATCAACTATTGGAATTTTTCCAATAAGACACTATTGGGAGTGAAACATTTTTAAGGAAATGATTGAATTGGAAATGATTGAATGGGAAATGAACCCTATCTACAATGTTAGTCATGGTAGTCATAATTGACCGAAGAAATGATTTTCATTGCTTTTTTGTATACCAAAAACCAATTTCTTATCTTAATAACATTTTTTTCAGGGATCATGATTGATTATTTATGATTTTTTAGTCTTATAACTTATTTATTTTATGAAAAATACATTTCTCATTATTTTTTATTAAATATATTTAACTAATTGTGAATAAAATCCATAAGTTATGATCTTTTTATCCAACAATTATGCTTATCTTACACTCATTTATGATCATAAACTTTTATCTATTATGTTTATCATTATAGGGCAATTTATCTCACCCTTTTTTAAGTTTCCTTTCACCAGGTTATGATGAATTTTTTTGACCGGGGTATGTCTAAGAGGGGTTTAAATTAAAAAACGATTTGTGGAAGATGTTTGATATATTTTATAAAATAAGTTAATTATGTATCTAGTATTAAAATTCCCTAAACTACTACTGTTAAAGGGAATTTATTATTATGATATGTGTTGATTACTAATCAAAATTGATGAAATATTTTTGTATGTAATATTTGGGTTACCTCAATTGGTATTAGTGTAGGGTTCAGTTATTTTTAGATATTAGGATGAGATAAATTTGGTGAAAACCATTGAGATAGGTATATGTATAAGATAACATCCTTAAATTTCAGTAATGTAGAGATTATGTGGTATTCATTCAATTAAATAATTTTTTAGATACTAGTAAGTTGATACAGTTTTGGTATAGATGAAATTTTGGGAAAACACCCCAGACAATACTGTTTGAGTATCAATTCACTCTTTACTAAAACCACATTGAGTGGGCCTAAGACTATAAACCTAAAAATACACTCTCAACAGATATGCATTGGATAATTCAAATTATAATTATGAACCATTGTGGTATATGAGAGAATATTATCTCTATAAACATATGAGAATCCATAGTTATAAGAAATGAATTTAAAGTGTCATGATTTGAAATAAGGGGTCATAATTTATTAAATAATAAGTATTATTTTCATATTCATATGATTACTTAATCTAATTCTTGATTTCTCATACTAATACTATGGTCTTTTTTAATCAAGGTTCAGACTAAGAGAAATCTTGTAAAAAATAGATTCCACAACCAATGAAATTATTGTCCTCATTAGTAAGAAAATAAAATGGGATCTTGAATAATAAACAATGTTATTCATCCAAATTAGATTTCTCAAATTATTATTTTTATCTATAATATAGGTGAATTTATCAATTCTCTAAATAGGAGAAAAATGTAATTTCATGAAATTTTAGGCAATAAATCCCACAACTAAAAGAAGATTCATCTTCGTACATTTAGATAATATATGAATGAGAAGCTAGGTAATTTTCTCAAAAAATATAATGATGTTTTATTTATGGAAAATAAGGGTATTCTAAAATAATTATTAAGGAAAAATTATGAGTTAAATGGATGGAAATGCATTTTTCCCTAATTTACCACTAAAATTTCAATATATTATGATAGTGGAACATGGGAATTACCTAAGTCAATTATGTAATCCAAGGGACACAACCTAGACCAAGGAATTTTCCATGTTATTTCAATCCCTAAAGAGAAACTTGATGGTTAAGGCACACATATCCTATATTCAAGACTTGGAGAATTTATATGCATATTTTTAAGAGTGTTCCTTATGAAAATTATATTATTCATAAATTTGTGTAAATTGATGTGATTTTGAGGATATATGAGATCTCTATATAAATATCCCACATAAATTTTAAGAACAAAGAAATCACATTTTACTTTTATAATCAACATAAGATCATCTATCATTGCTAGGATGAATAAGAACATAAAATGAAAATTATTTCCATTTTATTGGTCCTACCAATAACTCATGTTCGTTATTTATCTAAAATTGTTTGGGAGAAAATAATCATTCAATATATTCATTTTTTATATTATAATGATATATCTTTTTAATAATTTACTAGTATTACCCTCAAATTACGAAGTATTATTTTGAATAAAACTTATACCCGGAGATATACCTGTTTCAAAGACTCCATAAATAATTAAAATAATTGAGTTGAAAGAATTAATTAAGAAACTCTAAGATAATCATGATAAGTGATTCATATTTCAATGTTTTCATTATAGGGTTAATGTATTCTTTATGTAAAAATAAATATGAATTAACATGAAATTTAATTGGTAATATAAAACATAATGAGATCACAATAAATAATAAGTATCCTCTATGATGTATTATTGACTTGTTCAATTAACTATGTATCTCAATAAATTTCCAAGATTTATCTTCATTCTATATATCATAAATTATGTTTTAGTGATGATATACTCAAGATACCCTTGTGTATGAGGTATGTTCATTATGAATTTATATTGATACCATTTGGACTTACCAATTCCCCTGATTTTTTCACATATTTAATAAATAATGTCTTTATATATTACCTCGTTCATTTTATGGTAGTATTTATTCGTGATAATGTTATATATTCCATGACAAATAGAATGAATATCATTTGAGGATTATGTTGAATATTGTGAGGAAATAGAATTTTTATTCCAAATTTAACATTTAAGAATTATTATTAAATTATTTTTCATTATATTGTTATATAATCTCAATATATTGTATATCAGTGGATTCTTGAACCATGAATGTAATTAAAAAATACCATATTCTAAAAATGATGATTGTGATCCATATATTTATTGTGTGGTCTAGATTCTTCCAATACATTATCATAGATTTATGAAGTCTATAAAATAAAATAACTGATTTTTCAAGGAAGGGATGCAAATTCATTTGGAAATATGAATATGAATAAAATTTCAATGAAATGAAGGGAAGTTTTGTTTGAGAACCTATGATCACAGTACTATATAGTTGAGAAGGATTTGTCTTCCATAGTGAATCATCAAAGAAGTTGTTGGGAAGTTTCTTATTTCAATATTACATGGTGATAGCATATGCCTCACACAAATTAAATATTGATTTGAAATGATATCTAACTCGTGATGTAGAGTTATCATGGTTAAATATTATGTTAAAAATATAGAGGCATTATATTTATATGGAAAGGAGTTATATATATACTAATTATAAAATCATGAGGTATATATTCCATTAAAAAGATTTCAATATGCAGAAATGGAGAGATCTCTATTTGAATAATGTTTATGATTTCTCAATACATTACCATCATGGAAATGAAAATATGGTGGATGATACTCTATGTTAAAAGGAGTATGCTCGTTTTTCTATGTTAAGTATTAAAATAGATCCAAAATTTAAGGATTGGGAGAAGATAATTCATGAAATCAGGAAAGAATGGGACATATCATATCTTTCTCAAATGAATTTTTAACAATCAATATATATAAGGATTAAAGAGTCATAGAATAAATATTTGGAACTATAACTGATAGGGAAAAATGGTCCATGGTTCCACCATAATATAGATGGAATGAAAAGGTATGAGAATTGAGTATGTGATTCCTCAAAATTAGGCTTGAATAAAGATTTTTTGGATTAATGTCATTGTTATAAATTTCCTATTTATCCTAGATGAATGAAGATTTATTTATATCAGAAAAAGTATTACATGTAGGACAACACGAATAGTGATTTTTTAGTATGTATATTGATTCATGGTATATCTAAATTTTATGCATGATAAAAAAATTATATGGGTACATTATAACCATTTACCATACCAGAATAGCAATGGAAAAAATCAATATATATTTTGTCATCGGAATCCCCAAAACACCTAAATTTTATAATGTTATTATGGTTGTTGTCCATCATTTTACAAAGTCCACACATTTCATAAAAGTTAAATAATTTTTATTTATTAACTACATTTGTATGATTTAAATTAATTAATTCAAAGGGTTTAATGGATTAATTTTTTATATTATATCTTATTAGGGTAATATGTTTTTCTTGAGGTCATGGAGAAGTCTTCAGAAATCGTTGAATATGGATTTCATCTTTAAAACTGCACATCATCCCCAAACCTGTGGTCAGTCTATGATGACAATTAAAACACTAAAATAAATTTTAATATAATTTTCGTTGTATTTAAATGATATTTAGTATCAACACCCTTCTTTGTTCAAGTTTTCTAACAATAATATTCACACTAGAATTCATATGTAAACTTATGAAGACCTCTATGGAATGACATTATGTACTCTAATGTGTCATAATTTTGTTGGAGAAAAAAAGGATAATGATACTAAAGATACCAAAGGTAATGGGAGAGAAGGTTGGATCCATTCTACCACATATCATGGTATCTAAAATTTGATGGAAAATTTATGTGGATAATCATTGGTGAGATATAAGGTTCAAAGTTGGTTAAAAGGTATTTTTATGAATATCTCATTGGAAGAAGGTTTTGAAATTTCTAATGAGGGGAAATATGATCATTATTTATATTAGTCCAAAGAACATTATGAATCATGTTATGTTATTTTCATATCGATTAGTGCTTCCACGAAATCTCTAAAAATTTTATGATGTGTTCCATGTATCTCTATTGAGGAAGTATATATTTATTCCTTAAAATGTTATGTAATCATATGTCATGCCAATAAAAAATGTAATAACATATATAAAAACTGATAGAGATTATGTGTGGAATAGAGAATGCGTTGTTGACAAATACCACTCATGTGGTCAAAATTTTGTGTAAAGCCCATATCCTTGAGGAGGCTATGTGGGGACCATAGGATATGATGAGCCAGAAGTATTCGTAGTTATTTGTATCAGAGAAAATTAATTTCATGGTACAAATTTTTATAAGGGGGTTATAATTTATGAAACCTATATTTATGATATATTTCAATTAAAATAATGTTTATGTTTTTGAAACCATTCTTTACATGTAACAACATATTTAAATGAACTCTGATATACTATTGAAATATTATTATTAAATTCCATTGTTTTCCTTGAGAAATTTGATTGGTATGAATGAATATGAATAAATGAACTATAAAACATTAATGTATAAACATATATAGATTGAACCAATTTCTTATTAATTGGTTAGATATGAAAATAGAATCATTTATGGTGAAGGATATATTTTCTGATTAACTATTTTTATGTGCCTAATTTAATTTTTATCTTAATAGGTTCAATTAATCATAAAAGATGAATTTTTTTATGAAACTTTTTTATAATATATTCAATAAATATTTGAGAATTATTCAAATTTCTTTTATTATTTAAGTAATTGATGGAAATTTAGTTTTATGCCTAATAATGAAATTTTAAAAAAACAATATTCGTTCTATTTTTCATAGTAATTGGAAAATGAATTTCTAAAACTTACATATATTTTATATAAAAATAATTATTCCATATTTAGAATATAAATTTATAAAAAAGATAATTATTTTAATTTCTTATTAGTCATTATTAATATTAACCATGGTTAAAAATAATTCATAACTATAGTAAAGGTTAAATGGGTTTACGTGGGGTTAAAGTAAAGAGATAAGTGTTGAAATAAACTATTTAACTTGATTAAATTCATTTGGATAACTATATTTTTTACCATAATTGTTTCATCTTGTTTTTCAAGTTGTTTTGGTTCCACTTTCACTTGAATATTACATTATGATATTGAAATTTTTTATGTATTTAAAAGTGTGTTTCCCCCCATCCTTATAAATGTGTACCTCTTATCCTATCTTCTCTACACCAAATTGGACCTTGAGCATGAAAAATATCTATAAAAATACTCTATCGAAATCTTTTTCTTGGAATCTATGGTGGTTTTGTCCTGGGAATAACCATCCAAGAATCCTTAAAGTGCTTTTCATAGGATGATACCTGAAGAAGAGGTACATGTGCTTACCAATATTTTTCATGTTTCTATCTTTTTAAACCACCTCAAAAGTTTATATAACCAAAAAAAATTGATATAATTTTTATATTATCTATATTTATATTTTTTTATTCCAATATTATGTTCATTTTTGATCTTCTTTAAATCTTCGGTAAAATGATAATATTGATTGTGCGTATGTGTAGACTATCACTTCCACAAATAAATAGGATTTTTTTCCATTTTATTTTTAAATTCATGGTTATAAGGATTGATTTATTGAATATATGTGATTTTTATTATGTAATTATGATTATTGAATGGTTTATTATTTTTTACATTTCTTTTGTTCAATCCATTAAAAAGTGAAAATATCCATCGTGTGTACGAACGGACTACAATATCTGCGAAGTGATGAAATTATTTTGGCATCGACATTTTATATGAATTGTAATAAAAGTTTATATAAAGAATTGATATGATATATATGAATTCTTTTATAATGTGTATATGATGACCCTATTTCCATGGAGCATATAGTGAAACTATTGAACATAAAAATCAATGAAAAACAGACCAATTTTCATGAGATGAAATATTTTATTCAACAATTGTAAATAAAAGGTTGATTAGAAATTATAAGGGAATAATGTATTATAATATTTATATTAATATTTTTCATTAATATATTTATAATGAACTATATTTATTATAACCGAGTTTCTAAATCATACAAAGCAAGACAAAACCTAAGGTAATTGTTCTTTATCTCAATATTGTTTCATTGAGACAATTTTCATGGTATGTGCCTATTTTTATTTGTATGGTGTATATTCTGGAATATTTATAATATATATCATGAATCTATTTATATAAATATTATTTATATATTCATTATAAGTTATTTCTTTTAAGGTATTATGATTCAAATGTTACAAAACTGTGAATGGTTATGTTACAATCTCAGTTCATTAATGGATTTTACATACTAAATATTAATAGAGGGATATTATATATACCTTATAATTTAAACCAAATATGTTTTATTATCATTTTTTTGTTCTTATAATTTTCAAATAATTGTAAAATTTTCCTCTCTTTTTATCTTAAAATTATTAATAAAATGTTTTTATGAAAATCCAATCTTAATTCCTCTTTTGCCAGTGAACTATTTATTCTATATTTATGTTAATCAAAATGTTTTCAAGAATATTATTTTATATTATTAAATTGTTATTAAATATCATTTAAAACCATATTTTTTTATTATTTTCAAATATTTAAAATCAATCATCATTTAATTTTTCAAATGTAGTACTTTTATCTTTTTAACAATAAGTGTGAATGGAATATTTACTTAAATTTTTACTAAATGATTAGATTTTACAAATATTTTAACTATTCTTTTTCATGAAGACTACTTTTTATGTTTCCGTGTAAAATTTAAAAGAAAATATTTTTATCAATATTTTGGGAATCATTTTATACGCTCCTAATGAAATGGATATTTTCATTATTTTCGATGAAATGTAAAAATTATATTTTAGTGGTATTTTTATTCTACTTAAACATCCTTTGGGAACTTTTCTGACTCATTGGGGATATAATCATATGATACCATCAATTTTATTTCTCTATATGGGTTGTGATTAAAATTATTATAAACCTTCTCTACTCTACCACTGGTTAACTAAGTTATGATGAAATCTTTAGGAAACACATTTCTTTTGCATGGGTTATGAAATGATGAAAGTATGGAATGTTTAAGAAATGATTTTCCTTTATATAGGTTATGATATTAGAAACTAGTGAATGTTATATACTCTTATGAAA
The DNA here is from genome assembly GCA_963277665.1 of Viscum album. Lineage (NCBI taxonomy): Eukaryota > Viridiplantae > Streptophyta > Magnoliopsida > Santalales > Viscaceae > Viscum > Viscum album. The sequence goes on along the minus strand of OY728131.1, from coordinate 1,049,548,522 downwards.
AACATATCTATGGTTTTCATTATGTGATAGAAGAACCCATAATTTTATTTCCCTTCAGTGTATTGGGGGAAAAATGATATCTCATGAGATAATATGAACTAAAATGTGAATTAAACACATTCCAATTAGGGTATCGATCCACTATTATTGTCGTGGGATAGCACCTTGACTATGTAAATGGTTGAATGGGATGAAAACTCAATCCAATATAATAATTTTCCACTATGGTCTTTGGAGTGATCCTTGATTAATGAAATGATGGAATGGGGTGTGAACTCAATCTACTGTGGTAGTATTAGCAATGTTCCGTGACAAAGAAATGATTTTCTCTTTTTTTTAATAAAAAAATATATTCCTTTAAAATATGATATTTTTTTCATGGTCGGTGATTTCCTATATATGATTTTTTACTCAAATGACATATGTATTTTATAAAAAAGATTTATGCCATCATTTTTATTTATGATCATTGAGTAGTTGGGTAAGAATTTTCTATGTTATTATCATGTTATCACAATACTATTCTTATCCTAAGAACATTTGAGATCATTTATTTATATCTCCACTATATACCCTAATTGAGCATTTAATCTCACTGTTCTTATGTTTTTTCCATCAGTTATGATGAAATTCTTTAAGTTTGTTATAGGTAATGAGGGTTCTAAGTTAAAATACCTTTTTAGATGTTGTTCAATATCATTCATGAAATAATTTAATCATGTGTCTAGTCTCCACGTACACTAAACATTTATAGTTAGGGGGAATTATTTACTAATATATTTGTTTAATTTTTATTGTTTAGAATGTAATATTTATGTTTGTAATGTTTTGGTAGCCTCACTGAACCAATATCATCTAGGCACTCCCCATTAAACATGTCCTACTGACCAAATAGGGGTCACAAGTAGCATACGACAATATTGTATAGCATAAATCTAGAATTTCCACCTAGCTACTCAGGTTCCCATGATCGATGATATTAATCAGAGGTGAATATTTAATATTGTCACTTGATCAATATAAAAGTAGAGAAAAAATAACACCTTACACCAAATTTGTAGAAAGAACGAACCCATTTTCCATCCATCACATGATCACCTCATTCATAAAGTACCCTGATAAAATAAAAACATGAAGTGGTCCATAAGGTGGGTAACCTAGACCCATACATTTCAAAACTCTTTTAAAGAACCAAATTGACCTTCATGAAAAAAAAATTGAAATTAAATGTCCTCTTAAAGTTATTTTAAACTCAATTATAGAATATTTCTTTAAAAAATATGTAACATATTGACTGAGAATCTACTTAACCTATTCCATGAGCTGGTGGGTCAAATGGCCTTAAGCGTACCTCCATTTACACCCGAGGCTGCTGACTATCTGCAAGGGTGTAAATTTGGTACAATGGAGAGACTATAACATCATGTCATAGTGGAAAAAAGGATATAATAAATAAATATAAAATAAAGGAAACATATATAAATAGATACTATAATGAAAATACTAAGAAAACTATCATAGAGTAAGAATATACAATATATATAACAAATAACTAAGGAAACATAAAAAACCGACCAACTGAATAATAATGTAACCATCTAAAAAGGTTTTGTCAGATACCAGATGATGTTATGGCATGTTGATATGCGTAATGGATATAGAGGGAAAACATATACAACATCCTATAAAAATACAAAAATTCCAAAAGACTGCTCCACTATCATCTCGAGCATATACAGAGTGTTTTCCTACCATACTCAAACTATAAGTAAATCATATCCATAATTTTAGTAATGAATATTCCCATATCCATACCTGTAATCTTGTAATCTAATAAAGTACCAAAGGTGGCCTGAGTAGGGTGTTAGAGAATATCCTAGTAGGTCACCCCATCAATGTGTAGAAATAATCAATCCAATGTATATATCAATATTAGTGTGCAAGTAATAAGAATAATTAACAATGTCGAGTAAATAAATTTCATCCACCTAAGGATCCTAAAGGACACATGTTGGCTCTACTCACTTCGAAAAAGGCTGAAATAAGGTTATGATCAGAAACAATACACACACACACACACACACATATATATATATTAATTATATATATAGTATATTTATATACTATATCCACCTACATATAATAAGTACATGCGGACGTATGTAGACATATACCTGGATACTTGTTGATGGCTGGACCCAGGGCATAATAGAGGTGTCCATAACCTTTCTAATGATCTTGTAAGCTCAAGAAGATGGTATGTAACATGAATATCATAATTTATGTGAGACATCATGATCAATAATTAAGATAGGTTCGGTGAGACTTCATGGTCAACATCATTAATGCAGGAATGTGAAACATCATTCTAATCACCCAGATAATAGTATAAATGTGAGAGATGTCATGCCTAATGCACAATGTATGGGTGAGTGAAATGTTATGATCAACAAGTCCATTAACCAATATTCCATGGCCAGTCTCATTGTAATAATCATATTAATATAAAAAACTAACAGAACACCTCATAGGAACTATATTCATCAAATTTAATTTATGTATGGGTGTTACAATTCATATAATCATCACCATAAGCAAGAATCAACTGGTGAAGAATTCCCCACTATTATAATATATTCAATTTTATCATTTTACACACATATGAAATTAAAACAATCAAAAACAATCCACCCAATATTTATATAAAATCAATTAAATTAATCAAGTTTTGTAAATCAATTATAAGGATCAACCAAGCACTTAGAAGGTGAAATTATCAATTAAGTGACCACCCACAATGGGGAAATCCCATTTTCAATCCATGATGAATGCCTATAAATCATTTAGTCACTTAAACAATTATATATAATGGTGAATTTCATTGTATCACAATAAATGTTTGTCTATGATTGGGTTTGAAATCCTTAAACTCCTTAAAAATGATCATCAATTGTATATTAACATGTGAATATCAATTTAGAGATAAATAACACATTTTAAGAAAACATGCAGAAATGTAAAATGTGTGGCAAAATGGTGGAGTAATAAAAAAACATAACATTTCTAAATAAATTCTATACCGCCTAATTTAGGGTTGTGGATTAATCCTTGTCCATAAATGGCTTCATATTCTTAATATATTGTATGAAAAATGAAGACTGGTCCAATACCCTTAAAATATATAAAATGATCTTGCACCAAAATAGAGAAAATCATACAAAGAGAAAATGAAATAATATGTAAAAGGATTTTATAGAATATATATATCTATCCAACTCACCCAAAAGATCTTGATTCGGAGTCCATATCTAGGAGATATCAAATTACCTAGAAGGAGGAGGAAAATGAGTTCATTAGAAATTAAAGAGATATTTCATGCTTAAAATGAACTGAAGAAAGGTTGTCTTTTGGTTTTTAAGTCATTAAGGGTAAAATATTAAATTCACCCTCAATAATAGTGCTTCCTAGTTTGGTCTCATGATTTTGACAAACTATGCAGAAAATGTGATCACCTCACTATCTATGGATGGACCCCACATTTTTAAGGCACACTGTTTCAATAACCATGATCAAACCCTAAAAAATATAACTCTCAAGACTATTTTAGATTTTTCTTGGGCATGTGACTCGGTTCACATGGTTTCAAACAACGCATTCAACCCCTATTGCTCAAAAGGTTACCCACATTGTTACCCCACATGGTTTTTACTAACTGTGTTCCATACCCTTTTTACTAATTTTTTAGAACTCAATGCTCCAAAAAATCCCCTGACACACACTTGAACCTTCTTATTCTGTATTGTATGATTACCAAGATAAAACAAAATAATCATCTTGAAAAATAAATGAATCATACCTTCGTGAATAGGCAGGTCGTTACAACCTCCCCTACATAAAGAAACTTTTCCCCAAGTTGGTCTTCTGAAGGTAAAGAGAGATCACCAAAGAATAGATCTAGCCAGTGAGATCGTATATTAGCTTCCCACTCCCAAGTTTCATCCTGTATTTTTCTATGCTTCCATTTCACTCATACCAAAGTAACTAACCTTATTTACAATGTCTAATAAATCTGATAAAAAATACACACTGAAGACTTCTCAAAATAAGAATCCATCTATAACTCAACGTTTTTACAATATAATACAAGTGAACGGTTTGGATAAAATCAGTTAAATTGAGATACTTTAAAACATCATGAATATACCAGTATCTATAAGAATGTGATATCCGGTAAGCCACTTGTCCGGTTCATTTTTGAACTTCAAAGGATCCATCAAAACTATAGGTGAATGAGTACCCTATAATGACTCATATTTTACCATGTATTACTTTCTGAAATTATATGGTTTTATTTCCAGACCATACGCTGAGATGACATGTGATTCTATTTCTCAGTTTTCTAGGAATAATTGTAAGAAAAATATTATACTTTTAGTATAATGCACAAGAGGTTTTCATTAAAAAGTGGAATCACTCTTAAATGGTTTCCTAGATCAAAAATTTTATGGAATTATTGAGTTAATAATATTTAATTTACCTTATGAGAGATATAAAATTTCTCAGCATGGGTCATCTATAGAAAAATTCAGAGAGGGTGTAACAATAAATAAATTTTTTTTTAATTTTTTTTGACACAATGCCTCTCCTTTTTACAAATTCATGTTAGAAATTGAAGGTTATCCTCATAAACCTAAACTTCCCCTAGAGATGTGGAGAAGAACTTCTAGAGAATGTTTTAAAAAAAACAATAGATTGATCGAACGACAGCCCTTGGATTCGATGAATCAAGGATTGATAATGACAAAACATCTACTCTTAATCAAAGACTAATAGAAATCATGGTAGGGTGGCTGTTTCATTATGGTTTTACCGTTCTTGATTTCTATTATTAATGTGGGTCAATCCATAAAGAGATTGATCCATGATTCTGTTTTTGTGGGATGGTTTATGAATGTTTGGATTATTTCAGGACTTTTATTAATCTTCATTGTTCATAATTTTAACAATAATGTATTGAGGATGACATGAAAAAACATCAAGGTTCATTCGTCAAGATGTAATTTTCCCCCCTCATTTCCCTTATTCTTCACAATCATCGTCGTTGGGCACCCGTGGCCACAGTTCAACATTCTGGGTCGCTCTGAACATGATCGGACCATCGGATTGGTGGAAAACTGACAACGAAGGATGGATCTATGTAGATCAGGACCTAAGGAGCACAAATCTAGGACCATTTGTAATTATGGGAATCAAATGTGGTTCGGAGTTCATGGGAAGGGACCACTGGTGCATGTCGGGTGTGGTTATCCTGTCATGTGAGGAAGCCGTGATCGGGGTGGCAGTTACCAGAGGCGATGGTAGTGACCACATGGGAGATGGTATAGATAAAATTAGTGGACCTCAGGGGTGTCTGTGTGAGATGTGGTCAGTCGCCCCATGGAGTGGAGGCTACAAGTGTAGCCATGTGGGCTGCATGTAGTTTCCCAGGAGGCTCGCATGCGAATGGACCATACTAGTGGGACAGGATGGACCTAAGAAGAGAGGGCCACATTTACCGGGTTGGGCTGGGTGGGTCGGGCCTAGGCCATCCCAGACGAGTGGGTTAGACCCGAGTTGGACTCAGGGGTGGCTGAGCCAGAGCTGATCCACAGTTGACCATGGTGGATTATTGTGAGCCAAGGTCCCTCCAACTGTTGTATAATCATGGAATCGTGGGGAACATTTGATCCACTAGTCGAGTAACCCCCCTTTGAAACTTCAAAATGTTGTTACATTCAAATGGTTCATCCGTTTGATGAGCCTTATTTGGCACTGGGACATTAGAGTTGATTAATAAATTCATAAATAATGTGGTGAAATTTTAGTTTAGAGAATTATAGGTTGCGACCATTCCCTTGGTCCATTCAATTAGGGTTTAGTACAATATTATGTCAATATCACTGGATTTTAATCCCTACTACTGGAGGAGTCTCAGATAGAGTCTTAGTATCCCTCCCAAATATTTTAGAAATATCCTCTCTCACCTAGAGTAGAGTTTTGTGGAATTGACTTAACCATAGAGTTTAGGGAATTGGTCCTTTTTCTAGTGGTCCACATCAATAGGGTTAGTGGTATTCCCAATTGTGTATGTGCAAGATCCTTATGTTTTGGGGTGATCTAGATTTGGTATGTGTTACCCTCCAATGGGTTTGGGAGTGATCCATGGTATCCATCAATTTCTCTAGGTGTAATCCCCTCCCTTGGTATTATATAATTCCTTAACCAATGTGTTATCATTGATCGAGGACCAAATGAGCTAGACCCCTTTGTGAGTGTATCTAATGATATCATGGATGGTGGAGTGACTTCTACTAGAACAAGAATGCTTCGAGAAAAATAATGGGGTAGATAATTGGTTATATCTTACCTCTAGATTGTGTGTCTTGGACTAAGAATGTCTAGATATTATTGCTACATGTTTTTTAGACATATAAGTGTGTGCATATTTCTGTAATTTCCTTTATGGTATTCCATTGTTTTATTAATTTTTTGTATTACCTTGTGGATTCAGAGTGTCCTTCTAAGAATTTTTATACTCAAACCTACATGGGATTTTCATTCATGTGTTGTGTCTTGTGAAGATGATTCACTATTTGATGAAGTTCATGGTAGATCAAGACCATTCAATGATTAGCAAGGATGGACAGACTGAGGTGTCTTCCTTCTGTTCAAATAAAATTCACAATACCTCTTTTTTTTATAGGTTGGATTTGTATCACATACTCTTTGTGGTGGACTTCTCATTGTCCCTATTTACTTCTAGTACTTTCACTATCATACATTGTTGTGAGATATTAGTGATATGATTTCCTTTTTTACATAGTTCTTTAACATTTCAGCATTTTTTGGTTGTAGTTGTATGCATATGTACATGAATATAGGAAAATTCCTTCCATTTGTGGGATATTCCTACTTGGTGCTAGTAACCAACCCCTAGACTATTAGAGATGGGCTTAGGGTAGCCATGGCATAGGACCTACTAGGATGGGTCATTATAGAGTGGTATCAGCGGTGGTTTGATTTTACATTAAGACCAGGTGTCTTGGATTGTGTCTTGGAGAAACTGTTTTAAGTGTTTCAAGTTTAGATTTTAGGCTAGGGACTTCATTGTTTGTGTGGAGGACGACATATCCATACACATAGACTATGACTACCTTCTATTTGACTTAGTACATGAAAACATTGGTTACAGGGGAAAACAATGGTACATCTGTCATATATGAATGGTTTGGTTTTCGATATCCTTCTTTAGTCAACTCTCCAGGTATACTCTATTGACCATTGTACATCTAGTATTATTTTATCTTTCCACTACCAGATCATGAGGATGATCCTCCTAGTGATGAGGCATAGGACCAGGGGCCTAAACCAGAGGTAGAACCTCAGAGTTGTTTAACAGCTATACCACCACCCATCAAGAAACAACTACTAAAAGGACTAGCAGCTGAGGATGCATGCAAGATGAGTGTCTTCCGTGAGTTACAGAGGCTGTGACCTCCAAGATTTATGGGTGAGTCAGACCCCCAGTTCTCTAATTATTGGCTAGTGGTATTCACCCATTTTTTTCACCATGTGTGGACTCATGCAGATTCGATGGTAGTTCTTGTCATGATTTTTTTCCGGGCTTTGTGGGTATATGGTGGAGCTTCATGACAGAGTCTCAGAATGTGACTTATCTGTACTAGATAGACATTGAGTGAACTTTTATATTGGAGTTATATCATACCACAATTCTACTGGTACGCATGTAAGAGCTTCTACATCTACAGTAGTTAAGTATGAATGTGGTGGAGTATTCAGCGAAGTTTACTGATCATTCATGGTACATCATGGAAATGGAGTGAGAATAGTTTTTTATGGCTCAAAACATCAACTAGATATTACACCAAGACATCAAAGCATTGGTGTTATCTCTTATAATTTCAACCTATGATAAGATACTTGAGTGAACCCTGTTAGTGGAGAGATTTCTAGAGGAACATACACTGGCAGTGGGAGCTAGTAGTTGGAATCAGGTACATATGACCTCAGCATTAGGCAGCTGATGGCATCCACATGGTTCCAAGTGGGACATGAACTTCAGGGGATGATCCTGAGACTCAAGGTCAGTGGTGTATGCCTCCCAAGGTGGCTCGAGTCACCCCAGGGATGGATGATGTTACTCATATGGTGGTTGGGGATATTTGTCACAAGATTGTATGACCTGTTATACATCTTATCGTGAGACGATCAAGGTAACATCGAGGTAGAGGCAGGGGTAGGAGAAGGGTGGCTCATAGGGTTGAATTCACTATATAGGATAAGGAGGGAAATGAGTTGGTGGTTATAGGTTTGACCTATTACAACCACCACCCATATGTTTTCCACGCTAGACGCAGGGAGCTGGTGGTCAGGGATGAGATCATGTACATGAAATGGAGACCTATAACCCTGAGGCTCTTGGGATGATACAAGGTATGTTTTGTGACTTTTCCACCTTAGTTGTAATTTTTATCAACATAGATTCTAGTTATTTCATTCTTTCCAAAAAAATTGTTCGATACTCAGAGATTCAAGTTGAACATTTTACTTTACCCTTGTGCTTGTATACTTCTATGAGAGGAGATTTTATGGTCACATGATGGTGTTGAACTTGTTCCCTAAATCTTGGATGAGAGATTTCCTATTAATATCTCTTAGTATCAGTGTTGAGGACTTATAATGTCATTCTTTTTTATGGAATGGTTATTTATAGTTTATAGTCATATTGACTGTTATAGGTGCAGAGTGTGGTGTGTCCATATTTATAGAACCAGGTTTTCCTTCTTTTGGTGAGAAAGACATGTAAGCAATGTAGTATTGACTCACACATAGGAGGTTAAATCCAAATACTCATCATTTTTTTAGCATCACCATTGGTGTTTTGGATGAAACGAGTCCTCAATTTCATGTAGTGGTGGCCAAGTATGAGAATGTCTTCCCCGAAGATGTCATAGGTTTACCCCCCAATAGGGAGATAGAATTATGTAATTATCTATGATCGGGATGAAACTAACATCTACACCTACATATCGTATGGATCCCATAGAGCTTCATGGGTTGAGATTACATTTTGAGGAATTATAGAGGAAGGGCTTTAGGAGACCAAGTGTTTCACCCTGGGCAGCCCTAGTTTTGTTTTCCAAGAAGGCAGATATGAACTCGAGGTTGTGTGTCTATTACCATCACTTGAAGCAAGTGAATTTAAACAAAAAGTATCCATTACTACGGATCAATTAACTCGTTGATTATTTGAATGAGTTGGGAGAGTTCTTGAATATCAACTTCATATCATGTGATCACTAGTTGCGAGTACAGGATGAGGATAAATGGTATACAACCTACAAATGTCATTATGGTCACTATGAGTAGTTTTTGATTTCATTTGGAATGATGGACTCCCTATTATTGATCATTGTACTCATGAACTAGATCATTTAACCTTTCTTAGACAAGTTCAAGGTTGTTTTCATCTATGAAATTCTAGTGTACTTGTCGTTCGAGGAGGATGACACATGACTCTTGAGAATGGTTCTGGACATTATATAATACCACCAAATATATGGGAAGATCTTGATGTTTTTGTTCTAGATTCGAGAGTCCCATTTTTTTGGACACTTCATTTCAGAGGCTGGAGTTGTAGTGGATCTAATGAAGGTTGAGGCAGTAATTTCTTAGGAGCCACCCAAGAGTGTTACCAAGGTGTGGAGATTCATAAAGTTGGCAGCGTACTATCAAAGGTTTTTACCCAACTTCTCCAAAGTAGAAACACCCTTGACATATTTAATATGGATGGGTAATCCTTTTGTGTGCACAAAGAAGTTCCATTATTAATTTTAGGATATGAGGTATAGGTTTTTGAGCACTAACATTTTGAAGAAACCAGAGGAAATTATTGAGTACATGCTGTTTTGTGATGAATCAGGGACCTGGCTTGGTTGTTTTCTTATGCAGGGTAAATTATTTATTTCATATGGTTAATGCTAGTTCAAACCATACAAGAAGAATTAAGTGACCCATGATCTTGAGTTAGAATTAATAGTCTTTACATTGAATATGTAGTGAAAATTCAGGATGGTTGACCAGTTTATTGTATACTCTAATCACAAAAGTCTCAAATATATATTATCATGGAAGGATATGAACTTTAGACATAGACAATTTCATGATTTTCTCCAGGACTATGACTATGAGAGTGTATGTACTCCTGGGATGGGGAATGTGGTGAAATATTCTCTCATCATAAGATCTAGTTTTTAGTTTCTAAAGGAGGTGTCTTAGTAGATAGCCTTGTTGTAGATATCCTTTATAGATGGAGATATAGAAGCTTATGTCCAGTCATTGGTTTTCACCCCTCCACTATTATAGTGAGTTAGGGAGTCACGTCTTGGGGACACTGACTAAGATAGCTTACTTTCTCAAATGACCAAAAGACAATCTCATGATGGATATTCGAATGGTCGTGAGGATGTTGTTCTTTTTAGAGGGCATATAGTTCTACCATTGGCGTTGTAGGAGGAGGTTTTTAGGGAGTTCCACACATCAACTTTGGTGGTACATCCATGTGTGACCAAAATATATCAGGACCATCGATGTTAGTTTTGGTATCCAAGGATGAGGAAGGGAGTTTTAGATTGTATCTCGTGATGCCTCACTTGTCAGCAAGTGAAGGATGAGCTACAGGTTCCTATAGGTTTAAGTCATACCCTTAAGGTGCCATAATGTAAGAGTTATAAGATATCGATGGACTTCGTGGAAGGTTGACCATGTACATCAAGGGTACATGATTCCATATTCATGATCATTGATAGACTCACCATGTTGTACCACTTCCTTTCAATCCAAGAGTACAATTCAATAGAGATATTAAGATGCCTCTACATATAGGATATCATTTGAATACATGGAGTCCAATCAACTACTGTTTTAGATCATTATTCTCGCTTCACATCTTGTTTGTGGAAGGGATTCTAGGAGGCGTTTGGTACCCAATTATGCTTGAGTATAACATTTCACCCATAGATAGATGACCTTTATAAGATGACCATTAATGTTCTAGATGACACACTGAGGGGATTCATTTTAAACATTGGTCATAGTTGGGAGGATCACCTACCACATTTAGAGTTTTATAACAACAATGGATACCAATACACCATTGGTATTGAACAATTCAAGGCCTTGTATAGGTTACCTTCCAAGTCCCCACATTGTTGGTATGACCTAGGAGAGTCAACACTCAATGGATCAGAGTAGGTTCTAGATACTAATGTGAAGGTGCGGATTATTTAGGAGCAGATGAACACTTAACAGAGATGTCAGATGTCTTCTGCTGACAGGTGATAGCGTCATTTTGGAGTTCATGGAAGGATACAATGTGTTCCATTAAGCTTTACCATGATAAGGATTATAGATATTTGGCTAGGGTGGTAATATATCTTTGAGGTACATCTGCCCTTTCTAGATATTGAGTAGAGTTGGCATGGTGAAATACCTCTTGTCTCTACCACCGTATTTAGATCAGGTACATTATGACTTCCACATATTGTAGCTGAGGAGGTACGTGCATGACCAATCATACATCATCGACTAGGTTGAGTTGGACATCATGGATGGGGTGAATGTTTTTGAGTACCCAATAGAGATTGAGGATAAATAGGAGAGTATCCTTTATGGGAAGTTGATTTCGTTGGTTATTTTCTATTGGAAATATAGGAATCTCTAGGAGAGTACATTGGAGCGGGAGGCTCGGATTCGTCCTCATTACCATTTATTGTTTGTGTAGACCTTGTTTCGTCTTTTGAGGATGTAAATCCCCAAGTTGCAGATAATGTAATGTCTAATATTTTCCCATGTACTTTTGTTAGAAATTATATTATTTTATTTCAAGACCATGCACAGAGATGACATTTTATTCTGATTCCACTTTTCCCAAAAGAAGTTTTATAAAAATATTAAAATTTTAATAACACACACACGTGTTTTTTCTGATATTGAGAAATAACTATTAAATGGGTACCTAAATAAAAATCTAATATCACCATTGAGTTATGAGTACAAAATATTACCTATGTGAAACATAGAATTTTTCATCATAGATCATCTATAGAAAATGTCACAGTGGGTGTAACTATAAATAAAATAATTTAAAAAAATTGTTTTTGATACATCGACTCTCCGTTTAACTATGTCTTGTCAGAAATTCAGGATTAGCCTCATAACCTTTAATTTACTATAGATATGTGGATAATATCCTATAGAGTAACCATTGGTGAAGGATGCCAGATTGATCAAATGATGCCCCTCATATTTGACAAATCAGGGATTAATGGCGATATGGATACAATTCTTTATTAGAGACCAATCCCAATAATGTTAGGGAATAAATTTCACATTGGTTACCCCATTAATGATTTCCACAGTGAATTCAGGTTAATACATGAATATATTTAGCTATAGTTCAATCATTTCAGGATGGTTTACGATTAAGGGGATTATTTTCAGTGTTTTAATTATTTTTCATAGTTCTTCATGCTAACATGAATGAATTTAATCAAACACAAAAACGGCCGAGGTATATTTCCCATGATGTTTTTTATTCTTTTTGATACTCAAATTCTTTTTGTTCATCATAATTTCACACATGTGGCCATATTTTGACTTTTTGAGTGGATTCGTAAGCGAACAGACCCCCAGATTAGAGGCAAACCAACAACTGAGTGCAGGTGTATATAGATCGAGACCCAAGGAGTGAGGATCTACAAATGTTTAAAATTATGGGAATTGGATGTGTCTTGGGGGTCTTTGGAAGGGACTACCTATGTGGTTATAACATGGAGTTCCAACAAGGAGAGCAGGCAGTGATCGGGGTGGTGATGACTAGAGGCGATGGTGGCCACATATAGCGGAGGACACAAACTCATTTAGGTGGCCACATGCAGTGGCCTAGGTGGGTTGTTCTTGAGCGTGTTAGGATAGGGGTGATGGTATGGGACCAGGAGGAGATGCCTAGTCCTATAAATAGTAGGTCGATTAATGTAGGTTGATCTGAGGTGGGTCGGGCTGAGCCGGTCGAACCCAGGTCAGACTAGGCGGTGACCGAACTGGAGCCATGCCACGATGATAGCGATGGTCGATTATAAACCTTAATCACTCCAGCTTCCACATATCCATCGAAGCTGCGGTGTATTTGACCGTGTCAGTAAACCACAATGGCAGTGGTGTCGGCGGTCAGGGTGGTCGACCATGTAGTCGGTCTACAGTACCCTTGACCCCCCTTTCAAACATCGAACTGCTGTAACTATCAAATGGTACATCCTTTTTATGAGCTGTATATGGAATTTGGATCCTGAAAATGAGATGGATGTTTTGAGATAATGTGTTGAGTTTTTATTTGGGACCAATGTAGGCAGAGAGAGTTCCCTTTGTCCTTTACTTGAGGGTTTAGTGTGACATTACAAACACATCGTTGGATTGTAATCCATTATATAGGTCAAGTCTCAGATAGAGTCATTTATCCCTCCACAAGACTGATGCTTGATTCTCTATCACCCCTATTGGTGTTTTGTGGAATTCACATAACCACATAGAGCAGGGATTTGGTCCTCCATCTAGTTGGTGGCATCAATAGGGTTAGAATTATTCACCATTATGTATGGGTAGGATCCTCTACATTGTGAGTTGATCCAGATTGGGTATGTTGTTCCCCACAATGTTTTGAGGTGTGATCTATGGTGTCCCCCAGTGTGTTTGGGATGATCCCCTCTCTATGTATCATTGACTTCCCTGACCAATTCATTCTATATGGGAGGGGGCCAAATGACCTAGACCTCTCTGTGAGTGTCTATGTTTATATAATGGTTTGATGAGTGAGTCCTCCCACAATGAACATGCATCGAGAAAAATCATGTGGAAGGTAATTGGTTTTGTCTTACCTCTAGAATATGTATATTGGACTAAGTATGTCTAGATATTCTAGCCACATGTGTGGTTGACATATGTCGGTGTGGAGCTTACTGTACTTTCCTTTGTGCTATTCCATTGTTGTATTACCTTGTAATTTTTGGGGTTTCTACTGGGTATTTTTATACTTAAACCTGCATGGGATTTTCCCACATGTTTAATGTCCTAGGAAGATGATCGGCCTTTTGACGGTGTGCTAGAAAAACTATGTTCAAGTGGTTCTTAGCGAGGTCTTACAGACCGGTGTGTCTTCCTACAGTTCATACAATAGTCCCAGAACCTATATTCTAATAGGATTAGTTGTTTTATAGACTCTTTGAGGTGGGATTTTATTTGAACTTATTTAATTCTAGTACTTTTACTATGGTACTCTGTCGTGAGATCTTTTTGGTATGCATGCATTATTTACATAGTGTTTTTACATTTCATCATTTTATAGCTTATGGATGTGTGCATGTATATAGGTAAATAGAGAAATGACTCACATTTAAGGGATATTCCTACTCAATGCTAGTAACCAGCCCCTGGCCTATTGGAGGTTAGCTTAGGGTAGTCACAGAATGGGCCACACTATGATGGGTCATAATATAGAAATCCTTTGAGTATGTCTATGACCTAATCTGGGAATGAATTACAAGAAAATATGATATCCAACCTCTATCTCAAGAGGTAATTATAATTGGTTGGAATATGACATCTATCTGTAGAGATCTTTCATCATGCACTTTCTGATTAACTGGTCCTGCTCTATAGTATTTTGGGTGGGACATGTTACATGAAAATTTGCCTCCCCTACCTCTATCTAGCACAAAGGTGAATGGTAAGTCTTACAATATAATTATTCATAATGATCTATTTGGGTGGTATCTTGAAAACAATTATTACATGTAAACTAAATAAGTTGTATGAGTCTCTATCAATAACTCCCATAGTCGAGGTAACATGAAAAGAGAATATCCCGTAACACCTTAATTGTACACTATATTTTTATATCAGTATAAGGGTTATAGGTCATGCTAAGAAACACCTGTGAACCCAAGGAACACTTCAATCCATTCATGAACCAATATGGGAATTGGGCATCCCTATCAGATATGATAGAACTTGGAGCTCCATGAAGATGCATGACCTCCCGAATATATAGTCTCCCAATCTCATCTACTAATAAACTATTTCTCACTAGTAAGATGTGTCTGGCCTTAATAAAATGATCAATGACTACCAATATTTTATAATTTATATGAGGTGCTCAAGGTAAACCAGTCACACAATCCAAAGAAACATCATCCCATTTCCACTAATGAATGGACACCACTTATAATAGTCCTACATGTCACTGATGTTCTACCTTCACATGATGAAAGGTGGAACACTATTTGATGAAGCCACAATATCCCATTTCATAACAGTACACCAACACCGGTGATGTACATGTCGATACATCTTGGTAACATTGAGATGAACTTCCCATGGTGAAGAGTAAATTACCACATCAACTTCTCTCTATGGTCAGATGGAACCTAAACACACCCATGAAAGCCTAAGGACTCATCCTAATCGATGGTCCACCCAATAGATGAGTCATCATCTGAGAAATTTTTCCTTAAGCCTAAGTCCTAATGATAGGAAATAATCCTCGTTTTCACCCATTTCAAAAGGATAGAGGTCAAAAAAAGCCAAGAGAATATTAAACTCATTCTCCTCTCCTACCTCAACATAAATCTCTAAAATCAATTCCATGAGTTTTCACTCACCATTTTACTCCCTAACTTCTTGTATCTGACTTTTTTCATCTAGTAACATCGACTCTTTCATTTCCATTCATAGGCATGTAATAAATCCAAAAATCGAATGTCTCAAATACACAAATCGTCTATGCTTCCTGTAATTATGATCATGCTATGTAAGTATCTTTTTATGGATTTTATTTTTATTGAATAACAAAAAAACTCTATCCAGGTAGGTAGTGTCTCCAACAATGTAAAATTTGAACTACAACAACTATCTTGTGGTCGTACATTTGGTCATTCCACTCACGAGGCCTCAACTGATGAGATGTGTATGCTATGAATCAGTCATCCTATATCAAAAAAATAATATAGGCTAAAAATTAATGATGGAAGAAATCTATTTGACAATCTACTATAGGGGAAAAATCATGTCGTAACCCATGATCATCCAATAAAATATAGGCAATTTTCGATGTCACTCAACCCAGACTCAACTACTTGGGTCCGAATTGAGTTTAAAGAGTGTTATATTCTCTTTTATAAACATACCTTCAACCCTCTGGTGATGTAAACATAACCCCCCCAATGATAGTAGTAATTATGTACTCTATAGGGAACCAATAATTCAATCTAAATGATTACATAAAACTCAATCATGTCAAGATTAAAGAGATCCCACGTGAAGATATATCCAACTATCTCAGGGGTATGGTCTATAAAATGGATCATGCTCTCTCATCAGATACCCAAAAGGGTATCGAGCATCATCATACCACAAAAATGTTTTATATTGAGGATTGGATTATTCATAATCGTATTAGATGTAAATGAATTTTATGACAAACGTTAAAATAAATCATATTCTAATGTAGATGAAACTATAATAGTACCTCAAACATTGGATGTTCTAGTACAATACTCCTCTAGAATAGGTTCCACTGAATGTAAATAGCTCATACAGTGGTCCAGATTCACAACCTATATTCCCTAAGGAATTCTAATCTACTGACGCTAAGAATCCATAGTTTGATTACCTTTTCCTCAACCACCACATTGTCATGAAAGGCTGGTTGTATTCTATATGCCTTCCTAGAGAGGTAATATAGTCTGCAATATGTAACATAGGTTAGTTGTATATTCCCTCCCTCTAGACATAGATAGAAAGGTCTTGAAATAGAATTGAATATGACCTATACAATCGCATCCTTTTCATTCCACACAATCCGGTAAATATGAGGGTTTGATATGTCCTAGATTCCCACATTAGTGATAGATTTGAAATCTACTAGCACAAACTGCATGATTACTTCTACCCCCACAAAAAACCTAAAATTGATCTTAAATCTTCTAGAAGATGCATTGAAATATATAGGTGACGAAATTCCTTGGATTTTACCATCAACATATCTCAGATAACACTCAGTAATAATGTCTAGGCTAACTACTCAAAAATATTAGTCATCATAAAAACATTAACTTGTGATCATATATAGTATATCATCCCATCCTTGAATCTTCTATAATTCATATGATCATCTCTGGATAAAGTCTGCACAAACCCCTAAATCCCAATAAATCAATTATAATACTCCATGACAGAAAAATCTCCCTATCGAAGGGTCATAAACTCTCCAGTCTAGTCAACCCTTTAAGTACTTAGAAATAAATAATCATATAATAATGTTTGGATGTACTCCCTTACCATACCATGATGTGGTTCTTCATAGGTAACAAAATCCCACCATTCCTTGGTAGAATCACATATAAGAATCATGTTTGACCCTATACTCTAGAGCAATCTCCAGATTCTCTAATATTGAAATAATATCATCATGCTAAGATTCAGCATGATGAGGTCTAACATCACTAAACAAGATGGGAGGATTCTACTCCTGGAATACCCAAGTCAACTATACCGTAGTCGGTGATGTTTGAGAAACACCTTTCATGTTTTTCAGCATACAGAAAAATCCCTCAAATAAATGGGAATCAGTTTCCATATTAGGAATAGGAAGAGGTTCCATTGGTGGCACTTTAGGTCGGATCAATGGAGGCTTTGGTCCCACCACCTCTAGTGCATTTTTGTCACCACCTTCATGGAATGTGACTCAATTTTTTCCTGGTGGAATGATTCTATAATTTTAAACAAATTACTTTGAATATAATTGAATTGTTTTAGATACCAAAAATATATAACTAAGACCGGTACATAGCCTTCTTATGAACAGATCACACCTCTATTCCTTCTCAAATATATTGGTCAAGGTCATATAGAAGGACAATATAAATCACTGTGGACATAAAATACTCCCAACTATTCACTACTAAGGATAGGCCTATGTCTATGTCTTATATCAAAAGTTTAAGATAACAATTTTATTTGAAATTTTAAATTCATTTTAAATTTATGCTCATATATATGTAAATATATTTAAATTTTTGAATCATATGTATCACTATTTATAATTTATAAGGGATCATACACCTTATAAATATCAATGTTTCATTCACCTAATTCATACCATAATGCATTTCATCTCATGCGACCAATGCCCCACGTATTAATGTTCTATAACAGACTGCTAATGGTGCCTATAATACCCTTTGTTGGAAAATATTATTAGGTTAAGAAGAATCTTTATGTTTCAATTACGTTTTTTAGTCCTACTAGAAATGCCATAAAATTTCAATATACAATAATGAGGAAACACCTATATGCTACATGAAAGTGTATGATGAAAGTAGATGTGGCATGGAAAATCAACTGCATTTAGTCCTATTATGCCTAAAATTATGTTTGTAATGAAACAACCACATTTCATTGGTCCAAGGTAAAATAAATCCCATTGGAATAAACCCAATAACAATAATATCATAATATGTGTGAGATACCCAATGGTGAAGTTATATTAACTTTAATAGGAATAAAAA
Organism: Viscum album; assembly: GCA_963277665.1. NCBI lineage: Eukaryota > Viridiplantae > Streptophyta > Magnoliopsida > Santalales > Viscaceae > Viscum > Viscum album. Next base: position 1,049,529,842 of record OY728131.1, on the reverse strand, counting down.
ATAATGGCATTAGCCCAACCCATGTAATTTTGGTTTCCCCTATATGTGGGTTAGTTAATCTCATTCATAGGATCATTTCTAAATTCCCTGATCACATACTCTATTTTCTAATTCCCAAAAATTAATATAAAGAAAAAAAATCCTTGGGATACCATAATGTAACGTCCCAACCCAGAATCCACCTAACTCGTGCCCCAAGCCGATGGGTCACATAGCCTAAAGCGTGCTTCCCTATATGCAAGAATATTCAAACTAGAAGATGGTTTGAAGGTGGTATAGTGGGGATAATATACCATCAAATAAATGTGTAACAACATATATAACAAATAAATATACAATAGCGTATGCATATATAAATACTCTACAATGACTAGACCAAAAACCAGCTGTATCTAAAGCATATACAACATATATAAAAATAAACTATGGAAGTGTAAATAACTAAGAAACTAAATAATAATATCAAAATCCAAAAATTTTGAGTTAGATACATGATGATTTTATGGATTATATATATACAAAATGGATATATGGGTAGTCATATACCACATTCTATAAAAAATAAAAAATGGTGAAAAGACTATTACACTATTTTCTCTAGAATATGCTTGGCCCTCTACTAAAATTATCCAAATATAAATAAATCATATAAAAAATCTATAGTAGGGTGATTTCCCATATCCATATATATTGAAAAGTTATCTACTCAGTTTCTAAAGGAAGCCCAAGTACGGTGGGAGAACAAATATTAGTAGGCCCCCACCAACAATGTCTAGAATCAATCTAGCATGTATACATTGGTATCATACTATGTAATTAATAAAAAAATGAACAAGGGTGAGTAAATAAATGTCATCTAGCCAATGTTCTAGAAGGACACCTGGTGGATCTACCTATTATTGATAATGAATGAAATGTGATCCAAATCAATATATATATACATATTAACAAATATATATATACATATATATAGTATATTTACATACTATATCCACATATATACACTACGTACATAAGGAGGTAAGTATAAATATACCACGAAACAAGATTATGGCTAATCCCATGTCATAACATAGGAATCCACAACCAGTCTAATAAGTTGGTGGACTCATGTTGAGGGGACATTCCTGGAATCTAATAATGGATGTGAGTCATCATTCTCAACACTCATTATAGGTGGGTTGATATTCCAGGCTCAAAAACCTAAATGGTTGAACTTTGAACAACATTCCCATCAACCAGATAATAGTATATTGGTAAGATACATCATTCTCAACATTCGATGTCTGGGATAGTGAAACATTATGCACAACAAGTCCCATAATAGTCATTACACAACAAATATAAATGGCATAATCATAATACTTTAATAAAATGAGTAATCATCTCATAATAATTATAATCATAAAGCTCAATATACATATTGGATTCATTATTCATATAATCATTACAATAAGAATTAATCTACTAGCATGACCTTTCGGCCAATTATCATTTATTCAAGAAGCTCATTTAACATGTTTAAGAAAGGAAAACCATCATGAAGCAATCCATTATATATATAATCCATTCAATGTATCAATGCATGGAAATACATTATAAGGTTCAACAAAGAACATAAAAGGTGTTATTATTAATTAGGTGATTGCCCACAAGGGAGAAGTCCCACTTATAATCAAATATGAACAATTAAAATGAATTTGGCCCTTTAAAATATTAAATATAAATGGAAATTTCAAACCGACACACCCAAGGGGTGTCTACAATTAATGTTTTAAACCTAAAAATCATTAATAATAATCATATAGATTATATTAACATGATAAAAATAATTTAATGATAAAAAACACATTTTATGGTAATGTGTGTTAAAGTCCGGTGTGTGGTACAATGATGTGGCTCTCAAAAACATCATAACTTATGGAAATAAAATCTACGCCACCTAAAATAAGAACATGGATGACTCTTCTTCCAAATGAAGCTTTATATTTGATGTAGATTGGAAGAAAAATGTAAATATGTAAAATTATCTTGAACCTAAATATCACAATGTATATCAATAGAAAAAAAAATATAAATCAAGTTGGTTTGACAACATACCTATAGTTATCCAACACTTTTGAAAGAACATGATTCCATGTTCAGATCTTAGAGATATAAAATTAACTAAAAATAGCAGGAAAATGAGATCAAGAGAGATGAAAGATATCCTATATTCTTAAAATTAAGAGGAGAAGTTTTGGGTTTAGGTTTTCAACTCATTAATGGTAAACTAGTAAATTCCCCCTCAAAACTGGGGGAACATATTTTGGCTACATGATTTAGACAAACTGTTTGAAAACCATTGTCACCTCACTATCTAAGGAGGGACCATGCTCCGTCAAGGAATATGGTTTTCCTAACCATGAAAAAACCATGAAAATTAATGTATCAATATTCTATGAATTTCATAAGTGTTCACCTTGGGTTTAACGGTTACGGACAAACCATGTAGCTCCTACTGCACAAAAGGTTCCCACACTGTTTGTACTAACAATGCGGTAATAGTATGTCCTACCATATTTTTCCATTCTACAGTACTCTAGGATTCAAATAATCCCCACACACTCTTTGTACCCTCCTTAAGTTTTAGTACACCTTTACCATGATATAATTAAATAATCATATTGAAAAACAAATGATTCATACCTTAGTGAAAAATAGGACATTTCACTTTTCAAATTAAATCACATTATAAAATCATTTAAAGAAACATAAACCCTTTTAAAAATCCATTAAAATACTAAAATACAACTTTTATATCCATTTTGTGGCCCAAAAGGGTCATGTATTATTACATTTCAAAACCCATTTAAAAACATGTTCAAACATTTTAAAATCATTCATAATTTCATATTTTACTAAAAAACTAGAAAAACCCATTAAATATCCTTCATTCCAATATAAAAATAACATTGAACCCATTTTTTATCCCCAATAAAATTATCACATTTATATAATATTTAAAATATAAATCAATTAAATTTATCAATAACACATTGACATTCAATTTATAAAAAATTAACTAAATAATCTACCTCTAATTCTTTAGAATCAATGCATTTTAATAAAGAATGTCTCACCTCTGACAAGGATTTACCAAAAAATGATCCCCTCAAAAGACCTAAAAAAATATCGCAATGTCAAACCCGCCGAAAACATTCATCCAGCCATGGAAGTATATGTAGTTTTTGGGTAGGATGTTATATTAATAGATAATGGGAAAATGGAAGAAGAAGAAGAGAATGTAAGAGGAAAAAAGGGGTTTACCTTAAGATATTAACTTACAATTGATGTATGAGATTCCAACAATAAAGAGTAATGGGAGGGATAACTCCCCATGTAAGGAACCCATCCTGGTTGAATGAAATTAGTGGAGAAATGGGTGAAAACTCTATAAAATGATAAGGGTAAAAGTTTTTTTGACCCCTTAGATAAAAGAAGAAAAATATGGCATGAAACATGGTCCAAATAAGAATTATGAGTTCTAATATATGAGTATTAATATGGAATGATATAGTTACCACTATATATATGGACTAAAAAATTCATAGGGGACTTGGCCCCTCACCTCAACCCTATTTGGTGTGGTCTAGGGACCATGAGAAATATGAATTCCCTCCACAGTATAGTTACCACCTTCATTGTGATATTACCCTAATTAAATAGATATGGTTTTCTTACATCACACCATAAAATGTGTATATTAATCCCCATGGAATGGAATTACCCTTACACAACCCCCACGATGCCTTTACGGGGTTCCCTTTATAGAACATATGACATACCTATGCTACTATGCACACCCTAATGCCAACCTATATAAGTGTAAACCCTTATGAATACCTCTATATGTGACACAAATACCATGGATATATCATGGTCCTCTCCTCATGCATACAAAAAAACCACAAATCCATTGGATTTGGCATGGTCTTTGGCCTCTAGCCTATAACCGCTAGCCTCAAGAACCACATAGGTCACTCATGTCACCTAAAACATGTTGAACACATGGGAAGCACAGAGAATCTATAAAATGACAAAAAAATTAGATAATATACCACAATAAAAATTAGGGTGGTACACTTTTTCATGATTTTATAACAAGTCAATTCTATAATGTAATCATGAATCAAGGTTCTGTAACAGTGAAAATAAAATTATAAATTATAAGATTATGAAGAGAAGTTGTTGGAATAATTTTTTTTGATAAATATATCATCAAATCTATCCCATAAAAAATATTTTATAGAAATGTTTTGTAAAATATGAGTTCAATATGTTCATTTTGATATGTAATGTATGTCTACTCTTCCATGAATGATTTTTGAGTTTGAAAACATAATGTGAATTTAGAAAATGAATAAGGATGAAAATTCATTCATTATATATGTTTTTTAAAAATATTACAACAATGGTAATCCAAGGATTATTGACAATGGATGTTCCTCTTATATGATTGGAGAAAAAAATTTCTTGAAGAATATTGAAGAGCAGGGTGGAGGGTAGTGAATTTTAGAAATAATTGCTCTCTTAAAATTAGTTATCACTATTGGAATTATATTCCAATATATGAAATACATAGATTTTATTTCCTTTAAAATTGATTTAAGATGAACTCTTAAGATTGATCGAACTATTTGATGATGGAAATGACATTATTTTCATGAAATAATCATAATTCATCAAAAGTTTAATGGATAGAAGTATTATCACTAGTGGAAAAAAGGAAAATTGGAAATCAATTCCAAATTTTTGATCCAACTAATTATTTTCATTTGATTACCAGGGATGAAAAACATTCTGTAATAGAATTCCTTACCATCTTGGTGGAATATTTATTAGTAAAATATAAAAGTATGATATGTAAGAGACCTATCCTAACTAAATAGAGAGATAGAGTGATGTTTTCTTTGAAACTTGATATAATGAGATAATGGTTCATGGAACTCAAAAAAATATTAGAGATTAATTATATTGAGGTAGTTGATTTAATTCGTAATCTCTTATGTGGTCCTATAAGAAAATGGCATGCCATAGTTGATCGTGGATTTATCAAATTCTTTGATTATTTTACCATAATGGCCAATGTAATGTAAAAAATGTATATTTATTAAGCGATAAAAATCTATAATTTTTATTAAAAAGTTTTAGAGATATAGTAAAGTATAGTATCCAAGAATTATCTATGTCGGGGTGTTAATATAGGTTGAAGATAAAATAAGTATTTATACATAGTTCATTAATTCCATATCTTATTACATTTTATGAAGAATAACCTATTTATAATTTACTTATATTATTAATAAATATAATCTAAGAACAAATATATATATATATATATATTAATTTAAAATTCATGGAACATAGAGATTAAACCTTTTCCACCTTCATTTTTCGACATCCAAGGAGAATACACTTAACATTGGGTCATTGAACCAATAATAAATTATAAATAACTATTTTTTTATAATAGGGTTTTTTATGTCCACTCTTTACCATGGATCACTATTGATATAATATTTTGGGATAATCTCACTACCCTAAAAAGAAAACTTCTTGAATAATGGTTTTGATAAGATAAATTCTCACCAAGGGTCTACCATTCTTCTTCTCCAACACAAAAGGCATTAGTGATGATATTATCTTGTATAATTAAAGGTATCTTCTTAGTTTAATGATAGGAATGTCACTTATAGATTTGTAGTTGTATTTTTATCAAGATTATAGATATTGATCCCATTTTGTATACCAAATTGATACTCTAACATCACTAAAAATTATATGATCAAATGATTCACCCCAGATCCCTATATCCTGGATATAGTTATTATTTTTTTACATTATAATGAGATATATGTAATTTCATACCAAGGGAGTGAATGGTTTAATAGTCTTGGTAAAATAGAAATATAATTTAAATTCGAATTTAATTTTAAAAGATAAAAAACACAGATAATTTTCATTGAGAATTCCATTATCCCCCTTAGTGAATCACAACATATCAATCACTACACACTTCCTCATATCCTAGGTAAATATAACATGAGAAATTTTTAATCTCATATTCTTATTAAGGGTAAGAGTATATCACATGATTTGGATAAATAATTTATAAACAATAAGGAAAGGTAAATAACTAAAAATATTAAATTTAACCAATAACTTGATAATAAAATGGAAATAATAAATGTTGATTAAATAATTCAATATAAAACATCAAATGATATTGAAACTAAACCATAAATAGTCTAACTAATGTAATAATCAAATTGTATACCAATACCTAAATTCAAAATAATTTAATTTATAATTATAGACATATAAAAAATACCATCAAGGCCTTGTATTAAAATATCAATACGATCTTGGTCTTCTTCCAAGACGTCTATATAAATTGGTTTATCCTTAGAAAAAATCCAATTTATTTTGACTCATCAGATCTAATGATTAATCAAGGGGATATAGAATGTTGTGTCTATCACTAACAAATTCCAATGCATTCCTCGTATGAAATGGGTGAAACATAATGAAATAACAATTTTCATTTAAACTAGAATATGAAATGAAATTACATTCCCCAATCAATAAAGTAATCCCAAACTATCCTCTGTAATGTGAATAGTATCACCATAGTATATCCCTAGTCAAACTGATCATAAACCATATAGATATATAATATGAATGTTATTAATGGTGTATTAGCCAATTATATAATATGTGACATAAAATGATGTATTCTTAGATGAAAAAATACTTTATAATCTCTATTGGAATATTCTTGGATGAAAATAAAATTCCATTGAAAATAAAAGGTTTATTTTAGAACTGTAAAATTCAAAAAATATAGTCAAAATCATTTTCTTTGAGAATCAATTTTAAATAATATCAATAAAACAAATGTTAGTTAAAAATTTATTTAAAAAGAACCTTATGAACCAAAAAGATAATATTAAATGAAATTATAGTAATTATGGAGTGTAATTCAAAATAGGTCATATAATTTAAAATGTATGTTCCTTTTGAACTATAAAAATGTTAGAAAAGTGCATTGTTTAGAAAACAAAAAAAATATTTCATTGAAAACGTTTTTTAAAAAATCCAACCTAGGTAAAAATGTTTTTAATAATTATGGTGGATAATTTCAAGTAATTTTTTAAAATATTTTTTGAAAACATGGTTTTGTACGAAAAAGGATTTTCAACAGAAGAGAGAAATAAAGATGTATTTTCTTAAAAACATTTTCTTGATAATTTTAAGTATCAAAAAGAGAAAACAAAATGGTAATATTTATTGAAATAGTATATTAAAAAATATAGTAATAAAATTTATTAATTTTATGATATAAATATCAAATAATTTCTTCAAGGGTGACATAAACAACAATAATATTGAATAATGATGTGATAGTTTAATAAGACCTTACTGCTTTAGTAACTTTTGTATCATAAGATCCATGAACGAAAAAACCTCAAATGAAAAATTAAATACCATCAACATAAATGAATTCATGATATAGTATGCGACAAGAAAATTATATAAACCATACAAAAGAAATAAGTTTTGATGATAGTGTATGTCTTTGGGATGTAAATGTGACATTATATTATCTTACCTTGACTATGAATTTTCATGTATGTTCTTTGTATTCATAAATAATAAACTTATGCTTATTATTTTCTTGATTAAGAACTATTTTTAATTTTATTATAACATTTTTTACTTATTACCATAATATATATGATTTCTAATTCATTTACGTTCATTTTGGATGTTTCGAGGATATTTGGGTTCTATGTCAAAAATAAATTTGGTTGGTTGAATATGGTCAATGAGGTCATTATATAAAAACATATAGAATAATATTCATTAAATAATTACAATATTTATACAAAAATTAAAACCAATCATGAAATATTGTTATGGAAAATTAATTGTGACACAGTCATGGAGATGGTAGGGCATACATGCTCTTGAGTAATGTTTCCATTTTCAATTGTCATTATGGAAAGTTGGTAAGTAATATTTTATGTTTATCTATTGATTATAGTATCATATATAACATATTAATTAATTAAATACACTTATATATATCATCCTTCTAGTGGGGTGACGAAATATAGACACATATCTTCGCAATGGTGTTTGTCTCGACGTACATGAATGACCTTATCATCTTTCAATGAGTAAAAGGTTAAAAATGAAATGATATATTATATTATCATAATGATAAATATGTCATTAATATCACAATTATTTATTACATATCACATATATTCATTAATTATATCCTCATTACCATCCATTTTAAAGTATTAATGAGAAATGAATCATGTCGCTTCACGTGGCGGTAGTCCACCGTACACATGAGCGACATTATCGTATCTCCTAAGGAATGGAAAGTAAACAGGTATATATGATATAATGAATAAATAAGAATAATTAGTTAATAGATATCATATATATATATATATATATATATATTATCTATCATCACACATAACATTGAGATGTGTTGATGAAAAACGTGTCGCATCGGTTCGTGAGGCTGTAGTTCATTGTAAACATGAGTGATGTTATCATTTCTCATTTAAGGGAAAATAAGATTGATATAGTTAATTATATTATTAAAATAAAATATTTTTATATGGTAGAAATTATTATTATTATTATAATATTCATGAATTAATAATATTTTAAGGAGTTGGAATATGAAATAAGAACATGTATATTTTAAAATTTTACCTCTTCTCGGACTACCTATTTAAGACTATTTGTAAAATATTATTAGAGTTAATATATAAGCCAAACGAGGCTTCTTAGATGAGGTTATAGAAGTTGGAAAATTATTTGGATTTGTGATTTTTGAAACTAAATTTATTTAATATGTGACGAAGATAGGTGAGGGTGGCTTTTTATAAGTATGGTGAGTGGCACAAATGTAATGTTTTAAAAAACAAATGTGTACTAAGGTTTATCAAATGAAAAAGGGGTAAAAGTTATGTATTATAGAAACATATACATTATAATTCCTAGATATTTATATCAAATATATTTTAGATAATTTTTCTAGTCATTTTAAACCTTATCTTTTTATTTTAACCCCCGATAAACCTATTTTTACCTTAACTGTGATAATTTATTTTCACAGTTTTCAGTATTAATTATGGATAAAAAATATTTTTAACTTATTATATAATATATATTTTTATAATTCCATATATATAAGAAATTTCCCAAATTCTAATCATGCATTTTGAAAATGTTAATTGAAATTTTATCCTAATGACGTGATGAGAAACTAACTTTTCAAATGGAAAATTTAAAAATGTTTACATTGTTTTTATATAAAAATTCAATACAAAACTGATTTAAATTAATTAAATTACATTTACATATATATATTATTTAACTAATTTTATGAAAAACCCAATTTAAAATATAATTTGCCTTTATAAATAATTAGCAAGAATATTTCTTCAATTAAAATTCTTCATTTTCACCATTCATCAAAAATTAAAACATTTCAAAATAATTACAAATATTCACCCGAAGATAATTTTGAAATTTGGATTTCAAAAAAAATATTTTTTAAAATAGAGTTTCTAAAATTGTAAAAATTATTTATAAATTAAGTATGCAGAGAATGAATAAACCTCCTTTTAGAAATAAATATTTCAAAAAAATATATTTATTTCTCTATCAAATTGTAATATTTTTATCCCTAATGAATATATATATATTTTAATGATTTTATACATGTTGAAGCCATATAATTTTCATTATTTATTGAATAATATAAATACACACCAATTTAATGGATAAGTTATAATGGTAATATTTAAATAATATTTTTTTAATAGAGTTTCATGTTTCTTTGAAAAATGTTATTGCATGCATTTCACTATATTGAAGAGAGTGAATTTATTCAAAAATAACTATATTGTAAATTCATAGGATTTTATATATACTTATATTCACGGTATTTCAAATCACAGACACTAATAAATGTTACATACATATTTTAAAATCTATGGGTGTCACATTCTGTCCCCCTTAATTAAATTCATTCTTTGAAATTTAATCATTATTTTTCTAATTAGGGTTATGTCATTTCAAAGTACCCTACTTGAAGTTTGAAATCATGTGAAGGTTAAATAAAACATACTCTTGATATGATATAAGGGAAGCACAATGGTCATATATAATAACATATAACTAGGTTTCCAAGTAGGATAAAATTTTGTGGGAAGTGAAGATATGGACCAGGAATAAAAGTGTAAATAATCATAGAGAGTGATAGAGGATATTCATCATAAGAAATTGAATGATAAATGGAATGTTAAGGAGCTAAAAATAATAACTATGGGATGATTTAAAAGACCATCAACTAAACATAAAATACGGTATTATGATATAATTTTGTTTCAATATCCTTTTCTAGGAGTTGAATAATTCATTTATCATCTATACTACGAAAATATGAAATTATAATTACTTGATATATCACATTTTTATGGGACAAATTTCATAAGATTTTTGTGATTTGTTTATTTTCCACTTAATTTATTACTAAAATAAATATATCTCAATGTTTACATTTTTATTCCTGAAGAACTAAAATTATCTTTTAAGGGATCATAAGATGCATAAATGACTGATAGGTCATTCTATATATTCAAGAATATATTAAAAAACCAATATGGTTATCAAAAGTTATCTAATAAAATATATTATTATATAAACCTCAATTGTAACACCATTGGTTCAATATTATTATTTATACATCAAATAATTTAAAAAAACAATGAAATATTAACCAAGACATCACATAGGATATTGGTATGCACTAAAACCTTATCATCCATCGATTATAGGTTCAATCCATGTGGCTTTACTAGATGCAATTTTTTGTCACCCAACACATGGGTTTTACTTTTTATAAAACTATTTTAAAATAATTTCACCAATTTTTATGAAATTTTGAGACCCATAGTTACTATGACATCAAAGACAAGACAAACCATGAAGGTTACAAATAACTTTAACCTTAAGTTACAAATCGAGTTATTGTAATTGTTCCTAACATAAATATTACCTAAAAGAATATAATGGGTTTTGTTCCCACTACTGGTTTCTTAAAATATCCTTAATCATTTATACTCCTACCACAAAAATTTTTAAAAGGGTTTTCTAGGATTTTAAACATATGATCATCCTTAATCTTAGAAATCCATGATGTTGTCCATGACTCTTAAACTAATTAAGGCATATATGATTTTAATTTTTAACATAACCCTTATATGTTTCTTGATTATTATTACCAAATTACCGTGGGTAAAAATTATTATATAATTTAATTCATGAATCCCAATACATAAATACTTCAACTATTTTATTTCAAAATAGATTCTTCCTCTATATAACAGTTAACCTTTTGGAGGCTGAATTGGCATGGATAATAACTAATTTAATTATATCTTAGACAATAAATATAAATGTATCCCTTTGATTATATTTATTTATTTCAATCGTACTCATCATTTTTATAAAACAATTCATTGATTTATTCCCTTCATTTACGCACATAAAACAATTTTCAATTCTATTGTGGAACCTTATTTTCAATCTATGACACCTTAGGTTTAATAAAAATTATTCTTTATCATCATATATTCAAATCCATTAAACAGTTTGTAAAGAAAATGTGAATTATCCAATGAATATCCCACTTTAGAGTGAAAATAGGTGCATAGTAAAGACCACATTCTTGCATCAAGTGATGATCGATTTTTTCACAATAGACCCTGTTTGTATTAATTACCCCTAGGTACATTGGTTTCAAAACCAAATCCACATATAGTATCCATTAAATGATGCATTTTATAGGAAAAACTACATAATCTCTTCCATATCAAATATGTAGGATGATCATCTATACATATCATTGAATTCCATTGTAGGGTTATGTTCATTAATATATGTTTTCCTAAATCTCATTCCGATTTTTTATACTAAGCATACTCTAATACCAATTTTAATCAGCCCAAACCCCATTATCCCAAATCTAATTTTCACTTTATTAGATTGACATAACATACAAGGAATCACATCCTAAAGAGCCAAATTTTTTAGTAGTCTTGTTAAACTAGATACATACATAAAATTCACATTATATATTAAAAAATAAAATGTCCAAAGTAATTTATTTTACAATTACATTATTACCCTTAGTGTATAAAATATTATCAATCACAAAGAACTTCTTTGTATCATGGGAAAATAAAACATTAGAAATAGTGAGCTTATATGCTCAATAATGGTAAGATTACAACAGAAGAAAAAAAACAAATAAGGAATAACATATATATATATAAAGGTAAATAACTAAAAAAAATTAACCAGTAACATGAGCATAATATGTAATGCATAAGTGATTATTAAATAATTCCATATAAATAATTACATTGTCTTTAAATGTAACCATGGATATGTGAATTAGCCTTAGAATTTGGGCCTACGAGCTATGTAATGGGCTACAAGCCCACTGGGCCTTCGGTCTATTTAATGGGTTTCCCTCTACCCAGTTAAAAGAGGTCTTTTCATTGATTTAATAATAAAAATGAGGCTTTGGACCCATACTTAAAAAAAAATCAAGGCCTTCTTCCAAAATATCTAACACCTTCAAGGCCATATATGATGCCATATATATAAATGGGTAAGGCCTCATCCAAAAAAACTAGTCTTTATCACGAGACCTACCAATGCATCAAGGGGTTATAGTGGCCCCTACCTGTCACTAATAAAGTCCAATACATTCATAATATAAAATGGGACAATCATAATTCACATACATATTCATATTTATATTGTCATAAAAAATGTTAATAATTTCACAAATCGATAAACACAATTCATAAACATCATGCCCCGTGAGCGTGTGGGGTGGTTGGCTAAGAGGGGTTTGGGGTGTGTGTCATGGGGTTGAGTCACGAGGTACACTTTCATTACTTTCATGTGTTTTAAAGAGAAACATTTAATAAACATAACCATAACCCATCTAGAATAAAGTAAATGGTATCAAAACATTATATCCCCAATCAAACTAATCATAAAACACCCATATAAATAATAAGGACGGTATCATTAGAGTATATCCCTAACAAATCATAAGTGACATAAAATGATCTATTTTTAGAAGGAAAGTTATTTTTTAAAGATTACATGGAATATTCAATGGGGAAAATAACCTTTATCTTAAAATCTCCGTTTTATTTTAAAATTTGAAAACTCTTAAAATATTTTTAGTGTCAATTTTTTATATAACATTTATAAACTACAAATTTACAAAATATTAGTAAAACGTAATTATTTAAAATTAACTGTACAAACATGAAATTGAATCTTCAAATATTGGAAATTCCTTATTTTTGGTTGTTTAATACATATCCAGAATATTAAAAATAATATTTTGTTTCACTATAAAAAGGTCAAAAATGTGACTTGCTCAAAAAATGACATGAATATTCAATTAAAAAAATTAAAAATTAAAATATGTGTAAAAATGATTATATTAAACATATTTAATAATATTAAAACATTTTTGAAATTTATTTTAGAAAACATCGTAATGAGAGAAAAAGGATTATCGACTGAAAATTTAAATAATGTCAGATTTTCTGAAAAAATATATTCTTAATCATTTTATTTCCCAAATAGAAGGAAAATTATACTAATAATTTAAATAATTCCTAAAAAATCCATAGGATAATAAAATATATATTTTAAGATATAAATATCAATTAATTCTTATTTGGGAGAAATAAATAAAAAAATCCTATATAATGATGACATTTTAAAATAACCCCTTAGCTCTTTGGTACCATTTGTATCACAAGCACCATTAAAGAAATAAAATTAATTGAGACATTAAATAAAACTCAGCTAAATTAATTCAATATATGACATAAAATAAATGTAATTATATAACCTGTAAAAATGAATAAGTATTGATTTTTTTGTATATATCACAAAATTTAATGTGAGATGAAAAATCCTTACATTTAGTCTAACTCATCATGTATATTATTTATATTCTAGAATAATAAAAATATTTAAATTATATACTTATATAATAATTTTATTATATTTTATTATTCTGTCTATTTCACTTAATTCTATGGTATATGTTATACATTAATAAAATTAGTAATTTTAAATCATATTTTTTTATTATATTTGGCTTATGTGCAAAAAATGAATTTAGTGGGTGGACTATAGTCAAAATAGATATTATTTAAACATACCTGGAATAAAATTCATGAGATAATTATCATATCTTTACATAAATCATATCTTTAAAACAAATCATGAAATATGGTAATGAAAAATGAACTATATTACAATCATAGAGATGATAGGTCATATGTACGCATGAGAAACATTTCTATTTTTCAACGACTATTGTAGAAAGGAATTATGTAATATTTAATATTCTAATAATCATAATAATATAATATATATAAAATATTATTTATTTAAATATATATATATATATATATCATCCATGTGGTGTGGGGTTGAAAATAGAGTTACAATACTTTGTGGAGGCTATAGTCCACATGTACAAAAATGAAATTATCATCTTTTTGTGAGTGAAGAGATAAAAGATAAAATTAGATTTTATATTTGAAGAATAATAAATTTTTCATTAATATAATAACTATTTAATTTTTATCACATATATTAATTAAATTTATCTTTATTACCTTACTTGTAAAGTGTTAGTGAAATACAAATCGCATTTCTTTTTTAGGTGGTAATCCTCTTTACACGTGAACAACATTATCGTATCCCCAATATAATGGTAATATATATATATATATAAGTTATAGTGTCTACATAGGTATAAATGTATTTAAAATATCATATATATACTTTATATTAATCATTATACCCAAACATGATAGATACTAATGGAAAACGTGTCAAATTGATTTGTGAGGTTGTAGTCCGTCGTAAATATGAGCGATGTTTTCTTCTCACATTTGAGAGAATAATAGAAGAATATAGGTCATGAAAATATCATAATAACATATAAGGATATGGTAGATACATTTTTAAAAATAAATTTGGGATATTTGAATGATTTTGAAGTAGAAATAAAGAAAACACATAGTTATCAATTTTACCTCTTCCCAAATGACCTTTTTTTATTATTACTAATGTATTACATGAATAAATTTTTGAACGAGAAAAGTCATATAGGATCAATGGATATAATTTTGTAATTTATTTTTATTAATATTGTCTCAAACAAAATAGTTTAAATGTGTGAATAATATATGAGGGGTGCGGCCTTTTAAAAGTGTGGTGAGTGGGAGAGTTGTAATTTTTGAAATGAAAAAGGTATTTCCACATTTTGAACATAAAAAAGTGTAACAAATAGATTATTATAAATAAATAGATGATATATGGTTTATATATGTACATTAAATATATTTTATACCATATTTTAGGTCATTTAACCCTTACTGTTTTAGTTTAACCCTCAAATAAACCCATTTTACCTTAACATATTAATTAACTATTACTATTTTCATTGTTAATTTTGGTAAAAAATCAATTTTACCTTATTAGATAATATAAATTATTATGATTTAAAGTAATGAATAACTTTTTCAAAATACAATTCTCAAAATTGAAAATTTTAAATTTAAATTAATCATGTATATGCGATGAGAAAGTGGGTTATCAAAGAGAAAATCCTCAAAAATGTTATAATTTTTTTATAACAAAATTCTATATTAAAATTATTCCAATGATATGAATTGGATTAATAGATATAAAATATAACAATTTATACTTTAAAACAAATTTATAATATAATTTATCATTATAAATAATTTAATAATAAAGTAGTCGTAAATTAAAATTTAGTATTTTTTACTATTCATCAAAAATTTAAACTTTTTCAAAAAATCAAAAACATTTACCCTATGATAATTTTGATATGATTATTTGAATTTTTTTATTTTAATTTTTCATACAATGCTAATAATAAATGAGAATCTATGTGCGCAAACCATGATTAATCCTCTGTTTAAAAAAATAATGTTTTTCTAAAAACATTTATTTTTATTTCAAATGGTTCTAATTTTATATCTAAAAAATATAAATCCATATTATTCATTTTATACAAAATTAAATAATAAAATTTTAATAATTAATTAGTAATGTTCTTACTTTCCTATTATAGGTCTTGGTTCCAATGGAAATGTTTAAATAATAATCCTTTAATAGAGTATCATGTTTTGTTAAAACCTAATATTGAGTGAATTCTAGGCTATCAAAGAGACTAAATTTATTTAAAAATTAATATATCATAAATATTATTATGTTATATTACCTTTTATTTTTGTGTTTAACAGAATATCAATAATCTATTATAATGTTCAAATTTTAAAATCTCACGATGTTACATCAAATCCTTGCGAGAAGATTTAAACCTTCAAACATGGATTTATCTTCACACTAATCGTCAAGAAAATAAAAAAAATTAGTAAAAAATCATATTGAATAATTCCAAGACACGAATTATATTATTTCCTGATATTGGATAATATTCACATAAAAACAAATATCCAATGATGAGAACAAGATAAATTCCATTTCAAACATTGAAAATTAATGTAGTTTAATAAAAAAACACCATTATCCTTAAATTCATATCTATAATAATCACCTTATTTTCCCACTTCTTCACCTTTTGTACCACATAATGTATTTTTCCTATTTATATTCCTTATCTTTTTCAATATTGCACTATTGATTCTAATAATATTCTTGTATCCATTTGAATATGAAATTTAGAATTGAAATCATATAAAATTGAGAAATTGAATTATTTCAAATATATAATTTGGATATTATTCCATTATATATCAACCATTTAATTAAAATAATTAGTTATTAATTTCCTAAATAATTACCACCCCTTTATGATAATTATACATCAACTTTTACATTGGATTTCTCTTGATTATATAGATCATGTTCTAACATAACCCTTTATGGAACGATTGATGAGTCTCAATTTAACGTCTCTCAACTACATATAGGTTCAAAAATTCCCTAATACTTTAAAATGTATAGAAATAGATCTTTAATTTTATCATTCATGTGGTATATGCATAAATTTTTGAAACAATGCATATCATACACCTAAAGTGGTTCATCATACCTTCCATAACATAAGAATCAGATCTCTAGAAAAAAAATTGAATAAGCCTAAGCATTCTTCTTGTAATGGCATTTAATATTCCATTGTGACTAAATCTATTCCAAAATCAATAAAAAAGAACCTGAAATTTTATTCTTGATGTGGAACTCTAATAAAAAAATTACCAATATTTTCTTGGACAACCTTTGTAGTACATCTTTTTCAATCTTGAAACATACCATCCTTAAAAATATTAACATTCCAATTTATTGATATAAACATAATTCATGAAGTGAAATGTATTATCATGGTGTGTGTAATGCCCTGACTGCATTTACCTAGAGTCGGTGAATTATTACATATCATTGGAATGATCACAAAAGATCATGTCTCTAAAGACCGACTAGTTTTGTAGCCTTGGAAGTACTTGATACATTCATATGGTTTACATTACATCATAAAATGGAAAACAACCACAACATTGTTTCCATAGAAAACACTGAGATCCCAAAGAATATCCCTACATGTCAGTCATAATATACTTCTTCACATCCTGGAAAAAATAAAACATAGAAAGGGGTGAGCTGAGATGCTCAGAAAGGATAACAATATAGCAGAAACATTCATAAATAAGCATAATCATTTGTGGAAATGTATAAGACTAAAAAAATACTTTTAAACTTGAATTTCAACATAATATGGAAAAGATAATATAAGGCCACAGCCTTAAAACTTACTTAATCTTGAGATATTTCAAGAATACACCTTGAGGATCTTTTCAGGTTTAGAGTTTTAGAGAATTAGATCATAAAACATGCATTACATACCACATTTAAACAAAGTGGTTACATAAAATATAGTACTCATTTTTCCCATCAGCGGAAACATATTTGAAATAAAACATGGATTCATTCTTGACACATAATTGACACTATCATCACATCATGTACCTTTCCCTTGACATGTGAAAAAAATTTCAAAAACTTGGGATGAGCATAAAAATCTCAGTAAGGGATATAAAAGTATGAAATGAAAACATTAGTCCATGTATGAAATCATACTTTACTCATAAAACATAAGAACTTTAACATACCCCATCAAATAATGAATAAATCAGATAAATCATAAGACATAAAGGTAACATGAGGCATTCATAACATTCTTACGAAGGGAGTAACCCTCTTGGTTAAGTTTGGAATACCCATCACAGTATATTCCCTAAATCTCTTCGGAGAAACCTTAACGTTTAACACCTTCGTGTTACCCAATTCATTGGATAGCTATATCGGGCACACCCACCCTTAATTTATCACAGAACCACCCATCTTCATAACAATGCCCAAGAACCATAACATAATCATACTACATAATACATGTATAAAGGAAACCTAAAATTTCCACATTTCAATCACAAGATATCAATACAACACATTTCTATAAAAACATTATGAAAACCATTTTCAATACCAAAATAAATGAAAAGTAAAACATGGTATTTATTTTTCATTTTTTAAAAAAATTATTGCTTGTAGAGGAAGCCGAAACTCAAATAATGGTCACGGCGGCGGAGAAGTCGTTGTTGTCGCATACGTACGACAAAAAAACAAAAAAAAACATTCCTTTTGTCATTTAGTAAAATGCTTCGTATAAAAAAAATATTCCTTTTTAATAAGAATAAAATCCAAAGGGGTTTATACACATTATAAAAGAAATTTGTGTATAAAACAAAATATGCCTCAATGAATGGAGATTGAGACGAAGTCCCTTACAAAGATCATTTTTTAAATTAAAAAGATATATTATGTGTATTCACCATATGCACACATAAAAAAACTATTAATACAAGATAGGAAATAATAATATCATGACATAATTTTAAAGTAGTATATTAACCCAAATAATGGAAATTGGGTTAAGAAGTTCCCTTACCTCGTATCTGACTTGACATGATTGTTCATTAATCTCCTTTAAATAGGGTAACTCTTTTTGATTTGAGCTAAAATGATTCCTTGGGAAGACTTCTGCCCAAAGTGAGGCTTCTAAGAGTTAGAGAGGGATGTGGATAGACACAATGGGCAGGGGTTTTCCAAGCCAAAGGCTTTGGAAGTGTGGGTAAGGTGGTAGAGGTGGGGGCCTTTTATAAGAGGAGAGGAGGGGCACTCTTGGAAAGTTATAAAATGTTACTTTATTTTCAAATGAGTTTCAGATTTTAATGATCCCACATTGATTTATTTCTAGGATAAGGTGATAAGGGTTCTAAATATACTCATCCAATAGGTAATTGACAAGTGTAGGCCTTAGATTTTACATTATCATTATATTTTATTTAAATCTTCAAATAATGAGGTAATCGCTGCATCATCATAATGTCATAAATAATTTAATTTATTTAATGACTAAAAATTATGAAAAAACTACTATGATATAGGAAATATTTTTATATTTCCAAGGAATATTTATAGTCTAAATATCATTTATTTAGACAAAATTAAAAATATTTTACTCAGGTGATACATTCTTTGTTATATTTAACTTTCTTTAAAAAATAAAAAGATAAAAAGTCACTTTCCCAAAAAAGTGATTTCATGGGGTACCCAAGTTTGGCCCAAGGCATCCCATGGTCGGACATGAGACAACTAGTAGCATTATGAAACATTTTGGTGTCATTTTTTATTATTATGATATTATTTTATTATCCTTAACTACCCGATTACTCATTAATCAAGATAATTAAAGATAATTACCGTCTTTACTATTCATAATGTCCAAAAACAAGAGTCTTGATTACATAATTTGGATCTTCTGATTCCAAATATGTAATCTATTTTACCAAATTCCAAACTTATAAATTTCAATAATTTATTTAAAAATAATTCCCGTTGTCAAAAAAAATAACGGGTTTTTTTGAAACAATATCTATGAAACGTTTGGCATTAGTTTTTGCCCAATTCCAAATTTAAATTAATCATAATGACCACCATTGGATTAAATTGTAAAAATATATTCATATTACACTTTACGACCAATTAAAAAGATAATCTGACCATATAATTAAATTAGATGAAAAAGCAGTTTTGATGTAAAATGCAGTATTTTTCACTATTCATTAAAAAATGAACATTTTCAAAAAAATATCAAAAATTTATCCAATGTAAATTTAAATGTCCCAATAATAAATAATATGTTTATTTTGAAAAATAGGGATTATAAAATTGTCAAAAGTTTGATTTAAAAATGGGTTTCCATCAAAAGGCAGTAAAACAATCTTTTAAAAATATTAGTGTATTCAATGCTTAAGATTGGATTTATTCTTATTTTAAGCCTCTAAAACACTATCTAATCCATAAATAGACATAGATAAAAATATATACTATTCATTTCTTACTTGGGATGTTACATCCTTCCCCCCTTTAGAAAATTGTGTCCCCACAATTTATTTACATATCGAATAAGTGGTCGTATTTATCCCTCATTGCATTTTCAGATTCCCATGTTGCCTCTTCAATCATGTCGTTTTTCCACAAAACCTTTACCTGATGAATCATCATATTCCGCAACACTTGCTCCCTGTGATCAAGAATCTGAACCGGTTGTTCCTCATAAGATAGATTCTCTTCCAACTAAACTACCTCTGGACTCAAAACATGAGATGGATCTGGCATATACTTTCTCAACATCAAAACATGAAAAACATTGTGTACCTGAGATAAAATCGGAGGTAAAGCCACTCGGTATGAAACTGATCCAACTCTCTCCATAATTTCATATGGTTCAATGAACCTTGGACTCAGCTTTCCTTTCTTACCAAATCGCATCACACTTTTCATGGTGATACTTTGAGGAAAACATGATCACCTACCTAAAAAGAGAGATGCTTCCTCCTGTTGTCCGCATAACTCTTCTGCCTGCTCTAAGATGTTCTCATTTGTTTTTGTATCAGCTGAACTTTTTCTGCCAACTCTTCTACCAATTCTGGTCCCATCAGCTTCCTTTCGCCCACTTCATCCCATAAAGCTGGAGTTCGACACCGCTTCCCATATAACGCCTCAAATGGTGCCATCTATATACTGGAATGAAAACTGTTTTTATATGAAAACTCAACCAAAGAAAGATGTTGGTCCCAACTTCCCTGATAATCCATCGAACAAGCACTTAGCATATCTTCCAAAGTCTGAATTGTTCGTTCTGATTTCCCATATGATTGAGGATGAAAAGCTGTACTAAAATTTAATTCAGTACCCAACGACTTCTGAAGGCCTTTCCAAAAGTTAGAAGTGAACCTGGGATCACGGTTAGATACAATGGAGAGAAGAACTCCATGTAACCTGACTATCTCTTTAAGATACAAATGGGAATGTTGATCAAGGGAAACAATATCTCATATAGCAAGGAAATGAGTAGATTTAGTCAAGCGATCAATAATAACCCAGATTGGATTATTACCTCGAGATGTCTTCGGTAATCCCACAAAAAAGTCCATGGATATATTCTCCCATTTCCACTCTGGAACTGGTAAAGGATGAACCATCCCTTTCGTTAACTGCTGCTCTACTTTTACCTACTGACAAGTCAAACACATCACAGAAAAATCAACAATATCTCTTTTCATTCCATCCCACCAGTAATACTCCCATAGATCTCTGTACATCTTAGTACTGCAAGGATGAACTGAAAACGGAGAACTATGAGCTTCATATAACAACTCTCTCTTCAACTGTGAATCACAAGGCACACACAATCTCTTCCAAAATCTGAAAACACAATCATTATAAATGTTGAATTCAGTAAACTTACCCTTCTGAACCAGCTCTACCTTTTTCTGCAACTCACTGTCTTGCTTCTGTGCTTGCTTGATTCTGTCTGATAGAGAATATTTCACTGATACCTGAAACAAAACAGAATGACATCCTGCACCAACAACTTCTATGCCAAATTTCATCAAATCATTAACCAAAGGATCACGTTCCAAACACAACATTGTTAATGAAGCATTACTTTTTCGACTCAAAGCATCAGCCACTTTATTTGATTTTCCTGGATGGTAATGAATTGTACAATCATAATAGTTGATTAATTCTAGCAATGTCCTCTGTCTCATGTTCAATTATTTCTGAGTGAATATATACTTTAAACTTTTTTGATCAGTATATATTTCACACTTTACTCCATACAAATGATGCCTCTAAATTTTTAAAGCAAAACAACAGTAGCTAATTCCAAATCTTGTGTAGGACAATTTACCTCATGAGTTTTCAACTAGCGTTATGTATAAGAAATTACCTGATCATTCTTCATTAGGACTCAACCAAGTCCTTTCAATGAAGCATCACTATAGATAAAAAATTCCCCATTCCTGGAAGGTAGTGCCAAAACTGGAGCATTCACCAATCTTTTTTTCAATTCCTGAAAAGAATCATCACATTCTTTTGTCCAGATAAACTTAACACCCTACCGAGTTAGCTTAGTCATTGGACTAGATAACTGTGAAAAATTTCTAACAAACCTTCAGTAATATCCTGCCAAACCAAGGAAGCTACGAATCTCAGTTACATTTGTGGGTCTTGGCCATTCTTCAACAACCTTTTTTTTGCAGGATCAATAGTTATCCCATCTTTAGAAACAATGTGACCAAGGAAAGAAATTTGTTGCAACCAAAACTCACACTTGTTGAATTTCCCATACAATTTCTTTTCTTTTAAGTTTTGAAAAATAACCCTTAAATGTCTTTAATGTTCCACTTTAATTTTAGAAAACACAAAAATATCATCAATAAACACAACCACCATTTATCACCTCATTCAGCTGATCCATCAGTGCAGTAAACTGCTCAATTCTGATTCCGACCATCATTGGTTGCTGATTCAAAAGGTCATTATACACTGTATGCCTTCCTAGAAAAGTGGTTCTATTTCCTTTATGGAAAACAATTCATATCACAGAAGTATCTTAGGCGAAGCAACTTGGTAATCTGTAAATGCTATATCATTTCAATTTGACCATAAAAGAAATATTTTTGGATAATCATTTAATAGAATTATAACTCCTAAAGTTATCTAAACCGACCTTTGATACCAAATATAAGGCCCCAGCCTTATACCTTACTTAATATTGAGATATTTCAAGAATACACCTTCAGGATCTTTTTAGGTTTAGAGTTTTAGAGAATTAGATCATAAAACATGCATTACATACCACATTTAAACAAAGTGGTTACATAAAATATATTACTCATATTTCCCATCAGCGAAAACATATTTAGAATAAAACATGGATTCTTTCTTGACACTTCATTGACACTATCATCACATCATGTACCTTTCCCTTGACCTGTGAAAAAAATTTCAAAAACTTGGGATGAGCATAAAAAGCTCAGTAAGGGATATAAAAGTATGAAATGAAAACATTAGTCCATGTATGAAATCATACTTTACTCATAAAACATAATAACTTTAACATACCTCATCAAATAATGAATACATCATATAAATAATAATACATAAAGGTAACTTGAGGCATTCATAATGTTCTTACGTAGGGAGTAACACCCTTGGTTACGTTTGGAATACCCATCACAGTATATTCCCTAAATATCTTCGGAGAAACCTTAACGTTTAACTCCTTCGCCTTACCCAATGAATTGGAGAGCTATATCGGGATCACCCGCCCATAGTTTATCACAAAACCACCCATCTTCATAACAATTCCCAAGAACCATAACATAATCGTACCACATAATACATGCATAAAGGAAATATAACATTTCCACATTTCAATCACAAGATATCAATACAACACATTGATATAAAAAACATTATGAAAACCATTTTCAATACCAAAATAAAAGAAAAGTAGAACATGGTATTTAATTTTCATTTTTAAAAAAATTTATGGCTTGTAGAGGAAGCCAAAACTCAAACAATGGTCACGGCGGCGGAGAAGTCATTGTCGCCGCATACCTATGAAATAAAACAAAAAAAGCTTCCTTTTGTCGTTTAGTAAAACGCTTCGTATAAAAAAAGATTCTTTTTTAATAAGCATAAAAGTGAATGGGTTTTATACACCGTATAAAAGAACGTTGTCTATAAAACAAAATATGCCTCAATGAACGGAGATTGAGATGAAGTCCCTTACAAAGATCATTTTTTAAATGAAAAAGATATATTATGTGTATTCACCATATGTACACATAAAGAAACTATTAATAAAAGATAGGACATAATAATATCATGACATAATTTGAAAGTAGTAGATTAACCCAAAGAATGGAAATTGGGTTAAGAAGTTCCCTTACCTCGTATCTTACTTGACTTGATCGTTCTTTAATCTCCTTTAAATTGGGTAACTCTTTTTTATTTGAGTTCGAAGGCTTCCTTGGGAAGACTTATGCCCAAAGTGAGGCTTCTAAGAGTTAAAGAGGTATGTGGAGAGAAAAAATGGGCAGGTTTTGGCTGAGCCAAAGGCTTTGGAAGTGTGGGTAATGTGGTAGAGGTGGGGGCCTTTTATAAGAGAAGAGGAGGGGCACTCTTGGAAAGTTACAAAATGTTACTTTATTTTCAAATGAGTTTCGGATTTTAAAGGTCCCACATTGATTTATTTCGAGGATAAGGTGATAAGGGTTCGAAATATACTCATCCAATAGGTATTTGACAAGTGTAGGCCTTAGATTTTACATTATCTTTTTATTTTATTTAAATCTTTAATTAATGAGGTAATCACTGCATCAACATGACGTCATAAATAATTTATTTTATTTAATGTCTAAAAATTATGAAAAAAATACTATGATGTTGGAAATCTTTTTAGATTTCCAATTAATATTTATATTCCAAAATATCATTTATGTAGACAAAATTAAATTTTTTTTACTCAGGTGATACATTCTTTGTTATATTTAACTTTCTTTAAAGAATAAAAAGATTAAAAGTCACTTTCCCACAAAAGTGATTCCATGGGGTCCCCAAGTTTGGAACAAGGCATCCCATGATTGGCCATGAGACAACCAGTAGCATTAGGATACATGTTGGTGTCATTTTTTATTATTATGATATTATTTTATTATCCTTAACTACCTGATAACTAATAAATCAAGACAATTAAAGAAAATTACCGTCGTTACTATTCATAATGTTCAAAAACAAAATAGTATTGATTACATAATTTGGAACTTCTGATTCCAAATATTTAATCCATTTTACCAAATTCCAAACACAGAAATTGCAATAATTTATTTAAAAATAATTCCCGTTGTCAAAACAAATAGCGGGTTTTTTTGATACAATATTTATGAAAACTTTGCCATTAGTTTATGCCCAATTCTAAAGTGAAATTAATCCTAAATACCACCATTAGATTAA
This sequence comes from Viscum album, assembly GCA_963277665.1. Taxonomy (NCBI): domain Eukaryota; kingdom Viridiplantae; phylum Streptophyta; class Magnoliopsida; order Santalales; family Viscaceae; genus Viscum; species Viscum album. The sequence continues at coordinate 1,049,504,228 of OY728131.1, read as the reverse complement.
ATGGTAAAAATATATTCAGATTACACTTTAATACCAATTAAAAATATAATATAAGCATATAATTAAATTAGATGAAAAAGCAGTTTTGATGTAAAATGCAGTATTTTTCACTATTCATTAAAAAATGAACATTGTCAGAAAAATACCAAAAATTTATCCAATGTAAATTTCAATGTACCAATCATAAATAATATGTTTATTTTTTCAAATAGAGATTATAAAATTTTCAAAATTTTGATTTAAAAATGGTTTGCCATAAAAAGGCAGTTAAAAAATCTTTTAAAAATATTAGTGTATTCCATGCTTAAGATTGGATTTATTCTCATTTTAAGCCTCTAAAACACTATATAATTCAAAAATAGACATAGATAAAAATATATAATATTAATTACATACTTGGTGTGTTACAGATAAAATCAAATAATTTCATTTACTTATTCACATTGATATTCTACTAGTCGAATAATCACATGAAGTATCACTAGCCAATTTTATAATAATGGAATGCATAATGCCAAACATCATAACTACATAGTCAAGGGCTTGTTACAATACTACAAATAATATTTTTTCAAGGCCTTGTGCCAAGACACTATTTTATCTCATGAGACCTACCGATGCATCGAGGAGCTATAGTGGGCTCTACCCATCACTTACTAAGTCTAATGCATTCCTCATATGAAAACGTTTAAACATAATAGAAACATTAATATTAAAACTAGCATAATAAAATTCAATACATTATCCATAAACCATTAATTGTGTAAAAATAAAACATCCACGATCTAACATATCACAAAACCTTCAATAAAATATGTAAGTTATGTATCATAATAAATAAACGTCAAATAAGCTTAAAATCCATCAAAGGATGTTGACATAGATGAAATCAAAACCTTTTTTAGAGAAATATATCTTTATATTTTTAAATCAATAAAGAAAACAATTATTTTGAAAATATTTTTATAAGCTTGTAATATAAGCTATGACAATGTTATAACAGTGTAAAATAGTTGCACCTGCCGTATAAGTTAAAAAAACATTCTTACATCAAATTTGTCAAAAAGATCAAAAAGTCCCTTGTTTGGAAAATGACGGAATGAGTCCTTTAAAACCATTTTATAAAAAGTAAAAAAGGTTATAAATGACTTTAAACCATAGTCTAGTAAATAGTAAAAAAACTGGTTTACATTTTTATGAAACGTGGATGTGGATGATAAAGAGGTCCCAGCAGATACTTATGTAAAAACGACCTCAGATAATAAAGAGATTGTAAAATTAACCCTTACCTAGTACTTTTACTTTGTTGAGGGTAGGTTAACCTCATTTATAATCATTAATTAATTGTTACTAAATTATAAAATAATCATATATATTAATATGATATTATATATGATCTTTTAACATTGCTTTGTTAATAATATCTTAGTATTATCATCGTTTCGGGTGTTAACTGATTCGTTTTCCTTTATATTTTTTGTTACGTAAGTAGTTTTGTTATGGATAGGATGTATATTATTCATATTCAGAATTATATTAAGTCTTTAAACATTATTTTTAATCATATAATTTAAATTAGTCTTGAATGGATACGATGGGGAATGAATATCATCGCGTTCGTGGAGACTGTAATCTGTACGTACGCACGAGCGACAATATCATTCTTTTGATATTAAAATAATATATAATTGGATGTTATATCATATATAAAGAATCATTATCATGTTATATTTATTATTTTCATCAATTACACATCATTATTATATCCATACAAATAATAATTTAGTGAATAACAATTACACCACGACGTGAAGACAGTAAGCCGTACGTACGCACGTATGGTGACATGTCATTCAAAGGATGGATAGAATAATGAATATGTTTGTACCATATTTATAATAAAATAATAGTATATATTAGATATTGGATTTATTATTTTAAAATAGAAACAACAAATATTGATGAAGTGGAAGAAGAAAGGAACTTGAAAGAGGTGATGAAATATTTACCTCTTCTTTGGGTTCTTACTTTTTATTTGATCAAAAGATATCCTTATGTTGGATTTCTGAATAAAGTAAGGCCTATAGGATGAATGGAGGACAGTTTATAGGGTATTTTGGTAGGTTTTGGCTGAGTCAAAAGGCTTTGATGGTGTGAATTTGGGGGAGGGTTGAGTGCCCTTTTATAAGAGGGGTGAGTGGCACCTTCGGAAAAGCTAGAAATATTATTTTATAATAAAATACTTTTCGGTTTCTAATGGATCCAAAATGAATTATTTAAAGGGTAATGTGGTTATGGGTCGAAAACCACTCAACCAATAGGTTTTAGACAGGTTTGGGTCACAATATTAACTTTATCTTTTAGATTTAACTCTTAGTTAAATAGTTTTACATTTACCATGTTTCTTTGTATTTTTATGTTAAATGGTTATTAAATTTACTATAAACATCCAAGAGAACCTCAAGTGGTTTTTTAATGTCATATATAATATTAGTTAAGACCTTTGGTCGAACCGTATATTTTTAGGAATAGAATATCAATTAAAAATATAATATTTGTTTTAAAAACAATATTATGTCAATCTTGTCACTATTTAGTATTTTGTTTTTGCTAAATTTATAATAGCATAATTACTTCAAATAAAATTCATTTAACCAACCCTAATATGTCATGATAACATAGTAAATAAGTGGAATTCATTAAAAGTCTCAAATTACATTTATTTGGATATTTATAATATCAATTATTTTAATATTTCATTAATTAGGTAATTACCGCATCATCGCGTCATAAATAAATTAAATTATTTAATGACTAAAAATTATAAATTAAATACCATTATTTATGAATTCTTTTTATATTTCTAATGAATACTTATAGTCAGCTTTATATTGTGTTTAACCTTATATTAGAATTTTTTTAGTTATTATACATTGAATTTTACACTTTTAACTCTTCCTTGAATTAAATAATAATAAATTTCCAAATCTAATCCAAGTGTACAAAAGAGGTTCATATTTTATTTATAAGGTTGTTTTTGTACGAATTATATATATCCAATAAAATTATGACGTCTGTTAGGGTAATAATAATATCATCCTTGCCCTTTAATTATCATATTTACTTTTAACCTTGGTAAATAAAAGTAAAAAGATACTAATCACCAAAAATTATTTTCATCTTATTGAACCACATTTTACTTACTGATATCAACCGTGTCTCTTGGATTTTTTGAATTCAACTAATAGAAGTGGTAAAATTATGTTTTATGTAAATTTTCAAATCCTCCTAGGAGGTGGGTAAAAGATGGTAAAAACTTCATTAAAATTTTTATATATCTAAAATTATTATAAACTGACTCTAATGAATTAAATTGAACTGATGTAGGTATTATGTATCAATTTTTACCTAAAATAAATTTAAATAAAATAAATAATTATTTAAATAAAAATTTGATTTTAAACTATAACTATTCATAAAAAATTGAATGTTTTCAGAAAAATACCAAAAATTCACACTAAGATAATTTCGATATTCTAAATGAAAAATTGATGTCCATTTTGAAAGATAAAATTTATAAATTTCCAAAAAGTGGGTATCACTATTAATAACGGCTAGTTTGATTGGTTGTGGTGTGTTAGAACTCAAAGTTGCGTACAACACATGCTACTGTATTATTCAAATAGAAGTGTACCGTGGATGCTTAGGGTGTTACATTCTCCCCGCCTTCAAATAATTTCATCCACGAAATTTATAGAGTATTACTACAGAAAAAGACTCCGGTGGTTCTTCATTATAAGTTCCTCAGGTTCCCCTATTTCCTCTTCCATCTAATGGTTTCTCCATAGATCTTTTACTAGACGAGTCATCCGGTTTCTCAGCACTTGTTATCTTGTATCAAGAATCTTGAAAAGCTTTTCGAAATAAGACATATCGGGTTCCAGTTCTAATTCCTCATAGGTGAGTACATGCGATGGGTCATGAATGTATTTTCTCAACAGTGATACGTGGAACATATCGTGAAATTTGGAGAGACTTTTCGGAATTTTCCAAATTGTAAGCTAAATCCCCAATTCATTTTAGAATTTCTTAATATCCAATGTACCTGGGAATCAATTTACTCTTCTTACCAAATCGTATAACACCCTTCCATGCTGATACCTTCAAGAAAACCTAATCTCCTACCTGAAATTCTAAATCCTTCCTTCGGTTATCAGAATAGATCTTCTGTCTACTTGGAGCTGCCTTGATGTGATTTTGGATTACCTTCATCTTTTCTATCGTTTCCTCCACAAGTTCTAGGCCTACGTGTTTTCTTTCACCAACATCAACCCAACAGGATGGTGTGCGACATACCTTTCCGTATAAAGCTTCATATGGTGCCATCTGAATACTTGAATGGAAGCTACTGTTATAAGAAAATTGTACCAAAGGTAAATATTGATCCCACATACCTTGAAAGTCAAGTGAGAATCATCTCAAAATGTCTTCTAAGGTTTGACTAGTTCGTTCTGATTGACCTTCAGTTTGGGGTGGTAGGCAGTGCTCAAACAAAGTTCAGTATCAAGGTCTTTCTGAAGAATTTTTCATAATCTTGATGTAAAACATTGATCACGATAAAAAACAATCAATATGGGTACTCAATGAATTATCATAGTTTCATTAATATATAGTCTTTCTAGATGGTCAAGTGGTAAATCTTCTCTTATAGCATGAAAATGTGTTGACTTAGTAAGACGATCAACAATGAACCATATTGCATAATTCTTTCTAGGATTCTTTGGTAGTCCCATGACAAAGTCTACTATAATATTATCCCATTTCCACTCCGGTATGGGAAGAGGTTGCATGACACTTATAGGTTTTGGGCTTCCAGCTTTCACTTGTTGAAAACCATACATCTTGAACAAAAATCAGCAATCTCCATCTTCATGTTGTCCCACCAAAAATGTTCCTTCAAATATTTATACATATTAGTGATAATAGGGTGTATAGAGAAATTTTAAATATGAGCATCATCCAACAATTTCCTTTTTAGATCAGATATATTAGGAACACAGAGTCCCTTCCCAAATTTCAAAATTCCATATTCGTACACAAAGTCACTCAATATCCCATCATTCACAGCTTTAATCATATTTTGAAACTTTTCATCATCGGTCTGAGAACTCTTTATCCTTTCTAGTAAAGATGGTTTGATAACCATTTGAAAATGTATTGATATTTCACCTTCCATGGCGATTCTCATATCCATCTTTACTAGATCCATGTATATTGGATCCTTTTCAACTCTCATCTTGTTCAAAACTCTATGATCCATTATTCTAAAAGCAACTTCCACCTTATTTTCCTTCCCCAAGTGGTTGTTTATAGTGAAATCATAATCCTTGAGTAGTTCATGTCATCACCTTTGCCTCATGTCAAGTTCTTTCTATGAGAAAATTTACTTCAAACTTTTCTGATAAGTATATATATCACATTTTTCACCATAGAGATAGGGTCTCCAAATAATCAAAGAAAAGATTACAGAATCTAACTCAAGATTATGAGTAGGATAGTTTTGATCATGAATTTTTAGCTGTCGTGATTTATAGGAAATAACCCTATCATTCTACAAAAGAACACAACCCGGTACTTTCATTAAAGCATCACTATAAATAACAAACCCATAATTCCATGATGGTAGAGTCAATATAGGAGAATTGAATAATATTATCTACAGTTCTTCAAAACATTCTTCACACTCTTTTGACTAAAAAATTTTAACTCCTTTTCATGTGAGATTTTTTAATGGTTTAGCCAACAAGGAAAAATTCTGGATGAAATGTCGTTATTAACTTGCTAAACCAATAAAAATGTGTACCTCATTTACACTCGTTGGTGATAGAAATTCTTGGATTGCCTTGGTCATAGAAGGACCAATAGAGACTCCATCCATAGAGACAATATGGCCAAGAAAAAAATATCCTAAATCAAGAATTTACACATGCTAACCGTCCCATATAATTCATGTCATCTAAGAGTCTTCAGGATAATGGGCAAGTGATTTTCATGATCTTCGTAGCTTTTAGAGTATACCAAGATATCACAAATAAATACCACTAAAAATTCATCAAGATATTCCTTGAAAACTCTATTCATTAGATCCATGAATATAGAGGGTTCACTAGTCAATGAAAAAGGAATTACTGTAAACTCATAATTCTCATACTTGGTTCAAAATGCTGTTTTCAGAAAGACTTCCTTCTTCACACACAACTGATGATATCTAGATCAAAGGTTAATATTTTCAAAGTATTGAGATCCATGAAATGGGTCAAATAAATCATCAATTTGAGGCAAGGGATACTTGTTCTTTATTGTTATGGCATTGATCTCCCTTTATTCAATGCACAACCTTGTAGATCCGTCTTTCTTCTTAACAAAAAGGACAGGAGCTCCCCATGGAGAAACACTAGGGTGAATAAATCCCTTATTACTCAGTTCCTCAAGTTTTTTCTTTAGTTCCACTAATTCCACAGTTTCCATTCTATAAGGGGTCTTTGATATGAGCCTTGAGCCAGGAATTAAATTAATGGAAAACTCAATTTTTCATTCTGGAGGATGTCCATGTAAATCCTCTGTAAACATTACAACATATTCTTTCACAATAGGTACATACTCTATTTGAGCATTACATTACACTCCCACAGTTATTTCATTCTCTTCCTCCCCAATAAATGAAATTAGTTGAGCTAATAGGTGTGGATATAGATATTATTTAGGTGGTGATGTTTCTACTCTAAAGATAAGGTACTCATTATCATCATCAGAAATTGTAACATCCTTCTTCTAACTATAAGTTTTCACCTCATGGCCTGAAAGCCAATCCGTATTGAGGATTATATCAAATTAAATCATGGGTATGATGATGAGATCAGCAAATAAAGAATATTTATATTCCCTAATGGGGAATAATTCACAAAACATTGTTACTATGATACTTCCATTAGGAGTTTTGACTGACAACTCCCTTTTTAAATCAAATTGTAAATATCTAACTTTCTTAAAAAACTGGGAAGATACGAATCAATGTGATGACCCAGAATCAAATAAAGCATTTTCTTAATGTGAGGAAACCATTAAATTACATGCCACCACATCGTTAGGAGATTCATCCTCAGCAGTACTGATAGAATAATCTTGGCCTTAATCCCTTAGTCTTTTCTGAGGTATGTTCCCCTGATGCTTAGGACATTCATTCGCATAGTTCCCCCCATTATAGACAATTGTAGCAGTCAATATTGACATCCACTTTCTTACCATTGCAATCACGAGTTTGGTGAACTTTTTCACCACACTTGTAATAGACTCCCATTCCTTTCAGGCAAGTACCATGATGTTTCTTCCCACATTTACTGCAGGATAGATATTCAACTTTTCCCTTATTCCCATTATTTCCATTTCAAAAGTGTTCAACAGATCTCTTATTATCTTACTTTTCTTCAAAGTCGAAAGACTTGTAGAATTATTTTTCTTCCTTAATAACACATGATACAATATCTTCGTATGAAGAGAAAGATTGTGAGACTAATGTTCGATGGAGAAATGGTTTTAACCCATCAAATAAACGATCAATCTTACTTCTTGGCTTACTTATATAATCTGTAGCATGCCTTGCTGGCCTTGTAAAGTTAGATTCATGCTTTGCGACATTCTCATCCTCATTTTTCCTAAGACTCAGAAATTGTATTTTCATATAAGCTCGATGGTCATGAGGAAAGTATTTTTTTAACAAAATTTATTTAAACTCCCTCCATTCCATATTTAATACTTCATCATCTTCCTTTGTGTTTAGAATCAATGAACACTATTGATCAACATCTCCAGTGAAGTGGTAAACTACCCTGAAAACTTTTTATCTTTTGATACTCCCCAAGGAATGAAATGTTTTTTCTAAGGAAGTTATCCATTGATCGCCTACAAGTGGATTTTTACCCCCATTGAATTTTGGTGGTTTTTTCCTCATGAAGCGATCTAACTTTGATCCTCCATGTTGCGGATCAGGGTGCTCCATACAGGTAAGGTTATTATTCATAAACTAAGTGAGTGGTCCTGGTATGGTGATTAGCTAATCCGCACCAGTTGAATCACTAGCACCACTATAATTATCTTGAGTAGGAGGGAAATACCTACATAGAGTGCATACATTGATACAGTTTCCATTCCTTCCACTAGTCGCCATTTCTAAATAATGGCCTAAAATATATTACATTATGAATCGCAATAAATAAATCCAAAATTTTAAAACACTTAACATAAATTGTATAGTTTATGGATATAATCCATAATCATAAAAATGTTTTCTTAGAAGAAGTATATACTCATAAACCCTTCATAATATATTGTAATGAAAATGAAAATTATCCTAAGCATATTGCCTGAGAGTGTCGTAACCAAGAGTGCATCAAGGCCTGTTGTTGTTCCCCAGTTCCTGTTCAAGTCTAGCTCAAAGTGGTGTTTTCGGGTTTTACCCCTAGGTACATCTGTACGAGAGCCACCTCTACCTTCTTGTATCCAGATAGGGATTTATTGATTGGAAGACTCAAAAAATATCTACAACTCCAAAATTCTAATAAGTCCCTCTATTCTAATCCTCAAAGTCTATCTTAGGGATATGTGCTCTAATTAGATTTATCTAAATCTAGTTTCCAAGGTTTGTACTAAACATTCTCTGATACCAACTGTAATGCCCGGACCCCAGTTACCCAGAGTCGGTGCATTATTACATATCATTGGCATGATCACAAAAGATAAAGTATCAAAAGACCAATTAGTTTATTATCCTTGGATGTACTAGATACATTCATAAGGTTTACATTATATTATAAAACGGAAAAATACAACAACATTGTTTCCATAGAAAGCACTGAGATCTCATAGACTATCCCTACAGGTCAGTTAAAATATACTTCTTAGCATCCTAGGAAAAATAAAACATATAAAGGGTTAAGAACAGATGCTCAGTAAGGATAACAATATAGCAGAAACATTCATAAATAAGTATAAACATTTATTGCAATGTATAAGACTGAAACAAAATCCTTTTAAACATGAATTTCAACATAATATGGAAAATATAAAATCTAATAATTCCATTTACTTATTCACATGGATATTCTACTAGTATAATAATTTAATGCAATATCAATAGCCACTTTCATAATAATGGAATGCATAATGATAGACATCATAACCACATAGTCAAGGCCTTGTGCCAAGACTACAAATAAGATTTTGTCATGGACTTATGCCAAGACATAGGTTTGTCTCATGAGACCTACCGATGCATCGAGGATCTATAGCAGGCTCCAGCCATCACTTATTAAGTCCAATGCATTCCTCATATGAAAAGGTTTAAACATAACATAAACATTCGTATTAAAACTAGCATACAAAATGTCAATAATTTATCCATAAACCATGAATGGTGTAAAAATAACACATAAATAGTCAAACATATCACAAAAACATTTATATAATATGGAAGTTTTGTATCATAATAAATCAACTTCAAATAAGCTTAAAATCCACCAAAGGATATTGACATAAATGAAATCAAAACCTATTTTAGAGAAATATCTCTTTCTATTTTGAAATCATTTAAGAAAACATTTATTTTGAAAATATTATTTTTTGATTGTAATGGGAGATTCGATGATGTTATAACAGCAGAAATTAGACACACCCACCATTTAATTTAAAAAACATTTTTACCTTAAATTTTTCTTAAAGGTCAAAAAGTACCTTGTTTAGAAAACGACGGAAATATTCCTTTCTATCCATTTTTTAAAAACTAGAAAAAGGTTATAAATTAATTAAAACCTTACTCTATTAAATATTAAAAAAAATTGGAGTTCATTTTTAAGAATCATGGATGTGGATGATAAATAGGTCTCAATAGATACTTACATAAAAACAACCGCGGAAAATAAAGAGATTGTAAAATTAACTCTTACCTTGTACTTTTCCTTGTTCGAGGGTAGGTTAACCTCGTGTATAATAATGAAATAATTGTTATTAAATTATAATACTATCATATACATTAATATGATATCACAATTATCTTTTAACATTGCTTTGTTAATAATATCTTAGTATTATCATCGTTTCAGGTGTTAACTGATTCATTTTCCTTTCTATGCTTTGTTATGTAAGTAATTTTTGTTATGGATAGGATGTATCATATTCATATTCATAATGATATTATGTCTTTAAACATTATTTTTAATCATCTAATGAAAATTAGTCTTGAATGGATACGATGGGGAATGAATCTCATCACATTTGTGTAAATTGTAATCCGTACGTACGCACGGGCGACAATATCAATCTTTTAATATTAAAATAATATATAATGTTATTTTATATCATATATAGAGAATAATTATCATTTATATTTATTATTTACATAAATTAAACATCATTATTATACCCATCAAAATAATAATGTGTTGAATAACAATTACACCACGACGAGGAGACGGTAAGACGTACATACGCACATATGGTGGTATGTACTTCGAAGGATGGATATAATAATGAATATGGTTGTACCATATTTATAATAACATCAAAATATATCTAAGATACTGGAGTTATTATCTCCGAATGGAAACAACAAATAAAGTGGAAGTGGAAGAAGAATGGAACTTGAAAGAGGTGATGAAATATTTACCTCTTCTTCATGTTCTCTCTTTTGATTTGATCAAAAGGGCCCCTTAGGATGGATTTATGACTAAAGGATGGCCTCTAGACTTAACTGAAGACATTTTAAAGGGTATTTGGGTTGGTTTTGGCAAATCCAAAAGACTTTGAAGCTATGAATTTGAGTGAAGGGAGAGTTCCCATTTATAAGAGGGGTGAGGGGAACCTTAGGAAAAGCTTGAAATATTAATTTATCATAAAATATTTTTCAATTTATAATGGATAAAAAATGAATTATTTAAATTATAACGTGGTGATGGGTCAAAATACACTCAACCAATAGGTTTTAGACAGGTTTGGGTCACTATATTAACTGTATCTTTTAGATTTAACACTTAGTTAAATAGTTTTACATTTACCATGTCTCTTTGTATTTTTATATTATATGGTTATTAAACATACCATAAACATACAAGAGAACCTCAAGTGGTTCATTAATGAAAAATATAATATTATTTAAGACCTTTTTCCAAGCTTTATATTTTTACGAACAGAATATCAATTAAAAATATAATATTTTTAAAAAAAAACTGTTTTATTTCAATTTTGACACTATTTGCTATTTTGTTTTTTCTAAATTCATAACAGCATTTTTACTTAAATCAAAATTAATCTAACCAACCCTAACATGTCATATTAACCTATAAAATTAGTTTAATTCATAATAAGTATCAAATTACATTTATTTGGATATTTATAATATCAATTGTTTTAATATGTCATTAATTAGGTAATTAATGCATCATCATCGTGTCATAAATAAATTAAATAATTTAATGTATAAAAATTATAAATAAAATACCATTATATAGGAAATATTTTTATCTTTCTTATTAATATTTATAGACGATTTTATATTGTGTGTAACCCTATATTGAAAATGTTTTAGTTATTAAACATTGAATTTAACACTTTTAACTCTTCTTTGAATTAAATAATAATAAATGTCCTAATCTAATCCAAGTGGATCAAATAGGTTCATATTTTATTCCTAAGATTATTTTTGTCGAATTATAATTATCCAATTGAATTTGGACATGTGTTAGGGTAATAATAATATCATTCTTACCCTTAATTATCCTATTTTCTTTAAACCGTGGTAAATAAAAGTAAAAAGATACTATTCACCAAAAATTATTTTCATCTTATTGAACCAAATTTTAATTAATTATATCAAGCGTGACTCTCAGATTATTGAAAATCAACTTATAGAAGAAGTAAAATTATGTTTTATGTAAATTTGCAAATGCTTCTAGGAGGTGGGTAAAAGACTGTAAAAAGTTCATTAAAAATTTTAAATATCCAAATTTATTATAAACTGACTCCAATGAATTAAAATGAACTTATATATGTATTATGTATCTATTTTTACCTAAAATAAATTTAAATAAAATAAACAATTATTTAAATAAATATTCGATTTTAAACTATAAATATTCATCAAAAAATTGAATGTTTTCAGAAAAATACCAAAAGTTCACTCTATTCTAATTTAGATATTCTAAATCCAAAAATGATGTCCATTTTGAAAGATAAAATTTATAAAATTTTAAAAATTGGGTTTTACTATTCATAGTAGCTAGTTTAATTGGTTGTAGTGTGTTAGAACTCGAAGTTGCGCACAACACATGTTACTCTATTATTCAAAGATAAGCGTACTAGGGAAGTTTGGGGTGTTACAGTGTAGAATAATTCTATTTACAACTGTTATATTTCTAGACATTCATATCCATCATGGTTTACCAAGTCTTTTCAATATTTACTAGCCCTATATTGGTGAATAGAAATTACTCTATTATTTCACAATATGAAATTTGGAAAACACTATAGAAAATTTCCATTATTAATACTATATCCTCCATTGAATACACATTCTCTCATATTAATGTATTTGTAGATAACTTTAATCAAACTCAAACATTATTTATCATCAACATCAACATTTTCTAATTGTTGAAATTTCCGAAATTGATTGCCCATAATCTTTAACATCAATCATTGTTAAAAATGATAGTGAATCTCTAGATTCATAGATCTACTTCTATGATTGTGATTCAATATTCATCAACTATTTCCAATAAATCCAATATATAAAATCATGGTTGTAATAGGAAGACTATATCAGAAGGATGACACATAATAGTGACATGGAGTTTACTTTTAGTGATTTTAAAACTTATCCAAACAAATTACCAATATATTGACCACAATAAATTCTAGTGTAATTGAGGTGTATAAATAAAAAACAAGTGTTTGGGAGAAATTGGATGAATATTAATTTATGTGTGAAAAATATCAATACAAATATAATATAAAGAAGTAGGTACTTAACTACCTGATGGGTTTTAAATTAGTCTAACCAAATTATCATAATAAGTGTTTGTTATTTAAATCATCTTATGATGATATTCCATGCATCAAATATGATACTATATATAAAATTGTAAATGATAATATTCCATAAATCTTGCATACCATACACTATAGGTAATATGAAACATATTGAAACACAATAACATGAGTTTGATAAATACCAAAAGGGATAGAAAAGAAATACTCTTTATATAGTGTATTCCTAAGATTAATTGAATCATCCAATGTTCTGTTGGTAAAAATATTCAATTTATAATTTTCCTGCATCTCGTATGTAAATATATAAGGTGAAGAAATATCGGTGCCTCAGGGCGTTTTTTTATGCAAGAGGCATACAACCCACATACATTTTATGGAAATATTTTATATATGCAATCATGTAGGAACCATAATTTTTCTATCATTTATTTATACACTGAAATGAATAAAAACATTCCTTGTTTAGTTCATGAATATATGAATACATCACATGGATTTACTCCCCAGATTTATATCTCATATAATTCCTTAATAAATGTTACCTTTAAATGAGATTGACTAAATCAAATATTAAAATAACATAATATTAACTTTCTCATTTGATTAGAGAATATGGAATGTATGAAACCTTATTTCATATATGCATCTCAATATACCATATAATAAATATATCCATGCACCATATACATGATATAACTTTTGGGAAAATATCCTTCAATCTCTCACTTTCCCTAAATCCTAATAGAATTTTTACCATTCCACATTATATTGTATTATATACAATTATACAATACTCCTTTTAAATATCTTCATAACACTTTTGGGAAGCTATCCTCAACATCAACTTTTATCACTAAATATGAAATACCTGGTGAAAACCCATCCAAAACACTTTTATATTAAAACAAAAAAACCCTTTTAGAGTACACATCCATATCAAAATATATACACATTATTTCAATAAAAATGTGTAACCCTATTAGAATTTATAGAGTTAGAAAGAAATAAAAATCTATAAAAACACATATATAATAATAGAGAGTTGTGTTGAAAAGTGTCAATTCTACTCAATCTATCAAAGAATATAACATGATCTCTACAAAACACACATAACCTTGTACATATTTCCACTAGTATGCATGATATGAAAACTATGTATTCTCATACATTAATTTTTTCCAATATATCAACTGGACTAGGTAAATTGAACATGTCAATCCTATATCTCCAACTCATTTATCCTAGATTCATAGAGTGTATACTAATCTGATCGATGAAAACATTGCAAGACATTTTTCTTATGGATAGGCACATCAAATGTTCCATATCTAGATTGATATAAAATATTTAAGTGTGGTTTCATCCTTCCATAGCCTATCTTAATTGAGGGACTAGATTTCATACTCATCATGCGAGATGACAATCCCAATATCCGTTAATGTCCAATCGACGACATGATTACCAAAAAACCCAACCACCCCCATATTAGAAAAGTAAATATGTAGAGTTTTATTATTATATTGTCAAATTATAAAGGTTTTCATTCTAATTATATCTACAACAATAGTTAATGGTTACTCAAATATGATCCATGCACCCCTAGTATGCTAAATACATCTGTATTATACTCCATGTTGTATTTTAATTAGTTAATATTAAAAAAATCGTATTCCTTATTTTGTGCCTCTTGATAATTCTCAGTATATATTTATAAAATAATCCTACACATTCTAACCTTAAAAATCCATCATAACCTATAATACTCCATGATGAGAATTGGTAACGGATAAACATGAAGTCATTCTTTTAGAGGCCAATTATCATGACACTACCTAAAATATATATTTATATATACATTTATTAGGCCAATGTGAAATAATTATAAAATGGAGGTATACTTTAATATGAAAAATTTTAATATTCTGAGAATTTTTATGAATATTTATCATAACCAACATAATCCCCAGTTTATCACAATATATGTAAAAAAATCTCAATTCACCATTATGTTTTCAATACATTATGGGTTTTTTTACCACATTATATCATATGTATTTCCTATCACATCTCAATATGACCATAATTTTAATCTGTCCCACTAAAATATATAGTGTGAAGCAAATATTAGGTAATCTAGATTGAATAATTGTGAGACTAATAATCATAATCATTAGTGTTCAACTTATTGAACACATTTATACTCCAATACATCACAACATCAAATGCTATGGTGTCATGCTCAATTTTCTACATAGAACACTTTAAAATTTCATCATCATAATCCTCATAGCCCTATAAAATCAAACATTTCCTTGAAAAACTCTTACTACTTATATTGTTTTATAATTATCCTCTTAAACTCTTTTAGTGTAATGTGACAAATAATTAAGATATTGACTGGTACAATAATTAAATAAATGGTTTCTCTCATGGTTCATGGTAAATAAATATATCTCCTTATATTTTTATATATCATCAACTATACAAAACATTTGTAGATAATAAATAAATAACCCATTAATCTTAGATTGGTATATTTCTTTATAAAATATAGATATTCACTTTTAAATAGTAATTAAATGTAAAACATTTATTTTTTATTTACCAAAACACATGATGAAAAATACAGGTTTTTAATTGATAATAAGGTTATCTAATAATTTTGTAATCCATTATTTTTTATCCATGGAAATATCTAGGTCAAAAAAATTCTCCCACTAGCCTCTTATACACTATACTCTTTCTAGAATATCTTATTAAGATATAAGAACACTTTTTTCAGGAAATGACAATTATTTTCTTTTTTTAGTATTATAAAAAAAATATACATTATTATTTAAATAAAATTTATGTTATTCTATGTGTTTATAATTTTTTATTTAATAAAATATTTTATTAAATATACCACCAATGTGAGTCTTGAACATATTCCGTAATATTTTAAAAAATATTTGGGTAAACATTTTATCCTATAAAAAACTAGTTTATCCATATAATCTACTCAAAACATATTATATAACCCAATGAATAATAAAGCATGTTCATACAAAAAATAATAACATGTTCTTCATAAGATCTGTTTATTATTGAATTCCTTCTCTATTCACATAGGAAAAATGTTAGGATGATATAAATCTTTTACTTAGATTCATTTTGGCTGATAAAATCTATTACATTAAAATCCTTGATTTTGTAAATATTTAATCCATCTCATGAATGTAGAATAATATATCAATCAATTATACCTATGATTTTAAACACCTATATATTTAATAAAATTTATTAAATATGAATTTGATGTCATATACATTTTAAAATAAATTAATTTATTTATATAACATCAATAACAGACATAGAACATCCATGGAGTTTTAAAAAAGCATTTATATTTATCAAACATAATCTAACAGATATGAATTATTACTCTTCCTTACTAATATCCCTAGGTTACAGTAACCATTATTGGATTCATGAAGAAACATTTTGAATATTTAAAACAACTTTTCTTCTTCTAGTTTAAAAATTCTCCCACTTGTACTGTATATGAAGTAATTTTGAGACTATAAATAATATACCAAGTTTGTATATATTTCTATATTCTCAAAAATGGGATAAAATTTGTTAATATATCTTTTAATTTACTCATATTGTTAGAAAATTTTAAAATATGAAAATAGGATAAATTCCTTAACACGAACAAGCCATTTTTTAGTCTCCCCTTAAAGCATGTAAAATAATTAATCAAATCAAAAACCATGTATATTAAAAATACCTACCTCTTTTAATTTAAACAACTATTGTTTACATGATCTTCTAATGTTCTAATTGACATAATATAGACATCTTATAATAAGTTTATCCCAACCTTTAGCATCCGTTTTATCAACGCAGTAACTTCATCGCTCCATTACAGGAATGTAAATTTTAGGCTTCAATTTTTTTCATGTTTTGAACTTTTTATATTTACCACACATTGTAAAACATACAGTTTAAATCATATCTCTCAGAATAATAAAATTTTTTTCTATATAAAATAATATTTTTAGTAAACCTTTACTGGCATCATGTCAATAACATATTCAATCATATTTGATATAATTTTACATACCCAATCATATGGAGTATAGGTGACTAAAATTGGCATAACCACTTATAATAATCATATTAGTGGAGACTAATATTCCATTTTTTCATTTTGCATCTAATTCAATTAAAACCTTAAATGAAACACTCTATGCTTCTTTATGAATCGAAATTACCTTGTTGAATAATTTTTGCACATTGTTACTCAAGAAGGAATTGTTCTAAATCATGGAATTTTCCTTAATTATATTTCTTAAATTACAAATATAGATTTAGGAACTCCTTTTAAATTACCATTCTGAAGATCCACTTGCATTATGATTTTCCCTATAAAGGATTGAAAATAGAGTTTATAATGATGATGATTATAATAATATTATCAAAAATGTAAGATTATATTAGATGAGTATCATTTATTATCAATCACTTAATAAGGATTAATATAAAATATTATCCAACTAATATTATGAGCCCTTTCGAAAAGCACATAATATCCATTAATGAACCATGATCCATATTTCATCATGGCATACACCAGTTATCATGAAAATAATACATGAATATATATGGTAGATAATAATTATGAATCATATCATATATTACTCTTCGATAGTTGAGTGGAAAAATCTTTTTCCTGTTTATTATATGGACATAATCCACTATATTTCATCAAAATCCTAACCACTATTTCTTCCCGCCTAGTGTGACATAATGAAACCACTACAAATAAAAAAATGAATATCAATGGATATTCATTCTAATCATACCAATGCGACTTATAACTTTCTTAAATTACAAAAGATAATCCAAGGGTACTCAGGTTGATCTCGACATTACCTGGTTAAATGATTGAGTCCTTATCAAGTGTTTCATTGGAATAAATATAACACATATTATTTGAAGGGGATTTTAATATCACCATGATTTTTCATGTTATTTCCATCTATTTATTCATTCATCTAGTAATTTATTATAGAATAATATTTCCTCCACTTAATCACATTGATCAAACCATATTAATGTTTAACTCATTACATAAATAGTAGGCTTGTGTTACTCACCCATAAATAGGAATCAAATATATTCATACACATTTTAATGCATCATATGTAGAAGGAACATATATACTTCATGTAAAGTCATAGAGTTTTTGACATTGAAAATATTCATATAAGAAAGCTTGAAGCTATAGAAATTCGACCACATTCACCTTCCTAGAAAAGCCATAATCCTCAATGTAGAATGGTAGTCTGCCCCCAATTACATCTACCTGGGGAAACTTTACCCATTATAAGATTGGATTCATGAAATATATAACAAAAAATATCAACAAACCATACCAAACAACTATAATAAATTAAATAACATCATTTACAATATGAGTTTTATGTAGATGAAAAATTAATTCATTTTAAAGTAATTCTTAACATGTAATTCTGGAATTACAATAATAGAATAAATTTATCATATAGATTTGGGAATAATGACATTGATAATAAAAATATTTCTCAATTATTAATAAAATATTTAAAACCCATTAAATAAATAAAAAATTCAATCATTTAAATGTTAGATAAACATTTAAGAACATTTTATAAATAATATCTTACTAAAACCCCTCTAATGATTTTGAGATTAATATTGTAGACATTTCATAAATATGAATTAAAATTTTATATTAATTACAATATGAAGTCAAAGGTATTATTTATTATATGAAATCTACATTATAAATATATGATATAATATAAATTATAAAAAAATTAATCAAATTTATATTATGTAAGCATTTTACATAATTTAAATTTCCATTTTTCAATAAATATTTAAACCTTGATCATATCTATAATAAACCCACTTTTAATGTGGCATAAATAATATCCAAATAAATTTCCTATAATTTGAAATTTTCATTTTAATTAATTAGGAAAAATTCTTAATTTAAATGTAAAATTTTATATTTTAGCCTTATTTCATAATTTATTACACTTTATAGAATATCAATTATGATTTCTAATTAAAAACATTTATTTATAGATCATATAATGTTTCATATAATTTGCATAAAATTTATTTTAAATACTATCTTTTAATATTTAAAGAATAATGACTAAATGTTTCAAAGGGGTTTATAATTATTTATAAACCCTTTATAATAAATAAATTAATTAACATATTGTTAATTAATTAATACCACCAAAATACCATTTACAATGATTTAAAAAAATAAACCATAAAAGTCACTTTATATTTAAAATAATTTTTTTTAACAATTTATTAAATATTTATGCTTATTCAATATACCCTTACAAAGACACTCTTCGTAAGTGTAATTTGATTTCTACCTTTATGTGGGTCTTCTGGAACCATCTTTTCAAGGTAAAACCAGTTATGCACATGAACTGTAAGGGTATAAATCAAACAATGTCCAGTTAATGAATAAGTTACCATTACATAATCCCTTAAATAATTGATCTACAATTTCATACACATCCTTTTTATGGGTAAGACATATATAACCCTTTTTAGACTTCTTGACATGAAGGTACAAACCTCACATAGGCTACATTGTGTAAGAGTAACCTACTGAGTCCTTTACTCAAACCCCATATTTGTAAATATAGGATGCATATAACTTTATGAATAAGGGTATAGAACATTTTACCATTAAATAATACCATTATACAATCCATTTACATAAGGGTTACTATCAAGATTAATTTAACATTAACCCCTCACATGATGGTAATGTTTTGGTTTCCAATATTGCTTATGGGTGATCTAGTGTGACCTTTATGCCGGTAGTAATTTCTATATATAGATAATGCCTCTAGTAGATTTATATATCCCATATATATAATGGAAAACCATTTTTCAAAATTTTCAAAAAATAGAAAAAACAATACAATGTTTTTTGTTTCTTCTTCATTTAATTTTTTTTATAAATCTAAATCAATGGTTCTTTTAATATTTCTAAAGGGTTTTTTATTTAGTCCAATAACCGTTATCAGACATTATGTAAGTGATTTAAAATAATTTCAGATCATCATACAAGTAATAAATATAAATTTATATAATACAAGAAATGATGAAATGGTTTGAATCATCTCTGTCATGAACCATAGGTAATCTTCAACTTCATCAAAAAAAATTATACAAGTTTGATAAAGACCACCAAGGGAGACTAAAATACATCCCCTCTTCATAGTATATCCACTGGCTGTACTGAATCATCTTAGATTCATTTCATATTTATATTCCATTAATGATAGTCTACCATTTCAGATGTATAAATAATGATAAATATATCTTCAGGTATTGAATAGTTTCATCCATGAAATTGGAATGCACACCCTACTAACATCACATGAAAATAGTGTATATAATTAGTCAATGGTGCTCCTTAATTTTTTTCTCTTTTATTCATACATTGAAACACATGAATAAATTAAATGGATTGTCCATGAATGTGGGAATTCATCACATTTTTTTATTCCCCAGTATTATATATCTTCTAATACCTTAATAAATGATAAATTTAAGTGAATTTTAATAATTCAAATATTAAAAAACATAATACTCATTTTCTCTTTCGATTAAAGGTAGTTTTGTGAATGAAATATTATTTATGAAAGGTTCTGAGGCCCACAATGGAAGCCAATAGGCTCAGGATTTCAAATTTTTTTCATCGAAGGGATGACGAAACTTGACGTTTCAAATGATCCAGACCTCGGTAAGGTTCAAGGATATCGTGTAAATTATAAAAAGCGAAAAATTAAACCGAAAAATATAGATTTCAAGATTTGAAGGTGTGCTCGGCTGAAACTCATCGATGGTGATCGTTGCTTGAAGAATCCATAGAAGGATACCTCTTGATCATCCACACACACTTCAAAAATCCACTGGAACATCAATTGTCTAATTCCATGTGCTATCACGGTGATCCAACAATGTCTTCTATGTCTCAATGATCACCGCATCGAGATCCATTCAATGCTTGTGGAAGATCTTAATCCAAGCTCTTGGATCAACAGCTTATCTCTCTAGGAAGCGGGAGAAGAAAGATGCACTCATTTTTTATTCCATGAAAAGAATGAATAGTTACCATAGAGAGAGAGCCTCACCTATATTTATAGTGGTGTTTCAATATACCCGATTTGGTTCCCTGTCACCCGTATATTTCAACATCCACTAAATAAATAATTTTTTATGAACTAAACTGTGTCGATATTATTCATTATTTTATCACATACTTGTTACCATATATGAAATATATTACATGATAATAACTGATCCATTTAAGTTGACTGGAAATCCCTTTTAATATTAAACTAACCATTAATATTAAAATAATATTCCTTCGATTAATATTCTCTCATATTTACATACCTTGTAAATACATTTAATAAATTCAATATAATTATTCATAAATCAATAATAATGAATATATTTAATAATTTTTTTATTAAGAATATGGAAAACAATCTGACCCTGTGGTGGGGACCACCATGTCCAATATACCTATTCAACTGAATAGGAAGGATTCTTGAATACACTATTGTGTGTGACCATCTAGGTCCTTATAATGATATCAGTGAATAAAATTCATAGACCAAGAGAAGAGTCTTTCAATCCATCATGGCCCATAAAAAGATAAGGATTGTCATAGAAAAGACAACCAACCTATGAACACTGACTATGTACAATAATCTCTTTTTCACTAAATATCTCATAAAGAAGGGTGCACACTCATGTCATCGTCCTTTTATTGCTTTATTATTGGATGATCTTTCTGAATAGATTTACCTTTAGACTTCTTTGGCCGAATACTTATGAAGGTATCACCATCATGATCAACTAGGCATGAGATATAGAAACTCTTAAACATGGAAGTGACAAATATTTTCTTGATTATTCAACCAATTTCATACCACCAATGACACTCCCAAAACAAGCTACCTCACCACAATTTCAATACCATGGTTTTTACCTTGCATAAAAGTATGAAATCAAATGGTAAAAATTGGTAATTGTCTCAAGTTAGGAGACAATTACACATGTCTATATATAGGAATGACCAATGAAACCCAAACCATATGGTTTTCCTATTTTAAGGTATATCATCTTGATCTCACTACTATATATCATCGTGGGAAAATTCATTAGAAGAAAACTCAATGCTTAGGAGCCCCCAGAATCTGATAGTAAAACATCTGTTGTGTCCAGTCAGTAATATATATCCATACTATAGCACATATATTTATGATTTATGTCATAGAATATCAAGGTTCTCATTATTGACAATGATCTACTATAACCTTTCGATGAAATAATTAATATTTGGACATTACCATTTAAATTATGGATGCAGAAAATTGAACACTATAATGGTAGGATGAAATCATGTACAACTAACTGTATAAATGATAAGGTAATAAAAAGTACAACGTAGTTGGGTCTAGGGAACCCACTATTTCAACACTCCCACTTTCACTAGTGCTAACATGCTAACAAAAATAGTTAGCTACTCACATGATAAAAATCATGCTTCTGCTGAGTAATGGATTTAACTGATGGTCATGCCATGTTTTTTCCATGTGTCATATCTGTTGTAGAGGACCTTATCTCTTTGAGTAAAGCTTCTCAAGAGATGGTCTCTCTAGGTATATCCCTTTTTTTTATTTTCATAACATGAAATATTAGAGACTGAGAATATCATAATTTACATTATGATAATACTTTTCTCACTAAGTGTGATTCCAAGAACAAAAAATATTTTTGCAATTGATAACTGCTTCTTAACTGCCTTAGAAGCCGCAAAACACTCAACATTTGTAGGTATGTCTACCACTAGCTTTTATGAGCATGACTCCCTCATCACGTTTTCCTAACTGCGATATTAGATCACATAGATCTAAGGATAACTATTTTGTGTCACAAAAAATAGTATAACTTCTTCTCCATACACCAGGTATATATTATTTGTACTTTCTAAAGTACAAGATGATAGTTCTTACTACTTCACATGCAGTTTTCCTAGAATCAATTGATATTTTCATACAATAATGTATATCCTAGAAGTATCAATTCTTATACATAACATGGAATACGTGATTAATCCATTGCTGAATCGTATGGTACTCAACTCAAAAATCAAATCTCTTCACATATTCTGAACATGTCAACCTAAATAGATTAATCCTTGTGACATTGACTGTAATTATGAACATGAATTTTTTCAACTAGTATTTTTCAATACAATGTCACATTATGTACAATTGACTTGGTCTAAGAAACTGTTATATATACTTTGATGGATCTAGTTCCCTATAACATTGTTTGCTACTTTAATTCAATCACAAGAGAATTACTTTTATCCTTGTCTTAACTAACTTTAAGACCAATATTTTCTTTCCATTTGTTGCCCAAAATATTTTACTTGGAAAACTATGGCGCTCCCACTAACGATTGGTAGACACAAGGAAATGATTCATTTTAAATGAATCCCTAATATCTTGTTACTTATTTTAATCAATAACTAGATTTTTGTAACATTCAACCCTTTTGGGAATCATATGATGTCATCATCCCTTTCTGGTTGTGTCGTATAGACACCTTCGATAAAAGATGATTTTGACATCCAGTGGCCCATTTAAGGATCTTAGGAAGAAGTTACATACAACAAGTAACACTTGAATCGATTTAGGAATTTTGACTTGGTATAAACTATTAAGCCCTATTGTTACTACACTTGTACCAACCATGTAACATCTCATTTGAATACCCACCACAGTGTTCAATTTATAAGCCCCTTTTCAATTTGATACATGGAACCCATTATTGAATTTTAACCGATCTTGTCAATATTTTCTCTAATCAATATACTTCTTACATGTAGGATTTATTATTATTAATGAATAATTTATCACTAGTCATGGTAAATATATCACCATCACCATGGTTTCATCCGTACTACACAGTATTTGTCACCAGAACATGCCTCTTTCACATGATCTTTTGAAACTTGTTCCTATTTCAACCATTTGTAAATCTCAATTACTGACTAAACCCAAGTCAATCTTGATCCCACTATCCCTAATAGAGATGTGAACCCTTATATGTAAATGTATTCTATCACTTGACCATGTCTTTTCTATCTTAGGGATTTATATAATATCTTAATCAACATTTAGGATATTTACATAGATGTACCATGTGCTTAGCTTGATGCGTGTTGGTTTATTTTTTTAATAACAAACGCTTTTCATATTTATCCCATGTCATAGGACATAATAGATTTCCATCATATTATTACTTGAACAATATCCATTTTCATTTTTAGTTTTCATATTATTTATGGGATTTTGTCGTTATTTGCAAAGCACACCATGAATTGTAATGGATGTTTCTGCAACTTGCAACATTGATAATCTATACATCACATCTCTATTGTATAAAATGCGTATTTTGGAATTTCTATACACTAAATTTGTTTGATCAATTTTAATATGTAAGAACCATCATTGATCCTCTGTATGAACACCAATATCATGATGTAGATAAGGTAAAATGTATTTAAGAATTACTCCATGCTACATTACCATGATCGATTATTGTTTGGTCAAGATATTCATTGATTTTCCAATCCGAAGAAATATCGTATCATCTGACCATGC
This sequence comes from Viscum album, assembly GCA_963277665.1. Taxonomy (NCBI): domain Eukaryota; kingdom Viridiplantae; phylum Streptophyta; class Magnoliopsida; order Santalales; family Viscaceae; genus Viscum; species Viscum album. The sequence continues at coordinate 1,049,479,371 of OY728131.1, read as the reverse complement.
ATATAATTAACTATTACAATCCTTAATAACATAAAAAAATATTGTGAAGTATATTTAGCTGTAGCTTTACTTTTGAATAGTTTACACTCTCTTGTTAAACTAACCCTAGATTCTTTGTGGCATTCCTTTATTTATAAGGGTTTCATTGTCTAAACCTATGATTTCAATAATACAAGAGTTGTTTATTTGTGTCATTCCTAAATACCGTATTGGGTATATTCTTGACGTCTAATTTATGTTTTACTTGACAAAGAATCATATATCCATAATTGGATAAGTCATACATTTTATATTCATCATGTATTGAATTTGATTCAAGTATGTCTAAACTATCTGTTGAGTATGTTACACCACAAACAAAATTCATTCCTAAAAATGGAATAATGTCTCATTATGACCAAATTTGAACATGATATCAATGTTTTGGTTATAATCATCAACTTGTTCAATTTGAATCAATCACTAGGAAATTAGAAGTTGTGAGTTTCTCACCACTAACATAGAAATCACCCTTTCTCAGCTGCTTGGAGAAGACACCTTACTCCTAGTAATGTTTCTCTATATACTTGGTTACTGTATTACAATACTTATATGAGAAAATAATATTTTATTTAATAACCAAGATGTATGTTAGAATCATTATTTTAAATTGTGAAATATTCCTAAATGAGAAGCAGGTACTTTCATATTTTATTTTATTTCTTTTCTTTTTAAACTTCCATAAATTCATTTCATTATATGGGATGAAAATAACCACATGTTAAATAACCAACCTCTTTTATTTGAAGGACATGATAAAGGTGAGTTTAGCGTAACATTCTACTAAACTGTTCTTCTTGTCTTTTAATATATTCTCTATAAGACCAAAAGATGGTGGTATCTTTATTATTCTTATTACATGGAAAATGTTACCATAATGGTAATTAAACGCCTACTCTATACAATTTGTTTGTATCCTTAAACTAAACTAGATAAATTGGGTTTAAATGGCCTAAGAATGGGATTTGATGAAATATTATGAACATTCATTCACTTTATACAAAGCGATTGAAATCATCACATTCAAATCTTGCTTAGCATTCTCCATGGAAACATCTCCGAGATGAGACTATATGTAATATCATCCATGTCATGATGTAGAAACTGTAAATAACATCAGACTTTGATGTTAAAATTATAGAAGAACCATCATATGCTATATTCAAGAGTCTCCTGTGAGTATTTACACCCACACTTTCTATGGTGGATTAACAAGTATAGGGAAACCAGCACCTTGAATTTAAAATATATTAGTATTTTCCAGAAGTGCATATACTACACTTGAAAATTTGTGCTAGTTTGAACATTAACTTCATCCAATATTAATAAAAATTATTACTTGTGGTATTACTTTTCATTATCTAAAAATAAAATTTAGTAGATTAGTAATTTTAAGATTGATTACCAAATGTGACATTACCGATTAATTGAATCAATAAATGTCTCCCAAAAATTTATGGATTTCATGGAACCCTCTGTACTAGAATCATAATACTCTGTCTCTTGATTATTCTAGTGGCACAGATCCATGAAACTCTCCTTAAGGTCTACATGTTATTTATCACGACCCACCTTCACCAAAAGGAGGGAATGGTCAGCAGATTGTCAGGCCCTTCCTTCTTTAAGTTGAAGGAGAGATAATGACCCCCGAGACCCGCCTTCAATAAGTCCCGGAGGGGCGACCAATTCCAAGTGTATAGAATCACACACTAAATGTAAGGCATTACCCTTTCTCTTTTAATAGGATCAGGAGATAAGATAATAAATTTCACAACACCAAACTGAAAGTAAAAGTGAAGCCAATAACCATTCCCAATGCATGTTACAAAAGTAAAACCCACAATGTATAAGGTGACTACACAGCAAAAATACCAAAATAAAAAACAAAAACAACTATGGTGATCCGTCACAAGTTCCGAGCTTGTACGGTCCAACACGATCCCTGAAGTCCTCCTGGAAACCTAAAAACAGTTTTACATGGGTATGGTGAGCATACAAGTATACTCAATAGGGAAAACCAAAGACTCTCGTGCACAATTGGGAAGGCATGCTAAGGCCCCGTGGCACAAAGAGAAAACCAAGAACCTAGAAAGGAAAGTAACCACCCAAGCCTCACCAAGTCACACTCCCTAAATAATGCAAGTCAAGTAAAGTATATTAATAGCACATCAATGTTTGGGTACCCTGTGCCACTTTCCCACTGGTTACTAAAGACATCCTACGCATCGAACCAATCCCTCCATTCTCACCGCAGTCCCACTGCCACACTCTGCCCGCACACACCTGGGTCATATTATCACGCAGTCCCACTGCCAAACCCTGCCCGCAAACACCTGGGAAACAACTGCCTCACGTAACCACGTCTGCAAACACCTAGGCGAAAACAACCACCGCCACACCCGAAGACACCTGGGCTAGAAGATCCACTGTCACGCCCGAAGACACCTGGGCCTCATCCCGAAGACACTTGGGAAACCACCTGCCCGCACACACCTGGGCCAACCACCACACCACCCTGCCCGAAGATTCTTGGGCTAGTAATGGACTTCAGGCCATCATAGCCTGTCCGAAGATACTTGGGCTATCCGATAAAGGGAGAAGAAAGGAGCCAATAACCAGAAACTAATAGAAGTGTTGGGGAAAACACCCTCCCCCATGAAATGGGGGTGTTCGTAACTAAGTGATCAACTTGGGTGGGGTGCGAATAAGAAACACAAAACTACAAGTCTATGTATAGGTAACAAGCACTCAACCAATCTAGGTTTTTCTTCAGCCGTCCTAAAGAATACAATCAACGCCCAAGTAACGACTCACACCAAACCAAAAACCATTTGTCCCATCCTTGTTTCATGTTCAGTGATAATGTTTAAATAAGTTTCTGCACCTACTTAGGCAACTAAAAAGCATAAGCACAAACCAAGGAAAGAGTACAACCAACCATAAACTTAAACATTCACACCTGGTTCTCTTGTAAATTCATAAGAACAAATGGATAAGTGAGATCCCTTGATGTACTAGAACCAATGAAAAGCCCAAGGTACTACCCCATGTCCCCAGGAGCCAACGGTTTCTCAACAACAGAGGATCCCACCCCAATTCATGATATAATCAAGGTAACCACCTGGCCTCAAGTTTACAACCAGCGATATCATAACAACAGGGGACCCCATCCCCACCCACATTACCCAGCAATTGGCCATGAATGAAAAAAAATCAAACCACTACCACCAAAGTAAAGCAATTTCATGCCGGTATTTTCAGATTTAAATGATTTAACACACTCCATGATTCCAATTCTGTTGTACTTTTACCGGGGTTATCACAGAAAATGGTTGATCTTGGTGCTTTAAATTTATTTAGCCGGATTTATGTAATTAACCAAATTCCTTTGCACGACAAGGGTTCACAACCACAATACAGTCCATTTAAACATCACCAGAGGTAAGGGATCGTTAGTGCATAGAGAAAGACCACCAATGGCCATGATTTTCAGTAGGTGTAAGCCCGAACAATTCAGAAGTCATTAATCATGGAAGATCATAAAACAAAGCAGCAGCATCGATCACACCCCTCCCCCTTCATTCTTAGAATCCACTTATTATCTTCATTAAGGTTTGGTTAATCCAATTCTACAGAAGCAATAGCATACCCACCCCACAAGATACACAGAAAGGAGAGTCGAAGGTGAAACCCTACTTGATTGATCAGTTTCTCTTGACGTGTGAGGAACATGAACAGGAGGTGTGCAAATTGTAGGGGTGTGACCTCGGGAACACAAGGACGAGCAGACGAATCGATGGGAGGGTGATCGAGAAAAAGAAACCTAGGGAGAACCCTTTAGTTTATAAGGGTCAGGGACGGTTGAGATAAGAACGCGAAACCACGTAAGGAGCGGGGTCGTGGGTTGACCACGTGGCCCCACACATCATTAAAGAGGTCCTCTCCTTAGGGTGGTTTAAACCGACGCACACCAGGGTATCTCACTTAATCAAACCCCATTCATTGGCGTTAATGGGCTTTAAAACAGGCTTAAAGGTGTCAAAATAAGGTTTTAAACCCAATTTGCGCAAAAAGGGGGCACTACTGGAAAACCTGTGGGGGGTAGGCTAGAGCCACCGGTAGCCGAGATACCGGTAGGATGCAGCCACCGGTAGACGAGAGCTATCGGTAGGCTGCAGCCACCGATAGACCAAGCGACCAGTAGCCGAGCGACCGGTAGGACGAGCTACCAGTAGGCCTACTACAGGTAAGCTAAGGCTACCGGTAGGCCTACCGTGGGTCAAACTTCACCGAGATGTTGGGATGGCCTCCCAGACCACCCATAACACCTCAAGCATCATATTGTTACTATGTAATGGGTCTCCAACAACCTAGGTCATTACATTATTATTACTCCACTACATAGAGAGCTCAAGGTGGGTGTATGGCTGGTCAACCACATTAACTCACAGTTTCTTGATATGTTGAGTGAATTCCAAAATTCTAAAATCATTACATGATTTATTCAACACTGGCCTCTATAATGAAAAAAGCTAGATATGGCTATTTATTAGCCGCAACATTAGTTATGTCAACCCCCCATCTTAATAAGAACACCCGGTAGTAAAAGGCACCCTCAGAAATTGAATGACGGAAAACCCGTACACCCGGTTTTGTTCAAACATGAATTATGGAAGGTCATAATGACTTAATATTTCTTTGAGGGTTTTTTGTTTTTCTCGCAAAGAATATAACTTATGTCTATTAATATTGTTCAACAATGTTGTTGCACTCACAACTGAGCATTAATAGAAAAACATAAGTATCTTCTTTATGAATTTTATTATCTAATTTTTAATGTATTTTCCATGTATTTATAAATTCATATAATAAAAAATAAATTCATAATGGTAAACTACCATCTAACTGATCTTGAGCATTTAATAGACCTGGGAGCATTATCCCTGAGTCAAAGCTTGACTCTTGACGTAGCTCCCCACAATTTTTTTTATCTGCTTTGTATATGAAGTATCACCTTGTCATGCTGGGGTCCGCATCACATCTTGGAGTATCTCCTCTTCATGGAGAGATCCACGTGTCGTCTTGCACCATCCTGATCAATATACAATGCCTCATCTAAGTGGGGTCAACACCATTCACTATTGTTGTCCGGAATACTATGATACTCACGCACATGCGAGGGGTACTGGAGTATAAATGACCATCTTGTAAATTGGATGTGTAGGCCCTTATATATTTTAACCAAAAGATGATACACAGAACACCATTTAATTAATTACAATAATTTCACAATGTTAAATAATTAATTAAATAAATTCAAAATACACGGGTCAGTTCTTAAGACAATAATGCGGGTAAAAAATTTGTGATAAAATTAAATTGCATTAAATAATTACGGGGGTTATAAATTATATTAAACGAATTAAATAATACAACTAATTTAATTATATATCACTGATAATTAATTTAATTTTTATATCAAAATTAAATTGATTTAAATTGATTTAGTTTAATAATAAAATTAAATTCATTAGTATTTGGGTATTAAAATTTATTTATTTAACCCACAATTAATAAATTAATTTAATTTAATTTAATTCAAAATTAAATTAAATTAGTTATATTAATTTTAAATTATAATCTGGGTCTCAAAACCACAATCTGACCAGTTGCAGGTTTCGCCGAACCTACATTGACCCTTAACTGGTTGGGCATAGTCTGGGATTATCTGGGACAGAAAGGTCTAGCCACACCCATACATGATTGGGCAGACCCATTTGGTCCTATTTCTAGGCAAACAGTGCATCCATCATGGGTTACATGAACCCCGAGTCAAGACCAGAGGTGGGGTCATGGCTGCCGGATAGCCGGGGTTGCACCATCAACAACGGAGGACGGAGGAGGTCGCTGACCACTAATAGGCCGTGGCGGGTGAATGTGGCTGGAGGTAGCATCCGAAGGTGGATTTTAGAAAGGCTGGTGAACCGGTGGTCTCGGTCGACAGAGGGAGGACACGGGCCGGGTCCGGCTAGTATGGCTCGATCTGTCAATTCGTTGGGTCTCCTGGGTGGTATCCCTCTTGGGCGGGAGCTAGGAGGTGACCTGGGGGGCCCCACAACCCCCATTTTTTAATCACATGCACCGCACCCCTTATTTCCTTCCCTATTTTGATTTATTTTTATTTGTTTATTAAGTCTCACCCCCTTCTAACGTCTCGTCCTCCCTTTTTATTTCTTTTGTGTGTTTTTTCAAACATAAAGTTTTCTAAAAGCCTACATTTCCTTTTAAAATAATAATAATAAAATTATTATAATAAAAAAAATAATTTATTATTAATATTATAATATTGTTATAATAATAAAATAAATACTATTATAACAGAAAAGTTATTATGCAAATTAGAAAAATTGTAAAATTTATATTTTTAATATAATTTTAAATATATCTGATTAACCGATATAAACCTGATCGGTTCATCAGAATGAATAAAAATTAATATTCATGATCAACCCGCCAATTTGATCCAATCCAAAATTTTAAAATGGTCAAAACATGGTCATTCGATATATGATCGACGTGCAGTTTGAACCAATGAGACTATTTTTGATCCCACTACTTAATTGTAATGAACATTTATTTTTATAGTCTCAGAGAATCTACGTGATCTCTTTGATACCATTTAAAGGTTCTGAGGCCTACAGCGGAATCCAATGGATTGGGGATTTTAAATATTTTCGTCAAAGGGATGACAAAACTTATCGTCACCGATGATCTGAGCCCCGGTAAGGTCTAAAGAACATTCGTAAATTATATAGAGAAAAAACATAAACTGAAAAATATATTGTTGCAGATCTGACGACACTCTCGGCTACAACTTGTTTCTGGTGATCATTGATTGAATAATCCATATCAGGATCCTTCTAGATCATCCACACACACTTTAAAAATACGCTAGAACATCGATCATCAAATTACGGGTTCTAGTGCGGTGATCTGATGAAGTCTTCGACGTCCTATCAATCACCAAATCAAGATCCCTTTAATGCTTGAGGAAGACCTTGATCCTACCTCTGGGATCAAATTCTTATCTCTATAGGAAGTGGGAGGAGAGAGGGGCTCTCATTTTTCATTCCATGAATTTAATGAATTGTTACCATGAAGAAAGAGCCTCACCTCTATTTATAGTGGTGTTGCAAAATACCCAGTTGGGTTCCTCGACCCCTGTATATTTCAATGTCCACTAAATAATCTATTTTTTTCAAACTAAACATTTTCATTATTATCTATTATTTTATAACATACTGTTTAATATATATATATATATAATATTTTATGTGATAAAAATCGAGCCATTTAACTCAACATTCAATGCCACTTAATATTAAACGAACCATGAATATTAAAACAATATTCCTTCGATTAATATTTTTCTCGTATTTACATAACAAGTTAATATATTAAATAAATTCAATCAAATTATGCATAACATGAATAATAATGAGTTTATTTAATTATTTTGTGGATACAAAACTTGGACAACACTCAGACCCCATGGTGGGCCCCACAATGTCCAATATACCCATTCAACTGAATTGGGTGGATTTTTTATTACACTATTATGTGTGACCCTCTAGGACCTTTTCTTGATAGTAGTGATTAACATCCACAATCCAAGAGTAGAGTCTAGAGACCCATCATGGACCCAAAATAGGTAAGGATTGTCATAGAAATGGGAACCAACCTACTAACACAGACTATGTGCTATAATATCTTTGTTATTAAATATCTCATAAAGCAGGACACACACTCTTGTCATCATCCTTTTCCTGAATTATTATTCATTTGTCATTTAGGATGGATTTACCTTTCAACTGCTTTGGCCAACGATTTATGAAGGTATTATCATCCTGATCAACAATGCCTGATATATACAACTTCCTAAACATGGAAGCGGAAAATCATTTCATTACCATTTAACCACTGTCATATCACCAATAACGCACCCAAATAAAGCTACATTTCCACAATTTCAATACCATGGTTTTCCATACATCAATGTACACACTCAAATGATACACATTGGAAATGATCTCAAGTTAAGGGAAAAATACACATGTGTGTAGATAGGAATGACCAATAATACCCAAAACATATGGTGTTTCTATTGGAAGGTCTGTCCTCATGATCTCACTACTAGATATCATCTTCTGCAGACTTCATGAGAAGAATTATCAATTCTTATGATCCCCATAACTTTATAGTCAAAAATCAACTACGTCTTATTATTAAAATGTGTCTCGACTATAGAACATATATTTAGGATTAATGTCAATGTATCTGAAGGTTCTCATTGTATTCTAGGATCTTCTATGACCTTTTGTTACAAAAATTAATATTTTGACATTACCATTTCTATAGTGGACACAAAAAAGTCTACACAATATTGGTAAGATGACATCATGTATAACTAACTGTATATATAATATGGTAATCATAAGTACGACATAGTTGGGTCTAGGGAACCCCCTATTTCAACAATTTCATACATGAATCTTGATATACCACACCCTATATGTAGCCATGCATCATGTAACACCCGAGACTTTTATGTTATATAAATTATCAAAGGAATCTTTTTCTACACAACACTTGCTTGACTTGCTTTACACGCAATCACGACCTTCCTCGATAGCTTGCGTCGTACGCAATACCGAGTTACACTAAACAACAATATGCTATTAAAACTAGCCGTTATGAATAGTAATAACCACTTTTTAAAATTTTATAAATTTTATTTTTCAAAATGGACTTCGTTTTTGGACTCAGAATATCGAAATTAGCCTAGGGTGAAATTTTGGTATTTTTCCGAAAACTTTCAATTTTTGATGAATAGTGAAACCACTAAGTGGTAGGTTAAAAAACAGAATTTTGCATAAAACTTAATTTTACCGCTTCTGTGAATGGAATTTCGAAAATCCGAGAGACACGGTTAATATCAAGGACTAAAATGTGGTTCAATGAGATGAAAATAATTTTTTGGTGAATAGTAACTTTTTACGATTTTTACCGCGGTTAATAGTAAATAGGGTAACTAAGGGTAAATATGATATTAATATTACCCTAACACATGTCCTAATTCTATTGGACAAGTGTAATTCGACCAAAAACAAACTTAGGAATAAAATATGACCATTTAGGCCCACTTGGATTAGATTAGGACATTTATTATTAATTTATTAAAGAAGGGTTAAAATAGTTAAAATCAAAGTTTAATAAGTAAATCATTTTTAATATGGGGTTATACATAAGATAAATTCGATTGTAAATATTCATTATAAAGCTAAAAAGATTTCCTACATGATGGTATTTTATTTGTAATTTTTAGACATCAAATAATTTAATTTATTTATGACATAATGATGATGCAGTAATTATCTTATTAATGAAATATTGACATAATTGATGTTATAAACACCAAAATAAATGTAATATGAGACTTTTTATGAATTCCACTAATTTTCTAGGTTACTATGATATATTAGTGTTGATTTAATCTACTTGGTTCGAACATATAATTCTGTTATGACTTTCAAACAAATCATATATCAAATAGTGTCAAAATTGACACAAAATAGTTTTTAAATCAAATATTATATTATTAATTGTTATTTTATTCCTAAAAATCTAAGGTTCGGCCAAATGACTTAGATAAGGATATATATATTAATAATCAACAATTTGGGGTTCGTTTGGCATGTTATAGTAAGTGTATTAACCATATAGTGAAAGAAAACAAAAAGACACGGTAAAAGTTAAAATAATTAACTTAGAGTTAAATCTAATTGATAAGGTTAAAATAATACCCTAAACTTGTCTAAATTCTATTGGTTGATAGGATTTCGACCCTTCCCCACTTTATCTTCGAAATAAGACCCTTTGGAACCATTATAAACCGATTTTGACTTTAATATAAAATAATATTTTGAGATATTCCTAAGGTGCCCCTCTCCTCCCTTATAAAAGGGCACCTCCTCCCCCTCCTCCTCACACCAAATTGAGCACTCAAGCTCGGCCAACCCCTGCCATTTTCTCCTCTCCACTTTCCTAGAATAATCCTAGAGGTCTTGGTCTTCTCCAAAGACCAATCATAGTTCCTTAAGTGGAGGATTCAAAGAAGCGTTCCAAAGAAGAGGTAATATCCATTACCGATCTTTTCAATTTCTTTCTTCTTCAACTTCTTCTTCTTTAGTTGTTTCATGATAAAGTAATAACATTAGTATTACTTACATACTGATATGTTATTATAAATATGAAACAACCCTAATTCACCTTCTATCCATCCTACGGAAAAATGAAATCACCACGCGTGCGTACGTACGGAATACCGTCTCCACGCCGTGGTGTAATCTATTTTCCACCATCACCTTACAAGGATGGGTATAATGGTGTAATGAGTAACTACATATGATTATTATGAAGTAATATTGATACTGAAATAATATATATATACTCCAATACAATTCCATGATCATAGGAACGATATCATCACTCGTGCGTACATACGGAATACCGTCTCCACGATGTGATGCGACTCGTTCTACATGATCTTCATTTCATAATGATTATATAAATGAATTGAATGAATGAATATGGTATATACTACACTAATACCATTCTGGAAATGAATTATCTATAACCTAAAGATAAGAATATGAATTTATTCGACAAAACACGCATAAGAACAAAAAGTTATAAAGACCCGAGTAACAAGTAACAATGAAATATTACTAACAAGAAGCTAATAATATGACCATATATGATATCATATAAATATGTATGATTCTGGAATAAGTCAATAACATTATTTAAACCATTATACAGGAGCTTCGGACACGTACAAAGCTAATCGGACCTAAGGTAAGGGAAATATCACAATCTCATTTTTATCCGAGATTGTTTATTCGTAAGTATTTACTGGGGTGTATTTTATCATCCACATCCATGTTCCCTCAATATGAAATATTGTTTCCATCCACTTGCAATAGTTTAAATCCAATTATACCCTTTGGTGAGTTTTTAGTAAAGAATATGAAAGGAATCTTTTGTCGTTTTTCCGTACGAGGTACTTTTTGACTTTTCCGACAAAAGTATGAAGAATGTTTTTACGGCATGAATGGATTTTTAAAACATTGTTTCCAAGAAGCTTCCTTTACAAGTTTTCAAGTTTATATTTAATCAACTTCTTTTATTTTAATGTTGTATGACATGTTATGAAAGGAAAAATGTTTTTGAAGAAGAAAGGATATTTTCCTCAAGAATGGAGTTCAAGTGATTTTCAAAATTATTTTCCATCTAAGATAATAAAGGGTTCTGTTTTTATCCCTATTATTACATTGATTTGATCATGTTGTGATGGAATTATTTTTATGAATTCCTTTATCTTATATGAATTGATTTATGATGTCATGATGTTTCAAGAATCCCATTTTTGTTTCATGTGTTATGCGATGATGTATGTTTTATGATTATGTGGCACACATAAGAAAGGATTCATTATAAGATGGGTGGGACCTATATCTCCCTCCAATGCATTGGGTAAATATTTTATATCTCATGAGATAGACATGGCTGGAACGGAAGGTTATTTCGGTTCAGTGATACAGGACTGAAACGAGGAGTGAACTCGGTTCAGAAAGGGACTTTGTCCACTAAGATAGTCTTGGCAATGATTCATGACTAACAAGAAATGATTTTCCATGATTATGTGTGCATGCCACAAAGTTTCAAGTTTTATGTTATGATTTTGGGGATCTCATTTTCACTTCTATGATTTATTCCATGTTAAGATATTATGATCACTTTTGCAGGTTTTGATTTTCAAAAAGATATGATATGATTTTTATTTCCTTTATTTGCCCTTGCTGAGCATTTGAGCTCACCCTTTTATGTTTTCTTTTCCCCAGGTCAGGAAGATGGATATTAAGTAGAATATGCTAAAAGGGACCCTAGATATGATGAAATAAATGATAGACACTGTAGAAGATTTATGAACCGGTTGTTTATGTTTCCCAGTTTCTAAAGACACTATACCTATACGGTCCTTTGTGGTTTTGTCATATGTTGTAATAAGTGTGCTTCAATTTTGAAGTATTAACAATGTATGTAAAGTATGGGTTGTTATATTTGGTATCAGAGGAAAGGTATAGTCAACCTTTGGAAACTAGGATGTGAAAGCCTTAGTAAGAACCCTAAGAATAAGTCTAAGCATAGAACACAATCTTAGAAATGGCCATGAATAACCTAGGATAAGACCATAAGCATGAAAATTTTATTCTTGAATTATGTGGTTTCCTATTATAATTAGTGTTGCTCACACTATTATTCTTGGTTTTAGTCAATGGCTGGAACCCGAAGGAACCGTGTTAATGCGGAATGCGATGGGCAATGCAATGATTGTCCCCCTGAGCAACCAAACGATATGGGAGCTGGAATGCAAAATCTTGTAGCCATGCTCACACAACTTTCTCAAGCTATGAATCATGCAGGATTTCCAAACGAGCAATGGAGGGAGCAACATTCTGTTGAATCCTTCATGAGGCAGCGTCCAACTTCTTTCAGCGGGTCTACTGATCCATTAGTTGCTGAACAATGGATTAGTACTAATGAAAAGATATTTTCAGTTCTTCAATGTTCTGAACATGATAAAGTCATCCTATCAGTGTATTGTTTGGAAGGAGATGCTGATCAATGGTGGAATCTTGTTAAGAATACGAGGCAAAGGGATGAAATTGAGTCTATGGAATGGGACGAGTTCAAGAACTTATTTTTCAATAAGTACTTCCCTCGTATTCTCCGAACAAAGATGGAGAAAGAGTTCCTTGAACTGAAGCAAAGGGATGATGAATATGTTAGTACCTATGAAGCAAATTTTACAAGACTTGCAAGGTACGCTTCTGGTATTATTATCCAACCTGAGAGTAAGATCGATCGATTCTTTAGTGGCTTAAAACCAACTCTTCGAAGGGCGTTAGCCATAAGGGACTTCAATAGCTACGAGGAAATCGTTCGATGTGCTCTCAAAGTCGAGATGGAGATTGGAGTAACTCATCAGTCACATGGGTTTGATAAGAAGAGGAAGATGGAATTCAAAGGAAACCCTAAAGAGCACACTGAAAAGAAGATGAACTTTCCCTTATGCTCAAAGTGTGGAAAGAAACATGGAGGGAGTTGTCTTAAAGGGACAAGTAAATGTTTTAAATGTGGAAAGGAAGGTCATCGGGCATTTGAATGCCGTGATAATGGGAAGAAGATGTCTAATGACGCAAACAAAGGAAGGGATACACAGAATGAACCTACTACACTTCAATGTTTCAAGTGCAAGGAGATGGGGCATTATGCCAATCAATGCCCAAATCCAAGGGTTGATGATGATGGTCGACGTCAACAAAATCTTAAGGCTAAAGACAAAGGAAAGTCACATGCAGTTTCTATCAGCGATGTGGAGTACGATAACGATGTGGTGAAAGGTACACATACCATCCACTCTAAAGTAGCAAATGTTTTGTTTGATTCTGGATCCACCCACTCTTTTATTTCTGAAGACTTTTCTAAGGGTATCACCGTATTACCTCAACAATTAGATGTTGAGTTAGCCGTGACAACACCTAATGGCACATCAATCGCATCAAAAGTTTATAATTCTTCTCCGATCGAAGTTTGTGGGAAAGTGCTTCCTGCAAATCTTGTGATCCTTCCTTTAGTGGAATTTGATGTGATTCTTGGCATGGATTGGCTTTCTCTATATGGAGCTCATATCAATTGCCAAAGAAGGGAAGTCACATTTCATATTTCAGATCAATCTACGATCGTATACCAATGCAAGGATGAACATAACCTTCCAGTGGAAATTTCTTCCATCTTATGGGTATTGATTCCACTAAATGAAGGTTATTTATCTCAAATGGTTGGTGAGAAACTCACGATTAAGAATATGCCCATTGTACGGGAGTTTGATGATATCTTTCCAGAGGAATTACCAGGTCTTCCACCAAATCGTGAAGTTGAGTTTTCAATAGAACTCGTACCAGGTGCTTTGCCTATTTCAAAGACACCTTATAGAATGGCCCCAATGGATTTGTAGGAATTGAAGAAGCAACTCCAAGAGAATCTTGATAAGGGATTCATACGCCCTAGTGCGTCACCTTGGGGAGCACCTGTTCTATTTGTTAAGAAGAAAGATGGATCAATGAGACTCTGCATTGATTATCGAGAACTTAACAAGATCACTATCAAGAACAAATATCCTCTCCCAAGCATTGATGACTTATTTGACCAACTACGCGGAGCTCAATACTTTTCCAAGATTGATCTTCGTTCAGGGTATCATCAATTAAGGGTCAAAAGGGAGGATATACCAAAGACGGCTTTCCGTACAAGGTATGGACACTATGAATTTATAGTGATGCCATTTGGTCTTACTAATGCCCCTGCTATCTTCATGGATCTAATGAATAGAGTCTTTAGAGACTATCTTGATCAATTTGTGGTAGTCTTTATAGACGATATTCTTGTCTATTCAAAGAGCAAGGAAGAGCATGAAGATCACTTGAGAATTATATTGAAGACCCTGAGAAAGGAGAAGCTTTATGCCAAATTTACCAAGTGTGAATTTTGGCTTCAAAAAGTTGCATTTTTGGGTCATATAATCTCAAAAGAGGGGATATCTGTGGATCCAGCAAAAACAGAGGTTATCGAAAGATGGTCGAGACCAACCACAGTTACTGAGATCTGAAGTTTTCTTGGTTTGGCTGGATATTATCAATGTTTTGTAAAAGATTTTTCACGATTATCTAATCCACTCACCAAGTTGACTCGGAAAGGAGTTAAGTTTGTCTGGAAAGAGGAATGTGAAGAGAATTTCAAGGAGTTGAAAAGAAGGTTATCTAGTGCACCTGTGCTCACACTGCCTTGTAGTGGAGAAAGGTTTGTGATCTACAGTGATGCATCCAAGAAGGGATTGGGGTGTGTTCTTATGCAAAATGATATGGTGATAGCTTATGCCTCACGACAGTTGAAAATCCATGAGCAAAATTACCCAACACATGATTTGGAGTTGGCTGCGGTAATCTTTGCATTAAAGATTTGGAGGCATTACCTTTATGGTGAAAGGTGTGATATTTATACTGATCATAAAAGCTTAAAGTATATTTTCACACAAAAGGTGTTGAATATGCGTCAAAGAAGATGGTTGGAGCTGATTAAGGATTATGACTGCTCAATCCATTACCACCCTGGGAAAGCAAACAAGGTGGCAGATGCATTAAGTCGACAAGACCATGCTAGTTTATCCATGATGAGGATCACAAAAGATCCAATATTTATGGATTTACAAAGGATGGATCTTGGAATTATAATGGAAGGGGAAAAATCATATCTTTCTCAAATGAATGTTCAACCATCTATACATGTGAAGATTAAAGAGGCACAGAAAGAAGATGTCGAGTTACAAAAGAAGGTGAGAAATGTTCCTGAATTCAACCTTGATTGTGATGGGATAATAAAGTTCAGGAATCGGGTTTGTGTTCCTCCCATCCCCGAATTAAAGAAGGAGCTGCTGGATGAGGCTCATAGTTCTTCATTCTCTATTCATCCTGGAAGCACGAAGATGTATAGGGACCTGAAAGAGTACTTCTGGTGGGATGGCATGAAAAGAGATGTTGCTGAATTTGTCTCTCGATGCTTGGTTTGTCAACAAGTTAAAGCTGAGAGACAGAAGTCTAAGGGGATGTTACAACCATTACCCATACCCGAATGGAAATGGGAAAACATCAATATGGACTTTGTCACAGGACTTCCTAAAACATCCAAAGGCAATAATGCTATTTGGGTCATAGTTGATCGTCTTACAAAGTCTGCACACTTCATTCCTATTAGAGAGGATTTCTCTCTAGTTCAGCTTGCCAGGATATATGTAAAGGAAGTGGTAAGATTACATGGAGTACCACTTTCTATTATATCTGATCGGGATCCGAGATTTACCTCGAAGTTCTGGCGAAGTCTTCAGTATACTCTGGATACAGAGTTGAGTTTCAGCACTTCTTATCATCCCCAGACAGACGGTCAGTCTGAGAGAACAATTCAAACCCTAGAAGATATGTTGAGAGCTTGCTCTATGGATTTCAAAGGAGGTTGGGATCAACACCTACCTTTGGTAGAATTTTCTTATAATAATAGCTTTCACTCCAGTATTCAGATGGCTCCTTATGAAGCTCTCTATGGAAAGAAATGCAGGACTCCAACTTGCTGGGATGAAGTTGGGGAAAGAAAGCTATTAGGACCTGATCTCGTTGATGAAATGGCAGAAAAGGTCAGATCTATTCAACAACACATAAGAGCAGCTCAGAGTTGACAGAAAAGTTATGCCGACAACCGAAGAAAAGACCTAGAGTTTGAAGTGGGCGATAAAGTGTTCTTACGAATATCTCCCTGGAAGAGGGTTATGAGATTTGGAAAGAAGGGGAAGTTGAGCCCTAGATATATCGGTCCTTTCGAAATACTGGATCGTGTTGGGAAGGTAGCTTACCGATGGGCGCTTCCACCGAATCTCTCTCAAGTTCACGATGTGTTCCATGTATCTCTCCTGAGAAAGTACATACCAGATCCTTCACATGTACTCAGCTCAGAAGTTGTACCGCTGGAGCAAGATCTTTCTTATGAAAAACAGCCGATAGAGATTCTGGATCGTAGCGAAAAAGTCCTACGAAACAAGACCACTCGCTTGGTGAAAGTTTTATGGAGGAACCACCAACTTGAAGAAGCTACATGGGAGCTTGAGGATATGATGAGGGAGAAGTATCCTCATCTGTTTGTTACAAAGTGACGAATTTCGAGGGCGAAATTCTTTTTAAGGGGGGTAGAATGTAACACCCGAGACTTTTATGTTATATAAATTATCAAAGGAATCTTTTTCTACACAACACTTGCTTGACTTGCTTTACACGCAATCACGACCTTCCTCGATAGCCTGCGTCGTACGCAATACCGAGTTTCACTAAACAACAATATGCTATTAAAACTAGCCGTTATGAATAGTAATAACCACTTTTTAAAATTTTATAAATTTTATTTTTCAAAATGGACTTCATTTTTGGACTCAGAATATCGAAATTAGCCTAGGGTGATATTTTGGTATTTTTCCGAAAACTTTCAATTTTTGATGAATAGTGAAACCACTAAGTGGTAGGTTAAAAAACAGAAATTTGCATAAAACTTAATTTTACCGCTTCTGTGAATGGAATTTCGAAAATCCGAGAAACACGGTTAATATCAAGGACTAAAATGTGGTTCAATGAGATGAAAATAATTTTTTGGTGAATAGTAACTTTTTACGATTTTTACCGCGGTTAATAGTAAATAGGGTAACTAAGGGTAAATATGATATTAATATTACCCTAACACATGTCCTAATTCTATTGGACAAGTGTAATTCGACCAAAAACAAACGTAGGAATAAAATATGACCATTTAGGCCCACTTGGATTAGATTAGGACATTTATTATTAATTTATTAAAGAAGGGTTAAAATAGTTAAAATCAAAGTTTAATAAGTAAATAATTATTAATATGGGGTTATACATAAGATGAATTCGATTGTAAATATTCATTAGAAAGCTAAAAAGATTTCCTACATGATGGTATTTTATTTGTAATTTTTAGACATCAAATAATTTAATTTATTTATGACATAATGATGATGCAGTAATTATCTTATTAATGAAATATTGACATAATTGATGTTATAAACACCAAAATAAATGTAATATGAGACTTTTTATGAATTACACTAATTTTCTAGGTTACTATGATATATTAGTGTTGATTTAATCAACTTGGTTCGAACATATAATTCTGTTATGACTTTCAAACAAATCATATATCAAATAGTGTCAAAATTGACACAAAATAGTTTTTAAATCAAATATTATATTATTAATTGCTATTTTATTCCTAAAAATCTATGGTTCGGCCAAATGACTTAGATAAGGATATATATATTAATAATCAACAATTTGGGGTTCGTTTGGCATGTTATAGTAAGTGTATTAACCATATGTTGAAAGAAAACAAAAAGACACGGTAAAAGTTAAAATAATTAACTTAGAGTTAAATCTAATTGATAAGGTTAAAATAATACCCTAAACTTGTCTAAATTCTATTGGTTGATAGGATTTCGACCCTTCCCCACTTTATCTTAGAAATAAGACTCTTTGGAACCATTATAAACCGATTTTGACTTTAATATAAAATAATATTTTGAGCTATTCCTAAGGTGCCCCTCTCCTCCCTTATAAAAGGGCACCTCCTCCCCCTCCTCCTCACACCAAATTGAGCACTCAAGCTCGGCCAACCCCTGCCATTTTCTCCTCTCCACTTCCCTAGAATAATCCTAGAGGTCCTGGTCTTCTCCAAATACCAATCTTAGTTCCTTTAGTGGAGGATTCAAAGAAGCGTTCCAAAGAAGAGGTAATATCCATTACCGATCTTTTCAATTTCTTTCTTCTTCAACTTCTTCTTCTTTAGTTGTTTCATGATAAAGTAATAACATCAGTATTACTTACATAATGATATGTTATTATAAATATTAAAAAACCCTAATTCACCTTCTATCCATCCTACGGAAAAATGAAATCACCACGCGTGCGTACGTACGGAATACCGTCTCCACGCCGTGGTGTAATCTATTTTCCACCATCACCTTACAAGGATGGGTATAATGGTGTAATGAGTAACTACATATGATTATTATGAAGTAATATTGATACTGAAATAATATATATATACTCCAATACAATTCCACGATCATAGGAACGATATCATCAATCGTGCGTACGTACGGAATACCGTCTCCACGATGTGATGCGACTCGTTCTACATGATCTTCATTTCATAATGATTATATAAATGAATTGAATGAATGAATATGGTATATACTACACTAATACCATTCTGGAAATGAATTATCTATAACCTAAAGATAAGAATAAGAATTTATTCGACAAAACACGCATAAGAACAAAAAGTTATAAAGACCCGAGTAACAAGTAACAATGAAATATTACTAACAAGAAGCTAATAATATGACCATATATGATATCATATAAATATGTATGATTCTGGAATAAGTCAATAACATTATTTAAACCATTATACAGGAGCTTCGGACACGTACAAAGCTAATCGGACCTAAGGTAAGGGAAATATCACAATCTCATTTTTATCCGAGATTGTTTATTCATAAGTATTTACTGGGGTGTATTTTATCATCCACATCCATGTTCCCTCAATATGAAATATTGTTTCCATCCACTTGCAATAGTTTAAATCCAATTTTACCCTTAGGTGAGTTTTTAGTAAAGAATATGAAAGGAATCTTTTGTCGTTTTTCCGTACGAGGTACTTTTTGACTTTTCCGACAAAAGTACGAAGAATGTTTTTACGGCATGAATGGATTTTTAAAACATTGTTTCCAAGAAGCATCCATTACAAGTTTTCAAGTTTATTTTTAATCAACTTCTTTTATTTTAAAGTTGTATGACATGTTATGAAAGGAAAAATGTTTTTGAAGAAGAAAGGATATTTTCCTCAAGAATGGAGTTCAAGTGATTTTCAAAATTATTTTCCATCTAAGATAATAAAGGGTTCTATTTTTATCCCTATTATTACATTGATTTGATCATGTTGTGATGGAATTATTTTTATGAATTCCTTTATCTTATATGAATTGATTTATGATGTCATGATGTTTCAAGAATCCCATTTTTGTTTCATGTGTTATGCGATGATGTATGTTTTATGATTATGTGGCACACATAAGAAAGGATTCATTATAAGATGGGTGGGACCTATATCTCCCTCCAATGCATTGGGTAAAGATTTTATATCTCATGAGATAGACATGGCTGGAACGGAAGGTTATTTCGGTTCAGTGATACAGGACTGAAACGAGGAGTGAACTCGGTTCAGAAAGGGACTTTGTCCACTAAGATAGTCTTGGCAATGAGTCATGACTAACAAGAAATGATTTTCCATGATTATGTGTGCATGCCACAAAGTTTCAAGTTTTATGTTATGATTTTGGGGATCTCATTTTCACTTCTATGATTTATTCCATGTTAAGATATTATGATCTCTTTTGCAGGTTTTGATTTTCAAAAAGATATGATATGATTTTTATTTCCTTTATTTTCCCTTGCTGAGCATTTGAGCTCACCCTTTTATGTTTTCTTTTCCCCAGGTCAGGAAGATGGATATTAAGTAGAATATGCTAAAAGGGACCCTATATATGATGAAATAAATGGGGGACACTGTAGAAGATTTATGAACCAGTTGTTTATGATTCCCAGTTTCTAAAGACACTATACCTATACGGTCCTTTGTGGTTTTGTCATATGTTGTAATAAGTGTGCTTCAATTTTGAAGTATTAACAATGTATGTAAAGTATGGGTCGTTATAAATCATATATATGCAATATATTTTTGGAATATATCTATCAGTACGTATATATAACAAAGTATTTATATGACCTGAAACGAACACGACACTATAATAAATTTGGAAGAAAAAAATCCAACTTTTAAGCACTATAATGTTTCAAATGTTCCCTGTTACATGATGATCAAAAACATTAATATAGTAATATTGAACGAGAAAATTAAACAATATATATTCATAATATATGTATATATATATATTCAATGAAAGAGAATACATATTCTAGAATAAAATGTTAGATAAATTATAAAATTATTTTAATGTGAAGATTATTAAAAATCAACACAACAATTGGTGAGTAAAATAAGGTAGTTTTTGAAAACTCAAAATTCGATATTGTATAAATTTCACATTAATAAAATGAATAATTATATAGAAATGAATCTGATAAAGTTGATGTTGACTCGGATCAAACAATGGATATTGAATAAGATGTTAGAGAGAAAAAAAATTATTGAAGTATCAATAAATGAAGAGGTATTTAAAGTAGAAAATATAATTGATAGACAAGATTCTCTTGTACTAACAAAAATATTATTGTGAATGGAAAATAAAATAGTTCTTATTTCACAGGTTAGAAAAAAAATATGTTTTGATTATATTAAACAAATATAATGGATTGTGAAACGATTTAAGTGATAAACAATATTAAAAAAAAATAACTCATGGGAACCTATTCCTTGGCATTAAGGAGAAGATTTCATATATAAAAAGTGGGTATATAGAAATAAACTTATTAAAAAAGGTGATGTTTCAAGGAACAAGGATGGATTACTGTGAAAATGTTATTCTCTAGTGTATGGAATGGATATAAAGATATTTTTACCTCAAGAAATACTTGAGGTTATCATGATATTTCTGGATGTTTCAATGCACAATAACTATATTGTTTATCAGTATGTGAAATCTATATTTTTGAATGGATAATTAAATGAAAATTTATTTATTGAGAAACATAAAGGCTTCATAACTGATAGTGGTGGAAGAATTTTATGATTATCATATAACACAATGTATGGGTTAAAACAATCCCCAAGAACTATGAATGGAAAATAGGTTAGTTTCATGAAATAATTGAACTTTTATAAAGGTAAACATGGTAGCAAGTTATATGAAAAGTATATTATTGCTCGTACTCTTATTTTCATGGTTTATTTTGATAAAATAATTTTTGTAGTTGGTTAGGAGTTTTCCTCTAAGTAATTTTCAATGCTTATGAAGATTTATTATTTAAATTTCAATGTTGGGTGAGATGAGAAACTTTTTGGGATTACATGTTTTATAAAAAGTTAATTATATATTCTTATCCTATTTAAAATATACTTGAATTTTTTTTTATGATATTTGACATGTAAAATTATAAAAACTTTTCAACACCTATAGGAGTTGGTAAAAGATTTAGGAAATATGAAATTGGAAGTATTGTTAATCCATAACTCTTTAAAAATATCTTTTGATGCTTGACATATCTTGTGTCAAAAATAATAGATATTATATATGCAATGACTCTCTATGAAATATTACAAAGTATTCCCAAGGATTCCAAAATGTTAGTATATTAAATAATAATTTGATATATCAAAGGAACACTAAACTATGGTCTCCTGTATTTAAGAATTGATAAATTGATCATATTGGGTTACACATTGAAAATTTAGTTGGAGATTATAGGGGATGAAATTATACACCAATTGGAACATTATTTTTTATGAATGTAATGTAATATGGAATATAAAAAGTAACAGTTTTCTTAAATTTGAGTACAAATAAGCACAAATATGTTACTAAAACACATTCCTATTCATCTATTTTTTGAATTACATAACCACTAAAAGGCGTTAATGTATATGTTGAGTATGCATTAATTATTTTATTGATAATAAGAGTTCTAGTAACTTTTCCAAGAATCATTTCTATCAGTAAAAATCCAAACATATTGATATTAAGTGTCATCTCATTAAAGAGAAAGTGTCTAATTGATATTCCAAGTTATAATAAATTACAAAAAGTGTCATATTTTTATGATTTTACAAATGTTATACCATTGGGAATATATTCGGAGTTAAGGCTAAACAATATTTTTCATTCATACCCTCTCACTTCAAGCTATGTTGGAAGAACCCATAAAATAAGTTGGTTTCTATTATAAAAGGGGAATATATGTAAAACGAAACTATTAAAATAAAATGCTACAAATATAATTATTTACCTTTTTTTAATATGAGATTCTGGTTATCATAATTAAAGAGATTCTTAATGAGTGCATGGATTTAGGGGAAGATAATCCAAGTCAGTTTAGCAAATATTAATTGTCACTAAGGGATAAAATTATCTCAAAAAATATCCTCATCTAGAAATTTAGTGTCAACACTCTTCCCAATGATAATGATTTTGATTTTATTACTCTTTGACATGAGTTTTTTAGAATGAAAAGGAATTAATAATGTTAAAATACATTTAAAGGGGAGATTGAAGAACCTAATGGAAATTTTGAAGTGTTTTATTTTTATTCAACATTCCATGAGAATCATTAGAATCATTTAATAATTTTTCAGTTTATTTTGAAGTTATTGATAATGCCCTGATAAGAACTCAATAGGCTCTAGGATCTATTAAATAATTTTGAAATTTTAGATTCATAGGAGGAATTTGGGCAAGTCAATAATCACTATATACTTCATAAGATACATATATAATAACTAATATGAAATTCAAAAATATCATAAAGCTTCTATAGAACATGAGAATCATTTTAATTATGTGTAGAAGTATCGTGGAAGTAGGTCTAGATAATTTAAAAAATACATGAATCAAAATATATAATAATAGATTAAATATTTCATACATAAGATGCATGTTCACCGGAGGCAGCCAAATTTTGATATACGGTGGAGCCTTATGGAATATTTAAGTGTGTCAAAACTATTTTTTAAGTGTTATCAGTGATTTAAAATTTTGAAATGGGAAGATATCAAAAACTATATGTAAAGTTCATTGTTTCTGAGAAAAGAGAAATGTGACAACATCAAACATATTTTGTGCATACATACGAGTAATTTTAAGATATAATGATTTATGTAAGAGTATCTAACTACTTTATATGATTCCATATTTGAATCTTCTATAATCTTTTAAACTCTCATTGTAACACAAAAAGGTGAGAAAGATGTTTCTTAAGGGTCACCATGAGTCAAATGGTTATGAAAATTTGTGAACATGATGAAATTCTCAAGGATACTTATAGAAGGTAATTTTTTAGATGTTATATTGTTCATAAATTGAAAATTACAACTTAAAGATTATATATTTATTAAATATGGGTTTAAAAAGAATAGACAAAGATATCACATCTTGATTATCCTAATTTTTTTAATTAAATTACTTGAAAATTATTTTTATTGGTCAACATTTGAGAAATTCTTGATTAATTTTAAATAATTGGTTTTAATGTTAAAATGTGTATTTATATAATTTTCTATATGTATCATAAATAATAGTCCCACATGAATAGTTAGATGAATAATTTCATGAAGGATCATAGAGTATAATCAGTTGATGGAGTAATCTAGACACACTTTGGTTCTCAACCTTTTGAATTTATTTAATAAGATATTATTAGAAAATTATTAGTTAATTAGATGATTGATGTAAACTAAAAAAATAGTGGGTAATAAGATGACAATATTTTATGATTGATAATATTTCTGGTTTTATACAGAGACTATTGAGTTTATTAGTGGGAAGAGAAATATATGGAACCAGAGTATTCAGTCGTATAATATTTTTTATAAGAATATTGAAGATACAGATGTCTATAGCATAGAAAACTAATCATTATTAAACATTGAATATCATATGTCAGTTTTTAGGAGGTGAGAATATTCCGACGTTGTTAAAGAGGACCTGAATTGAATTCATATTACTCAACTAGTTCTAACATTCATTGTAAACTATTTCGAGTTAGTATTTTCATTATGATTCTATTTGTGTTGAGAAACACTTAATGGTGGGGGTGACACTAACCTTCCCACTTGAAATTGGAGATACATTATAGTGGAAATTATGTGACATAGTCTCAACTGAATAACATGAAAGATTATTCACACACATTGGTATTGAACATTGAAAATTTTCTATGTTCCCTGTGTTGTTTTTATTTAATGATTCATTGAGTTACAATTGATATTTATATTATAGATGATAAATATTTAATTGTTTAGTGAGATAAATTTTCTGAAAAAAATTATTAAAAAAGTTATTTAGATCCCCTCGAACCCTTATCAATGACTAAAACCATTCTTAGAAATATCCAAATTTAATATTTGCACTAGGAAAAATAAATTTTTTAATAAAACATATATAAATTGATTGTTTAAAGAGTTAAATAAACCCTCATGGGCATATAAAATTGGATTTATATTACTTTGAACATAAATTTAGTATATTTCATATGTTGAGATCACCCCCAGTTATTTTATATTTTACTACTTTCCTAGTAATCCATTTAATAATTTTTCATCATCTGTTATTTATGTGTCTCATGGAAAATCGGTACTTAATTTTATTATATTTAGTATCCCAAAAAAAGTCTATATTTGAGCAAAACAATTTCCCTGAATCATCCTCAAATGTTATAGAATTGGTGGTTTATAAGGATTTACTTCTATAATTTTCATTATTTTAGCTTCATCCTCTGTATTTTATTCATCGATCTCTATCATCAGGTCTTTTTTTTCATTTTCATAAACTATTTTATTTCCATTTTTAGTATTTATTTATTATATGTGTTTTTCTTTGGTTTCCTCCTAAATATCTAACTCTTTTTTTCCTAAAATTTATCTTCTTTACTTCCTTGTGAGGCATTCATTTCTTACCTAGTAGTGTCTCTAATTGAATTTCTAATGTTCTGTTATCAAGTTTACCAATTTAATGATCAATATTATAGGTTTAATCGATAGGATACATCTATATATTTTCATTATTTATCATCATATTATCACTATTTATAAATGATATTCTATTCTCTGTTTTCATCTCATGATTTATTGTTTTTCTTATTATAGAAAACGAGTGTATTTTGCTGCTGGGGGTAAAAATTTAGTCTTTGAAGTCTTGTATCTTTATTAATAGTTTTTTTCCCAGATACTCCCAAATTCATAACACGTTTTTACCATCTTGATTACTTATTCCACTTATAAATTTTATTATCTAATCTTATCTTTTTTTTATAACAATTTCAATTCTAATTGTGAAGCTAATGAAGGATCCCGAGGTTTAGAAAAAGAGTGAAAAGTATAAAATTTAAAATTTTAGGGTTGGATTTTTATTAGAATCATTATATAAACCAAATAATTTCCCAAATTTCTTAAATTATTTTGTGAAATCCAATTTATACCCAAAAAATGAAATTAAATGAATGTTTAAATGGTACCATTTTCATTTGAACTCGATAGTTTGATATGCTCAACATCGGCATGTCGTTGATTAAAGGAACCAAGATATGTGTCATATATATAGTACCCACACACACCACATCCCCTATATCATCGATCTATTATTAAAGCGTTTTAACACGAAAAAATTAATAGAACTACAACATTTCATCAATAGATTGCAGAACACACACTCGATCAAGAAAACGGGGTCAATCAAACCTTCTACTTTCATTAGAATCTCTCTCTAAGATTTTGATATGTGGGTAAAGGTGATATCCTATCTCTAAATTCATCCATGTGGCATAAATTTCAATTAAAGCGGAAAAAATATATTTAATAACTAGGTTATACTTTAAAAAATATCTCTTTGGTCCTTATAAAGTATTAACCCTCATTCTAGAAACTTGTGCACAATTATGAATTAATCAAACTTTTCATAAATGTAATAAATAATTTATCACTCGCTTTTAACACATTAATTGGTTATTTAATAAAATAAAAACCATTAACTCCTATTATAATCACCCATATTAAATTAACGATCTTTGAATGAGTTATGTTTTTCTGAAATATTATATTTTCAGAATATTCAATTTTATGGTCAAACAAATTGTGAATCACTTGATAAATTTATTCAATCATCTATATTATATAAATGAATAATATAATTGGATTATTTTTACTTGTGATCTATCGTAGTCAAATGTTCACATCCTCCGGGCATGTGGTCCACTTCATTCAAAACTCCTATTAATCTGAATAGGTGGAACATATGGATGCACGTAGTGTTTGAACCTCTAGGTCCTAGTCTCAATAGATGTGAGTCTAACCCAAATACCAATAGAGGAGTCTAGAAACCCCTTATGGGACCTAAATATATAAGAAATGTGATATCTATGACTCGTAGCTATTAATGTGTTCTGTGTAATATAATATTTTTGCCTCATGATATCTCATAAAGTCGGATGCACACTTGTGTAATCATAATTTGGATTTTATATATATTTCATGACCATAGTGGAAATACTTACATTCTTGTACCACGACTATTGATATAATATAGATACTTCCATCCTTGCCAAAATGGTCCCTTGATATATTACTTCTGCTACACGGAAGTGACACATGTTATCGTGATCATTCGACCAATGTCGTACCACCAAAGATACACCCAAAGTAGCTATATAACCATTACTATAATGTCATCCTTTTTATCTTACATCAATTTATTCAGTCAAATGGTACACATTGATAATGATCTCAAGTAAAGAGATAAATACACACGTTAATAGATAGAAACAACCAATGAATCCTAAATCATATTGAGTCCCTATTGGTGGGTGATGGTCCCGAAAAACATTGTCATTTCCCTACAGGTCTATTAAAATTCAAACTTATATATCTTAGATTAATGCTACTTAATTAATTAAAATCAATACAATGGAATGATCAGTAGTGATCCCATGGGGATGATGAAATTAGTTTATTTTGTTTTTTAATTATTTTTTCATTTGGTTGATTTTAAGATTGAGGTATTAGAACAAATTCTAGTTTTGAATATGATTTAATAAAATAGAGAGAATGAATCAAAGCAGTTTGGGTTTTGAAAATCATGTTGGATTAAAGGCTTTTCAGGGTTTTACAGTTTTGAGGATTAAGTGCAATTGGATTTTATAAATAAATTATAAATCCATGTTTGGAATTGGATTGGATAATAGGGAATCCAATAGTCATGGTATCATAACCTCAACCTAGTAACCCCGCTTTTCCCATGGTCAAGTAGTTTAGGGAATTTCCATATCGAGTATTCCTCGATACCATATTTAGACTAGGTTCCCCTAAATGAGATAATGGTCATCCCTCAAATTAAGGTAACCAATTTTGAAATTTAAATGGTTCCTTTAATATTCCAATAATAATGGTCATTATAGAAAGGGAAAACAAATTTATTGGAATTGAATAAATTGTTTTCGTCAATCTATAACATGAATAAAAAATCCAACATTACCTACCCCATTCAGATACATAACCATTTCATAGAGAGGGTTTTACCACATCATCTAACTGATTATGAAGTAAGGAGAATGGATACAAAAATAAATCATTAATAAAAGAGTTGATTAATCGATCTTCTGAGGAACCTACATAGCCCAACTTCTATCCCCAGTCCCTAGTCACTGGATCCATGGTAGCAGCAGCTCTGATCCTAATTTATAGAACTATTAGATACACAAGATGCATTTATGTATCTATTAATAGAGCGGATCATGATTCTATGGTTGTAATATATTTTAAAAATTAACACTATAATTAAATATGTTGTATCTTCATGATTTTTGTCATGGAAATCTGTTTCACATCATGTAATGTATTTGCGATGGGTATGGTTTAGGGGAATTACACTCTAAGAATAAATTCAAAGATTAATTGTGTATTCTATAAATTTTTAGGATATCAATGCCTTGAAATTATTTCATGTTTTTTAATTTTTACATGTTATTAATAATCAATTTTCAGCACATTACGCATTGTTTTCGGCTTTTGTGTTGTGGCTCTTCTCATCGAGGAACGAAGTGTATTCAAATCATGATAATAGTCTCCTTTTGTTTCATTTTAAATATTGTTTTTATCCTTCCATAAATCACAATACAAGTTAAATAGTCTAAATATTGGAAATAATATCAATTATATTACATAAATTAGTAAGCTAAATCACCTTAAAATAGAAAAATGAAAGAAAAATATTAGCAGCTCAGTCCTCATGATCTCATATACTCATGATTACTATGTATGAAAACCATGTGAAAAATAATCTATGATTATGATCCCCCAAAACCTCGTAGTCATACAAAATCTGGGTCTCATTAGGATGGTTTATCTAGATCATAAGTAATATATATATGATAAATTACATAGTATCTCAAGTTTATCATTATAGTTTTCAATTATTATAACCTTTTAATATGACATGTAATCTACGAACATTTCCATGTAAATATTGGATACATAATTATCATAACTGTGATATTAAGAATAAAACCATGTATATATCAAAAATGTTAACATATAATTGTAATAAAAGTACATAATGAAGTTGGGTCAAGGGAACCCACTCACAAAACTCCCACATGTACTATATCCAACTATAAACAATTCTCAACCTATTATCTCTCACATGAGAATCATGATTCTACTGAGATATGACTTTAGTTAGAGGGTCTTCCATGTTATTCAATGTGGCTAACCTACTAACTGTGACTTCAAATATCTTAGTAAAATCTCTCCAGAGATGAATATTTTAATGTATATTATTTTTTCCTCTGGTGTCACATGAACTCCTTAGAAGAACCAATACTATAGTATTATCATAGTACACAATAATAGGTTATCCCCTGCTAGGTAAAATTCCATTCTTAGAAATAAAAATGTGTATCCAAACTGATCCCCTAGCTACATTAGAACCCACTATATACTTGAATTCTATTATATAAATAGAAACCATAGAACACTTCAATCTCCTACACATTATTTCACCACCATTAAAGAAAAAGATATAACTTGACTGTGATTTCAGAAAATCATGATCTATCTAAAATCTAACATCAATGTATCACCTATTGACTAGATATACATCCCCTCCATACACTAGGAACACATCCTTTTAATGTCTCAATTACTTTAGGATAGTTTTTATAGATGTCTATGGAATCACTCCTGAATTGGATTCATATTTTCACAACATGCTTAATGAAAAGGCAACATCAAACCTAGTTCATAACCTGGAATATAGAATAAATCCCCTACTAAAATAGAATGTATTCTAGTCATTATTTTAATCACATTATGTTTATATGAAAAATTATTCTTAAATATATTGATTCCATGTTACACTATAAACAATGATCACTTTGATTGTTCTATATTGTACCTTTTGAGTACATTGTCAATATATATACATTGACATAGCCCAAGAATCCTATAATATTTATCTCAATAACATGATATCAATAATATAGGATGCTTCACCCATGACATTAATTTTGAGCCATTCATTAAACTAGGACATCACTAACTATAATAATTTAACATTGTTTTTCAATAAAAATATTTCATCAACTTATAAAACTAGAAAAATGATGGTACCTACCTTAACATTTTTATAGGCACATGGATCAATTTCATTCTTAATAAAACCAAAATCTCTTATTACATCTCCCAAAAAACATTCCATGACCATGATGAAAAATTCAATCCATAAATGGATCTTTGAAATAATAAAACCTTATTGGAACTCATTTTTATAATAAAAGCTTTGGGTTAATTCAAGTAGACTTATTCAACTAAAAAAACATTTAGAAAATAAGTTTTGACATCCATTTTCATAATTTTAAAATCATGGTAAATTATTTTTTTGATTGACAATATGATTTAATTTATCATATATACTTGAGAGAAGGCATCATCATAGTCAATGCCATGAAATTTTTTAAAACCCTACTTTACTATTATTTTCTTATAGGTAGTCATTTAACCATCCAAGCCTAACGTTTTCTTGAATACCCATTTATACCCAATAGGTTTTACATAATATAGTGGTCTTACCAAAATACACAACTTATTTTAGTACATGGACTCTATTTCGTAATTCATGGATTCTTTCAATTTAGAATCTTCTTTTCCATCTACTACTTCCTTTTAGGTTAAAGGTTCATCATTCTCTAGGACTAAGGTTTTACCTGAATCGGTGATAAGAAAAACATATCTCTCTAGTTCTATAACATCTCTAGTTGACTTACATAGTACTTGTGTCTTAGGATAATGATACTCACCATTTTCTATTATTTTGATTGTTCCCGTACCAAATCTTTTGAATTTGTAGCATCAACATCATCATTTCCAATCATGATCCCATTATTTCTATTTTAAATGCTTTCCCTTCATAAAAATGTGGCATGTCTATCTACATTAACATATGTATCTAAATAATTATATAGTTTATATGCTTTAGTCGCCTTAGAATAACATATTAATATGAAATTAATACCTTTATATTATAATATATCACTAGGTGTAGTCTTGAAAAAAGACTTGCATCCTCGTACACGTATGTGTGATAGGTTGTGATTCAATTAACACCAAAAATATTTTGGAATCCCACTTTCTACCTTAATTGGTACTCAGTTAAGTGTATTTGTCTCAGTTTGTAGTGAATATCCCCAAAAGGACAATGGTAGTGTTGCATGACTCATTATCAATCTAACCATGTCAAGAAGGTTCTGATTACTCCATTCATTAACACCATTCCACTGATGTGTATAAAAAGTAGTGACTTGGGAAAAAATACCACACTCCATTAAAAAATCAATGAATTATTGGTTAGGATGTTATCCATCAAGGTCTCATCAAAGTTTCTTGATATTCATACCATGATGATTCTATACATTATTCTAATATTCCTTAGACATGCTAAATAATATGACTTATAACTCAATAAGTTTATATATATCCATATCTTCTATATTCATCAGTAAAAGTAATAAGTCATAAAAATCCAATCCTTGCCCTTATTGGAAATGGAACTCATGCATCAGCTTGATCTCATACCACTAGTTCTTGGGATATTTCTCATCTACCACTGAATGAAAATTTCATCATTTCCTCTTGTAGAAAAGAATGACAAACATCCATAGGTTTTATCATAATGAAATCTGAATAACCTTTTGATGTAGTTTTCTAAAATGATTCTTATTTACATGAATTATACAGGAGTTCTATATACAGGTATGGTATGATTAATCCTTTTTATATTTTTTATTAATTTCAAAAACTAGATTTTCTAGTACAAGTATTTATAACCCATTGTTAATATATGTCATACCATAATATTTTTTTTCCTTATACATAATAAAAAATATAATTCAAAAGATGAACTAAAATCTCATAGTGTCTAAACTCAACATAGAGATTATGTTTTTGGTAACATATGGAACATAATAACAACTATATAGTTAATAACCATTCCACTAGGAAAAGTAAGATAATAATATCCCATTTATAATCTCCCTGCATTTTCTACTCAAAGTATACCCCATATTTTTAAATTTTCTTGATTTTACATGATTTTTATATTTTAATAAAAATGTGTGATCCACATGAACTATCCAATACCTATCATATATATATAGAAAGATTGTATCCAATGATTAATATACCTAAATTAGAAGAACCATCAAGCTTCCTCCTCCTAACTAAACAATTATTCTTCTAGTGGCCTTTCTTTCTATATGAAAATCATATCGACTCTTTCCCATCATTATCTCTCTTTATTTATTGATTATTGGAAGGTTGGTGTGTCAATGTATTTGACTTAGACTTACCCCTTGACACTTTAGCCTTACATTTCCCCCTCTTGTTCACTATAAGTACCAAAGAGTTGGAACTTTGAATAAGCTTATCCCCTTTTAGAAAAACACCTAAATCTAGGAGTGACATATTTATGTTATTTGTATTATAATAAATAATGAAATTTGAGATGTTATATACTAAATAGGAAATAATTAGATTGGTTAATATTTGATGGTTCAATTTGAACCCAATGGTCTCTAGTCTCTCAATATACCAAGTCTTATTGAGTACACGATGGCCTACATGATTCCATTTTGTTATCCAACATCTATACAGAGCACTGGATATCACATATCTTTCTTGTTGATCTCTCGCTCAGAATAGAATTGGGAGATAAGACAGTGTCTGGAAATCATATCTGTACTCATGCATTTTTTTCAGCATAGTAGACATAGATGAAACATGAAACACATAACATATAGTGCATTATTCATATTCTTATTGTATTTATCTTATTATTCCTTCCTCTATCCTTGGGTTTGAATAGTGGGAAGTGTTAATTTTAGCACATAGAGATTCCTCTCTTGGAGTTATACTATACTCAAGTTCATGTAACCCTCTTGGATGTTATGGATTCTGAGGATACTCTCTTTGACCTATATATATTAGACTAAAATAAAATTTATGATGGTTTCCATTTTATATAAAAAATAAACATATAATAGTGTTACCTTTTCTTGATTAATAGTATATATTTACATATTATTAAACTTAAATGTCTCCAATTATTTTATCAAATATTATCATCCCCAACTACTAGATTTAGAATACTCAATTTCATGAATATTCTGGTTAAATGGATCTTAAGACACTTTTCATACCCTAATCTATGGGATCAAAACTACTCATAAAGATTATATTAGGATTTTAATTGTCCGACTATAATGGATCCTAGCTCCTTGATCCGTTGAGTGAAGTCTCATCTACTGTAAAAGATTACCTTGAAATTATCAACGTTTTCCCTCTAAAGATTCAAAATTATAGATATGTATAAATATTTTTTTCCAACATTGGACAATTCAAGTAAAAAATATCATAGTAACTCCCTCATAGTAAGTGGAGTCCTCAACTTGGGCTAACTAGAACATCAAAAAATCGGCGGTGTCCCAATTCATGCAATGAAAAGCATTTAATGACAAGATATTATTTTTGATGGATTGGGTAATTTAATATTAGTGAATAAAATACCTTTCTATTTAACATTCATGTTATATGTGATTGCACTCAAAACATAACTCATGCATTAAATAGAAAACATTCAGAAAACATGTTGATTTTATCTATACATGCTTGTTTAGTTTTATACTATGTTATCAAGCATAATAATTACACATTTACAGAATAATGAACCATGAAAGTGATAAAATAAATAAATAATGTTGTGATCATGAGTTTTTACCTGTTGGTTTATCCTTAGAGTGAATAAATTTTTAACAGATACCCTAAGGTAATTTCATAAGTCAATGCTTAACTTGAATTCCACTGCTTGTAACTACTATATACATCATTTCTTTAGGTTATTCTATTTATTGAGTTAAAATGCTTTTCCACAAACTTCTGAAATTATTAAAATGTAAACTCACTAATAGGTGAGGGAAAATAAAGGTGTGAAACTATATTTTAGCAATTAAAAGTAAACAGACATTACATTTTACAAATTAAAGAGAAAATGATGATGTTTACATCATCAAAGTAAAATAATTATTACATTTTAAAACATAGATGAAATAATTAAATAAAATAAATAATAAACCAAACTAGCACGATTTGGTCTTATCTCCCGATTCATATGAAAAATTAAATTTCAGAAAATTCCAATTAGCGGTATTTTTAATGCTTTAACTTCCATTAAAATAATTTAAATTAATTATCAATACGTCCCACATCACCTGAATTATTATTTTTTAAATCCAAGATAATTGAATTGAATTTATTTTTTTTTATAATTTTACTGGTCTATTTTGTCAAAAATAAATCCACAGAAAGTAATTGAGATCTTGGGATGATATTAGTGTGTAAGAGATGTTAGAATCAGGCTATACCTTTCCAAGAAAAATATATTCGGTGCATCCTTATAATATATATATATATATATTCAACTACGTAATATATATAATATATTATAATGTAATATATATGTATATATAATTATCCTTTGGTGTCACCCCAAATGATGTTGTGGGAACTATATCCAATGACCTCCCCTTAAATGGGGAGGGGACAAGGTGTTTGAATCTCTTTATTGGATGTAGACATTTATATTGTGTTTATTAATTTTTTCGGATAATAAATTATTCTTACACATCAAGCCATATTGCCCCAAAATAACCCCACTTGGCTTTCAATGTCTCCATCTAACATGGAATTTTCTTGCATATCACACTAACTAAAACTCCCTCATACATGTTTCTATATAACCACTATAAAAAAATTAATTTTTGTAAAAAATTATACACAAACCCCCTAGATCTTAGATAGATTATATCTTGGTGATATGAACTCATATCAATGTTTAATAAATTGAGTTTTGTTCATCAACATGTTCGACACAATAGAACCAAGCTAAGTATCTTATAGACCATCAAAATGTTCACCACAACCTCTTGATCATAAATCAATGATTCTCCTGTTCTATAATTTTAAATAGAATAGATTTATGATTTCCCTACCATCACGTGATGGAAATGAACTATATCATGAAATCAGGATCAATCTATCTTTTTTCTTTCTTCAGAATCTCTCTATATGAGATTGGGAGGAGAGGAGATCATGTCTTCTCTCAAAGAATTCACCCAAAATGTAGATATCAGTATTTAATAGGATAAAATGATATTTTATATCTAGGTTATAAATGCCAAAATTTCACTGTGGTCCTGAATATTTTCTAACTTCCATTTTAGACACTTTTTTCACACTTATGACTTAATTAAACCCATCATAGATTTCATGAATATTTTATAACTCACTTGTAACACATTAAAATATTACATGATAAAATGAAAACAATTAACTCAAACTATAAGATCCCAAAATAATTTAATAAAATTTGAATATGTTATATTCATGTGAAAACATATATTTTCATATATTGAATTTTCAGGGAAAATAATTTCTCAATATGTTTAGAAATAATTTAAATAATTATTATTCTAAACATGAATAATATGATTGAATTATTTTTACTTGTGTTAGATAATACTCGTACATTTACCATCCCACGCATGCAGGACCACTTTATACTAACTCTTATTCATCTAAATTAGTGGAGCTTATCGATACATTTAGTGTGTGACCATCTAGGTTCTTGTATTGATAGGATAGAGTCCAAACCAAAGACTTGAATGAAAATTCTAGAAAAAAATAATATCCCCCAAAGATATAAGGAATTGAAGAGATAATGATACCTCTAATGAACACGTTTTATATAATATAATCTATTTGCCTCATGATATCTTGTAATTAAATATTCACATTTGTTTTATCATGCTTTGGTTGATTTATAATTTTTTTTACCTTGCTTGATGGAATTATATTATCGTACCTTTTCTATGGATTTAATAAAGGTACTACCATCCGATTCAACCAGGTCCCATGAGATACCTCTTCCCTAACATGAAAGTGACAAATTCAATCTTGATTATTCATCAAATTCTATACCACCAAATATGCACCCAACACAAGATACCCTGACAAGAATTCAATGCCATGATTTTTTCCTTGAATAAAAGTATGAGATAAAATGGTACATATTGATAATGATCTAAAGTCATGATACTAATACAAATGTTCATATATATGATGACAAAAAAAATATGTGGTGTTCCAATTGGAATGACGGTCCTCATGATTTCATCTACTCAAGATCAAAAACTATGAGCTTCATGAGAAGACATATCAATTATTATGATACTCTAACACCTTGTATTAAGACATAATGTTTCCCCATCAGTATCATATATCTAGACCAAATGACGTATATTAATGATTATTCTCATAGTATCTCAATGTTCTCTTTAAAGATGGGAACTAATGTATATTTTTGATATGATAAGTAATATAAAAACATTACTATATAAACAGTGTATGTAAATGTATCCCTGCTATTAAGGTATGAATTAACACAAGTATATATAAATATGTATACATATAAAGGTAATAAAAAACCTACAGGATTTGGGTCTAGGGAAACCACTCATAACAACATATTATATTTACTGAGTTTAATTCCAAAAGATTATTATACATTGAAACAAATATATAACCATAAATTATATGTGGGACATCACACACATTACAAGATTGTGATTTATGGTTATTTGGAGTAAAATATTAATTTATTTATTAGGCCTCCATCTTTATTATCAACTATTGAACATGTGTAGACAACTTCATTATCTTATATACTTAAGGAATAACATTTTTGGTTGGAACTCGATAGTATTTCTAATTAAATACAATAATTTATCATTAATTAACTAATTATTGAGAAACATCATGTATCATCTTTATAAAATTTCCATTATCTTAAGAATCAATCACTACATATGAATTGGGTATGGCCCAAAATAATATATATATATATATATAATTTCACACATAAGATTACTCTATGATGATGAGAGATTAGTAACAAGTTCTTGAATCTCTCCCAAAATTCATATATTTATGTGTAAAATTTGGAATTTGATTTCCCATTTTGGAATCCATAAGAGTTGAATATATTTTTCTAATAACTTTTTTATGAGTAAATCCCATATTATAATAAATTTATATTGTAAAACATTGATTTGATGATTTTCTCTATCCCTTAAATAAAAATGAAATATTTGTATCCTAATATTGTTTTATCAACCACACTATATTTGAATGTTTCTAATCTATCTAATAAATAATAATTAATCTCCATTATGCTGCTCACAAACATTTCCCATGTCTTACATCATCTAGAAAATAATTAAATTTATCTTAGTGATATTTACATGAATTTATGTGAGATTGATTCATTGATTTTCCAAATAAATATATTATAAACTATATTCTATGAAAGTAAAATATCATTCTCCATATTGATATATAATTTTTGATCAGGGATGTGGTATTAGACCATAAAGAGTGGGTTTTTATTAGGATGATTATCTTATTTCATTAGTGATCATTAGTGGTTGAAAAAGTATAGAATTATATTAGGTTCAAAATACCTTAGTTTATTGGATTATTCTATCCTATATGTTGTGATTGGATAATTTCACATTCACATATTAACTAAAAAATAAAACAAAGAACAACCAAAGCATAAAAAAATATAAATAGTAACAGAATGGTGGTAAAAAGAATCTGTATATAGTTAATGGTTCTATTTATCATTTACTAATTTTTTACATCATATAAATGATATAAAAAAAAGACACATATATTGAAATCATCAACTAAAATTGATATGATAATAGGTTATAAATTTATAAACTCAAACAAATAAAAAACTACTATATCATATTAAAGTATATGTATGAAGTTAATCCCATGGGAAATAATAAAAAACTATATTTGATATGTAATTAAGTTTCAAAATCACCAAAAAATTGTTATAATTATGATTTATAATCCAAAATTAATTTATATAAATAATAAAACATAAGGTATGTGAATCAATATCTAAGGATTTATTTATTTAAGAATGATAATCCAAACATAGTTTAGAAATTCCCTTATTTTAATAGTGTTTGGTTCATTTGAGGATCATTGAGAGGGGGTGGATTAGGGTGTTCCAAATTTAAAACCATATTCATATCTTTAATAATTTTTCATTATATATCTTCTTCCCATGGGCATAGGAATTTTTTTCAACCATTTTTTGACACTTAAACTCACTAAATTCCCATATGAATGTACAGATGTGATTAATGAAGAGATATAAATACTTTTACTTTGTTCACCCATATTGGGATACTCCAAGGATAATTCTATTGAAATTTTTTTTATGTAGTAATTAACTACTAGTCTCACTAATTTCAAAAGAAACAATTATATGGTCACTCTATTCCTAGTCTCACTAATGTTATATGTTTCAACATTGGATCTCTACCACCCATAGATCATTTCCTCAATTGTTCTGTGTTGGATCACTCCCGACCAAGGATAACTACCTCAAATGTTTAACTGACTCCTTCATCATCATAAACTCAATTATTAGAGGTAGGAAACTAAGATTTTATATACATTTAGAAAACTTCATTTTCAATATCATCCCTACTGAAAGAATCCATAGTTCTTGATGGATGTGTTGATGAACCCTCTCTACCTAATTTATAGACCTATAGTGAAATAATTATGAATTTATTCTTCTTACTTATAGAATAAATATTTAATAACTTATTGTTCACTCTAATAAATACAAGAAACCCCATAATTCTTATGTGAATATGTATATTCAAGAAGGTGTTGGTTCTCTTAATCTTCATCATGGAAAAATATTATCATCAAACACAAATCATGGTCAAAATCCTCTTATTATCTTCTCATATATGTAACAAATAATTCAAGCTAACTAATTTAATTTTTAAATTTTATTTTTCTATTTTAGAATATATTATATCTTCTCTGAGATCGCTATTTTTTTCCTCTCACCTATAGAAAAAGTATTCTGCCTAGAGTGATTTTTTATTTCTATAAAATGGAAACTAAAAATAATTATAGTGAAATTAAAATCTTTAAATCCACCAATTTGGTATAACATTTTTATATTATCATGTGATAAAAAAACTTTTATTAAAAATACACACAAGTTATTTGGATGCTGAAACCTTTTTGACACCACTTCACAGTTCATTGGTGTATTGTTTGGAAAACCTCAGAATCATTCACATTATTTCTCTCTGAACTCATGAAGCTTTCCAAAATTCCACCTTGAGTAAATATGATAATATAATTGATATTTATGAATAAAATATACAATCAATCTTGATTTCTTTCATTTTCATCTTCATCTGCTAAAATCCACCATGAATATATTCCATTTAATCTTGATATCACACCTATGACTTCCTTATTCATTCCTAGTGAAGATTATGTTTAACACCCCAGGTAAATAAAGAATATGTCATTTTTATATTTATTCATATTTGTGAATAAAATGTTAATATTAATTTAAAGGGAACACTATGATCAATGGCATACCCAATACGCAACAACGAGTTTCTTGGAAATCTTACGTTGCACTCTAATAATGAAATAATATTATTTTAAATGGTAGTTAACACCTATTATTTGTAATGACGGGAATGAACAGAACTAACTAAAAATTTATTATATATGTTTTCAAATATTTTTACATTTATCCCATAAATCTTAGAGGCTTAAAATGCGAATGAATCCAATTTTAAGCGTAAATATTCTAATATTCTTCAAAAGACCGATTAACCGCCTTTTGATGGAGAACCCTTTTTAAATCCACTTGTTGAAAATTTTATATGTTATATAAGACCAAATAAAATCTTTCTTTAGAATCAAGATATCAAAATTTACTTTGTGTAAATTTTTTGGATTTTTTCGACAAAGTTCATTTTTTTAATGAATAGTGAATAATGTTGTATTTTAATTCAAAAAATATTTTTAATATAATTTATTTATATTATTATATTATATAATGAATTGGTTTTAAAGTCCAATTATAATATATTTTTACCATTTAATCAAATAGTGGTCATTGGAATTAATTTCACTTTTAAATTGGAGTTAAACTAGTGTCAATCTTCTGATATATAT
The DNA here is from genome assembly GCA_963277665.1 of Viscum album. Classification (NCBI taxonomy): domain Eukaryota; kingdom Viridiplantae; phylum Streptophyta; class Magnoliopsida; order Santalales; family Viscaceae; genus Viscum; species Viscum album. The sequence continues at coordinate 1,049,439,180 of OY728131.1, read as the reverse complement.
TGTTTCATAAAAACACACTATTTGTTTCGACAATGAGAATTAATTATTAAATTAATTAATGAAAAATATATGTTTTGAATTTTGTAAAATAGACATCATTTTTGAATTTGTAATATCAAATATATCTTAGGGTGAATTTTTTGTATTTTTCTAAAAAACATCAATTTTTGATGAATAGTAAAACCACTAAGTGGTAGTTAAAAAACTGATTTTTCGTTTAAATGAATCTTTACCACTTCTGTGATTTGAATTTAAAAAATCTGACATACATGGTTTTCATTAGGATGTAAAATATGGTTCAATGGGATTAAAATAATTTTTTGGCGAATAGTAACTTTTAAGTTTTATTAATCGTGATTAAAGGTAATTTGTGTAATTTATGGTAAGGATAATATTATAATAATATGAAATGACCTTCACACATGTCCTACCATTATTGTATGAGTCATGGACGACCATGAAAATCCATGGTTCAACTTGGGGATCCCATGGAGCCACTTTGGTAGGAAAATGACATTAATAACTTTTTACTTAAAGTTAAAATAAAAATGTCACAAACATGTATTGTTTTACTAAATAAAAATTTACATGGGGTTAATAAAGTATATTATTTAATATAATCATCATTATAAAGATAAAAAGATTCCCTACATCATGATATTTTTTTTATAATTTTTATACATTAAATAAATTAATTTATTTATCACACCGTGATGATGCAGTGATTACCTCATAAATGAACGATTTAAATATAATGAGAAGATAGGGAAAAATATAAGTCTTAAACATATCACAAACCTATTGTATGGGTTTATTTAAAAACCTTATCACCTTATCCTCGAAATATATCAATTTGGGACCTTTAAAATCCAAAACTCATTTTAATATAAAGAATCATTTTATAACTTTCCAAGAGTTCCCCTCCTCTCATCTTATAAAAGGAACCCACCTCTACCTCTTTACACACACCTCTCAAGCCATTGGCTCGGCAAAAATCTGATCATTTTATCTCTCCACATACCTATACTCATCCTAGAATCCTTCTCTTAGGCAAAACACTCTTCAAGAAACCCTTTTGGTTCAAACCAAGGGGATTTACCCGATTTAAAGGTAAAGTCTTACCTAATGTTATTTTGTCTTATTTTGATTCTCCAACCCCCTAAAATATTTTTATTAATTTATTTTGTAACAAAACCAGTATATTAAATATACTAGGATATTTTTATGAGGAATATTCTAGCTATAGTTACACACACCTCCGTCTAATGGTTAAAGAACGTATTGTTTTTGTGGATGGTGAATTACTACCTCACGAAACGATGATTGTTGTATTTTCTCCTACCACCCCTCATGGTGGCCATTATGATGGAACTATTTTTTATATGATATATATTATATTTATTTTCTCTATATTATTATTTATTTTATATTTAAAACATACCTTTATGCTTTTCATGTTGTGAAAATGCGATAATTTCATACGAGGAAGTGTGGACTACTGCCCCCTCAAGTGATGTGACTCATTCATGAAATACATGGAATATATAAAGAATGATATTAATGAAAATATGTGACTTATATAACAAATATATTATACTTTAATTATAATATATATATATCTCATTTATTTTTAATTCAATTAATATGACAAAGAAATGAAAGTAGCGTTCATGCATACGTACGACCTACCATCTCCATGAACGGTGCATTTCATTTATTTTTATCTACAAATGTTATGTAATAGTATAAAATGAATATGTACTAGATATATATTATATTTAAATCATTAATACTATTCTGGAGATGATTTACTTATAACTACATGGACAATCATTTTCGAACAAGTTCATTTTTGAGTCATGTACCAAACATCGACAAAAACGTCTGATATGAACTCACATTATTAACCAATTATTATAAAATTATATTATGTGATATGAACTGAATAATAATATTTAATGGAGGTTCTTAAGAAATTATAAACTGACCAATGTTTATTATTCAGTAATATAAAGAAATGAACAAGAACAAGTCGGACTTGAGGTAAGGGATCTTACCTCTCTCTTCCTTTTTAGTTACTCTCTTTTATGTCATTTCTTTTAACCTCATCATTATCATGTTTAAGGATGTTATTTTATATTCCTCATTCTGTAATTTTTATTTCAATATTATGAGAGACCCTATTTGATCTCATAAATCCATTTTTGGATGTTTTAAGTGGCATCGTTAGGCTGCTGAGTTTTCGTAAGGGATTTTTCATCTCACTTTTATTCCTGTGAGATTTATGCTACATTTGACACCATTTCCTTTGAGTGGTGTATGCACAACCCATTATTCTAATATTTGTGTAATATAATTTCATATATGAGTAGATACATCAATATTTTATAGTTCTTCTTTCATGGGGTGTACATTTCGAAAGATACCAAAGTCGGTAAGGGAACCTTTCACCCACCTATTTTCAAAAGACTTCATTTGTTATGCCTTTCAATTTACATATTATTATGTTGGGATATGTTATTCTATATCCTGATTGATGTAAATTTTATTTCCATGTGATGAGATACCATTTCCTATCTCATCAACTCATTTTCTGAATTTTAAAGTGACGCCGTTAGGCTATTGAATTTTTGTAAGGGAACTTCTTAACCCAATTTCAATCCTTTGGGTTAAACCTCTACTTCTTGATTATGTCATGCTATGAATATGTGTGGATGACATATGATTATTTTACACTGAGTATCCAGTTATATTTGGTGTATTTATATTTGTCACAAATAATTATGTCATTTCTTTATCCTTGCTCTAATGGAATGATCCTTCATTGGGATTACATCTCACTTTCTTATCATTGATAAATTTCTTAATGATATGCACTTTTATTCTTTTATAATGTTTATATACAGCCCCTTTGACATTTCATATCTGTATTATGTCTATACTAAAGTAATTTAAATGTTTTTAAAATGGTCTACTTTCTTGTGGATTATAATTTAAATGTTCAAAATGGAAAATGACTCTTTTATTAAAACATTGTTTTAAATGGCTTTAAAGATTTATTCTTTTAAACATTTATCATCCATGTCCATGTTTAAAAATGGTTTTATGGATTTTTTATAGGGACATGAATGTCTTAAAACCCTTTCAAAATTTTCTAAGTTGGATGGGACACTTTGATTCTAAAATCTCTTTTAAAGGTCTTCTTTTAATATTTTCAAATTATAAAAAGATTTTTCTCTCATAGAGTTCTAATGATTTTATTAGATGTTTTTATGATATCATGATGTGATCTCTTGTGATTGAAATATGGAAATTTTATGTTTCTTTTATTCATGTTTTAAGTGTTATGATTATGTTAAGGTTCTTGGGAAATGTTTATGAAATCGGGTGGTTCCGTGACAAACTAAGGGTGGGTGAGCCTGATATAGCTCTCCAATACATTGGGTAACGCGAAGGAGTTAAACGCTAAGGTTTCCCTGAATAGATTTAGGGAATATGCTGTGATGGGTATTCCAAACGTAACCATGAGGGTTACTCCCTACGTATGAATTTTATGAATGCTTTAAGATAACTTTATGTCTTATGATTTCTTTGAGTTATTCTTAAATCTTATGATTTAATGAGGAATGTTAAAGTGCTTATGTTTTATGAGTAAAGTATGATTTCATTGATTCGTATGTATACATGGACTAATGTTTTATTTCCATATTGTTATAACCCTTATTGAGCTTTTTATGCTCATCCCACGTTTTTGAAATGTTTTCCATAGGACTTAACATGGAATACGGTCAAGGATGGGATCAAGGAAATGTCACGATGTCTAAAACATGGAACTAGACATGAATCTTTTATTCAAGAGTTTATATTTTGTGAAAAAAATGGAAACTGAGTAGATTTGTATACCTTGTAATCTTTGAGATGTAATAGTTATGTCCTAATTCTCTAAAATTCTAAACCTGAAAATATCCTAAATGTGAATTATTCATTTAATTCATTATTAAGTATTGTTACAAGGTCGGGTCCTTATAGTTGGTATCAGAGGTCGGTTTAGATAACTTTAGGGGTTAGGGTATTCTTTAAGCATAAGTGACCTTACCATAATGGCTAGGATTTCAGAAAAAGTCATAGTTTTTTGATAAAGTGAATGAGTAAGTATATCTCATTGTTTATATTCCTCATTAGTACATGATGATTTTGTTGATATACTCACATTGACATTTTTTTGTTTTAGTAAATGGATAGATCTAGTAGGCACCCAAGTGACAGTGGGTTTGAAGGAAACTGTGGCGGTTCTCTGATTAAGAGACTGGATGAAATGGGGGATTCAATGAGGAATATTGTGGTTATTCTAAACCAGCTATCAAGGAGTCATGATTAACCACTTAAACCTTGGTGAGTTCTCTAATGCATCATATACGAGAGAAATAACTTGATGTGGAAGTTCAGGTAATAATTATAAAAGTAACCATTAGAGTTTATATGATCCTTACTTTTGAGGTAATTATGGGTTACTATATGATGGAAGATGAAAGGCATGAGGTAAAATTGGGGTTAAATTATGTTACGGTTATTTTTGAAGATTTTATATCTTTTTGTAGAATGTTATAAGATTTATGTAGTTTTGGAAAAAGGACAACACATAGACCGTGTGACAACTTGTCGCGTCGAACCAAGCTACGAGAATCAAACCCACAAAAAAGTGCGACTGATATTTGTCACCTACCACTGGACTACGTGAAGTCCCTGGTTAGTATGACAAATTATTTTTAGTTGGATGATCTTATGTATCTAGAATAATTTAATTTTGGGTTATATATGGAAATGATTAACCTATCATGGAGAATATGGGATTAGGTGGATTACTTTTGAATAAGAGACTTTAAGAGCAACTAATGTTATTTGGAGATAAATGTTAATTTTACCTTGGAAGACTATGTGATTAAATACATCAAATATTTGGGTTTCAATCTTAGTTTGGTTTACTTTGATGAATTTTATGGACAAATTGTTTATCGAATGGTCTTCATTGAACATTTGGTTTTTTTTGGATAAATTTTGGTGATTAAGAATAGATTTTCTTTTTATAAAGGATTATTCTTTTTTGGGTGTTATCTGATCTCGTACTAACAATTGTGGTTTTGGTTTTTGTCTAAATACATGGGAAATATATAGTTCTCTTTTTTGGATTAAGTGGTTCTCTAGATGTTGATTATAGCGCTCTTAATGTGAACAAGTTATCCTAAATACTCATCATTTGGAGAAAGTATGACTTTGTGTTAGAAATCTAGTCAAAGTTGAAAGTCAACATGACAAGTAATTATGTATCCATATGATTTAGTTAATCTCATAAATAAATTCCTCAATGAAAAGTAACTTAAAACTAAAATTTTGTGTGTTAACGTTTCCTACTGGGGAATCAAATACCGTTTAACCCATCACAAGTTTGTGATTTTCTGGTGGTTAAATTTCTCCTAAACATGTTTTCTATCACTCTCCCTCAGAACATGACCCTTTGTTTTTTCTTCCATATCCATGTTATCCTAAATGGAATCCTAATATGGGTTAACTCAGGTGACCTCTGTACTTCTCTTTCTTTCTTTTAAAGTGATAGTTTTACCAACTCTTGTTCCTATGTGGGACTTTCATTTAAGTTTCCATGTCCAATTTTAAAATTGCGAGGATGGAATTCCCAAAAGGGGGGAAGGATGTAACACCCTAGGTAAATAAATAATATGACATTTTTATATTTATCCATATTTTTGAATAAAATGTTAATATAAATTTAAAGGGAACACTATGCTCAATGGCGTACCCAATACACAATAACGAGTTTCTTGGAAATCATATGTTGCACTCTAATAATAAAATAATATTATTTTAAATGGTTGTTAACGCCTAGTTGTTATAATGGCGGGAATGAACAGAACTAACTAAAAAATTATTATATATGTTTGTCAAATATTTTTAATTTTATCCAATAAATGTTAGAAGCTTAAAATGCGAATGAATCCAATTTTAAGCGTAAATATTCTAATATTCTTTAAAAGGTTGATTAACCACCTTTTGATGGCGAACCCATTTTAAATACACTTGTTGAAAATTTTATATCTTATATTGGACCAAATAAAATCATTCTTTATAATAGGGATGTCAAAATTTACTTTGTGTAAATTTTTGGTATTTTTTCGATAAAGTTCATTTTTTGAATGAATAGTGAAAAATATTGTATTTTAATTCAAAAACTCTTTTTAATCTAATATATTTATATGATTATATTATCTTTTGAATTTGTTTTAAAGTCCAATTATAATATATTTTTACCATTCAATCCAATAGTGGTCATTGGAATTAATTTCTCCTTGATATTGGACTTAAACTAGTGTCAATCATTTGATATATATTGTTTTATAAAAACACGCTATTTGTTCTGAAAACGAGAATTAATTATTAAATTAATTAATTAAACTTATATGTTTTGAATTTTGTAAAATAGACATCATTTTTAAATTCGGAATATCAAATATATCTTAGGGTGAATTTTTGGTATTTTTCTGAAAAACTTCAATTTTTGATGAATAGTGAAACCTCTAAGTGGTAGTTAAAAAACTGATTTTTCGTTTAAATGAAACTTTACCTCTATTGTGATTTGAATTTATAAAATCTGACATACATGGTTGTCATTAGGATGTAAAATTTGGTTCAATGGGATTAAAATAATTTTTTGGTGAATAGTAACTTTCAAGTTTTATTAATCACGATTAAAGGCAATTAGTGTAATTTAATGTAAAGATAATGTTATAATAATATGAAATGACCTTGAAACATGTCCTACCCTTATTGGATGAGTCATGTACGACCAAGAAAATCCGTGGGTCAACTTGGGGACCCCATGGAGCCACTTTGGTAGGAAAATGTCATTAATAACTTTTTATTTAAAGTTAAAATAAAAATGTCACAAACATGTATTGTTTTACTAAAACAATTTTTACATGGGTTTATACAAGTCATATTTTTGACTATAAATATTCATTAGAAATATAAATTTTTTTCCTACATCATGATATTTTTTATATAAATTTTAGACATTAAATTAATTAATTTATTTATGACACCGTAATGATGCAGTGATTATCTCATAAATGAACGATTTAAATAAAACGAGAAGATAGAGTAAAATATAAGTCTTACACGTGTCACAAAACTATTTGATGGGTCGATTTAAAAACCTTATCACCTTATCCTCGAAATATTACAATGTGGGACCTTTAAAATCCAAAACTCATTTTAATATAAAGAAACATTTTATAACTTTCCAAGAGTGCCCCTCCTCTTCTCTTATAAAAGGAACCCACCTCTACCTCTTTACACACACATATCAAGCCATTGGATCGGCCAAACTCTGCTCATTTTATCTCTCCACATCCCTCTCCTCATCCTATAATCCTTCCCTTAGGCAGAAAGATCTTCAAGAAACCCTTTTGGTTCAAACCAAGGGGAGTTACTCGATTTAATGGTAAATTCTTCCCTAATGTTCTTTTGTTTTATTTTGCTTCTCTAACCACCTAAACTATTTTTATTAATTTATTTTGTAACAACACTAGTATCCTAAATATAATAGGATGTTGTTATGAGAAATATTAGAGCTACACTTTCACACACCTCTGTCTAATGGTTATAGAACATATTGTTTCTGTGGATGGCGAATTACTGCCTCACGAAACGATGATTGTTCTATCTTCTCCTACCACCTCTCATGGTGGAAATTATGATAGAAGATTTTTTTTATATGATATATATTATATTTATTTCCTCTCTATGCTTCTATATTTTATATTTAAAACATACCTTTATGCTTTTCATGTTATGAAAATGCGATAATTTCATACGAGGAAGTGTGGACTACCGCCCCCTCAAGTGATGTGACTCGTTCATGAAATACATGGAATGTATAAAGAATGAGATTAATGAAAATATGTGACCTATATAAAAAATATATTATACTGGAATTATAATATATATATCTCTCATTTATTTTTAATTCCATTAATATGACAAAGAAATGAAAGTAGCGTTCATGCGTACGTACGGCCTACCATCTCCAAGAACGGTGCATTTCATTTCTTTTTATCTCCAAATGTTATGGAATAGTATAAAATGAATATTTACTGGATATATATGATATTTAAATCATTAATACTACTCTGGAGATGATTTACTTATAACTACATGGACAATCATTTTCAAAAAGTTTATTTTTGACTCATGTACCAAACATCGACAAAAACGTCTGATAGAAACTCACATTATTAACCAATTATTATAACATTATAATATGTGATATGAACGGAATAAAAATATTTAAAGGTGGTCCTTAAGCAATTATAAATTTAAAAAAGTTTATTATTCAGGAATATAAATAAACGAACAAGAACAAGTCGGACTTGAGGTAAGGGATCCTACCTCTCTCTTCCTTTTTAAGTACTCTCTTTTATGTCATTTCTTTTAATATAATCTTTATTATGTTTGGGGATATTATTTTATATTAATCATTCTGTAAATTTTTTTTCATATTATTAGAGACCCTATTTTATCTCATAAATCTATTTTTGGATGTTTTAAGTGGCGCTGTTAGATTGCCGAGTTTTCATAAGGGGTTTTTCATCTCACTTTTAATCCCGTGAGATTCATGCTACATTTGCCACAATTTCATTTGTGTGGTGTATTTACTGCCCATTATTCTACTCTTTGTGTAATATACTTTCATATATGAGTAGTTACATCAATTTTGTATAGTCCTTCTTTCATGGGGTGTACGTTTCGAAAGTTACCAAAGTCAGTAAGGGAACCTTTCACCCACCTCTTTTCAAAAGACTTCTATTGTTATGACTTTTAATTTACATCTTATTATGTTGGGATATATTATTATATATCCTTATTGATGTAAATTTTATGTCCAAGTGATGAGATACCATTTTCTCTCTCATCAACTCATTTTATGAATTTTAAAGTGATGTCGTTAGGCTGTTGAATTTTTGTAAGGGAACTTCTTAACCCAATTTCAATCCTTTGGGTTAAACCTATACTTCTTGATTATGTCATGCTATGAATATGTGTGGATGAAATATGATTACTTTACACTAAGTATCCACTTATATTTGGTGTATTTATATTTTTCACACATAATTATGTCATTTCTTTATCCTTGCTCTAATGTCATGATCCTTGATTGGGATTACATCCCAATTTCTTCTCATTGAGACATTTCTTAATGATATGAACTTTTATTCTTTTATAAAGTGTATATACAGCCCCTTTGACATTCCATATCCATATTATGTCTATAAGAAAGTCATTTAAATGTTTTGAAAATGGTCTACTTTCTTGTGGCTTATAATTTAAATTTTCAAAATGGAAAAGGACACTTTTATTAAAACATTGTTTTAAATAGTTTTAAAGATTTATTCTTTTAAAAATTTATCATCCATGTACATGTTTTAAAAATGGTTTTAAGGATTTTTTATAGGGACATGAATTTTTTAAAAACCTTTCAAAAGATTTGAAATGGTATGGGACACTTTGATTATAAAATCTCTTTTAAATGTCTTCTTTTAATATTTTCAAAGTATAAAGGGATTTTTCTCTCATAGAGTTTTAATGATTTTATTATATGTTTTTATGATATCAAGATGTGATCTCTTGTGATTGAAATATAGAGATTTTATGTTTCTTTTATGCATGTTTTAAGTGTTATGATTATGTTAAGGTTCTTGGGAAATGTTTCTGAAATCGGGTGGTTCCGTGACAAACTAAGGGCGGGTGAGCCCGATATAGCTCTCCAATGCATTGGGTAACATGAAGGAGTTAAACGATAAGGTTTCTTCGAAGAGATTTAGAGAATATGTTGTGATGGGTATTCCAAATGTAACCATGAGGGCTGCTCCCTACGTAAGAATGTTATGAATGCCTCAAGTTACCTTTATGTCTTATGATTTCTTTGAGTTATTCCTAAATCTTATGATTTAATGAGGTATGTTATGTTCATATGTTTTATGAGTAAAGTATGATTTCATTGATTCGTATGTATACATGGACTAATGTTTTCTTTCCGTATTTTTATAACCCTTACTGAGCTTTTTATGCTCATCCCATGTTTTTGAAATGTTCTCCGCAGGACTTAAAGTGGAATATGGTCAAGGATGGGATCAAGGAAATGTCAGGATGTCTAAAACATGGAAGTAGACATGAATCTTTTGTTCAAGAGTTTATATTTTGTGGAAAAAAATGGAAACTGAGTAGATTTGTCTACCTTATAATCTTGAGAATTAATAGTTATCTCTAAATTCTCTAAAACTCTAAACCTGAAAAGATTCTCAATGTGAATTATTCATTTAATTCAATATTATGTAATGATATATGGTCGGGTCCTTATATTATATCTCTCATTTCAACTTCCATTATCATTTAACATTGTTGAATTGTTCCTATATCAAATAGTGTAATATAAAAATTATCAAATTTCTCTAGAAAATCATAGACGAAATCCCACACATTGTTGAGAAATTTCAATATATCTGTGAAAATTCATCTATATAGTTTAATTCACCTACATAGTCCATCATGCAGCTAAATTTCATTTTTCATTTGATTTATATGCATGAAATTATTTGCGTGTCTATATTCTCCTAAATTTATATTCACATCTTTGGTTCCTTGCTGATATCTTGTATGTGGGATTTGCCTATGTAAACTCTCCACAGAGTCGAATCTGTATATACAACCCATTTTGGATATGTGTAATACCTCACTTAGATTAATTTCATTATGTAGAAATTTTAATACATTAGAAATTTTTGTATTCAAATAGTAAAATGGTAAATTTTCTTATATGGATATAAATTTTGTTTTGTTAGTACTTTTCAAATTTCTAATAATATTTTGCTTATCCATAATTGAATTGAGATGCTTTTAACTATTTTTTCCATGGTTCAGGGCCTTCATAGGGTGTCCTATAAAATTATAAAAGGTCTATCAAATTTCATACTTTATTCATTTGAACATCATATCACTATTCCAAGATCTTAAGGGACCCTGCAAACTAAACAACTATTTTTTAAAAAAAAAACCCATTGACTACATACTAACAAATCCGACATGTATACTGATGAGGCTCTAAGATGAAAAAATCACACATCAACCCACACACCTTGTGAAAAATTACAAATCACTTAAGGGTATCAAAAAATCTTCCCAAATTTAAAAAAAAACACCTTGGATAAAGTCCAAAGAGATTATATAAAATACCAACTCCCAACAAAGGGTTTCCAACAATCTACCAATTCAGTTTTTATAAACACGGATCTCCAAGATAAAACATCTCCCCCATTTTCAAATATAAAGTGTCCAACTATGAACATATTGTTTCTTCATATTCTATACCTCTAAGGGTGTTTTCATATCTGATTCCCCTTAATGAATAAGGATATACTTTTTCATATCATTTCCCCAGTTTTTATATCTTCATTTATAGATATATTTATCCCCCTTTTATTAGTATCATATTCTGTTACATATATTTCTCCCCTTTTTTATGTTATATGAAACTCCAATACTACGCAAATATCCATTTTTATAAGAGGTTTTTATCATTTTATTTAATTCTAATTTAGGAGTAGGGTAGGATTATTCTATATTTCATCTCCCCCTTTTTTAATCCACTTTTATATTTGTTTCTTTGTTCTGATTGTTATAAATTTATGGATGAAATTTCCTATTCTATAGTCACCCATTCCCACAAATCTACACTTTCTAAAAAAATGTCCAATGCATGGATTTACCTATTTTAATTTGGGATTGAAATCAAATAATCTAAGACTACTAAGTCTAATCTCAATATAATAATCAATATTTTTGAAAACAATATTAAATTATTTCAATATCACTCAAAATTACAATGAGATTAAATTATACCCACCATAAATTTCCCAATAAAAAAATTTTATATTCATCACACCTTCACAATAAATATTTGGTGAATATTATTTAAACACATTCTGTAATGGTATGTCTCATCCCAGTGATTTACATTGCTCTTTTTGGTGTTTGGATGTGTTTGAGGGAGGTTTCGGGTCTTCTCAGTGGATGTTGGAGGTCTAGTATAGTAATTATTGAAAATACACATTGTGTACGTATATTACACAACATTAAAGTTGGTTTCACAGATAATCTAGGGTTAGTTCATGATGTGTAAGTATTTTGGGTTAAATAATAAAAGGGAAATGCATTTTTCGGAAGAACCTAGAATCCCAAGATTACATGACATGAAAGGGGATTAAACTTCTTATAATTCCACAATGCTCTATTGTTTTAAAGGTTTCATACAATCAGGTTTTCTCCCAAACTAATAGGATGTGGCTATTATCTCATTCCAAGCATCCGAAGACCATATCCTTCCGAGTTGAAAAAGCTTGTTTGAGGTAGGGATCCCCTCGTTTCTTTTTATAATATAATATACAGGAGAGGTTTGATTGTTTAACCATGGATTATGGTTGTTCATGATTAATCAAATATAAATAATCTGTTAATTTAATTGAAATGGAAAATTGGGATTTTTATTCATTCTTTTACAAAATTGATATTATTGTGATATTGAGCATTTAAAAGGCATGATGCCCCCCTGAGAATTGTGATTGTGGGGGGATTTGTTTTCACTAAATTTGTGTGTTGTGATTGTTTTTTGGTTGTTATTGTTTGATATCATCCTAAAATTGGAAATGGTTAACCACTTATATTTGGATAATAAAATGGTTTCCCTTGGATTTTTACTTCTGTGATAACACCACATATAAATAATGTGGGATGTGATAAAAAACCCTTTGTAATAATCTAAAATGTTGTAGAAGTATTGTGATGTGTGTGGTCTTGCTATTGGGGTAGTGATGTGTTGTTGGGTTGGGGGTGAAATGTGGTCGTTCGTTCGTTCTTATGGGGTGGTGAGGTAAGGTTGTTTTGGATGACGAGTTACTTATGATATATGGTTTATTTTTATTAGATGATTGATTAGTTATATAATAAATTAATTTTATAAATTGAATTGGTTGGTTTGGTTAATGGAGAAGAATTTTTTTAATAGATAATTAAATTTATGGGAGTTAAACATGGAATATATTTTATGCCACATTATATTATCTGGGATCTTCCCCTTATGAAATTTTTGTTTCAAATACTAATATATGCATTTATAGGTTTTAGAAAAGGTGATGATGTTATGAGTTGGTTGTTTGTTTGGAAATTCATAGGTTTGTATTGAGTGTTTGATACTATATAAATATAAATATATATATATATATTCATTTTATTTCTATACTAACCCCACACATATTGACATGAATGTTCTAAAAACCCTTCATCGTCATGTGGGGGGATGTCTTTACCAACATCTTAGTGGGATGATGGATGGTTGGCCAACCTCCCTTCCTTACTCCATCTTCAAGGTGATGACAGTCTAAGCCTCTTCAGGATAGATGTGATGAGACATGGTATACCAGGTGTCATTAGAATGACTTGTGATTTGGTGTCCCATTTTTCTATGGGATACGTTGTGATGTAGTTTCCAAAGTGCCTTTGGGGTGAGATGTGATGTGTTTTGAGTCCTAGGTGTGTGAGGGAGGGGTGTATTGTGAGCCCAGGTGTGTGTGGGCGGGTTGTGTTGTGAGGGCCAGGTGTGTGCGGGTGGGATGTGTTGTGAGGATCAGGTGTGTGGGTGCAGGATGTGATGTAGTATATTTGGAAGAGGTGGGAGCTCTAAATTATTTTTATTGTATTGTGAGAGCGGCTAATCATTGGAAATGTGGTGTGGGGTACCATTTAATTGATGTGAATTAATTTATATTATATAGATAGTTTGTGTTATTTTGTGATCATACCTTGTTGAAATTGGGATTCATAGTATACCTTTATAGGTGCTAGTTGGTTCTATTGTTTTCTCATAGGTTCATTTGTATGCATCCTTCACATGTGCATGTGAGACTATTGTTTTCCAACTGAGTATACCTATATTCTCACCATATGTATATAAAACTATTTTCACGTATCAAAGATGACTATGTGGACCATGTTGGGGGTTACTAGTTCGCACCATGGGACAATTGTTGTGTTGCTGATCTAGTTTTGTTTTTGGTTATTTACATTGGAGTATTTAACTTTTATCTATTTTATTTAAGCATATATTATGGGATTGTTTTTGGTTTTCTTATATTCATGTCATAGAGTTTATTATGTTTGATATATCCTCTCCTGATATTATTTTCTTATAAAGGGTATTGACTCCCATATTGTGATATTTGTACACCATTGGTGCTACTCTCTAACCTGGGGCTTACTAGAGGCGGGACTCAATGGTCATTATCTCTCTCCCCTAATTGAGGTATCTTTGGAGGGAGGGGGCCATGAAATAATGGTATCAAAGGTGATGGTTGATATATAGGGTGGAGTTCAGAGTTAGTCACATTGATGAATACAGGTGTTGGTATGATAATAGTTCCATTTTACCATGGTATGTGACATTGGCCAGGTATACCAGCTAGGAAATAAGATTTTAGGGCACCCCGTGAACTAGTGAAAGGAATATGAGCTTACTGATCATCTATGTGGGATGGTCCGGATTATAAGGTAGAGAACTAGGATAGATACATGAATAATAGTGAATTGTGTTATATTTTAAAATTTTTTGTTTTGTGAAGGTTAAAATGTATTAAATAAATAAAATGAATTAAAATGAATCTTAATAAAAATCCACACTACCAGGATTAGGAAATCCTTTTTTCCCTTTCATTAATGGCTCCTTATAGTGAACTAGTCTTGAAATACATAGACATTACATTACATTTCTTCAATACTTAAATCATTATACAAAAAGATGTCTAAAACCCGTATTAGTCTAGTTCCTTTAGAAACATGGAAACATAAACACTGTTACATAAATGAGCTATATTATCTCACACTAGGTTATTCTTTACTATCACCCTTCTTAGAAACTTCAAACATAATACATATCTTCATAACCGGGGGAAGGAAACATAAAAATTCAGTGGGTTAAAATGCTCAGCAAGTGTAAATAAGAGAGATATGTAAGTATAATCATGATAATAAGGGTATGACAACATGAACATTAATATAGAAGATCACACCCTAAAAATAAAAGATCATATACACAAATAATGGATTGAATCTTGTAATTTCATAATACATGAATCATAAGAAAATAAATAACCTAATCCCTGAAATCAAAACATAGGAAGAAATCATGAATTTTTTTAAAAAACATTTGTATATAATATGATTTCCATAGTAGCCAAGGCATCGCTTCCAAGAATGTATTAATATTATGGGTTCACTACCTATACCATGTTGGTAGTCATGGTTTACTCCCATAGACATCATAGGAGCATGAGTTCACTCCTCATTCTATATTGGTAGTCATGGTTCACTCCCATGGTCATCTTAGTAGCATGTTTTCACTCATAATACCATCTTGGTAGTCCTAATTCACCCCCATGGCCATCTCAGTGGCCACGGTTTACTCTTAAGACCATAATAGTATACTATAAGCAGTATAAATATTTACCCAGTGAATTGGAGGGAGATATAGGTCCTACCCATATCATAACGGAATTATACATATATAATCCAAAAAATCATAAATAATCCTATTATAACCCCTGGAATGAAATAGTTGTCATAAAAAATTAATCATATCTTATCATATGGAAAAGAGATAGGTTTTATCAAAATTTCATCATAAGAATATCCCTTGAAAAACAGCAGGTTACAAAATCATATAATATGTGTAAATGAAAAATGTTTTATAAGCATCATTCTCTCAAAACATAAAACATTACTGAAATAATATGAACAAAACATTTGGATCATTTCCCATAAGGGAAATAGTAACATCAACATATGTCATATTAGATGGAAAATAACATGGAACGATATTTTGAAAACATTTCTTGAGTAAAATATCCTATCTTATTGGAAAAAATATCTTTAAATCATAAATCCCTTTGAAATAATATCCTTTTAAAACACATAAAATAATCATTAAAAAGTTTGTAAAAACATTTTCCTTGAAAACATATAAAACAATCTTGAAAACCATTTTCATGAAAACATATAAAATAATTCATTAAATATTTAAAATAGTTTTTAAAAACTAAAATCATTTTGAAAATTTATTATTTAAAAATAGTTTTTAAAAGTTTTAAAATATTAATTGATAACTATAAAACATTTTTTAAATAAATTTTCATTTAAAACCACTTTAAAAAATAATTGATATTACAAAATATTAGGAAAGAATTTTATTATTAAAATAGTAAAATTTTAATCCTAGAATTATAGATTGAAGGGAATCTGGTTCATGACATATGGAAAAATCATTACATGCCAAACATCCCTTTTGCATCACAAAAAGGATAGAAAAGTGCCTCGACAAGAAAAAGATGAGAAGATTCCTTTTTAATAAACCATTTTTTAAAAGGTTCCACATTGGTTGAAATTTATTTTAATGACCATTGAATAATATGGTAATATTTTAGGACACTTTTCCTTTGTAAAACATGGTTTGAAGGAACACACATTTCTGACTGAAGATAGGGTAAAATTGGGCTTTCATAAAATCAGTATCTTAAAAATATTATGTACAAAATTGTAGAAAAAATGGTACATGTACATGAACATATCATGAATAACAATATTAGAGGATACATCCGGAGTTCTATTTAGGTATGGATCATAGTATTTCATTAAATTATGCATAAACATAAACTATCTTGAAAAGTGATGTAATGGTTTCAATAAAATATTATCACTTAATAACTTTTAACCATACTCCCCATGTAAGAAAGTGAAATTATATGAAACATAAAATATCATTAAATGGAATATATTCATGATAAAACATTTGAAATTTAGTATGTACACCTCATATAATAATATACGTTCATAACATTGCATGTGTCTCAAAGATGGTAAATTTAGACAAATCTATTTTACCAATTTTGTATCTTTTGAAACATAAACACCATGAAAGAAAGATCATAAAATAGATATGTAAAAATATATAATATTAAGTATAATAATAATATAATACAACCATGGTCATTATACACACCGCAAAAAAGGAATCGGTGGTGGATATGTCATGTATCTCATAGAAATAAAAATTGAGATGAAATTCCATTACCTTATGTCTTCAATCTCTTCGTACTCATAAAAACCACCTGTAAACTAAATATATATTTTTTATAAATATTAAAAAAAACATATTTATTTTATCTAATACCATATATGGTTTTATTATGACCTTATATTACCTAATTGTTAACAATCCAATGTTAAGGATTCACTTAGGGTAATATTCACTTTATTCTTTGCATGTGTCTTATTTTGTTATATCTTTGGTCCTTATAATTATTTCATGACTTAAAAAAATGTAAAAAATGATATAAATATATTTAATAATCATAATATTGGTATATAATTATCAATATAAAATAGAATTATGAAATAGAGTACACAGTTCATGGAGATTGTAAGTCGTACATACACATGAACGTTGTTCCAGTTTTTATTATCGTATTAAAAGAATGAAATAAAATGATATATATATATATTATAACTACAGTAGAATTATTATTTCATATATATCATATAACTTAACTAAATGCATCATTAGTTCATTCCATGTAGCGTTTCAATGAATCAAATCACTTTTAGGTAGCATTAGCCCACACTTCATCAATATAACTTATCGTATTAACACAAAATAGAATGTATAAAGATATTTGTTATGATTTAATTGAAGAATATTAAATATTTAATATATATATATATAATATATAATATATAAACATAATTTCAATATAAATTTTCATTATGAGAGGTAGTAAAGGAAAAATAAATAATCATCGTTTAGTGAGGTGGTAGTTGGGAGTACACGTAAATTGAATGTTTGTTACCAATTAGATGGAGGTGCGTATAATTTTAGTTCAAAATATTAGAATAAAACATCCTGGCATGTTGAAGATAGTTCTTTTGTTATAAAATGATGAATAATAATATTTTATAGGGTGGAGAACGAAAATAAAAGAAAGGAGTTTGAGGGATGACTTTACCTCTTATTCAGGTATCTCCATTTGGTTTCTTCCAAAAGGATTCCATTAATCTATTTCATCCCAAAGGGAGGATTCAATGGGTAATGGAGGGATTTTGGGAATATTATTTGTCAGATCATGTCCGATCCTAATAGATTATATAAGTGTAATGAATAGAGAGAGGTGGTGGCCTTTTATTGGGAAGGGAAAGGACACACTTGGAATTCATAAAACAAAGTTAGGTGTATTGATGATTGAACCAAAAATAATTTCAAGAAAACCAAAATAATAATAATAAAAGGTTCATGAATGAATAATGTTCATTAAATTTCTTTTAGACAACTGTCTAGGTCATTTTGGGTCTTAAATTTTAGGTTTAGTTCTTTATTAACCTCATTTTTAATGTCATCATTGTAATTAATCTTAATCACTTTAACTAATATTTTCAGTCCAAAAAAGATGAAATTATTTTAAACTATAAATTATTCTGATTAAATATATGGAATCCATTTTCCCTAATTCAAATCATATAATTGAATGAAATTAATTTAAAAATAATCCTGCAGTTGGGCCAACGAAGAATGTTTTTAGAACAAAAACTTTCACAAGTTTGTTCTGTTTTTATAACAAATTTCAAAGTGAAATTGATTAAATGACCTAAATTATATAAATTTATAAATATATTATCTAATTAAAAATTTTCAAACAATTTAAAATTCAATTTAACCTTATAAATAATTTATATGAAAAAGAAATTTTGAACTAAAATTCAGAATTATTTTTAAGAAAAAGGTGATGCCTTGGCCCAAAACGACAAGAGAACAATTTTCATTATATGAAATATTAAAAGAGTCTAAAATAAAGGATCATATTACAATCATTTTCATTAAAGAAAAGAAGAGTAGCAGGTGTGTCTTCGAACTAGGTAATGTCTTGATTAACTCCCATGTTGGCCAGACCATCTGCATATGTGTTTGCTTCTCGATAAACATGTGTTATTATATAGTTAGGATCGATAAGTGAATGGGTTCATTCCATCCAATGGGTAGTAATTGGACAAGAAATATGTGTGATTCCATTCCAAATATATTGAATGATAGTCATCAAGTCACTTTCAATATCGAGGTTGTTCCAACCAAAGAGCTTGTCAAAGGCAAGAGCATGTACCAAACTCAGCATCTCATCTTCAAGGGAGGTGGCAATGCCACATTTACACATGATGCATCCAAGAATCTGACCAAGGTGACTCATGAAGATAGAACCACTCCTTTAAGGTCCTGGATTTTCTTTATAGGTTCCATCAATATTGATTTTGATCTATCTAGGTAGGGGGCTCTCCAAAACACCTTCAGAGGGCGATGCGGTTGACATAAATTTCTGTTAATCCTTAGATGCTTCAGGATCCCAAATTTATGTACAGTGTTTTGTAAATGTCCCTTTTGAATCTAGGTAGCTTCATGTATGTCAATGAGGATCTTCATTTTATTTTAATTTTTAATGAGTGGGTAATTTTTATAAATAATATCAATATAATCATTCCAAATCACATGGTGGAGCTCAACAACCACAACATGTAAGAGGTTCTTGATTTTCTGATGGCCTTCCATTTCAGCACAATTTTTTAGTAGAACATTGAAGGGATCAAAAATCAACCATCTGAAGTCAAAAATATCAAAAATATTGGTCAAAAGAGTAGAAGCTGTAGCACAAGATAGAAAGAGTGGGTTAGCATCTTCTCTGTGTTTATTACTATTTTTCAATTAGAGCAGAGTTGGATCCCTAAATATTGGAGGCAAATTTCTGTGGGAACTCTATTGTGGGAAAGACTCAAGATGAGGTTGATTATTAAAGGTTCTATGCAAGGTTTTTTGAAATCTTTTAACTAGATGTAATCACTCTTGGAGTTACATAGATAATGATTGTAGAAATTTTTAGATTTATGCATACCATTGTGAGCAGGTTCCCAAGTTACTAAATCATTAGTGTAAGAGAAAGAGTAGGTTTCAATGACGTTCAGAATAGTATTAGGGAGGTGATCATGTTGAGAGTTTAAAATTTCTCTGATAATTTTTTTTGTATTATCAGTAGTTTGATCGGGATATATCATAGAAATTAAAGGCGTTCGAGTCTAGTTATCCAAACAAAATATCATGGAGGATTCTCTGGAGACCATCACTCTCTAATTATTCATAATATTGGTAAAGGTGTGTTTGATGGAAGGTTAGAATGAAAAATTAATGAAATTCAAATTGACTATTTTATGTTTGTCAAGAAACCAATTTTTGAGAAAGGTAATAGCTTCATATGTACTATTAAAAAGGTTCCATGTGATTCTTTCTTAAAGAGATTCATTAATTTATTTGATATTTTTTGTACCAATATGACTATTTTAAATGAGTTTGAAATAAGTTGACCAAGGAAAAATCACAAGTTTTCCTTCCAGAATAATACCAGTCCAGATGAAATACATTATAGTGGTTTTTATTTTTTTAATGAGACCACCAGGAGATTTATAGACCATCATGGAGTAAACTATCTTGGATATAATATTGGATTTAACAAGGCATTACCTAACAACCATATAGATAGATTTACCTTTCCATGATGATTTCTAATTTAGAACTTGATCAAAAATAATCTCAAAGTGATAAGATTTTGGTCTAACCCAAAAAATGGGAACACCAAGATTAGTGAACATGAGCGTACCTTCATTCAGACCAAGGTCACTGATAATGATACATTTTCTGTTGGGTTTAATGTTATTCCGAAAGAAGATGCAAGATTTTTTCAAACTAATGGTTTGACTAGAAACATATTCATAGTGTGAGAGTGCATTTTTGATATTAAAAATGTTTCTTTTCTCCCCAATAAGGAGAAGGATGATGTATTCAACATAAAAAAGATGGGTAGGGGCATTCAAACTTCTAGAGACATGTATGGGCTTTAGTTTATTATGGTCTACTAGACGGTTGATCAGCCGACGGAGGCAGTCTTCTGCTATTGAGAAGAGAATGGTAGATAAGGGGTCACCTTTTAGGACAACTTTACTGCATTTAAAATATCTCTTTGAAGATCCGTTGATCAAAATAGAGATTGATTCCAAGTTGAAGAGTGTTCTATTTGAAGTGATAAAAGAGGTGTTAAAACCGAAACCTTGGAGGGATTTAAAGATAAAGCTCTTATCCATGGTGTCAAAAGCTTTTCTGATGTCAATTTTAATAGCTATTTTTTACCTTTGTTAGTTTTATTCAAATTATTGACACACTGTGAGGGAAGGAAAATACATTCTTTAATAGATCTACCATTTATAAAACAAAATTGGTTACAGGAGACAATTTTTTCAATGAGAGTGTAATGTATGTTGGAAATGATTTTTTTGATGATTTAATAAAGAGTGTTGATAAGGGAAATGCATCTAAAAAGATGAACTTAGAGTAATTATCCACTTTAGGTG
Source organism: Viscum album (assembly GCA_963277665.1). Taxonomy (NCBI): domain Eukaryota; kingdom Viridiplantae; phylum Streptophyta; class Magnoliopsida; order Santalales; family Viscaceae; genus Viscum; species Viscum album. The sequence continues at coordinate 1,049,417,574 of OY728131.1, read as the reverse complement.
GAAATAAATATGAAATATGAATTGTAATTGAGTATAAATTCTTGAGGAGGTGGGCATGTATAGGTGAAAGAGGACGGGTTTTTGAAATATTGATTAAATAATTTATAATTTTTCGACTATAGATTATGATAATTATCATGGTTATGAATATTTATTCCACTAATATTATCTATACCTAACATTATTAAATCACAAATGTTGTATTTGAATAATTATATACATCTCATTATACAACAAATGATATTTATCTTATTTCACTATTCATATATGTAGTTTACTATAAATAGAAAAATAAAAAATTTAAATATAATATAATTTTGATATCTTGAATCAAGATTTAAGTTATATGTTTTTAAAGTATATATTTAATTATATATTATTTAATGATTCAATAAAAATTCCAAATAGCATATAATTGTATATTTTTTTGAATAAGATTTTTTTAATGATTAAGCCTGTTATTTTCATATTATTTAAAGATTTTTAATTCTTATTTATATATAAAAATACATTAAATATTAATATTATTAAGTATTTTTTATAATTAGATTATGGGTTTTATACTAAAAAATAGTAGTAATATTGCAACAACCACATTTCCATCCTTGCATTCCTATAAATCTACTAAATTATAAATATTACATGAAGCCTATCTTTCTATCAACATATAAAAAATTACTATTACATGGGATATATTTTACTTATTAATAGTCAAGTATCTTATACACTTGATGTTTTTAGATAATACTAGATTGTAGAGTTTCATATTGTAATGGTGTTATACATTTCCTTTTAAATTTTCTTTTTGTATTTATCCATTTAAAAGAATATAATTTTTTAATTTTTATTATATCATTAAAAAGAAATTCAAGTATAAATTTTTTATTCATGTTCACGTGATGAATAAATTATATTATATAATTTCATAATAAATGTATCATGTTTTACATTCACCACTTCTTAAATAATTTTATCCTCACAATGTATTTTTTACAATTCCCCATGTAAAAATACAGATAAATATTTATCATCCCTTCCTTAAGATCCGATGCCTCAATTTAATGATTACTCTATGGAAAATTCACTACTCAAGACAAACTATATTCATACTATTTTTCACTTGTGTCAAGGGTTTGAATAAAACCTTAATCAAATTATAAATAAATATCTAGATAGACTTCCTCTGTGATAAGTACATTTATTGGGTTTGTAATATAACACCTCATGAGAAAGATATGAACGATTGTTTTATTTTAAAGATATTGTGTGGGATATCCAAAAAATATGAAACAAATCCCATATTATAAAATATCTAAATTGAAATAATCAACATTAGGCAAAACATCCCTTTCTTGAAAAATCATGTCACTCACTTTTATAGTGATTCCTATAATAATAAACAATATCCAACTTGAAATCCTAGGTAATTTTATGATTATTAGAATAAAAATTGTATCTTCTTCGGGTTTACCTAATTTGATTCAAATATTTTGCACCATATTAGTTTTCTTATAAGATCTGACCCCTATATATTTCTTTTACTAACATCTTCTCAATTGTTTTGAGTATGATATATTTTTTCATACAATGATCTATAGAGTCATTTGTATTATAAAATGAAATTTTATATTATCTATAAATTTAACAAATGATAGATATTGATCTTAAATTATTTGGAAGACATGTAATGATAAACTCAAAATTTCATCTAATTTATGGATATTATTTTAAGATTGGGCTTCATTTTGAAGATTATATGTGGTGTTTAGGTTTACATACTTTTTCATGGCTTTATAAGGATTCTCTAATAATTGAATATTAATCTTAAATATCAATAAAATACTATTTAAAATGGTTCTCCATGATGTCACAATACTTCATTAATATAGTTTATTATTATTTTATCAAGGAACTATTCCTAATATTTTTTTCTATAGTGAAAAACATGGTGGGGAGGTCTACATTAACATATATTTAATCATATATCTTAGATTTATTAGTAATAATGGTGATAGATTTTTTTATGATATAATCCCACTTTCATATTGATATAATGATGGATTTAAAATATTTGTTAGTGTAATTCTCTCTAAGACTTTACATATTTGTATACAACGTATTTCAGAACGTAAACAGTTATATCTCGCATCATGGTGTACCACTTGAGATGGCTCCTATTTAAGTTATGCCTCTTTTTAAATTAATCATAGATTTTTGGCATGTTTTATAGTGTCATTAGGTTGTATATTGGTGTATGGGATAAAGTAACTGAAAAGTGGTATGGATGGTCCGCATATTATAGCTTGAAAAAACTACAATAGTTGTATAATCTCACTACTGGCATCATTTGGAGTGTAGTGAGAATATTGTGTATTCCATAATTTTTTATAAATCCATAATCCCTCCCAAATTATATCATTATATCATGACCTCTTTGACCCCCAGTATCCTTGGATCTCTCATCTAAATATTTCAAGCACCCTCGACCCCCTGCATCTCCTATCATTAATATTCATACAATGGTTTGCTTCCATGATTCCAATACGATGAAGTTTATTTCGATATTGATCAATCCTATCCTATAATCCTTGTTAAAAAACAATTAGATCCTACGTTTATTAATCAGATATAACTGGTTTTATATGGTATAAATATGGAATTTTTTTTATCATTGCACTTATTTGAAACTTGATTCCATGAATAAGAATATGTAAACTATTTGGACCTAACAATTTTTGATAGTTGTGGTCCCGAAATTATATTAATTACAATGATGAATGATTCAAAAAATGAGTCTAAAGGGGTAATAAGATAATAAGAATATCTTAGACATGGTTGTTTACATGGTTTGGGAAATGAACACAACATTTATAGATAGGAAGAATAATTTCACTAATTTGGGTGTTGGATTATGGGAAATTTCATAGAATGATACATATAGAAACTTGAGATCGAATGACCTCAAAAAGAATATAGTGAAATGGTGCCACTAAACACAATGTAATTCCACTGTGCTATAGTGACCAGTGGATAGAATTTCATAGATATATAGTACAATTTTCTCCAATGTTCATGATTATATAGAAATAATCTCATGGTCTTCACTACTATAGTTCCCATTAAATGATGTTGGTTAGATTTACTATAGTTTTGTTAGATTCTTGGACCGATGTGCTATATTTTCCTCCATCAATCAACCCAACATAATCTATGGATATGGATACAAAAGTCTAATAGGTGGATTCTACTAGGTATGTATGATCTTATCTTACCTTTTTGGCGTGGTTTTATAGAAACCCATACTTTTCATAAATAAATATTAAATCTTATTAAATTAATATTCAATACATAACATTTTCTTCCATTCTAGAATTGTATAAATTTAGTGTATTTGGAAACATGGATACATAAATTGCTTGTTTATAAGACAAAAACATAATATCCCACAAATTTCATCATAATTTTCACACTTAGTAGATAGATGATGTAACACCCCATGATTTCATGGTAAATTATCTTTTTAATGAAATTTGATAGCTATTTTTGTACGTAACACTGAGTTTAAGTGCACTAGTTTCTATCAAACAATCCATCTAAAAAATAGTTATGAATATTATTAAGTACATTATGAAAATTAAAAAAAAAATTCAAAATAGATTTCATTTACTTATTCAGAATTTCAAAATTATCTTAGGGTGAATTTTTCTAAAAAGAACCCAATATTTATGACTGATGAAAAAATACGACATTGTTGTCAATGAACGACGTTTTCAATTAAATAAATATTTTAATTTAAATTTATTTAAATTTAACAATAGATAAAATATATATATATTAATTAAATTTACATCATTAGAAACATTTTTATTATATAATAAGATATAAAAATTTATTGAACTTTTAGACGTCTCTTTTACCTTCCTTCTAGCCACTTTTTTGAGATTAGCATTAAACATAAATTTAATTCTTCTACGAACTGAATATAAAAAAACCCACATTTATTTTTCTAATCAATAGTAAAGTTTTTGTCTAATAGGATAAATTGATTTGGAGAATAGTAACTTTTGAATTTTATTTACCACAGTTAATGATAAATTGGGTAATTGAAAGAAAAAATAATATTATAATAATATAAAATTATCCCTAACACTTGTCCTAAATTCATTGGATAAGTTTTTTTGACATGAGTTGACCTTAGGTTTAAAAGATGATCCTTTTTATGCCCGTTTTATTAGAGTAGGAAATTTATTATATTTTATTTAATGAATAGTTAAAAATGTCATATTATAATTTTAATAACTAAATCATTTTTTATATATTGTTATACATAAGATAAATTTGACTATAAATAGACATTATAAATTTAAAATGTTTACCTAAATCATGAAAAAGTATTTATAATTTTTATAAATTAAATAATTAAATTTAATTTCGACACATAGATGATGATGAAATTGATTATTTAAAAGAAGAATAAAATAAATGTTATTAATAATATTAAAATAAATATAATTTTAAATATTTGATGCCATCAATGAATATTTTGGAATAAAATTAAACAGAAGTGATTATTTAATGTAGTTTTTATGAAGGAATCATGTTGTTATGATTTTATAAAATTTAAAATAATAAATAGTGTCAAAATTGAAATAAATATGATTTTAATATAAATATGATTTTATTAATTGATATAATTGTCATAAAAATATATGGATCAGAAAACTAAATTTTCTAGTGTTAAATATGTCTTAAATTATCTAATAGGGTTAATTTTTTCATTTTATAGTAACTATAACGACCATATAGTGTTGAAAGTCATGTTCTCATGGTTAGAGTTAAATTGTTTAACTATTGGTCGAATAAAAAAAGATGTGTTTAATTTTTTGAGATAAACAATTCGAAAATTCATTGGTTGAGAGGATTTTTATAGATACTCATCATAGACTTTAAATAAATCAATTTTTTATGTGAAAAAAAATAAATTTATAATAAATTAATAGTTTTGGAGTTTCATAAAGTTCCTCTCCCCTCTCTTATAAAAGAGAACATCTCCTACTCTTTTATTCACACATATAAAGCCCTTTAGTTCAGATAAAACCTTCCCATTTATCCTCCAATCAGCCCTCAATTTATTATATTGGTCATACATTGCGAATAAATCTAACCGATGGAGTCCTTTTGTGAAAATCAATACGAGACACTCGAAGAAAAGGTAATTGTTTTACCAACTCATTCAAAGTTCATTTATTTATCTTATTAATCTTCATAAGTTGTTTCCATACTAAATCAATATCTATATCACCAAAAATATTATTATATATTGTTATGGGAAAAAAATTCCTCTTTTTACACATCCTACAATAAACAATATCACCATGCGTGTGATCGTACGGATTACAGTCACCACATCTTGGTATAACTTGGTTTTCATTACTACATTTTTTAAATGGGTATAATGATGAATATAAAGAATATAAATAATAAATATGACATGATATTTATTCTGTATAATTAACTTACCATCCATTTTTTTACCCCTATACCAATAATGAAATGATACCATCGCTCATGCGTACGTACGACTTACCATCTCTGCGACGTGATAAAATTCATCTTCCACGTTAACCATTACCGAAAGATTATAAAAATATATATAATGAATAACTATGAATTATAAGACCTAATAATGTTACAGTAATATATATATATATATATATTAATTACTTCCATTCAATATGATAATAAAACGAAAACAACATTCATGCATACATATCGCTTATCGTCTCCATGAACGATGTTTTTTATTTCAAATATATATATATATATATATATTATATATACTAAATATATATGAAATATAAATCATTTTATAAATTCTATAATTATGTAAATCATGATCTATGTAATACGATCCAGAATAACAAGGCAAAACATATATGATAAACAAAGTGATTATTACCCGAAAAGTTGCTTTAACTGAGAAAATACTAATAAAAAATAATATAAAGCCGTAAATGAAAAAATTATGATATCATAAAAATTATTATGATTATTGTACAAGTTAATAATATTTTTAAAATAATTATATAGGAGTTTTGGACACTTACGAGGAGCATCAGATCTATGATATGGGAGTTTCGTCTCACTTTTAATTTTTGTGAGATTCAAGCCATGTTTAGAACCTATTTATTTTGTATGGTTCATGTACTGAACCTATTATATTTTATATCGTGAATAAATTTTTCTTAATGATATTTAATGATTCATTTAAATATGTCAATATTATTATTAAAATGTTCGAATTTTAATGGGACTCATTGAATGTATAAAAACTTAATCTTTTACCCATTTCAATATTATTGATATTATTTTACTTGATTAATTTTATGGATATAAAATGAATATAAATTAAGTTTTATGACTATTTTTATGGTTAGTTAAATTTTTAAAAAATTTAATCCTTTTAAGGTTTTATGTTATAGCTGATCTTGGAATCTCATTATTATCTGAGATTGGTTATACGTAACAATCTACTGGAGTACATTTATCATCTATGTCCTTGTTTCTTAAGAATGTATTAAATAAGATTATAAAAAAAATTATAACCATTTTAACATATGTTTTAATTTTTTAAAACATTTTGAAATTAATCTTTCCCTAATTTTTCAATTATGGTACTTTATGACACCTTTCAACAAATCAAGGAAAGAATGTTTTTTTTACTTATAAAGCACAAGCGACTATTTTTTCCATCATGATGCCTTATTGATCTGTAGTTTACCTTACATGAAATCAAATTTTTTTAAGGATAAATGTTTTATTTTATGATTTTTTTAATATTAAATGATTTCAATGTAAAAAATGGATATTTCCCTCAAAGTGTTTTATTGATTTTGTTAGAAATTTTTCATCTATGTAAACACCCTTTGTTGGATTTTATGCTTAATTGAGGTTTATTTATTATGATAAAATATTAAATATTGTATTAGTATGTTTATGAAATGTTTTATTATGGTTGTTCTATTTTTATACCATTTAGGGATTATGGTTACATTTATAACATTTCATATACTTATTTTAATAAGAATGTTAATGTTGGTTATTTTTCTCCCTTTTCATATTAGGAACGCATGTGACTTAGTAGGTGTTGGGTTGGGGGACACTTAATTAAATATATATAGGTTGGGGACTAGTTAATGAAATCCCCTTGATGCATATGTAGTTATTATGATACAAACTAGTATGGGTGTTAAAAAATATCATACCCATTTATGTTTGGGCTTGGCACGAAGCCTTGATGGTATGGTTATGATGTCCTAAATTATGCATCCCCAAATTATGAGATTAGTTATTAATATTAAATGTGATTGTTTTTCTAGTATAATATCCATGTGAGTGTTTAAATGGAATTATTTGACTTATTGTTTCCATTTTATGCATAAGATTATGTCTAAATGGATTATGTTTCTATTTTATACTTTGCCTTAAATTTTTATGCATATTATTGAAATCTTATGAGGTATTGTATAACCTTAATGAGCATATAATATGACCCCGTTATTATGTTTTATATTCCCAGGATTAGAAGAAGTGTTTTATGATTGATATGAAGGGTTATTCTTAGAGAAGAATGGATTTCGAAAATATTTATCTAGGTTGAATATTATGTTTTTGAATTTTAATGTAAAGTTCAAGTATATAATCTATTTTCACAGACTATTATAATGATATGTCCTTCGGGACATGATTCCCTATAATCATGACAATGTATTAAAAATGCACCAGCTCTGGGATTTTAGGGTCAGGGCATTATAGTTGTTATTTAAGGAAGCTTAGCAACAACCTGGGAAAATATGTTTAGAAATAAAATATTAAAAAATAGAACCACATAAATGACTTTTAGGATAATCCTATATATATGAGATCATCCTTTAGATTTGGAAATGAATAACCTTGATTAATCCAATGGAAAAATGGAATAAGAAGAAGATTACACTATTTATTGATCCTATAAATGATTCTTAATTACTACATAACTATGATTAGTGTTTCCCTTTTTATTCATTTTGTTTTGGTCAATGATTAGAGACCCTAAGGTTTTACATGCAATGGTTATAATACTGATATTGAAGATGATACAAAAGAAAAAATGAGATGAATGAGGTATTAAGGAATAATATGTTGAAGAACATAAATGTTATAAGAGTAAAGTGGAATGATTAAGGTTATTTTGTATTTGGATTTCTGAATTACCACATAAATGGTTATATGGTAAAATATTCATGAGAAATATAAGGATTATATTGCAGTATATCATCATCATGTACTTGGAAGAATGAATTATTTCATTATGGGTTTTTAGGTTATAATGGTATTTTTTAATAAGAGATAAATTATGTTGTTGGTGGAATCTAATGTTATGATTGATTATGAAAATTTTGAGAAATTTTTAGACTATAAATTTGGACATGAGAATTTTGGAAATGTATTAATGTTGGAATGGGTTAATTTGAACATTGAACACTATTTTTATGGATTAAGTATTATTTATTTGATATTATGTGCTATCCTTTTTTGTTTTTGTAAAGATCTAAAGGATGTTTGAAGAACAAATGGACTATAAGATTCATTAAAAGTGCTTCATTCATAAATAATAATATTAAATATCTATCTCCAGCTGAATAGAACGAAGTGAAAATAGATAAAATCACAACCAAAGGATAACATTGACACATGGAATGAAAGCACATAATTTCCAGGTATATATCTATACTTTCAACCAATTTTCTCCTCTTTGAAATCATAATTTGGTGGTGGCCATCTCATTTATCTTTTCTGCTTATTAAGAGTATATTTTATTAACCCCATTTTCAAAGTGGGTTTTCCACAAAAATATTTTCTAGTTTCGACCATTTATTTTTGAATTAATATTTAAAATTTTTAGGACATAATTTATGGATGGAGGGGAGAATTTTTCACCTCGGGATTTTATGGTACATTATCGTTTTAAAAATTCTATAGCTTGCATTGTATGCAACACCGAGTTCGAGTGCCCCATGATCTATCAAAGTAGCCATCTAAAAAGCGGTTATGGATAGTAATAAAAAAATTATGAAAATTAATAATTTTTATTCGAAATATACTTCATTTTTTAATTCTTAATAACAAAAATATCTTAGGGTGAATTGTTTAGTAGTTTATGAAAAGTTTCATTTTTTGATGAATATTGGAAAATACTACATTGTTGTTAATAACCAACATTTTAATTTAAATAATTGTTTTAATGTAAATTGATTTTAAAGTAACAATAGACAAATAATACATATATTAATCTAATTTTGTTCATTGGAACCATTTTTATAATATAATTATATATAACAATTTATTGAACTTTTGAATGTCTCTTTTAACAGCCTTCTTGACAAATCTACGACATTATCGTAAAACTTATTTTTTACAGTAATGTGAATTAAATTTTGAAAAACAGAGACACATGGTTGTTATTAGTATGAATAATGAGATTTAATATGATAAAAAAGTGGTGAATAATAAGTTTTGATTTTTATTTATCGGGGTTTAAAGGAAAATTGGGTAATTTAAGGTAAAAATAATATTATAATAATATGAAATTACCATTACACATGTCCTAATTTAATTTGACAAATTTTTTTCAACAAAAATAAACCTTAGGTCTAAAATGTGACCATTTTCCAGAAAATTTGTTTCCATCAGGATAGTTATTATATTTTACATAAAAAATATTTAAAAATTTCGTTTTCATATTTTAATAACAAAATCATTTTTAATATACGGTTATAAATAAGATAAATTAGATTATAAAAATTAATAATTAATAAAAAAATTTATCTACATCATGATTATTTATTTATAATTTTTATAAATAATATAATTAAATTTATTTATGACACAAAGATGATACAATAATTGATTTTTTAGAGGATGAATCTAATAAATGTTATTAATAATATTATAATAATTATATGTTTTAATATTTGATGTCATCACTGAATTTTTTGCATAAAATTCTTGTATTCAGGATGATTTAATTTTTTTTCTAATTAAACATGTTGTTATGATTTTAAAAAAAGTCAACTAATAAATAGTGTCAAAATTGACATAAATGTGATTCTTTTAAAAAAAATATTCTATTAAATGATATACAAGTAATAAAAAAATATGATTCTTCCAACTAACTTTTATAGTGTTAATCATTTCATAAATGATCCAATTGGGGTTTTTTTTAAATTTTATTGTAACTATATTAACCCTATAGTGTAAAAAGGCATGTTGTCACATCAAGAGTGAAACAGTTTAACTAAGCGTTAAAGCCAAACAATAAGCCTAATTTGTGACCTAAATATGAAGAACATTACTTTTACGAAATGATTTAGACCCATAATCATAATATACTCTAAATAAATCAGTTTTTATCTATTTTAAATACCAAATAAATTTATAATAAATTAATAGTTTTGGAGATTCCAAAAATGCATCTCCCCTCTCTTATAAAAGGGAACCTATCCTTCTATTTTATTTACAACTAAATAGCCCATTAGTTCATCCAATAAACATCCAATTTCCCAACCCAACATCCCTACATTCATCATAGAGGACATACGTTGAGAAGAAACCCAACCTACAGAGTCCTTTTGGGGAAACAAAAAGGAGACACTTAAGGAAGATATAATTGTTTTACCGACTCATTCAATTTTATTTTCTTCTTCTATATCATTTTCCTAATTTAATTCCATACTAAATTAATAAATCCATAATCATCTATATTGTGAGATTATTTTTATGGGAAAACCATATTCCTCCTTTTTACTATCCTATGAAAAATAATATCAGTATCTGTGTGCACGTACGACTTACCATCTCCACGCCATGGAGTAACTTGTTTTTCAACACTACTTTATTTCAAAGGGTATAATGATGAATATAATGGATATAAATATTTAATATGAGATGATATTTATTCTCTATAATTAACATACCATCTATTTCTTTACCCCTTTATCATTATGGAAATTATATTGTTTCTCGTGCCTACGCACGACTTACTGTCACCATGATGCGTTGAGATTCATCTTCCATTTTTACCATTAAAGAATGATTATAAAAAATATATATAATTAATATGTATGAATAATATAATATTATAATGTTACTATAATATATATATATATATATATATATATTTTACTTACTTTCTTCCATTCAATAAGAAAAGAAAATGAAAAAATGTTCATGCGTACAGACAACCTATCATCTCTAAGAACGGTGTATTCCATTTCATATATCTATATATATATAATGAGTATATATAATATATAAATTATTATATACATTCTGTATGTAATTGAATCATTATCTAAATAATATTTTCATGAATAAGAAGTAAATAAATGTACGATAAACAAATCAATTATTACCCAAAACATTGCTTTAATTGGAAAATATTAAAAAAATGGGTAATATTAAGTCATAAATTAATCATATATGATATCATAAAAATTATTATGATTCTGTTACAGGTTAATAATATTTTTAAAACCGTTATACATGAGTTTCCCACACGTACGAAGGGTATCTAACCTAAGGTAAGAGTATTCCATATCACTTTTAATTCTTGTGATATATAATCCATGCTCACCATCTATGTTTTTGTGTAGGGAATTTACTACCACGATTATATTTTTTTTAATGTGTAAATTTATGATAATGGTATTTAATAATTATTTTGAAGATATTGGGCTTATTATTGAAATTTTCAAAGTTTCATGGGACGCTTCGAATGTTTAAATAATTAATCCTTTTTCCATCTCAATAATCTTGATTTTAATTTACATAAATAGTTATATGGATAGAAAATGATTATATAGGGAATTTTTTTCCTATTTTTACATTGATTTATATTTTTCTAAAATATAATCTTTCTATGGTTTTATTTAAGGGTTAATTTCACAATGTCATTACTATTCGAGTTTATTTATACATAAGAATCTACTAGGACACATTTATCATCCATGTCCATGTTTCTTAAAAATGAATTTCATAATATTATTGACTAGTTTTAAAAGTCATTTTTACCTATGTTTGTCTTTTTATAAATCATTTTGAATTGAACAATTCTATTAATTTCCAAATTATTCACTTTATGAGCCTTATTGACAAATTAAGGAAAGAATTTTTTTTAACTTAAATAGCCCAAGTGTCTATTTCTGAAAACATGATACCATAATGTTTTTAAGCCTCCATTATAATCATACAAATTTATTTTTACACTAAATGTTCTCATTTATTATGGTGAATCTTTTAAGTGATTTCAGAGTAAAAAAGGGTTATTTATCTCAATGATTTTTTTACAATTTTATTAGATTATTTTAATCTATGTAAAAACACTTTTTTAGATTTTAGGCTTAATTGAGGTTCATTTATTATGATAAAATATTCCATATTGTATTGAATGGTTTATGATATGTTTCACTATGTTTGTGCTATTTTTATATCATTCATGGTTTATGGACAAATTAGTATCATTTCGTATTCACGTTCTAATATGAATGTTTATGTTGGTTAGGTTTCACCCTTCTTATATGAGGAATGCATTTGACTTTGTATGTGATGGTTTGGGGAACACTTAATAAAATACCTATAGGTTAGGGACCATTGTATGAAACCCCTTGAAGAATTGGTAATTATCTTGATACAAAATAGTTTAGGTTTTTAGTATCATATTACCTACTTATTTGTGGTATTTTCATGAGGCCTTAACAGTATGGTTATGATGTCCACCATTATGAAATCCCTCATAATTAGATTACTTATAGATATTACATGTAATTATTTGATTAGTATAATATCCATGTGAATGTTATAATGGAATTATTTGATTTATTCATGCTATATTATGCTACATATTACATCGATAAGGATTTTTTTATGTTTTATACCATTCCTTAATAGATTATTTCTATTTATGAATTATTATGTTGTATTGTTTTACTTTACAGAGTATCTGATCTCATCCATTTCTTTTGTTTTATTTTCCCAAGATTCCAATAAGGGTGTTATGATTGATATTCGGGGTTAAACTAGTAGAATTATGGTGTTGTCAAGTATTTATCTATGTTTAATATTTTTTTTTTATTTTTTTTTAATTTTAATGTATGTAATCTATTTTACAACAATGCTAAACCAGTCATTCCTTCTGTACACAATTCCTTGTAATCATGAAAATGTATTAAAATAATGCATCGGCTCCGGGCATCTGGGGTTAAGGAATTAAATATAATAATTAAAAACGTTATTAATAATGTATGATTAAAATCATTGAGCGATCAGGATGGTTGTAAATTTTATAATGATGTGTATGTTAAAAATATTTCATATATATTGTCAGAAAATATTTTAAAGAACCTTGTTGTAAAAATGATAATAATAGTCATTTTAAACCTTTTTTTAAAAATTAAATCCCATGTCAAAATGACTTTAAAATATAATTGGATAATATTAAAATATTCTTGAAAACATATTTAGAAAATGTGGATATGGAATAAATAGTAATTTTGATGGAAAATAGAAATAATTTTGCTTTGACATAAAACAAATCTATCAGACTCTTAAGTACATAATGTAATAAAAATGAATGTAAACATGTAATCACAATAAAAAACTATTATATAAAAAATTTTATTTAAATGTTGAGAGATAGATCATAAAAATTAATTATTGGATACTTAATCTTGAACAGTCCCAAAAATCAATAAGAATGTTATATAAATGCCTCAAAACATTGGTAAATTTGGAATCAAATCCTCACAAATGAAAGATAATTATATTTATTTTTATATCCCCTTAATTATCATGATATGTTTCATAAAATATATTTAATTATATTATATACACCACATATAATATACAATTTGTGAAAATAGAATGTGTCTCACATAAATAATATTGATATGAAAATCCATTACGTCAAGTTTGACTTGCCTAGAAAGTGTTCTAACCACCTACAAAATAAATTTAAAAATATTTTAATTATATAAATTAATCTATTGATAACTTATAATATGAAATATGTTCCACATATGATAGTTCAACACACATTTATTAATAACTCATTATTAAAATAATTGTTTTCGATTGTTAATTGTTTCATTTTTTGTTTAGAATTTCGGTTTGGTAGTTCCTGTAATTGTACATTGATCATGGTTACATAATATGAAAAATTACAATCATGATATAAATATCATATATATTAATTATATATATATATATAAATTTAATATACTCAATTAATATTATATATGGAAAAATTATTTACCCCATTCATGGATATGGTAGGTCGTATGTATGGATGAAGTTTATTTTCACTTTTCAAAATTTGAATAAAAAGAAAGGTTAATAATACATAAAATTTATAGAATAATTATTATATAATTTATATCATATATAATCATTAAATATATCCTTATTACCCTTTGTGTGAAGTGGAAATGAAAAATGAATCACATCACTTGTTGTAGGTGGTAGTTCACACATATGCAAAAGAGACATTATCATTCCCTAACAGTTTTTAAGCTAATAAGGTAGATATTATATTATAATTCAAGATTCATAAAAATTTCTCAAATATAATTCATAAATATTAAACCCATCATAGTACCCATCCTTGAAGTGTGATCATGTGAAATAAATTTTATCTCAACATGGAGGTGGCTATCCACACTTACGCTCGATAGATAGTTTCACTTCCTATTTCATAGAAAAAGGTTGAATAATGGGGGTCACATAATCATAATAAAATTTTACAATATTTAGGAAAATTAATTTATTAATTTATTATTAATACCATCTATTTAGATTAGGAAAAAGAAGAATTAATTTGAAGGAGGCTGGGTACGATGATGGCTTCTCATTTAGATGGCCTCATTGAGATGCTTTATTAAGGTTCCTTGGAATAGACTTTTAAGAATACCAAAACCTCTATTTTTTGTATATCAAAGTTGATAATATAATTTTTCTGCTTTTGGTTGGTATATATGAATTAATTTGGTGTTATAAGGGGAATATAGGGGTTTCCTTTTATATATAGGGAAGTGGATACACGTTGAATTTATTAAAAGAATAAAAAATAAATATATACATAATAATTTTAATTTCAAATTTCCAGATATTCGAAGGTGGGATATGATGAGGTTTATATATGTCCAGATAATAGAATTTATATAATTTTAAATTAAAACATTACATGTATCCCAAGGTTTAACCCCTCCCCAAGGTAAACATGTTTTAAACTTAACCGTGATGTCAAATTATAACTTTTTGAACTATTTATTATGAACAAAAATTAAAGTAGAATTATAAAATTAAAATTAAAATTGGATAAAAAATATTTAATTCATTTAAAAAATTTAATTCACATATTACATAGAATTTAATTTAAAATTATTCATAAAAAACATGATGAAAAGAAGTTTAAGGGGAAAAAATATTTCTTTATGTGTAAATTTTTTATACCAAAATACAATATAAAAGAAAATAAAATGACTTTATTTGGATTCTTAAAAACATAACTATAAAAATTTTACTTATAAAACCAATTTAATACAAAACTAATCTTCTTAAATTCAAAAAATGTAACGATAGATTTAAATAATAATTATAATTTTCACTATTCATCAAAAAATCAATATTTTCATAAAATTATCAACATTTCAATCTAAGTTAATTTAGAAATGATGATAAAAACAATACATTTCATCTTCTCAAATACACAATCCATAATTGGATAAAATTATTTATATTGTTTTCTCATGAAAATAAATAAATACTATTTGTTATAAAAATGTATTTTTAATGTATATAATGACATTACTAAAAAAAGTACTTATTTAAAAAATTATTTTAATCATATATTTTATAAAATTTGTTTACCAATAATAATTTGTCTAATTTTAAAATTTGGTTATAATACTATAATATATTATGATTCAATGAGGATTGGTTTTTCATGTATAACAAGATTTGAAATAAATTAAATTTATCTAAGAAATATATCATAGAATCTTAATGTATTACATTATAACCCTATTAAAATGAAGATAACCTTAAAAATTACATAACATTGATAAAAAAATGTGGATATCTCTATTTCATCACGTCCACATTTTTCCAAGTAGCCTCTTCAAATTTCTGATTCCTCATGTAAACATGAATCATGTGAGTATTCTTGTTCCCATGAATGTTACTTGTATAATAAAAGATTAATTATAGTTGTTATTATTAGGAAATATCATGATCCAAGGGTTAAACCTATGAGTTTAGTACAAGTGATGGACTTATTATGTAATTCCTTAGTATATAAACATTAAACACACCATGAACTTGAGAGAAGTTTTGTAGATGTTCTAAGAAATATGATATCATCCTTACTTGATAAAAAATATCAGGGGGAAAAATAAATAGGGATAATATTTCCTTTATTTATGAATATAATAACCTTATTTAATGGTGAATTTTATAGGAATAATTTCTCACCAACATCAACTCCCATATTGCAGCCCAGTTTGTTAGCATAACATTTCTATCAACTCTAAACTCCATGGATGCGCTATTGGCACTGAATTTTCAAGTCATTTCCATAACTAACTCACGTACCAATAGAATTAATTATCCAACTCCATACTAATACTTTTAGTTTTATAATTACTTTTATATAGGGTTTTATAATGATCCTTCTGAATGCTTGAGTAAAATATTTTGATGTTGTAAAACATAAATAGAGGAAGGTGTTTATCCCGACCATATTTGAAATCCATTGAAAAAAAACATTTTCATATCTTATAGTGTTTTAATGATTTTCTAATAATGAAAATCTATAATACATTGATAGGAATTACATAAGCACAAATCTGAATACACATATTTATAAATAGATCACTATGACATTTGGGTAAATCTTCAATCATAGTCAAATATAATAGATTGTGTTACTCCTTGTAACCTTACAATTCATGAATAAATATTTTGAAAAGATGACCATAATATAAATATGATCTAATAGTGATGAAGTGTGATGACATTATAATGTGATCAAATAAACCCCAAAACACATTAAGGACCTTAAATATTTTGGGGACTCTAATGAAAAGGTCCATGGTGATGTTTTCCAATTTTTATTATGGAAAGGGTAATTTTTATAATATCATCATAGACTTTTTTCACTCAGCCTTAACTATTTAATATTCCAAGAACTAAAAAAATACCCCAAAATCTATATATTCATGTTTCACCTCTATAAATACTCTTTTAGGTCTCTATACATTTTCATACATATATGTTTAAAAAAAGGATGAACAATGAGGTTTCTCCAACTTTTTCCTCTTTAAATATCATATGTATAGGACACATATATGGTTTCTAAACCTTATCATTACATTATAATCAACATACACTCAGAAAAACTCCTTACCTTCTTTTTCAACTCTACATACTCCTTATTCACCTCTTTAATATTCAATTTTATAGATGGTCGAATACTCATTTGAGAAAGATAATATTTATCCTCTTCCTTCAAGATTTCCAAATAAATTAATTGAATGTATAGGAAATTTTTAACTTTTATAGTCCTCAATATTGATTATCTAGCTTGGTGATTTGGACACAAATCATTATCCTCCTTATTTTATTTCTTAGTGAGGTAATGTATTGAGTAATCATAATATTTAATAAACTCCATTGACATTCTATGTAATATATTCAAAACATTCAGAGTAAATGTATACTTAAAATTATTATGATCAACATATATATAAAAACATATTTCATAAAAATAATATGTCCATAAATTTAATACATAAATTACTATAGATAACTCCAAATCAATAGTTGTGAGATTTGTTTTCATGAATAATTAATTTCTGTGATGAATAAACTATAACCATATAATTATACATGAGGAAACACCCCAACCCATTATATGATGAATCACTAAAGGAAAAAAATCCATACCCACTGTAGGGTTTTTTATGAATTGGTTTGTTGAATATCATTATATTTAGTTCATTAACATTTTTCAAACATTAATTTATCTAATGAAACATGGATCCCATAAAAATTATCTGGATGAGTGGATTAGACAGGCATGATAAATTCTCTATAAAAATTGATAATATCTATCCTAATTCATTATATTGTAGATCTCATTCATAGTGGTTATTCTAGTCCAATATTTAATAACTATCATATTTGATGGATATATTGATATACCATTGCTTGAGATTATTTTTTCAGAAAAATAGAACATTGTTTATGAAAAATTCACACATGAAAATTTTTTCCATACAATGTCTCCTTGATTAGGGTATTTAGTATAATACCTAAGTGATACTTATGTTATTCCTTACTCTTGGAATATATAAAAATATCATCTATAATGACTACCAAAAATAGATCAATTTAATATTTAAATATTCTATTAATTAAATCCTGGAATATAACATGTCAATTGTTTTGACCAATTGTCACCACTATAAATTAAAAGTCTATATACTTCATATAGAATGTTCTATTGGGGATGTGTAACGCCCCGACCCCAGTTACCCAGAGTCGGTGCATTATTGTGTAACATTGGCATGATCAAAAAGATAATGTCTCGAAAGACCGATTAGTTTAGTAGCCTCAGAAACACTAGATTCATTTATAAATTTTACATTTCATCATTAAGTGAAAAATCACAAAAACATAGTCTCCATAGTCCACACTTCTATCCCCTTCAGACTATCCCTATAGGTCAGTCATAAAACATTTCTTTACATCCTGGGAAAAATAAAACATTGAAAGGGGTGAGATCAGATTCTCAGTAAGGATAACAATATAGCGGAAGCTTTCATAAATAAACATAAACATTTAAGGCAATGTATTACTAAAACAAACTCCTTTTAAACTTGAACTTCAACATAATATGGAAAAAGTAAAATGAGATAATGCCATTTACTTATTCACATGGATATTCTACTGGTTGAATAATCACATGAAATATCAATAACCACTTTCATAATGATGAAATTCATAATTCCATACTATCATAACCACGTAGCCAAGGCCTCGTTCCAAGACTACAAATAAGATTTTGTCTAGGCCTCGTGCCAAGACACTAGTTTGTCTCATGAGACCTGCCGATGAAATTTTTTTAGAAGATACTTACATTTAAAATTGATCAAATATACTCCAGTGTTTTTCTGAAAATTTTATGCAAGATTCTGAAAAAAAATAACTAATTCTGAGACTGCTCGTCTAATTACAGTCCATGATGGGTCCACCCACAATCCCTTCCTGTCTACCACACTCGAGAGTCGGGTTTTCTGAAAACATTTTAAAGCATGCGTTATATACGTATACATTTGCCCTAAATTTAAATATATTTGAGAGAAATATCTCTTTTTTAAATCATTTAAAAATCCTATAATTATAAAAGAAAACCTTTTGAATAAACGTAAAAGTAAAAGGGGTTTATACACCGTATAAAATAAAGTTGTGTATAAAACAAAATATGCCTCAATGCAAGGAGATTGAGACGAAGTCCCTTACAAAGATCATTTTTTAAATAAAATAGATCTATTATGTGTATTTACATTAACTAAACATAAAGAAAGTAAAAATAAAATATAGGACATAATAATATCATGACATAATTTGAAAGTAGGAGATTAACCCAAAGAATGAAAATTGGGTTAAGAAATTCCCTTACCTTGTGTCCGACTTGACTCGACTATTCTTTAAACTCTTGAATAATAAACTAGAGTTAATCTGTAATTTCTTAAGAACCTTTTTCAAGTTCATTATACCTTTTATATCACTTATTACAATGTTATGAAAATTATGTAGTCATTTAAGTTAATAACGGTCGTTTTGTCGATCTTTGGTACTTGAGTCAACAATAAACTTCTTATAATTACAAGTTGTTCATGTGGTGATATATCCATTATCACAAGATTTATATTCATGATGTATATATCATATATATCCTATATATCCTGTATATAAATGCATTTATAATATTACATAACATTTAGAGGTAATAAATGAAATGCACCGTTCATTGAGACGGTAAGCCGTACGTACGCATGAACGCTACATTCATTTCTATTTCGTATTTAATGGAATGAAGTTATAATTATATAAAGGTATAATATAATTCCAGTATAATATAATGTATATTACCATTTAATCCATCCTTTATACATCCCACATATGGCATTAACGATTCAAATCACTTTGAGGGGGCGGTAGTCCGCACTTCCTAAAATGAAGATATCGTGTTTACCCATAATGGAAACCATAAATTTATGCCATAAATGAAAAATTCAGAAGTTTAAGTAAAACATAAACATATTATATATCATATATAAATATAGTGACATCTTAATGGCCACCTTTGAAGGTGTTATATGAGTGTTGAACAATCATCGTTTCGTGAGTCAGAAATTCTCCATCCATAGAAACAATATGTTCTTTAACCATTATATTTAGGTGTGTGTATGTGTAGCTAGAATACTTATTATAACAACATCCTAGTATATTTAGTATACTATTTTTGTTACAAAATAAATTAATAAAAAGAGTTTAGGGGGTTGGAGAAGCAAAATAAAACAAAATAACATAAGAGAAGACATTACCTTAAAATCAGGTAACGCTTTATGATTTGAGCCAAAGGATTCATTGGGAAGAGTTATGCCCAAAGTGAGGCTTCTAGGAGTAAGAGAGGGATGTTGGGAGAGTATTTGGGTAGAGTTTGGCCAAGCCAAATGGCTTGAAGGTGTGAATAAGGTGGTAGTGGTGGGGGCCTTTTATAAGTGGAGAGGAGGGACACTCTTGGAATGATTGAAATGTTACATTATTATGAAATTATTTTCGGATTCTAAAGGTCCAAAAATGATATATTTCTAGGATAAGGTGATTAGGGTTCGAAATATTCTCATACAATAGGTTTTAGAGAAGTGTAGTCTTTATATTGTACATTATCTTTCCATTTTATTTAAATCGTTAATTAATTAGGTAATCGCTGCATCATCATGGTGACATAAAAAGTTTAATTTATTTAATGTCTAAAAATTATATGAAAAATATCATGATGTAGAAAATCTTTTTATCCTTCCAATTAATATTTATAGTCTAAAAGTTAACTTATATAACCCCATGTAATAATTGTTATAGTAAAAAACACATGTTTGTGACAATTTTATTTTTACTTTAAATAAAATGTTATTAAGGTCATTTTCTTACCCAAGTGGCTCCATGGGGTCCCCAAGTTGACCCATGGATTGTCTTGGTCTTCATTGACTTATACAATAAGGGTAGGACAAGTTTAATGGTATTTTCATATTTTTATAATATCATTTTTACCTTAAATTTCACTAATTACCTTTAATCGCGATTAATTAAACTTAAAAGTTACTATACACAAAAAAATTATTTTAATCCCATTGAACCACATTTTAAATCCTAATGAAAACCATGTATGTCGGATTTTTGAAAATAAAATCACAGAAGCTATAATGTTTCATTTAAACGAAAAATCAGTTTTTTAACCACCACTTAGTGGTTTCACTATTCATCAAAAATTGAAGTTTTTCAGAACAATGCCAAAATTTCACCCTAAGATAAAATTGATATTATGAATTAAAAAATGATTTCTATTTTACAAAATTCCTAACATATAAGTTTCATTATTTATTTTTATAATTAATTCCCGATGTCACAACAAATAGCATGTTTTTAAGAAACAATATATATCAAAAGATTGACAATTGCTTATGTCCAATTTCAAAGTGAAATTAATTATAATGAACACCATTGGATAAAATGGGAAAAATATATTCTAATTATAATTTAAAACCAATAAATAGTATTATTTATCACTATAAATTATTATGATTAAAAAAGTTGTTTTTAAGTATTTTTCACTATTCATAAAAATTGGAAGTTCTCAGAAAAATACCAAAAATTCAAAAGAGGATAATTTTGATATTACGAATCCAAAAATGAAATCCATTTTGAAATATAAAATATATATAAATTCAAAAAGTGGGTATTACTATTCATAATGGCTATTTTGATTGGTCGTGGTGTGTTAGAATCTCGAACTTGCGTACAATGTAAGCTACTGCATTATTGACAGTGAAGCGTTTCATGGAATCTCGGGGTGTTACATTCTCCCCTCCTTCAATAAATTGCATCCTCGCTATTTGAAATTTTTCTTTGAAAATAAATGTTTAAAAATAGAAAATACCTTTGTGGAAAACCCACATCGGAAACAAGGTTAATAAAAATATAACATTAAAAGAAATAAAGAGAAGTACAAAGGTCTCCCGAGATAGCCCATACTAAGATTCTATGAAAATATGGATATGGGGGAAAAACAAACCATCAAGGTCTGATGGAGAGTTGTAGAAAACAGGATTAGAAAAAGTTAACCACAAGAAAATCACAAACTTGTGATTGGTTAAACGGTCATTGAATCCCCAGTTGGAAAAGTTAACCGAAAAAGTTTTTGTTTTAAGTTACCTTTCATAAAGTTGAAGAATTTAATTAAGAGATTTAATAAGAACGTAAGGAAATATACTTACTTGTCATGTATACATTCATTCGTTAAAAAATGTTTACCACAAACCCATCTTTCACTCCAAATGGTAACAAAACTCAAAAATATTATATTTATCCTAATTGTATAAGGTTCCAAATATTACCACATACCATTTAGATTAGGAAAAATATTTTGTAATAACCAGGGACTTCCTGTAGACTAGTGGTAGGTAATAAAGGCATGTCGCACTATGGTTGTGGGTTCGATTACTGTATCTTTGTCTGACGCGATGGGTTATCCCCCAACCTGCAGGTTGTCCTTTTCATAAAACTATAGTATTATAATATTTCAAAAATAATCTTCAGAAATGTTTTAACCTTAAACAATACTATCCAAGGTTCAACTTAATCCATTCCAACCTTTATAGTTATCCAAAATACCTCTTTACATACTTTCTCTATAAGGTCTCTAAATTCAAAAATCAATTGTAACATCAGATTCCCCAAACAAAGTAAAGTTTCTCTTATTGTCACATAATAAAAATATGATTAACTTAATCATATTAAAACCTTATTGAAAACAACAAGTAATGTAGTACAGTCCTTATATATATCACATTTTTCTTATAACCATTATATAATCCTTGAGTCCAAAAGCACCAATACATTAATTCTTCCACATCAACTGTAGTAACAACATAAGATTTTCCTTGATCCCTTGGCCTTTTCTGAGCTAAGTTTCCCTGACGCTTAGGACATTCATTTGAATAATGCCCCATTTCCCAACAATTTTAGCATTCAACATTGATAGCCTCTTTCTTTCCCTTACAATCACGAGCCTGGTGACCTTTTTCTCCACATTTATAACCAACTCTCATTCCATTTAGGCAAGTACTGGGGTGATTCTTCCCACAATTATCGCATAATGGAAAATCCTTCTTTTTCTTTTCCCCTTTATCTGTCTCTTGTTCAACTGTTCTCTTCTTCTCTTGCTTTAATTTATTGTCATAAGATTTAGAGAATTCCTTTTCTGTCTTGATAGCACATGAGACAATATCTTCGTACAACGAGAAGGTTTGTGAGACTAATGATCGATGGAGAAACGGTTTTAACCAATCAAAGAAATGATCAATCTTACTTCTTGGGTTACGTATATAATCTGCAGCATGCCTCGCTAACCTTGTAAAGTTAGCCTCATACTTTGTGACATTCTCATCCTCCTTCTGCCTCAGACTCAGAAATTTCCTTTCCATATCTGCTTGATGGTCATGTAGAAAGTATTTTTCTAAGAAAATTTCCTTAAACTCCCTCCATTCCATACTTGATACTTCTTCAACTTTCTTTGTGTTTTGAATTAGTGACCACCATTGATCGGCATCTCCAGTGACACGGTAGACTTCCTTGATAACCTTCTCCCTTTCACTACTCCCCAAGGCATGGAATATTTTCTCTAAGGAGATTATCCATTGCTCAGCTACTAATGGATTTGTACCCCCATTAAATGTTGGCGGTTTTTTCCTCATGAATCGATCTAACATTGATCATCCACATTGCGGATCAGGGTGCTCCATATGAGTAAAGTTATTATTCATAACCTGAGTGTGTTGTCCCAGTATGGTAATAATTTGATCAGTACCAGTTGTATCTCCAGCTCGACAATAATTATCTTGTGCAGGAGGGAAATCCCTACACGGAGTGAGTGCATTGATACGGTTTCCATTTCTCCCACTAGGCGCCATTTCTAAACAATGGCATAAACTAAATTAGTTTATGAATTAAAATACATAATTCCATACTTGTAAAACACTTAACATAAATTAAACTATTTATGGATATAATCCATAATCATAAAAAAAAATCTTTGAGGAAGTATATACTCATAAGCCCTTCATAATGGTTTGTAAAGAAAATGATAATTATCCAAAGAGTATCCCCCGGGAGTGTCGTAACCAAGAGTGCAGCAAGGCCCATTGTCGTGCAGCAGTTCCCATTCGAGTCTAGCTCAAAGTAGTGTTTTCGGGTTTTACCCCTAGGTACATCTGTGCCAAAGTCGCCTCTACATGCTCGTATCCAGATAGGGATGTATTGCTCGGAAAAATCACAAAATATATATAATACCAAATTTCTAGGAAGTTCTTCTATAATAATCCTCAAAGTCTATCATAGGGATATGTGCTCTAATCAGAGTTTATCTAAATCTAGCTTCCATGGTTAGTACTAAACTTTCTCTGATACCAACTGTTACGCCCCGACCCCAGTTACCTAGAGTCGGTGCATTATCGCATAACATTGGCATGATCACAAAGATCAAGCCTCGAAAGAATGTTTAGATTAGTAGCCTTGGAAACACTAGATACATTCAAAAATGTTACATTACATCATTAAGTGAAAAATCACAATAATATAGTCTCCATAGTCCATACTTCTATCCCCTTCAGAATATCCCTGTAGGTCAGTCATAAAACATTTCATCACATCCTGGGAAAAATAAAACATTGAAAGGGGTGAGCTCAGATTCTCAGTAAGGATAACAATATAGTGGAAGCTTTCATAAATAAACATAAACATTTAAGGCAATGTATGACTAAAACAAAAGCCTTTTAAACATGAACTTCAACATAATATGTCAAAAGTAAAATGAGATAATGCCATTACTTATTCACATGGATATTCTACTGGTCGAATAATCACATTAAATATCAATAACCACTTTCATAATGATGGAATGCATAATGCCAGACTATCATAACCACGTATCCAAGGCCTCGTGCTAAGACTATAAATAAGATTTTGTCAAGGCCTCGTGCCAAGACACTAGTTTGTCTGATGAGACCTGCCGATGCAATTTTTTTAGAAGATACTTACGTTTAAAATTAATCAAATATACTCCATTTTTTTCTGAAAACATTATGAAAGATTATGAAAACAAAATAACTAATTCTGAGACTTCTCAGCTAATTACAGGCCATGATGGGTCCACACCCAATCCCTTCCTGTCTACCACACTCGAGAGTCGGGTTTTCTGAAAACATTTTTAAGATTGCGTTATATATGTATACATTTGCACTGAATTTTCATATATTTGAGAAAAATCTCTTTTTTAAAATCATTTAAAAATCATATAATTATAAAAGAAAACCTTTTGAATAAATGTAAAAGTCAAATGGGTTTATACACCGTATAAAATAAATTTGTGTATAAAACAAAATATGCCTCAATGCAAGGAGATTGAGACGAAGTCCCTTACAAAGATCATTTTTTAAGTAAAATAGATCTATTATGTGTATTTACTATAAGTACACATAATTAAAGTACAAATACAAGATAGAACATAATAATATCATGACAAAATTTGAAAGTAGGAGATTAACCCAAAGAATGGAAATTGGGTTAAGAAATTCCCTTACCTTGTGTCCGACTTGACTCGAATGTTCTTTAACCACCTGAATAATAAACTAGAGTTAATATCTACTTTCTTAATAACCTTTTTAAAGTTCATTATCCCTTTTATATCACTTATTACCATGTTATGAAAATTATGTATTCATTTAAGTTAATAACGGTCGTTTTGTCGATCTTTGGTACTTGAGTCAACAATAAACTTCTTATAATTACAAGTTGTTCATGGGGTGCAATATCCATTATCTCCAGAATTATATTCATGATTTAGATATCATATATATCCTATATATCCAGTATATACATGCATTTATAATATTACATAACATTTATAGGTAAGAAATGAAATGCACCGTTCATGGAGACGGTAAGCTGTACGTACGCATGAACGCTACTTTCATTTCTATTTCGTATTTAATGGAATGAAGTTATAATTATATAAAGGTATAATATAATTCCTGTATAATATAATGTATAATACCATTTACTCTGTCCTTTATACATCCCACATATGGCATTAATGATTCAAATCACTTTGAGGGGGCGGTAGTCCGCACTTCCTAAAATGAAGATATCGCGTTTACCCATAATGGAAACAATAAAGGTATGCCATAAATGAAAAATACATAAGCTTAAGTAAAACATAAACATATTATATATCATATATAAATATAGTGACATATTAATTTCCCCCTTTGAAGGTGTTATATGAGTTTTGAACAATCATCATTTCGTGAGGCAGAAATTATCCATCCACAGAAACAATATGTTCTTTAACCATTAAATGTAGGTGTGTGTAAGTGTAGCTCGAATAAATCTTATAAAAACATCCTAGTATATTGAGGATACCGTTTTTGTTACAAAATAAATTAATAAAAAGATTTTAGGTGGTTGGAGAAGCAAAATAAAACAAAATAACATAAGAGAAGACATTACCTAAAAATCGAGTAACTATTTTTAATTTGAGAAAAAGGCTTCCTTGAAAAGAGTTATTCCCAAAGTGAGGATTCTAGGAGTAATAGAGGGAAGTTGGGAGAGTATTGTGTCATAGTTTTGCCGAGACAAATGGCTTTAAGGTGTGAATAAGGTGGTAGTGGTGGGGGCCTTTTATAAGAGGAGAGGAGGGGGACTCTTGGAAAGATTGAAATGTTACATTATTATGAAATTCTTTTCGGATTATAAATGTCTCAAAATGATATATTTTTTGTGTAAGGTGATAAGTGTTCTAAATATGCTCATACAATAGGTTTTATACAAGTTTAAGCCTTATATGTTACATTATATTTCAATTTTATTTAAATCGTTAATTAATGAGGTAATCACTGCATCATCATGGTGTCATAAAAAATTTAATTTATTTAATGTCCTAAAATTATAATAAAAAAATCATGATTTAGGAAATCTTTTTATCTTTCCGATGAATATTTATAGTCGAAAAGTTTACTTATATAACCCCATGTAATAATTTTTTAGTAAAACAACACATGTTTGTGACAATTTTATTTTTACTTTAAATAAAAAGTTATTAATATCATTTTCTTACCCAAGTGGCTCCATGGGGTCCCCAAGTTGACCCATGGATTTTCTTTGTCGGCCATGACTCAAAAAATAAGGTTAGGACAAGTTTAAGGGTATTTTCTTATTTTTATAATATCATTTTTACCTTAAATTTCCCTAATTACCTTTAATCGCGATTAATTAATCATAAAAGTTACTATTCACAAAAAAATTATTTTAATCCCATTGAACAAAATTTTACATTCTAATGACAACCATATATGTCTTATTTTTGAAAATCAAATAACAGAATTGGTAATGATTCATTTAAATGAAAAATCAGTATTCTAACCACCACTTAGTGGTTTCACTATTCATCGAAAATTGAAGTTTTTCAGAACAATGCCAAAATTTCACCCTAAGCTAGAATTGATATTCCAAATTAAAAAATTATGTCTATTTTAAAAATTTCCTAACATATAAGTTTCATTAATTAATTTTATAATTAATTCCCGATGTCACAACAAATAGCGTGTTTTTAAGAAACAATATATATCAAACGATTGACAATTGTTTATGTCCAATTTCAAAGTGAAATTAATTCTAATGAACACCATTGGATTAAATGGTAAAAACATATTATAATTATTCTTTAAAACCAATAAATAGTATTATTTATCACTATAAATTATTTTTATTAAAAAAGTTTATTTTAAGTATTTTTCACTATTCATAAAAATTGTAAGTTCTCAGAAAAATACCAAAAATTTAACATAGGCTAATTTTGATATTACGAATCCAAAAATGAAGACCATTTTGAAATATAATATATATATAATTTTAAAATGTGGGTATTACTATTCATTATGGCTATTTTGATTGGTCGCAGTGTGTTAGAATCTCGAACTTGCGTACAATGCAAGCTATTGCATTATTGAATGTGAAGCATATCATGGAAGCTCGGGGTGTTACAGGATGAATTCACATTTGAAACTCATATTATATTATTGAGATCAAATATAAATCATTTAAAAATATTTATCTCCTAATAATTTCTTGAAACAAATATCAATATGGGCCATAGGATACATATTCATGATTTTTATCATGTTCATTTCCTTATAATAAATACAGAAACTCATTGATCTATCATTATTCATAACAAAAAGAATAGGTGCGCCGTAAAAGGTGATAAACATGGCCTAATTATTACCTTACCAAGATTCTCATGGAGTTAATTATTTAATTCATTAAACTCAATCAAGTCCATTATATATGGAGTCTTTGAAATAGTAGTAGCACCATGTATGAGTCCTACCGAGAACCCAAAATTTTTATTTTGATGAACAATCATCACATATTTTGTAAAAGAATAAAAAAAATCATATAATATGAATATTTTGATTTTATGTATAGCCTTCAACTATCTATAAAAATTACACATTTGGAATTGGAATTAAGACACGTATAATAGATGAAATTTCCATTTGAAGTTTATATTTATTGTCATATCGATAGAAAATCATAGGTCAATTTAGATTATCAAACATGACTAACATTCCTCAAAATTTGATGTCAAATTTATGAAAATAAATTCACTACATTCTTAAGATAACCTAAAATTCAACTAGATTGAGAATGATAAGATTTTCAAGAAGCACATTCCCACTAACTTAAATTAGAGATTAATCATTGTCTTGATATGAATACATCATACCATTAGTTTTTTTACTAAAAATTAAAAATCTAATTTTTGTAGGTGTATTTTTTTACCCTTAATATATTCTTTAGATATAAAAGTGTGGAATATCCCAAATAAAAGAATACATTATTAGTTCTAGAGTGGATGGTATGTGTACCTTTCACAACTTTTTTATCATACCATACATCATCAATAATGATCACATGAGATTTCCCTGTGTCACTGGACTGAAGAGGTTGATGACACTAATCATCACAATCAACCTTCATATTTGAGAACTATTTAGCATAATTACAATAATTATTACATTTGAAACACTGGGGTCTGGGTGGTTTAATCTATTATGATTTTTTCCATTTTTAGATTACTTCATACTCCCATAAATTTTGTATTTTTTTTCCCAACGAACTTCCTTTCTATATTTAAAACATTTAACAATACCCTTAAGAAACTTTCGTCATTGTATCCTTCCTCATGTTTATCATAAAATAAGTTTTATAATCTCCTCTCATTGGAGTTTATTGATATAAATTATTTATAATTTTATATTTACTTTCATATCAAAACTATGAGATTGATAAGGAATTCCATCCTCTATTTACAAATTTATATCCTACCGAATTATTTCTTCATAGTTATTGAAGTATATTATGGATAAATCCATTTGGAGTCTTTGTAATAATCCATTGAATAATTTATCAATATTTTATTCAGGTTGGATGGAAACACCATAAGTGTTCCTTACATGTCTTGTAACATTTTTTTCATAGGTACTAATGGATTCATCATACTTATTCTTTATCTCTAATAATTATTTTACAATTTTTGTACAAATATTATGAGGAAATTACATAATAAAATATATTTTCTTAAAATCATATCACTACATGAAATTAATTTATTCTAGATGCCACTTTTTCAGTATTAGAGTCTCACATTGTTCTTCTACTCGTACCATATGATAAATAGCCAAAATAACTCATTCAGGTTTATAACGCTAGTGAATTGGAAATGTATTTTCCATGTTAATAATTTATTAATCAACAAATATTTTGTTATTTGACCGAAAAATTAAGATGGAAATTTCATCAAGAAGGATTCAATAGAACATTTTTAATTCTTTTCTCAATTGGAAGTATAACATGATTTATGGATTGAGAATGTTGCATAAGAATATAATGAATATTTTTCATTTTAGATCCCATAAAATATTTCTTATGGATTAAAATTGTCACATTTCCTATCATATTATTTATTTACATGGACATATAATGTTCCATCCATTGACTAAAAATAAAAATCATCTTGTGAGAAACAATAATCCTAGTGGGAAACTATAAAATCATGAAATACATTTATATGATGACTAAATCATGATAATTTATTTTCAATCTACAAAATCATACGTTTAAACTAATTCATAATTTAGCATCATCTATTAAAATCCTTTACTATGTTATATAATGAAAATTTTCATTAACCGAAACATATCCCTCGATAGTGTCAAACCATGTGCATAGTGAGTGACACTCAACATGCAACAAAATGATTGTCGATATATACAAACTACTTCCAGGGCTATTACACCCTGATAAATATATTCAAAAACCCATTTCCACTTGTAGTATCCATATAGGGATTTTTTACATTGAACACTACACTCTTATATTTACCAAATATTAGGATATTCTCATATACATTGGATTTTACTAATGGTTCTCACTACAGATTTCTCGACCTAGTTTCCAATGGCAACTAAACATTTCTATGATACCATCTATAGTCTTCCATACATTTCATACATAATTATTATGTCTTATTAGATGAATATTCAATTAATGACATTTCAATCAATCCTAGAATTATATAGGTTTATTTTATTTGAAAACATAGATACAAAAAAAACATATTCATACAAGATATATATCACCTCCTAATGTGTTATTCATATATATCATATTTATTATTAATATCATACTTAATACCATTATTCATAGGCTGAGGAAAGAAAACATTGTAAAGGGTGATCATGGATGCTCGATATGGGTAAAATATATTGAAATCAATGATCAGTTAAACATAACATGAGCATAAGGGTATGAGAACATGGTATTAGCATTTGAGAACCAAACCTAGAATATCATAGATCATAATATTATGTCTTGGTATAAATATTGGTAGTTCATAAGACATTAATCATAAAGCAATTAAAGTGCATGATCCATGAGATCCTAACATTAGAACAAGACATATGTTTGTGTAATACACATAATCACATAAAATAATTTCCTTATTCAAGGATCACTAACAATACTATCATAGTAGATCGGTTTCCCACCCCATTCCATAATATTTTTAATAATGATTCACCCCAAATACTATAATATTAGAAAGAGTCCTTTAATTAACTAGGTTCAATTCCCATTCTAGTCCTCGTTGCCTCATGATATATCCATTTTTACCTAATGCATTAAAGTTTTACATAATTAATCATCCACCAATCACATAATGAAAATAAAATAAATGTGTTATAAAATATCATCAATACTTCCTCATATAACAATTCATGGAAAGAAAATGGATTTCATACTAATTTCATCATTTCATAAAAGAATTTCCCATAGAAATGAAATTGATTTCATAAAG
Source organism: Viscum album (assembly GCA_963277665.1). Lineage (NCBI taxonomy): Eukaryota > Viridiplantae > Streptophyta > Magnoliopsida > Santalales > Viscaceae > Viscum > Viscum album. The sequence goes on along the minus strand of OY728131.1, from coordinate 1,049,385,719 downwards.
GATTCATCATTACTTAATTAACCCATGGGAAAGAAATGAGTTTAATTAAAATTCTTGCCCCGACCTGGCACGTCTTACTTTATTTTTCTTTATAACATTGTTTTTTATTTTTGGGGATAATATTATTATTTACATCATTTTTATTATTATTATTATTTGTTTTTAAATTTATTTTTAGTTTTTTTCCTTGTCTTTGGAATCCCTAGAAGGCCCTCCCTACGCACAAGATTACCCATTACCCTTCTTGTTGCACGGCTGACCCACCCATTTCCCCCTTCCTGTTGTCCGACGCTGACCCCCAACCCACCCCCTCCTCTTGGACCTCCGGTCGACCTCCTCCTCTCCCCGCCACGACCTCCGCGATCGCCACCGACCTCCTCCCTCCCTGTAGCTAGCATCCCTCTAACCTCCTTCCCTAGGCAGCATACCGAAAACTTCAGCCTTCCTCCTACCGACATTGCCCTCCCCTTTCAGTGAATCAAACTTCAGAAGAACATTCCCTAGAAACCTGCCTCCTCCCTCTAGCGGCCATACCTATTTTCCTTTGGGTAAGTGTACTTCTAGATTCTTTTAGGGTTTTTAATTTTTTATCTGTATGAGTTTTGTGTTAGGGTTGAATTTTTTCAGCTAGAGTTTGATCTTTTTGGTTTGGATGAATCCTAATGTCTTAAGGTTCTCTTGAGGTGTGATTGTAGTTCCGTTCCAATTTTCATATGTCTCTCCACAATATTAAGGTGATTCAATTCATAAAAATTGTTTCATGAGTTAGTTATTTTGTTTAATTATTTTAGCATGCTCTTTGTTTTTTATAAGTGATGCCAATGATGTATGGAAATTTTTTAGTGTGCGTTTGATTATAAAATGGGTATTTTGGATATTTTCTTGGTGTGAGGCCGTGTGGGTTTTCCATTGGTTGTTTCATAAATTGTATAATGGTTTATTTAAATTGTTTGAATGGTGAAAATATTGTCTTGAATATTGTTTGAACAAAGAAATGCATGATTTGGAATTGGTTCCGGTTTAGGTGACAATTTGAAAAGGCCTTTGAAAATGGTTAAATTTATTATGTGCTTTTATTTTAAAATTTTCAATGGGTTTAATGAGTAATTCAACTGGTCTGAAATGCATTTTTAATGGTTTAGTGTGCGTTTGTGGTTTAAGGAGTGTTTTTTTGTGTAATTCTTTTTTATGGTGCTATTTTTGAATTGCTTCATAAATTGTTTAATTATTTTACTAAATTATATGTGTAGTGAATTGGACCTCGCTACGATGGTTTCTGGCTGCGAGTGTCGAGGTATCCTGTATGTACATGCATAAGGTAAGGGATATATATATACATGCCATATTTGTAAATATTCCCTCATGACACAGGGAATATGTAAAATGGATCTAGGGGTATATATATATATATATATGAATAAATACATGTGTGTGTATGTGCCATGTGTTGGTTCAAGTGGTCGTCAACAAATAGGGACATGTTTGAGGTAGGTCCCCAATGCCTATGCCTTTAATTTGAATTTCATAATTGCTCGTTTTAAAATTATGCTTTAAATTTATGATATATACACATGTTATGAAATTTGGATGAGGTTTATTGAATGGATTATGCCTTTTTTTGGAAATTGACCTGTATTTCTACCGCCATTGGTCTTAAGTGACTATTCTAAAAAAATTGATTTCCTAAGTGGTTTTTAATTGGTAATGAGTTTTTTCATAGGTGTTTGGATTTTTAAATGGTTAAGTTTAAAATGTTTTCCCTTTATGTAATTATACTTTTTGGCACTTTAAGAATGTTTTATGAAAAATAAAAACCTCTCTTGAGGTACGCCCCCTTGGTTTTAGAAAATGATTTTTATGTTGAATGTGTTATTATGTGCCTAATGGTATGCTTATGCATTGTGTGATGTGAAAGAGGGGGAATGCGCTTAAGGAGGTAGAATAATGGTGAAAGGTTGAATGAGTATTGGACAAAGAAAGTGTTATGTACATATATGTTTTCTTGATAAAGAAAGATTACCACCACTTGAAATTGAGAACAATGGGAATCTTGGGTATCTAAGTGGGTGGACCAAGAATAGTATGCTAGATTACATGGTAGGGGTTCATCCAAGTTTCAACTTGCAGGATTGACGCAACAACGCTAACTAAACTTATAAATGACAAAGGGTTGGGTTTTTAAGCCACGTTTTCTGAGGGTCATGGTTTCTAAACATTGTTTTCTGAGGGTTATGGTTTCTAAACCATGTTTCACCGAGGTATTTGGTCTCTAGGGTTACAATTTTTCATGCTACCGATAGGGATTTCCCATGGTGCTCGTTTGAGACACGATACTTGGGATGTAATTTTTCATTTCAGTTGTCTCATACTTGATGTCATATTTGTGAAAATCATATTTTAATCTAAATTAGTTTACTTTTGTTTGGAAATGTTAATGAATATTTGTATCCAATTTTGAAAATGTAGTGGGAGATAAATTCTTTACATGAAAATGAAAACATGTGACTTGAACTTGAAAAGAAGGAAAAACATTATTTTATTATATCTTATTTTCAAATTGTCATGATTGGATTTCTTACTAAAAGAAGGGGAAGAGGACGTGGTTATATTTTGGCATTCCTACTGAGCATCTCGGTGCTCACAACTACATTAATTATCAGTTGTAGGTTTTAATCTCGAATCAATTTTGGTTGAGAGTGTTGCTTACATTCCATGGTGACCCACCGGGTCACCTGAGTTATGTCACATCAATTTATTTATTCCTTTTTCGACTACCAAGTAGTTCGATTTATTTTTCCTTTATTTATCTCCTTGTTCAATTTAATATTATTTATCATTTTTATGGTCCAAATCATTCCCAACAGGTTTTTTATGCCTGACATTGGTTACCAGCCCATGGGGATCGGGAACTCCCTTCAGGCCATGTCTCGGACCTGCTCGGGTGATCGGTTCAAGGTCGAACTAGGTTGGATTGTGGAAAAATGGTATCAGAGGGAGGTTTATCCCATGTACTTTTTGGACGTATGATAGTTTGGAGTTAGGATTGTTAGAATACGAGTGGTTAATTTCATGTCGGTGCCTGATCACAACCTATTCAGAATGACCCTTGAATTTCCAGGGTGGTCTGGAATGGTCTGGCCTCAAAGTCTGTGTCTGGATCCCAATTGTTTTCAGGGACCTTTTCTCTTTTTGTGTGTTTCTAGTAAAATTTTATATTTTGTGGTCATTCTGGATTGGTGCATGGATGTTGGGAATGTACTAGAAAGTCATGTGTAGACTAGGCAATCGCCTCTGATGACTTCCTATGTTCTCACACGGTTTGTGCACGGTCAGCCAAACCGTGTGAGAAAACTGTGTGTAGTAGTTGATTATTTGAGAATTTGGAATCTTTATTCGTTGAGTGAATTAGTTGTTCTGATATGTTCTTGGTGTGAGTTTTAGTTGGTTTTCGGGTGCTTTTCTCGGGATTTAAAATTGTTGATTGGTCATTCAAAATTTGTTTTCTAAAATGAAAATATTGGATTGTTTAAAATTGTGATGAGTTTTTTTGGGGATGGAAAGTGTTTTAGAAAATTTATTGTGATCATGATTTTTTTTGTGAAAATTGAAATTGAAAATGTTTTGGAATGTTTTTGGGGAGGTTTGGGAGTTATTTTGGAATGTAAAATGGGAGTTTCTTGGAAACAAAAATATGGAGATACTTCATTTAAAATTGAAAAGGATGTATTCAAAATTGTTTTGGAGTTTCAAATATGGGTTGGTTGTTTTGTTTTATAAATTATAAGGTTTTGTTTTGATTTGGTATTCCTATAGATGCCCACTTGTATGGATAAATTCAATCTGATGTAGATGGTTGTTGGTATGCATGGATTGGTGCCCGAGTTGGAACATGAATGTACACCTATGATGTTTCATGGAATTCCAATGGTGGGTGCTCAGTCTTCATGGCTTGTTTTTTTCCCAAAGGCATGTTTTGATAATTTATGTGCTAGGATGAATTTTGTTTAGTAAATTTTAGTAATGGTAAATGGGTTTTAAAAATGGTGTTTTAGGATTCGAATGGTTTGAAATGAGATGGTTTTGAAAATGGCTATTTGTGAAAGTGGGGTTTAGGCTTGGATGGTGATGTTGCTTCATATTATTTTGGTTGATAGTTGATTTTGTTATGGTTTGTATTTGTGATGAATTAGTATATAGGATTGATTCTTGTTTTCGAGTTGGTTTTTCAATGTTGAAATAAAGAATTGAGTTTGAGTTAATGATTTGTGGTCAAATGTGGAGGCTTGATTAGTGATGTTCTTCAGGTTGGTTTTGTTAATCTTGTTAAAAGTATTCCATATAGAAATGTCCAAAGGTCCCTGAGGGTTCATTTTCAGTTTTTGGTATTTCCCAGACTCCTAGTGGAGTGGTGGGTTTATTTTATTTTCATTGTTTCTTATTTTTTCTGTGGTGGTTGAGGTTCGATAGAGGTTGCAGTGTAACTTGAGGAAGTCAAGTTTTTCTTTGGGTCTTTAGGAAATCTAGATGATGTTAAGGAAAATTTTTCCTGGTTTGGTTTGAAGGGTAATGTTCGGGCTAGAGAAGGGTGATTTTTATCTTCTCCTTCCAAGTTGGGGTCACAGACTAGGACAAATGACAGTCTTTTTTTCAAGGTGCTCGTGATGGGTTACCCATCTAATATAAAGAGTAAACTAGAAGGAATATGTTCTTGGCATGGGAATTTCATCAGTTCTTGTTACTCATTCCTAAGACCACACAATTGTTTTATTACAATATGGTTGATTTGGTCACTCAAAGCTATTTGTCGTAATCTTCTGATGGATTTTCAATAGTGTGGCTTTAAATGATTCAATACATCAGAGCTACAACCATAGGTCTCGAAGCGAATCTTTTAACACAGTCAGGTTGTTTCCAGGTGTTAGGGATGTGCATCCAACCTGACGTCTATTGTCTGGGAAAGGACTGGTTAAGTTTTCACTTCATGTGGCTATCTGTTTGGGAGGAGGCCTATTTTTTGAGGTCTTGGTGGCCAATTCTATAAGATTTCAATGGTTGCGCCTTATTATTGTAAACATCACATGGTTGGTCATTCATTGGACTAATTCCAGCTTCTGGGTGATGCTATTTTAGAGATGTATGTGGTTTATAGATCTTATGAATCATTTTTTGGTTTTTTCATTTGTCTGACATATCTTTTGATTGAATTCCCCTTGGACTGAGGGTTTGAGGCTATTCTGTGTTGATGTTTCTCCCTATGTTTGGGGTTTCCCTATGTCGGTGGGTTCATGATGGGAAATTCAATCTGTATTTTTTGAAACTAAATTGGGAGTTCCCCTGGCGGTTTCATTATACTATTCAATTTCTAATAGGGTGGAGAGACCCACTATGGGTCTTGCCAATGTCTTCCCTCAAGTTGGTCAGGTGTGACTCAGAATGTTGAGAGGGCACACCAGCGTTAGGGGTCTTTTTTGGTTTTCGGTTTTCTGCTCTGCTCGACCCCGATCAATGTAGATGGTAAACCTAGACGATGGGTCGTATAGAGATTATTCATTGGAGACATTGAGAATAATCTAGTGATTTCTTAGTTTGGGGTCAGGGTGTTCCATTTTGTGGTTTTGTTTTGAAATGTGAGTCCCGTGTCATTGGATTATTCTCTTCGTAGTCCGGGTCTCAAGACTTCAGGTCATGGGTGGAAATTGGGTACTCGATCCTCAAGTAGTAGGGGTTTCGTTTTGAGAATCTTTGCATCCTTGTTTTGACCTTTGAACGACCGAATCATTTGGGACTTTCTGGGGGAAGAAAGTGTCATGGTGGGGAGAATTATCACGCCCCAACCTGGCATGTCGTATTATATTTTTCTTTATAGCACTGTTTTATTATTTTGGGGGGTAATATTATTATTAATATTATCATCATCATCATCATCATTATTATTATTTTTTTATTTATGTTCATGTTTATTTTTAGTTTTTTTACTTGTGTTTGGAAACCCTATGAGACCCTCTCTGCACACCCGATATCCCATTCCCCTTATAGTTATGAGACCAACCCACCCCTTTCCCCCTTCCTGTTGTGCAACGCTGACCCCCCATCCTCTTAGAACTCTATCAGACCTCCTCCTCTCCCCACCATGACCATCGTGACTGCCACTGACCTCCTCCCTCCCTACAGCTAGCCTTTCTCCAACATCATTCCCTAGGAAGCACACCAAAACCATCAGCCTTCTTCATGTCGGTGTTGCCCTCCCTTTCCGGTGAATCGACCATCTGATGACCTTTCCCCAATAGCCTCATATCCTCACTCTAGTGGCCACACCTATTTACCTTTGGGTAAGATCAATTCAAACATCCATTAGGGTTTTTATTTTTTCAGACATATGCGTTTTGTGTTAGGGTTTACTTTTTTTAACTAGAGTTTGATATTTTCTGTTAGGATTAATCTAGACTTTTTAAAGTTCTCATGAGGTGTGATTGTAGTGGCACACCAATTTTCAGATGTCTCTCCACAATATGTAGGTGATTCCATTCATAAACTTTTTTTGATGAGTTAGTTAGTTAGTTTAATTATTTTATCACGCTCTTTGATTTTTATTAGTGATGCGAATGATGTTTGGAAATGTTTTTAGTGTCAGTTTGTTTCTAAAAAATATATTTTGGGTATTTTCTTGGTGCGTGGTCGTGTGTTGTTTCCTTGGGTTGTTTTATAAATTATGTAATGGTTTATTTAAATTGTTTGAATGGTGAAAATATTGTTCTGAAAATGGTTTAAACAATAGAATGCATGTTTTATAAATGATTTCGGATTATGTGATGATTTAAAAAGGCCTTTGGAAATGGTTAAATTGATTATGTGATTTTATTTTAATATTTTAAATGGGATTTATGAGTAATGAAAGTGGTGTGAAATGTATTTTCAAATATTTTAGTGTGTGTTTGTAGTTTAAAGAGTGTTTTTTGTGTTATTCTTTTTTTATGGTACTATTTTTATAGTGTTTAATAAATTGTTTAATTTTTTTACTAAATTATATGTGTACTGTGTTAGACCTCGCTATGATGGTTTGGGGATACGAGTGTTGACGTATCCTACATGTACATGCATAGGGTAAGGCATATATATATATGCCCACTTTGTACATATTCCCTCCTGGCAGAGGGAATATGTGCATTGGAGCTAGGGGTGTAAATATATATATATGTATAAATGCATGTGCGTGTATCCACCAAGTGTCGGTTTGAGTGGTCATCGAAAAATAGATACATTTTTGAGGTAGGTACCCTATACCTATGCCTTTAATTTGATTTTCATAATTTCTTGTTTTAAAATTATATATTACATTTACGCTATATACACATGCTATGAAATTTGGTTGTAATTTCTTGAAATGATTATGCCTTTGTTTTGGAAATTGAAATGTATTTCTACCACCATTGTTCTTAAGGGGATTTTTTTGAAAATCGATTTCCAAAGTGGTTTTGAATTGGTAATGGGGTTTTCCAAAGGTGTTTGACCTTTTGGATGGTTAGTTGTAAAAAGTGTCCCCTTTATGTAATTAAGCATGTTTGGAACTTTAAGAATGTTTTATGAAAAAGAAAAAACTTCTCATGAGGCACACACCCTTGGTTTTAGAAAATGATTTTAAAGATGAATATTTTATTATGTTCTTAATTTGATGCTTATGCATTTTGTGACATGAAAGAGGGTGAATGCGCATAAGGAGGGAGAACTGTTTTGGGTGGTTGAATGGGTTTTGGATAAAGAAAGTGTTATATATATATATATATATATGTTTTCTTGGTAAAGAAAACACACCACCATGTTAAATAGAGCACAATTGGAATCATGGTTATCTTGGTGGGTGGACCAAGACTATTACACCAGATGACATGCTAGGGGTTTATCCCAGTTTCATTTAGCAGGATTGACGCAAAAACCCAAACTAAACATATGAATGAATGAGGGTTGTGGTTTCTATGCCACCTTTTTTAGGGTTGTGGTTTCTATGCCACATTTCCTAAGGATCTTGGTTTCTAAGCCATGTTTCAATGAGGTATGAGTTATCTAGGGTTCCACTTGTTCTAGCTACCTATAGGGATTACCCATGATGCTCGTTTGTTACATGATACTTGTGATGTAATATTTTATTTCAGTTGTTTCATACTTGATGTCTTTTTTGTGAAAACATTTTTTTAATCTAAATTAGTTTCATTTCATTTTGAAACGTTAATGAATGCTTGGAACCTATTTTGAAAATGTAGTGGGTGAGAAATGCTTTACATGAAAATGAAAACTTGCAACATGAACTCGAAAAGAAGGAATAACATTATTTTATTATATCTTATTTTCATAATGGCATTATTATATTCCTTACTAAATGCAATGGAATAAGATGTGGTTATATTTTGGCATTCCTATTGAGAATCTCGGTGGTCAAACCTACTTTACTTTTTAGTTGCTGGTTTCTATCTTGGATAACTTTTGGGAGTGAGTGTAGTTTACCTTCTATGGTGATTCACGAGTTCACCTGAGGTATGTCACATCACTTCATTTATTCCTTTTTCCGCTGCCTTGTTGTTTGATTTATTTTTACATTACTTATCTTATTTTTTAGTTTATGATTATTTATATTTTTTATGGACAAATAATTTCCAACTAGATTTTTTATATCCGACACTATTTTCCAGCCTGTGGGGATCAGGAATGCCCTTTGGGCCATGTTGGGAACTAGCTCAGGTGACCGGTTCATGGTCGACCCAGGTTGGATTATGACAATAAATCATCCTTAAACAATTATAATCGTCAAAAAATACCCAAAGAATTAAGTTAAATGGTATCATTTGATCATTTAATCTATAAAGTATATGTAACATCAAATTATGTTATCATAGATGAAAAATTACATTAAAATATCATTAGAGTTTTTCTTGATGAAAATAAAGTTTTTACGTTGAAATCCCTTATTTGATTTCTAAAAAAACTCCCATATATTAAGAAAAATATTTTCATTTCAAATAATCTTAAAAAATTGTAAAGGAAGCATCAAATCATTGATCAATCATTACATTGGGAAATTATATTCACAAAATGTCTGTTAAAAGAACTATTCCATTAATATTTTATGTAAGTAGATAAAATTTTTTAGTTTCGAAAATGATAAAAAGATTAATTTGGAAACATTTCATAAAAAAGGTGAATCATGGATAAGGAAAAATTGAATCAATAATATAAGAATTTAAAAATTCATTCTTGAATTTTTTTAGAAATCATAGATATGGAAGAAATTTGATTTATGATTGAAGAGAGAAATAATGTGTGTTTTTCTTAAAAGAATTTATCATTGTGTTGAGTACTTAAATTAAGGAAATTAATTGAGAAAATTTTATCTATATAAATAAAAATAGGTAAAAAATCATGGTATTATTGAGAGAAATATCATAAAATTTATCATTATAATATTGATAAAAACCAACCCTAATAAATGATGAGATTATAACATAAATCCATTACCACATCAGTAAATTTTTTATTAAATCCACATGAAATAGATAACCTCATATAAATTTTTATATGACCATAATATTCACTATAATTATTATAAAAAATAACGGTAAGTATATACACTATGAAAATAAAATAAGTGCTGAATATGGCATGCTTCTAAATGAAAGAAAAGTGAGATGAAAATTTTTTACCTAAAGTTTGAATTATATTAAAACTTGTTTAACCATCAATATAATAAACTTAAATTTATTATAAATATATAAAAATTTATATACATAAAATATCATATTTGATCAACTTATTACCTTTCAATACCCATTTATTATTAATTTGTTATTAAAATTATTGTTTATCGATGTTCATTGTTTTATTATTGATGAGAATTTTGGTTTGATAGTTCTAGTCCTTTTACTTTGATCATGGTTCCATAATATCCATACTATTAATATTTATATAAATATAACAAATATTAATTGTATATATATATAACCATCAATAAATTTTATATATTGAAAAATGATCTATAGTGTTCATAGAGATGGTAGGCCGCGTGTATACATTAACAATGTATTCAATTTTCGATAGATTGATTGATAAAAATAAAAATAGTAATTCATATATATATAACTATTATTATATAAAATATTTCATATATATTAATTATACGTATCCTTATTATCGACCATGTAAATTGAAAATAAAAAATGAATCACATCACTTCATGGAGGTGGTAGTGCACACATACGCTTGAGCGACGTTATCAATTTCTAACATATTGGAAGTGAAGAAAGTATATATGATATTATAATTATAAAAGAATAAGTATTTTGTTAATATAATTTAGAAACATTAAAACGTCACAATATCCATCTATAAAATAATGTTAGGAAATATAAATTGTATCTCTATATGAAGGTGGTAGTCCACATATACACAAGAGCAATACTTTCACTTCCCATTTGATGAAAATATGGTGATAGTTTTGGTTATAGAATCACAATATAATTTCAGTATATTTTTGATACATAAATTTTTATTTTATGATGAATACTATATATTTTTATGATGTAAAAAAAATAAATAATTTGAAATATGTCAGGTAGAATGATTTCCACTACTTCAGATGTCCTCCTTTAGATATATTCTTAAGGATTCATGGAATTGTGTTTTTTAAAGACCATAACATATAATTCATGGACATGGATGTTGGTAATTAAAATTTTAATGGAGTTTTGATAAAAAAAATCTTAAAGTTGTATGAAGAGGATAAAGGTGGGGAGTTTGTATATAAGTTGGGGAGTGGATAAACATGAATTTTCTTAAATGATAAAAACATTTTTATGTCATTATCAAGGAAAATTATTCCAAATTGATTGTCATGACCCGTCCCTTGGGGCTTGTCCCGTGACTACCCCAAGCCTGCCTTCTATATGCCAGGGGCTAGAGACTAGCACTGGAAAGGCTAATCCCTTAAATGGGATGGAATTTACTTTTTAACCTGTATAGACACATAGTCCAAGAACACAACAAGAAGCAACCATATAGACTAGAATGCAATAAGATGCAACCACAAAGTAAAATGTTGTAGTAAAAAAGGGATGGAAGTAAAAAAGGGGCCAGAATACAAGTCCAACTATAAAACTACAAGTACGACTAGAAGTAAAATACAAATGAAAGAAAAATAAATATGGCTACTAGGTCATCCTCCAAGGTTCCTACCTATAGGGTAGGTATAGATAACCTCTTCAGCACTCCACATCCATCAATATCCTCCACATCACTTCACACTGATTGGTCCACCTCTGAGCACCATCCATTCTAATCTCCCTCAGCCTCGATCAACGTTGTACATCGTCTACACCAGACATGACAAGGTATGGGTGAAGCCCGTTCATGGGTGAGTATAATGATTCTCAGTGCGGACTAGAAGACCGCTGTAGATCTCCTAGAGTTCCAAAAATGGAAAACCACAAAGAAAGACATCAACTCTACTTAGGTATATTCCCATACATAAAACTATGTTATCAAGATATACTAATTTCATAAATGAGTGAAGGACACCACATATGTAACACCACGAAGGTAGAAGTACCACATAGGTAACACCACGAAGATAACACCACGAAGGTAACTCCATGAAGGTAGAAGTACCACACGGGTAACACCAAAAAGAGAGAAGTACCACACATGTAACACCATTAAGACAATACCACAAAGGAAAAAGTACCACATAGGTAAAACCACAAAGATAGAAATACCACATAGGTTACACCACAAAGATATAAGTACCACATAGGTAACACCACGAAGACGATACCAAAATGGTATAAGTACCGCACAGGTAACACCACAAATCTAGAAGTACCACATAGGTAACACAAGGAGGATAAAACTACCTCATAGGAAACACCATAAAGAATATACCACAAAGGTAGAAGTACCACACAGGTAACACCATGAAGATAGAAGTTCCACAAAGGTAACACCATAAAGATAGAAGTACCACATAGGTAACATCATGACTATAGAGGTACACACATGTAACACCATGAAGCTAAAATTACTACACAGGTAAAATAATCAGCACAAAATCAGGTACAACATCTGTACAGAGGTAAAGAATATTAGTCGTAAAATAGATCATCTTATTTTGTTTAGATGCACTGCTGCTGACCCACATAGGATCGATAGGTAACTAACCCCTACTAACCCACATAGGATCTGTCCCACAAAGGATCAGTATGCGCAGACCCACACAGGATCACTAAGAGATGACCCACACTGGATCTAACCCACACAAGATCAATAGATTCTGACCCACATAGGATCGACGTTCTTTCTTCACGTTGCAGCCTGCCACAGGTTTCCTCGCACCTGGTGCACTCGCGTTCCGTAGATTCTTCCCCTCAACATATCGGTCATACCTAGACCACCACTAAACTGCAAATATGAGTAACCCAATGGACATAAATTTCATAAGGGTTCTAACGCGACAGACAGTGCGTCAATCAAACACTCTGTCTGTGAGTTATAAGCATTTTAGCTCTTAGGGTGCAGTTGGATTCGGGTTCGATCCAACCCGGACGTACTCCAACATTCTCCAAAACTCAAGAGGAGTATAACAAAAGGAACTTCTAGATGAAAGGATCTCAACACTGTAGAATTTTTGAAAAACATACATCCGGTTCTAAAGATATGACCCTTAGAGTGTTTGTGGGTCCGGTCGGGCCCGCAAGAGGGGAGAACTGTAAGGGCGGCCCTACCAGAATAGGGTGGCCAGCAAGGGGGTGGCCTGCAAGGGTGGCCCAATCAGAATTGGGCAGCCTCGCCCGCGGTGGGCGGTGGCCCACATGTGCAGCGGGTCGGTCCGAGGGCAGCAGCCCACTCTGAGGGTGGCAGCCTGCTCCGAAGGCGGCAGCCTAGTCTAAGGGCAGCGGCCCGGTGGGAGGGTGGTTTCCTAGTGAGAGGGTAGAAGCCCGACTCAAGGGTGGCGGCCCAGTTCGGTCCGACATAAGGGGTGTAACCCCCCAGTCACCCGAATTCACGAATGGACTGAATGTTGTTCGGGTGGTGAGGCGGCGATGCTATGTGGGCATCAAACAAACACCGCAGAACTCACCGGAGATGGGTTCGGCCTCCACCGCGGCTTCAGCTGCAGCTTCCATTCATCGGCGGTGTGGCAGTCACACCCCCTTCCTTCCCACAGTTGTCCGCCCTATCGGTCGCCTCCTCCATTCGTCGTGGATGTCGAGCCGCAACCCTCCTCTTGCGGTGTGTGTCGATGTGCTAGCAGTCTTCCAAGGTGACACAAGGAAACCAATATAGTGGAGGGTTCGAGATGGGTTCATTAGGCCCGCACCCACTGCGTTAGATCACAATATGGAGGATATTAATAGAGTTCAATAAATAGTTGTATTTAACAAAAAATTACCCCCACAAGATTACCTGCAATAACCTTCCGTAAAGACGAATGAATCATGGGTAAACCCATTAGTCGGTTAACCTGTGTCCTTCGTGTTATTCAAAAATGGAGAAGAGGAAAATCATTTGAATACCTAAATGAATTAAACCCCCTACTTGGAAGAGACGTCTGCTGATAATGCTCAATGAAACCTCCTTCATCGTTGGTTCCAATTCGTGACTCGGTGGCGCTAGTCACCGCTCGTTGGAACCAGTATCATCCTCTAGGTGGTTTGGCATCTTGGTACTTTGGCAGGGCTTCATCGCTTGGTGAAGTCATGCTAACACCCCTTCCCGAGCTCCATATAAATATTAGAGGTGAAGGAGTGTGCCCCGCTTGGGGAATTGATGAGGTTCATTTAATTAATGAACCTACTGAATTCCCAACGATGCTGTAATAGGAAAAGAAGATTCCAACCATTTTTTGTCTTCACACGTTGCCGGTCCCGCCAATGCCATTCGTCCATTAGAGGAAAGAATGAAAATAAAATAACAAAACGTGTTATTTTATTAATCTTTCAAAAGTCCACAAAAATAAATTTTTCACCGGACCTACTACGGTCGATGTTATTCCTCCATTAAGCGAATCTCAGCACTACAGATTCAACGATGCCATCATATTTTTAATCTGGGAAATGGTTCAAAAGATATAAAATGCTGCTCACATGTTTACATAACATACCCGAAAAAATGTTCAGAAAATTATTAACAGTCATCCTCGACCCACGTCGGTCATGGTTAGGTTCTTCCCAATTGATTCACGACTCACCTAACCCAATAGTACTATTGGATTTCCAATCCGAGTTACCATTTAAAAGTTATGTATTTTACTATAAAATAATTTTCACTTAATTATTTTATTTATTACCGAAAACAATTTTCACTGGAGGCCTGCGCTGGACAATGTTTGTATCTTCCAAAAGAGAGCATACCCTCATGAGTTCGGCGGTGGTCTCAGATTTTTAATCCGAGTTACCATTCATGAGTTATAAGAATTTCAAAAATAAAATAAAATAATTTAATTATTTAATTTACGGTTATTCCATTTTCAGGTTTTCTCACAGAAGGCCCGCGCTGACTAAACATAAGTCGCGCCTAGGGTAAAATTTCCATCATGAGCACAACAGTGCCCTCAGATTTCTAATCCAAGTATCCTTTTAAGAGTTATTCTACCTTTTCAGGAATACATCTTACACGTGCTAATTAAAGCTTAACAAAACATTGAAGGATCATTCCGGGAGCTCCGTGCCTCGAAATTGCGCGCCATCAGATTTTTCGTTCTCTAAATAATTCCATATAATTAAACAATTATACAAAATTTTTGGGACATTAGATTCTCCCCACCTTAGGGAATTATGTCCCCGAAAGCCAAAACATAGAGTAAGGAAACAAATGGGGGTACTGGGCATAGATCTATGCCTCCTGCTCCCATGGGATCTCCTGGAGGTTCATGTTCTGCCAGTGAATGCGCACCAGAGGTATTGAATGCCCAAAAAGGACATGCTCCTGTCAATCATCAATCTCTACTAGAACCTCTATAAACATATCCCCATCATCTTTGTCCAGCTCTCCATGGTTGATAACTTGATAATGGTCATGCACGTATCTCCTCATCTAGGATACATGGAATATATCGTGCACCCACTCCAACTGTGGTGGTAGTGCCATGCGGTATCCCACCTCAAAAATCCTCCGAAGTATCAGAAATAGTCTGATAAACCTCGGTGATAAGTTTCTACCTCGGATAAATCTCTGTATCCCCCATCAAGGGTCATATCATAAGAAAATGTGGCCCCCTCCTGGAACTCAAAAGGTCTCTATCTATTTTCGGCATAAGACATCTTCCAGCTCTGTGAAATCTTTACTTGTTGATAAGATACACATCATGATACAAACTTTTCCACTGATTTCTTCATCCTTGGCCACTAGTGGTGATGCAGAAGGTCCTGTTACATCTTCACCAATCCTAGATGAACCTCTAGAGGGGACTTATGTAACTCCCTCAACACTTTCTCCTGTAGCGCCACCAGTACAACAATATGTCTTCTGAAGAGGATGACATGCTCCCCACCTTCAGAAAATCCATCAGGTGCCTGCCATGTGGATATCTGATCATGTCAAGCCTCACAGTCAGTTTCTCCAAGTCGCACCTCCCTGAATCGCTGAAGAAGTGGGGCAGACTTTTAGAAACTAAAAATAAGCTACTTCTTCTCAATCCATGTATGATATCCACAAAGCGGCTAGCTGCTCTGTTGCCTCACTCAGCAACCATATACCAGATCTTCTACTGTGTGCATCTGATACTACGTTCCCCTTCTAAGGAGTATAGATTATCTCTAACCCATAGTCCAAGAGGAACTCTAGCCATTGACCCTATCTCAGGCTCATGTACTTCTGAGAGAAGATATACCGGAGACTCTTGTGATCAAAGTAGAATGTAAAAAGTTCCCCAATCTAGTAGTTCCACCAAATCTTTAGCGCAAACACCACTGCTACTAAATCCGTGCCATGGGTTCTACTCATCATTATCTATCTCATCTCTTGAAAGCTCTGCTAACACTTCTTCGTCCATAGGAATGGATCCCCCTTTTTTCAAAAAATGACAAGGGTGTCACTACCCTGGGGATGTTTAGTCCAAAACATTAGTAGTAACCAGCCAAAGAAGAAGTACCTCCCCCTTTAGGGAGGTAAAATACGAAACATCTTTTGAAAAGATGTCCCCCACACTTTTTCGCTTCTGTTGGGAACTGAAAAATCAAAACTTCTGCTACCACAAGGGTAGGGTTGGCTGACTCAAGAGTGATCCGCTGCACCCTCCTTTTCATGAGTTCATCATGTGCTGTCTTGGTTTCCTTTTTCAGTGACTAAAGAAAATACCATTCCAACATTATAGGTAAACCACAACGTTTTTCCTAATATAGTCAATCAGAGTATGAACTGTGGATGTCTATTATATTTCCAAACTAACATCGTATGGACTCGACACTGCCACCAAGAGGTTACAACCGAAACTCTCACCTCAAGGGTCTAAACACACCATCAGCATAAGTGTGATTATCGAGTCTCCTCCCAAAGGTACATCCAGATGTGAGGGTCAAGTCAATGTACTAAACAAAATCTCTAGGTTTTGGAAGAGATTCATGGAAGGAAGGAATGATTGGTACCTATTTCTATTAATATGATAGCTAGTAATAGACACCGACTTTCATAAAATCATTCCTAGAGCCCTTGGGTCGCACTCCTTGACCATATTCTTCTACTACCTTCCCCTGATCTCCAGCTCCCTGAGCCTAGTGGGAGCCACAATGGGGGGTTGTAGTAACATATCGAAGTGTACACCAACTCAAGATTCTCTCCTAGCTCTGCTTCCACATCTGCAGCCCTGAAGATTCATCTGTCCCTAAAACATTTTCTTCACGAAAAATTTTTACACACCAAAGTCTCTGAGACTGGCACCCGTTTCCATGCTTTCCTACTATTAACATTCACTGTCTGTATCCACTCATCCATGGAACATTCATCCACAATGGTTCTTTCTAGCACACTACCATAGGTAAGAATTCATAGATGATTATTGTTGGATCAGACGTCCTGAAACACACAATGATCCGAAGTCTGAGTCTCGAAGCACTAATCGTATCGTATTCATCGAGTACCAGGAATGGCCGGTATGCCTCGAGGAATACCCGCCTACCGACAAGTCATCCAGACGAAGCAGTAGAATCTCAAGATAACTCTCAGCCACCTCCTCAAGATAGTCCTCAGCCGCCTATGATTCGGGCTCACCACAGAACCTGTGGGGTATATGATGCTGAAAATTGCATAAATAACTAAGTCTAAATGTGTCATCTACAAGTAAAACCAGATGTAATTGCTTCCCAACGGGTGGTGGTGCTACTGGCACACCACCTGAAGGTGCCAACACAATAAGAGGGCCCTGCACCGTAGCCTCATCACTCAGTGGGCCATCATCGTATACTCTCTGGGAAACCTGGGTGTCTATCTTTGTGGAGGAATCCTGATAAAGAACAAGTGCACCATGGTCATTAATTTATACTTGGTGATATGAATGCAAAGAAATAAAAATAAAAACTTTTCAAAAACACATGAAATAATTGTTTTCATGCGATAAGTGAGAAATCAGATTTTAGGGTCCTGGTGTATGGTTACATCAGCCACCGCACCTACATAGGACTCCTTGAACTAAAAACCACACTCATAACACTTAACCCTATTGCTTCACATAAAATATCTGAGTCCTAGTTCATCATTAGAACCAAACTTCTCTGATACTACTTTATCATGACCCATCCCTCATGGCCCATTCAGTGACTTCCCCAAGCCCGCCATCCATAGGGCAGGGGCTAGAGACTAGAACCGGAAAGGCGCATACCTTAAATGGTATGGCATTATCTTTTTAACCTATACAGACACATATTCCAAGAACATAATAAGAACCAACCACACAGACTTGAAGGCAATAAGATGCAACCACAAATTAAACTGCTATAGTAAAAGAGTGTTGGAAGTAATAAGGGGGCCATAATTCAAGCCCAACTGTAAAATTACAAGTACAACTAGATGTAAAATACAACTGAAAGAAAAATGAAGATGTTTAATGCGTCTTCATTCGAGGTTCCTACCTATAGGGTAAGTACAAATCGCCTCCTCAGCACTCCACGTCCGTTAGTCTCCTCCGCGTCACGTCACACCAAATGGTCCACCTCTGAGCACAGTGCAGTCCTAGCTCCCTCAACTTCGATCAATGTTGTAAATTGTCTGCACCAGACACTAAAAGGTGCAGGTGAAGCCCATGCAGGGGTCTGTATAATGACACTCAATAGGGACCCCAAGACCCCTGTAGGTTTCCTAGAGTTCCACAAAGGAAAAACCATAAAGAAAGTCATCAACTATACTTTGGTATATGCCCATACATATACCTATGTTATCAAGATATACTCATCTCATAAATGAGGGAAGTACAACACATAGATAACACCACGAAGGTAGAAGTAGTACACATTTAACACCATGAAGATAACACAAAGGAGAAAACTACGCGAAGGTAGAAGTACCACACGGGTAACACCCCAAATATAGAACTACCAAACATGTAACACCACAAATGAATAATTACAACCCAGGTAACTCCATGAAGATATAAGTACCACACATGTGACACCACAATTATAGAAGTACCACATAGGTAACACCACGAAGACGATACCACAAAGGTGTAGAAGTACCACATAAGTAACACCATGAAGAAAGAAGTACCACACATGTAACACCATGAAGATAAAAGTACAACATATATAACACCACGAAGATGATACCACAAAGGTAGAAGTACATCATAGGTAACACCACGAAACTTTATGTACCACACAAGTAACACCACGAAGATATAAGTACCACATAGGTAACACCATGAAGATAGAGGAACCACATAGGTAACACCATGATGCTAGAAGTACTACACAGGTAAAAGACTCATCTAAAATTCAAGTATAACTTATGTAAAAAAGTACAGATGATTAGTCGTAAACTAGATCATCTTATTTTGGTAAGAAGCACTACTGCTGACCCACATAAGATCTATAGATATTTAACCCCCACTTACCCACACAGGATCTGACCCACACAAGATCGGTATGCACTAACCTACATTGGATCTATAAGCGCTAACCCACACAGGATCTGACCCACATAGGCTCGATAGATGCTGACCCACATAGGATCGATGTTCTTTCATCACGTTGTAGCCTACCACAGGTTTCCTTGAAACCGTTGCGCTTGAGATCAGTAGAATCTTCCACTTTAGATATCGGTCATACCTCTAAAAAAATAAGCTCCACATAAGAGTAACCAAAAGGACCCCAATGTAATAAGGGTTCTATCATAGCATACGGTGCATCAATCAGACACCCACTCTGTGAGTTATAAGAATTTTAGCTCTAGGGGCCCGGTTGGATTCAGGATCGATCCAACCCCACCGTAATCCAACATTCTACAAAACCCAAGTGGAGTATACCAAAAGGACCGTCTCAATGAAAGTATCTCAACACAGTATATGGTTTTACAAAAAAACATCTGGTTCCTAAGATATGCACCTTTAAGTGTATCTGGGTTAGGTCGGGCTTGGGTCCAGACTGACTCGGTCAGACTGACCCGACCCGACTCGATCTGGGTAGAGCCTATGCCTGGTCAGGCCTGCAAGAGGGGCAACCTGAAAGGGAGGCCCAACCAGAATAGGGAGGTCCACAAGGGGGCATCCCGCAAAGGCGGCATGGCCAGAATAGGGAACCCTACAAGGGGGAGGCATGACCCACATGGGGATGTGGCCAGGTCCGGGGCGGCGGCCCGCTAGGGCGGCGAACCCCATGGGCAGTGGCCCAGTCAGAGGTCAGCATCCCACTCTGAGGGTGGCAGCCTGCTCCGAAGCCAGAAACCCGGTCCGAGGGCAGCGGCCCGGTGCGAGGGTGGTGGCCGAGTTCGATGGTTGTGGCCCGGCTCGAGGACGGTGGCCCGGTTCGGTCCGAAGCGAGGGGTGTAACCCCCTGATCACTCGGATTCCTGAATTCCCCAAAGGTCATTTGGTTGGAGAGGTGGAGGCTCTATGTGGGCATCGCTCGATCACCGCTGAACACACCAGATATGGTATCGACCTCTGTTGCCGCTTCGGTCGCGGCTTCTGTTCATCGGCGGTGCTGCGGTCGCACCGACTTCTTTCCCATGGCCGGCCATCCTGCCGGCCACCTCCTCTGTTTGCCGCAACTAATGAGCCATGATCCTCCTGTTGCAGCGTGCATCGACATGCTTGCAATCATCCGAAGTGACGCCTGCAAATCAAGATAGCGGAGGGTCCAGGGCGAGTTCTTTAGGCCCACACACTCCGTGTTAGCTCATAATATGGAGTATATTAAGGGAGTTCAATAAATAATTGTATTGAACACAAGATTAGCCCCACAATATTTCCTACAATAACCTCCCGTAAAGACGAATGAATCACAGGTCAACCCCGTAGTCGGTTGACTTTCATTTTTCATGATATTCAAAAATGGAGAAGAGGAAAATCATTTGAATTCTAGAATTAATTAAACCCCCTACCTAGACGAGATGTCTGCTGATGATGGTCGGTGAAACCTCCTTCATCGCTGCCGTCAGTTCGTGACTCAATGGCACTCGTCACCCCTCATTGGAACCAGTCAGGTCCTCCAAGTGGTTGGCGTCACAATACTCTTCTTGGGCTTCATCACTTGGTGAAGTTGTGCCAACGCCCCTCCCTGAGCTCCATATAAATTGAAGAGGTGGAGGAGTGTGCAATTATCGGGGAATTAATGAGGTTCATTTTGTTAGATCGAATATGTAGATGTATATGTATATTAGATGGAACAATACAAGAGGGGGGTGAATTGTAGGTTTAAGAAACTTTGTGTTTAAACACTTAAGAAATTAGTTTAAATGATCTTAAACTAATACAATTCATAACAAAAAGAAATAACCACAATTGTATTTAATATAATGGTATGATATGATGTAATATTATAAGAAAATTAAAGAAATTATATTCAAGATGAATATAATAATCAAAGTAATACAATAGTGAAGGATTCTACCATAAAGCATATAGAATCAATCGATACAATATGTAATAGTATAATTGTAATTGAAACAATTACAAATGAATATGGAATGAAGAAAGGAAAACAATACAATTCCCTTTCTTAAAACAAACAGCAGCGGAAATGTAAAAGTATTACAATTCTTTTGACCAAAAGAGTAGCGTTATCCTTTCACCTAGGATAACAGGTATGTCTTACCACCTCCTTGGTAAGCCCTCGATACGATGATCAGTAAGTCTGTCTTGCTATCCCCGCAAGCCCTCGATACGATGATCGGTACGTCTATCTTGCTATCCCCGCAAGCCTTCGATTTTGAAGGTAATCGACACATCTGTCTTTAAATCACTTGAAATCCCTTGATACGATGATCAGTAGCACCGTCTGCCTATCCCTGGAAGCCCTCGATCGTTATCACTTGATCAGTCGCACAAAGCTAAAAAAAGCACTAATAGAAATACAAAAACAAAGAACAATCCATTCACGTTTTGTAATATCAAGGCTTTCGCACGAAGCAGGAGAGAAGTCACATCACCTCTCTCTAGAACTTGATATAAGAAAAGTCTCACAGTTAGGTGTCAAAGTTATTTATTGGCTTCAAATGACCTCCTATTTATAGGCCTCAGGTTCCAATGGTCATATTTCCTCCAACGGTCATATTTCTCCGGAGAACTCGGAGGGGCTTGGACACTTGAGATTATAACGGTCATATTGAAACAGAAAAGACGACATCATTTTTATTAGTTTATAACTAACTCCACGAAATCATTTTGATTGAAACAAAAGATATATGAAGATGAAAAACATGAGTACGATTAATATGAAACATGTGTTTTTGATAAAGAACCAAAACAAGAAATTAATGAAATTAAAGTAGGAGTACTATAATTATTACTAGGTAATGTTTTAAAATGATACAAAGTGAGTTGACTTATAAGACTTAGTATGATTAACAGATTCAATACAATTTCCAGTCAGTACGAAAAATAGAGTCAGTACGATCAACATGATCAGTACGATCACCATGATCAGTACGATCAGCATGGTCAGTACGATCAGCATGGTCAGTACGATCCGCATGGTCAGTACGATCAGCATGGTCAGTACGATCAGCATGGTCAGTAAGATTAGCATGGTTAGTACGATCAGCATGGTCAGTATGATCAGCATGGTCAGTACGATCAGCATGGTCAGTACGATCAGCATGTTCAGTATGATCAGCATGATCAGTACGATCAGCATGATCAGTATGATCAACATAGTCATTATGGTAAAAGACATTTGTGATTTCCAAAACAAGATATAAATGTCAATAGAGAACTTTTGGCGCAACAATATCCCCCTTTTTGGAAGGCACAAAAAACAAGGTAGAAACACAAGGAAATACTTATCTCCCCATGAGTTATTTGAAACTATTCTGAATAAGAAATTGAATACAACTAACTCCCCCTTAGGTATGTACTTTCCTAATAATTGTATTTTTGGATTTTACTTGATTTATAAGTGCTTGTTCAAAACATTCTCCTTTTGTAAAACATTCTACCCCTTTATGGTTTAAAAAAAATGGGGTAATCTTTATTTGCCTGAAAGAGTTAGAAAAGAAAATACAAGACAATGGGAAAGGTATCATAAATCTCATTACGATAACAAATATTTGAAAAGAAAACAAAAACAAATACAATAGTCATTTGTTTTCTCTTTCTTTTTCCTTCTTTATCAGCTCATGAAGAACGACTTTCATCTTTTTTATTTCCTTCCTGTCTTCAGATATAGAATCACCCTGAGTTCTGAGAAGCTCTTGTTTGTTAGCAAAAAGCTGATCCTGATTCGGGATGGTCTCCTCCTGGACTCTGATTACTTCTTCAAGAGTATCAATTCTGTTTTGCAGATTCTTGTTGTCTTTAGATAACACAGAATTTTGTTTATTCAACAAGATTAAATCATCTTTGAAAGATTAAACCTTCGAAAACTCAGACTGAAAATCATTCATTCTTTCTTGCAACTCTTTCACTGAAGGAATATCTTCTCCATGGGTATTTGACAATTGATTCAGCCTTTCAACAGTTTCTTTGTCAAGCTTATTAAATGCAATAGTGAGATCATTCAAAAGCCTCATTAATTCTTCAATAGATACTTCATGATCATTCACTGAGCTTTCTGTTTTGTATGACCACTTAGTCATTCTATTGAAAGCCTTCTTATGAGCAACCGAACTTTTAGATAGAACTTTCAAATCAGCTTCAACTGACAAAACATTCTTTCTCAATTCTCTTACAGAGCCAGACTTCTTTCTCTGATTGTCAGTAATGAAATCAATTTTTCCTTCAAGCCTGGGAAAGTAAGGAATGGTCTTCTCAATTCTTCTCGAAACATGAACAATGTAATCACTCCTTTTAAGAGAAATTGTTTGTTCTGAATTGGTGACTCATTGTATGAATCCAGTTCGTTTGATTTGCTTGAGTCTGCAACGGGCTGTTTTCCTTTTTCTTTTTCAATCTCCTTTCTTTCTTCTTCCACTATTTCACTGATAAAAATTATATGAGAATATTGAGGACGTTGATTCCCTTGGGAATGAACTCTTTCTAGAGTTTTAAATGATTCAGCTGGTGCTTGATTGGCATGAGGAGCTTGTTGAATCCCTTCACTTTGTCTTTGAGATGATTCTTCTCTACTTTTCTTTGAGCTCTGAAGAAATTCCAAAAGGAAATATCCTTCTTCTTATTCAACTTCCCGAATTTCTTCTAGAATTTGTTTCCCTTTTTCTGGCTCTATAAGACTCTGTACAATAGACTCTTGATATACTTCTTCGGTTACGTGAGCACTAGCATCCTCAACCATTTTCATGAGTTTTGAAGCATCAAACTCCTGAGATTTTATTTTTAAAAGATTATTCTCTTTATTTTCAGCTTGAAGGGTATCCTCAACCCTTATTCTTTTAGAAAAGGCTTCGGATGGGTTAAGACCAAACTTTGGATCGCCTTCCTTTCTCTGTTCTCTTTCTTTTCTCCACTTTTCCACAACCTCCTTACTGTACTTAGGTTTCTTCTTTGGCTTTGAACTGGTTTGCAGATCTGACTTTTTAGAAGAACCAATAAATGGATTGTCTTTTACTAGAATAGGTGCCGATTGATTCTGAGCTGATCCAACTTATGAATCCTTAACAAAAAGTTTTGAATTCTGGTCAAAACATAAATTCAACTTCTTCAATGTACTCTTACTTATTCAGAAAGGCTTCATCTCTTTCAATTTTCCTTTCAATGAAATGTTACAAAACTGCATGCTCTTAAGAATGAACTTTGTACGAATAGCTAGATACATGAGAAAATGGGTCTTAATTGCATCTGACTTAACATTCTTGATTGTTTTAAAAACGTATCCCATGAGATTCACTTTTCTCATGTTGACAAGATAGTCAAGCATGAATATGTCAGAAACATTTAGAGTTTCTCTATCCCCATTCCTTGGGATTAGAAAACCTTGCATCCAAAGATCCAAAAATCTATTGTCTGGAGAAAGATGAGCCACTTTCCTCTTCTCTTCATTTATTAGAAACAACGACTTTTTGGCACTTTCATGGTTAAATGTACCAAATTCCTCGGTTAGTTTATGAGATGGACAAAAAGAATCACCTTCTGCTGGAACATTTAGGAAGTGGGATTCTTGCTTCACAGACATTGAAATATTTCTATAGTACACAAAAAAATTAGTAGTTATGTTTTTGTTGAAGGACACAGTCTTGTAGAACTGACTGACTTCATCAATAAGGACCGGATCTTGAGACACTGGTTTTTCAACACACAAATGCTCCCAGCCTTGAAACAAAATAACACTTTTGATTGTAGAATCGTACGAATCAGAAAAGTCGCGAGAAACTA
This sequence comes from Viscum album, assembly GCA_963277665.1. Taxonomy (NCBI): domain Eukaryota; kingdom Viridiplantae; phylum Streptophyta; class Magnoliopsida; order Santalales; family Viscaceae; genus Viscum; species Viscum album. The sequence continues at coordinate 1,049,360,764 of OY728131.1, read as the reverse complement.
ACCTTTCTCTGAAAAAGTATTTTTTCGAAAAAGTTTTGCAAGACATTTCAGCAGGAGTATTAGTAGTGGACTGAGACATATAGGTGAATCCGATGGAAGATCGTACAGAGACTAAAAACAGGGAGGCTTAGCTTCTCCACAAAATTTGAAAACCGGTGTGGGTTTGGGGAGGGGGCTCTATTTATAGGATACAAATAAAATGATTGTTGGTCTTATATGGTTGAGATTAGAAGAAAAGAAAATCAACGAATAGGATTAAAATGAGAAAATAAAAATAATAATAGAAATGTACCTGCTGGAGATCGCAAGGTAATTGTTGGTTTAAATAGTATTTTCAGTGAAAGAAAACACAAGCATATGAAGAGAAAGAATATGATTAATTTTCATGTCGATGGAAAATAATCTTGTTACCATGAACTAACGTATCGATGTAAAAGAAATTCATTACCATGAACGGACGTGCCGATGGAAAAGAAATTCATTACCATGAACGTACAAGCCGATGGAAAAGAAATCCATTACCATGAACATACAATCTGATGAAAAAGAAATTATTTACCATGAACATACAAGACGATGGAAAGGAAATTCATTACCATGAACGTACAAGCTGATGTAAAAGAAATTCATTACCATGAACGTTCAAGCTGATGGAAAAGAAATTCTTTACCATGAACATACAAGCCGATGGAAAAGAAATTCACTACCATGAACGTTCAAGCCGATGGAAATGAAATTCATTACCATGAATGTACAATCTGATGGAAAGGAGATTCATTACCATGAACGTACACACATATGGAAAAGAAATTAATTACCATGAACGTACAATCTGATGGAAAAGAAATTTAATACCATGAACGTACTAGCCGATGGAAAAGAAATTCATTACCATGAACGTACAAGCTGATGAAAAAGAAATTCATTATGTTAATCAGTCAATACAATAAACAGAAATGTTAATAATACGATAAAACAGTCAATACGATAATCAGAAAAGTAAATAATAAAATAAGACTGGAGTATAGACAAATAAAGATCATAAGAAAATAAGAAACACAATAAGTAAAAAAAATGTTCTATCCCTTTCTAAGAGGGGGTTTTAATGTAAGGAGAGGTGTAAAACATGAAGTAGAGATGAATGATTACTTTAATTTAGTCATTCCTAGCTTCTGTTATATAAATTCAAATCTATCGGAAGGTAATGGTTTTGTAAAAATGTCAGCAAGTTGTTCTTGAGTTCTGATGAATTGTAAAATAATATATCCTTTTTGTGTGTGATCCCTAAGAATGTGATGCCTAATATCTCTGTGTTTAGCATAAGAGTGATATGTTGGGTTCTTACTAAGAGCTATAGTACAATTATTATCACAAATAATTTGAGTTTTGAAAAAACTCAATCCATAATCAGTGAGTGTGTGTTGCATCCACAACACTTGAGCACAACAACTTCCAACTGCTACATATTCAGCTTCAGCAGTGGAAAGTGCTATAGAGTGTTGTTTCTTTGAAGACCAAGAAACCAGGGAATATCCTAAGAAATGAGATGTTCCAGATATACTCTTTCTATCCATTCTACAACCACTTAAGTCATCATCTGAAAAACTTTTTAAAACAAAATCATTTTCAGAAGAGTAAAAATGACCTAAATCCATAGTTCCTTTTAAATACCGAAAGATTCTCTTTACAACCATTAAATGAGACTCTTTTGGATTAGATTGGTATCTTGAACATAAGAATGTGGAAAACATTAAGTCTAGTTGACTGGCTGTTAAGTATAAAAAACTTCTTATCATACTTCTAAAAGTTGTTTGATCAACTGGTTTCCCAGTTTCATCAAGATCAAGTATATTTGAGGTACCAATCAGAGTGCTAATACTTTTAGCCTTGTCATAACCATACTTTTTGAGTAAATATTTTATATAGTTATGTTGAGATATATATGTTCCTGCTGGTTTTTGTGAAATCTGAAAACCTAAAAAGAATGTTAACTCACCCATCATACTCATTTCAAACACAAATTTCATTAAGTTAGCAAATGAATCAGTTAAAGATTGCTGAGTTGACCCAAATATGATGTCATCAACATAAATTTGAACAATCAAAACATTTTTATTTTCCATTTTTATAAAAAGAATTGGATCTTCTGTGCCTTTTGTGTAATTGTTTTGTAAAAGAAATCATGTAAGTCTATCATACCATGCTCTAGGGGCTTGTTTAAGGCCATATAGAGCTTTGATATGTTTAAAAACATGATTAGGATGCTTTGAGTCAAATAATCTAGGGGGTTGTTCGACAAAGAACTTCTTTTTGAACAAAACCATTTAGAAAAGCACATTTGACATCCATTTGGAATAGTTTTAAATTGAAGTATGCTGCAAAAGCTAATAGAATACAAATAGAATTGAGTCTAGCTACAGGAGCATATGTTTCTTCATAGTCTATTCCATCCTGTTGATTATAGCCCTTAACAACAAGTATTTCTTTATTTTTTACAATGATTCCATTTTCATCACATTTGTTTCTAAAGACCCATTTAACACCAATTACAGTTGTTTCTTTAGGTCTTTCAACTAATGTACATACTTGATTCCTTTCAAATTAATTTAGTTCATCTTGCATTGCTTTAATCCAATCTTCATCACCTAATGCCTCACTTGGACTTTTAGGTTCAAATTGGGAAAGAAAATCAAGATGTTCTATTTCATTTCTCAAAGAATTTCTGGTCCTTACAGGTTGATTTACATCACCAATGATATTATCATAGGGATGATTCCTAATAAACAATTGATTTGTGTTTTGTAAAACCTGTTCATCAACATATGGTAAAAATTATTCTGGGGTAAAAGTTCCAGGAACTATTTCTTGAACATTTTCCTTTTCAGAATAATATTCTAGTATAGGTTGATAAAATTTTTTAGAAAACACATTTGAGGATGTAGGTTGAGGTTGGTTGAAAACAAAAGGGTTGGTTTCAACAAATTTAACACGCACTGTTTCTTGAACAGTACAAGTGTTTTTATTGAAAACCCTATAAGCCTTTGAATTTATAGAATAGCCTATAAAGATTCTGTCATCATATTCTGGTGCAAATTTGTGAAGATTCACTTTATTATTCAAAATGAATACTTTGCACCCCAAAACATTGAAGTATAAAACTTTAGGTTTTCAGCTAGTCCAAAATTCATAAGGTGTTTTATTAAGAAATGGTCTGGTTAAAACACGATTTATAGTATAACAAGCAATACTTACAGATTCAGCCCAAAAGTGCTTAGCAATTGAGTATTCACTCAACATGGTTCTTGTCATTTCCTGAAGAATACGATTTCTTCTCTCAACAACACCATTTTTCTGAGGAGTTCTTGGAGCTAAGAAATTGTGAGTAATACCTTTCTTACTACAAAAGCATTCAAAATCAGAATTTTGAAATTAAACACCAAGATCACTATGAATAGTTATCAATGGTCGGTTTTTCTCATTTTTAACTTGGGCTCTACAAGTTTTGAAATAGAAAAAGGCTTCAGAATTCTTTGTTAGAAAATAGACCCATGTAAATCTAGTAAAGTCATCAACTAAGACAAATACATAGTATTTGCCTCCAATGCTTCCAGTTTGTGATGGACCAAAAAGATCCATATGCACCAGATGTAATGCATAAAAAGTTGACACTTCATTAATTGATTTAATGCTAGTTTTATGTTACTTTCCCAATTGACAAGGATCACAGAATTTTGAAGAATCATATCTATGATCCAGTAGTTCTTTCCCAAGTCTTTTCATTGAGAGTTTACAAAGGTTTCTCAGGTTGGAGTGTCCTAGTATTCTATGCCATAGACATGATTGGACTTCTATTGCACTTAAGCTGGGTAAATTTTTGCTCCTAAGGTCTTCTAAGTTAATAGTGTATACATTCTCTTGGCTATGGGAAGATAGAATGAACTCATCCTTGGAATTGTGAACTAGACACTTATCATTTCTAAAATTCACAAGGTAACCTTCATAACATAATTGACTTATGCTGATGATATTGTGCTTAAGACCTTGAACAAACAAAACATTTGAAATAAAAAATTTTCAAAGAAAAACAATATTACCTATTCCAACAGTTTTCCCTTGAGCATTATCTCCGAAGGTAACATTTCCACCTTTTGTTTTGATGATCTTTTCAAAGAAATCTTTGTTTCCCGTCATGTGACGAGAACAACCACTATCCAAGTACCAAATGTTCTTGTTGGTACACTTTTTATTTTTTGGAAAAATAAACAATTAGTTTTCCAGAATCCAAACTTGTTTGGATCCAGAAGGGTTAGATAAAAGAATTTTAGGAATCCACATTTGTTTTGCAAAAAGAACTCTATGAAATCCTAAAGATTGAGTTCTGTTAAGAGAACAATCTATTTTCATGTGTCCTCCACGTTGACACTTAGAGAAAAAAGAAGTATTTTGAGGAAAAAAATAGTTATTACTAAAAATTGGTTTAGAATGAGTATAACTAATACCAAAATGATTCCTCAAAGGTCTAATTTGAGAATGCATTTTATCAAAGTTTTTCTTGCCATGAGTAAAGTTTGACAAAAAAAATTTCAAGGAAAAATTTTCTGACTTTTATTTTAAAACTAAGTTTTTATCCTCCAAGACATTTGATTTTGAACTAGAGTTAGGCTCTATAACATTTTTCTTAGAAATTACATTTTCAATATCCTTAGAAAGTTTTTCCTTATCAGATTTGACTTTATAAAGGGTTTTTAAAATACTGTAAAAATAAGAATTTTTTGTATCAAGATCCTTAGAAAGATATGAAACTTCTTTTGTAAAAATCAACATTCTAGAATTTGATTTATCAAGATTTTTCTTGAGTTTTGAATTTTCAACTTAAAGTAATTTAGAAAACCTAGATACTTCTTCAAAAGAAGGTAATGTATTATCTTCTGATGATAAAGACTCATCATTTTAAGATTCATAATATTTATTATCAGTATAATTCGCATTCAAAGAAACATTTGTAATAGCTTCACCATTTTGTACCTTAGCCATGGGACAATGATCTTCAATTAGTAATCTGGCTATAAGTCCAATATTCTTTTATCCTGAGGATTCATATTCTGAAGAATTATTTGACAAATCACTACCACTTGAACTCCAAGTGTCATTTTCATTCAATACTTTCTTCATATTTGTCTTGTAATACTTTTTATTGTTTATTTCAGAATGTTTCTCTTTTCTGTGTTTTCTCTTCAATAAAGGAAAACCTGGTCTTATATGACCTGCTTTCTTACATTCATAACAAGTTACCTCTGAATCTTTATTATCCTTCATATATTTCCTTTTGAATATGTATTGAAAGTATTTTTTCCCACAATATTGTTCATCCTTCGAGCAAGATTAGGTAACTCATTATCCGAAAGATCAAAACCACTTGAATCAGACATAACAACTTTCTTGGCTTCGGATCTTGTTATCCTTTCAGATGTTTTGGCTTTAGACGTAGTAGTAAAGGTTAAACTTCCATTTCCATTTTTCTTCTTATTGAAATCCACATCTCTCTTCATTCATGTCTCATGCTGTAGAATAGTTCCAAATAGATCATCACGAGTAATCTGGGACACTTTTCTATTTTCATCAATAGCATTCCTTTTGGACTCCCATTCATTCGCAATTATATCAATAATGTTTTCAACAAGTGCTTCATCATGAAGACCTTTTTAGCCAATAGATTGTAAACTGTTGAAAGTTGTCATAAATCATTGTTGCACTTTATATACAGACTCTCCATAAGGAAAAAGAAATCCATGATACTCTGCTCGAAGCATTTCTCTTCTTGTTTCTATAACCTTAGATATACCAAAATGTGTGACTTCCAATTTCTTCCAAATACAATTAGATGCTTCACAAGAAGATATCTGGTTATCTATATTCATGGTCATAGAGCATAGAAAAGTATTGCATACCTTGTAATTCAGTTGATATTCTTGATTCTCTTGATTAGTGAATGTACTGACTTCTTTGTCAGGAATTTTGTATCCTCCAGTAAGCATAATAAAATTGTCTACACTAGTATTGATAAAAAATTTCTTCATTCGATCTCTCTAGTACTCATAATCATTCCTATCAAAGGTAGGTTGTCTAGAAGGATTTAGATTGTCAATTGACCCAATATTCATTATTGCTATCAAATAAAAACAAAAACTTCCCCACTCCACACGTTAGTGTAGTAAATAGTTGAAAAAGAAAAATGGAAGGAAAAGAGCTAGTAATGAAAATCAGTGGAAACCTCCTCTAATACCAATTGTTGGATCGAATATGTAGATATATATGTATATTAGATAGAACAATACAAAAGGGAGGGTGAATTGTAGGTTTAAAAAACCTTCTGTTTAAACACATAAGAAATTAGTTTAAATGATCTTAAACTAAAACAATTCACAACAAAAACAAACAACCACAATTGTATTTAATATAAAGGTATGAGATGATCTAATATTATAAGAAAAGTAAATCAACTGTATTCAATATGAATAAAATAATAAGAGTAATACAATATTGAAGGATTCTACAATAAAGCGTATAGAATCAATCGATACAATATGTAACAGTATAATTGTAATTGAAACAATTACAAATGAATATGGAATGAAGAATGGAAAACAATATAATTCTCTTTCTTAAAACAAAAAGCAGCAGAAATGTAAAAGTATTAAAATTATTTTGACCCAAAGATAAGGGTTATCCTTTCACCTAGTATAACAAGTCTGTCTTACCACCAACTTGGTATTCCCTCGATACGATGATTGGTACGTCTGTCTTGCTATCCCCACAGGCCCTCGATATGAAGATCGGTACGTCTGTCTTACTATCCCCGCAAGCCCTCTATTTTGTAGGTAATTGACACCTCTGTCTTTCAATCACTTGAAATCCATCATTATGATGATCGGTAGCACCATCTGCTTATCCCCGACATCCCTCGATCATTATCACTTGATCGGTCGCACAAAGAAAAACAAAGCACTTATAGAAATACAAAAACTAAGAACGAGTCATTCACGTTTTGTAATCTCAAGGCTTTCGCACGAAGCAGGAGAGAAGTCACAACATCTCTCTCTAGAACTTGATATAATCAATGTCTCACAGTTATGTGTCAAAGTTATTTCTTGGTTTCAAATGACCTCCTATTTATAGGCCTCATGTTCCAACAGTCTTATTTCCTCCAATGGTCATATTTCTCCAGAAAAATTAGAGGGACTTGGAAACCTGTTATTATAGCTGTCATATTGAAATAGAAAATATGACATCATTTTTATTAGTTTATAACTTACTCCACGACTTCATTTTGATTGAAAAAAAGATATATGAAGATGAAACACATGAGTACGATTAATATAAAACATGTGTTTTTGATAAAGAAACAAAAAAAGCAAGTAATGAAAGTAAAGTATGAGTACTATAAGTATTACTGTATAATGTATTGAAATGATACAAAGTGAGTAGACTTATAAGACTTAGTACGATTAACAGATTCAATAAAATTTCCAGTCCGTACGATCAACATGGTCAGTACGATCAGCATGGTCAGTACGATCAGCATGGTCAGTACGGTCAGCATGGTCAGTACGATCAGCATGATCAGTACAATCAGCGTGATCAGTACGATCAGCATGGTCAGGACGATCACCATGGTCAGTACGATCAGCATGGTCAGTACGATCAGCATGGTCAGTACGATCAGCATGGTCAGTACAATCAGCATGGTCAGTACGATCAGCATGGTCAGTACGATAAGCATGGTCAGTACGATCAGCATGGTCAGTACGATCCGCATGGTCAGTACGATCGGCATGGTCAGTACGATCTGCATGGTCAGTACGATCAGCATGGTTAGTACGATCAGCATGGTCAGTACGATCAGCATGGTCAGTACCATCAGCATGATCAGTACGATCAGCACAATCAGTATGATGAGCATGATCAGTACGATCAGCATGATCAGTATGATCAGCATGATCAGTACGATTAGCATGATCAGTACGATCAGTATGATCAATATGATCAGCATAGTCAGTACAGTAAAAGACATAGGTGATTTCCAAAACAAGATATAAAAGTCAATAGAGAAATTTTGACTCAACACATTTAATTAATGAACCTCCTAAATTCCCAACAGTGTAGTTACAAGAAAAGAAAGAGTCCATCCATTTATTGGAATGACACGTCGCCGGTCCCACCAATGTCGTTCATTCATTGGAGGAAATAATGCAAATAAAATAAAAAAACATGTTATTTTATTAATCATTCATAAGTCCACAAAATAACTTTTTTCACCCAACATACTGTGGTCGATGTTAGGCCTCCTTTAAAATAATATCATCACTGCGGATTAAAAGGTGACCTTATATTTTTAAACTGAGCAACAGTTCAAAATTTAGAAAACACCGCTCACACATCTACTGAACGTACCAGAAAAAAATTCAGAAAATTATTAATAGTCAACCTCGACCTTTGCAGGTTGACGTTAAGCTCTGCATAAGTGAAACTCGAGCCAATGAACCCAATGGTATTCTCAGATTTCCAATCCGAGTTACCATTTAAATGTTATGTATATTATAATAAAATAATCGTCACTTAATTATTTCATTTACAGCAAAAACTAAATTTCACTGGTGGCCCACACTGGCCAATGTTAGTATTTTCCTAAAGAGAGTCCTCCCCCATGAGTTTAGTGGTGGTCTCATATTTTCAATCCAAGTTACCATTCTTGAGTTATAAGAATATGAAAAATAAAATAAAATAATTTCATTATTTTATTTTAGGTTATGAAATTTTCGGGTTTTCTCACAGGAGGCCCGTGCCGACTAAACTTAAGTCGTGCCTAGGGTAAACCCGATATCATGAGTGCAATGGTGCCCTAGGATTTCTGATCCGAGTAACCATTTAAGAGTTATTCCACTAATTTAGGAAAACTGCTTATGTACACTAATTAAAGCTTAACAAAGCTCTGAAGGATCATTCCTGGAACTTTGTGCCTCAGAATCGCGCGCCGTTAGATTTCCCCGTCTTGAAATAATTCCATATAATAAATAAATTTATACGAATTTTCTGGGACATTACATGGATATATATTAAAAATTTATAGATGAATATTTCTAAATATTGATGTGTAATAGGATTTATAAAATTTCATTTGGAAAAATTAACCATATTTCTCGATTTAACACCCCAATAAACCAATTTTAACCACAACCATAATACATTTTTTAACAGGTTTTACTATTCATTATGTTCCAAAATAAAATTTTCCCCCTTACTAACTTTTTGAATGATAAATAAGATATTAAAACCATTTTATCAAAATCAATTCATAAAATTTGAATAAAATAATTTAAAACTAAACCTGTAAAAAACTACAAAAGGAAATTCTCTAGAAAAAATTATTTCTAAATCTTAAAGTATTCATAACAAAATATAGCATAAAATTATTTCAAATAACATTATTTGGACTATTATGAACATAAGCTACATAATTTTACATTTAATCCCATTTTAATAAATTAACCATTATAAATTGTCCAAATGGAAAGGTTATTTTCATTAAAAATCAGTACTTTTTACTATTCATAAAAAAGATAATATTTTCATAAAATTATCAAAACATTACTCCACGATAATTTTAAATGATGACTTGAAGAATTATGTTTATTTTTTCAAAAAAAAATTCTAAATTTATTATAAGTTAATTATATTATTTTCCCACAAAATGTATTAAAAATAATTTTGTCGAAAAATTGTATTTTTAATGAATATAATGACTTTATTAAAATTTTATTACTTATTTATCAATAACTATTAAAAATATTTTTTCCATATTCAGGCATTGATATTCATTCAATAAAATTTATAGAGTTTTATAATGGTAATCTATATTCTGGTTCAATTATACTTTGTGTTTTGTGTATCTCAATCTATCTAAGAAATTTAATTTATTTTGAGATAAATTTATCATAAAAACTTAGGGTGTTATGGGTTTCCCCTCATCCTTGGACTTAGAGTTATAATATTGAAAGATAAGGGTTGGTTATTGGATTATGTTAGGCTTTTTGACTCCCAAATTGGCCCATTTCTATCTTATTGTATTTTTACTTAAGACAGGTGATCATTATCATTAAAGCTTGTTTTTATGGGTTCATAGCATGAATGTTTGTAATGAATGTGTATCCCCATGATACATGTATTAGTAAAACTAAATTGGGTACTATAGGAGTGATTTTTTTGTTTTATGGCTATTTAAAATTCATATAAATTATTTTGAGATGAATCTTTTAAAACCACCACTAATGTTTTCATCGACATCCAATGAGTTGTGTTTTCACCCATTTAGATTTGGAATATATGGTGTGTCACAAAATGATATTTTCCATTTGTATTTAAATTTTTGGTGGGGGTTTTTTCTTTCAAAGAAAGAGATGGTTTCACTATGGTTTAAACAACCACTATGTAAAATAATATATATAGGCATTTTCAATCGCATCCCAAAATTGTTTTACCATATATGGTAGTATTTTGAACTAACACCGTAATTTTTATCCAAATATCAATGTTTTATAAATTGTTCCTGTATATTTCTATTAAAAATAATAAAATATTCATAAACTATATCCCTCGAGAAAAATGTATCATATCCATAAAATGAAACATTATTTATATAATAGAATTGAAATAATCATAATTAAAAATGATTAAATAACCATATAAATCATGAAGGGTGTTTCTAATATATGAAAGCATAATATAATCATATTGATATTATTAAAATCGTAATAGAACAACTCTAACTGGATATTCAATTAAAACATCATGAAAACTGAGAAAAAATTATTCCATATTCACACACAAACATACACACACATATATATAAATATTTCTTGAACTGGTTAGTACTTCTTGTATATAAATAATTATAGTAGGATGTGAGAATAAACAATAAAATCTGGAAGAGTGTTAAAATAGGCTTTAACAGGTCAGTGATATTTGTCAATGCAAACCCAGTATTTCAAAGATAGAAACCCTAATAAAATAAAGATATATTGAAATATAAGAAATGTTCCATAATTACAAAGTTAACAATAAAATATAAAATCAATGGATTATAAATATCATAAAATTATATCAAATACCAATTAATGAATCACCTTATAATAACTCCAAAATCCACTCTTAAAACCAATAAAAAGATGAGAAATTAAAATCAACACACTACAACTTCATCATGTTTCCACTTCATCTATGCTTACATATTACTACATTCTAAAAAATTACCATATTACTACATACTGCCCCATAATCACATAACCCAATATAAAAAACACCACACATCATTATAAAATATCACCACCTCTAAATATCCATTGCACAAATCATTTACATTACCAACAAACATCTTCATAAATTTTAATAACAACATCACCAAACCACATCCAACAAAACCAAGCCAAAACAATATCATGAAATCAATTTGTATAATAATTTTCTCATAATGAGGTGTCCACATAACAAGACAATAATGATCTACTCCACCATAATCTCATACACATTTACTCCATCAATCCCTAATATATAATACACCCCACTATAAGATAAAAACCTTTCCACGACAACCCCACATTCATTTTAGAAGCCACACAACAACCCCTAGACAACAAGAATTACAATGATAACATGAAAAATATTGTGTAAACCCCAAAAATTATACACCCATGAATAAAATCTAACCTACTAATTATATGATATACCAAACTCCACCTCCTAAATTTATCATACAAAAATTCTTTCTTTAATCACATAAATCATACTCTTTCCATTACAGCACTAATATAATATTTATGAAATGCATACAAATAGTTCACCTTCTCATATGCCAGTCATCACCGAACACATGCCCTAGAAATTAATAACATCACTTTAATAGGATACCAACCACCCCATGTTTCCCTATTTTACCACACTTTTCTAAAATATTATGATATAATAACATCCCTTACTTGTATTGGCCTCTACATAATAATTTACAGAAAATAAATTCATACTGAAAACCGTAACGAAGAGGTACCCACCATCCATAAACAATTCTATACAAACTCCTGACTTCCAAACACAATTACCATCCATTTAATACAGCAATATCAATTGAAAACATACTCAAACTATAATGTAATACATTACATGAAATAATTTTAAAAATAACCCAAAAGTACATATGAATGATGATTATAAGGTAAAATTCTGAAAAAAAATATATCCAATCAACCAAGAATATATATTTAATATAACGTAAGAGAAATACATATATCTCATACCATAAACAACCACATGGGTTTTCAATCCCCATATCATTTTGTTAGTATTTCATGAGTTTAGTTAAAAAAACACCACCACATAATCCAAATTATAGCCTTATCACCACCTGATGAACTAAGATCAATATCATCTCTATATCCATAACCACTCCCAACTTCCATCACCTGTATGAATATTTTATTAAAAATTAAATATTTTTATATAATTTAATTCAAAATTAAAATAAACAACTTTTTTTGAAATAGATGATTACAAAATTGTGTGTTTTACCTTTTTAGTCAATCCATCTGTTCATACAATATCACATGGGACAAAAACATTCACCATATAATATAAATTGACCAATGATTTATGTAGAGAAATGAACTTCACATATTACATATATATCTGATCACTTTATTGACCAATTTACCCTTGATGTTGAATTTTGTTAATTGAGATAAACTTCTATTAAGAATATTGAAGTAGGTAGTAACTAAAAAAGGTGTAGATGCTATTACAATAATTGGATACCTACCAAGGACCTTAGATAGAAATGGTCACAAACCCATCCCATGAATGCTACCATGATACTCCTTCCCAAGTACCTAACTAACTAGATCAACATGGGATATTGGGAAGTACTATGTAGGATTGGCATGCCATAGTCATTTAATTATTAATTATAAATAAAATATCTATAAAATTTAAAGAAATTAATATAAACATTTTGACAACTAATATAAAGTTATTATAATGAAAAAGGTATACAAACGCTAACTTCTATGTCCGAAACATTCACATTACCCCCATCAGATTTCATATGATCATCAAATGAAAGTTCCATCAAGGGGAATTGGTGCCCTAAATTCAATTTCAACAATAAAAAAAGATAAATCAATAATTTAATGTGTGAAAAAATAATTTCCTTTTATATATATTTAAACTAATGAAAATATTACAAAATTATATCTATTTCTTGAAAATCTAATTGAACTATTAGTGTTGGGAATGATTTGTTTTGGTCGAATATATACATTTTTTTAAAAATTCTGAAATAAATAAATTTTAATATTATAGTAATGTATGGAATTCCATATCGATTCCATTTGTATGTATATATGTATAATTATATTAATATGATAACACATTTTTCAATACCATGTGATTCTCATGGTGATTGGTGTCAAAAAACACCTTCCACTACCCTATTGGTACCCCTTCATGTATCATATCTTACTACTGCTAAGTGGTCAATAATGTCTCATTGAATTCATTAAATAATCTACATTTAAAAATTTCACATTTATTAACCAAATTTATCATGTTCAATTTTTTCGGATAATATTACTAATGGTAAAGGGGATTAACATATGTACAAAGAGATTCTTTTTAAAATATTATGTTTTATTTAAATATTGGCATAAAATTGATCCATAATGTATTTTTTTCCTTTATATGGGAATGATATACATCATTATCCTAAATTTGAGGCATATTCCTCCAATCAAAATAAGTCTTCCAAAGGGTAATAAGATCATACTCCAATTAGCTTAGAACCTCGAAACATAATGTCATAACAGTATCTATGGGGACCCCATAAAAATCCAAGGGGTAAAATATCTTTAATATATTCTAATTATAGACATTTGAACTATTAATATTTTTCTTCATATTAATATATTTTCATTTTTTATGAAAATAATATTTTTCAGTATAAAAAAGTATAATAACATTATTCAAATTAAAATTTGTACCTATTATCATCACCCTCAAATATAATCATGAATAAATAGGCGTGACAACATATTCCATTTCTACAGAGTCATTGTGTGTTGAAACTATGAAATCATGAGGCGATATTCTAGATATAGATGGTGGGAGATGCAGGGTGTTCTAGAAAATGATGGGGGAGATGAAGGGTGTTCAGACACTGATGAGGGGAAGATGGAGGGCATCCTTAGTAATATAGGGTGGGAGATCCAGGTATAATCAAGTTACATTGAAGACATCTATATGGTTAGGGTAACATCAACTAGAAGCCAATTAGGATCATTTAGTTAGTTCTTCCTTGAAATTATAGTCAATTAAATGATTAGAAATAACATTAGGTCATATATTTCAAATTATTCACACATATAAATTAATATACATGCGATAAAATATGGTAGTTTAATTTGATAATATCAACCAAATTTCAATATTATCCCAATTATGAAACTATAAATATTCCACTATTTAATTATTTGAAACACTTTTCTTGATTGAATAAATGATATTTGAATCCATCCACATTTTAAGCATAAAAATTCCTAGCCTGTTTTAGAGGACCCTGAGCTAAAAACATTAAATCCTATGAAAAATATATTCAAGTATTAGTATCCATGATTTAAGAAAAGTAATATACATTATTATTTTCAAAAACACACTTTTAAATATAATATCCATGTTGATTTAAATATTTAGGAATTTATGTTATGTGAAAATAATTATACATTCTCTTTCTTAATATATTTTGCTATATATTTATCATTTCTTGTTCAACTTATCATGAATCTCTTTGTTTTTATCTTGAGATATTCAATAATGGGATCTGAAGTTTTACTTTTCTACAGAATATATTTATATGTCTATAATAATTCCATTTCTGTTAGTGTAATATTTCAGATCCTCCCAACTGATCAGCTAATAGTAGGAAATAATTTTGATTTCCCTTGTAGTTGAGATTGAGTCAATATGTTTTCAACATATCTATATTTATTCAATATTGTCTTAATGTCATCCATATATCTATAAAAAAGTTAATACAATCCTCTTCTCAATAGCCTTCAGAAATTGATTCTTCAGCTTGAGATTTATTTTTCAAATATTATTTTAAATGACAAAGGGATATATGAAATTAAATAATTAAAATATAGTTAGGTATTTAATGATGTTTGATGAATAATTTAATTAATATTAAAGACATATTAATAAAATAACTCACAATTTAATTTGACTATCGATAATGTATAGTACCTACTAATTTACGTTACTCGACCAAATGAACAATTAAATTCATCTTGATAGAACGAAATGGTGGAGGAAAGATCATATTCATTTCCAAATATTTTAGTATGAATCTTTATTTAATGTTATCAAGAATATATGGTTATAGTATTTTCTAAAATATTTGTATAGGGAATGTGTATAATTAGCGTACAACTATATAACCTTTTTAGGTAACACTATACACATTTCCAACAATAGTAAATATTTTAACACAGTATTTGAATCATGTATTTTCAGAATATGTAACCTATGATTCGTTAATTTCATACACCTTGATATGTTACTTTAATACCCGTAAGATAATCTCACATGTCTTAAAATTTCTTGGAAAATATATATATCCCTATTTTCATTGAAAACAGTGTTGGGGTATATTTTATATTCACATATGGCCATATATTAGGCTTTATATTTTTTGTTTTTAAGTGTTTCTATGAATTGAGATGGTCTGTTGAATTTCCAATGTCATTATGTAACTTTACGATCAAATTTTTTTAAAAAAATATTCTCAATATTAATTACGTCATGATTATGATGAAAAAAATTAAAATGCCAATATGGTTGTTTGAAGAATATATTATTTTTTGTCCATTATTGCATTTTGATTTCATTTGATGATGATCACCAAACTTGTTTTCCTAAATAATTCAAATTATGATCCTTCCAAAAATATTTTCCATCATATACTAGTTATTCTAATATTTATGATCCTATCAAAAAGATTGGAGGTGGTCTATGGTCCTGAGACCCATTGAAATTTTACTTTTTCTATTGAAATCTAAGATATACATTGTGAAATATTCAATGACACAATAAGAAAAAAATTTACTTTAAGGTAGTTGTTCAGGATCAAATCAATGGTATAAAAATGATAATTCTATCCTATGTAGGTGTTCAATTTAGATAAGTTCTCAATCCTAGGGAATTCATTAATGGTCAACATTAGAGAAGTGCACATTTTGAGAATTTTTCTTTAAGATACAAAATATTTCATAACATAATTTCTCCATAACTCCTTTAATTCTTCAATTAGTGGATTAAAGTATACATCACTATCATTTCCAGGAATGTTTTTCCATGAATAATCATAAAAATGATAATAAATTTTTTTAAATATAAATACATGTAGGTATATTTAAAGTGATCAAAATAATCATCCAAATTCTATAACTGGTATGCAATGTCCCAAATGGAATGAATCAATCGGTTTCTAATCCCAATTGAACATTCTAAGAATTGGTAGAGAAATATGGATGTAATGAATCGATTTTCATTTAATATTTTGAATATCTTGAATGTCACATTAACTCATTATTGTTATTCTATAGAGAATGTGACTTATTGTCCTCAGTTGTTTTTTATGGCATGATTAATCTTTGAAATCATGGTTTTAATGGGATATAACAAAAAATATATTAATTTTCTTTATTCTTCTTCCTAGCATTATATTGATTTATAAATCTAACATCACCCAGTGAATTCCATCTAGAATAAAATCATTTTTTGAAATCTTTTCTACATTAATCCTCACCCCAATAAAACATAAAATCATTGGGAAAAGAATACTTTTTTATAATTTAGACCAACTTGTCAAAAATAATTTTATATCATATTAAGGCTCAAGTATAATAGCTTTATGAAATGAATCCCAGGAAAAATCCAATAATGTGGTCACCACCATATTTGTAACATTGTGTAGATATTCTTATTTTATAACTTCAGTAGCAAAGAAACTTTTGAATATTTTATACATCATATCTACGTCTCTTGATTTCCATCATCAACTTAATCATGAAATTCATTTTAATTCTCAGATAATTTACCCCTTATATAATTCATCACATCACCAGGAGGTTGATCTAATGATATGATACAATCATGATTTGGTTTTCCTATAGTACCCAAAACATAAATATTTATGTTATTATTTTTATCAACCTCAACTAGTTTTTTATATGTTTTTATGCTGATAATTTTTCCTTATAAATCTAAAATCATCATTTATATGGTTTTTCATTTCATTTTCTATTTTCAGAGAAGTTGGGGGAAAATTTTGTTGAATCACATCAATTCTAAAACAATCCATAAAATTCAATTATCCATGACAAATGTAACAAAACCATTTATATGATAATTGCTTCAATATCAATTTTTCATAACATTATGTCACTTCAACAATCTCTTATATTTTTATTTAGGGAATTAAAATCATATTGTACCTTAAACAGATCTATTATAAATTTCAAAATCTAAAATCTCCTTCAAACCCTTAGCATAAAGAGGTGTGTTCATATGTAATGTGATGCATATTTTATCCATATATCAAAAAGATTCCAAAATTAATTTATGAATACTAAAACATTTAAGAAAAATTATTTCATTTAAAAAAATTACATATTTACTTGAAATAAAAAATATAAAAAATTATTTATGCATATTAATTTTATTACGTTATTGAACAAAATAATTTTTCATAGATTTCAATTCAAATGTATATAATACATTAACAAATTACATATTTTCTATAATTATTTTTAATTAGTTAAAAATATAAAATGGACCTATGAGTATGAAGTTAAAAATTTTTCAAATAATTAAATAACCTTACAATCCACATAAAAGTTTATTTGTAAAATCAAGAGTGTTTTGGATAAAATCAACATTCAATTTTTGTACGTTATTCCATTATATCAAAAATTACTGGAATAACCCCTAATGATTGTTTTGTAAAAAGAAATTAAAATTATAGAATAATGTCACAAAAAAACATTGAAATTAAGAAATATTAAACCAAATTGAAGAGATTATGAAAATCACACATGATCAGTGAGGAAGGGGGGATGAATCAATGTGTTGGTAGGGGATGAAGGCTAGATCGGGAGAAAGGGTAGAATGAGAGACCATGAGGTCGAGGAAGAGGGATCAAGGTTGGACGAAAGGGCTCGGTGTCATGGTTTCTTGGGTTCAATGGTGAGGTATTGGGGATTATGATGCATCAATGGTAGGGATCTACGGCTCAGAGTGGGAATGAGGGATAAGGGATATTTTGAGGACCATGGAGGGGGATGGAGATATCAACAGTGGAAATAGATTGGAGGCTCGGTAAATAGGGGAAATGGGAAATGGGACCAGTAAAGAGGGATTAGGTAGGAGTGAAAATGCCATGGGGAGGGCAAGGAGGGGGATCAGGGAGCAGTGTTGACTTGTGGAATAGAGTTTTGGGAAGGGGTGGAGAGGGATCAGGGAGGGCTCATGGATTAGTTGTAGTGAGGGATCAGGGAGTGTTGATAAAGGATTAATCGAGGAGGGGACGGAAGGGCTAAAGGGGGTGGTGGAAATGTTGAATGGGGAGTAGTATCAAGGGCTCAGTCAGGTTATGGTAGATAGTGATCGAGGATGGTTTAGGGAGTGGAGGTGATGAGGGGTCATGGAGGGTTGTGGGGGATCTGTTAGTGGATAAATAGTAAAAAGAAAAGGGGAGTGACATCGAGGGTGTTGGGGGAGTGTTGTTAAGGGCTTAGGGGAGATGGAGGGATTGGGGAAGTAGATCATTGGAGGAGGGAAGGTGAAAATTTCTTCTTTTTTTCTTGGATAGTATTAAAGGGGGTTTTTAAAAAACTATAACTAAGATTTTCTAATTTTTATTAATAATAGTTTCTTAAAAATCCATTATTAAACCAATGTTAAACATTTTTTTGGTGAATTGGGTATCATATTAAACATGTCATGTGTTAATGTGGGTTGACACTACCTTTTATCGCACGAGGATGAGAAGATTAAATTGATACAAAATCATTGATTTCTTAAAATTGAAGGTTAATGAGCAGAATCTAGAAGTTTTCCCAGGACAACCTATTCATAGTCAACCTTACCAACAAGAGGATCACATAGGTCCTACCTACACAGCCCAGAAGAAGCATACACCTATGAGCTCAAACTCATCATACCACACATTCATGATGTACCTTCTCAGACAACCTCTTTCACCCATAGTACATTGATTTATTATAAATAGGAGTTTAGGGATCATTATTTAAATGAATAGAGTACCTGGAGGAGTCTTGAAACTCTAATCACCCTATAACTTCACCCAAACCTTCATAAAATATCAGATAGTACTCTACGCCTCAAAATATAATTGAATTAATATGGGTGTTATGATTAAATCTCCCTTTGTAATCCTAAAACAAGATCTCCAGTGTGAGAAAACTCCCCCAAGTGAAACACTCTAGGGTGATTCCCTATTATCAAGCTTGGTACATAAGCACCAATAATCCAATGAAACCTAATGAGAACCTTGGAAAATAAAGAAAGTCCCCTCCTATGTTTTTTCTCCTAGGTTTTCCATCACCTAGAGATCTCACTAGAATGACCAGGTTTTCCATCCATGAGACACCATGGGCTCACCTAGCCTTTACCAGTATGATTCTCCATTATCTCTCCCAAACTCCCCTTAAATAATACCCACCATTATCCCACTCTTCATGCCACCAATTGTGTGGGAACCTCCTTCCATGGGAATTTCGTATAAGGGAGATCAAATTAAAGTATCCGCCGAAGCCTCCAGACTTTCACAAACACATAAAAATACAGATCAACATTTCACCTATTCGGTTATGGATTAGATTGGCTAGAGGTTTCCCAAACTTGTCCTACATAAAAGTTAAGGTCCTCAGGGTCTGTCCAGTTATTCAACCCTTATTCATAAAGACCCCAACCATGGGGAATCTCCATGGAACTCTTGGTCTATGAAACAAGGCCTATGGATTTGTTATCCCCTTTTCATCTCAGACATGAAGGATATGAATTTATCACCCCCTCACATATATATGAATGTATCAATTTTTATTCAGACAATCTGTGGGTTTCATTTTCTTTTCCCTTTGATGGTTATTATATCCCTTTCCTTATCTCATTTATAGAACTAGGTACATGGCCTCACTCTTGGGGTAATCTATGATCCTTTCTTATAGGAGGTCACATCTCTCCGCCTATTTATCTACATATGTTATGAGAATAGGAGAGGGTGTGGGCGACCGAGTCCTTTCACTATCGCATTGTATTAACCTCATCCTCCAGGAAAATATGAAGATTGTCTAGTTTGTCAGATCATTGAATTCTTAATGTTTCCCACAATGAGCATGACTCATGTGGTCATAGAGTAATTTTATTATCATGATATTTCCATCATCATATGCATGCTTTAAAATAGAATCTTTTGTAGATATTCCCCTTAAATTTCATTAAAGGGCCTCCTTATGGGAGGATCCTCAGAATCAATGTATCAATATCTGATGGAATTCTATTAGGTGTAATCCCCATCCAAACCATTAAACCACCATGAGTCATGATATACCTCATGGCCCCACAAAAAATGGTATCCTTCAAGTTTTAATCTAAAAACCTACTCAAATCAAGAGGGCATCATGTTTGGTATAGGCCCCAACCATGTAAACACCACCTAAAAGGGTCAAATACCAAATGACAAAAACCTTCAGGGGGATCCATAGTTGTGGGTCCTTATATAAAAACTATATTGACTTTGATTCTCGTCTAATGAAATAAATTGGAAGCCTATCTTGGGATAAAACCCAACTACCCAAATCAACCCTAATTCTCTATGTTCCATATTCATAGTAGTTTCCAATACCACTGAGGATCCCACACCCCTTCGAGGTTCCTTGGTCCACTTTGGATAAGTCCGACACAAACCATTTCACTAGAAAAATTCCACCAATATTTCTTTTCCACATGAAATTAAACTACAAGGTTTTTTCCTCTTCATATTAAAAAAAATTCATGATGTGCCCCACTGCGTGGAACCAAACAAAATGGTTTCTAATTCAATTCACAATGATACATAATTTCATGGACCCAAACCCAATATCCAAACAACTCCCATCTCCTTATATGATGATAAACTTTAGAGTGCCCTACAATGTGGATTAAAACAACTGTCACAATAATAAATTAACTACGAATATAAAACCTTTATGAAAATGATTCCATATATGGAGAACCATGGATAGATAGAGATTTATCCATAGATCAGGAACATCAAATACATAATTATTGTTTTAATGTTTATTCATTATAATAATTGATTTTTAACCTTTTGGTGTCGCATGTTCTACTTGGTATTTAATAAAGGATTCATGAATATGTATTAAATATCTAACAGAGTCCTCTAGTATGAAATAATTCCCCCCATAAAGGTGCAATGATCCTGAAATACCCTCCTATCGACCAATGAATGTCCTTAATTATTATTTGAGTCATTTACTAATTACAACCTACCTTTGGAAATATGGTTCGAAAACATCATGAATAATGGAACATTTGGGTGTTTCTAGATCCATGAACAAATCCTATTGCATGTCTTTTGAAAATGGTGAACCCTATGTTAATGATTGGGAAATATTCGAATACACACAATCAACCATATAGTGTAAAACCAAAACTATTATTTTAATCAACAACAATTATGGTGAAACCAATATGAAACCTTAACCAACTTGACTATGTTACCCATATTTCATGCCCCCTTCTCGCACCAAATGAAAGAGGGACTTACAAGGAAATATATTATTCATGTGTTTGTTTAATGATATTCTTATTTCATGGGGCTTTCTTGTTCATCTTTGTCACATATATTGTTGGAACATACAACTAGATATCTATTCAATCCAAGTAGATTCAGGCCAGTTCCCACAAATATATGCTTCAACCACTGAATAAGATGGATCCTGGACTAATCATTGGAATCCATCAATAATATGGAGTATCCAATGCTAGATTTAAAATGAATCAATTTGGGACTAACACCTAAATGGTGTCATACATTCCTGGGATATAGCTTGATAGGCCCTTAAAAAAATAAATACCCAACATCAATCCCCCCAATGGAGGTTTGGGGGCCTAGAAGAACAAAAAAATAATTTCCATTTCAAATAGTTTTAGGAGCCTAAACTAAGAAGACAATAATAAGCTCCTACCTTATCCTACTGTGGTAGATTGGGAGGACACTGATAGCCTCATACATATTGAACATGGGTCACTCAAATGGGAAATATTAATTAGTCATTGCTACCAAAATCATGTGATGAAAACTCCCAACATTATGGGGGTGTTGTTCATGGAAGTCTATCCCAGGTCACTTAGACCTAGGCATGGAATACAGCATGCCGATGGCTAAAACTAGACAAAATGGATGAGGGTGACACCTTTGGTTTCCCACAACAAGACCTTCAATAAAATTTAGTGGAAATCTATTGAAATGAACAAAAAACTACATACACCATACAAACATTCCAGTATAGTTCAATAGAATCCAAAGAATCCCACTCGTTGAGTTTTGTGGGAAACCAATAGATAACACACACAAATACTCACACCTTTCAATCTAACCAGCATAACATGGATGAATTCCTAGAAATAATCCATCAAGTCACAACATGATATAGGAGGCAGAACCACTTTTTTCATGCACTTGAGTACTATCTATATACACCAATTGGAAAATGGAGGATATGAGAAGACACGAACCCATGATATAGCCTAAAAATGGGAATATATAACCATTCCATTCAATGAAGCAACTAAAGACATCATAAAAGTGGTGAAATATTAGATTTATATTCCTAACCACATTCAAAAAACCTTCTAGGATTTAATAATAGTAGTGGTAGTGGGAGAGGGTTGGACACAAAACTCTATTCCCACAATTTGGGTGACTCACTAACTCAATAGAAAGGTCACTTTAGAGAAGAAACACACTTATTCTCCCATAAAAGAGTGTCATGGAAAAAATCCACACAAGATATACAGACAATTGGATTTG
Source organism: Viscum album (assembly GCA_963277665.1). Lineage (NCBI taxonomy): Eukaryota > Viridiplantae > Streptophyta > Magnoliopsida > Santalales > Viscaceae > Viscum > Viscum album. Next base: position 1,049,337,549 of record OY728131.1, on the reverse strand, counting down.
GTCCATACCCCCATTCCAACTAAGGGTAATGGGCCAATCCCAATGGCCACTCTCAGGCAGACACAAACCCCTGCCAAAATCTCAGAATCCTTTCAGAAAAAATCAATATAAAAATGGGGTCTTATAAAACAAACATCCCTAATTAAAACCAATAACCCTAGAAATCGACCCAGTCATATGTAAGAGGTAATTCAAAAATAAGACTCACTAAAAGATGACTATAAAATTAAGATCTAATATATGATACCACTCTACTAAATGATTTAGTTCTTAAATACCTCACATGTTTATATATGGAAGTTCAGGATCCAACTACTCCATTAAAAAATTATGGAAATACTAGTATAAGTTCCATAAGTCCTCCCCAAACTCCTTAATATGAAGGCGTGCTTCATGTTTAAAATATGATCATTCTTGAGAGCCCATATCCTATTGAGCAGTATGGTATCTCTTTGAGTTCCCAGAAGATCCATCAGAATGGAGGTACTCCTCTTACTATCATCTCCTCGAAGGGTTATCCCTAGTGTATAGGTTGTTGGAACTCGCCTTACAGTTGGACCTCAATCTATGATTGTATAGGTTGTTGGAACTCGCCTTACAGTTGGACCTCAATCTATGATGATAATCCTCACCATAATGACATTTAACTTTGATAATAGGCCCCACTTTCCAATTTATTTATAAGAAAACTGCATATCATAAAAACATGGTTAGTAATGCATGATACCTCATCATTGACCAGTGAAATCCTCTCTCAGTTGAAAGAAAATCCAAGGAAATAGTCATTCTCCGAATGACCACTGGATCACCTACTTTCTAATATGACCAAGGAAATCCCCATAGATCCTATTTGTTACAATAAAGATGGAGGGAAGAAACCACATTGGTTAGACTGGGTTGAGGATATATAAGGAAAAGATAAAGTAGAAATGTAGAACATGAGGATATAATTGGATAAAGATAATATACCAATTATGTTCTATAATTTAGTCACTCCCAAATACATAATTCCATAGGCATTGTCACGGGATTGCGTGCATGACATCTGCTAAAATTAATGGAACACTCTTCATTTCTTAAGATAAAAAGTATTACCTTATGAAAAATATCCAAGTCACATAAAGGGAATAGAATTGATTAATTATAAAATTGTCGTGGAATCCCTCCATGTTACATGAAACCATAAAGTGTGAATGTTTCAAGGATTCTTTAGTGTGCATATATCGATGCATTAAAAGGGATGTGTTAGCTGATCACCAACACCCCATTTGGTTTTCATATTAGAGGATAGTTCTATCATGAGGTGTTTCACATCAATGTGCTCCCTAATAAGTGAATTCATCCAATGGTGACATCATGATATGTCATAAACATAGGCCTAATTTAAGAAACATGCTTTCTTGACAACAGATGGTATAGTTATCAAAAAAAAATTCCATTCCCAACTCTTGAAAAAATTCTCCCAAAAGAGATAGATTGATCAAAAAACTCCTATATCAACCATTTGAGAACATTGATAAATCCTTCCACCTATGGGAGGCTAATGGTACATAATTTAAAATTTCTTTATAAGTAGGTAGATCATGTGATGACTATAAAATTCATATAAACTATGTTATAAAATAGATCTATAAAATCATGAAAGCATCCACAAGAGTAGCAACATTTATGAGAATTTAGGACTAACCCCATCCCATTGGTCACTGGAACTTTTTAACACAACCTTCAATGTTGGTAAAATAGAACCAAATGTTTGGGGAAATAGAATGAAAATAACCCCCATACTATAGCTCTATGGGATATTTTTTATCTCATCCTCCCACTCAATAGAATTCAACCTTCTTTCGATTTGGGGAATCTTTATAAAATTTATCTTCTTTATTTTCCCCGTCTTGTGACTGGGTGTCCATGTAGGGAGAATTTATGATTTTTTTTTTCAGATATTACCATTAGATCACCATCAATGTTACAACTCTAGGAAGTATAGATGATAATATGATGAGGAATTTTGGATAGTGAAACATATGCGGTTTCTCAAGGAGGCTAATGAAATGTCAATAATCAATTATGCATTTCTAAACATCATTAACACTAACTTGGAAGATGTTGCAGAACCTGATCCCAATAGAGAGGATTAAGTATAGGATGTGTTGGTTCATCATTTATTCCACATCAAAAAAGCTAAAGGGGATTTTCATACTCATAAAAAGATGATTTCTCTAAATTTGTAAATTCCCTCAACCACTGCATTACTAACAGCTCGGCAAGCATACAAAAAAAGGGTAATGGTAAGGTTGTTCACCACCCAACTCCAGAAGATTTTGAACCCACCGCACTTGAGGAAATATTTTCCCATTAAGATGAATTGACTAAATATTTGATAAGGCAGAACAAAAAATTACTCAAATGAAATATTCCAATGGGATATGATCTATAAGAAGATCCTAATCCATTACTCCTAACTAGCGTACCTCAACAAAGATAGTTTTTACCCAAACAAATTTAATAGGACATATAATTAATATTTGGGGTGGAACAACAATATTTATGGACACCACTAGAATGATATATCAGGATTTTCCTTTTTGGATAAAAATTCAGGACTTGGTTGAGTGCAATGTTAAACACCAGCCCCTGTAGAATACCCACCCCAGGTACAAATAGATCATCTATAGAAGGTTCTAGCCATTTTGACCCTTTCACAAGACCCTATTTAACTATAAATCCATAAAGGTATCGTCAATACTATAGTGTTATTGAAATATTTGTTTGAATCGATAGAAAATCAGCATGCACTAATAATGCAAGAAAGTATTCCTTACCCTAAATGGGTGGATCCAATCCCTCCCTTGCAAAATTTTGGAAACCCTAAATTTCAAATATTAAATGGATCGAAAGATGTGTAATAGCATTTGAAACATTTTGTGTCTTTCTGTGATCACATGACAGGGACCGCTAGGCTGCAAGATGAAGTGAACCCCATATGCTTCACACAAACTCTACAAGTTTCTTCCTTATTTTGGTACACCGGTTTATCAGATCATTCAATAATATGATGGGAAGATATCTATTGATAGTTTCTATATCAACTAATCTCAATGATATAGAATACAATAACCCTAAACCTCAAAAACTAAAAATAGTAGTAGAATTATAGGGTCTCATATTTCATTTCTCAATGTAAGTGGTTGACTTAATCCCTAAAGATACAACATTACCAAGAATCTTATTGGTCATCTATATAGATAATCTTCATGACATGTTGTGAACACCACTCATACTGGTGAAATATACAAGAGGTTTTTTGGATCTTATCATAGTTTCTAAAAGATTTAATATTATCACTTGTGAACCAAGAAAATTTTCCAAGTAATTATACCTACTCTAGGAAAGAGAAAAAAAAGGAAGAAGATCATGTAATCATGCTTAAGCCAACCGAAGGACCAGTATCAAATATAAATCCCATGAAATATCATTTGAAATAACCTAATGTGATTATGAAACAATGATATACTCATTAGTATTAGATAAGGGATAACATGTGAAACCATTTAGAGGATATAATGAATTATTTATTCATTCTCAGATGACCAATTCCTAGTATACATCAGATAATCATTGGAAATAATCATTCTGAAGCATCCAAAGAGCTTGTTTCTTGACCAGGATGGTCACAAAGATGTCCTAAATTATTTCCACTTCCAAGAAAAATTGGGACACAATATTCATGAATTATTTGTTTTAAATTAAATCCTTTAAAAGACAGTGGACTCTAGAAAAGTATAGTTAGGCAGGACACTAGGATAAATAGCATATGTTTCTAACACCAAACCTGAGGAAGATGGTGAATGTAAGAAAATTTTTAATAAAGGTACACAAAATTTATTGATGGGATGTTTAGAAAAACAATTAGCTGGACTCATGAAATCTTCTGAGCATAGATGAAATTGCCAAATTTTCCCCCAACTACATCTCCTTTGACACAAATTAATCCATTGGATCCACAGTCTACTAAAATCCATCCTTTAAAAAAATTACATGGCTAGAATTGAGGGATGAAAACATATAAATATGATCTATAGCAAGGAATAAATTGGATTTTACTCTTTCAATCTTCATTCCTTCAATTTCGAAAGAACGGTCACAACTCTTCTAAATGGTGCAATAAGAGTTGAAAAAAAATTGGAGTTCTCATCAGATATAGAGTTAATATTCAGTTCCAGTAATGTTATTCAACTAATGGATCCCTTATCTAATAATGATTATGAATATTAAACCAAATTATATGCACCTGATTGTGGAACAAGGGGAAGAGGCCACACAGACTGAATATACAAGGGACGATCAGGTCAGGATAGAAATAAATACTTTGTCGAAATCCCTTCTTGGATAGTCTACACAACCAATACATGTGTGAGAGACATTAAATGAGATAAATGGGAGAATGAATGTTCCCCCACATATTCCAAGGATTCCCTATCATAATCAACCTATAACATCTACTAGTTGTTAAACCATCTCCAAATTAGCCTAAACATACTAGCCGACCTAGTCTACCTAACCCATGATGGAAAATAGCTCCTTCAACTCCTTCACCATGGGATAACCTACCAATATGAAGTATTTATGTTCCTAAAGAACCTAAAAAATAACATACTCAGAACGAGAAGTGTATTCCTTTAACCCAGAAGTATGAAATTATGAAGAAATTAGCTATAGGGTTGGCCAAGTTTTCAATCCATGATACTCTAATTCTCTCTAATGACCATTGGAAGCATTCGAAGTGGAATTTTTAATCCCTCATGAATTTGAAGTTAATTTTTTCACAGAATTAGAATATCATGGAAACATACATCCTACTAAATTACCCATGATCATATTTTTCACAATGTAGTATAATGTTTCCATTATACATGGACACATCAGGCCCATTTATGTATCTGGATGAATACATGACATTGATATTTGATGGCAGTTTATCTACAGTGGCTCAAGAGTCAACCACAATACAATTATAACACATCTACATCTATGATAGAATGAATTATACATTTCCTATTCCCTTCTAATGCTACATAGTTATGATAAAAATGAACATTATCCTCTTAGTAGAATCCAAATTAGAGCCCAGTTTTGGGACCACTATCTGAATTGGTTTTTCTAGTTGTTCAAAAAGATATGGATTTAAAAATTATTATAAGAAGGCCTTGGTTCCATTATCAACTGGTAATCTACTAATATACCCACAAAACACTCAAATATTGTAGTAATTGTCAATTTGGGACAATTTATGGTGATAAATCCCCTTTCAAATATTGAGAAACATAGTACATTGATGCTAGATTCTACCGAATGAAAGGGAAACAACCCCTAACTGACAGTGTTGCTCAGTTAATATCCCTAAATGGTTTTAAAATGAGATAAGAATATAATAGAAAATTTCTCATTGAAAAATATGTTCTTCCTATCCCTCAAATCAAAGACATTGACCCAAATTCTTGTTCATATTCAACTACCTTCATGACATCAGTCATTAGAAATGAGTCTGACAGTGATAAAAATGTGGTTTATTCTCCAAAGAGTATTAAATTTTAGAATTGAAATTCTATCATTACATTCCATCAGCTTTAACATATCCATACCTCTTCATCTATGTCAGTAGAGGTGGAGATTCAAGGATACCCCACACCATGAGTTAAGTTTAAGAAAGTTGATTAAATATTTAGATGTAAAAATTTCAAATCCTCTCTATATTCTAGAAGGCTTATATTATTACTTATTTCCACTTATATTATTTCAAAAATAGGACTTGGTGGAAGTGGATGGTCTCAAGGATCCCCCTCTATAATTGGAAATGATGTTTCTACCAATGTTGTGAACTCTAGAAAATAATTACTGGTTTTGAAGAAGACCCATGACCCACATTGATCAGTGTAATCATGTATTTTGTAGAATAAAACGAATATACCTCATTTTTAAGGCATCGTCAGGATTTATTTTCCAATAATTACATATAAATTTCTTTCCTCAATATCTAGGATGAAACTCACCATGTGGGATTTCGAAAAAACCACCATGAATAAAAATAGGTAACCAGAAGGACACACCCGAATCACACAGCCAAATTTGAAGAGAAATTTGACAAGACAATCCGATCGAGTATCATTTTAGGATGTCCATTATTTGAAATGGTAGGCCAATATCATCCTATTAAATATGAATAATTTTAAAAGCGTGGTCTTCATCGACATCATAGATCTAAACTAGCATTTTCATTAAGATGATTTCCCAATCGTGATGAAAGAACTTATGATCAATGCAATAAATAGTTATAAAACCCTAACCTGTATTGATGGATTCTTAGGATATAGTAAAATATTAATGTCCTAATAATTGTAAGAGTCCACAAACTTCAGGGTACCCATGGTTTATTTTTCTCTTAGGTAATGCCCTTTTCCTTGAAAAATGACAGTGTTGTATAAAAATGTGTTATGCATCACATCTTCAAACCCTTATTGGGATGTTTTTTAGAATACTAAATTTATCACATGTAGTTTAACACTCAAAATTGTTTTAACCGCTCGGATGATCTTGATACTGTCATTAACAAACCGTGATAACATAGTCTGAAGATAAACCCATTGAAATATTACATCGAAGTTACATATTGGATATTTATTGTCCATTTCATACATAATAATTTTCATTGAATTCAACCCTATGAAGATTAATTATATCATCAATATGTCACCTGCTAAGAACCTCATTTAATTGAGGGGTTTATATGGAAACATAGTGAATATTATAATAAATATATAGTTGACCTCTCAGAAATGTATTTTCCTATTTTATAAAAATGGGGGTCACATATCATTAGACTGGAGACTGTTAGGAAGAATTTGATAGCCATAATAAATATCTCTTGATACATTAAATATTAATTCCACCCATTGAGGAAGAAATATTTGTTCTATACGTGATGTCCCATGAATGACCATTAGGTTCTTTACTCACACATAATAATGACATTTGGAAAGAAAAAATTCTTTATTATCTCAATTGAAAAATACTCAACATCAAGACTTATAATTCTAGTACAAATAAGAGGTTATTTTAATTAATCTTTGTGGTTCCAAATATAATGCACTACTTATAGCACCCCGAGGTCCATTTGGTCTCTTGTAAAAAACCACTCAAATATATCCTCCTCTATCCAATGTTGACTGAATGTTTGGCATAGTGGTAGGTTATCGTACAATAGTTTTACATTTATTAGTTACTCAAAAGATGGTAAAAGGCTAGGATTTGGGATATTTATTTTGATAGCATCAGTATGAAAAAACTAACACTGTAAAACATTTAATTTCTGAATAATGAGATATTATCTATTCAAGATGACCCCCAAATATGCGAGTTGTATCATGAAGAATCATCATGAAGCCTAAGAGGGAAGAAAATGGAGGACTCTAAGCTCAATAATGTTTGAATGGGAGTCGTTATCGTGTGTATAGACATGGTAGTTTTTCCTTAATACTTCATGTTTTCAAAACATTGTATAAAACATTAGGTGTAATATCATTACCACCTCTCATGCATATAATTGGTACTTCATATTTTAATAGACTTATTAGAGGTTACAGGAGATTCAGAGTTGGTAATAAAATATATCAATGGTGATTTTGCTATTAGAAAAGAATAGCTAATCACTCTTCTTGAATATGTACAGGGAATAATGTTAGAATTACCCTTTGAGGAAAAATAAACTCACATCCCATGATCAAAGAAATACAAGGATGATGTAATGGAAAATTAAATACATGGCTATAGAATATTCAGACCATGATGAAATATTATTTGGTATTGGACATCATTGAATGGTCTCACCTTTTGTATGTATCAGCATGGAAAAAACAAATGAGGTTAACATCATCCCCAAACTAGACATTCCTACCACTGGTTGGAAAATACACATTGTGTAGTATCTCCAAAATGGACTTCTCAAATAAGACATGGAAAAAAAGAGTGGACCTGTGGCTGGGTGACCAACATTAATCTTTATGATTTTCCAAATTTCCATGATGTTATCTACAAATGAGGCATTGAATGTGTCCTTATCAGGTGAATTAATGGAGAATAAATATCTAATTTCATGAAATAAGTTTATATGTAAGCCTATGGTGGCCACAAGTCATGTTTTAGGCTTTCCAATTTGATTTGAAGGCTCTAATAATTATTCCCATCAAAGATGTAAGATTACATAAAATTCACCAAGATGATTCATTCCTTCCAAGTGCATGATAAAATCATTCATCCACCCCTAAAGTTATTACAAGTATCTAAATACTCATGGAAAATTTACATATGGGTAATTATTATTGTAGGATCATATCCACCAACTATGTATAGGAAGTTCTACTACATTCTCACTATTACCAACCTCTTCTCTTAATGGGATGAAGCAACATCCGTAAAAAAAGTCAAGGCCATAAGGCATTGAAATATTCATAAAATCTAACATCATTACATGATTAGGTGTCACCAAACAATAGTAATGAATAATGGCACCAATTTCGGTTTTCCTGAGTTTGAGAAGCTAAATAAAGAATATAAATCTACCTATTTGTACCACTATCATTCATCAACCAAAAAACAGATAGAGGCCATCAATAACACCTTATTAAATATTTCCATAATATGGTGGATAAAGGAAAAAATTCTTGGTTAGATAATATCTCTCATTCCATGTGGGATTACTGTAATACAAACCATACTACCACATGGGTGACCCTGTATTGGATGGAATACTTCATAAAAGAGGTCCTTCCAAATGAAGTCCAACTACCCTCTCTCCACATTTCCATTTATGATCAACTATACATAGCTGAGAAATCCAAAAAAAATGGTTGGATGAATTGGAATGACAAGATGAAAATAAACCTCAATCCTTTCATAACATAGAGGTCAACCAAAATTGAATATAACGAGCCTTCAAAAAATGTTTCACCTCCACTCATCCCTTCGAATTGAATTAGTATTGGTCCTTAGGACCCCAATGATACCAGGGAAGAAACCTTAAAATCATAATCCAAAGTAGGTGGGACCTTATTACATACACCAAATCAACTCTAATAGATCTTATTACAAGGTATTAATATATGGTCATCTAATTATGGACCCTTTCAATGAAATGTTCCAAAATAAATACTTCATTTGATAAAAGAGAAAATTGTCTTTGATGCATGAAATGACAATTTATAGCCACCATTTGTTAGATGAAAATAAAGATCCTGACATTTCATTGATGTCACACAATGGTAAACTACATGACCCTATCATATTATTCATTTGAAGTTAAACTACAAAGCATCATGGTACCATATGCATGACCATAAATGGAACACCAGATGGTCTTATTCATATGACCTAAAACTACATGACACCATATTCTCAGTGATAAGACACTAAACTACATAGTATAAAGTCATATTCAAAATATTTTGAAATATATAATAACGTACATTGTTAATGATGTTGAAATTCATGGCTCTTGTACTCATTTCATTACATAAAACTACACAACATTTCGATCTTTTCTCGATCAGATCATGATCATTCATATTTTTATCCAACCAAAGAATCATTCAAGAACTACTTGTTGATTGATTCCTTCCATCAATGGATATGTAGTGATTCCGGAATATCCAATCCTGGGTCTAACCACCACATAAAAATGTAACTAGTCCCTATGTAAAAAATCACACTTGAATGTAGATATTTCAAATAATAACTATGTGTCACTTCATTCTATCCTTAACTATGATATTTACTGATGAATAGACCCTCTTACATGGTCCCATCCACAGAGAAAAAAAATATGTATGCCCCCTATCCTATAAAAAACATAGGTCTATATAAAAGATATTAACTTAGGTTCCCTCTTTTAGGATCCAATCATGGAACCAAAAATATCCCTCTCCCACATATAGAAAAATAATGTAGTGGACATCACACTCTATGGGAAATACTAGAAAAATGATTCTTTTATGCTATGAAAATTTTTGTCCAAACATCATACTCCTGGTCCTGGGTAAATTTGGATCTCTATAAGTTTTCTTTGGTCTTTGGTGATCTTATGTCATATTTCGGAATACAAATTCTTTTGACTATGTAGTAATACACCCCAATTGTATTTTAATAATCCACCCACCAAAGGACCATTCATTTAAAGGATTCCTTTATTTGGATACAAAGTAATATACCCCATTTGTTTTCTCATATGTAACCCAATAAAAGGGTATTTTATTCATAGGTACATTTTTCCTTAGGAGATACCTCATCATGATCTGTAAACACAAACAATACTGTGCTGGAAACAACCTTTTGATTTTGGTCGACAATCATTCTTTTCATTTTTTTACCATCTCACCCCTCCTGGTATGAGAACCCCCAATATCATGGTTTACAATATATTTACACATGTTTGAAGTATGTAGGAAAATCTTTGGACTATTAAGCCTCATATTCATCACCATTTCCTTTACATATGGTTCTAGCTACATAACCAAAAACTATAAGACATAATTTTTTCCCTGTCACATGATGTTAAAAATTAGTCTAAACCTATGTACCAGACATTGGATTCCCTATGAAACTAGAATTGGAATCCTCATATCACAAATATAGGATGCCTCTCAAGAAAATATTTCATAAATTTATAGAAAACATATTCATGGTTTCTTGCTTTATTTTCTACATCTGGTAACCATTGTTCTTACAACATGATGTTAAACTCCTTAGAAGATGTCCTCGCTACATTACACTAAATTACATGGTTTTAATGAACTATATACATATTTACTCCCATTCCCATGAGATATGTAGTGATACCCATATCCTACATTCTGGTTCATCCATTATGAAATTATAATTCTCATTTCCTTCCTTATTATCTCCATTGTGTGGTGGAATAATCCTTCTGTACTTCTTATTTCACACACTGAGCATAGATCACATGGGATTAGGAGTTTTGGTAGAGGATTATCTTCATGATCGAGGAATATCAATACATGTCAGGGTTATCACGGTCTTAGTCATAACACCTTAAAAGGCACATCAGACATCCTAGCGACATGATGTTAAGCTATATGGTTAATGTGTCTTGCATGATTTAAATTAGGGAGCATTGTGTTCCTGGATTCTATCTTTATTTAGATGTTTTGTTATTCCCATATCATGTATCATAGTTTACACACAATATAGGATAATTCCAAATTAGTCCTAGGTATGAGATAGATCTACACATGAGGGTCTGGTATGTGTTCTTACCCAACTCGTGAGAACATATTAAGAAAAGAGTACCCTTCACTATAAAAGAATATAATCATTGTGTGGATTATCACCATTAACTACGTGTTTCTTGATTCTCACATCGATAGAATACGTAGTAATTCAACAATCCTACTCTTTCTGAACAAACACAAAAAAAATGCCACTTACATGTGTATAGTTTAGACATATATAGGGGAAACATTTCTCCCAATTCTTTATTCATGTTGATATAGTACGTTTATTCCATATTTAGGCACTTCCATTTCCCAAAAAAACATTATATTTGGGAAAATATGAATCTACATAAGTTTTCCCAAATCGTCAATAGTAGAATGTCATATTCTTGAAGATTTATTTGCTAGACTATGAAGTAATATTCCCCATTTGGCATTTTCTAATGCTCCCACAAAAAGGTTTTTCCATCCAGAGGATTCCATTATTTGACTATGTAGTAACACAGCCCAATTGTGTTTTCATAAGTAGATAAGAAAAGGCATATCGACCATAGGTATATTCATCCTCAGGAGAAACCACATCTATCTCCAAAAGCCCTACCATTTTTTACCATATTAATCTTTATATATTAAACCCCTAGATTATAGATTAAATTTTTTTACCTTCATTCCCAAAGATTGGGGAATGTTCTTGAAGGATTACAATGAAAAGGAAGATCATTAGTATTTTAGTCAAATCTATATGAACATATACTATAGCCCTCAAAATCCATTGTTCAAAATGTTAAATTTCATGGCCTATTTCATGGTTACATGATATTAAACTTCATGATACATTGACCCTTTTTAAAGAGGATATTTTACCCCTAATGTTAGTCATCCAGTGGAGTTATTCCTCCTTTACACACATACTAAATTTCTACAGTAACAACTTCCCATTCTTGTCTAGCACAAACACAGATTATCCATTCATTCTCATACACATTCAGTTCAGGAACTACACTTCAAGGTATTGATACATTCAAATCTTCATAAAATCCCCATTAATCAATAATATAATATTAGTTTTTGAATATATCCTTTTTTACTATGAATTGATAAACACTGGGTTTTCTTTTCATAAGTCTCCCTTAAAAGGGTCATGTCACCTAGAGCTACAATCCTTGTATGGAGAGAACTCTTCTATCTCTATAATCCCAAATGAAAACATCATGTTGGAAACCTTATTTCTAATACAGTTTGTGTCCATTCCATGTATGCTTGTCTCTAATCATGTTTTTGATATTGAAATAAAATAATCATTACTGAAAATTGACCTTTGTTTTTCAAAATATTTTCAAAACATTCTCAACCAGTAAGCCATAATTGTGCCATCATTCCTTGACTTCTATTTAAAATTTTTTGACCTAAAACATCAGTCACACTATTCTATTGTGCAAGAATTTTAATGACCTAAAAAATGATACAAAGTAATCACTAGGTTGATAACCCATAATTGTTCACCCTGGTTAAAATTGGAGTCTCAAATCACTAGATGTTCATTCTATATGGTTTAGGAAAAGAATTCAACAATTAAAATAAAATGGAATTAAACATGTTTGGTTGGAAATCCAAAATGGCCAGTCTTACAAAAAGAAAATTCTCACTAGAAAAGTCATTTTAATTTTTACGTAGGAAAAAATTAGGGTGATGTTAAAAAATAAACAAAGTTCATGGGTTCTATCATACGACCCTAGAAATAGTGGATCTATTCTTTCTAGGACCCATAGATTATAAAAACATATCGAACTCTAATCATTATCTCTATAATTTTAGAACTTTAACACAATGGAATTCAATAAATAATAAATTTATAGTGTTTTATTTTGAACCCAATGAGGACATAAATAAAAAAAATTATGATATAGTAACGAAGAAAAATATTATTTTCATTATTGTATTTAATAGAGAGGATATTTCATTGGATGAAGTCTCTCCACCAATTTTTATAAATTTTTATTTACATATTCCATATGTTTTTGCACTATGGCTCAAACATTCTCCACATATTTCCAAAAACTAGCCAGTTGTATGGAGAAAACCTATTCAGTTTGATAGATTTTATCCTTCTCTATATCCACATAATCCTTACCTTATGTTGATAAACTCTACAATGAACTATGGATTTGGAAAATATTGAGGCCATAATATTTGGATATATTTCTCTTCATGATTGAATTATAACTCCTCCACCACCTTGTAAGGGATTTTCTCTTCTTGGGATACAATTTCTTTGATATCTTCAAAATAGACTACATATTTCACCTCATATTATTGCAATCTTTACTCCCCCACCCATCACCAATTGTTTTACTTCACTGCGTGGTGGATCATGTGGTAATCAAGCCTACCATACCCCAAAAAGGATAACATGGTTGGGAGTTGACAAAGGATGTAGTGTCTTCCAGAGGATTATCTAAGACTATCCTCTAAATATCTCTCCAAATGATATTGTGTGTGGTGTTTAGGGAGTCCTATGTCTCCAAGTCTAACTCATAACCACATTCAATGGGAGATATGTATTTTGGGAATAGTGAAATCAATAAGGAACCCTTATCCACTCTTTCTTAATCTATATCAACCTCTTTGTATGCCATTTTTTGAGTTATAATGGATGATTCACCCTCATAGCTAGCTGAAAAAGTCAATGGTACTGGATAGAAGACCACACCCCTCATTAACATCAAGGAGATAGAAAACATGAAAGGAATTAAAACCAATAGAGAAGTGGTAAGCACTCACCAATTGAAACATCAGTAGTTGGAATTGATTCCTTTTTTACACCCTTGGTCTCAATTTTTTGAAAAGGGATTTCCAATCATGAAACATACACATGAGTACACTCAGATTCTAGAATAAATATCTCTCTTGGAACTCCCAATTCAGTGACATCATCAGTTACTCACTCGTCCATAAAATTGGGATGGAATTATATTCCTTTGTAATGAATTTCACAAAAAAAACTTCCATGGACAATTATTCACATGATAATCTCTAGTGTAGTACATCAAATAAAATGTGGTTAGTTGTGTTTGAGAGTGAATGTAGGAGAAAAATCACATCCATCTAATTCCATATAAATGTCTCAAAATTCCTCCAAATAGATATGAATATTAATATTTTTCAACATGTAATCAATTTAATTTATATCATTACATACACTTATTGTCTCACAACATCCCCATTAGTAGGGGCATATGAGACCCATGGATCAAGATCCTAATTTTATCCACCATTATATGTGTCTAGAGTAATAATACTATTTTTGAATCATTTTGTGTCAGGATCGGCATTGGATCCTTACTCAGACTGCATGAAATCACTATCAAGCTCTTCTATAATGGATATAGTCTAGTGGTTGTTGTTGTAGGGTATCCTATTGTATATGACATAATAGAAATATCCTGAGGAATAAATTTAGTGTTTATAACATGACACCTTATGATATTAATATTAAAACCCTAGAACCTTCTCCATTTATATAATAATAGGATAGAACATAGATTAATCTAATAGAACATCTTCAGTCATTGGTTTATATTTATCAGTATGAGTCCATGTCTCATCTGAAATGTCCCCTTCAATCCTCGATGGATTGATGTTGGACTCATTAAGGGAGGAGAGTGAAGAATACCCAAAAAATAGATAACACAGTTAAACATGTATGTTGTGAAATTCATAAGATAAAAATTATAGAACAATGATTTACAAAAAAAAACATAAATCAAGCTAACACAAATTCCCCTCAAAATAAGATGTTGAATATAATTGAGGTAAAAGACAAGGGAGAAGAGAGAGATATGATAAACTATTATTCAAAAATTAATCCTAATACTCATCATATTGGATAGATATTCTATCAGTAGTAGCTGAGTCTGGCTTGTTAGTTAGCAACGTTGTTGCCTGGATTCGATCATCGGTGGCATATATTAATATCTAGCTCCCAGATGCATTGACCCACCTATGTAAATTGATTTCTGTGAAATGTTATGAGGGTTTTTGGATATCCCAAACACCAGGATGCATATTCTATCTTGAAGAAACACCCTTAGATATCTAATTCCATTGAATACACCCTACCAAACCTGGATTTGTAAAGTCCTCACATTCTCTAATGATAATGAAGTTGGTTGAGAAGAAAACCAATAAACTTTTAACATTGAATATCTCCTAGGAATCTCTTCTATAATAAGATATTGAACATCAATTGCACAGGTCTCCTCCTCGTAGGGAAGACTAGACTGCCACAACCTAGAGTATGTGCTCTTTTTTATCCTTGGACTACTCCATGACTCTTGATCAGGACTACTTCGAGAACATTGGATCTTCATCATCATTTCAATTTGGTTATTCCTTTATAAACTGAATGTCATTCCCAACATTCACCATGGATTTAAATTTAGGGATATTTTTTCAATAATCCTTATGGGTAGGTGGAAATAAAAGTATTGTCCTCCCTAGATCCCAGCCTAATTGATGAACCTAACAAAGTCATTTTGATAGATACATGGAATTCCTCTAATGCCATGAGGATCCAAAATTGTTCTGCCACCATCAGATGATTCTCAAACTAAGGGTGTGTGAGGTGGATAGAAATTATGATATTTTAGAAACATGAACTAGAGGAAAATTATTATGTATCATATGCCTCACATATAATTTCACTATAAATAATTTCCTCTGGTATGATGTCTCTGAATGCAATCATTTACAAGAACATATTGTCATTAACTTGCCTATTATTAATGAATGAATTCATAGAAGGGTCGGTATATGGGAAGAAATCAAACTCTTCGAAGAGTATTAGGATCTTCATTGAGATGTTATTATTTAGGGATAAAGAATAGATACCAAAAAGATAATAAATAGATAGAAAACACCATCCCTCAGGAACTAAAACTCCACTCAACATGAAATAAGTGATTAATTGTGTTGTGATCCACCCAAAGACACTTGAAATGACCCTAAAATCTGATATGGTTCCTTCCCTATGTACACATTTATTAAATTTTAGTATAACTTTACAAAATTAAGTGGAATCCAACCCTATGTTGATCCCTTCTAAAAATTTGGATTCTATTAAAAATGTCTCTGACCTCACACCACTGTTAGATTCATAGGACGATAAAAGGTATATACTCAAACACATCATAATAAATCTATCCAAAAGGTTCTTCACAAGAACCACAAAATTTAACTTCTAACCCCAATAGTTATACTAGATTTTTTCCAAGGTGGGGTAGAATTTTTCATGAATTCTATAATTCTCTAATGAATGGAATCCCTTCGGTCCCTTACAGGTAGGAAATTATGCTTATGGACCTTGGAAACCCATCAACTAGACCTATTAATGAATATAAACCATTGGAAGGAGGCCCTTCTTTTTCACCTTCTAAGACAACTTAAATAGATATCCAGCCAATGTCATTGTCCTATCAACATCATCCAAGATCATCTTCAATGGAATAAATTCAATATACATCTCACCCTGTACTAGGTTTCCCAATATCTTGTAAACATCCTACAAGATAATGAAAACATCTCTATTAATCAAATAAGAAGGTGTTTTTATGGATCTAATGGATCAATAAATCAATGACACTTTACGGGTTCTTGTAAATAAGGATATGTGCTACCCAAACTACCTCATAAATGATGGAATTTGACATCTTGGTATTGAATTTGGTGCAAGTATGGTGTACCCATTATGCCTACATTTATTGTAGTATAATTCAACATTGATATAATTTCTCAGTGTTCATTGCAGTGTTGTGATTTTTCTATTTTGTAAACATGAAATATTTATGGGTATTTGTGAGGTTTTGATTCTCAGGTTGAGGCTTCAGGTCCAGGGAATAAGATCTATGGTACATGAAGTAAACAATATAAACTATTACTTACATGATGAATTTTTCCATGGAGGAGATTTTTTCAATAGGAAAATTATTATATTACATGAAACAGGACATCATCATTTAACTCTAGTTATTTGAGATGAACACATCACTCAGAAACTGGTAGACATATAGTTGAAATTAATCACTTTCTAGGTACTCACGTTGATACTTCATAAAATGAACTACTAAGTCTGAAAGTGTGGAGTCTCACATGTAATAGTAATTAGGTTAGATTCCCTTAAACTTTTCTAATACACATATAACAATTTTTTCATGGGAATCTATTTGAGTAGTCAATGGGAAACTAAAAATTATCAATAATTTCACGATAAAATATTGATTTGGGAAAATTTATAAATTTTGGAAAGGCAAGGCCTCTTGTAGGCCACTCACCAAAGTGACACACATTGTTACCATTCCCAAGTACCTCATGTAGGACACATTCCCTAGTTCCTCACATAGGAATACCGACCAAGTGCCTTATGAAATACTTGACTAAGTGACCCTGCATAGACAAGTCACTTGAGTAGATATAGTGTGTGCCTGTGGGAGAGGACTCTTTGAATGGAAGCACAAAACAATATTATGATGATAGAAAGATAACAATATAAATATAAAAAATAACCATCAGGTGGTAAACCATATTTATTGATGAGTTTGACAATCACCTTAAAACATTTGTGGAATACATGAGTGAACTTCCTGCACAGATGAATTGCACGGATGACTTGCATGGACCTCTGTACCTTTTCAACCCTTTACCTCCAAATCAGACCCCTAAGGGTGGGAGATTATGTTTAAACTCCCTTTTATCACATGGGGATGAAAGGACATATTTGAAGATCAATCAAATAAATAAAAAAATTGAATATCACTAAGGAGAATCAAGGATTTCACCTAGTACAACCTGTTCACACTCAACGAAACTTCCAAGAGACATGCACAATCCATACCTCCATGATGTAGAAAGAGTATCCACCATGTGTGAAACACATACACGTGAAAGATGCATGATGGACTAGTGTGGACAACCTCCATTCCCACAAAGACTCAAGATTTCCTACAAATAATCCCCTAGGGACCCTCATTTATATGTCTATAAAACTCAGGGAATCACTAAATCTCTACACACCCTAGAAATTCAACTAGGCCTTCAAAAACATTTAAATATTGTAAAAAACATTTCTAGAAGTGTAAATTATTTAGGGTAATAATATTATATCTATATTAGTGTAATAAACAAAAGATCACCTGCATGAGCAACCTCCCATAAGCCAAACACACTTGATATAAATCCCTATAAAAAACATGGACATAAGATAAATTCATACAATTAAACCTATGGAGTCCCTCAGAACCTATATCAATGACCCACCCATGTTTTTTCACCTAGGATTTTCATCACCTAGAGATATCATCATTCCTCCTAGGTATTTCCATTACGATATATCTTCAACTTTCCTAACCTTCACTTTTAAGAGCCCCCATCATCCCTCCTAGCTTCCCCCTGCGCAAGCCCACCTTTAAGCCCTCTATTAATGACACTAATGGTGGGGAAAATCCTTCTCTAAGACTCCCATAGGAGGGCTGAAAAAATAAAATCTTCCAGTGATGCCTCAAATCTATCACAAAATAGAGAAATACATGTTATCATGTCCCCCATTTGGTTATGCCTTCCTTAAGTTACAGGTTCCAAGAACATGTCTTATATAGAGGGTAGGGTCCTTAGGGTGTGGTTCATTATTAATCCCTTCGGTTATGATGACCCCCACCAAAGGTGAAGTTACAGGGACCTCCCAGTCCTAGACATGAGGTCTAGGGATTTTTGCTACCCTTATTGTCTGAAACATGATGGATATGGTGTTGTCCTCCGATTATTGTCACTAATACTATAGACCACGAATTTCAGATAGTGAGGGGGTGGATCATGCTTTTTTCCCCTTTTAAGGGGAATAGGGCCTTATCCTCTACTCTTCTCTAGAACTAAAAGTAGGACATACCTCCTCGTGTAATACCTTATCCACTATTGTTGGAGTTCACATCCCTCCTTCCATATAGCTTCCTAGGTTATGAAAACAAGAGAGGGGTTGGGCACCAGATCCCTTTCTCTCCCCCATCACCCCGACCTTGTCCACAAGTCTACAAAGTAGATTGTTTGGTTTTCTATATCTATGAATTACTATATTTTTAACACTAAGCATATATAATGTGGTCTTTAAGTATAGTTATGATCCTGACATCCACACAATAATATTCATGTCTTGAAGGAGAATCTTATTATAGGTCTTCCTCTTTACTTCCATAAAAAGGTCTGCATAGGTATGGGACATAAAAATAAATGTATCATTCTCCCATGGAATACCCTTATGTGTAAGACCCAACAAATCCTTTAAAACATCATGAGTTAATATACTTCTATTCACCCCACGAGAAATGCAACTTCCTAGGTGTAATCCCCAACCATACATAACTCAAAAGGGAATCTTGTTCGATACAATCCCAAAACAAATTAACACTTCATAAAAGGTATAAATCCCCTATATTAAAACCTTAATGGGGATCAATAGGAATGAGTCCTCAAATCCGAACTATGTGGGCTTTGAATCCCATCCGAACGGGATACGTAGGAAGCCTCTCTGAGTTTCAAACCCAACTCAAAAAATTAACCATAATTATATATGGGTCACCTTCCCAATATGATAAAATCCCACCTAGGATCCCAAATCTCATCCCTGTTCTATGGGATTATTCAGCGTAAGTATGACACCCATATTTTGACTAAAAACCTTCCACCTAGATGTCATTATCACAATATGTTAAACTATATGGTTTTTCCCCATTACATGACACTAAATGTTATAATGTGACCCATTAAGTGGAACTGATCAACATGGATTATTATTAATTTCAAAAGTATATGTAGGAAGACCATATAATGGCCCAAATCCTAACTTCCAAGTAACTACCACAACCTGATATGATGATAAACACCATATATACCCACTTTATGGCTTAAAAAATTGTAATAATAAATGGCCAAAGATGCCTAAATTTTATGAAAAGGGATTCCATAAATGGATAACCCTAGATACATATAAATTTATTTGTTGATAGAGAAACTTAGATATATACTAATGATTATGGCTTTTATGTATGATAATAATTTAATGTTAACCCACATATAAACCATGTTATACTTGGAATTTAGTAATAGATTTTTAAATATATCATAAATGTTTAAGAGATTCCTATAGTAGGTAATAAATCTCCCCAAAATGGTGTCATGATGCCAACATCTCATGCTCTTGACCAATGTGATTCCCTAAGCGTCATTGGATCTATTAACCAATGAATACCTTACATTGGAAAGTAGGTTCATGAAATATCTCCAATAAAGGAATCATTTGGTGTTTTTGGCTCCATGAAAAAAAACCCATTGGAAGTCATCCAAAAATCATGAACTCAGCGCGAATGATTCTGAAAGGAAAATACCCTCCATAATAAACCACCAAATGTATAACCAACTCCATACTTTTCATCGGAATGAATATGTAGCCCCATGAAACCTATTATTAATGTTTCCTCACATATGTTTTTTTTGATGTTAATATTGTTTGATATGACATATTGTTTGATATTTCATCATGTATCAATATATAGAATTCATTATTTCCTCTCTATACTATGTTTGAGTGTGATGGTTTATCCATATAGATTATCCAAATGTGAGGGTTGTGTAAATTTTTGTCAATATATACATGGATTATCAATTCTAGTGAGATGTGTAAAACATGGCCTGTGAACTATCCCATAAAATGAGGATTTTTTAGATATGTCCAACTTATATTCATTATTACATGGTTCGGAAGAAGGTAGATTTGGACTCTAAGGACCCATAACATATGTTATGCATGTGAAATACATATATTAGTTAATTATATGCAATATATTTATTTTCATTGAATATACTTGTATATATTATGAAATAATGGTAAGGACCATTGGTGGTATACTATTGGGTCTTGTGCTCATTCTATACTCAAGAATCTCAATGCACTTTGATATTTCTGGATCTGGGATCCAATTAATTAAAAGGGACTAGTGGTGGGTAGTTGAGAAAGTTTAATAGGAGGATATGAGGATGGTAGGAGTAAATAAGGCTAGATTTTGGCTATAAATTTTTCTCAACTATTTTATCTCATACATTGATCCACTTTTTAAGGGGTTCTATTTCCTTGTTTTAGGTTGTGATATTTGGAATACCTTATTATTAATAGATGTATTGGATCATTTTTTAGTTAACTATTATAATGATTTACTGTTTAGTCTTTTTAATTTATTATTTCATTTTCCATTCTATTATTAATCTAATTTTACTAGGTGTTGAGGGCTTAACCTACCCACATTTTTTCTCTTTTCCCTTATTAGTAGTTGGAAAACTCTTCCATATAGGGAGGTGTGCATGAGGTTATGTGGAACTCCATACCGCACCGGGTGATTGGGGTTGGTGTGTTGCACAATTTTGTTAGAGGAGAAAGTTCACTAACTTTTTCCTTCCAATAAATTGATTTGTGATAAGGAATAAAAGATATAAAATGGTTGGGACTTGATTTAGGAACTATGTTAGTGTATAGCCAGTATTGTATAGTGGCCCTCCGATTTTCTATAAGGTGGTAATTTTTGTTTTTATTATGAAATGTTACAATTGATTTAAATTCACCTCGGGTGATGCACATGATATTGGTATAATGATGAATGAGATTTTGTGTAAGTCCATGAATTATTTCTAGGAAGATAATATCACAATCCATAGGTCTATTTATTACATTAGTTTTAACAAAAGTATTTAAATACCTATTGAAATTATGATTTTTTCATTTAGTGAAATTTTATTAAATTTCCTTTATTTGATCCTTTGTATTCTATACTTGAGAGTATATATATATATATAGCTTTGAATGATGTGAATGTAAAAGATGATTGGGTCTTGGTTAGGTCTTAGGAGGGTATCCCTTGTTCTTGTGGGTATCCTCTTATGTTAATCTTTGTTGTAAGGCCAAGTTTTTCATATACCCTTTTATCAATATTATTAGTAGAGATGTTGGATTTCTCTACAGTTTGATATATTATTTCAGAAAATTTCATCTTTTAGAATTCTTACACATCTAATACTACCACCTATTATATAGGAGGATGTATGTTAGTGTGTTTCCTTAGTTACTCCAATATGTAAAACTATAGAAGCAATCTAACCGGGACACTTTCTTCTAGTACCTATCTAGGGAGGAGGAGCCCACATGGGTGAGCCAATGATAGTCAATTATAATTGTGAAATCAATATCCAGAATCCCCAATATTTCTAGGGAACTATAGAACCTAAAGAAATATAGGACTAAATATGAATATTTGATCATAGAGCTCCGGCAGGGGATGATGACTGTGTCTTCCAACAAAGTGTGCTTCCGAGAGTTCATCCACATTACTCATCTTCAACCTAGGAATGAGGTGAATAATTCCAAAATGTTTGATAGAAATATTCATGTAGAGAAAAAAATAGCTTAAAAACTATTGTCTTGTGAATTATACATTTGCACTTCATAAGGTTCTGATGATGGAGAATGGAATCGATTAAGAAAAAGTCACAAGTCTTTTTCCAGCTACTTGGGTAAAGATTGGTTCTTTTTTCATCATAGTCCTAGTTAACAATTTAAGAACTAAAAATATGATTTTAATATATATATTCTATAATGGTGATTGAATTTCATGGAATAGAATAGTTTCCCAGATACCCTATTTGGGAGATTAGTCAAATATTTTCTCTAACGATGATAAAAATTGAACTACCTCAAGGACTATCTTGTTTTTTTCACGACTAGTCACAAATGTGAAATGGCTGACCATATATTGTGATTTCATCACATGGATTTAGGGATCCACACCGAAAATTCAGGTTTTGGTTTTGAAAAAAGAACATAGCTATCGGTGCATACCACATATGATCTGGTGAATCAGGAAACTAATGAACCTTTGGGGCGCCATATAGTAGTTGGTGGTAGGGTTTATGATGTTGATCACGCTATCAATGATGGTAGATAGGGACCATCAATATTTCATGGTAAAATAATTATTTATTGTTCTCTATTTAATATTTTGTTTGATAAGGGAACATCCCAACCATTACTATCTACTAAAGTGGTCTCTAGGTCCGATTTACTGGTTATGTTCCCTTCTGAGCTTTAATCAATGAAAGTACCTCTGGGGATGAAATGGGTTCCTCTTTATATCAGTAAATAATTTCAACTTTGGGTTGATGGATTCAGGTATCCCCAGAGATTCACAATTTTAGATATGACAGGTTTTTATGTCATCATTTTCATGGTATGGTAGACCAGATATCATCGATACATCATTTTTTTAGATTAAGGACTCTCATGTCTTCTAAAGGGGAGAAGATCCTGTTTACTCAAGAATGGGAAGATTAGTTTGGTAGATGTATCCTCATCATATATGATTATTTTCAATACATGTGGATAGAATGATCCTTATTGTATATTAGTCTATAACTCCTTCATCTTTCCCTCTTCTAGTAAACCTATTCATAGATGACTTTCCATATAAATTATCTTGGTTTCCTCCACATACGATATTTTATGTCAATATTGAGATCATTTTCGATGTGTGGCCCATTTTTATTCCACTATTTCACATGAATGTAGCTAATTTGAAAAAGATCAAGGTATATCATGAAGATATTGAGGCTACAGGTTTCATCAGTCTGATTACTTACCCTTTGGGTGTTCCAAAGTTGTTCTATATGTAGTTGGGTGGTATTATTTGTATTTTTGTAGACTACTAGATGTTGAACCAAATCACAGTGAAAATTAGGTTCCTTTTCCATGAATTGATGATTAGTTTGATCAATATATAAGATTTCATTGGTTTTTAAAGGTAGATCATCATTCTTTTTATCATCATATTCAATTAAAATAGAAAATCATATAGAAGATAGAATATAGAAGTAGGAATGTGTTGAATGATTATCTCATTATTTATATTAGAGTACAGAATTCTCCAATAATGATTATGGATTAAACAAATAATATTTTCCACCCA
The DNA here is from genome assembly GCA_963277665.1 of Viscum album. Lineage (NCBI taxonomy): Eukaryota > Viridiplantae > Streptophyta > Magnoliopsida > Santalales > Viscaceae > Viscum > Viscum album. Next base: position 1,049,313,218 of record OY728131.1, on the reverse strand, counting down.
TACATGGAATCCTTTATCACTATGTTAATTGATAACATCAGGATATATTCCAAGAATTTGATATTACATGATAAAAACATATAGGTAATATTAAATACTCTTCGGGTACATTTTACTTATGACAAGAATTAAAACTATAAATTTTGGATATAATAAGTTCATTCATGACATATATCACCTAGAAGTGCCTATGAATATTCTTATTAAAAATGAGTACAAGTTTGAATATAAAGACTGATGTGAAGAGGCATTTTAGGGATGAAAAAAGGTTGACTTCAATTATAATTCTTATTCTACTATAGGATAGAGTTGGATATATAGTGTATTATAGTGTATTTAGCATTGGATTTTGATATGTTCTAATAAAAAGTGATATGGAGGATTCTTATGGGTCTCATCAGTTATGACCCAATGAGAGGAACTACCATACTCATTACTTTTACTTTGTAGTTGTGATTTATGCAATGAAATCTGGGTGAAACTACCTCTTCATCGAGTGATTTTGATATATATGGGCCAAAATAGTTTTCAATGTATTTTATCCCAATATAACTTAAATCATTATCAGACTTAATGGGTGGAATACTCGAATATGTTCGACAATGATATATAGTATGCCCATAGTATAGTCAATATATTTATATATGTTCTTAGTAAGATAACGTCAGAATTTGCAGAGAGGACATTAGAGGCAAGTTGGTAGCTAATGGATTTAATGGAATGTTGGTAAGTTGGTGTATCTAAGGATTTAGGGGCAGTTTCATGTACACCAATTTTGATCACATCCTCTTTGGTGGAGTGACTAAAGACCAGTCATGATCTTGATTCATAGTGTATCATGATGTGTGAGATGGTGGTGAAAAATGGTTTCATAATATGATGGGATTTATAAAAAGTGTTTTAATATTAGTTCTTTGTAGTTTGGTGGTAACATCTTCTATGAGAGAAGATCTGATAAAACCATCTCATTCATCATAGTGGGAAATGAACCCAGGAATAACCAAAATATTTTATGATGTCATCCAAAAATTATAGTTTCATAGAATGAAAAATGATAGTGTAGTAATTTTCTTATATTGTATGATTTTATAGATAATCATGGTCGATCATAAAAGACATGGAGGACTACTCTAGCCACATCCATTTCATATGTGGTTGTGGGATGTGGTGAACAGAAACTTCCTGATAGGTATTTATATCACCTAGAGAGGTCATGATACGGTGTGGGTCATATTTCATCAGTTGTCCAAGGTTTATAATTTCACTATGATCTGGGATACTAACTTATTGGATTGTTTTATAATACCCTATGTTTTGGAAATCATGAAGTTATGTATAGTTCCTTCTAGTGTGGTATTTGATATACATTCCTCATTTACATCATTCGTTTGACAATGATTATAAAATGAGATGGGGACTCATTTGAGAATGCGTATAGATTTTTATCCACCATCTAATGAGTAATCAAAAAGAATGATCAATAATTTAGGGGATACACTTGAAGCCATTTTTTCTTGAATTTTTAGAAGCATGGTATGATAACTTGGCTCTAATATAGTTGACATATAAAAACATTTTCTAGTATTCAATTATATTTCTCCATTTGTCTCTCTATAGATGGACATGTTGTTCATCACTACCCTGGCATGAGGTATGTTAATATTTAGTTTTTTCTCCTAGCATGGTGAATGTAACCTCATAGTAGGTTTAGATTATTTTTATGACACTGTATACCACTTAGAGTAGTTAGAGATCATATGGAAACTAGAGGATATAACCCTTAATGTTTGACTTGGGTGACAGTGTGTTCTTACGGATGTCCCCTTGTTTAGGGATTTAGTTTATTAAGAGAATAAAGAATTTGAAACCATGGTATGTTGGGTCTTTCAAGATACTCTAATGAATTGTAACACTGTCATATTAGTTAGATATTTCTTCATGGTTTAAGGCATGCATAATGTGTTCTATGAGTCTTAACATAGAAGGTAAAAGCCCAATAATGTGCTTGTGATTGAATGTGACGGTGTTGAGTTAGAATCAGATGCATATTTTTGTAGTGAATCATTATGATTATAGAATTAAAAAATATGTTACTATTAGGGATCATTGATCCTATTTTTGGGTTTAATGACAAAATTTTCCTATTCAGAAATATACAACAGAGTGGGAGAATGTAATATGGGTGTAGTGGCCCATGTTGTTTGAAAAAACATATACTGATATATCTAATGAATGAAAATTCATAAGATAGGTATAATTATGAAACCTTATATTTAAGGTATCTATACATATTTTTTATAAATATCTTTTTAGTTTTTTAAAGTTATTTGAGGAGGGACAATGTTATACAGGAGCCCTAAAATGAAAAGGGGATATGTTGATGGGCATGATGTATATTGAGAAATATATAACAGATTTCTGGATGATATATAAGGTTTTTCACATTGAAATATAGGGGAGTTATAATCAAATATATAATTGGTATCTATATTTGGTGGATTGGAATATATACACCATTGGGACCAAACTGTTGTTGGTAGTGGATCATCTTGGATAAGTGTGATATTATTCTTTATTTTTTGGGGTGGTTTCCCACAAAAAGTTATGCAATAATTCTAGTTAGTATCGATCATAATAGGTTCTTGGATTTGGTGTCCCTTTTAAACTCATACATTAACCCCATTTTATCAAATTTTCATTGCACTAAAGGTAGATGGTCATTATCTTTAGCAAATTTTTATATATGATTTGGATTTTTTGTTTGGTGTGAATGTGTATCCTTGTGAGACTTATGTATGATATTGATCACATGAGGTGAGTGTGTTTGTAGCCTAGTAAAACATATGTTTGATGTTTTATCACATTTGGTTTTGTTATGGTTGTGAATATTTTTTAATATGACCTGATGTCTGAACTATCATAATATATTCATGTATTTCATGTGTTGTTGAAATATTAAGTGCCTCTAATAGGTAGTTATCTTCCCCGATTTCACGTTATAGGGTTTCTCTTTGGCTTCAACCCAGAGGGGGGAAGCTTAGGAATGCATTGAGCTCCGGTGACACCTCCAATTTCCCTTTTCCCATGTTATTTCTTTTTTCTCTCATAGGTTCATTCTCAACGGTCTTCGCAATGTAGGTGAACCATGTTTATGCTTTGATTTTGGATGTTTGGGAGGTGTTTTTGCAGCACCACCATTGTTGGTGTTCCCCTATCTCCCTGATGGTTTCTTCTACATCATGTGGTTGTCATGATTTGGACTCTGGCATTGATCCTAACGCGGTTCAGATCTGACTAGATGCATGCTCATACTATCGGATCTTGGTCAGATTAGCTCAGATATCTTCATCAGCGACGCTACCTCGGCATGGGGTTAGGCCTCCAAATCATAGGTGTTGGGGGTTCCACTCCAGGATCATTGTTATGACTTCCCCATTATTTTTCAACTATTGTTATGATGTTGTAGGATGTCTCAAGGTCTTGGTGGGATTATTTAACTTTGGTTCTAATGTATGGTCCTTTGAAGGGATGATGTGGCTTCAATGCTGGTTATTTTTTTCATTGTTTTTAAAATGATGAAGATAGAATATTTTTTATTGCTGAATATTGATGTGGTGTACAAGATACTAAATGTGGAGGAGCAGCTCTATTCGGTTCTATAGCATGGTGATAGAGGATATGGTCCTGTGAAGGTTTTTTGTGTGATGATTTCTGAATGGTTTACTTCATGGAATGTTGGTTGTTGATGTGTTTTCATTGGGGCCTAGCAGTTTGCATTTTATGTGAATTTGAAACCAGTTCAACAACTAGGGGGTGCTCCATAGGAGGTTTAGAGTAGAGTGATTTCACTTAGTCCTTTCTCTTTGGATTCAAATATTTGAGAGGGTATGACATTTCTATTGATACTAGTTATGTGCATCCATGAATGGGGTACCTATCGAGTAGTAATGAAATGGTGTAACCTGGTCTTAATGGTTTTTATGCTGAGTAGGGGACTTTTTTAGTTTTGAATTAGTTTTTTTCTTGAACTAACTGTGGATGCTTGGTTGTTTTTAAGTCATTGATGTGAGGTTGGGTTCCCACTAAGCCCATAAAGGGGGGTTTATATTAAAAAATAAATTTTCAATAAATATTTCATTTGTTTTTTACTCGATCATATATAGTTTAGTGCCCATGTTGAGGAATATGGTCTATTTCCCTATAGATGTTTGTGTAATATATTTATCGGTATGCACATGGGTTATTCCATACAATGGGATGTGTGAAAAATGTGTTCTAGAATATCCCATTTAGGGAGGATGTGTTAGACATAGAAAGTTAATGATATTATTAACATGGTGCTGATGAAGGTAGAGTAGATCTCTAAACACCTGTCACATATGTTAAACTTCTTTGATATATATGTTTCTTATATGTTCCCAGTTTATTCTCATGTACTGGACTATCATATCTTATACAATTATTTTAAGGACCATTAGTGGTATCTTATTGGTTCTTTTAATCATATCAAACTAAAAAATCATAGTACACCTATATATTTCATGACTAGGGATTTGGTGAAGGGAAAGGTCCATGTGGTGGTCAGTTGAGTAGGTTTAGTAGAAGGGTGTGATTATTTAAGGATGAATTCATGCTAGATGTTGGTTACTAATTTTTATCAATAATTTTATCTCATTCATTGATCCCCATTCAGCGAGGATACATTTACTTATTTTAGTATATATGATTTGATGTGTCACATTATTACAACATTGGTAGGTACTTTATTTTCATCATGTTACTCTAATTCTTTTTTATTTATTCTTCTTTCGAAAATTATTTTAGTGTAACTTCTATTATTACTCTTATTATAACCTGGTATTTATGGAATAACCTTCCCACAATTCCCTTCTTAGACCCACTACTAATCTAAAACCTCTTCTTTATATGGTTTCATGAATTAAGTTAGGTTGAACTCCATCCCATACCATGTAATTTCGGTCAGGTTGTTACACCACTCGAAATAATCTTAGAGATCTTTATACATATTGGTGCTACCAAGGGGGGCTGATACATATGATATATAAACATTATTTGATATCTCTTTATTTATATCGGGTACTAATGTTACGCATAATATCGCTCGAAACCTCAAGATTCATCTTTAATATTTAATTTTTATTGGCTCCCCATCGTATATATCATTAATCTTCTTTTTTGGTCTCTTATCCTCTGGTTGAGGCTTTTTTTTCCTTATTTTCCAAATATGGCTGTAAAATTACTGGTAAATTATATCATGTTCAAATTTTCATGATTCCTATATCCGTATTCACTAATAACATAATTATAATATCATCCTCGATATTCATTATTGAAAATAATCTATTATCATTCTTTCCCAATGCATCATCCACATTGTTTAATTATCATGTGTGGTCATGTATAACACATTCATATACTTTAAGTAGTTTTAGGAAACTTTTTTTTGTCATGATTAGTTAGTTTTTTGTTGAATATATACTTCAAAATCTTATTTTATATATTTCTCTCACATTCACTCCATAAATATATTTTGTCCAAATATTTTAAATAAAATATTAATTATGCTAAATTGATGTTTTGTTTTTTGGAAACTTTATTAATGGGAACTATGTTTTCATGATTTATAGGCCACAAAAATTTAACACTATATAAGTAAACAGTCTATATCATTCTTTGATATATAATTATAGATAAATAATCATATGTTACACATTGATAAATTCAATATTTGTTTACTTATCAATATTTTAGTTTACTCTTAAAAACCTTCATCACATTCCTTTCACTACATAATCTAAACCGTTTATATGTTAACTTGGTTAATGAGATATCTAACACGATGAATTTTTTAATAAATCAAGGATAATTACTTGATATTCCATGGAAACTATATATTTTGGTTATATTTATAAAATTTAGTCTTTCATTGACCACATTAATAATTAATAGATAAATGAATATGATATTCATAGTGAAAATTTAAATAAAGAAATCAAATTCATGAAGATAAAATTCATAGTTACTAAATTTCCAATATAACTCATTTTCTCTCAGATATTTCATTATATTACATACATGAATTTCATTCTCATTATAACTCTAAGAGTATATAAAAATATATATAATAAATACTACTATAAATTTATCTATATATTCCTTGAAAAATTTATTTATTATATCCATAAATATAGAGGGATCATTCATTAACCCAAAAGGCTTAATCACGAATTCATTTTCGGCAATCCATGTATAAAAAAATTCCTTAAATATGCCCAGTTTCATTAACATTTTTTGATGATATCTGGTAAAAAGATTAAATTTCAATAAATATTTACCGCTTAGAGATTATATAAAAAATTATTGATATATCTAATTAGATACATTTTTTAATGGTGATATTTTTGGTCTCTCTATTTTTCAATTCATAAAATCATTGATCCATCCCATTTCATCACATATAATATATATTCTTTTCATATTAAAATAGTGGTCACATAAATTCCTCATAAAATTGATCCTGAATTTATTTCTTTAGTTCAACTAATTCAATTAGATACTTATGAGAAATTTTCTTTCATATGTGTTATACATCAACAATGATATCAATAGAGAATTATAAACCTCCATATTTTATAAAATATAGAAAATTCATATGAAATTATATCAATGTAATTTTTTATAGTGATTATATATTCTACCCTTATATCCTCATTGTTCAATATAGTTTGTGTATCATCTAATTTTTAACAAATTGTCTCAATGAGAAAATCCATAGAGGGTGGTTCTTTATATAATTTGGTTAATGAAATCTCCCAAATAAAAATAAGTGATTATTTCCCACATGAAAAATAGTAACCTCTTTTTCTCTAAATTGAAACTAATCTTGATAAATTAAGTGAGAATCCATCCATAATATCGCATTAAATTCCATAATGGTTATTACACTATGATTTGAAATGAGGGACTAACCACACACTATATGTTGAATATTCCAACATATTTTTCTGAGAGTTAACATCTAACTTGGTGTTCAGACTAATAATTATTTTCTTAATCTATTAGCAGTTTTATATGTATTATTTCAAAACATTAAAGAGATAAAAGAATTAGTATATCGTGAATCAAATAATGTATACTCTCACCTTTATTGTATTACCCCAATATTTCATATGAAATCATTTTGAGCCTTAACAACTATAGTTGTCACCATAAACACCTGACCTTGATCTATATGCCTCTTATAGTGTAGATTACTCTAATATTTTTGGTACTAATTTGATTAGTGACCCATTATCTTGAAATTAAAAAATGGTATATTGGATACTTCTTCATTTCCATTACATTTTCCAGCTTGATGAACACATTATCTTTATTTATTTAAAACTTATACACTAATGAAATGCTTCAAGGTTATTATTCCATTTTTTTTTCAAGTGAGAAACACTATTATTATTTACTTATCTCTTCCAGTAGTTCTTTTTTCATGGAGTTCCACCAATATGTTCTTGTTTGTTATTTATTTTGGAATATACGACCTGGATAATTCCTTCTCCATATTGATGTTATTTTTCAGAATCTCTACATATGTATAAAATTATTATATGAATAAATCCCTTTATATAATTGGATGTATACCATCAAATAATTACGTTATCTTACTTTTTGGGATGTTTATGTAGTTCAAAACATACCAAACTAACCTCATATATCTATCTTCATATACAGTAACTGCCTGTCTTCGACATTTCATAGAATCCATAATTTCCATTTCATCTTATATCACTAATATCAAGGGAAATACCTCTCAAGGATTATTTATTTGGATTTTTTCACTTTGTATTTGATACTTCCTCCGATTAATTGGGGTTTTTTATGAATGACCACCATTGATCAATGAAACTTTTTATTAAAAATGTTTTCATTAAAAATTTCACCCTTTTCATACATCCCAAATCTATGAAAATATTTTCCAAAGACTTCAGACTCTATTCTATTACCATTTGATTGATGGTCCCACTAAAGTATAGAAGTTGATACATCAATAATTGATCCAAGATTATTAATAAATGTTGATAGGGAAGTGGTTATTCTATAATATTATTTTTCTATATAATAACCTAACTGAGATACCCTTTAATTGTGATAATTTGATGATAATAATAAATAGTATAATAATTAATTTATACATTTGGGATATCTTTACACTACCCCAGTTATTGAAATGGCTGTCATTTCTACCTACAATAACCGTCTATTTAAAAATTTCATATACTAGTTAGTTTATCAATAACACTATTATAGTATATAATTCATGTGGTCCTATATTATATGAATATATTATAAACATATTTCCAAAAATAATATATTCTAGAATATTTTCTAAAATTTATAAAATGATTATCATAAATATTTTTTGATTATATTAATCTATATCTGGTTCATATTGTTTCTACTAAGATTTATATTAAACCAATTATTATGTCTTAGAAACTAGTCAACTAGAGTCTATGTAGTTTTTTATGTAAATATAATACATATGCTTACACATATAATATACAAAGGTTAGTAGTCCTTATTGAATTAGATATATATATATATATAACCATTAATTTTACATTAAAAGAACTTAGAATAGATTGTTTTTAAAAAATTATTCAATGAAATTTTATTATGTATTAATGTTATCAAAAAAATATAATATATAATATTATACATCATTACATAGGAAAATTGGGAAACAAAAGAATGGGGTAATATCATACATTCAATATGAGAAACTGTATAAAATAAGTTACATACATCAAGATCATAACATACATAATATATAATAAATCAACAATGATACGTAATAATTAAAGGGAATAACAAAATTAATTCAAATACATTTATATGAAAATTAATATATATCCTTATTATGAGAATTTATAAAATCACGTATCATAATCATAACATATAGGACTTCTAAATAAACATCAGACATAAAATTAAATGACACTCCCATTACCATATCTTAGTTGTCTCATGAGGTCTACCTGTTATATGTGGGGATCTGTAATTCCATGCCCCATCAATAACATAAATCATCCAAATCCATCATAGAATATTATTACCAATGTAATATTATGCATAAATTTTCAGCATGGAACAATGTAAATAGTTGGAACAATATTAAATTAGGATTGACATACAATGTTTGGTTGTATTGAATAATATAATATATATACATGTTAATAATTTTCCCCAATAAATAAAATGGTAATACAATATAGTAATATACCCTTAAATACTAATAATGAAGTATAGTGTTTTCACGATGTTGGTTATATAGTAATAAATCTTTTTAAAAAAGGTTCATATGAACAAAATATCAAGGTAACTATCAAATGTATCATTATAGAATGATAAAGAAATAATATGATCCAATTGGGGTCCTAGTGTATAATAAATAAGATATGTGATACTGATCTAGAGAACCAAAAACTCTATGTAACCCATTACTAACCCACTATTATTGTTTTTAACTACATGCCTATAACATGACTCCATAGAAATATATATAAAATTATGATGAAAAAATGTTTTTCTTATGCTGGAGTGTATGGAAAATTATTGGTAGAAAAAATTCTCAGAAATTTTTTATTTCAAGGAAAGGCAAAACTGTTTATGGATCAGTTTTATTGTATATATTTCATTTCCACATCTTGATAGATATATGATAATCTATTTAATTATGTTTTATATCATGGATAACTTGTTAGGGAACACACCAAACCTACCTCAACTAGGTTAGGGTCCAGGGATATGTACTAAAGTATCCACACTAATATTGTATGAATTACCTCTAATGAATTTCTTAACTTCTTATACAAGGAAAATATTCATAAGGAATACTATAAAGAATCCAAATATATGATGTTTTAGATACAAACCATTAAATCAAGAAGGAATCCATAAAACCCTCAATTAGAGGCCCCATCCAAATAGTATAGAATAAATAAAAATATAGTATCAACATATGTATCAATGAATGAATGTAACTAAGAAACATGAACCCCTTTAGCCTAAAATGGATATAAGTCACCTCCAATGTTCTTATAAATATTTGTATGAACATAATATAAAGAGTTAAAGAGATCATGAAGGTGTGATAAAAAATACTGAGTATAGAATTCCTAATGAGTGAACTGGCCATAAAATTAAAAACGATGCATGAAAAAATCATTTGTAATATGTGGATATGGATAGGGTTAACATATCATCATCATTACCCAATGTTTAATGATTTATTTGTTTTTCTACACTTGTATCAACCTTAATAAACTCACCAAGTAATATTTGAATAATAAAAACCTGATCTCTCAATTCCATTATAGGATTTCTTCATTCAAAAAATAATCCTAGATTAACTAAACATGATATTAGAGGAAATATTCATCTTTACCTATCGATCGAATTTTGGATGGAATATGAATATGAATATCTAAATTTATATCACTACATAATATATTAAAATATGTGTCTTCATTGTTGCAACTATATATCTAAATTTTGGAGGAAATACATGTCTATAGAGTTTTAGTTATATGTATAATTATCTCAATCTTAGTGTTTTGGATAATAATAATGATAACGGGTGAATCACAATCCACCTTGGTCCCATAAAGTATAGTTCATGGGTGAAGGTTCAGTAATCCCAATTTTATAAAAAGTACTTGAGATTTTTCTCTATAAATATAACCATTACTAACTTCACTCAAATGATGTTGGGGAAAAACAAATATGATCTCAACCGTAATTAATTGTGTCCATATCAATACAAAGGGTGGGAACGTAGTAGTCAAATATGGTCTCCATCATCGACATTTTCCAATTTACTATATAAACTAAAAAGTGATATAATAAACATAAAGGTTTTTTATGTAGTGAAACTATATTTTTACATAAACACTAGATAACTATTGATTCTTTTATTTCTATTTCATACAATTCATAGTATGTTATCACTAGAATCTTATATATGATAACACCCTGAAAGGGGGATTAAGGTGTAATTACTTCTTTTATTGATGAGTATCTTGTTCTTTCACCTTGGGTAACACTTTTATTTATCTCTTCCATTCTCTACAATGGTTAATTAAATAATTAAACCGAACAATGGATTTTACTTGGTTCACCCACACTAGCCTACATCCAAGGATCATACACCAAAATATGATATTGCACGAGATAGACTAAAAGATCATTTATTTCGATTTAAAATTTTACTTTGGTCTCAAAAACCCTCTGAGTTAACTACCATAATAAATTAGAGAACGCACTACTCCCTTTAATGTAGAAACTGACTACTCCATCTATTGCATCCTTCTTCTTCACATGAGACGATATAAACTTACAACCACATTGATATTATCATCAAAATATAAATATAAATTTAATGTGATTATGAGACTCCTAGAATAACTCATTATTTAGACTTTAAATATCCAGAAGATGTCTAGATAAAAACATATATAGGCTTGTGTGATGTGATTTAGAGACCCTAAAAACCCTAATGGCACTGGAATCCTCTGAATCTGACACTATGAAGTGCTGTCTTTGGTTGCAATAAATCCTAGAAAAATTCAATCTCATTTCATACTGCAATCTATATATCTAACAACATATATGACATTACATTCCATCTATAGGGTATATTTGAGTAATGGGGTCTTTTATTGACCTTATTTATAGTGTATTCTAGGACCATAGACCATTTCCTCTATGTTTTTCACGTGTGACGTGGAATACTTATCTCTATTTATGAAAACCCATGTGCATTCTCATCTTCCTACCTAGTGTTTTTTTGGTTGACTAGGCTATAAAGTCCCCCTACATGATCATTATCCCACAGGTGTGATCAATCCGGATTGGTTGCAGAACTATGGTTTTCTGTCATTTGGTAGAGAAACCAAATTGGTTTTGGTGAAATAATGTCACTAAATTATGTCCTCTATCTTGGAGACAAAAATATCCTCTTTCATTAATTTCTCAATAAACACAATTCACAAAAATATCCAAATGTATTTTGGAAACAATCTCCCACTTCGGTTTTGTTAACAACACCAAAAACACACAAACCACATTAAAAAACAACCAAATTCAAAAAGAGAATCAAAGAGACATGACTCTTCAATTCAAAGCTAACATGAACAATTATCTGTATGGGAAACAATAATTGAATGAAAATTTTTTCATGATAACTTTTGATTCATTTCAACCACATCAAAACCCACATGAATGATCTTTGGATGAACATCCCTCTACTTCGTACCTATTTATCCCTCAAACACACTTGATGATTTTCCCCACATTTGGAAATGAACCCACATACTTCACTACACTAAATAAGTTCAATATATGGGATTAGAAATACAATTTATTAATGTGATAAGATATACCTTACTCATTAATGAAAATATGGGGTGTAGGGTCTACCCTAGAATTGATAATGTGGATGGAGATGGTTGGATTCCAAGATCCAACCAATTGTTCTCAAATGCAACTTTGGAAAGTGCCTCTATCATGATATTGATGACTTGATATGTTGTTGAAACATAATCCAAAACCACAATTCCATTATATTCTTTCACCTATATGAAATTATATTTAATCTCTATGTTCTTGGTCTGTGAATGTTTCTATGACTGCTCTCCCTTGAATTATTCCACATAATTTGAATAAGATAACTTACTTCAACACCCACATCATCATGTATTTTTTTCATCTATTAGAATTGGGTGAAATCTTGAGTGGTTTAAAAGTATTGAGACTCTATATTTCTCAATGGAATGAAATCTTACTCAATTATTTCCCCTAAAATACACGAAATCCCAAGATAAAAGGCACCACCATAAGTCGATTTTTAGTCATCTTCAAATCCAACCAAATATGGATTAGTGAGCATCACTATATTTTTTTGAGAATCATTATAATTGAACAAACCATTTTCCATTGTATGATGAATAAACCCTAGAAATAGTTTTAAATATTTCTTGAGGATCTCTGTGATATCAATAAAAAAATTAGCATCTTGATAACTAGAAAATAATATATCTAGTTAAGTATATTTAAAATAGAGTAAACATCCATTAATTTACAGATACATGATCACATAAACATTGTCTTCCATAACATATTTTCATAATTTCAGTCTTTTCTATGTCAAAGTATCCATGGGACTAGATTCCTCCTTGTGAAATACTCTTAAAACCGCAATGGAATATTTATTTTGTGAGATAAATACCCAATATACTTTTTTAAAAGCATGAAAAATATGGGGAAATAAAATTGCACCAATTAGATTAATTATAAATTCACAATTCATGTGTTCTGAAAACATAATATATTGGTTCTCATCAAAGCCTATAAAAATTATTATTTCAATTTAAATGAGAACTATAAAATCATTTTTATTATTTTTGTTGAAATAGATATTATTACCAACACCTATTAAATGAAAAACATGATTCTTTAGTAATTTTTATAATCTATAATACCATGCCCTTTTTGTTTTTTAGGCCATACTAGGCCTTATTTAAATAAAACACTTTTTCTTCATCTTAATCAATGAGAAACCCATCTGGTTGATCAATATATACTTCATATTCAAGGATTCCATTCAAGAAGAAATATTTTACATCCATTTGATATATCATGAGACCCTTATAAATTTCCATGGTTATAAATTGTTGTATAGTTTCATGTTTTGAAATTGCTACATGCATATCATTTAGATCAATTCCTTCATTTTTGGAATATCCTTTACACATAATGAATTCTTTGTTTCAATTCACTTTTCCATATTCATTAAATTTATTTTGAAACACTCACTTGGTTCTAATGGCATTCTTGTCACTTTCCTATGGAATTACTTCGCATGTATTATTCTCCTCAATTTGGTCAAGAAACTAATACATACCCTTAACCCAACTCTCGTCGTTTATTTTCTTTTCAAATGATTTTGTTTCTTTAAAATATAAAAAAGATACCCTCTATTGAGACTTAAATCTTATAGTCTTTAGCAGATATATCTAGTCTCCAATAATGTTTTTTTAGAGATTTCATCCTCATTTGTTTTCTTTGTTAACACGCTCAAATTTCTAGGATATCTTCATAATCAGTGTATTCATCATATTTGTATTCATAACATGTAACTCCATGTGAACCATGTGCTTATTCATTACTCTGAGATTCAAAACATTTTTTTATTGTCAAACAAAATATTTTCATGCTCTTATTCCATTTGTGCATCTTCAACCAACAAAACATTGTTACATTTAATAATATACTCAAACTGATTTTTGTAACACCTATAATCTTTACACATTGATGATTATCCAAAAAATAATCCTTCATCTCTTCATTGATAAATTTTTTCAATTTTCCTTATTGAGATTAAATAATTTACTTCCAAACTCCCAAAAATATTAGATTGTAGTCTTATTTCCATACAATATAACATATGGAGTTATCTCTTCTTTTTTATGTAGAAACTATTTTTTAGAGACATAAATCACTAAAAAAATCACTTCTTTCCAATATCTATCTAGAATAGACTTTTCAGTCAATATTTTTTGAAATGTGTTATTGATTATATGATTTCTTCTTTCAAAAACACCATTTTGTTCGTCCATTCTGGCAGCTAATACCAAATGTTTAATTCCATGATTTTTAAAATATTCATCAATTTAATGATTTGTTAATTTTATCACATTTGTAGTTAAAAATGTACGGATAATCATATCAAACATATTTTCATCTCTCCTTATATATATATTGATACATCTGTATACATTGGTCCTGTTTTTGATAGGTGCAATCTATGAAATGTTTTTGTAGCCATCTATAAACAGCACATAATATCTACTTATATCCATTTTTTGGTAAAATTATAACAAAAACGTCCACATGTCCATGTTCAAGAAACCATGATTCATTTCTCATATTTTCCTTGTAGTTTTTAGATTATTTTACCTTTTTTGAATGATTCACATATGTAAGTGTAATCATATGTGAAATGGGGAAAATTGTTAGCTTTATTTCTCTTTTCCAGACTCACCAATGATGTTTCGCTTGAATGGAAAATACTACTATTCCTTAACCGGTTCACCCCTCATTGAAAAACATTCAAAAATTTTCCAATACAACAAGTAATGTATTTTTATTATTCCGTTTTCCAAATAGATTATGTGAAGGGTCTATAGATTTTATTGTACATTCATTTTTACTAAACTTCACTGCATGTACATGGTCACACAAAAGGATTATACTAGAAAAAGAATAACTCTGACCATACACTAAGGGAATGTTAGTTCACCTGATATATCTTCCTATAATATTAGACATCCTATAACCAACATTTTTATAACCCTCATCGTTCTCAATAAAAATTATTCCATCCTTGTTGTTCATAAAGTTCAAAATGATGTCTTTTTTTTGTCTTGTGTGATGTGAAACAACTATCCAATATTCACAAGATCAATAGGTCGGTTTCTCTCAAAATAATCTTAGTAACATTATATTTCTCTAAAATCCCATTCATCATCCATGTTGGTTATGAGTTTACTGTCTTAGTAGTCATATCTATAAAGTCATATTATTCTTACAAAATGTGAAATTTATTTTTTTGTTTCTGTGTTCTTGGTTGAAGGTTCCATTTTTTTCATTATTTCATTTTGAATCATCATTATGACACATGTTTCATTATTGAAGTGAAATTAATTAACTTATTCCCACTACCCTCATCATAAAAAATGTAACCATTAAATTAGAAAAAATATCATAAATTATTCTTGCCTATTTGGATTTATGATTATCCCAGTAGGACCTCCTCGAAATTGTGGCAACATAGTATGTATGCCCCAACATTCCACAAGGAAAACATATAACTCTTAAATAATTGAAATTAACTATGTCTATATGATTAGATTAATTTCCTATGTTTCATGGATCATCCTACATATGAGGATTCGATGCCTGAGGTTTGGAAACAATCACATATTTACCTCTATCATTGAACTGCTGAGCATGGGGAATAAGAATTTGTTCCGCCTAAGGAATTCCATTGTATTTAATTCATGATTAAGCCTATGTAATTATTTCAATCTCTATTGGTTTCAATAATAGTTCTTGATATTTACAATTATTATTCAAATTTGTAATTTCTTCTTCCATATCCTATATTATCATTACTCCATCATTAATAGTTTTATCCAAACCATTAATTCTTTTTGGTTTTCCACTTTTATGATTCATTTTAACTTCCTTCCCATAATTTTATGAAATTCCATTTCCATGTTCTTTAATTTTAGACATCATCTATAACATTTCTTATTCATCTAGTTCCATGTTGAGTGTATAATTGTGCACTATTTCATTATCCTTCATTGTATTTTCCCTCCATTCATAAATTTATTCAAGGGTTACCTCAAGTTATACCTAGAGATAAATCCATAAAAAAATTACTTCATTCTCATTATACTATCATAATTTCATTTAATTTTTAAGATTTCCATCAAATCACCTTTATAATTCCAATTTTTAAAACCATCAACTTCAAATTTTCTATAACTATATTTTTTTTTATATATAATATTTTTTTAATGAATGGAACTCCATTGAGAATTATTTTAACCTTATTTTATCATCTTTTAGAGATGATTATCTTAATCATCATCTTCTTGATAGTTCGAATGTCGCAACTTTCCATGCATTAAGAATGTAAGGTAACTATTACCCAGAAAATTCCAACATATTCTTTTATGATTATAGGAAATTAATAAAATCACCCCAACAACATCATCAACTTATGAATTATATATTATTGGTTGATTATTAAAGGAATTAAAATCCACCTCTTATGTGCATTCATTTTTTCTTAACTCATTTCCATAGTTTATATTTTCATTGGCCAATAGAGTGTTATGCAGGATCTTAAGAGGGATTTATTTCACATATATTTTAAACCAGAACGGACACTTTTTCCATGAAATGAGGCAGGATTATTCTCATTCTTATCTTCATAATCTTTTCATAATTTAGATCCTCACTAATACCTCTCATATCTTCAAAAATAAAATTTATGTTAACTAAAAACCCATAATTCACCTCATTGAAATTCATTCGAAAATATTCATACTTATTCCAAAAAACATGAAACATGGCCTCCTAATCCTTTGAATCATCTTCATAAACATTAAAAAAATCCTAAAAAACATAATAGATTTTTCAAGACATTACCTTTATAAGCACTTCTTTCAAATGAGAACATTCTAAATAATTATTGGATTTGGAATATGAATCCAATTATCAATGATCCATTTCCATAAAGGATCCACTTTTAATATTTATTATGATTCCATAGAGGGGTGATATGTAAACATACATGTCCAAAAAATTGAAATATTTTTTCATTAAAATTTTAAATTATTATAAATTACTTCCTTCAAATATAGGAACACCTTTATAGTTGAAAATAATTCCCAAAATTCTAAGAGGAAAAAGAATAAACATCCCTTTGATATTACTTGTTATAATTATATAGAAGATAACAACATAAGAGGATGGTTAAATCAGGTTATATTAAATTCTATCTATGATGATGATCTTGTTCTCTCACCTTGTGGAATTTGTGAATTTCCCTCAAACTCCCCCTCAATGAGCGATGATTATACTAAACAATATAACATATTTTAAATGGTTCCCCCACATTGGTCTAGGCCCAAAGAGCTAGCATGGAAGTGTTCCAGTGAACCAAATTCACTAATATCCCACTAACTTCTAGTGAAAATTTTGTAGTGGTCTCACTGAGCCTCGTAATTCAATTCAATAAACAATTAGAAAATTCAACAATATTCTTCAATGAGAAACTCACTAATGAATCTATTGAATCTTACTTCTTCACATAAGTAAGTTAGGAATATACACTAAAATTGGGGTTTCTGTTTAGCACAATAATTTTAATTTCCTATTTGGACAAGACTCATGGAATAAATATTTCTTCAATAATAAATAATCTATAAGAGATCTGGATATATACCTATAGAAATATACTCCTAGAAACTATCTATCTCTGAATAAATTGTGTTTTTTTCAAAACATCTTTATTAATCTACTTATATCAATCCAATGGTTTATAATTGATTCTTTTATCTCTAATATTGTTACAATTTTATTTTAGGTCTATTGGTGGAATCATGCACTATAATAGTGGAATTAACCTTTCAGTGTTTAAATTCATAACTCCCCCTGACAAAAAATAATCATCTGTCCAAAATAGCTTGGCTTCGACATAGCCATAAATTCCAAGATTTAGTATAAATATTTTCACATAAACAATGGTGTGACACTTCTTACTGGGGAATATCCATCCCTCCTATTCTATGGGAAAAAATCTATGACATAGAGTCTTATGTTTTTTCCATATCCTTTTTTCTCGTGTATACCTTATTTAATAAGGAGATCAAAAGATTTTAGAGATGATCACCTAAACCATATCTCACACCAAACAAATTTTTTGCATGGAGAAAACAATTATGGAATATATTAATATTGGATGGTAGACCCCAAAAACAATACTTCATTTAATTTTGTACACTTTACATCGCAAATCCATATTGTTTCATTCACACTATCCCGTTTAAGGGGGATGTTGTGTAGCACTGTATGTTGTGGCTCTGAGACCCAAAATAATCCCAGGGGAACTAGAATCCTCAAAAACTTATTTTTTAGAAATATGTATTTGGATAAAACATATCCTAAAATTTTTGAGACCTGCATCTTACTTGTGTCCCTAAATATCACAGCCTATATGATATATACTTCTATAGACCGGCCATATGAGAGTAATTGGGTCCTCTCTCAGCCTCTTCCATCGTGCTTCCATCCATCATGGGACACATCCTCTATTCGTTCACCCCTAAAGTGTGGTCCTCTTCTCCATATGAATTCCAACCCATGTACACTCTAACCTGACTCCCTGGTGTTATCATGCTCAGCTATCAAGGAAGGTTTTCTTGCATGGTCGATCTTGTTCCATGTGCATGGTCAATATGGCTTTACTGCCTAGACAAGGTTGGACTTCTTTGTACAGTATATCCAACTAAGTTGAAACCTAATAATATTACTACATCTGGGCCTTTCTCTTATATATATAATTCAAATCATTATTTACTTTTTCAACAAACACGACAGAAATAATATTCCAAATGGATTTTTACACAAAAATTATTTCATGAATTGAACATTTTTCTTCTGTACACATAACAATATATATAATATTTGAAAGTGATAATCTGTAATTCCAATCAATATTTATAAAATAATTATAATATAATTATTTTATCGATTATCATGTCATAATTGATTTAGAATAATAGTTTCTTGAAAAGTTTTGGTATTTTAAAAGGGGTATCTACTCTATATTTGGGTGCACCCATGACATCCTTACACACATATAAGGCTCATGTTAATCTATAATTCATAAAAGAAACATTTTCAAATTCCTTAAAAGATTCAAAACTATTTACCAATAGGTTTGGGTAACTAAGAGAGGTTGTGAAACAAGAAATGGATCTAAAATGAACCTTGGCACCAAAAAAAATATTTAGTTAGTAATGGGGTTCTATGTAGAAACCTCATACACACACTCATGAGTCTCTAGTGTTACACACTATTTTGGAAAGGACTTCTAATAATTGATCAGATGGATTGATAATTTTATAATAGCTTATGGTGAGACCGATTCTTCATGGGAGACAAATCTAGGAGAGAAGTCATAAAATAAAAAATATTAGATGAGATATGGACAAAAAAGTTTTCATCTGATCGTTTTTGTTGATTAGATTCCATCACCCTTTGTTGATACCATATATGTGTTGGGGCATGGGTGATTCAGTGATTCCCACCTCATTTAATCATTTTATTATATAGATTCACATTTCCACACTACCATGTATGAACCATACGTGTTATCTATACACATAGCACTTACGTATCTCAATCCTATCCATCCAATGATTGATGAGATTTCCCAAATTTCACTACTTTCATCTGACACTACCATTACTATAATTTTTAATTCATGTAGGATTTATCAAAAGATAGAGATTTTATTTTCCTCTAAATTTACTTTTTGGTACATATCATCAAGATAATCACATAAAAATAAGTGTCATCATATAAATCAATAATTAGTGGATTCAAATTGAATAGAAAATAAGGAAATGTGAAAAAAAAAAATTTAATGATAAATTGAATTTTTTCTAGAAAATCCATCCCATTTATTCATTTTGTCAATACCAATAAAATCTAAATTGGATTTAATGTTAATTCATCATAGATTTAAGTAAATCTAGATATTATCAAAAATATCATAAAATATTATTCTTTAAAAAATATAAAAAAGTATAAGTCTAAATTCCCAAAAATTTACATCATTAGAGACATTGGGATACATAGAATTACATTCATGAAGGTCACTTTGTGATTTTTAGTTTTTGAAATCTAAAATATAGATAAATGAGTTTAGAAGTCAAAGTCCTATATAAATTTTCCCAGAATATATTACTCATATTTTAACCAAATAAATCATATTAATATTGTTTATATTTCTAGAATAACATACTGAAATATCATAGAAAAATTTATTATTTCAAATCATGAATAATGTGGGAGAATTTTGAGAGATAAAATTTAAGAAATGGTGAAAAACGATTCCAATGAACCTTACATGTTATGAATTTATCGCTTTATATTCCATTAATTTTCCCCTTATAAATAGACTTATATCTCTATAAAATATAAATTAGAGTTTATTAATTAAACATTTCAAAGAAGTAAATATATCAAGGTGCATTTGTGAAGAAGATGAGTATTAATGAATATAATTATTATTTTTATTTAAGCACATTAAATATTCAAATAAATGTTTCTTCCATTAAAAAATAAAAAAATTACACACAAAAAAACCCCAAATTATAAATTCATTTACAATGTCTTTTTAATTTTCCAGAAACCTGGAGAAAGGTAAAAATTAAGATTTTAGCATTTTATCTTATTTATGAAACTAAAAAATCATTTCAAATATAACGCATCCACTTAAGATAAAGTATTAATTATTAAGAAACATGATGTATTACATCCTACAAATTGTAAAAAAATCCTTGAAAAAAATATACAAGAAATGTATGAATTTTTAAAATCATACCTGATATGAAGAGGTGAGGAAACTGATCATGCATCATCACCTAATATTAATTTTCCCAAGAACTCTACTCTTCTCCTCTATGTCTCTACAACACCATAATCAAAGATATCTTCTGACCATGTGTCACCTACACTCTTGGGTCTTTGATCACGATAGGGTCCTCCAAGAATGTGAAATTATCCTCCAAAACAAGGTCACTGTAAGCCTTGACATTGGAAAGATCATATAAACATAATTGAATCTGATATACACTGAATTATGTGTGCATAGACTCAAGATGAGTTGGTTGGTACATGAAACAAGTTAACTCTAGAATTTATCTAAAATATTAAAAGGCCCCATTAACCTTGGAGATAGTTTGATCTAATTCACAAACCCATTATCCTTTATATAAAAAATACATTAAGAAAACATTTCCATCCAACTGGATATCAAAAGGCTTCTTCACATTATCTGCATACTACCTTTTTAACTCTGAGAGGGCCTAATCCTTTATTAAATAAATTAAATATCCTTTTTATTACTCTTCATCAAATAAATTCCCAATGTAGTTTCCTCAACATGAGGACGGGTCCTCGGCTACATTCAGTTGACAGTGAAGGGTAGAGGTGGCATTAGGATTACCTACGGGCGGCCATGGGAGTGGCAGACAATGGGTGTGACAAATGAACAAAAAAATACCATATCCCAATGATGTGGATATAAATGGTTTTTAGAGCATCCACTTTCATCTTCTCAAGTCTATCATATTTGAAACGTGAGAGGGTATGCCATATGTTATCAGGACCATGAAATCTTCAACTCTGTATGGGGAAATGCTTGCTATGCAGCCTTGCAATGTTTGGAATTTGTATAATATATATGTATATATATTATAGGAGGGTCTACTCCATATTTTTGTTTCTTTGGCTTTCAATGGTCATGTATTAAGGCCTATGTTCCTTTGGTCTTATGATCCATGTAAGTTCACCCCTAAACTCACTTTAAAAGAGGGGAAATAAATAAAAAGCTACGTGCCTTCGGGCTTGGTGGTAAGGAAATACAAAGTCATAACATTGTACCAAAAGCTTATTGAAACCCATTACAAATTCTTGAAGTAAAAAAATGTATCCCAATTTTATAAGATCATTATATGTACTCAATAATACTTTTCCATATTAAAAACATATAATTTTCCCCAACAATCCATTGTGATCTACACCATAGTATGAAGGAAGTGGTAAAATCGTGTTAGTATATCCATGATAACATATATATAATTGAATCCACCATTTATATACTTTATATTGGTTAAAAAACCATTGAGTAATTATTCCACTTCCATTCTGGAATACTATGTGGTTATATAATCCAAGAAAGAATGTAGTGCTCTCTCTTCACTCTCTAGCAGTTAGGCCACTGAACAATGAATTTAATAATATCCTGCTTTATCATCAACCACTACCATATATCGGGGTAAGGGATGTGCCAATTTATATTAACACTAATAAAAAAATCATTGTTAAAAGACTCACCTTTATCAGTGCAAACTTAAAGCGCTGATAAATGTCACGTAAATCAATACTGAAAAAAGCACTCATAAATGTGTACCCATTATCAGTTTTTTATCACTGATAATGGATATATTTATCAGCTCTATTTTTAACACTAATAAATTTTTATAATAAATTTTTTTATTAATATTTAAATAATTATTATATTTATATTAAAAATAATTTTTATCTATATACATTAATTAAAAAACGCAAGTTTATAATAAATATAAATATTATATACTAATATATATTTTTGAATAATTAATATATATATATATATATATTGTTTTAAAAAAGTATTTATAAGATTATAAATAAATATCTTTTATTTAAATAATTTTAAATATATTATAAATTTTTTTAAATCATAAATATATTTATTATTTTTTTAATTATATATAAATATTTTTTAATCGCTTTTTCCATCTAGATCTTTTTTTGGTCGGATTAACATTTGTGACCTAGAGATCCTTGCACAGGTTTCTAGGCATTTCTATTTTGGTTCCTTGATAGATGACCAGATTTGTAATGTTTTCATGTTACTTTTCGTTCTGATTGATGTGTTTGGTAGAAGACTTTTGGTTTTTTGTGTTTTTTAGTGAAGTGTTTATTTCTTGGTGTTGTTTCTTTTAAAAACAAAGTGTGTGAATGTTGTAGACCTACCTTTTTAGATTATCTATAAATTATAGGGATACCTTTATAGGTGTCAACAATCATGAGGGATTTTATCCCTTACTAATAATTCCTTGAATTTCTCTAAGAGATGTTAGATTTCTTAGGAGTATGTTATTTCTTGGTATTAATGTTTAGTTTTTTTAATGGTCTCTATTATCATTGTATATTCTAGTCACTTATAAAAATCACTTTTCCTCAATGAATTAATGTTTTACAGTGATTGGTCATCTTATATCCTTTGGAAATGGATGTCAATAAGAGGAAAGTGTTATGGTGGTGAGTTTGTAACATTTTATGTTTCTACAGTTAATTATTTCAATGTATTTTAAATAATAATAAGTTATTTTACATTTAGGTATTTTCAAATGCTAATATTTTTCAATTATTAAAATTTATATGGGCCACATAGTTAGAAATAACGATTTGAGAAACTATGTAGAAACAATTATTATATACAGCAACCATATTATCTATAATGAATATGGTTTTAAAATATTTCATATTTCATTAAAATTTATATTATTTTATAAATTAAATATAATTTTATACTTCTATATATGTCTATATTTTTATATACTGAAATAAATATATATACATTTGTAATTTATACTTCTAAACATGTATAATTTTTTCAATTTATCAATTTTTTTATAATTTTATACTTTCATAAAAATTAATTCTAAAAATTATACTATTATAATTTTATATTTTTTTAATATGATTAATAATTTTAAAAAAACATTTCGTTAATAAATAGTTATTTTATTATAAGATATTTTTTATGTTTTATATCATAACAGATAGATTGAGAGTTGTAATTAGGCTTGATAGATTCCTTTAAAACTGATATGTCACCCACTTTTTTTTGGTTCACTATTAATAATTTCTATAGAATCTATATGCAAAATCTCTATCATTTGTATAGTGATTAGTAATACAAAAAAATAATTAAATTTTTTATTTTCAATAGATTCAATTCAAGAAGAAAAATTTTCTTCAAGTGACTAAATTAAATCATTTTCTTCCAAACTTAAACATCCATTAATAATTCCTTGATATTACCTAAGTCTATTTTAAACATTCTGCAACGAATTTTTCTCATTATAGTCCTCATCACATCCCAAATATGAGAGGTTGGATTATAGATGTTGAGGTCAAGGATCATCTTCTCAAAGGTTTTCATACTTCCATTCCTAAATCATATGATTGAGTAGATTGTTTCTAAGAAGGGATAACCAAGAATGATGGGGGTTTTCATTTACTGGATTCTTCATTTAAGATTAAAGAATGGACAAATTAAGTGGTATTGGGTGAATTAATAGTTTTAATTATTTTTAATTCAAATTTTAGTGTTGAAACCTCAGAATTCATTTTTTCTATTTGATTACATAATATCTCAAGTAATGGTTATGTGATAAATTGGATAGGGGATGTGTTGGTTGGTTTATCTCAAGACCATATTTAGGTTGTTGGATAGTAATTATAACTTAGAATAAATTTCATTAGTTCCCTTGATTGATTGATGTATGTGGGAACCATGGAAGATTTCTTTATTTCTTATGACCATTTCATTGATGACGTGGTTCCATTGATTTGATCATTTACCTATGGAGTATTAGTGGGGTTTCCATAGGATCTTTGAAATGATTGTAATTGAGTTTTTCATTAATTCCAAGGGTATATATCATGATACTCTCAAGGTACACATAATGTTTTTTAGTTAACTGTGAAATAAATATTAATTGTATCATGAATGGACTAGAATAAAATATTTTTATACATTTATACTTTCATAAATATTAATTTTTTATATTATAAATTTATAATTTTATATATATTTAAAAATATATACTTCTATTAATTATGTATACTTTTATGACATATATGTTCTTTTATATAGTTATATAAATTGAAATACATTTTTAAATTATGTATAATTCTTTATAATATATATTATTTTATAAATTATATATAATTTTATAAATATTTATACTAATATAAATATATATACATTTTTAATTTATACTTTTATATATATAAATATTGTTCAATTTATCAATAGTTCAATACTTTAATACTATCATAAATTCAATATCATAGTTGAACATATTTAGAAAAATATAATAATTTCATTTTTAATTTTTGGAAGCATTATTATATTCAATATTGTTATTTAATATTCCGTAGAGGGTTTCCAAATAGTATAGATTGTATTTTTTAATTTCCATTATTACATTCAATACCTGTATTTAATATGTTTATAATGTAAATGTGATTTTATACTTCATTTAAAATACTACAAAAAGGGGTTGGATCATCAAAAATATGCAGTGAAAAATAGTTTTTAAAAGTTAAATATCCTCCATTATATTTATAAATTTCCTCTAATAAGTTTTTTTATCATTTTAGAAGATAAACCATTTTTCAGTATTTCCATTTTCTGTCAAGAAATTCATAAAATCCATATTCAATTCAACATATTTGGTGTATTTATTTTGTTAAATATTAATATTAAAAAATTAAATATTATTTATATGAATAGAGAATGGATGGATGAAAATCATATGGAAAAATAGTATGAATATGGGGTGATATAGTTCATTATGTTTGAAAAAGATGATGCATATAACCCTTATCAAATCCTTTTTCCTTGATTATGTTGGGGTTATTCAAGACTAATTGGTCTATAAGAGTTTCAAGAACACTTTGTCTACCATATAATTGATTGAAGATATAAATTCTGTAATAGACATGGAGAAAAAGGTAATGTACCTACTGACTAGTATAACACTCTATTTTAAGTATCATCTGATATGATTAAAACTGTGGACAACAAATAATAATGTATCAATGATTTGATTACATGTGTGAATGATTATTTAGATTGTATTGATGAAATGATAATAATAGTTTAATATTAACTTCATGGTTTTCCAAAATTGTTTTATAAGTTAAAGAGTTGCACAGAGATTACATTGTTTGTCGGTTGCACTAAATATACAGCATTGTCAGTCATACTGAAGCAATATAATTTGGTAGCGGACAATGAATGAAGTGACAATAGTTTTAATGATCTACTTTATATATTGAATGATAAGGTCCCATATAATAATGAACTCTCTTTCCAAACATACATCTCTGAACGAATGATATGTTCGATGTGTATTATATTTATAGTAATTTATTCCTTCCAAAATAAATGTATACTATTTCATGAGAACAAAAAATAACTGAAAGAATTTATAATATTTGGTTATTCTCGATAAAAGAAAGATAAATCAGGTCATGTGAATGTTTTATGGTACATTCTAATAATTCCAAGGTTTATGCGCCGATATGGAAGTGAGCAGACTACAAGGCAATTGACAGGGAATGAAAATACATGAAATAAATATAGGAAACATCATAATATGACATACTCTATTTAGTGAAAGATAATATATCACAAGTATCTGGAATATGGAAATGAATTGAGAAACCTTCATCTTGTTTTATCTATAGATGGAGGGAATCCTATTGGTTTTCAAATTATAACTCACATGGCTAGTTTGGTTGGTAAATTATAACATCCCACTAGGTTTTTGAATGAATCAAAATGACATCATGAAATCTATGCTTATACCAACGCTAAAATAAATGTGTAATGATATTGATTCTAATTTTCCTCCATTGATAAATATAAGAAATTATCGATTGATTCAATTATTACATTGTATGAAGCTTGAAAAAATGTATATTTCACATTGATATCCTTATTGTACGGTATGATAAATTACATTAATACTTATAGAAATTTCTTAGGATAAATAATTAAAGGGACTAAAGGGTATCCCATTTGAGAACAATGTATATAGTCATTTAGGATGAAATCTTCATCGATTTCTGTTTTTCTAAGACATCACATATTTCTACCCCGATGAAAAAATTACAAATCTTGGATGACTACATTTGATGGATGTTTAGATTGTAAAACAATCTATCAAATAACTGGTGACCAACTATTTGTGAAAATAAAATTTATAGGTACTTTTTTTGGTAAAACATTTTTGAAAAATCATAAAAAAATTGTTTGTAAGAAGATATTATTTACTTGAATTACAATACTCGAATTTCCTACACATAAGAAATTTTCTTAATGTTATGCATGTTGAAAAAAATGTATGTGATTGTGTAATTGGATCATTTCTAAAAGAACCCAACAATCCAAATAATGGTATTAAGGCTTTTTAGAGATGGTTGAAATAGGAAGGAAGTAAGAGTTGGATCTAGTGAAGGGTGAAAAATAAATATTTCATCCTCTAGCTACTTAAACTTTTACTAGGAATGAGATATATTAGTTTTGATACTTCTTGATGTTGTAAAGGTTCTAGAGGGGTATTCATAAAATATCAACAATATGACATCATTTACTAATTTAATATTAAAGGGTTTTAAATCACATGAATTCTATGTTTTCATACAATATCAAATTCCAATAGCTTTATGTTTTATTTTCCCCAAGAATGTCTTCCATCCAATAATCAATCTCTATTTATTTTTATAACCTATATGTAGAAAAGTTATTTTCTTAAAGGTGGTGCCTCAGTCAAAGACCAAGGCACAATTTATTGATCAAGAAAGAAAAGGAGCTACAAAAGTCTAAAAGACATAATCTTATTACAATCCTTATTAAAAGGAGGGAGAAAATCACCAGGCAAATTAATCAACCATGTAATATCCTGATTAATCCCCTTGTTTTCAAGGCTATTAGCAACCTTGTTCGCTTCACAGAAAGCATGTGTGGAAATGAAGTTTACGTCCTTGAGTGAGGAAAGACAATTCATCCATCTAGAGTTGAGCGGCCAGGCAAGGTGCACAACCCCCTTCTATATATCTTGGATAATAGTGGTTGAATCACTTTAAATCCATAGGTTGTTCCAACCTTTTTGATTGAAAAAATCAACAACATGAATCTTTCCCAGCATTTCCGCCTCCAGAGCCAAGGTAGTACCACATCCACCGAAGAAAAAGCCGTGGCACCTGCCAAGATAGACTCTAAAGATGTCACCATAACCTTCCGGTCCTGGATTGCCTCTCGAGGCACCATCGACATTGACCATGATCCATCCCTGAAGCAGAGCTTGCCAGAAAACATCAAGGGTACACTGAGGCTGCATGTAAGATCCCGCAATCCTAAAATGGCGAAGGATCTCAAAATCACCAATAGAATTGTCACAATTATCTTTTTGAATAGAGGAGACATCCTTGATGGAAATAAGAATATGCCTTTTACATGCATTGAGACTGAATGAGAAATTATTATGAAGAGAATTATATCTATCATACTAGATATCATGCAAGAGTTCTGCCACCGCAGCCAGAAAAAGGTTTTTAATTTGCAACGAGGTGTCCCAATTAACACAGAGTTGTAATTGAGAGTTAATATCATATAGAAGAGACCATATTCAACCAAAAATGCCAAGAGTGTAATTCCAAGGAGCAATAGTTGTGGCACAAGACAAAAATAATTGATTAGCATATTCACGAAGTGGGTTGCACATATGACATCTAGAGCAAAGAGGGATCCCAAAATATTGAAGTCACACATCAGTGGGGACTCTTTTATGAGAAATACTCCAAATAAGAGTAAATTTGGAGGGCTTGATCCAAGGCTTGTTGAACGATTTCAACCAGCTAAGGCTAGAATCAGAATTTCTGAAATTGTTTTTATAAAAGCTTTTTTAATCAAGGACTCCATTGAAAGAAGGCTCCCAAATGAGAATATAATCAGTGTTGGAGAAAGGATAATTTTAAATGATATTACTGATATTATTAGAAAGTTTGATGTCATGGGAGTTAACAAAATCCCTAATAGTGGTGTTGGTGGTGCCAGGGGGAGTGTTGGAAGTCAGCATGGAGATTAAGGGGACACCAGTCCAGTTATCCAACCAGAATTTCATTGAAGAGTTAGCACTAACCATCCATATAGAGTTGTTCATGATGTTAATGTAGGATTTTCTAATGGAAGGCCATATGGAGGACATGATAAAGTTCAAATTAATATTCTTATACTTGGTAATGAATCTTTTCCTAAGAAAGTCAAAGGAATTAGTGTTTCTATGGATTAGATTACAAGTCATCTTAGCCTGGATAGAGTCATTAAAAAACTTAATATTTTTTATACCGAGGCCACCCCTGTCCAGAGGATTACAACACGTGCTCCAAGGAGTGGTCACAAGATTTATTTCAATCGTACTACCAGTCCAAACAAAATTTTTTATCTAAGCATTGATTTTCTTATGAATATTAGAAAGACAATTGTAAACCATCATTGAATAGACCATTTTGGAAACAATATTAGATTTACCAAGACAAATTCTAATAGCCATATAGAGTGATTTACCCTTCCAGGTTGAAATTTGATTAGTAATTTTTTCGACAATGCTATGAAGGTAGGTAGCTTTGGGTCTTCCCTACAAAATAGGAACACCAAGATAAGTGAAGGGGAAAGAGCCCTCTTTGATACCTAAGTAATTAATGATACAAATATTTCTATTGGGGGGAAAATTCTTCCCAAAGAACACAAAATATTTTCTCCAACTTATAGCTTGTCCCAAAACATCCTCATAATGATCTAGAGGAATTTTGAGGTTTTGAATGCTCCTTATATCACCTTTTAAGAACAAAATAATATCATCAGCATATAAAAGATGTGTAGGAACATTTTGATTACGAGAGGCCTGAATATGGTTGATCTTGTATTGATTCATAAGGCTCATGAGAATTATACTTAAATAGTCCTAGACAATGGAAAATAGGATAACAGATATAGGATCACCTTGCCTTAAAACTTAGGTACATTTAAAGTAACCTTTGGGAGCCTTGTTGACCAAAATAGAGAGAGAGGCCGAGTTAAATGAGGATCGTAACCTATCAGTAAAAAATCATTGAACCCAAAGTTTTTGAGAACCTTTAAGATAAAACTCCAATCCATAGTGTCAAATGCCGATGTAATGTCAAGATTAATAGTAACACTGCCTCCCCTAGAGACTTTATTCAGCATATTAGTGCATTTCAAAGCAAGACAGATACAGTCCTGAATATATCTACCTTTAATAAATCCAAATTGGTTCCAGGAAACAATTTTATCACATATTGACGAGAGTATGTTGGCAATGAGCTTGGAGATAATTTTATATATGGTGTTGATGAGGGCAATAGGCTGGAAAGGTGAATCTCTGCGGCATTTTCCACATTAGGAATAACAGTGAGAAATTGAGCATTTATACCATGTGGGAGATCCCTAGTGGCGAAAAAATATTTGACCAGTTTGCAAACATCAACATGAATGATTTCCCAGAAGCGTTGAAAAAAACCATTATTAAATCCATCAGGACCTAGGGAGCTATCTGGGTTGAGGCTAAAAACAGTGTCCTTGATTTCATAATCCATGGTTATGCTTAAGAGATGGTCATTTTCATCCTCCGTAACTAAATTTGGTATGATATCAGGAATAAGGTCTTTGAAAATCTATGGAACATTAAACAAATTATGAAAATAATCAAAAACATGACTAGAAAAGGCATCCTTAGATTCATGAAGGGTATCATCAACTCTAAGAAAGGCAAGTGGCCTACAAAATTTCCTGATTTTTTGAAGGGAATTATAGAACTTGGTATTCCAGTCTCCATCTGAATGCTATTTGGTTTTGAAAATTTGTTTACATATGTTGTCTTTGAGCTTCAGAAGGGAGTTGAGCTTCAAGGATGTAGTTATTTCATCTTGAGGGTCAAGAGAGAAATCAGAGCAGGTGTTAGAGATTTGTATGTGAATGAGGTCATTCTCCAGAGTGGAGATGTCCTTGTCAAGTTGTTTTATTTTAGAGCTACACCAACCCTTGAGACATTGTTTAAGGATTAATAATTTAGTAATACAAGAAAAAGCATCATTTTGATGACTCATGCTGACCCAAAAATCTTTAATCATGTTAAAACATTCAGGATCCTCAGCCCAATCATTGTTAAATTTGAAAGGTATAAGAAATTTTAAACACATGGTGTAAAGAGTGACGACAATGGGGTGATGATCAGAATTGATCTTGGGCAAGGTAATACTAGATAAGGATTCCCACTTATCACGGGAAGCATGATTATTGAAAGCCCTGTCAAGTTTGCTCACCACAATTCTATTGAGACATTTTTATAAGAAGTATATTTGGCACCAGAGAGATTGATTTCTATAAGATCACATTTCTCAATAGAATCTTTGAATTATCTATAGGAGATAAAAGAGTGCAATGGTCCAATTTTTTTACTCGGAGAGAAAATGGTGTTGAAATCACCTATCAGAAACCAGGGATCCTGAATAGCTCTAGAGAGAAAAAGAAGGTCATGCCAGAGGGATCTTCGCTCTTGATATCTATTGTTAGCCTAAATCATAGTGAAAAAGGCATGTAAACCATCAGTAGAGAAATGAAAAGGATTCATTTGTTTTGACACTTTAACAACATTAACATATTTCAATGAATAATGATAAAAAAATCCAAAGGGTTTCAATATCAATTCTATCCTTGCAAGCACCAAGGAAATTATACCCAAATGAGAAAAAATGCAAATATTTCAAAGAGAAATTGATTTTAGGCTTAGAAACAACAAATAATTTTTGTTTATGAATCATAAAAAATCATTTAATACAATAAAAGTGTCAGAGTTTTCTAGACCCTGACATTTCCAAAATAAACAATTCATTTATACATGCGTTGGGAGTTAGAACTCCATTTTTTTGAATTACCTGATCCCTTCTTCCTTTTTGACCTTCTGGGTTTCTGCGAGGAGGTTGGGCTGGGTTTCTGTACGTGGTTAATCTTAGAAGATGTAACAGACAAATTAGAAGCACAGGCAGGATCAACATCCAGATTTTTTTTCAAAGAAATTGCAGACACAGATGGTGTCGTTGGACAATATCTTAAAGGCAAAGAAACAGGTTCCAAAGAAACAACGGTTTCTGTATAGACAACCACCGTAGCCATAGAGTCCACTGCAATTGTCAATTCATTTTGGACTAGAACCTTGGAAATTTTAGCTATATCAGTGGTAACCAGAACCTGATCTGGAGTGTCACAATTAAGTTTGTCAGGTTTAATATAATAATTCATGTCCATAGAGGTTATTTTTGAACCTAAATTAGTCTGGACAGGATGGGCATGAGAGCCACCAGGGGGGTCAACAGCCATGTCAGTGGGTTGAGAACCCACTTCCTTTGTCAAGTCCGTAGCAACACAATTATAAGAGGTTGGGGATTTACCTGCAGTAGTGCCCATGTCGTGAGTACCTGTATCCTCAAGAGTATCCTTACGAGACGCTTCCTACAGGTTCTCACCCAAGGGAGCGTGCTGACATGAGTCGAGGTCTTCCGAAGTAACCTATGACTTTTCGAGTATACCCCGCACCATCTGTTCAATCCAATCTATAATACTCACCACAACACCAATAGATTCCTCCTCCTCCACCATATCAGACCATTTAGAACCAGATGATTTTCCCTGGTGAGGTAATTTCTTCACCCATTTTTCCGCTTTTTTCATGGGCACTTCATTCTTATCGTAGGAACAAACCAGTTCTTTTTTCTTCCTCCAAACCTACATCCATTCATCATCATTCGAATGGACCTCCTGGCTTTTCACCTGATTCTTCATTACGTGACAGTTCATCAAAGAATGGACGACAATATTGCACAGCTCGCAAAATGGCGGGCAACGCTCATATTCGAAGCAGACCTATGTTTTGTAATCGATCACACTGAAAGCAACAACATATCGCATCTTGTGCTCCAGGTTGAACTCCACCATCACCCGCACATAAATCCCAAGATCATCATTCAAAGTCCAATTATCAATTTTTAGCGGGGTTCCAATACAGGAGGTTATATCATTCAGAATTTTAGGATGCCAAAAAATGAAAATCAACCCATGAATTCTCACCCAGATTTGTGCCATTGTGTTCTTGTGAGTATGCAGATTGAAGGGAAAATCCCATTCAGAGAGGCGGAGAAGCCCTGGTTTCAGCTAAACATTACTGAGCTTCCAGACATGGTTAAATTCCACCTGTGAGCTTAACATAATAAAAAAAATAATCGCGTCTGATAGGCACGATCTTCCAGTCACTGAATCCCCAAATATGCTAGATCCTCAGTTTGAGCTCTATGGCCGACCATGGTTTGTCACCTTTCAGATACGAAATACGACCCATGACTGAGTATTTGAAAATTTTTGATAATTACTGCAGCACTTCTGGATCTGCATCCACCACGAATCGACCATCATCCAATTTCTTGGAGAACGAGGATCTAGTTTAGGTATCTGCGCACAGATCTGTGCCTCTTAGTGCTTCCAAGAAAGAGATCAGGTTGGATTTTTCAGTCAGAACAGCTTCATCATCCTTTGCTGATTTTCCACTGTCCATGCAGGCTTTCTCCCATTCCCAGTCCGGAACAAAACCTGCCATGATGAAAGAGAACTCAATAAAAGTTATTGAATCTATGAAATTACCAACTATGGAAAAATAATTTTCAATCAAATTATGTGAATATGAAAGGTTCTTCTCATGTACATTCTTTGATATGATGGTTTACTTAATGGTTCACTTGGGGAGATAGATTTGACTATGTGGACCTTTACACTATAGATGGTTGTACCCCATTTAATGGTATATAAATTTTTTAAAACGTTATGAAAAAATATAATACATCTCTAGGTTTGTATGATGGGATAGTATATTATTGAGGAAGCCATTTAATTCTGTATTAACTACATATACTTTGTGTGACACATTGTTCTATTTCAATATCACTACACTAGGCAGCTTGTGGGTGAAGGGATTTATGGAATATATGCTGTCATTATCAATATTACTTATTGGGAGTGGTCCCACCTTTATGTTTTTTATAACATTTTGGAGTTTTTACCATATTTTTAAATCCAAATTGAAATTATCACACATTTTAATCCATTCAGATTATAAATATGGATAGCAAATATACATAATCTATATTTTATAGGATGGTTCTGAGGCCATATTTTTATTGAGTCGGATGAAAATGTATATTAAAATTTAGAATGACTTTGATGGATAGCTAGAGGACCATTTTTGTAGGTATTATTTTATAATGGTTACATAATTAAATGTTATGTATCTATAAAAGTGAACATGATGAAGGTATAGGCATGGAAAATATAGGATTTATTGTTGTCCTTCCAGTTTGAAATGACATTTTAGTAAAAATAGGAAACTAATGTAGTAAAAATGAAGGAAACACATTAATATTGTTTTGATACTTTTTATAATGATCCATAATTCATTTGAGACATGTAAGAATCATTATCAACTTAAAACAAAGTACAGTGTTACTAGTATGACTACATATTTGACTTTTTATTTATAATTCATATTATGTTTAGTAAAAAGAAACACTGACATACTCAAAACAAAGAAAAATAATTCATATTATTTTGAAACTTTTAGACAATGATCCACAATTAATTTGTAACATATAAAAATTTTCCTCACCTCAATCCAATAAACTATGTTCTTGATATGACTCAAAGTGCATTTTATCAGTTTGAAATTTTCATTTTAGTTCAAAAAGTTTTACTCTCTAAAAATAGAGAAAACACACATGGATTGTAATAATAATTTAATAAAATGATTGATAATTATTTTTTGATGTGCATGAATTATTATTGAATCAAAACGACATAAAATTTGATAGGTATGACTCAAAGTGAGTGTTTCTAGATTAAAATGACATTTTAGAAAAAAAACACAAGTGACACACTCAAAACTAAGAGAATGCATTTGAATTATTTTTATACATTAGAAATATGATACATAAGTCATTTTGGATGTTTCAAAATTAGTCTAACCTCAATTTGATGCAAGTTATGACTGGTATGATACCAAGTGCACCTTTCTGTTTAAAATTGACATTATTTTAGTAAAAAAGACAACTAACAAATTCAAACTGAACGAATTCATTCATATTGTTTTGATAGATTATGAAAATGATCTATATTTCATTTATGACTTGTAGGAATCATAAAAACCTAAATCCAATACATGATGTGATTGATATGGCTCAAAGTGACTGTTATCAGTTTAAAATTGACAATTTAGTTAAAAAGTGTCACTCACTAAAAATAATGAATATATTTTTAGATTGTATTGATAATTTAATAAAAATATTTATAAGTCATTTTTTATGTGTAAGAAGCAGTCTCATGTAAAAACAACACGTGATATGACTGATATGACTCATAGTGCCTTTTTTCACTTTCAAATAAAATTTTATTAAAATATACAACTGACATACTAAAAACCAATAAAACACATTCATATTGTTTTGATACTTTTTAAAAATAGGTCCTAAGTAATTTTTTATGCATAAGAATTAGTCTCGCCTCAA
This sequence comes from Viscum album, assembly GCA_963277665.1. Classification (NCBI taxonomy): domain Eukaryota; kingdom Viridiplantae; phylum Streptophyta; class Magnoliopsida; order Santalales; family Viscaceae; genus Viscum; species Viscum album. The sequence continues at coordinate 1,049,277,305 of OY728131.1, read as the reverse complement.
TCTGATGCATGGTATGACACATATAATTTCAAGTGTGTGTATTTATTTAAAATTTACACTATTTTTTGAAAAAATAATATGTTACATATTTAAAACAGAGAAAAAAAATTTAGATTGCTTTGATAATTTAGTAAACTTACTCTTATGTCATTCCTAACATGTAGGAATCAACCCCACCGCAATAAGATGCATGATGTGACTAGTATAACTGTAAGTGTGTATTTTTTTTAAAATGTACATTAATTTTAGTAAATTGAACAAGTGACATACTAACAACAAAATAAATGCATTTTTATTTTTTTATACTTTATTAAAATGAACCATATGTCATTTTTGATAGGTTATAATGAAATTCACCTCAATCAGATGCATGGTGTGACCAGTATGACTCCAAGTGTTTCTTCTAATTTAAAATTGACATTAATTTAAGAAAAAAGAATAAGTGAGATGCTGAAAACCAATAGAATACATTAAAATTATTTTGAAACATTATGAAAATGATCCATGAGTCATTTGTGATGTATATGATTCAACAACACTTCAATCTAATGAATAGTGCAACCATTATGACTCAAGGTGTGTTTTTTTATTTAAAATTGATGTTAATTTTAGGAAAAAGAACACGTGATATACTGAAAATAGAGAAAATAATTCATATTGTTTTGATAAATTAGGAAAATGATCCACGAACCATTTGTGATGTGTAAGAATAATAAAAACTCACTCAAATTCATGTTGTGATCAATATTACTCCAAGTGTATATTTTTATTTTAAATTGACATTAATTTTAGCTAAAAGAATATGTGACATACTCAAAACCTAGAAAACACATTCATATTATTTTCATAATTTATAAAAATGAACCATGAGTCATTTTTAATTTGTAGGAATCACGTTCACCACAATCTGATGCATGGTGTGACCGGTGTGACTCAAAGTATCCGTTATCAGTTTAAAATTGACATGTTTCTTCAAAACATGTGTCACTCATTAAAAAACCAAGAAAATACACTATGGTTGACTTGATATGTTAGAAAATTGATTTATAAGTCAATCGTCATCTGTAGGATGTAGTCTCATGTTGAAATGACATGTGATGGGACTGATATGCCTCAAAGTACATGTTTCGAATTTGAAATGGAATTTTATTGAAGAACACACAAGACATTATGATAACCAAGAAAACACATTAAAACTGTTTTGATACTTTAGAAAAATGATCCTAAAATAATATTTGACTTCTAGGAATCATTTTCACCTCAACCGCACTCATGGTGTGACCGATATAACTCAAAAAGTTCCATTATTTAAAATTAACATTAACTGCATTAAAAATAATAATTAAAATACTCAAAAACTAAGAGAATGATTTTTTATTTTTTTATACATTAGGAAAATGAATCAAAAATCATTTTTGGTGTTATTGAATCAACCACACCTCATTAAGATGAATAGTGTGACTGGTATACACCAAATTTTATTTTATTTAAAGATGAAATTTATTAATGTATTCTTTCATGTTAATGTTTTATTTATTTATTTTTAATATTACTAAAATTATATTAGTTTACATAAATAGGTGGATTATTTTTCTAGGGTTGTGGTGATTTTTTCATCAACTGATACCATGGGCAGAAATTTTTTAGATGAGATCACCGGTGCCAACATGATGGAACATTAATGTTTTAAATGTTTGCGAATAGTAATTGTAAATGTAATTATACAAAACATTGTTTGAAATTTATATAGTTTTCTTATTCATGTTGTCAAATTTATTTAATTTAAATTATATATTCTTTATAGATGTTATAGGTGGTTATAGTTTGTTCTTATACAAATTGAACACTACAGTAGGTGGAGCCTTTATCAGTGCTATTTGCAGTATTGAAAAGTAAACCCTTTATTAGTGCTACAATAAGGGATGATAAAGGGTACCCACCTTCAATAGATCTGAGGATAACAACAATTTTTAGAATTGTTAAAATCAAAATTTCACATTGTTAAAGGTCATATCAATAGTTTGGGACCACTAAAACTATCTTCTAATGTCTCGATACATATTTCCCACACCTCGATGAACAAAACCACGTGAATTATTGAATTATCGCAATACCAAATTCCTCAATGTTTGTGCACCAAATAGTTTCCCATGGAAAATAATCTAGTGGTTCCAATATATAATCTAACCCTTTTGTTCCTCCGCATTGATAATTCCACCCCACAATACCTATCACTACGGGTCACCAAATTTTCCATCTATATCAATGAAATAGAGTAGAGGGAACTATAAACTTGAATGAACACACTCACCCATCAATCTCCCCAATATTTGGGTGTAAGGAAACCAACATATATATAGATCTATACTCATCCTAGACACCCAAAATCATCTCCTATTAAGACTAAATACTTAAATAATTTGAATTTACATTTCCTTTACCTATAGTATATGACATCTAAACGTCAAAGTAGAAAAGTAACTCTACCCATAACCACTTTTACATATGAAGGTAACACTAAGTGAAGAAATATTTCAGTCTCTTATGGTTAGTGGATACTGTAAATCACTACCCAAGTGGGTATTTTATCATTCATTTCAATTAAAACATTATCACTACTAATTCCATGTTTTGGATAACATACTTTTAATAATGGTTCAATAATTTCCTTATGTAGTGGGAAATAAAAACTTGATATTATATTAGTGCATAGCTATGTCCTGATTGAGAAGCATTACAATACACCGTTTAAGGCCACCCTTTGACTAGAAGTCTAAGAACAATTGCATTGGTTGTCTTATCTTTCATACGATAAGAGGATGTCTGACACTCCAAAATTAAAATAAATGTTTCCCCTACATTGTCAAGTAAAAAAGGGTGTATCTATCCTTGAGAACATTGTAAAGAAATGACGATAATTCCCTGCAAACCCCCAAGAAACTCTGAACCTATAACACAATCTAGAGTGGTTCCCAGCAATGAAATACCTCCAACTTTTTATTGTTTGTTGTAACTCCTTCCTCTAATATGAAATGACCTAGGAATGTGACCTCGTGTATCTATAACTGCAAATTTAATATCTTCTCAAATTGATGAGGATTCCTCATGGTATCCAACATTATGTATAAGTGGTATTAATTCTCCTACTCATATCAATAATATATAAATATATCATAAATGAACTGTAAAAATAATATGCCCAAATAGGGTTTGAAATCATGTTTTATAAGACACACCAAAAATATTTGGACATCCATCCCCAGAAATGGTATAAAAACATTTAATGTTTTTAATTGCATTAAAATTCAATCCTCTAGATATCTTCTTCATGTACTTGTTACTAATTATTAAATGAACTATGGTTAATGTTCAATAAAACAAGTCATCCCATTAGTAGTTCAAATTATTCAATGTTATAGATAAGAGGATAATTTTGATTAATTTTTATCTAGATAATCCTTCTATAATTGATGCAAAGATAAAGACTGCAACCAGGATTCATTAAAAAGTGAACATCACTACACAATGTGATAATAGGTTACATAAATCCTATATATAGTAAATTATCCACCAATACTCTCAGATTTCAACATAAAACTCACATATTCCGGTTGGATACTAATGATATTGTCACTACTACTAGTCCAAGAATGATATTCAAATACATGTGTTTCTTGGTTGTAAGCTTGCTACCTTCTCAATGAAAATTTCATCATAATCCTTCCACATAATCGGTAGTTCATTATGAATATATATATATATATATATATATATATATATTACAAAAGGATATACATTCATACATAGTGTTAATGGTATTCGTCCCCTGATGCCTCACCTCATAGAAAATGTCTCTACCTCAAGTGTAACCAAAGTAGGATGCACTAAGGAATATAAAATAGACCATGTGATGGAAATACACTACACAACATAGATGAAATTCTATCCAAGTGATTTTCAAGAATAAATCATATGAATACATCTCTATAAGTATAATGTTTTAGTTCGTCCCGTCATAAATGAGGAATATGATACAATCATGGTAGACCTCCATTAAAATACAAATATTTCTAGATAGTATTAATAGATTTAAAGGTTTTCGTAGCGTGGACATATCAAGCTCAAGTTATCTTACAATATTTGAGGTGGTGAAAGAACATGTAGTTTATGTGTCTATAAAAATAAAAGATAATGTAGAGAAGATTGTGATGGTACCTTTGACCACCTTTTCTTTTAACAAATCCTCACCCACAACTACCCCTATTGTGTATATATTGCATTCATATGAATCAACTATGATCATCTTACCTCACCTAGAACCTCCCCAACATTGGGTTTTACTAGTTATATTTTATTATTAACATGCAAGATGTAACTGATAATGAGTTTCATAAGGTTTACCATCTCTTCCTCTGTCCCAATATTATACTCATCATGGTACCCTTGTATATCTTTTTTTGTATAAATGGTCAGTCTCTCCATGGGGTTCCACCAATTTTAGCACTCCCCTTTATCTCAAAATGAGCTATTTAATTATTTTCAATCTTGTGAACCCTTCTTCTAAATGAAAATCACAAAAAATGGCACGTTTTTATCTCCCATGGGATATCTGTATGTCATATACCCGACTCCAAAGATGGTGAGAGATAATTCAAAAATTGAAACTATGAACACCATAATCCCCCATGTCAGGTTGATCCTAATAAATACTATAAAATCCTAGAATTCAATGACTCCTAAACACACCTAAGACGAATGGATCTCTAATTAACACTGTGAATCTCACCAATCCTCTTCAATAGACACTCAACATCAACTACACTCTCCATAACCTTAGGGTTGGTATGAAGGCACAAAAATGAAATATGGATTTGAACCACTAATTGTAGGGATACCTCAATGTGCCTTTCCCTTAACTCCTTAATTACCTAATATAAGGAAAGCATGTAAAGAAGAATTTGAATAAAGAGGTTAAATATAAGACCATGGAATATCACTTGTGGATATCCAAATTTTTTTTACTTGATCTCTAAATCACTTATAAGAACTCCAAAATGAAGAGGGTATGTAACTCCTCTTATAGAATATGGGGTGTTTTCATAATCAATGTATATTTGTATCCACCATTGTAAAGTCAGATCCCAAATTAATATAGTTTTTATTCTCACTCAATACTATTAAGACAAACATAGTATACCAAATATATTTTTAACTCATGTAGATAACACTCCACGACTATAACACAACCCCGCCCTGGATTCTTTGTAAGATTTTCCTATGGAAATGGGTGTGAAATAATTCCAATGAACAACCATCATCAATCACCATATCAACCCCCTGATGATCTCACTTATGAACCTGAGGTTCCCTATCACCCCCCTTGCTTATTGCCTTAGGTTCATTAGGTGAATCAATTTTCTTTTATTGAGTTAGTATTGAACCATGCCTCATAGACTCATAATTATTAGGATAAAATTTTAATATTTATGGTATCATTATGAAAGATCAAAAGTATATAAAATAAGAAATTTTACACTTGATATGAGGAATGATCATGTTATATGATGTTAAATTAAACACCAATACCCCAAATTGATAAAAAATAAATTGATTAAAAGATTATATATGAATCTTGTATTTTTCATATATATATACCCAAAATTTTATTTCATAAAATTTATGAGCTATTATTCATCTGTAAGAGTATTTATTGACAGTATTTTAGTCATCTCATCCTTAAATAAGTTCAATTTTATGGATAGACATACTATGATACCCTTAGCTCTATTTACATAATTACCCAAATATTTCCTAATGATGTGGATACTCCAATCTCCATCCTATGAACTAATACCAACCAATCACATTATTACACAATTTTCAATGAACACACGAACAATAAATCAATAGGGTTTGGGGATAACAAAAAAAAATGAGGTATCCACTGTAATATGCAATTAATTACTCCAAATAAATATCAAAACTCCTAATATAAGGAAAAAAATTGAACAATGAAAAATGTAAAACATCTAACTACATGATGTTTGGGACAAAAAATATCAAATACATAAGGCATTTATAAAATACCCTCAACAAGATTTCACATCATGGGGATATAAAGTAATTAAAAATGACTATCCTTTGAAACGTTTCCACAAAATATAGTTTATTGAATATGGGTCTAACACCTTCAACCTACTACTTCTCCTAAGGGCATAAACGTGATCCTAAGGATCCACATGGAAAAAGGTAAAGAGAAAATGTTTATATGTATGGGTGAGACATAATACTCATTATGGTCATCATAATCTATGGATTGGATAATTAATTGAAAATAGTTGTACATGAACAAATAATTTATAATGATTTGATAAGGATAAGGTTAACATATCATCATAATCAATAATAATGTCATGATTTGTTTCTTAGAATACCCTTCGATATCCCATTATGAACTCACCATATAGAAACTAAATAATAAAAATAATAAATATCAATAGCATTGATGTTTTCCCTATTTATAAAATTGGCCCTAAATGCACAAAACTTGATTCTAGTTTAAATAATAATCTCCAAAATTCCATGGAATGATGATTGAATTACAATAACTCATAGCTATATAGATATATCTAGAAACTTGAGGAAATATATATCACTAAGGCCCTCTTTTTATATCTGAATGTTGGAGGAAATACGTGTCTCAAGAGCTGTTATTATATAACTAATTCTCTAAATCTCAATGTAGTGTGTAAAAGTGAATGAGATCATGAGCATAAAGTTACACATTATTAATAGAGAGTTTAGATCACATGTTATAAGATTCTAATATAATATTTATAATAGTTACTCAAAATTAGTTTTATTCAGTTTATTATATATAAGTCCACCATAGTAAAGCTAGTGAAAAAATAACATGATCTCAAATTTCATCAACCATTTATATATAAATACAAATTGTATTCACCAAATAGTAAATGACTATTTAAATCATAGAAATTCAATATTCATTTATATAAACCATAATTTGAGATATTACACAGGTTTTTTTCCATTACGAGAAAATAAAATTTCATATCATAATTATTATTTTTTGTTATTTTTATGCATATTCTAGAAAATACGTGGCATGTTATTTGTTGAAATAAATATTCCTTGTGTAGAACCATTTCTATTGGTCAGAGTAGGACACTAAAGAGAATATTAAATTGAGTTACCTTAAAAATTTCTATAAATAGATTAATTCAGAAGGTCCCCATTTTGAAAAACAAAAACATCCCAGTTAAAGAAAGTATCAGTTTTATAAAAATTTTGATTGTTTGAGAGATTTCTGAGTGAGTGATATTTTCTCAATTAAAAAAATATGGATTATTAATTTATTTTTTGAAATCAGTATACTAAACCAAATTCTAATATAAACACTATAAAAGATTATCTTTCAAAGTGATGTGAGGTTTTCTGATTTAAATAAATTCAAGTAGAGAAAACTAAACTTAATAGAACATTGTACAATTTAAAACAAGTGGTTTTGTCTCAAAAGAAGACTTATTCCTCTATACGTGTTGATCACCTGCCACTATGAAATTTATATAAATAAACAAGGATCCGCGTCCTGGATTAGGATAAACAATATCATACACATTTTCCAGGTCAACTACACCACTTCCAAAATTTTCATAGGAGTGCTAAAAAAATTGGACATGTAGGTACCTCATCCAATATTATACGTAGGAGTGTAAGAAGTAAAAAAATGGTGTGCGAAGATATCAATGTATCTTCACGTTTTTCTCAAGATTTAGTGTGTGTTTTTTAGAAATATACACACACACTGCTCGTAATATAAAAATAGTTCACAAAGAGAGAAAAAATAAAGAATATAGTTTATAAGGGTATCTGTGATTATAAATGTAGCTTGCACCTCTCGTAAGTTGTCTTGAAATGTAGGTTCAGTCGTCGTCCTGAAACAGATAGAAAAATAGAGTGTCATGAGAGATTTTATCTTCAGTTTCTAGCGAGATATGGATGTGTAGTAAATGATCTTATATTCTCTAAGTTTGTTGCTAGAATAATTTATTCTATTTATATTCTTATTAATAACTTCATGTTTTCAACACTCATTAATTCTTGGGTTTTTATCAAGTACATGAGTTCTATATTCTCTAACTTCTTACCAATTTTGGATCGGATATTCCCTTTATACAGTGCAGTTGGAAAAAAGAATGTTTTCTAGTACCTCATACTTCATACTGGTATCTAACGATGATATTAATGTTGTCTACGAAAGGCGTAAAAATTTATTAAACTAAATAATATCATTATGTTTCATAAATATGATAGTTATAATACAATTGAAAATAAATGACAATGTAAGGCTCGATGGTGTATCTAGAATGGTAGGTTAGGTAGTGGTGTCTTAGAAATGCTGTCTATGACAAAGATAATTCTTCCATCTGAAACGCTGAGTCAATTAGGGGTGACTTCAAAATTTTAGGTCATTCTAATAGTAGGTATAATTGATGTTAGGTCAAATTGATGGTGACTCATGCTATCATTGAATCATACCGGTAACTCATTCATAGTGAAAAATTCTGATGCCTTCGTTAAGTCACTCAATCGGTAGGTCGATGAATCTATGACTCAGAAATTAGTAGCTAAATGTGATAGTTTCTCATCCTCTGTGAAAATTCAAAGAAGTTTGTTATGTATAATTTTTACACTTTATAAGGGTGTATCATCCTTTGTGAAAATGATGAGAGGTTTTCGGTAGGGCGAACAATAGTAACTTGGTACATCAGTATCTTTATTCATAGTGTATAATACTTTATCATAATTTAGTATCTGTGCTACCGATGAGATAGTTGATGATGCGATATTTCATCAGCAGGTCAATGGTAACGGTATTTCATACATAGATATTTTTCTACAAACTGTGAGATGTCTAATATCAATAGGTTTTTTCTACCAACTATGATATTTTACCTCAATAGTGACTCTTACTTAGTGAAACATTGGAAACATTTCTTATGAAATGAAATACTAATAGAATATATTAATATGATATGTAAACATGAGTAAACATAATTTAACAAACATTATCTTAATTAAGCAAGATTTGTGGGAATTTAGACTAGAGGAGTCCAACAACCCGCATTAAAATATAAGGATTCCAACAATACCCTTCACCCATTTTGATTATCACAAATCATGAAATTAATAATATTTTAATAATGAGAAATGAACAAGTTATGTATAACATGTCATGTAGTTTATTTGAATGTAGATCATAAGATATAAATACTCAAGTAAAATTAAATACTAAATAAATTTTATCTCATATTTCTCCCTCTAATGGGAATATTCAAAAGATAATAAATAAGAATAAATAAAGAACCCATAATAGAGGAAAATAGATCATTCATTTCATGATAAAAAGAGTGTACATGGGATGTGAAAAATCCAACAAATATATCCCTATCAAAAAAATAATCCAAAATCAAGATTTATCTAATGAAGGGTCCAGAACTACTTTACCATTATGAGTAGAAGCATATAAACAGATAGAAGGAACACAAGGAGCGTATGTAATATCTAATGAATGGGATCCCCAAAGGGTATTGTAGGTGTAAAACAATGAGTAGAATAGGTTGGTGATGTATGATCCCTATAAATCATAGGCCATATATGAATATGATCATAAGCTATAGAAAAAAGTCTACTTCAATATCTTGGTATTTATCATGCTTTACTCATAATGAATTGCCATTGGGGTTTGTGATCATATAACATGTCATTGATCCCAATGTGTGGGTATATACATAAATGAATCAATGTATTAAACCATAAAAAAGGAAACTAAACATGAAACATGGAAGTATCCATGAACCCGTATATGTAGTCTATGATATAGATCATATGAAAATAAAGGTTACAATTAAGGGGATATCATTTGATAGGAAATACCTATTTCAGTTCATATCCAAAAATATCCCAATTACACTAAAATACAATAAGTACTTTATTAAAAACATCATATCTATTTTTGAATCCATCCAAACTCTGTTGGACATGACTTATCAAACTCTATTTATTTTAAAATAAATAGTTTATCCAAAATTTAATACCTAATCTAATGCCTAATTTTGTAAACCAATGGGTCTTTACAATAATGAAAAAATATACAAAATCCTAATTTCCTTGATGTTATCAAAGATAATATACTACCAAAACAATAGTGATACTCAATCTATAGAGGGGACTATTATTTTCTCACAAAAACATACTCATATCTCTATCTGAACATTATTACCACATACTATATCATCGATATTTTATGTATTTGTATATAATACATGTTCTTATGATTATTACTGAACCCTAAATATGATGTATGCCAATATAGTATAATTTACCTTATATATTTATTATTCTATGATGTAGGTTAGATAATTTGAATAAATACATCACATGACACTCATCCAAGTAGCTGACATCATTACATGTCAATCAACTAATCATGGATGTTACAACAAAAACAATAAAAACAATTTTAGTAATCCAGAGTCAGTGTATAAATTATTATATTTGAAAAAGATACAAGTGATCACATCACCAACGATCGACCAGTTTAGTAGTATTGGAGAACTAGATACATATATGATTCCCAGTTTTAATTGAATATAAAATATAAAACATTGTAATGGTAAAAAATATATATCCTTGAACTCATTCCAAATTCATTTATATATCCTAATGAAAGGGAAACAAAATAAGTGTTTTGTTAAATTTATATTAAGGGTTATGTACATCAGAATACATTAGGATTAAATAGGTTATAGCCAATATGGAAAGGTAAATAACTAAAAAAAATATATTATATCAATAATGTGAGAATGAAATGTATATATGGATAATATATATGTAATTATTTCATAGATGATAATAATTAAATTATAAATAAATGAAATTCATAATGATAAAAATCATGGTCTCATACATCATGACATATTATAGTTAATCCCTTATGACATAATAGTTTATGTTGATGGGTAGGTATAAATAGAAACCCATTTAATAAGGCTAGATAATTTTTTTCAACATTTGTCTTGTTTATGAATTGATGATATCTATATTTCTGGGCCCCACCAATCACTTCATGTCCAATGTATTCATCTTATAATTAATAATCAATTTAATTAATAAGAAATATTCTATATCAATAAATATCCATATTTATTAAAGAATATAGAATATAAATATTTCCCCAGTCAATAAAATAATGTTCATAGTAAATCCTCGTATATAGAAATTGTATCTGCTTTATAAAATAATAATATCCCTCATATAAAAAAATATAGATATTGAAAGGATATTTTATTTCCAATAAATTATGATAATAAGAATGTGAATGATTCAAGATAATTTTAAGGGCTATAAAATTAATATATAGATTATAGATGAATATAAATTCACTATAAAATAATAATTTGTAGTAAAAACAAGCATTTTGGATAAAAGGATAAAATGGAGCAATTTTTTTTAAAATTCATCAAATAATTTATAAAAAAATCCATTTAAAACATGTATAAAAAACTAAATTGTGTTAAATGGTTATAGAGGTGACAAAATCCAAAAATTTCATGTATGATGAAAATAAAAATTCATTTTAACTATTTATAAAGAACATAAAAAAATTACCCTTCCAGAAAACAACTGAAATATTCTATGATTTTTTAATAAATCATGGATAGCATAAAATTTATTTAATAAATATTTTGAGAATATAAAACGGGCTTTTGTAAACCAATTTTGAAAAATATTGACATGATAGGAAAGTATACACGATCCCATAGAAAAACAAGATTGAATATTCTTTTAAATATTTCTTTTAATGATGGAATTTCATATGAGAGGAAAATTTGGAAGGAAACATTATAGGTCTTCAATATCTATAGTATAGAAAAATATGGATTTATGTAGTTATATTATATTATTACATCAATTAAAATAAAATGGATCCCAAAAATGAGAATGTAGAAAAATTATTATTGCTTTGGTAACATTTAAATTAAATCATCTTGAATGGGTAAATTGGAATTTATACTTTAATAACTATGAGTAACTAGATATTAATCTTAAATATATCCAAGGATTAATATATACACCACATAAAAGATAATTTGTGCATGATACAAAATAAAATCACTAGAGTTCATAGTTTAGCATGATTTAAACACCTATATAATAAATTCATATTTATTATAATTATATTACAAAACCATATAAATATTTAATATATAAAATATGATCCACTTATACATATTATGAGTATTTTTTTGACAATATTTATTTATTATTATACTTTCTGGTGTCGATTGATTCATTTTTCATCTATGTTTTGATTTTATAGTTACAGAAATTTGGTATTATTCATAGTTATATCATCAATACAATTTTAATCATTATATTTATAATAATTCATTATATATATATATATATTTATTATAATTAGTGAAAATCATACAAAAAAAAAGAATCACATCACTTCGTGGAGGTGGTAGTCCACATGTACACATGAGTGATGTTATCATTTTTTAATAGGTTGAAGGGTGAGGGAGTTAAAAATATATTAAATTTATAGATCCATTTTCATTTTATAATTATCATACATATTCATTATTTATATCATTATTATTATACATGTTACATGGATATGAAAAACAAATAACATTTATCAATGAGGGGGTAAATTTCCATACACACGAACGATGCTTTTATTTCCCATTTTCTAGAGAAGGAAATGGATAAAAATTAGTTCATGATCATAATAACATCTTAATATATTTTATATACAATAATTACTATAATATAATGGCTTTAAATAAATTTAATTTTGTAAGAGGAGAATAAAAATTAATTTTTTCAGTTAAGATGATTACCACTTATTTGAAAAATCTCTTTTAGATGTCCACTTAAAAACACCGGGGTTGGTATTTAGGGAAAATAAAAACATCTATAATGTGACTATGGATTTTGAGAGTGACTTTGGTATAGATTAGTCATTCTAAATAACTCAAAAAATTGAACAAGTGACATAGGAGGTTCCTTTTTATAAGTGAGGTGAGTGGCACACCTGTAATTTTTCAATGTTTTAAAATATTATTAAGTAACTTTATTTGAGAAATTAGTTAAAATTGTGTCTATTTGTAATTTTATATAATTTATTGTATAAATATATTCATTAGATAATATTTATAAAAGTTTTTTTTCCTTTTTACCCCTTCTCACTTTAGTTTAACCCCAGATAAACATGTTTTATCGTAAACCTTTGTAACCAATTCTAACCGATTTTATTATTTATAATGACCCAAAATTAAAGATACCACAGTAAAAAATTTATATGTTTTGATTCAAAATACATAATCCATTTTTTCAAATTCCATTCCTATAAGTGGCATAAATTAAATGAAAAATAAACTATAAAAAGGTCATGAAAAATGGGTTATTAAGTAATGAATTTTTCAAACATAAGATGATATTATAATAACTCTATGATAATTAATAATCATTTTATGAATTTAAATTCTTATATTTTGATATCTAATCTATATTTCCTAGGACATAAACAATTCAAAATCATGATATAGGTAAATAATTTGACTTTAATTCGCATTGTGGGTCTTTCCAGGTCTAGATCTATAAAAAATTAGGTCATAACTCATACATAACATCTGAGATACTACAAATTAGACACTTATACTAACTATAAATTTTTTTCATAAATTTTTTTTTAAAACTTAAACATGGTTTCATTTCATGATTAAAAATAATAAATTTACCTTCATCCCAGACATGACTCTATTCTCCCTTAAATCCCATGAATAAAATTATGAACATGGGATGATCATAAAAAATCTCAGTAAGGGATTGACAAATAAGGAAACTTTTTTGTCTTGGTAAAACATATAAACCATAAATACATTATCCTAAATTAATACTTTTCACCATTATGACGTGGTAAATAATATTCACCAAATATAATATTTTTTATTACCCCTTTGGTAATAAAAAATAATACCATAAAATTAATTTAAAATATTACCTTAAATCTCAAAATATTACCCTTTGGATTGTCTCGTATAATATTTTCTTTGATTTATCATGTAACCACCTGTCAAATTTATAAGTACCCTTATATAATCATAACACATAATGATTTAAATTATAATCATTTCACTCATAAAATTTCATTTTCAATCATAATAACTCATTTCAAGATATTGCAATAGTAAATCCACATTCAAATCCATATTCAATAACAAAACTCCCAAAAATGGAAAAACGTATTTATTTTCCTTCTAAAAACATTAAGGATTATAGAGGAATCTATATATCAAATAATGGTAGAGGTGGAGAAGAAGTCATTATTAATGGATAGGTTAAAAAAATTATTTTTTCATTTAGAAAAGAATTCCTTCCAAAACCCGTTGAATGAAATGAAAATTAAAAGGGGATAATTGTACACCGTATAAAAGAAGATCAAGTATATTATGGAAATATCCATCAATGAAAGGATATTGAGATGAATTCCCTTACCATAAGTTTGATTCATCATGTATGTTCATAGTTATTACTAAATAATAAACATTGGTAAATTTATACTTGGTTGATAACATTTTTTAAATTTATTATTTATTTTATATCACTTAATACCTTGTAAAAAATTATATAATTATTTATGTTCATATCAGATTTTTTGTCGATATTTGGTTTTTGAGTCTAAAATGAATGTGGTTTGATGTCACTAGTACACGTGGTCATAAAGAAATCATCTCTATAATAATATTCATAAAATTATTAATATATTTATACATAAATTATTCCTTTATATAAAACCATGTAGTGTGGTTATGAAAAATGAACAATGTCATATTCATAGAGATGGTAAGCCGTATGTACACATTAGAGACGTCTTCATTCTTCATTGATCATTATTGAAGTAAGGTAATTAATATTTCATCATTCCATAATTATCATATCATAATTAATATAATATTAATAACTTAAATATACTTATACATATCATATTAGTGATATAATGAATAGAAACGAGTCACATCGCTTCGTGGAGGTGATAGTTTAAAAGTACACATGAACGTCATTATCATTATTTTGTGCATATAAGTAAGAATGTAATTGATATATTATTATCTTATAATTATTATTATGTCCTTAATAATAAAAATAAAAAATAATTCTATTATTATGACCACTCATGAGAGACGGTTATGAAAAAAGAATTTGGTCAGTTCGTGGAGGAGATAGTTCTCATGTACACACGAACGACTAATTCATTTCCGATTTAATTGAAGTGGATATATATTTAGGTGATGATATTATCATTATAAAATCTCATTATATTTATGATACTATAGTTATTATTTCATCTACGAAGAATAATATTTTATGGAAGTGGAAGAATAAATAAAATAGTAATATTTAAAAAAACAATCCAACTTCATTGGTTGATCACCTTTGAAGAGAACGTAAACACAAATAAGGAGGGTGTTATTCTTAAAATAAGGATTAAAAAATGTGGGTAGGAATTCTAGGAATTTATTTGGGTAGATCTTGGTTGAACCAAAAGGCTTTGGTAGTGTGAGTAATAGAGAAGAATTGGTGCTTTTTTAAAGGAGAGGCGAGGGCCATCTTTAGAATTATTAAAAGTATTAAATTAATATAAATTTAATTTCAACACCAAATATTAAAAAACTAATTTATTTAAAATATAAGATGAATATAGTTATAAATCCCCTCATCCAATAGTTTTTATACATGAATTTATTTTATTTGAAACCTTATATTTTTTTACCCTTAATTATTCTCTTTTACTTTTAGTTGTGGGAACAACATTTTATATATTAAGTGGCTATAAATTAAACTTTTATGGGTAAAATTTCTAATACTTGGATTATTTATGAACATTGAGATTTCACAATCGAAACTATGTAAATTTTAAAAAAATTTATGTTTTTTATGGAATTTAATATAATATTCGATTTAGAAAATATGAATTATGTCAATTTTGACACTATTCACTTTATTGAATATAAATAAAAGACAATATAGAGATAAATTTGATACAAACCATTTCATTGTCTTTTAATAGGTCATATTAACCTATACATTTCTTGGATTATATAAATTACGTGAAATAATATTTATTTTAATATTTATAATATCATTTATTTGATTCATTCATTAATAAGGCAATCAAGACATCATCATTGTGTCATAATTAAATTTAATTATTTAATATATAAAAAATATAACTAAAATACCATGATTTAGTTAATATTTTTATCTTTATAATGAATATTTATAATCTAACAGATCACTCATATAACCTCAAATTAAAATTGTTTTATTAAAAAGAGTCATGTTTATGATATTGTGCCTTTACATTAAATTAAATGTCATAAATTTCACTATCACAAACTATTGGCTTCTACGTAATACATGTGAATGAAAAAAAGTTGAATAAGAAAATGATATGAGTCATGTCAACAAGGTTCACCTTCCTTTTTCAGATCCTACCAGGTTAGAACTCCATATTTAAACTTTATTGGCCTGAAGTAGTGATCAGGATGGGTGAATTTATGGGAGGTTTACTAGGGTGTGTGTGAGTGAAGAAAAAGCACACGAGAAAGGACATGTGTTGGCCAGTGGGAACAATCATTAGTCTGATGACCCGTTCGGGCATGTGGGTGGGCCCTAGGGTGGGGAGCATGTGTCTGCCAGGAAACTAGTGGTACCTGGCAGATAGGGACATAATGACCAAGTTATGGTGGTGTGCCTTTGCTATCACTAGGGCTCTATTGTTGAATTATGTATTAGTGGAGGAACCCATCCTTAAGTGTGGTGCACTACCTGGGTTGAGATATACAACCCCCAATGAGGACGTTGTGCTCTAAAGGTGACGTTTATGTAACACCCCCGAATGATAAAGGATTAAATGACTAAATGATATGACCCATTTCAACAATGTGTATCTTCCTTTTCAGGATCATGCCTAGTAAGAACTCCAAATTTATGCTTGCTTGGCCTGGTGTAGTGATCTGGATGGGTGACCTTCTGCGATGTTTCTCTGGGTGCATGTGAGTGAGGACAAAGAACACTAGAAATGATATTTTTGGCCTTTGGGGAAAATTATTAGTCCTATAACCCGATTGAGAATGTGGGTGGGCCCCAAGATGTGGACCTAGTGTCCGCGGGGCAACTGGTGGTACGTAGTGAGATGAGACCAGATGACCATGTTATGGCAGGGTGGTTGTGGTGTCACCAAGACGCAGCTGTAACATTACAAAGGATAAAATTTCATCCCAACGGTTTTCTGGGTTGGCCACAACAAATAGAATAAGATTAGTAAAAGTGTTAGGGTATTTTTATATTACTATAATATTATTTTTACCCTTATTTACCTGATTTACCCTTTAACCATGGTAGAAAATACTAATGTTATTAGTCACTGAAAAATATTTTTGTTATATTAAACCAAAATTTTCATACTGATTACAACCATGTAAGTTTTTTTTTGAAAATTCATTTCACAGAAGTGTAAAATTTAAATTTTAAAAGAATCCCATTGTCGGAATGATAAAATGAGTTTTTAAAAAGTAATAATTCTCAAAATATTGACATGTGATTATATCAACTTTTAATGTGAACTTGCTTCCATTGACCAACATTGGATTAAATGATAAAAACATAATCTAAATATATATTAAATCCAATTTAAATGATAATATAACAATACAAATAAATTAGAGAAAACAGATGTTTGGAATAAAAAATCAATGTTTTCCATTATTCATTAAAATATGATTTTTATCAGAAAAATTCCAAAATTTCAACTGAAGTAAATCTTGATGTCCCTATTCCAAATATAATGTGTATTTTTTCAAATATAACATATAAAAGTGAAAAAAATAGATATAAAAATGGGTCTCCATCAATGGGCGGTAAAATTACATTTTAAAAATAATAGTGTTTTTATGCAAAATATTGGATTTATACTCATTTGATGCCTCTAAAATTTATTAAAAAAAGTAAAATAATTTAATAAACATGTGTAAAAATAATATAGATAGTTCTTTTCATTCCCTCAAATAAAACATCTAGATGATAACTACATTTGAAAATAATAATATTAATAATATATTATTTTTCATTATAACTGAGTCTCATGTGAAACATAAGATTTAGGAGAAACACTTTGTTTCGTGTTGGGTATGTTATAAGAAAAAAAATCCCCCTTAAATTAAAAATAATATATTATTCATAAATATTAATAGATATGAAAAAGTTTTAATCAATAGTTAACTGGAATTTTACATCCTTCCCCCTTTTTGAAATTGTTTCCCCGCAATATTATTTACATATCAAATAAGTGGAGGTATTTCTGTATTAAATTTTTTTATATTCCCATGATTCCTCTTAAACCATATAGGTTTTCCATAAAACCATAGTTTAAAAAATAACCTTATTCCATAACACATGCTCCATATGGTCAAGAATCTAGACTGGTTGTTCTTCATAAGAAGGATTCTCTTCCAACTTAACTACTTTTGAACTCAAAACATGAGACAGATCTGACATATGCTATATTAACATTTAAACATAAAAAACACTATGTAACTAGAATAAATAAAGAGGTAATGTCACTCTGCAGGAAACTGATCCAACTTTCTCTAGGATATCATAGTTTACACTGATCCTTGGACTCATCTTCCCTTTCATACAAAAATGTATCACACTTTTCCATGGTGAAACTTTTTGAAAAACCAGATCACATACCTTAAAACAAAGATATTTCTCCTATTATCTGCATAACTTTTTGTCTTCTCTAAGTTGTTCTAATATACTTTTGAATCAACTTATCTTTTACCACCATCTATTATATGATTTCTTGTCATATCAACTTTCTTTCACTTATATCATCCCAAAAATATTGATTTCAACAACGCTTTCCAAATAATTCCTATAATGGTGTCATCTGTACACTGGAAGTGAAAATGTTTATTATAAGAAAACTCATCCAAATAATGATTTTGATCCGAAATTCACTAGTAATCCATAGAACAAGAACATTGAATATCACCCATGGTCTGAATTGTTTATTATAACTGCCCATCTGATTGAGGATGTATGATTTTCTAAAATTTAATTCAGTTCCCAATGACTTCTGAATGCCTTTCCAAATGTTAGAAGTGAACCTAGGATCACGATCTGACACAATAGTTAGAGGAACTCCATGTCACCTAACAATTTCTATATAACACAATCGATAATATTTTTATAGAGACTGAGTATCTCGAATAGGATGAAAATGATCAGATTTAGTTAGTTGATCCACAAAAACCCAAATCAAATTGTTACCTTGATATGTCTTTGGTAATAAAACTACAAAATCTAAGGATATATTTTCTGATTTCCACACTGAAATTAGAAATTTCTGAAGTATCCCCTTTAGTAATTGTCATTATACTTTACCCTATTGACAAATCAAAGATATCTGTGTAAATTCAGTAATATCTCTTTTCATTCCATCCCACTAGTAATACTCACAAATCTCTCTAAAAATCATATTACGGCCACAAGGAACAGAAGATGGAGAATTATGAGATTCACACAATAGATTTTTCTACAACTTTCAATTAATTTCCACACATAATATTTTTCTAAAAATCAAAACACAATATTTATCAATATTAAATTTAAGTAACATACCCTTTCAAAACAATTCTTCCATTTTCTGTAACTCAATATCTTCATTCGATGCTTGATTAATTTTATCTGATAGAGATGATTTAAATACCACCTAAAACAAAATAGAGTAATGTATTGCACTAAAAACATTCAATATAAACTTCATCAAATCATTAACCAATGTATCTTATTCTAAACATATCATGGTAAATTTATCATTACTTTTTTTGAGTCAATTCATCGGCCAAATTATTTTCTTCTCTGGGATGGTAATGAAGTGTGTAATCATAATCCATGATTAATTCCAACCATCTATTCTGTATCATGTTCAATTATTTTTGTGTGAATATATAGTACAATATTTTTTGATCATTATATATTTCACACTTTACGCCATAGAAATGATGCCTCCAAATTTCTAATGCAAAAAAATACTAATTCCAAATCATGTGTAGGGTAATTTTACTCTTGAGGTTACAAATTACATGAAGCATAATCAATTTCCAAATAATTATTCATTACAAAACAACCAATTACATTCAATGAAGCATCACTTTAGATAAAAAATTCACCATTCCTAGAAGGTAGTGCAAAAATTGGACCATTTACCAACCATCTTTTTAGTTCTTGAAAATAGTTATCACATTATTTTATCTAGATAAACTTAACTTCCTTACATGTTAAATTAGATAGTGGGATAGATAATATAGAAAGATTTTCAACAAACCTTGGGTAATAACCCTCTAATCCATGAAAACAATGAATCTCTATTTTATTGGTAGGTCTTGGACACTCTTCAAAAAAATTTGTTTTAGAATGGTCAAAAAATGTGCCATCCTTAGAAACAATATGACCATGTAATGAAATTTGTTGCAATCAAAATTCACTCTTACTAAAATTTCCATACAGTTTTTTAAGGATTTCAAAACATTAATTAAGTTAATTTCATGTTCCTCCTAATGTTTAGAATATACAAAAATATCATCTATAAAAATAACCACAAACTGATCCAAGAACCGATGAAATATTCCATTTATGAAATTCATAAATATAACTAGGGAATTAGATAACCCAAAGGGAATAAATACAAACTCATAATTCCCATATCTCGTTCGGAATGCTACCTTGGAATGTCACCATCTCTAACCTTTAGGTGATGGTACCTAAACCTCAAATCAATCTTCAAAAAATATTGAGCTCCCTATAGGTGATCAAATAAATCATCTATATGAGGCAATATATAATTTTTATTAATAGTGATGTTATTCAATGCTTTATAATCATCAAAAAGTCTCATAAAACCGTATTTATTTTTTACAAATAAAAAAGGATCACCAGATGGTAAAGTTCTAGGTCGAATGAATCCATTATCAAAAAATTCATGAAATTATTTATTAATTTAATCAATTCTAATTGAGCCATTCGATAAAGGGGTTTAGATATATGAAAATAATTACCGTCCAAATCAATAATAAATTTAACCTTATGATCAGGAATAATAATAGGAAATTTATCAGGAAAAACATCTGTAAATTCATTCACTACTAGGATGTAACTAATCAAAATTGTTTCTTTATTTTCAACAACATGAGCTACATAAATTTCACTAACATCTTTAATCAATATCTCATCTTATTGGAATGTTATAAATGGTATAACATCATTGAATAAAACTATACTGGCTATACAATATATTTTATCATTATAAACATAAAACCAATCCATACACCAAAAAATATCAAATTATTCTATGGGATGTTCCACAAGAGTTTCATGGAAGAATATCCCACTAATGATAATAAGAAGATTCCAACAAATCTTGGTTACTTTAATACTTCCACCTAGTATTTTTACCAAAATTTATATATCACATTCATGAGGTTCTATTTATAATTTACATGAAAATCTCTTGCAAATTAATGAATATGAAGATCCAAATTCAATAGTGTATTGAAATATTTTGAAAAAAACTGGTAGTATACATGTCACTACTTAAGTTGATGGTCCCACTTCAACCATAGAAGTAAAAAATTATTTTTCGACCCACTTATTCTTTCTGTCTTGATTATTTCCACTCCGGGTAATAAACTTCAGGCTCATATTGGCATAATTCCATAACTCATTGCAATATAAACGTATTACTACTGGTTTTTCAATGATGGCCTAATCATTTTCTGTATAGTTACAAGTAATATTAATAGTCTTACCCCATCAGAAAAACTTATAAGATATAGAGAGACATTCTCCATGATTTTTTACTACACTACTAATAAGTTGTAAATTTAGTTTCTTACCTACATACTTCATTGATGAATGCTTTACCATTTCCTTACAACTAGATTGCTTCTCTTTCATTCTCTTATTGAACACATGATCATAAAAAAACTAATTTTCTACCATCTCAGAAAATCATAGAAGTTTCTCATAATTATGGAAACCATGAGAAGATAATTCCCTTAGATATTTCATCTTTAATCCAGAGAAAACCCAATTTATATTACTATCAATATCCTGGATAAAATTTGGGACGTACCATGACAAACATGTGAAATTTTCTTCATATAGAGCCATAGAATCTTCCTCCTTTTGTCTCAATTGCATGAACATTTTTTCCATCCTAATTCAAAAAACCTTATGAAACAAAATTCAAGGAAGATATTATTAAATTCATCACATTCCATGGTTTTAATTTCTTCACTTCCTCTGATATTTTTAATCATTGGCCACAGCTGATCAGATGCACCTTAAAATTTATAAATAGAAAGACTAACCTTTTTATTTTTTGAACACCCCATTACATCAAAAATATTTTCTAGTGATTTAGTCCACCCTTCAGATTTCACAGGGACAGATGGTCCTCTGAATTATGGGGGACATTCCCTAGTGAAGTATACCTTTAAATCAAACCGTGAAGTATACTTTGAAATGATGGGGGACGTTTCATCGTGATGGGGGACATTTACTAATGAAGTATAACTTTATTATTTTATTTATACATGTAGTTTACTTTTAAATCAAACCATGATGTGTGGTTATGAAAAATGAACAATGTTATATTCATGGAGACTATAAATTGAACGTATGCATGAGTATCAAATTCAATTTTCATTGATCCTTTTGGAAGTAAGGTAATTATTATTATATACTTCCATAATTATAATATATTCTTTAATATTAAATTAATATTTTGAATATACTTCTCTATATCATACAAGTTATATAATGAATAAAAATGATTCACATCGCTTTGTGGAGGTGATAGTTCACACGTATGCAGAAAATACGTTATCATTTTTATGCACATAGAAGTATGGATTAAATAGATATATTGTTATCCTTTAATTATTAATATGTCATGAATATCACATATGAACATTTATTACATTATTATAACCAATCATGAGAGTCAATTATAGAAAACGAATTAGATCGGTTTGTGGAGGTGATAGTTCGCACGTACGCACAAACGATTAATTACTTTCCCATTTAATATAAGTAGAGATGAATTTAGGTGATGAAATTATAATAATAAAATCTAATTATATTTAAGATACTGGATTTTTTATTTTTTATATAAATAAGATGATTTTAATGAATTTGAACAATAAATAGAATATAAGTATTTAAAGAAAACGATACCTCTTCTTTGGTTGATCACCTTTGATAAACACATTAACACCTCTAAGGAGGGTGTTTTTCCAAAAATAAGGCTTCAAGAATGTATTGAGGGATTCTATAATGGTTTTGGGTAGATCTTGGACTAATGAAAATTCTTTGGTCGTGTGATTAATAGAGAAGAATGTGAGCCTTTTTATAGGAGAGGGGAGGGTTAACCTTGGAATTATTAAAATTATTAACTTAATATAAATTCAATTTAGATTAAAAATACTCCAAAACACGTTTATTTAGATTATAATATGATTATAGTTCGAAATACTCTAAAATAATAATTTTATACATGTATGTTTTTTATTTTAAACCTTATCATTTTAGAATACCATTAATTATTCTTTTTTAATTTTAATTGTGGTAACAACATTTAAAATATTAAGAAGCCATAAATTTTACTTTTAAGGCGTAAATTTCTCATAAATGGGTTATTAATAAACATTTAGACCGTATAATAGTCACTATGTAAATTTGAAATATTTTTATGACTTTAAATTAATTTAATAAAATATTATTTTTATAAAATATCAATTCTCTCAATTTAAACACAATTCACATTATTAAATTTAAATCAAATCCCAAAATATATAACTTCTAAAAAACAATTAATAGTCTTATAACATGCCATATAGACCTATAAATTTTTTTTATTTATATTATGTAAAATAATATTTATATTTATATTTATAATATGATTTCTTTAATTATTTCATTAATAAGTCAACCACTACATCCTCATTGTGCCATAATTTAATTTAATAATTTTATGACTAAAAATTATAAACAAATACCATGATATAGGTAATATATTAATATTTCTGATGAAAATTTATATTCTTATAGTACACTTATATTACCCCATATTAAAATTGTTTTATTAATATGAGTCATGTTTATGATATTTTTTTCATTACATTAAATTAAATGTTATAAATGTCATTGTCACACCCTTGTGGATTCCAAAGAAAAAATTTCGTCCCAAGGTTTGTCTTGGTCGAATATAACTCATCCAGTAATATTAGTTAAAGTTTTTCGGTAGTTATATGTTATCATATAATATTTTTCCCTTATTTTACTGATTTTATCTTTAACTATGGTAAATAAAATTTTAAAGTTACTAATTACCAAAAATTATTTTGATCTTATTAAACCACATTTTCATACTGGATTACAACCGTGTATGTTATTTTTTAAAAAAAAATTCCACATGAGTCGAAAATTAAATTTAATATTAATCTCATTTACAGAATTAAAAAAGGGGTTTTTAAAAAGTAAAACCCATCAACAGATTGACATGTGTTTATATCAAACATCAATATGAAATTTATTCCAATGACCAGCATAGAATTAAATGATAAAATAAAAATAAATATACTTTAAACCCAATTCAAATGATACTCTATGAATACAAATAAATTAAAAAAAAGGCAGCTTTGAGTTAAAATCTAGTATTTTCACTATTCATTAAAATATGATTTTTATCATAAAAATACCATAATTTTAACAAAATTAAATTTTCATGTCCTGATTCCAAATAAGAATATTAATTTTTAAAATATAGCATATAAAAGGAAAAGAAACTATATTTAAAAAGGGTTCTCCCTCAAAAGGTGGTAAAAATTCCCTTCAAAAAATATTATAGTATTTATGCTTAAATTTGGATTTATTCACATTATATGACTCTAAAATTTATTAGAAGAAAGTAAATTTTTTTAATAAGCATGTGTAAACGTAATATAGTTATTTCTGTTCATTATCTCTAATACAAAAACATAGAGAATAATACCATTTTAATTAATAATATTAAAAATGTATTATATTTCGATATAACTCAATCTTTCATGCAACGTAAGATTTTGAAAAACGCAATGTTGTTTGTTGGGTAATCTATCAAAAAAATATCCCCCATTAATGGAAAAATTATATCTTATTCATAAATATTAATATATTGAAAATGTCTTATTCAATAATTTCCTTTAATGTCACATAATCTATACATTTAATTAAAATAATTATTTATTATACATTATATTAATAAATTGAAATATAAAATCATTATGTTCTTAAACACATTTTTTTTGAAAAATATCCCTTATTCCAAAAAATATTATTTTTTATTAATATCAAATTTTTAATCAATGTATGGTTAATACATCAATTTTAGGATAACAGATAGTTCTCAAAATTAATATCAGTATCAATATCCTTCTAAATAATTTTCTAGAATTTCATTGTAAACGATGTATCATGATAAAAAAATTGAATTATGTTCCCAATGAATAGTTAAAAATTCATTTATTTAGAGACATGTGATGCAATGAATAGGTAAATATTTACTTATAATGAGAAAATGTACATATTTTGTAAAATCATCAATAATAACCGATATTTCATTATTCTTTCTAAGAGACTATGGTAATCAATTAGACAATCCATAGTAATGTCACCAAATTTCCATATAGAAATATATGTAGGTTTCATGACCTTTTTAGGATGTCGTATCTCATCCTTCACCTGTTGAAAAAACCAAGAATCTTAATATTTAATAAAAAATTACACGATTCTTATTATCATGAAAACAAATATTCTTTTAAATGCTAATAAATCATAGTGATACCATGTATTATAGAGATATTTAACCTATGAAAATCATCTAATAGTTACATTTTAATTTTATGTATATATTGAACATATATCATCTTTACAAATTTTATAATTCCATCTTCATAAGTAATGTCTTTAAAGTTCCCTTCACTCATGGATTTAATTTTATTTTAAAAATAATCATCATCAGGCTAATAAGATTTTGATTTTCAAATAAATATGGTTTTGAAATGATTTATAAAAGGAGGGATGTTTCCCCTTCTTAAATATTTCCCATATCCATCTTTACTAAATCCATAAACATTGAATTATTTTTAATATTCATTTTATAGTACACCATGATCTTTCATACTCAATGTATTTTATACCTTATTTTTCATCCCAAGGTGGTAGTGTATTAAATAATCATAATCCTTGAATATAAGAATCCATTTACAAATCCTCATTATGAGATCTTTCTATGAAAATATGTATTACAGTCTATTATTATCTATCCATATGTCAAATATTTTTCAATAAGGAAAATGTCTCTATATCTTTAATGTAAATATTATGGCTTCTAACTCAAGATCATGGGTTGTATAGTTCTTTTCATGGGTCTTTAACAGTCTTGAAACTTAAGTAATAACATTATCATTTTCTATAAGTTCACAACCATATAAATTATTCAAATGCATAACTATATATAATAATTACATCTTATCTCATTTATATAGTAAATTTCAAAGTATTTATTAATCTCCACTTCATTTCTTTAGAACATTATTCACATTTATGTTACTATATGAACTGAAAATATTTACATGTAATCTTGGATGATATAATATCTAATTTGGAATATTTTGATAAAATCACTGATAGTAACATATAAAACTAATGAAACTATATACCTTGGTTATTTTCATCATTGTATTCAATTCTTTTACTATATTTTTCTTTAAAGAATCAATTGATATACCATCCTTCGAGATAATATATCCATGGAAAGAACTATATGAATCCATAATTCACACATGATAAATTTCAAAATTAACTCTCTATAATATGAATAATAATATTCTATAATTGATTTCCATGGTCGTTATATATTTTATAGTACAATCACATATCATCAATAAATACCATAAATAAATTCAAAGAGATTATTGTAATAATATGTTCATTATATTCATTAAAACATAGGGTTCATTAGTCAATAAAAATGGAATTACAATAATCTAATAATTTCCATAAAACATATAAAATTATTTCTAATAAATAGATTAAAAATTTAAACACGATTGAAGTTATATAGAATGAATTTTAATCATTGAAAAGTATTGAGCATCCTAAAGTTGATAGAACAAGTCATCATTGCATGGAAGAGGATAGTTATTATTTATAGTAATAACATTTTCCCCCAATAATTGACAAAAAAACATCATATTTCCAAATTTACTCGTAAATTAGAGAATAGGGACACTCAAATGTAAAACATTGGGGGTGCATTAATCTTATATATCACAAATCTAGTAATTTTTTCTTCAACTTATCTAATAACATTGTGTACATTCTATAGGTAGTCTTCGATATCAGTCTCACATCAAGGATTATATCAAAGGATAACTAAACATTACAATCTAGTGTGTGTAAATGGATTTCATCAAGAAATGCATCAATTTATTCCTGTAAAAAGGTACATCATTAATTATAAAATCAAATTTTCCTTCCAAAGATTGTGTCTTCACATTTTCCTTATGAATCTCATTCATAATAGATACTATAAGTAGATATATATATAATATTTATGCTGAAGTATCCCCTCCAATGATAAGGAATTTCATATCTTTATTACTAACCATAATTACCATCTCTTAGAAATATGTTTTTTCATTATATTTCTAAATTTAGTCAATACCAAATATTCTTTCATAGTAAAAAATAGGTACACAAATAACATCTAAAAATAGGGTATGTCTATGTATCGAAAAGATAATTAAAATGCACATCCTTGTTGTGGTATGATTTATATTTTTTTAACTGAAAAATCCCGTATTAAGGTTCTAGAGAAAATTTATTTTTTATGGAATATATAGAAGATATAAAAGAGTGTAACGATATATCATCAAATAAATCATTAAAAAAAATTGATTCTATGATTAAATTAAATACCATAAAAATGTTAGGATCTTAAACCTTTGATTTAGTGATCACATAAGATTGGCCTTATCACCACATCCTCTTATATGGTAGGTTTCTTTGACAGTTGGTACATTAGTGTGAATAATTCCCAATTTATATAAATTTGAATAACTAGAGAGCAGTGGTTTCTTTCTAACCATTATATTCATTAACTAGAAGAAACATATCTCCTTTATTTTAATAAACTACCATTCCCTTCATGAATTTCTATTATTTTTCTTTCTATAATTTTCTTCACATGTTAATTTCATTATTCCTTTATTCTTTGGAATGATCCTTTTTCTTAGTTCCCATTTGGTATCTTCTTCTCCATATTTCAACTCAAGATAATGGATCTATAAAATTCATTGAATATTTTGATGAAACATAATAAAACTCAATCACATGTTGAAATTTTTTGATAAACCTTTACCCTTCGGAGTCTTATGTTAATCCATTTAATCAAATAGACAATCTTGGTTTTTGGTTTATGTTTGCTATCCTAACAAGGCATAAGTAATCTTGTAAAGCTAAACTAATTCTCTACAACACTCTCTTCATCATTTTCTAAAAAATTAGTAACTTTCTCTTCATTATTTAATGTTGTTCATAAGGAAAATATTTTATGAATAATGTTACCTTAAAACATATCTATTCCACATGTTCTATTTCATCTTCTTCCATATTATTATGAATTAGTGAACACCGTTGTTCAACATCACATTTAAAATTAATCACTGCTAGTATAACATTTTCCTTTTCACTTAATCCCAAGGCCATTAATATCTTTTCAAGGAACTTAATAAATTTCTTAACTACCACGGGATTAGTAATTCCACTAATAGAAAGAGGTTCTTGTCCTATCAGATGATCCGATATAGGCACATAATTTGTTAGTACATCGTTATTTCTCTTTATATTCATCTTTATTAGTCATAACCTAGTTCTGTTTCACTAATTTGGATATGATATAATATTCACCAATATCAGTTTTATTGGATTTATTAGTGGGGAAATCACTACATTGGGCATGGGTATAAATATAGATATTTATTTCATTAACCATTTATAAACAATAGAATATATTTAATTACTACATAACATTATTAGTTTTAAATCAAAACATATCATATCTGTAATATTAAATATAAATTAAAAATATATGCATAGCTAATATCATAATCCTAAACTTTTTTTATTTGGGTATATCTTCAAATAATAAATATATTTTAAAATATTTCAGGTGTTTCAATAAATAAAATGTGAATTATGCCATGAATAACCTCTACGATATTCACCCTAGGTGTGTAGTATGGGCCCATTAATCATGCACTAGAATGATGGTCAAGATATAATTGACTAACTCCTTTTGAGTTTATCATCCTATATGCATTTTTCCAAAACCATATCCACTTGTAGTATCCATATAGGGATATATTTCTAGGGAAACCATATAATCTCAACCTTACGAAAAAATAATCTTATTATCCTATAATTAGACATATCCTTAAATTATATCATATAGTTAGGTTCCGATATCTATTTTTTCATAAAATTTGTTCTTAATGAGTCTTCTAAACATCCTATAATACCAATTATAAAAAAACTAACTATAATAACCCAATTTCAGTGTATACATCATGGTATTTTCTTAGGATAAAAGGGATAACATAATTAAGGATTGATCTGTTTAATGGTCTTGAATAATGAGATACATGCATGATTCCAATTATTACATAGGAAATAAAATATAAAACATGGTAATAATAAATATTTTACATCCTTAAATTCAATCAATGATTCTTTCATCATATCTTGGGGGAAGGAAGAAAAAATATGGGTGACCAAAAATACTCAGTAAGGGTTCCATACACATAAATATATCATTAATAAAAAAGGAATATTCAATATCTAAAGGTAAATGACTGAAAACTCATTTCAATTAATCAATAACTTTATAATGAAACGAATTATTAGATAATATCAAATTATGAATCTCATTGATAATAATAACAGAATTCTCAATGAAAGAATTTGATGATGTCTGATGTCATGATCTCAGACACCATGATAGTTTAATCTCAACTACTTATTGTAACATATTTTAAAATTATGGGTAGGTATACACCAAAAACCCATTTAATATGTATAATCCACAAGTTTTTTTCATGAGACATGTTGATGCATCGAGGGGATATGTAATTATGGGCTCCACCGATAACTACATGTCCAATGAATTACTTGTATATTAAATGAAAAATTTAATTCATAAACAAATTATTATCAATAAATATCTTCATTAAGCTAAGAAAATGGAATATCACGATTTCCTAAGAGTATTAAATAACATTCATAGACAAACAATTTATACTGAAATGGAACATGGTTTAAGAAATAAGCATATCCATGATACAAAAAGTATCGATATGGAAGAGAAATATAATATCCAATAAAATATGATCAAAAGAAATTGGTTGTTTCAATTTAATTTTAATGACCAAAAAATTAATAAATTGTTGAGAGATGTACATAAATTCATAAAAAAGAGTATTTGTAGTAAATTCAATTATTTCGAAGAATATGAGAAAATGGAATATGAAAATTTATACTGAATTTTCAGTAATGAATTTTACCTATAATAACATTGAAAACTTATGGAAGAATCTAAAAATAAACAAATTTTTATCATGGAGGTAATATTCATTAATGTCATATAAGTTAAAAAGAAACATTCCTTATGACATCCTGTAAGGAAAGATGAAATGAACCTTTCATAATAATATTGAAATATTTCTTTAAAATATTTTAAAAACAAAAGTATATCATTAAATTTCCTTAATAAATCATTTTAGTTAATTAAATTGACTATCTATAATAATTTTAAAAACTGTGGATATGAAAGAAAACTATAAAAGATAAAAAAGAAAAATAATATGAGATTTTTATTTAAAAATTATTAAATTAATTCAAGTTAGAAAGAAAATAAAATTTTGTATAAAAATTCGAAACTACATAAATATTGATAGCATCATAAAATACATATATTTTATTAAGGATTGATTATAATGTTCTATAAATTAAAATAAAAAAATCATTCCAAAAAATATGATGGTAAATTTAATTATTACCACTTTAGTGACTTTTAAATTGTAGCCACATGAATGAGTAAGCATGAATTGAAATATTAATCCCCATAAATAAATATATATTAATTTTCAATATATAAACGGGGGTTTATAAACACCATATAAAAAAATATACATGATACCAAATATGTCTAAATGGAGTAGAAATTAAGATGAAATCTATTATCTAATGCTTCCACTTAGTTGAACGCGACTCAAAATACTTAATAATAAATTTATATTTGTTATAATTACATTAAAAATATTCATATTTAAAAAATAATTTATGACCCACTTATAACATCTTGTCACAACTTTATTAATAGTAATTCATTATTATCATTTTTTCAAGAATTAACTACATCATTTTTCATCTATGTTTAGATTCTAAATTTATTATCCTTATATCTTGATCAATGTTATATCATATATATATATTTTATAATTATATAAAAATCATAAATATTGAATATATACATAATTTACTATGAAAAATAAATATGACAAATGACTTGCATCCCTTCATTGAGGTGGTATTCAACATGTATGTAAGAGAAACATTATCATTTTTTTAACTGGTAGAAGGGTAAGGAAGTAGATGATATATTAATATTGAAGAATCATTATTTTCTCATAATTATAATATATATATATATTAAATAATTATTAATATCCATGTGAGGTGGTGATGGTAAATAAATTACATCAATTCATAATGTGGTAGTATATCACAGACATGAGAGATTGTTATGTCTCCCATTTGATGGAGAAGAAGATGGATAAATATTTTCTCGTAAACATAATATCATCTCATTATATAGAAGATGATGGGAACATGATCATTATCCTAGTTGGTGAGGTATCCTTATGTGAATCCATGAGACCCAGGTTTAAAACCAGGAAGAGGAATATTTTTGGGTACTTTAGCAGTTAATGTACCACGTACTGTTCAATATTGTATCAGCCAGAACTATTCACCTTGGGCCACTAGTTTGGTCTTGGAGTCCTTAAGGCCTTCGGACCACCTAGGCCATTGGGTCAGTAGGGATTATGGGACACCTTCAAGACATTTGTGCCACCTCAAGGCCTTAGGGCCTCATTTAGTGGCCCCAGAAAGACTCTGGAAAAAAAAGATTCATCCAAGAGGAGGATTCAGGGGACATGAACTCACAAGAGCAGAGCCAATGGATTTGGATGAATGAGATGGTATGGTTATTCCATCGGGACTAGCGTGTGCTTGCACGAGAAGCTTAGTCAGATGGCCATGCGATGGTGGATAACTACCGTCAAAATGTAGATTCTGTGGAGGGGAGGTTCCTTGTAGTTATAGTCTGGTTGAATTCCCTAAGACCATCGGGTCATTTAATGCCTCTTAAGCCTATGGACCATTTAATTAATAAACCTACTAGACTTGTAATGGTTCCCCCTAATCTATTGAATGGGGGGTTATCAAAAATAAATTAAAATGAAGCCCTTCGATCCATTCGCGATATATGTTAGATACCCATTTTATTATAATATAATTGTTAGGACATGATTGAATATGGTAAAACAAGGATAAAAATTTAAGTTCATAGTTAAGATGCTAACCTCTTCACTAAAAAAGCTCATTCGGACCACCTTTTAAGGATAATATTATTGGTATTTTTGGGATACCACAACCTATATAAACTGTATAAGGCAGATTAATAGATATTTGTTTGAGATAAATAACTAAATGTTTGAGAGTAATTGAGGGGAGGTGTTTCCATTTAATAAGTGAGGTGAGTGGCAAATCTGTAATATTTCAAAGTTTTAAAATAATATTGAGTCTCTTTTTTGAATAAAGGTACAAAATTGTGATTATTTTGAAGGTGAGGCAAGATAGTGTTTAAATATATTCATCAAATAGTTTTAATACATGTTTTATGGCCATTTTATCTATTATAACTAAAGTTTATGCCCCCCAGTAAACCTATTTTAACCTTTACCATTATAACCAAATTGTTTTATTTTTACTATTTATAAAATAATATAAGTGATATAATTAAAAAAAATTAAAAAACATTAGGATAAATACGTGAAAAAAATATAAAATTAAATTCCTTTATGTTTCATAAATTTATTTACAAATAAACCTATAAGACATGATGAAAAATAGTTTTTCATGAAAATCATTTTTCAAGGATAAATTGATCTTACAATCATTATATGACTAGAAATCATCATTATATGATTTTAAATTCATATAGGTTGATATATAATCCATATAATACATTTTATTCATTAATTGTTAGATATTACTTGAATTATTTAAAAAAGAAAAACATTGTGCACTTAAAATTTGTATTAAAATTATATCCATTTTTACATACAAATTTTCTTAAAATTATTTATATCAAAATTATTATCAATAAATAATTAATTTTAAATATTATAAGACATTATTATATGTAAAAGTATTATTTTTTATGTACTATATTTTTAGTTATTAATAAATGCATATTTCTTGGAGAAGATTGGTAAAATTAATTTTACACTTATTTTGACATAGTGAGTTCAAAATTGATATTCATACAAAAAAATTAGAATTTTTATAACATGAAATGATAAAATTTTCATTGTATTAAAACATTTCCACTAACTGTAATTGATTCTAAAGTATTAAAATAGTCATATATTTCATTAGATTAATTCAATCAAGGGATCATATAACTTTTCTTGTCATATTAGTGGAAAAATCCTATCATTGACTGAGCTCCAATTGATTACATGATCAAAAACATACCTAGACATCATATGATTAGTTAAACATCTAGTATTTTGTAATAATGTATCAAATTATGAAGGCTCTAATCCTGGGAATCTTATCAAATAGTGGAAATGAATATTTATAGTTAGTATAAACTCGTAATTATATCAATGAACATATGACACTCCATGTGATATATATTGGCTAGTCATTCTATTTCTAATTTCATGGCCTTTTACCTTAGGAATTTAATATTCTATAATATACAAATCATTATAGAGATTAAAATATTATACTCATTCTAATATTAAAAATTCATTATAACCCATAATAATCCATGATGATTATTTGTAAAGGATAACTCAAATAAATACTTTGGGGGAATAATTATCATTTCATTTTATAAAATTTTTTGGGACACTGTGATAGAATAATAAAGTGTATATTTCCTTTTTCACAGTGTGATACATATTATACTACTTACCACATTTAAGAGCACTTAAAAATCATACATAATTGTTTGCATAACATATCATATTTGATAAACTACTGGATTGACTTAATATTTCCTTAAATTCTAAGAATTTACTTAAACTGATAACATCTCTATATAATTCCTTGAACAACTCTTTAGGACCACGTAATACTATCCTCTCAATAATATCCTTTGTGAGTAACAACTATTAATCTATATAGTTTTTATAATTATGATATTTAAGAATTATATTCATAATGATCAACCCCGTGAAGATATTAAAATGCCTTTACTTTACAACATAAAATGTTACAATATTAAAATTTTATATTTTCTATATAGAAGCATTTATAAGTTCATCATCATCACTCATATAACCCTTTCTATCAATATTTTTCCTTGAAATAATTTTTTAACTAATGTTAATATTTAAATTAGTCTTGTACCAACATATCCTATATATTTTAGGATATAAAGTGACATTAACTTTATGATTTGGATTGGAATGATATTTTATTTGTAAACATTGAGAGTCTCATAGTCCAAAAA
This sequence comes from Viscum album, assembly GCA_963277665.1. Taxonomy (NCBI): domain Eukaryota; kingdom Viridiplantae; phylum Streptophyta; class Magnoliopsida; order Santalales; family Viscaceae; genus Viscum; species Viscum album. The sequence goes on along the minus strand of OY728131.1, from coordinate 1,049,242,231 downwards.
TACTCCCACTTACCTCTTATCCAATTTTTTTATTTTGTTAATCTAAGAATCAAAAACTCTTTTATGTTCATGAAATAAATATTGTTTCTTTTTAGTAAGAATATTTAAAAAATATCCCATTTTACATAACATATATGGTATTATATATGTTTAAATAATATCTATCTCAAAAGATGGCATTATTCATTAAATTATTCCATTAATGGAATCAAAATATCAATTCCTCAAATTTCAACAATTATTTAGTTAAACTCATTTATCCAGAATAAAATATGATCATCTCGTTCTCTTTTTAAAACATGATATGAAATCTGATGAATTGTAAACCATGTGTATCATGTCGTATTGTTCATAAAAACATTTTATTAACAAGTAACTTCTCATATCATATAATTTAAATTGAAAAACAATATATATTGTTTAGAAAAATACATCTCATCTTGATAAATTTCATTATATTCAATTACTTGATTTGAAACTCATCTAAATCATCATTTAAATAAAAAATAAAAAATCTATTAATTATTATATTGATATTGAATATATATATATTTAAAAAAAATTTAATTTTTATATTTGTAATTACATACCATTAAAAAAATCAATTTCTATAACACTAACAACTAAAATGGATATTCCATGGAGTTTCTAAAACCCCTTTAGTTTTCCTGGAAGATACGATATTATATGAAAATTTATCCACCATCTTGATAACTCTTTATTTTAGTTACCTTAACTAGTTACTGGAATACATATTACTAGAATTTCAAACATACTTTTTTCTTTATAGTTTGAAGTTGTACCACTTGTGTTGTTGATGAAATGCCAAAAACATCACATAAGATTCCCTAGTTAATTTATCTTAAACACATTTTGAAAATAATGAGTAATGTTTTCTTCAATTCATTCATTTTGTCAGATCATTTCCTTCTAAATGAATTTCCCAACTAGCACAATCCTTAGAGGATATCTTCAACATCACCAAGTCGTTCACATACCCAACCATATTTATTATATAAATGGGGATTAAAATTTTCTTTAGTTATTATTCATCTAAGGAATTTAAAACACAATGTGATTCCATTTTTTATTCTCATTAAAATATTTATTCTAAGAGTTTCAAAATTTCAAAAGATCAGTTATTCTATAAAAGGTTTTACCTAAAATGTAGAATATATCTAACATAAGAACGTTCCATAAGTTACCAGTAAAATGAGTTAATTAAATTAATATTTTCAATATCATATATTGGCCACAAAAACAAGTTTGATGATGGTAATTTGAGTCATCTATAAAAAAATATTTTATCATATGATTATCTTATATTACAGTCTTTTAACAAGGAATTTTTTTGAATGTGATCCAAATAAAATATTGATCCATTTTAAACGTTCCATAATCATTAGTGGTATAAGATCTATATTTCACAAGGTAATTAGCCTAAATTGTAATTACAATCACCACATATTTTTTAAGGGTGTCATCCCAATCATATTATATATAATTTTATGATTATAGAGTGTATAACCCTTTTCCCAAATCCATCATATAGATAGACTTATTTTTATTCCCCTAATATACTAAATCCTCTAGACCCATGGCTAGGAATAACCAAAATATCATTGTGGGGTTCAATTATATAACTATTAGGATTATCCATCTCCACCATTATGTACACATGATAATCCATGGGCAACCCACTGTTGTAAAACCTACCATTTTTAATGATCGAGGTCTAGACATGTGTTTACATTAGAAGGATTATTATACTTAGTATTTTTAAATGGAGTTTAATCTCACAATATTATTTTATATTATTCCCTTTAAATTTATTCATGGTTATAATGATTTATTTTGAAATATTATTCCTTCTACTAAATCAATATATTCAAACCATATTTTTGTGACTCTTTTTATAACTCACAACTTCTGTTACTAACTAATATAAAAATGTTATTAAATTTATACATATCCAAATAAAAATTATTCATAAGGTACCTAAAAACCCTTCATATAAATTATTGTAATTATATAAAATTAATAATCCCACATGAGTAAGCCTAGATCCATAGATAGACAACTATATCTTTTCTAGGTAAGGCATACACCTCCAGGCCAGTGAGTAGTCTGATCCAATGTCTATATACCAAGGGATACTTTACCCGAGATAGATTTCAATTTCATTCATAATTCTAAAACATAATTTATATAAATCAAAATTAATGAATTAATTAAATATCCTTACTCAATTCAAGTAAGAGTTGGTGTATAATATAATAAAATCCCTTATCATACCTACAATGTAACTCTAGATGTATGTACGGTATTCTCTAGAAACATTTGAACAATTTAAACTCAATCATAAAACATATTTTCATAATATAGGAATTATAAATATGTATAATTTAGATAATAACGATTAAATAAATAAACAGTTCACAAATTTAAACATGAGAATAACATTTATGAAAAATTCTTAAATAAAGATAAAAATAAACACTTTACAATTTAGTTTTTCATTATATAAATTCCATAATTAAATAAATATAAATACTTTATTTTTATCCTCAATATGAACTCCAACATACTATTCAATATATGGATTTTACTTTAGATATATGATATTTAATTCGAGATAAATATTTAATATTCAAATTCTATTATGTTATTATTTTATATAATATAAATATCATATATTAAATAAAATTTTAACCTCGATAAATAAATTATAAAGTGTAATTTTGATACAATTGAAAATATTTCTCGAATATTATATTTAAATTGAGTAATTTATATTAAAATTATGAAAAATTCACATTTTTAAATATAATAATCATTCCTTATGTTGTAATTTATACAAATTTTATAAATAATATTTATAATATTCATATAGATATTTTATTTATAAAATATAAGGTATGTCATATAATTTGAAAAATTATTTTTGTGATTTTATTTTAAATTCTCAAAAATATACTATACACTATATTCTTATTAAACTCATACCAATTACATATCATGCAATCATTATTGTCACATGTTTAATTCTTTTATGTATTCATAAAAATCAAAAATTATTATCTTATCTATTATATTAATGTGTGAATAATTATCAAATTATATAAATAATTTATGCATATTAAAATATTGGTTTTATATACAAATAAACATTTTTTTAATAAACATTATATATTGATATGAAAATTTTATATTTATTTTATTAAGGAAACTAACCTATTTTTAAAGATAAGCACATATATTTTATAAAATATTTATAAACCAAAAAAAAATTAGAAAAAATATGAAATTTTATTTATACAAGTATTGAATAATAATATTCAACTGGTATAGTTCATTATTGTTCATTAGTTATCCATTTTAATCCTACACATGTTCATGGTGATTCTTACATAGAAACCATTAATTTAATCATATGTAGGTGCATGTGTCCCTTATCTTGGTATTGTAAACCATGAGATAATTCAAATGTGTATTCCTATCATAAGGCATGATAAGGCCAACATTAATGATTAGTTCCATCAAAAATTGGTATTTTATATAGATACCAGTGCTCCATACATAGTTAATCCAACAGGTGTGTTAGTGGTCCTTATATAGTTGTCAGTTCTTTTTAAATAGATACCTATCAAAAGTTATGGTATACAACCTAAGTCCATTTTAATGTGATGTGACTAACCTACCTTCCATACACAAGAACCATGTAAATTTTATTGATAGGAATAATAACTAATTAATAGTTCATGTTTCACCTTAAATAAATATATTGGGTAAATATTATTCATGGGAAATCACAATTAAATATATATCATATATAACAGTTATGATTCAATCCTTTCTTTTTATTTAAGTCATCATTTAATCATAGACTAGGATATAACATATATTATAGTTTACAAAAAATTAAACACCACAAGAACTCTCTATGGGACCACTTGTGATAAAAACCATTCGTACACTACGACTAAGCATATTGGGAGACATTATCCCATAACATAATGTGAGGAAGAGTGATCCAAAAATTTAGTGGTTGAAATTTAGCCATGTCAAATAGTTCATTAAAATATATACTATTTCATATTATAAACTCTTTTTATTTATAAAAATAGTAGAAATAACATTTTTTTATAAGATGATCATGGGTTTTATACCAATATAGGGTTTGTTGGGATCATCACATGACTATGTCAGTGGAAGAAACCTAGATATTTTTTGATCTTTCATCATGAAATAAACTTTTAGTAAAGTGCATAAATAATATCAAAATTAATAAATAAAATATAGGGAGGTCCATATTTATTGATCATGATATAGTATTATTTATAGATATCAATAATTGATAGCCTAAGTGATATTTCCTATAATGGGATTACACCAGCCACAAGAATCTATGTACGCTATAAGAGGATTCCATGAATTGTTTTGGTGTGATGGAACCTTATTTTTTAAATATGAAAAGAGGACTATGAGAGAATATATTTATAGATATGGATAGGTCATTATATGAACTAATACATCCCATAAAATCACCATTTATATATGATCTCTTCATTAAATGAAGGGAGTTGAGGGTCTTATTTCATCAAATGAAAGTTGTCATGTGAATCTAATAATTCATTCCCACTAGGGTTTGTGATCATATAAAATTTTAGTGATCACAAAGTGTTTATATATTCATAAATGTATCAACATGATAATTTATATCTAAATGAAACCATGTATGATATGTGGAAGTAGCCATACTTCCATATACATAGTGTGTGATATGCGTTATATGTATATAAAAGGCTAGGACTTTGGAGATATCATACAATACAATATCACAATTTAAGTGCATATCCAACAATATAAATCTAGTGGAGTGATATTTGAAACAATTCCACAATATATCAGATGATTTATAAACATTATTCTTTGTTATTCACCATCCTGATTTTATTAAGTTATCTAAATAATTTTCACATATTTATTAGTAACACATTTTTAGTCAACTTGTAAATTTCAATAAATTTAAGTAAATTATTAGAAATACACAACGATATCGATTAAAGTCTTCAATTAAGGTTATTCTATACTTATAATAACTGCTTGATTATGTGATCATTTTCCTGGGCACATCACTACATATTATGTCTAACTGACCACTAGCCCTTTCACCTTCTCCAATAAAAGATGATTTAGACATTTTCCTACTAAGAAATATTCACAAGTATCAAATTATTCCAAAAATACATCTCTGTGAAATATTTTAATATGTTTCTCATTTATATACATAAAGAAACAATTTCAAAATTAAGTAGTAATTAAATCATTTACTCTGGACAAGTTATTTTTCATATTATATACAAGATTATCAATATCTATATATATTTAAGTGACCCCAACCTTGGTAGCATAGAGAATACGTTCACTTTATCACATCAGAATAAGATATAAGGAATCACTTCCGGAATGACTGAATAGTTTAGTAGTTTTTGTAAACTAGATACATATATATCTCACACATTACATTTGAAAACATAAATTAAAACAATATATTTTTTCAATAATATAATTATTTCCCCTAGAATATCCTTTAAAATAATTCATAGTACATATCCTGGATTCTTATGAAAGAAGCCAAATTAAGGACAGCTCAATCACTCAGTAATGTTTAAGTATATCAAAGCTATCAGGAATCAATAAGCACAATCATCATGTACCAGAAAATAACAAAACAAACATTCTATTTTAATAACTTCAATATCATGATAAGTGAGTAATAATTAACATGGTAATTTAAATAACTAAAAACACATTCCATTTGATCAATAAAATAAGAATTAAATAAATCCCATAATAACATCATTAAAAATAACATGGAAAAAAGATAAGTCATAATTAATATGGAATGATTAATAACGGAACACATATGATATTTAATCAATAAACTGTGAAGGAAATTCATCCAAAGATTATAATTTTTTTGAAATTTCATTGTTAATACCATAAGGCATAATGATTATTTAATGTAAATAATGTAACTGACATTCCATTTAATCAATAGACTTTGAATGAAATGCATCCAATGATAATATCACTATGAAAATCTCATGGATTATAATAACTGAATTCTTAATAAATGGAATTCTTAATTATAATACAATAAAATCTAAAATATAATGATACCTCAACCATCATGACCATTCACAAGATAGTTTAAAAGTACAAGTAGAAACCCATTTAATTCTAGAATACCATTTCCCCTCATGATACTAATGATGAATCAAGGGGCTATAAAATTCAAGGTCCCACCCTTTACTGCATGTCCAAAGCATTCCTTATATTTCAAATAATTGATTTAATTTATGATTTATGTTCCCTATCATCAAATATACATATTTGTTAATTAATACATATTTATCAAAATTTTACCATATATAAAAATAACATTCAATGTAGATATCAGTTTATATAAATGATATACGATTTATTAAATAAACATATCAATGATAATAATATTTATATTTAGGATAAATTTAAGTTCCATTGATCAAATGAAATTAAATATTTCAGAAGAAAGTTAATGACTACAAAAAGTAGTCAAGGAAGTGATACTAGGATTAGTAAAAATTTTCATCAAACAACCATATATAGAATAAGTGTTGCATAAATATAACATATTTTTCACAATAAAGAATTTAAATGCTACTTTGTTCCGGTTCAGGTCGAGTTCTTGGTCATTTTCATAGGATTCAGGTGTGAAATGTAGGACATTTTAGGGAATTATTCCATCCTATTCCTAGAATATCTTTCACTTAGGCTTCCCTCCAGTCTCCCCTTGAATATTAAATGAAAATGGCGATTTGTGGGTGTAAAAAACTGGGCACATGATTTGGCCGCACAGTTTACTAAACTGTGCACAGTGTCCTGGTGTTAAACAATTTGGATTTGACCATTTTCTCTTCTAAAAATAAACCTAATGCACAAATATTCTTCCCCATTATTGTTTTCCATCCATGTGAGACCACTAATATCCCTCAAGATCCCTTGTAACCCATATTTGAAGGGGTTTTGATGGGAGGAACTTCAAGATTCTTCAAACTAATTCTTCTTTTGTTTTCATCCTTCTCTCTAGGGATTCTTACCTCCTTTCATAAGGTTCGATTTTGTTTCAAAATCTAGGGCTTTGTACCTAGGGTTTAATCATGGGATTCATGGTAAAATATAATGGATTATGGTTCATTTTCACCTGTTTGTCGTTCGGTAGTTGTTTCGTACAAATATTTTGGATTTTTGAAATTCAAGGTAGGTTGTTCCATCTATAAACATTATTGTATGAGATGATTTTATTTCATACTTTCCTTATCATGTTCTTTCAGTTATATATTGAGTGAGAATGTTGTTTTTGAATGATATTAACTTGTGTTTAATTTTTATATGGTATGATTTTGTGAAATTGGGTATTTTTTTGATGTAAACCCATTTTTTATTTCTTGGTGGTGCATTATAATTGGTAAAATTGGTTTCTTAAATGATGAATGGGATGAAAATTCGATTATGTCATGATTTTAATGTCTGTATGATTCAAAAAGGGTATTTTGGGAGTGGTTTTGGTGTAATTCCAGGTTGTCTTTCTTGGGGTTATTTTTATGTTATCCAAAGGGTTTATTTAATTATATATGAAGCGAAAATATTGTTGAAAACTATTTTGGATGGTATAGGATTTTAAAAATAATACTTTTGATGTGTATGGGTTGTTTGTGATGTGAAACACTTGGGAAATGTATTATAAAATTTTATAAAGGATTTATTAAATAGTGAATGAGATGTGAAACATGTTCACAAGATGTTTGGTGGGTGTAAAATGTTTGAATGAAACATGAATGTGAAAATGGTATTTTATAAAATGTGAATAAAAATTGAGCACAAAAGGGATGCCCAGGTATCTTGGTGGGCGGACTAGGACTAGTATTCTAGTCATCCAGTAGCTGCCTCATCCCTATTCCACATAGAAAGATTAATGATGACAACTATAACTAAAATATGATGATGTTTGGAGAATATTAGGTCATTGGGGTTTTTTTTCTTCTAGTGGATCCTCCATGAGAAGGTTTTTGTTTATGATTACTTTTACACCACGATATGATCTACCTAGGGCCCCACAACATGATTTTGCATAAGGGTTTTCCCATGACTAGTTCTCATTGGATATTTTTTACTTACCATCAGCATACGGTGTGTTTGGTTGGTAAATTCTGCTACATGTGTGTTTTCCTTAAAAATTTCATTTTATAATGTTTCCATCTTAAAAACTGTTTTTATTTAAATTTTTATCCCTTTAAAATTGTTTCCAGCATTTCCTATTTATGAAAACCTTCCTGATTTTTTGACATATAATTTTTATTGCATGAAACCATGTTGAGTGTAGTCCTAATGGGATTAGGATCACACCCTACTTACACTATTTTGTGTAAGTAAACTTGGTAATGTTTGTCGTAGGATTGGGTAAAAATTATAGAGTTGATGGTTCAGGTTTCTTGTGACCCTTCTTGGTGCAGTGTCTTAGAGATGGCTTGCGGGCGATGCCACTTTCCATGAAGTAGTTCTTGGGATATTCGTTTTTTATTCCCTTGTAGTAGTCTTTGGGATTTTTTATAAACCTTGTAATTCAATTAAAAAAATTAAGAGTTGTTTGTTTAAATTTCCCAATTTGGTTTCTTTATTATTATTCATTGTTTCATGTTTATAAACACGGTTAAATCATTCCCAAACATTTATGTATGATACGTGATAACATGTGCCAACCAATGGAAATCAGGAAGGCTCCTAGATTCATGCCATGAACCGGGTCGAGTGCTGGTTTGGATGACGACCAAATCTGGTTTATGAAAAAATGGTATTAATGGCGGTTATATCCTTTGGGGTCATGTTTTATGAGGAGGAGTTTGGGTACAACTGAGCTAGGTTGTTTGGGACTTGAAATTATGATTATGATGAGGGTGATTGTCCAACACACCTCAAAATGATATTCAAGTATCCAATGGAAGTTGGGATTTATCTTAGCATTTTGATACTTATAGTTGTTCGTTATTTGGGAAATGAAATTGGGGTTAGGCCAATAGTCTCAGTGAGCTCGCATGGCATGGAAAGTCATGTGGAGTTGATAATATCCTAGAACACTCTCTGTGATGGTTGTGTGACTAGGATATGGCCACCAAACATATGTTCGTGTCAACCATTGACACTAGTTTCCCTGAAATTTTATTGGTATCTTTGTGGGTTTTGGAAAATCATTTTGAAAAATCATAGTTGAAATTTTTTGAAACATGACTTTAAAATAGAAATGGTTTGAGTAAATGTTTTTGAGTTTATTAGAGGTGGATTTTCTCAATATAAACATGTGTTGTACAGAAATTAATTTTTGGTAACACATGAATTATATATGGGTGGGTTATGGAAAAATATATTTCAAATGGGATTTTAATGTGGGAATGGTATCATTCTCCAAAGGGATTGAAAGTGGGGTCTCAAAAAAATTGAATGACATTTAAAACTGATAATCTTCATGAAATGGTCTTTTATAATAGCATATTGTATTTTTATAATCAAAATTTTAGGATTCACAAACTCGATGGTTTAGAAAACCTAGATGATTTTAAAGTGGGTTTTGACATTATGTTTTGAGAGAAAGAAATGTATTGAAATTTATGTGTATGGTTTGAGAATGAAATTTCGTTTGGTTGATTATTTCATGTCAAAAATATTTTGTGATATTCAATGTGGGTTTTATTTAAAGGGTTGGTACTTGTATAGAATTGATTTTTGTAAAATTTGAAATGGGTTTACCTTTGTGACTACTGTTTTTGGAGAGATAATGTGGAATATAATATTTTGATGTTGAAAATAAGAAAATTTCAGTTTTGGTATAGGGTATCCTCATAGGTGACCAAATTCATCGGTTTATATGGAATTATTGACGGTTAATTTCATAACTGGATGAGTTTCGGTGTGGAAATAACAAGTCTTCCAAGTGTGTCATAGAAACGTGCATGTGTGAGGACCATGAGTTACCATTGGAGAATGTGCTAAAAACCAAACCCATTTACATTCAATGAATTTTTTTATATAAAATATAATTTTTTCATAATCGATCTCGGGTGGTGTTTCTTATGTAATTTTTATAAAGTTTTTTTTGGGATATTTTGAGTTCGAGAACCCCTCTTGTTTGAACAATGTTTTGGGATTTGTTTATGAAGCCTTTGTGGTGGTTCACCTCATGTGTTCAAGAAAACATTATGGAAGTTCCCCTGAAGTGTTCTATTCTGATTTGTGGTTTTTTTACCAAAGGAATGGCATGTTTATGTCCTTGGGTATTCTTATTAGATATGGTATGCCCCTATAATGTGTTAATGCATTATTGATGTGCAGCCTAGGGTGATTCTTCATTGGCAGATCCTCCAGTTGATCAACACAAGGAAATTCTTCTTAATATTTTGAGAGTGATTCTATCCCCCTCTATATTTTTGATTATGTGGATATTTTATAGCTGGAGAGTGTTTTTGTAATAATGATATAGACCTTTGTCTCTTAAGTTTCCTGCGTCATCAAAATTGAGGCTTGAAATTTTGGTGTATATAGGTTCTATCTAGAAATGGTGAATGGGAATTCTAGTGAGTAAAGGTAAATAATTCAATATTTGATAGTCTTAGCTGCATTCTTTGATGGCCAATGGGTCAATTATTGTTATATGATAACAAAATTATTCATGTTAAGGCATTAATGTGGAGAATCTAGTCGTTCGAGTCTGTTATGGTTGCTTGTTGTAATGTCATGCTACATGGGACTTGGTTCAATGTCCCACTCTTTTTAATGTTTATACCGGTATCTAGGGACATTTTTTGTGATGCTTTGATGTGTTGAGTTTTATTTTAATGGAAAATGTGTTTTCTGCGAAACTTTTTGAGGAATTCCACTTAAATGAATGTGTGTTTTCTCATGGGAATTCTTGAAATTGCTTGTCTAGAATGAATGTTTCTTCATTGTATTTTTTATTCTTTTATTTAATGTTCGGGGTGAGAGGAGAAATGTGTATGAATATTAGAGGTCCCTATATTGGGGAATGTTTCATGTAAAGGGAAGTGGTTTGCGGGATGTGTTGTGTTATTCTGATGATGCTGGATCATGGTGTAGTTGCTTATGGTGCCAGAGGAAGTAGTTTCATTCAGGGGTTTTTATCCCACAACTATGATGTAGTAGATGCTTCAACCATCTGAGCTCTAGCCATAAGTCCATGAGTGAATCTATCACATAGTTAGGAAAACCCCCATCGGTGTAAAGGATCTTGGTTTAACTTCTGTCTCTGGTGTGGGATAAGGAGAAAACATGAGGTTTTGAGGTGGTACATTCTATTAATGTTATCTGGTGTGTTGGAATGGGACATGCTTACCCTATCCATGAGGGTTTTAATCCCTATCAGTGGAAGATTCCCACCTTAGTTACAAGGAGGGTGGGTGGTTTTGTCTTCTCAAAACCCCAGTGATTGAACCCTTGTGGGTGAAACTCTCAGTATGGTTGTTTGTTTATGAATAACCTTCTATAAATTTTTCAACCTCAGTATTTTTTGGAATCATGCCAGGATGGTAATTCTCATGGGAGTGGTGAACCTTGTAATGTCTCTATTAGTTTTGGATTTTGTTGAACGTGCCTCTTACGGTGGGATAATAAGTTGCCTGGGAAGCACCTATGTTAGCCCATGATGGGTATCTTTGTCGGTCTTTGTTGGTTGATTAAGATGGTTGGTTTTCATGGTGGGGAGACTCATCATGGGTATCATATAAGTTTTTTAGGAATAACTCCAATGTTAGTCTGCCCCTTATGATGGGAGTCCATCTAGACCTCCCCGTGTTGTTGATCTTGTTCAGTCTTGGGAGATAGTTTGTTTCTTATGGTAGGTAGTTAGTTTGGGTCTTCTTGTATTAATAATTCAGTTGTGTTCCTGGTCTTGGATTTGAAATAATTAGTCTTGTTCAGAGCTGTCTAAACACCAAATCTGTTCTTGGGTAACTATTGGGATTTGATCATGGCCAACAGTTTTGATTATGTAAGGATGTGGTGACCTCATTCGAATTTATCGTTCATTTTTTTTGGATTGGTTGAGCTTCTTAGAAATGACTATGGAACTTGACTAGGGAAATAGGTTGATTTTGGTGATAGTATCCTTCCTTTGGATGGTCTACTAGAGGTGCTTTTGATTTTCGGGGAAGGAGAATCATAGAGGGGGAGTCTATTTGGGTCTCCCAATTTAGCTTGCATCCCTCTTTTCATTTTTTGTTCTCCATGTTTCCTTTTTGGATTAGAATTCATTCAGAAACCCCCTTTAAACATAGAAAAGGTATTGGGTTTTTTTTCATCTAGCCTTGTCAGGGATTTCTAGGGGTGGAAAGCATTATGGTGGGGAGAATTTCCACACACTGGTTTTTAACATTTTTTGTATTCTAGTTCGCGTTGGGTTCTTGGGAATTTTCATAGGATCCGAGTGTGAAAGATTTAAAATTTTGGGGAATTATTCCCCTGATTCTTGGAACATATTACCCTAAAGGTTTGATCATGTCTCCCACTTTAATTTTCCATGAAAATGGGGATTTTTTTGTGGACATAATAGGGTGCATGGTTTGGCCACATGGTATACAAAACTGCACTGCTAAACCATGCATAGTGTCCTCCTGTAAAAATTTTGGTTTTGGCCATTTTTTCCTTCAAAAAATTAACCTAATGTTCCCCTATTCTTCTAAATTTTTGGTTTTCACCCATGGTAGGACTTCAAGATCCCTCAAACTCCCATGGAACCCCTATTTTCAAGTTGTTTTGATGTGGAAAAACATAAAGATTCTTCATGTAATTGAATTCATCCCTTGATTTCTTCTTTATCTTTTGGGTTTCTTCCCTCCTTCATTTATGTTATATTATTTTTCTTGTATTTAGGGATTAATAATGGATTTCTTGGTACAATCTTTTTTATTAGGGTTCATTTTTACTTTCTTGTTGTGTGGATGTGGTGCAGTTGAAGTTTCATAAAATGATTTGGGGTTTTTGATATTCAAGGCAGGTTGTTCAATCTATAATAATCATTAGATGAGTTGATTTTATTGATTAATTTCATTATCATGTTCTTTGTGTTATATTTTGGGTTATAAAGTTGTTTTTGAAATATATTAACATGTGTTTGATTTTTATATGTCATGATTATATGAAATGGGATGTTTTATTATGTAAACCCATACGGAATATCTTTGTGGTACTTTATAACTTGTGTAATTGGTTTCTTAAATGATGATTGGGCTGAAAAATCTATTTTTTGTGTCGTGTTAGATTGTGTTTGATTTTAAAAGGGGGATTTTGGGTGTGGTTTTGGTCTAAGACGATGTTCCATTTCATAGACTTATTTTTTAAGTTTTCAAAATGGGTTATTGAATGATATAAGAGGTGAAAATCTTGTTGGAAAAACATTTTGGTAGGTCTGGGTTTTTAAAAAGGTTATTTTTTATGTGAAATGGTCATTTGAGATGTATCCCACCTGATAAATGTCTTAATAATTGATTAATGTATTTATGCAATTGTGAAAGTTATGTGAACCATGTCCAATGGTCGTTTGGTGTGTGTATAATGTTTGAACGACATTTGAATTTGAAATTGGTATTCTATAACATGTGAATCATTATTGATCCCAAAAGGTATGCATGAGTATCTAAGTGGGTGGACTATGGCTGGTATTCTCGTGATCTAGTAGTGGCCTTGTCCATGTTTCACATAGAATTATTGATGATTACAACACTAACTAATCTATAATGATGTTTGGGGACCAGTAGTCCATTGGGGTTTCCCCTCCAAATGGCTTGTGCATGAGAAGGTTATTGGTTATGGTTACTTTTACACCAAGATATGATGTACCTAGGGCCCCATGGATATATAGTGCATAGGGTTTTTCCCGTGACTAGTGCTTACTAGCTATTTTTTACATACCATCGGTATATGGCATGTTTGGTTAGTAAATTTAGATGGATGTGTGTTCTCTTTAAAATTGTTTAATCTTTAAAGTTTCCCTCTTAAAAAGTATTCTTATTTAAAGTTACATCCCATTAAAATTGTTACTAGTATTTCTTGTATATGAACTCTTGAAATATTGTTATCTTACATTGTTTATATAATTGAACCAAGGTTGGTGGAATCCTACTGGGATTAGGCTCACACCCTACTTACACCCTTGGATGTATCTAGAATTTTTTATGTTTTTCGTAGGTTTGGGTAAATATTATAGATCCAGTGGTTCAAATTACTAATGGCCCTTCTTAGTGTAGTGTCATGGAGATGGAATGATGGCGATTCCACCTTCCATGAGGTGGTTCTAGGGCTATTCATTTTTGAGTTATTTTCTTGTGGTGGTCTTTTCTATTTTTTTATAAAACATGTACTTAAAATATGAAAATTGTTTCAGAATTGTATGTTTTAAATCATCTAATTTGGTTTATATATTATTTCGTTGTTGTTTTATGTTTATAAACTCAGGTAAATCATTCCTAAACCCTTATGTAGGATAAAAGAGATCTTGTACCAAACTATAGAGATTAGGAATTCCCCCCGGTCTATGACATGGACTTGGTCAAAGGTCAGTTTAGATGCTAAAAAGATCATGTTCATGACAATATCCCTAATGTATTATATGTAAAATAAATTGTTTTTTTCATTGATGGATAGAAATATCTTAAAATGATCTTTAAAACATTATATTGGAATATATCCTTTTCATTTTTAAAATCAAATTTACAACTAAATGTTTAAAATACTCTTTACAAATATATTTATTTTGAAATAAATTTTTAAAATTATAAATTAATCATTAAATAATTTATTGTTCATGACTGAAGGAAATTATGTACATGTCGAGTATGATAAAACAAATATTCCTTTCAGGTTTTTAGTAAAATCCAAATGGGCATTGTTTTTTAAAAAACCTGAATATTCCTATAAAAATATTATTTTAAAAGTAAATATTGGAAAAAATGTATTTAAAAAATTAATTTAAAAAGTTTTAACGTCATTTTTTATCTTTTTAGAAAACATGGTTTTAGACGAAAATGGATTTCCATCCGAATACAGAAGTTAATTTTTATTTAAGTGAAAACATTTTTTCAATAAATTCAAGTACAAAGGAGTGTAAAAGTTATACTATTAGTTTAATATTTTATGAATTACCAGATGATAATAAAATTAAAGTGTTTTATTAGATAATTATTTAATAATATCCTTACATAGAAACTTCTATCAAAACAATTTAGATTAAAATGAGATTGTGAAATAAACCCTTATAATTATCATAATGTTGAAGTGATAATTAACCAATGAATCAATAATGTATGTAAAACAGAAGTCTGCATAATATAATATGATATACAAGATATAATAGTAAAAATTCAATACATACATCATCATATAATATCATGGATAATGATGATGTGATATAACAAAGTGAAATGGATTTGAGGTATGAAATTCATTACCACTAGGTTATTTTCAACTCAAATCACCTTGAATGAAGTAGTTAAAATTAATACATGAGATAAAATTAATTACTAATGATTAATTATATTAAATGTAAAATTAAAATTATATACACTATATAAAATAAACTAGGTACATAACATTACAATATGCCTCAATGAAGGGAAATTGAGACGGATACCCTTACAAAGAACATATCATTAAAGTAGGGATTAGTCGATGAATTTATTATTTGTATCAAATGTTAATCCATATAAATTTTTTTTAAATAAAATCTAATATAATAAAATTCTATTGAATGCATAATGTTATCATGACATAATAAATGAAGTAGTAGTTTAACCCAGTGAATATAAATCAAGTTAAGAAATCCCTTACTACATGCCTCCTTTTAGTTGAACATAATTTAAACTTCTATATAATTGTTTTAAACATTATATTTACATATAATAGAAACAAATAAGTACATATTATATCATATATTATCCTTTTATAACATCTTATCATTCGTTTTTTCACAATATTTCATTATTTCCATTGTTTCTTGTATTAATTGCCTTATTTATTCACTCATGCTTTGTCATGAAAGTTCTAGTTCTTGTACATATTATATAGTTTCATAATATAAAGAATAAAAATAATGAAATAATTATAATATTTATATAAAAATTATTCATTTAATACTAATCATGACAATACATTTTAGATATGATGTAGGTTATGACCAAAGAGAAAGTAGGTCATACTTATGTATGAGTAACATTTCCATTTTTAAACAATAATTATGGAAAATAGATAAGTAATATTTTACCTTTAAATTGATCATAATAAAAAAATAATATATAATTTATTTAAATATGTTATTATATATCATCAATGTGTTATTGTGATGTATATAACGTTATATCACTTTATGGAGGTGGTGTTCCACACATACATGGATGATGTTATCATCCTCAAGTGAGTGAAATGGTAAAAAATAAAATGAAATATTATATTTTAAAAATATAAATATGTAATTAATATAATAATTATTTCATTTATATCACATTAATTCATTATATTTATCTATATTATATTCTATGTAATGCATTATTGAAAAATGGATCAGGTCACTTCACGAGGCGGTAGTCCATCATACACCCCGGTGACGTTGTCGTATCCCTCATGGAATGAAAAGTAAAAAAGGTATATATGATATAATAACTATATAAGTGTTATTATGTTATAAATATCATAAATATAATTTATATATATCATCACACAAAACCATGAATGGTGGTTATGGAAAAAATAATGGCAACTTAGCGCGTGGTGGTAGTACGCCGTACACATGAATGATGATTTAATAACCCATTTGATGGATGTGGGCATGGTAGTATGTAATTAACCAAAAATAATAACATATAATTATATGGGTGATAATTTTTTATATATATAATCATAAATTAAATATATTTTATTGATGTGGAAGATGAAATAAAATAAAAATGCATAGTTAGAAATGTTACCTCTTGTCAGACCACCTCTTTACGATTATACCTAAAATCTTCCTAAAATGGTTTTTTGAAAAAAAAATTGATTATAAAATTAAGGTATGGAAATTTTTAGGTATTATTTAGGTATTTTCGGAATAATTGGATTTTATGGGGAGAATAATATTTGACAGGGGTGGAATTTTATAAGTGAGGTGAGTGGTACACCTATACTTTTTTAAAATAAAAAGCTATAACCACGTTTTTCACATGCCAAAAAGGTCAAAAATAGAGTTTTATCATGACTAAAATATTATAGAGTCTAAATATTTATATAAAATATATCTTATAATTGTTTTTATGTCATTTAACTATTATTTTTTTAGTTTAACACTTGGATCATCATTTTTTTCCTTTACTGTGGTAAATAATTTTTTATGTTTTCACTTTTAATTTTTGTCAAAAATTAAGTTGAACATATTAAATAATATAAATTATTATTATTTCAAATATAGATTTAATTTTTATAATTTCCAATATTATAATTGGAAAATTTTAATTTAATATTATTCTTGCAATCATGACAAGAAATCGTGTTTTCAGAAAGAAAATATTCATATATTACAATGTCATTCCATAAAAATAATAATTTAAATGATTCCAAAAAAACTAAATTGGTTTAATAGATATGTAATTAATCTCATTTTACTTTAAAACATTTTTTGAAATATAATTTATCTTTATAAATAATTTAAACAAAAATGATGTTTTTATGTAAATATTAGTATTTTTTACTATTTATCGAAAAATGAAACATCTCTAAAAAAATCCTAAAAATTAACTCTAAGATAATATTTATATTTTTATTTAAAAAAACAAGATAATTTTATCAGGTAAATTTACTAAAATTGGTTGTATTTAATTTTAAAATATGTGTGCAAAAATCTACTAAACCATCTTTTTGAAAAATATTGTCTTTCATAAAACCTTTCATTTTCGTTTAAATTGATTCCTATTTTATTTATAATATGTAGATAACAATAATTTTCAAATTTTCATTAGTAATATTTATACCAAAAAATTTAATGGATAATTTATAATGTTATATTATATTATGGTTCATTTACCCTCGGGGATACATGTTCTGCATGCTATCAATGACATTAAATTATAAATACATTTCACAAGTTGTTTAAGCTCTATGTTTCATATCACATACACTATCAAAAAAATGATATTATTTTAATATATTGGGGTGTTACATTCTCCCACTACAAATAAATTACATCCTCTTAATTTAAAAATTATCTTGGTAATCAAGGGTTTGGCATTTGGAAAACCATTGTTGAAAAACCCACATCTTAAAAGGGTGAATAAAATATCCACAAAATAAAGATAATGAGACCTGAAAAGGTCGTCTGAAATAAAATAATAGGTTTAAAAATTAATAGAATATAGTTTTTAATTGTATATTTGTACATGGAAAAAAATTAATATCCAAATAATGATAGATAGGGATAAATATCATTTATCACAACAAAGTGAATGATCTTGTGAAAATCAATAACCACGACACCATAAACCAAATAAGAGTGAAAAATGTCATTGATATCATCTTAATAAATGTTAATAGGATAAAATTTTAATTCAAAATATTTTTCATAATGTTTATTGAATTATATGAGAAGATATAATTACTTGATTTCATTCTATTTCATAAGCACAATCTCATCCTTTATTTGTTCATTGATCAATTTCTACATCATTTATTACTACATGAAATTAAAAAAATGATTTTTTATGAATTAATAACTCAAATTAAATGTTAACATATCATAATATCCATAAAATATTTTCATGTCTTTCCATCTATAAATAAATATTTTCCAAAAGAAGTATGGTTAGTAAAATTTTTCAATATTATACAATAACCTGTAAAACTCAACAGTAACACCACTAATTCCTCATTAATATTTATACATAAAAATTTAATCTCAAAATAATTAGATACTAACTATAAAATACCATAGTCTGGTGGTAGGTTCTAAACCCTTATATTTTTTTTGTGGGTTCAAGCCCTGTGGCCTTGCCGAATATGGTGGGTTATTACCTAAAATGTTTGCCGTCCTTTTTCCAAAACTATATTAATTTATTTCTTATAAGATTCCCATGTTTTGATTACCCATAATTAATTCAATATCCAGATAGGATAATCCATAAAAGTTATCAATAACATTAATGTTATTCGAACAAAATGTAGGGGAATTCTTCCTTAAATAAAAATTACACTAAAACATATAATGATCCAATTTTTTGTATTTTCAAAAATGTCTCCCAGTATATCGTTAATCATTGTAGACTCCAATCACATAAATGCTAAACATTTGTGGTTAAAACATTGAGCTTATTATTAATATTAAACCCATAAACCCATGATATTATTTATATCTCTGAATTTAATGAATTCATATATACCAATATAATTAATAAAATTTTTATATGTTTCAAGATTATTATAACCTATATACCCCTGATAAAAATAATTCTAAAATATAATTATTTAATCCTAATAAATAATTAAACCATCTTATTTAAAAATATGTCATTCTGTGGTATTGGGTTAATCCTTTAGAAGAGGTAATTGACTTAGATAATACCCAAGTTCCCCACATTTAATAAAATGAACTATAAATGGATCCCTAGGATGAGATTTATTTCCTTCCGTCATGCTCTTCATTTTTACTTAGAAATTAATTATTTTATTCTATTATTTATTACACATAATACATTTTAATGTTAGTTTGAGACACCTTATTTTCAATCTAAGACACCTTTGGTTTACCATAGGACATTCACTATCATTGACTAATTTAATCCATAAAAATGGTTAGTAAATAAAATTTTTATTATCCTTAGAATATTCCCATGATTTTAAAATTAGGTTCTCAAAAATACCTATAAATGAGCACTAGAATATGATTATATCAATCCAAATGTGCCATTTTTGAATTTTTAACTCTAGGTAAAACTCTACTTAAACCATATACACTTTTAGTATTCAAATAGGGTGGTATTTCTATAAAAAACCACATATTATCTTCCTTATCTAACAATTATTATTTTATTCAATAATTATCCTAAATTTTAATCTTCGGTTTATGTTCTATAATCTATTTTTCATAAATCTAGTTCCTGATGATTCTACTAAACTTATCTTATTACCAACTATAGTGACCTTGACCCATGTATATTTGAGTGTTTGTCTATATTATTATATTGGAATAAGATACCAGGAATCACAAACTTAAGAGAAAAATAGTTTATTATTCTTGGTAAGCTAGATACACACATGATTTATATATTTTATTTGAATTCAAAAATTACAACATATATTTTTATTATATAATTATTCCCCCAATGAAATCATTTCATATCATTCATAGTAAACTTCAAATATTCCTACGAAAGGAAATAATATTGTTGTTCTCAAATGATTAGTATGTTTTATATAAGTTGGAATATATAACGAATAAATAAACCAAATCATCATGGAAATGTAAATAACTAAATTAAAAATCAATTTAAACAACTTTTCTAACATGATAACATATGGAATAATCTATATGGAATGATAAATAATAAAAAACAAATTTTAATTAATAATCAAACTGAGAATAAAATCCATCTAGAGATAATATCATTATGAAAATCTCATAGATAATAAGACATGTAATAATCAATATAGAAATGTAAATAACTACACAATCCATTTAATCAATAAACTATGAATGAAATGCATCTAAATATAATATCATCATCAAAATATCAGGGATAATAAGATAATTCCTAATCAATATATAAATGTAAAAAACTAAATACGCATTCTATTAAATAAATAAAACATAAATGAAATAAATATATAGATAATATAATTGTGAAAATATCATTGATTATAATAATTCAATTCTTGATGAGGAAAATTCTAAATTATTGTACATGTTAGTCCAAGAAATCATGATACCTCTATAGTCAAGACCATTCATAAGACAATTTATATCTTCTGGTAGAAACTAATTTATTTCTAGATAAACAATTTTCCTATTGACATTACTGATGCATTGAGTGGATATATAATACTGGGTGCCACCCTTAATTTCATGTCTAAATAATTCCTCATATATTGAATAATCGACATAATTCATTAACAATGTGTCATATCAACAAATATTCATATTGATTAATGAATATTGATTTATCAATACTTCCCCAAGTAAATAAATAATGTTCAATATATATAACAATATATGTGAATGATATATTTTTTAAGTAATAAACTTATCCATGATAAATATTAATGATATTCAGGGTAATTTAAATATCCACTAATTATTGGAATGTGAATATTTCAAGGAAAAGTTAATTATTACAAAAATGAATCAAGGAAGTGAATCTCAATACAATACTTGGTCAAAATAATCTTAATCCATCCATATGATGAATACGAATAGTATCAATAAAACATATCCCTAGGGTAGTATATGTAAAATAAATGGATTTTGACATTAATAAATTCAAATACCATAAAAATAACATCGAATACATTATTCAGGATAATATACCATTCATTTTTAAAATTACCATTTTAATCTATTATTTCAAAAAACATTGAAAATAATTTTATTTGAAAATAACCGTAGAAACTTATAAAGGAATATTTATGAAATTTAGTGGTCATAATAGAAAGAAATTATATACATTACATGTATGATAAAAAAATATTCCTTTCATATTTTTGGTAAAACCCAAACAAACATTTTTTTTAAATGACAGTATGATTTCTTTCAAATAATTTTTTAAAAATGAAAAATGTATAAAAATTTATTTATCAAATAATTAATAAATTGTTAAACATCATTTTTAGAAAACATATTTTTGGATGAAAATAGATTTCTAAAATAATTGTGAAATTATGTCAGATTTTCTTAAAAAATATTTATCATTAATTTTATGTACCAAAGAATGGATAATTTTTAATACTATATGAAATTTTTATGACTGTCTATATAAAAATAAAAATAAAAGGGATTATTATACACTTTTTAATAATTTAATTCAAGGAAAAGTCAAGTATAACTAATCATGATTAATATGAGATTGTGAAAGAAACCCTTACAAAGATTATAATTATAAAGTGATAATAAACTAATGAGATGATTATGTATGAAAATATAAATTCCTAAAAAATAATTGAAGGTAAAACATAATATTCTTAAAATTAAATACAAAAATAATCATATAATATTAAAAAACAATGAAGAAATAATATAAACCCATGAAAATTAATTGAGTGATGAAATTTGTTTCCACTTGGTAATTTTATTATCAAATACCCTTGGATGAAATAATTCAATTTTAAACTTAAATTTTCCTAAATTATTAATAATTTATAGAATTACATATAAAAGGGAATTTCTATACAAAATAAAAAATAAATTAGTTGCATAAAATTAAAATATACCTAATTGAATGTAATTCGAGATGAAATCCTTTACAAATATCCTATCATAGTAGTGGGGATTAACAATTGAATTTATTATTTGTATAAAATAAAAATAATAAAAATAAATTGTAAATAAAACATAAAATAGTCTAAGTTAATTATATATATAATGTTAGAATGACATAATAAATGAACTATAGGTCTAAACCAATGAATGGAAATTATATTAATAAATTTCTTACCTCCAATTTCCTTCTTCTTAAATTTGATTTAACCTCCCATATAGTGGTTTGAAAAATTATAATATCCTATTATAAAACCATACTAAAATTTATAATATCATATATATTACTTTTTTAACATCTTAAAATCTCATTATCAATAATCATTTATTTATTTTGTTTTGGGTGTTAATATCCTTGTTTTCTCATTCATTATATGTCATGAAAGTTCAATTTATTGTTTATATTATATAGTTTCATCAATTCATTAAGAATAATCATGATATAATTATTATTCATATACATCAATTATAATTTTATTTTAAAAAATGAAATATGGTTTTTAGAAACGGAGTAAATCATAATCATATAGATGGTATGTCATACTTACACATGACTAATGTTTCCATTTATCAATAATCATTTTGAAAAGAAAGTAAGTAATATTTTATCTTTTTATAATGATCATTATATCATAAATAAATTATTATTTCTTTATAAATACATATATATACAATCCATTTTGTGGTGTGATGAAAAATATAGCCACATCTCTTCATGATGGTGGTAGTCCACATGTACACAGACAATGTTATCATCTCTATGTGAGTAAAAAGGTAAGAAAGAAAATGAAATATTATATTATCATAATGATATATATTTTAATAATATAAAATTTATATCATGTATATAACATATATTCATTAACATTGCACTTATTATCTACCATGTAAAGCATTATTTAAAAAGGAATCACTAGCATTGTGAGGTAGTAGTCTTCCACACACATAAGGGATGTTATCGTATACCATATAGAATGAAAATTAAAAAAGGTAATGTGATATAATGACTCTATATGTAAGATTAAATCCTTTACT
This sequence comes from Viscum album, assembly GCA_963277665.1. Taxonomy (NCBI): domain Eukaryota; kingdom Viridiplantae; phylum Streptophyta; class Magnoliopsida; order Santalales; family Viscaceae; genus Viscum; species Viscum album. Next base: position 1,049,218,602 of record OY728131.1, on the reverse strand, counting down.
AAGATGTATCATACTAATTTTTAGGTATATTTTTACCCTTTTGTCACACTATTATTTCACCTTTCCAAGGGTTCGTTTCAGGTGATGTTGGAGAATTTTGGAAGCCCAAAGAGTTTCTCACGATTGGATCACAGTTAAGAAAAACTGTATGATATTCCACCAAATACTGTGTGCCTAATATTGAGCCACCTCTAGGTGATGCATGGTTTTTTGAAATTGTAATATCATCCCCCTATTCCGAGCACCATTGGACTAATGTGTGGTGCATGGATGGAACATGGTTAACCTAACCATGTGGCCAAAATATTCACTTCAAATTGATGCTCTATATAGGTAACATAGTTAAGAAACTTGGTTACTCCTAACTATGAATTCTATCTATATAAATAAGCATATGGAAATTAAAAGATATAAAATTTTAATTAAACATTTTTTAAACCCTATTTTAAATTCTTAACCACTCCCACTCATCCTAATACAATTAAAATACCATTTGAAGGATTCAGAAAGGATTCCTTGGCTCATCAAACACATTCCTTTGGAAATTGAAGATCCAGTAGAAGAAAATAACCTCTCTTAAGTATGTGATCTATTCCTTTATTAGGTTCCTATATATCCTTTATTTATATCCCTTTGGAGAGGTATAAATTATTCTATTGTTGATGTCATAGATCGAGGTTTTAATGGGTCCTATTTTTTTTGTATATTGTTCAAGGGTTTTGATCCAATATCTTCTGCTTCATTGTATTGTTGGTCATTCTACCTCTAAATCAGGGCTAAGGATGGGTGATAATTCTTCAATGGCCCAAAGGTAGGTGTTATTTTTTCCAATTCCCATTTTGATGATAATTATCTTGTATTTTTTACTTGTATTGTTTCATCTCTATATTATGAAATTTATTTTAAATTATAAAATTAAATTGAATCCCTGTGATTATGAGAGACCCATCCAGGATCCCATTAGATCTGTTGGATATTATGATTCTAGGAATGATGTAAACCAATGGGGTGTTCTGTAACACCCCAATCTTCCACGGTATGCTTCTCTTTGAATAATACAGTAGCGTGTGTTGTACGCAACTTCGAGTTCTAACACACACCACAACCAATAAAACTAGCCATTATGAATAGTAATATCGACTTTTTAAAATTTTATAAATATTATATTTCATAATGGACTTCATTTTTGGATTCTGAATATCGAAATTATCTTACGGTGAATTTTTGGTATTTTTCTGAAAACTTTCAATTTTTGATGAATAGTGAAAAACGCTGAGTTGTAGTTTAATACCGAATTTTTATTTAAATAATTATTTATTTTATTTAAATTTATTTTAGGTCAAAATATATACATAATACCTATATATTTTCAATTTAATTAATTGGAGTAAGTTTATAATAATTTTAGATATATAAAAATTTTATTGAACTTTTCACCGTCTTTTACCCATCTCCTAGGAGAATTTGCAAATTCACATAAAACATAATTTTTCCCCTTCTGTGAGTGGAATTTCTAAAATATGAGAGAAATAGTTAATATCATCGAGTATAATGTGGTTCAATAAGATGAAAATAATTTTTGGTAAATAGTAACTTTTTACTTTTATTTACCACAGTTAAAAGTAAATAGGGTAATTAAGCGTAAAAATGATATTAATATTACCCTAAAACATGTCATAATTCTATTGTATAAGTTTAATTCGACCAAAAAAACTTTATTAATAATATATGAACGACTCTTTTCCACTTGGATTAGATTAAGACATTTATTATTATTTAATTCAAAGAAGAGATAAAAGAGTCAAAATCAAAGTTTAATAACTAAAAAATTTTTAATATAGGGTTATACATAATATATATTCAATTATAAATATTCATTAGAAATATGAAAATATTTCCTACATAATGGTATTTTATTTATAATTTTTAGAAATTAAATAATTTAATTTATTTATGACACAACGGTGACACAGTAATTATGTAATTAATAAAATATTAAAATAATTGATATTATAAATATCAAAATAATGTAATTTAAGACTTTTTATAAATTAAACTAATTTCTTAGGTTAATATAACATATTAGGGTTGGTTAAATGAATTTATTTCGAATTAATAAAGTTGTTATAACTTTAACAAAAACCAATTATTAAATAGTGAAAAAATTGACATAAAGGAGTATTTAAAACAAATAATATATTATTAATTGATACTCTATTATTAAATATCTAAGGTTTGGCCAAATGACTTAGATAAGGTTATATATATTAATAATGAACCACTTGGGGTTCTCTTGGATGTATATATTATGTTTATTAACCATATAATATAAAAATATAAAGAGACATGGTAAATGTCAAACTATTTAACTAAGAGTTAAATATAAATGGTAAGGATAATTTAGTAACCCAAACCTTTCAAAAATATATTTGTTGAAATTACTTAGACCCATCCTCACCTTATCTTAAAAAAAGTTACTTTGGATCCATTATATTTCGAATATGAATTTATTATAAAATAATATTTTAATTTTTTCCTAAGATGCCCCTGACCCCTCTTATATAAGGGCACTCCCCCTTCTCTCTAATTCACACCTTCAAAGACTTTTGGATTGGACAAAACCTTCCCAAATATTCTCTCAACTTCCTTCACTTCAAACTAGAGGACTTATTTTGATCAAAAATCCAACCTAAGGAGCCCTTTTGATCAAATCAAAAGGAAGAACCCGAAGAGGAGGTAATGTTTTCACCACCGTCATTCAAGTTTCTTTCTTCTTCAACCTCTTCCTTCTTTGTTATTTACATTATAAAATAATAACTCCAGTATCTTATATATACTATTATGTTATTAAAAATATGGTACATACATATTCATTATTCTATCCATCCTTTGAATACCATGTCACCATACATGCGTACGTACGGCTTACCATCTCCACGTCGTGGTATAATTGTTATTCAAAACATTATTATTTTGATGGGTATGATAATGATGTGTAATTTATGTAAATAATAAATATAACATGATAATTATTCTGTATATATGATATACCATCCATTTATATATTATTTTAATATGAAAATAACGATATTGTCGCTTATGCGCACGTACGGACTACCATCTCCATGAACGCGATGAGATTCATTCCCCATCGTATCCATGCAAGTCTAATTCTCATTTGATGATTAAAAATAATGTTTAAGACTTGATATCATCCTATATATGAATAAGATACAACCTATCCATAACAAACATGACATATGTAACAAAACATATAAAATAAAACGAGTAAGTTAACACCTAAAACGACGATAAGACTAAGATATTATTGACAAATAAATGTTAAAAGATCATATATGATAACATATTAATGTATACGATTCTTGTATAATTAAATAACAATTATTTAACCACTATACAAGAGGTCTACCTACCCTCAACCAAGGAAAAATTCACGGTAAGGGTTTATTTCACGATCTCTTTATTATCTGAGGTTGTTTATGCGTAATTATCTATTAGGAACTCTTTATCATCTACATCCATGTTTCTTAAAAATGAATTTCAAATCATTCATACTATTTTACAGACTATGGGTTAAAGTCATTTATACCCTTATTGGCTTTTTTATAAGTTGTTTATAAATGAATCTTTATGTTGTTTTCCAAACAAGGTCCTTTTTAACCTTTTCGACAGATTTAAGGTAAGAATATCTTTTTTTACTTATACGTTCGGTGTGGCTATTTTCCGCCATTATAAAATCATCGATGATTAACATACAATATTATAAAAATATTTTCAAAGTAAATGTTTTCTTTTATAATTATGTGACTTTTAAATGATTTCAAAAAAGAGATATTTCTCTCAAATAGTTTTGATTTCATATATGTCAACATCCTTTGATGGATTTTGAGATTATTTGAAGTTTTTTTATTATGATACAAAAAATACATATTGTATTGATGGTTTTGTGATATGTTTGACTGTGGATGTGTTATTTTTATACCATTCATTGTTTATGGAGAAAGTATTTACATTTCATATGCTAGTTTTAATAAGAATTTTTATGTTATGGTTAAAACTGTTCATATGATGAATGCATTGGTCTTAATAAGTGACGGTTGAAGCACGCTATAGCTCTTGGATGCATCGGTAGGTCTCATAATACAAACTAGTGTCTTGGAACAGGTCCTTGACAAAATATTATTTGTATTCTTGGCACAAGGCCTTGACTATGTGGTTATGATAGTCTAGAATTATGCATTCCATCATTATGAAAGTGGTTATTGATATTGCATGTGATTATTCTACTAGTAGAATATCCATGTGAATAAGTAAATGGAATTATTTAATTTTATTTCTTCCATATTATGCTGATGTTAATGTTTAAAAGGCTTTTGTTTTAGTTATACATTGCCTTAAATATTTATACTTATTTATGAAAGTTTCTGCTATATTGTTATCCTAACTGGGCATTTGAGCTCACCCCTTTCTATGTTTTATTTTTCCCAGGATGTGAAGAAATATTTTATAAATGACCTAAAGGGATAGTTTGATGGGATTTGAGTGTGGAATATGGAGACTATGTTTTTGTAGTTTTCATTTTATGATATAATGTAAACTTTATGAACGTATCTAGTTATTCCAAGGCTACTAAACTAATCGGTCATTCGAGATTTGAGATTTTGTGATCATGCCAATGTTATGTAATAATGCAATGACTCTGGGTAACTGGGGTTGGGGTGTTACAGTTGGTATCATAATTTGTTTAGTACAAACCTTGGAATCAATATTTAGATAAACTCTGATTAGATCACATAGACCTAAGATGGACTTTTTAGGATTAGTGTAGAAGAACTTCCTAGAATTTTGTTATTGTAGAGATTTTGTGAGTTTTATGAGTAATACATCCCTATCTGGATATGAGTAGGTAGAGGTGGCTCTGAAACATATGTACCTAAGGGTAAAACACCGCTTTGAGCTAGATTAGAATGGAAACTGGTGCACAACAATGGGCCTTGCTGCACTCTTGGTTACGACACTCCTGGGGGATATGCTTAGGATAATTATAATTTTCTTTACAAACCATTATGAAGGGTTTATGAGTATATACTTCCTCAAATAAAACATTTTTATGATTATGGATTATATCCATATACTGTTCAATTTATGTTAAGTATTTTACATGTTTTGATTTATGTATTGTGATTCATAATCTAATCTAGTGTATTCCATTATTTAGAAATGGCACCTAGTGGAAGAAATGGAAACCATATCAATGCATGCACTCCATGAAGGGATTGAACTTCTGCTCAAGATAATTATAGTGGAGCTGGTGATGTAACTAGTGCTGGTAATCTAATCACCATACTAGGACAACTCACTCAGGTTATGAATAATAACCTTACCCATATGAAGAACCCTGATCCGCAATGTGGAGGATCAATGTTAGAAAGATTCATGAGGAAACAACCACCAACATTCAATGGGAGTAAAAATCCACTAGTAGCTGAGCAATGGATAAATTACATAGAGAAAATATTCCATGCCTTTGGGAGTAGTGAAAGGGAAAAAGTTATCATGGTAGTTTACCGCCTCACTGGAGATGCTGATCAATGGTGGCCATTGATTCAAAACACAAAGGAAGATGATGAAGTATAAAATATAGAATGGAGGGAGTTTAAAGATATTTTCTTAGAAAAATACTTTCCTCATGACCATCGAGCAGATATGGGAAGGCAATTTCTGAGTCTGAGATAAAAGGGGGATGAGAATGTTGCAAAGTATGTGGATAAATTTAAAAGGTTAACAGAGTATGATGGAGATTATATACTTATCCCACGAAGTAATATTCATCATTTATTTGATGGGTTAAAACCATTTCTTCTTCGAGAATTAGTGTCACAATCCTTCTCGTCGTATGAAGATATTGTCTCATGTGATATCAAGACACAAAAAGAATTCTCTAAGTCTTACGACTTCAAAGAAAAGAAAGAGAAGAAGAGATCTGTTGATAACTCTAGAAATGGAAATAAAGGGAAGAATGGAAATGTTGACTATCCATCCTGCAGTAAATGTGGGAAGAAACTCCCCAGTACTTGCATGAAAGGAATGGGAGTCTATTAAAAGTGTGGTGAAAATGTTCACCAAGATCATGATTGAAAGAGGAAGAAAGAATCTACTGATGTTCAATTATATGACTGCCGGGAGATGGGACATTATGCAAATTAATGTCCTAAGCGTCAGGGGAACATACCTCAGAAAAGTCCATGGTATCAAGGCCAAGCTTATTCTATCACTACTGCTAAGGTAGAAGCTCCGAAAGATGTGGTGGCAGGTAATTTAATGGTTTCCTCAAGTTTAGAAAATGCATTATTTGTTTCTGGATCATCACATTGTTTCATATCTTCCCAGTTTACTAAGAAAATTAGATATTTTTAATTTGATTTAACAAGGGAGTTATATGTTAAAAATCCTAAGGGAAGTATCATTGCTACAATGTTCTGTGGATCTGTTCCCATTAAGACATACACATGTTCTTTATCTATTGATCTCATCGTCATACCTATGATTGAGTTTGATATAATCCTTGGTATGGATAGGATTTCGGACCCTGATGCGAAGACTTATTGTAAGAAGAAGGAGGTTATAATTTTTGATGATGTTGATAAATAACACCTTTTCTTTAGAGAAGAATCATCACCACAAGATTCTTACCTGGATCCACCCCCTGTAACTCAACTAAATTCAATTATTGGGGAGGAATAAAATTAAAAAACTATGGGTGAGGAAAGGAATGTTCAAATAGAGGATGTAACTATTGTGAATGAATATGCAGATGTGTTTCTGGAAGATTTACCTAGACATCCTCCAGAACGAGAAGTTGAGTTTTCCATTGATTTAATTTCTTGTTCAAGGCCTATATCGAAGACCCCTTATAGAATGGTGAATTTGGAATTAGTTGAACTAAATAAAAAACTAGAGTAATTGAGTAATAAGGGATTTATTCTCCCTAGTGTTTCTCCATGGGGAGGCCCTATCATTTTTTTTAAGAAGAAAGATTGATCTATGAGGTTATGTATCGACTACAAGGAGATCAATGCTATAGCAATAAAGAAAAAGTATCCCCTACCTCTCATTGATGATTTATTTGACCAACTACATTGAGATCAATACTTTTCAAAGATTGAACTTCGATCTGGATACCATTAGTTGTGTGTGAAGAAGGAATACATTCCGAAGATAGCATTTCGAACTAGGTACGGGCATTACGAGTTCACAGTAATGCATTTTGGATTGACTAATGAAGCCTATGTCTTCATGGATCTAATGAACAATGTTTTCAAGGAATATCCAGATGATTTTTAGTGGTATTTATTGATGATATCTTGGTATACTCCAAAAGCTACAAAGATCATGAAAATCACTTGCGCATTATCCTGAAGACTCTGAGAAGACCTGAATTATATGGGAAGTTTAGGAAGTGTGAATTTTGGATTCAAGAGATTTCTTTTATTGGCCATATTGTCTCTATGGATGGAATCTCTAATGATACTTCTAAGACAAGAGCAATCCAGGAATGGCCAGCACCAACGAGTATAACCGTGGTACACAGTTTTATTGGTTTAGTAGGTTATTATCGACATTTCATCCAGACTTTTTCCCGATTTACTAACCCATTAACGAAGCTAACATGTAAATGGGTTAAATTTTTTTGGACAAAAGAGGATGAAGAATGTTTTGATGAACTTAAGAGAAGATTATTCAATGCTTCTATATTAACTCTACCATCGGGGAATGACGGGTTTGTTATTTATAGTGATGCATCGAAGAAAGGACTTGGCTATGTCCTTATGGAAAATGATAGAGTTATTGCCTATGCATCAGGACATCTGAAAATTCATGAGAAAAACAATCCTACTCATGATCTTGAGTTGGCTGCGGTAATCTTTTCTTTCAAGATATGATGAAATTATCTCTATGGTGAAAAATGTGAGATTTATACTGATCACAAGAGTTTGAAGTATATTTTCTCACAGAAAGAACTCAACATGAGAAAAAGGTGATGGCTTGAACTACTCAAGTATTATGATTGCACGATACACTACCACCCAAGAAAGGAAAATAAGGTGGTAGATGCTTTGAGTGGAAAAGATCATGGAGTTTTGAACAAGATGAGAGTTGAGAGGGATCCTATTTTCATGGATCTAGTAATGTTGGATTTGGGAATAACCATGGAAGGTGATACATAAATTATTTTTCAAATGGATGCCAAACCATCTTTAATAGAAAGCATAAAGAGTTCTCAGAACGATGATGAAGAGTTTAAAAAGAAGATTAAAGCTGTAAATGATGGGAGAATGAGTGACTTGGTGTATGAAGATGGAATTTTTAAATTTGGGAGGAGTCTTTGTGTTCCCGATATACCTGATCTAAAAAGGGAATTGTTGGATGATGCTCATAATTCCAATTTGTCTATACACCCAGGGAGCACCAAAATGTATAGAGATTTGAAGGAACATTTTTGGTGGGACAACATGAAGAGGGAGATTGCTGATTTTCTGTCAAGATGTATGGTTATTCATCAAGTGAAAGATGGAAGGCAATAGCCTGGTGGAGTATTGAAACCTCTTCCCATACTTGAGTGGAAATGGGACAATATTACGATGGTGTTTTTCACAAGGCTACCAAAGACTCGTAGAAGGAATGATGCGACATGGGTTATTGTGGATCATCATACAAAGTCAGCACATTTTCTTGCTATAAGAGAAGATCTTACACTGGAACGTCTAGAAAGACTATATATTAATGAAGTTTTGAGACTTCATGGAGTACCCCTATTGATTGTTTCTGATCGTGATCCCTGTTTTACTTAAAGATTCTGGAAGAGTCTTCAGATGGCCTTGGATAATGAAATTCGTTTGAGCATTTCCTACCACCCTCAAACAGATGGACAATCAGAACGGACTATTCAAACCATAGAATACATGATGAGATCTTGCTCACTTGACTTTCAGGGTATTTGGGATCAATATTCACCTATGGTAGAATTTTCCTAAAACAATAGCTTCCATTCAAGTATTCAAATGGATCCATATGAAGTGTTTTACAGAAAGAGATGTCACACACCAACCTGTTGGGATGATGTTGGTGAAAGAAAACTTATAAGCCCAGAACTGGTGGAGGAAATGATGGAAAATGTAAAAGTAATCAAAAACCACATCAAAGCAGCTCAAAGTAGGAAGAAGAGCTATGCTGACAACCAAAGGAAGGATTTGGAATTTCAGGTAGGAAATCATGTTTTCTTGAAGGTATATCCATTTAAGGGAGATATAAGTTTCGGTAAGAAAGGTAAATTGAGTCCCAGTTACATAGGACCTTTCTAATTTCTATAACGAATTGGAGTTGTAGCTTACCGTTTGGCAATGATGACAAATCTCTCCAAAGTTCATGATGTGTTCCACGTATCAATGTTGAGAAAATACATACCTGACCCAACGCATGTACTCAATTATGAGGAATTATAACTGGAACCCGATTTGTCTTATTTCAAAGATCTCATTAGGATTCTTGATATAGGAAAACAAGTTCGGAGAAACCGGACGACTCGTCTGGTGAAAGTTCTATGGAGAAACCATAAGATGGAAAAGGAAACGTGGGAACCCGAGGAACTTATGATGAAGAACCAACCGAGTCTTTTTATGTAGTAATATTCTAGAAATTTCAAGGGTGAAATTATTTGAAGGAGGGGAGAATGTAACACCCCAAGCTTCCACAGTACGCTTCTCTTTGAATAATACAATAGCGTGTGTTGTACGCAACTTCGAGTTCTAACACACACCACAACCAATCAAACTAGCTATTATGAATAATAATACTGACTTCTTGAAATTTTATAAATATTATCTTTCAAAATGGACTTCATTTTTGGATTCCGAATATCGAAATTAGCTTAAGGTGAATTTTTGGTATTTTTCTGAAAACTTTCAAATTTTGTGGAATAGTGAAAAACACTGAGTTATAGTTTAAAACCGAATTTTTATTTAAATAATAATTTATTTTATTTAATTTAGTTTAGTTCAAAATAGAAACATAATACCTATATAAGTTCAATTTAATTCATTGGAGTTAGTTTATAATAATTTTAGATATATAAAAATTTTATTGAACTTTTCATCGTCTTTTACCCATCTCCTAGGAGAATTTGAAAATTCACATAAAACTTAATTTTACAGCTTCTATGAGTGGAATTTCTAAAATCTGAGTGACACAGTTAATATAAAGGAGTAAAATTTGGTTCAATCGAATGAAAATAGTTTTTGGTGAATAGTAACTCTTTACTTTTATTTAGCACGGTTAAAATTAAATAGGGTAATTAAGGGTAAAATTGATATTAATATTATCCTAAAACATGTCCTAATTTTATTGGATAAGTGTAATTAGACCAAAAACAACCTTAGGAATAAAATATGAACCACTTTGGTCCACTTGTATTAGATTAAGACATTTATTATTATTTAATTCAAAGAAGAGTTAAAAGAGTTAAAATCAAATTATAATAAATAAAACATTTTTAATATAGGGTTATACATAAGATAAATTCGATTATAAATATTAATTAGAAATCTAAAAGGATTTCATAAATAATGGTATTTTATTTATAATTTTTAGACATTAAATAATTAAATTTAATTACGACACAATGATGATGCAGTAATTTCCTAATTAATGATATATTAAAATTATTAAAATTATAAATATCAAAATAAATGTAATTTAAGACTTTTTATAAATTACACTAATTTTTTTGGTTAATATAACATATTAGGGTTGGTTAATTGAATTTAGTTTGAATTAATAATGTTGTTAGGTCTTTAACAAAAATCCATTAATTAAATAGTGTTAAAATTGATATAAAGGAGCATTTAAAACAAATATTATATTATAAATTGATATTATATCCCTAAATATCTAATGTTCATACAAATTACTTAGATAAGGATATATATATTAATAATTAACCACTTGGGGATCTCTTGGATGTATATAGTATGTTCATTAAACATGTAATATAAAAATACAAAGAGACATGGTAAATGTCATACTATTTAACTAAGAGTTAAATATAAATGATAAGGTTAATTTTGTGACCCAAACCTGTCTAAAATATATTGGTTGAAAGGATTTAGACCGATACTAAACATATCCTCTAAATAAGTCACTTTATTACCATTATAAACCGAATATGAATTTATTATAAAATAATATTTTAAGTTTTTCCTGAGGTGCCCATCACCCCTCTTATAAAAGGGAACTCCGCCTTCTCTCTAATTCACACACTCAAAGCCTTTTGGCTCCGCCAACACCTACCAAAATATTCTATCAACTTCCCTCAATTCAACCTAGAGGCCTTATTTTGATAAAAAATCCAGCCTAAGGATCCCTTTTGATCAAATCAAAAGGAAGAACCCGAAGAAGAGGTAATGTTTTCACCACCCTCTTTCAAGTTCATTTCTTATTCAACTTATTCTTTCTTTGTTATTTACATTATAAAATAATAAAATCCAGTATCTTATATATAATATGATGTTATTATAGATATGGTACATCCATATTCATTATTCTATCCATCCTTTGAATTACATGTCACCATATGTGTGTACGTACGGCTTACCGTCTCCACGTCATGGTGTAATTGTTCTTCAAAACATTATTATTTTGATGGGTATGATAATGATGTGTAATTGATGTAAATATTAAATATAACATGATAATTATTCTTTATATATGATATAACATCCATTTATATATTATTTTAATATCAAAAGAATGATATTGTCGCTCGTGCATACGCATGGACTACCGTCTCCACGAACACGATGAGATTCATTCCCCATCGTATCCATGCAAGTATAATTCTCATTTGATGATTAAAAATAATTTTAAAGACATGATATCATCCTTTATATTAATAAGATACAAACTATCCATAACAAACATGACTTATGTAACAAATCATATAAAATAAAACAAGTAAGTTAACACCCGAAATGATGATAATATTATGATATTATTAACAAAGCAATGATAAAAATCATATATGATATCATATTAGTTTATATTATTCTTGTATAATTTAATAACAATTATTTAACCATTATACAGGTGGTTAAACTACCCTCAATCAAGGAAAATTACAAGGTAAGGGTTTATTTCACAATCTCTTCATTATCTGAGGTTGTTTATACGTAATTATCCACTGGGACTTCTTTATCATCCACATCCATGTTTCATATAAATGTATTTAAAATAATTATTACTATTTTCCAGACTATGTGTTAAAGTAATTTATACCCTTATTGACTTTTTATAAGAAGTTTATAAAGGAATCATCTTTTCTTTTTCAAAACAAGGTCCTTTTTAACCTTTTCGACAGATTTAAGGTAAGAATGTCTTTTTTAGATTATACAGCGAGTGCAGCTATTTTCCACTATTATAAAATTTTTGAAACATCCCTTACAATATTATAAAAAAAATTCAAAGTAAATGTTTTCTTTTATAATTTTATGTCTTTTAAATGATTTAAAAAAAGAGATATTTCTCTCAAATAGTTTTGATTTCATCTATGTTAACATCCTTTGATGGATTTTAAGCTTATTTATAGTTTATTTATTATGATACAAAACTTCTATATTGTATTGAAGGTTTTGTGATATGTTTAAATGTGGATGTGTTATTTTTATGCCATTCATTGTTTATAGAGAAAGTATTGACATTTCGTATGCTAGTTTTAATACAAATGTTTATGTTATGTTTAAACATGTTCATATGAGGAATGAATTGGACTTAATAAGTGAGGGTTGGAGCCCACTATAGATTCTCATTGCATCGGTAGGTATCTTGAGACAAACTAGTGTCTTGTCACACGTCCTTGAAAAAATCTTATTTGTATTCTTGGCACAAGGCCTTGATTATGTGGTTATGATAGTATGGAATTATGCATTACATCATTATGAAAGTGGTTATTTATATTGCATGTGATTATTAGACTAGTAGAATATCTATGTGAATAAGTAAATGGAAATATTTAATTTTATTTCTGTCATATTATGTTGAAGTTCAAGTTTAAAAGACTTTTGTTTTAGTTATACATTGCCTTAAATGATTATGCTTATTTATGAAAGTTTCCTCTATATTGTTATCCTTACATGGCATCCGAGCTCACCCCTTTCTATGTTTTATTTTTCCCAGGATGTGAAGAAGTATTTTATGAATGACCTGTTCGGATAATATGAGGGGATATGAGTGTGGACTATGGAGACTATTTTGTTGTAGTTTTTATTTTATGATGTAATTTAAACATTATGAATGTATCTAGTTATTCCAAGGATACTAAACTAATCTGCCTTTCGAGATTTCATCTTTTATGATCATACCAATGTTATGTAATAATGCACCTACTCTGGGTAGCTGGGGTTGGGGCATGACATGTTCTAATTTCAATTAATGGAAAATTATGGAATTAAAATTGGAGTTTGAGGGTTTACGGAATTAATCCAATTGTGAATTTATTTTCACATTAACTTGTATAAATGTTGTTTTTCTTAACCTTGAAAGGGAAATGAGTTATAATATGAATCATGGTAATTTGGTCAAATGGTTCACTTGATAAATTAAATGGATAATTGTGTTGAGAATTGTTGATAACAAGAGTTATAAATGTTGAACTGTGATATGTATATGTGAAAAATCGAGGTGTGGTTGTTGGAATTATGGTCCTCATCCATGGGTGGTCAGAATGATGCTCTGGGCCCCCAAGGCATGCATGTTTATTGGTGTTAGAATGATTCTCCGTGTAAATATGATTTTGGTGCTTGTATTATACTCTATGTACCTATTATATTGGGGCTAGACTAGCACTCCATGTATCATAAATAATGATGCCACACTGGTTCTCTAAGAATTATTGATAAGGGTATCTGAACTGATTCTACGATGCATTTAAATAAAGTTGGAATTAATTTGAATGCTTAAATAACAAGAAATAAGAAATTGTAGAATACCTATTGTGTATGGTTCAGACTCTTGCATTTCCCAAATTAAGTATGTTTGGCTTGGGTTTTTTCCATGAATGTGAAGTCTATTGTGGTTAACTAAAAAATATTAAATGTGAAACATGTTTAATTTTATTGTTTTTATTTTATTCATTATGAATACCTAACAACTTGTATATAGTGTTTATCTAATTATTTATCATTGATGGTGACCTACTGAGTTATAATCAGACCCTACTCCGGTTACTAATTGGTACCTGAGTAGACATAATGTTTTTGGACAAGTATAATGTAATGATCCCTATGTTTGATGGATGAGTTGGGATTTGGAATGGAGTATGGATGAGGGAACTAGACATGATTTCAAGACTCACTTGGGTGCTTTCAGTGTATCTTTATTTTGGTTATTCATTTAACACTTGACATTTATTTGGCATGACATATCTATAACTTTTGTTTACAGTCATTTTTCCTATTTTGGGATATTCATGTGATTCTTTGTATATGTTAGTTATTCATTATTATTGAAATATCATTTTTTTATATTTTTTATTGTTATGGTCACACTTTGACAAAGAGTTTATAGTCTCCCCAAGATCATTGATTGAACCTTGCTACTATTCAGCAGCCTCTGATGTATGGGTAGGTGAACATCAGATCATTTAATGAACTGGCTCGGGGTACCAGTGTATGAAACATGGGTCGGGATATTGTAATGATATATTAGAGGAGGATTTATTTTTAGACATTTTAGTATTTTGTATTGGAATATAGGATACTGGGATGAGTTGGTTTTATGTAATGAGATTGTTCATGGGAGTATCTATCCCATGTGTGGGGAAAACCCATGTTCCTATGGTGGGATTTTTATTCTTTATTCTATCTATTATAGTTGAATGTTATTCCACATTGGGTGATGCACTTGTTTTGTGGTGTTATTGATTTTTTATATTTTACTTATGGAATTGTATAGCATGACAATTGAAATTTTATGAATCATTCTAGTCATATAGGTATTTATGTGACATATATCATATTAGGTAAGAATAGAAGAGAATGTTATGAGTGTCTTATGGTCAATCGACGTTCTTTTACTTATTTGTGTAATTTAAAATAAAGGGTGCCTAATAATAAAATTATAATTGTTATACTATGTTGAATGTTGTAATTTGAAATGATTAAATAGGGTGTCTAATGGGAAACATAAAAAAATTAATTTTTTAACCAATTTCATCGATGAATAAATGTTAGGAAAGTTGAGGGTACTTAAATTAATGCAATATTGACCATATAATAGTGTATGTGGGTTAAAATTTTTGTGGACATAAGTGAATTTATCAAAGGAAAATGTGTTAATGATGTTTTTGTATCCTATTATGTGTTCTTATAGTTATAGAAACATTCCTTCATGATGAGGTTTGTTGTTAGGTTGATTTGAGGGCATTTGTGAAAATGTTCCTCTAACAGTTGGACAAGAGGACCCAATGGTTCTGAGTGAAATAGAGGAAGAGTTGTTTTCTGAGATCTTCACTCACCACATGATGTTCATGGAAAAATACATAGGTTGGGCTATGAGTAATATTTATGATTTGACCCAAAAGTTCTATTTTCATAAACTGATGATGTTAAATGGATAGTGTTTACCTGAGGTAGTTGAAATATGGATTGGGTCCATCAAGAAAATCCTGGATCATTTAAATACTCCTACAAATAAAAGAGTCAAATTAGTTCCTTATATGTTATAATGACTACTGAATATCTAGTGGGATTTTGAGGGTTAAGAGGTGATGTTGGAGGGAATGGTATGAACATACTTTTAGGAGAAGTTCTTATAAAACAATTACTGAGAGACACACTGGTAGGAGAGGGTAGTATTAATTATGTTTTTAACCTAGGGAAGCATGTTAGGGATGAACTATGGTGGTCACCTCATCAATATGTGGTTCTTTTTCCGAGAAATAGTAGTGAATGAGGTAGCTGTGGAAAGAAGTTTTTAGGGTGGAATTAAAGTTCAGATTATATC
This sequence comes from Viscum album, assembly GCA_963277665.1. NCBI lineage: Eukaryota > Viridiplantae > Streptophyta > Magnoliopsida > Santalales > Viscaceae > Viscum > Viscum album. Next base: position 1,049,202,528 of record OY728131.1, on the reverse strand, counting down.
TCATGTTAATATCTTATGATTAAATAAGTTTATCAACGTTGTAAATTGGGATATCATCTTTAAAGGGATATTGAATTAGTCTTCAAGTGGAGAATATATTATTTCTGTTAGACAAACGTGAGGTATTCCTTCCATGGTTAGGAAGCTTTATTATGGGAATGTTCACTATAGAAGTGGAAAAGAAGTAGAAAGGTAGAAAGATCAGTTACTCAGGGTATTAATCAAGTGTTTTTCTATTATTTCGGTAGTCTGAGTCACATACTCAGTCAGTATCCTCAACCACCGATGGAGTACTGAGATTTTGGAAATATGGGAAACTTAAATAAGTACTGTTGGAACCCTTGACAAATAGAAATTGATGAAGGACCTAATCTAACATAGAATAATAGAAGGGGGTCTTCTACCTTATACCATTTGATCAGTTGAATATATACTAGTTGTGTCGATTGAGGAAGAAAACCTAATACTTATAGACAATAGTGGATGTATCATTATATCATTGCATCATTGGGGACACAAACATGAGTATAGGGAGGAGGGATATGTTAATTATATATAGTTCAACCTACACTTATTGATATCAGGGTATGTCCATTGTCATTAATAGGTAAAATTACTATAGAATCTATAATTTTTTATCTCTTTATTTGATATAGGAGCCTCATATTAATTTATATCTTCTCTACTTATGAATGGTTTTTGATTGATGGTGGATTTTTTGTGCAAGGTTATGATTACTGACAACCTATTTGGTGTGAAATTGACAGAAATATATCTATGAAAAGAATTTTTCCATAAGGTTGGTGAGTAACATTTCCTTTTGGATTTTTACATTCTTGTGATGTCAGGTTTTTACATTATTTTACCTTTGTACTAACTAGTATTGTACCAAGACCACAACAAATTTTACCATTGGAGATTAAATTTTACATCACCTGAGGTTGAATGATCTTTTCATAAAAAAGAATTGGATATCTGAGTAGGATATATGGGGACAGTTCATTGGGAAATGGGAGAGCTCACCAGTTAGGTCGAAATCCATTTCTTGTATGAAATGGGTGTGAAGCATAATATCTTTCTCCTATAGTGGAAATGTTTCATGATGTGTTTCCTAAATATTTCTCATGCATGAAACATGAGATAGATGGTTATATTATAATTGAGTTGTTTCTTGGAGAATAACTAGTTTCCATTATTCCTTATCAAATGAAACTAGTGGAGCTTCAACATCTTAAGACTCAGATATAGTAATCGACTGATAAGAGATTTATCCATCTCAGTATGTCACCAAAGGGTTCTCAATTTTTTTCAAGAATGTTTATGGATAATTTATTTGTGTGGGTAAATTAAATGAATTTAAATATGATTACAATTAAGAAAAAGTATCTTATATTATGTATATATGATCTTTTTGGGAATATATAGGGTGATTGTGTGTTTTCTAAGATATATTTTAGGTAAGGGTATCATCAACTAAGAGTGAGAACAATTGATATACAATAGACTATTTTTAAAAGAATGTATGTTCTATATGATTTCATCGTAATGTATTTTGGATTAAAAAACACTCCTATTTTATTTATTTATTTTATGAAACAAATATTCCACCCATTTTTGGACCATTTTTTATTGTTTTCATCAATTAATTCTTTGTTTACTTTTAGACTCTTGGGGATCATTTCAAATATCTTGACATTTTATTATGTACACTGAGAGAGTATAGTCTATACAAGAAGATATCTAAGTGACAATTCTATAATAAAATGTTAGATTTATTGTGTCATATAATATCTAAGGAAGGTGTGTTAGTAGACCAAGATAATGATCAGGAAGTTATTTATTGGGATCAGCCTCAAAATGTTTTTGATATTCGAAGCTTTTTTGGTTGAGAGAACTATTATAAAGTATTCATCCAATACTTTTATTTGATGATAGTGACACATTACAGATTGAATTAATCGATTTTAATATTTTAATGTAATAATTTTTTTAGAATTCATTCCAGGAGTTAAATAATCATTTGAGAACTACCAATATTGATCCAACTTATGCTGAGTGAGGATTATAATATGTATTTTGATGCATCTAGAATTGTGCATGGGGTAGTGTTAATTTAAATAGATCTATTAATTTAATATGGATCGTGAATTTTGAGTCCAAGAGAATGGGATTTCTCTATTTATAATCTTGTGTTGGTTGTAGTGGTTTATTCTTTATTTTTTTGGTCGATTACTAGTTAGGAAAATGGTTTTGGTGTATACTAACCACAAAAGATTAAAGTAAAAATTTTCTCAATGATATTTGAATAGTAAAAAGTGGAGAATGGTTTAGCATATTTTTTTACTTCTAAATTGATCCAATCTATGTTATTGATATGGGAAACAATGCTTCTAATTCTTAATTCTAAAATTCATATACTCAGATAGTCTGGGAGGCCATTTATGATTGGGAAATGATAGATTTGTTGAATGAGATGCACATGAATATTCAATAGGATAAGAATCAAATTATCCCTGTGTCCTTATCCATTCAGCCTATACTATGGACCTCAATCAAGAAAATAATGTATAAGGGTCTTTAGTGTAATATATTTTTTGGATATATTTAGTGGTGGGGATCCAGCTGCCAATATAAGTATAGAAGAGGAAAAAGATCATCTTTGTTAAAGTACATGTTGTTGTGCCTACTTGTATGCAAGAATAGATGATGTGTGATTTTATGTATCTAATTGGAAGATTTACTCTAGTTTGAAAAAATGATTCATGATATTTTGAAATAGTATTGGTTTCCATGAATGAAAAATAATATTTTAGGGTTTTTAGCATGATGTTACACCTGTCAGCAAGTGAATACCAAGATGTAGTGACCTATCAGGATTCTACAAACATTTCCCATTATAGAGTATAAATGGGACGAAGTCACTAGGTATTTTCTGGTAGGTGTTACAGGGAATCCATATAATAATGATGCGATATTGGTGATTTTTTTATATTTTAAAAAATTATCCCATTTAATTCAAATTTTGATAAAATTCATGGTTGATCAATTGGGTGATTTATATGTTAGGGGGATAGTGTGTTTTCATGTGGTTTAGTGAAGTATTATTTTAGATCATGATACATGTTTTACTTAAAAATTTTGTAAAGGATTTAAAAATGAATTGGGTACTCTATTTTTTATAAGTACATCTTTTCACCCACCATATTGCGGTTATGATCCTAAATTTTTGGGGGGTCCTGGGAGAAGCAATTAGTGTTGATTGAGTTTTCCTATAACAATGGATATCATGGAACTGTTAAAATAGCACCATATGATATAATTTATGGTATAAAATGCAGATCTCCCTTGTGTTGGATGGAGGTGGATGAGTTAGAATGGTTGGGACCATGTCCTACGTCGGAGACATCAGAACACGTTCAGTTGATTTAGAAATGTATGTCTACAATTAATATTAGAATGCATTTTTATGTTAATAGAAATTATCAAACCTTGTATTTTTTAGTGGTTGACCATGTATTAGTATAGGTTTTACCATGATTGGTTCACCAACGGATTTAGAATCACGGATTGTTGGAACCTATGTTTGTCGGACTGTTTGAGATTGTGGAGAGGATCAGACTAGTGGCATATTGATTGATTATTACACTGAGGTATAGTGCTATGAATGATATTTTTTATGTGTCATAGATTAGGAATTATCAATCTGTCCCTTCCCATGTGATGTATGTTGATGATGTTGGGAATGAGGATGATGTTTCCTTTGATTAGCATCTGATTTATGTTGTGGATTGCAGTGTGAATGATTTGAGGGGAAACACAATGTCAACAGTTTGATTGTTATGGTATAATGATTGTGTTCAAGAGGATACATGGGAAATGATAGTTTATTAGAGGGCTTACTGTACCACCCATTTCACCTATACGGTTTTGTGATGATTGTGAGTGTAACTCAATGGTGATCATTTATAATATAAGAATATTATATAATTTCTACCATTTTATAGATGCTTCAAACCCATATTAGGTATTATTTTATCTTTTTTTAGAAAATAATTAGGATGACCCTTTCCTAGGGGACATTTCAAGTGAATATGGTTAATTTTAGAATCCCATGGTGTTGTTCATAGTTGGTTCATGGTTTGGGAAAACCTTGTGGTTTTCCTAAAAAAATAGTGCACCCCATGTTCCTCAACTTGAAGGATTTGTGCAGTTTTTCTGAACAATGCGGATATACCCCCAAACCATACACCCTTGGACATATGGTTAATGCACATTTGGATCATGGTTAATAATACAGTACCATAAAACTATGTACCCCAAATAGAATATTTTTTGAGGGAACACGATTAAGAATAAAAGTCAAGCTTAACTATGCTGGCACTCCAGCAAACTGTGAGCACGGGTCTCAAAACTCAAAAAATTAATAAAAAATTATTGAACCATGTTTTATATCCCTTGTCACCCATTGTGAATTGAATAATGTTTCTTTGTATTTTTTAGGATCTTGAGTGGATTCCTATGATTCTAAGAACCCTTCCTTTGTGAATGAAATATCATGTGAAAGAAATCAACATATCTCCAAATGTAATCTGTTTCCTGATTAGGATCCTCTATCTAACTCTCTCTCAAATTTATCTCCATTTAGAGTAGGATAAATTATTTATTGTTAATGGGGGTAGATATAGGTTTTAGTGGATCATATTTAATTTTATATTTATCCTTGGTTTTCATCGTAAATATTCTTCATTGTAGTATTTTCTGCCACTCTACCTCAAAATAATGGCTAAGGATGGGAGAGAATTCCTCAGAAACCCTAAGGATGGTGGTCGATATTCTAATTCCCGTTGTATTGATAATGATCTTGTCTTTTTAATTTTATCTTTTTGTCTCGAGGTTTTTGAAATGTTATTTTAAATTAGAAAAGTAAATTTACTTCCAATGGTTTTGAGAGACCCTTCATAGATTCATGTTGGATCCATTAGATATTATGATACCATGCAACATAGATACTGGAGGGGTGTTCCAATTAACATGAAATTGTAATTATGGAATGATAAAATGGAATTTTAGGTTTTATGAAATTAAACCAATTTTGAATGTGTTTTGATGTTGACTTGTATAGAGATTATTTGTATTAACCTAAAAAGATTAATAAATTATGAGATGATTCATGGTAATTTTTTCAAATGAATATGTTGATAAATTAAATGTTAAACAATTTTGGAAATTTTGGACAAAAATGGGTTATAAATGTTGAACCTTGATATTTATATGTGAAGAATGTGGGGTGGGTGTTTGAATAATTCTCCTCATCCATTGGTGGCCAGACTAATTCTATAGTCTCCCGATGCATGGATGTGAATGGGTGTTGGACTGATGATCCAAGTACCCATGATTTTTGTGGAATATTGGTTCTCAAAGTACCAGTGATTTTGGTGATGGACTGCCATTGTATGTACCAAACATAATGATGTCAAACTGACGCTCCAACCATATGTGATAAAGGTATCCAGACTGATGCTCCATGGTACTAAAATTAAATTGGAATCCATTTGAATACAATAATATCATGAAATAATAAATTTTAAAATCCTTATAGTGTATGGTTCGGACTAAAAAATGAGATGAAGTTGGTTTGATTAGCTTGGGTGTCATTGTGAACCTAAGGGATAATGTGGTTAATTGAAAAATAATAAATGTGAAACTTTATTATTTTTAATTTTTTATATTTTATTATTTATAAAACTATATAATCTTTTATTGGATGGTTATTTCTTTCAAAAATAATTGTGGTGTCCAACTGAGTTGTAATAACACACTTCTTAGGCCATCAATTGGTACCTGAGCATACATCATGTTAGCAGGAAAGGGAAATGGAAAGTTCCCTATATTAGATGAATATTTTGGGATTTAGGATAGATCATGGATAATGAAATTGGACATTATGTTGGGACCCTCTTTGGAGTTTTTATTATGTCTATATTCTGCATTTTCATTCGACGCAAAAGATTAATATGGCATGACATGTCTACTGCTTTGGTTTATGGCCATTTCTGATATTTTGGGATTCTTCATGTGATGCTTGGTATTTGGTGGTTATTATTTATTATTATATTATTTTTTATTGTTTATATTATTTACCCTTATTTCAACACATTTATAAATAGGTTATAGTTTCCCCATGATCCTTAATAGACTCTCAATTCTAGTCAGTAGCCTCTGGCGTACGAGGATGCGAGCTTGAAGTCACATAACAAATTAGATCGGGGAACCAATATATGGAATCCATAATAGGGTGATACATGAGAGGTTTAATTATAGTATTAATACCATATATATTTATATACCTTATACCCATCATCATACCCAACTATTTGAGGTTGTAATGGAAAAACTAATGACATCATTTTTTGAGGTGGTAGTCTTCCGTACACACGAAGGATGATCTCATAACTCATTTGATGTAAGAGGATATGGTTATATGTCATTAACATAACAGATAAAGTTATTATTATATGGGATATATTGGTGTTCATATATAATAATAAATGAAGATGATTTGATGTAGGTGTAATAATAAATAAACGATAAATTCATAATTATGAATTTTACCACTTCATGGACCTCCTATTTAGAATTATACCTAAAGTATTTATAGAAATGATTAGTGGAAAAAGGAATATAATAGGATGGTATGGATGTTTGGAAGTGATTCTTTTAGGTATTAATAAAAAAAATGGATTTAAGGTGTGAATAATAGAGGATATTGGGTGGCTTTTTAAAAATGACGTGAGTAACACGCTTGTAAATTTTTAAAATAAAAATGTGTACCCATGTTTTTCATCAGAAAAAATTCTTCAAAATGTATTATTATAAATATTTGGACATTATATTGTAAAAATAGGACTATAAAATAAATTTTAGATGATTTTTAGTCTATTATAACCCCTTTATTTTTAGTTTATCCCCCTGGTAAATCCATTTTTACCACAACCATAATAAATAGGTTTTACAATTTTCATGATTTATTTTGGTAAAATAATATGTCAAACTTGTTAGATAACATATATTTTCTAATTCAAAATATAAAATAAATTTTTATATATTCCATTAATAGAATTGGACGATTTTAATTTAAAATTAATCTTAGATGCATAATGGCAAAGGTAGTTTTCAAAGAGAAAGTGTTCAAATGTTTACAATGTTTAATATCCAAATTAATTATGAAAAGGATTTAAATGTCCTAAATAGGAATAATAGATATGAAATTGAACTCTTTTTTAATTTAAATATAATTTATAATATATTATAATACTATAAATACTTTAAACAAAAAGGTAGTTTTTAGTTAAAATTCAGTATTTTTCATTATTAATCAAAAAAATGAAAAAATTTTGAAAAATCCAAAAAATCCATACTAAGATAATTTATATATAATTTTTTAAAAAATGAAATTATTTTATTAAATTTATTTTATTAAATTTTTAAAAAATAATTAAAAATTATGTGTGAAAATGGAGACTGAAACGTCTCTTAGAAATTATGAAATTTTAAGAAAACATTTCAATTTCCTTAAAATGAATTATTTTATATTTATTCCATAGATAACCATAATTTTTCTAATTAATTAGAAATATTCATACAAATCAATTCAACAGCTAGTTTATAATGGTATAAAATATTAACGATCAATTATAGTTTGGGATGTGTGTTCCAAAAACTAACGAAGAGAATAAATTTAACGAAATATACTTCATAGGCAATTTATGCTCAGTGTTGCGTATCACATACACTATAAAACCAATGTTCTTAATTTAAAATTGTCACATAAAAGACATATTTTAAAGGTATTTTTCATTTTATTTACATCCTTTCTTTGTTTTGGGGGGTTTCCTAGGTTTTAGGGAGGAATAGATGAGTATTCATGAATTGGGCCAAACCGTGAGTCCAATTCCAGATTAAAAAATAAATTTTCTATCTTTTATAACTATTTCATTTTTCAACATTTTTCATTCATTAAAATTCATACTTGACCTACCCTAACCTATTAACACCACCAAGGTAATTTGGAGCTTTTATAAATCCATAACCAGGGGTTATTTGAGTTTTTATCTAAGGGGTTGGGCCTGCCCAAAAGCCCAATTACTGTTTTAAAAATAAAATTTGATTTTTTTATAACTTATACAATATTTGGGAATTTTTGGAGATTCCAAGTCTCACCTAAGCCCACGTAATCCAGACATGCGTCTGAACTCTCTCCCACCTCTTTGAAGCTCTGTAGAATCGCGATTTTATGCCGATCTTCATAGGGTTCCTCAAATCGCCCAGATTTTAAGAGGTAAAGTTGGTCTTTCATAACTCTCTCAATTCTCAAACTTTTTCCTACATTCCAGTTCCTAAATAAGATAATTCATTTTTTTCGAACGTACCCTAAATTTTGGATCTTTTAAATTTCAGATACTGGTGTTTTGGAGTGATTACTTCAAGATACATCAAGTAAATGAGCCCTTTTCATTCCTCTTTCAAATTAAATTGGGTTTAACTCATTGTTCTTAGGGTTTCTTCGGTTATAATTGAGTTTACTATTGTCCAAAAACTAGGATTTCTAAACTAGGGTTTAACTTTGGGCTTTCTTGGCCAATTTGTGTGGTTTTAGGTTTGATCTAGTTCTCTCTTGGTGCGGCGGGGGTGCGATTTGATTTTCGCACGGAGATTCATGGGGTTTTGTTAATTTGGTAGGTGATTACATTGTGTGTGAAATTTTTGTGAATTAGATTGTTGTTCTCATGGTACATTAATGTTTATTTCACTTGAATTTTTCTGTAAAAATTGGTTTTATTTTCATTTATAATGCAAATGAATTTTATGTTCCAATTTTTGGTGAAATTGAGGGTTTTTCATTCAAATCTTTTATTGGTTCATTTTGGGATGCCCCATAACTGAATTTTTGGTTTCATTAAAGGGTTTTGAACTGAATTTTTGTTTTAATAACTTACAAGTGTTATCATAGTGTGAAAGGTGGATATCTTAAAGAGCTTTGGGTGAAAACAATGTGATGTTTTGAGAGGTTGTTTTATTGGAAATAAAACTATTTTATTGTGTGTTTTAAATGGTATAAAATTTGTGTAGCTAATGTAAAATTTGTTTTTGACCAGTAGTGATATTTTATATGAAAAAGTATGTGTGTTGTTTTCTGAAATTGTTTAATCACAAAAAGGGTATGCCCGAGTACTTAGATGGGGCGGATTTGTACTAGTACGGTTAGTGGATCGGATGGGTTTTGTCCCAATTCCACTTAGCATCTGGATAAAGACAACTCTAACTAAAATATTTAGATGATGATTGGAGACCAATAGGTTATGGGTATGTTCCATACTAGTGGCTCGTGCACGAGAACATATTTTTCTATGGTTACTCTACACCGAGGTACGAGGTACATAGGGCCCGAGACAACCTAGTGCTTAGGGGTGTTCCCGATTTTGATGATCATAGGATTTGTGGTATTTAACCTTGTTGTGGGTTGTTTTTGGAAGTACATTACAGTATCTCACATGTCTATTTAATGTGCTAACATTCTGAAATTCAGGGATTGAAAACTGTTTTCATTTGAAAGTTGCATTTCTTTGAATTTTAACACTATTTAACCATCTGTATTAGAATTGCTTGTTTTGTTCACATTGTATTGCATGCTCATTGGAATCATCTAATGGTATCCTATTGGGCTTAGGATCACACCCTACTTACACCCCTTGGGTGTAAGTAGACCTGCTTATGCTTGACTCAGGTAAAGCGAAGGCTACGGGTGATGGCAGTTCGGGATGTTAGACCCCATCGTTGGGGCGGAGTTGCGGGGATGGCTTGTAGGTGATGATCCCCTTGTCGTGTGGAGTCCATGGGGATGTCATTATGTTTTCATTATTTGTTTTAAGACCACTTGTGGTCTCTTTAAACATATGTATTCAGATCTGGTTTTTTTAAGAATTGTTTAGCATGAAAATTTCAGATTTTAATAATTGATTGTTTTTTTTATGATTTATGCTTTCATACTCGGGTAAATTGTTCCCAAACCAGATTTGTTTGATACCCGGGAACTTTTTCCAGACCGTGGGGATAGGGAACACCCTTCAGGCCTTGCCACGGGCCGGGTTTGGTGCCATTAATGGTGGCGACAAGATCCGGTTCGTGACAAAATGGTATCAGAGGAGGTTAATGTTTTTTGGTTATATTGTTATTTTGAGATGAGTCGGGATAGACAGGAGCTAGGACTGTCGGGGATCGGGGTATTGGTTGTGAGTAGGGTGCCTGGCCCACACCTCTCATGGCAGACTTTGAGTCGCCAGAGGATGTTGGAATTTACTGATTGACTTCACTTCCAGGAGAGACGTGTCGGATGCAGACCACATGTGGACATCAGGAAGATGTGGAGTAGTTGTTTCTTTTATTACAAAGTGTGTTTATTTTTTTTATATTTGATGTATTCGATTACAATTTCAGAATTGTGGTATTGACTATTGTTTTGTGACTGTTGCATTTTGTAGCAACATGCCTCCCCGGAAAGCTCCCACGCACCCACAGGAGGAAGCTGGAGAGAGTTCTACCACGACGATTGATCAGAGGCCCATGGAAGCTGTTGTTCGGGATATCCAAGCTTTGGGACAAGGACCATCTCATGCTCCTATTCCTGTTAGGGCATAGGAGACAGGTCCTAGAAAAGATAAAGCACAAGAGTTTCTGAAAAACAAGCCTCCTGCCTTCCGAGGTAGCACAGAACCCCAGGAAGCAGAAGAATGGCTCGAGAAGATCGATCGTATGATTGAGTTCCTGGAAACTCATGAGGAGCTCAGGGTGAAGTGTGCCTCATTCCTGTTGGAGGGTCGCAGTCATAAATGGTGGGAGTCAGTGCTTCAGGCTGGTAAGAATGATTAGATGCGCTGGGGAGATTTCAAGGCTGTCTTCAATGAACAGTATTGCCCTGAGGTGTTGGCTTATGACAGGTCTAGAGAGTTCATGGAACTTGTTCAGGGGAATCTATCTGTGCTGGAGTATGCCAACCGTTTTGCTGAGTTGCTTCAGTATGCTCCAGAAATTGTCTCTAATGAGCAAGCGAAGGCCCAGAGGATTGAGAAAGGCTTGTGACCATAGATATACTCCAAGGTGTTCTTGTTTAAGCTGAGGACCTATGATGTGGTTGCTGATCGGGCATGCATGGTGGAGATTGATAGGAAAGGTAGGGCTGGTTTCTATGGTTCAGTATCAGTAGTGGGAAGTGGCAGCTCCTCAGAGAAGAAAAGGAAGCGATAGGATCAAGTGAAGAAAGGAGGGGGTAGTTCATGCCACTCTTCCAGGCAGTTTTCTTCTGCGGCTTTTGATGTGAGATCGGCCGTGTTCCACCAATGTGGGAGGATTGGGAATATCCTACAAGCATGTCCACTTCCTCCAAAGCCTTGTTAACAGTGTGGAGGTATAGGGAATTTGCAGCGCTTCTGTGGTGTGGCACGTCCACTCCCAAGTGGGACAGGGTCAGTGGCTTCAAGAGGAGTGCCAGCACAGTCCGAGCCATCGAGGACTGGGGTATCTCAATTTGGTGGTCGTGGTGGTAGGGTTGGATCATCTTCTGGTCAGATCCAGTTCAGGGAACAAACACAGACTAGCAGTCATCCTCAGGCAGATACTGGACATCTCCATGCAGTGGATCAGTCACTAGCAGGATCAGAGGTGGGACCGTCGACAGTTCGAGGTACCGTTCTGATCGCATATTCTATATCTACTGCTCTTTTTGATACTGGTGACTCTATTTCATTCATGTATGGACATTTTGTGGACATGCTGAATTTTCCAACTGAGTTGATGTCTTTTGCGATGGAGTTGGTGACACCATTGGGAAAGAAGAAGGAGCAGGGCCTCAGGTGCCCCTCGTGTGCACTTTCTGTGTCAGGGGTTGAGATGGAGTGGGACCTCTTGGTCTTAGATATGGACCTTTTTGATGTCATAATCGGGATGGATTGTCTGGTACACTTCCAGGAACACATCGATTGCTACAGACGGCGTGTGAGTTTTACAGCACCTGATGGGAGTCGTCAAGTTTTTCATGGAGAATGGGATCCATGATCAAGTCACGCAGGGCCTCCACTCCCAGATTTGGGAAGTGTTATCTTCCAGTTATCTTCTCTTGTGATAGAGGATGGTCTTTCCCCTGAAGGTGCACTTCCTCTTGTAGTGAATGAGTTTCATGAGGTATTCCCAGATGATTTTTCAGGGTTGCCCCCAGAGTGGGATGTGGAGTTTTTGATTGATCTGGCGCCGGGAACACAGCCGATATCTCTTCCCTCTTATCGCATGGCCCCCACCGAGTTTATAGAATTATAGATACAGTTGGACGACTTAGAATCCAATGGATTCATTTGCCCGAGCGTCTCTCCTTGGGTCTCTCCTGTGTTGTTTTCAAAAAAGGTTGATGGATCCCTCCGGTTGTGCATTGAATACCGGAATCTGAATAGGGTAACAATTAAAAAAATACCCTTTTCCCAGAATAGATGATTTTTTTGATCAGTTGAAGGGGAAAAGTGGTTCTCAAAGATATACTTGTATTCAGGGTATCATCAACTCAGGGTGAAGGAGTCAGATATCCCTAAGACAGACTTCTGAAGCAGGTATGGCCACTTTGAGTAATTGGTCATGCCCTTCGGATTGACCAATGCCCCAGCGGTGTTTATGGCACTTATGAATAGGGTGTTCCATCAGTATATTGATTCCTTTGTTGTGGTGTTCGTGGATGACATTCCGGAATGCTCTTGCTCTGAGGAGGAACACGAACATCACTTGAGGATCATTTTGGGTATATTACGAGATCACCGCCTCTATGCAAAGTTGTCAAAGTGCACTTTCTGGATCAGAGAGGTGAAATTTCTGGGGCATGTGATCTTAGAGAATGGGGTTTTAGTGGACCTTGAGAAAATTAGTGCAGTCATGTCGTGGGAGAAACCGGAAAATGTGTTCGAGATCAGGAGTTTTCTTGGCTTGTCTGGTTATTATAGGCGATTCGTTCGGGATTTCTCTCGGCTTGCTTCACCGATGACTTCCCTCACCCAGAAAGGGGTGAAGTTTGTATGGGGTCCAGAATGTCAGGCATCGTTTGAGGAGCTGAAGAGGCGGCTGACTACCGCCCCCGTGCTGATTTTGCCAGAGGCTAGAAAGGGATATGTAGTCTATTGTGATGCTTCAGGTATGGGTCTTGGGTTCTTGCTTATGCAGGATGATCATGTGGTCACGTATGGCTCTCGCCAACTTCGACCACATGAAAAGAACTACCCAACCCATGACTTGGAGTTGGCAGTAGTGATGCATGCTTTGAAGACTTGGCGTCAATACCTCTTTGGGGAGAAGTTTGTGGTATACTCTGATCACAAAATCTTGGCTTATATCTTCTCGCAGAAGGACCTCAACTTGAGGCAACGTCGCTGGATCGAGTACTTGCAGGGGTTTGACTTTGACATTGTCTATACCCCAGGAAAGTGTAATGTAGTGGCTTACGCTTTGAGCAGAAGAGTTCCAGTTCATGCTTTGAGGAAGTCTAGTGATGAGTGGGCACTGATGGGTATCTTTTCTCAGATGCATGTGGAGACCATGGAATACAGTGGAGGGGCATTCTTGGCAAGTGTCTAGTTGACTCCTTCTCTATTGTAGTTGATTCAGCAGGAACAGCCCAGTGATAATCTTTTTCAGCGGTCTAAGAAGTTCCTTCATGGTGGGAGACATCCTATAATTGGTCATCATCTCCTGAGGGCATCTTGTGGTTTAAGGGACATTCAGTAGTTCCATTATCTCTGCAGAAGGTGGTGATGCAAGATAGCCACCAGTCTTAGTGGTCTGTCCATCCGGGTGCCACTATGATGTATTATGATGTTCGTCGGCAGTTTTGGTGGCCTGGTAAGAGACGGGACATAACAGACTTTGTTTCGAGATGCTACACATGTCATCATGTGAAAGCAGAGCACCAAAGGCCATCCGGTTTTCTCCAACCACTACCCATTCCTACCTGGAAGTGGGAAGAGGTTTCCATGGACTTCATTGTTGGCTTACCTCGTACACCTCGGGGTAAGAATGCTATTTGGGTGGTGATTGATCGTTTGAACAAATCAACCCACTTCATTCCGATAAAAGATACCACTAAATTAGATGAGTTGGGCCATTTGTATCTTCAGGAAGTGGTGAGACTCCATGGTGTACCATCAGCTGTTGTCTCAGATAGAGACCCTCGCTTCACTTCTCGATTTTGGGAAGGCGTTCAGAAGGCCTTGGGGTCTAAGATTAAGATGAGCACGGCATACCACCCACAGACGGATGGTCAGACAGAGCGGGCGAATCAGATATTGGAGGACATGCTTCGTGCATGTGTCCTGGACTTTGGAGGTTCTTGGGATAGCCATTTGGGTTTGGTAGAGTTTGCTTATAATAATAGTTACCAATCTACGATTCGAATGACCCATTTTGAGGCGCTCTATGGTCGGCCTTGTCGGTCCCCCCTATGTTGGGCTGAGGTAGGAGAGACTTCACTGTTGGGGCCGAGCCTTGTGAAGGAGACTTCTAAGAAGGTAAAGTTGATTAGGAAGCACTTATTGACAGCTCAGATTCGTCATAAATCTTATGTTGACCGGAGGCGTTGAGACCTAGAGTTTTCTGTGGGTGATAGGGTATTCTTAAAAGTGGCCCCTCGTTTGGGCCATTGTCGATTGGGGAAGCAAGGTAAGTTGATGCCACTGTGTGTCGGAACCTTTGAGATCACCGAGAATATTGGAAAGTTGGCATACAGGTTGTCCTTACCATCTCAATTGACGTCTATCCATGATGTCTTCCATGTCTCTCAGTAGATGAAATACAATCTGGATCCATCCCATGTGTTGAGTTGGGAAGAACTGGAGATAGAGCCCGACTTTTATATCGTTGAGAGGCCGGTGAAAATAGTGGACTCCCAAGAGAAGATACTTTGAGTAAAGTCTATTCCTTTAGTCCAGGTTTTATGGCATCTTGGGAATGATACAATGAGAGATGAGAGTGAATGTCATGGGTCGAGGAATAGTACCCATTCTTGTTTTCCAACCGAGATTCATGTTGACTTTATGGGGAGGAAAATCCTTCATGGTGGGGAGAATTGTCACATACAAGAAATATTTTAAAGTTATTTTTCATTTAATTTACATCTTTTTTTTGTTTTGGGGGTTTCCCTTTGTTTCAGGGAGGAATAGATGAGTATTCATAAATTGGGCCAAACCGTGAGCCCAATTCCAGATTAAAAAATAAATTTTCAATCTTTTATAACTATTCCATTTTTCAACATTTTTCATCCATTCAAATTTCTACTTGACCCCCTCTAACCAATTAACACCACCAAGGTAATTTAGAGCTTTTAGAAATCCATAACTAGGGGTTATTTTAGTTTTTATCTAAGGGGTTGGGCCTGCCCGAAAGCCCAATTCCTGTTTTAAAAATATAATTTGATTTTGTTATAACTTATTCAAAATTTGGAATAATTCGGATATTCCAAGTCTCACCAAAGCCCAATTAACCCCGACACGCGTCTGAACTCTCTCACACCTCTTTGGAGCTCTGTAGAATCGCGATTTTGTGCTGATATTCATAGGGTTCCTCAAATCACCCAGATTTGAAGAGGTAAAGTATGTCTTTCATAACTCTCTCAATTCTCAAGATTTTTCCTCCATTCCTTTTCCTAAAAGAGAGACTACATCTTTTTCAAACGTACCCTAAATCTGGGATCTTTTAAATTTCAGATATTGGAGTTTTGGAGTGATTACTTCAAGATATTTCAAGTAAATGAGCCCTTTTCTTTCCTCTTTCAAATTACTTCGGGTTTAACTCATTGTTCTTAGGGTTTTTCGGTTATAATTGAGTTTAATAATGTCCAGAAACTAGGATTTAGAACCTATGGTTTAACGTTGGGCTTTCTTGGCCAATTTGTGTGGTTTTAGGTTTGATCTAGTTCTCTCTTGGTGTGGCGGGGGTGCGATTTGATTTTCCCTCAGAGATTCAAGGGGTTTTGTTAATTTGGTAGGTGATTCCATTGTGTGTGCAATTTTTGTGAATTAGGTTGTTGCTTTCATGGTACCTTAATTTTTATTTCACTTGAATGTTTCTGTAAAAATTGGTTTTAGTTTCATTTATAATGCAAATGATTTTTAAGTTCCAATTTTTGGTGAAATTAAGGGTTTTTCATTCAAATCTTTTATTGGTTCATCTTGGAATGCCCCATAACTGAATTTTTAGTTTCATTAAAGGGTTTTGAACTGAAATTTTGTTTTAATAACTTACAAGTGTTATCATAGTGTGAATGGGGGGTATCTTAAAGATCTTTGGGTGAAAAAAATGTGATGTTTTGAGAGGTTGTTTTATTGGAAATAAAATTATTTTATTGTGTGTTTTAAATGGTATAAAATGTGTGTATCTAATGTACAATTTGTTTGTGACCAGTAGTGATATTTTATATGTAAAATGATGTGTGTTGTTTTCTGAAATTGTTTGAGCACAAAAAGGGGAATCCCGGGTACTTAGGTGGGGCGGATTTGTACTAGTATGACTAGTGGATCAGATGAGTTTTGTCTCTGTTCCACTTAGCATATGGATAATGACAACTCTACAAAAACTATTTGGATGATGATTGGGGACCACTAGGTTATGGGTATGTTCCCTAATAGTGGCTCGTGCATGAGAATGGATTTTTCTATGGTTACTCTACACCGAGGTACGAGGTACATAGGGCCCGAGACAACCTAGTGCTTAGGGGTGTTCCCGATTTTGATGCTCATAGGAGTTGTGGTATTTACCCTTGTTGTGGGTTGTTTTTGGAAGTAAATTACTGTATCTCACATGTCTATTTAATGTGCTAACATTCTGAAATTCTCGGATTCAAAAACTGTTTTCATTTGAAAGTTGCATTTCTTTGAATTTTAACACTGTTTCACCTTGTGTATTAAAATTGCTTGTTTTGTTCACATTGTATTACATGCTCTTTGGAATAATCTGGTGGTATCCTATTGGGCTTAGGCTCACACCCTACTTACACCCCTTTTGTTTAGGTAGACCTGCTTATGCTTGACTCAGGTAAAGGGAAAACAAAGGGTGATGGCAGTTTGGGATGTTAGTCCCCATCGTTGGGGCGGAGTTGCGGGGATGGCTTGTGGGTGATGATACCCTTGCCATGTGGAGTCCATGGGGATTTCTTTATGTTGTCATTATTTGTTTTTAGACCACTTTTAGTTTCTTTAAAGATATGTATTCAGATCTGGTTTTGTTATGAATTGTTTAGCATGAACATTTCAGATTTTAATAATTGATTCTTTTTTTTATGATTTATGCTTTCATACTTGGGTAAATCATTCCCACGCTAGATTTTTTTGATACCTGGGCACTTGTGCCAGCCCATGGGGATAGGGAATGCCCTACAGGCCTTACCACGGGCCGGGTTTGGTGCCGTTAATGGTGGCGACCTGATCCGGTTCGTGACAATAATCTTGGGTTATTATTGTTGGACTCACTAGTTTTGGTAATCCCAAATCATGTTTAATTCTATAATGGGTTAGTTGTTTGATAGTCTATTCAATCTATTTTTTTATCCCATGAATTTAGTAGAATTAGTTAGCAACATAAAACTTTTTAAGTCAAAGGTCACTGTTGAAAGATACTGGTAAGAGGTCAATGTTCTAGGTCACTATCATGGTCACCATTGAAAAACCTATAACAGAACCTTACCACTTGAAGACATTGGTGAAAAGGTCACTGTTGAAGACCTTACTGATGAAGGATACCATTATAAGAGCTATAGTTATAGAGTTACTATTGGAAGTCACCATTACAAGGTCACTATTGTAAATCCTACTGTTAGAGTACTTACTGAAGCTTCCATATGTTGAGTCAATGTGATAGGTCACTGTTGTGACAAAGTTTCTACTAAAAATCATTTCGGTTAGAAGTCTACTATCAGACTTACTACTGAAGTCTACCATTGGAGAAGTATACTACTGGAAAAGTCTACCGTTAGTGAATTCTATAGTTGGTGTAGTCTACCGTTGGTTATGTCTACCATTAGTAAAGTCTAAAATTGGTGAAGTATACCATTAACAAGTCTACCATTGGAAAAATCCTATAGTTGGACAAGCCTACAGTTTCCGAAGCCTACCGCTGGATATGCCTACAGTTAGAAGTCTATTGATGTTTGAGCTTTCCGCTGAAGATGCAATTGACTGACAGACTACTATTACCACTATACTGATAACATATTCTATACCTTATCCATTTTCTTGATATTATAAAAACGGTCATATTTGATTGATTTAATGCATATGACATTAATTAATATAGTTTATAGAAATATTAAGAGACCATATCTTGATAGTACGAGGTACGAGAAAGATGGCACGTGATATATATACTCAAATTGTCAGACATCAAATATGAAAGAAAAAGACCAAAGAAAAATAAGATATATATAGAGGAATAGAAAAAAATAAAGAAGGATAGTAATGTTCAAAAGTTGAATCCATAAGGAAGAAACTATTGAAGAACAAGAAGAAGAACACTGTAGTGCATATACTGAAAATCCAAAAGATTCACAAAGATATTTTTGAATAACATACTCAAGGTTGTACCACTATGCTTCATCAACTCTTTTATACCAAGAAGTTGAACATATCAGTACCTGGAAGTTAGTACCTCGATGTTTTGACACACTTTTTTTTAAAACGACTTGCACAGAAGAACAAAACCTTGATTTCTTCAACTGCAAGAAGTCCAAAGCTAATCTTCATACACATAGAGAATTCTAA
Organism: Viscum album; assembly: GCA_963277665.1. NCBI lineage: Eukaryota > Viridiplantae > Streptophyta > Magnoliopsida > Santalales > Viscaceae > Viscum > Viscum album. Next base: position 1,049,183,695 of record OY728131.1, on the reverse strand, counting down.
ACTCCATCCTAATTTCTATGGATCTACTTTGTTCATTATTTTACTTATCTGAGAAGTGTTTGTTTGTTACACACACACACTATATCTTGTTCTTTAACTGGAGGATACTTAAAATCCTCACTCAAAACCCACTCACCTTAGTTTTCCCATGAATAACTGTGGAAGAATCATTATGTGTCTTGGTTTCTTATTTTCCAACGAAGAACTATGGTAGAGGCTGTATAACCTGGACAGTTTGTAATAACTTTTATAAACCCCAATACATGTTGTGTATCAATTCTATTTATACAAAATTCTTGGTGGAAGGTGATCACCAAGTGGAGAGGACTAGGTCTCAGCTTGAGATTGAACCTCTTATTTATGTTGTTTTGCTAATCCTCATATACACTGTTTTATTTTATCCGCTACTTATATATTTTTTAAAGGAAGAAAACTTTTTTTACCTTCACTTTGATAGTTATTTTTGGTTAGTGTGTATATATTCTTAATTCACTAAACCTGTTTCAAAAGTTTAATTAGTGATTACATTGATTCAACTGAGGAATAATCAACCTTATAGAAACTTGTTGAGAAATTGAACATTTTAATCTCTACTTCCTTAATTGACTTGGTTGTGTTGAATTGGGGGATTTTTATCATAATGTTTTTAACAGAAATTTTAATTGGAACTTAATTCACCCCCCCCCCCCCTCTTGAGTATCCACTCAGACCCACATTTGGTATCAAAGGGGTGTTATTTTCAGTTGTTCAAATTATTTTAAATTGTGAATTTAGTTGTATTGTAAATATCTTAAAATTTATATCATATCTAAATGTTCAGTTCATTAAATTCCTGGTAACAATGGATTCTAGAGTTGAGGGTGCTGCTACTAATAGGCCACCATTCTTTAATGGTAATAACTATGATTAGTGGAAATTACAAATGAAAATGTATCTAGGGAGCATGAGACCTAAAATCTAGGACACAATTGAAGAACAACATGTACTGCCTACTACTGCTAGGGACACGTGGTCTCAATTTACTAAGGCTACATATAATAATAACTGTAAAGTAATGAATTCCTTATACTATTCTCTAGTTGATGATGAATTGAATATAATATATGCTTGTAAAACAATATATCAAATTTGGGATACTTTATCTATTTCTCATTGAGAAACAACTAAGGTTAAAGAAATGAGAGTAAATACAAAATCTATTAAATATGATAATTTCAAAATGGAGCCTAATGAACCTATCTCTTAAATTTATCTCAGGTTCAATGAAATAGTGAACACCATGAGTTTACATGGGAAACCAGTGGACAACAAGGACCAAATAATGAGACTTCTTCGATTCTTACCTGACATATGGAGGGGAAATTCTATTTCTATTCATGAATCTTGTGACATAGTAAAACATTCAATGAAAGAGTTAATTTAAAAACTTATGATGTATGAAGAATATCTTAAGGTAAATCAAGAAGTAGATGAGGAACTAAGGAATAAGTCAGCAGCATTCAAGACTTCAACCTCAAAGTGAAAAGGCAAAGAAAAAGTTCAAGATCCTATAGACAGTTCCACTAGTGAAGAGATAGATTCAAACAATGATGATGATATGGATCATCTGGAAAGAAGGTTCATAAAGTTCTACAGAAAGAATAAATTCTTTAGGAATTCAAACTATAAGGGAAAGTATGATAGTAAAGGAAAATGTAAGAAAGAAAGAAAATGGAATGACAACTCAAATGAAATAATCTGCTATGAGGGAAAACGAAAAGGTCATGTGAAGGCAGACTACCCCAAGCTAAAATTTAATTAGAAATACGAAGATAAGGGAAAGGGTTATAAAAAGGTGATGAAATCTACTTGGAGTGCTTTAGAAGACATCTCTAGTGGATCTAATTCTTCTTATAGTGAATAGAACAATCATGACAACTTATGTTTCATGACAGATACATTGGAGGTAACACTTAACTCTCCTATACATAATGCCTATTATTCTAGGAATAATATTAAGTCACATAATGATGAAGATATGACTATGGATGAACTATTTGAATACTGTGAAATGTTTGAGGATACCGTTAATGAGTTCAAGAAAAAATATAAATCATTAAAAAGACAGCATGATTTAATGCAAATTATAAGTAAAATATGGATATTGAAAAAGATAAATTCTCCCAGATGTTAGAAGAAACCACTGAACTCAAATTATCAATTGAACAATTGAAAAGAAATCTTGAGAAGTTTACTACTGGTAGATATTCCTTGACTCAATTTCTTGGAAAAAATATTGCCTCAAAATATACAACTGGTCTAGGATATCAACCAGGATAGAGAAGGATCATTAAAACAAAATTTATTCCAAAATATGGACAATTCACAGTTAGTTCTAGTTATCGACCATTTCTTGATAAACAATTCTCTAAAGGACCAAAAAATTTGTTAATGTCTCATAATATATCTACATTTTATAGGAAATTTTTGAGACATGTATGGGTTCCCAATGTTTTGTTTTCTAACCTCTCAGGACCCAAGAAAATATGGGAACCAAAGTTACCCCATGTCTAATATGTTTTGTAGGGATGTTACCTAAAGAGTTCCTATAAGACTTTTTAGTACTTGAAAAATGGATGTTGAAGACATATTATAGGATATTTTTCTTGCTTCTAGAGCACAATCAATGTTGATGGTGGACATGTAACTTTTGGTGACAATGCAACGGGAAAAATTGTCGGCTTAGGACATATTGGTAACCCTAGTACAATAGTAATTTCTAAAGTACTTTTTGTTGATGGATTAAAGTACAATTTACATAGAATTTATCAGTTGTGTGATAATGGTTTTAATATCAATTTTGAAAATGTATCATGTAATGTTTGTAATTCAAAAATGAATTAGTATTATGTGCCTGTAAAAATGAAAATGTGTATGCTGTTGACCTAAATTTCATAGCCAAGAATAATGTTTCTTCTTTAAAGGCTTTTCACAAGGAATCCTACTTATGGAATAGAATATTATGACACTGAATTGCGCAGTCACTTAGGAAATTGACTACAAAAGGTTTAGTTAGAGACCTACCTAAATTGGAGTTTCCTTTAAACAAATGTGTAATCCTTGTCAAAAGTTAAAACAACACAAAGTTTATTTCAAACCAAATAAATAAGTTTCTACTTCTCAACCTCTTGATTTGGTTCACATGAACTTGTTTGGACCATCAGTAGTTTCATGTTTAAATGGGAAGAACTGTGTTTATGTTATTGTAGATGATTTTTCTAGGTACACTTGTGTATACTTTTTGGCTCACAAAAGTGAAGCTTGTTATTATTTTATCAAATAATCCATGTCTGTAGAAAATTTTAGTGGACTTAATATTAAGACCATGAGAAGTGATCAGGGATGTGAGTTTGAAATTCAAGAGTTTGAATCCTATTTCTCACAAAACGGCTATTGTCACAATGTCTCTGCTCTTAAAACACCTCAACAAAATGGAGTAGTGGAAAGAAGAAATAAGACCCTTCAAGAAATTTCTAGGAAAATTCTCAATGAGTATGATTTGACAATTTATTTTTGGATTGAAGCTGTAAATACATCTTGTTATATCATCAATAGAGTCTTTATTAGACCTTTTCTTATGAAGACACCTTATGAGCTTTGGAACAACAGGAATATTAAGGTTAATAACTTTAGAGTTTTTGGTTGCAATGTCTTTATCCTTAACACTAAGGACAATTTTGACATGTTTGCCTCCAAAAGTGATGAAGGAATTTTCATAGGTTACTCAAACTCGAGTAAAGCCCATAGAGTATTTAATAAGAAGAAAAAATATGTGGAAGAATATTTTCATGTAAAATTTGATGAGACTACTCCACATGAACCCATAACCTCTCTTGAATATCTTGAGGAAGATATGTAAATTATGTACCTTAATGATAATGATAGTGAATCCCCTGTAAAAGTAACCAGTTTTGGGAATCTTCCAGAATTTGAACCTATTGAGTCTGAATCAATATTCAACCATGAGGAGTCAAGTTCAACTCTTTCAAGAGGTATTAGAACTCACAAAAATCATCCTTTAGATGTTGTAGTAGGTGATTTAAATAGAGGGACACAAACTTGATCATATTTATGAAACCAAGATGAACATCAATATTTTCTTTCACAACTTGAACCCAAAAATATTAATGATGCTATCAATGATAAATTTTAGGTGATTGCTATGCATGAAAAATTAAATCAATTTGAAAGAACCAATGTCAGGGAACTAGTTGCATGCCCTAATGACACATTGAAAATATGTACTAAATGAGTTTTTAGGAACAAAGTTGATGGCTTTGGAAATATAGTTAGAAACAAATCTAGGATAATTACACAAGGATACAGTCTAGAGGAAGGAATAAACTATGAAGAGACCTTTTCACCTGTCTCTATGTTAGAGGCCATTAGGATACTGATTTTTTATGCAGCTCATCTGATTTTTAAACATTATCAAATGGATGTTAAATGTGTTTTTCTAAATGGGTACATATTTGAGGATGTCTTTGTTGAACAACCCCCTGGTTTTACAAATACCCATTTTCTAAATCATTTTTTAAACATTCAAAAGCATTATACGGTTTAAAGAAAGCTCCAAGAGCTTTGTATAATAGGCTCATCTCTTTTCTTATTTCAAAAGGTTTTACCAATGGAGTAGTTGATCCTACTCTCTTCATTAAGAGAATTTCCAAAGATATTTTGATAGTACAAATTTATTTATATGATTTTATTTCTGGATCTTCTAAAAATTCTTTATGTACTTTTTTTCAAAAATAATGTAAAATGAACATGATATGCGGTTAATGGGAGAACATAAGTTTTCCTCGGATTTCATATTTTTTAAAATAAAGATGGTATTGTTTTGAATAAAAGTAAATATATTAAGGATCATCTAAAAAAATTTGGTTTAGATAGTATTAAAGGTAGTGATAAACCTATGAGTTCCACTTGTAGGTTGGATGTTGATCAAGTTGGAGAACCAGTGGATCAAACCAACTACAGAGGTATGATAGGGAGTCTTCTCTACCATATAGCTAGCATACTGGACATATGTTTAGTGTATTCATGTGATCTTTTTTTCAAGATAATCCCAAAGAATCTCATTTAAATGTTGTAAAAAGGATTTTCAAATATCTCAAATATTCTCCCAACATAGGATTGTTTTATCCAAGAGGACAACCGTTTGATCTGATAAGTTATTTTGATGCTGAATTTTCTGGTTGCAACTTAGATAGAAAAAGAACCTCTGGAACATGTCACATGTTAGGAAAGTAACTAGTATCATGGTGTAGTAAGAAACATAATTCAATTTCATTATCTACTACCAAAGATGAATATATAGCTGCTGGTAGTTGTTTTTCTCAAATTATGTGGATGAAACAGACTTTATTAGACTATGGATATCAATTAAAACATGCCTCTATAAACTGTGATAATACAAGTGATATAAACATCTCTATAAATAAAGTATGTCATGCTAGGACAAAGCATATTGATTTAAGACATCAGTTCTTGAGAGATCATTATCAAATAGGTGATATCAATCTTGAACTCATTGGAACTGAACATCAATTGGATGATATATTCACAAAGACATTAAATTAAGAGACGTTAAACTACATCAAACATGAATTAAGGATGATTAATTTTATCCATTAGAACCTCACTGTTGAACCTCACCGTTAGAACCTCACTATTGAACCTCACTGTTTCACCTCACTGTTAGAACCTCACCGTTAGAACCTCACTGTTAAAACCTTACCGCTGGGTATCTCACTGATTGGACATTACCATTAATTCCCTTTTTATATAAGAATCTGAACCGTTTTATTAGTTTTTTTCATTTTTTTATCATTTTGTTTTTGTATCAATCCCTAAATGATAAAATTATATTAGAAACACATTTAGATCCACTCTATTCCTCACTCTCGAACCCCTACTCCCAATAATCCTTAAACCCTCCCTTTCCACTGAATCCTCAAACAGATTTGAACCTTAATGCCAACGGTCAAGTGACCATCACCTGATAATGGAGATACACCAAGGCCTAAGAAACCTGGAGATGATTCCAGTGGTGGAAGTAATATATGAACAGAGCCTGTTAACCCACATATGTCAAAGATGACAATTATAGCTGAAAAGGATTTAAGCGAAGATTGGTTTCTCTCGAGAAAATTCTTTGTGCTGGAGGCACTAGAGGCTCAATAATGGGTGGAATGATATTACAACAAAAATGGACCATACTACCCGAGGCTAGTCAAATAATTCAATGAATATCTGAAATTCGAGAAGTCAGATGATGAGAACCGACTAGTTTCAAGAGTAAATGTAACTAAGGTAACATTTTCATCTTCTGAATGGGATGAATTTATAAGGGTACCTCATGAGGGTATATTTGATTAATAATATGGGGTGATTCCTCCAGTCAGTGAGATTTTAGGATATGAGAAAACTTTGGAAGAGCTGACAGGAAATGGGACCTCAAGGAAGGTGATTGCTGTTGAAATGGATGGGGAGGATAAACTTTTGTTCAAGTTTATCCAACATGTGATAAGTCCTAGGAGATGGGACTTCACTGTTTTGATGTATCAGGGCATATTTATATTGTATTTTCTGAAGCATGGACATATGATCAACCTGTCTAGGTTACTGATGGCTCTATTGGAATACATGACTAAGCCAAGTTCTAAATCAAATGCTCTATTTCATGCCAAACTGATTTCTATGATGCTGAGGGTTAAGGGAATTACAAGATACAAGGAGGAAACAATTGTGGCCATGAACAAATTTTGTATCTGTATGATAGTCTACAGGTTCATGAAGATCAGCTGGAATTTCTAGAGAAGGGAATGGGTACATGATGAAGGGAATCTTTATGAGAAGTTTGACCTTGTTAATAATCCTTATAGACCAAAGAATAAGAGGGATCTAGGTCTGAATCCTGATGAGGCAGAACCTATATATTCTAATAAATAATTGGAGGAGGCTATGGAACTTGAGAAAAAATGTAATCATGTAGATGAAATGAGTGATCCTGATCTACCTACCAGTCCTCTAGCTGGAATGATAGCTTCTGGAGAGCCCAGTCCTCCAAGAGAGTTTCAGATAAGATAATCTGTCCTAAGGGACAATGAGATTGAAGAAACCAGTTAAGAAGAGTATTATGAGTCTCATATCTCTATTATATATACCTTATAAGATGAATAAGTTGCTAAATCTAGTAATTCATGCCATGAGGGACATGAATCTTCTAATTATAAGGATAGTGAAGGAGTGGAACTCAGTTTGAGTCCTCTTATAAGAATCACTGAAAGGGAAATGAGTGAACAAGAAGAAGTAAGTATACCTACTACCCTTATGATGGATGTTTTGGTCGACTCAGTAGAAATAGTGGCTCACTCTACTGGTGAGTCAGTTGGTCAAGCAGCAACAACTATCGAGGTTTCAAGAGGTGAAGAGGTGGGTGTAGTTGTTCAGGAACTATCTTCAAGTGAGGGGGTATCCTTCTATAGAGGAGTCAATATCTGTTCTTCATGACATTGAGGGATAGTATGAGGACCCTGGGTTTCTTGTTTTGGGACTAGATTATGATGACTCAGAAGATGAAAGGCCCAAGAAGAGACCTTTAGTGCCAAACCTCATTTTCATACCTCTAGAAAACTCTTTCCCTCAATACTATGTTAGTAAGATGGACCTTGAATCCTTGAAATCTGACCTGGAGAGAATGCCTAAGGATTGGTCCTCTGAGATGGACACAGTTGCTGCTCTAATTTTGGATTATTAAACATCTGAGTTAGCCCAAATTTACTCCAGTATTCAATATTATCGGCTCCAAGAAGTAAAGCAGTGTCATAGTCTAATGAGTGAACTATCAGAGTCTGTGGAGATTCTGAAGAAATTAGTGGTGAGATTGAATTTTCTTATGACCTCAATGGCTCAAGTTGATAAGGATATTCTATATATCAAAGTTGTAGTGAAGAATATGGTTTCTTAATTTGAAGATTTTAAGAAGTCCATGAAAACACATGTGAAATGTCAAGAAGATGACGTAAAAAGGATGATCAGTGGGCTAACCAAATCATTTAAATAGACTGTGGATTTCACTCTCGCACCTCTAGGTGCATCTGCATCTTCTTCCACTTATCCTCAATTTGATAATGAAGATTTTAGGATAGTTGTTATAGAAGAAGTAGAAAATATCTATAGTACCAGTACTTCAAACTCCCAGGTCATTTCTATTACCAAAGAGATTAATACCCTTGTAGGGATATTATTTAAGAAAAGATTCTCAAGATCATAAGGACATCATGGATCAAGTTGACCTATATTACAAAAGGGTATACACTAAGCATCAGATGTTTGAACACTTCAAGATGTTTTTGGAGAACTTGAGGATTCCACCTATCACTCAGGCATTTAAGGATCAAGTGAGCATGCTTTGAGAGCTGAATCCTGCTTCTGAGAAATTAATCAAGAATGAAGATGATTTCATTTCGAATATGGAAAGAAAAGGTATTATCATCATGGAATTCAGGAATCTTATACTACCTTTCCTCCATTTGGATTGTACACTCATAATTATCCTCTAACCTAGACCTCTACCTCTGGTGCCTCAGGATCTTCCAGTTCTACTCCTCTAATTTATGCTGCTCAAGCTATCAAAAGATTGACCCCTAAAAATACTCTGTGATCTACTCAATAGAGGTCTACTGATTCCTCTATTGTAGCTCTTCCAACCATGCTAACTTACAGCCCTAGGCCTATCATTCCACCTTCGAATCCTGTATCCTCAGCTTCCAATGTCAAAGCTCCAATGGACATTTATGACGTGGATCGAGTGTGATTGTATCTTTTTATAGGGGTTTTTTACTTCTCTTTGAATCATGTAAGGATATTTCAATAATATAAATATTCTCTATTGTTTCTTATTTTTTTTTATTTATAATCACATAGGGGGATAATATACACAAAAACTAATTTCATATCCATAATCCATTAATCCCTGCTACTACATGACTGATAGGATTATCTGTAACACCTATTTATTCTAGTAACTTATTCTTGATAATCTAATAATTATTCTAAAGGTTAATGGAATAATTTTTTATTATCAAAACGGGGGAGATTGTTGGACTCACCTTTTTTGAAATCCCAAATCATGTTTAATTCTACAATATGTTAGTTGTTTGACAATCAATTTCAATATATTATTTTATCTCATGAATTTACTGAAATCAGTTTACAACATAAAATTTTCTAAGTCAAAGGTCTCTATTGAATGTTACTGGTAAGAGGTCACTATTCTAGGTCACAATCATAGTCACCATCAACAAACCTGTAGCTAAACCTTATCGCTTGAAGTCATTTGTGAAAAGGTCAGTGTTGAAGACCTTACTGATGAATGTTACCATTATAAGAGCTATAGTTATAGATTTACTATTGGAAGTCACCAGTAAAAATTCACTATTGTAAAGCCTACTGTTAGAGTACTTACCAAAGAATAGAAATGCAGAGTCAATGTGATAGGTCAATTTTGTGACAAGGTAGCTGCTACAAAGAGTGTATGTTAGAAGTCCACTGTTAGACTTACTACTGATGCCAACCATTGGAAAAGTCTACTGCTAGACACGTATATATACCGTTATTGAAGTCTACAGTTGGTGAAGTCTACCATTGGTTAAGTATACTATTAGTAAAGTATACATTTGGTGAAGTCTACCATTTAAAAGTATACCATTGGACGAAGCCTACTATTGGACAAGCCTACCATTGTTGAAGCCTACTGCCGGATACACCGACTGTTATAAGTATACAGCTGTTTGATCTTGCCGCTGAAGATGCTACTGATTGACAGACTACTATTACCAGTCTGCTGATAACATATTCTATACTTTATACATTTTCTTTATATTATCATAATGGTCATATTTGATTGAATTAATGCATCTGACAGTAATTAATATTGTTTTTAGACATATAAGGAGACCATATCTTGAAAGTACAAGGTACGAGAAAGGTTTCACATGATATGCGTACTATTATTGTTCGACCTCAAATAAAAAATAAAAAGACCGAAGAAAAAGAATATATATATATATAGGACCAACCAAAAACAAAGAAGGAGAGTGAATTTCACAAGTTGAATGCATAAGGAAGAAACTAATAATGAACAAGAATAAGAACACTTTAGTGTATATACATAAAATAATAATCCTTCACGATAATATTTTTGAAGAACATACTCAAGGTTGTCCTATTGTGCTTCATCAACTCTTTTATACCAAGAAGTTGAACGTCTCAGTACCTGGAATCTAGTACTTGGAAGTTGTGACACTCTGTTTTTGGAGACAACTTGCAGAGAAGAACAAAACTGTCATTTCCTCAACTACAACAAGTCCAGAGCTGATCTTTAAACACATAAGGAATTCCAAACTCCATCATAATTTCTATGGCTCTACTGTGTTCTTTATTTTACTTATCTGAGCAGTGTGTGTTTATTACACACACAATGTCTCCTGTGCTTTAACTGGAGGATACTGAAAATCCTCACTCAAATGTCTCTCACCTTTGTTTACCACACGAAATTGTGGAAGAAGCCTTGTGTGGCTTTGTTTCTTTTTTTCCCATGAAGAACTATGGTAGAGGTTGTATAACCTGGACAGTTTGTAATAAATGTTGTAAACCCCAATACATGTTGTGTATCATTATTATTTATAGAAACTTCTTGGTGGAAGGTGATCACCAAGTGGAGGGGACTAGGTCTTAGAATGATACTGAACCTCTTGTTTATGTTTTTGTGTTAATACTCATATACTCTGTTTTATTTTATCTGCTACTTATATTTTTTTAATATAGAAAACTATTTTTACATTCACTCTGATAGTTAGTTTTGGTTAGTGTGTATATATGCTTAATTAATTAAACCTATTTCAAAAGTTAAATTAGTGATTACATTAATTCAACTAAGGAATAATAAACCTTAGAGAAACTTGTTTAGCAATTAAAAATTTATATCTCTTCTGCCTTAATTGACTAGGATGCTTTGAATTGGGGGAATTTTATCATAATGATTTAACAAAAAATTTAATTGGAACTCAATTCACCCCCCTCTTGAGTATCCACTCCGACCAACAATTATATTTAAAAAATAGTAATAAAAAATTTAAATCATAAAAAAGTTAATTCCTCAATATAAAACATCATTTTAAATCATGATAGATAACCCTTTATTTTTTAAATATGAATAAAAAGAACATTATATTTATAATAAGAAAATAGGAACATCTGTATAATTCTATAAATATTCCATTGTGAATATCCAGGTAATGTATATCTAACACTAATTTGGAAATAATTTCATCCTTTCCAACATGTATCTCTACTTATCCCTTAATCATCTCCTTCTAATTCTGAGTAAATGTGCATCAAAATAAATGAGATACTTAATTAGTATCCCAAACTCATGATTAAAAATTAGAAAATTTTATATTAATCATATTCAAATTTTTATTATCATTTTACTTATTTTTATAGCTAATAATACTTTTCAAGTTATAATACTAATATATAATTGATCTTAAATTAATTATGCCTTAAATTTCATTCTAATGTACAATAAAATATATTAACCATGTGAGTATCATTTTCAGAAAAGTACATATTAATGAAATTTTTTAAATATACTATCACTAAAATGATTACCCTATAGATCATATTTATTGGCGAATCAGTATCTATATTTAAATATTATTTTAGATTATTTTGGATACTTTTAAAATAAACATATATTTAGGAATAAAATTATTTTAATTATATATCACATAACACTTGAATAGAAGTTACACAAGACACCACCTAGGGCCTCTGAGCAGTGTCTCCACCCTGTTCCTCCAATTATAGGGTATTCCCTTTATGGTGATTTGGATGGGTAGGACCTCACTAGTGACTTCCCCCTATTTTATCCTCCTCCCTCTTCTATATTCTAAGATCTCCCCTATGGTTTCCCTATCTTGATGGTGCTCTATTTGGATTGGTTGTGATTTTGATGGTGTTGTTCTCTTAGATTTCATATTAATGATGAATGTAAAAATTAAATTATGAGATTATAGTCTGATGATGTTTGTGGAAAACATGGGTGAAGATGATTCTATTATTTATCCTTGACAATGATGACTTTTATCAATACAGGTTTGAGATCCCAACCCAGGTTGTTCATGATTAATTTCCTTGGATGCTCATACCCTGGCTCTGGCCTCTCATTCCTTTGTACCTCTCTAATTTTGTTATGAATAAGAGGTCACTAAGAAGAATGGGTATTTCATTTTGGTGGTTAATGGTCTGTAGGGCCCTTTTGGTGTCATATTTCTTTTATTATAGTGTCTTATATTCTTTTCCTCATCATCGATGTCACTGTTCCAATCCATTGGCCGCACATTCGCTTCTCCGACCACTCACTCCACTTTTCCTCTCCAAGTAGGATCTAGTGTGCTGGGTACATATATGATTTTGGTGTCCGGTTCGGTGTTTTTCAGTTTTCTAGGTGTGAACCCTTTGAAAATGATAGAGTCCAATGTGGACTTCGAAAAAAACATGCAATAGTTTCTTAATTTTTTTATGGGTTTCTCCCTCATTGTATCTGGTGAAGGTCTTCTAGGTTTATTTCAATGAGTTATTATCCTATTAATATTTTTTTCTATGAGATTTCATTCTTGTTTTTGGTTCAAGTTGTGGTGGCATCCTTCATGGTTATCTACGGTGGTGATGATGGTGGTGGTTGTTTTCTATGGTTGGCTAGAGGTCAGGGATTCCATTTATCTGTGTTCTATTAATTATCTCTAAAGGTCAACATCAACGACAATGGTGGTGTTCCTCAAATCATGACTAATGGCAGGGATGTGACTTGAGAAAATACGAGTCAGGTTGTACATCATGAGGTGATTGGATAGGGGTGGTAATGATGGCCTCTTATTTTAAATTTGGAATTGGGTGCCTGATTTGTGGTACAATAATAATGGGTTTCTCTAAACTTTTTAAAATTTATAATTTGTAAAGTGGTATTAGATTTTGTATGGTCTCTATATAACTTGCCACTTTGGTTCCCACTTATCTTTCAAGTGGATTATCAATAATTTAAAAAAATGTATTGGAGGACACTTGAATAGTTTGGTGGGAAACAAATTGACCAAATATATCTTATAAATCATTCCTCTGCGTTCCAAACATTCAGATTAAACCAAATAAGTGACTCTCAAGTATCAGTATCGGGATATGATTACATAAATTTCATGGTCATATATACTAAACACATCTTACCCTAAATACTTCATGTGCACTTATATTTTATGGTTAATCATATTAAAAAATAAAATATCTAAGAAGATATTAATTATGAAGACATATATTTATAGATGTCACAATTTCTTATTGTCAGATTAAAACATCCTTGGCTTAGTCAACTGAAATTTCCCTTAAGTTGGGCTATCACATGACCTCATGTGTGCCTCTGTTATGTTATATATTTCTGACTAGTGGTGATGGTCTATCGATATCATGGGAAGACTATGTCCTCTATTTTATAACCATAAATAATAGGAAAATAATATTAAACAAAAATTTATAAAATAATATAATGATATGATCATTGCAGGGAATGATTCAACAGAAACAAAATAACATATGCTACAACCAAATATAAACTCATGTGGATATTTTAAAAGATATAAATTATATACATCATGGCCTAATGGGTTTATCATATAAAAAATATAATAAAAAATGCACAAAATAATATAAATATAATTTAGAAAACAAGGTATAGGGCCTCCCCGGGTCCATTCTCTAAATTCAATCTAACCACCTCTAACCCACCCCCTATACATTTGGTCATTATCCTTAATAATATCTCAAACAGTTATGTTTTAATTCCCCCAAAAGTTGTAAAATCCCAACCTTTCATAAATTTAAATCCTTTTTTAAATTTTTGTTGAAATTATCTGGTTTTTGAAAATTATGTGGTTCTCAGGTGTATGTGGAATATTGGGGGTGTATTATGGGGTTTGTGACAAAAAAGGAGGGGGAAATATGCCAAATAATGTGAAGCGCTTGTTTGGTGCATGGTTCATACATACCATGCACCTAGACATGAAAATTGTGTGGCGTATGGACCCTTTTAAGACAATCCTAGGGAACGATTATCGCATAGTTTGCAAAAATGTAGGGGTGCTTATAGAAAACTGTGTTTCTTTCCCCTCTTGTATAGACAGAGTTTCATGGTTGGGGCACAATTTGTATAACCGTGACAAAAACCGTGTGGCATTTAAAAAGACGGTTTTTACCAATTTTCCTCACAATCCTATTTTTTATTCCCTAATTTCCACCCTATTTGACCCCCTACAGACAGGGTGAATAAAAATTATGTCCCTCCTCCACCAAGGGTGATTATTCATTGATTATTGGGATATTGTAGTGTTTTTTGGTGTGAATCAAATATATGGATGACTCTAAAACTCCACATTGATCTATTTTTTGGATAATGTCTTGTAGAATTTCTTTCTCATTCCAAATCCCTAAAACCATTACATTTCGAACAGATTATAAGTTAGGGTTTTAATAATTTTTCAGTTTTAATTATGGGTGTATGTTAATCAAGAATTCGTCAACAAACATGAGAAATGTGGTATTAAAGAATTTTATCATATTATTGATATAAAATATGTGAATAAAGTTGTACTATTTTACTTCCATGTTTTGTTTTGATTTATTGGGTTGTGGAAGGTTATTTTGGCCTTATATTGAGGTGTGAAACCCCTCATGAAACCGGTTGAGTATATTGGTTACTGAGAATAAACCTAGGGCTACCCATGGGAGAAGCCCGAGCCTTGTAGATAGTGAAAATAACTAGAAAATATTTATATAGGGGAACTTTGAGAGAGAATGGGTAGATAAAGTGTAATTGGTTATGTGGGTTGGATTAATTGTTAATTGAAATGATTATAAATCATATTTTGTAAATTCCTATTAGGTTTGAAATGTTTTTAATGGTTTTTTGGAGATTCAACACAACTGTAGATTTATTGAATGAAAATTATGTATTAAAGTGGGAAATTATTTAAAATAAGGTGTTAACCTCAAAGTAATTCAAAAATGGGTTTTTATAATCAATTTCAAATAATGTCTAAAATAAGGGAACTGTTCCATTTTTTGGAAATAGTTTAATGTTTTTTTGGATGGTTTAAATGGAAACCAAATCCTTAGGCATGATTTAGTTTTTCAAAGTGGAAGACCCATGTTTTAAAGGATGGATTCAAGATGATTTCAAATAAGTATATGGAATTGTGTTTTAATACAATGATGTGGTATTAAAGGTCAGTTGGGAACATAGTTTTTGAATTAATCTAGGTTCTATAAGATATGACTGTGAAGATTATGTTGGAATGTTAAAATGGTTATGAAAAGAACAAAATAATTGATGTTAATAATAGAGGGAATAACATAAGGGATTAGTTGGAAGAAAATGATATGGGTTGACTGCAATAAAGTGATTTTTCTAAGTGAAATATGAAATGGACTTGAAATTAATAAGTAGGTTAATGAATGAGAAATAATGAACATGTTAAATGGGGCATTGATTGTGAATTGATATATTTGTTAAATGGTCTAGTGTATGGTAATTGATGAATATGGGCTACTGTTTTGGAATTGTTGAATATATTTAATTGGTGTGCGCATGAGAAAGGGAAATGGGTTTAATGGGTTATGAAATGTAATTGGTCGACACAATAATGGGTTAAGGGTTGATGTTAACTAACATGATGAATAACTGTGAGATATGAACGTTATGTTTATTGATTGTGTATGATTTTTGATATGTTATATGTGGTAAATGGATAAATAAGCATGTGAATATGGCTTGGTGGTGTGGGATAATGGATTGATCCCCCTTCCACTAGTCATGATAGACTAAGTCTCTAAACCCACCTCTGTAATGCATGGGATATGGAGTAGTACTAATTCTCTAGACCCCTAAAGGTTACATTGAATGATACTATCTTTATTGAGGCTCAAACATAATTGTGATTTGATTGACGAGACTACACGGACTGAGGCTCCAAGGTATGTGTGATGTATTTTATTTTGAAATGTTTATCTCTAGTGAAATAGGGAAGTTGACATATTCCCTTATTTCTGGTAATTGACTAGATTGGGCAATAGCGTAAATGATATAAATCCCTAACCCAAGACAAATGATTAGGATGATCATGTGAATATTGTTAAGTAATGGTTATGTGGTAATTTTTATTAGTAAACACCCCATGAAGTTAAAAGTGTATATAACCCCTTGTGCCTTAGCTTAGACTCACATTGTGACCTGAGTAAGTTATATTGATTGGTTGACCCTTGAAACATAACGGATAAAAATTATATTAGATAAGTTGTCACAACCCCTCCCAGTGGGGCCCATGCCGTGACTCCCCAAGCCCGCCTCCAATAGGCTAGGGGCTGATGACTAGCACCGAGTAGGCATATCACTAACATGGGAGGCATTGCCTATGTACATGTAGACACACACACATCTCCAAGACCACAAATGATGAAATGTAAAACACTAAGGAAGAAAATGCATGCATACAACTAAACCCAACCAAAAGAGTATGATGAAAGGTAGAGTACTAACAAGTAAACTAGTCCAGAACACAGGCCCACCAAAAACAAACAAATAAGAGTCTGAAAACTTCAAGGCCCAACCTGTAAACACAAAAGGTTCTGGGACTGCTGCTCGTAGCCGTAGGAATTCCTCGCCTATAGGGAACTCATAAATTTTGGTCTTTCCCTGGTCCGCCCTGGACTCTATTAAAAGGTTTCTCATCTGCACAAGACACCAGACGTGCGGGAAAAGCTCGTGCAGGGGTGAGTATAACAATACTCAGTAGAGGACCCCGAAAACCACAAAGTAGTAAACAATGTAATGGTACAGTCAACTATCCATAGTATATGTCTACAGAACATACAGAACAAACCAGATATACTCAAAAACTTGACCCATGGTCTAGATACAAGTCACACAACCGCATACCCCCGTTAGAGATTCTGTTTGAAGATTTCGTGATGCACTCGTTCCGGGAGAACACACTACAAGAGTCTTATAGCTCTAATGACGTTCATCCGAGGGGTGATGTTCCTTGAGAACCATTATGAGAGGTAGCTACACTCATTATGGGAGACACACTCTTGAGTGGGAAGGTTATGATAAATAGAAGCATTCATTACGGGAGACACACTCTTGAGTGGGAAGGATCACGATACACAGATGACGATCCCTGCCAGGGCCATGGAGTATACCGAGACTCATCCAGATTCACCAGTTAGGTGATAAACCATCTAGGTAGAGGATCAATTCCTGGTATGGTTGATCACATCGATGCCTTACTCTACCTAGGGTCAGTAATGGATAATGGATCTCGATCTGGGCCTCTCGGATGGTTGCCTGACTCTATCACAGAAAGTTCTGCTGAAGGGATCGTACTCCTGAGTGAGAAATGATACCTGAACTTTAGGGGAACAAGAAGAAGGGGCACTAACCCAAATTAAAGACATCTGGGATACGGTGAACAAGAGGACCATGCTGTTTTCTAAAAAGTACATGGCGTTGTGAAAATATACATGTCGTGTTGTCTGAACCCGGGTACTGCCCATGTACAACGACCCATGTCGTGAGGCTGGCCGTGCAGGAAAAAAACTAAGTACATGACGTGTAGTACGGTATACATGCCATGTCTGGATAACTGGGGTTGGATCCGTGCACTATGGCCATGTGCCTATACACGGTCATCAACCAGTGTACACCAACCCGTGTAATCGCCACACGGGGTGACCCACGTTACTGGCCTCGCCTGGCTGTGTGACGGAGTACACGGTCATGTACTACATCCCGTGCTCGTGTATCCATGAGATACATGCCTAGCTCCGCATAGCCACATCTGCCATGCTGTACACGTCGTGCCGCCTGAATCCATGTAGATCATCCCGTGTCCGTGTACTTCCCAACGTTACATGTCGAGCTTCGAGGAGAGTCCAACACACCGTGTGACTGGGGTCACACGTCGTGTTATTCCTCTCTGACCCCAAAACCATAGCCTCCGCCACCAACACTACACGGCGTGTTCTTCAGAAGTACATGCAGTGTATTCTAGAAATTTCCAGAAACAATAGCCTTCATCGGTGCGACTCCCGTGGTGCACCGATCATCGATTCGGTTGTCCGATCACCGAAAAACATCCAAGTTTTGGTTGCCTCGACACCACGAAGCCGCTTCTGACATTTTCAAGCCTCCAATCGGCCCCAAAAACATGATTTGATCTTCCCATGCGAAGAACGCTCGGAGAACGACCTTTCCCGATCTGGTCCGATTCATCATCTGCCATCATCGCCGCACCTCCACAATGTCATTGCGGTGTCGAACCTTTGATTTGGGATCGTTGCGTCGCGGAACGGATGCGAAACGATCCATTTTTCTTCGTCCCGTGAAGAACGCGATGAATGCGTGAGAAAAGAAAGGAAAGAAATCCAATAAACAAATTGAGGAATGAACCTCCGTCGTCATTCATCATGGGGTTGATCCGCTCCTGTTAATAGGCTTAAATAGATTAGAAATCAACATCAATAAATAACATGGATTAATTCCCCAAAATCATCCCAAAAAAATCCCTCCCACAAGAACACACGAATCCGCAGATCAACTTGTTCGTGGTTGATCCACGTTCGTGGTTTAAACTCAAAAACGGGGAAAATGAATTGAAATAAAAAACACCTACATCAAATCTATTGAATAGCGATCATCACGTAGAGTCTGCCGAAGGGATTCTTCAAAATCCAAGGGGCGTCGATTGCTCAAGTCGTCGTTGTCTGCCAATGTGTCCTCCTCCACCCAAGATCCAAGAGAAATATATCTCTCAACTCGCAGGGTTATGAGGCTAACCCTGCAAATTTTCCATAAGCATGTATTTATAGTGGAGGATTAGGTCACTTCCCATAAAAGGAAACGTTTTTAAAATAATAAAATAAATGATTAATTTATTTTATTCCTTATAAAGTGCTTCCCTTTTTAAAACACCCAAAATTAAACATCGCAGCTGACCTATACCAGTCGAGGTTATAACCATTCTTAAGTAAAGTCGTCGTCCTGGACGCAACGGTGCCCCCAAATTTTTCTTCCGGGCACCCATTTGGGAAATGCCACAACCGCGCGCGTGTGCCAACCCACATAACAAGAAAAAGTTCAAACCATGATTTCGGGCTCACTGGACCTTGGAATGATGTTCCATATTCACGCCCAGTCTTGAAACAATTTAATATAATTTTTAAAATAATAAACGGAAAAATCTGAGACATTACATTCTCCCCACCTTGGGGCTTTACGTCCCCAAAAATCCAATAAAAGGGCTAGTAAAAAGATGAGGGTACTGGGCATGAATATGGGCCTCCCACTGCCATGTTCTCTCCTGATGATTCTCATGATGCCACCGGACGCTCACCAAGGGAATTGATCACCCACGAAGGATCCTTTCCTACCGATCATCGATCTCCACCGGGTACTCAACAAAGGTCCCTCAATCCTTGATGTCCAGCTTACCCCAGTGGATGACATGCGATGGGTCATGCAAGTACCTCCTCAACTGCGATTGGTGGTAAGCCACCTCGCCAACTCTGTACAAAATCTGGAAAGTTCCGATGAACCTCAAAGATAACTTGCCGCCTCGGCCAAATCTCCACAACCCTCGTCAAGGTGAGACCCGAAGAAAGACGTGGTCTCCCTCTTCGAACTCCAGAGGTCTCTGTTGTCTGTAAGTATAAGACTTATGCCGGCTATGGTCAGTCTTCATCCTTTCTCGGATAACTTGCACCTTTTCTTTGGTAGCTCGCACTAACTCTGGACCCATGAGTGCTGAATCTCCGGGGTCGGTCCAGAAAAGCGTTGACCGGCAGGGTCTCCCGTACAGAGCCTCGAACGGTTCCATACCAATGGTGGAGTGGTATCTGTTTTTGTACAAATACTCTACCAGTGGTAGATGGTCTTCCTAGCTGCGGCCAAAGTCCAAGATGCAGGCTCACATCATATCCTCCATAACCTGAATGTTCCTCTCCGTCTAACCATCCGTCTGGGGATGAAATGATGTTCTCAAGCGTAGCTAAGTCCCAAAATCCTCCTTCAACCCCCTCCATAACCGAGATGTGAAGAGGGTGTCTCGGTATAAGACTATAGTCGAGGGGACACCATGAAGCCAAACTATCTTCTGTACATAGAGGCGTCACAAGCTCTCTATGGAACTCTTCTCCTTGATAGCTAGGAAGTGGGCCGACTTGGTGAGTCGGTAAATGATCACCCAGACGGAATCATGCCCCATGGACGTCTGTGGTAAGCCCGTCACGAATTCCATCAATATTCCATCCCACTTCCACTCTGGGACTTCCAGGGGGTGAGCTAATCCTGCTGGAACCTGGTGCTCAGCCTTCTCCTGCGGGCATGTGATGCATCGAGAAACGAACTCTGCTACTGCCTTCTTTATGCCTGACCACCAGAACTGTCATTGGAGATCCCGGTACATCTTTTCCACTCTAGGATGTAGCACCAAAGGGGATGTATGAAACTCCCTCATGACCTCCTCTTGGAACACCACTGGTACAACAGTGCATCCTTTGAAAAGAAGTACGTGCTTCCAACATTGTGAATATCCATCTGGCGCATGTCCTGTGGATTACTGAGCTGGTAAATCCATATAATCGACATCCCCAAGCCGTGCCTCCCTAACTCACTATAAGAGTAGAGGGTTGATAACCATCGACTGTAGGTAAGCTGTATCCTCTCCATCCACAAAGCATAACTGTAACGCAACTAACTACTGTGTTTCCTCACCCAACAGCTGTGAGATCAACCTATTACTAAGGGAATCTTCCACCTTGTTCCCCTTTCTAGGAGAATAGATGATCTCAAAATCATAGTCCTGGAGGAACTATTTCCAACACCTCTACCTCAGATTCAGATCCTTTTGTGAGAATATGTACTTGAGGCTCTTGTGGTCAGAGTAGAAAATAAATTGCTCGCCCATGAGGTAGTGTCGCCACATCATTAATGCAAAGACTACCGCTTCCAATTCGAGATCATGGGTCACCTAGTTCTGCTCATGTGGCCTAATATGGTGTGAACCATAAGCAATCACTGCATGCCGCTGCATCAAGACACAGACGAGCCCGGTTCCTGATGCGTCGCTGAAAACTACATACTTGACACCCTCCTCCAGAAACTTCATGACAGGGGCGCTCGTCAAACTCTGCCTCAACTACTCAAAAGTTTGCTGGACCTTCTCCATCCACACGAAGGGTTGCCCCTTCATGTTCAAGGCTATCATCGGTGCAGATATCCGAGGGAAATCAGGAATAAATCTCCGGTAATATCCCGCCAACCCAAGGAACCTCCGCATCTCCATTACAATCTGAGGTGGCTCCCATGCTAACACAACCTCTACCTTGGCTGGGTCCATAGATAATCCATCTAATGAGATGACATGTCCCAGAAAGTGGTCCTCCTGAATCCAGAACTGACACTTCAAGATCTTTCCATAAATCTTGTTCTCCCGGAGTACGTCCAGAACCATCTGCAGGGGTCTCGCGTGCTCCTCCTCTGACGCCGAGTACACAAGGATGTTGTCGATGAAGACCACTATGAATCAGTCTAAGTACGACTGGAATATCTGGTTCATTAGTCCCATGAACACAACACAGGCGTTCATTACACCAAAAGGCATCACCAAGTACTCATAGTGACCGTACCGGCATTTAAAAGTCGTCTTCCGTATATCCTCGTCCCGTACTCGTAGCTGATGATAGCCCGATCCAAGGTCAACCTTCGAGAACCATTGTGCCCCTATTAGCTGATCAAAGAGGTTGTAGATTCTCTGTAGTGGATACTTGTTCTTCACCATCACCTGGTTCAGGCGCCTGTAATCCACGCACAACCTCAGACTCCCATCTGCCTTCTTGGAAAACAAGACTGGGGCCTCTCAAGGTGAGACGCTGGGTCTCACGAAACCCTTGCTCTGCAACTCCTCCAACTGCACCCTCATCTCGTGAAGCTTTGTAGGATCCATACGATATGCCGATGAGAAAATTGGTTTCGTCACGGGGTGTAAGTCGATGCAGAAGTCAATTTCCCGGCGGGGAGGTAATCCTGGAACATCTTCAGGAAAGTCGTTCTCATACTCTGCCACCACTTATGGGAACTGAAGGCTCACAACATCTACTGCTCCGAGGGTAAGGCTAGCCGACTCATGAGTGATCAGCTGCTACCTCCCATGCATGAGCCCATTTTGTGCTTCCTGGGTTTCCTTTTCTCCAATAAAGTAAATAAACATTCCATCACGGCGGACACGCTGCACTCTTCACCTAAAACTGTCAATATGGGCATGGACCAAAGATATCCAATCCATACCAAGAATAGCGTCGTAAAGCCTCAACACTACCACCAAGAGTTTCCAACCGAATCTCTTGCATCCAAGGGTAAGATCACACTGTCTATAGAGGTGCGTGATCATCGAGTCTCCTCCCGTAGGTGTCTCCAAGCGTAAGGATCGAGTCAACGGTTCTACTGTAATCTCGAGGATTTGTAAAAGACATGTGGATATAAGGGAATGACTGGCACCTGTGTCTATGTGTACAGAAGCTATGGTAGAAAAGACACAGATCGTACCTCGAATCTTTCCTGGAGCCCCTGGGTCGTATGCCTCGACCGCATGAAGTTATCCCCGCCCCTATCCCCCATCTCCCTGAGCCTGGTGCGGACCTCCTTGGGGTGGTGGTGGAAGTAAGTCGAAGCGTCTTCCACCACCCGCAGCTCACCCTGCTCCTCTTCCATGTCTGCCACCTGGCGGGTCTGCCTGTTCTATTCTCTAACTCTACCTCGGTGGTCCATCCATCAATTCCCTGTCAGTAGCTCGACTGGTCGGGCAATCACTAGCGAGATGTCCCCTACCGTCGCATGTGTAGCATCACTTCTCCCTAGGATGACTGGATCCAGCCTAAGAGCCCTGGACTATCGATCCCTTGTCCTGGGACCTCCTATGCCGTTTCCCACATCCAGATCCCTGTGCCTGACGTTGGAACCCTACTGCCGGGGTCTCCGCACCTGTCTGCCTGCTGCTAACTGTTCTCGGCTGACTCTGCTCTGGCAAGAAACTCTCGATCACTAAGGCTCGCTCGAGCACTCCAGCATAAGTTGATATGCATAGAGGCACGACACTAGCTCGAATGTCTCGTTGTAGACCTCACTCAAAGGTCTGAGATCTGAAGTACTGATCCCCAACCATATCCATCAAGTACCTAGCGAGGTTGGTGATCGTCGATGAATAGTCCGATACTGTCATACTACCCTGCTGGAGCTGAAGAAGCTCCTGGATTCGCACAGCTCTCAACATAACCAGAGAGAACTCCTCCCTGAAGAGTCACTCAAACTCCGTCCATGAAAGAGTCTCCTCGTCGTGAGTCTGCGTGGTTAGACTCCACCATCATCCCACCGAACCCTGAAGAAGGCTCACTCCTAGGATCACCATCTAGTCTGCTAGTGTCCTCACTAGACGAAAAACTCTGGTCACTGCCTCAAGACAACCCTCAATCGCCTGAGGTTCAAGCTCGCCTTAGAACAAGAGGGGTCTCTATCTATAGAACTCGTAGAGTGCACTAATCCTGCACTCCTTGCCGGTCGGTACTGTAGGTACCACTGGCTGCTCCATTGGTGGTGGCATAACTGGTTCACCACCCAGTGGAAACACCTGGGGAAATGTTCCTGTTATCGAAGCATCATCACTGAGGGGGTCATCCTCGTGATCGTGTTGCTGAATCCCAACGGGTATGCATCGCGGAGTCATCTGGTAAAAAAACAAGATGTACCATGGTCAAAGAATATATATGGATAGCTGACACAAAGGACATAGAAACCAAAACCCATTCCTATATGATTCACATACCTTTTTTTTATTTCCCCGCTACCAGTTTTTTCATGTACTGAGTCAAAAAGCAAGTTATCAGAGCCCTGTTGTATGGATATGTCAGCCGCCGTACCAACATTGGAGTCTCTGTCGTGAAACCCGAACTCGAAACACTTAACACTGTTACCCCAAACCCAAATCACAGACTCTTGGTCCTAGGGTAGAACCGACCACCTCTGATACCACTCTATCACAACCCGTCCCGGTGGGGCCCACGCCGTGACTCCCCAAGCCCACCTCCAATAGGCCAGGGGTTGGTGACTAGCACCGAGTACGCATATCACTAACATGGGAGATATTTCCTATGTACCTGTACACACGCACACATCTCCAAGCCCACAAATGCTGAAATGTAAAACACTAAGGAACAAAATGCATGCATACAAATAAACCCAACCAACAAGGTACGACTAAAGGTTGAGTACTAAAATGTAAACTGGGCTAGAATACAAGCCCACCAAAAACAAAAAAAACAAGAGTATGAAAACTACATGGTCCAACCTATAAACACAAAAGGTACTGGGATTGCTGCTCGTAGCCATAGGAATTTCTTGGCCTTTAGGGAACTTAGAAAGCTCGGTCTTATCCTGGTCCACCCTAGACTCTGTCAAAAGGCTACTCGTCTTCACAAGACACCAAACGTGCCGAAAAAGCCCATGCAGGGGTGAGTATAACAATACTTAGTAGAGGACCATGAAAACCACAAAGTAGTAAACAAAGTAAAGGTACAGTCATCTATGCACAGTATATGTCTATAGAATATATAGAATAATCCAGATATAATAAAAACCTAGACCCATGGTCTAGAGACAAGTCACACAACCACATTCCCCCATTAGGGATTCTGTTCGAAGATTTCGTGATGCACTCGTTCTGGGAGAACACACTCCACAAGTCTTAGAGCTATGTTGACGTCCGTCCGAGGTGTGTTGTTCATCGGGAACCATAACGAGAGGTAGCTACACTCATTACGGGAGATACACTCCTGAGTGGGAAGGTTACGATAAAGAGAAGCACTCATTACAGGATACAAACTCCTGAGTGGGAAAGATCATGATACACTGATGAGGATCACTGCCAGGGCCATGGCGGATACCGCAACTCATCCGGATTCAGCAGTTAGGTGATACACCAGCTAGGTAGAGGATAAAAACTCGGTAAGGTTGGTCACGTCGATGCCAAACTCTACCTAGGGTCAGGAATGGATAGAGGATCTCGATCTGGGCCTCTCGGATGGATGCCTGACTCTATCACAGAAAGTTCTACTGAACGGATCATACTCCTGAGTGATAAACGATACATGACCTCCAAGGGAATGAGAAGAATGGGAACTAAACCAAACTAAAGGCATCTAGGACACGGTGAACAAGAGTACCATGCTGTTTTTCAAAAAGTACATGGTGTGTAGAAAAAATAGACACCGTGTTGTCTGACCCCAGGTACTGCCTGTGTACAACGGCCAGTGTCGTGAGGCTGGACGTGCAAGAAAAAAACTAAATACATGGTGTGTAGTATGGTATACACGCCGTGTCTGGATAACTGGGGTTGGCTCCTTGTACTTTGGCCATGTGCCCGTATACGATCATCATTCAGTGTACAAAAACTCGTGTAATCGCCACATGGGGTGACCCGCATTACTGGCCTTGCCTGGCCGTGTGACGGAGTACACAGTCATGTACTCCATCCCGTGCCCGTGTATCCCCTAGTTACATGCCGAGCTCTGCGTAGCTTCCTCTGCCATGCTGTACACACTGTGCCGCCTGAAGCCATGTATATCATCCTGTGTCCGTGTACTATCCAAAGTTACATGCCGAGATTCGAGGAGAGTCCAACATGTTGTGTGACTGGGGTCACACACCGTGTTATTCCTCTCTGACCCTGAAACCCTAGCCGCCGCCATGATCGCTACACTGCGTGTTCTTCAGAAGTACACACCGTGTATTATGGAAATTTCCAAAAACAACGACCTTCGTCTGTGCGCATCCCGTGGTGCTCCGATCGTCGATCCAGTTGTCCGATCACCAAAAAAATTTCGGGTTTTGGTCGCCTCGACACCATGAAGCTGCTTCCAACATTTTCGGGCCTCCGATCGGCTCTGAAAACATGATTTGATCTTCCCGCGGGAAGAACGCTCGAAGAATGACCTTTCCTGATCCGGTCAACTTCGTCGTCCGCCATCATCGCCGCACCTCCACGTGGTTGTTGCGGTGCCAAACCTTTGATTTGGGACCATTGTGTTGAAGAACGAATGCGCAATGATTCGTTGTTTGTCACCCCGCGAAGAATGCAAAGAACATGCAAGAAAAGAAGGAAAAGAAATCCAACAAAAAAATTGAGGAACAAACCTCCACCGTAGTTCATCCTGGCATTGATCTGCACCCGTTAATTGGATTAAATGGAGCATAAATTAACATCAATAAATAACATGGATTAATTCCCCAAAATCATCCAAAAGAAATCCCTCCCACAAGAATGCACGAATCTATGGATCATCTTGTTCGTGGTTGATCCGCTATCATGGTTTAAACTCAAAAAACGGGGATAAGGAATTGAAATAACAAACCCCTACCTGAAATCTGTTGAGGAGCGATCGTCATGACGCGTCCGCCAAAGGGATTCGTCAAAATCCGAGGGGCGTCTATTGATCACGTCGTCGTCGTCCGCCAACACATCCTCCTCTGCCCAAGCTCCAAGAGAAATATCTCTCTCAACTCGCAGGGTTATGAGGCTAACCATGCGAATTTTCCATAAGCATATATTTATAGGGGGGGATTAGGTCGCTACCCATAAAAGGAAATGTTTTTAAAATAATGAAATAAATCATTAATTTATTTTATTCCTTCTAAAGCGCTTCCATTTTTAAAACTCCCAAAATTAAACTTCGTAGCCGACCTGTAGCGGTTGAAGTTAGAACCGTTCTTAGTTAAAGTCGTCATCCTGGACGTAACAGTGCACCTAGATTTTTAATCTGGTAAACCGTTTGGAAACTGCCACAACTGCCTGCGAGTGCCGACTCAGTTAACAAAAAAAAATTCAAACCACCATTCCGGGCTCACTGGACCTCAGAATGATGTGTCGTCTTTGTGCCTAGTCTCGAAACATTTCCATATAATATTTAAAATAACAAACAGAAAAATCCGAGACATTAAATAAGTCTTTAAAGTATTTCCTTTTTTCCTTGTTTATTTATTTCACCTATTTCTTTTCATAAACTATTTTACAGACCCATTACTGGTTTATATACCATTTGTGGTGGCTTACTATGTTATGATCGCACCCAGATTAGGCATTCATGGAAATTGGGTACTGGATAAGATGCTATATGTTTACTTATACATGATCAAGATAGAGAATATGTGTTTTTTTGTGCATGGAATATAGGGTTGAACCATGGGAGGATAGGACTAGGATTGGACTAATATCTATATTCTGGTTCTTGTGGTAGTTTTGGTTTTGTTCTATGTTTTTATTGTCATCCTGACATATAGTTTATTCATTATACCTTTATAACATGTGTTTCTAGGTTACATATTTGCATTCTCACATGTTATCCATTTATTTGTTCCATCTAGTTATTATATCAGTTGATATTATTTCTACTATGGAATTACTCTAACAAGTGGTAATAGTATCCCCAGTGTTTCTTTATAGACTTGTGCTTCTAGTCAGTAGTCTCTTCTATATTGGGAGGCATTCCAGAGGTCTTGTGATGACCCATCTTGGGGCACCGAAAAGTGGCCTCTGGTGTGGGGATGTTACAAAGTTGCATCATAGCAATTATTTTCTTTGATTACTTTGGTAATGGTATTCAAGAGACAAGGATACATTTAGTTCCAAAAAATGACCTCATTCTTAGGTGCCAATATCCCCACGTATGAGGGAAAAATACAATTTCCAAGGGTGGGAATTGGTGTTTGGTTTGTGATTTTATAGTTGATTTTTATTTCCACCCCGTGTGGTGCACAAAGATGTGATGTAGTCGATTTATGATTTTCTTTCTCTTGGACTGGTATGTAAAGAGAGGGTGTGTGATTTCAAGCATAATAATAGGCACATAGGATTTATAGGTCATTTTTATGTTCCATGTGATCGATAGTACCTTGGGATCCATATGTTGGTGGTGTAATTTTCATATTTTTGATTTTCTTTATTATTATTTTTATTTAAAATGATTGATAAAGAATTTTTTAATAAAAATGAATTTGGGTAAAACTTCTGTTGGTTTCTAACCATGTGTGAGGGTGGTTAGGTTTGTGAGAGAACCTTAGTTTGGAGGCCTTTCATTATGGGATGTGAGTGCTTGGTGGTTTCGATGTTCCAGTTAATGGAATTCTTCTTGTCGTGTATTTGGTTAGATGGTAATTTTGATGTTGTGAAATGATATCTGATGATATGGAAGTTGTAGTCATTATGGATTTAAATAAAGTAAGTTATATTTGTGACCCTAGAGTTGGTGTTTGGATCATGGTGCTGATTTACGTGTGTGAGTGTCCATGGTGTGGGACCCATATTAAATGGTTTCTTAGTATGTTAGATGTAGTCTGTTTGGAACAAAGGGTAGGGTTTCCACCCATGAGAAATAGGTTTTTTGAGGATTTATGTGTGTGTGGATTGGTGTGAGAGAGAAAGATACAAGTGACCTTGTAAAGAGTGACTCCAGTTCAGGGAGCTAGTATCGATTGAATTTAATGATGACCTATGAAGGGGATCATTCAAGTTTTTTAGGTATTTTGGGTTCGTATGGAGAAAGTGAATGTTTAGACTTTGGCAGTGGAAAATTGAAAGTGTTTCCAAGTGCAGGTTGTTCAGGGGGGGATATGTGTAAAATAAAATGGTTTTGGAGATGAAACTCAAGTTGTGGCTATGAGTCGACAGTTTTGGGAAATTGAGGATAGCCTCAAGGGAGTATGGCCCAGTGTGGAAGTTTCTTTAATAATTGAAGCACAATTGGTTGCTTTAGAGATGGTATCAATGTAGTATTGGTGGCATATAGATTGGTAAAAGTGAATTGTTATGCATTGGTCACATTCTCATGATGATATTTTGATTCTTGTGGTTGGTTGTTTGGTTGTTTTGGGGAAGAGGCATAGTCATAAGGGTCTTGTTCCTATGTCCTTTATTGTGGTTGACGTGGGAACCAATATTTATTTTGGCTGAATGGGATAAGAGTGACTGATGCTTTGATGTAAAATTCTGGTATTGATGTGACACCCTTGGATTGTGGTGGTCACATGGTTGTTCTTTCTTGTATGAATGGTTTTCTCGTTGGTTGATAATGTTGAGAATCCCACAATTCAAATATGTTTGATGGATCATAACGCACAGTCAAATGATTGAGCGATTGATAGGCCTAGATTTGATGATGTATAACTAATGTGATCTAGATTCGAGATTAGTGTTTGACCGTAGTAAAGTGAATGACCATGAGGTATTTTAGGACGTCCAAATGTGGGATCATTTTGGGAAAGACATGATTCCATTGGGATTGATGACCATGTTTATTGGGGTAAACACCTGTCATATTTCTATATGATCGTACTATGAAGCTTGAGTTTTGAGTGAGATAGTTTGGTTGTGTATTGGTGTGGTGTTCTATGAGTTTATGTATAGATCATAAGAGTTGTGTTGGGATTAATCTAGTGGGGAAATGACAGTGATTCCAATTGGAATGTTGGGTCATGACCAAATGATAGAGGGTCACAAAATGGTGTTGATTCTGGGTTAGAATTCCCATCTGAGTTATGGTGTTTGAGAGTGGATGAAACATTGGAAATAAATGAAGCCCAATACAAATGGTTGTCTGAGGTTTCCCCATTATTTCAGGTGTCATAAGTGATGGATAGTTAGGTAGGTATTCATTGAAAAATTCATTGCATGATTTTTGGTAGTGACGATCATATCCAATATCTAGATATCTTCCCGGGTGCACTAAGAAGGCTCTAGCTACATTCCTAGAATAATGTGTGTATTTTTGTTGCATATAGGACCCCTTAGAGTTTTTGATCATAAGGAATCACATTTGGGGTTGTTTCTTTTGGATAATATCATCCACCAATTGCGAGTGAGGTTATCAGGGTGGGTTGGGCATTAGAAAATTCCATGGGTGACATTATCGATAGCTAAGAATGGGTAGTGGGTTATGATGGTTTTGTTGTCTAGGGAAAATTTGGACATCCATGTCTATGTTTGAGGTTCATCTTGTGATCAATCCATGGTCTTCGGTGGTCAAAATTGCTTGAGGAAAGCGGTGAGTACAATAGTCCTAGGGCGAAGAGTGGTAGGTCAGTCATATGGATGAATGAAGTCGGTCAAATAGTTTAATGGTGTCATAAGGATGACAATAATAAGTTGTTAAGGGAATTTTTTAGATTCCTTGGTGAAGGTTAGGTAGGCCACATATGTAGAGGCAGATCGAGTTAAGCGAGAACTTCAAACTCATGCTGGTTCTAGAGGTGCTCTGAGAGTTTTATACAGGATGAATTGGTGGGTGTTGTATAGCCTAAAAATGTTCATGGAACAATGTAATATTTGGTGTTGATGTTTTGAAGAATCATGAGAATGGACTATGGTAATTTTTTATAGATGATGGGATGTGCCTTATGTAAGAAGGCATTATGTCCATTTAGAAGGGAAACACGGAAACAATGGAAGATGAGAATCAATGAAGTGAGTTATTTGGAATAGAATGATTTAGTTGGGTAAGATAGGACTGATGTGGTGAGTTGTATGCCATCATTGGTTAATTTTTTGTTGATAACTATGCTTTGGTAATTGGATTTCTCAACACTAAAAGAGGGTGGGGGAAAGATAAAGTGTATGGTGGGGATACACATGGTGGGAATGTGTTCAATCAGTGATGTGAGTTGTCATATGAGATGGGTGGGATTATATGAGTGTTCTATTAGTGTTTTGGTTTTTGTATTAATCATCATCTTTGGATTTTACCAGTTGAGTACCTTGATATGAAAGTTAATCATGGGGTTGGGCCTTAAAAATATCATAAATGGACTAAGGCAGGTGGACCTCAAGATGCATACTGGGGTAGTTTTCTATATGTGGTTAAAATCTGGATGTTCCCTCGAGTGATGTTGGTCTGGAGTGCCAATTAGATAGTGGAAGAATAGGGTGAGATGGTTATAAGTGATTTGAGGCATGATTTATTGGATATGATTGGACTGAGGGTGTTCTAGTTGGATCCCCCATTAAATTGAAGTGCCTTGTTTGTTTCTTATTCAAGGTGGACTAGTGATGTAACCAAACCCTTGCCTTTTGATGATGTTTGTAGATATGCGTTTAAGGTTGATGGGTTCTAGTGGAGATTTAATTTCATGTTTGTGGTTTATGGTGGTGAAGGCCTCTTAAGGTAGGATTCATTCCTAGGTTCAAGTGTAATGATGGCATGGATGTGTTTTGGAGAAGGATTGGGAATGGAGAGTTGGAATGTGGGCCCCGTTTCCTGACCATTGGTCTGGAAGGCTAGGTACATTTTGTAATTATGTCTCAATGATGATTCGTTATAAGGTGTGAAGCTTTTAAGATCCCGACCTTTTATAAATGTGCTTAATTTTCAAAATTTTGGAAAGACTTCCCTTATTTTATCTAATGAGGTGGTTCTTAGGTGTATGACAAGTTTCAGGGGTGTCCTAGGGGGTTTGAAATACAAAATGAATGTAAAAGAGTCCAAATAGTGTGAATTGCATGGTTGGTGCATGATTAGAACAAACCATTCTCATGGACTCGGAAAATGTGCAGCTTGGGGAGCGTTTTTGTTAGAGGATTGGGAAAGGTTAGAACACAGTTTTCAAACCTAGTGGGTGATTCTGGAAAACCATATGGATTGGTCCCTCTTAGACAGAGGGATCCACATGGTTGGCACACAGTATGGCTAACCGTGCGACCAAACCGTGCATCATTTATAATGTAGGTTTTTACAATTTATTCCTCCTGATTCTATTTATTTATTCCTATATTTTTTACCCCATTGGACCCCCTATAGTAAGTGTGATGAACTGGTAGCCCCATATTCTTTTAAGGATTTTTCTACTTTTATTCTAGCGAGTTTGGAGTGTTGTTTAGTGTGAATCGAAGCTTTCGGTGAGTCAAATACTCCTCCTTTCACAATTTTCTAGATTAGGGAATATAGAATCTACTCTCACCTTTTAAATCTGTAAAACCATCAGTTTTCCTAAATATTAGATTGTAAGGATTTAATAGGTGCTTCAGTTTTAATCAAGTTTAGTGGTTAGGAAAGAAGTCATCAACAAACATGAGGTAGGTGTTCTTAAAGATTTTGACCATAGTCTTTATGTTCTATATGTATATGTAATTGTTCTATTTCAATACCATTTTTATATTATATCTTTGGTTAAGGAAGGTTGTTTGGGACTTATATTGAGGAGATAAACCCCTCAAAAAACTTCATTGGGTATGTTGGTGAGTGGGACCAATCCTAGGCCTACCCATAGGGTAAGTGAGACCCATGTAAATTTGGAAAATAATTAGAAAGTATTGAGATAGTGTAATTATGAGAGTGAATGGGTATTAAAGTGTAATTTGTTATATGGGTAGAGTTAATGGGCTAATTAAAATGATTATTTGTCAGATTTGGTAGATTCTTAGGAGGTTTTCAATGGTTATAATGGTGAGTTTTGGGGCATGGGGAAATTTATAAATTTATTGAAGGAAAATGATCTTTTAAACTGAGTAATTCTTTGAAAGAAGGTGTTGAACAAAAAGTAAATCAAAATTAGGATTTATTAATAAATTTCAAATTATATTTGAAATTATGGAAAGGATAACTTCTATGAAAATAGTTTAATGGTTTTATGAATGGTTGAAATGAAACAAAAGCCTTAGGGCTTGTTTCAGTTTTACAAAGAAGAAGAAACCATTTTTAAAGGGTGGATTCAAGATGATTTCAATGTATCTTGAATTTTGTTTTTATAACATGATGTGGTTTTAAAGGTCCATTAAGACCATAGATATTTAATTTATTAATGGGATAGTTAGACATGACCATGACAATTATGTTGGCAAGTTAACATAGTTATGAAATTAACTAAACAATGAATGTAAAAAGTTGATGAAGTAAAATAAGAGATAGGTTTGAAAAAGATGAAATGGATTGGATGTAATAGAGTTATTATGGTAAGTGAATTTAGAATATTACATTAAATGCATAAGTGGGTTGATTCATGTGAAATAATGAACAAGTTTAATTGTTAATTTTACGGGAATTGGGCTAGTGTATGGGAATTTATGAATACATGTTAATGTGTAAGGATTGTTTAATATACTTAATGGGTTATGTCATAATAATGAGAAATGGGTTAAATGGGATGTGAATATAGTTTTTGAATATTCTAATGGGTTAAGGGTTGATATTAATTCAAATGTTAAAAAATTATGAGATGTGAATGTGATTTTTGTTGACTGTGTGTAGTTTGTGATAGTGTATTAGTGGTAAATGGATAAATAAGTATGTTAACATGGATTTTTGGTGTGGGATAATGGATTGAGGATCCTCACATGGCTTGGGATAGACTAAGGCTGTAAAACCACAACTATAATGAATGGGTTATGTAGTCAAACTATTTCCCTAGACCCCAAATGGTTGAATTGGATGTGACTACATAGAATGAGGCTCCAAGGTAAGTGTGATGTAATAAATGAGACTATAATGAGGATCCATGTTAAGTGTGACGTATTTTATTGTGAAATGTTATTCCCTACTAAGACAGCGAATTTTACCTATTCCCTTATCCATGGTAATTGATCATATTAGTCTGTAGCATTAATGATGGAAATTCCTAACCCATGGAACAAATGATGATAATGATGAGATTAATATTGTTAACTAATGGTTATGTGATTGTTTTTTATTGAGAAACAATCCATGAGGATAAAAGTGTGTGTAACCCCGTGTGCCTTGGATTAGACTCCCAGCGTGACCTGATTTAGTTTTTCTAATTGTTTGACCATAGAAAATTTAAATGGATAAAATTGATATTAGATAATTACTTAAATGATTTCCTTATTTCCTTGTTTATTAATTGCATTTGTTTCCTTGTATTCAATGTTATACATACTGGTTACTACTTTAGACATGAGTTTTGGTGTCGTACTGAGTTGTGCGCACACCCCACTCGGGCCGCCATGTCACTTGGTTGCACAACAAGATGCTACTTTTTTTCTTATATAGGATCAGGACAGGGACCAGGTGTCTAATTGTGCATAGGAATTCGAGTTAGATCATGTGATGTTAGGATCAGGTTTGGTCTTGGGTCCATATTTGGGGTATTGTGGTTATTTTTTTATAGTTTATGTTTGTATTGGCATCCTAACAGGTAACATATTCATCATACTGTTATAGCATGTGTTTCTTGGTTACTTGTTGAAATTGTCACGTGTTTCCCATTTATTTGTTCTTGATGGTTATTAAATCTATTTATATTATTTCGTTTTATGAATTACTCTGACATGTGGCAATATTTTCCTCAATGTTTCTTCATAGACTTGCGTTTCTAGTCATTATCCTTTAGCATATGGGGAGGCACCCCTTAAGTCATGTGATGACCTTGCTCGAGGAACTAAAAAGTGGCCTCCTGGTTAAGGACATTACAAAGGCTCATGTACAGTGTCTTTGAAATATACATATTACGCTACCATTGATAGTATACCTATATAAATTAATCACATATTAGTGCATCAATAATATTATATGGAATCAAAACAATTATAAATATAATCACAATCCCATCATGGAGTGCTAATAAGACTCTTGAATGAATAGCCATACCTACTTCATCCAGTGTTGGAATGGGGAAATTATTACCAAGGGTTAATATTAACAAAAGGGTGAATGAGTTATAACCATAATGAAAAACCAAAGTGAACTACTGTCCATTATATAAACAACATAGGTGAATGATTCATCACTATAATAAAAATCAAGGGTGAATTAGTCATCACCATAGTGATAAAGAATGGTTAGTTATTCATCACTATGTAAATAAACATGGGTGAATTATTTATCATCATATCAATAAATCATGGGTGAATGATATATATCCATCTAATTAAAGAATGGGTAAATTATATATAACCATATAAGTAATGATATGGTGAATTATTTATCACAATATAATCAAAATATTGATTAATGATATATCTGCACATTAATAAATCAGGCGTAAATGATGTATCACCATATAAGTAAATAATGAGAATATGATTTATCATAATATATTATTTTTAATTGCTTAATCATTAAAGGAGACCCTCCCCATTTACCTTTGTAATCATCCCACAGAGGGGAACCAATATCCAAAAAGTGGGTTCTAATTTTCTTATAGAAGATAGATACTAGCTTCTTCACCCCCATACCGTGAATTATGTAGTGGAATGCTTCAGAGGATCTATAATTTTCCACCACTATTGGATTTATAGATCTAGTTTTATAGAAATCCTAAATAGGGAATTTCATCATTGAGGGGGAGTGGAATTTGATCCCAATAATATGGGGATGATCGACCCATAACTTTATCACTCACACATCCCTAAAGGGGAATGATTTATGATAACAAAAAAATCATACTGAAAAAATTATCATAGTACAGATAAATCATTGGTGAGTGATATATAAACATATTATTAAAGAATTGGAAAACATTTAACACAATATAATATTCAGGTTGAGTAATTTATCACCATATAAATAAATCATGGGTGAAATATGTGTAACTATTTAATTTTATAGGGGGTGGAAAACTTTTCAATATATTAATAAATAATGAGTTAATTAGGTGAGATGATAGGTTTGGGATGTAACCAATATAAAGATGGTGTGAATCAGTGTCGATGAATTGTTATCTAATTTAAATCATTCTATAACATTAATTTTACCTATACACTTATTAAGGTGAATGATTATTGAATTCTATATTCCTTACATGCATTTCATGATGCACACATCCAAATAGACACGCACAAAGAGGACAATTATTTAGAATTTTTACTACTCAGTATGAGTAGTTAATCCTTAGTGTGAATGGGAAAACCCATGATCACATGACCCTCTATTGAAAACCTGCGATCTTATAGGGATAAGGGTCTATCATTTAAGCTCCATTTTTCTCATCTCTAGATTTTGATTCAGTTCATTCCGCAAATAAATTATTCCAACACATTACAATCATATTAAATATCCAATGAACAAATATTTATTCCCCACTTTAGAATGTAATCATGTTGTTAATGTAATTAATCTTCCATAATTTCCATCATCTTCTTCTTACAAGCTCAAAATCATGAAAGAAACACTTTTTTATTATTTTGTATAAATAAAATTAACCACAAATTTTTCTTCTTATTCACATTAGAAAACAAGATTGATTCTTTTTCTTCTTAAAAGAAACAACGACCATAAAGGCTAATGTGATCAATTTTTTCTTATGTTCCAATAGAACTACACAATACCCCTTACTTATTTTTATTCATCTTGTAATTATTATTCTTCATTATTACTTCAGTCAGAAATAATTCAGCACTAAATCAATCTTTCTTCAAGATGAAATATCTATAAAAATATCAACATTGGGACACCACTTAGTTTCTTAAATAAAAAAGGTTTTATTATTGGGATTATTATATCAGTTCACTATGATTTTATATTAATTCTCATAAAATGTATTACTTATATATTCATTTTATTGAATCAATATTTTTTCTATAAAATAGTTTATGTAAATCCTTTGATATTTTCCATCCTGAAATATAACTCTTTAAAATTTATTATTCTTTGGTCTTCATGAAGACTTAGTTTCATCTCGATATTTGGAAATATAATGACTTCCACTCACATGTTTTATTCCAAAAAATAATGTTTATAAGTATACTAAATGTCTAGATTCATTCATATTCCACTTATCCATAGTGAATACCTAATATTTTCATGGTCTTAACATTGAATCACTGTAAAAATCCCACATATCTTATTCTTCCTCCATCATATTCAAGGATCATGATTAGTAAAATCACGATACATGATTTCAAATGTGTGTCTAGCTAGGAATTGTATGATTCCCCACTCAGTCATATGTGAAGTGCATGTACATGGATCACTCATATGCAAAATAATATGTTATTTTCTTATACTATTACGTTAAGATAATCTCAATACATCTTCCATACATACATGAATTTCCTTTATGTAGATATTATATGACTCATATGTAAAATAGAATTACTCATGCCTAGATTACCAAACATTCATATGCCGCATCATAATCATTTGACCTTAAACCACTTTTATTTTATACTCTTTCATATAAACTCCCTTTTCTTATATAGAATATCTATTGGATGTATTGAAATGATGTGTATAAAAGTAAATATTTATAAACATCTCACATGAAAATTATTCTTGACATGATATCAATAGAATATTATATATAATAAAGTCAAGAAAATAGAAAGATAATGGTGTAAAAAACATTGTATCACTCAATATCACAAATATTGTATTATGTTATGAATAATACTACTAAAGATAGGTCTTATATAAATTTTAAATTTAGGAATTCATTGGGGAATTAAATGAAATGATCAATTTCTTCATAGTAAAATCCCATATGTATATGCCCATATTTGTGGATTTTCTATGTTACCCCTTATAGAATCCTTCTTAGTCTGTTATCCTATACTACCCCATATAGGAGATCTACCTCTTTTAATTTACTCAAGGCCTTGATCAACATTTATATTTGAAGGTGTCTACCATGATATGGCCTAGCTATATGTGTAGTAGACCTACCTTGATTTGGCCTAATGTTTTGGTAAGTGGAAAGTTGCATCAAAAGGATAAATCATCATTAGGAAACCACCTATCATTTTACAAATTAAAACATTAAAAATTCAACAGAAAAAATCAAACATGCATCATGGGATCCTATACGCCCATCTCTTCACTAAATATAACATATTTAAAAACAACTAAAGTATTTCAACACAACTCATATATTATTAAAAATAATAAATTTTAATATTACATTTTTTCTCTTGAAATATATGAATGGAATTTCATAAGCACCATCATCACAAATATATAATATTGGGAATTGTAAATTATTCATGAAACTATAATCTTAAAAATAATTTTTTATTTAATAATAAATGGATCTACCAATTCTACCAAGGAAATTAATAAAATAAATAAATGTAATCGTCTTATAATGTCTAACCACATCTCTTAATTCTTCACTTATTCCCTCTAATTCCACTTTTATACTGATATAAAAAAATATTTTCCCATTTTTATTAGTGAAAATAAATTAAATACCCACAAATTGGGATCAACAAGATGTATCACCATATAAATAATTCCAGGGTAAAATTTTTATCATAATATATATAAATCATGGGTGAGAATTATATTTCCATAGATGTAAACATAATTAAAAATTATATCGCTATATAAAAAATAAAAGGTGAATGATTTATCACCAGAATACCTCA
Organism: Viscum album; assembly: GCA_963277665.1. Classification (NCBI taxonomy): domain Eukaryota; kingdom Viridiplantae; phylum Streptophyta; class Magnoliopsida; order Santalales; family Viscaceae; genus Viscum; species Viscum album. The sequence goes on along the minus strand of OY728131.1, from coordinate 1,049,145,131 downwards.
CATAGGACATTCAAAATTTATATTTATCCCTACTAGATAAATATCACCCACTAGACTGTTTATTCCTTATAATTTTTACACATAGGTAAAATTAAATAAATCCTAGAATTTGATATAATGACTTAAAATCTACCATGATCATTTATCTCACATGGATCGAGACATATCAATCTCTATCTCTACCAAAACAACATAGCATGGATAAATCACCACTATCATAACAAAAATTTAATATTTCAGAGATGTAATGATAAAATTACCTATAAATACAAATATATTATTTTATAAGTAAATAACCCACTAATGGGTTATATTATCAAGATATATCACCACTTTCATAAGGTTGTATTACTATTTTTGGGAAATAATCAAACCATGATGATCAAAACACCCGTATTAAGTTATATAAATCATACTCTCCACTTAACATGCAAGGTATAATAGTTTAATTCCATTTAGTACTATCAAGATCTAATCTATAATAAGAACTTGGAAATTATCTACATGATATGTTTATAACAGGGATACATAAAATACATCATACATAGAATTGTAACTTTTTGGAAATATCAGTTAGTACTCCATGGTAATATCTTCTTAAGGATCTTAAACCAATCCACAAAACATGACACTAACTTCCATTGTATCTACAAATATCAATGTACCTACTAATTTGGTTCTATAAAAAGACATAGAAACCCAACTAAAACCCAAGAGATTGGAATAATATAAACAAGGTCTACTATATAATGACTTAAATGGTGTCATCTAAATAGATGATTTGGTGAAATATTATAATATAATATGACTCTCATAGGATCTACCAAAATTTAGGACATATACTCTAATCATACCCCTAAATACCTGAATCATACACTCAGAAAAACCATTTGTCTAAGAATGGCATGTTTTCATTAGATTCACCCGAGTGACTGGTTCCCTTAGAAAACACTACTATAAATAATAAGTTAATCATGAATCTCAATCTGAGACAATACTTATTATCACATAGTGTTGACACACTATCTCCAGTATATAAATCATACCCATCACAAAAATTGGTGATGTCTTCATGATCTTTTGGAAACATTCAGCCTTTTTAACTGATCAATAATAACCCACACTACAATTATAAATAAATGAAACATTTTTAACCATGTGATAGAGTCCATAGTGAACTCATACCTCCTCCAAATTGGAACAGTTAATTGTTAAAGAATACTGTTAATCCTATAGTTCTTCTCCTTCACCTATTGATCAGTAATTCATTTTGATTAAAATCTTGTTATGTATTTATCCATCCTAGGATACCAAAATTATTGATGGGTATTGTGATACATCTTAATCAACCTTGGGTGAAGTACCTATATTTATGTGTGTTAATACTACATTAGAACCTCCCATATACTCATCATAATTACCCCTCTACCTCAGATATATAAGACCTCATAATCCTTTGGATCATAATATATGGGAATCTCCCCCCATATTTATTATTCCTCATCACCCAAAAATATGATTTTGACTATCAACTCCTCTCCAACATATCTATAAGTGATGATCTAATGCTAAATTTTCCCCCTCCCTTAACACTCTTGAAATAAAAATATAGATTAATGAAATGTTTGGTCAACAAATACTCTCTACTGACCTCATGAACAACCTACACATATATCTTCCATCCAATTCCACTAACCACAACATTCCCCTTCCTTGGGGTATACACCATCACAATGGCAAAATTATAATAGGAACATGGCTAAACATTCACACTATAGGCTTGATTTTCAATGAGATAATTTATATATATATATAAGACCCTTGTGGTTTGTGTACCCATAAAAACATCATATCTAAATGATAATGGTTTTAAAACTATGTGTCCTGAAAAACCATAAAAAACATTAGCTAAAAGGCTATGTAATTCAGCTCATATGATCTCAAAATTTGGAATAAATGAGCATCCACCTAACTATATACCATTAAGAACATACCAAATCCACTCTTGATTCATTGAAATGAATGTTATTCTCTTTTAAAAACTCAATTATGTTTAGGATTAATGTGGACCCTAATATCCACTTTAACTCCTATATTGGCCACTCATGCCAATCATACCATCAAAACTAATCCACTTCTTCATCAAGGTCATCATAAACACTTATAATAAATATAAATCTATAATTAATCTTATATAATATCCTATTGATCCATGTAATCTAAAAATCTCAATCATATTATTTAGCCACTTCAATGAAAACAAGAAGTGTCCATCTTAGGTTGTACTTATATACAAAACTCTAATATCACATACACTAAGAAGCATACATCATGTATCCCAAAGTAAATCATGATATATTATCATAAAGTTGATTCAATATTAATTTACTTATAATGATATATATATGTATATCATGGTCCTCCTATTTCTTAAAGTATACTAGGAAGTCATTGATTAACATTACTAAAATTGAATCGATGTGTAGGAGGAAGATACTACTCATTTGGACCATAAACATTATTGTTTTTTTATTATACTAAAAAAATATAAGGAAGTCATTTAACACTTAACTATGTCTAAAAGATGAACAGGGAATGTCATATACTCTCACCCAACATTGATAACAACCTATCCTCAAATCAAATCATAAAGAATCATCTGTATCACCCCCAATGGTCAAATATGTAATCAATGCAAATAAGTGGATAACAGTTTTTTTTCATTATTTGGTTTAACCTCTAATAATAAACAAATATAAATAATCTATCATCTGTCTCCTTGGTAAAAATAATGAGGGAATAATATGAGTGTATTAACCCTTTTGACTCGGGATTATCTAGTTGAACATACATATCTCAAAACTCAATTTGATCTTTACTATATATTTGAATTGATATAAGCTCAAAACCTATCACAGAAACAATTATAAAATCAACCTACCACTCAAGTGGAATCCCCAAGATGAATTTGGAGAAATTCGTGATATAAATCTAAAAAAGGGACGAAAGAGAAATTAATGTATCACCTCGTCATCACCCGAAGAAACACATATATTCTCAATGTGATCATACCCAACTAGAAATGATATGGTCCTGCATGACCTTACCATAAATACCATTCCATAAAAAACTTATAACAATAATCTTAAAGGTATTTTAAAAATATTAGTCAATGATATAAATCAATGTGTGCACCATAATGATTCATATTATCCATATCTAAGATCAAAACACACTTTTTACAAGTTTATCACTGAAAAATCCTATAAATTCTCACATGCATTAACTACCACAAAACATCTTGATAACTATTAATTCAATTCAATTTCTTACCTAAGGGGATATAAATAGACATCATCCCAATTAAACATTCTAATGATTTAATAATACCACTAACCAGTTAATTATAAAGGAATAAATACACTTTACGTAAAGTAAAAAAAATTAATTCCAGGGTATATACCATTAATATAACTTCTATGACCCGAATACCCAAATGCGACATGATCTTCTTCCTAAAATACCTCAGGCACACCTCCTAGTTTCTAAAGTATAACATAAATACTAAGGGTTTGTCCTAAAACATATGAGACATTGTTTTCCATTTTTCTTTCAAAGTGTAGTAAATAGTTATGATACGTGATTAAATGTGGCATGAATTATCCCTTCCCTAACTAGTCAAGAATCATAATAAACTTTTAATGGAATTGAGTATAGTATGAGTTAGTAATAAAATTAGAAACACAATATGAATAGGTATAAAATATTAAAAATTTTCTAAAATCACCCTATTATGTTTAATATAAGTATAATAGTGTTAAAAAAAATATTTACAGGCCCTGTTTTAATAAATGATACCTCAGAACACATAGTGATTCTGCAATTGTAAATCCACTGTAAAAAATCCATAACACTATCCAAGCGTGTATACCCTTTCAAAAATGTAAAACCCCTTAAAATGGATGATTTCCTTTATATTTCATGGATTTTAAATAAAAGGGTCTTCACATTTCCTAAGAGTGGACCCTGTCGCGTGTGATTGTGATAATTTATTAGGCAGTCACCACCCCACCCTTAATGGTCTATCAAAAAGTTGAGTGTATAATAAAAATAATATTAATCTAGAGGAATATATAAATAGAAATAATGTATAATTTCTTAGAGTCTATCATAGTCATATGTATAAGGAAATCAACTACCTACAAGTTGAGGATAAATACCTACATACCATCTTTGTTCCTTCACTGAGAGTCTAAGATGATATCCTAGTAAATACCTTAGAGTATGAATTAGAAGAATTTTTTTTATCTTACAAACGTATTCATATTCACACACACATATTCATATATTTGGGGAAATAATTCAAGGCTCCATTGACCCGTATCAATAAGAATTGATTAGTCTAAGTTAGTTTCCATAATCTTATAGCCCGTCATAGGGAATAAAACACTGAGTATAACATGTTAGGGTGTTGCGAACCCATCCCAAACCATCCACTCGGATATCATGTTAGCGATTAATTGTCATCATGATTGTCAAACATGTACTCTATCAAGTTTTCATTTCCCATGATTTGGAAACATTATATATTTACATAACTAATAAATCAAATGTATCCAATAAAGTAGAAAAAATTTATCTCTAATATGTTATGTTTGAAAGGTATACAGTTTTTCTAAATAGATACTTTAAATATTAATTCAATTAAATTAATAACAATATAAATAACCTCTAATGTTTTCCATTTATTAATATTTATTTAATATACAGACCAAAAAAACACCACATGGAACGAATAAAGTAGAGACAAATTATTGAGAATACATAGAATAATAATAAACCAATTATAACTAAAATATGTATCATAACTATTTTTAACTACAATATATTTAACAAAAACAATTACTTAAATTTTCACCCTTGGTTCTTTATTGGTTCAGTCATACCCAAACCATTTCAAGGATAATTATCTATGAGTGAGAAATCTAGAAGGGAAATTATTACAAAAAACAGAATAAAACATACTTACAGGCACTAAGAGAAGGATTGTTTCCTACAACTAAAATGAAATTATATTATAAAAATAATTATGTTTGGTAGAAACCACGTTTATTTAGGTAATATGAACATGGTAAACCAATCATTGAGATGAATTTTGATTTAATTAATAAGATCCTCTATAGTTGTTATTCTAGTAGAAATTAGATTGATTATCATGATCTCAGAAATCCAATATTAGTGAAAGAGAAGATTTTAATTTCTACTACCCAAAAAAGGAATGAGGTGATTGGAAGATATTCAGGAACTTATTTAACACCCCAAGATTCCATGGTACACTTCTCTTTGAATAATACAGTAGCGTATGTTTTACGCAACTTCGAGTTCTAACACACCACAACCAATCAAACTAGCTATTATGAATAGTAATACCCACCTTTTGAAATTATATAAATTTTATCGTTTAAAATGGACTTCATTTTTGGATTTGGAATATCAAAATTTTCCTAGGATAATGTTTTGGTATTTTTCTGAGAACATCCCTTTTTTTTGAATAGTGAAAAATACTAAATTTTAATTAAAAACATCTTTTTTAATAAAAATTATTTATAGTGATAAATTATACTATTGAGTGGTTTTAAAGTATAATTAGAATATGTTTTTACCATTTTATCCAATTTCATTCATTGGACATAATTTCACATTAAAACTAGACATAAACAAGTGTCAATCATTTGATATTTATTATTTCTTAAAAACACGCTTTTTGTTTTAACAACAGGAAATAATTTTAAATTAATTTCTTCCACTTATGTGGTTTTAATTTAGAAAAATGGTTTTCATATTTAGAATCATGATCTCCAAATTTTTTAAATAGGTAACTTTTATTTTTAGACATTTTGAATAATTACTTCGGCAAATATTTTATTTACAATGGTTAAAGGATAAATCCGCTAAATAAGGGTAAAAAATAATATTTTAAAAATAATAAATTACCCTAAAACGTGTCATAAACCTAATTGTTGATACATGTCTGTCCATGGGCATCTTTGGGTATATTTTGGGACCCCATCGAGCCACATGTAAGTGATAAGGACACTTTATATTAATTAAGTTAAAGTAAATACAAAAATGACATAAGCATATAGGTTTTAGAAAAATAATTTTTACATAGGGTTATATATGTAATATTTTTGACTATAAATATTCATTATAAATTTAAAAATATTTCCTACATAATGGGATGTTATTTATTTTTTTATACATTTCATAATTAAATTTATTTATGACACAATAATGATGCCGTATTTTTCTTATTAATGAAAGAATCAAATAATTGGTACTATAAATGTTAAAATAAATATAATTTGAAAGTTTTGTTGACATACACAAATTTTATTGGTTATCATGATATTTTAAGACTACTCAAATGAATCTTATTCGAATTAATAAAGTTTTTAAGACTTTAACAAAAATAAATTATTAAATAGTGTCAAAATTGACGTAAAGGGGTTTTTAAAACAAATATTATATTACTAATTTAAATTATATTCCTAAAAATATAAGGCTCGGCAAAAAGACATATATAATGATATGTGTATCATTAATGGACCACTTGGGGGTCTCTAGGAAGTATATAGTATGTTAATTAACTATATAATATAAAAATACAAAGAGATATGGTAAATGTCAAACTATATAACTAAGAGTTAAATCAAAAAGATAAAGTTAATATAGTGACCCAAACCTATCTAAAACCTATTGGTTTAGTGGGTTTATACCTATACACACCTTTAAATTTAAATAATACACTTTTGATCCATTATAAACCGAATATGAATTTATTATAAAATAATATTTCTAGCTTTTCCTAAGGTTCCCCTCACCCCTCTAATAAAAGGGCACTCCCCCTTCTCTCTGATTCACAAATTCAAATCCTTTTAGCACAGCCAAACCCAGACCAAATATTATATCAACTTCTCTCACTTCAATCTAGAGGCCTTAGTTTGATCATAAATCCAACCTATGAAGCCCTTTTGATCAAATCAAAAGGAAGAACCCAAAGAAGAGGTAATGTTTTCACCACCCTTTTTCAAGTTCCTTTCTTCTTCCACATCCTTTTTCTTTGTTGTTTCCATTATAAAATAATAACTCTATTATCTTCTGTATACTATGATGTTATTATAAATATGTTACAACCAAATTCATTATTCTATCCATCCCATGGATGACATGTTACCATACATGCGTACGTACGGCTTACCGTCTCCACGTCGTGGTGTAATTGTTATTCAATACATTATTATTTGGATGTGTATAATAATGATGTGTAATTCATGTAAATAATAAATATAACCTTATAATTATTATATATATATGATACACCATCCAATTATATATTATTTTAATATCAAAATTATGATATTGTTGCACGTGCGTACGTACGGACTACCGTCTCCACGAACGTCATGATATTCATTCCCCATCGTATCCATTCAAGAATAATTTTCAATTGATGTTTAAAAATTGTGTTTAAGAACTTTATATCATTATTTATATGAATAAGATAAAATATGTGGATAAAAAACATGTCTTATTTAACAAAACATATAATTTAAATAAAAATTAGTAACTGAACACCCGAAACGACGATAATACAAAAATATTATTAACAAAGCAATATTAAAAGATCATATATGATATCATATTTATGTATATGATTCTTGAATAATTTAATAACCATTATTTAACTATTATACAGTAGGTTAAGCTACCCTCGACCAAGGAAAAGTAAAAGGTAAGGGTTTATTTCACAATCTCTTCATTATCAGAGGTTATTTATACATAATTATCTACTGGGACCTCTTTATCATCCACATCCATGTTTCTTAGAAATTTATTTCAAAAAATTATTAATATTTTATAGACTATGGGTTAAAGTCATTTATACCCTTGTTTTACTTCTTATAATATGTTTATAATGGAATATTTCTATCATTTTCCAAACAAGGTCATTTTTAACCTTTTCGACAAAATTAAGGTAAGAATGTCCTTTTTAAATTATACAGAGGGTGGGGCTATTTTCTGCCATAATAAAATCGTCGAAGCTTCCATTACAAGATTATAAGAATATTTTCAAAGTAATTGTTTTCTTTTATAAATATGTGACTTTAAAATGATTTAAAAAAAGTAGATATTTCTCTCAAATAGTTTTGATTTCATCTATGTGAACATCCTCTGATGGAATTTTAAGCTTATTTGAAGTTGATTTATTATGATACGAAACTTCCATATTGTATTGAAGGTTTTGTGATATGTTTGATTGTGGATGTGTTATTTTTATACCATTCATGGTATATGGAAAAATTATTGACATTTCATATGCTAGTTTTAAAATGAATGTTTATGTTATGTTTAAACCTGTTCATATGAGGAATGCATTGGAATTAGTAAGTGACAGGTGTAGCCCTCTATATCTCCTCGATGCATCGGTAGGTCTCATGAGACAAACTAGTGTCTTGGCATAAAGCCTTAACAAAATCTTATTTGTAGTCTTGGCACAAGGCCTAGACTATGTGGTTATGATAGTCTGGAAGTATGCATTCCATCATTATGAAAGTGGTTCTTGATATTGCATGTGACTATTATACTAGTAGAATATCCATGTGAATAAGTAAATTAAATTAAATTATTTTATTTCTACCATATTATGCTGAAGTTAATGTTTAACAGTATTTTTTTTAGTTATACATTTCCTTAAATGTTTGATCTTATTTATGAAGGTTTCTGCTATATTGTTATCCTTGTTGAGAATCTGAGCTCACCCCTTTCTATGTTTTATTTTTTCCCGCATGTGAAGAAGTATTTTATGACTGACCTGTAGGGATAGTCTGAGGGGATATGAGTGCAGACTATAGAGACTATGTTGTTGTAGTTTTTCACTGTATGATGTAATGTAAGACTTATGAATCTATCTAGTGTTTCCAAGGCTACTAAACTAATCGGTCTTTAGAGACTTGATCTTTTGTGATCATGCCAATGTTATGTAATAATGCCCCAACTCTGGGTAACTAGGTTTGGGGTGTTATAGTTGGTATCATATAAATTTTAGAACAAACCATGGAATATAGATTTATATAAACTCTGATTAGATCACATAGACCTAAGATGAAATTTGAGGATTAGTATAGAATAACTTCCTAGAATGTTTGTATTGTAGAGATATTGTTAGTATTCCAAGAAATGTATCCTTGTATGGATACGATCAGGTAGAGGCGACTCTGGCATAGATGTACCTAGGGGTAAAACCGGAAAACACCGGTTTGTTCTAGACAGAAACAATAACTGGTACACGACAATGGGACTTGTTGCACTCTTGGTTACGACACTCCCGAGGGATACGATTAGGATAATTCTAATTTTCTTTAAAAACCATTATGAATGGTTTATGAGTATATACATCCCTAAAGAAAACATTTTTATGATTATGGATTATATCCATAAATTTTTCAATTTATGTTAGGTATTTTACAAGTTTGCAATTAATCATTGTAATTCATAAACTGGCCTAGTGTATGCCATTGTATTGAAATAAGGCCTAGTAGAAGGGATGTGAACTCCAACAATCCATATGATCTAAAGAGTAATAAGGATCATACCTTCCATGGTATTAAGCCAACATTTAGAAGGGAAATATTCTCTCATGATTTCTCAACATATTATAAAACAGTATCATGGGTTAATAAGATAAGTAAATAGTTATCTGATTCCTATGGCTTTGATGGGAAACAACAGAAGAAAAGGTTAGAAGAGAGAAAGATGGATAAAGGGAAGAGGGAAAAGAAGAATTTTCTCATATGTGATAACTGTGGGAATAAACACCCTAGAACTTTCCTGATGGTAATGGGAGTTTGTTATAAGTGTATAGAATAAGGACACCAAGTACATGACTGCAAGGGTAAGAAAAAGGTTTCAAATGTACAATGCTTCATCTATAAGGATTTGGGACACTACGCAAACCAATGCCCAAATCATCATAGTATGCCCCAAATGATGCTATTGGATAATAATCATGTTTTGATACTACCTCAGATGAAGAATAATGACTAGTGTTCTTATGTTGTTATTATAATATTATTTCATTTGAGTGTTGTATCAATAATATACTATTTATATTAATTATGGAGATAAATAAGGATTTTACTACGGTACTATTTTATTGAGGATTTCAGATTTTATGGTTCTATGAAAAGTGACTTAATAGTGAGCTACAATTTTGGTAAAATACATGGTTGATGGAAAGGTAATACTTAATATAGTCCTAATAATGAGGTAGTGATTTGGGAATAAGAGATGGTTGATTTGAATAAATTATATTGGATATTTTTGACTACCGTGAAACTATTTAATTATTTTTCATTTTTGGAGTTTACACCATTTTTTGATAGAAGGAGTATATCCAGTATTCTATAATGAATAAGGGAGCATGAATGTAATCAATAAGGTTTTATGGTAATTCAGGATGTTACCATGTTTTAATATAATACATGTTGAAGGTGTTCACATGTTATTACATGGAAAAAAGATCTTCATTCTGTTTAACATACTTATAAATTTTGGACTGTGAGTTTGGATATAAGTATTTTGGATAAGTCTAAATGTTGGAATGGATTAAGTTTTAATGGTTATTTTTGGATTTTTATAAAAGGAAAACACATAGACCGTGTGACAACCTGTCACATCAGACAAATCTATTGAAATCAAAACCACAACCATAGTGCGATTGGGATTTATCACCTACCACTAGACTATGTGATGTTACTGGATGGTATACTGTATTTTATTTTTTTAAAGGGCCTGATATGTGAATTACATATTCATTATATTTGGAACTCTATACTATTAGGATAAATAGATTATTTTTAAGTTGTATTATGTTTTGGAGTGAAAGATGAGTTTGTGGTAGAAATTTATTAATGTATAAAACTCTAATTATAATGTAAGTATATCTACTTATGATCTTATCCAATCTATTAAATAAATTTGTGAACATTAAGAAAATGAAATTAGAACCAAAACTTTTTCCTAGATGTTACCATAGATCATCACAAATTTATGGATTTGTGATTGTTGGCCTTTTTATAGCCATGATCTCTTCTACTCTCCATCATATATTGATTGTCATATTTCTCCTCCATATCCATGTTTTCCTATATGGAACCCTAGTATGTGTTATTTTTAGTAACCTTCATACTTACCACTCATTATTTTAAATAGAGGCCTCATTAATCCATTTTTTCGATGTGGGATTTCAACTAATATATTTTGAAAGGTCGAACCCAAGTTTCCAATACTGAGCATAAATTGCGAGGACACAATTTATTGAAGGAGGGGAGAATTTAACACCCCAAGAATTCATGGTACACTTCTATTTGAATAATACATCAGCGTGTGCTATACTCAACATCGAGTTCTAACACACCATAACCAATCAAACAAGCCGTTATGAATAGTAATACCCTCCTTTTGAAATTATATAAATTTTATATTTTAAAATGGACTTCATTTTTGGATTTGGAATATCAAAATTTTCCTAGTATTAATATTTTTTATTTTTCGTAGGACTTCAAATTTTTTTTATGAATTTTAAAAAATACTAAATTTTAATTGATTTTTTTTTTAATAAAAATAATTTATTATGATAAATTATAATATTGAGTGGTTTTAAAGAATAATTAGAATAAATTTTTATCATTTAATCCAATATTGGTCATTGGATGTAATTTCACATTTAAACTAGATATAACAAGTGTCAATATTTTGATATTTATTATTTCTTAAAAATATGCTTTTTGTTTTAACAACGGGAATTAATTTGAAATTAATTTATGACACTTCTATGGTTTGAATTTAGAAAAATGGATTTCATTTTTAGAATCAGGAGGTCTAAATTATTTAAACAGGTAACTTTTATTTTTATACATTTTTAATAATTACATCGGTAAAATATTTTATTTACCATGGTGAAATGATAAATCCGGTTAATAAGGGTAAGAAATAATATTATAATAATATTAAATTTCCCAAAAATGTGTCTTAAACCTATAGGTTTATACATGTCTAACCATTGGTATCTTTGGGTCAATTTTGGGAGCCCATGTATCCACTTGTAAGTGATAACGACACTTTATATTAATTAAGTTATCGTAAATACAAAAATGACATTAGCATATATCTTTTAGAAAAACTATTTTTACATATGGTTATATATCTTATATTTTAGACTATAAAAATTAATTAGAAAGATAAAAATATTTCCTAAATAATGGGAGTTTATTTATAATTTTTAGACATTGAATAATTAAATTTATTTATGACACAATTATGATGCAGTATTTTCTTTATTAATGAAAGAATCAAATAATCGGTATTATAAATGTCAAAATAAATATAATTTCAAAGTTTTTATGACATCCACAAATTTTTTTGGTTAATATTACATGTTAGGATTACATAAATAAATTTATTTCGAATTAATAAAGTTGTTAATACTTTAACAAAAATGAATTATTAAATAGTGTCAAAATTGACATAAAGGAGTTTTTAAAACAAATACTATATTATTAATTGATTTTCTATTCCTAAAAATATAAGTATTGCCCAAAGTACTTATATAATGATAGGTGTATAATTAATGGACTACTTGGGGGTCTCTTGGAAGAATATAGTAAGTTTATTAACAAAATAATATAAAAATACAAAGAGACATGGTAAATGGCAAACAATTTAACTAAGAGTTAAATCAAGAAGATAAAGTTAATATAGTGACACAAACCTGTCGAAAACCTATTGGTTGAGTGTTTTTCGACCTATTCCCACCTTAACCTTTAAATAATACACTTTTTAGCCATTATAAAATGAATATAAATTTATTATAAAATAATATTTCTTGCTTTTCCTAAGGTGCCCCTCACCACTCTTATAAAAGGGAACTCCCCCGTCTCTCTAATTCAGACCTTCAATGCCTTTTGGCTCGGCCAACCCCTGACCGAATATTCTCTACACTTCCCTAAATTCAACCTAGAGTCCTTAGTGTGATCATAAATCCATCTTAAGTATCCATTTTGATCAAATCAAAAGGAAGAACCCGAAGAAGAGGTAATGTTTTCACGATCCCCTTTCAAGTTCTTTTCTTCTTCCACTTCCTTTTTCTTTGTTGTTTCCATTATAAAATAATAAATCCAGTATCTTCTATATACTGTAATGTTATTATAAATATGGTACAACCAAATTCATAATTCTATCCATCCCTTGGATGACATGTCACCATACGTGCGTACGTACGACTTACCGTCTCCACGTCGTGGTGTAATTGTTATTCAATACATTATTATTTGGATGGGTATAATAAGGATGTTTAATTCATGTAAATAATAAATATAACATGATAATTATTCTGTATATATGATACACCATCCAATTATATATTATTTTAGTATTAAAATAATGATATTGTCGCTCGTGCGTAAGTACGGACTACCGTCACCACGAACGTGACAAGATTCATTCCACATCGTATCCATTCAAGAATAATTTTCATTTTATGATTAAAAATAATGTTTAAGGACTTGATATAATTCTTGATATGAATAAGATACAACCTATGTATAACAAACACGACTTATGTAACAAAACATATAAAAGAATACGAGTAAGTGAACACCCGAAATGATGATAATACTAAAATATTATTAACAAAGAAATATTAAAAAATAATATATGATATCATATTTATGTATATGATTCTTGTATAATTTAATAACATTTATTTAAATATTATACAGGAGGTTAACCTACCCTCAACCATGAAAAAGTACAAGGTAAGGGTCTATTTCACAATCTCTTTATTATCCAAGGTTGTTTATACGTAATTATCTATTGGGACCTCTTTATCATCCACATCCATGTTTCTTATTAATGTATTTCAAAACATTATTACTATTTTATATACTGTGGATTAAATTCATTTAAACCCTTTTATGAATTTTTATAAGATATTTATTATGGAATCTTTGCATCGTTTTCCAAACAAGGTCCTTTTTAACCTTTTCGTCAAAATTAAGGTAAGAATGTCCTTTTCAAATTATACCGCGGGTGGAGATATTTTCTGCCATTATAAAAATGTCAGAGAATACCGTAAATGATTATAAGAATATTTTCAAAGTAAATGTTTTCTTTTATAATTATGTGTGTTTTGAATGATTAAAAAAAGGAGATATTTCTCTCAAATAGTTTTTATTTCATCTATGTCAACATCCTTTGATAGATTTTAAGCTTATTTGAATTAGATTTATTATGATACTAAACTTCCATATTGTATTGAAGGTTTTGTGATATGTTTGATTGTGTATGTGTTATTTTTATACCATTCATGGTTTATGGAGAATGTATTGACATTTCGTATGCTAGTTTTAATACGAATGTTTATGTTATGTTTAGACCTATTCATATGAGGAATGAATTATACTTAGTAAGTGACGGGTGGAGCCCACTATAGCTCCAAGATGAATCGATAGGGCTCATGAGACAAACTAATATCTTGGCACAAGGCGTTGACAAAATCTTATTTGAAGTCTTGACAGAAGGCATTGACTATGTGGTTATGATAGTCTGGTATTATGCATTCCATCATTAAAAAAGTGGTTATTGATATTAAATGTGATTATTCGACTAGTTGAATATCCACGTGAATAAGTAAATGGTGTTATTTCATTTTATTTCTGCCATATTATGTTGTAGTTCAATTTTAAAAGGCTTTTATTTTATTTATACATTTCCATAAATGTTTAAACTTATTTATGAAAGTTTATGCTATATTTTTATCCTTACTGAGCATCTGAGCCCACCCCTTTCTAAGTTTTATTTTTCCCAAGATGTGAAGAAGTATTTTATGACTGAACTATAGGGATAATCTGAGGGGATATGAGTGTGGAAAATGGAGACTATTTTGTTTTAGTTATTCAATGTATGATGTAATGTAAGACTTATGAATGTATTTAGTGTTTCCAATGCTACTAAACTAATTGGTCTTTCGAGACATGATCTTTTGTGATCATTCCAATATTATGTAATAATGCACTGACTCTGGGTAACTAGGGTTGGGGTGTTACAACTTACCTCTTCAATAGTAATCTCATATGGTTGAATAAAGTCTCTTAGATCAATAATAGAGAAGGGGATATCTTTTATTTCATAGAGGAGGAGTAATATCATGGAAGAGAGTGAAAGAGGTAATTTAGAGTGGAATCATGAGGCCTAATATATTTAGCTACAAAATTTTGTTGTGAAATGAAAATATTTCCTTTTTTTAAAGATATTCAATATAGAAGTATACTAGGTACTTGGTACTATGTTACTTGGTACTTGGTGGCTCTAAAAAGTCCACTTTCTACCTTAGGTGACCCAATAGGTACCTAGTTCAACGCCAATGGGTACCTGGAATTTTTTATCACCCACCCCTTTAACCATTTTCCTCAAACACCAAACCAACCCTCCTCGCCCCCTCCTAACTCAAAATGAACAAAAAAATAATAAAAATTGTCTGAAACTAAATGGATGTACATTATTGTGTTGTACTAAGAATGAATGGTAGTAATATATAAGAGGCAAAAAGTTTTAGATTAATAATTAAAATTAAAATTTTACAATAATATTTTTTTATGTATATCAAATTCATGGAAAATAGATCATTTCAAATATCAAAGTACAATAATTAATTTTGTGCAATTATGAACTATATAAAATATGGTGCACATAACAAAAATATGTGTAGCATCATGATATTTCAGTTTATATTCTCCTTAAATAAATAATATTTTAAAAATCATTTTTTACACACTATACTAAACAGAAGTGAAAAACAATGATATATCTTTAAAATTAAATATATTAATTAAATCAAAGATGATAATTTATATTGTATTAATTAAAGTAACAATATTTAAAAATTTATAAATAACGTAAGAAGAAATGAAATTAAAAATTGGAATATTTTCAAATGAAGACAATTTTTCCAAGCTTGTAATAGAAGTATATTGGCTAGTGTTATCCCAAGAACAAGATGAATTTGAACTCATTAAATTGTGGATTAAGAAAAATTGAATATGGTAGAAGATCAAGCTTGTAGAGATCTCCACAAGACCTATACAAGATGAACCCCCATTGAAAACCACCACTATGATTTATCAGATCTAAGGTATTGCATGTATATCATAATGGTATAAGTATGTATAAATTAATCTTATATCAACATGTAATAATATAAACATATTTTAAAATATATATATAATTTTTATCCTTTTTTCAAAATTTTATTTTCCAGAAATCATTTTATAACTGTAAAATATATTTTTTAAAAATTTACATTTTACTTGAAGGAACTATTTATGATTATTTATAATAACAATATATTTTATCACTATAGAAATTATTAATTTATAATAAAAAGAATAGTTAGTTTATAAATATCCATTTTTCTATATAAATTTTTTTTTCGATATTTTATGTTTTCAAATAATAATAAATTTTTCAAAATATTAAATGAAAATTATAAAAAAATGAACTATATTTTTGGATTTATAATGTCAATATAATATTAAAATTAATTTTTGATTCTTTTTCTGAAAAATTAGATTATCAGGTGAATAAATTATTTTTTTTAAAAATAACATGACATTTATGAAACTATTGGTATAATTCTATGTATTTTGAATTAATAAAACATATTTCTAAGAAAATATATGTATTGATAATTGAATTTATACATCTGAATGAATTTTTACAAACCCATACTTTATAATTTTAAATATAAGTTATATTTTTGAAAAAAAATATAATACATTATAAATTTAGAATTTTAAAATTAATATTTATTTCAATTAAAAACTGTATAAATGAAATGGATAAAAATTATAGAATCATTATTTAGAAATTATGTATTAAGGAAAAGTATATTTTCCGGTAGTAGGGATAAATTACATTAGAAAAAAGTAATAACTATGGTGGAATCAAAAATTGTAAAAAAAAGTAACTATAGAAGTAAATGGCCATAAATGTTATAAAAAAAGTAATTTATTAATAATTTTAAGTTCTTATATATCTTATCTCTTCCCCAGCTCCATTATTTCTGAATTTTGTAGTCACATTACTTTAGAGTGACATAAATTTATTGAAATGTTTTTTATATTCAAAAAAATCCATCATTTTCACTTATAAAATGGGATATTCTCTCCTCACTATCCATTACACTACAACCCACTTAGTTCAAAAACATATTCCCAAAAATTATCATAGAGACTTATGAAAATTTTAAGGTAGTTCTTTTATTCTCAAAAGACTGTACCTCAATGTTTTAACCCCCTTCTCAAGGAACATTATCAATAAGTGAGGTGTAAATTTCTTACCGCTCCATTATCATTTCTATTTATTTATGTGAAATTAATATTCCTATGATTCTATTATAAAAAAATAGAATGATAACATATCTATAATTACTACACTATTTTTTTATTATTGTAATGGTAGAATCATATTATTTTTTCCATTTTCCTTTAAGAAAAACAAACCAATGAAATGCGTGTATGTGCGGACCACCGCCTCTATGAATAAATGAGTTTTTTTCCTTAACCGCCTAACCTATTTATATGTATATTTAATGGATGTATTTTATGGTTTTTAATCTCATTAATTCATTATTTAAATGGTTATTCTTTCCAAATGTGGGATAGTTTGACTTGTTTTATATTTTATTGTAGGATACATTGGATATTTGGAAAATGAGTGAAATGGATTAAAATAGGATCCAACACATTGTGAAAAGTAATTAAACGTCTTGTAAACAAATAAAATTCATGAATTTCCATGATAGGGAATGATATGAATAATTTTGATTATAATGTGGATTACAGGTTGTTTAAATTTACACGTCATGAATGTTTAAGAAATAAAAAATAAAGATTTTATTTGTAAGGGTTTGATGGATGGGGTCTTTAAAAAACCCTTTGGATTTACAATAAGGGTGTTTGATTTGTGAGTGGATCCCAAAGGATGATAGACGATTGGAGTGAATGATCTGGAGCCAGGTTTCAACACCGTTCTTCACCACCATTCTTGATTGGGCATCCATGCTGTTCATTCTGATCATGCCTAGCATGAGCTAGTAGTTTTCTTTTTGTCAGGTGATGTGATTGTATTGGGAGGTTCTATTAAGGATTTTGTGTATTCATTTTTTGGATTGTTGTAGCTCAATTTATCAATTCAAATCTCATTCTTTTCATAATTTCATGACCATTACTTGCGATTTGAGGAGGTTTATTTCATTCCAATAATTGATTTCCCTATTTTTTTATATACATTATGAAATATGGTGTAGTTATGTTTAAATAGTGTTATGGGTTTCCTAGTTTGGTGATTGTAGTTAGTATATGGAAATTACGATGTTTAAATTATAAGATTAGGGTAGGGTAACCATACCAAGGATGTAACATCATGAAACCAGAATCCTGGAGCTGCTGCATTACATTATTACATTATCATTATTATAAGGAATCAAATACCGAATGACCAAATATTTTTTATGGTTTTGGAAAAATATATTACATACATGATACCCATAATACATTGGGAAAATAAAACAAATCATAACATATGTGAAATCTCATCATCCTTGAAAGGCATTCAAATGATTCCTCTTCATAACTTAGGGAAAAAATATTGTAAGGTTGTGCTAAAATTATCAGTAAGCATAAGAATAATAGAATAAATAATGAATCAATGAGAATAAATCAACATAGAAAGCTAAATTACTCGTGACACATGCCATTAAAAAATTTAGATAAGGAAGAATCAACATGGAAAGGTAGATAAATGAAACACACGTCATTTAATCAATAAACTATGAATTAAATGCATATATAGATAATGTCAAAGAGAAAATATCATGGATAAATAATAATTATAATAACTAAATTATCAATTAGGTAAATTCTTAATTATTTAATTTCATTTCTCAGGCACATGAAAACCAATACTGTCAAGACCTTCTCCAAGATGGTTTAAAACTACAGGTAGAAACCTACTTAATATGGCCAAATGATTTGTCTCTTGAGAACCAGTTAGTGCATTGTTGGAATATATAAATTCTGGGCACCACCCATAACAACTATTCAAAATAATCGCTCATATCATGTAATAAATTTAATAAATAAACAATATTCCCCATCAAATATTGGCATTGAATAAAAGATACAGATTTACAAATATTTCCTTGAATAATAAAATAAATATCAAAGTGACAAACTTAAAAAAATGGCATAAGTTTTAGGAAATAATAATATCCATCCCATTATAATTTTTATTTTAAATAAAAATTTAATTTACCATAAAATTGATCATAAGGAAGTGACTTTTTCAATAGAATGATAACAATAAAAAAGTGAGATTTCAAAGATAAATTTTACCATTTGATAATTTTGAAGTCAACCCCATTGGAATATATTATGAAAAGTTAAGGTTAAAATACTAGGAATAATTAGTGAATCATGATATAAAATGAAAAATGGAACTATATAAACCACATAAAAGAATTAACAAGTCAATATGACAGATAACTCTTATATGTAAAAAGTGAGATGAAAATCCATTACCCTTCATTTACTTTTTGATGAATAGGATTTAATCTTCTTTTTAATTGTTTGAAGAGTTTTATTGACATATAAAATAACTATAATAATATTTAT
This sequence comes from Viscum album, assembly GCA_963277665.1. NCBI lineage: Eukaryota > Viridiplantae > Streptophyta > Magnoliopsida > Santalales > Viscaceae > Viscum > Viscum album. The sequence goes on along the minus strand of OY728131.1, from coordinate 1,049,125,338 downwards.
AATATCAAATATTACCTTTTTATAATATCTTATTAGTCATTTGTCAATATTCATTCATTTTTTCACTATTTCGGGTGTTAATTACTTTGTTTTTTTAGTATGTTTTGAAATTCTACTCAATTGTCTTATTAATTAGTTCATGATTTCATAATATACATAATTTAAAAAATGATTTAAATATCGTTTATATTTAGTGAATATGTATTTATAAGAATCAATAAAAATTGGAGATAATAAATGAAATACACCATTCATGGAGACGGTAGGCTATACGTACGCTTGAATGTACGCCCATTTATTTTTCATATTAGCATTATGGAAATAATATTATATATATGTATATTGTAATTAAACTATCATAGTTATATAATATAATACACATATTTTTATTAAAATCATCCTAAATACATTTAATGTATAGCATGAACGGATCACATCACTTTGAGGAGAAGATAGTAGAAACATCCATAAACGATGTTATTGTAATCCAATGAAACAGAAAGCATAAAGGTAAGGTTATATAATGAGATAAAAAGAATAAATAAATTATAAATATCAAATATTTCATATATAAACTATAAATCCATTTTTATTCCATCCTTGTGAGGTGGTAAATGGAAGAATGAATGACATCGGTTCTTGAACCAATAGTCCACCATACACACATAAGATGATTGGATATCCAATTTTGTGGATGTTTGTAAATATTTTGGTTGAAATATTACAATAAACAAATATTATTATATTTATGATACTATGGTTATTATATAATAACGATATAAAAATAAATTAATGGGTGGAGAATTAAATGAAAAAAATGTGATCGTTGAAGAACGTTACCTCTTATTTGTGTAACTCATTTTGGTTTACACCAAAATAATTCATTGGATGGATTTTGGAACAGTTTTAAGATTCTAGTAAGATATAAGGGATTTTTTGATCTTTTTTGGGTTGGCCTTTTATAAGAAAAAATTATTCGATGATGTGAATAAATGGGGGGGGGGGGTGAGTGCCTTTTTATAGTGGATAGAGAGTGTAATTATTATAAATATTAAATGGTAAACACTATTGAGAGGCCTCTCTTATATCATGTTCCTAAAATAATAAACCATATTCAATAAAATAGATTATATGGTCTAAATATGTCCCGAAAATAGGGTTTTTACGTGGCTCTAAGTCATTTTGGTGCTTAAGTATAATGTTTAGTCCCATGTTAAGAATAATTCTACTCTAATCACTGTAATTAATTTTAATTTAATTCACTAATGTTTTTGGTCAAAAACTAATTGGAAATTATTATACGTTATAAATTATTATTTTTCGAAATATGGAATCAATTTTTTTTTCAAATTCCAATTATAGAAGTTTCAAAAATTAATTTAAAACTAATCTTGTTGACAGGATGTGAAATAGGGGTTTTAAAGTAAAATGTTCAAAAGTTAGAAATGATTTTATATTCAATTTCAATGTGAAATTGATTCCAATTAAGAAAATTGGATTAATTTATTTATCATCGAAATAGTTAATCCTTAAAATGAATTTAAAATATAATATAACAGTATAATTTTTTACAAAAAAAATAAGTTTTCAATTAAAATTCAACATTTTACTTATTCATAAAAATATTAAACTTATCAAAAAAAATACCAAAATTTCACTATAAATAAATTTTTATAGTCTTATTTAAAAAATGAAGACTATTTTTCATGACAAATTTTTAAAAGTGTTAAAATTTTTATTTAAAATTGGTACGCCATTAAGAGGTGGTAAAACTACCTTTATGAAAAATAGTTTTTTATATGTAAAAATGTGGTTGTTCTTATCTTATGCGTATAAAAAATATTCTATGACTCTCAAAGATATTTTATTTAATATAATATATATATATTTAATTAATATCATTCAATAATATTAGTTAATTTAATTTATTTGGATAAATTGTTTTTGTGAGCATCAATAATAGTTTTTATATTAAAATTAAATTTATATTTAATTGGTTCTTATATTAATTATTAATTAGTTTTAACCTATGAATTAATTTATTTATTTTCATAAGTCAGTTAATCTTATTATTAACCACCAAATTAATGACTAGTTTATATATTTTGATACTAAATAATAATATTTTAATAATATATTTTTGTATGCTAAAACAAGATCTTATGTGTTATGAAATCCTTTTAAGAAATTCATTATTGCATGTAACATAAGAAAACCTTGGTGTTCCTCACAGATAAAACTAAAAATTATGTTCTGTGTAACATAATATTAACTTGGTTTTTCATATAATGAATTTTGGGAACAACATTATTATAAAAGGAAAAATTTTTAAAGTATTGGGGTGTTACAAATGATCCATGATAACCATTTTCAGATATAAAAAAATGAATGAATCCATTATCAATTGAATTCCTAGTGCACAAACGTGAAAATCACTAAACCTGATATGCTTCTATATTAATATCAAACCCAATCATTATTTCCCTATATATTTCTTCAAGAAATTAATCAATTTCAATTTCAATATAATTAATTAATATAGAACATATGGTCTTATCTCTATTGGTTTAACACATGTACATTCTAAATACTACATGTTTAGTTACATTGTCTACGTTTAATAAATTAATAATTTGTGTAGCCCAATAAGAAATTGATGATTCCATATGAGATGTTACCTATCTTGTAGAAATATTAAATTTTATATATAATTATGATCTTTATATCTTATTTATTTTTTTAGGAATACCATTTCATATTAATTATTTATCTCATTCCTTCGAAAATTAAATCATCATCTATGTATACATGCAGACTATGGCCTCCATAGTATAATCCATTATGTTTTTCAGTACCACCTTTAATTTCTAGATCTAATAATTTTTTAAAGGATAAATAATAGATTCAGGATATTAATAAGTTTATTTTAGTATAAATTAAATAAACTCATTTTGTTTTTAGTGATAAATAATTTTTATAAAATTAACATCTTAATCAAGTGATCTAAGAGGGAAAAACAATTTATTTGTACAATATAATTGTTTATTATCCATCAATTACTCTTTTAATTCGTTAAAATTCATTTATATCACTCAAATAAACACTAAATTATTTCATTATTCTAGTGTTATAATTATATTAAAAACAAATCTCCTCATAATTATCTATTTATAATGGTATACTCATGTTTGTGTATGTTTGACCGCCTACTTGAATGCTGATACAAAATTATATCCTAGATTATTATGAAAAAAATAATTGTTTAATATGATATACTTATTTAATTAAATATTCTATATTTTTCTAGAAATATTATATCGATATCTAATTCATTAATTAAGAAAACACTCTTCGTGGTTTAAAAATCACCAAGGCATGCTTTATGTCGATTTCATCATCATGGATAAAGACAAAATCTATCATAAAATTAAATATTAACTTAATAAATCATTTAAAATAATACCATATATTAACATTAATTATTTTTATAATATGAACTTCGGAATATGATCAAATAATGACACTACTCCAACACTACTTGTATAAACCACTAACACTTGATGTGGGAAAATAGTTTAAAAATAACTAATATGTGTGTGAATGTGTGAGTGGAATAATTATCAATGGTGATTTAAAATGGTTATATTTGTTAATAATTTTTATTTATAGTTAATTAATAAACATAATTTAACTATTCATGACATCTGATGCATGTTCAGAATGAATTAGGAATAAGGTATGGGTTTGGGTCTAAAATTTACCTCTTTGTGACTTGTTTTTTATTATACATCTAATTTATATTATATGGTGTATTTGATTCCAAAATGAGATTTTATATAATGATTTTTCTATTTACGGTGCTTTTTTTGTGATCTCTCTAATATGATTTTTTTATTTAAATGATCATCACGAAGTAAGGGTTTTTGTTAACTCAATTCATGTTCTTGATTTATAATTATTCTTAAGGAATATATTTTATATATTTTGGTTAAATTATAACATCTGATTATATGATGTGTTTTTTTCTATTTTACTTTTGGGTATTTACATATGTATAATATAAATATCTTTTCAAAATTTTCTTACTTCATGAACCTGGTTGTCCATAATAAAATTTGGTAACAAAAATCTCATTCATTGAGTTATCTGGTTTCTATGGAAATTTGAAATCAATATTCTATTTATCAATAAATTTCACATTTTATATGATTTTTTATTTTATATTTATGGTTAATATGTTTATTTTGATTTAAGGAATCCTAATTGATTATTCTCTCATATAAAAGTATAATGTTATCATGAACGAACCTCCATCTCTTAATTTAATCATTGTTTCTAGACAATATTTTCACATAATGCAAATTTTCTCCTTTAATACAATAAAATCCATATATGAATCAATTTATGTAATCCTCATACATTCATTTTACACTTTCAAAAGGTAGGTTTTAATATTTATTCTTTCAATGTGGTTTTTATACAATGGTATTTCAAAATATGAAAAATGTTTTTCCATTATTTTTTTAAAATGTAGATTACTTTTTTTTCTTATCTAAATGGAAATATTTTTTTATAATGTTATGATTTATGAACCACAGTTTAATCTTTTTTATAAATTTTCACTTTTTATTATTTAATTTAGTATCAATTGATCTTGTTTATGTGGTTATTTATGTGATACATTTTAAATTGTAACATCAAACTCATTCTTATTCCTTGGTTTTAGTGATGTGATGATTATAATATATCTTATAGAACAAACCTATGGTTAATATTTATGTGATGGGTGAGAAATATATATTCCTACAATGCAATATGTAAAGATTTACATATCATTATATAATGGTGAAATTAGTAGTGATGCTTGATCAAAAAATTGAAAAAGGCTATGAGGCATGATCTTCTATAAGAAATAGGTTGTGATTTTTGATACCCTATGGGAAATAAGTGGTGATTCCTGATACAAAATAATTTATTATTTATGCTTAGGTTTGTGTCACGCTATTTTAATATGTGAAAATTATATGCCAGTAAATCATGATTCAGTTATCATATTTTCATAGTCCTTATTCCATATTATATGTTTTTTAATATGGGATTATGTATTTTCATATTAAACAATATAAACATTTTTTATGATTTCATGTTCCTTTAATTAGAGATTTATCTCCAATTTAGCTGGAATCCAAAAAAAATTAAACCACTTGATTCTTGGTATGTTGAGGTTATTATGTAAGGTAATATTTTAATTATGGAAATAATTTAAAATGAAGTTATGTTTAACATGATCTACATTAATATGTTTTTTATTTTTTATATGAATCTAACTATATTTATCTATGTAGTTCAAATATAATATTTAAATTATAGATAGTTCAAAAATGAATACAATATAAGTTTAAAAATAATGTATGGATTATGGGATAACTATCCAAATGACTATTTTGAGGTTTAATTTAAACGAAAAATTAAAACCAAATTATAAATTAGATCTATAGACTGAATCTATTGTATATATTAATTTAATCCTATCATAAGGTATCCTTTATTTGAAAAACAATATTAACTCTAGTCTTCCTATCCCCCTAATCCATTGACATAACCAATTGGTGGGTATAGTTTTCTTTCCCTAAACACTTTTTCTTTTTAATTGAGGAAGCACTAAATAACACAGTATTGGTAAGAAATATCTCATATTACACTTAGGATCACTTGATTACGATGAATAAGAAAAAAAATATTACAAACATTATATTAAGAGATTTACAACAAGTTCTCACAAAACATAGCTCTTAGTATGAGCTTAGAAGGAAAAAAATATATAAAGTACAACAAGTAAATAATTTTTGATGACTTCATGTGGTTTTAATATTTAATTAATTCTTAAAATTTCTATTCATAATCAGTCTATTTCTTTCATTTAATGCTTTTGATTCTGAATCTATTTATAGAGATCATTGTAACAAACATCAACAGTAAAATTTCATAAATATTGGATTTAGTTGTAACTAGATCAGCATTATATTCCATATCGACAAATTAACATACCATGTTTCTTTGTCTAGTGATGAGTTTTTTGGGAACCACTATAATGAAATGAATCTAGTGAATATAATATTTTAGTAAAGTCTAGTATACTAGGTGTTTGAAAATATTTATTATGTTCATTGGTATTTTGGTAACTAGAAATATAGTCTTCAATATCAATATAACTAAAAAACACATGATATGACCAGTTAATTTATAAATTGTATTTTGACTTCTAAAACAATGAAATTAAGTGAGTCTCTGAATACAAAGTCACTATATTATTTGAAATCACATAACATAGAAAGAAAAATTTATAAGTTCAAATGAATTTTAAAACAATAATTCTTATGAATTTATCTAGAGTCTAAAAAATGTTTTTGAATTAAATAATCATTATGTTTAAAATATATTTTTATTAAACTAAATAGTAATAAAAAATATATATAAGAAATATGATTGGAATAATTAAATAACTAACACTTTTGAAATTTCCCAGTTATCATAAATTTCTCCCCCTTTAAGATATTTAAAAAGTAATAAAGAACGAAGTAAAGAACATATAAAACTATAAAATAGATGAAAATTACAAAAAAACAGTCATTAATTAGAAATATATTTCTCTCATGAATTGTATGATCATAATTTTTTATATAATACTTATGTATCTCTTAGGATCGTTGAAAATATATTAAACTTGTTTGATGTAATCAAATATTTTTGTATCGATTCAATTTTGAATACTCATTCCTGTCATACAAAATCTTTTTTGGTGAGTTTATATATTAAACATCATCTTCTCCACTATCATTTTGGATCTTATCAAAAAAATTCTCTTAATAGAAGATATATTCTGTCATTGTAAAAATTTTAACTTCACGTTCCTTACCAAACAAGCAAGACAGTTCTTCATCTAGCTTCAATGTTCTAATTATTTTTCCAAAGGAAAATTAAGGTACTGTCCTTGAAATCCATTTATTTATATATTAAAAATGTAAAATGATTTGAAATATATAGAAACTAAAATAAATGACTTTATATTTATTATATAGTCAATTGATATTATATCATCTAAAAAAATTTCCTTTGATGTATGAATGGTCCTAAATGAATCCTATAGAAATGTTTTTCCAAAACATATGTCGAAATAATTTTTTAATGAATTATATTTATAATTTATTCATATAAAAATATTGATCACTTTATGTTACAATAAACTCTTCTCATATACAAATAAATAAGAAAATAATATATATTATATTTCATTTGTTTTAAATAAATTTCCCTTTTGATGAACAATGATATCATGGGAAAAACAAATTAGTAAAATATATGGTTGTAGGTGCTCAATCTTATTAAAGTTACATTCCAATAAAAATGGATGATCCTCCTCTTTCAAATATTATTCAAGTAAACATTAATCCTGAATTTTTATCTTTAATAGAAAATTATAATGAAATAAAAATAATATTTATATAAATATAAAGGAGAAAAATATGTAAATTCGATGGAAATATAGATAAAATCCCGATAAGAAATATAAAAAACCTTATAAAAAAGGAATATCCCCCATCACTAAAATATTTTCTCAATGATAAGACATAGATTGATCTATAATTTTATTGAATATCACCTTATATAGATAATTCCCAACATATAAATAATAAAATTGAATCTATTGGAATTTAATTTTTTTTTTAAAACTATCATCAATAAGATTTTATAATATGATAATGTCCATAATTATATCTCATTTTAGTATATGATATCTAAAAAATTATGTCTTGTATCTATATTATTAACTAATGAGTGATGTTCTATATTTCTATAAAAGGATAAAGTAATAGTATTAACCCAAATTATTTGATTTCAATAGATAAACATACCAAAAAATCATGAGTGGGTGTTTCATAAACAATAATTGACCACAAAAAACATCCAATTACTACATATCTAGCTTGTGTAATGGAAATTGATAAATAATGTTTCATCTTGATTCCCCACGAAACTAAATATTTACATATAAAATTAAAATTTATAAAGAATTATTTTATATGTAATCTGTAGCCTTTAAATCTATAATCATAGTAACTTTTAAGAATTCAATCATTTCAATAACAATAAAATAAAACAAGTTCTAAAGTACCTTTAAGGGAATAAAAACTATGTTTTACAACTATTAAATGTGATTCTTTATTATTTTCTTAAATTAGCACAAATAAATATATAGAAAACATAATTTACAGTTGACATGATATAAGATTTAATAAACATCTAATGATACTTCTATATTTATTATATTTTCTTTTATGGTATTTATCAAGATAATATTTGGAAGTAGTTTTTACAATAGTACTTATACTCCTATAGTTTTTTAAAAAAAATAATTTAGTAGTTATTCAATATATTTAGGTTTTAGTTAAAATATTATCTTGTGGTTTTGAGAAATTTGAAAACCAAGGAAATTTTTTTAATTCACCCATAATGCTCGTTTCAAAAAAATTATTCATAAGTTTATAAAAGATATCAAATATATATTATTTATTTTAGGAAAAAAATTATCTATATAAATTTAAACAAAGAAGGTGTGTTTAAGAATTTTCATTATAAAGAAGGTTTAATTAGTACCTCCTTCAACCAAATTATTTTAAAGTAAATATATGTAATGTTTATCACACCAATATATAGGGGATTATTAATGTCTATAAAGTTTGTTAGTAAGATAAAATAAATTTTCTAGAAATTTAGTGTCTTCAAAACCAAGAGTTTTTTAAACATAAACATCCTCTTGAATTTGTCCATTAATAAAATAAATTTGAACTTCTCTTTGAAATGAAGTAAAATTAAGATGTGTTGTAATGTCTAGAAATATTCAAAAATATTATAATCTTTCTATCTGTGTGAATATTTCACCATAGTTCAAGCCTTACTTTTAAGAAAATCCCTTAACAAAAAGTTATAATTTATTTCTAATAATAATTACATTTTCATCATTTTTGCTTCTAAAAACCCATTTTACTATAATTACTGGTATATATATAGGTCTTTCAACATATGTGTAAACTCAATTCCTTTTTAATTTATAGATATCTTATTGAATAGAGCAGATCCAACATTCACCACCTTAGGCATCATTTTCTATTTTAGTTTTTAACGGTGATAAGAATGCATGACATTAACATTGATTATTTACTACACATCTTGTTCTAACATGTTGATTCACATCACTAATAATATTATAGGTAGAGTAACTCTTTATGATGAATTGGTTTTTTTGTTAAATTGGTATGTTGATTATTTACTATAGAATATATATATTTCATTTCAGTACTTTCTAGATATTGATAATACAATGTCACAGCTTCTTAAAGGAGTAGTATTCGTAGTTTGGAATTTATTTTCAGTAAACAGAAAGGATTTCTTTCAAGAACTAAATCTATAGGATAAACTTATCTAGTTTAAAAAAATTATTAGATTAATCGAAATTTACCTAAAACATTTACATAAAAACATTATTTATTTTATTAAATAATCTATCAGAATAAATATTAAAAATAAAAAAAAATTACTTCAACCACTATAGAATCAATTTTATAATTTTTATATTTAACATTCAAGATGAATAACTTTCATACAGAATCTCTAAAATAATAAAAGCTTTGATTTATTCTAATAAATAATTCATAAGTATTTTTATTAATAAAATGAATGAGTAAAATGTGATCTATAGTATTATAGGTATTACTCATCGCATCAACCCAAAAATTTTATGAAATTGAATACTCACTTTGTGAAGATTGTGTAATATCTTATACAAATCTATTTCTTCATTCAACTATAATAATGTTTTTGTAGTGTTTTATCTTTTGAAAAAATATGAGTAAAACCATTCTTTGTAAAAAATGTTTCAAAATCAGACTTGATAGTATCACCACTATGATCACTATAAGTAGTTATTAAAGGAATATTTCTCATATTTTAAACCAAATTTCAAAAAATATTAAAATTATTATAGTACTGGTCTTTTCATGTTGGAAAATAAAATCTCTTAATTATAGTGTATTCATCTACCAAGACATACACATAGTGTTTTTCCTGAATTAATCCTTTTATTGTAGGATCAAATAAATGATTGTTAATTATTTATAATGATTCATATATTTTTTATCACTTTTATATTGAAAAAATATACTTATGTTTCAATCCTAACTGTCAAAGATCACAAATTCTTGTTGGATTATTCTTATGTTATAGTAGATTCGTAGTATATTATTATTTATATTGTTTTTTTTGAAATCCTAAAGTTAGAGTTCCCTAGAATGATATTATACAACTTAGACTGATATTTTATTTCACTTAAACAATGTATATTTTAAAGAATTATGTCTTCTAAATCAAGAGTGTATGCATTATCATGACTGTTAGAAAATATAATGAAGGTTCTTTTTAAACATTTAATAATACATTTATAATTCTTGATGTCCACAATGTAAACCTCAGCACATAGTAAAAAAATTCTGATGAGGTTATTATTAAAACCTAATACAAATAAAACATCTTAAATAACTGTTTTTCTAAGAAAATAAACATCATCAATTCTGATAATTTCACCATCTTTTTTTCAATAAATATTTTACATTCTCCATTAAATTTTTTCAAATTATAGATTTTTGACTTGTATCCAATCATCTATTGAGTAAAACCATTTCTTTTGAAAGATGGTTTTTTTATATTATAGTACTTAGATGAATTTTATGAAAATGATATATCTATGTTGTTTGTAACCAAACATTCTTGTGTCCAGATTTTTTGAAAAAAATCTTTTCATGAACCCACACCTACCTAAATATTATTTTGATTAATGTCATCTAGTATTGAGAAATAAATTATTTGAGAAAACCAAAATATATAACTTTTTTAATGTGAAATATTTATTTTTCTGAACTCCCCTATGACATTTACTAAAAAGGGTGGGCTTTTAAGAATAATGTTATTTTTATAGAAAATTTGATTTATTGAAGTAAAACGAGCCCCATTTAATGTTATAGAGGGTGTAATATTTTAATAAATTAAATCAAAATTTTCTATACAAAAATTAAAATTTGATAAAAGTTTCTTTGGTCTACTAACATTTGATTTATGTTGAATAACCAAATTTTGGTCAACTATGTTCTAATCATCTATTTTTTATCCACTTAATTCACTCTAGAATTGTTTTTTCAATTTAATTTATTTGAAACTCTTTTAAATTGTACGTGTTAATTTAAAAATTCTTTTATTAGATTTAATATGTTTATCATCATTAAAATCATAGTTATTCTTAAACTTGTTATTTTATTTTTTTCCATGGGAGTTATATATCCGGTCATTACAGTGAAAGTATGTAATCTTTTATAATCTTCCATTGTATTTACACTATTAATAGCCTATAACTTTTAATTTTCATCATCCAGTAATGTAGAATATTCATCCACATCCTTATAAGAAAATAAAGAATCTAGAGTTAAATTTTTCATAGATTCGATGGTTACCTATTCCATGTAGCACATTTTATTCCTTAGATAGTTTGAATAAAATCCATATATTTTCTGAACTTAATAACTAATTTATTTTTAAAAAATATCATTGGATATGTCACCTTAATAGGAAATCCACAATTCAATAGATTTGATGTGGTTTTCCTCTCAACTTTTGAATTTCATCTTGACTATCTACGTTTTTCTTTCGTTTTAGTACAATCTGGTCTAATATGAAATATCTTCTTATATTCATAGAAAAATATATCTAATGAATTCTTATTTTCATATCTATATTTTTTATCTCTATTATACTCATTCTAGAAATTCATTTTACAAATACATTTATTCATTTGTATTAAAATTTGATCATGTTAATTATCACTATCATCTAAGACACTTCAATTTGAAAACATACACTTCTTCTTTGAAACAAGATATTTATAAGCATTAGTAAGAGATGACATAGTATCAGAATAATTAATATCAAAATGAGATGAAAATTCTACTCCATTATTCATCTTTTCTTGTCAACATATCTCTTTAATATTTCTTCATATTTCATTAATGTTCCAATTAAGACATCCAGATATAGCATAGTTAAATTTTTAGGGTCATTGATAGATTTACTCTTTGATTCTCACTTTTTTGGAATTATATAAATAATATAATATATAATTGGATATTATAATAAGGTTTTATTACTCATATAATGTAGAGTATTTATGAATATTATAAATCATTGGTACCATTAGGTTACTATTTTATTAGGCAGAAAATCATAGGCTTCATTATCTACTCTTAACATGGTTCTTTTAGTTTCCAAAACATTAGTCATTAAAAGATAAGTAGTTTTTAGATTCCTCTAAATTATTTTAATCATTTCACAGGAAAATATCTAGCTGAAAATGATACTAGTAATAGATAATAACAAAATGTTATGAACATTATGATTTACATGTTATTCAATATTTTACTCTCTTGTAAAACAAACAACCTCTTTCTCTAAAACATTGTAAATTAGAGAAATAATAATGAAATTGTAAACTATACTGTTAATGATATATGAATATATATGATAATTCATCATATTATAATAATCTTTAAAAAATATTGGTGTACTGGTTAGATTCAGGGTTTCTTTTGTAATTATCATAAAATATGTCATCAAAAAATAAATATTTCCTTTACCAACATAGTTAGTGTAAGGAAACTAAGATAAAATTTTCATGTAATAACAAAAAACTAAATAAACTGATAATCAGGTAGAGACTTTCTCTGAGTCCAATTTTTCCCCAATAATGAATGGAATTAATCTACTATATGAGTGAATTGTATTTTAAATGTTTAACATATAATCTTACCATCCTCGTGTTTTAATTAGATCATATTTAAAAAATACTAATCATTTTATATATAAGAGAATAATAGACCCTGGACCAAAATATTAAATGTATAAAATACATTGAATATAGCTGAAATTCAGTTTTTAGAAGATAATGAGGTTCCAATAATAGTAATCATACCAGTGGAAAAAGAATACTTAAATAGGCAGTAATTCAGAAATAAATACAGCATAAGTATAAAAACAATGCATAGAGTATTGGTTAGAAAACCAAATACTCCTTTCCATGATTTATTCAAACCACATATCTATGCCAAATTATTTGGTATATCTATATACTGAGTCCAATATATCAATGAAATTAAACATTTCAAAAGGTATCGTTGATTTTGATACGTATTGAAACATTACTCATCCTATCCCATGAATTCTTTGAATTATCCAATTGGTAGGTTTAGTTTTTATCCCCCAAACACTCTATCTATTTAGCCTTATATGTTCTAAATAAAACATGATTAGTAAACCCTCTTTCATTCCACCAAATACCATGATCATTTTAATAAAAAACAACCACTCCAATATAAATAATAAGATAATTATATTAAATCTTCATAATATATATCTATTATTAAGAACAAATAATGAAAAAAACTGGAATTATAATAATTCAACATGTTTTTGAGATTTATATATATTTTATATTTCTCTCGTCCATGATATTTCTATTTATATTAATATATTTATTTCATATAACGCTCTATATTGTGAATTTATTTATAAAAATTATTATGAAAAACATCAATGGATAAATTCTATAAATATAAGAGTAAATCATAATGTCACAATCCAAGCTAGGATGTCACCCAACCGGACAAACGACGCGGTCCGATACATGGCCTAAAGGGAATTCTCGATCCTTGGGATGGAAAATAGTGGTCAGTATCAACAATATTTTTTAGGAATTATTTCACCCATTAATATAATCATTATCAATAAAAAATAGATAAAAAATCCATTTCTGATAATATTACCAAAAAAGGTACAACAACTTTTAGAATCAAGGTTTTACAACTTTAATTAAAGTCAAAAATAAAAAAATGAAATGGAAACCAAAAATGTCCCAAAAAACTCTGTAAAACATGAGGCGCATCACCCTCAATCCACCACAACGAATAAATGAAATATGAGGGTCTCTAGAAACTAGGTTCACCTTCATCCCCATGACACATATTCCTTTTAATGGGGTCATACATAACCAATTATACATAAACAAAAAATTTTATGGTGGGTCTGATCTATATCCCAGTAGGATACCACCAAAAATAAAATATTCCATGAAACAACATTAGAAGGAAAATTAACAAGAACATTATTCAAAAACCTTTGAATCATTTTTTTAAGAAATTTTTTTTTAATAAAAACCATTCTCGTGGAAACAATTTCAATAAATACCATTTCTCAACAAAAATAATTTAAAAATAATGTATACAAAAGGTCCTCCATAAAATGATGCATGACACCGTGTCACATAAGCATCATGTATTAATCTAGCACCACGGGTAAATCCATAAGGGTAACCAGCACAAGTTGATCTATAGAAACCTTGTACCTTAGTGAAAAATGGTATAATAACCAAAACTCTCAATGTCATCATAAAAAAGACACTAGAGAGAAATCCATAAAAAATTATACTGGTCCCCATCATAATCATAATTTAGTTGGTGTTTTAATATTCAATCTGGAAAAGTGAATCGGGTTTTTTCCACTTCTTAGTCAACTAGCATCAATTCAATATAAAAATTCAGGATTTGTACTTCCAAATAACTATCATAATAGTTCTTGTTTTTCTATCTAGTTACTCATGATTCCCTTTGTGCTAAATTTCACATTCACATGTCACATATATGAATACTTTCACAAAATAATCCAAACATCCCAATCACCCAAGTAAATCACCACTTCCATATAACCAAATCCATACCTAATTTCCAAACACACTCTAAAACCATTTGGATATACCATTTTCACCACTGGAATTGTTTATTAAACCTATTTTAAAACAAAACAATAATAGTGCATTTGAAATCCAACAATTTTCATGGAAAATCCCATTTTTGAAATCCACTTATGAACCCAAACCATTTTTAAAATTAGTTTCCAGTCATTTACACAACTCATAATTCATATTAAAGGTTCATAATAAGTAATACTGTCGCAACCCATCCTAGTGGGGCTTGTGCCGCAACTCCCCAAGCCCACCTCCAATAGGCCAGGGGATGGTGACTAGAACCGAGTAGGAATGTCGCTAACATGGTAGGTATTTTCTATAAACCCGTATACACACACACATCTCCAAGCCCACAAATCTGAATAGTAAAAAATACTAAAAAGGGAAATGCATGAATAAACTAAAAATCCCAACCAATAGAGTACGACAGGAAAGTAAAGTACAGTAATGTAAAACCGCAGGCCAAAAGTACAAGCCTACCAAAAGAAAGTCTGTAACAAAGTCCATGTAATGACCCATAAATTTCATGAATTTTTTTTTCATAACTTAGTTTGAATTTTGCAAGTGCGCGGTTTCAGACGACACCTGATTCTGAGGCCCGGAGTGCCCGGAATAATCCGTCGAAGTTTTGTTAAACTTAAAATTAACGCGCGTAAACTGTTTTTCTGAAAAAGTGGAATAACTCGTGAACGGTTGCTCGGATCAAAAATCCTAGTGCACCGTTGCGCTCAACATGGCGGGATTACCCTAGGTGCGACTTATTTTTAGTCGGTGCGGGCCTCCTATGAGAAATTCCTAAAATGGCATAACCGTAAATAAAATAATTAAATAAATTATTTTATTTTTCGAATGCTTATAACTCACAAACGGTCGCTCGGATTAAAAATCCGAGACCACCTCTGGACTCGTGAGGTTTTGCATTATTTATGTAGATACTAACTTTCGTCGGCGCAGGCCACCAGAAAAAGTTAGTTTTTGGCCGCAAATAAAATAATTAAGGGACAATTATTTTATTGTAAAATTCATAACTTCTAAATGGTAACTCGGATTTAAAATCCGAGAGTATCGATGGGTTCGTTAGGGCATGTTTTACTTAGGCAGAGCCTAACCTCGACTGGAGCGGGTTGAGGGTGACGAATAATAATTTTCTGAACTTTTTTTCGGGTACGTTCAGTAAACGTACATGCGGGTTTTTTTCTAACCTTTGAACCAGTGCTCGGAATCGAATTCCGAGGGCACCGATGGAACCGCAGCACCGGTAATTGCTTAGGAACTCATGTTCTAGGGTTGCGTTATCATGAGTGTGGATGATAAAAATTGTGGAAGTTAATTTATAATTATTCTACAAATTTTTATCTTTTTCTAAGTGTTTAGTTCTTGATGGAAGTTGGGTAACCACCCAACCTCCCTTGGGAGGTTATGAAGGTGGTGGGGCCCACATGAACCCAACCCCTTCATATCCTCTAACCCCTCTCCACTCCCATTAAATGTAGATAACTTATGTTTACTTAACTTATGAAATTAATATGGTGAGTTACATGTAAGTTTTTGAAATTAAAACAATTGAATTTCAAAATCCTTGTTGTGTTAATAAAATAAGTTGAGAACTTATTTTATTTGGGGTTGGTGTTGGGTTTTTTGAGAGATTTTTGGAGAGAAATCTAAGGAACATCTTCTTCTTTGATGAAGAACGCGAAGAACGAATGATCTCCAACGTGGAGCGCCGAGCCCTCAGAGACCATCTTCCACGACACCGACCCACGACGCGACGTCTTCTTCCACGACGTTCTTCTTCTGCATCGTCTCTTCCGCGATGGTTTTTCGTGATGAAATCTCTGTCAATGTCCTCGAATCCTCGCTTCGCAATGTTGACGTTCTTTTTCCACGACGCTCGACCTCCACGACGCTCGTTTTCCACAGCTCGTTGAAATGCACCATTCTTGAAACTGAGGTAGGGGGTTTTTGTATAAAGTGTATATGTGAATTATACCCTCGTGCATGCGTATTTTAATTGCAGGTTGTTTTTATAATTTATCTTGAATAATTTTAACCCTTTTCATTGATGAGTTATGTATTGAGCTTCTAATGTGGAGGGCACGGGCTTACGAACAAGCCCGGACCCTCCGCTGGTTGTTCTTTTGTGTGCGGGATGACAGGCGACGAACAAACGGGCCGCAACGGCAATTTGAAGCCGTCGTAGTAAAGAGCAGGTCCCGGGAGAGACGTAGGCACAGACGGTAGGCGGATTAGACCACCGAAGCGCGTTCGGTGGTCCGCGGAAAGTGCTGCCGACGTGCCATGCCAGGATGACGGATGTCCGAAGGCGACATATTTCTAGCGGAGGAAGCAGCCCCAGGTTTGGATGAGAAGAAAGCGTGAGAGTTTGGGAATGGAGAATGAAAATTGGAGAGAGATGGAGATAAAGAAAAATAAATTAAAAGAAGACATAAGAAATCAATAAGAATTGATGGGGCCTGAAGGCATGGAGTAAAGGGAGGCGCAAATTTTGGGTGGTGGGTGGATTTGAGGGTGTGGGATTTAAGGAATTATATCAAAATAATAATAATAATAATAATATAGTAATGTTATTATTATTTTTGTTGGGAAAACTGTATTTTGATGGTATCTTCTTCGTGCGACCTCGGTTTCATGAACCGTCAGCAGTAGTGTGACCCTGACTCCGAGACGGAATTTATGAGTCCAATATTGGATGTCTTTTTTCGGGTTTTTGGATCGGGTACCCGAAGCGCTCGGAAAATAATAGATTTAATATTATTATTAAATCTTCGACCTGCTATAACTCATGCGTGCGACGTCCGATTGGCTTGTCGTCAGCGGCGATGTGACCCTGTCTTTATGACGGCCGATTCAAGTCTAATTTTGAATACTAAATTCTGGTTCCTGGCCCGGTCCCATGAAACACCGAATAATAATATTATTATTATTATTACGGGTTATTGTATCGGACATATCTCACTCATACGATGTCGGAATGTCGAACCTTCTTTGAGGTTGCGACCCTGGAATTAAGACGGATGTTTTAAAACCAATTTTGGATATTTATGTCGAGGTCAATATGCGGGCCCCACGAGGCCCAATTCGCGCATGTTGTGGTGAAATGCAACTTTTTCACCGGCTATCCGTTTTGGACCAATGGGTAGTCCATCTCGTGTGTTTTTCCGTATGGATCGCAATGGTGTGATCGGTTTGGTTAACCGGTGTCACTTGAAGTATGGCCGGGTTGGTTCAAACCCGAAACCAACCGGGCCCTCGGAGCAGAAACACTTATATCTTGAGCTCCGGACGTCCGATTGACGTGCCGTCGACTTTGTTGGATTCCTCTTGATGAGACGGAACTTTTGGCATACTTCGCCTGAGATTTGGACGCAGTTGGAGTATGGCCGGGTTGGATTGTACCCGAAATCCAACCGGGCCCCTAGAACGGAAAAACTGATAACTTTCAGACCAGACGTCCGTTTGACGAACCGTCAGCGGCGTTGGTGATCACGTTGAGAAATGGTCCCTATGGGCATAACCTATGAGTGTTCGGGGTATAGTTGAGCTGCGGTCGGGTTGGTTCGCACACGAAACCAACCGGGCCCCTGGGACGAAAAGGCTAGTAACTCACAGACCGGGCGTCCGATTGACGCGTCGTCTGTTGCGTTGAGAAAACTATGAAGAGGCGGTCCATTGAGATAATTCTTCGTGGGACTTTGAGATAATTGGAGTATCGACCTGTAGCTCGTGGAGCGGGCCCTCCCAGAGAAGAGCGTGCGGAGTACGGAGACTGTGTAGCCGACTGAGACCTGACGACTACATTACCGACTCGACATGGAGTGAGTCGACTAGCCCAGTGGACGGAGCACTACTTTGTGAGGTGCAGACCCATGGCAGATAGAGCACTACCTGTGTGACAGTGTAGACCCGCAGTACTCGTCTGGAGAGTACCTCTGCAGGCTACTAGGGGGTGTGCACTACTGTGTTTGGGTGGCATACCCCGGGGGGGAAGCACTAATGTGTTTGGTTGGGTGGCCCGTGGTACTCGACAGGAGGAGTACCTCAGCAGTCTTAGGTTAATGAGCAGTACCTCAGAGTCGTGACATGACCACTGTACACTCCAGAGATGGAGCTCTTCAGCAGTTACAGTTTCGATAATGAAAATCCTGGTTTGAGCTGAGTCTATGACCTTTGTGTTTACCTCATGATTGAGTTGGGTTACATGATAACTAAGGTATATGTATGGGAATATACCTGGGTATTGGTTATCAATTGATTTATAATCTTTGTAATTCCTCATGATTGAGATGGGTTACTTGATAACTTGGGTATATGTATGATCATATACCTAGGTAGAGGTTATCTGTTGAGTTCTTCTTTGTTGTTATCTTTGTTGGATTTAGTGAGACCTTGAGGGTATCGAGGTCCCTACTGAGTATCGATATACTCACCCCTGCACAAGCTATGCCTGCACCTCGTTGTGTTGGTTGCAGACGATGGGCAGCGCCGACAGAGGCTGGGTGTTCGAGGACTGGATGGTACCCGGAGGTGGATCTCAAGACGAGGCAGTATCTGGTGGTGGACTTCACGACGAGACGACACTCGGAGGAGGTTGACGGGCAAGAGCGTTGTGGAGGATATCTGTACTTACCCTTCAGGTAGGATCCTTGGTGAACGATCCAGGAGCTGCTTGTCACCTTTCAGTTGTTTTGCCCTTTTCCTTATACTTTATAGTTGGGCTTGTATTTCTGGCCCCTTTACATTCAGCACAGCTTGTTTCAGTTTTACCTAGTGTTTTTCTTCTCCTTGTACTATGTGGTGTTTTGTTTACTTTTATAAAGGCAATGCCTTCCCAGTTATCTGGATTTACGCCTTTGGTGATAGTCGCCAGCCCCTGGCCTATGGAAGGCGGGCTTGGGGTAGTCATGGCACGGGCCCCGAGGACGGGTCGTGACAAATTGGTATCAGAGGAGTCGGTTCTACCGCAGGACTTATAACTCTAATATTTTCTTTTCTCTGAAGAAATAGTGTTAAGGGTATTGAGTGTGGTCTTCAGTTCAGGGAGTCCAGTGTTGGTGCGGCGGCCGACGTATCCGTACACCAGGACCGTGACTACTGATTGCGTGTGTGTTTCCAAATGTTTTAAAGTCAGCTGAAACCAGGTCAGCTCACCAGGTATAAATCTTTGACCGTGTCACATCTGTTCAGGATGTCTCCACGCAGACAGTCAGTTCGAGTTCCGAGAGAGTAATCGATGACGGCTCACCGAGCGACGAGGCTCTGGTGCAGGGCCCTTTTTACTATGTTGGCACCCTCGGGTGGTGTACCAGCAGCACCACCACCTGTTGGGAAGTAGATGCCAACATCTATACTAGCGAATTGTGCACGCTGGCAGAGCGTGTTGCACGAGTTCCAACAGTAGAGGCCTCTGAGGTTATAAGGCGAGGTAGATTCCCAGACAGCAGAGCACTAGCTGGAGGTGATTGATAGGGTTTTCCGCCTAACTGAGACACCAGTGGAGTGGATGGTAGACTTGGATACTAGTGTTTTCTAGTGAATGGCCATGAGGATGGTCTGCATAGTGATGAGGCTTCGGTACGTGGACCGATGCCTGAGATATTGCCTTCGGGTAGTGTGTCAGCTATATATCACTTCCTGTTGATCAGCAGTTACAACTGGCGGTACCAGTAGGTGACACATGTAGGATTACTGCCTTACACGTGTTCTAACATCAGATACCCTCATGTTCCGAGGCGAACCTGACTCACAGGCGGCTGAGGACTGGCTTGAGGAGGCGGCTGAATGTTTTTCTTGAGCTTATACAGCTTCGACAGGATGACGAGTCGATAGCTAAGTATTCATCGAGGCGTACCGATCGTTCTTAGTACTTGATGACTAAGATATGATTAATGCTTTAGAGCTCGGACCTCAGAGCGAGGTGTGTTTAAAGGATATCTAAGTAAGAACTCTTTTCTCTATGCATTACTAATTATGTTAGGGTTCTAGAAAGAACCTTTGTGGTTGAATGTTCTTTGGATGATCGGTTTTAGCCAGTGAATGTTTGCAGTGGGAAGATGCGAACTGGTTCCAGTCTCTAAGACTTAGGCGTGCAAATGTTTCAAAAAGAGTAAATGTTAAGGACGGATAAATCTACAGAGTAGCAGACATGGAGGGAAGGAGAAGAGAGTAGCTGCACGCGGTCAAGGAATGTGACCCAATGGCTCTAAGAATGATTCGAGGGACAGTCTGTGTCCACTACTAGCTGCCGTAGTAAGAGACGTTGATACGAATCATTCCTTCCTTCCACGAGTCTTGTCCCAGACCTAGAGTTTCCAATTAAAACCATATACTTGACCCTCACATCTGGAGATAACTTTGGGAGGAGACTCGACAGTCACACATACATCGACGGTGTGATATGACCCTTGAGGCGAGAGTCTCGGTTGGGACCTCTTGGTGGTAGCGTCGAGGCCTTACGACGTTAGTTTGAGTATGGATTGGGCAATCACTGCTCATACTCAAATTGATGGTATTAGGCAAACGATGGGATGTGTTTTTCTTGATTGGCGAAAAGAAAACCTCGGGCAGTATAGGAATCTCCAGGAGAGCACATGGGAGCGGAAGGCTCAGATGTGTGCTCAGTACAACTTTTTGTTTCCCCTAGTATGTGTTGAAGCATTATGGGGACGTAAAGCCCTGATGTGGGAGTAATGTAAAGACCCAGAAATATCAAGTAAATTTTTTTTCTTAATTTCTTTGGAATTTTGCGAGTGCGCGGTTTCAGACGGCACATGATTCTGAGGCCCAGAGTGCCCGGAATAATATGTCGAAGTTTTGTTAAACTTAAAATTAACGCGCGTAAACAGTTTTCTTGAAAAAGTGGAATAACTCTTGAACGGTTGCTCGGATCAAAAATCCGAGTGCACCGTTGCGCTCACGATGGCAGGATTACACTAGGTGCGACTTATGTTTAGTCAGTGCAGGCCTCCTATGAGAAATTCCAACAATGGCATAACCGTAAATAAAATAATTAAATAAATTATTTTATTTTTCGAATGCTTATAACTCACAAACGGTAGCTCGGATTAAAAATCTGAGACCACCGCTGGACTCGTGAGGTTTTGCATTATTTAAGCAGATACTAACTTTGGTCGGCGCGGGCCACCAGAAAAAGTTAGTTTTTGGCCGCAAATAAAATAATTAAGTGACAATTATTTTATTGTAAAATTCATAACTTCTAAACGGTAACTTGGATTGAAAATACGAGAGTATTGATGGGTTCGTTAGGGTGTGTTTTACTTAGGCAGAGCCTAACCTCGACCGGCGCGGGTTGAGGGTGACTAGTAATAATTTTCTAAACTTTTGTTCGGGTACGTTCAGTAAACGTACGTGCGGGTTTTTTTTCTAACTTTTGAACTGGTGCCCGGAATCGAATTCTGAGGGCACCGATGGAACCGCAGCGCCAGTAATTGCTTAGTAACTCCTGTTCCAGAGTTGCGTTATCACAAGTGTGGATGATAAAAATTGTGGAAGTTAATTTATAATTATTCTACAAATTTTTATCTTTTTCTAAGTGTTTAGTTCTTGATGGAAGTTGGGTAACCACCCAACCTCCCTTGGGAGGTTATCAGGGTGGTGGGGAGCTGATGAACCCCACCCCTTCATATCCTCTAACTCCTCTCAACTCCCATTAAATGTTGATAACTTAAGTTTACTTAACTTATGAAATTAATATGGTGAGTTACATGTAAGTTTTTGAAATTCAAACAATTGAATTTCAAAAGCCTTGTTGTGTTAATAAAATAAGTTGAGAACATATTTTATTTGGGGTTGGTGTTGGGTTGTTAGAGAGCTTTTTGGAGGAAAATCTAAGGAACATCTTCTTCTTCGACGAAGAACGCGAAGAACGAACGATCTCCAATGTGGAGAGCTGAGCCCTCAGAGACCGTCTTCCGTGACACCGACCCGCGACGCGACGTCTTCTTCCACAACGTTCTTCTTCTGCGTCATCTCTTCCGCGACGGTTTTCCGCGACTAAATCTCCGCCAACGTCTTCGAATCCTCGCTTCGCGACGCCGACGTTCTTTTTCCGTGACACCCGACCTCCGCGACGCTCGTTTTCCAAGCTCGTGGACGTGCACTGTTCTTGAAACTGAGGAAGGGTTTTTTTATAAAGTGCATATGTGAATTATACCCTCGTGCATGCGTATTTTAATTGCAGGGTGTTTGTATAATTTATCATGAATAATTTAAACCCTTGTCATTGATGAGTTATGTATTGAGCTTCTAATGTGGAGGGCACGAGCTTACAAACAAGACCAGACCCTCCGCTGGTAGTTCTTTTGTGCGCGGGATGACGGACGACGAAGAAATGGGCCGCAACGGCAATTTGAACCCATCGTAGTAAAGAGTCGGTCCCAGGAGAGACGCAGGTGCAGACAGTAGGCGAATCGGACAACCGAAGCACGTTTGGTGGTCCGCGAAAAGTGCTGCTGACGTGCCATGCCGGGATGACGGATGACCGAAGGCGACATATTTCTAGCGGAGGATGAAGCCCCAGGTTTGGAGGAGAAGAAAGCGTGAGAGTTTGGGAATGGAGAATGAAAATTGGAGAGAGAAGGAGATAAAGAGAAATAAATTAAAAGAAGACATAAGAAATCAATAGGAATTTATGGGAGGTGAAGGCATGGAGTAAAGGGAGGCGCAACTTTTGGGTGGTGCGTGGATTTGAGGGTGTGGGATTTAAGGAATTAAATCAAAATAAAGATAACAATAATATAATAATGTTATTATTATTTTTGTTGGGAAAACTGTATTTTGACGGTATCTTCCTCGTGCGACCTCGGTTTCACGAACCGTCAGTGGTAGTGTGACCTTGACTCCGAGACGGAATTTATGAGTCCAATATTGGATGTCTTTTTTTCAGGTTTTTGGATCGGGTACCCGAAGCGCTCGGAAAAAATAGATTTAATATTATTATTAAATCTTCGACCTGCTATAACTCATGTGTGCGACGTCCGATTGGCTTGCCGTCAGCGGCGACGTGACCCTATCTTTAAGACAGTCGATTAAAGTCTAATGTTGAATACTAAATTTTTGTTCGTGGCTCGTGCCCACAAAACACCGAATAATAATATTATTATTATTATTACGGGTTATTGTATCAGACATATCTCTCTCATACGATGTCGGAATGTCGAATCGTCTGTGAGGTTGCGACCCTAGAATTAAGACAGATGTTTCAAAACCAATATTAGATATTTAAGTCGAGGTCAATCCGCGGGCCCCACGAGGCCCGATTCGCGCGTGTTGCGGTGAAATGCAACTTTTTCACCGGCTATCCGTTTTGGACCAATGGGTAGTCCATCTCATGTGTTTTTCCATATGGATCGCAATGGTGTGATCGGTTTGGTTAATCGGTGTCACTTGAAGTATGGCCGGGTTGGTTCGAACCTGAAACCAACAGGGCCCTCGGAGAAGAAACACTTATATCTTGAGCTCCGGACGTCTGATTCACGTGCTGTCGACTTTGTTGGATTCCTCTTGATGAGACGGAACTTTTGGCATACCTTGCCTGAGATTTGGATGCAGTTGGAGTATGGCAGGGTTGGATTGTACCCGAAATCCAACCGGGCCCCTCGAACGGAAATGCTGATAACTTTCAGACCGGACGTCCATTTGACGAACCGTCAGTGGTGTTGGTGATCACGTTGAGAAATGGTCCCTATGGGCATACCCTATGAGAGTTCGGGGTATATTTGAGATGCGGTCGGGTTGGTTCGCACACGAAACCAACTGGGCCCCTGGGACGAAAAGGCTAGTAACTCACAGACCGGGCGTCCGATTGATGCGCCGTCTATTGTGTTGAAACCCCTATGATGAGGAGGTCCTTTGAGATACTTCTTCGTGGGAATTTGAGATATTTGGAGTATCGACCTGTAGCTCATGGAGCATACCCTCCCAGAGACGAGCGTGCGGAGTACGGAGACCGTGTAGCCGACTGAGACCTGACGACTGCTTGACCGACTCGACTTGGAGTGAGTCGACTAGCCCAGTGGATTGAGCACTAATTTCTGAGGTGCAGACCCATGGCGAATGGACCACTACCTGTGTGACAGTTCAGACCCGCGGTACTCGTCCGGAGAGTACCTCTGCAGGCTACTAGGGGGTGTGCACCACTGTGTTTGGGTGGCATACCCCGGCGGGAAGCACTACTGTGTTTGGGTGGCTGGCCTGATGTACTCGACAGGAGGAGTACCTCAGTAGTCTTAGGTTACTGAGGAGTACCTCGGAGTCGTGACAGGACCACTGTACACTCCAGAGACGGAGCTCTTCAGCAGTTACAGTTTCGATAATGAAAATCCTGGTTTGAGCTGAGTCTATGACCTTTTTTTTACCTCCTGATTGAGTTGGGTTACTTGATAACTAAGGTATATGTATGGGAATATACCTGGGTAGTGGTTATCCATTGATTCATAATCTTTGTGTTTCCTCATGATTGAGATGGGTTACTTGATAACTTGGGTATATGTATGGGCATATACCTAGGTAGAGGTTATCTGTTGAGTTCTTCATTGTGGTTATCTTTGTTGGATTTAGTGAGACCTTGAGGGTCTCGGCGTCCCAACTGTGTATCGATATACTCACCCCTGCACGGGCTATTCCCGCACCTCGTTGTGTTGGTTGTAGACGACGGGCAGCGCAGACAGAGGCCGAGTGTTCGAGGACTGGATGGTACCCGGAGGTGGATCTCACGATGAGACAATATCTGGTGGTGGAATTCACAACGAGACGACACTCGGAAAAGGTTGACGGGAAAGAGAGTTGTGAAGGCTATCTATACATACCCTTCAGGTAGGATCCTTGTTGAATGATCCAGGAGTTGCTTGTCACCTTTCGACTGTTTTGCCATTTTCCTTATACATTACAGTTGGGCTTGTATTTCCGGCCCCTTTACTTTCAGCACATCTTGTTTCAGTTTTACCTAGTGTTTTTCTTCTACTTGTACTCTGTGGTGTTTCTTTACATTTATAAAGGAAATTCCTTCCCAGTTATCTAGATTTACGCCTTTGGTTCTAGTCGCCAGCCCCTGGCCTATGGAAGGCGGCCTTGGGGTAGTCACGGCACGGGCCCCGAGGACGGGTCGTTACAATCCAACCCTTATTTAAAGGTACTGGGACTGCAATCTGAAGTCGTAGGAACACTCCTCGGACTTCCTGATCTCATGGGGCACCATCCGGTCCTGGTCCACTGAGAATCTAGTCAAAGGATTGCTCATATGCACAAAAACAACACATGGAGGAAAAGCCCATGCATGGGTGAGTATAACAACACCCAGTAGGACACCCTGAAACCACAAAGGAATACAACAAGGGAAAATCCCACAACGGAATGAAACAATCAGCTCTATACAGTATACTTTTACATAGCATATAACGAGAATATC
Organism: Viscum album; assembly: GCA_963277665.1. NCBI lineage: Eukaryota > Viridiplantae > Streptophyta > Magnoliopsida > Santalales > Viscaceae > Viscum > Viscum album. Next base: position 1,049,098,999 of record OY728131.1, on the reverse strand, counting down.
CTGATATACTCATGCATGATTGAATATCGTAAAACCACCACTAAGATCCATCTCGAAGATTCCACTAAGCACGTAGCCGAGAGAACATACTCCTAATTCTGAAGAGAGAGATACGATGCACTCGTTCCGGGAGAACTCAATCCACGAGTACTGAAGAAAGATACTTGATGCGTCTGATGAGGATCAATACCAGTAGATATGGGTGATTCCAACAACTCAATCTAAACTAACCTGCTATGTAGAGTATCAGCGCATTGGTAAAGTAGGTCATGTCGATACCGATAAACTCTACCTAGGGTACCACGAAGGAATAAAGGATCTGGCCTTAAGTCACACAGAGGGGATTCCAACAACTCTCTTTAGGAAGTCCTGCTGAAGGTATCATACTCCTGTATGTGGGAAATGAGACCGGAAACCTTCAGGGGAATGACCAAGGGGACGAAACCTAAGGAAACTAGTCTAAGTCACAGATGACAACTGGCTTAAGCCATGTAAAACAAGTTACACGGCGTGTATTAGGGTTACATGCCGTGTTCCTTGACACCGGGTACTACCAGTGTAGAACATCCAATATCTTAGTCTAGGTGTGAAAAACTAGACTACACGGTGTGTAGAAGAATCACATGTCGTGTCCAAGCACCTAGGGTTCGCTCCATGTACACTGGCCATGTTCCCATACACGGTCTCAACCCGTTTCGCCTTGCCCGTGTACCAGTACACAAGGTATCATCTGTATTTGGTCTCGTCTGGTTGGGGAAGGATATACACGTAGTGTCCCGAGCCATGTACCCAACCCATGTCCATGTACTCCCGGAGTACATGCCAGGAAGTTCATTGACAAACACATGCCATGTAGCCCATACTACACACCGTGTAGTCTGTATTTCTCAAGTACCATCATCTTCCTCCTCGCGCCTCGACTGGATCTCCAGATCTTGTTTATCTTTTCTGCTTGCCACAAAACTCAAGATCCTTGTTCATTTCATCATCCTAACTCCGAATCTGGGTGTTTTGGACCTTCAATTGGGTCATAAACCTCCAACAATTCATCCAAAGGAAAAACACCCAAGAAATCAAATATCCTGATCCGCTCTGAATCATTCACCAAAACCGTCGTCGCAGCTCCAGACCATCCTCACGAGGTTGGATCTACAATTTCAGATCGTTGTGCCGCAGATTGAAGGCGCAATCAATCATTGTTCGTACCCTGCAAAGAATGCGTAGAACACACACGAAGAACATGGTAAATCGAGGAAGAAAGGCACAAAAAATTGAGAGGGACAAACCTTGATCGATGTTCGTGTCGATATTGGTTAGTCACTATTATAAGATTAAACAAAACCAAAATAACATCAATAATCAAATCCCCAAAATCCCCGAAAAAAGCCCATCCCACAAAAACGATTGATCTGCAGGCTAATCTATTTGTGGATTAGCCTGCGTTCAGCATAGGAATGAAGAACGGGGAAAGGAAACCAAAATCAAACATCCTACCTGGATTAGTGGTGTTTGTTGGTGATGATTCGGTCACCGTGTCGTCGTCGCCGACGAAGCTCGTTAAGAACACTGTCTCCCCATTGGGGTTCCCTCCAGAGCCTCTAGAGCCTCCTAGGGTTTCAGGGTTATGAGATCTGTAACCCTGGATCCCTGCACAAATCTCTATTTAAAAAGATAAAATGTATTCACCGCCAACAGATTCAATAAAATGTTTTTATTAAATATTTTATTACGGTTACGTCCAAAAACTAGATTTCACCACCGACCTTCACCATCCAATGTTTGGCCTTGCCTAAGGTAAAATCACTACTATGAATGCAACAGTGTCCTTAGATTTCTGATCCGAGCACCCGTTCAAGAGTTATTCCAATTTTTCAGGAAAACCAAAAGCGTGTGTTATTTAATTATTAAATTAAATTCAATCATTTGTTTCAGGCTCACCGGGCCTCAGAACTTCACGTCGTCACAAGGCCTGGTCTCAAAAAAATTCCCATATAATATTAAAATAAACATCTGGAGAAATCTGAGACATTACATCATTCCCACCTTAGGTCTTTAAGTCCTTGAAAAGCCAAAACAAAGGATACTCAAAAATATGTGGGTACTGCACACAAATCTAAGCCTCCCGCTCCCACGTGCTCTCTTAGAGATTCCCGTACTGCCACCAGACACACACCAAGGGAATAACTCACCCACGAAGGATCTTCTCCTACCGATCCTCGATCTCTACTGGGTACTCAGCAAAGGTCGCTCCATCATCGATTTCCAGCTCGCCCCAGTCGATAACGTGCGATGGATCATGAACGTACCTCCGCAGCAGCGACACATGGAAGACGTTTTGTACCCGGTCCATCTGACGAGGTAGAGCCAAGAGGTACACCACCTCTCCAACTCTACTCAGAATCTGGAAAGGGCCGATGAACCTCAGAGATAGCTTTTTGCCTTATCCAAATCTCTACAGTCCCCGTCGAGGCTAGACCTGAAGGAACACATGGTCTCCCTCCTCGAACTACAAGGTCCTCTTTCTCTTATCGGCATAAGACTTCTGCCGACTCTATGCAATATTCATCCGCACCTGGATAACCTGAACCTTCTCTGTAGTAGCTCGAACCATCTCTGGACCCATGAGTTCTAACTCTCCTGGGTTAGTCCAACAAAGTGGTGACCTGCAAGCCCGTAAAAATCCATGAATGTTGCCATACCAATAGTGGAATGATAACTGTTGTTATAAGAAAATTACACCAGTTGTAGTTGATCCTCCCATCTATGATTGAAGTCATGTATGCAAGATCATAGCATATCCTCCATAACTAGGATGGTCTACTCTGTCTGACCATCAGTCTGATGATGAAACGTTGTGCTCAAGCGTAACTGAGTCCCAAAATCTACCTGAAATCCCTTCCAAAAATGGGATGTGAAACGAGCATCATGATCTGAGACGACCATTGATGGAACTCCATGAACTCGAAATATCTCCTGCACGTAGAGACGTCTCAATATCTCTACTGAACTCTTCTCTCGTATGTCTAGGAAGTGGGCCAACATGGTGAGTCGGTCAACGATCGCCCTGATGGGATCGCGTCCCCTAGATGTTCGTGGTAAACCCTTCAGGAAGTCCATGGATATCCCTTCCCACTTCCACTCTGGCACCTCAAGGGGCAGAGTCAAACATGCTGGAACCTAGTGCTCATCCATTACTTACTGAAAAGTAAGGCACTGAGAAAGGAACTCTGCCACACTCTTCTTCATTCCTGGCCACCAGAACTGGCATCGGTGGTACTGGTACATATTTTCCACGCTTGGATGCACCGCCAAAGGAGATGTATGGAACTCCCTTAGAACCTCCTCCTGCAACGTCACTGGTACTACTATGTTCCCTTTGAAAAGAACAATGTGGTCCCCACCTTTTGAATATCCATCAGCAGCATCACCTGTGGATATATGGGCATATAGAGTCTCACAGCTAGTATCCTCGAGCTATGCTTCTCTGACTCGCTGTATGAGTGGAGGGGTAACAACCATCAACTGAAGGTAAGTTCCCTCATCTCTATCCATGATGGATAACTGTAAAGAGGCCAACTGCCTCGTCCCATCATCTAGCAACAATGAACTGGATTTTTTGCTGAGAGCATCTACCACAACGTTCCCCTTCCCAGGAGTATAAATGATATCAAAGTCGTAATCCTGGAAGAAATCAAGCCACCGCCTCTGTCTCAAATTTAGATCCTTCTAAGAAAATATATATCTGAGAATCTTGTGATCAACGTAGACGATAAACTGCTCACCCATCAGGTAGTGCCACCACATCTTCAATTCGAAGACTACCACTGCCAACTCAAGATCATGGGTCACGTAGTTCTGCTTGTGTGGCCTCAACTGGCATGAGCCATAGGAAATCACCACATGCCTCTACATTAGGACACAACCAAGCCCGGTTCCCGATGCATCATAGAATACTACGTACTCGACACCCTCCTCTTGTAGTCTTAAGATCGGGGCGCTCGTCAGACTCTGTCTCAACTGTTGAAAAGCCTACTGGCATCTCTCGGTCCACACGAATGGCTGCTCCTTTTGGGTCAAAGCTGTCATAGGTGCTGAAGTCCTAGAAAAATCAAGAATGAATCTCTGATAGTAGCCATCCAACCCAAGGAAACTCTGAACCTCCGTTATGCTCTGGGGTGGCTTCTATGCTAACACTGCCTCAACCTTGAATGGGTCTATTTCTACACCATCTACTAAGATAACGTGTCCCAGAAAGTGGACCTCCTTTATCTAGAAAAGAGACTTTGAGAGTTTCCCGTACAACTTGTTCTCTCTAAGTGTGTCCAAAACCATCCTTAGGTGCCTAACGTGCTCCTCCTCAGATGCAGAGTACACAAGGATATCTCCGATGAAGACCACCATGAACCGATCTAGATTGGTCTGAATGATCCGGTTCATGAGTCCCATAAACACTGGTAGGGAGTTCGTCATGCCGAAGGGCATCACCAAGTACACATAGTGACTGTAGCAAAATCTAGAAGTCATCTTCAGTATATCCTCATCCCGTACTCGCAACTGGTGATAGCCTAATCATAGATCAACCTTCGATAACCATCATTCCCCTCTCAACTAGTCGAAGAGGTCATTGATCCTCGGTAGTGGATACTAGTTCTTCACGGTCACTTGATTCATGTGCCGGTAATCCACAAACAACCTCATGCACCCTTCTGCCTTCTAGGAAAACAATACTGGCACCGTCCAGGGTGAAACACTAGGTCTCACAAAGCCCTTTCTCTACAAGTATTCCAGCTTCACTCTTAGTTTGTGAAGCTCTGCAGGAGCCATCTGATATGATGATGATGATATCGTTGTCGTCTTGTGTTGAAACTCAATGCATAAATCTATCTCCCGACAGGGAGGTAGTCTGAGGACATTCTTCGGAAAGACATCCTCATACTCAGCCACTACTGCTGGAAACTGGAAACTCAGAACTACTGCTGCGCCAAGGACTAGGCTAGCCAAATGATGTGAAATCGGTTGTACCTTCCTATGCTTGAGTCCATCCTGTGCTGCCTGGGTCTCCTTTTCACCGACGAAGGAGAACCTCATTCCATCTCTGCAGACACACCGCACCCTTCACCTAAAACAGTTTATCTGGGCATGAACTGTGGATAGCCAATCCATACCAAGAATGAAATAATAAGTCCTCGATGCTACCACCAAGAGGTTCCAACCAAAACTCTCACCTCCAAGGTTCAGGTGACACTGTTTTTAAAGGTGTGTGATCTATGAATCTTCTCCAGTCGGTATTTCTAAGTGTAAGGATCGAGTCAATGGCTCAACTGGAATCTCAAGGTCTCGAACAAGATAAGAAGCTAGAAAATAATGACTAGCACCTGAGTCTATCAGTACGGAAGCCAAAGTATAAAAGACACAGATTGTACCTCTAATCATTCTAGGAGTACCTGTGTCATAAGCCTCCACTGCCTGCAGCTGCCCCTGCCTCTGTCCACCAGCTCCTTGAGCTAGGGGTGGACCTCATGGTGGTGGTGTTGGTAAAAGGTCCAAACACTGACCACCTACAACTGCTCTCCTAGCTCCTCTACCACATCTTCCACCCCACATATTTGTCTGCTCCACATGTTGTCTCTGCCTCGGTGGTCCATCCACCGCTCCCATGTCAGTAGTACGGTGGGTTAGACAATCTCGAACGAGATGTCCCCTTTCATCACAAGAGTAGAATAGCCCCTCTTGATACCGGCTAGATGAGCCCTACAAACCCTATATGGCAGATCCCCTGTCTTGGGATCTCCTCTAAAAATTTCTCCCATGCTTGGGTCCCTGACATCGGCTCCCTACTGTCGAGGTCTCTGCTCCAGCTCGCTCACTGCTGACAACCACTGACTGTCTCTGCTCTTCCAAGAATATCTCAACCACCAAAGCCAACTTGAGCACCCCAACATATGTAGGAATGCTCATATGGATGATGTTAGCTCGGATGTCTTTGTGCAAGCCCCACTCAAAAGTCTGAGCTCTGAATTACTGACCCCTGACCATATCCATCGAGTACCGTGAGAGGTCAGTAAACCTCGATGAATAGTCAGCCACCAACATGGGTCCCTGCTGGAGCTGAAGAAGCTCCTGTATACGTACTTATCTTAGGGTAACCGGTGAAAACTCCTCTCTGAAGTGACACTCAAACTTAGACCATGCAAGAGTTCCCTCGTCGTGGGTTTGGATAACCAAACTCCACCATCATCCTGCCGAGACCTACAGAAGGCTCACTGCCAAGATCACCATCTGGTCTACTAGTGTCCTGACCAAACCGAAGACTATATCCACTGCCTGAAGCCAGTACTTTGTTTCCTGAGGGTCAGGCTCACCTCGAAACATAAGGGGTCTCTGTCTTTGAAACTCGTGGAGTGCGCTCAGCCTGCGCTCCTTCTCTACTGGTACAACAAGCAATAAACACTGCTCCACAAGTGGTGGAATAGCTAGAACACCACCTGTAGGTAAAACTAGGGGATATGGTCCTTGTATTGAAGCTTCATCACTATAGGGGTCATCCTCGTGATCGAGCTGCTGGATCCTAGCAAGTGCGCATCACAGAGGCATCCTGTAAAGAAACAAGATGTATCACAGTCAGTGAGCATATCTGGAGAGCTGACTCAAGAAGGACATGGAAACCAAAACCCATTTCTATAAGATGCATGTACCATTATTTTCCCCTGCAACTAGTGTTCTCATGTTCCGAGTCGAAAAGAATGTTATCAGAGTCCTGGTGTATGGATACGTCAGCCGCCTGTACCGACACTGGGGTCCCCAGCCTGAAAGTCGAACTCGAAACACTTAACACTATTTCCCCAAACCAACTCACAGACTCTCAGTCCTAAGGTAGAACCGACCACCTCTGATACCACTCTATCATGACCCGTCCCAATGGGGCCCATCTCGCAACCCCACAAGCCCACCTCCAATAGGACAGGGGATGGTGACTAGTACTGAGTAGGCATGTCACTAACATGGGAGGCATTTCCCATAAACCCGTACACAGACACACACACACATCTCAAGCCCACAAACCTAAATAGGAAAAACTACTAAAAAGGGAAATGCACGAATACACTAAAAATCCCAACCAATAGAGTATGACTGGAATGTAAAGTACAGTAATGTAAAACCCCAGGCCAAAAGTAAAATCCCACCAAAAGAAAGTCAACAAAAAAGTCCAACCTACAATGAAAGGTATTGGGACTACAATTCGTAGCCGTAGGAACACACCTCTGCCTGCCTAATCTCACGGGTCACCATCCAGTCTTGGTCCACCTAGAATCTTGTCAAAGGCTCACTCGTTTTCAAAAAACACAACATGTGTGGGAAAAGCCCATGAATGGGTGAGTATAACTGTTAGGGCCAATAGGGGCCTATATACCCTGAGAGGGGGGGCGAATCAGGGTATGGATATTCTTTTGCAAGTTCTTCCTGCCCCACTGGATCTTGACCTCTTTGTTACAAGGGTCACTTTGTTTGAACTTGTGTGGTTACTATGATCACTTGTCTCCTTTACCTGATGATGATGCTTTGAATGTAATGCAGGAAAGTAAGCAGGCAGACACAGAGATTTTTACTTGGTTCACCGCTAAGGGCTACGTCCAAGGAGCATACGCCGACAAGTTGCCGGTTCGTACCAAATTCCACTAGTCTTCTCTAGCTGTGGATTACAATGTTCGGGCTAGATCACTTCTATGCCCAGGCTCACTGCCTATACAAGGTTTAGGGTCAGCTCACTGCTTTCCCAAGGGTCACTCCCTGTTTCTCTCTCTCTGGCTCACTACCGGTGGAGAGGATCACCTTTTCCTCTTCCTAAGCTCACTGCTCCAGAAGGGATTCACTCACAGTTTATAGACCTGTAGGTCTCTTCATTTCCATGAAGGAATGCATCTTCCTCTGTATGTAGATGCTCTGTTGAAGTCCAACTTTCACCCGCATATGAATCTCACTTTGCACCGGATGTACCGGGCAACCTCAATTTTTACGTGCAACCCTTACGTTGTCTTGCGCGCAATTTCTATGGTTTGCGCGAAATTCCTTTTTCGCGCAACCTCTAAATATTACACGCAGCTTGGAAACTGCCTTGCGCGCAATTCGCTGCTTTTGCGCGATATCCACTTTTCGCGCAACCTTCCTTTTATGCGCCAACACCAACTTTCTGCGCAGCCTTAACTTTTCGCGCAATCTGACTTTACGCGCAAACTTTATGTTTACGCGCAACACCCTTTCTAACTTCAATTTCGCGCACCAGAGCTCGGGTATTTTCTATGTCTTGAACTCCACTGAATGGAGGAGGGTCACTTCATATTTATAGGAAAAATCGACCCCGCGCGAAAAACCCTCCTTGAGCGCGTAATCCGCTTTGATCTTCCGCGCAAAAACATTTTCCGTGCACTGCTCCATAATTTCGCGCACCTCATGCCTTTGCCATTTTACGAGCTTCGGACCTCGTAACACCTCTTGCGCGAAATACTTCATCCGCTATTTCGCGCGCCACTTCAATTTTCCGCGCACGCCTCCAAAATTTCGCGCACCTCATGCCTTTACCGATTTTCAAGCTTTCGGCCTTGAAACATCTTTTGCGCGAAATACAATTTCGCGCAACCCGCTGTTTTGCGCGCCACACTTCAAGATTTCGCGCAACTCGCTAGTTTTGCGCGCCACGCTTGATTTTTCCGCACACCTCCTTCATTTCTCTCTCCTCAACCTTCGCCAACAACATATCACTCCATTTTCCATTGGCGATTTTCAGGCCCAAATATTTGGCAAACACTGGAAAACGGCGCCACCTTGTACTGCTCTTTTGTACCGCCTCCAGATCGTCCTTTCCTTTGTCAAAGTTCTTTGTCAACATGGAATGTCAACAACTTCTCGGGAACTCGACAATTCTCCATGGAAACCTGCTTTGTCAACAAACACAATCAACCCAAAAATGCTGCAATGTTACCTTGAGGGATTTTTTCCCAACAATCTCCCCCTTTGGGTTTGTTGACAACTCTTCACAACTCTGCTCAGAAATATTTTCTGCACTTTGATACCTCACTGAGTCTTCTTCCAGCTGCTACCACCATTCGCCTCTTGCGATTATGATAGCGTTCAAGGATTCAGTTAACATGTACTCTAAGCCCACATGAGCAATGCTCGGCGTGAGAAACAAGAGTAGTATGAAAAGATCATCAATGAATCACTTCATGTCAGACCCCAATTGTCGATTCCACCCTGATACCAATTCTTAAAATAAAACCAGTTGTTGAACCACACTGATACCAATTGGTGAATTCTTAAGTTGATACCAATTGTTGATAGCTGGACACCGTCTCACACCATTCCAACACCACTGTTCTGCTTTTATCACGATCATTAGCTGTCGTGATTTCTATGATTTGATCGATCACGTCTAGCATCGTCAGATTTCATACACTCCCCCTTTCTCATTCCTCCCCCTTTCTGGCTGCTCCACCTGTCAGCTTCTCCCCGTAACAATTCTGATTTATCAAATCTTCTCACTATTTTCTCCCTTGAACAAACACTGTTCTCCCCCTTTGTCAAGCACTTTTCAAGCACTTTTCTCCCCCTTTGTCAACGAACCCAAAGGTCACGCCTTTGTAGTCTGTAACATAGTAGAGAACACATATCAGCACATTAGGGAAAAACACACCATACCTCGGGGAGAGGGGGGGTTGGGGTCCCATATCCACACTATTTCAAGTGCGGGGAATCGACTGAACTCCTAGAGCCAGTCGATGCCTCTCAAAAGCTTCCTTGGGTAAAGCCTTGGTCAGAATGTCTGCAACCTGTAGCTCTGTAGGCACATACTCCAACTTCACGATCCCCTGCTCAACCTTCTCCTTGATAAAATGATACTTAATCTCAATGTGCTTTGTCCTTGAATGATGGACGGGATTTTTGCTAAGATTTATAGCACTTGAGTTGTCGCACTAGATTTCAATCGGAGACTTCACTTCAACTCCCATATCTTCAAGCTGCTGCTTCATCCACAATAACTGTGTGCAGGCTTGAGTGGCCGCAATATACTCAGCTTCTGCGGTGCTTAATGAAATGCAATCTTGCTTCTTGCTTAGCCAAGAAATACACAATCCACCAAGATAGAATGCACCACCGGACGTTGATTTTCTATCATCCGCTGAACCGGCCCAGTCTGCATCAGTGTACCCCAATAACTCTGTCTGAGATTTGTCGCTGTAGGTCAAGCCGAAGTCCACTGTGCCCTTGATATACCGAAGTATTCTTTTCACTACAAGCATGCGACTTTCCTTGGGATTACTCTGATATCTCACTGCTTGGCATGTGGCAAAAACAATATCAGGCCTTGTTGCGGTTAAGTACAACAGACTTCCAATGATTTGCCTGTATTCTGTGATATTAACTGCCCTGCCACTGTCATCTTTTGATGATTTCATCCGGGTAGAAACCAGAGTCTTCATCTCCTTGGAATTTTCCATTCCAAATCATTCCAAAGCATCCTTGGCATATTCGGATTCAGAAATGAATGTTCTATTCCTGCCTTGTGTAACTATGCTTCATCTGATCTTCCAAATATTGTGTCTTCTTCCTTGACCAGCCTCACCATCCTTTGATTAATATTGTTGTTGAAATAAAGATTGTAATCAAATCCCCCACACTGAAAACCAATCTTCTTCAAATACTGATATAGCCTTCAGTACCATTCTCTTGGGGTGTATGCTTTGCACACCAGTCGTGCTTTGTTTCGAATCATTGTGCCATCTTCGTTCATCTTGTATAAATAGACCCATTTTGTCCTGATGACGTTTTTATCATCTGGCCTCGAAACAATTTCCCAGGTCTGATTCTTCTCAATTCTGACCTATCTCTTCATTCATGGCATGATCCCAGTTTTCATCTTCAGCTGCATCAGCAAAGCATTTTGACTCAAACTGAGATAGTAATGATGTCTACTGTAGTGATTTCATTCTCTTTGTCTGAACTGGATCTCACTGATCACTGATGATAGTCTGCCTGTCAATTTCAGCTCGATTCTTTGTATTTTGTGCAGATAAGGATTTTACATCCTTGTACTCATCATCAGTATCTTATTCTGAGTCACCCTCAGCCACTTCTTCTCCCCCTGTGTTGCTTTCTTCCTCAACACTTTCGTCAGGAAATTGTTCACTGACTCATTTTTCAGTGGCTTCATTTCTTTCAGCTACTTTTCGCAGCTTCTTGGTATCCTGAAAAACAGTCAGCTGATACCACAATGTTAGATCAAAATAAATAAGCATGAAATGCTTGATCACTGCTGCTTCTCTCATAGTATGTCTTCTCTCGATAGACAACTCTTGAGCTGGGTCATCCAATTATTTCCTTGATGGATCTGGCATCTGATTTTGTTGTTGAATGCTCCCCCTGTGATACACAACACTTCTATCTGTTAGGCCCAATGGTAGAGGCCCATAATCATTCTTCTCCACGTGCAACATTTATACTAATCTGGCACTCCTCATTGAGCCATTAACAAAATCTCTAAGCCTACTGAGTTGGAACTCGGTGTAGGAAACAAGAGATAAAGCCAATAACACAATCACTTCCTATTGTGCTCTGTTGCTCTCCTTCTTCTTCAACTCTAGTATCTGATTTGAATCAATTGAAACTCTAGAGCATATCATTTCTCCACTTCGCATCCTTAGATGACACTTCCCCTTGGATTGTATCTCCCTAAAACCTGAAACACAAGAATCATCAGTTAATAGCATTTATATACATAGGGAGAGGGGTATCTTCTGGACTCATCAAGATGAGGATTGTGGTTGATCCTGATGGGTCAACCCTTTGATTCTTTCTTGGAGAGAATCACACTCCTTTCTTGCTTCCTCCAATTGCCTAGCCAACTTCAATTGTTCTGGCCATATGACTAGGCATTCATTGCCTACATTCTGAGCCTTTTTCTGATATGTAGATTTGGTAGGCTCGACCTTTTTCACCATTTGGGGTTTAAACCCACTGGTACATATTTCTGTCTTTGATGTTCCACCAAAATTCCATTTCCCTTGATTCCTTCTTAGGGTAGGAACCTCTCTACATGCCATCTTCCCCTGCTTCTTCCACCATTGCAAGGATCTTGCACCTTCCTCCACTTTTCTCTGTGGAACACGACATGCAAATTTTTCAACACATTCTTTATTCATTTTTCTTTTATCAGATGTCTGAGTCACCACACTCTTTTTCACTGGTGATGATTCCTCCATTGAACGTTCATTCTTCTTTATCACAGCTGGAGTAGATATCCCCTTAATCTTCCAGGTTTGTTCACATTCTCTCCTTGAGAGTGGTTGTGAGTACGACAGAGGAGGTGACTGATACACCTTTCGTTCAGCTCCATGTGATTCCCCTGAGGCTCTAAGCCTATTTTTAAACTTACCACTTTGTCTCCCAGTGTGTAATTTCTCATTATGTACCACTGGAGTTGGTAATCTCTTTCTCGGGTCTTTTTCCTTCCCTGCTTTCTTCTTGCTGCACTGTTTGGCCAAATGCCCATGATCAGAACATATGAAACATTTTCTATTAAAGCCATACCTCATTTCATCACTTCTCTGTTGAGATGTTGATGTAACTTGTTTTCTTCTTCTGGCATCGATCTCTTGAGCCTCCTGACACATACTCATGGTGTGCCCCATTCTTCCACAGTAATAGCATTTTATAAATGCTTTCCTTTGAGAGACTCTACTGTATGATTTATCCGTATGCTTCTTCTTATTCTGGGATTCAGCAAAGTTTCTATTTTCACAGCCTGATATGTATTCATGAGCCTCTAAACAGAAGCTTGATGTGTGGCCGTGAATCCCGCAGAAATAGCACATGTCATCACTTATTTTTGTAATTTCCCTTTTAGGCCTATCTCCAGCACCTGCAGGATCTTTTCCATTTCTAGAACTGTTCAAGGATCTCTTTCTATCATGCACAGGAGGGGATTCATCAAATCCAATACCAGCTTTTCCGAAACATGCTGGTCTTTGAGCTGAAAAGATATTCTGTTGTTTCTCTTCAGAAAGAGCATATCTGTTCTTCATTTTATCATCACTTGTCGAAGGATGATCAAATAGTAATTGCAAGGCATCCTTTATTTTAGGCTTTCCTTTGGATTTAGACTTCTCTATTTCCTTCTTGACTGATTCTAGCTCTTCTACCAACTTTTGAATCTTCATATCCCTTGATTCAAGTTGGACATCAAGTTCTTCCTTGAGAAGCTTCCCTCTACTCACCTCATCTTCCAGTTCATGCTTCATCTTATCAACCATGTCATTTTTCTCCTTTACCTTCAATTTTTCTTCAGCGACAGAGTCAGAGCAACATGCATTCTCTTGTTGTAGCCTTTTATTCTTATGAACTTCTGCAGTCAACTGTGCTGCTAGATCATTATTTCTGGCTTTAAGATTTTGTGCTTCATCTGAATTTTGACTCTCTTCATAATCACCAGCCTTTTGTTTTCCTTTCATTCTAGCCATCTTCTGCAGCTCTTTAGCATTTGAATCATTCTTCTCTGTTAGGTCAGTAACTATATCAATAAGCCTTTGATTTAAGCCTTTTAGCTTGTTGACCTCAATCTCCAATCCCTTGATCCGGATATCTTTAGATTTGGGTTCTTCAGTGTTTCCAACATCACTTGGAATATTAGGTTCTTCGATGCTTTTGAATTGATCTTTCACTTTTCTGTTCAAGCCATCGATCTCCCTTTTCTGTTCTTCAATCTTAATCTTATATTCACTAACCGATTCTGAGTTCACTCGTGTTGATAACTTGAGTTTCTCAATTTCTTCCATCAACTCAGACTTCTCTTCTTCCTGCTGTTGCATGTAGAGTTTGGCATCATGAACAACTTTGTTGGATTTCTTTGTTTTTGCTCTCCAAACATCTATCTCCTCAAGAGCAGCCTCCAACTCAGCTCGCATGTCTATTCTTCCTTCAATTTCTTCTTCTGTTTCAGCATCACTCTGATGCTCATGTACTTCACTCATTCCAACATCATGATTGAGTGAATCAATCTTTTCCCTATCAGATTCATCCAGACCTTCCTTCAGTAAGCTGTTTGATTCTTTTAGTTGAATCACACTTTTTCCGAAAACACTTCCACACTGAGGGAATTTACCTGACTTCTGATTCTTCTTTGATGCTTTTCCTTTTCCCATGGCAGATTGAGAGATAATAGAAAAATGTATCTTCAACCACACAGATCGACTACACTATGTCGAAGCAAACAAATCTGATAAAAGCAACCTATCGCTCTGATACCAATTGTTAGGGCCAATAGGGGCCTATATACCCTGAGAGGGGGGTGAATCAGGGTATGGATATTCTTTTGCAAGTTCTTCCTGCCCCACTGGATCTTGACCTCTTTGTTACAAGGGTCACTTTGTTTGAACTTGTGTGGTTACTATGATCACTTGTCTCCTTTACCTGATGATGATGCTTTGAATGTAATGCAGGAAAGTAAGCAGGCAGACACAGAGATTTTTACTTGGTTCACTGCTAAGGGCTACGTCCAAGGAGCATACGCCGACAAGTTGCCGGTTCGTACCAAATTCCACTAGTCTTCTCTAGCTGTGGATTAAAATGTTCGGGCTAGATCACTTCTCTGCCCAGGCTCACTACCTATACAAGGTTTAGGGTCAGCTCACTGCTTTCCCAAGGGTCACTCCATGTTTCTCTCTCTCTGGCTCACTACCGGTGGAGAGGATCACCTTTTCCTCTTCCTAAGCTCACTGCTCCAGAAGGGATTCACTCACAGTTTATAGACCTGTAGGTCTCTTCATTTCCATGAAGGAATGCATCTTCCTCTGTATGTAGATGCTCTGTTGAAGTCCAACTTTCACCCGCAGATGAATCTCACTTTGCACCGGATGTACCGGGCAACCTCAATTTTTACGCGCAACCCTTACGTTGTCTTGCGCGCAATTTCTATGGTTTGCGCGAAATTCCTTTTTCGCGCAACCTCTAAATATTACGCGCAGCTTGGAAACTGCCTTGCACGCAATTCGCTGCTTTTGCGCGATATCCACTTTTCGCGCAACCTTCCTTTTATGCGCCAACACCAACTTTCTGCGCAGCCTTAACTTTTCGCGCAATCTGACTTTACGCGCAAACTTTAAGTTTACGCACAACACCCTTTCTAACTTCAATTTCGCGCACCAGAGCTCGGGTATTTTTTATGTCTTGAACTCCACTGAATGGAGGAGGGTCACTTCATATTTATAGGCAAAATCGACCCCGCGCGAAAAACCCTCCTTGAGCGCGTAATCCGCTTTGATCTTCCGCGCAAAAACATTTTCCGCGCACTGCTCCATAATTTCGCGCACCTCATGCCTTTGCCATTTTACGAGCTTCGGACCTCGTAACACCTCTTGCGCGAAATACTTCATCCGCTATTTCGCGCGCCACTTCAATTTTCCGCGCACGCCTCCAAAATTTCGCGCACCTCATGCCTTTACCGATTTTCAAGCTTTCGGCCTTGAAACATCTTTTGCGCGAAATACAATTTCGCGCAACCCGCTGTTTTGCGCGCCACACTTCAAGATTTCGCGCAACTCGCTAGTTTTGCGCGCCACGCTTGATTTTTCTGCACACCTCCTTCATTTCTCTCTCCTCAACCTTCGCCAACAACATATCACTCCATTTTCCATTGGCGATTTTCAGGCCCAAATATTTGGCAAACACTGGAAAACGGCGCCACCTTGTACTGCTCTTTTGTACCGCCTCCAGATCGTCCTTTCCTTTGTCAAAGTTCTTTGTCAACATGGAATGTCAACAACTTCTCGGGAACTCGACAATTCTCCATGGAAACCTGCTTTGTCAACAAACACAATCAACCCAAAAATGCTGCAATGTTACCTTGAGGGATTTTTGCCCAACAATAACAATACCCAGTAGGACACCCCAAAACTATAAAGGAATACAACAAGGGAAAATACCACAAAGGAAAGGTAGAGTCATCTCTATACAGTATATGTTTATATAACATATAACACGAATATCCAGATATACTCATGCACGATCGACTATCATGAAACCAACGCTAAGATCCAGCTCAAATATTCCACTAATCATGTAGCCAGGAGAACATACTCCTATGTCTGAAGAGAGATATACGATGCACTCATTCCGGGAGAACTCACTCCATGAGTACTGAAGAAAGATACTCGATGCATCAGATGAGGATCACTACCAGTAGCTATGGGTGATTCCTACATCTCAATCTGAACAAACCTGCTAAGTAGAGGATCGGCGCCCAGGTAAAGTAGGTCACATCAATGCCGAGAAACTCTACCTAGGCTACCATGAATGAATAGAGGATCCGGCTATAAGTCTCACAGAGGGGATTCCAACAACTCTTTTTAGGAAGTCCTACTGAAGGGATAATACTCTTATATGTGGGAAATGATACTGGAAACGTTCAGGGGTAATACCAAGGGGACGAACCCTAAGGAAACTAGTCCAAGTCACAGAAGACAACTAGATCAAGCCATGTAAAACAAGTTACACAATGTATAGTAGGGTTACATGCCGTGTTCCATGACTCTGAGTACTGACTGTGTAGAATGGCCCGTGTCTTAGTCTAGGTGTGAAAAACTAGACAAAACGGAAAGTAGAAGAATCACACACCATGTCCAAGCACATTGGGTTCGCTCTGTGTACGCTGGCCATGTGCCTGTACACGGTCTCAACCCGTGTCGCCTTGCCCATGTACCATTACATGGGTTATCCCGTGTATCTGGCGGGGTTTGTCCGGGGAAGTGTATACATGCCATGGCATTGGTTGTGTACCCAAACCCTGTCCGTGTACTCCCAGAGTACACACCAGGTAGTCTACCGATGAACACACGCCGTGTATCCCATACTACACGCCATGTAGTTGGGATTTCTCCAGAACCTTCGTCTTCCTCCTCGCACCTCAGCCGGATCTCCAAATCTCGTTTCTCATGTCTGTTTGTCGTCAAACTCATGATCCTTGTTCGTTTCATCATCCTAACACCAAATTCTGGTGTTCAGGACCTTCAATCGGGTCATAAACCTCCAATGATCCATCCAAAGGAAAACGCCCAAGAAATCATATCTCTCGATCCGCTACGAATCGTCCACCGAAACCATCGTCACAGCTCTGGACCATCCTCCCGAGGTTGTATTTACAATTTTAGATCATTGCACCGTAGATATAAGGTGGAATCGATCATTGTTCGTACCCCGTGAAGAACGCATAGAATGCACACAAAGAACCTGAGAAATCGGGGAAGAAAGGCATAACAAATCGAGACGGAAGAACCTCGATCTATGTTTGTGTCGATCTTGCTTCGTCACTATTAGAAGATTAAACTAAACCAAAATAACTTCAAGAATCAAATCCCTAAAATCCCCACAAAAATCCCATCTCGCAAATGCGTTCGATCTGCAAGATAATCTGTTTGTGGATTAGTCCGCATTCGTCATAGGAATCAAGAATGGGAAATGGAAACCAAAATCAAACATCCTACCTGGATTCGCGGCCTTCGTTGGCAAATATCTGTTCATCGCATCATCATCCCCGACGAAGCTCATCAAGAACACCATCTAATTGTTGGGGTTCCCTCCAGAGCCTCCAGAGCCTCCAAGGGTATCAGGGTTATGAGGTATGTAACCCTGGATCCCTACGCAAATCTCTATTGGAAAAGATAAAAGATATTCACCACCACAAGATTTAATAAAATATTTTTATTAAATATTTTATTATGGTTACATCCAAAAACTAGATTTCACCACCGACCTGCATCAGCCGATGTTAGGCCTTTCCAAATGAAAACTCGCTGCTCGGAATGCAATGGTGCCCTCAGATTTCTGATCCAAGCATCTGTTCAAGAGTTATTCCACTTTTTCAGAAAAACTACACACGCGTGTTATTTAATTATTAAATTAAATTAAAACATTTTTTCTGGACTGACTGAGCGTCGAAACTGCACGTCGTCACAACTCCTGGTCATGAAAGAAATTCCCATATAATATTAAAATAAAGTTATAGAGAAATATGAGATATTAAAAATACAACATTTTATATTTATCATTTCATTCAGAAAAATAATTTTTACCTTTAAATCCCTTTAAAATCCCATTTCAATCCTTCCACATAAGGAATGAGGCATTTTTTAAGAAACATCACACTAAAGCATACACAAAACAAAACCATATTCATTTACAAAGTACACTTTTATCAAATATGTATTCCATAACACTTTCAAATTATATTTTTCCCCACACAATTAAACCAGAGAACACTTCTATGAAAGCAAGAATGTAATAAAAAATCATCTAATAATGTAAATGCATGAATCCAAATACCTCGAGCATAGAAACATCCATAAGATGTTTTGAAACCAAAATGGAAAGACCAAAATACCCCAAAAAGGAAGTATTAACAACAAGGATAAATATCCTACCCAACAACACAAGATCAAATCCTCCCTAGGTCAAATAACCCACTGGAAAAGAAGAACCCAAAGAGGGAGGAGAAGAAACCATAAAATTATAAAAAAACAAGGTATGAAACACATAATTTATAATTCCATGATGAATCCACACAAAAATCACCAAAGTTAGATAGATTGAGGGAGCCTTGAGGGAGAGTGGGAGGAACCTAGTGATGAAGGCATCAAATGGGGTGAGAAATAGTGGATTTGTGTTTAAATATTGATATGAAACAATGGTAATTTTTAAATTTTAAACTACCTAAAAATGGAACATTGGTTTCCCATATTGTTCCCATAATAGTCTGAAACCATGCTCTCCTCACATTCCAACACAGATATGCCTCATGGTTTGCCTGTAAAATTTGAAAACCATACACAAACCATACAATTTTCCACTATCCAAAAATGTTACATGGACACACGGTTTCTTGTGTAAGGGAACATGGTTTTTTCAAACCATTAACAACTACTTTAATCCCAGAAACTCAAATTTATCACCAAAAACTACTGAGAAATCTCATGTAATAAAAACAATGTAAAAATTAAATAGTAGAAATGCCAAAAATGTAAACACCGTCACACCCCGAACTCAAGAGGAAAACTGATAACTAAAAATAAACAAGAACAGAGGGTTAAAATAAAAACACAAGTGAGATAATTCTCCCCGCCATTACTCTTTCCTCCCCCATAAAGCCACCATTGTTTTTAGTTGATCAATCAAAGCCAAAGGATTTCCACATTAGCATGATCCAACCTCTAAAACCATGAACAAAAAAATCACCACCAAATGAAACAAACTAACGAATCCATACCTCATCAATGAAGCAAAAAGAGGCTTGAATAACATATTTACAAAAGCTTAATGTTAAAAAAACTAGAAATGAACTCAAAATTTAACAACATCCAAAATAAATCACCTCCCACTGAATCAACACTAGAATCCAAACCAAATTATCAACACAAGAGGCCATAATGGACTTCCCACCTTTAGAAACCATGAAGCTAGTATCAAAACTAGATTAAACTACAATGAGACCTATGGTGGGTAATCCCACCATAAGTAACCGACTAGATAAGATCAACACACAAAACTTGACAAGGGTCAACTCATAACATTCCACACATGCTAGAAAACCCCCACCACAAGGAAAAAGAACATGATGAAAGAAAATCAAAACCATGGAATGAGCCAAAACCAAAACTGAACCATGAAGCCTAAAAACATAAATACAATCAAAAAAATATCCTCACCCAAAAATACACCACCATATGATTTTTAGGAAAACAATTCCACCATGCCTCCTTACAATAAAAGTGGATCCATTAACTCATGAGGATTACAAAGTGGGATAATGTCTTTATGACTCTATTCATAAATTAGGACCTTTTGAGATAAAGAAGCTTCAATAGAGAAGCTTAAACTATCCCCATTCATGCACTAAACATAGAATCTAGACCAGGGTCCCTCACAACCATGGGATACTGAAATATGCACCAGCTTCACTCTGGGGCCTATGGGGAGAGCCCTAATATTGGATGCATCTATTACCTCATAGTTAGGAGCTAAAAACCCATTATTAGATCTTCTTGTTTCTTATGAAATAGGGATTCCAAAAATAAACTCTAATCGCACAATTTCACTTTTAATGAGAAATAGAAGAGTTAAGACACTTGACAAGAACACCCCCCTTTAAAATTGAATAATTCAAAATTATTTAATGGAAAAATAAAATTCAACTGACATAGAAGATCACAAGAGATCCACAACTCCCTATTTTACTATTTAAGTAGAAAAAATACATTAAAACACTATCAGACACAACCATTAAAACAAAATAGAAATACATAGAAAATGACTCAAAACTGAGCCAAAATAGCACACTAATCATATAAACTAGATCTACATCACCTCTTGGAAACACCCGGACAGAACCATTTTATATGAACTAAGTGTCCATTGACATGGAAGGTCTTCAGAGAATTTAGACACAGATACTTATTATGACTAGACTTTCCACAATAATGGCACAACATGATTCTATGCCTGAAAGAGGCTAACAAAATATCCAATTTTTTTTGTAATACTACATCCAACTAGACAAATTTCAGGCCACTTTCCATTATTGGAACTTCCCTTCACATCTTCCAGGTAGGACCATGATTTTATTAATATTTTCACGACTTATTATATTCCCCCTTTAATTATTTTATATGAAATGTGCATAATTTGTGTGAAATATTAATGTTTTAATATTAAGTATAATATTTGAGCATTTTTAGAAGTAGTCAAATTGAGTCAGTTTAATGTTTTAATTATAAATATCACTATACAGATCCAAATTGTGTGGTTCATATTTTGTAGGATTCTTCTTTTAATATACAACATTTCATTAGAAGGAACCATGATCCAATTCTGCCATTTGAAGGGTAATATGGTCCTCACAAACAAGACCAAAGAATCTGTGAAGAAACTGGACCAGCCTTGAAGATTTATTTACTGGGCTCAATACAGAAGACCAAAATCCTTAACTCTCCACCATAATTTGGGGGACACTACATGTCATCCTGGATAAAAATTTCATGGCCCAAATCTAAGTACAAGGGGCCCAAATAAATCTTTGAAGTCCATCCCACCATTGTGGACGAGAATGAAAATCTGTATAGTATTCATGACATATCTCCTGATGTAATCATCCAAGCGAGATGATATTTTTCAGTGTGAAAGAGGAGATGTAGGCGGACGACTTTGTTGAAGAAACCATTCGGATTTGAAGTCATCTTAATATTCAAAAACCCTTTCACATTATGGACTTCAAAAAGACTGGATTGAAATGGACAGTTTATGTTTGTTTATTCAACCGGCCATAACTTTTTATCCTTACGTCCAAATGACTCCAACTTTTTAGAGTAGTCGGAAAACATTATTTCCTACAACATTGAAGAAGAATATATTCGAAGATTCGGCTGTCTGAATTGCCAAATTGGCGATGCAAGTGGAGGGAAAGATTGGGAAAGCAAACAGTCCACTCCTTGGGCTATAAATACTCTTCCCTTCTCTCCTTGAGAGGGGTTGGCATTTCAGAAGATATGAGATCACATTGGCACGGCCAAAGCTTTTCCAAAGGCTTGGGAGGACCTGCCATACTCAAGTTTACACTTGATAGACCTTTCCTCCTCTCTTTCTTTTCACTTACTTTTGTGTTCTTCATTTTTGTAATCTTGTAATTCTCTTTCTTTGTAATTCTGTTTTAATGCAAGTTTCTTCATCAATATCTCTTATTCTCCTCCACCTTCTGTAGTATAATATTCATGGTCTTAAAATAGTTTGAATCATTTTAAATTACAGTACCTTATCTTGCTTCCTCATTCAATCGAAATTCCATTTTTGATTCTTAAATTATTTTGTGTGTGTGTTCGGCACACTACTCTTATCTTGTCCCTTTCTTTTTCTTCTCTTTATAATTCATCACCATAAACATATATTACCAGATTATTAAACATCCAAATGGATGAGTAAATCTCTCATTGGGGTGAGTTATAATTTGGGGATGTTAATTGATTGATATTTTTGCTCGATGAGTATTCTTTAAATTAATATTGTGTATGTTAAACTTAATATGTCATGGATTAAGGATATGTTTTGTTTAACAAGTGGTTTACATGGATTATTGGATCCATAAATACACTACCATAAATAAGTTTTGATTGAGATTAGAACCCTAAGTTAAGTTAAGGCTTGGATTAAAGCCTTCACACTTAGGAATTCCAATCAACGTCAACTTATGACATGGGTGTTAATTTAATGCAATACAAAGTAAGGCTCAAGGATATCACA
Organism: Viscum album; assembly: GCA_963277665.1. Lineage (NCBI taxonomy): Eukaryota > Viridiplantae > Streptophyta > Magnoliopsida > Santalales > Viscaceae > Viscum > Viscum album. The sequence continues at coordinate 1,049,076,670 of OY728131.1, read as the reverse complement.
TGCTTAACTCCCCAATGATGAACTCACCCCAATCTTTATCAATTTGGTAAATCAAACTTCATTCATTAAACATTTCAATTAATCTCTACAAACAAACCCCCCTAATCAAAATACAATCAACTAAAAACAAACGACTACTACAAAGTATCATCGCCGAGGATTCGACCCGAGTGCTGCTATACACATTAGCAGAGCACCGGAACCTTGAACGGTCGATAGGCGATAATCGGCCGCACTTTCAAATGGCGCCGTCACCGGGGATGGTGCTTTAAGTAGTCATTAGTTTCTGGTTATTGTAAAAAAACCCAAAAAATACAAAAGTTTAAAAAAATTGAAAAAAAAACACAAAGAAAAACCCGTCTTCCTCTTAAAAATCATAAACTGAAAAAATACAAAGAAAAACCCGTCTTCCTCTTTCTTCCAAAATCTCTCTGAATGCCCCGTAGCCTTCCAAACAATCCCTCGGATTTGTTTGACCCTGAAATTGAGCGAACACTTCGCCAACTTAGGAGGAACATAAGATATACTCAAATAATTCAAGAACCAGTCCTCATCCAACCAATTGAAATTGAAATGGCCAATCCTAGGGAACAAACCCTAAAAGATCTCGCTGCCCCTGATATGAATTACCAACCTCTTGGTATTCAATATCCAAACATTGAAGTTGACATCGAACTCAAATCGGGTTTGATTCATCTTCTACCTCATTTTCACGGGCTAGCCGGTGAGGATCCTCATCTTCACCTCAAAGAGTTCCAAGTGGTCTGCTCAACCATGAAACCTCAAGGGGTTTCTGAAGAACAAATCAAGCTTAGAGATTTCCCCTTTTCCCTAGCAGATTCTGCCAAGTCTTGGCTCTACTACCTCCCACCTGGTTCCATAAACTCATGGGTTGACATGATGAGACTTTTCCTTGAGAAGTTCTTTCCCGCTTCCCAAACAGCTTCTATCCGAAAGGAAATAAGCGGCATCTGTCGATTCCCTAATGAATCACTCCATGAGTATTGGGAGAGGTTCAAAAAGCTTGTGAAACTTGTCCACACCATCAAATCCCTGACCAACTCCTGATCCAATACTTCTATGAGGGGTTATTGGCTATGGAGCGAACTCTCATTGATGCCGCAAGTGGCGGTGCTCTTGTTGACAAAACTCCTGCAGCTGCAAGAGATCTCATATGTAACATGGCTGCAAACACGCAGCAATTCCATACTCGAGCACATGCTCAAGTGAAACAAGCCCAAGAGAATCAATCCATAGAGCCCAACAAGATGACTGAGTGGATGAGTGAACATACAGGTCTTGTGCGTCAACTAGCGGTGGCTACCAAAGCCCCAACCTCATCTTCTCCACAGTCACTATTCCCTGGACCTATCAAGAATTGTGGAATCTGCAACTCTCCATCTCATCCAACTGACACATGTCCACAACTTCAAGATGATCCATCTGATTCATCTAGTCCAATGGAGCTCAATGCGGCATATGCTCAGCGAAACTTCAACCCTCAACAATCAGTTCAGTTTGTTAGAAACTTCAACCAACCCCACTCTGAGCCCTTCTCTTATACCTTTAACCCACCTCTGATGTATGGTAATCCCATTTCTCATCCTCCTCAATTCCCTCATCAAAACCCAAACCAGTTTCAATATAGTCAAGGTGTTGGTAACTTCCAACAACCTTATCCTTTTGTTCCTCAACCCCAAAGGAACAATCCTCCTCCTGGATTCCACTATCCTAATGAGCCTTCCCAATTCCCCACCCAATACAATCGCTTTCCCAAGAACCAAAATCAAGGCCAACCCAATTTGGGACAAGCCTCTTCTTCTAAACAACCATGGGAAAGTGCTGTAGAAGATCTTGCATCCTTCACCCGTTCTAGCCTCAAGAACATTGAAACTCAAATAGGTCAACTTGCATCCCACCTTAGCCAGCAACAACCATCCAATTTATCCCAACTCCCAGCTCAACCATTACCCAACCCTAAGGGTAATGTAAGTGCAATTGCACTTAGATCGGGAAAGCAAATTGCTATGCCCCATGCTGATTTCTCTACCTCCCCTTTCGATGTTGATCTAGAAAATGAAAAGAACAAAAAACTGGAAAAGGAACTTGAATCCACTCTTTCACCTCCTTCCATTCCTCTAGGGAACCCAATTCATTTTCCTCAAGCCATCTCCAAGCCTAAGAAGTCTTTTGAACCTGATCCTGAAATGCTTGACATGTTTAGACGTGTTGAAGTGAACATCCGCCTCTTAGATGCCATCAAACAAATCCCTAAGTATGCCAAGTTTCTTAAGGAATTGTGCACCCATAAGAGGCAACTTAGGAACATTGAAAATGTTTCAACCAAACAGTCCATTCCCATGAAGTGCAAAGATCCAGGGACCTTCACGGTTCCATGTCAAATAGGGAGTTCCAACTTTGATGATGCACTCATAGACCTTGGATCCTCAATAAATGTCATGCCCAAATCCATTTTCTCCAACCTTGGTCTAGGTCCCTTGCACCCAACGGGTGTTGTCATTCAATTAGCCAATCGAAGCACTGCCAGTCCTGAGGGGATAATTGAGGATGTTCTTGTTCAGGTCAATGATCTTATCTTCCCAGCTGATTTCTATGTCCTTGACATGGAAGGTGAGACGACCTCTTCTCGATCTCCCCTAATTCTAGGAAGACCATTCCTCATGACTGCGAGAACCAAGATTGATGTCCATTCAGGCATCTTATCCATGGAATTCGGTGACCAACTGGTCAAGTTCAACATTTTCCAAGCCATGCGATACCCATCTGAGGATCACTCTGCATTCTCAATCCATGCTTTTGAGGACACTTCTAAGATTCAATCGAACCCCAATCCACCATGTTCTTTATGTTCTAATGATAAAGGATCTTGTGAAATCTGCACCAGGATTAACAAAGTCATAAATGGTGAAGTTGATGTGGACCTCTCATTCAAAGACTCCATCAATCTAGAGGAACATGAAAACTCTCTTGAATCCCACATCAACTCTGATCTCTACTGCTCCACCATGGGCAGTGTTGAGGAAAATGATCCAAACCCATCTGAAATCCCTTCTCCTTCTCCTAACTTGTCTAGCTCTCAAATCAAGGCTGAAACTGATCTTAAACCACTTCCTTCACACCTCAAGTATGCATTCCTTTTCCATGATCCCTCCTACCCTGTCATTATATCTGCTTCACTTTCTGAAACTGAGGAGTCCCAACTTGTTCAAGTGTTAGAGGAAAACAAAAATGCCTTAGGTTGGACCCTAGAGGATATTCCAGGAATCAACCCTACCCTTTGAATGCATCACATCCATCTAGAGGAATCATCCAAACCAATTAGGCAACCTCAAAGAAGACTCAATCCACTCATACTTGAGGTAGTTAGGGAAGAGATTACCAAGCTTCTTCAAGCTGGTATTATCTACCCAATTTCTGATAGTGAATGGGTTAGTCCAATTCAAGTCGTTCCTAAGAAGGGCGGGATAACAGTTGTCACAAATGAACATGGAGAAGTGGTCACAACTCGAGTGAAAAACAAATGGCGTGTGTGCATCGATTATCGCAAATTGAATGCTGAAACACGAAAAGATCACTACCCACTTCCTTTCCTTGACCAAATGCTTGAGCGATTGGCCGGAAAGTCACACTATTGCTTTCTTGATGGTTACACCGGATACTTCGAAATTCCAATCGCACCTCAAGACCAAGAAAAGACCACATTCACTTGCCCCTTTGGAACCTATGCCTATAGGCGAATGCCTTTTGGCCTTTGTAATGCTCCTGCAACATTCCAGCGGTGTATGATGAGTATCTTTTCTGAATTCATTGATAATTTCATGGAGGTCTTCATGGATGACTTTACCATTTATGGCGAGTCATTTGAATCTTGCTTACATTCACTCTCTTTGGTCCTTCAAAAGTGTGTCAAGTGCAACCTTGTGCTGAATTTTGAAAAATGTCACTTTATGGTTTCAAATGGGATTGTTCTAGGGCACATAATTTCTCAAGAGGGTATCCAAGTTGATCCAGCCAAAATTGAGGTGATCCAATCACTCCATGAACCCAAATCAGTTCGAGACATTCGGTCCTTCCTTGGTCATGCCGGTTTCTATCGGTGATTCATTCAGAACTTTAGCAAGATTTCCCTCCCACTCACTCGTTTACTTCAAAATGATGTCACATTCAATTTTGATGAGGCTTGCAAGAGAGCCTTCATTGAACTCAAATCTGCTCTCACATCTGCTCCAATAATCCAACCCCCAGATTGTTCCTTACCATTTGAATTGATGTGTGATGCTTCTGATAGGGCCATTGGGGCTGTTCTTGGTCAAAGAAGACAAAACATTCCTCATGTCATCTTTTATGCCTCAAAAACATTGGATGAAACTCAATCACACTACACTGTGACTGAAAAAGAACTTTTAGCTGTGGTTTTTGCCTTGGATAAATTCCGACCCTATCTCTTAGGTGCCAAAATCATCATCTTCGCAGACCACTCAGCATTAAAGTTCTTACTTAAGAAAAGTGATTCCAAACAAAGGCTAATAAGATGGATTTTAATGCTCCAAGAGTTTGACCTTGTGATAAAAGATAATCCTGGAAAAGAAAACCCTGTGGCTGACCACCTGAGTAGAATTTCTAATTCTTCTCATTCTGAAATAATTGATCCTGAATTTCCAACGGAACACCTCTCATCTCTCACTCCAAAGTTACCATGGTATGCCCCAATTGTCAATTACTTGGTTTCTGGTGTTTTCCATGAATATTTTTCAAAAGAACAAAATGAAAAGATGAAAAGTGATTCAAAGCATTATTTTTGGGAAGATAATAAACTTTGGAAAACTGGGGCTGACATGGTAATTAGGAGATGTGTTGATGAAACTGAACAATCCTCCATCTTGGAATTCTGCCACTCAATGCCTGGAGGTGGCCACTTTGGACCACAAAGGACTTCTCGAAAGGTCCTAGATTCTGGATTCTTTTGGCCTTCACTCTTCAAGGACTCACATGAGTTCTGTCAATCATGTCCCACTTGCCAAAAGTTTGGCACAATTTCCAAAAGAAACGAAATGCCTCAAAAGCCATTAATCTTCTGTGAACTTTTCGATGTTTGGGGCATCGATTTCATGGGACCTTTTCCCCCTTCCAATGGATTATCCTACATTCTCCTTGCTGTTGACTATGTTTCTATGTGGGTCGAGGCCAAACCCACTAGGAAAGATGATGCTCAAACTGTGAGTGAGTTCCTCAAAACCCATATCTTCCATCGATTCGGAACACCACGTGCTTTGATAAGTGACTTAGGAACTCATTTCTGTAATAGAAGCATGGAGTCACTTTTGAAAACGAATGGGGTTGTACATAAAACATCCACTCCATATCACCCTCAAACAAATGGAATGGCTGAAATTTCTAATAGAGAAGTGAAAAGAGTGCTTGAAAGAATTGTTAAGCCCATAAGAAAAGACTGGCCCGAATGACTTGGTGAAGCACTTTGGGCCTATCGAACAGCCTATAAGACACCCATTGGGATGTCTCCATTTAGGCTAGTCTTTGGTAAAGCCTGTCATTTACTAGTTGAAATCCAACATAAGTCATTTTGGGCTGTCAAAACATGTAATTTTGATTGTGAAAAATCTGGTGAAGAAAGATTGTTGCAGTTGACTGAATTGGAGGAGCTTCGACTCGATTCGTATGAGAACTCCATTCTCTACAAAGAAAAGGAAAAGTCACTCCATGAAAAGCACATTCTTCGAAAGGTATTTCATGAAGGTGAAAAGGTAATGATCTTCAATTATCGATTTCGACTTCACCCAGGTAAGCTCAATTCTCGTTGGGATGGACCTTTTATTATTACTAATGTTTACCCATTTGGTGCAGTGCAAGTCGAAGACCCTTCTTCAAAAAGAACATTCATGGTAAATGGACACCGGTTAAAGCATCACCATGAGAGGTCCACAATCCAGGAACCACGTCGACTTCCATCAAAACCCCATCCACTTCAATAGAACCACCACTGGGTGGAGACCCGCCAAATCCAAACCAGGGGGCACCTCTTTCCCTTTAACTCTATCTCTCCTCAATCTCTCTTCCCTCTCTTCTTATCTCTATTTCTTCTTCTTCCTCTCTCCCTCTCATTTTTTTTACAACATTCTTCCACAACCTTTTTTCTATTTTCTCTTTTGTGTGGATCTGTCATTAAAAATAACAAAATTTAAAAAAAAATAATTAAAAACAAATGAAAATTGAAAAAAGGGGTGTCATAATTACTCATCATCCAATATTGAAATTTTGTCCAACCATTTTGGGGAGTCAAAAGGCTTGTTTTAAACTCAAATATATTGAATTTTTATCTCAAACTTGGGTAAACAATTTTATGTCAATAACAAACATTTTTATTGAACAATTTTTGGTGGAAAATGATTCTCCCCTACCGTGAGGAATAACATTAGCCTTCATGCCAAGGTCATCTATGGCCATCTTTTTCATTTTGTGTCTTCACCACTGATTGTGAGTCTTGATTCTGTGGACCTTCGAGCTGAATTTCCATCTTTTGTGTGCATTAATATGATAGAGGCATTTTCTAAGCCACATGAGAATCAGAATATCCAAATAGCCTCCCGTTACCCTAACATTGATCCTACTTTTGAAAGCCCCTTTGAGCCTATGAAACCCTTTCTTTTGATAGCCACATTACAAGCCTAATACCTTGTCCCACCCAACATCTTCATGGGTTTTCATTGTTCAATTTATTTAAATTTAAGTGTGAGGGGAATGGACTTCATTTTTGGGCGTACTTTCATTGATTTCTAATGTGTAATCATATGCTTGAGGGCAAGCATCCATTCAAGTGTGGGGGAGAGGTTGTAATTCTGTGAGCTTTGGGGTGTATATGTGTAATTTTCATTTGTACAAAAGTCATTGAAAAGTGTTCAAAAAAAATGAAAAAAAATTACATTGAAAAAAATAAAAAAAAGGAATGGGTTGTGTCTTGGGTGGGTCAAAAATCATTCATCATCAACCTTTGTTTGTGTTATAAATTAGTTCCATGTTGAGATCAAGCATGGGTTGGGAGATGACTGTGAGACTTGTTTCAAGCACAACTTTCGAAAAAAAAGAAAAAAAAAGAAAAAAAGAACACTTGAATCATCTTGTATTGTGTCATTATTGGAAGTCTTCCATGTTGTACATATTCCATCATCTCAACCTATTCCATTTTCTATCTCTCTCACTTTTCATTCATCACACATTCATGCCCTCATAAATATGTGTTTCTATTTCCTTTCAAATCAAATTTCAAAAAAAAATGTGCATTGATTTTTCCATGTTGGTGTTTTTAACCCCTCTTTTCCTTTGGACATTATATACCAACCATCACATAGTTACTGAAAAACCCCTTAAAAGACCTCTTGATTCTTATACACATTAGATTTGGGAATGGAAGCTGACAGCTCTTACAAACTCTTGATTTTCACTTTTTGTTGGTGAATGCGGGAACCTCCTAAAATACATTTTTATCATCTTGAGAGGAGTAAGTTTTGAGTGCCTACATTTTCCAATTCAAACCTTGAACATGAAAAAATGAATTGTTTATGATGCATTATTGTGAACCAAATTTGTGATGGAATTCAATATGGATGAGTGAAATATTCTAAACCTCCCCTGATTGGAGAAAACAAAATTTTAATATTTGTTGGTGAGTGAAAATGATTTTGTCATGTTTTTATATTTGTTGCACATGAGGACACGCGCAAATCTAAGTGTGGAGGAGTTGATGTTATTAATATTTTCACGACTTATTATATTCCCCCTTTACTTATTTTATATGAAATGTGCATAATTTGTGTGAAATATTAATGTTTTAATATTAAGTATAATATTTGAGCATTTTTAGAAGTAGTCAAATTGAGTCAGTTTAATGTTTTACTTATAACTATCACTATACTGATCCAAATTGTGTGGTTCTTATTTTTTAGGATTCTCCTTTAAATATACAACATTTCATTAGAAGAAACCATGATCTCATTCTGCCATTTGAAGTGTCATATGGTCCTCACAAACAAGACCAAAGAATCTGTGAAGAAACTGGACCAGCCTTGAAGATTTATTTACTGGGCTCAATACAGATGTCCAAAATCCTTAACTCTCCACCATAATTCGGGGGACACTACATGTCATCCTGGATAAAATTTTCACGGCCCAAATCCAAGTACAAGGGGCCCAAATATATCTTTGAAGTCCAGCCCACCATTCTGGACGAGAATGAAAATCAGTATAGTATTCATGACATATCTTCTCATGTAATTATCCAAGAGAGCTGATATTTTTCACTGTGAAATAGGAGATGTAGTCGGCCGACTTTGTTGAAGAAACCATTCGGATTTGAAGGCATCTTAATATTCAAAAACCCTTTCACATTATGGACTTCAAAAAGACTGTATTGAAATGGACAGTTTAAGTTTGTTTATTCAACCGGCCATAACGTTTTATCCTTACGTCCAAATGACTCCAAATTTTGAGAGTAGTAGGACAAAATTATTTCATACAACTTTGAAGAAGAATATAGTTGATGCTTCGGCTGTCTGAATTGCCAAATTGGCGATGCAAGTGGAGGGACAGATTGGGAATGCAAACAGTCCACTCCTTGGGCTATAAATACTCTTCCCTTCTCTCCTTGAGAGGTGTTGGCATTTCAGAAGAGATGAGATCACATTGGCACGACCAAAGCTTTGCCAAAGGCTTGGGAGGACCTTCCATACTCAAGTTTACACTTGATAGACCTTTCCTCCTCTCTTTCTTTTCACTTACTTTTTTGTTCTTCATTTTTGTAATCTTGTAATTCTCTTTCTTTGTAATTCTGTTTTAATGCAAGTTTCTTCTTCAATATCTCTTATTCTCCTCCACCTTATGTAGTATAATATTCATGGTCTTAAAATAGTTTGAATCATTTTAAATTACAGTACCTTATCTTGCTTCCTCATTCAATCGAAATTCCATTTTTGATTCTTAAATTATTTTGTGTGTGTGTTCGGCACACTACTCTTATCTTGTCCCTTTCTTTTTCTTCTCTTTATAATTCATCACCATAAACATATATTACCAGATTATTAAACATCCAAATGGATGAGTAAATCTCTTATTGGGGTGAGTTATAATTTGGGGATGTTAATTGATTGAGAGTTTTTCTCGATGAGTATTCTTTAAATTAATATTGTGTATGTTAAACTTAATATGTCATGGATTAATGATATGTTTTGTTTAACAAGTGGTTTCCATGGATTATTGGAACCATAAATACACTACCATAAATAAGTTTTGATTGAGATTAGAACCCTAAGTTAATTTAAGGCTTGGATTAAAGCCTTCACACTTAGAAATTCCAATCAACGTCAACTTATGACATGGGTGTTAATTTAATGCAATACAAAGTAAGGCTCAAGCATATCACATGCTTAACTCCCCAATGATGAACTCACCCCAATCTTTATCAATTTGGTAAATCAAACATCATTCATTAAACATTTCAATTAAGCTCTGCAAACAAACCCCCCTAATCAAAATACAATCAACTAAAAACAAACGACTACTACAAAGTATCATCGCCGAGGATTCGACCCGAGTGCTGCTATACACATTAGCAGAGCACCGGAACCTTGAACGGTCGATAGGTGACAATCGGCCGCACTTTCAGACCATCAAGCATAAAGGTGGAAAAATTCACCTTTAACAACCGAGTAAACTGAAGGAAACTAATGTTTCATTAAATATTTTTCATTCACTCTTCCCTTTATTGAGGATCTTCTTAACCCTAAAATAGGAGAATATTCATCTTCTAAAACATAAGAGGCATGTAAATTTACTGATCAACTAGTGGGTATGCCGATGCAAAATAACCCATGACCACACGTTGAATATCCATCGAATCATGTGGGGTTTTACCCTATCCAACAAGTAAACTGAGAACCCAATTAAACTAATCCATCAAATAAAAAAACCACAAACAAACACCTAATACACAAAGAGAGACAAATCAAAGGTTTCATCAATCATTTTTTAAAATAACACACTAACCATTATCTCAAAACCAATTCATCAATAATAACTCAAACATGAAAAACTATTCGAACACAAATAGTTCTCAAACTCAAAACACCAGGCATGAAATATTCCCAAATCGCATAGAGACACATAGAATACAAACCAATTATCACAACATAACTCTTTATCTTCAAATAAATTTTTAAAAGAAAATAATCTCGGTGGATTTCATACGCAACAAAGATATTCCATGTGTCCTCACACATGCATATTCTCATGCCAAACCGGTTACTCAACCAATTTTACACACATATCAATGCATGTGGTCACACATGGAAATACCAAAGGTTAAAACAATACTTTTCCACCTTCTAATACAAAACATTCAACCCACTATTTCAACTTCCCAATTAAATTCCCAATTAAACATTCATAAAACATTTTAAAATCTTATTGAACACCAAGCCGTAAATCATATTCAAATCGCACACATCAAACCATTGATTCCTTCATAAAAATAAATCCCATCAAATCCATTCAAAAATCCATTTTAACTCATTTTAAAAAAAACATCCGAAATCATTTTTATAATAAATTTCTATTTTCCAAACAAACAATTTCAATAAACACAAGGTTTCAATTATTGAAATCCCATATCGGTAAAACCATCCTCATTTTACCCCAATAATAATTTTATAATAATCATATCTGTAATGATTTTTCAAAAATAATTTATAAAATAAATTATCCACCTTTCTAATAAAAAACCTTATCACTTTAAATCCAGTTTTCAAAATTCCAAATCATGATTATTCAAGGTAAATTTCAGAATCAAGAATATCCAAAAAAAAACTTAACAGAGGAAATTAGTATTGATGATTGACTTTTACATATGGTTATAAGGAATATGAAAATCATGCCACCATCATAGAGAGTCTTCTAGGACCATTTCATTAGCTCCCCATGGATTTCTGGTCCCAATTATCTCTGTGATACCATTATCCCAACTTCGTTTTCATATTCCTAATACCAAAAAATCCACTAGAACTACATAAACAAAATAGAACCAAACATACCATAGAAACCCAAGGTTTGGAGTAAAAATATATGGCTAGACACTCCCTCATACTTATACCTTGAGGCTCCAACTATCCTTCTTCATGTTCATAAAAATCCTAAATAACATAGTTCACTCTGAAATCTCAGTCCTCTAAAGAAATGGCATCCTATGAAACCATTTTATCATGTAAAAAGTGGTATGTCAACGAACTCGACACCCAACCTAGTTTGAGACATGGCCCAAAGGGAATTCTCAATCCCCAGGAGATAGAAACTAGTGCATGGGTATCTACAATATGATTTGGGATGATTTCACACATTTAGATAAGCATAATCAATCAACAAAATTGAACAAAAATCCATAACTGATAACAAAACCAAAAAAGGTAAACACAATTTGTAGAATCATGGTTTTAGAACATTAATGAAAAAACAAAATTCTATAATTTAATAGAAACCACAAAATGTTCAAAAAACCCTCGTGCAACATGAGGGGAATCTCCATCAATCCACCACCACTAACACCTCCAATAAAAGGTACATTAGAAACTGGATCCACTATCAAAAATGTGACAAATCATTCCTTTACCTATGTCATAGATAATAAAATATACATACACCCAAAGGATTACCTAGGGTGTAAGCTAATTATCAGTAGGATTTCACCCAAAAGAAAACATCCCATCTAATAACATTAGATGTCAAATTAACATGCACATTTATATAAATACATTAAAATATTTTTTAAGAATTTTTTAAGAAAAATCATTCCTAATGGAACACATTAAACAAAAAAACCACTTCTGAACAAACTTACATAAAAATTAAGTATACACAAGGTCTTTCATACACCAATAGGTATAACCATGTCACATAAGCATCATGTCATAATAGAGCACCATGAGTAAATACCTACGGGTAACTAGATCATGTTGGACTCTAGAAACCTTGTACTTTAGAGAAGTGTGGTATTGAAACCACAACCCACATTGTCCTCATGTACGATCCACTATATAAAAATATATTAAAAATTCTAGTGATCTCCATCATCATTATAGTTTAGTTAGTGTTTAAATCATCACTCACGCTAAATGAATTCGGGCCTTTGCACTTTGGAGTCAACTAAAGTCAATTCACTTAAAGAATATAGTCTTTCCACTTTTGAATCACTAGCATAGTAGCTCTAGTTTTTTCACCTAGCTACCATAGATTCCCTTTTTTCACATTTTCACATTCACATTGACAAATATTAATACTTTCACAACATAATCCAAACATCCCAAGCACATGAAGAAATCACAACTTCTAGATAACCAAAACCATTCCATGTTTCCCAAATCACACTAAAACCATTTAGAAATAAAATTTTCACCACTTTCATAATTTATAAAACCCATTTTAAATCATAATAGGAATAGCACAATTGTAATCCAACCAATTATTGGGTAAATCTCCCCTTTAAAATCCACACATGAGCCTAACTTATTTTCAAAAAAATTCCCATTATTTACACAACTGAAAATGCATATTAAAGGTTTACAAAAAAGAATCCAACATTGAAAATTTCTCATTCAATATAGAAAAATCATTTGTACCTTTAAATCCCTCTAAAATCTGATTTTGTAACTTATATATGAGGCATAAAACCCTTTTTAGGAAACATTTCACGGATGAATACACAAAACATAACCATTTCCTTTAGAAAACTCACTTTCATCATATATATACATGAAAAAACACTTTAAAAGAATATTTATCATCACACAATTAAACCATATAACACTTCCATGAAAGCAAGTAAGCAAGTCAAAATCATCCAATAATGTAAAATAATGGAACCACCTACCTCGAGTTTGGAAACTTCTGGAAATTGGTGTGAAACCACTGCTAACCCACCGAAATTCCCTATCAATGAAATATTAACAAGAGAAATTATTATCTTACACAATAACATAATATCAAATTATTCATCTTTCAAATATCATACTGGAAAAGAATACCCCAAAGTGGGAAGAGGAGAAACCCTAAAAGATGGAAGAAACCATGGGACTAAACACTTACTTGATGATTCCTTAATGAATCCGCACCAAAACCACAAAATTAAGGGAGTTCAAGGGAGCCAAAAGGGAAAGAGAGAGGCAACTAGGGCTAGAGAGCTCGAATTAGGTGAGTAAAGTAGGATTTGGGATTATGTCCTAAGAGGAAGCTTAAGTAATTATTAAATTTTTAATGACTAGGGCATAGAGGATGGTTATCCCTCATATTTTTCCAAACAGTACGAAAACCATGGGCCCCTCACTATCCAGTAGGGTCATTCCTTATAGTTATAACACACTCTTTGAAAACCATGTGCAAGCTGTGTAGTTCACCACTATCCAAAAAATGTCACATGGCCACTCAGTTTCCTAGGTAAGGGTGAACATATTTTAAAACGTTCTCCAATAGTTGACAACCAGTTCTTAACCTAATAACACCCATTTTAAAAAAACCTAATAAAAATATTTGAATAAACATAGGGTTAAAAAAATCCTAAAAATTTAAACCATGTCATGCCCAGAACTCGAGAGAAAAACTAAAGTCCAAAAATAAACCGAAAAGGGTTAAAACAAAAACCCTGTTATAACACCTTACTACGTCAGTAGCAGATTCAACATTTATTTATGAAATTACCATTTTTATTTGTCTAGCAATGATTTTTTTAACAACCACTAAAATTATTAGAATTTGGATAATGTAATATTTTAGTTATGTTTAGACTAAAAATATTTATCAAATATTAGTTAAGTTCTTTTTCTTATTAGTTATTGGAAATACATTCTACATCAAAAACATCTAAAATAAAAATATAGTTAAATAAATATTATATATAAAGTGTATTTTTATTCTATAAATAATGAAAGTGACTCTTTGACTCAATTTTTAGGAGGGCTATGGTCTTTAAAACTTCTGAATCATTGTGCTTATCTTCCTAAGTAAACATCATCTAGCTTCTTATGGAAATAAAATGGTCCATTTCTATTTAATTTATAAATCTCCCACTTAAGTTTCATAATGAAACAGTTCATTATAATACTTCAACTGAAGTATAGTAATTAATTTTCCTCATAATAATATCTAAATTACATCAATAATTCATATTAGATGTTCTGTCTAGGATTCATTTCCCCCATTCTCAATATTATCATGAATAATTTTTTGTGAAGTTTAGCGAATGTACTTCCTCAACTCGAATGTTTGAAAAGTGTTATATACAGTGTTGTATTTATGAGGTAGTGAAATATGATAATCCACCTTTCCAACTAGATACATAACTTTAAAAGGCCTCATATACAATGGATATATCATCACCTATTTTCCAAATTTTGGTGACCTGGACTTTTTTTATCTTTAAGAAGCTTATAGTCACTAACATAAAATTTTAAGGCTTTTTTCTATTTATCGATGTAAGACTTTTAGTCACTCTAAGAAGTTGAAAAATTATACTAATTTTTTTACTTGTTTAGTAATCTCTTTGATGATGTTTGGCTTGATCATAGAGTATTTTTATTTATTTATACAATATAAGGGAGAATGAAATGGTCTCCTATATTAATCCTAGAAGGGTGTCATATGAATCACTGATTGATAACTACTGTGATATAGAAGTTCAACTAAAGAGGTGATTTTCACACAAGACATTAAAATAAAGAATTAATGATTAAAAAATGTTATAAAATATATATATTTCTTCTAATACTGATATTCTATGGGTTAAAATCAATTCTAAAATTTACCAAAAAAAATCAGAGACCATTGTTGTCCTTTTCAAAGCCTAGATTGGAATCTTGGGCCCCTATCGTAGATGATTCCATTTAGAATTCCATAATGTTTCATAACCTTTATAACATATAGAAACATAATATCTACAAATAAATAGTATTCAATAACTAGAATTAACTGTTCCACCTAGGCAATATGGTCCACAATCAACTACATTATTCCTTGACCACTAAGTATTTTTAAAAAAATAGATACAAAATTACATGATAATTTTATCAAACATTCATAATGGTAATGGTTGTGTCTACTAATTTCAATATTTCTTATAGTACCCGAATTTTACCAATTGATACATAATTCATATATCAATGAACCCAACGATATTCTTTTTTCACACCCGGACACCAAAATTTGTGTTGGATTTAATGATATATGTTGTAATCCTAGGGTTCACATCCCATTAAGAAGCAATATATTCATCTATAAATTTATTTTTTATACTAGATGGAAAAATTATTGTTCCTTTTAATTATAAAAAGAATGAATATTCCTAGAACCATCCATCAAGGATCTCCCTACTATAATGTATTTATCAAATAACTTTATTGTCATCATCTATTATCTATGAGTCTATGGCCTGCTCTATGAGATAAGTCATAGTGTAAACATGTCAAAATTTTATTCCAATATGATAATTAATTGCATCTATTGGATGTTTATCCATAAGATACATGAATCATTACTCATCCATAACTTCCATCTCTTTTTGTATGATGAAAATTTTTAGTGATGTATTCTACAACCACATTTCCCATAATAAGAGCGTGTTGAATATTACAATCTAATAAATAATGAAATTATACCTATTTATGTTTCCATAAATTTATTATTTTCAATTAAAATATGTATTTTAGTCTTTTTTTATCCATAAAAACTATAAAGAACATGATTTATTGGTAGTTTCTCTATTACCTCATTATATGAACAACAATATAAAATTTGATGTAATGGAAAAAATAGATTCAATCATGAGGACATATATATCCGGAACTGTAATCCACCACCAAATAATCATGTATAAGGACATTAAAAACACAATGAAACTCAAATATTTCACCTCATTGAGGTAAAATATGAACAATGGTTGGGGTTATCATATTCTTTATCTCTTGAAAACTGTTTCACATTGTACTAGACAAATTAAAAGGACCATTTCTTATTAAAATAATTTATTAAATTGGGTATCAATTAAAATTACTAAATAAATATGTAGTAAAACTATATAATACAATGTAAAATTTTAACATCGAATATTTTCATTGGAATTTTCCAAGATATAACTGATCTATTTCATTAAGATACACTAAAATACCTACTTTTTACATAAATTTTTTAGGAATTTATCTTCTTTAATCAAAAAATATAATTTAGATAACATGGTGTAAATTGAATTGTCCCTTAAGGTGTCTAAAGTTACATGAATATGTCAACCAATTTCATCAGGATACATTGAGTAAATAAGGATATCATCCACAATCACTTCCATTAAGGTGTTAAAAATTAATAAAAACCATATTATTAAGTTTTTTAATATTGTAGGATAAATTATTCTACCAAAATGAATTACTAGATGTTTAAAATTCTCATAACATCTTCACAAGTCAGAATTTGGAGTATCCTTGGGCCTCACAAAAATATGATGGTAAACTAAAAAAGATAAATCTTTAAAATCCTTATTTCTCAATTAAATTATAAAAATGAATTTAAATTCTAGGGAAACAGTAGTGCATCTTAATTGTGGCCTTGTGTATTTTTTATAGTATTCTCATACGAGTAACCATTCATTTACATTCTTAGAAAAATAATCAGTACACCTAAAATAGATGTGCTCATTCTAATTAATCATTCATATTAAAGTTCCTTAATAAGGGTTATAAATTCCAATAATTTTATTGGATTCCTATGATACATAAGGATAAATATAAGTTTTATTTTGTGCACTAAGTAAATGGTAAAATTCTCATCCCACTAAGAAATAATTCTTGAGTAGTCTTTAGGGAACATTATAGGATATAAATCTACTATAAGAGGTAATAATTTTCTATCATCAGAAATCACATCCCAAGGACAAGACATTTCATTCCAATCATGATCACCCCAACCTATCCTTTTTCAAGACTTTATTGAATAACCTAGAACTCCAATATAAATGAAATGTGTCATTATTGTTGAAAACATATAAAAAGAGAGATGCTTGTTTTAAAAATCAATAAAGTCACAAAACTTAGTTAATCATTTCATCCTGAGGATTATGTGAAAGGTTTACATATTGTAACCATATTATATCTATGATTCCCAAAAGATACCATAACTAGAATATAAGATAGAAAATACTTAGAATATTCTATCCTTTCCGTATTTGAGTATCAATACTCATATATAAAGTTAAATATTCTTGTTTAAACAAAATATATAAATCAATTTTCTCATAAATAAAGGATTATGAAGCACTCATATTAAATAGAGAATATGATAATGTATAAGATACAAGGATAATAAATATTACAATATATGTATTTTTTCTATTATTAGAGAAAATATTATTAATGAAATATATTTTTTAAAACTAATCTTACAATATTTAATAGAAATTTTTTTTTTAATATGGTTGAACTATGGATAATCATTCCAAAAAACTGCATCGACCTGATCATCAAAATTCTTACCAACTTCTTCCAATGAACAATATGACTAACTATTCTTGAGAATCATCAGTGTGATGAGGGTGTTCCCCATAAAAGTTAGATACTACCCATGAATATAACTTCTGAAAAGGGACATAAAACTATAATATTGGAACTTCTTATCCTCTAAAGTAAATTTATTCTTTATGTGGCTAGTATTTCTACACCAATGGAACTATCCTCAGAATATTCCTTATCTATGTGATGATATTACACCAATACCCTATCTCCCATGATAAGAACCACCTTAATTCACCTAATATTATTGTTTTTTCCATAAATACTAAAATATATAATAAAGGGTTAGATTAGGTAGTGAACTAATTTATCTTATCCGACATTAGAATCAGTCTCTATAAGGATGTATTTATTTTATAATTTGGGGAATGTTGTAAAATTAATGAGAGTAACCTAGATTTGTAGAGTCACTTTAATCCCCATATAGAAGTTATTTTCCAATTATTCCCCATTTACAATCAGATATGGGGATAATCACAGATGTTCAAAAAAATATGGTGGTCTACTCTTTAACTAACATCAAAACGTGATAAATTTTAATGAAATAAATTTCCTTCACAAGAAGAAAAGTTTTTGAAAAAAATAATTCCAATTGAATCTCATGAAACATTATCCAGTAGATTCATTGGTCTTTATTAGACTTAATCATCATGTACTATGATCAACATTCCACCCCATATAATATGAAGGTAGATACTTGATCTCATTATTGTATAGGTGTTTCAATTATATTAAATAAGTGGTTGAAATTATTAATCCCATACTTGACCTACTAAGAAGATACATCACTATAAAATGATAGGATATTGTGAAAATGAAAATATCACATTTTTTAGTGGTTATAGTCTCCTTTTTAGAGCTCCTTGTCTAGTAGTCTAAGGAAAATGAAAAGGTATCTTTAAGAGTTCTTGTTCAAATTGATGTTGAACAGGTGGTGTAAGGTTATCTTCCACTTCTAGATAAATGGGAGGTGGAATTTTATGTGGAGTCCCATATAATAAAGCATATAATGATACTAAAAAATTATTCCTACAATTAACAACCCCATGAATTTAAATTCATTATATTAGTCAGGTGTAATGAATCCCAAGGTTTCATTAACCCTTGGGGCTATTGTTAAATGATTAGAATTAAAAATCATGGAGTTCTAATCACTAATACCTAAAAAGAGAGGTATGTGTAATGAAATACCTATATTCAATCCTCATGTAATAATAGGAGAATAAAATATTTAATAGATATCAGTTCTTATTTATAAAATATATGAAATTTAAAATTAAAGGGATACTATGAAAAGGATTACTAAAATGACAAGGTTTGGTCAATAAATAATGATTTTGTCCAAAAAACATCTAATTGCAAACAATGGGGTTGAAAGGTTTTAGAGGAAAAATAACTAATTGTTAAAACTAACCTAACATTAAAACTAACTAAGATAAACAATTTTAAGACTCAATAAAATCTCTATCTCACTACTATGGATACTACATTTACCAAAATTCATTTCATTCCTTAGTTATATCTAATCTAATAAACCTTGATTAATTATTTTAATATCAAATCAATAGGTACAGTAAATTCACATATCACACTCTCAAATGGTTCTATGACATTATAATTCATACCCCAACCACCATCACTCATTATATGTGGTTAGGGACTAAGATAAAATTAAATCTCAATATAATATTAGTTTTTATTTTTCATTTAAATTCTAATTAATCACTCACTAGAAACATTTATCCTCCCACTCATTCACCACAAACCCTAAGTGAATACATGCTCATGAAAAATTTTCCATCAATCATGAAACTAAAATTAGACTCAGGTAATGATAGATTTATCGGCATAAAAAGAAACATGATAGAAATTACAGAGATTGAAAAAGAAAAAATGTTTATCATGAAATCCCAAATCACAGTCCTTGAACAAGAATCAAGCATCAAAGTCTCAATGAAAATTGTCACATTTCCCAAAATAAATGCCTCTCTATATACTTTTTTTTCTCATGTCCATCCCACTTCCCTTGGGTGTGATTAAAAAAACCAATCTATGTCCCCTAGAAATTTTGGAAACTTTTGATTTAAATAGTGGAATGAACATTATGGAAAACCTAAACAATATCGGAAATTTTATTTAATATTTTGGGATTCTAACTATAGATATAATGATACTTAATGTCTTAGGTATTAGATAAAATAATATCCTATTATAAATTTTTTTAACTTCCAATGATAACAACACATTCTCCCAATGTTTCCAAAAAAGATGTGACCAAAAAAATATTCCTTTAATGGGATTGGGATGTAAAAAAGTTTTTGTAGTATCTCACTCAAGTGACATAGTACTACTATCTCTTAAAATGATTAACCCTAATTGGTATAGGAAGTTATCTATATCATATTATGTGTTAGAGGTGCTTGGAGATGAAGCTACAAAAGAGTAAACTAGAAGGGTGGATGGAATGCATATATAATGATCAAAACATATTGAATCCACATATAGGTCAATAATGTGATGTGTATAAGTTTTCAATAACTATGCATTCCATGAGAATATCAGGGAATTAGTAATGGAAATTGAGTAAGGTTTATCTCATTTCCTTCACTCTATTTTGAATCAGGTAAAAATGTGCCAACAATGGATGTTTTATGTTGTGGTATTTATCCATATAGTGTTGTGCTTAATCTCCTTATCCCACACAAGTTTTACATATGGGATGTGCCTCCCTCATTACATTGATTTTTTATAAACCATCCAGATAGAAAAAATTGTTCCATCCCACACTTACACTCTTTGACAATGCTAACCCATATCGAGCGATCCTCTATAGCCATGTGTACTGCCTAATTCTTGAACCTTGATCATCCAATTTTTATGTACCATCCTCTTAATTACACCTACGAGGTGTGTTGCAATTTAATATTAATCATATTCATAGACGGAATAATATACTATTTCACTATCCATAGGCTATTTTTTATAGTCTCTATCATGATCTAAATTCACACACCTTGACATGAAGTCATATAAAATTAAATTCATACGATAATCATCCAAAAGGTCAGGATCATAGTAAAATTACTCATCATATATCATAGATTTTTCTATATCACAAATCATATTTATTTTTTTACCATGACTAAACTATGGTCTCTTTTGATCCCATGATCTCTAGCTTCGAAGATCCTAGGACTATGTAGTAATGAAAGGGCTATTTCTTAATAAAAATTAAAATAATACAAAAATATTCTAGAAGAACTAAAATATTGAAATACCCTCAATTAGACCATAAAAAAATAGAAAACACATAATAATTCTTAATGTGATTCAAAAAATGAATAAAATAATGGAAATTTATTTTTATTAAAATAGACTCATAAAATTCCACGACACTTTAATCATTTATTTTCTTGAAGTAAAACTGAACATCATATGAACAAAGTTTAAACTCTAACAGAGGCGACATTAAAATTCTCAAACTCATAAACATAATATTATGGCTAAGAATTCCAATATAATATAACCAACTCAATTAATTTTTTTCCAATCATGCTTCATGGTTTGTGTTTGTTTTCAATCCTATGTGGATGTTCAGAATGTGTACCAGCAAAGTGATCATACAGTTCAATCAGACAACAATATTTAAAGGGGAACTGTTTCCCAGGGTTTGCCAAATTTTTTGGCCTAAAAATCGACAAATGGAGAAAAGTGTTTTTGGAAAAGAGAATTGTGCGCCGTGTACTTGAAGGAGAGGAAACTTGCATGCCATTTGTTTTTATAGATCACAACATGGAAAAATTGCAAACGGATAAGGGCTGCGCAAGTTTTGGGCTGGTCATACAAGTGACCTGCGCACTGAGAAAGGACTTGTGCACTGATGCATAGGAGGTTTGGAAACTTGCGCGCCGGTTGTTCTTCATGATCAGAACATAAAAATATGGCAAAGGAAAGTAGTTAGTGCAAGTATTAGAGTGGTCACACAAGTTAATAGTACGACAGAGGCTAGGGCAGTTGGAGCTGGGCGCTGGGACTTACGCGTCGTGAGGACACTTGTGCGCCACTGCGTAGGGGGTCCAGTTTTCCTATAAAAAGAGGACCACCCCTCCTCATTTACAATGAAGTTCAAGACATAGAGATGTTTCTATCTCTCTTCGTGCAAGTGGTTGATTCACAGAAGTGGTAGTTGCGTTGCGCAAGTAGAGGCTGCGCGTCGGTTGTTGGCTGCACGACCAAGGAGGTTTGGGAGTTAATGGTGCAGAGTCGCGCAAGTTTGGAGTTGAAGGAAGAAGTGATGCACAAGTGTGTTGGTCTCACCTGTGTGCCGATTTTGTACAACACAAGTGACTTGCGCACCGTTCTTGAAACTTGCATGCTAGTCTTAGAGAAGAGTTCCATGTGAGGTTGTTGTATGCCTGTCCTTTTGGTGCTGCACGAAAACTGAAAGATTTCTCGATCCCTTCGGTGCAAAGTGGGATTAGTATAGGAGTGAAAGTTGGAAATAAATATAGAATCGACATTCCATAGAGGATTAATTATTTTGCAATGATGAAGAGAGATTTCACGTCTGTAAACTTAGTGTTACTTCATCAAGGGCAGTGAGCCAGGGGGAGTAAAAAAGAGTGACCTGAGGGGCGCAGTGAGCGATCCATGAACTTTTGTAAAGGCAGTGATCCTGGGACAGAGTGACTATTCCAGAACCTTTGTAATCCACAGCTAGTGATGTTTAGTGGAATTTGGTACGACCGACTACCTATCGGCGTATGCTCCTTGGACGTAGCCCTTAGTGGTGAACCAAGTAAAAAGTGCTTTGTCGTCTCTCTTCATGTGAATGTTTGCTTTCTGTTCATTTCCATCATATAGGTTTAACAAGTTCCTACCAACATGGGAACAAGATCCATCACTTTAAACGAAAAATTTGACACCCTGATTAAACCCTCCCCTCTCAGGGTGTCCCGGGGTCCTATAAGTTGTATTAGTGGGTAAAGGTTGCTGGTGTTGAATCTGGCCTTTGACGTCATGGAGAATGTAGTCAATGTCATCGGAGTCCCTATATTTGATAGAATTAATTTCTAGATCTGGAAGAACAGAATGAGATCTCATTTAAGATCTCTATGAATGGAAGTCATCTTTTCTACTGTTCAAGGAATACATGTTACTGATTCAACAGGTCTGGCTATGACTGATACAGACATGAAAGTTCTTGATGCAGATGCTAAAGCTCAGAATGCTATCACTGTTGCTCTTTCTGATCAAATTTATCTAAAGGTGATGAGTTTCACCTCAACAAAGTGTATGTGGGATAAACTTGAAAATCTCTATAAAGTAGACAACAATGTGAAAGGGGAAAAATTCAAGTTCTGCACAACAGGTTTGACAATCTAAATATGCATCCTGATGAGAATGAAGATTAATGATTTAACAGAATCACTAAAGTAGTGGGTGATATTTGAGGGCTTGGAGAGGAAATAAAATACATTGATATTATAATGAAAATATTGCGAAGACTACCTCCAATGTACAATGCAATGGTATAATCCATTGAAGAAATAGCTCTATCTAAACTATCTCTGGATGATCTGCTAAGTAGTCTAGTGGCATATGAGATGAGAGTCAACCACGAAGAAGCTACAACTCGTGTTAGCAAGGAAATGGCATTCAAATCCATGGACAAACTGAAAATTTCAGAATATAGTGGTGATAAAGATGATGAGGAAAAAGAAGTTCTTTATCTTATTTCTAAGAGGCTTAAGAAGGGAAAAGGTAAATTTAAAGGTATATTACCTCTAGCATGGTTTCTTTTGGGAAGAGTTGGGAACATTGCCTCTCAGTGCCAAAGAAAGTTCAATAATGAAGAAAGTGAAGAAGAAGACATTGAGAAGCCTCAGAAAAGGTTTTTCTAAAAAGGGTGACTTCAAATATGGAAAGAAGATACAGAAGAAGAGTTTTTTCTGTGAAGAGGAAGAGGATGATATTGAATTAATTGAAGAAGAAGAACCTGGATTTAAAACTAGAAACCATGCTTCCATGATTGCTACCGTTGAAAAGTTATAACCCTCTATCAACAAAGACAGAGACAATCATATGACTCATAATAGTGATCCTAAGTTGAAAATTAAGGATGATTTTTCAAAGCATGAGAACAAATGAAAGAGATGTAGTAAGTGGAAAGAAATAGTGAACGAATCATCAGAATATGTGGATGAGCTTGAAGCTGAAATTGAACGGATAGAAGAACTAGTGAGAGTTCAATCTTCAATCCTTTAAAGAACAGACGGCATTGCAGAATTGAAGCTTAGAATTGAAGAACAAGAAAAGGTCATAAATGAACTTACATCTATACAAGAAGATAACTCCAAGACTATTGAAGTTCTTGAGGAAGAAGTTGTTATTATTATAAGAAAACTAAACCGTCTATCAACCACATATGAGGGTTAGAAAAAAATTCATTTTGGAAGATTCTCAGATGCAGAGTTACTGGAATGAGCCAAGAGTGGTTCAGATGGGGTTAGAAAAATCTTAAGTGATCACAGACCCGCTTGCATAGGAAATAGTGTAATTTTATGTGAAGTTGAGATGTCAAATGATAGATGTAACGAGATCCAAAAGAAAGACAAGATGGAAGTTGGACTTTTTGAAACATTTCCTGAAGTGCGGAAAAAGGAATATTCAATCCAAACTAAAAGGAGAACTGAAAATTATCCTCAAACATTTATAAATGAAAGTCATTCCATCTATTCTCCCAAGGAAGAATGTATGATGAGAAACTCAAGTGAGAAGACATTTCCTCTCATGAGGTTTCAGTTCTGTGGTTATCTAGGCCATATTATGTCATATTGCAAAGAGGAAAGGAGCTATCTGAATGGGGAAGATCTGGGACATCAACAAAGGAGACTAACTTCATATCCTCCATCTTATATAAGAAAAGGTTTCTATGGATATTGTTTTCATTGTTATAAATATCGTTATAAGGCTGTTAATTACAGAAAGATAAGGGACATGGACACCTCATACCAGAATTCAAGACAAGTCAGATCTCATCGACAAGATAGTGTTTCTCTTTCAAATAGGTTTTCTCCTCTCAAAAAAGAAATAAAATATGAAGAACCAACGTACATAGATGAGATAACTGAAAGGCCATCAGTGCTCTATACACATTCCAATGTCTCATGGATAGAAAAGAAAAAAATTGAGAAATACGACCTTACAAAGCTGGCCCTCAAAGCTACAAAAAGCAGCAGCACCTGGATTCTTGATAGTGGATGATCTTCCCATATGACCGAAAATGATGAACTTTTGAAGAACATTAAAAAAAATGTTGTTGGAATAGTGAGGTTTGGTAATGATGGTGCTTTTAAGATTAAAGGCAGTGGGAATACTGCTCTCGCCAATGGAGTGCTAAAGAAGACTGAAGTTCTTTATGTAGACGGTCTGCGTCACAATCTCCTTAGTTTGAGTCAACTCTGTGACTTAGGGATCATAGTAACTTTCAATAAAAAATGATGCAGTACAAAGGGAAAAATAGAGAATTCTCTTATGAAAGGATATAGAATAGATGGAAACTTATATCAAGTCGACAACAAAGTAAACTCATTTTTTCTGTCTGTTGAAGAAGAAAACAATTTGTGGCATCGAAGGCTGGGGAACATTAACCAAAAAGACATGGAAATGATATCTAAGCTGAATGTAGTCATGGATATCCCCATTCTAAAACGTGAATGGGAAAAATCTTGTGATGCTTTCATTCGTGGGAAGCTGGTCTGTAGTTCATAACAGCCAAAGAAGAAAAGGGCATCACATCTTCTTGATCCCATTCATACAGACGAATGTGGCCCAGTAAATGTTGCTAGAACTCATGGAGAAAGGTACTTCGTCCTTTTTATAGATGATTACAATAGAATGGCATGTGTAATGGTTATATATAGGAAACGACAAGTGCTTGATTGCATGAAAACATATCGTTGAATCGCCGAGAATGATACTCGACGAACAATCAAAGTGTTGCGATCAGACAATGGAGGGTAATACACACCCATTGAATTTTAAAATTACCTGGAAAATCCTAGGATAGAACATGAGTTATCTGCCGTGAGAACCCCCCAACAAAATGGAGTTATTTAGTGCCAAAATCTATAGGTTAACACTATGGCTAGGACTATTCTAATTGAGAGCGGTATCTCTCGCAATTACTAGAAGGAAACTGTTGAAGCTGTAGTGCACATTCAGAATCAAACAAGGACTTATATGGGAGATACGAAGACACCATATGAATTATGGCATGGGAGGAAGAATTTGTTGAAATAATTTCATGTTTTCTGAATACAATGTTTCATCTGGAACAAAGAAGGAAATCAAGGGAAGTTTGGTGACAATGCTGATGAAGGAATTTTTCTTGGGTATCCAATGAACAGCAAAGCCTACATGTGTTTCAACATGTGATTAGGAAGGATAATGGTAAGCATTGATGTTAAAATAATTAAAGATAAAACCACAAATGCTTCAAGGATGTCATATGCTAATCGAATAGAAAGTGAGGAAGAACGTGAACGTGGAGAAAATAAAACTACAGAAATAGAGGAAGCTATACAAAACACTCAACAGTCTCATCATGATGTTGAATCAGAAGAAGAATCTAAAGAAGAAGTTGTGGATGGAGAAAATGCGACTGAACCGCATAGGAGAAATTGTAGAGATGAGATTGATCCGTCTAACATAATTGGGGATAGGAATGCACCCACTCAAACATGGACGATGATAAATAACACACAATCTTCATTTCTGTTAGTTGTGGAGCCATCCTCATTTGAAGAAGCTGCAAAGGATGAATCATGGGTGAAAGTAATGAATGGTGTGTTAGATCAGATTGAAAAAAATCAGACATGGGATCTTGTCCAGAGACCCGAAGGTCACAATGTAATTGGTACAAAATGGATCTTCAAGAACACGTTTGATGAGCATGGAAGTGTTATCAGAAACAAGGCTCGACTGGTGTATAAGGGGTATTCCCAGATTGAAGGTGTTGATATTGAAGAAACATTTTCTCCAGTGGCTAGACTGGATTCAATCAGACTTTTCCTTTCCATAACACACCAAAGAGGATATAAAGTATATCAAATAGATGTTAAGACAAAATTCTTGAATGGTGTACTCGAAGAATAATTCTACATTGAAAAGCCAGTGGGTTTTGTTCTTGGTACTGATGAGACAAAGTTCTACAAACTGAAGAAAGCCATATATGGTTTGAAGCTTGCACCATGAGCTTGGTATTCCCACATGGACTCATATCTGAAGAATCTAGAGTTCAAAAGAGGAGGAGTGTATCACAATCGTTATGTGAAGAATTCTCCAAAATATCAATTCATAGTTCTAGTCTATGTTGATGATATCATATTTGGTGGCAGCAGGCAAAAATCAGTGGATGTATTTTCCAATCATACGAAATCAAAATTTGAAATGTCTATGATTGGGGAGCTCACATATTTCATGGGGCTACATGTGATTCAAAATAAGGATTACACTTTCATTTCTCAGTAAAATTATGCAAGAGAGCTGTTGAAGAATTTTAATATGAAAGACTCAAAACTGATTTCAACTCTAATTGCAGTTGGAACTAAACTTGGAAAGCATGAGGATGTTACCTATGTAGATCCCACCATGTACATAAGGATCATTGTGAGCCTACTGTTCCTGAAAATGACACGAACAGATATTGTCTTTTACACATGTCTTGTGGCCCGCTTTCAGAGTAATCCAAAGGAGGAACATTTGGTGGAAGTTAAAAGAATCATGAGGTACATTCAATGTATACATAACTTTGGGTTATATTTTACTGCAGGCAGGGACAGTGAATTATCAGCGTTTTCTAATGTAGACTGGACTGGTGATGTAGTAGACAAAAAGTCCACCAGTGGCGGAGCCTTCTATATTTGGTAGAAATGTGTTGGCTGGTTGAGTAAGAAACAAGAATGAAGTTCTCTTCGTATTGCTGAAGATGAGTATATATCCGCCATAAAGGAATGCACTCAACTGCTATGGATAAAGCAACAATTAACAGATAATGGTGATGAGGAAAAGAAACCAATGGAGATTTATTGTGATAACAAGAGAATAATTGATCTTATGAAGAATCATGTTCAACATTATCATACGAAACATATTGAAATAAGGTATCACTGTATCAAATAAAAACTTGAACAAGGGGTGATTAGAATGGATCATGTGGGAACTGATGATCAAGTGGCCGATATCCTGACCAAGCCACTGTCAGCAGCTATTTTTGAGAAGCATTGGTTGAACCATGGTGTTCAGGAACCTCCCAGTGCATAAGGAGGTTACGCACTACCCCTCTCCCCGATTATGATAACTATTTTTTGGATGTGATGCAGGTTTGTGGGGGAGATACTATATAGGGGGAGTGTGGTTTCATCTGAACATTGAACAAATTAGGGGTATTTGGGTTTATTATCAATGAGGGAGAATGGAATAAATTCAGTCATGTAATGCTCCTGTGACTCGATGCGAACACAGTGTTAGTGATAGGATGAGAAGGATGAGAAGGAATACATCGGTCATGTAATGCTTCTTGGACGTCATTGAGAAAAGGATGAGAAGGAATACAATGGTCATGTAATGCTTCTTGGGAATCATTGAGAATTCCAAAACACTAGAACCCAATTCAAGCTTCCACTCCTATTTTCTACACCGAGCATTGCTCACGTAGACTTAGAGTGTTGACTGAGTTGATTCTTGCGTTTTTGGTTTGCACATGGATGGGGATCTATTGAATTTATTTTCATATTGCCAACAAACCCAAAGGAGGAGATTGTTGGAACCATGGTCTTCAATGCCTGAATTGGATTATGGTTTATGTTTGTTGTCAATACTCAGTTGAATTTCATAATGTGTACCAGCAAAGTGATCATGCAGTTCAATCAGACAAAAGTATTGAAGGGGGATGCCATTTCCCAGTGTTTACCAAATGTTTAGGCCTAAAAATCGAGAAATGGAGAAAAGTGTTTTGGCAAAGTGACTTTCACGCTATGTACTTGAAGGAGAAAAAACTTGTGATCCATATGTTTTTCCAGATGAGAACATGTAAAAATGGAAAAGGGATAAGGGTCGTGCAAGTTTTAGGCTGGTCGCGCAAGGGACCTGCACGCCGATGCCTATGAGGTTTGGAAACTTGCGCGTCAGTTGTTCTTCTTGATCAGAACATTAAAATATGGAAAAGGAAAGTAGGTCGTGCAAGTATTGGAGTGGCCGCGCAAGTGAATAGTGCGACAGAGGCTAGAGCAGTTGGAGCTGCGCACCGGGACTTGCGTGCCATGGGGACACTTGTGCGCCACCACGTAGGGGGTCCAGTTTGCCTATAAATAGAGGACCACCCCTCCTTATTTACAATGAAGTGCAAAACATAGATATTTTTATACCTCTCATCACACAAGTGGTTGAGTCGCACAAGTGGTAGTTGGGTCATGCAAGTAGAGGCTGCACGTCGGTTGTTGGTTGTGAGACTAAGGTGGTTTGGGAGTTAAAGGTGCAGAGTGACACAAGTTTGGAGTTGAAGGAGGCAGTGTCGCGCAAGTGTGTTGGTGTCACCTACGTTCCAATTTTTTACCACACTAGTGACTTGTCTGCCGTTCTTGAAACTTGCATTCCAGTCTTCGAAAAGCCTGCTGGGTGAGGTTGTTGTACGCTGGTCCTTTTGGAGATGCATGAAAATTCGAAGATTTCCCGATACCTTTGGTGAAAAGTGGGATTAGTATACGAGTGAAAGTTAGACATCAAAAAACATATATATTAAACAGAGGATTCATTATTTTGCAATTATGAAGAGACCT
Organism: Viscum album; assembly: GCA_963277665.1. Lineage (NCBI taxonomy): Eukaryota > Viridiplantae > Streptophyta > Magnoliopsida > Santalales > Viscaceae > Viscum > Viscum album. The sequence goes on along the minus strand of OY728131.1, from coordinate 1,049,047,209 downwards.
TTCATGTTTATAAACTGAGTGTTACTTCATCAAGGGCAGTGAGCCAGGGGGAGTCAATGGGAGTGACCCGAGGGGCATAGTGAGATATCCCTGAACTTTTTTAATGTCAATGAACCTCGAATAGAGTGACTATTCTTGAACCTTTTTAATCCACAAGTATTGAAGATTAGTGGAATTTGGTACGACTGACAACCTGTTAGTGTATGCTCCTTGGACGTAGCCCTTAGTGGTGAACCAAGTAAAAAGTGTTGTGTCGTCTCTCTACATATGAAGGTTTTCTTTCTGTTCATTTCCATCATAGCGGTTTAACAAGTTCCTACAAACGTGGGAACAAGATCCATCACTTTAAAAGAAAATGTTGACACCCTGATTCAACCCTCCCCTCTCAGGGTATCCTGGGGTCCTACAAGTGGTATCAGAGGGTAAAGGTTGCTGGTGTTGAATATGTCCTTTAACGTCATGGATAATGTAGTCAATGTCATGGGAGTCCCTCTCTTCGATGGAAGTAATTTTCATATCTGGAAGAACAGAGTGATATCTCATTTAAGATATCTAGAAATAGAAGTCCTCTTTTCTACTGTTCAAGGAATACATGTTACTGGTCCAATAGGTCTGGCTATGATTGATACAGAGAGGAATGTTCTTGATGCAGATGCTAAATCTCAGAATGCTATCACTGCAGCTCTTTCTGATCAAATTTATCTAAATGTGATGTGTTTCACCTCAGAAAAATCTATGTGGGATAAACTTGAAAATTTCTATGAAGGAGGCAACAAAGTGAAAGAGGAAAAAATTCATGTTCTGCACAACTGGTTTGACGATCTAAAGATGCATCATGATGAGAATGCAAATTCATTCTTTAACTGAATCACTGAAGTAGTGAGAGAAATTCGAGGGATTGGAGAGGAAATAAAGACCTTGATATTGTATAGAAAATCTTGCAAAGACTACCTCCAATTTACAATGAAAAGGTATCATCCATTCAAGAAAGAGATCTATCCAAACTATCTCTGGATGATCTGCTAAGTAGTCTAGTGGCATATGAAATGAGAGTGAAACCCGAAGAAGCTACGACTCGTGTTAGAAAGGAAATGGCATTCAAATCCATGGACAAACTAAAAATTTAAGAAGATAGTGGTGTTGAATATGATGAGTAAAAAGAAGTTCTTTATCTTATTTATAAGAGGCTGAAGAAGGGAAAATGTAAATTTAAAGGTAAGTCACCTTTGGAATTATTTCATTATGGAAGAGTTGGGAACATTGCCTCTCAGTGCCAAAGATTGTTCAATGATGAAGAAAGTGAAGCAGAAGACATTGAGAAGCCTTAGAAAAGGTTTTTCAAAAATGGTGACTTCAAATCTAGAAAGTAGATATAGAAGAAGACTTTTGTCTGTGAAGAGGAAGAGGATGATATTAAATTAATTGATGAAGAAGAACCCGAATTTAAAACTGGAAACCATGCTTCCATGATGGATAACGTTGAAAAGTTATAACCCTCTATTGGAAAAGGTAGAGACAATCATATGGCTCATAATAGTGATCCCAATTTGAAAATTAAGGATTATTTTTCAAAGATTGAGAAAAAAAGCAAGAAATGTAGTAAGTGGAAAGAAATTGTGAAAGAATCATCAGAATATGTGGATGAGCTGGAAGCTGAAATTGAATGACTAGAAGAACTAGTGAGAGTTCAATCTTCAATCCTTGAAAGCACAGATGCCATTTTAGAATTGAAGCTTAGAATTGAATAACAAGGAAAGGTCATAAATGACCTTACATCTAGATAAGAAGATAAGATCAAGAATGTTGAGGCTCTTGAGTAAGAAGTTTTTATTCTTAGAAGAAAACTCGAGTGTCGATCAACCACATATGAGGGTAAGAAGAAAATTGATTTTGGAATATTCTCAGATGCAGAGTTACTGGAAAGATCCAAGAGTGGTTCAGATGGGGTTGGAAAAATCTTGAGTGATCAAAGACCCACTTTCATGGGAATGAGTGGAATTGGATGTGAAGTTGAGACTTCAACTTCTTGAAGTAAAGAGATCCAAAAGAAAGTCAAGATGAAATTTGGACTTGTTGAAACGTTTCCTGAACTTCTGAAAAAGAAACCCTCAATTCAAACTAAAAGGAGAACTGAAAATTAACCTCAAACATTCAAAAATGAAAGGCAGTCCAACTACTCTCCCAAGTAAGAAAGTATGAGGAGAAACTCAAGTGAGAAGACATTTCCTCTCATGAAGTGTCATTTCTGTGGTTATCTAGGCCATACCATGTCATATTGCGAAGAGGAAAGGAGCTATCTAAATGGGGAGGATCTGGGAAATCAATAAAGGAGACTGACTTCATATCCTCTATTTTTTAGAAGAAATATTTTCTATGGATACTGTTTTCATTGTTCTAACTTTCATCATAAGGCTATTAATTACAGGCAGAGAAGGGACATGGACACCTCATACTGTAATTCAAGACAAGTCAGATCTCATCGACAAGATAGTGTTGCTCTTTCAAACATGTTCTCTCCTCTCGAAGAAGAATTCAACTATGAAGAACCAATGTACACAGATGAGATAATTTCAAGGCCATCAGTGATCTATACTCATTCCAATGTCTCATGGAACGAAAGGATGAAAATTGAGGAATTCGACCTTATAGAGGTGACCCTCAAAGCTACAAAAAGAAGCCGCACTTGGATTATTGATAGTGGATGATCTTCCCATATGACTGGAAATTATGTCCTTTTGAAGAACATTAAAAAAAAGATTAATGGAACCGCGAGGTTTGGTAATGATGGTTCTTTGAAGGTTAAAGGCAGTGAGAATACTGCTCTCGCTAATGGAGAGCTAAAGAAGACTGAAGTTCTTTATGTAGACGGTCTGCATCACAATCTCTTTAGTGTGAGTCAACTCAGTGAATCAAGGCTTATAGTAACATTCAATCAAAAAGGGTGCACTATAAAGGTAAAAATAGGGAATTCTCTTATGAAAGGCTGTAGAACAGATGGAAACTTATATCAGGTCGATAGCAAAGTAAACTCTTGTTTTTGGCCTTTTGAAAAAGAAAACAATTTGTGGCATCGAAGGCTGGGGCACATTAACCAAAAAGACATGGGAAAGATATATAAGATAAATATAGTCATGGATATCCCCATTCTAAAACATGAACGGGAAAAATATTGTGATGCTTGCATTTGTGGGAAGCTGGTCTGTAGTACATATTGGACAAAGAAGAAAAGTGCATCGCATCTTCTTGATCTAATTCATACAGACGTATGTGGCCTGATAAATGTTGATGGAACTCATGGAGAAAGGTATTTAGTCCATTTCATAGATGATTACAGTAGAAAATAATGTGTAATGGTTATACATAGGAAATAACAAGTGCTTGACTACATGAAAACATATCTTCGAATCACCGAGGATGATACTGGACAAATAATAAAAGTGTTGCGATCAGTCAATGGAGGAGAATACATGTCCATTGAATTTGAAAACTACCTAGAGAATCATGGGATACAACATGAGGTAGATTCCATGAGGACCCCATAGAAAAATGGAGTTATTGAGCACAGAAATCTACAGGTTAACAATATGGCCAGGACTATGCTGATTGAGAGCGGTATCTCTTACCATTACTGGAAGGAAGCTGTTGAATCTGCAGTGCACATTAAGAATTGAACATGGCTTTATATGGGAGAAATGAATACACCATATGAATTGTGGCATGGAAGGAATCCTTTGTGGAAATAATTTCGTGTTTTCGAAAGAAATTGTTTCATCCGGAACAAAGAATGAAATCAAGGGATGTTTGGTGACAATATTGATTGATGAATTTTTCTTGGGTATCCAATGAACAGAAAAGCTTACAAGTGTTTCAACAATCGATTTGGAAGGATAGTGGTAAGAAGTGATGTTAAGATAATTGAAGAGAAAACCACAAATGATTCAAGGACGTCATATGATGATATAATAGAAAGTGAGGAAGAAAGTGAACGTGGAGAAAATACAACTACAGAAATAGAAGAAGCTGTAAAAAACACTCAGTAGTCTCATCATGATTTTGACTCAGAAGAAGAATCTGAAGAAGAAACTGTGGCTAGAGAAAATGTGACTTAACCGCACAAGAGAAATCGTTGAGCTAAGATTGATCCATATAACATAATTGGGGATAGGAATGCACCCACTCAAACAAGGAGGATGATAAATAACATGCAATCTACATTTCTATCAGTTGTGGATCCATCCTCATTTGAAGAATCTACAAAGGATGAATCATAGGTGAAGGCCATGAATGAAGAGTTTGATCAGATAGACAACAATCAGACATGGGATCTTGTCGAGAGACCCGAAGGTCACAATGTATTTGGTACAAAATGGATCTTCAAGAACAAGCATTATGATCATTGAAGTGTTATTAGAAACACCGCTCGACTGGTGTGTAAGGGTTAATCATGATTGAAGGTATTGATGTTGAAGAAACCATTATTCCAGTGGCTAGACTGGAGTCAATCAGACTTTTCCTTGCCATGGCACTCTAAATTGGATAAAAATTATATCAAATGGATGTCAATAAAACATTCTTGAATGTTTTACTCGAAGAATAAGTCTACATTGAACAACTAGTGGGTTTTGTTCTTGGTACTGATGAGACAATGGTCTACATACTGAAGAAAGCCCTATATGGTTTGAAGTAGGCATCACGAGCTTGTTATTCCCACCTGGACTCGTATCTCAAGAAGCTGGAGTTCAAAAGAAGTGGAGTGGATCACAATCTATTTGTGAATAATTCTCCAAAAGATAATTTCATGGTTATAGTCGACATTGATGATATCATATTTGGTGTAAGTAGGAAGAAATCAGTGGATAAATTTTCAAATCATATTAAATCAGAATTTGAAATGTCTATGATTGGGGAGCTCACATATTTCGTGGGGATATAGGTGATTCAAAATAAGGGTTACAATTTCATTTCTCAGGAAAAGTATGCATGAGTGCTGTTGAAGAAGTTTAATATGCAAGACTCAAAACCAAAGTCAACTCCGATTGCAGTTGGAACTAAACTTGGAAAGAATGAGGATGAGACCTCTTAAGATCCCACCATGTACAGGAGGATCATTGGGAGCCTACTATAACTAATAGCGACACGACTATATATTGTCTTTTCCACATGTCTTTTGGCCCGCTTTCAGAGTAATCCAAAGGAGAAACATATGGCAGCAGTCAAAAGAATCATGGCGCAAATTCAAGGTACATATAACTTTACGTTATATTTTGTTGTAGGCGGGGAAAGTGAATTATCAGTGTTTTCTGATGCTAACTGGGCTGGTGATGTATTAGACATAAAGTCCAAAAGTGGTGGAAACTTCTATATTGGTCATAAATGTGTTGGCTGGTTGAGCAAGAAACAATAAATTACTTCTCTTAGTGCTGCTGAAGATGAGTATATATCCTCCAAAAAGGCATGCACTCAACTACTATGGTGAAGCAAAAATTAACAGATATTGGTGATGTGGTAAAGCAACCAATGGTGATTTACTGTGATAACAAGAGTGAAATTGATCTTATGAAGAATCATGTTCAACATTCTCGTACGAAACATATTAAAATTAGGTATCACATTATCAACGAAAAAGTTGAACAAGGAGTGATTAGAATGGATCATGTGGGAACTGATGAGCAAGTGGCTGATATCCTGACCAATCCAATGTCAATGGATGTGTTTGAGAAGCATCAGTTGAACCTCGGTGTTCATCCACCTCCTAGTGCATAAGGACGTTACGCAATACCCCTCTCCCCGATTATGATAATAGTTTTTTTGGACGTGATGCGGGTTTTTTGGGGAGATACTGTCCAGGGGCAGTATGGTTTGATCTGAACATCGAACAAATTACCGGTATTTTTGGTTATTGTCAATGGGGGAGAAAGGAATAAATTCAGGCATGTTTAGGCTTGTAATGCTCCTGGGACTCGATGTGAACTCAGTGTCAGTGAAAGGATGAGAAGGATGACAAGGAATACATCGATCATGTAATTCTTCTTGGGTGTCATTGAGAAAAGGATGAGAAGGAATACATCATTCATGTAATGCTTGTTGGGCGTCATTGAGAATTACAAAACAATGGAACCCAATTCAAGATTCCTCTCTTATTTTCTACACCGAGCATTTCCCACGTAGACTTAGAGTGTTGGTTGAGTTTATTCTTGCATTTTTGGTTTGCACATGTATGGGGATCTATTGAATTTATTTTCAGATTGCCAACAAACCCAAAGGAGGAGATTGTTGGAACCATGGTCTTTTATGCATGAATTGGAGTATGGTTTGTCTTTGTTTTCAATACTCAATGGAAGTTCAAAATGTGTACCAGAAAAGTGATCATACAGTTCAAGCATACAACTGTATTGGAGGGGGCGCCGTTTCCTAGTGTTTGCCGAATTTTTGGCCTAAAAATCGACAAATGGAGAAAAGTGTTTTGGCAAAGAGACTTGCGCGCCTTATACTTGAAGGAGAGGAAACGTGTGTGCCATATGTTTTGTAAAAGAAGTGATCCTAGGATAGAGTGACTGTTCCCGAACCATTATAATCCACAGCTAGTAAAGTTTAGTGGAATTTGGTATGACCGATATCCTATCGGCATATGCTGCTTGGACGTAGCCCTTAGTAGCGAACCAAGTAAAAAGTGTTGTGTCGTCTCTCTACATGTGAATATTTTCATTCTATTCATTTCCATCATATATGTTTAAAAAGTTCCTACCAACGTGGGAACAAGATCCATCACTTTAAAAGAAAAAGTTGACACCCTGATCACCCCTCCCCTCTTAGGGTGTCCCGGGGTCCTACAATTACAATATAGAAAATCTCTTCTTTCTACTAATTTCAATCACCATATTCTTAACACCAATTCCAGTAACGACCTTCCTCACTTGAATGTTCTATCATCACTCAATGTATAATTTTTTTAAATTTATTTACAGATCTCTATTACATTCCACGTACCATAATATTTCAAATTATCTCATATATCCATCCCATAAATAAAAATATCACACTAAATCACGGGGGATAAACATTATATATCAAGTGACTTTGAGGCGTTACGTAGATAGGTAAAAGATGTAAAATAATAAAAGAACATAATAATGATAAAATACTAATTACTATACATAATAATAAAACATAAATATCAATGAGAATACTCCATTTTCAATGAAACATCATCATGTTCCCCAATCTCAATGTAAAGTCTTACAAAATATTGAATATAATGAAATAATACAGTTTTTTACATTTATAATTTTTCTATTTTTATGGAAAGTTCACTTCGTAAAAATATCAAACTCCTCAACGAACCCAAATTTGATCTTAATATGATACAAATTATAATAGTCAGAATAACATCATAGTTTTAGGTAAGGGTAATTTTTTTTCTTACCCAATACACAACCTGAATTTTATTTAAATTATCAATTTATTTTTCCATTTATATATATTCTTTCACTTTTTCAAGAGGGTTAAAAATTAGGTAAAATAAATATTACATCATTAACATTTTCCAAATGTATAAAAACAACAACTCATATAATATCTTAGTCAAGTTCGTCTGTTTTCAACCAAAAAAGCCTCTCCCCCACACTTGAACCATTGAATATCTTGAAAAATAAAAATAGAAAATGTTTTAAGGATGTAATCAGTTTATAATGTGTCTCCAATATTAAAAATTAGTCATTTAATTGTTCTAAAAAATGGCTTTATCAGTTTTATAGAATCACTGGCAATGTATGTGATGATAAAGTTTTAAATTTAACAACACTCGTAAAAAGTGCTGATAAAGGCCCGCTTTAATAGCATTAAAAAAATCCTTAAAAAGTTGTCCTTTATCATCGATTTTTTATCCCTGAAAATGGGACCCTTCGATAGAAAATTTTTAGCACTATTAAAGGCTGCATTTATCAGTACTTGTTTAACACTATTAAAGGACCCCTTTAATTGTGCTAAAAAAATAAATGATAATGGATCCATTGAAAAAGGAGACAATTATTTTTGTTCATGTCACCCCCATCCATGCTTCCCCACTTTATTAGTGCACCCCCCACCCATTTATTAGTTCTTTAGATAATCCCTCCCACCCATGTGCACCCCTTCCTCCAATGACATTCGAACCTAATACCTCAATCATATTCACCAACACCTTGTCCACTTCACTATATTGTTTGGTTGTACAATTTATGATATATATATATATATTGCTACATTTTTTATCGATATATTTAAATATATGAATATATAAATGTTTGTATGTATATATATGTATGTATGCATATATATATATATATTAAATTCATATATAAAACATGTTTTGTGTGTGTGTATGTGTGATTGTCTGTGTGTTTATAAATACATAAAAACATACATATATTATATATATATATATTCATTTATAAATATAATTATAAAATTTTTGTATCTATTTAAATGTATTATATATTATTATATATATATATATATATAAATATATAGATAAATATATTTCTATTTTAAAAGAAACACACACACACACACATATATATAATTAACTGCATAGGTATATAAATATTCAAACATTTATATTTTAAATAAAATGGATATTTTTTTATTTAGATAATGTTTATAAATTGTGAAATATATTTTATATGTAAATATGTTTAATTATATATTTAAAAAATTAATATTTTATTTGAGAATATATAAATAAATACATAATTTTATTATATTTTTTATTCCAAATAATATTACATTTTAAAAAATGATAAAATTTCAATTACATAATATCAACATGAATGTAATCCATGGGAATAACTTCATTCCCCACTAAAATAGGGAAAAAATAACCCCAAAACGAGGCTAATAATCCTTCGAATGTTAAAAAATTCAGGTACCTCGACTAACAACTCAATTTTGGAGGCCTTGTAGGACATTTTGGGCTAAAATAAGTGACTAAGTTTCTCTCAGTCAATATGGTGTAGAGATCATCGTAGGATTTGATTAGATATTTGGTATGTTCTTAATGGATACCCGGATCAAAAGTAATGGTTGTTTTAGTTTTAATTTACGTTTTCAAATTATTTTAGATCTTTTATTAATTTTATTATTTTTTTATCTTCAAATTTTTATTAAATTACTTTTAATCAATTATAATTAACAAATTATTAATTAAAAATAATTTTTTAATTATTTCATAAGCCTTTTTTATGAAATCTTTTACATATTATGTGTAAATACCTATTTAAACTTATCTAAATCATATTAGGAGAATATATATTATATTTATATTAATATATTATATTTTAATAAGATATATATTTTTTGAAATATACCCTATATCATCACTAGTAAATAAGTGATGATAAAGGTCCCCCCTTTATGAAAATGTTTTTAGAAGTGAAGATAAATGCACCATTTTACCTATGACTTTTATACTAGCACTAATACTGGGAGGATTTATCAGTTCTTTTTTATAAGAACTTATAAATGGGACCATTTAAATGTGTTTTTTATAATGATATGGGGGGTTTTAAATGGTGATTTTAGTTATTGTTGTTAAAACCCAATCGCCGAATAAACACATTTTTGAAGTAGTGCACTTCCCTTAGAAGTCCATTCATTGTTTCTATGGGATTAAAATTATAATAAAAATGTAAAAGGAGAGTTTTAAGGATAATGGTTTTAAAATAAAAAATTCTCCAATTATTATTAATTTAACTCTATACTTTCATATAATTGGAGATATGTAATGGAATTTTTTTATTGAAGTATGTCCCATGTTATATGAAAATTTTTTAGAAAAATCTTTATAAAAATTTAGTCTAGTGTCCTCTTAGAGAGGGGAAACATGTTAATTGGTAAATCCTTTATAGAATGATCACTAACAATTAATATCCAAGATGCATGTTTATGATAATCTAGATCAAGAACATGAATAAAATAAACATCCATTTTAAAACAACATATAATTCTTAATAGGCATGTAACACTCATAATTTACACCAATGTCCCAATATTTAGGATTATGATGAATCAAAGGGACCCAAATGAAAAAATGTGTCATCTACTTGACTATGTTTCCTATTCCACTCAAAGGGATACATTAAATGGGGCAATAATGTCCTCCACCACACTTGAAGAGTATATTTTCCTCAATTTTGTATGCAATATGAGAGAGGTGGAAAATATAGAACAGGGAAATAAATAAAAGGAGATATGAAAAAATAAATAAAGGTAATAATTCTCCTTGAAAAAATGATTCAATGGGGGTATAAAAAGGGATGACTGTGTATTATTTATGAATTTATCCAGGCATGCAATAGAAAAGGTATACACTCATAATAGTGTTAGATCTATAATAATATTGTCGATCTGAAATATATTCATGTATATTCCAATAGTCATCCATGAAAATTCATTATTACAATTAAATATTACATTTACAAGAGTAAGGAACATTTAAGACAAAAGGGGAAACATAAAATAGGGACAATGGGTGTATCCAAAGACACCTCATAGTGTTCTATGTCTCCCCATGAAGTTAAAAATCCTCCCTTCACAAACGGATAAGTGGAGAAAATAGAGGGTTAGTGGAAACAATCCTCTCAAAATTGGTTCATTGGTTTTTCATAATATAGGCCAAAATATCAAGATTTCCATGAAAATTCTCAAGGACCTGTGGATGATGCGCATCCCTTATTTGAAATGAGTTGTATATTAGATAGTCAGATCAATAAATGAAAATTTCATGGGTTCATCATGTATCTACCACATTCCATTTCTTTGGGATTCAAGCTTCATATTCTTCTACATAGTAATATTAGTGGTTAGGGAGGTTTCGGGTGAAAGTGGGGCCCTATGGGGTTTCTTGTGATAAGTATGCTCAAAATGACCTATATGTGGTCTTATCTTGGTATCCAGTGGAAAGGATTTCGAAGCAAATTCTTTGAATAATCATGGTGTCTCTAGTGGATTAGGACAATAAATATGAAAAATGTCACAAATAGAACTCAAAAAATGAAGATAAACTGAATAAACACACCATAAAACTATATCCACTCCCCCGGAAAATTAGTTGAGGCTCTTGGTTGTGATGAATTAGGAACAGATCTAGAAGGATGATCCATTTTTAGATATGTTTTTTGAAAATGGTTTCCCTCCCTCTCATCCTTCAATAAATCAATGGTGTGCTTTATCATCCCATTACATTTAGATATATATTTGTAAAGTAGGATCAAATTTTCTAAAATTACGATATCAAATGACATTAACATTCCAAGGATCATGAAGGTAAAACAATTAAAACATTGAGATGAATGTCCATGTTTGTAATGAAAGTACCTCCCATGAGAGTCCCTTTTTTATTTCTTTTGTCCTCAAAATACATAGAAAATTAGTGGGAATAAATCAAAATGGTGGATATATTACTATAATACATTATAAGTATATCTAGCTAGTTAACTAAGAGTTATAATTCCCCCTTTGATATCCATTCATGTGTAATGAATTAGGAAATGGTATAAAATATGATTCTTTACTTAGTTTCTCAATCTATTTATGGTATCATGTATAGTGTAAGGGTTAATAGAAAAAAACTCCCACTACCCTTCAACATAAACCCTATTCAGATCAAGATCTAATAATGCACACTCTATGGTCTCAAAAAATTTATCATCATAATGTAAAAGACCAACTCCATAATAAAAAAGTTTCAAATTATATTCCATAAAACCTAGAATGATGTTTATAAGGTTTATTATAACTGCCTATACGATACTAAATTCAACTAGAAACTCTGAAATAGACCCAACCCTCACATTAATGATAAAATTTAATAAAATTACTTCTAATTCATCTTGAATGAGGGCCTCTATCCAAATATTATTCATCCTGGACAAATCCAATAAATATATTTATAGGGGTTTTTTTTTTATTAAGTTATTATAGCCTCATAATGTGGGCATTATCACTAAATTAGAGTTAGGGATGTATGTGGATATTTTTGATGAGACCCAGGATAGAGTGTTTTAGAGAGTTGTTGGTTGGTTGAGGTGAGGATGGGTTTTGGGGTGGATAAGTGGATGTTCTTGCTGTGGTTTTAGATTAGGGGTTGAAGGTTTGTTCCTTCCTTCATTGAGAGGAGGGTTGTTTGGTAGGTGCTGTTATTTTCTTGGGAATGGATTTGGATTTTGAGGCGTGTTTTCTTTTAGTGGTTTTAAGATTTTGGTGTTCAAATTTTTCATTGTATATTTGGTTTTGGAATGGTTTTTATATTTTTATTTGGTTTTAGATGTCTTGGGTGTGGGTTTTGTGGAAGGTGAATGAGATAGGATGGAAGAATAATAATAATAATAATAAGATGTGGGTGTGGTTTTAGGGTTGGATATTGGTGTGTCATAGGTAAAATGATATAGAGAGAACAGCTGATTTTCTCACACCATTGTGAGGGATGGACTAGGAATATGGGAATAATGGTGAAGAAATAATATTATAAAGGGTTCAAGGTGGGTTTTTGTAACTAATTTTATATTTTAAAAAGCAGGGTAATATTTTTAGTCAATTAAGTGGGGTTAATGATAGGGAAATGGAAGAGTAATTGAATGAATCATCATGAATGTTAGTTTGAAAGGGTTTTACTTGATATGGATGGGCATAATAATCCTTAAAAATGACATGAGGAAACTGAGAAAAAGGGAAAAAAAATAGAGGTGAGAGAGAGATAAAATGATATATTTTGGTTTTGTATTTAATTTAAATAGGATTTCCCCCTTGTGACATTGTTAATTCCATAACAGTGTAATTTGAACCATATAGTTTTGATTATTAACCATAAAATATTATGTTTCACAACTCATGGACATACTGTTGAGGTGTTAAAAATTCCATCATTACCAATTTCAAACTCCCCCTTGAGTACAAGATGTAATTTTTTCCTCTTATGATAGCAAGGGGATATTAAATTTTCTATTGGTCCAGATCAAGATAAATTTCTATGTTTTATGGATCTATGGTGTGGTATGGAATTATTGAATAAAGGTGTTCATGCTTCCAATGAATCAAAAAATTTCAATAATTAAACTAAAAGTAATTATTTCATTGAATATTTCATTTCACTATAGTATTTATTGACACTTACCTAATTATGAGGAGCTATTCATATTATGTTGTAATCCACAAGTTTTCCCATGTGAGTAATGTATTTCCTTTATTAGGAAATTTTAATTTCTTGATACTCTCTTTTGGGAAATATTGGAGGGTCATGAAAGGGGTCTTAGGGAAACACATTTTGTGTTTCAATATACTATAAGGACTCAACAAAACAATGAAAATAATGAAAACTAAAAAATATAACATAACATAATTTCATGCGGATCAGTGATTTATGTAATGTTAAAATATCAACATTCCATACTCTTATTATTAATTCAAATCAAGGGAGAGGATTTGTCCCACATTATCTTGGTCTATGTATAGATTGAGATAGTGTCTATTGAAATTGAAGAGTACTGTATCATTTTCATGGATCTCCATTGAACCATGATATAAAACACTGATGACAAATAATAGTTCGAAACTTCTCAACCTTTTATTACCTAGAAAAATATTTAAATGAGTATTAAATAATAAAATCTTCTCAAATAGGTTCAAATCCTTTTAATTCCTGATCTAATATCATTACTTACATGCCCTCATTTATATATTCTGATATTAGTGTAAGAATATAGGTGGATTTATTCCTATTCAACTAGCTCCAAGAGTCTTTTTATACATACTTTATCATTATCCAAATTTTTATCCTTAATAGCCAGAATGGATCAATGTGTGATTTTCACCTATAGGTATCATCGTTTCATATACTCCAGCTGGGATTGATACATTACCAATGGTGTATTTTTTTGATCAATAGGCCCACATGGCATCATCAAGTTTTTTGACCAGTATTTTTTATTTAAAAGTATGATCTTTTCCAAAATCTTCTTTTACACCCTATTTAAATGACGAGCCTTCCCACTTGTTCATATATAGTATAGGATTATTTTGTTATATCATACCCTGTCCTTATTTATCACATATCACAAGAAAAAAATATCAAAGTGAGTTCATATATCAATTATCGATAATATTTGGACTCCAAACTGATAAAAAATATTTTTTTAAAATTAATCACCATTTCTGATGATTCAGATGCAGTGGACTCTGATTCAACCCAATTTGAGATGTAATCAACAAATACAATAATTTTGGTGTTCCCCCATTAATTTTAAATCCATCCCATGAATATGATTCCCGAAACATAAAAAAATTCCACATTCATGAAAAGGTATTGGTGAATTTAATTTCACTTTCCAATATTTCATATTAATTTACAGTGATCACAAGGCACCAAAAAAGATTTAGCATCATGATGTAATGTGGGACTAAAGAATTCAACATGTCAAATATTTGAGAGAGTCCATTCTATCCTGTGATGGTACATAGTTGGTGATGAATTAAAAAATTACGTCATTCTTTCAATCTTAATATCAAGCACATGCCTATACATAATACCGTCCCCACACTACATGAAAAGTAGAAGAGCATCCTAAAAGTAGTTTCAAACATAATCAATAAATTTCATCCATTTTTGGTATGATAATTTTTAACATCTAAAATTTTCTGGAGTTTCCCTAAATATGTTTATCGGTATTATTTTGTTTATTTTTTAGCACTTTTAGTTTTGTTTGTCCATTGGGGTTTGTTTGGGTGAAAATGAAAAGAATGGAAGAAAAAGTTGTGCACGGTTGGGGCATCATTAGAGAAAACTGTGCACCCCATCCCAAGAAACCATGAAACCCTAGATAATGAGGATTAATGTTGATGGTGCATAGTTTTTCAAACCGTGAAACCCTAAAATAATGGGTGCACATTTGGTGAATTATTAGGGAAAATAGTGTACCGCCACCTAAGAAGTTGTGGGTGATATTTTAAATTGACCGAAAATTAGTTTTTAACACACTATAACCCTCAAAACATTCCACATTCATTACAAAATAAAAAAGGTATTTGATTATTTCATATAATTCATAAGGGATTCAAAGTAATTATAACCTCCATTATATATAATTTGAAGCCCGAATCGAATATTTATATCTCTCCTGGTAAGTGGATCATATCTTGTTTCATTCCCATTCATTTTCATTCCTTCTCTCATTATTAGGTGCGCTGTTATCTTCTATTTTTCTAGATCTTGATATATATTTGTGGAATCTTGATCTCGGCTAGTGAATCTAGATCTATAATTAAGAGATATGATTTTGGTTAATCATGATTAGGGGTTTTGAATCCAAATCCCGATGTATGTCATTGTGATGGTCGAATTTTGGGTATCTCCATTCCACAATCATCGTCAAAAAAATTGAGGTAGGTGGTGTAATATTTTAATACCACATCCATGAATTTTATTAAATGTATTAATTTTTTTAAATTTTTAGGGTTGTTATCAATATAAGTTCTTGATTAAATTAATGTGTGTGGGAAATGCGATTCTAATTCAAAATCCCACTAGAGAGGGACATAGTCTGCTATTTCTAAATCCCATAGTGATAAACTTATGTGGGACATGGTATGTTCGTTTTGAATCCCACGAGGTCCTATCCATGATGACATAGACCCAATTTTTTTCATTAGACTATGGTTCCAAATAATCATTTTAATAAGTTTAAATTAAATATATAATTAAATTCCATTAGTTTTTTCACATCCATATACCTCTTTTAAGGTATGTTTTTCTCTTATATTTTTGGGATAAATTTACCCCCATGATTTCCCCTATCCCCCCTTTAATTTGGATGTTTTTAGACTTTTTTTTGGTTTCCAGAGTGAGCCACACGGTTTGTCTACACACTTTACTGTACTGTGCGGAAAAACCGCACACAAAGTCTAGGTCATTAAAAAATTATTTTGAAATTCCTACTTTTCCCATCTATAATTAAACCAAACCTACCCATTTCTTCCCATTTTTGTGCCGATAACCCATGGAAATACTCTAATTTCTCTCAAACTCCCTTGGAACATAATTTTGAAGGGGTATTTATTAGGGTAACATCATGGATTCTCATGTTTTTTATTTACCCTCCTTGTTTCTTCTAATTCCTTGGGATTTCTTCAAATTTTCTTGAAAATCCAGATGTCCGAAATCTAGGTCTTCATACCTAGGGGTTTTTGTGAGTTCTTGGTCCAATCATGTGGTTTTGGGTTCATTTTCACTCTCTTATGGTTCAGCGTTGGGGTTATTGAAGTATTGCACGAGGATTTGAGTGTTTTGAAACATTTGGTAGGTGATTTCAAGTCTAAGAATTGTCGAATAAGATAGCTTGAATGAATTATATTTTAATAATGTTACTATTTTATTGTGTTTGGTGAGATAACTATTATTGGTAGCATTTGTTAATCAGTTTAATTTTATGTGTCATTGTTGTGTGAAAATGGGGGGTTTTCATGAGCATTCTTTGTTGTACCAATTGGGTTTGTTTTATACTTCATGGAACGGTTTTATTAAAAAAATTTAGTTCTATCAACTCTAGTTTGGTGTAATATTGGTATGAATTTGGTTTTAAAGTAGGGTTTTAAATGTATTTTATTTGCAATGTTTTTTATACTTTGTCAATTTTTTTATGGAAATTATAAGAGTTTATTTAAGTTACAAGAATTTTGAAAATAATGTATAGATAATGTATTATGTTTACTAGAACGAGTATTTTTATGTCTAAATGACATTTGATAGCATGTGGAACTAGTTTGAGCTCAAAGAGGGAAAGATGGATATCTTGGTGGGTGGCCGTGTACTGGTATGCTAGTGTTACAGAGTAGTTTTGTCCCTATTTCACTAAGAATGTATGATGTTGACAACACAAAAAAACAATAATGATAATGATTGGGGACCACTAGGTTATGGGTTTGTTCCCTACTAGTGGCCCATTCAAGAGAATATACATTCGATATTTTTAGTTTTACACTGAGATACGAGGTACCAGGGGCCCACAAATAGCTAGTTCCTAAGGGTGTTCCTGTGACTAGTGCTCATTATTTATTTTGTATTTACCATTATATTATGGAGTTTTTGGCTGTAAAATTCTATAGATTACATGTTTTATTTAAATTCATTAATTATTTAAGGTTAACACTTGAAAACTATTTTCTAGTAAAATTTTCACCATATAAATTGTTGCAACAATTTCTTGTTTATAAATACGTGCAATATTTTAATCGTATAATGATTGTAACATATAATATTTGGGTGGTATCCTATTGGGATTAAGATCACCCCCTACTAACACCTTTGGGTGTATGTATACATGATCATGATTGACACAGGTAAGGGCCAGGTCCTTGGAGATAGTGGTTTACATTTTTAGTTTCCTTCCACGGAGCAGTGTTGTAGAGACAGCTTGTGGGTAATGACCCCTTATCATTTTATGGTCCATGGTATATTTTGATGATACTTTTTTAGTTTTGGACCTCCTGTGTCATGTTTAAAACCATGCATTATGTTTTGATTTTAATTTAAGGATTGATTGGTTTTTAATTTTAAGATATATTTTATTTACTGTTATTGGTTGTTTTATGTATCCTAACTCAAGTAAAACATTCCCAAACCATTTTTTATCATAACCAAAAACTTATTACAACTAGTGATGATAGGGAACAACCTTTGGGACTTTCCATCGATTGGGATGATTGCTGGTTTTAAGGGAAACTAGACTCGATTCGTGACAAAATGGTATTAGATCTAAGTTAATCTTTTTGGGTCATATCATTATTTTTAAATGATTCTGGTTAGACAAAAGATAGGAATATTAGGCTAGGTGTTTTGGTAATGATTATGTCTCATGGACAGTACATATAATGACAAACCTCGTGTCGTCATGGGTTTTTGGGATTGATTGTATGAATTCACTTTTATGTGGGATGTGCAGGCTGCAGACAGCACATATACATAATGTGGGAGTGAAGTGGTTGTTTATTTCACTGTTTGGATGTGTTTGACTTGTTTATATTTGATGTAATTGGGGAAATAATTCAGAATTATTGTAATGATTATGTCTTTTCTGACAGTTACATTGTGTAGCTACATGCCTCCCTAGAAAGCTCTGATGTACCCTCGAGAGGATGCCAGATAGAGTTCTCCCCCACGGATTGATCAAAGGTTTATAGAAGCTGTGGTCATGGATGTCCAATACCCATGATATGGAGTACCTCATACTCCTACTTTAGCTAGAGAAGAAAAGTCTAGTCCTAGTAAAGAAAAAATCCCAAGAGTTCCTAAAGAACAAGCCTCCTGCTTTTTGAGGTAACACGAACCCCCAGAATGTAAAGGAGTGGCATGAGAAGATCGAGCACATGTTCGAGTTTTTTGACACACCTGAAGTGGTTAGGGTAAAGTGTGCCTCCTTTCTGTTATAGGTCCCTAGCCATAGGTGGTAGGAATCAGTGCTTCATATTGTGAAGCATGAATAGATAAGCAGTAAGTACTTCAAGGTTACATTCAATGACCAGTACTTTCCAGATGTATTGGAATATTCTAAATCCTAGGAGTTTATGGAGCTCGTATAGAAGGATATTTCAGTGATGGTGTATGCCATCTGTTATGAGGATCTAGTCTGGCATGCTCCAGAAATGGTCTACAATGAGCATATGAAGGCTCAACAGTTCAAGAGGGGTTTTCAACTAGAGATCTATTCTTAGTTCTTTTTGTTCAAGTTGAATACTTATTCTGAGGTGGATAGTCAGGATTGTATGGTTGAGATTTACTGCAAGGGGAGACCTAGTTTCTTTGGGGTAGTGTTAGTGATGGTTAGTGGTAGATATTATAAGATGAAAATGAAGTGAGAGGAGAAATGGAAGAAGATAGGTGGTAGTTTAAGACAACCAACCTTGAAATGTTCATTTTTTTCTTCTAATGAAGGTTCCATCATGGGCCATCTATGTGGTAGGCCATGCCACATCTGACCAGCATGAAAATCTCCTCTGAATCCATGTTATAAGAGTGTAGGTATGGGACACTTGCAACATTTTTTATGTACAACACGTCCACTCTAGAGTGGGGAAGGATCAATGGCTTATATGGGAGTTCCATCTCAGTAAAAGTCATTGATGATGAAGGGATCTTAGTTTTGTTATTATGGATGAAGGACTTGATTTTCTTCTAGGTAGATTCATTTTAGGGCAGATCCATAGGCAAGAAACCAATCTCATGTATAGATTTGGCATCTTCATGCTATGGAGAAGGAACAAGTGGGATCAGATGCGAGGCCTTTGAAATTTTGACGTAACATCCAGATTGTATATTCTAGAGCTACTTCTCTTTTAAGTACTGGTTCTTATATTTCATTTATGTCTGCCCATTTTGTGATCATGCTGAATTTTCCAACTGAGTTATTATCTATTGCGATGGAATTGGTGACGTTATTGGTTAAAAAGAAGGAGTAAGGTCTCTAGGGCCCATCGTGTGCACTTACCTTTTCTATAGTTGAGATGGAGTGGGACCCCCTTGTCCTGGATATATACCTTTTTACATAATCTTTAGCATGTATTGTCTTATGAAATTTCAGGCACACAACAATTTCTATAGGTGGCAGGTGAGTTTCATGACACATGATGGGGTCCCTCAAGGTTTTCATGGGGAATAGGATCCTCGGTTGTGTCATGTGGGACCTTCACTCCCATATATGGGTAAAAATATCTTCTGGTTCTCCTTGATCACATTATAGGATGATTTTCATGCTCCTATGGGTGTATTACCTCACATAGTGCATCATTTCTTAATGATATTTCCAGAAGATTTTATAGGATTTTCCCTAAAGCGGGATGTGGAGTTCTTGATTGATTTTTCACTAGGAACACAACCGATATCTATTTTCTCATATTGTATGCCCCCCAAAAATCCGAGTGAATTAAATATATAGCTAGACTATTTGGAATCGAAATGATTCATTTGGCCATGCATCTCTCCTTGGGCCGCTCTTATCCTTTTTTTGAAGAAGTTCGACATATCCCTCTGGTTGTGTATCGACTATCGCTTGCGAAGAAAGGTAACCATAAAGAAAAAATATCAATTTCCTAGAAGAGATAACTTGTTTGATCATTTAATGGGTAAAATTGGTTTTCTAATATTTACATTCATTAATTTTACCACCAAATTAGGGTGAAGGAGGAAGATATCCCAAAGACAATGTTCTAAATTTGGAATGACCTCCGAGATTACTTGGTCATGCCTTTCATGTTGACCAATTCTCCTATAGTTTTCATGGAACTCATGAATTGGTTGTTTTACTTGCATCTTGACTCCTTTTTCATGGTATTTGTGGATGACATTTTTCATTACTCTAGATCCTAGGAGGAGCATGAGCATCACATGCTGCTTGTGTTGGGAACCATGCAGGGTCATCCCCTTTATGAGAAGTTGTCCATGTGTACATTCTAGATCTATGAAATAACAATTCTAGGGCATGTGAACTCAGAGTATGGGGTTTTAGTTGACCCCAAGAATGTCAGTGTAGTGATGTAATAGGATCTAACAAAGAACATGTTCAAGATCAGGAATTCCTTTAGCCTTGTAGGTTATTACAAGTGGTTTCATTAGGATTTCTCTCATCTTTCCTCACCCATGACCATTCTCACATGGAAAGAGGTGAATCTTGTATGGGGACACGAATTCCATGTATCTATTTAGTAGTTGAATAAGAAGTTGAATATCCCTCCCCATGTTGGTCTTTTGAGAATAATGAAAGGTGTTTTTGGTGTATTGTGATGCTTCGGGTATGCATCATGGGTGTGTACTTTTGCAGGGTGACCATGTGGTGGAATATGGATCTCCCAAACACCAACCACATGAAAATAATTACCCATCCAATGAATTAGATTTTGTGGAGATGATTAATTCTTTGAATTATTAGCATTAGTACCTCTTTACTGAGAAGTTTTTTGGTATACTTTGATAACAAGATCCCAACTAAAATTTTCTCTTAGAAAGATCTTAACCTGAGCCAGTGACGATAAATTGAGTACTTGTAGGGGTTTGACATTGACATATTTTATACCCCGATAAAGGGATATGTGGTAGATGATGTCATGACAAGGAGAGTAAAATTATTGTCTTTGATGAAGTGCAATGATGAGTGGACTCTGATTGGGTTCATTGCTAAGATGAACATGGGGACCAAGGAGCACATTTGTTGTGCGTTCTTGTCAAGGATTCAGTTGATTCCTTATCTATTAGAGTTGATTCAGTGTGATCAGCCCATTGATGATCTATTTCAGTAGTTGAGGTACAATCTTCATTGTAGGGAGATGTCTCATAATTGTTCTTCATCCCTCGATGGTATCTTATGCATCATGGGTTGTGCAGTGGTTCCACTATCTTTGAGAAAGGTGGTGATGTGTGATAGCCACCATTATAAGTGGTCCATCCCTTCTAGGGCTACAGAAATGTACTGTGATGTTCATCGTTAGTTCTAGTGTCTAGGTATAAGACAAGACATAGGAGAATTCATGTCGAGATGCTACACATGTCAGTAGTTAAATTCATAGAATCAAAGACACTTTGGTTTTATCCAACTATTACCCATTCCTACCTAGAAGTGGGATGAGGTCTCTAGGGATTTTATTTTAGTCTTACCTCGTTCAACTCAGGGTAAGAATTCTATATGTGAAGTGATTGATTTTCTGACCAAATCAGCCAACATTATTTTTATCATAGCATAGAAAAAGTAGATGACTTGGGCTGATTGTATCTTAAAGAGATGGTAAAGATTCCTGAGGTTCTGTTAGTAGTGTTATCGGATAGGGAACCCTATTTCACATCTAGTTTTTGGGAATCCATTCATAAATCCTTGGGGACTAAAATTTAAATGATCACAGAATACTATCCTCAAACGGATGGTCGGACAGAGCAGGGGAATCAAGTTTTGGAGGACATGCATCATGCATATGTTTTGTTTATAGGAGGTTCCTGCAATAGTCATTTGAGATTTTTTGAGTTCACTTATAATAGATGTTACTAATACTCTATTCTAATGGCTCATTTTGAGGTGCTCTATGGTCAGCCTTCTTAGTCCCCTCTATGTGGGGATGTGGTAGGTGAGACCTCATTATCGAGGTCGAGCCCTGTGCAAGAGACATTTGTGAAGGTCAAGTTGATCAAGTATCGATAATTTATTTCTGAGAGTATACCCAAATAACATGATGATAAGATGTTTCGAGACCTAGTGTTATTTTTTGGTGATTGGGTATTCATGAATGTGGTCCCTTGTCTTGGTCATCATCATTTTGGAAAGCAGGGCAAGCTAACGCTGAGATATGTTGGACCTTTTGTGATTACATAAAAGATTGGAAGGTTGGAAAACAAGTTGGATTTTTCCCCTCAGTTGACATCTATTCATGACATATTCCATGTATCCTAGTTGAATAATTACAATCCAAATATGTCTCACGAGCTAAATTGGGAGGAGTTGGAGATAGAGTCTGATTTGTCTACTTTTGAGCAGCCGGTGTGAATAGTAGATTCCCAGGAGAAGGTGCTTTGGGGAAAGTTGATTCCACTGGTTTGGGTCCTTTGGTAGCATGGGAATAATGTTCAACAAACATGGGGGAAAAATTCATGGGTTGATAAAGGGTATCCCTTCTTGTTTTTTTGTTCAAGCTTTGGGATGAATTTTTGGGAATAAGTTCATTCGTGGTGGGGAGAATTGTCAAATATATGTCTTAATTTTAAGGTATATTATTCTCATCTATTTTTAGTCCAACTTTCACCAATAGTTATCCCATTGGCCCACTTGAAATTGGACGATTTTGACTTGTTTTGGGTGGCCATAATGTGTCGTACGGTTTGGCTACATGGTTTACCAATCCGTGCAGACAAACCATCCACTACCTCCATGACATTAACAAAAATATTTTTAAAATCTAAATTTTTCCATCAAGAATTACTCCCAATCCACCCATTTTTCCCTTTTTAGGCATATAATTCATGTACAACCTCCATGCACTCTCAACCCCCCTTGTAATAGAGTTTTGAAGGGGGATTGGGGGGAGAAACATCATGGATTCTCAAGTAAGTGTTTTCTATTCCTTGTTCCTTCCAATTTTTTGGCATCTCTTATAATTCTCTTAATGCTCCACATTTCCAGAATATAGGTATTTTTACCTTGGGTTTTTTTTGAGTTCTTTGTCTAATCATGTGATTTTATGTTCGTTTTCACTCCTTTGCGGTGTGGCGGGGGTCCGATATAGGATTCACACATGGATTTGAGGGTTCTGACACATTTTGTTTGTGATTATATGTATAATAATTGTAGAATGAGTTATCTTTCTAGAATAATATTTTTATCATGTTCCTCTTTTATTGTGTTTGGTGTGAAAAAAAAATTTTCTAGCATTTTTTAAGAGGTTTATTTTTAAGTGTAATTTTTGTGTGAAAATGGTGGTTTTCCATGTGCATTCTATGTCGTAAAAATTGGGGTTGTTTTATACATCATTGAATGGTTTTTTTAATAAAAATTAGTGCTTTCAGTTTTGGTTTGGCGTAATATTGGTATGAATTTCGTTTTTAAAGGAGGGGTTTTATATGGATTTTATGTGCAATGTTTTGTTATACTTTGTGAAATTGTATTATGGAAATTCTAAGTGTATATTTGAGTTATATGAATAGTGAAAGGAATTTTTATCTACTATTTTCATTATGTATGAAAAGAAATAGAATTTTTATTTTTAAATGAAATTTTATAGAATGTGGAACTTGTTTGGGCATAATGGGGGAATCTCGGGTATCTAGGTGGGCAGATGTGTATTAGTGTGCTACTGATCTGGAGTGGTTTTGTCATTGTTTCGCTTAGGAAGTTTGACATTTAAAACAATAAAAAACTATAATGGTTATGAATTTGGAGCACTAGGTTATGGGTATGTTCCATAGTAGTGTCTCATGCATGATAATGGATATATTTTTATGGTTACTTTTACACTGATATATGAGGTACCTGGTGCCCACAACTAGCTAGTTCCTAGGGGTGTTTCTGTGACTAATTCTCATTGAATATTTGGTATTTACCATTAAATTATGGAGTGTTCGGCTTGAAAATTTAGTATAATTAATTTTTATTTAAATTTATTCATTATTTAATGTTAAACCGTGAAAAAAAATTCATTAAAAGTTGCAATTTAGAAATTGTTCCTACCATTTCTTGTTTAAAAAAACTGGAAAGATTTTTATCTTATAATGATATAACATAAAATATTTGGGTTGTATCAATTTGTGAATAGTATATAAGCCTACATAAACATTTTGGTGTAAGTAGACTTGATCATGTATGACACAAAGTAAGGGAATGGTCCTTCGAGATGGCAAGTTGGGTTGTTAGCTTCCTTCCATGGTGTGGTGTTGTGGAGACAGCTCGTGGGTGACGACCCCTTATCGTGTCATGGTAGATGGTCTATTTTTATGATATATTTCTTATTTTGGATCTCTTGTGTCATTTTTATTTCCTTTTATTTAGTTATGACTTTTATTTAGGATTTTTTGGTTGGTAATTTTCAGATTCAGTTTATTTATTTTCATTGGTTGTTTTATGTATCCAAACTCAGGTAAATTGTTCCCAAACAATTGTTAATCATACTCTGGTCCTTATAAAAATCTGTGGGGATAAGGAACACCCTTTGATCCTTACCATGGATTGGGATGGGTTCCATTTTTAAAGGAAACCATATTCAGTTTATGTCAATTTTATATCATTTTGACTAGAAAATATGACATGATTTAGACTCTGTCATTGGAAGAAGTAGGTATTGAGGTACTTGTGTTCTTAGAAGCCCAAGGACTTATGTGGTTAAATAAAAAATATTTGATAATGTGATAAATTTTAATTAAACATTGTACTTATAAATTTATACAAATGTATACACTATTTCAGATGGTATTTTTTAGACACCACTGGTTGTTGCCTACTTAGATGTACTCACACCCTACTCGAGATTCCTAATTTGTACCCAAATAAACATTATTGCTACATGATAGGTTAAGGAAAAAGGCACTTGATTAGAATTTTAATATGGGAGTGGCGAATGTATGAGGGAATTAGATATGGTTTGGGACCCACTTATGAGTCGTCAGTGTCTTTATTTGCAGTTTTCTTTTTGGACACTTAACACTTTATTTAGCATGACATGATTTCTCTTCTAGTTGGATATTGTGTCTTCTGAATAGTTGATCATGAGATGTTGGTAATTTTATGATTATATAACCTTTATATATATTTTATTCATTTATTCTGGTGTATTACTCTGATTAAAGAGGGCATAGTCTCTCCATGATTGAATTTCCATACCCTCTCTGCTAGTTGGAGGCCTATAGAATATGGGGAGGTAAACTTGAGGTCATGTGATCGACCAACTTTGGGCATAGGTGTGTTGAACTTCAGTTGGGACATTGGCGAATTGGGTGTATATGACTCTAGTGGATAATTAGTTATGAATATCATCAAACTAAGTTCTATTTTTGAGATCTATTATAAATTGATTCTCATAAAAAATAATCATGAATCGCTACATTTAGTTCTCTAGAAAGGCTAGGTATATCCAACAATGACAAATGGTCTGTGACAACATTGTTAATCCCAATTTTTTTTTCCAATAAAAAATTTTAATTCTTATAATAATAAAATCCCTTAGATCAACCTGGTTTTAGTATATTTCATTATAAATAATAACATTAATGTTGTGCGGTTAGTATAAACTAGTACCTTGGATAGAATAAGGTATGGCCTAAACTTATCAAGAGAAAATTACACTATGAGTTATTCCTTTTATATTGGGGTGTAATTCATATAATATTCCATTAATTTTTTTCTCACAAAATAAATCATCTAGAATATTTTATGCTTCTTTTACCCAAGGGATTCTCCTACAATATGATTTATGGAATCACACATACAATCAAAAGGTTCCTCGACATTTGGAGGGATAATTATAGGTTTATTGATTACTAAAATTATAAATTACACAAATTATTCATCACGATTTTCATTAAACATGAAGTATAAATTTATTTCTATTAATTGTGAAAGTGGGCGATATATATGAGAAAATACATTGATGATCCAATGATATAACCATAAATGACCACAAAATATATGGATATCTTACAAGGATGTTAGATTGTAAAACTTATTAATCAATTTTATTTTACTATGAATGACTTTTATTCCATCATCATAAATTTTGTGGCCATGTAAAATCTCAACGGTTATAAATAAATAACACATTCACAGTTGAGAAAAAGTCTTGTTGCCTCGCATTGTTTCAGTACCAAATCAAAAATATTTTAGGATACCTCAAAATATCTTCAAAAAAATGATTTCTTTTTGTTTTATAATATCGAGAAACTCCTCCACCATCAGTTGAAAACGATAAATCATGCATGAATTAATGGTTGAGGGTGTATTTAATCTACTAAAAGACATGTGTTGGTAATGAAATTTTCCATAAGGATAAGTGAATATTGTTTTTTTGGTCTTTTAGGGCCATTTATAAATTTTTATTTCTATAAAAACCATTATAAAATAAAATAATTAATGACCCATCAACCTCTAAAGAATTTGATCAGTAAATTATAGTGGAAATTGATCATTCAGTTTGGTTTCATTTAACTTATTTTAATCCTCCAAAATTATTTTTCCTATCACCATTAAAGTGGAGAAAAGCTCATTATTTGTCACAGACCATCCTAAAACATATATTCATTGGATGGATGACCCATCCCATGACATACCCAAGGGTAATTATAAATAGTTTTGGTCTGACATAATGTGTCTTTGGTACCAAAATCTACCACGAGGGAAATTTTACCCTATAAATAGAGTTAAGAAAGAGTATAAAAACATGAATTACCCATAGATTAATTGAACATCCATTTTAGAATCAATGAAGAAATTAAAATATTTAAAATAGTTTTGACAATGAAATAAATAGTATTGGTCTGACATCATGTGTCTTTGATTCCTCGTTTACTTGAAACACCCATTTGAAAATTATTTTTAAACCTTATTAAAATTAATTTTTCCAATACAACATAGGAAACCAAATTTATAAATTGTGACAAATCATATGAAAAAATAAACATGATAAAATTATGGGTAGTATAAAATAGTACAATTGCAAAAGTAAAACAAGAAATTAATAATTTTAAAAAATAATCATTGGATAAACACCCTTGGGGCATTGGGGGCTAGGGAAAAATAAAATATACCTTAAAATATTCTAACAAAAAACCAAGTAACATGTCACTAGATAGTAAAAGTGAGATCCAAACATATAATTAACATATATAGATAATGGAAAGGGAACTCATCCTATCCAATTTCACCTACCCAATACCCAGGGTTTCCAAGGGATTTAAATAATAATAAACATATAATTGAAAATAAAATAAATTATTATTATATTAAATAAATTCCAAAACATTATAAATCATTAGTATACTAAGATAAAATTCAATTCATGATTCAAGGATATTTATAAAGTGAATTTCAGACAACACCCAAATATCATCCATTTTAAATCAGTCAAATGATTAAATACCTATTAGAAAGGTGAAAACCGTTCTTTATAATATATTATTTGAAACACCATTTTAAAATTCACTTTAAAAATATAAATCAATCATCAATATTAAATTGGATCATTTCTCTTTTACTATTACGCTCATATGTGCCAATACACACACACACACACACATATACATGTACCATTTATTTCACAAATTCACATTTTTTCATCTTAATTTTTAAATACAGATATATATATATATATGTTCTCTAGTATATGCGTATAACCTCCAAATGAGTCAATATAAAATTGCAATTCTTTCATTAAACATAAAAAGAATTATTGAAATATTCTATAAATACATGGAATTTCAAATAATACTTGAAATGCCAAGTATGTTTTAAAAGATAATTGAGAATTTATTTTAATACAGATAAGAATTTGAAAATTAAAAAACTAATGAGTAAAATAAAATCAAAAGATTTATCCAATATGATTTATAAGAATGTTTATAATAGGTTTTTAACAAACTTAAATTTTTTCTAGAAATCCCTTGAATTGAAAAGAAAATCTAGTAAAACATGATTTTCCATTAAAATAAACTTTTCACATTGTTATTATTATAAATTGGATCAAAAAAATAGTTTAAAAATACAATCATGTAAGGTTTTATAATTTAATGTAATAAAAGCAGGGGAAAATTACTTGGAATCATGTGAAACTCATCGCCTTTGAAAAAAATCACTATAATCAGCTTAAAATTAGGACTCATGGACCCTAGACACCAATAATACCCAAACTAAACACCCCAATATTTAAAATGTTAAAAAAGAGCACAAATAGTGATGGGAGATAAGGAAAATCTAGAAGAAAAAGAGGGAAGAGAAGGCCATACGAAAATATCTAAACATGAAATCATAAGAAACCCATTAGAATTGCCAAATATAAGAAGAGGAATAAAAGGTGGAGGTGTGCATGGCCTTTACAATGATTATTTTGATTTTTAGGTGGATGAGAGTGGGATGGGGTATATTATAGGATGAAATTAGGATGGGTATTTATGTAAAATAGGAAAAAAAATTGTATTAGACATTGCGCATTGTATGGATGCACGGTTGGATATACAATTCACCAATTGTATGACTCCTATTAAAGGTCCAAGAATACCCCATATGGAAGGGATTCAATGATTGGAAAACATTGTGTCAATCATAAATTCTGAATATGCTAAATTATAGATGCAATCAAAAGGTTTCCACATGGTTTCATCAAACCATATAAAAACCATATGCCTTTGATGAAATTACAAATTTTCAAAAACTTTAGCTAGTTATATATAGATTTTGGGGACAAGGAAAACAATAACTATATAAATAAAATATAAAATGTAATTCATGGTCGATGATTCAAAATTCTCCCCAACATTATTTTTTCATCCCCTAGAAATATTTGCATGAAATAGTTGATTCCAAAAAGAATGGGGTTTAATCCCAAAACTGAAGACATGATATAAGAAACACAATGATCAAATGAAATTATGTCTACTAAATGATGGAATCATCCACAAAACAAAAATTTCAAAAACCATAATTTTTTGTTTCCTTCATCAATATTAGTCATAAATGATCCCAAGAGAATTAACTGAGGTCTCAAAACAAAAGGAATAAATTCCACAAATCACCCCGGCTAAAAATTTTCATGATAATAAGAATCATATAGAAACATCCATAGGTACACATGAATACTTATGATTAACACATTTATTTTGGGAGGGGTGATGGGAAGGAATCATAGAATGGGTCCCCATCCACAAGAATTGTCTAACCAGAACACAAAGAAGCACACACATGGTAAAAAAATAAGAATTATATAAATAATGGGGAGGAACCTTGGTGGTCTCCCAAAAATTTTATAATTATAATAATGATCAAATGAACTTTTTAATGTATTCACTCACTCCTGGGAGCTACATAATCTTGAATAGCTCAAAGGGATGAAAGTTTCACTAGGGATACTTCTAGAATCAAGATGCACCAAATTAATAAACCAATTATAGGAACCTTGGACTAACCATCATCTCAATGAAATATATCCATGATAAGTCAAATGGGAATATACCATAAAATGGAATGGAACCTTAAACAACACATGATTAAATAATATGGAACAATACTGGGCTTATTACAAAGGTGGGGGTTGAACAAACATGGGGTATCACACTTGAATCATTGAAACCCTGATTAACCCATCTAAATATTAAATGCACAAACATGGGTAAAACATATTTTGAAGGTAACACCCTTCCCAGTTTCCGATGAATTCACCTAATAAATCAAATTTTACATAACCTAAATTAAATAAAAAAATAATGATAGAATCACTATGGGATAGAAGACACAAGTTATCATTGAAACAGTAAAATATTCAAGTTGATCAATACTCTACTAATAAAATACTAGGGGGAAAAGACCTGAGGATTCACACTAACCAAAATCTATGATGACTAATACTCACTCTAAGGACTCCATTATTCAAGAAAATATGAGGAAAGGAATGATAAAAAATAATTATAATGGGATTATGGCATGAAAATAAGAGGAATCATCCTATAGAGGATAAACTAGTACCAAACATCCAATCCTTTTTGGGAGAAAAAAGATAAGTAACTTAAGATATATGACCAAATTAATCCCATTTTTTATAATTCAAAATAAAAATACTCAACCACATCAAGGGACATGCTCAAAAATTATCTTTTCATGCTTCATAAAAACCTTTCCAAAAAATTTCTCCTCCCCTATTAATCATGCCGATTCTAAATCAAATGTTTAAAACATGAATTCCAAGGGTAAATTTAATATGAAAAAAATTTATTTCATTAAACATAGAGTATTTTCACCCCACTTATAAAGTAAAAAACGTCCTATTTTAATTTTTTTCCCAAAACCATTTCCAGTAATAATATTTATAGGATGTCAAAACTCTTATAAAATAACTTTTAATACCATAACAAACCACTATTAATGTTTTAAAACACGATCATTTGTAATTAATAACATTATAAAATAATTCAAGTGATCCAAAAAAGACTCATTATAGAAATTCTAACTAATTATTCGGAACTTTTAATATGAAACCATTAAAATCCAAAAACAATTCCTCTCACAATATAACTTTTCCAAAAACAACAAATAAAACAATATTAAATTTTAAATCACAACCCGATGTAGGTTATAAAATTAATTTAGAAAAACTATTTTTTACTTTTTAAAACCAAAAGCTTGCAATTAAGAAAATAAGTTGTTAAAATAAAAACATTCATTTTTATAACGAATTCAAATAGAACATGGGAAAAAAATAATTAAAAAAGAAGTATGTCTATACATAATTCAATAGGGGACTAATGTTTTTGTTTGTCCTGAAATCATGGATTATATGACCATGTTCCAACCACATAAATAACATCAGGAGTCACACTAAACCATGTACTCAGGATCCATGAAACTTACCTGGCCCTACGAACTCTCTTGGTAAAATAAATTAAGTCTCTTTTCCATCCCCCAAACACAAAATCCAAAAACATTCCAGTGGTAATAAAATAAAAATAAACTCAAAATATCTTACTCAATACATAAATTTCCCAAGAAACATGAGGTTTAGAATGATCAGGTTCTCACAACACTCTTCACACTCCTACTTCGTGAGTTACAATAGTCCAATATCTAATCTACCTTAAATAATAAAATATAAATGGAAATTTTGAAACATAGGACATGTGAATAACATAGGATATGATATTATTTTTAAAAAATCATCCATATTAATCTATCTACTAGACTCCCAATTTGGCCTACAATGTACCTGAGGGGAATCCTCGATCCGCCATTTTGATGTTTAGTATCATTTTTATCAATTAAATGAAAGGGGATGATTTAATACAATAAAAAAATTATGAAATTATATAATGATTGGAATTAATTTTCTATAAATTGGATGTACATGCTAGAATTAAATAAGGAATAAAAATATTCTAAACCACTTAAATATAGATCACAATTTTAAAAAATGTGATCCCTCTACTCACCCTCTAAATTACCTCTCATAAAATAACACCATATTGTCACCCACATCTATCTCCACAGATATTATCACCACTAGAATAGAAAGTAGTTAAATCCAAATTAGACTGATGTAATAAGAAATGTTAAATAAATAAAAATGAACAACATAAAAAAATGTAAATTTAAAAGTCTTCATCCAATACGAAAAGTCAATTCCCCAAGAGTGGTTATAGATAAGAAAAAAACTAGAATTTAAATGATTATAGAGGTAGGAAAGAAGAGATCAGTAATCATGACAAAAGAAACCACACACAATGAAAAGTATTTAAAGAAAATATAATATTCATCAAGTTTAAATATAATATTAAAAATTGGGTTATTACTTCAAAAGAAAATAAAAGAAAATTTCATTTTATAAACATTTCATTTTATTTTATTTTAATGAGAACAATCATATAGAAAATATTTTCATGATGAAGGCTTATTTATGAGAAACACCATTTTCAAAACTAGTTTTAAACCACATTGAAAGTATGTTATCCAATATTTTTTAGGAATCCATTTTATAATGAGTAATAAATCTTGAGAAACAATAAAGAGGCTAAAAAACATGGGTAGTCGAAAATAATACATATGCTAGAGGAAACCACCAAATTAAAAATTTAAAATGACCATAAATGGATAAACAATCTATGGTAACTAAGGGATAGATAATTATATAATTTACATCACTATAATCTAGATTAATATATGGTAACATGTTAGTTGATAGTGGAAGGGTGCTCCAAAATATACTTCACTATGATTGCAATTTTAATGAGAACTTATCTCATTTATGTTCACCAACCATGTTCATGGGGGTTTCCACGAGGTTTGAATAAAAATAAACATATAAAATACATTTACAACATCACAAAGAAATTTCACAAATAATGTAACCATATAAATCAATTAACAACTAAAATAAAATAAAATTCTCTTATCAAGGATCCTTAAATAGTGAGTTTTAAAAAGCACTTTAGGATTTTTTATTTGGAAGGAGTCAATGGATTAAGAATTTATTAGAAAGGTTATAATTAGAATTATAATTTATTATATGAATCTATCTTTTTAAATTAACTTTGAAAAATGAATTCATACATCAATATAAAATTATATCTTTTTTTCTTTTACCGTTATACTCATATACACCTATATATGTACTACTTGTTTCAAAAATTCGCATATTACCATATTAGTTTTTACATATACATACATATATATATATATAATTTTATATGGGTATAACCACCTAAGAAAAAAATCTATTTTTAATCCTTCCATTTTAATTAAAAATTAATCTTGAAATATTCTAACGACCTATTAAAAATTAATTTTAAACACCAATACACCTTTTAATATTTTAAAAACCACAATTAAAACTCATGGAAGAAATTTTCCAACACATGGAGTACAAGAAAATTTATTACATGTTTTATAAAACTTCATTTTTTTTGAAGTCCGCTAAATTGAAATGAAATTCATGTGAAATAAGATATTCCTTTTTGACACATTTTAAAAAAAATAATTATTTTTAATTGGCACCAAAATATGATATTAAAAATAAAAGTAAGAAAGGTAAAATAATTTAAATACCTAAAATAAGGGATAACCTACTTGGAATAGATAGAACTCCTCACCATCAATAATGATTAGTTGAATTGGCCTCAAATCAATCCTAATGAACTATAGACACCAAAAGCAATCAAAAGAAACACCCTAATACCAATAGGGTTCAACCATTGCATGAACAATGAGGGGAGAGAAGGAAAAGAGGAAGATTTATGAGTATACCATAATTTAATATCCAAACAAAAAATAAAATGAAACCTCTTATAATGACCTAATATTGGAAGAGGGGTGAAAGGGGGAGGTGCGACTAACCTTCCATGGGATACTCGAAATGAATAAGGGGAGAAGGTGTAGTTAATGTTTAATTATATGTAGAAATTATTGAATAATATTTTGCTAAATTTACATAATTTTATTCCTTATACACTTTCAATGGATTGGCCACGCAGTTGGCGAAACATTGCACCAACCATGTACCTCGTATTGGTGTTCAAATAATACCCCACACGAGCAGGATACATGGTTTAAAAATCATGTGTCAACTATGTATTTCTATACTAATAAATTAAATAAATAATTTTATGGTTCCCAAACGAACTATACTAACATTACAAAAATTGTGTGTCTATACTATAATTCTAAATTTTCTAAAAATTAATTCAGTCCATTCTAAATTTCAGTGACAAGGTAAAAAATAAATAAATAAAACAAAATAACAAGGAAATTCAAGGTTAGTGTTTGACATCATCTTTCATAACCAATATCATGCCTCATTTTATTAGTACAACTAATATAAGGCTCACACATTCATTTTACAAAATGGTTTAAATAATAATGGAATCTAAGAGCTTCAATACCTCCTTCTCTACCGCTACCATAATCATATGGTTTGGATGTCATTAGGAATATCTTTTTGGCTTATTTCCATAATCCATCCTAGTTTTTAGGTGAAAATATATGGGATGATTTTTTTTATATACGTGATGATCCTTATTATATGCTTCTTTAAATTATTTATAACTATTATTAGTTTCTACTCTTTCTCCACATATAAACTAAATTGAAAATCATTGGTAGAACTTCTCTAAAATCAAAAAAAAATAAAGAATATTTTTGTATATTTTTTTATGTTCCATATTGTGGTGGCTTAAAGACAGTGGATAAATTCAAGAAAATATTCTCTAGGTAGGTTCTCACAAACATAGAAATTAACTTCAACATAAATCTGTTTATTATCATCTAACTCTCTCCCAACACCTTATTTGGTATGTGCTTCAAACGTATATTGAACTATTAAAACTAAAATCATCTTCCTAGTTAGTGAAAACATTTCAATTTTTTAGTTCATCATCTTACCACACCAATTTAGCTAAATATATTTATACTATCACTTACCCAAAATAGAAAATTATCCTCCCTTGAATTAAATCATTAAGTTTATTTTTAGTGAATAGTAAATTTCATCCAATGATGATTAAGGCTTCTCATTCCTTTAATTTATCTAAAATTAGATGTTCAGTGATGAATATAGTTATCCCAACATTCAACCAATATGACATCCCTGACGTTGTTGAGGAATTTCACCAACATATCAGCCATTTTTAGTTCTTATCTTGTTAGTTTTTATATTTATCAATCCAATATTTTTTAAAAAATTATTCTATATAACATGTATACTAGATTCTAAGTATCACAAATATTTTATTAATTTGTATGACCCAATTTCATATGAAATAGAGATACATATTGAGTCTCATAACATGGGGGGATCTTATTTTGTAACATAGCACAGTATTCATTACTTAAAGGGATCACAACCAAATCCTCTATTTTATTCCTATTTGAAATAAAATATTTCATAAATGTGAAATATGTTGGAATTTGAGAAATTACCTCATGATGTGTAGGAATATATAAAATTTATTGAATATTTATAAAATTTTAATGTTCTAAAACTAAAATGTTGAAAGGTACATCTTATGTAGAAAAGGTAGGGGCATCATATAGGTCTGTACTTATTGATTCGACAATATCTT
Source organism: Viscum album (assembly GCA_963277665.1). Taxonomy (NCBI): domain Eukaryota; kingdom Viridiplantae; phylum Streptophyta; class Magnoliopsida; order Santalales; family Viscaceae; genus Viscum; species Viscum album. The sequence continues at coordinate 1,049,011,916 of OY728131.1, read as the reverse complement.
GTCTTATTTGGTTGCTTGATTCTTATTCGTGGATTGCCTTAGTTTTCTTATTTCAAATTCTATATTGGTTTACTTTTGGTTTTCATTCTTTTTATCTCAAGGATAAACTTTATCATGACGTTTTACCCCACTATGCACTGTAATTTATTTTTCATCATATTGATGGAATTCAATATTACCTTGAAAAACTCTAAGGGGCCACTCCATTGATTTTTGGGAACGCTATCCCCACTATATCTCAATATTACTTATCAATACTTCATGAATTCCTATGTAATTCTCATGATTATCCATTTTTTTCAACTTGTCCATGTTTTTGGTAATTTTTTATATACTTCAGGGAATGATCTTATATAGATGGTTATTATTCCTATGGTGGTTATGTAATATGATTTGGTTGATACTAAAATGATGGTCATGTTTTTTTAATTTTTTAAATGATGATACTTAAATATTTTTGTCCATAGGGAAAACTCTGGAGGGAATTTACTTATCATGATGTTCTATCTAGAACCAACTATCTATTCTTGGATTTTTTATACTATCCTAATAAAAATCCCATGTAGATTTTGAATTTATAGTTATGATTTTATGTAATTGAAAAAATTAATATCCCCCAATTCGGGTTCCTAAACTATAGCTTTCTAGTCTTATAAGAGGTGAAGATCACTCAACATCTACCATGATATCATCTGAGGTGGATCATATGATGATCCTAGATTTTGTACTATCAAGGATAACACTATTTTATTGTATATAACTTCAAGTTGAGCAGTCAAATTGGTTGTATCCTTGACCTGATGTAAAACTCTCCTTATTGAAACACCATTACCTTTCTATTGAGAGATATTTGTTGGATAAGTCATTAAGGATATCGTGGGATTCTATAGGTTCTTTCTTCATTAACTGTCCACCAGATGATGAATCAAGCATGGATCTAGTGATATTTTATAGGCAAAAGTAGAAGGTATGATTCCATATCTATATGGTAACTCTATGGTATGGTCATAATGAGAATACCCTGGTGATACTCAATCTATATATTTTATTTTTTATTTCATTAAAGACATATCATATTGTAAATGTTTTCCAGTATCAAAAATATTAGCATGTTATTCATGTGAGGATTGTGTTCTTTAGTTATAAGCCATAGATTCTATCGGATTATCTGTAATATATTGATAAATATTTTAATAGAACTCTAATTGTTCCTAAAAATATGATTTTTTTTGAACTTGTGTGAGGAGTGTGGGTCATACTCCTTTGAAAAATTGATGAAATAAAATAACAATCATGCACATAAAAAAATTTTAAAATGTGAAGATATGAATATAGAATGGAAAAACAATGGATACAATGTCTCCAAATTAATTTATCATTAATTTCACCAAAAATAGTGTTAAGATCTTGACAAAAATATAGGTTGAATCAACTCTTGAGGGCGTTGGATGATTTTTAGAATGAAAAATCATGGATCTAAAATAACTAATACTAGAAATGAGTATTATAGGAAATCAATTCATGTGGTTGAACTACATGGAAAAAGGGGAGAATAACAATACTTACTATCCTCAATTAATATTTATAAAATTCGAAAACATTTAACCTTAAGGGAACTCCTTGGATAGAAAAGACTACAAAAATAAAAGGTGGAAAAGAAAGGATTATTATAGGATAAAAATTTAAATTGGAAAAATTTATAGAATACTAGTTTTATAGGAAAAATTACTTAGGGATACAACTAACCCAACATGAAAACTGACTAAGGTAACCAATTGAAAGAATTATTGAAATTAATAGAACACTTATCAGGATACTATCTATACAAAAATTAATTTTATTCCTTTGGATTTGTTTATATAATTAACCAATATGTATTCACTTTATTCTCAGAGTAAAAGGTGGTGTAAATTCATCTCCCACTCTCTCACTCCCCTCTTTCAAGTTGGAATTCATCTCTTAACCAATATAACACTCCCTAGGTAGTTAGGGAATAAAATAAAAATTAATCTTAATTTATTATTTGTTTTATTTGTAATTTATAAGTCAGATTAATATTTCCCTAACAAACATTAGTCCTCCTACTCATAATACACATCCCCAATGTGACAAATAAATCATGAATAATGGTTTGTCCATTGTGAATGGAATAATAGAATCAACAGATAAAACATTCATGTTAATAAAAATTAATAATAGCTAATTTAATAAAATGTAATAAGAAAAAATTCTTAGTATTCAAGTCAAAATCACAATCCATGTAAAATAATGAAGCATCAAAGCCTCTCTGAAATGTTTTTCATTTCCCCATTGAACCCCTTATCTATGTTCCATTGGTTTTTCATTGATCCAATCCCCTTATGATTGCTTCAAAAAAAAAAATAAAAAAATGTTGATCCCTTAACAATTTTTACAATTGGTGCCTTAAAAAGTGAATGAACCTTACTATTCAACCTATATAATTACAGTGTGTTGTAGATAAAATTCTGGGATTCCAACCATGAATACAATGAAACTTCATGTTTTATGGTGTAGCATAAAAATCTATTATTTTAAAAATTTTAACCCCTATAGACCATGTAAAATTATTTCAAAAGATTCCACCCAAATTTTAACCTTAAAAACATTCATTTGATTAGATTGAGGAATTAAAATGTCTCTAAAATGTAGTAATCATGTGACCTTAGACTACTGTCTATGCTTATTCTTGACCTAAGAGGACATATCTGAATAATCGAAGTAAATGACATAATATTGGTACATGGATATGATATTTCAAAAGGGTAAAAACGTAGCATAGATGAACTATGTAAAAGTAGATCTAAACATATTAAATACACATAAGGGTAACTTTTGAGAAGCCTAGATGTTATTCTACAATTATGCTTTCCACTTAAAGGTCAGTGTCTTTACAAGAGGAATTAAATATGGTTCATGTCTATAGATTTCTCTCTAGTTTGGATCTTTTGGAAAAGTGAAATTTTTTTGAATTTTACACTATAATATGAAACTCTACGTAATAACACCTTGTATCCTAATCCCACATCATTTTCCATGAAGAAGAGGTCTCCCTTTTTTATTAGATTATAGAGTATAGTGGCTAATTAGAAAAACAAGCTCAAATCCACATCAGTTCTTTTTTCTTGTGTCTCCCTTTGTTGAGTGCTAAAATATATCCATGCGTACTTCATAGCCCTTGACATGTGCTCGACCTACTCCTATGTTACATCCTCTTAACGCTGCATATGGGTGGTTTTGTGATTGATGATCAACATTATTCATTACATTCCTGATCTCATATGACACTATCCATAGGAGAGTGTAATTTTTATTAAAAATTCTCAAACTAGGTCTACAGTCATAATCATTGAAATTAATCCAAATAAAATTAAAGTAATATGTTGATCTTTATAAAATTCTTTAGTTTATAAATTTCTATGAATGAAATTTTACACTACATATCAAGTACTCATCTGACACTAGTGGTTTTTCTATATCTTAGATATTATGAGGAAAGGTACTATCACTATTTCATGGTCTTTTAATACCCTATTCTTCCATCTATTAGGCTATAACAGCCACAAACCCATACTCCCAAATCCGGTGCTAAAAACATCTTTAAATTTCATGATTTGATTCCAATATTCATAAATTAATTTTATTCATCCAAATCATAAAAATTTATTATAAAATATTGGATCACTCATATACCCAATGACCTTTTAGGTTTATAGTTTTATAAAATTTGTAAAAACTCTTACATAAAAATATCCATGTCTTTATGTGAATATTTTTCTCATTATACCCAATTTGTTTTATTAAAAATCAATTATACATCATCACTAACATAAAACCCTTATAAATATATATTACATATAATATTTCATTATATTATGGGTAAAATAAACATTATAAATTTGTGAGATCAAATTATCAATAATGGTAAACATAGGAATTAATAATTCAATATCTTTAGGGAGCATAAGATGGATATAAGGGTATGCAAATATATTCAATGTTTATGAGAATTACATACTATAATTCAAACACATAACTACATATATCATTAAACAAGTGTCCTAGTATAATGATTTAAGAAAATATATTATAATAATAAATAATAATCATCAAACATGTGATGTTAACACAGATCAAAGAAACCATTAATAATCATAGAAATCATAAATAAAACATGTTTGAAAACAGAAAATTATTTTCACCACCAACATTAAATCATGTTAGAAATAACTAGATCCCATTTAAATACATATGAGAAACAACCCTACTTAACTCCGTCTTTCTTACCAATAAAGACAGTTAACATTAACCAATTCATTAGAGAGAGATATCGGGTTCACCCATAAAATAATTTTTGTCAGTATCACTTTTCATCTTAACCAATATTAGGCTCACACATCCTCATTAATAATATCCATGTTTTAACATGAATATAACACATATATGTTCTAATTTTTATTATGAATATTTAATAAACAATTTTCATTCCATTATAAATTTATTTACCCATGGAAAATAAATAGGTTTCAATATAATAATTTTAAAAAAAAATTATCATAATCCATCCAACAAAAATATAGATGGTTTAATAAGATCATATTCATGTTGAAATATATTATTCATTAAATAATATAGAAATTAATTACAATTCATTTAAAATAAAATTAAAAACATTTCATTAAAAAATGGGGAAAATTTCCTTTTTCCAGAGCCTTTAATAAGTAAAAATTCTAAAAATATTGAGAATATTATTTTCATTGAGAATAACCATTGAAATTTATAATTAAGGATTCAAATAAAAGTATAATTAAGATATTTTGAAATCTCATTCATGTGGTATGTTTTAAAATAATCATTTCACTCACACATTTGTCAAATAGTACCTCATTCCTAAAATGACAAGAATATTCTTTTCTGATCTTTTATAGAAATTAAATAACCGTTAAAAATTTAATTTTAAAAAAATATAATATTAAAAAAATATTGAAAGCACTTTCATTAAAATATGGACATTGAAGAAATAAATTCAACTAAAATCAGAAATGAGTTCATTTTTTTATAAAAACCTTTTCTTAGAAATTTTAAGTACCAAAGAGAGGAAAATTAAAGTAAATAATGTCACCATAATAAATAACTAGTGGAAAAGAATATATATATTTGGTTCATGAAATTATGATCATATAATTTTCTGCCAATGAACCTTGAACAAAAATAATTCCAAAAAATGTCATTATAACATTAACCCTTTCTAGCAATGGTAATACTAAAATCAAAATTAATTAGACGAAATAATATGACATGTCCTTATAAATACCAGGACATAAATTATTTAATATTATAAAATTAATTCAGGTGTGAGTAAGTTCAATATATGAATAAATCTAGGTGTATGACATCAAAAATATCTCAAGAAAATGAGATTGAGGTAAAGAAAACCCATGTAAAACCCATAACATATGAACTGATAATTAATCTATTAAGTGATTTTGTAAAAAAATTAAAATTCACAAAAAATATTCAAATATTTCAGAAAATAAATTATATAATTAATCAAACATTTTAATGCAATAATAATCTAAATAAAGATGATTTATGACATAATGAAAAAAACTAAGTTAAGAAACCCCATAATGCTTTGCTAACATTTGAATCAAAATCTATTGGATAAAATAACATGAATTTTTACTTAAAATAATATAAAAAATTAATTATTAATTATAAAATATGAAAAAGGGCTAGTTAATACACTATATAAATGAAATTAGATGTATATCATTAAATTATCCCTCAATGAAGGGAAATTTAGATGAAATCTCTTACATCGAGTCTAGATTTTTTATGTATGTAATTTAAATCCTCCATAAATAAATATTTAATTAATTAATTATTGATCAAAATTTTATAGGTTTATTAATTTATCATAAAATTATTTATTTCCTAGACATATTTAATTAATTAATCGGTTAAGCCTATGTTCGGTGTTTTGATGATGTTTGGTTCAAAATTGTAGAAAGAAATTCATTGGTTGATCATAGTTAAAGTGGTCATTGTAAAATCATATATAGAATCATATTCATTATATTAATATCATTTTTATACTAAAGATTCAATTTTATATCCATCTATTAATTTATTATATAGAAAATTAATCACATTGCTTGGTAGAGATGGGTGTCCACACATACACACAAGGTTATCAATTTTTGATTGATAGAACAATATGAAAATAGATGATATAATATATTTATAAAATTATAATAATTTCATTAATATATTATATATTAATGATCCTTGTGAGTAGAATATGTAAAAAAAATTCATCACATTACAGAGGTGGTAATAAACATGTATGGAAGGGTGATGTTTACATTTCACACATGATGGGAAAATGAGATGAAAAAGAATTATAAATTTAACATCATAAAATCTAACTATATTTGATATAATATTTTTATTATATCAATTTTCTATTGATATATTTAAATGTTTTGAAAGTATAAATAAATAAAAAAGAACTTGGTTAAGAGTCATATCATCTTCCTCAAAAGACCACCTTCCAATTGACTATATTCAATTTTCAAAATAGATTTATAGTCATGATATTGATATAAGAATTTTGGAATGGAAGTATATGATTAATGTTTTTTAGATTTTTTAGTTTAAAACATAACTTTATTTGTGTTAGAAATGGTTGAAATGAGTCTCATTTTATTTGAATTTTTTTTGTATTAATAAATAATTATTTTTTTAGGTTAAATAATGTAATTAAGAAAACAAAATGGCATAAAATGGCCACAAAATTATATTTAGACCATATAAAACAAGAATTGTTTATTTTTATAATTTTTATAACATTTAGATGAATTAATAAAAAAAAGTCATAAAACACACATAAAGCCATAAACATTATAATCAGCATATATTGACTTTGAAAATATCATTGTATCCATTTCACATATAATCACATGGACTATAAATTATAATTTATAAATATCTATGAAATGGTTGGAATATCACAAATAATCTAAATATTATAATTGTTGATATTTTTAAAACCATCTACTTAGTTTATCATTGGTCTCCTAAGCATTATGCCATTGCGGTGTAAATGTTTTAGACAATTATAGTAAATTAAAATAATTAAAAATACATTATTGAAAATTGAAATTTATTTTAATTCAAAATTATTTTTTATTTTTATTAAATATTTATATTTACTAACATATATTTCATGAAAACTTATTTAATATGTTGTTTTGACTTTTTTCTCTTACGCAAGCACAAAAAATTCATTTAGATAAGTTTACAGATATAAAACTCCAAAATTTATAAATATAAAACCATATAATAAATTACACATAATATTATTTAATCATGTTGAGAAAATTATTATACCATCTTAAATATTATCTTTAGGACACTAAATTTAAAATTTTCTACTATCCTTCAAGCACTGCGTCGATAATAAAAATAATTTTCATATTTATCAAAAAATAAATTTATATTTATATTTTTTAAAATATTTTTGTATTATATATTATTTATATTATCATAAATTAGTCTTTACATAAGTTTATAAATTTTAATATCATATTTATGTCTTCAGAATACTATAAAAGATGTCACATTTCATAAAAACTGTATTTTTTTACTGTTCAATAAAAATACAATTTTTTTAAAGAATCTAAAAATAAAACATAAGATAAATTTGAATTTTAAATGAAAAAATTTATTCATCTTAACCGAATTAAAATATATTTATTGGAAGAAATTACATTTAAAATATACCCAAAATTTTTGATGAAAAATGATTTTCTATAAAAAATCATTTTGAAGTATGAAGATGTTTTATACCAAAATTAAGAATAACATTAATTTAAATAAAATTAAATTGATTATTTTTAACTTATGTTAAAGACTAAAATTTTAAAAGTAATTATGAAAAAAATAATCTTTTTAAATATGTGAAAATGAATGATAGTTTTCTATAAAAACAGTGTTTATCAGTATTCATAGAAAACTCAATATTTTCCAAAAAACCCAAAATATAACCCTAAGATAATTTTAATGTTCGCAATTAAAAAATATTATATTTTTTTATCAAAAAAAATTCCAAAAATGGTATAAATTAATTATAATATTTTTTAAACAAAAAACCAACAAAAAATATTATTGATGAACACATATTTTTGAAGTATGAAATGACTTTACTATAAATTGAGTTCAAAATTTGTAATGGAACAGACCTCTATAGTCCATTTATTTTTTAAAATCCATTTTATGGGGTGTTCTGGGAGGCAACAATGTCTCATTTCAATAATTTTCTAGTTTTTCCAGCATTCCTATCAGTGTCGGTGAGTTGGGCATCAGTAGGCTGTGACAGTGATTCGCGGCCTTAGTGTTGACGAGTTTGGGAATCAGTGTTGATGAGTTAGGGCATCAGGGTCGCTGTCTTTGGGTTTCTGTTGGAACCATGGTCATCTATGCATGATTTGTAGAATGGTTTGTGTTTATTGAAAATCCTCATAGGAAGTTCAAGAATTTGTGCCAGCAAGGTACTCATAGAGGTCAACTAGATAACAATATTGAAGATGGAACTGTTTTTCAGTGTTTTCAAATTTCTGGACCTCAAAATTGACAAAAGGGGAAAAAAATGTTTTTTGGTAAAGGGACTTGTGCTGCAGACATGTGTTGCACAAGTGACTTGCACGCCAGTGCCTAGGAGGATTGGAAAGTTGTATACCATTTGTTTTTCAAGACCAGAACGTCAAAATATGGCAAATGAAAGAGGGTCACGCAAGTATTGGGTTGGTCAGGAAAGTGAGTAGCGTGACAGAGGCTAGGGTGGTTGGAGTTGGGTGCCGAAATTTTCACATCGTGAGGAGACTTGCGCTCCACCACACAGGGTGTCCATTTGGCCTATAAATAGAGGACCACCCCTCCCCATTTGGAACAAAGTTCGAGAATTGGAGAAATTCACTTCTCCTGTCGCACATTAGTAGTGGTCACGCAAGTGGTTGTGGGTCGTGCAAGTATAAGATGCACAACTGTTGTTTGTTACACGCCAAAAACTTTTTTGGTGGAAAATAATGTGAGTCATTCAAGTTTAGTATTAAAAAAGGTTGTGTCACGCAAGTGATAAAGGTGGACTTGTGCACTTGTTATAACTTGCGTGCCGTCCTTGAAACTTGCATGCCGACTTGGGGAAGTGCGCCAGGTGTTGTTGAAGTACGCCCATCTTTTTGAAGTTGCACGAAAGCTGGGAGATTGCTCGGTACCCACAGCGCAAAGTGAGATTCGTCTACTGGTGAGAGATGGACTTCAACAGATCATCTACATACAATAGAGGATGCACTCTTTTGCAATGATGAAGAGACCTTCACATCTTTAAACTAAGCAGGACTTCACCGAAGTCAGTGAGCTAGGGGGAGTCAACGGGAGTGACCCGAGGGACGCATTGAGCAATCCCGGAACCTTTATAATGGCAGTGATCCTGGGACATAATGACTATGTACAAACCATTATAATCCAAAACTAGTGAAGAAAAGTTGAATTTAGTTTGAAAAACAACCTATCAGCGTATTCTCCTTGGACGTAGCCCTTAGTGGTGAACCATGTAAAAAAGTGTTGTGTCATCTATCTATATGTGAATGTTTTCTTTCTGATCTCTTTCATCATACAGGTTTAACAAGTTCCCACGAACTTGGGAACAAGATCCTTCTCTTTAAAAGAAAATGTTTCCACCCTGATTCACCCCTCCCCTATCAGGGTGTCCCGGGGTCCTACAAGTGGTATTAGAGCGTAAAGGTTGCTGGTGTTGAATCTGTCCTTTGTCGTCATGGAGAATGCAGTCAATGACAGGGGAGTCCCTCTCATAGATGGAATTAATTTTCAGATTCGGAAGAATAGTATGAGATATCATCTAAGATCCCTTGGAATGGATGTTCTATTTTCTACCATGCAAGGTATACATGTTACTAATCCAACAGGGTTGTCTATGACTGATGCCGATAGAAAAATTCTTGATGTTGATGCTAAAGTGTAGATTGCTCTCACTGCAGCCCTTTCTGATCAGATCTATCTAAAGGTAATGAGTTGAACCTCAGAAAATTCCATGTGGGAAAAACATGAAAATATTTATGATGCAGATAGCAAAGTGAAGGAGGAAAAACTACATGTCCTACAGAATAGGTTTTCCGATCTAAAGATGAATCTTAATGAGAATGCAGATTCATTCTTCAATCGAATTACTGAAGTTGTAGGAGTAATTAGAGGTCGTGAATAAGAAATCAAAGACATTGATATCATAATGAAAATCTTTATAAGACATCCTCCTATTTACAATGCAAAGGTGTCATCCCTTGAAGAAAGAGATCTATCCAAACTATCTCTGGATGATCTTTTAAGTATTATAGTGGCATATGAGATGAGAGTTAAACCTGAAGATTCCACGACTCGTTTAAGAATGTAAATGTCATTCAAAGCCATGGACAAACTGAAAATTTCAGAAGATAGTGGTGGTAAAGATGAAGAGGAATAATAAATTCTCTCTCTCATCACCATGAAACTAAAGAAGGGAAAAGGTAAATTCAAAGGTAAGATTCCTCTAGCATGTGGAAGAGTAGGTCACATTGACTCTCAGTGCCAAATAATGTTTGATGATGATGAAAGAGAATAAGAAGACATTGTGGAGCCTTGGAAAAGAATTTTCAAAAAGGGAGTCTTCAAATCTACAAAGATGATACAAAGGAAGAGTTTTGTTTGTGAAGAGCAAGATGGTGATATTGAATTCTATGATGAAGAAGAACCAAAATTGGAAACTGGGAACCATGCTTCCATGATGGCCACTGTTGAAAAATTAGAATACACTATGGGAGAAAATTAGTTGAAAACTAGTGCAGATCCCGAGTTTCAACTTAAGGATGCTATTAATAAGCTCAAGATTAAATTTAAGAGTTGCAATAAGTGTAAATCAATTGTAGAAGAGTCAACTGAATATATTGATCAACTTGAAGCTAAAATTGAATGATTGGAAGAATTGGTGAAAATACAATCTAAATTACTTGAAAGCAATGATGATGTAGTGGATCTGAAACTGAGAATTGAAGAGAAGGAAAAGGTCATCAATGAACTCACATATAGACTAGAAGAAAAGTCCAAGACTACTGAGCATCTTGTGGAGGAAGTTGTTACCATTAAAATTAAACTTGAGAAAGATTCAATTTTCAAATAATCATGGATGAAAATACAGTTTGGATGGTTCTTAGATACTGAGCTATTGGAGAGAGAAAAACGTAGATCTAATGGATCTAAAAATATTTTAAATGATAAAATACCTGCCTACATGGGAAATATTGGAATTGGTTGTGAGGCAGAATCATCAAATGCTACAAATAAAGGTGACCAAAATAAATACATGCTGAAAGTGGGTGATGTGGGAAATTCTGCTGAAGTGATGAAACAGAAACCCCCAATTCAATCTGAAATAAGAAAAGAAGATTATTATCTAGCCTCATGGAAAAAGGATCCCTCGTACTATTATCCCACAGAAGAAGGTATGAGGAGAAATTCAAGTGAGAAGACATTTCCTCTCATGATGTGTCAGTTCTGTGGATATTTGGGTCATACCATGTCATATTGCGAAGAAGCAAGGAGCTACTTGAACGGGGAAGATCTGGGAGTTCAACGAAGGAGAAAAAATTCATATCATAATTCTTTTATAAGAAACAACTTCTATGGATATTTTTTTATTTGTTCTAGATTTGGTCATATGGCTGTTAATTGCAGGCAGAGAAGGGACATGGACACCTCATACTAGAGTTCTAGACAAGTCAAATCTCGTCATCAAGATAGTATAGCTCTTACAAACAGGTTTTCTCCTCTTGAAGAAGACCTCAACTATGATGAAACAAGGTACACTGATGAAATAATTTAAAGGACATCAGAACTCTATGCTTAATCTAATGTCTCATGGAAATAATGGTAGAAAATTAAGAAATCAAACATTGCAGAAGTAACCCTCAAAGATACAAAGAGCAGCAGCACCTGGATTCTTGATAGTGGATGCTCTTCCCACATGACGGGAAATGATGACCTTTTGAAGAACATTAAAAATAAGGTTGATGGAAAAATGAGGGTTGTTAATGATGGTGATTTGATGATTAATGGTAGTGGAAATACTGCTCTCACCAATGGAGAGCTGAAGAAGACTAATGTTCATTTTGTGGATGGTCTACATTACAATATCCTTAGTGTGAGTCAACTCTGTGATTCAGGGTTCATAGTAACTTTTAATCAAAAAGGCTGCACTACAAAGGGAATAACATGGAATTCTATTATGAAAATCTATAGAACAGATTGAAACTTATTTCAAGTTGATAGCAAAGTGTCCTCCTGCTATTTGTCTATTGAAGAAGAAAACAATTTGTGGCATCGAAAGCTGGGGGACATTTACCAACAAGACATGGAAAAGATATCTAAGATGAATATTGTCATGGATATCCCTATTCTGAAGTGTGAGCGCAAAAAGTCTTGTGATGCTTGCATTCGTGGGAAGTTGTTCAGCAGTTCATATTGGCCAAAGAAGAAAAGAGCATATCATCTTCTTGATCTAATTCATACAGATGTATCCAGGCCTATAAATGTTTCCAGAACTCATGGATAAAGGTACTTTGTCTTTTTCATTGATGATTATAGTAGAATGGCATGTGTTATGGTCATTTAAAGGAAACGACAATTACTTGACTTCATGAAGACATATCGGCGAATCGACGAGAATGATACTGGACGAACAATCAAAGTGTTGCGATCTGACAATGGAGGGGAATACACGTCCATTGAGTTTGAGAATTACCTAGAAAAACATGGAATACCGCATGAGGTAGCTTCTTTGAGAACCACACAACAAAATGGAGTTGTTGAGAACTAGAATCAACATGTAAACAATATGTCCAGGATTGTGCTGATTTAGAGTGTTATCTCTCTCCATTACTGGAAGGACGCTGTTGAAACTACAGTGCACATTCAGAATCGAACAAGGAATTATATGGGAGAAACAAAGACACCATATGAATTGTGGCCTGGAAGGAAGCCTTCCTTTAAATACTTTCGTGTTTTCAGAGGAAAATGTTTCATCCGGAATAAAGAAGGAAATCAATTGAATTTTGGTGATAGTGCTGATGATTGAATTTTTCTTGGGTATTGAATAAACAACAAAGCCTACAAGTGTTTCAAAAAACAACTAGGAAGGATTATAGAAACCAATTATGTTATGAAAATTAAAGAAAACCCACAAATTCTTCAAGGAAGTCATATGATGATGTGATAGAAAGTGAGGAAGAAGGTGAGCGTGGAGAAAATACAAATACAGAAATAGAGGAAGCTGTACAAAACACTCAGCAGTCACATCATGATGTTGAATTAGAAGAAGAATCAGAAGAAGAAATTGTGGCTGGTATGAATTCACCTGCACCGCACATGAGAAATCGTAGAGTTGAGATTGATCCATCTAACATAATTGAAGATAGGAGTGAACCCACACAAACAAAGAGGATGAGGAATAACATGCAATTTGCATTTTTGTCTGTTGTGGAGCCATCCTCATTTGAAGAAGCTGCAAAGGGTGAATCATGGGTAAAAGCCATGAATGAAGAATTATATCAGATTGACATGAATCAGATGTGGGATCTTTTCCAGAGACCCAAAGGTCACAATGTGATTGGTACAAAATGGATCTTCAAGAACAATTTTGATGAGCATGGATGTGTTATCAGAAACAAGGCACAACCAGTATGTAAAGGATACTCCCAGATTGAAGGTTTTGATGTTGAAGAAACCTTTGCTCCAGTGGCTAGACTGGAGTCAATCAGGATTTTCCCTGCCACGACACTCCAAAGAGGATATAAAGTATATCATATGGATGTCAAGAAAAAAATTCTTGAATGGTTTCCTCATAGAAGAAGTCTACATTGAACAGCTAGTGGGTTCTGTTCTTGGTACTGATTAAAAAAAGGTCTGAAAACTGAAGAATGCTCTATAATGTTTGAAGAAAGCACCATGGACATCGTACTCCTGGATGGACTCTTATCTCAAGAATATGGAATTCAAAAGAGGAGGAGTATATCACAATATATATGTGAATAATTATTCAAAAGATCAATTCATGGTTCTAGTCTACGTTGATGATATCATATTTGGTGGCAGCAAGCAGAAATGAGTGGAGAAATTTTCCAATCTCATGAAATCATAATTTGAAATGTCTATGGTTGGGGAGCTCACATATTTCTTGGGGCTGCAAGTGATTCAAACGAAGGATTACACTCTCATTTCCTAGAAAATGTATGCAAGAGAGCTTCTGAAGAAGTTTAATATGCAAGACTCCAAACTAATGTCAACTCCGATTGCAGTTGGAACTAAACTTGGAAAGCATGAGGATGTGACCTCCGTAGATCCCACCATATAAAAGAGGATAATTGGAATCCTATTGTACCTGACAGCGACATGTCCAGATACTGTCTTTTCCACATGTCTTGCAGCCCACTTTCAGAGTAATCCAAAGGAGGAACATATAGCAGTAGTAAAAATAATCATGATGTATATTCAAGGTACTCACAATTGTGGGTTATACTTTACTGTAGTAAGAGAGTTAATTATCATCATTTTCTGATACTGACTGGGCTGGTGATGTAGTGGACAGAAATTACACCAATGGTGGAGTATTCTGTATTGGGAATAAATGTGTTGGCTGGTTGAACAAGAAACAAGAATTTAATTCTCTTAGTACTGTTGAAGCTGAATATATCTCTGCCACAAAGGCATGCACTCAACTGTTACCGATGAAGAAACAACTAACAGATATTGGTGATGAGGTGAAACAACCAATGGTTATTTACTATGATAATAAGAGCGTAATTGATCTTTCTAAGAATCATATTCATCATTCTCATACAAAACATATTGAAATCATGTATAACTTTATCAAATAAAACGTAGAGCAAAGAGTGATTAGAATGGACCATTTGGGAACTAAAGAGCAAGTGGTTGATATCTTGACCAAGCCACTATCAATAGCGGTGTTTGAGAAGCATTGGTTGAACCTCGATGTTCGGCCACCTCCCAGTGCATAAGGAGGTTACAGAAATTCCCTCTCCCCAATTATATTAATTTTTTTAATATGTTTTTGGATGAGATGCAGGTTTGTGGGGGAGATACTATCCAGGGGAAGAGTTGTTTGAGCTGAATAATGGACTTTTACCAGTCTTTGGGTTTATTATCAATGGGGGAGAAAGGAATAAATTTTGGCATGTAGTGTAATGATTTTGTGACACGTTAAGAATCATGTGTTGATGACAGGATAGGAAGGAACACATTCGACATGTAATGCTTCTGTGACACTGTAAGATAATTTCTTTGGAGTCATTGATAATTCCAATACATGGAAACCCAATTCAAGATTTCTCTCTTGTTTTCTACACCGAGCATTGCTCACGTAGACTTAATGTGTTGTCTCAGTAGATTCTTGCGTTTTTTGTGTGCATGTTGATGGTGATCTATTTAATTTATTTACTAATTTCCAACAAACCCAAAGGGGAAGATTGTTGGAACCATAGTCATCTATGCATGATTTGGAGAACGGTTTGTGTTTGTTGGCAATCCTCAGAGGAAGTTCAGAATGTGTGCCAGAAAAGTACTCATACAGTTAAAACATATAATAGTATTGAAGATGACACCGTTTTCTAGTGTTTTCCAAATTTCAGGACCTCAAAATTGACAAAAGGGGAAAACAAGGGTTTTTGGTAAAGGGACTTGCATGCCGGACATGTGTCGCGCAAGTGACATGCGCGCCGAGAAAGGGCTTTTGCGCCGATTCATAGGAGGATTGGAAAGCTGCGCGCCATTTTTTTTCAAGATCAGAACTTAAAAATATGGAAAAGGAAAGATAGTCACGCAATTATTGGGTTGGTCACGCAAGTGAGTAGTGTGAAAGAGGCTAGGGCGGTTGGAACTGCATGCCGGAACATGCGCACCGGGAGGTGGCTTGCACGCCACCGCGCAAGGTGTCCATTTTGCCTATAAATAGAGGACCACCCCTCCCCATTTGGAATGAAGTTTGCGACTTGGAGAAATTCAGTGCTCCCGTCATGCAGGTGAAGTGTTCATGCAAGTGGTTGTGGGTCGTGCAAGTATAAGCTGCGCAACAGCTGTTTGTTGCACACCAAAAATGGTTTTGGTGCAAAAGAATGTGAGTCACGCAAGTTTAGTATTGAAGAAGGTTCATTCGTGCAAGTGTTGGAGGTGGACTTTCACAGTAGTTATAACTTCCGCACCATCCTTGAAACTTTCACGCCGGCTTGGGGAAATGCACCAGGTGTTGTTGAAGTACGACCATATTTTTGAAGCTGCATGAAAGCTGGGAGATTTCCCGGTACCCTCAGCGCAAAGTGATATTCATCTACTGGTGAGAGTTGGACTTCAACAGAGCATTTACATATAATAGAGGATTCTCTCTATTGCAATGATGAAGATACCTTCACATATATAAACTGAGTGGGACTTCACCGAAGGCAGTAATCATGGGGGAGTCAACGAGAGTGACCCGAGGGACGCAGAGAGATATCCCTGAACCTTTATAAAGGCAATGAGCACGGGACAAAGTGATTGTTCTCGAACCATTGTAATCCAAAACTAGAGAAGAATAGTGGAATTTGGTAAGACCGAAAACCAGTCGACATATGATCCTTGTATGTAGCCCTTAGTGGTGAACCATGTAATAAATTGTTGTGTCATCTCTCTGCATGTGAATGTTTGATTTCTTATCTCTTTCATCATACAGGTTTAACAAGTTCCAGCCAACATGGGAACAAGATCCATCACTTTAAAAAAAAATTTCCACCCCGATTCTCCCCTCCCCTCTCATGGTGTCCCGGGGTCCAACAGTTTCATGGTTGGTGAGTCGCAAAATTAGTGTTGGTAAGTGAGGGCATCGGTGTCGGTGACTCAGGGCAGTGGTGTCGGTGAATCACAGCGTCAGTGTTGGTGAGTCAGTGTGTCGGTTAGGCGAGGCGTCGATGAGTTAGAGAGCTAGTGATTCGGGTGTTAGAAGGCCATGTTGGTGACAAAAAATTGGTGGCTTAGGGTCGATTAATCACTTTCGATGTTAGTGACTCACCCATTTGTGACTCGCTATCGATGTCGGTGACTCACCCATCGGTGACTCATTCCTTATTTTTCCAAGCTTTCCCGTTTCGTCCATATTATGTTTTATTTGACATAAGTAGATATTAAAGACTTAAATAAGTATTTATAAAGGCATTTCAATGGATATTAATTATATCTTTACCATTATAACACTCAAGGGACTTTAAGATAGTCAAACTGCATAATCATGACCATGATCCTATTTTGATGACTTTTAAAACAATTTTCATTCTGTTGATATAGGATCTGACCCTTCTAAATCAAGATCTTCTTTTCCCTGTGTTTTTTCATTTTTAATTGGCATGCCTTAAGCTGTTCCTCCCATGGCGTCATTTTTTTGTGTCGTATCCATCGATCGAGTTTCCCTTTTATTTATTCATGTTGCTCGCGCAACCCTCTGTTTTTTATGCAAGGAAGGATTGTTGATCATCTTCTTTTCAAGGTATAGATTTCCTTAGTATCTATTAAAATTGTGTATCATGTAGGGTGGGTGTACTCTTTTATCTTTTTTATTACAACTGAATCCAAATTAACAAAAGTAGTAGGAAGGAATAAAAAGGGTTGGAGTATATGTTAATGATCGCCTGCTTTTATCTTTTATCGTTGATCTATAAATAAGAAGTTTTTTATGAGTTTCACCCCTCTAAAAATCTCAGTTGTGTGTGGTTCTTTCTTGCACACCCACAATTCTTCATGTTTATTATTGATTCTCTCTTGAAATTTCTATAAATATCAATCATATTAACCACATATACATGGTTATATGAAATGGATTCCCCCAGATAAAAACCCTTGTGTGATCAACCTTGTTTATCAAAGTGATTTTAAAAAACTGTGAATGCAAAATTTGAATACAAACTAGTTGATAGGTTTTGTGTGTGTTATGTACTATTGGGGTTTACGATTTGTGTGGGTTGTGTGGTGATAATTTTGGAAGTATAATTATGGGTATAATGGTGGACATATGAGTTGGTTTCATGACAAGGGTGTGGTATGAGTTGTGCAGTAGGGATCTTGCTTAGTGGTGGTTGTTCTAGGATTTTTGTATGAGGTGGTGTATGATGTGTGGTGTTATCTCAGACTGAGATATTGATTTATTGTAGAATGGATGGAAATTTTATGTAGTGGTACTTTATCTAGGAACTGGTTTGTTAGTAGGGTTGTAGGACTTGGTTGTGTCATGATTTCATGTTTATGGGTGTGTTGGGTGTGGTGTTGTTGTGCAGCAGGGCTAGTAGGTTTCGTTGTGAGAGAATGTTTGATTAGGATAACTTTGAAAAATGTCTCTTTGCTGTGGTTGAATGGGTTTCTAGGGAAGGGTAGTATGTTTTGGGACTCTGATCTAGTTGTTTTCTATCATTTTTATGAATGGGTGTTAAAATTGATTCCTTTAACATGTCATCTCTTTTTTTGTTGGAATGATAGTGGTCAGTGTGGTTTCTTTACCCTATATTGTTTGTAGTGTTTGGCAGTTTCCTAGGTATAGATAGAAATAAATAAATAAATGAAATTATAATAATGAATGATAAGTGGTTATAAAAGGCGTGGGTTGATGTTTTGGTTATGGTTGTTGTGTGGTTTTTCATGTAGGGTTAGAAGTAAGGACAATTTTGAGTGGTCTGGTTGTTTGTTTGGAATCCCATAGGATGGGTTAAGTGTTTGTTACATATATATATAAACTTTTATTTCATTATGTTTTTTATAAGTATACCACCCATGGTGAGAACTTTGTGCCAAATACACCCATTGTTTTGTGGGAGTGTGTCTTTCCAAACATCTTGGTGGGAGGATGGATGGATGTTCACTAACTTTACCCCACTCATTCTTCTAGGAACTGAAGACCCAAGACTTTTCGGGAAGGTTGTAATGGATTTTAGTTTAATACAAGATTTATGGTATTAGCTATGTGATAAGTGGTTTTTTTCCTGGTGTCATAGAGATGAGGTATATGTGCTTTCAACTGAAATGTGTGGTGGTTGTGGCACAGACATCTGTGGGTGGGATGTGTGTGGTTTGCAGACTATGTGTGTGTGGGAGGGTTGTGACAGTGGGGCTAGTGGAAGAGTGTGGTATTCATTGGGATGTTATCTATTAGGGATGAGCAGTAAAATATTGGGAAGTGGTGTGGTGTGCCCAAATATCTATACACATACTATTTTCTTTCCCTTTACTTGCATTATTTGGTGAGTATGGCTTGGTGAGGTAGGGGTGAGTTTTTTACCTTGTTAAGTTCTTTTGAGTTCTGTTGTTTTCTCTCATGGGAATTAGTATGCCTCTCCTAATTTTTTGCGGTGGAATTTGGTTTTCCCAACTGATTATACTTGTCTGCTCACCTTATGTATATAAAAATATTTTCAAGTTTCTTGTGAGATTATGTGGATCGTGTTGGACCTTAGTAGCTCAAATGTTGTGGATTTTTTCTACGTCACTGCTTAGATTTATTTTGGTACTGACTTCAATGTTTTATTTTTTATTTATAATAGTTTTACATTTAACATGCATATAGAATGAATTTTGGTTTATTTATATATATATGTATCATAGAGTTATTTTATGTTGATTCACCTTTTCTCCCAATCTTGTTTTCATTAAAAATGGTAATGCCATCCATTTGGTCTGAATGTTTTCCTACCCTTGGTGCTAGTCTCCACCCCAATTCCTATTGGAGGTAAGACTGAGGGGTCGTTATCTATCCTTTATAGTGAAGAAGTAAGGTCTTTTAATCTTTTTATCCCTTACCTCATCTTAAAAAAAATGGGTTGTGAGATAATTATTATGATTAAATCAATAAATTTTAATTATACACAATCTCTATGCCCAATTTCCATAATGTGTTTATTACTATTAATACCTTCCAATTAAATGATATATTATAATGGTAAGAGTAAAATAAAAATAATTTTTATTATACCACAATTAATTTTAATATCGGTGTTACATATTATGAAAACTATCAAGTATAGTATTATATTAAACTAAAATTTTTGGGGGTTTACATTTTACAAACATAATTAAATTTCCACCTCAAAATTTTTTCTCATTCTTAATAAAAAGTTTTCAAAATATTTTTTTAATAATCTCTAGGGAGTAGAAGATAAAAAATACAATCCTGAATGAAAAACCTTTTTAATATTTATAAATACCTTCCCTGAAAACACACATCATAAAAAGGGATAATAAAACATCCGTTTAAAAATAGGGAAATGAAATATAAAAAATATATCTAATAAAACATACCTAAGTTTTATGAATATGATGAAATTAGTAGGATGTGGAAATATTGACATGTACAAGAATATTAATGATCAGTTATTGATGTAGAGTAATAGAAAATGATATTATGAGAAAGATAATGACCAAAAAATCATAAATCAATATGGAATAAATAATAAAATAAATTCAGTATAACTGAAGTTAAAATAATAAAATTTTATTTCAATATCTTTTTCCAAGAGTAAATGGATTTTTTTAAAATAAAGATAGAGAACATGTGAATATATAATTTAATTCTTTCCATTTCAGAAGAAAAAAATCCTTAATTAGGCTGTGCTTTAATAAATTTCCATATCTTTCCCAATCTATTACTCCAAGAAAAGAATATTCAAAATGAAATTTTCATTGTTTAATATCTAAAATAAACATATAATGTATCACAAAATACACAAAAGGATAAAATTTTATTCGTCAAATATTTATACATTGACCAAAACCGATATGATTGGCACGAGGTGAGATATTATCCAATATGAATAAACCTTCATATAAATAGATTAAAACTTTAATCTCCAAAACCTCAATAAAAACATCCAATGTTAATATTAAATCATATTATAAATATTTATCAATAAAACTTATAAAAACATGAATTACTAAATTAAAACCCAATGATTAGAATGAATTGATCACACATTCTTCCAAAATTCAACACAATCATTATCAAATTTATCAATAGTACATAATCTTCCGATATTATGTCAACCCTAAATGTTATATTTAACATAAAAAACTTATCCCCAATGTAATAATATTATTCCCAAATAACCGTCCTTCTGAATCACATGTTTAAACAAAAGTATTAAATTTACCTCAATCATTTATCTCCAAAAAAATCATTAAGAACTTTAAAATTTCATCACATAAAACCTCAAAATGATATCTATTAATATAAAAGTAGGATAAAACGTAACATTTTTATCCCAATATGGTATCCAAAACTCTTAAAATATCATCATCTTATTTATCCTAGACTCCGAAGTTGTATGAAACCTTTGATATCAATTATAAAAGGATTGAACATGTACTCCCTGATCCAATGCTAAAAACGTAATGTTTAAATTTCATGAATTCATAAAATAATCACGACACAATTATATTTATTGAAGAATGACAACACAATCAAAAAATATTGGATAGCTTACTTTCTAAATAACTATATAGGTTTAGAGTTTCATATAATTCTTAAATTATCTTACACAACAATACTAATATAATTAAGTGAGAATTTTTCTCAATATACCCAACTTTTATTATTCCATATAAATTCCTCATAAACCCCACGTAAAACCATTTTATACATATATCACATAAAAAAATTATTTTTTCCTAGTGAAAGCAAAACATAAGAAAGGGGTGAGGTCAAATTCTCAATAAGGGTAAACACATGCATTTACAATTGAATATCTTCGGGGAGAAAATGATGATATTAAGGGAATGAGAACATATTCAAAGTGAATGACAGTTACATTATTTAATTAATACCCAAAAAAACCTAGATCATTAAACATGTTACCTACAATAAATCATTAATAAAGGAAATATTCAAAATAAAAACAAATCATGATCCATGTGATGTCAATCTTGATCAATGAAGCCATTAAAAATTCATAGTAAGAATAGATAATATATTTTTGAGTCTTGGAACATTATATTCATCATCCATATACACTCATGTTATAAATAACTAGATCACACTTTCATGTGTAATAGAAACCTCCCTGGTTGACCCACTCCTTGCCTTTAAAGATAGTGAACACTATCTAATGCATTAGAGACTTATATCATGTTGACCCTTCATATAAGATATATTTTCCACACCCATAATAATGAGATATATCTACAAAAACCGTCATCATAAATAATTTACAAGGACATTAAATTAATATTACACATGGCATATATTATTTTTATATAAATAATTTCTAAATCAATTTTCATTCTTTTATTGCTTAATTTACCTGGGGAAAAAATAGGTTACATGATAATCTATTTAAAATAATCTTAATAATATATATACAGAAATAAGATATATTTTATTATAATATAATATTACCAGTTAAGAATATTAATCATTCAAGGATGTTTGAATATATGAAAATATCATTAAAATAACATTTAAAACATTTATTTGAAAACAAGGGAAAATTCCATTTTCTTTTAGTACCTTGTAAAAATAAAAATTAAAAAAAATTGAACATTATTTTCATTGAAAATAAATATGTAAACATGTAAATGAAACTTCAATGTAATTAATGTTTATGAAAATTTTTAAAATATTTCATGTGGTATATGTTAAAACAGATGGTTCATTCACACCTTTAGTAAATTTTACCTCATTCAGAAAACGACAACAGCATTAATTTCTTCAAAAAACAATAGAGAGTAAAAATTAGGTAAAAAATACTTTAATAAATTAATATATAAAATTGAAAACATTCTTGTAAAATTTTAAACAAAATATAGACATAGAAGAATTTTTTTTCAATAAATAGAAAATACGGAGATATTTTCAAAAAAAATACTAATTCTTTTAAAGTGTGAAAAAGTGAAAAATAAAATGAAATAATTTAACCATAATAAATAACCAGAGGATAATAATATATAGTTGGGATTTTAAATATTATATAATTTCGCATAAAGGTACCATGATTATAAACAATCCCAAAATTAAAATACTTTGCAACATAATGCCTTTATCATTTTGTCCACATTCAAATAAAAAGTCCTCGAAATAAAAAATGTGATATAGATCTATAAATCCCATTAATTATATTATTTAATATGTAAATGTTTTTTCATGTATTATTAATTACCCCAAAATAATAAATCATGGTTCACAACATGAAATATGCCTCAAGAAAATTAGATTGAGACAAAGAAACTCAATATAAAGATCATAAAATTTAAAGTGATAATTAATCCAATACAATAATATGTGAATATATATAAATACACATAAAAATGTTTAAATAAAATAATATATATATAAAAAACATAATCATGGGATAAAAACTTCAATGAGGAAGTGTTATAACTGAGTGAAGATAAATTAAGTTATTAAACCCCTCATTACTTTGGTAATTTCCGAATTAAAACCTCATTAAAATAATAACATTAAATATAACATTAATATTCATTAATTATGATTTATTCAGGATATAACCTGAAAAATATAATGTTTATACACCATATAAAAAGGTATTAGGTATATAACATTAAAACAAGCCTTAACAAAGGGAAATGAGCACGAAATTCATTGCCTTATGTTTATATTTTCAATGTATGTGAATTAAATATACAATTATAAAATTATATTATTTATTTAGTTTTTTAATAAACATATAAGGGATTATTAATTTATCATTAAACCATTTATTTCAATGATATATTATTTACATAATTGGTTAATTCCACGTTGTGTATTTTGAGGATGTTCAGTTAATAAGTAAAAATGAATTTTATAGGTTTATTGTGGTGGTTTAGCTCAACATTTCATCATATTAATAATATTAATAATTACATTAATATCATTTTTTACATTAAATAAAAATTTAGAACCATAATTGAATGGCGTACATGAAAAATGAATTGCATCGCTTTGTGGATGTGGCAGTCCACAATTCTAAATGAAAAATGTTATCATTTTTAAATTGATGGAAAGGTAAGAAAATAGATGATATAATATATTAAAATATTTAAAATTTACACATAAATATATTTAATATTAAATACATCCCTCATAATAACCGATATTGTGAGGTGGTCCAAAAAAATGTAACACATTGCTTTGTGGATGTGGTAATCCACATGTATACACGAACGATGCCTTCATTTCACGTATGATTTGAAAGGGAGAATAAATAGAGTTTTATCAATAACATAATAAAATCAATATAAATTTATATTACTTTTTTTTCATATCATCTTTATAGGGATAAATATTAATGTGTTAGACAAAGAAATACAAACAATAAATCGGTTTAGAGTTATATATTCTTTTTTGAAAAAAAACCATTCATTTAAGGTTTAGAAAGTTTGTAAAAGGGGTTAATGGTAGAAATAATGTCTTGGTAATATATAAATTTATGTTTTTATATGTATTTGGGTATATTTTTCAGTGAAAAAAATGAACATGAGTTGGGTTAGAAATGGTTGAAATGAGTCCCTTTTATAGGAAAAATCGTTGGTCTTTACGTAAATATTTACTATTTAAGGGTCAAAAATATAATTATAAAACCCCAAGATGCATAAAAATTATCATGGGATGATATTTTATAAAATATTTAATCACATTTTTTTATTTATATAATTTTTATGACTTCTAAATCAATTAATAAAATATTATTTATCTTCAAATACACGTATTGTCATTTTCATTATTATCATCTTATTATGAATTTTAAAAAATCATTACAAGCATAAATATCAAATATAATCTCTTATAATACCCTTTATAATTCATAAATGTATATATAATTAATTTAATATATAAGGTAATAAAAATAATATAATTTTTTGGTTTTTTTAAATCATTTACTGAAGTTTTCTTTTCTTTTCCTAAATGTTGTGTCATGAGGTGGTAAATTTTTTAAATAATTATACAAATTTAAAAAATAAAAAAATTATTTACATACTAATAATAAATTTTAATTGATAATTGATATTTAATATAATTACATAGAAATAGTGTATTACATATGTGTCATGATAACTTATTTAATATGGTATTTTGACTTTTTCCTTTCCACAAGCACCACACAAATATTTCTATATGTTTCTTATTACAATGAGGATATTTGAGAAAACACATCACTTAAAGAGATAATGAAACATACATTTGAAAATATGAAAATTTAAATATGAAGTTCATGTTAAGTAACACATAACATTTATTTTGAATATGGGAACATTTATGGGAAGTGAAAATAATGACATGGAGGGGAAAGAAATAGTAAAAATAATAATACAAAGTATTAGAGAATGAGATTATGTGAATGTTAATGACTACAAAACCATAAATTCATAGGGATAAATAACACTATCAATTCATCGAGAATGAATTAAAAAGTATAATTTTTTTGAAGATTGTTTTACTTGAGTTGATGGGTTATTTAACCATCATTACAGAGACCATGAGAAAACATGATTACACTATTTAGTTTAATTTCAAAAGAAAAATTTATTCATTTAATTTCACATTAATCTATTTTCACTTATATCTCATTTCATACCAAAAAAATGAATATTAAAAATGAATTTCTAATTCCTAAAACAACAAAATAATCATATAACAAATCAATGATCCTGAAAATGATAACAAGTTATTCCACTTTTCTAAAGAAATTAACCAAAACCAAAGTAGTTTCAACAAGGTAATATAATATAAAATATGAATAATCCTTTATATATATAAATAACAAATTAATATATAAATCCTAAATAATAAAACCAAAATTTAAACATAACATTCACTAAATTACTAAGAATATATCACTTAAATAAATCACCATACTAAATTGAAACCAAAATATTATAATGATTTGATCACATATTCTTCCAAAATTTAACTCAGTCATTATCTTAATTAACTATACCTGCTCAACCTCGAATATCATGATAGACCAAATCTTTATATTTACCTGTAGAAATTTTTCCCCAATAAAATGACATTATTCCAAAATAAACTTCATTATAGATCACATGTTTTAACATAAGGGTGACATTTACCTCAATCATTTATCCTTGAATATATCATTAAGCACCTTATAATACAATCATTTAAATCATAAAAAGGCTATATATTCCTTTACAAATTTAATCACATGTATTATTTTTAACACAATATGGCATCCATAACTCTTAAAATATCATCATTGTAGTCATCCTAACATCAAATGTAGATAAAACCATTCCTTTGATACCAACTATAATAGCCCTGAAACAAAATCATTAATAAGGTGATGAACCTAATAATATTTAAATTTAAATATTTGATACAAATTATTATGCACCAAATTTTTTCATCCAAAACTAACAACATCATAGGAAAAAATTGGATCACTCTTATAACCAAGGACATTTTAGGATTATATTTTATGATAATAATGAAAATATCTTATATAATAATTTCCATGTCCTTTTTTGATATTTTTTCTCACTATACACATATTTTGGTATGCCCCATTCAGTAATTATCATCACAAAAAATAAACCCTTTTATATATATCTTACTTAACAACATTATTTATAACATATGGAAAAGGATACATAAGAAAGGGTTCAGCTTGAATACATAGAAATGTTAAAGAGGGAAATTTAAAATTTAATATATTATATGATTACAAGATGAGAATAATGTTATAAGAACATATTCAATGTGTATGATAATTACATAAGAGATTTCATACACATCAAAACCTCAATCATTAAACATTTGACCAAGCATAAATATTTAACAAAGGAATGAGTCATATGAAATAATAATTATTATCTGTGTCATGTCAATCTTGATCAAAGGACCTATTCAAAACTCATAGAAATAGTATAGAGAATCCATTGAATTCATGGGATATTATCCCTATCACCCATGTTCACTCATGTATGAAATTATTAGAGGCCAATTAAATCCATTGGAGAAACATCGACACTCAACTCCCTCCTTTTCCATGACCCCTACCTCCAAAGATAGCATAATGTATGAAGAGAGATAATGACCCTTGTCCCGCCTCCAGTAGCCTGAGGTTGGGAACTAGCACCGAGGGTATGAAAATATCATAAATGATAGACATTATACTCTATAATAAAATAGCATTGAGAGATATTACTAAGAAACCGTAGGTAAATATATGACATAATATAAAACGGAAACCAGATCAATCCCATAATGCATATTTAAATAAAATAGATTATGATAAAAGTCTCCAAATGAATGTTGAAAAGTAAGATATAGGGTAGCAACATAGCAGTAGTGCCAAAGGTTTGATCTAATATTGTTTAGAATGGTTCATGATGTCCTCTTATAAATCCTAAAAATATTTTAAATACCTATTCCGAGAATAAAAGTATACTCATTTGAAAACCAATGTCCCTCATGCACAAGTGAAAATAGCATTCTAATACACCCAAGAGAAAACTGCAGAACCAACAACCCCTAATCAGGTTAGCTAACCAAACTCTAACCTCAGTAAGGATAACTTATAATATAAAGAATATATGTATAATTACTTAATATGAAAAATATTGATGAAGGGTATATTTCACCTATTTAGCACTTATTTACCACCCTCAAAACCCATCATTGTACGTTCTAATGCTCCCACCTATTTTAAATAACAACACGTCACATCCCACTCAAAGACACCTTGGTCATCACATCACATAACATATTTTCCACAAACACTTGTTCCTTTACATCACATCACATCTCATAATAAGTGTAGTAGGGTATAGTGAACATGAAGAAAATCATCTTTATTTACTACTCCTTCCGTGAATGACCACCACCACAAGACATATCATCAAATCATTCCTGAAGATAATTAGGAAATCAAATCTCATAAAATAACATGTTGACAGTGGTGCTTTTGACTTATCTACATCATAACCTCTTCATATCACCAACACCTATAACAGGGAGCAGGAAAGAGTGGGTAGCCATCCATCCATCCTCCAACTGGGATATGGGAAAAAACCACCCCTTCCCCCCAAGTTTTGAATATATAATAGTGTCGTAAGATGGTTCCTGAAATGGGTAAGTGCATAAAAAACCATGAGGAAATACAATATAAATAATAGCCACACATTATCTCATCCTAGGGATTCATAACTATGGTACAAACTAACTCATATCATTCCATCACTTTTCTACAACCTATAAATTCGCAAAACCCCACAACGAACTATAATAAAAAAACCGTATTGAATTAAATCCAATTTCCAAATTACCTATTACCAAACCCTTTTAATTAATGTAACTAGTTTATTAAAGACTTTCTATCCCATTAATTTATATTTAAAATCCCACCATTTAAACCACATATCATGTTACCATTTATTATTCCCTTAGTAAATTTATGTTAATTAAAATACTACTCAAGAAACTATCACAAAACATGGAAAACATGAATCACAGCTCAACATCCCAACAACTACATATTATTTACACCATCCATGGCATCAAAACCACTTTTCAACCCTACTACACAACCACACCACAACCACCATCGCAACCTCGCTTCACAACTACACCACATCCACATACCCCCCAAACATCACAACAAATTCACTACTTATTCTTCACATAAACACAACAAAGACACTATACACAACTGCATTCAAAAACATGTCACAACACAGATATAATATTTTATAGATTGGGAATATGTTACTTAACTCAATTACACTTTTTTATTCGAGGGAATTGTAAAAAAAATCTATATATCTTAGTTCAACCAATTCATTAGCTGAGTATAAGTGGAAAAAAATTTATTTATTGTGGTGTCACAACAATCCCCAAATTGGGTAACAAACCATATATAAAAAACCCAGAAAATAGGAGATATTAACAACATTGTTTTTTAGTGATACAACAACATAGATATATCCAATATCAAAATATCAAAAATCTATAATAGCTTGTGAAATATCCTCCATCCCATAAAAATTCATTTTACTGATTCATTTGTCTTTATTAATTTAGCTGCAATAATTTCCACATATAAAAAACACCCCTTCCCCACAAGACATGCGTAAAGGAGAAATGATGGAATTCTCTACCTTGAATAAAGGATCCTTACACCAAAATTTTAACATCCCACCCCTCCCCATTGGCCCATAATGGTGCTGGGATAACATTTGGCCATATGTGACATCACCAAGACACCAAAGGGTTGAAATAAAATATAAGGTATTTAATACAATAAGGTTAATATTTTCCCTTAAAAATAAAACAATAACACTAAAGGCACCATAACTAAACAGAAACTATAAAATTCCTGATAATAATGTAATAGAACACAATGTAATATCAAACTAACAATAATATTAACCAAAAAATATACACAACATTAGTGTACAAAGGAGAAGAAAACACGTGTAAAGCATAAAGACTCCAGATACACCAACAGAGAAACTCCCAACATGCTCAAAGCTCTAATTCCACTAACCATTCCCAATGTATCAAGAATAATTATTAAGGAAATGACATACCTTGAATTTACCCTTATCTCGATTAATAGATTCTACAAACATACCAAAGTTATCAAGTAGTGGGTGAGTAATGAAACAAGCCATAAAACCATTTCACAAATTCATTTCATAATTCTAGTTGGAATTACTCATTCCATTTCACATATCCATGCATCCAACCAGGAATACAACTATAGTCCTCCATATACTCGTGAGTAGTGAGTCATCCCTTCATCAAGATGTCACTTTTTTAAACATTTTGATGGGGGAATGTTCATACCCTAATACATATCAATTTTGAAGAGGGAAACTTCATAACATTATTCATCTTGAATGTACGTGAACCCATAGCTACCATTATTCGAAAAACCAACAAAAATAAACCATCGTAATCTATTTCAATAAAAAATATTTTATTGAAAACATTAACATCAAAACATTTCCATGAATAGAAACAAGTTCACATTTTAAAATCCATAAAAAATCACTATACACAATAACCAATATTCACAATTCCTCAAACCTTCACTAAATTGGGTTTCTGCCAATATTTTCATATCAATTTCACAATTTAAAATAATATTTAAGTAAATTTCAAATCAATCCTTATATATATAATAATAGGAGTTGATATTGAAGACAACTACCTTGTAAACATTGGCGTAAATGATGAATGACACCAATTATTCAAAAAACCTAGGTTAAAACTCCAAAAACTGGTCTTAGTTATCATTCCCTAACATCAAAACAACCAAATATAATAATAATATTCATAAAATATTATATATCAATCCCAAAATATATATCTATTAATCTAAGGGAGGAAAGAAGAAGTGATCTAAGAAAAATCACCAAGAATGGATACTTACAAATAAATCTGGCCATCAATGCACTAATACTTCCAATAGATCAATTATGGATTAGTTATAAGTGTCTTTGTATCAATTAGGGGGAGTTTAAAATTAGTTAGGGTCTTAATAGATGGAAAAAAAGTGGTTAATAAGAAATTAAAAATTTAAATCCAATGTTTTCAGATCTAATTTTTAACCATTCACGGTTTAGGCACACTGTTAGGAAAACAATTCCCAAACTGTGTACTAGCCACTAACTCAAAACACCATTTAAATAGTTGGATTGAATGGTTAGAAAAGTTATGCTATGACAATATTGATCCCCTATGGTTCACTTTGCATAGTTTCTCATGGGTGGCAGCATGGTTTGGAAAAACTGTGCACCTACCTAGAGCCCAATGTCGACCATTACACGACTACCTGAAGGTTTTTTATGGTTTTTAATAACTGTTATCAAATTATAACCCATCATAAAATACCCAAAAACATTATATAATCCCTCCAAACATTCATAAACTTCTCCCAAACTATTTACATACTTAAAATACAAAAAATTGGGTACTTAGTTGAAACTGTTTGTGCTACATTATCCCCACTATTAGCCTTTCTATCCTCATAAAGTAGAAATCCACCAATACCCTAAAGGAGTTCGGGCCACTGTTAGATAATTTCCTTACCATATTGCCATGTTTCTTCCTGAATCCAATCATGTTTCCACAAAATCCACAAAAGACCAATGATTTTACCTGACAATACATTCACTTTGGTATCCACAATCTACACTAGAACATGATCCAAAGAAGCTACTAACTCTAGGTCAAAGTGATCCCATTGAATAATATGTTCTATATTAGGATAATAATTTTTCAAATGAGATAAATTGAAAACATTTTGAACTAATCTAATCCATGGTGAAAAATCCAACTGATATTCCATCGCACAGATCTATTAAATTATATAAAAAGGGAATATGTATTGAAGTGATAACTTTACTTGATTCTAAAAATGATGATGTACAATCCTTATAGATATTATCAAGAGCACATTATCACTCACCTAAAAAAAAATTTGTCATCGATGATGATCTGGGTAAGATTTCTACTGACTATGAGCTATCTCTATCTTTTTCTTGATCAACTAAATCTTATCCATTAACTCGTAGACAAGTCTTGACCCAACCAGTGAAGTATCACATGTTTCCACCCAAGAAAATAAAAAATCCTATTGAAACCAATAAAATGATTCAAAATTATCTATATGTATCAAGGCCTGATAATTTTGTTATAGGATATATCCACTAAATGACTTTTCTATTTCCATGAGGAACCAAAATCCATTACACATGATTCCAGCATATCGTTCAGTGTTTGTATCATCATTTCAGATTGTCTGTAATGACCCAGAAATTTCAAGGGAATTTTTTTCGTAAATACTTTGGAATTTTACGAGTCAGCAGTTTCTGACGGAACCTGATTCCGAGGTCCGGTGTGCTCGGAATCATTTTTTGAATTTTTGTTCGGGTACGATCAGTAAACGTACATGCGAGTATTTCTATCATTTGAACCGATGCTTGGAATTGAAATCTTAGAGCACCGATAAACTCACAGCACCAGTCATTGCTTAAGGGGACCATTACCGCAGTTGAGTTTGCTCGGGAGGAGAAGTTAATTTTTGGGGGTTTATAATAAATTATGTAAAATTGGTGTACACCATTTTATTTATTTTTGGTGGTTATTTTTTACAAGGGGAAGTTAAAAGTTGGGACAACACCCACATTACCTCCAATGAGAGGATAATGTGATGGGGGACCCACATGAGAGCCTAACCCCTCAACTTCCCCTTAAACTCCCATGAAACCCCTTATTAATTCTTATAACTCTCCATCTTCTCCCTTATTTATTTAACACCTACCCTTATTGTGGTGGAGCCTCTACACCTACCACCCATTTATTATGCCACCACATCCAAATAATAACATCATTAATTAATTGTCACCTCTAATTTGAATCAATTTGAATTCCATGTCAATTCTATTAAAATTGAGAGGCCAAATATAATATTTGCGTTGGAAAATATTTTGTTGGGGGAACCTTTGGAAAATTAGAGGAGAGATTTATTCTTCCCTGAAGAACATAATACTCTTTCGGATAACAAAGCTCCAAGACTTCTCCTACCTTCTTCTTCCTCCACGTCAAGGGAGAAGACACCTCTCGCGAGAAGCATCGCCTACAAAAACGACTCTTCCTCCAACATTGACAGGATGACATCGTTCTTCCGCGATGGCCGACTACCGTGACGATCGTCTTTTGCAGCTAGACGATGTGCGACATCAATTATGAGGTAGGAGGTTTGAATCATTTTTAATTGAAAAATTTTTTTCTTCATTCTTCGTTGAAACCATGTTTTATCTTCGGCCATATAATACCGCTTAACACGGTGGGCGCTGGCCGAACGAACACGGCCCGACGACCCTCTGTTGATCCTTGTATTATTTCGATGGAGGCAGTGACATAATAGGTGGCAGTGACCGGAGGAATAGGCGGCCGTATACCGGCATGGATAGGAACAGTGTCCCCATCCACGGGCCACTCGGCCGAAGAAGAACCGGCCGAACGAAGCTGGCGGGGCTGGAGGACCGCGACGCCTCTAAGGATCTGTGCTGAGGAGAACCGTGACCTGCGTTTTATGGGCTGCTTCGGTGGCGAACCGGCCGGCTCGACAGCCGACCGGGTTGAAGAGGTCGTGACACCCATAGGTGCTGTGTGAGAGGACAATAGACCACTCACGCTGGGTATACCGTTCGGTTTCGGCCGGCCGGAAAATAGGGATGTGCCGCTCAGCACCGCCGGCTCGGAAAAGCCCCCCCCCCCCCCCCCCCCCCCCCCCCCGCATCGCTCGGCCTACCGGGACGAGTCGCGGCCAGCCGCGAGCCAGGCCGCGCCACACCGGGATGGGTTGCGCCACACAGAGTCGGGTCACGCCCCATCGGGTCGGGCCATGCCCCACTGGGCTAGGCCGGCGCCCCTACCTGTTCGGACCCAACAAATCGGGATGGGCTGATTCGCAAGCCCACTGGGCTTGACGGGCCAGGCCCGATTCACTTAAAGAGAATATCTTTATGACCCCGTGTCTAATCAATGCACTGTCTACGGAACTGAGACCCTCGCGATGAAGCGGTCCTTTTTCTATACTCTAAGTGAGTTTTGGACAACTTTGTAAAATGGCCAGGTTTGGAACAAGTGTAATTCCAACCAGGCCCCTGGAACGGAAAAACCAATATCTCTCAGAACGGGCGTCTGATTGACGCTCCGTCTGTCACATTGGGTTCCTTTTTACGAGACATAACTTCAGGATACAAAAAATCTAGACTTCATGATAGTTTGTGTATCGACCCCATAGCTTAAGGAGTAGACCCTCCTAGAATCGAGCGTGCTGTGTGTGGGAACACTAGAGCTGGCAGCGACTGCGACGACTACCGTACTGGGATCCTCTGTGGGTTCGACGATGATGACTACTGTACTTGGATCCTCCGTGGGTTCAGTAGTGATGACTACTGTACTTGGATCCTCTCTGGGTTCGACAGCGATGACTACTGTACTTGGATCCTCTGTGGGTTCGGTACCGATGATTACTGTACATGGATCATCCGTGGGTTCAACATTGACGACTTCTGTACTAGGATCCTATGCGGGTTCGGCAAAGAAGATGATTCAAAGGAAACATCTAATCATATCCACCCCTCTTCGTGAGTTTTATACCTATGTGATCTGAGTCTTGACTTTCAATCATTATCATCGATGTGATTGACTTTTTTCTTATGTAGACTGATTTGTGCTTTGACTCGGGAGTTTAGAGCCGAATTGAGATTGATAACATAGGTATATGTATGGGCATATACCTAATTAGGGTTGGTTGATACTTTGTGATTGTATCTCTTCTTCTGTGGTTTATCCTTTGTGGATTCTGGGATACCTTCAGGGGTCTCATAGTACCTACTGAGTATCGTATACTCACCCCTGCATGGGATTTTCCCGCACTACGTTGTATTGGATGCAGATGAAGGACAACGCTAATCAAGGTGGAGACTTGAGGAGTTGGAAAATACCTAGAAGTGGACCACTTGGAGAGAGGTACACAGAGTAGATGGACATAATTAAGGTGTCGAGGATACCATCTGTACCCACCCTTCAGGTGGGATACTTGGAGGATTAATCAGTGGTTTCTTCTTTACTTTACTACTGTTGTACTAGTTTTTTGGTTATATAGTACTTACTGTTGGGCTTGTATTTCCTACCCCTTTCTTTTCAGCACATACTTTTTTATTTCAGTATTACTTAGTGCTTACTTATTTTGCGTATTCTATTGTGTTTGTTTACTATTATAAAGGCAATTCCTTCCCTTTTTATTGGGATTTATGCCTTTGGTGCTAGTCGGCAGCCCCTGGCCAAAAGGAAGGTGGGCTAGGGGTTGTCACGACAAGGGCCCCGAGGACGGGTCGTGACATTGTCCATCCATATGAGGATGATACACCATATTCATTGTCAAATAAGTTCCATAGTCTTGATGTAAGGATTTAAATAACGGAGATGTAAACCATGGATCTCAGTTTCATTCTACTGAAACAGGTGTTCCATTCCATTTACAACATATTGGATATAGATTTTAGAAATGTCCTCCATCATATTAGATTCATGAATAGGGATAAATTGGGCCGAATTTGTGATTTGATCCACTACAAACCATATGGAATCATGTTTCTAAATAGTTATTGGGAGACCAATCATAGAATACCATGTTATTTGATCCCATTTAAAAATTGGAATTGGTAAAGACTACAATATACACGATAGCCTCTGGTGCACTACCTTAACTTTTAGACAAGTTAATCATCTCAAAAAAACATAGACACCTTTATTTTCATTATAACCCAAAAAAACATTTCATTCATTTATTATATATATTATATATTATTTGATTAACATCCTATATGGAATGATGGTAAACATGAGTAATTTTTTCCTAACATGAAAAATGAACAACTATCCATCCTTGAAACCAAAAAATAGTAACTCCCATACATCTTTAATCCCATGCTGGTCTCCCCACCAATGAGTTTTGACCACATAACAACACTTTCAAAATATTATTTTTCTTTTCTTTAAGAATCCCAACCAACTCATGAATCAATGAAACTAGACAGAAAAATGCTTCCCTACCTTGATCTTTAGAATACAAGTGAATGACATCTATAACCAACATCAACATCCACTAATATGAAGACACTTTTTCAAACTGATCATTTGACTTTCCTTCTTAATGAATCTACCACTAAATTTCTTTTACGTGGTGAATATATCATGTCAAAGTCACACATTTGGATATACTTCATCAATCATCATTGTCTTAGATTTATTTCCCTTTTTGAGAAAATGTGTTCGAAGCTCTTGTATTCCATAAACACCATAAATTTATCACCAAATAGATAAAAAATACAATTTTTCACATCATGGGCTATAGTATCTAAATGAAAATCATGTGTTGGGTAGTTCTTCTCATGAAATTATAAATGTTGTGAGCCATAAGAAACTACATGGTATCTCTATATGAGAACACATCCCAACCCAGATCATGAAGAATAATAATACACCACATACACTTGTCCTAATTTGGGAAACATAATGATTGGTGTTTTATTATGTGACCTTTATTCTCTAAAAATGACTTCTGACATTCATTGTTCTTTTTGAATGGAACATATTTCCTTAAAAAAGATTTGATAGCTAAAGATAGTCATGGAATTTCACTAAAAAATAATATGTAAAAACAACATAGACCCAAAAAACTATGTATCTCCATGTCATTATATGTATGTTACAAAGAGATAATATCTTCTATATTTGATTGATCCATAGAAACACCTCTTTTAGATATTACGTAGCCAAGGAAATGTACTACTTATATCTAAAAATACACTTTTATAATTTTTCATATAGAAAATGATCCCAATAAAATCCCCACACTATCTTAATGTGTTGATCATTCTCAACACTTGTCCCTAAATAATACAATATTTCATCTAAAACACCCCCATAAAAAATCAAGATACCTTTGAAATATTTGATTCATCAATGTCTTAAATAACAATAGAGAATTATTTTGACCTAAAGGCATAACCACATATTCATGGTGTCCATATCTAATCCTGAAATTTGTCTTGGGAATATCATTCTTCTGAACAAACAATTAGTGATATTCTGATCATAAGAAAATTTTAGAGAACCACTAGGCTCCCCCAAATTTATATAATTGATCATCAATTCATGGATGTGGAAACATATTATTTATCATAACTTAGTTAAGAATATGATAATCCACACAAATCCTTAGAGGTCCAAATACCTTTTTCACAAACAAGACTAGTGCTTCCCATAAAGTCATTATAGGCTGAATGACCCCTCTGATTTCTAGTTCTTCCAAATTCACATTCGATTCTTTTATATTAATCATTTCCATCCATTAAGACGAAAATGAGATAAGATTGGTCCCCAATAATAATTCAATAGTAAACTCCCCCAAACATTTTGATTGAAACCTTGAGATGTTATGAGGAAAAACAATTTAAAACTGGTCAAAAACTACTGGAAATCCATTACCCCTGATCACATCCAACAACAAAAAAGTCAAAGATTCCAATTGATATGAGATCATTTGAACTACTGGTTCCAACATGAAAGCATGAATTCCCACTATATTTTTGTCTCCTATAATGAGAAGCATGATTCCATTATCAATTGTAATACTAACCTTTTGATTATAACAAAAAATATGATATTTTTACATTGTACACTAATATGTAACCATCATTAAGTCATAGACTACATATCATGCATAGAAAATTCAAACATCGACTCAACTCTATCAATTGTTATAGAACAAGATTTACACATAAAATATAGAAATTATCTTTAACCAAGAATAGTTTCTTGTTTCAACAAATAAGGCATAATCTCAACATCGAAAACAAGAAGATGAAA
Source organism: Viscum album (assembly GCA_963277665.1). NCBI lineage: Eukaryota > Viridiplantae > Streptophyta > Magnoliopsida > Santalales > Viscaceae > Viscum > Viscum album. Next base: position 1,048,974,355 of record OY728131.1, on the reverse strand, counting down.
ATCACAATTAGTAATAAACAAATGGTCTACACCCATGTAAAAAATTCTTGCATTAGGGTATAATTCAAAGAATTGTACCTATCACCATTGATTTTCCATATTGATCATCCACGACCACTTTCTCAACCCCATATAATTTCTTACTCACTCTACTCTTTTCATTAAATACATTTTTTATTGCACTAGTTGAAGAGTCATGGTATTCTTGGAATCATCATGGATTCCTTGGTTCTTCTAATGAGTGTTATTGTACTGTTCTCATCCTATCAAGGAATAAAACATCTGTGAAACATTATATATTTCTTAAATACCCAACTATAGAGAATTATGAAAATAGTTCTAATGATTCCCCATATGAATAAAATAGTGGTATACCGTAGGTGGTTTCATATAATCTCACTTCATGTGGTTGAAAAAACCCCATTGAAAATAGCTAGGATTTCCATTTTATTTTGGAGGAAGATTCGCTGATCCTGCCATCTGATTTTGATTCATAACACTACCTTGGAAGTAATTGTCCATATTCCTCTTGTTCCTCTCCTTAGACATCCCACAATGTCCAATACATATCTACATACTTCATCCACCATAACTACATGAGAATTCCACTTCAGCAACCATCTCTCTATTGACCATCTCTAGAAAGTCCATTATACTAAACATGCCAATCATCATGAAAATCATCGACCTTATCCCCGATAAAAAAATGAGTACTTTCCAGGAAACACATGTTGCATTTTTGGGTTCAAATAATAATAAATTTATAAATATAGATAAATACTCTATAACTGATTGATTTTCCACCTTCAAACTAGAACACAAATATTCAAGTAATCTTGAATGTGTGAGGATAGAATTTTTTCTTAAACAATTCTTCAAAATCATCAAATGTAATTTATTGGTATAATTTATCCTGAACTACAAAATCCATGCTCTGGCATGAAAGATCTTCCAATATCTAAATCCCTAACTTCACATTAATATCCTATGGAATTCCTTGAAAATAGAAGATTCAATTCATTATATTCAGCTCCACCTCAGCCTTCTCTAGTTCTGAATCACCTCAAAAATGTGTGGGTTATGCTACTATAATTAAACGAAATGATCTATTTTTTTATGTTCATCAATTTGTTTCTTTCTACTGACAGCCTGAAAGTATTGTATAATTCGTTGAACTAGCTATTGGTTCACATATGGCTTTGGTGAAGCCACATTTTCAGTAGCCTCTTCTAGTTGGTTTCTTCTACTCCTACTATGTACCATTTACTATAACAAATATAATTCAATAAGTCTCACTATCTAAAAAGGAATTCCACCACATCACATATTTCACAAAATTTATGTCCAAAAATCACCATTTTCCATATTCGACCGTTTTATAAACTTTCATCATTCTTTTAAACCAATACCATTTTCAAAATTCCACTACTATGGATTTTCAAAATCTCACATTTGAAAATGATTTAAATTTTTTAAAAAAAATTATTTTTCTGATATCATAATTCATTAATCAAAATGAAATATGGTCTCCTACTCAGAAGTTATTTCTGAAATGAATGTAATGCTCTTATCATTAGCTAAACCCATAAAAATGAGATTACAACTCCCATAAGTGTCTTAAAACACCCATGTACCCAAAAAACTCGGGTAACATGGGGTTCAACATAAATAGGATAGCTACACCTTTTAATGCTATATATTTTGAATTTTAAAGATCTTTCTCCATTATAACATCCCAATTCAAGGACTAATAAAGAATGTCTTTTAAAATAAAAGACCAATAATTCAAATCCATCTATCCCCAAATTAATGAATAACACGACAAGAATGATACCATTTGTAACGTCTCACCCCTCCCCATTGGATTGGAATGACGATGGGATATTTATTGGCCTTAAGATACATCCTCAAGACACTGAAGACTGCAAATAAATGTCAAGGGAATCAATATAATTTGGGAAAACAATTCCCATTAAAATAAAACAACCACACTAACATAACCATAAGAAAACAACCACTATATGGTTCATGATAAAAATATAATACTGCTCTACATAATACAAAATTGTCAAATGTATCTTTCAAAAACTAAGAACCACCTCAGAGTACAAAGAGGAAGACAAAACCAAGAAATCATAATGACTAAGACACCAACACAAAAACTCCAAACATGATCCTAGAACCAAATCCCTAATACATGCCCATGGTATCACAAATAATAATATAAGAATTTATATAAAAATGTTATAATTTTTTCTATACTAGTGGTGTGAATAGGGATGTCTTTGGGTAAAACCTACCGAGTTTCATTACTCAGCCCATGCTATGATATTTGGTGCATTTAAAGATTATTTTCCATTACCTGGGTATGGTTAAGCATTATATTCAAACACACAAAATATCATAGAATGGGGTGAATAATAAAACTCAGTAGGTTTTACCCAAAGACATCCCTATTCACTCCACTAGTATTGAAAAATTTAGAACATTTATATAAAACCATTTAAAACATTTTAACAGTTTATATCAAGTCTAATTAGTTTCACACCATAACATTTTTCTATACTAAAATAGTTTGAAATAAAAACAATCAAACAAGACTTAAAACTATTTCACAAATTCATTTTCCAATTCCATTTTTCATAACTCATCCAATTTCATTTATTTATACATACAACCATGAATAAAATAATGGAACTCATTATACTCTCGATTGGTGAGTCATCCTTTCACCATGATGTCACTTGGTGAACCATTTTTATGGGGGACAGTTCGTACCCTTATCCTTACCAATTCTAAAGGGGGAAACTTCAAAACCTTGTCTGTCCTAAAAGCACATGAACACACAAAAACCATTATTTCCAATACCTTTTCCAAATATACCCTTTAAATCCATCTTAATTCTATTATTGAAAACATTTCCATACAACCATATCCCTGAATCAAAACATGTTCAAATTTTAAAATATTCATTTTAATAATTATAAACAATGCACATTTCACAAAAACCAATCTTCAAAATTCCAAAAACCTTCACAATAGAGGATTTATAACAAAAACTAAATATAAATTTCATAATTCAAAAAAAAATAATTTTTTAATACAAATTATTATATTTTTAATAATAGTATTAAAGAGTGAATCCACCTACCTCACAAACATTGGTGTAAACTAAGAGCATCATAATTTATTCAACAATCCTACGTTGAATCTCCCATAACCCTCCTTAAATCCCATTACCTAACATTTAAATAGAAAATTATCTTCATTATTGGAATCAAATATCACAGATATAGCCCCAATAGATTGGATATGTGAATCCAAGATACGGTTGAATAAAAAATCCAAGAAAAAACACCAAGAATATATACTTACCAATAAATCTTGCCTTCAACAAACTACGATTTGCTGACAGACCACTTCCAGATCAAGAGGTAGGGCATCCACAACCGTTTTGAGGAGATAAAAATGATTTGGGGTTGTAATAGAGAAAAAATAGTTGTTAAGGGTAAAACATGAATTCGATCCACAATTTTTGGATCTAATTTTTAACTATATAGGGTTTAGGGGGACAGTTACGCAAACTATGTGCAAACTGTGCACTAGCCACTACCTCAAAACACCCTTTACATGGCTGGACCACATGGTTAAAAAAATTCGGTTCCAATTATACTGAATCTTTATGTTCAAATTTTCATGGTTACTTTGGTTGGTTGTATGGTTTGGAAAACCATGTACATAACCATGATCCTACCCAGAGCCTGTTGTGTGCCTTTACATGGTTTCCGGATTGTGTTTCATGGTTTCTAGTAATCATTTTCAATTTTTGAACCTCCATAAAACACCCCACCCCCGAAACATTAAAAATGTCATCCAAACCCACCTGAATTTCACCAAAACACTTTACATAATTAAAATACATAAATATAGGTGTACTTACATAAAAAATTTTGTTCTACAAACATTCTACAATACAAACAAGGGGTTCAGATATAAGAGGTAACCGCCAATTGGGATGAACTCAAGAAAAACCCATAAACAGGGCTCTATGACTCTATGGGAAGACTTATTTAAGAACAACCCATATCAAGAGAGAGAAACAAATAAATAAAAATTAAATAACATTGCATTATAAATATCATAACCAAAACTAGTTAGATTATATATATTTTGAAATTGGACTTTATTGTTTTATATCAATAAATCAAATGTCTGTAAACATTTAAAATGTATTTTACCTTTTATAAATTTAATATATTATTAATCACCATTGAAACAGATTTAAATTCCATTAGATAATGTATTGAAAACATTTATCATCAATGAAATATCAAATTAGAAAATTGTGGAAATTCTAGAAAGTATTGAATATTATACTGTTAGGTGAATCCACCAAGGTGATACCAGTAGGTTCTACTGCTAGGGTGTTAACGTTAGGTGCTACCACCAGGGTGCTACCATCAGGTGTTACCTCCAGGTGTTATAGCAAGGGTGTTTCCATTAGGTTCTATGAATAGGAAACTACAACCAGGGTTCGAGGATAAGGTTCTACCACCAAGGCATTCCATTATCCTCTTAAACGCCCATTTATTCCTCCAAAACACTTAAAAATAATCCCTTCCTTCACCCAAATCCTCTAGAAATTCCCCCAGAAATCTCAACCACCATATTTTCCACAATTCAACGGGAAAAAGGTATGTGATGTTACATAAGAAACCTCTTAAACTATTATCACCATCAATAATTTTAAACCAATATAGAAAGAAAGAGATGAAAGTCCTGAACAACCATCCCTTGAGATACTTATCAATGATCTTGATATATTTAAAAAACAAAAACCACTAGGTAAATGAAGCATAAAACTAAAAAAATTAAAACAATCTCCCAATGAATATACCTCTCAAATAGAACAATGCCACATAATTGGTCGTAACAAACACATCAAGAATTAATTTTAAACCACTTATGAGAAAAACATTATTTTTAGATCAACTAATAATTCACATTTTGAAAAAATTACATTTCATTCTAAATAACCATGCACTTAAATCCATTTTTTATCTACAATAAAAACACTTCATCAAATCACTTTTCATTTTAACTCATTTTTTTATCCACCCAATATATTTAATGATTTTAAAAGATTTATAATTTCAAAAATCCAAGAATTTAATTTCAAAAAACCAACATTAATTTTTTTTGTAAAAAAATTACACCTATATCATATCATTTTGTTCAAAAGTCACAAATTTTACATATAACGTGCAATGTAAAAAATGTGGGAATAACATATCTTATCATGCTTTAAAAGATTTTCCATGATTGAAAAAAAAATAATTATATATTTGGAGTATAATAATGTAAACATTTCACATAACATTTATCAAAAAACACAATAACTCATATCAAAATAGATAAAGCTACCAATGGAACTCAAATTAGAGTAACTCATCCACTGCACAAAAATATTTTCACTTTAGGAGGCACTGACTCACCAGCAATGTTTTAAAATGTGTCATGATATATTATGCCTTTCTATAGGAAATAGTTTCCATATCTTCGTATTTTTGAGACAAAAATAATTCCATAAATATAAGATATTTCACACCAAACCAAAACAACATGTTATTAGTTATACATTCTCATCACATCCTTCATAAAAATATTTTTGGGTGGGAGAAAATCACATCATCATATATTTCAAGATTTTCTAAATAAGACTTCTCTTTTGTTACTAAATTTATATGATTAACCATTTTTGGAGAATTAGTGGATTAAATAAATACAATAACATGAAAATTAAACACAATACATTTCACCATAACAACCTAATATCCCATCCATAACAGATCACCACCACTACATAACAAAGCCACTTGCCAAGATTACCATAAAAAAACATCCTCCAGACATTTCACACAACATCATCACCACGCCACTTTTCCATAATAAAAAAATAATTTCTTAATAATCATAATCCTACACAATTTTCCGACTAAAAACCACCATTATCATCACAAAGATTAAATATTCAAGCACAAAAATCGAGAAATTACTTCTCCCATGTCATGTTATTATCCAATTTTTGTTGCACTGAATCTCCCATGTGGTTTTAATCATGTCAATATATAAAATGTCTCGATTAGGTATCATGTTTCACTATCTTCATATAATTAAATATATTTAATCACACATCGAATAAGTTAACACAACAATAACAACTACACATAGTGGCTACATATTCCGACTTTCACAATTATTCATGGTCTTACATTATATCACCTGGTTGTTTAGATTGGGTATTCTCACACATTTTAATATTACCCATTGGAATCTAGTATATTTTCCATATATAAGTGATTATACACTTATTAAATATAAATATTAATCAATTGGTCACATCAAGGGTCTCATAATCCCTTATAATCATAGAATAAGAAACATTCTATAAGAACTGCTAATTTTTAAAAGGAATATCAACATCTGATTGCAACAATAATAGTGAAACCACAAAAAACACTCAAAATTCACAAGAAATTTCTTTTAAAACTCCATGGCTTTTATTTAAATGTTTATAAGAATCATCCAAGTTAAATATGAAACTATACACACGTCATGTCACAAATCAAGTTTAACATACTTAAAAAAGACATTGTAGGTTCATTATTTTTCAAGGAAAAAAACATAAAAATTCATTTGAAAATTTATACATTCAAAGATGTTATTATCAATTCCAATACCACATTACATATACTACAAGATTTAATAGTAATCAAAATAAAAAAATTTCTCATATCACAAAATCAAAATTGCACATGTGGTATTACTGTGTCCCATGATTCACCATGCTTAAACTAATCATTATTTAATGATTTAATTTCTTAGAAAAACATTATTATACATTTAAATAAGGTTGAAATGATCCTACATTCACATTTAAATACAATATATTAACCATTCTACATGTTCAATTATCACATGCTAGAAATTTCATAGTCATCGCACAAATGTTTTTTACTATATGAGTGATTCCCTTAAAAACTATTCATGACATAAAATGTGAGGAAAGGTAATGTCATCACTAAAAAATTCTTATCAAATATATAATAATATGTTCCATCGTTTATATAGTGTCAAGTGTCCATGGGTTTCCACAGTGCATGCTCATAATTTTCCAAAACATTAGAAACAAATGTCAGAATAATTTTTAGACTAAAAAATTATTATAATACATGATTATATTAATACATCAAAATTTAATCATTCAAAATTAAGGAGAAAGTTATTATTGAATATTATTTGAAATTAAAAGGAATATTAAATTTTTATGAAGATCATTTTTATAAATTTTATAATTTAAATGTCTAAAAAAAATATTAAAATAATTTAATAATACATGATCATGATAAATTACTAATGGAAGGATAAGAAACACATATTAACTCACATGGGATCCAAAATACTTATAAGAATGGTTTCAAAATAAATCATTTTATCATGTAAGTAAAAAAATATAATTGAGGCAATATGAAAGATAAGGATTTTAAAATTAAATATTTTTCTCAAAAAAAAACACAGTGAGCACAATTCTCTAAAAATTTCAAACATTATGAAATTATGATGTCATTTAATAAATTTTAAGAAAGGAAAATAAATTCAATTCCTTATGATTCAGGTTTTAACAATAATTTAAACAAGAACGTCAATCCTTAACATGGTTACCAAAAATACCACGGGCCAGTCAAACATCATTTTACTCATCCTTTTCAGGTCATTTGACTAATTTAGCAAATAATAACATTTCACCAGAAAATGTAGTGTTAGAACGTTCATAGAATCAAATATAATATTCATTGAATTATTTATGTAATTTTATTAACTTTTTAAATGACTTCTTTCAATCACAAGTATAATAAATCATGATGCATTTACTTCTCCAAAGAATCTACACTCCCAATGGTTCCACCTCTATTATATGTTCAACAGTCTCAGAGTCTATACATAGGATCTCATGGGATCTAAATTCTCATTTAAAAGCTGGTATCCTTGTCCAATGTCATGAACCATGGTCAACTATTACTATTTCCATACCAAACCACGCATTATTCTCCTTTAATACCATAAAACTATATCATATATCTCAAATATCACCATTAATACCACTCTAGCATTACCCCTTCCATCCAAAAAAAGTGTAATGAAGGATGAGAGATAATGGCCACTAATGTCTGCCTCCAGTCGGCCCTGGGTTGGAGAATAAAACCGAGGGTATGGAAATATCATAAATGGGAGTCATTTCCCTCTAAAATAAAATCAGATCGAGACATAGGACAAAAAACTACATAAAGAATCATGAAATTATATAAAAAAGGAAACCAAAACCATCCCATAATGTATTTATAAATAAAATAGAAACAGATAAATGTATCCAAATTAATGATGAAAAATAAAAGGAAAGGCATAACCACAACAACAATACTAATGGTTCATGCTAGTAAAGTCATGCATGGTCCACAAATTCCTCCTATAAACCCTGAAAATAGTTTTATATTCATAGGGTGATTATAAAATTATAGTTAGTTGGAAACCCAAAGCCTCTCATGCACATGATAGAAGATCATACTAATGCTACCTTGAGAAAAAATTAGAACCAACACTACTTAATCAGGTTAACTAACCTAACTAGAACCTCACTATGTACCTCTCACCAAATAATGAATCCATGTTTAATAATGTAATGTGAAATATAATGATGAATGGTACCCCACACTGATTTACAACTAATTTTCCACTCTCACTACCCAATGATGTAAATCCTAGCACTCCCACCTCTTCCAAATAACATCACATCACATCAAATCAAGTGTCGGTCATATACAGCTATGGTATAATATCACATCACATATCACACACATAAACATTGTTTATCATATCTAATTACCAGTTTAGTTGGGTATCATGAACATAAAATACATAAACCTCAGCCCATCCTACTGACATGCACGACCCCCATCATAATATAACTCATCAGATCCTACCTGAAGACACATGATCCATCACATATCATCACATCTCATATAGACAATGACACATTTCAATTTTTTCCATCACAACCATTGCATATCACTAATTCCTAGAAGAGACAGTAAGAAAAAGTGGGTATCCATCCATCCATCCATCCTCCCACAAATATTTTGGAACCCCCATGTATATCAAATGGTAACGGAACAAAGTGCTCAGCAAGGGTGGGTGTATGGATAAATCACCAGAAAATACCATGTATATATAATAGCTACACATGAGCCCATCCTAGGAGTTTGAAAAAAATTTAACAATAGAATCATAACTTTCCCTCACCTTGTTACTACCTCTAAATGCATAAAACGGCACAAAAATCCATAATCCAAAAAAACAAACTTCAATTAAATCCCATTTCTAGATTACCTATAACCTACCCATTTTAATTAAAGTAGTTGGTTCATTGAACACCTTCAATCCGATTAATTTATATATAATATCCGACCATTTAAACCACATATCATGTTATAGTTTATTCTTTTATTAGGAAATCCTTGTCAATGCAAATACTACTCTGGAAACTATCACAACATAGCACACAATAGGCATCACAACTCAACATCCCAACAACCACATAAAATTTACACCTTCTAGGATATCGTAGCCACTTTCATATCCCATTTACATAACCACATCAAAACCATCATTGTGGCCCTGTTTCACTACCACATCACAACCAACACCACCACACATGTCAAAAAAAAGACATTACTCTAGAATCACATCAAAACAACCAAGACATAACACACAACCCCATCCACAGATATGTAACAACACTAACATATCTTTATTTATATTTTTTATAGGGGATTTCTTTCAAATAAAATTCTTAATTTGAGGGTGTATTAACAGAAGCCATATATACTTGTGAAAACAATTCATTATTCGAGTATGTGTGGTTAAAATTTTATTTACAATGGTGTCATGATTATAACATGAGAAGGGAATCACATCGTATATAAAAACTAAAGAAAACAACGGTTACTTGTAAATAATATTTTTATTTATGAAACAACACAGATAGATCCAATATCAAAATACTAAAAAAGCTATTAAATCATTTGAAACATCTTCCATCCCAAAACAATTCATTGAGCTTATTAATTTATATTTATTATCATTTCCCCATAGATAAACATAAGCACCCCATCCCAAATGATACACTTAAGGAGAAATTATATAATTCCATACCAAGAATAAATGATCCTTACACTGAAAAGATTCACCAGAAATAGGGGATGCACACATAATAGGAAACCATCTATAGGGAAGAACTCGTGAAAAAACCATAAATATGGATACCCAACTCCTAGTGAAGATGGATTTCGGAACCTCCCCTCTCATGAGAATGAAATGAGTAAAAAATAATAAAAATATATTTAATTTAGAATGATCATATCTAAAACAAATGGGATTAGATATATCTTTAAATTCTATATTTAATATTGATATAATTAAATCCACTTGGTGTAAACATTTTAAATGTCCCTAGAATCGTTAAAAAATAATGATATGATTAGTTACAATTGAAACGACATTAAATACCATTAAATATTACATTAAAAACATCTTTATTCAAAGAAACATACAATACAAAATATTTCAAGATTCTACAAAATCTAGAACATGCTATTGTTGGGTGATACTATTAGGTGCTATCGGCAGGTGATATTTTCAGGGTGATACCATCAGGTGCTACTGAGGGGGTTTTATCATCATGTGCTACCACCATGTTTTTCCATTATCCTAAAAAACATCCCCACTTCCTCAAAAAAACTCAAAACTATTCCATTCAGCAACCCAACACATCTAGAAATTCCCCATAAACCTCATGAAATTTTTCCCAACAATGTAATGTGATAGAAATTATAATATGTTTCATTCATTCGTTTAAATATAGGTAGCATTAGCCAGTTCATTGGGGAGATATATTAGGCTAACCCGTCATATAATTGATGTCAATATCATCTATCATCATGAGCTATATCAGGCTCACCTATCATCATCAATACTTTCCATGTACCATAAATGAATGTATAACATGAAACCTTTCATTATTATTATCATACTATGAAAAAATTTATATTCCTTTATAGCTTGATTTACCTAGGGAAAAAACATGTTAATGGATAATCAATTTAAAACAATCATCATAATCAGTCCATAGAAAAAACATGGATGGTATCATAAGATCATATTCCCAATGAAGTATAGAAATAATTTCAGGATATTGAAATGAATTAAAATACCTTTAAAAGATAATTTTAATCATTTCATGGAAAATAGGGGAAATTCCTTTTTATTTCAATTCCTTTAAAAAGTAAAAATTCACAAATTATTGGGAAAATAATTTCTATTTAAAATAATCATGGAATATTATAGAGTAATATTAGAAATATGGAATAGTTAGTATGGTTGGAATGTCCATTCATGTGGTATATGTTAAAAAAATATTTGTTTCCTAAATATGTTAAAAAGTAACTAGTTTGTAAAATGATAAGATGGATCCTTTTAAATCTATTTTACGAAATTAAAAAATGTGTAAAAATGAACTTAATAAATCATTCCAGAAATTTAAATACATTATTGATAACATTTAATTGAAAATATGGACATTAATGAAAAATCTATTCAACTAAAGAGAAAATAATATCAATTTTTTTAGATATAGTTTTATGGACATTTTATGTAAAAAATAGAAGAAAATAATATTAAACTATTTTATTAACATTAATAAATAGATGGTAATAATATATATGTTTCTTAGTAAATTGGGATTATATAATTTCTCCCAACGTAAATTTGAATATAAATAATACCAAAAAAATGAGATTTTTACATAATGTCTTTATATATTTGGTATCTTTTTAATAAAGATTAATTTAAATAAATAACATTACATGGGTCTATATATACAATATATTATACGATTTAATATTTTAAAATACATTCACATTTTATTAATTATTCCATACATAAAATCATGATACATGCCATGAAAAATGTCTCAAGGAAAATGGATTGAGATAATGAAAACCCATAAATATGTCATAAAATTTGAAGTGATAATTAATGTATGAAGTGATTTAGAGAGAATATATAAATACACATAATTTTTTTTAAATACAACATAAAAAATTATAGTTAAATTGACATTAAATCATACCATATGAAAGTCAATGAAAAAGTATTATGATCCAGTGAAAATAGATTTAGTTATGAAACCCCTTACCACTTTGGTTACATATGAATCAATACCCCTTTGATAAAATAACCTGATCCATAACTTATAATACCATTAATTATGAATTATTTATCATATAACATCTGATAGGGGAAGTATATACACCATATAAATGAAATAATGTGGATAATATTAAAACATTCATTAATAAATGAATATTGGGGCGATAACCCATACCTCGAGTCTAGATTCTCAATGTATATCCTTTAACTCCTATATAATAAAAATATATTAATCATTTACATTTTTAATATAATTTATTGTTATTCTGATTTTCCATTCAACAATTTATTTAATTTACTTCAATGAAATATTTAATTACATAATTAGTTAAGTCCACACCTGTTATTTTGAGAATGTTTGGTTCATAATTGAAAAATTATTTTGGTAGGTTGATCGTGGTCAAAGAAGAAATTGTTACATTATCTACCAAATATTAATCCAGAAATTATTATAATTTTTATACATTAAATACATTTTAATAACCATACATGAAATATATACATGAAAAATGATTTACATTGCTTCATGGAGGTGGTAGTCCACACATACGCCTGAACGACGTTATCCTTCATAAATGTGTAGAAAGGTAAGAAACGAAATGATATAATATATTTAATGACTTGTAATTATTTCATGAATAAATTATATATTTATTGAATCTATCATAATAACAATCCTTGTGAGGGGTTGAAGAAAATGATACACATTATTCGTGAAGGTTGTAATCCACACGTATGCATGAGCAATGTTTCTATTTCTCATTGGATAGAAAATGATATTAAAAATGGTTTAACCATTAACATAATAACATCTAGATATATAGATATTCTGATATTATCATATCATTATGATAATGATATATTTGAAAGAGTTGTAGAATGAAATAAGAAGAAAGAACTTGGTTAAGAGTTATACGTTCTAATCTAAAGAACAACCTTTTAGTTAATCATAAGGAAATTGGTAAATAGGTCTATGGTCACAATAATTGATTCAAAATGTGGGAATGAATGTTTAGATTTGTTTTTCTGAAGATTTTTTTTAAAAACTAGAACTTTAGTTATGAAATAATTTTTTAAATCAGTACTTTTTTTTGGAATAAACAATATGGTTTTCTTTAATATATAGTCTTTAAGGGTAAATATTCATAAAATACCAAGTTCCTTAAAAATTTTCATTGGAATATATTTTCATTCTTATAAAATCCAAACTATTTATTTATAAAAAATTTGTTTAATTTTAAATATATTAATAAATTTTTTTAAAATCTAATAAACATAAAGTCATTTTCATTGTTATCGTCTTATATTGAATTTTAAAATATCATTTCAACCACTAATTTTAAATATTATCACTTATAATATCCCTAACCCATCATAAATATTTTTAAAATTAATTTAATATCGAAAATTCTATAAATAATACAGTTTTTAATATATTTACTACCAACTACTTACTACTTCTTTGGTTTTCTTAAACATTGTTCCATATTTGTAAAAATGTTTTAGAAAAATAGGATATTATAAAGATTATAAATAATTTATTATAATAAAAAATTTATTTCATAATGAATATATTTTTTGATCAAATATTTATATTTACTCACATATGGTTTATAAAAGTTATTTAATATTTAATTTTTACGTTTATTACCTTGCATAAGCACATCACAAGATTTTTGGATATGTTTTTTTGTTATTTAACTAAAAAATATGAAAATATCTGTGTATATAAGGAATTAACCATCATATAAATTGATAAATATTATAAAATTATTTTTACTTCTCCAATATTATATTTAGGAAATTAATTTTTTACTTTCCCAGTGTTATGTAAGTACTTTGTTACCACTAAAAATGTTTTTTATATTTATCATAAAATCAATTCTAATTTATCAATTTTGAATTATTTTTAAATTAATTATTTTTTATATTATAATAAATAATTCATTATTTATTTTTCATTTATATTTCTCTTTCATATTTATGTCTTGATGATATCATAAAATAAATCACATTTCATAAAAGCTATATTTTTCTATTATTCAACAACAATTTAATTTCTTCAAAATATTATCAAAAATTAATTAGAAGATATATTTTAATATATAGATCCTAAAATTAATTCCATTTAACCAAATCTAATTCCAATAATTTTAATAAATTACTTTTAAAATAAACAGGCAAAACATGATGAAAAACAATTTCCATAAAAACTCATTTTAGGTAAAAAAAGTCTTATACAAAAACTATGCATAATTCTAATTTCAATAAAATAAATATTAGTATTTTTAATTAAATGAAATTAATGAACATTAAAAAATATTTCAAAACAAAATGATACATTTTAAATATAAGAAAATAAATTATTAATATAACAACCCTATCCATTTAAATAAAACGTAAAATTATTTTAAGAATAATTATACATCACAGTACATGTCATGGATCTTAAAGTCTAGTGTCTTGGAAGACTAGGTAAAAAATCAAAAAAAAAATATAAACTCCATACTGATATTCTATAATTCATTTTGTTCATACATCTACCTAGGTTACCATGGGGAACACATGAACAATGGGATTAGCTTAACAGCCTTGTAAGGGAGTATACATGAGAATGAGGCTTTAGAACATGGGATGGAAGCCATGGAATAATTATAAAAAATGAATGGAACATATGGAATCATAAAATATAAACATGGGTTCATATAAACATGGAATAATAGTAATGTGGTAGAAACATAAAACTTGATTTTCGTACGAGTGAAGGCTAACTGCCATGATCGTTTCACATAGTAGCACAAGCCAAGGCTAACCGCCATGACCGTCAGACATAACATATCATGAGACTTAACATTACCCAATTCATTGGATATCTATTTGTGTGTAACCATATTAATTTTTATGAATATATTTTCTATATAAAGAATTAGATATTATCAATCTTACATAAACAAAAGGGTTACCCATGGAAAGAATTGGGTAGCATAATCCGGTCAAGAAGCATAACTTAACGGGTGTATCATAAAAGTTTCTTGGAAAGAAATTAATTAGAACATACATGGATGTTAATAAGGTATAAAATTCATATATCAAGTTATGTTATGTCAAAAATAATTGAAAACTTGTAAGAAATGTATTTGATAAATTTTAGCATTCAAACATTTTTTTGTGGTTTTAAGGAAAATACTATAGATCATTTAAAAGAAAAAATGAAAAAATATTCTATACAAAACCATAAGTTAACCACGAAGGTCTTCATAATAAAAATAATTATTTTATAATGACAATGGTGGCTTAAAACATATGATATAGTTCCCATGAAATTGAGTAAAAATTTAGGAAGTCCCCTAAAAATAGGTTTTCTTATTATGAAGTATCGAGGAGGAAATCACATAAAAGCAGGTATTTCTCCCAAAGAGAGTGAGGTATTGATCATGAAACGTAATTTTTTATCCTATAATCAGAATTTATAATTTTTACATAAAAAGAAATTAAAAATTCATTTGTGTAAAAATAAAGATAGAGCAACCCAAATGAATAAAGGCAGTTCGGGTAGAATTCCTTATGGACTATCATTATGGTATCATGAATAATTAAGAGGTTTTAATGAGAGATAAATGCGTTTTATATACTTTTATAAATCACTGGGGTATAATAAAGATGGTTTGAAATCATACCCCAACATTATTAATTATATTTAAAAGGGAATAACATAGAGAATATTCATTAATAAAAGTGAAATAGGGAGGACCCCTTACCTTAAGTATGATGATATTATCCAATTGATATTAATGACATTAATAATAAAATTAGTTTAATTAATTAATAATTATAGAACCTATTATATATTTATAATATTTATTTAAACACTTTTGAGTTCATTAATGCCATTTTTTATTAGTTATGAGGTTCAGAATCACTGTTCGGGTCTGTTTGTTTCCTTGGTTCTAATGATCAGTTCACTTATATTCATGTTTGTATAATCAGGTAAAATGGGGATGGTTTTCCAGAATTTGAGTTATATGTTATTAGGTAACATACATGACGTTACATGATTGTAAATTCTATTTGGTTACTAATTGTGAAGATAGATCATTATACAAATTATTTAATGATACCAATTTTGGTTAATTTGCGGTTTTTTGAACACAACGTACTCATTTTTCTTTATAAATAAAATCCATGAGTAAAAAAAGATTCTAGAACCATATATGAGACATAATACATATATTATAATATGGTTCAACCAT
The DNA here is from genome assembly GCA_963277665.1 of Viscum album. NCBI lineage: Eukaryota > Viridiplantae > Streptophyta > Magnoliopsida > Santalales > Viscaceae > Viscum > Viscum album. The sequence goes on along the minus strand of OY728131.1, from coordinate 1,048,957,781 downwards.
GAAAATGGTTTCATGACCAGAAATTGAAGATGGTAATGGAAATTGAAAACCCTTTATCTTTGATTGTGGTAAATTAGAACATCTCGGATGTTGTTTTCATTTTTAGTATAAATGTATTGGAAAAGAGAGATGATAATGGATTATTAATTTATCATAACAAAATTCTAGTAAATTTGGGTTACTAAATTAATCACAACAATTTGATGAAATTATGTGAGTAAATAAAAATAAAAGACATGAATTCGAAAATAAAAGAAAAGTTGAGAGATACATTATGAAAATTCGATAGCCAAATGATATCAGTTAAAATTTCATAAAATTTTAGGATGAAGGAATAAGGGGTCTCCCATAATTAATAGATAATATGGAACTTAAGGGGTATATTAGAAGATATATCATAAAATAATCCAATTGTAATTAAAAATAATAACCAAAAATGAAAGCTTGAAAAAGATAAGAAAGGTAGATTCCTTTACCTTGTGGAGTAATTCCTAAAACATGATGTTTGGGACCTTGGTGGAGTTATTACACCTTCTGAGGACTTCTTGGGAGGTAAAAACTCTAGATATTCTAGGATGATGGATTTGTAATGGAAAAAATGAAGGAAAGAGTGGGTATTTATAATAAAAGAGGGAGAGTTTTTTATTAATTTCCAAGGGAAACTCATTAGTGGTTTTTTAAAAAATATAGGCGTGACCATGTTATTTTCCCATGGAATTATCCATGTTGGAAATATCATATCCTATATTACTATACAAAAGTATACCATCATTTTATTTTAATTATTACATCATTATGATTTCATTAATCATACCAATAAAATGTATTGTTACTATTCACGAATAATTCAAGTATCATTGAAAAATCCCAAAAATTTACCCTAATAAATTTTCAATGTGTATAATTAAAAAATAAAATCCATTTTTTGAAAATAATTTTAAAAATAATTTTCATTTTATTTTTAAATAAAATCATAATTTATTTAAAAAACAATATCAAAACTATAAATCATTTCATAATAGCATAAAAAATTAATAAAGGTCCCATAAAATTATCTTATAACCCTAATAAAATAATGTAACAATTTATGATTATATTTTATGAAAATAAATTTACATTTTAAATTAACGAAATAATAAAAAATATTTAAATAAAATATTTACGACCTAAAAAAATACCAATATGTATACTATGATGGGTTTTTCACTTTTAATATGCCTAAATTGTATTTATACATTCATGGGTGAAGTTATTATTATTTTGGATGATTTTTTATTCATTACTATTCATTACTATTCATAAAGATATGTTACTATTCAAAAGGGTGTGTTAATATTCATAAAAAACCATGCTTCTCTTATCAGACTTCGAAAAACTTACAGATCAAAATTATAGATGACCACTTTTCTAAATTCAAATCTCATAATTGAAAAACATCAGATTAAAGGTCACATAGTACTTATATGAACATTTTTATAATAAATTAATTACCCCTAATAAAACATTGGGTCATTACATTCTTCCCCCCTTAATAAATTTCTCCCTCAAAATTTTATTTTAAAATCTATTACATAAACAGGTATGGGTATTATTCCTTAATTGATTCCTCCAGTTCCCATGATGCCTCTTCATACTTATTGTCTGGCCATAATACCATGACCAGGTGAGTAGTCTTATTATGTAGAACATTGTCTCAACAATCCAAGATCTTCAAAGGATGCTCCTTGTAAGAATGATCATCTTCCAACTGTACCACCACTAAAGAGAGTACATGTGAAGAGTATTTTATGTACTTCCTTAAGAGGGATACCTGAAAGACATCGTGTACTATAGACAAGGTAAGTCTAAGTTCAAGTCGATAGGAAACACCCCTGATACGATCAAATATCTTCAAGGATCGATGTATATTAGAGTTAACATCCCTTTTTTTCCAATCCTCATGATCTTCTTCCATGGAGATATGTGTAGAAATACCATGTCTCCAAATTTAATCTCAAGGTATTGTCAAGGATTGCCTGCATAACTCTTCTATCAACATTGAGTTTCCTTTATATGATACTGAATGGTTTTCACCTTCTCTAACATTTAATCGATCATTTCAAGTCATAGCATCTTAAAATCACCAACACCATCCAACACACCGGTGTTCTGCACCTTTTCCCATTAAGGGATTCTTATGGTGTCATTGGGATTCTTGAGTGGAAACTGTTGTCATATGAGAATTAAACCAATGGAAGATGTTGGTCCCATACTCTATTGAAGTCCATAGTACATTCTCTCAACATATCTTCTATTTTCTGAATTGATCACTCAGATTGGGTATCAGTTTGAGGATGCTGGGCTGTACAAATGTTCTGTTCAGTGCTAAGAGAATGTTAGAGAATTTTCCAGAACATTGAGATGAGTCTTAGATCAAAATCAGATACAATATATGGTGGTACTCATTTAATACTTACAAATTTTTTGATATTAATCCATGAATTTTTATCCGACCATTAGTCCTCTCAAATCGAGAGAAAGTGGGATATCTTTGTAAAATGATCTATAAGGACCCATATAGCATTATTTCCTCTGGATGTCATTGGATATCCAGTGAAAAAGTACAGAGTGATTTTATCCCACTAATATGTTTTTATGGTTAGTGGTTTCATCATCCCCTTATACTTTTATCTTTCATCGTTTACTTGTTGACCTACTAGGTACATTGATTCATACTCATCAATATCATTTTTCATATTTGTCCAACAAAACTTTTCTCGTAGATCTCGATATATATTTTTCCCCCTGGGTGAATAGAGAACGACAATATATGTGCATCATTAAGAATATCCTTCCTTATCTCTGGATCCGTTGGTACACATAATTGTGACCTATATCTCACAACACCTTCCTCATCAATCATGAAATCTGAGGATTTCACATTTCTAAAATCTTCCACCCCTTTCAAAATTTCCACATCTTTTCTTTGAGAATCCTTTATTTTCTCAAAGGGATATTGCTAAGGGATTATTTGAGAAAGGATAGATGATGTTCCTCTCTTAAGGATTCTCATCTTCATTCACATGAAATCTAAGATCAGTTCCTCTTCAATTCTTATCACTGATAAAGGTGAAATCTACTTTCTACTTAGAGCATCTATAACCTTGTTTTCCTTAATGGTATGGTAGTCGGTTGAGTAGTCCACTCCTTGATGGGTTCTATCTACTATCTCTAGAGTATATTAATATATTTTTGTGTGAATATATATTTGAGACTCTTTTGATCAGTATATATCTCAGACTTTTCTTGAGATAATACCCCTAGAATTTCAACACATAGATCTCAGCTACCATCTCCAGATCATGAATGTGATAGTTTTACTCATTGAATTTCAGCTTCCCTGATACGTAGGCTATCACTTTATCAGTTTTTATCATCACACAACATAATCTCTTCTTAAGATTATCACTATACACCACAAAGAGTTCTCCATGTATTGGGAGTGTGAGTATTTCTCCATTAATTAGCCTCTTTTCAACTCTTTAAAGCAGCCTTTCCATTCTTGAGTCTAGACAATCATTATTCACTTCCATTCCATCTTGGTCATTGGGTTTAAAAATCATGAAAATTTCTTCACAAATCGTCAATAATACCTTTCTAGACCAAGAAAGGTGTGGATCTTTATTACAGATATTGGTCTAGGCCACTGTTCAGTTTCCTTTATCTTGGAAGGGTCCACTGGTATCCTTTTTATGATAATAACATTCCCCAAGAATAATAATTCCTGCATCCAAAACTCACATTTATTGTATATTTCAATTAGATTCTCCCTTACACTGTTCTTAACACGGTACTCAAATGAACTTCATATTCCTCCTTGCTCTTGGAGTATACCAGAATATCATCAATAAAGACTACCAAAAAATCCTCGAGGTAATCTCTAAATATTTTATTCTTTAAGTCCACGAATGTTTCAAGAGAATTAGTGAGTCCAAACGGAATTACTATGAAATCATAGTTTCGAGACCTTGTTTGAAAGGCAATCTCGATAATATCTTCCTTCCCCACCATTAATTGTTGATATCCCAACCGAAGGTCCACCTTAGTGAAATAACATTCCCTACAAATCTTATCAAATAAGTCATCTATCCCTGGAAGGGGATACTTGTTATTTATCATGAATTTATTGAACTCAATATAATTAATGTAGAGGAATATTGAACAATCCTTCTTCTAAACGAAGTGGAAATGAACACCCCATGGTAATGCACTTGGGCATATAAAACCCTTCTCCAGATTCTCCTATAACCAATTATTTAGCTCTTCTAGCTCTACAATGGCTATTCTATATGGTGTATTTTATATAAGTAGAGATTCAAGAATAAGTTCAATTGAGAACTCAACCTATCTGTTGGGAGGAAGACTTGGAAACTCTTTAGGGAATACATTATTATAATCCTTCATGATGGGTATGTCTTTAAGCATGATTCTCTCCTTTGTCTCAATAGTTTGATCTAAAAATACTTTCTCATAGGGAATTAGTATCCACACTTGAGACACTGATTCTAAAGGAGATTTATCTTCTTACTAACACTTGTAAATAATTATAGGATTCATTGGGATGTGAAGAGTGATCTCCCTCTCCCCATAGTTGATGTTGGATTTTTATAAATATAGGCATTCCATGCCCAATATTTCGTCGAACTCTACTAAAAGAAGTATGACGAGATTTGATGGGAGGATCAATCCACAAACATTAACCATGAAGGAGTGATAAACCATGGATGTAATAATTTCCCCATGCAATGTTCTCATAGATAACATGTCATCCATATTTTGAGGTGGTGTTTAAATTGTTCTACGAAACATGAAAGAAATGAAAGAATGCGTAGAACCATAATCAAATAGTATGTTCACTATTCTTGAATGAATTACTAGCATATTTTTCACCACATAATTTTCCATCTCCATATTAGTAGTAGTGATAAAATAATCTCTTCCTTGTTTAATTTGAGGATGTTGTTGATTTCTTACAAAAACCATGTGTTTAGGGAAAGTGTTTTCATAATGCATGTGATCTATGAAGTTATAAAACTCACCACTAACTGAGCATTGATATGGACCTTCCTTTCTTCTTTAACATTAGCATGATTCTTCATATCCACTCGGAAAATCTTATCTAAATGTCCCATATTTCCATATTTAATGAAATTCTTGTTTCCCTTTAGACAGTTCCCAGGATGCTTCTTCCCACAACGTTTACAAGTGGGATATTTGGGCTTTATTAAATCATGGGATTTTTTGGTGTAAAACTATTGTTTTCTTCTATTTTCTGCATCTTATCACTAGGTCCATGAGACCATTGAGTGTCTCCCATAACCATTTCAACCTTGAGGGCATAACAAAAAATCTCCTGATAATTTTCAATGTCTCGAATCACTTACGTTATTCGAAGACTTGACTTTAGTTTTCTAGAGAAGCGATACACCTTGCTTTTGGTGTTCTTGAAAAATACATAGTAATACTTTGCGTGCCTTGTAATATTTCCTTCACACACCCCGATGAATCATATTAATTCTTCTTGAGCCCAAGGAACTCCCTTTCTATCTTGAGAAAGAGGGTTTGAGGAAAATATTTATTGACAAACATCCTCTTGAATACCTCCAAATCCGTGGAATAAATTTACTCTTTGGAATTTTTATTCTTGATCAGTTTCCACCACTAATCATCTTCCCCATTAAAATGAAAGACCGTCAGTACAAATTTCTCTTATTCTGAGCATTTCAGTACATATAATATCTTTTCAATGGATATAATCAACTATTCCGCTCGGAGGGGATCAAAATATCCTTTAAACATTGGAGACCTTTGACGCATGAGAGATTATATGAAAATTTTCACTGTTCTTGTAGGAGGAGGGTGTTCCACATTATTCAAGTTATTATTCATAATTTGATCAAACTGGGCTATTATTTTCATGATGTTTTGAGAACCTATTCCCATTATATTAGGTATATCATTTGGTAATTCTTCACATTCCTGTTGACATTGATTGTTGAAACGTGTTCTTAATTTTCCCACCATTATCTAAGACAAATAATGTACAATTAGAGGGCTTTAATAAATAGCTATTGAGAAAAAAAGAGACTTTGAACGTAAGGGGATGAAGTTGTAAAGGTGAAGTATATCTAAACTTGTGATTCCCTATGTTTCAATCTAGGTTATAGTTGAACTATTTATTAAATTATATTCTTGTGTTTTTTTCATTTTGTTAATTATTTTTTGTTCCTTGGTTGTAAATTAGCAAGTAATATCCTCCCAGAGTTTCAAAACAAGAGTAAAGAAAGGCCAGTTTTTAGGAACCAGTTCCCATTCAAGTCTAGATCAAAGTGTCGTTTCCAAGTTTGACCCCTAAATACATCTGTGCCAGAGCAACCTCTACCAGTTTTATGTAGACCAATATGTATTTTCATGATAAACCACTTACACTATAAATACAAAAATTAAAATATTTTTACTTATACTTAGTATCATTATTAAGGATCTCACTAAGGTTCTCTATTATTAATCTCTAAAATAAGTAGTCTATCATTTGATACCAACTGTAGTGACCCTTTCCTTTTTTATATAACATTACAAGATTTTGAGCATAATTATACATCATAATACAATCCAAGTATCATAAAATCTAGTGTCTTTGATGGCTAGGTATATAATAAATCAGAAAAACTCTTTATTTAAACTCTATATTGAGATCCTATCTTTCATTGTTCACATAAAACTGCATAGGATACCCTGGGGAACACAAGAACAAATGGATGAGCTAAAAATCCTAGTAAGAGTGTATATATAATAATAAGGCTTTAGAACATGGGTTAGAAGGAATGACATAATGATAACAAAAGCATGGAACATATGTAATCATAACATAAAAACATGATATCATATAAACATGGAATCATAGTATTGTGGTAGAAACATAAAACATGACTTTAGTACGAGTCATGCCTAAATGGTAAGATAGTTTCACATAGTAGTACACACCACAGATAACCGCCCAGACCGTCGCACATAACATCTCATGAAACATAAATTAACCTAATGCATTGGAGGGATATATGGGCACAACCATCTTAATTTTCATAAATATTTTTTCCACATAATGAACCAAACATAATCAATCTTACATAAACCAAAGTGTTACTCATGGAATGATTTGGGTAACATAATCATGTCATGAAGCATAAAAAGGGGGAATATCATGAAAGTGATAATGAAATAAAGGAATTAGAAAATACATGGATGTTCATATTCTAAGATAGAAATATATCAAGGTAATTGATGTCAAATAGAAGAGACAACATGTAAGAGTCTTATTTGATAAATATAAGCATTAAAACATTTTTATGCGGTTTTAAGGAAAATGTTATAGAGATTTTAAAATAGAAAATTGAAAAATCTTCTATATAAAAGAAGAAGTGAAGAAAGAAAGTTTTCATAATAAAACGTCTACTTTTATAATGAAAATAGTGGATTAAAACAGAGGATAGAGTGCACTTGAAATTGTGTGAAGATTTGAGAAGTTCCCTTAATTTGACATTCCTTAATCAGAAGTATCAAGGAGAAAATCACTTAAAAGCCTGTTTATTCCCAAAATAGAATGAGGAATGGATATTGAAACATGATTTTGGAGAATATAAACAGAATTTAGAATTTGTACATAAAATGAAAAGGTAACTTCATTTGGGTAAAAATAACGATAGAACAACCCGAAGGAATAAAGGCGGCTCAGGTTGAATTCCGTACATATTATCAGCATGGTATCATGTGTACTTAAGAGGTATTAATGATAGAGAAAGGGATTTCTAATATTCTAATAACCATGAGGGATTTATGAGTATGTTTTGAGATCATACCCTAATATTAGTAATTATACTTAAAAGTTCATAACATAAAGTATATTATTGAATAATAGTGAAATATAGTGGATCCCTTACCTTAAGTCGGATGTTTTTCTCCACTTGATATTAAATACCTGAATAATAAAAATAGGTTCATTAATTAATAATTCCGGAACCTATTATATATTTAAATGATTTAGTAAAACATTTTTTAGTCCATTCATAATATTTTTTATTGGTAATGAGGTTCAATTTCATTGTTCAAGTCTATTTGTTTCTTTGGTTCAAATGAGTTGTTCACTTATATTCGTTTTCAGATAATCCTTTAAATGGGGATGATTGTCCATAATTAGAGTAATATGTTATTAGTGTAAATAAAGGTAGTTACATGATTTTAAATTCCATCTGGTCACGTGGTGTGAAGATATATCAATGCATAAATTATTTTATGATAACTGTTTCAGATAATTGGTGTTTTTTTAACACAAAAAACACATTTTTTTTATAAATCAAAACCATGAGTAAAAAAAGATCCCAAAACCATAGATCATATATAATTAATATATTATGGTTTGTTTCATCCATTAAAATGGTTTCTCGACCATAATTTAACATGGTAATAGAAATTGAAATCTCATCATCTTTGAATGTGGTAAATTAGCACATCTTGTGTGGTGTTTTAATTTTTAGTATAAAATAAACAGAAAGGGGAGATGATGAGGATTTATTCATTTTTTATGAAAAAATTGAAATAATTTTAATGTACTAGAGTCATCAAAAAAATTTAATGAAATGGGGAGACAAAAGAAAAATAAAATAAATGAACTTGCAAATAAAAGAAAAGTTGAGAGATCCCTTATGAAAATTCAACAGCCTAATAACATCACTTAAAAGTTCATAAAAAATTTTTATGGGAGAAAGAAATGGGTCTCCCATAATTATTACATTATATGGACAGGAAGGGTTATATGATTTGATATATACCAACATAATAAAATTGATATTAAGGAGAATAACCTAAAATGAAAGCATGAAAAAGAGATAGGGGGTATATTACCTTACCTTGTAGAGTAACTCCTAAAACAAGATTGTTGTGACCTTAGGTGCCTGAGGAGACTTTTTGAGGACTTATAGGGAGGTAAAACCACCAGATAATTGAGTATGATGGACTTGTAATAAAAAAATGATGTAAATAGTGGGTATTTATAGTAAACAAGGGAGGGTTTTTTATTAATTTCAAAGGACACCTCATTAGTGGTTTTCGAAAATACCATGGAAATTCCTATAGTATTTTCCATGGTATTAGCCACTTAGGGAACCTCATTCCTTATTTTACTATAAAAAATTCTATCATAAATTTATTTTAATTATCACATCATTATTATTTCATTAAACATACCAAAAACTCAAAACTGTATTGTTACTATTCACAAAAAATCATGTGTTTTAGAAAAATCCCAAAAATTCACCCAAAACCTTTCTCAATGTGTAGAATTAAAAAATGATATCCATTTTCTCAAAATATTTTTCTGAACATTTTTAATTTAAATTATAAATAAAATCAAAATTTATTTAAAAAACAACATTAAAAATATAAATCATTTTATAACACCTTGAAAAATTAATCAAGGTCCCATAAAATTATCTTATTACCACAAGACAATAAAGTAAAAATTTATGATTACATTTTATGAAAATTTATTTCTATTTTAAATTATTATATTAGTCATAAAATTGGAAATAAAATATATTTGACATACAAAAATACCAATACTTATTCAACAATCATTTTTTTCACTTTTAAGATGTCTAAATTGTATTTATACATTCATGGTTGATGTTTCTATTTTTTGTCTGATTTTATTTTCATTAATATTCAATACTATTCATAAATGTATGTTAATATTTATAAGGGTGTGTTACTATTCATAAAAAATTACGTTTATCTTTCCAGACTTCAAATAACATACTAATCACAATTACATGTGACCATTTTTTGAAATTAAAATCACACAAGTGAAAACACATGTTTAAAGGTAACGTAGTACTTATATGACCTTTTTTTAAGAAAGTAATTTCCATTGATAAAACATTGGGTCATTATATTATTCCCCCTTAAGAAATTTCCCACTGCAAATTTATTTTTACATTCTAGTTCATTAACAGGTGTGGGTACTTTTCCTTCATTTCTTCCTCTATTTACCTTGTAACCTATTCATACATATTATTCGGCCATAGTACCTCAACTAGGTCAGTAGTCTTGTTATGCAGAACGTTGTCTCTATGATCCAATATCATTACTAAATACACCTCATAAGAAAGATCATCCTCCAACTATACCACCACTAAATAGAATACATGTGAAGAGTCTGGTATGTATTTCCCTAATAGGGATACATGAATAATGTCATTTACATTGGAAATTGGAAGTGGATGTTTATGTCAAAAGGCCATAGCCTCAATATGATCAATAATCGTTAATGGGTCGATGTACCTAGTATATAACTTTATTTTCCTTCAAAATCTCATGACCTTGTTTCACTGAGATATGCGTATAAATACCAAATCTCCAACCTTTAACTCAAGGTCTCATCGACGATTGTCCGCATAACTCTTCTGTCAACTTTGAGAATCCGTGATATTTTTTTGAATGGTTTTCACCTTCTCCACCATTTCTTTTACCATTTCAGGTCCTTGTAGCTTACACTCACTGACTTAATCACTACCTGTCGGTGTTCTTCACCTTTTCCCACAAAAGGGCTTTATATGGTTCCATTCAGATTCTTGAGTGGAAAATGTTGTTGTAGGAGAATTAAACTAGTGGAATATGTTGGTACTATCCTCATTTAAAGTCCATATAACATGCTATCAACATATATTCTAGTGTCTGAATAGTTTTCTCAGACTGGACATCAGTATGAGGATGATATGTCGTACTGAAGTTCAATTCAGTTCTTAGAGCATGTTGGCGACTTTCCCTGAACATTAAAGGGGATTCTAGGATCATGATTGGATAAGATAGATAGTGGTACGCTATGTAGCCTTACCACTTCTTTGGTGTTAATTATTAAAAGTTGATCCAATGATAATATCTCTCGAATCATGATAAAGAGAGTGGTCTTTGTAAGACATTCCACAATGACCCATATAACATTGTTTTCTATGGATGTCCTTGGATGTCCAGTGAAAATGTCCATGGTGATGCTCTCCCACTTCCATGTTTGTATGGGTATTGGTAGCATCGTCTCCTTAAAATTTTGTCATTCCGCCTTCACTTATTGATATACCAGGAACATTGATGTATAATCAACAATATTTTTTTCATATTTTTGCACAAAAGTTTTTCTCAGAAATCACGATACATATTTTATCTCCTAGGGTGAATAGAGAATGTCAAGAAATGTGCATCATTAAGAAGCCCTATCTTTATATCTAGATTATATGGTACACATAATCATGACCCATGTATTTCAACTCCTTCCTCATCAATCATGAACTATGAGTATATCCCATTTCCCGTAGCCTCCACCCTTTTTAGAATTTTTACATCTTAGAAACATTTATTTTCTCCAAGAGATATGGTTGTACAATCATTTGAGAATGGATTGATGATGTTCCTCCATAAATGATTCCCATTTACATTCTCTATAAATATAAGAAGATCAGATCATTTTCAATTCTCATCACTAATAAAGGTGCATGACCCTTTCTACTTAGAGAATCCACCACCTATTTTCTTTACCAGGTTGGTAGTGGATTGAGCAGTCCTAATCCTTGATAAGATATATCCATCTTCACTGGAACATATTTAGCTCATTTTGTGTGAATATATATTGCAGACTCTTGTGATCAGTATATATCACACACTTCTCCTTATAGTGATAATACAGACATATATTCCACACAAAGTTCATAGTTTCCAACTTTATATCATGTGTGGGATAGTTTTGCTCAAGGATTTTCAGCTGGCTTGAGGCTAAGGCTATTAATTTTTAATTTTTCATCATTAGACAGCCTAATCCCTTCTTAGAAGCCACACTATACACCACAAAGAGTTATCCACATTCTAGGATTGTGAGTACTGCAACAATGGTTATAATCTTTTTCAACTCTTTAAAATATTATTCATATTCCCTAGTGTAGATAAACATTACTCCCTTCCATGGCAGCTTTATCATAGGGTTGAAAATTGTGAAATGTTCTTCACAAATAAATGATACAACCCGGCTAGAACTATAATACTACGAATGTCCTTTATATATATTGTCTAGGGCCACTCTTCAATTTCCTTTGTCTTAGAATGATCCACTGATATCCTTTTAATTGTAATAACATTCCCCATGAATGATACTTCCTCTATCTGAAACTCACATTTACTGTACTTTTCATACAACTTCTCCCGATAAAAAGTCTTTAAAAATGTACTCAAATATTCCTCATGTTCCTCCTTGCTCTTGAAGTATTTTAGAATATCATCAATAAAGACTACAAAAAATATGCTGAGGTAATATATAAAGAATATAATCATTAAATACATAAAATTTTTTAGAGAATTAGTCAGTCTGAAGGGAGTCACTGTGAACTCATTGTGTCCATACGTTGTCTGAAAGGTATTCCGGGGAATATATTTCTTCCATGCCTTAAATTGGTTATATCTCGACTGAAGGTCCACCATAGACAAATAACTGGACCCACAAAGCTAATCAAAAAAATCATCTATCCATGTCAGGGGATACTTGTTCTTTATCATGATTTTATTGAGCTCATGATAATTAATAAGAGGTTCATCGAATGATCCTTCTTCATAAAAAAATAGGAGAGGTGCACCCCATAGTGAAGCACTCAGGTGTATAAAACCCTTCTCTAGATTCTCTTGTAACTTCTTCTTAATCTCTTCTAGGTCTACGGTAGAAATTCTATAAGGTGTCTTTGATATATAAACAGATCCATGAATAAGTTTAATTGAGAACTCAAACTCTCATTCATAAGGAAGAAGATGCAACTCTTTAAGGAATACATCAGTGTAATCCTTCATGATGGGAATGTTTTCAAGCATGATTCTTTTATTTGTCACAATCATTTGATCTAGAAATTCTTTCTCATAAGTAATTATTATCTACAATTGATATAGATTCTAAAATAGATTCATCTTCCCCCTAACATATGTATATAATTGGAGGACGCTTTGGGATGTGAAGAGTTATCTCCCTTTCCCAACAGTTGATGTTGGAATTTTATAAAGATAACCAATCAATTCCTAATATAGCATCGAATTCCACTAAGGAAATTATAAAAAGATTTGTGGGGAGGTTCATTCAACAAACATTAATTGGGGATGAGTTATAAATCATGGATGATATAATTTACCCATTCACTATTCTCATTGATGAATTTTCCTCCAAATTTTGTGGTGGTGTTCGAATAGTTCTACTAAACATGAAAGATATGAAAGAATGTATATAACCCAAATCAAATAGTACGATATCTATTATTTAATTAATAAATAGTTTACTTGTCCCCACATCATTTTCTGGATCCACCTTAGAAATAGTGATAGTATAATCCCTTCTTTGTTGCCTTAGAGGTTGTTGTTGATTTTCTCCGAAAACCCTTGGCAAGGGGAAATTGTTATCATAATTCCCATGTTCCTTATACTTTTAAAACTGCACCACTGGATGAGAATTGATCTAAAAAATCATTTTTTCTTCCACATTAGAAGTATTGTTCAAATCCCTTTGGTAGTTCTTTTCCAGATGTCCCATTATTCCCCATTTGAAGTAGTTCATCATCCCCTTTAGATAGTTCCTACGATGCTTCTTCCCACAACTTTTACAAGAGGGACATTCGGGATTCTTTCCATCATGGGATTAGTTTTTTTACAACCCATGTTGTTCTCTATTTTCCTCTACTTGTCACCGGCTCCATGATACCACTGAGAGTTTCCAATATCCATTTTAACCTTGAGGTCACAATGGACAATCTTCTCAAAACCATCAAAGTCTCGAATAGCCAATGCTTTTTGTATACTCGGATTTAGTCCGCTAAAGAAGTGATCCACCTTGATTTCAGTGTTCATGAAAAATCCATACGCGTACCTTGCAATCCTTCTACAGTTTACTTTATAGAACCTGATGGACACATCTTCCTTCTACTTGAGTTAAATGAACTCTCTTTACATCTTGATATGGAGGGTTTAATGAAAATATCTATTGAGAAACGTTCTCTTGAATTCCTACCAATATATGGAACCGATTTCCTCTTTGGACAGAGTATTCTTGATCAGTGTCAACCACTGATCCACATCCCCATCAAAACGATAAACTGCTATTACAACATTCTCTTATTCCGAGAATTTGAGGAAGGAGACTATATTTTCAATAGTGTAAATCCAATCTTCTATAAGGAGGGCATCAAAATATCTACTAAACATGGGAGGCATGTGCCTCATGAAGGATTCTAGGACAACTTTCTCTTTTCATATAGGAGTGGGGAATTCCACATGATTGAAGTCATTATTCATAACTTGAGCCAACTGAGGAAGTATTGTCTTGATATTTTGGCCACCCGTTCCCATCATATCAAGCATATCATTTAGGAATTCTTCACATTATGTTTCACATTGACTGTTGGAATTTGTTTTTATATTTCCCTCCATTATCTATCAAAATGAACATACAATTAGAGGTCTTTAATACTTAGCTAATAAGAATAAAAAAGAAACACTGAAAATAAGGGGATAAACTTGTGAAGGATAATTATATCCTAACTTGTGATTCCCTACGATTCAATCTAGGTAATCGTTGATCTATTTAATAACATATATTCATATGAGTTTTTTTCATTCCCTTATTAATTTTTTATTTCTTGCTAATGAATTTATAAGGAATATCCCTTAAGAGTTTCAAACCAAGAGTGCAGCAAGGCCCATTGTAGTACAACAGTTCTCATTCGAGTCCAACTTAAAGCGATGTTTTCAGGTTTAACCCCTAGATAAATCTATGCCAAATCCACCTCTACCTCTTTGTATCTAGAGAGGGATTTATTTTCTTGAAAAACCTCTTACACTATACATACACAAATTGAGGGATGTTCTCTTACACTTAGTCTTATTCTTAAGGTTTTCACTAATGTGATCTATTACTAATCTCAAAAAATAACTATCCCATACACTGATACCAACTATAGTGACCCTAGTCTCTTACTTATAACATTACATGATTTTAAGATTAGCTATACATTAGAGAATAATCCACTGATAATAAAATATAGTGTCTTGGAAGACTAGGTACATAATCATAGTAAGGAAATTTTTTATTTAAATCCATAATGATCTATTATCTTCAATTGTTCTCATACATCTTCCTAGGATATCCTAGGGAACACATGAACAAAGGGATGAACTAAATAGCCCATCAAGGGAGTATACATAAGAATAAGGCTTTAGTACATGTGTTAGAAGGCATGATATAATGGTAAACAAATCCTGGAACATATTGAATCATAACATATAAACATGGAATCTTATAATCATTGAATCATAGTAATGTATAATAAATATAAAACATGACTTTAGTACGAGTCAAGGCTAACCGCCATGATCGTTTCACATAGTATCACAATCCAAGGATTATCGCTAAGACTGTCGCACATAATATATCATGAGACTTATATTTAACCAATGAATTAGATCACTATCTGGGCACACTGATCTTACTTTTCATGAATATGTTTTCCACATATAGAAACATACATGACCAATCTTACAAAAACATATGGGTTACCCATGGAAATAATGAAGTAACATAATCATGTGATGAAGCATAATCAAAGGGGCATATCATAAAAGTGTATATGAAATAAAGTAATTAGAACAAACATGGATGTCAATATGGTAATTTAAAAATATATCTTGGTATGTGATGTCAAAAATAAGTGACAACATGTAAGAAATTTATTTGATAAATTTTTTCATTACTATATTTTTGTGTGGTTTTAAGGAAAATACTATAGAGATTTTAAAATATAAAATGGAACAATATTCTATATAAAACCAAAAATAAACACTTAATTTTTCAAAATAAAAATACTGATTTTATAAAGAAAATCGTCGATTAAAATAGAGTATATTGTGAACTTGAAATTAGGTAAAAAATTCATAAGTTCCCTTAAAATGAGTTTTCTTATTGGGATGTTTGAAAGAAGGAATTACATAAAATCATGTATATCCACAAAAAAATGAAGGATGGATCTTGAAACCTGAGTTTTTATAATATAAACAACATGTAAAATTTGTACATAGAAAGAAAATACAAATTTATTTGGGTAAAAAGAATTATAGAGAAACCTAAAAGAATAAAGGAGGTTGGGATAGAATTGCTTACGGATTATCGACATGGTATCAGGTGTACTTAATAGGTCGTAATGAGAAACAAGGGTATTTATAATATTTTATAAATCATGAGGATAGTATGGTTATGGTGTTAAATAATACCTTAAAATTATGAATTATATATAAAATGGCATAACATAGAGGATATTCTTGATTTAATGTGAAATTGAGGGGATCCCTACCTTAAGTCTAACAGTATTCTCCACTTGATATTAATGACCTGAAAAAAAATTCAGATCATTAATTAATAATTACTGAACCTATTCAATATGTAATTTATTATTTTAAATCTTTTTAGTTCATTCATAACCATTTTGATTGGATATGTGGTTCAATTTCATTATCTGGGTCCGTTTTTTCCTCTGTTTTAATGACCAGTTCACTTATATTCATTTACAGAGAATCATATAAAATGGGGATGGTTTTACAAAATTGTAGTTACATGTTATTAGTGAAAATCTAGGAGGTTACATGATTGTAAATTACATTTGGTTTCTTGGGGTGAATATGGATCCCTATATAAATTATTTAATGATAAATGTTTGGGTTAATTAGCGGTTTTCTAAACACAACAAAGTCATTTAGCTTTATAATTAAAAACCTTGAGTACAAAAATATTACAGAACCATAGATGAGACATAATACATATACTATGGTATGGTTCATCTATGAAAATGGTTTCATGATAATAATTGAACTTGGTAACAAAAATTGAAAAACCATCGCCCTTGAATGTGGTATATTAGCATATCTCAAATGGTGTTTTCATTTTTAGTTCAAAAGAAAGGAAAAAGATAAATAAAGAAGAATTATTACTTTATCATGAAAAAATTCCAATTCCTGTAAAGTACTAGAGCCATCAAATAATTTGGATGAAAGGAGGTGAGAAATGAAGAAAATATATGTACTTAAAAATAAAAGAAATGTTGAGAGATCCCTTGTTAAAATTCGGCAGCCTAACGACTTTGCTTATAATTTCAGAAATTATTTTTTTTGTGAGATAAAATGGGGGATCACATAATTCATACATAATATAGATAGTAAGGGGGATATGAGATGATATATCCAATCATAATCCAATTTAAATAGAAAATAAAAACATGAAATGAAATTTGAAAAAGAGAAGGGAGGTTGATTTCTTTACCATATAAAGTAACTCCTCAAACCTGATAGTTGGGAACATGGGGGCTTCATGACACCTTGGAATGACTCCTATGTACATAAAACCACTGGAGAATCGAGGATGATGAATTTTCAATGAAAAAAAACTATGGAAAGAGTGAGAATTTATTGTAAAAGAGGGAGATTTTTTTATTAATTTCAAAAAACAATTTATTAGTGGTTTTTTTAAAACCCATGGGCTTTCCCATGGTATTAGCCACTAGAAGAAACTAATATATTATTTTATTATTCAATAGTATTCCATCATTTTATTTTAATAATTACGTAATTATGATGTTTTTTAACATAATGAAAACTCAAAACTCTATTGTTACTTTTCATGAAAAATTCATGTATTTTAGAAAAATCCCAAAAATTCACCCTAACCATTTTTTAAGTGTATAATTAAAAAATGAAATCCATTTTTTAAAAATGGTTTTCTAAAATTTTAATTTAATTATTAAATAAAATCACAATTTATTTAAAAAAACAACATTTAATCTACTACTCATTTTATAACACCTTAAAAAATTAATCATGGTCGTGTAAAATTATCTTATAATCATAATAAAATAACGTTAAAATTAATGATTACATTTTATGATAATATATCTCAATTTTAAATTATTAAATTAGTTATAAAATTATAAATAAAATATTTATGACATACAAAAATAAAACTACTTATACTATGATCATTTTTTCACTTTTATGATTTCTAAATATTATTTATACATTAATGGGTGAAGTTTCTATTTTTTGGCTGATTTTAAATTCATTAATATGGACTACTATTCTTAAAGGTTTGTCACTATTCATATGGGTTGGTTTCAATTCATCAAAAATTAATTTTGTCTTATCAGACTCAAAATAACTTACAGATCACAATTGTAGATGACCATTTTTCAGGCTTCAAGTCACAGAAGTGACAAAATTATGTTTAATGGTCACAGAGTACTTATAGAAAATTTTTAATAAGAAAATAATTTCTGTTAATTTAACATTATGTCATTACAATTACTTTTTATAAAATTAGTATTTTTCAATATTCACTAAAAATATAAAAAATGAAATATCCCAAAATTTTACTTTATGATGATTAAAAAATGATATCCTTTTTATAAAATACAGTTTATAAAATTTGAATAAATTAATTATAATATTCACTCAAAAAAGAGAATCGAAACAATTTTTCAAAATAAACCATTTTTGAACAATGAAATTAGTTTTCTGAAAATTGGGTAACTATTTATTATGTATTAATAAATACATTTCCATTATATAAAACCCTTCAACATTTTTTGTGAAATATGTGTTTAATACTATTCATACCATAAAATTTATGTGTTAGGTAATAACAACCACATTTAAATACTAATATTTTTTTAGTGTGAAAAATTTCTCTTAATAATCAGTGTTGTGTGTTATGCATGTTACTGATTATAAAATTATTTTAAAAGAAATTATGGGGGTTTTATAATAGATTCATGGGAATATGTCACAATGAAGTGGGTATGTCATAATAAGAGTATCAATTCTTAAAAACCTATTGGTTGTAAAAAAATATATTTACACATAAAATTTGACTATGAAGTGGTATAAAACACATAAAATATAAAAATTAATCAAAAAAAGTATTAAGTTGTGGAAAAATATATATGAAAATTAGACTCATCAAGGTGTAACCCCATTCTTCTCTCTCTCACATTCATTTTCCAAAACACTATTCATTATTAAAAACATTATATATCATTTTTAAATTGTTTAACATACATAATAAATCATGAAAAGATAAATAATTTATTACTTGGGGTAAAACAGAAAGGACTCGAGATACCAAATAGATTAAAGATATGAGGGAGATGTGATGTAATATTTTTTTTGATGATTAATGCAAGAACTATTATGGTTTAGTGTATTTAATGACTATATTTATAAAACTATTATTTAGGTATATTCTTCATCAAATCTAATAATGTTCTTCTCACATAGTACCTTCTTGACATACCATACATATAACCCTTCTTTCAAAACCTAGGGAAAGGAAACATAATAAAGGGGGGTCTCAAATGACCGATAAGGGTAAGAAAAGGAGATATCAACAATCACTTAATCATAACATGTGTATAAGAATTGTATAAGATGATATTCACATTTGAAAACAATAACAATAATATCATAGGTCATGATATTAAATCATGACATAAATCTTGGTGGTTAATATGACATGAATCATAAATGAATCAAATAACATTATCCATTAGTGAATAACATTATCATAATGCATAATTTTTTTTAAGAAAATAATCATATAAATGAATTTATTTAGTAATGTTTTACTACCAATACTATCATAGTAGAGTGGTTTTACTCTTTATTCCATCATATCCTTCATCCAGGTTCTATCTGAAGACAATCATAGTTGACAAAGTTTATTACTAAACTAGATTCCCTCCCCATTCTAGTACTTATTATCAAATGATATATCTACATTTACCTAATAATTTTGATAGATATATAATTATAATCCCAAAAATAAAATAATTAAAATTATTCATATATATTAAAAAAAATTATTAAACATTAATCCTATCATAAACCATGGAAAAAATTGGTTTCGTAAACATTTTATTATTTCATTATAGTATAGCCCATGGAAAATAAATGGGTTTCATAAAATATTTTCATTGTGATCATAATCTAACAAAATAAATAAATAGGATAGTATCATTGGATTACATACCTACTAAATCATAATTAACATTAGAGTATTTTATTATAGTTGAAAATGAATTTAAAAAACTAGTGTGATATTTTTTGTAAAAAATCCCCTTTTCACTTTGAAAGTAATTATTTAAAAATTTTAATAATTATAAAATATGAAGGAAAATATTATATTAGAAAATAAAATTTTAAGGATTTGTAGGAATTTTCAATGCATTGAGTAGTTATGATGTTGGGAAATTCATTTCATGCCAGGTTCGTTAAAACAAAAATTCCTTTCACATTTTTGAAAAAAAATGCAGAATTAACTCATTTGGAAAATGGAAAAAAGATTCATTTCAAACATTTTTTTAAATTAAATAACTATTAAAAATTAATTTTAAAATTCATTTTATAACACTGAAAAAAATCTTGAATTTTTTTTAATCCATGGATATGGAAGAAAAATGATTTTCAATTAAAGGGAGAAAGAAAGTGGATTATCCTTAAAAATATTCTTTTAATATTTAGATTTTCAAAGATAGTAAATTTAAAGGAAATCATTTAATATACTTAAATATACATAAGAGAATATGATTCATGGTATTATTGAGGTATGATTCATAAAATTTCATTATTGGAAATTTAATCATTAACAATCCCAATGTATAATGAGATTGAAACACAAATATATAAACAATTTGGTAAATTTCGAATGAGTACCTCATGAAAGTATGAAACTTATATAGTTATAAATATCCTGATAATTTTTGTGACAAAAACATAAACTATTTTATGGGAAGTATACACACCAAATAAAATTAAAATGTTGAATATGGAATGTGTCTCATAGAATTCAGAATTTGATGAATCTCTATTACCTCAAGTTTTACATTATTTAAATGTTATTTAACAACCTTTATAATAAATTTAAATTAATTATAATTCTATAAAAACTCATGTAGATACTTATAATACCATATATTATCCAATTATAACTTTTAAACACACATTTATTAATAATTCCTGATTTAGAAATTTGTATTTATTTGTTATCTATTTTGTTTTTCACATCATTTTAGGTCTGGTGGTTCTGTTCCATTTACAATTACCATGGTTCTGTAATATCTAAAATATTAAAAATGATATAAATTTCATATATATTAATTATAGATAGATAGATAGATAGATTTATCCATAAATAGTAAATACAGGAAAATTAATTACACCGTTCATGGAGATGGTTGGTTGTACGTATTCAGGAACGTGGTTTGAATTTTTTGATGAATGAAATGAAAGAATTGTATTTAATAATTTAAATTTAAATTAATAATTCAAATTTCATAAATAAAATATATATGTATCATTATAAAATTATATGTAAAGTGGTCGTGAAAAATTAAATTTCACTGCTATGTTGAAAAAGTATGTCATTTGTACATACAAGCAATGTTATCACTTTTCATATGATGGAAATAAAGTGAAAAATGGTTTTTACATCATAATAAATAAAATTTAGTATTATTAATATAATTAAATTATTATTTTAAAATGTATTACATGGATTTATATGAGGTAGTATAATAATAAAAATTATGATTCTTGGTTAATAGTTATACATCTTCATTGGGAAACCCCATTCAGCTTACACCAAAATCCTTGAAAGGATGGTCTTCTAAAAAAAATAAGATAAATGATGTGGTGGGGGAAGATAAAAAGATATTATGGAAGTGATATAATGATATATAAGGATCAACATGTGTGATTAAAATATGAGAAGATTCTTCCTTTTATAAGTGAGGGAAGGGGCCCTCTTAGATATACATAATGTAATGAATTAATATAAATTAATATTTATAATAAGGATACACTATATTGATATAATTTATAAATATTATTTGGATTTGTGGGTTAATCTCACAGAATAATATTTATAAATTTATATGTGATTTTTTATCCCTTATATCTTAGTTTTAACCACTTGTTAATCATTTTGACAATTACCGTAATATGATAGTTTTCAACTCTTCAAGGTGAAATAAAATTACCATAAAAGGAAAATTGACTAATAAATGGAATATGGTTGATATATTCCACTATATAATATTCACTTGGATGAGTATAAAATTTTTATGAATTTTAAATCATTGGATAAATATTATTTATTAAAAAATATCATTAATAACATTTTTGGAAGTATATATTTTCTTTGACGTTAAAATCATCATGATAGTTATTGTATTCAAATATAAAACACTAAAACATAACTAATATGATATATTTACATAAAAAACTATTGAAAAAATTAATTCATCCAAAATTTATTACTTTTAGTATTTTGAAAATCATTAATTTAATTTTTCTATTTCTTGAATAAATATTGCGTTGACATTATGTAATTATTTAATGTTTTTATTCAATAACTAAAAAAACAAGAAACATATTAAAAAATTAAATTGAAACAGAAATTGATAATAAAACTTATCCTATTTTTATCCTTATTTTTAAATTTTAGAGATAAAAATCAGTAGACTAACATATGTTAATTATTATTCTCTTAAAATAATATAAATGTAATAATAAAAATTGAACCAAGTTTGGCATATTTTTGAACAAAGGATGTAAATGGCCTAAATTAACTCATAAAATTAGAAAAATTAATGTTTTATGTAAATTTAAATCATTTTCCCAAAGTTTTAAACTTGTTTTACCTATTTTAAACTTACTGAGGTAATAAAGATTTAACCAAGGTTAATATTTATAATGAAAAAAATAAATGAAAAAAGTAGCAAAATTTTATCCTTCTAATTCTAAATATGTAATTTATTTTTTAAGATTCTAATCATATAGGTGGTATGATTCAATTTAAAATTAAACCTGAAAACATGATGACAAGTAGTTTTCTAGATAACAGTTGTTTTCTTTTGTATGACAGTTTTATACCAAAATTATATGTAAAACAAATAATAATAAACTTAATTGGATTCTTAATAATATAAGTAAAATAAATTTACTTTTTAAAATAATTTAAAAAATATATAACTTTCTAAATTCTATAAAGGAAAATGTAATTTTTAATCCAAATAAGTACTTTTAAGAATTCATAAAAAAATCAATATTTTATGAAAATTGTCAATAAAATATCTCAAATATATTCATAAAAATATGATTTTAAATAATTGTTTCTTTTTTTGAAATAAAATTTCTAAAATTAGAATATTTTAATAATATTATTTATTGAAAAAATATATAAAAACATTTTTGAGGGAGAAATGTATTTTTAAAGAATATAATAATGTTACTAAAAAATGAGTACTTATTTATTAATATATTTACTCTATCTAAAACATTTATACATATTTTTATTTAAATTTTTTTATTCCTATTATGTTTTCAATTTAACATCAACGTTATAATGGTGTACTGTATTACTGTTCATTTAGACTCGGGGTTATGTCCATCACAAACTATTGAAGAAATTAAATTTATTTGAAAATAAATCTATCATAAAATTCCAGGGTGTTACCTTATATCCACCTTATAATGTATTTACCATTATAAATGTTATCACTATAATAAAATAAAATATGGATATCTTTGTTTCAACATATCCTTGGGTTCCCAAGTAGCTTCTTTAAATTTTTGATTCTTCTGGAGATCTTTGACCAGGCAAGTAGTCTTGTTTAGTGACAATTTATAACTACAATCTAAGATTAATAAAGGTTTTTTTAGTAATTATTAGGATAAATTGCTAAAAACTATTATTTCCATGCATATGAAAGGTAAATAATTTACTTCCTTGATATATATTTATATATATAGGAAACACATAGTGAACTTGAGATAGAATTGATGGAGGCACTAAAAGATAAGTTATCGTCCCTACTAGATCAAGAATATCAAAGGGAAAAATATAATTAGGTGTCATATTTCTCTTATTTTCATGTCTTGTAAACTTTTTATATGTATAAATTCATAGAAATAACTTCTCACCAACTCTAAAATTAAATATTTCACTAGTGATTAGCACCATATCTTTTCTATCAACTCTGATATGTCATTTGGTTTTTCTGAATGGATCTAAACTTATATATCATTTATTCATGTAGATCAGGTATGAAAATATTTATTTCTCTAGCATTATACCATTAGGTTGTATTTATACACTTATTTACATAGATGTATTTATAAGGAGCCATAATAATTCTCAAGTGAAAGATAAAGTTCTAAGAAAAATTGATTAGAAGAAGGTATTGATAAAAACTTCCATTAAAGTCTATATAAAAAGAACTCATCATATTATTCAAGGTTTAAATGGTTCTTTAATAACATAAATCTATAGAAGGATAATAAAAAGTACGGAAATATGACTCTTAATACAAATATAGTTGAATACTTGACCAGCAATTTCTAGGTAAACCTTGGATCTCGATTAGATATAATGTAATATGGTACTCCATGAACCATTACCACTTACTTAATGTATTTTTTGGAAGGATGATCTATAGAGAAATCCACATAAATATAAATTAAGTGGTCGAACTTTGTAAGGTGATCGACTATGACCAAAATAGAATTATAGCCTTCACATGTTTTGGGGTGTCCAATGAAAAAATCAACTGTGATATTATCCTATTTCCATTATGGTATAGATAATTTTTGTAACATCTTGTTACACTTCTGTCTCATAGTCATAACTTTCGGATATAAAAAGCATTTATATACATACTCCATATGATAACTTTTCATTTTTTCAACCATAAATACTATTTTCAATATCCATACATCATTATACCTTCATGATGAATATTGAATAATGAACTATGAGCTTCATTCAAATTTTTTATGTATAGAACACATAGAGAGTAACTTAAACATGTCATTTCATCACAATAAAGGTTGAACATAGAAACATTTGTGACCATATTATATTTTTCAAAATCATCCTTTTATGCCTCATTAATCCTATACTGGATGGATGGTTAAACATTCATCTATGAAATATAGGATATGTAACCTTTTTTGGGATTTCATGTTCAAATTTATAGAAATCTATAAGTATTATAACTATTTAAATCTTATTAATGGATAAATAATAATGGTCCATTTGACTCTGAGCATCATCCACCTTGTCCAACTTCCTAGATGGTAATGTATTATGCATTCGTAATCTTTAATCAATTTCAACTATCTTCTACGGTACATATTAAACTATTTCTTTATGGATATATAATTTAAGTTTTTATGATCCATATATATGGAAAACCATTCACCATAAATATATTGCATCTATATCATTAATTAAAAATTACCACATTTAAATCCAAATAATGATTTGGGTAAATTTTTGAATATACATTCAATTTTCATGAGACATTAGCTATCATCGTGTTATTATGTAAAGGCCCAAAAATTTCAAGGATTTTTTTAAATACTTTGGAATTTTATGAGTACACAGTTTCTGACGACGCTTGATTCCAAGGCCTGGTGTGCCCGTAATCAATTTTCGAAGTTTAGTTTATGTACGTTCAGTGAACGAACGAGGGAGTTTTTATAACTTTTGAACCAGTGCTCGGAATTAAAATCCAAGGGCACCGATGAATTTGCAGCACCAGGATTTGCTTAGGCAAATCTTAAATTCAGCCAACAAGGGTTGGAAGAAAAAGATAAGTTTTTAGACTTTCAGAAAAAGAATTATATATAATAAAATAACTATAAGTTATTTTATTATTTTTCTTCCACCATCGAGCAACAGTTGGCAAAATCGCAGCGTAATGACGATCAATAAATGAGGGACATTTAGTGACTTGCCCCTTTGGTTTTTTAACAGCAACGCCCGTGTGTTTAATAGGTTATTTAATTTAGGATCATTAATGAACCCTAATAATTAACACAACCTGAGGATTATTTCTTTTATTAATCACGCCCTTTGGAAATTGAATTGAGAACCCACAGGAGGAAGCTCTGACGAAACACCGACGATGCCAGCCTCCGATGAAGAATGACGATGAACGCCGATTCCTCAGGGATTGACGACGCGCCACCAAACCTCTTCCCCGCGGCTAGAGAGGAGACACTGCTTCCTCCTCGGCGCACCCCGACGACGCCTACGATCCTTTTCTCCGCAACGCCATGTACCACGACGCCAACGATCGTCTTCCTGGTTGAGGTAAGGGATTTTGGAAATTGTATGTTCTTTCTCATGAGAATTATACCCTCGTGCTTGGTATTAATTTGTTTGGTGGTGCTATAAACCACTAATGCGGTGAGTGCGGATTAGCGAACAAGACATACTCACCACTACTTTGTTCTTGTTGTGCAGAACAATTGGTGACGACGAAGCGAGGTTTTAATGGAAATTGGAGGCCTTGGCAGTAATCTACGGGTCCCGGGATGATCGATGGCATAGATGGGAGCATGAATGGACCACCAGAACGGCTCCGGTGGCCCACGGAAAACTCTAACAGCGCGGGTCGCTGGCGTGCCGCATGCAGGAGCCACCACGGCTGAATCCGTGGAGGATGGCGGCTGAATCCCGCAACTACGTGGGATCCGGAGTAGGACGTGGCGCCGGTCGTGTCTGCGGAGCGCGAAGGGAGGGGGGACCGTGTCCCCCCTGCTCGGTCCGCTGGCTGAGCCAGCGCATCCCCCGTTAGGGCGGGGGTGGGTCGCGCGCATCGCGCCAGGACGTGCCCAGCCGGATCGTGACGCGCCCTACCAGGCCGGACGCGGACTCGGGTCGGGTTGACCTGGTTCGGGCTGACCCGGGGGGGGGGGGGGGGGGTGGGGCCGGGCCGAGACCCCCCATTTTGGACAACTTTCGGTCATTCACCGACATCTTGGGCTACGGACCTCTGATCGACGCATTGTCAGTGGAGTTGGGATCCTTGGATCGAGGCGGTTGTTTTGGTATATTACACTTAAGGTTTCAAAGAACTTTGGGTACGACCGGGTTGGTTCGAACACGAAACCAACCGGGCCCTCGGAGTGGAAACACTTATAACTTGAGCTCCAGACGTCCGATTGACGTGACATCGACCTTGATGAACTCCTCTTAGTGGGAAGGTTCTTTTGGCTTACTCCACATGATGTTGGGCGCAGCTGGAGTACGATCGGGTTGGTTTTAGCTTAAAAACCAACTAGGCCCCTGGGACGGAAGCACCAATAACTCTCAGATCGGGCATCCGATTGATGCACCGTATGTCGCGTTCAATTTCTTTTTAAGAGACATGACTTTGTGATACATCAAATCTGTACTTTATGATTGTTTATGTATCGACACCATTGACTCGTGGAGCGGACCCTCCCGGGATCGAGTGTGCGGTGTGCGGTAACCCTAGAGGTGGCTGCGACTGCATCGACTTCTGTACTGGAATCCTCAATGGGTTCAACAGCGACGACGAACGTACTGGAATCCTCCGTGGGTTCGAAGATGATGACTACTGTTCTTGTATCCTATGTGGGCCCGACAGTATTGACCTCTATACTTGTATCCTCTGTGGGTTCGGTAGAGTAGTTGGTCTTGTATCCTGTGTGGGTCTAACAGCTTAGCTGGTCTTGTATCCTATGTGGGTCCGATAGCTTAGATGAATCAGTGACTACATCTGATCATCTATATCGCCTTACGAAGTGTATAACAATGTGATATGAGTCTTAACTTCAATCATTATCATCGATTTGATTGACTTGCTTCCCTGTGTGGACCGGGTTGTGTTGTTCCTGGGCGGACTGAGTTGTGTTAGCCTTTGTGGATTGGGTTGTGCTTTCCTTTGTAGACTGGGTTGTGCTTGGGCTCGGGAGCTAGAGCCGAACTGTAACTGATAACTTAGGTATATGTATGGGAGTATACCTAAGTAGTGTTGTTGATACTTCGTGATTGTATCTTTCCATTGTGGTTTATCCTTCGTGGATTCTGAGAGACCTTCGGGGGTCTCAGGTTCCCTACTGAATATCGTGTACTCACCCCTGCACGGGCTACGCCCACACTACATTGTGTTGGATGCTGATGATGAACATCACTGATCGAGGTGGAGGCTTGTGGGGTTGGACGGTACCCGGAGGTGGACCACTTGGCGGGACGTACAAGGAGCGGACGGTCGGACCGATGAGTTGAGGAGACTATCTGTACCCACCATTCAGGTGGGATTTCTAGAGGACGACTCAGTGCTGTTGTTTTTACTTACTATTGTTGTACTTTCCTTTCAATTGTACTGTACTTTCAGTTGGGTTTTTATACTGTACCATTTACTCTACAACACTTACTTGAACCCAGTTTTACTTATTTCATACTTCACTTGCTTACTCTGTTGTGTATGTTACTTTATAAAGGCAATGTATTCCCTTCTTTTGGGATTTAACCCTTTGGTGCTAGTCGCCAGCCCATGGCCTATAGAAGGCGGGCTTGGAGTAGTCATGGAATGGGGCACCGAGTATGGGTCATGACAAATTGGTATCAGAGGAGTCGATTCTACCGTAGAAATCAGGACTCTGATAATTTCTTCTCAGTGAAGCAATAATGCTTCGAGTAATGAGTGTGGTTATCAGTCTAGGGATTCCAGTGCTGGTGCGGCGGCCGACATATCCATACACCAGGACCCTGACTTCTAATTTCAGACTCAGTGCATGAAAACATTGATTGCATGTGTGTTTTAAAAGTTTTCTTTGTGATTACTTTGTGTCACCCACCAGGTATACTGTATTAACCATGGCACACCTCTTTCTTTTCAGGATGGCCCCATGATGGCAGCCAGCTTGGGTTCCAAGATTTGTGTGAGATGGTAGCCCACCGAGTGACGCGGCCTTGGTGCAGGGCCCCATTACAGCGGAGGCACTGGAGGTACCTTTACCTACCGAGCCACCGATGCTACCATCCCCAGTGGTGGAGAGTGCACGCCTCCTGAGCGCGTTGCACGAGTTTCAGATATAGAGGCCGCCCAGGTTTTGCGGAGAGACAGATCCTCAGGCAGTCGGGGATTGGCTGGAGGCCATCGTCAAAGTCTTCAGGTTGGTTGGGACACCGACATACCTCATGGTGGTCCTTTCCGCGAGTCTCCTGCATGCAACATAATGAAGATGGAGGAGCATGATGCTCCAGGTGCACGATGAGGAATCTCTACTTTGGATGGACTTCGAGAGCCTTTTCCGCTCAGAGTTCATTCCAGCCACCCATCGTGCGGTGCGCATCCAGGAGTTACTATAGTTGCGGCAGGGCAGTAAGTCAGTAGTGCAGTACTCGACGAGATTTTTTGACCTCTCACGCTACTCCACGGACATGGTACGAGACCCATTCTTCCGGTCCCGAACCTTTGAGGAGGGGCTGAGGCATGAGATCAGAGCTTCGACAATTCCACTCAGTATCCCGACCTAGGCGGGGGTGATGGAGCGAGCCCTGCTAGTGGAGATCTTTCTCACTGAGCAACCATCAGCAGCGAGACCCACCGCAGGACGACACAAAGTGGGGTCTTCTGAAGCTGGCAGTCGACAGATGATGCAGGGGTCCAAGAGGACAATGCTGTTTGGTGAGCGACCTCAGGACACGGGCTCGGCTGTGTGGGGCACACGACGCAGAGCCAACCTATCAAGGAGTAGACAGTGATATGCATGCGGCGGGTAGGGCCACATGGCTCGTGACTTCCTGACCCGCATTGCAAACGAGCAACAGACAGTGGAGGGACCTCCGAGGTAGAGGCAGAGGTTCGACCGTGGCAGTCAGCAGGGAGCAGGCGGACGAGGCAGAGGAGACGTCCGAGAAGTGGGTGATGGACGACGCTTCGAGGCTCTACCACCACAACCCCTAGGAGGTCTACCCCGACCACAGGGAGCTGGCGGGCAGAGGTAGGCTCAGCTCCAGGCAGCAGAGGCTTATGACCACAGCGCACCCGAGATGATTCGAGGTACTATCTGTGTCTACTCCACCCTTGATGTAGTTCTTATAGACACAAGATCGAGTCATTAGTTTATTACCGCTGCCCTTGTTCAAAGCTCGGAGATTTCGACAGAGCCGTTGGCTTGATCCTTGTGGCTATAGACTCTTACAGGAGCAGACTCGATGATTACGCACTGGTTCCGACAGTGTGAGCTTACTCTAGGAGGTGAGAGCTTCAGTTGTGATCTTCTTTTAGCGGCGTCGAGGCATTACAACGTCATCTTGGGCATGGACTGGTTATATGCAGTCCATGCTCAGATTGACTATATTAGGTGCAAGGTGTATTGTGTCCACACTGATGGGAGTTGGTTCACCTTCACCGGCGAGACGGGAGCCTTTGCAGTACAGGATGGACTCACACGGAGGAGAGGATAGCCAATCACACATCAGTTGGCTAGTCACATCCAAGGAGCAGTTGACGTGCAGAGCCTGAGTTTTCCTGTTGTGGTGGATCAGTATGTAGATGTTTTTACTGAAGACATTCCGGGACTACCTCCTCACATAGAGGTAGACTTATATATTGACATGTACCTCAGGACAATCCCGATATCCACTCCAGCATATCGGATGGCTCTCACTGAGCTTTGACAGCTATGAGTACATCTGGAGGACTTGCAGGGAAAGTGATTCATCCAACCCAGTGTTTCACCCTGGGCTTCCCCGATACTGTTCACCGAGAAGGCGGATGAGAGTTTGCGACTGTGTGGCTACTATCAACCCCTAAACCAGGTGACTGTGAGGACCAAGTATCTGTTTCCGAGGATTGACGACCTCTTTGATCAGCTCAAGGGAGGACGTTGGTTCTTGAAGACAGACCTCAGGTCAAGCTATCATCAGCTCCGAGTTTAGGACGAGGATGTGCAGAAGACAACCTTCAGGTGTCGGTATGACCACTATGAGTTCTTGGTCATGCCCTTCGGTGTGACCAACTCTCCAGCACTGTTCAGGATCCTCATGAAGAGGATCTTCCTTCCCTACCTCAATCGGTTTTTCGTAGTCTTCATTGATGACATAATGATTTACTCGACTGTTGAGGAGGAGCATGCCTACCACTTAAGGGTTGTACTAGATACACTCCGAGAGCACCAACATTATGGTATGCTCTCTAAATGCCAGTTCTGACTTCGAGAGGTCCACTTATTTGGACATGTCATGTCTAAGGCATGAGTTGCGGTGGATCCTGCGATGATCAAGGCAGTGCTAGCTTGGGAGCCACCCAGGAGCGTGACAGAGGTGCGGAGTTTCCTAGGTCTGGATGAGTACTATCGGAGATTTGTGCCAGACTTTTCCAGAGTTACAACCCCTTTTTAGTCTTTGACGAAGAAGGGTAATCCCTTTCTATGGTCAGATAGTTCTCAGCAGATCTTCCAGGAGTTGAGACAGAGATTGACCAGTGTGCCCAATTTGAGGATACCAGAGGAGGGTGTAGGGTACAGAGTTTACTGCGATGAATGAGGGACAAGACTCGGGTGTGTTCTGATGCAGGAGCGAGCAGTGATCACTTACGGTTCACGACAGTTGAGGCAGAACGAGCAGAACTACGCTACCCATGACCTGGAGTTAGAAGCAGTGGTCTTTTCCCTGAAGGTGTGGCAACACTATCTAATGGGAGAGTGCTTTATAGTCTACTCTGACCACCAGAGTCTCAGGTACATTTTCTCACAGAAGGACCTGAACCAGATACATCTGAGTTGGCTCAAGTTCCTCCACGATTATGACTTTTAGATTGTCTATACTCCTGGGAAGGGAACGTTGTGGCTGATGCTCTCAGTAGGATATCGGGCATTCAACTACTTAGAGAGGCGACGAAGCAGTTAGCCGCTTTACAGATATCCTTCATGGATAGAGATGGGGAAACCTATTTATAGTCCCTCACAGTGACTCCTCCACTACTTCAGTGGGTCAGAGAGGCAGAATGTGGGGATGTTGACTGTTAGGCGCGATGTGCTCAGATATCCTCAGGGCTAGCACCCAATGGATTTTTAAGGCAGGTAGCACGCCATCCTTTTTCGGGGATGCACTGTGGTACCAGTTCCACTACAGGAGGAGGTGCTGATGGGGTTCCACAAATCCCCTCTAGC
The DNA here is from genome assembly GCA_963277665.1 of Viscum album. Lineage (NCBI taxonomy): Eukaryota > Viridiplantae > Streptophyta > Magnoliopsida > Santalales > Viscaceae > Viscum > Viscum album. The sequence goes on along the minus strand of OY728131.1, from coordinate 1,048,925,642 downwards.
GGTACATCCTGGAGTAGAAAAGATGTATCCGAACCTCAGACGACAGTATTGGTGGCCTAGTATGATGAAGGTTGTGTCAGAGTTCGTTTCTCGATGCCTCACTTGCCAGTAAGTGAAGGTAGAGCACTAGGTAACTTCAGGCTTAGTACAACCCTTAGATGTCCTGGAGTGGAAGTGGGATGGGATATCCATGGATTTCATGATGGGGCTACCACGGACATCCAGAGGACATGACACCATCTGGGTGATCGTAGACTAACTCACCAAGTTGGCCCACTTCCTACCGATCAGAGTGCAGGGCTCAGTAGAGAGCTTGAGATGCCTCTACATTCAGGAGATCATATGACTTAATGGGGTGACATCATCTATCGCCTCCAATCTAGGTGCTCACTTTACTTCCAGGCTTTGGAAGGGGTTGTAGGAAGACTTTGGGACACAGCTACACCTGAGCACTACCTTTAACCCACAGACGGATGGCCAGACGGAGAGGACCATTCCGACACTCGAGGACATGCTCCGTAAATCTGTTCTTGACTTGGGTCACAGCTGGGAAGATCACCTACCCTTGGTGGAGTTTTCGTACAACAACAGCTACCACTCCACCATCGGGATGGCACCTTACGAGGCACTGTTCGACCGACCTTGTAGATCAACTCTGTGCGAGATTGACCCAGGGGAGTCAGCACTCATAGGACCAAAGATAGTTCAGGCTATGACGGAGAAGGTACAGGTCATCTAGGAGCGGATGAGGACTACACAGAGCAGACATAAGTCATATGCTGATAGGAGGTGGAGACCACTAGAGTTCAAGGATGGCGACCATGTTTTCCTACGGGTCTCACCTCGACATGGGTTATGATGATTTGGCCAGGGTGTCAAGTTATCTCCGCACTTCATCGGGCCTTTTTAGGTCCTCAACAGGGTAGGTGACGTGGCTTACTGCCTGGCCCTTCCACCTCAGTTGCACCAGGTGCACGAAGTCTTCCACTTATCTCAGCTGAGAAGATACGTGCATGACCCGACGCACACCATCGACCATGGGGAGCTGGACATCGATGACGTGGTGACTTTTACGGAGATCCCAGTGGATATCGATGATCGAAAAGATAGGGTCCTACGTGGACGGTCGATTCTTCTGGTGCAGGTTCGTTGGCATCACGGGAACCTCCAGGAGAGCACATGGGAGCGGGAGGCTCAGATGTGTGCTCAGTACCCTCATTTGTTCCCCTAGTTTATTTTGTGGCTTTATAGGGATGTAAAGCCCTGAGGTGGGAGTAATGTAAAGACCCAGAAATTTCTAGTAATTTTTTTAAATACTTTGGAATTTTACGAGTATGCAGTTTCTGACGGTGCTTGATTCCGAGGCCCGGTGTGTCCGGAATAAATTTTTGAAGTTTATCTCGGGTACGTTCAGTGACCGAACAAGCGGGTTTTTCTAAATTTTGAAACAATGCTCAGAATTAAAATCTGAGGGAATCGATGAATTCGCAGCGCCATGATTCGATTAGGAGAAGCTTAACTTCAACCAACAAGGGTCGGATGAAAAAGATAAGTTTTTAGACTTTCGGAAAAAGAATTATATATAATAAAATAACTATATGTTATTTTATTAATTTTCTTCCACCATTGTGTGACAGTTGTTGGAATCGCAGTGTAAAGATGATCAATAAATAAGGGACATTTAATGACTTGTCCCTTTAGTTGTGTAACAACAACGCCCATGTGTTTAATATGTTCATTAATTTAGGCTCATTAATGAAGCGTAATAATGAACAAAACGTGAGGATTAATTCTTTTATTAATCACCCCCTTTGGAAAATGAATTGAGAACCCGTGAGAGGAAGATTTGATGAAATGGCGACGATGCCAGCCTTCGACGAAGAACGATGAAGAAATCTGGTTCCTCGGGGATTGACGACGTTCCACCAAACCTCTTCCCCGCGGCTAGTGAGGGGATGCTGCTTCCTCCTCGGCGCACCCCGACGATGCCTACGATACCCTTCTCCGCAATACCATGTACCACGATGTCGATGATTGTCTTCCTGGTCGAGGTAGCGGATTTTGGAAATTGAATGTTCATTCTCATGATAATTATACACTCATGCTTGGTATTAATTTTTTTGGTGGTGCTATAAACCTCTGACGTGGTGGGTGCGGGTTAAGGAACAAGACCGACTCACCACTACTTTGTTCTTGTTGTCTGGAACAATTGGCGATGACGAAGCGAGGCCGTAATGGAAATTGGAGGCCTTCATTGTAATCTACGGGTCTCGGGATGACCACTGGCGCAGATGGGAGCAAGAATGGACCACCAGAACGGCTCCGATGGCCCGCAGAAAACTCCGGCAGCGCGTGTCTCCGGCACCGGCTGGATGCCTGGAGGTGACGGCCAGATCCCGCGGCCACACACGATCCAGAGGAGGATGCGGCGTCCACCGTTTCTGCGGAGCGCAAAGGGATAGGGGACCACGTCCCCCCTAATCGGCCCGCTGGTAGAGCCAGCGCACCCACCGGCCGGGACAGGGTGGGTCTCACGGACAGGGTCGGGCCACGCCCTACCGGGTTGGGTCATGCCCTACTGGGCAGAACCCGTACCCAGGTCGCGCCGACCCGGTTATGGACGACCCAGTGGGGTTGGGCTGGGTCAGGCCGAGCCCAGACCCCCCATTTCGGACCGCTTTCGGTATTTCACCCACATCTTGGGCTACAAACCTCCAATCGACACACCGTCAGTGGCGTTGGGATCCTTGAATCAAGGTGGAAGCTTAGTTATATTACAATCATGGTTTCGAAGAACTTTGGGTAAGGCCTGTTTTGTTCGAACACGAAACCAACTGGGCCCTCGGAGCGGAAACACTTATAACTTGGTCTCCGAATGACCGGTTGATGTTCCGTCTACCTTGATGAACTCCTCTTAGTGGGAAGATTATTTTGGCTAACTCCGCATGAGGTTTGGGCATAGATGGAGTACGGTCGGGTTGGTTTTAGCTTAAAACCCAACCGGGCCCCTATGACTGAAAATCCAATAACTCTCAGACCGGGCATCCGATTGACGCACCGTCTAACACGTTGGGTTTTTTTGACGAGACATGACTTTGTGATACATAAAATCTGGAATTCATGATAGTTGATGTATCGAACCCCTTGGATCATGGAGTGGACCCTCCTGGGATCGAGCGTGCTGTGTGCGGAAACCCTAGATCTGGCTGCGACTGCATCGACTTCTGTACTGGATTCCTCCATGGGTTTGACAATGACGACAACCGTACTATAATCCTCAGTGGGTTCGACGGTGATGACTACTATTATTGTATTCTATGTGGGTCTGGTAGTATTGACCTCTGTACTTGTATCCTGTGTGGGTCTGGTAGAGTAGCTGATCTTGTATCATGTGTGGGTCCAACAGCTTAGCTCGTCTTGTATCCTATGTGGGTCTGAAAGCTTAAATGAATTAGTGTCTATATCTGATCATCTCTATCACCTTAAGAAGTGTATACCTGTGTGAGCTTATTCTTAACTTCAATCATTATCATTGATGTGATTGACTTGCTTCCCTGTGTGGACCGGGTTGTGTTGTTCTTGTGTGGACTGAGTTGTGTTATCCATTGTGGATTGGGTTGTGCTTTCCTTTGTGGAATGGGTTGTGCTTGGACTCGGGAGATGGGGCCGAACTATAACTGATGACTTAGGTATATGTATGGGAATATACCTAAGTAGTGTTGTTGATACTTTGTGATTGTATCTTTCCTTTGTGGTTTATCCTTCGTGGATTCTGAGAGACCTTCAGGGGTATTGGGGTCCCTACTGAGTATCGTGTACTCACCCCTGCATGGGCTAAGCCCGCACTACGTTGTGTTTGATGCAGACAATGGACATCACTGATCGAGGTGTAGGCTTGTGTAGATGGACGGTACCCGGAGGTGGACCACTTGGTGGGACGTACATGGAGCGGACGGTCAGACTGAGGAGCTGAGGAGACTATCTGTACCCACCCTTCAGGTGGGATTTCTGGAGGACGACTCAGTGCTATTGTTTTTACTTACTACTGTTGTACTTTCATTTCAGTTGTACTATACTTTCAGTTGATTTTGAATACTGACCCATTTACTTTACAACACTTGTACCCAGTTTTACTTAGTGCTTACTTCACTTGTGTACTCTGTTGTGTATGTTACTTCATAAAGGCAATGGCTTCCCTTCTTTTGGGATTTACACCTTTGGTACTAGTCCCCAGCCCCTGGCCTATGGAAGGCGGGCTTGGGGTAGTCACGACACAGGCCCTGAGGATGGGCCGTGTCATATTATGACTAGGAAAACATCCCAATCCATTCTTTGACATACCAATATAGATCAAAAACCCTTTTATACAACTGGGTATTATAAGAAATGGCGTTATAGATAACATTCACTTTATTTTCATTAAATTTTCCTCACATTCATCTATCTAAAGAAACATTTATCCCGCCATTTTTAACTTGGTGAGTGGATTATAAGTACAAGAGAAATTTTCCAAAAAACTGTCAATAGTATCCATCTAAACTAAAAAACTACAGATCTTAGTCACAATGGTTGGTATGAGACATCATTTAATAACTTCCATCATTGATAGATTCACTGATATACCCTTTTATGAGATTATATGACCACAATATGAAACTTTTTTATTATGAAAATCACAGTTGGAAATTTTTTCATACAAATTTTCCTTTATAAGGTTTTCTAGTACAATTCTCAGGTGATATTCATGATCTAATTTTCTATTTCAATATATAATAATTTTTCTTATAAATAATTAAAAAACTGATCAAGGTATTATATAAAGAATAAATTTTTTAAATTAATCAAGATTGTGGTGTAATTAGTTAGACTTAATGTTATAACTATAAATTCATAGTGTTCAAACCTCATACTAAAGGTTTTCTTGGGTATGTATTCACTTTTTACCTACAACTAATAGTATCAAGTTATAATATCATGGTAAGAAAAATATTTACCACATTATAATTGATTGAAAAAATTAATAAAATGGAGCATATGATATTTAATTTTTATTGATATGCTGTTAAGTTAAGAATAATCAATGAAGAGTCATATAGATGTATATTTTTTCTTAACAAAAAGAATAGCTACATTCCATGGTGATTAATTATTCTAATTGAAACCCTTATCAACAAAAAAACATTAACAATATCCAATAAAAATGGAATATCTTTGAGGTTTAATTTCTACCCAACCATCTTAGATAAACACACTATCTGAATAAGAATCTAGAATCATATAATGGATGTAATATCCATTGTGTTTTATTTTTATTTTTTCACTAATAGAATATCATAAGATGGTTTCAAATATTAAATCTGAAATCCCTTCCTCAACAGTTTTTTTGGTATTTTCATAATAAAATATGATCTATACCCAAAAATCATAAAACCCTACTACAAGGAGAATAACAATATTTATTGGAAGCATATTCCCACAATGTTTAATAGGATTAGAATCATAGTCTTCATATGTGATTATCATAACTTTAATATATTTCACTATTAATTCAATATCTAATCATTGAGGATATGAATTAAAATTCTAGAGACTTTTCACTATGTAAGTGAATTCATATTACTAATCTAAAAAAAGATTCATCAATATTTGAGCATTCATATCACCACATAAACTTCATCATTATATATTTATTCCATTACTAAAACCAAAATGGGTAGAGTCATTATCAAACATCATAGTGAGAAATAATAAAAAATAATTTATAAGATATTTAAATCATGACACATTATTTTAAATTTAGGTCACCTTAGGTTTAGCCTATTTCATCCTCATTTTTCATCTATTGAAATCCAATATAATGGTTTTTGAGGAAAATTTGAATTAACCCATGTATATTAACATGGGTGTTTCAAACTAGGTGCATAATAAGGTCACACTCACTATGCACTTGAATGATGGTTAAGATATACACGACGAAGTATTTTCAGGGTTATTAAACCTAGATACATATATTCTAAAACCACAACCACTTATAGCTAGAATATGATGTATTTATAGGAAAACCACACTTCTACCTTTACAATATTTTATAATTTTATATTCAACATATGATAATCCTATGAATTATTACAAGATATTTCTCATCATATCTTTCAAAGGTAACTATACATTTATATGATGCCCACGAAGGTGTCCCAACCTTTTTGTACATAAATATGACATCATATTTATTGATAATAAATACATAACATTACAATATGTTAAATAACTTTAAAGGATTAGTGTATTTGGATAATAGATACATAAAAATTTTATATAGGTACATTATTTGTAATCTGTGTTCTTCTCGCATTTTATATGATAGTCCATATTTTAATTCACCATAATTTATTACCTAAAAATAAACATAATAAAACCCCATTGGATTACGAAGAATAGTCTATTTTGGAATGTTGGTATATATAATAATAATATGAATATGGATAAAATTAAATTATTTAATAATACTTACCGAGCTTTTAAAATTCCATCACTCTTCTAAAACTACATCAGATATCCTCGGGAGATACCTAAGAAATTGGTGAGCTATAAGGACCAATAAGGGAATAATAAAGTAATTAAATGTTGAAATTAATACATGTTAGTAATGAAAAATATCATTGTGACATAATATTTGTGAGAAATATAAACCTGAACATAAAGGCATGATATAATATGATAACATCAAGGAAACATATGAATGTGAAAACAAAATAAAACATGAAATGAGAAAAATTATTCAAGGGTAACCAATTATAAATCCTAACATAGTGTTAGTAGGATAAACTATTGTCCACCATATATGGTATCTCAAGATATAAAAACATTACCCAACTCATTAGATAGATATATAATTTCATCCCCACCAATCATATTCATATATTGTACATGCATTTTTTGTGCCACATAGATCACACAACATAAGAAATCCTTCCATAAAATTTATACCCATTATTAAATAATATAGGATACAGACATGAAATTGAATAATTAATAAATGATAGGTAAAAATAGGTGAATACAATTGAGTGGAAATGGGGATAGGTATTCACTACACAATTGTTTTCATGACAAATCACAACATAATTTTGGAAACATAATAGGTGTACATAAATGTTTATGGAAGTGGTCAATGAGAGGGAAATATTGTCTCCCATTACAAGGGAATGTTAAGGATAGTAATTGGTTTATAAAAATCATATTAAAACATGTAAAAATTTAAATCAAAAGGTCTTAGTAAAATAAAGTTACTTGAAAAAAATAATATGAGAGATCCCCTTTCCTTTAGAAGGATCTTTTCAAATCTCGTTAGGAACTTCTTATGATATTGGGAACACCATGGGATGGTTTTAGTGAATTATAGGAAGAGTAACAGCATTATCAATGATTTAATATTAAATAATAATGGGAATTTTTGTTGGTATTTATTTAAAAAGAGAGGGTAAATTCTCTAAAAATTTATAAACATATGTTTTGGACTCTATATGATAAAATAATCAAAAACACATACCTTAATATTGTTTTTCACCCAGTATTCTTCTAGATAAGAGTTTTTTTCAATATTTAGTAAGGCCAAGAACCAAACTACTTCTGATATTACAATTATTAATGTGGAAGTGTTCCATGTTTATAAAGAATTAATTTTAAAACAATATTTTATGTAATATGCTTTGGAGGATGGAATAAGGGTTTTTAAAATTAATCAAATAATGTAGAAAATAAATTATTTTTATGTAGGAATATATATTATTTCATGGATTATCTTTATGGAATTTATTCTATCACTTTTGGGTCATTAGGATGTCATAATGCAGAATATATATTTATACCATATTTAATTATTACCAAAAGATTAGTTTTTCTAAAAAGTTACAAAAAATTAACCATTACCATAATTTTAGTATAATTATTTCCAAAATTATATTTATTTTATCAAAATGATATTCTTGCTATGATAATTTTTTTTAAATTAAAAAACTTATCTACTAGAAAATATTATTTTTTAAGATATTAACCACCTTTTGAAAGTAATAAACTTTTACATTAGACTTCATTAAATTATTTTATATTTCATATTATAAAGAAATTTATAATAATAATATCTTATTAAAATATTATTTATTTAAAAAATCAGCAATGTGTCAATATAGTTTCTTGATTGAAACTATTTATTTCCCAAAAATACAATTTCTATTTCACCATGTCAAAAACTAATTTTTATCAAACATATATTATATCATCAATTATAATTTAATAATAAAAAGGAATAAATATATTCAATATTTAATTAATATGTAAATATAAAATAATATACCATTTGGGTCTATATACATAACAACTCTTTACACTAGCATCCCCCCTAATGATATGGTGTGTGATGGTGGACCTCTATTGCGGTGGTTTTATGAACATGTTTTGGGTTCTGATCTTGATTAGATTGAAATTATCTGATAAATTACTTTGTTCATTATTTAGTATAGTAATCATGACTTGTGATTATTCAAAAAAAATCCTAGTGATGTCATCTCCCACAAAATCTCTAATAGATAAGCTTCATAGGATATGATCCTACTTTTTGAGGTCATCGCTTCATCCATATGTTTCAATTGAAAAATATCATATCCCTTAATATAAATTTTTCTTAATGATCACAGTACAATGTCTATAAAATCAATGGTTAATATGGGTGATGTAAATTTAAATCTAATATTCTATATTTTATAGTGGTCTAAAATTAAAAAAGTTGTGCATGTTATTTGTATAAATTTTAGGCATTTACTCAATAAAAATTGTAAATTATTTATAAGATATTGGGTCATTACATTGTACCCTTATTAACATACCATACATAAAAACATTATTTATAACCTGGGGAATGGAATCATAATAAAGGGTGAGCTTATATTCCTGTAATGGTAAATAATGGAGATATCAATGCTCTCTTAAGCATAACATGGGAATAAGGGTCTGAGAATATAGAATAACATTTTAAAACCATAACTATCATATCAAAGATAAGAATCATGATTCATTTCACCAATATTAGAATTTAATATGACAAGAATCATAATGAAATTAATTAATATGAGCCATGAGAGGATATCATTGGAATAAAACATATGTTTTTTCCATACACATAAGCATAGTAAATAATTTCATTAGTCAGAAGATACAAAGACTATCATAGTGGATTGTACTCACTCCCCATTCCATCATATTATTATTTTAGGCTCACTATCTAGACTATTGTAGTGGAAAAAATCCCTTATTGAACTAGGTTCACCCCCACTCCAATCCTTATTATATCATCAAATATCTATCTTACTCAATGCATCGAAGAAATATATAATTCTAATCCCACCCATAACATAAAAAAATTCATAAATATGTGTCCCAAAATATCATAAAACATTCATCATATCATTACCCATGGAAAGGAAATAGGTTTCATATACATTTCATCATTTCAACAAAGCATAACTCGTGGAAGATAAACAAGTTTCATGACAATATAATCATAAAAATCATTAACCATACAGTAAAATAATAATAATTGTATCATTGGATCATTTCCTCAGTAAATTATAAGGAACATCAACTATTTTATCATATACGAATAAACTATTTAAAAATCCATGGAATATTTATTGGGTAAAATTCCTTTTTTACGTTGAAACCACTTATTTAAAATATGAAAACTTCAAGAATATTAAGGGAATTTTTTTTTAAAATAACCATTGAAACTTGTAAAAAATAGTCAAATAATTGATTTTTCATGATGGTGGTAAATTCTATTCTTGTTGTGAGTTAAAATAATGAATCTTTTCACATTTATATAAAATGTAAAAATTACCTCATTCCAGGAAAAAATCATTTTAAAATTTATATTTAAAATTAAAAAATTGGTAGAAATTACCTAAAAAATCATAGTATAATATTAAAAAGCATTTTAATTTTTTTAGAAAACATGGATATGGAAAGAAAATGACTATAAACCGAAGAGAGAAATAATGTCTATTGTCATAAAAAAACATTCTTTCAGTATATTGGGTCATTAAGGAGAGTAAAATTAAAGTAAAAAACTTGAAATCAAGAAATAAATAGATTAAAATAAAATTTATTAGACTCTTTGGAGATAAGTCATAAAATATCACCATCATAAATTTAATCATAAATATTCCTGATAAATAATAACATTGTAACATAAATCCATTTCCACTTTGTTATCTATTTAATTAAAACCTCATGAAATATTGAAAATTATATGGATAGTAATAAAATACATTGAAGAGTATTATATACACCACAAAAACAAAATAATTGGTGAGTATAGATTGTGTCCCACAGCAATACATATGGGATGAAAATATCGTACCTCAAGTTTGATTTACTTAGAAAGCACAAAAGTGCATTTATAATAAATTTTAATTTATTATAATTCAATATCATATTAATTTAAATAATTATAACATCATATATTATCCACTTATAACATTTCAACACAAAATTATTAATAATTCCTTAATAAGTTTTTTTTGTAGATGTTAACTGTTTCATTTTTCGTGGAAGTTCAAATTTGAATGCCCTGGTCCTTGTAGTTTCATCATGGTTCCATAATCTAAATAAATTTAAACATGATTTAAATATGGTATATATTCATTATATATATATATTTATAAAATATAGGGATATAAAAATTAATTATATCGTTCATGGTGATGGTAGAGTGTACATATGCATGAACGTTGTTTTAATTTTTTGATGAATGAAACAAAATATAACTAAAAAATAATTTAAATTTATAGAATGATAATAATATTTTAAAAAATAAATATATATTTCAATATAACCATCCATGTAAATGGGTTATATAAAACAAATTTCACAGGTACGTTAAGATGGTATATCGTACCTACGCACAGGCAAAGTATTAACTTTCCATAAGATGAAAATAAAGTATATAAGTGATGATAAATCAACATAATTACATTTTTTATATTTACGATACTTAAAAAATTATTTTTTGATGGATAAAATTGATTAAGAAGTGGTATAATAAGAAATAAAACTGAAAACACTCGGTTAGTAGTTATGCCTCTTCATTGAGAAACATCTTTTTGATTACACCTTAAGCCTTCAAAGGATGGTGCTTTTAAATTACCGTAAGCTCTATTATGTGTTTAAGGAGTCTAAGAATGTATTTTATTAGTGATTATGAAATTTATACGGATCAAAATAGGTGAAAATGATAGGAAAAGTGGTTCTGTTTATAAATGAGGAGACGAGAACTCAAAAAATTACATAGAGTAATAAATTAATATATTTTTATTTTTATAATCACGTGACTAAAAATTGATATATTTATAATATATTATGATTATGAGTTTAAATTATCTTATAAAATACTTTTTATATAATTTTATGTGATGTTTCAACCCTTATCTCTTAGTTTGATTCCCCCCCCCCAAATCATTTTGATCATTGTTGCAATATCAATGTTTTCTTCTATTTAATGGTCAATAATGCTACCATAAAAGGAAAAATGACCCATAAATGTAAAATGGTCTTTATATTCTATCATATCCCAATAAACTAAAATAATATAGGTTTTTTATGAATTTTTAATAATTTTATAAAATATTGCCTATTATAAAATATCATTAATTTCATTTATATACCAATTTGTTTACTTTTCATTTAAGTCATAAATAATGTTTTTTAATTTGAATATAAACCTTTAAAACAAAAAAAATATGTTATATTTATATAAAAAATTCATTAACCATGATAATTATTATAAATGATATTATTTTTTAATATTTTTAGAATTATCTATTTTATTTTATTTATATTGAATAAATATTATGTCGATGTTGCAAAAAAATTAATTTAATTAATCAGTCGCTAAAAATTTAAAAAATTGACATGATAAAAAAATAAATTCATCATCCAAAAAAACATTTTTACCCAAACATATCCTCTTTTATCCTTATAGATAAAAATTTAATGATATTAAATTCTAGAGAGTGACATTTTATATTTATTCTATTCTTAATATAATATAAATGTCACAATCAAATAAAAATGGCATCAAGTTTCATTATGTTTAATATATGGACAAAAATGGACAAAAAAACTCATCGAATATGATAAAACCATATTTTATAGAAATTTTAAAGCCATATTCCAAAATTTTACCCATATTTTACCATAACCAAGGTGAAAAATATAAACCACGATTATTATTAATAATGACCAAAAATAAAAGTTAACTATTTACAAAAATTGATCCTCATGATTCTAAATATGGAATCCATTTTTCAGTATCCCGTTCATAGAATTTAAATAATTTTATTTATTATTAAACCATCCAAATGTGATGAAAAATACTACTCCTTGGAAAAAACATTTTCTGGTGTATAAATTTTTTTATACCAAAAAAATATATAAAAATAATTACCATGATTTTTTTTATTATGTAGGGGGAATTATCCCATTTTATTAAGGAAGTAAGACCTCTTTTTTCATATTTTTTGAGTGGTGACAGTTACATGACCCAAAGTCCATGTTTTCTTGAAGTCCTATTACAATATCTTGATGTCCCAAATATGATGTTAATTTCTTAAAATAAATTTTTTAACTGATGTATAAAGTCATTATATGATTTTTACAAATAAATTAATAAAACATTGTTAGGAGAAATCTATTTGTAATATTTAAAATCACTTTAATAAAATCACTACTTACTTGTATATATATTTATTTTATCTAAAACATTTATACATATTTTTTTACAATGTGCGTATTACTATTCATTTCCCCGACTTAACGTCTAGGTTATAATGGTATAATATATCATTGTTCATATATACTTGAGGTTTTGTGTATGGAATGATTTCAAATAAAATAAATTAATTTTTTAAATAAATATATCATAAAATGTTAGGGTCCTATAGAGTGAGCCCAGCCCTAAAAAGTTGTTATAAAATTAATTTTAAGTGGAATTACATGGGGATTACAACGGTGGGTGCTAGTTTCACCATCCACACCCACATCAACTAAATATGTGTATAAATCAAGTATAAAAATGAATATAAAAAATATCATCCATTATCACTCATTTATACATAGAATCAACTACTTTATTAACCTCCCAATAATAATTTGTAATATTAAAACTAATTTGATTGGTGTGTTGAATATAGTGAATCTGAGATAGAATAAATATATATGGAATATTTCAAGAATGGGTCCTCAGTTCTTTAGCAGCCAGTGTTGAGTTAGATTCAATCCAAAGGAACTTCTATATATGAATAAAATCATTTTTAATTTCCAGAATCATATACAATAATTGAGCCAAAAATGTTTTTTCATTCCTAATATAGTGATAGAAGTATCCCTTTACAAATCCATCATGGTAACAGAAGTAACCACCACATTTAGAGGCTTCTAGTTCACATGATGCCACCCCATCAATGTTCACTTTGATCCAATATGGAATAAGAGGGATATAGTGGATAAAATTCATCACTAGATTTTTTTGGTCCTCTTAGGTAGAACAAAAAATGTAATATAATAAGTTCGTAGAAATCATTAATAAAATAACCTTTTGTAGTTATTAGGTTGCAATCATACCCTTATTAATGGTTATGATACCTGCATGAAACAGGGGAGCATGATTATCATAATCTAGCGCATTACTTGACATCTATATGTAATCAATTATATGATATACATCTATAAATATCATATTAAAAAAATATGATCACTATTAGTTGATTCAATAATGGATATTTTCATTTTAATGAGGTTTTTTAGTTGTATCTTGATGTCTAATTGGCCCTAATGATTCTCCAAAATATTTGAAAAAATATCCCATGAAAAAAAATAATGGTTGAAACTTTCTATATCCTATAGAAATAATCAGTAGGTTAGGGAAATATATGGACTAGTTTTATGAAGTTTATTATGAAGAGACAATCGACCTCTCAAAATCCTCTAGAGTAAAATCTATTTAGATTATGGGATAAAGGGTCTCCTGATATTTGATATCCACATGGGAATATTATGGTTTATTACACATTGATACCATTATCCTTCCCCATGTTTTAACTAACCCATAGTTTTTATTGTCCATACAAGGATATCCCTATAGACATAATTATACTTCTATATAATTATAAGACTATGTGAAGGTACCCAGGTATATAATGAATAAAAAAATTTATTCATCTTTATTATTTATATATTCTTGATGTTATATAGGGATAACCAAAAAATCTATTGGTGGTATTCTATGAAAAGGGGTGACCCAAAAATTTAGATACGAAATCCTACAAACCTTCCATCTAGATAAAATCAAGATATTGTTGTATGAGTGTTTCATAGCAGGCCAGACAGATGAGGAGAGGTAAGAGGAATGTCCATTCTATTTCATTATGCTAAACATTTTTGAAAGAAACTCCAGGAAATGATCATTAGGCATTATAATATTCCAAGTAAATTTTTTATGATGGTTCCCATTAAAGATAATGATATATTTGATTAACAATCCTCCCATGTTAATGGGTTTAATGAGGCATTTCCATGAAATATTAATTTGTTTCTTCTCAAGAACAGATCCAACCAAAATAAAATTCATGATTAATATTTGAAGCTTTTTTATTAGTATCTTGGGCCATATATATATATAGAAATAATAAAATAAATATGGAGTTGACCATAGAGTTCCCCATGAATAATCATTTCACTTGGGACATTATTTTCCCTTTCCAATTTTCAATTGTGAAATGAACAAGTAATATTTTCTTTATACGTAGAAAATTTTAACCGCACCCACAAAAAGAGGCTCAAAAAGTTAATTAAAGGTTTCGATACCTAGTTTTACTAAAATGGTTATAGAAACCTTATTTTGTATATAAATTGTCACCCTAAACCCAAAAATTATGATGTATTTTTCCAGAATATAGGTTTCCCATACACTTCAACATAGTGATAGGAGATTTATTTGATAGAAGATATTGTCCTTCTAGAAGACTACCCAAAAAGAAGGATGTCATAAAAAATAGAACATGTAAGGGGGTGAAATTCCTTCATCCATACTTGTTCTATTATTAGATGCTAAATTTAATTTTATCATTATGATATCAATATAAAAATTAATTTGAGTTATAAAAAATAAGTCCAAAAAGAGGATCTCCCTATATGAACCCACTAGAACATTTGAAAAAAAACCTATGGGGGATTCAATGATGATGTTAAATCTCTTAATAATATTTAGAATAGTATTGATAAATTTTATTAGGGAATTAGAGAATCCATACTTCTTAGAAATGTAACTAATGAAGCTTTATTACATTATGTAAAAATATGCGGAGATATAAATTTTAAGGGAAAAATTTTCATATTTCACTTTATTATTCATAATATTGACACATTCCAAGGTAATAAAGAGGATTTTTTGGGCGTTCCTTCCATGGAAAAATCATTATTTATTTGGAGTGATAAAACACTGAGTAATGTTTCCTTGCCTTAGAGCGTGAATTTTACTAACGATCTTTGGAACAATGTTGCCCATTGAAAATAACCTGAAATACATAATATCCACATAACTTTCTCTATTATGAATTAGGGAAATAATGTTATGGTAAACTCTAAATGAAATAGATTCATTATTGAATAATTCCATCATATTATCGGTGTCTTATCATGCAAAATTTTCCATTATAACATATGAAAAATTATTATTGAATCTATAATGACCTATAACACTATCAATATTTAAAGGGAAAAGGGATTATTTAATATCTATAGGGAACTTGGTTAGTTTAAAATTTTTGGGATATTCAATAATTGGGGTCGTATTTCCAATCAATATAATGGTGTTTTCATCCCCATTATTATAGTATATTCCTTGAATGTAATCAACCACAACAATTTCCATGTCATTTAGAGAGGTGAAGATACATATCAAAAAGTGAAAAACCTCCAATTAGGTACATCATAAGTAAAACATTGTTATAAACCGATATATACATAATATTATCATAAAAATGATAAACCAATACACAAGGTGGAGCCCCCCATGTGTGAATCCTCTCTAAAAAATTTTCAATTACAACACACATGTGTCCAGCTTATCCTTATAAAAAAACATAAAAAAAATCGCCACTCTTAATCCAAGATCTATAAGTTTGACTATGTCTCTTAGTTGAGTATCATCTACTTTCTATATCATAAATAAAATGGTCTAAAAATATCCTGATAAGGGTTTGCGTGGGGCATGGGTATGGAAACTCAGTAGGCCCCCCCCCCTCACACTTAATAAATTGTCAAAAAATAGAGTTTATATTAGTAACTAAATAATGTGAAATAAATATATAAATATCAAGAACATATAATTTCATAGAATATAACAAATAAATTTGTATAAATAAATTATCTTTCTAAAATTGTATGATCTATGCATATTTATCTTCTTTGATCCTCGTCTATGAGTTTTAGAGGTTGTACTATGAAATCCCCTATGGGAACTATTATATGAATTTATATTATCACACACATGTACACATATGAACCCATGCATAGGGGTAGTTGTGTACAATGAAATTAGTGTCTTAGTGAACCATCTGTGTAGAAAATAATTGGTTGATTTCATTGAGTAAATTTCATAGCCCTTCCTTGGGAATAGTGGAATTGGTACAATGAGTCCTAGAATTAAGAGTGTATCCCAATCCACCCCCTCATATAATGAGTTAGGGTCCACCATACATCCTGATTATGAAATCTATATGTTATCAATGGGTAATTTCTCAATATTGTCTGAAAGGATATATATATATATATATATATTCACTTAACCAATCAATTAGATCAATTAATATAAAAACATTCAAATATAAATGTTAATAAGGTAAGAAATAAATTGTTTCTAGAGATACATTTTAATTATTAATTGTAAATAGAAAATCCCAATATAAAACACATATAATTTTTTATTGATTTAAATTTAGGTAATAAACATACTAAACAAAACACTAAGTGGAAATAATAAAGTATAGATAAGTCCCCAGACAAATATAGAATTATAATCAATCAAGTGCAACCAAAATAATAATGAAAACTATTTTTATCAAAAATTTATTTAATGAATATACATTATTAAATTTGAACCATTCATTTTTAGTTTGTTCACTCATACCTTAACCATTACTAGGATAAATCGCTACGAGTAGTAATGGAGGAAGATGTATGTCTACTAAGACAATAGGAAAATGATTCCATTGTCCAAGTAGATAAATAGTGATTCCACAAAAACTTAGCTAACCACCTAAAAAAATAGTTCAATTAGTTTGAAAATGTTTTGAATGATTAAGGATTATCCCTGAAATCCAAACTATGATATCACCTAATATTTACATAAGTAGAGCCTTCATGGCTATTAAAAAAGAATAAAATGTGAAGATTTTGAATATCTCGATAAACATAGATCATGGATATCAGATATTATAATCATTAATATCAAAAAAATAAGGAAGTAAGTTATTATAATACACTAAATTCCTTACTGAATATGAATAAATATCTCATGGATGACCAAAGTCCCATGGATATATAATAGATAAGGGGTTTCTAGGAAAACGTATAGTAGCAAGAAGATCTTTTAGGACAATGAAATTTAGTTGATTTAGAGTGAAATCTATATATCTATTCTATTTAGGTATAAAATTATGGTATAAAAAGAAAATAATTCCTTTTTTTGAGTGATTGATACCCATGATACTACCTATTATTTAGTACTAAGACATTATGCCCTTAGTGGATTTAATAGATCCATCAGCAGCCCTAAGTACCCCATTGGGTACTCTGTGTTTGTTGTATGATACCCACTCTCTCTTTTTTCTCCAAATCCACCTTAAACCTGATACCACCCCTAAAAAAATGAACTAGAATGAAATAAAATGGATTGGAATTAAATTGATGTAAACACCGAGTGGGTTTGGGTATTCATAATTATGATTGTACCTAAATCTATTGATATATCCACTATATTGTCCTCTAATGAGTATAGACCCGTAGCCTGTCGTACATGGACATTACATTACATTTGCGGAATACTTAGTACATAACAAAAACACACACACAAGGATAGTAATAGTTTAGTGTCTTTGGAAACTCGGAACATAATCTTCTAATCCTGGTGAAAGATCTTCAATATCTCCCGTAAAGATCTTCCATTTTTTTTACCTAAAACCTTTGTTTATATCCTGGGGAAAAGAAAACATAAAAGGGTGAGCTCAAATGCTCAGTAAGGGTATACAAAAGAAATAAAAATCAAATCATATCTTTTTGAAAATCATAACCTGCAAAAGAGATCATAATATCTTAACATGGAACACATCATAGAAGTGAAAATGAGATCACCATAATCATAACATGAAACTTGAAACTTTGTGGCATGCACACATAATCATGGAAAATCATTTCTTGTTAGTCATGACTCACTGCCAAGACTATCTTAGTGGACAAAGTCCCTTTCTGAATCGAGTAACCCTCGTTTCAGTCCTGTTTCACTGAACCGGTATAACCTACCATTCCAGCCATGTCTATCTCATGAGATATAAAATCTTTACCCAATGCATTGGAGGGAGATATAGGTCCCACCCATCTCATAATGAATCCTTTCTTATGTGTGCCACATAATCATAAATCAAACATCATCGCATAACACATGTAACAAAAATGGGATTTTTGAAACATCATAAAATCATAAATCAATTCATATAAGATAAAGTAATTCATAAAAATATTTCAATCACAACATAATCAAACCAATGTAATAATAGGGATAAAAACAGAACCCTTTTATTATCTTCGATGGAAAATAATTTTGATAAAATACTTGAACTTCATTCTTGAGGAAAATATCCTTTCTGCTTCAAAAATACTTTTCCTTTCTTAACATGTCGTACAATTATAAACTAAAAGAAGTTGATTAAAAATAAACTTAAAAACATGTAAAGTAAACTTCTTGGAAATAATGTTTTAGAAATCCATTCATGCCGTTTAAGTTAAAAAAAACATTCTTCGTATTTTTGTCGGAAAAGTCAAAAAGTACCTCATACGAAAAACGACAAAAGATTCCTTTCATACATATTACTAAAAACTCACCGAAGAGTTAAAATGGATTTAAACAATTGTAGGTGGATGGAAATAATATTACATATTGATGAAACATGGATGTGGGTGATAAAATACACCCCAGTAAATACTTACGAATAAACAATCTCGGATAACAATGAGATTGTGATATTTCCCTTACCTTAGGTCTGATTGTCTTTGTATGTGTCCGAAGCTTCTGTATAATGGTTTAAATAATGTCATTGACTTATTACAGAATCATATTCATTGTTATGACATCATATATGGTTCACTTATGACATTATATTACCCGTTCTTTTGTAAATTCCATGTTAAAGAAGCGTTTTGGGTAAAATCGTTTCATTTATCGTAGGTGTTTTGACTTGTTGTTCTTGACATCATTATTACTTATATCATGATTTACTTACTTTCAGAATATAAAATATGATTTATATATCATATATATTCAGTATATATATATATAATAGGTAGATAAATAAAATGAAAAACACCGTTCATGGAGACGGTAGTCCATACGTACGCATGAACGCTGTTTTCCTTTCCTTGTTGTCTTGAAATGGAAGTAAGTAGATGACATACATATGTATATATATACATAAATCCAGTAGCTTTATAATGTCATATATTTCATTATTATTTCTTATATATACTTTATAATCATTCTTAAATGGTTAACATGGAGAATGAATCTCATCGCGTCGTGGAGACGGTAGCCCGTACGTACGCACGAGCGATGATATCATTTCTATAAATATTGAATTGAATTGGAGTGGATTATAAAATATATCAGAATCAATATGATGTTGTAATAACTATGTATAGTTATTCTTTACACCATTATACCCATCCATGTATGGTGGTGGTGGAAAATATATTACACCACGGCGTGGAGACGGTATTCCGTACGTACGCACGCGCGATGATTTCTTTTTCCGTAGGATGGATAGATGGTGAAATAGGGTTGTTTCATACTTATAATAACATATCCGTATATGAGTGATACTGATGTTATTACTTCATAATGAAACAACCTAAGAAGAAGAAGTGGAAGAAGAAATAAAGATGAAAGAATTGGTAACGGTAATTACCTCTTCTTTGAAGTGCCTCTTTGAGACCTCCTCTTAGGGCACTAAAATTGGTCTTTTAGGAAGACCAGAACCTCTAGGATGTTTCTAGGGAAGTTGAGAAGAGATTTTGGCAGGGGTTGGCCGAGCTTGAGTGCTCAAATTGGTGTGAGGAGGAGGGGGAGGAGGTGTCCTTTTATAGGGGAGGAGAGGGGCACCTTAGGAATATCTCAAAATATTATTTTATATTAAAGTCAAAATCAGTTTATAATGGTTTCAAAGGGTCTTATTTCGAAGATAAGGTGGGGATGGGTCGAAATCCTATCAAACAATAGAATTTAGACAAGTTTAGGATATTATTTTAACCTTATCAATTAGATTTAACTCCAAGTTAAATAATTTAACTTTTACCGTGTCTTTTTGTATTCTTTCACTATATGGTTAATAAACTTACTATAACATGCCAAACGAACCCCAAATTGTTTATTATTAATATATATATCCTTATCTAAGTCATTTGGCCGAACCTTAGATTTTTAGGAATAAAATAACAATTAATAATATAATATTTGATTTAAAAACTATTTTGTGTCAATTTTGACACTATTTGATATATGATTTTTGTTAAAGTCATAACAGAATTAAATGTTCGAAGAAAGTTAATTAAATCAACATTAATATATCATAGTAACCTAGAAAATTAGTGGAATTCATAAAAAGTCTCAAATTACATTTATTTTGGTGTTTATAACATCAATTATGTCAATATTTCATTAATAAGATAATTACTACATCATCATTGTGTCATAAATAAATTAAATTATTTAAAGTCTCAAAATTACAAATAAAATACCATTATGTATGAACTCTTTTTATCTTTCTAATGAATATTTATAATCTAAAATCCAACATATATAAACCTATGTAACAATTGTTTTTCTAAAAGATATATGCTTGTGTCAATTTGTATTCATTTTAACTTAAAAAAAAAGTGTCATTATCACTTACAAGTGGATCAATGGGGTCCCAAAATCGACCCAAAGATGCCCATAGTCGACCATGTATCAACCAATGGGGTTAAGACACGTTTTAGGGTAATGTAATATTATTATAATATTATTTTTTAACCCTTATTTACCGGATTTACCCTTAACCATGGTAAATAAAATATTTACCGCAGTAATTATTCAAAATGTCTAAAAATAAAAGTTATCTATTTACACAATTTGAACATCATGATTCCAAATATGGAATCCATTTTTCTAAATTCAAAACACAGAAGTGGCAGAAATTAATTTAAAATTAATTCCCGCTGTCAAAACAAAAAGCGTGTTTTTAAGAGATAATAACTATCAAAAGATTGACACTTGTTTATGTTCGGTTTAATTGTAAAATTGTGTCCAATGACCAACATTATATTAAGTGGTAAAAATATATTCTAAATATACTTTAAAAACATTCAATATTATAATTTAACAACATAAAATATTACGATGAAAAAAGTTGTTTTTAATTAAAATATAGCGTGTTTTTACTATTCATTAAAATATGAAATTTGTCGGAAAAATATCAAAACTTTATCTAATGTAAATTTTTACATCTTGATTCAAAAGAAGAATATTATTTTGTCTAATTGAACATATAAACATGTCAAAAACTATATTTAAAGTGGGTGCGCCATCAAAAGGCGGTAAAACTGCATTTTTTGAAAAATACTTATTTTACCCGAAAAATTTATTTTGTTCTTATACCATGTTCTAGAAATGTGTAAGATGAATAATAATGTTATAAAATTCAAAATTTAGTTAATACTATTCACAACGGCTAGTTCATGACAATATTATAATAATATAACATTGTTTATGAAAACCCGGTATTGCGTACAACACACGCTATCGAGGAAGGTCGCGATTGCGTGTAATGCAAACCAAGTCAGGGTTGCGTGTTGTGAAATAATCCTTCATTGTTTCGTATAATAGAATCCAACCATATTTCATTTATACATTTTATATATATATATATATATACTCAATGTTGCGTAGAATAACTATTATCAAAATTGTGTGTAACACGGTCCAAGAATAGTGTTGCGTATACTGCAAGCTAATACGGTGTTGCATATAGCGCAAGGTAATCTTGGTGTAGAATACAACACAAGACATTAATTAAATTAAAAGAATATTTTTCATAAAATCTCGGGGTGTTACATTCTACCCCCCTTAAAATGAATTTCGCCCTCGAAATTCGTCGGAGTTATAAATGGTTTACTATTTGAAAGTTTCTTTGATAGAAACCCACATCGTAAAAAGGAATATCAAAACCAATCTTTAAAAACAAAAGTATGAAACGTAACGGTTACCCAAATAAACTAATCATTGGGTTTCCACATAGGTGAAAATATGGATATGGAAGAGAAATCTAACCATCATGTTCTGATGGATAGTGGTAGAGGACATGGCTATGAAAAAGCCAACAATCACAAAGCCATAAATTTGTGATGATCTAGGGTACCATCTGATTCATCATATATAAGATCACTAGGACAACATTTTTGGTTTTCAAGATCGTTTCCCATTAGAATAAATACTTACTTCATTTTGGTACAATCTCACTGTTGTTCGTGCCTTTAACAATTTCCACTTCATCTCTTAAATAAATGAAGTTGAATTTGTTATTCGTGAAGTGTTAGCAGATCATGTGATAGAATGACGGGTTATTCCATCTGTCTCAAACAAAAGGTTAGCAAGAAATTATATACATAAGTCGATCTATAGTGAGATTAATCATATATGGTTCCTAAAATGGACTTATATATCTTATGTCATACAACTTAATATAATAAAACTAGTTTCTACTAAACAGGGACTTCCTGTAGGACAGTGGTAGGTGATAAAGGCCAGTCGCACTTCGGTTGTGGGTTCGATTCCCACAGCCTTGCCGAAGCGATGGGCTGTCGCCCGTCCTGCAGGTTGTCCTTTTTCTAAAGCTATTTTACTATAACATCCCATCAATAATATCGAAAATCTTCTATCCTTAAACAATACTAACTTATGTCCAACATAATCCATTCTAATCTTTAGGCTTATCCATAATACTGCAGTCCACTCTCATAATATAGTGAAAACGATTACCAGAGATTTAATACCATCATTGATCCCCATATATCATAAGATATGTCTTGTTGGTTACATTCCAAACATTCAAAGGCCTTAATCATGTATTCTCTTGAATAACTTAGTGAAAACATAAATTCAGTTAAAAGTGAACACTTTCCACATACCAAAATCCTCAAAATTCTATATACTCAAACCATGATATCACTTAGTCCTTATATCAATCATGATCTCATGAATACAATCAAACATCTCATTATCTTCTTATCCTTTCATTATGCACTTATCATCTACTTTCCAAAAGTATCTGAATACCCTTTCATGGTTACTAGTAACATTAATCAGACAACAATGTAACAATCCTTACATGTCTCTTTATTCCATAGTACCATGAGATTACTTATACAACATTACACATGATAAACATGTAATCATTCCACTACATTCTTAAACCATTAACCGAGCTTCAACAATTCTTTCATCTCACATATCATTTGTAGTCTCTTCATCATCATCCACATAAATACTACCCATACGGCCATACTGATTCTCTTCATGAGACTTTCCCTTAGGGCATTGGTTTGCATAATGCCCATACATTGCACATTTAAAACATTTAACCATTGTTGATGTCGTAGCAATACCATTATCCTCATCCATGGTGTTAACTGAACCTTTTCCTTTGCACATACTTGCTTTGTGTCCTTCTTTTCCACACCCAAAGCATCTTCCAGTTCCTTTGAAACATTCTCCTTGATGCCTCTTCCCACATGATTTACATAGGGGGAATTGAACTTTCTTTCCTCTATGATCATCATGAAACTCCATCTTTCTCTTATTAGCTGAGTCAGGAAACTTACCAAATTTTACTTTATTGATAATATTGTAAGATTGCTGATTCGTCATAATAATGATGTTTGGACTTCCTAATCCCATTTCATTATGAAGAATATCATTCCATTGTCCATCATATCCTCCATTATCGTGAATCATCTTGTTTCCAGCCATTTTCTAAAACCCAAATAAAAGAATAGTGTGAGAGGCAAAAATCATGCTAGGGAAAACAACATAATAAAGGTGGAGTATCCTCAATATCTAACATCTTAGTTTAAATTCTATGATCGTTACCGTAGTTCTAGGACTCTATCCTATACGTATACTTATCCTTAGGGACATCTCTAGACATACCTTAGAAATATCTCTAGGTATCTCACTAAATTTCTCGCATCCTAGTTTCCAAAGGTTGACTAAACCTTTCCTCTGATACCAACAGTAGAGACCCGTAGCCTGTCGTACATGGAAATTACATTACATTTGCGGAATACTTAGTACATAACAAAAACACACACACAAGGATCGTAATAGTTTAGTGTCTTTGGAAACTCAGAACATAATCTTCTAATCCTGGTGAAAGATCTTCAATATCTCCCGTAAATATCTTCCATTTTTTTTACCTAAAACCTTTCTTTATATCCTGGGGAAAAGAAAACATAAAAGGGTGAGCTCAAATGCTCAGTAAGGGTATACAAAAGAAATAAAAATCATATCATATCTTTTTGAAAATCATAACCTGCAAAAGAGATCATAATATCTTAACATGGAACAAATCATAGAAGTGAAAATGAGATCACCATAATCATAACATGAAACTTGAAACTTTGTGGCATGCACACATAATCATGGAAAATCATTTCTTGTTAGTCATGACTCACTGCCAAGACTATCTTAGTGGACAAAGTCCCTTTCGGAATCGAGTAACCCTCGTTTCAGTCTTGTTTCACTGAACCGGTATAACCTACCATTCCAGCCATATCTATCTCATGAGATATAAAATCTTTACCCAATGCATTGGAGGGAGATATAGGTCCCACCCATCTCATAATGAATCCTTTCTTATGTGTGCCACATAATCATAAATCAAACATCATCGCATAACACATGTAACAAAAATGGGATTCTTGAAACATCATGACATCATAAATCAATTCATATAAGATAAAGTAATTCATAAAAATATTTCAATCACAACATAATCAAACCAATGTAATAATAGGGATAAAAACAGAACCCTTTTATTATCTTAGATGGAAAATAATTTTGATAAAATACTTGAACTTCATTCTTGAGGAAAATATCCTTTCTGCTTCAAAAATACTTTTCCTTTCTTAACATGTCGTACAATTATAAACTAAAAGAAGTTGATTAAAAATAAACTTAAAAACTTGTAAAGTAAACTTCTTGGAAATAATGTTTTAGAAATCCATTCATGCCGTATATGTTAAAAAAAACATTCTTCGTATTTTTGTCGGAAAAGTCAAAAAGTACCTCGTACGAAAAACGACAAAAGATTCCTTTCATACATATTACTAAAAACTCACCAAAGAGTAAAAATGGATTTAAACAATTGTAGGTGGATGGAAATAATATTACATATTGATGAAACATGGATGTGGATGATAAAATACACCCCAGTAAATACTTACGAATAAACAATCTCGGATAAAAATGAGATTGTGATATTTCCCTTACCTTAGGTCCGATTGTCTTTGTATGTGTCCGAAGCTCCTGTATAATGGTTTAAATAATGTCATTGACTTATTACAGAATCATATTCATTGTTATGAAATCATATATGGTTCACTTATGACATTATATTACCCGTTCTTTTGTAAATTCCATGTTAAAGAAGCGTTTTGGGTAAAATCGTTTCATTTATCGTAGGTGTTTTGACTTGTTGTTCATGACATCATTGTTACTTATATCATGATTTACTTACTTCCAGAATATAAAATATTATTTATATATCATATATATTCATTATATATATATATATATAATAGTTAGATAAATAAAATGAAAAACACCGTTCATGGAGACGGTAGTCCGTACGTACGCATGAACGCTGTTTTCCTTTCCTTGTTGTCTTGAAATGGAAGTAAGTAGATGACATACATATGTATATATATATACATAAATCCAGTATCTTTATAATGTCATATAATTCATTATTATTTCTTATATATACTTTATAATCATTCTTAAATGGTTAACATGGAGAATGAATCTCATCGCGTCGTGGAGACGGTAGTCCGTACGTACGCACGAGCGATGATATCATTTCTATAAATATTGAATTGAATTGGAGTGGATTATACAATATATAATAATCAATATGATGTTTTAATAACTATGTATAGTTATTCTTTACACCATTATACCCATCCATGTAAGGTGGTGGTGGAAAATAGATTACACCACGGCGTGGAGACGGTATTCCGTACGTACGCACGCGCGGTGATTTCTTTTTCTGTAGGATGGATAGATGGTGAAATAGGGTTGTTTCATACTTATAATAAAATATAAGTATATGAGTGATACTGATGTTATTACTTCATAATGAAACAACCTAAGAAGAATAATTGGAAGAGGAAATAAAGATGAAAGAATTGGTAATGGTAATTACCTCTTCTTTGAAGTGCCTCTTTGAGACCTACTCTTAGGGCACTAAAATTGGTCTTTGAGGAAGACCATAACCTCTAGGATGTTTCTAGGGAAGTTTAGAAGAGAATTTGGCAGGGGTTGGCCGAGCATGAGTGCTCAAATTGGTGTGAGGAGGAGGGGGAGGAGGTGTCCTTTTATAGGGGAGGAGAGGGGCACCTTAGGAATATCTCAAAATATTATTTTATATTAAAGTCAAAATCGGTTTATAATGGTTCAAAAGGGTCTTATTTCGAAGCTAAGGTGGGGATGGGTCGAAATACTATCAACCAATAGAATTTAGACAAGTTTAGGATATTATTTTAACCTTATCAATTAGATTTAACTCCAAGTTAAATAATTTAACTTTTACCGTGTCTTTTTGTATTCTTTCACTATATGGTTAATACACTTACTATAACATGCCAAAAGAACCCCAAATTGTTTATTATTAATATATATATCCTTATCTAAGTCATTTGGCCGAACCTTAGATTTTTAGGAATAAAATAACAATTAATAATATAATATTTGATTTAAAAACTATTTTGTGTCAATTTTGACACTATTTGATATATGATTTCTGTGAAAGTCATAACAGAATTAAATGTTCGAAGAAAGTCAATTAAATCAACATTAATATATCATAGTAACCTAGAAAATTAGTGGAATTCATAAAAAGTCTCAAATTACATTTATTTTGGTGTTTATAACATCAATTATGTCAATATATCATTAATAAGATAATTACTGCATCATCATTGTGTCATAAATAAATTAAATTATTTAAAGTCTAAAAACTACAAATAAAATACCATTATGTAGGAAATCTTTTTATCTTTCTAATGATTATTTATAATCTAAAATCCAACATATATAACCCTATGTAACAATTGTTTTGCTAAAAGATATATGCTTGTGTCAATTTGTATTCATTTTAACTTAATTAAAATAAAGTGTCATTATCACTTACAAGTGGATCAATGGGGTCCCAAAATCGACCCAAAGATGCCCATAGTCGACCATGTATCAACCAATGGGGTTAAGACACGTTTTAGGGTAATTTAATATTATTATAATATTATTTTTTAACCCTTATTTACCGGATTTACCCTTAACCATGGTAAATAAAATATTTACCGCAGTAATTATTCAAAATGTCTAAAAATAAAAGTTATCTATTTAAACAATTTGAACATACTGATTCCAAATATGGAATCCATTTTTCTAAATTCAAAACACAGAAGTGGCAGAAATTAGTTTAAAATTAATTCCCGCTGTCAAAACAAAAAGCATGTTTTTAAGAGATAATAACTATCAAAAGATTGACACTTGTTTATGTTTGGTTTAACTGTAAAATTGTGTCCAATGACCAACATTATATTAAGTGGTAAAAATATATTCTAAATATTCTTTAAAACCATTCGATATTATAATTTAACCACATAATATATTATGATGAAAAAAGTTGTTTTTAATTAAAATATAGCGTGTTTTTACTATTCATTAAAATATGAAAGTTGTCGGAAAAATATCAAAACTTTATCTAATGTAAATTTTTACATCCTGATTCAAAAGAAGAATATTATTTTGTCTAATTGAACATATAAACATGTCAAAAACTATATTTAAAGTGGGTGCGCCATCAAAAGGCGGTAAAACTGCATTTTTTGAAAAATACTTATTTTACCCGAAAAATTTATTTTGTTCTTATACCATGTTCTAGAAATGTGTAAGATGAATAATAATGTTATAAAATTCAAAATTTAGTTAATACTATTCATAGCGGCTAGTTCATGACAATATTATAATAATATAACATTGTTTATGAAAACCCGGTATTGCGTACAACACACGCTATCGAGGAAGGTCGCGATTGCGTGTAATGCAAGCCAAGTCAGGGTTGCGTGTTGTGAAAGAATCCTTCATTGTTTTGTATAATAGAATCCAACCATATTTCATTTATACATTTAATATATATATATATATATATACTCAATGTTGCGTAGAATAACTATTATCAAAATTTTGTGTAACACGGTCCAAGAATAGTGTTGCGTATACTGCAAGCTAATACGGTGTTGCGTATAGCGCAAGGTAATCTTGGTGTAGAATACAACACAAGACATTAATGAAATTAAAAGAATATTTTTCATAAAATCTCGGGGTGTTACATAATGGCTCGAAGAACTTCATTTTTATTGCTTTATTGGTAATCCACCTTTCAAGGGGTGAGGTGGAACCCTAGAGTGTACCAATCTATTTTAAAACATTCACCTATAAAATGAATCTTCATCTATTTAGAGACCACCAATAAGATCCATAATTACCATTTTCAGGAGTCAATCGTATCCATCCTCTAGATCCCTTAGTTTTTTTAATTATTAAACCTTTATTATCCAGATCCACAGTACTATAAAATCACTATAAATTCCTAATAGACCAAGATGTATGACACTCCTTCAGTAATAAATAAAAATATAACTAGATATACCATATCTGGCCACACTAGAATAACTCGATGATAGTCCTATATTAAGGGGGAAGAGACATTCATTAACCCTACATGGCCTATTTATCAATATATTGGATACAAATATATATTCATCACTTCATATTTTAGGAGATCTACTCCTAGACCGATTAATAATATTTTTTTTCCATAAAACACCTCCCTCAAACAAGATCATATTTGTTAGAGGGATTAGTTTACTACATCATAAAAAGAAGGGAAGTTAATTATATTCATCCAAACTCATATAAATTGTCTCAATCCATCTTCAAAATGGCTAACTTAGGTATTCATATCACTAACTAATATCAAATAAAAACAAAGCAACTCTATAAAATATGATATTTAAACCACCAATGACATATCCCCATGAGTGAGATGTATAAACTTATTATCTAGCAATCTATTCAATGTCTCAATAAAGAATTAATTAATTAATTAGTTTAAAAATTCTTTCATAACATCCCCTTATATCAAAACCCCAATTCCTTGATAGAATATAAATTATATTTGTCTCCATCATTACCCTCTAAATAGTGGGGGTCTCAATATTATCGTGGATACTTTTAAACGACTCAATCAAAATATTTTCACCTATAAACTAACCAAACCCATAAAGATTTGTGGGATATGCATCAGATACACACTCATAAGATCATACAAGGATGGATAATCCCACAGATCCCCATGATCCATAGATTATATAACTCAATGTATGATCACGTATAGCTACTTATCTATAGGAGGTTATTTTTCCATGGTTAGTTAATCATTACCAAAATTACCCTCATAGATATTATTAAGTGTACTTTGAGGATGAATATCACTATAATGTGGGTCACTTGTCTTAGAACATTTCTAAAATAATTTTTGATGTCAAATTTTTTGAAAAATTGTTGATAAAAAACATGACCCAGTGATTAATACATACACCCTATACATATATGGTTTCATAAAACTCATGTATCCCTATATCTATTATTGGAGATTAGTATATTATTTATTAATAATTCATATAATCAGTCATTATATAGTAATCATGGGTAAAATAAGTATTTATGTATTAATTCAAATTATATGGTACTAATAAATTATTTGAGAATACATTGTATAAGTCATTTTGGATACTTTATATAACAAAACTTATTTATATCTTGGTTATAAATCAAATACAGTGAATCAAATGTCTTGTAAATATACATTACAAATTTTATTAATGAACACATATATTCTTTCCACCCAGAGATAATAGAAAATAATTTGTAGTGAATTGGGTAACATATTCCCTGAAATCTCAAATCAAAATTCTAAAAAACTATGAACCATGATCCCATACCATGGTAACATGGACTTTCCTCATACAAGTTTTAACTGAGAACAATCATATGTTCTATATAAAATATTGAATAAGATTATATTTAACTATTATTTCTCAAATAGTAATGAATATAAAATGAGTCTTTGATATCACTTTTTAATGTCCCGTAAATGATCAACTAAAATATCACATGAGATGGATCATCAGATAATATCGAGAATTTATCCCCTTATATAAAATGATACCGAACAGTAGAGAGGGTCGATTGATATCATTGGAAGCCAATTTTATCAATTATATATCCATAAATAATTGGTAAATAATAAAAAAACAATATCGATATTATAAAAACTAAATATTGACATTGTAGTAGCAGGAAAAGCATAATAATATAATATATATAATAATAAAAAATAGACCAATATGAATGTTATAAAAGTAATTAATTTGGTGTAGGAGTGCCTTATGGCTGATCATATATAAAATATAATCAAAAACATGAAAAATAATTGAGACATAAATGAAAAATGTTTCAAAGGCATAATCCGGCCTTATATTTGAGTCTCGTCGTATTATCTCCATCTCACCCCTTTGACATTGGGGTATTTCCCTTAACATCATCTCAACATGGGATGTTTTTACGCCCACTATGGTGTATGTGTAGGGTGTGAAAAATATACATAGAAGTCCATAATAAAAAATATACTTAAATAATTCTTACTTATATGGGTGAATGAAAAATATGATATGGTAGTAAAAAAAATATAAAAACAATCATGGTTTCATCATTGAGTGTGAATAATCCACCCATATTAATAACCATACATGATTCAACCAATTTTGGCATCGGATGAGTATTCCCAAGGTATGTAATCAATAAATGGGTGGATAAGATATCACCGTAATGGAAAAATAGGGTAAATGTGATAATAACTTGTCAACAAATCATGAGAGTATGATGCATGGCCACGGTAATAATCAAGTGTGAATGAGTTATCATCATAATGATCAGTATGATTGAATGATTCATCATTGAATAAAAAAACATGGTTGAATGATTTATAACTACACAAATAAATCAAGGGTAAATGATGTATCACTATCTAAATAGAGATTTTTTAAATGATGTACTGTAATATAAGTAAATACTAGTATTAAAACTATATAAAAAACACATTTATAAAGTTAGTTATTTATTACTAACATTGTAAATGAATTTATAAAATGTTTATTTAATAATTTATGTAAACACCTATTCTACAATGTTTTTATATCTGTTATATCATGATCCACAAAATGTTTTCCTTCATATTATTTTTTATATAATAGACATAAAAAATTGATTATCTACATCGGTTATTATATAACCAATGCAGAAAATCATTAAAAAAAATTCAAATGTCAGGGTTAATATCTTTTTTTATTTCATTATCACTTGAATATCTCCCTTGCTGAGTACTCTAACTACTCTTTCATGAGACTCCCAAACTCCAATATTCTTTACCTACACAATCCTCTATCACAAGATACCAATGATATGAGTTATCACCGTCATCGACCTCCCTCTACCTTATATTTTGATGTTGTTCTATAGTATGAGGCCTCTCAAGTGTAATTTTTCTTATATTTTTTTGGTACATTTAAATCGTGACTTTTTTTCTGCATGATTTCACATAATTATTATAATGATATAATCTTAACTTATGTTTAAATCACCACCAACATTAGTGAATTGGATTTTTATTACCTTTATATGAATGTGTTTAGTAATAAGTCACCAATGTCCTATATTTCACATTTTAATTACAATCATGTGTTTTACTATAAAAAATAGGCACTCCACTTCAAATCCCTTCCTAATTATAACATATACATCGATTTTAATATTTATATGTATTCTTTAGCTAATAAAAAACCCATATATTCATTTATATGGGACTATATTTTCTTCTTTATATATTTTTTTATATTATAAAACTCTTAAAAAAAGTTATTTATTAATACCTAGATTATTTTTTTTATTCTTACAAATTATCTTTTTTATACACTAATATAGTCAGGGAAATACTTTAATAAAACCTTATATAGTTTTCACTTAGTAGATTCACAGGAATATTATATACTTTAAAATTTCCCTAGTTAATCTTACAAAATAAACACTGGAAATTAGTATCTATGATAGTTGAAATTATTCTTGTGCAGCCATTTAGACAATTCACATGCATCACAATAAATGTACATGTAAAAACAAATATAAAAAAATTAAATTTAAATTCATTTGAAAAAAACCAATAAAACTATAATTAAAAATATTTTACATTGAAAAAATAGTATAAATATATTTTCAAAATAAACATTATATTCATTCTTGAAATTTTTTTAATATTTGTGATTAAATTCAAAAAAGGAATATTTTTTAAAAATAATTTTCCACAGCTATGATTATTTTTTAAAATATTACAATCACATAGATTTATCATAAATTAATTTATAAAATTTAATTCATCAAAAACATCCTCGATATTGTTCATAAAATATTTAAAAATTTAAATCCCAACATTAAATAATTTTAGTGGCCAAATTTTTATTTCCAAAAAATAATTAAATGAATATCAAATTTCCAATATATTATATGAAATATAAAAAATAAAGAAATTACAATTCAATTTATAGAGAATATAATCATGAAATTATATGAAAATATTAATAGAAAACATATAAAATTACACCACTATGGAATAATATATTCATGGAAACATTAACCCAATTCCTATGAACAAATTATTATGGGTTTTTAGTGAAATGATGATATTATACAGCATTATTTCAATCATAGACACTAGAATCATGACATTATAAGTGGTAGGTTATATCTAAATGAGTTTTCAGATATATAAAACTTGAATAATAATGAAATAATGTTTATAATTTCTATATTCCACTTTTTAAATGTTAGGGTTCTATTGTTGGTTTTGTTTTTTTTGGGTTTTTAATGGCAATGTTATAATACTTAATAGTTTGTTTCATTTTTATGAGTTTATTTTTTTAGTTAATGAAATGTAATTTTTGTTTTATTTTCCCTTTTCTATTTCAAAAAATTTTATTTTTGTGAAATATATATTTTTTTGTATTACTATTAGAAATAGTAAATCTAAATCTATATTTAAAATTAAAATACCTATTATTCAATAAAGAAAATATGTTATAGAAGATAAATAATTGTAGTTGTATTAATACACACCAAACATGTGGTGAATAGAAGGACAAGGTTTATTCTTTTTTGTAATTTTCTAAATAAAATGTTCCAAATAATGATAACTTTTTCTATCCCTATGTGAAACATTTAAATATGATGACTTAGAAAATAAAAAAAATCAAAGATCAATTAATTATCAATGGTATTAATTCAGGTTATGATCAGTGGAATTTTTATGTTTTAATTAGGTATAATTCTTGATCCAATTATGATAGAGATATTTGAGATGATAATTCTGATCAAATTAAACAAATGATTATAGATATTGAAGTGGAAGATAGTGATAAAACACCAATGATGTTATCCTTATACAGTGAATTTGAAATAATATCATATCATATTTGTAATAAATTTAGGGTTTTATCAACATTGTTAATATTTCTAAACATGTAAATCAATAATGTATGGAGTTATAAGATTTTTAGAAAGTTTATATGGAACTTTAGAGACATGATTCTTGTATACAATGATCTAGAATATTGACATTATAATGTAAAAAAAATAATAAGGTTGATGAGATTGGGGTACAAGATTATGAATGCATTCTCCATTGAAAGTGTCATATATGAAAAGGAAGACATTATTTAGATATAAATTCCTATATGTTGGACATCATGGTGTATGTTAAAAGAAAAATCATAGGTTGATTTATCTATTAATATATATACCAAGACTCATACTTTGAAAATTAAGTATCTCCCTATAATTATAAATATAAAAAATTTATTTTCCAATTATAATTGTGAAAAATATTAATATTTCATAAATATAAGTTTTTATGGAAAATTACACTATCAAGCATATTTTCCACAATGGAAGAATACTGATCCACAATTTACTACCTTTAAAAATAAATTTATAAAACTCGGACTTGTACATTATACTGATAGAATGAATTTGTATCAATTCCTTAGTATAAAGCATGGTTCATAGATAGTCTTTTTTGGTAATTTAAAACTTAACTCCTAAATTTTTTATGAATAAAAAATATATCCTGGTGATTTTAATGATTTAGGGACCAAAACATCAATGAAATGATATTTTTGTTTAATTTTCACTATTAATTTACAATTTGATACATTTCCTAGAGGAAGGTATTAGATTGTATGAATTATATAAAATATAATATTTTCAATATCATTATTTGAATATTTTTACTATAAATTAATTTTTATTATATGGATGTCTTTATAGATATAGTGATATTTGAAATAAAATTATCCAATTTTAAAAGGTGGGACTTCATTTTATAAACTATAAAAAGGGAGAAAAATGAACATGGTTCGTCAATGGATTTAGTCTATGGATCACTCTTACCGAGGATTAAAAATAGAATTTAATAGACTATAGTAATTTGATATTGCCACAAACCCATTTTAAATATATTAATTTTTTAGAGGGTTAAAACCATTAATGTTACATTTGGAATAACACAATGATATGGTATTAATGAAAAATATATCAAATATATAGTCAATATATTTTGAGATTCCATATTATATATATTGTGAGTATAAACATAAAATTTATCTGATAAATGATGATAAGAATACATGTGATAGTTTATTGGAATGTTATTAGATATTAAAAGTAAGTCTAAGGATGGATTGAGTGTGATAATGGACTTACTATTAATAGGTAATATGTTTGGAGTTATCACCCACTCCTAATATAAAATGAACACAGTTAACTCCAAATGTCATAAATTATCTATGTGGGAGAAAATGTGTTTTTATTCTTATATCCATGGTCTCAAAATTATTCATGGTAGTTATAAAAATGTAAAAAAAACTTCTGTCACTAAATTTATTAAAGTTAACTGGCCTAAAATCTCATGACTATCCTATTATAAAGAAATATATCATGCTAGTTATATTAAAAGGAATAATAATCATCCATGATATATTTTCTATCATAAAGGTGTATTATAATTTTTTTAATTCCAATTGTAACAAAGTGATGGATCTGTATTCACTAAACAATTTGGAGAGTGGTTTAGTTTGTCTACTTTTTCAATAAGAAATGTAATTTCCAACAGGTTTGTTGATATCATTGCATTTTATTTGATAAATAAATATTTTTATTCTTATATATCAGTATTTTAGGTGTCCTTTCAAAATTTCAACAGTGATATTAAATGGGTATGTATAGAATGTATATCAACTAGAAGCCTCCATTATTGAAAAGTTTATTTCTAAGGAGGTGGTGGAATTTTTTATGAACGAATTTCCTACATTGGAGCACATTGATTATCTTACATCTATCCATGATTGTTTAATATTTGGGGGAAAGGGGTTCAATGTATTGGAAACTAAAAATATTTTAATGGTGAACATATAAATAAATCACAATTATACCTATTTAATTACATAGATGAAGATCAACCATATATTACATCATATATATATATGTTAAAACAATGTTATCTAATGAAAAAATACATGTGTATTTAATAATCCTGAAAAAACATACTCTCCATGGTTTATGGAGTCTGTGCATGGTTGATAAGATGGGATAAAAACACTAAGACAGTTAGTGGGATTCTAAATTTCAAATTTCATAACATGGTATGTGTATTCCTTTAATTGTTATATATTTTATAATAAAACACAATATAACATACGTGTAGTCTATAATAGTAGTGAATTATCTTTTATAAATGAAATTAGTTTTTCATGTAAAAAAAATAAAAATATCAACATCAATTGAATATTATGGAGTTATCTAAGAAATGCTAGATATTGATTACATTAAACATCAAGTTCCAATGTTCATAATTAAAGGGGTTGTCCATAAAAATAGTGTTAAACATGATTAATTTGGTTTGACACTAGTAAATCTAAAATTATTGGAATAAACTAATAACCCTTTTATCATAAAAACTAATGAATAATAAAGTATCAATGTTCTTGATCTATTAAATGTGTATTACCATATAATTTTTCATGGGAAAAAATTATTTTAGTGAATAAAAACATGATAATAATGATGAATTATGAGATATACATAGATACAAGGAAATATTATTAGAGTATATTGATTACAACATCATAAATAAAGTTTTAATCTTACAGAATGATCATGAAGAAGGAATATTATAATGAAATAGTTTAGTAATCTTGTAATATTATACGTACCATATATTTATTTCTTATTTTTTTAATATTATATATACTATTTATAATTTTATATATTATTTAAGTCACATATTTTAATAAATATGATAAATTTCTAGTTTAGTTTAGTTTAGTTTAGTTTGAATAATTTTCCAAATTTTAAATTTTATATTTAACTATTAGATTTTTATAAATTCTTAATTATGTTTTTTTTCTTAAATTTATATTAGTTCATGTCTCATAAATGTTATAATTGGTTTTATAATTGTTTTAACTACTCAAATTAATGTTATGAAGTGTTTTCTGTATCATTTTACAAATGTTATTAAATTTTATATATAAAAGTTGGATTTATATAACATTTTACATTTTTTTTGATTTATTCTATATATATCATTTGAATTTTCATAATTATAGTTATAGTAGTTTTGAATTTTTGTAAATTACTCTAATGAATTTGATTAAGATTTTGTTTTTTGATTTAAATACATTTCTAATTATTCAATTTTATATTTAACCAATGGATTTGAATATATATTTTTATTTATCTTTTCTTTTCTTTTTTCTATATCATTCCATTTCTCATAAAAGTTTGTTAGTATTTTTTTAGAATATTATTTAACTAATTTATCAAATATGAAAAAATATAGTTTAGTTATCTTAATATCATATTTAAATTTTAATTTAATTTTATATTTAACAGTTGGATTTGTATAATTTTTCGTTAATTGTTTTTTAATTTCATTTGTTGGATGATGTAATATCAAACAGCTGATTTTCGAAGGTCTTTTATGGAGTCTCATTCACATAATTCTTCTAATTATCCTTTAAATTTCACTATATAGAATCTTTCTACTACTACATTCATAGTTGGTAAACATCGTATCACTTGATTATTTAAATTATCCCTTGCTATTAGCTAGATCTAAAAGATTGATATTGACTTTAATGGTAATGGTAATCCTATGGTCCAAATTGAAAATAGATTTAGGCTTTTTTATATATGGATGCTCGGGTGAAAGTAATAACTTTGATTTGTGACTAGAGTGGTATCAATGATATGTAACCAAATCTTCTATGGGAGCCCATTTTTATATCCATTTATTATTATTTTCGTTTTCATGGCATGTTTTTACAAATATATGTTATTTTTTCGTTTCTTATTAAATGAAATACGATTTACCTTATAATAATGTATTTTGGAGTATTATGTTAAGTTTTTAATATTAGGAGATACAGAGATTTTAAATCAATATTAAATAATGATTTCATTTTTGGATGAAAAAATAGAAAAAAAAGTGATATATATTTCTTATAGATGATGATACACTTAATAGGTTTATTAAAAGTACACAACAAGAATATTTTTTGGTAATTGAAATATCATATCTTTTTAAACATTTTATACAATCACTAAAAATGATTATATTAATCATTTTTTATCCTTATTAAGAATTAATTGAGTATTAAACATTAGGATATACAATAAAAAAATCTAAACCCTCATAATTTATATCATATAGGGTATCCAATATTATAAGAAAAAATGAAGGAGGAAAATTTTGAAAAACTGAGAGTTGATCCTCTAGGATTCCCAGAGATCTCCTTGCATAACGAGGCATGAATAATTTAAAATTGATCAATTGAAAAAAATGGGGGAACAAGTCTTATATATGTCTCAAAATTTTTAACTAAAAATATTGTAATATATTATTTAAGTAATTATTAAACTCTTTAAATTTTTTACTTTACTAATAAAATTTTAAAATATTCCTTACAGGAAGCACTTTAGGAGTGCAAAACATTGGGGACATTCATACATGAGGGTAGGAATGCTATTTTCACTATTTATTAATTCATAAATACCAGAAACTTGGGTCATATTTGATGATATTAAGTGTTTTTATGAATAAAAATTTTATTTTTTTATTCTTTAACTTTTTCGAGATAGTGTATTTATAAAGGAAGAATATAAACATTAAAGGATAATGTTTAAGAGATTGGTGATATAATGGAGATTGGGATTGGATCATCAGTATAGTCAATGTATTTTAAATGTATAGATTGTTTTGGGATGTATATCCCACTCTTCCATACCTTTCTACATATCACACACTTCCACCTCTGACTGCATATCCCACTCTTACACATATTCTTCTATAAGTTCACATCTTCTATGAGAAAGGTGTTGACGATCCCCAATTTTATGTTGTATCATATGGGATCATATCTTAAATTGGCTATAATCTACATCATCAATATATATATATGAAAAATATTATGGTAATAGTATAGGATATTTATATCCATCTTCTTGTGTACCATTCCCTATTGATGAGGTTTCTATATTTGAAAAAGATTCCTATATTTTTATTACTTTTAACATCTTGAAATGTTTGAAAACTAACCACTAAGGCATAAATATATTATATCCTTTATTTTTTATTAATTTTAAAAAAATTAATATTTTAATATATATATATATATATATTAAGGATATTTCATGTTTAAAAGTAAGAAAAAACATGGTGAGGCCACTTAAACTTTTCATACTACTATTTATGAAGGATTTTCAAAATTAACAACATATGCATTTATATTTTCAAATGATTATGAGATGGAAATGTGTGAAAAAATTTAGGGGTGTGGAATTATTGTGATGATTTATAAGAAATATATCATATATCATTTTAATTTCAATTATGTTGGGAATCAAAATGATGAAAATATTTTCCAAGTTGTCGATTATAATATTTCATTCAATTATATAAATTTGATCAAACATTATACCTTTGTTTTTAGGAAACTTTACAAAACTTTTATTCATTAAGATATGATATCGGTTTATGGATTAAATACCAATGATTTATTTCTCAAAAAATTAATACAATGAAGGATAAAAATAAAACACTATTTATTTATGAAATACATTAAAATGATGCATTTCAGTATTGTATATTTATTTATCATAACAGGTTTGAAACCAAAATTTCATAAAGTGTTATTTTTCATAATTAAATAACCACTCATATTATAATTCTGTATTTTAGTGTCCATTTGATATTGTGTGTTTTCATCACAAGAATAGATAACTTACTAGTTATATTCTATACATGGTGATGTGTGAGAAAAGTTTCATGAAATAATATGTATAAAGTTTTGATTATTTTAATACTTATATATTATAATAACTAAATATTTTATTTCATATATTTCATTTAAAAATTGGTAATATTAAAACTATTCAATATAACAATCAAGATCTATGAATTAGTGAGAGGGGGAGGGGGTATATGTGAACTTTTCCCTTTATTTATTACTTCTTAATAAACGATTTTCACATCTGTTTTTTTGTGTTTACTTTTATGGAAAATTACAAAAAAGAAAACCCATAGGAACACACGTATTTAAAAGGTTCACTACTCAATATGGATAGAGAGTCCTTACAATGGTTTAGAAGAATTGAAGGCCACAAAATTGTTGGAAATTAATCTTTTAGTTGTTTATAGAAAGTAGTTAATAATCATCACTTTCATAATGCTATAGTTCATTGATAGTGCATGTGATCCTCAAATAGATAGTACGATATGGAAAATTTTCCAAATATATTAAGAACCTTCCCCAAAAGGCTTCACTATATTTTCATTTTGTTTCTTTAGCATTTTTAACATTTCCATTCTTATTCACTCTACTGCACAATAGTGGGAAATAATTTATTTACAAATTTCTCTTTCCAAACCTATCCATCCGGTGAATTCTCTATATGGTAGTATTCTATTTGGTACCCTTAGTCTATTAAGTCTTTTTTATTCCCTATTTTTCTTATAAAAATTGATAGACTATCACCACTCTATCTAGTATCTTATGTGAAATACATTCTCCGTGCTCTTTATCCAATGATAGCAATTGGATATCTTTTAATTGGTAACACATTATATATTACTTCTACATATGATGATTCCACATAATATATCTCAATATATTCATTCAGAACTTCAATTATTTAGTAATTATCCTAGTAGTAATAATGGTAGAAAAGTGTACCTCCTCCCCCTTTATATAGACAATTCTTCTCTATTGATTAATGTATAATTATAGAATTCAAATTAAATGTTCTCTCTTGAACATTGAATATCCTGCTTAAACCTTTCAATTT
Source organism: Viscum album (assembly GCA_963277665.1). Lineage (NCBI taxonomy): Eukaryota > Viridiplantae > Streptophyta > Magnoliopsida > Santalales > Viscaceae > Viscum > Viscum album. Next base: position 1,048,884,430 of record OY728131.1, on the reverse strand, counting down.
TTAACCACATAAAAAACTCTAAAATTTCATAGTCAATATAATTTAATTAAAATCTTAACTTAAAAATTATAATCTATTAACTCTTTAAACATCTAGAAATATCATATTGAATCACATTTTGTTCTTTTTGGTTATTGGGGAGTTTAATGTCAATCACATCATCATCACAAATAATGTATGTACAAAAACATTGTAAGGATAAAATAGACTTTAACTGGATCATCTTTTATGGAACTCATCTATCCAATTACCTCATAAGGTACTTCTTTCTTTGATCTCATCAATTTGATAAAATAGATTCATATCTATAAATCCTTACATGTTTCTTCTTTTAAGTCCTCTTTGAGTTACTATGTATAATGGATCTACATAGAACACTAGTTTTGATACCTCTATGAACTCTTCATTCAGTGGAATCTATCTTAAAGCCTCTATTGTTGGATTCATTCTGAATCCCTTGAGCCATCGATAGTTCTGGAAAACATATATCTATTAAACTTTTTTGGAATCCATTTTTTGATGGTTCAACTTGGAAACCTTCATTTGATGCTTCTTCAATCTTCTCCGACATTCAGATATTTCACAATAACATCACTACCAAATCATCGTCACATATTTACTCTATCAAAATGAATTTTTTATAACATATTCTTCCAACCATTCAGAAGCCCTTTTCTAATGACATGAAAACATAAGAAACTTCGTAAACAAATTCATCAAGAATAATGATTATATTTTTGTAAATATAATATTTAGTAATTTAAAGATCAGTACAGTTTCAACTAATTTAATGTTATTAATAATATCTATCTGATATAAACATGAATATAATTAGAGAAATATTTAGTGGCACACTCTATTTGATCACTTCTATTCAATGGAATCCATCCTTTGGACTCACTTCATTCCCCTTGACCCATTTGACACACAAATCTATGTCTATAAAAATCATTTACAAATAATTAGAAGTAATTATTAAATTTGGTATTTGATTTATTTGGGGGAAAATAAAATACATAATAAATCCTTATTTCATGTTAACCATCTTATACCTAACATAATAACACTTCAAAATATATTTGTCTTAGTAATCTTTCCATTTTGATTTTATTTCCAACCAAGAGAAATAAAACACTAAAACTCTAAATCATAAGAAATTGATTACTGCCCATCATTTATAAGACATGTGGGAAAACTCGACATAGAAAACAATAATCACTGATCAATAATACCATGTTTTATTGAAAGTCGTGATTAATAATATTTTCCAAATTATTTCATTTCAACATCTTCATAATAGAAATTTATATCTACATTTTACTTAAAACACTACAAAGAACAATTAAAATAGTTCACACATTATAAAATCATAACTTAACACTTTAAAAAACTCACTATAAATATATTATCTCCCTTGTAAATCAAATCACATAGTATTGGATTGGTTTATAATACATTTTTTCTCCCCCTTTGTAATTTTTTTTCCAAGACAATATGATATAGGTGACTTAAAACATATATATTATCCTTGGGGAGATTGAGGATGTACACACATAAACAAATTTACCTTATGAAAGGCTTCCTTTTGAAATGGATTGGTGAACATATTATAATGTCCCTATATTTAAGGAAAAAACTCTAGCATAGTATCATTTCATTCCATATTCTCTTTAATAAAGTGATATTAAATATTAATTTTCATAGAACTAGAATATTTCACTAGATTATTATTTATGTTTATAAAACATAGAATATCACAAACTAAGATAAGGGAAAACTTCACATCAAATAAAAAATATTCCAACTGATTATTTATCCATATTAACTATTTAAAAATTTAGTTGAAGATGAAAACACAGATTATGTGGTGATGAGAGTTAATGATTTTTTTCTTTATATGGAATCTTACACAACATTCTCCCTAAAATAACACCCACAAGATATGGATATTCTATAATCAACAAATTTTAGGCAATCTATATTTGCGTAACAAAATATATCAATATTTTCTATACATTCATATTTCAACCTGAAATAAATTATTCCTTCAATATATCTAAAAATCATTTTCTCATCCATAATATGTGATTATTTAGGTGCACTTTGATATCTACCACAATGTATAATAAAATAAAATATATCCAGTCTTGAAGGTGTATAAAAAATAGGCTTCCAACAAACTTTATGAACTCTATAGTATCAATATCCTTTCCTTTCCTATAATTCTAAAACTTTATTACCACATCACTAGTGTGGAAATCAGATTCGAATATTCTATGCCAAATTTATTCTAGAGTTCATTGGCATACTTATCTTGAAAAATAATGATATATGTTTCTTTTTGATAGATTTAAAAGGAAATAAAGTATTTAAATTATTCTAGAATAGACATTTCAAATTACATTTTAATATACTAAAAAACAATTCATACGTTTCTTCATCATTCCCTATGAATATGATATCATTAATATAAAAATCATAATGGGGAAACCCTTTAGATTTTATTTTATATGTAGGTTGAAGTAAAATCATCATTTTATAAAATTAAATTTTCATAATAATGTATCAAATTTATAATAATATTCTGTAGGGGATTATTCCAATCCATACAAAGTCTTTTACAACATGAAAACATTGATATCATATTGACTATATAATAATACACATGTTTCTCAATATAAAATGCCTTATATAGCTCTATATTAAGAAAATATTACTTGATGTCCATCTAAAATATCTTATATCTTCATTGTACATTAATAAAAATAATGATTCTAATGTTTTCATGTATTAAAACATTAGAAAAGGTCTTATAAAAATAAATTCCTTAAACTTGTGAGTAACCTTTAAAAACCACAGTTTCCTTGAAAAAAGTAAATTTTCCAACCACATTATTATCTCCCAGTTTGGGTATAAGATCTTATGTATCATTATTCCCAATCCGATTCAATTATTTATTAATGGAAATAATCCACTCTTGATTCTCCAAAGGTTCATTTACATCATTTGGAAAAACATTTGAATGAAAATAGTTATGTGAGACTATGCATGATGTTCTTCTAGTTTGTACTGATTTTCCTTGATCACTAATGATATTTTGCACTTCTTCATGCTTTCTCAACCTTTTAAAATATGAACTGAATTATTCATCATAATTTAAAATATATGAATCTACATGTTTATCAAATATAGTTTCTACACCATCACATGTACTAAAAAATTTATCATTCTTTTTAATAGTAACAACTTCTTCTTCACATTCTCTTATATGTATAGTTGATGGTGATGTTTTTCTATAAATATATTCAAAAACTTTTACATATAAAAAATCCACAATATTTATAGTTACCATTTTATAAAACTTGTAACATTTACCATTAGGTTAGTAATAATAGAAAATACCTTCTACTCCTCTTTGATCAAAATTTTGAATATTATCACCATTGCTATTGATAATGTAACAACTAGAAAAAAAACCTTTGGTATTTTGAACTTGGGGTTTATTTTTTTACACCTCATAATGATTCATATAAGTATTTTTCATATATAAATAATGATTTTTAATATAAACTCATGCTCTAATATCTTTCCTCCAAAATAATCAAGAATTATCACTTTCAATCACAAAAGTTTGAGTTATTTCAAAAAATACTGTGTTTTTTCTTTCAAAAACAACATTTTGTTGTGGTGAATATATTACACCATGTTTCCAAAGAATTTATTTATCCTCAATATAGTATTTAAACATTCCATTTTTAATTTATCACCACTATTAGTTAGAATTTTCTTTACAGAATATCCACATTTCATTTCACCACTTCTCAAAAAACTCTTTAAAACTAAGACAACTGCCGATTTCTGTTTAAAAAAAGTAATACTTGTCATATGCATAAAATAATAAATAAAGGAAATAAATTACTCATATCCATTAATAAATTTATTTATCATATGACCATATATGTCATAGTTGAAATTATCTCAATTTTCTAATGTACTAAATTTATAAACACCCCTTTATGACATACTAAAAAATTACAGTAACTTCTTCTTGTTATATCAGGATTAATTTATCTATTTTTCATCATTACAAAATTATTTTCTATATATATAAATAACATTTATTCCATAACTTCTTTTCCTCTATCAAGATCATATAACTTGATCCCTTTATATCTATAACTTGAATCATTATTTCCATTTTTCTTTGTCCTATTATTACAATTTTACTTTATTCAATAATTTAAATTAAAAATTCATCTATATTTAAAACAACATAATTTCATTCCTCAAATTTATATGAAACACCCAAAAATTTAGTCCATAAAAAATGAAATTCTATATTTTATTATTTATTTTTCAATGATAACAGATCTAATACCTTTTATTTTGTGAGAATTTCCATTTCCCAAAGTCATTTTTCTTTATTTTCAAACTTTAAGAAAATTTAACAACATTACAACTCTATTTATTTGTGAAATAAAATGACAATCTAATATCTAAGGTCATTATTCTTTTGTATCATTAAGCGCAGTTTCATAAACTAAGTCCTCTTCTTTATCTTTATCTTTCTTCCTGCAAGGTTTCTAATATTTACAATACAAATTTTTTTGAGATGGTAAAATAATATAAATTACTTTTTGAAGGAGTTCATCCAAATAATATATTTCATAAATAGAATACATATATGATAGTTTCTCCCATTGAATGTCTAAATCCCTTTATAATTAACTGAGTTCTAAAAAACCATGTCAACCTTCTTTTCCTTTAATCCCTAGTTAAGATTTAATGAAGGAATATTCATTCCGATACCAATTGAAAAGAAAAATTAGGATCTTTGTGATCACTAAGAGAGGAGGGGTGAATCAGTGATCTTACATCGTTATGTTTTTATTATTACGAAAAAACGATCTTATATATTTACTGAGAATATACTTTTTTGAAAAACCACAAGTAAGTATACCTTAAAAAAAGGTATTTACAAGGTTGACTACTCAAAAAGAGTAGATAGTATTTGGACTAGTTTTGAATTAATATAAGACCAAATAACTAATAGAAAACAACCATTTGGTTGTTTATTGAAATAAGGTAAAATCCTTCACTTTCAAAACTCTATAAAATTTTCTTAATACATGTGCTTCTCAAACAAATTGTATTATATTATTAAAAATTTCAACAATAATGAAAGACATTTCCAACAATTTATAGTAAATTCTCACTATTATTATTGAACAATATCCACACATTACTTTATCTATGTACTTATTCTTCCACTTAAATTTGTTGAATAGTTGAAAGAAATAAATTCTTTATAAACTTCTCTATCTAAACTTGTCTATTTGGTGAATTCTTCATCCACCAGTAGACCATACAGTACCATTGGTTTAGTCAATCTATGAGATGCCTTATTCGGATGATTCCAAAAAATATTCTAACACTACTCAATCTAGTAATCAACATTTTATATCTTTATTACATTATTATTTTGATACCAACTATTTAGTAATGTTTTTCGAGAACCACTTCATCAGGTGTTACTGCATCTGATACTTTAACATAAATTATCTGAAAATCTTTCATCGAAGACTCAATTCTTCAACAATTCTTCATATTGAAACAAAAAATTCAAATAAAAACTTCTACCCTTTATATATCCATCTATTATATGAATATTAATAGAGGATTGAAAACATAAAATTGAAATTTCATAATTGAACATTGAATACCCTGCTTAAACCTTTATTTGTTTGATCACATTCAAACATCATATAAAATATAAGATCCAACATATTTTCATAATATACTTTAAATAAACCTTATAATTAATGAAATATTAAAATATATATAAATATTAGCTTGAATAAATATTTTCCATTCATGATTATGGGATCATTAAACATATAACACATCATCGTCATAATTAATGTCTTTATAAAATCAATGTAAACATCCACTAGACTTTTCCTACATTTTATCCATGGTAAATCCTCTATCTGGTAGCCTCCCAAGGATATTGTTTAACTGATCACCTCTATATGATATATAATTTATCAATTTCGAAACACAAACATGTTTCTTCTATGTGATGTTATATGAGTTTCTATGTTCAATAGATCTACTAGAAATACATAGTATGATTCCTCGGCACACTCTTCATCAGGTGGAATCTATCTAAAATCTATTACTTGTTAGCTTTATTTGGAATCATTTATTCCTCAAAAGTTATCAAGAGAATCTATCCAATAAACTTCATTTTAAAGATTCTATTTGATGGCTCCACTTGGAAAAATATGTCTGATGCTCCTCATAGTTCTCTTACATTTGGAGCTTCCACAACAACTTCTTTGTCTAGTCATATTCAAAATTCTCATTAATATGATGTCATTATTATGATACCTTCTTTGACCATTTAGAATCCTCTTTCAGATGAATCAAAACGTCACCAACTTCATCCTTAAAACACCTTTGGGAAGAATCTTGAATACCTTTATATAAACATGATATTTAGTACTTTGATTAAAAAAAATTATTTTCATGTTTATCATTATCGAATATTTATGTTTGATAGAACTATGAATATAATAAAAAAAACATTTAGTTCCAAACATCATCAGATCATTTTAGTTTGATAGAATCCATCTATTGGACTCAATCTATTTATATTGATCTATTAGACACACATATCTCTTTCCAAAACAATCCTTCCAAATGTTTTATAGGGAAATATTAGCTTTGGAATGTGATTTATATTGGATAAAAAAATACAAAACAAATCCTTCTTTCTTCTCAACCCAATTCTTCTTAGCATAATAACACCTCAAAATCTCTTGGTAGCAACAACTATAAATTATCATATGAAAGTGATAAAAAAATAAAATATATGCAAAAAAATTTGACTTCATTTATATGTACATCAGTTAATATGTACTTAAAATAATATGTTAACTCAATGATTTCTTTTGAAATAGAAATTCCATCATCAAGAAGGATTAATGAAATATGGATATTATGTTATAATATTTATAAATGAAACAAGTATAACTAGTATTATTTTAAAATTCCAAAAGGTTAGTTTTTATTATCATATTTCATTTAATATATCTTATTACTGTATTGAGAATATATACTAAACAATTTTTTTTTAATTTTTTGAATTTTTTATAACCCTTTACCTTATAAATGAAATGAGATAAAGAACTTATAAGTATAATAGATATATTATTTTACAATATTTATATATTTTTAGTTTATCTATATTTGTAACATAGTTTCTGAAGTTTAAATTTCAAAATTTTATTTTTATTATAATTTGAAAAAATAGGATGTACAATATTTTTTTAGAAATATAGGATTCCACTATTTTATTCCAATTTTTCCATTGTTTTTTGATAGTTTTTTATATTTTACATGTTTTTTAAACTTTATTTAAAATATATTTTATATAATAATTTTTTACATCACCTATTTATATCGTAAAAAAATTATTTTTAAATTGGGTTATTTTTAGACCAATTTGAAAAGTCATCCAAATTTATTTATTGTGAGGGTTTTATACAGTTCTTTAACTACCAAGACATTTTTTTACAGTGGTTAAAATAATCAATATAAAAAAACTTATTTACAATGTCACTCATAATGATGTCAATAAATAAGTGATATAACAAATAGAAAAAATAACATGGAACAACTATTTCTTTTCAAGTGAAAGCATGGGTGAATGATTTTTGAAACTAAAAATAATGAATGGGTGAATGATGTATCAAATAAAAAATAATTATAGGTGAATGGTTTATCACAATATAATAATCATGGTAAATGATACATCTTTATATCAATAACATATTGTTGAAGTATGTATCACCATATAATTAAAGCATCATTGAATGATTTATCATGATATAATAAGCATGATGAATAATTTCTGAATATATAAGTAATGAATGGGTGAAAATGTATTTCCATATATTTAAAATGTAATTCCCCATCCCCAGTTACCCAGAGTTGGTGCATTATTACATAACATTGGCATGATATAAGGAATCAAGTCCTGAAAGACTGATCATTTTAGTTGCCTTGGATGTACTAGATAAATTAATATGTTTTATATTACATCATGAAATAAAAACAACAAAAACATTTTTTACCCTTTTGAACACACTTATATCCTTAGCCTATCCTTGTATTTAAACCATAAAATCCTTGTATACTTCCCAGGAAAAATAAAACATAGAAAGTGGTGAGCCTAGATGTTCAGTAAGGATACCAATATTAGGGAAACATTCATAAATAAGCATAAATATTTAAGGCAATGTATTAGACTAAAACAAAAGCCATTTAAACATAGGAATCAACATAATTTGGAAAAAATAAAATCAAATAATTCCATTTACTTATTCACATGGTTATTCTACTAGTCGAATAATAACATATAATATCAATAGCCACATTCATAATGATGGAATGCATAATGCTAGATATCATAACCACATAGTCATGACCTTGTGCAAAGAATACAAATAAGATTTTTTCATGTCCTTGTGCCAAGACACTGGTTTGTCTAATTATACCTACCGATGCATCGAGGAGCTACAACGGGCTCCACCAGTCACTTACTAAGTCCAATACATTCCTCATATGGAAAGAAATAAACATAACATAAATGTTCTTATTAAAACTTGATTATGAAATGTCAATACTTTGTCCATAAACCCTAAATGGTACAAAAATAACACATCCACAATCAAACATATCATAAAACCTTAAATACTATATGGTGGTTTTGTATCATAATAAATCAACATAAAAAAGATTAAAATCCATCAAAGGATGTTGACATAGATGAAATCAAAACTTTTTTAGAGGAATATATCTTTATGTTTCAAAATCATTTAATGGATCTGATATAATGTCTCATACCCACCTAGTCTATTACTTTTACAAATCCTTATGTTTGAGGTATTTTAGGGACCATCGGTGACACATTAAGGAGTTTTCCAAATTTCAGGTTGAATGAATCGTGTAACTAACCAACATTGGTGGAACCGATCAGAAGCAATGGCACTGATCGGCATAAGGGGCACCGATTGGCCATCAGTGTCACTAATCAGCATCAGTGGCACCAATTGAAAGTGGTGCCACACAGACAGGTTCAGGGTCATCAGTTCTAGGATTTTGGTGAATCACCCATTAGTGAGTCATTCCCAGCCTCTCCCATATTTTTCAGTTTCTCTCTAGTAACAACTCTTTTGATGTAAAAGTGTTTTAATACCCATTTCAAAGTTATTTAAGTCTGGTAAATGGTATTTTAAATCCCCTAAGATTCGAGTTACCCATGACTCACCAAATCATGTTTCATTTTTATCTATGTCACACCCTTTTCCACTTTTCTCAATTTTCTTAGATTTCCCAACTTCTCCCCTGTAACATGTTTTTCTCTGATTAATGTTGATTTGTCAACCCATATCCATCCACTGGTTAATCTCCACCATTTCTAAGTGGAATTTTTAAATCTCAATAAATCACGATGTGTGAAACTCTTGATTCAAGTGGTCAATACATGATCCCACATTTAAGTACATTAAAATTGTCTCCCAAATTCTAGGATCTTCAATCTTCTTAAGCTGAGATCCTCTATTCCTTATTCCTTTTCTTTTTTCATTGTGTTCCTAATACCTCCTACTGAGATGTATCATATTCCCCTGTTGGAGAATTTCCCTCCCAAATATGGGGTTCTTCCTATAAGTTGTTTCATAATTTTTTCTTAGCCCAAGAGGGAACATTGATCATTGTTCATCCATGTAGGGGGTTTTCCTATTTCTTCTCTTCATTTGTGCTTCATACGGGGTGAGTATATAAATGGTTACTTGTAAATAATTTACTGTTTACTCTTATTGAAATGATAATTTAACAAATATTTAATATGATCAAAAGATAACTCATATTAGTAAAATAATGGGCAGGGTGTGGGTTGATGTTCGATTTCATATTTTACATGTAATGTTTGTTTCATTTTTATGGATTTTTGTGGTTGTATGACTTCTAAAAATCCTGAACATTGGTGGTCTTCGCTTACACACTGGTGTTACCCTACCTTTATTGTGGTGATTTGAAAAATGGTATTAATAGGAAATCTGATTAATCACATACACCCAGTAAAATAAAAGGATTCACCAATATCAATCCTATTTTGTGATCACCCCATATATATTAAATTGGAATCTAATGAACCCCTATCAGTTAAATTTGAAAAATTCTGGTTGAAGATTGGGTTTATGTTTTGATTTTTCAGGTCTGGGTCATATGGGATTGGTATGTTGGGTGGTACAAGAGGTGTGGTGGTGTATTAGTATGAGAGATTGATGGAATTTGGAATTGATGAACATATAGGCTATATAACCACCTTTTTGTTGTTTAATGGTCGCGAAGTGACTTTGATCAGTAGGAATATGTTATGGTTGTCGACTTGTTATGCAATGAGACTAAATTGGGGATTTGTTTGGGTATTGAGGATAGAGTTCAAGGTTTTGGAATAAGAAATGGGTAGTTTTTACTTTGAATAATAATAGTTTGTGGTAGTTGAGTGGGGATGTGCAGTGGGACTAAATGTCTACTTTTGGGTTATTGTTTTGTGTTGTTTTATAGTGGGAATTAGTTTGGTTTTTTTGGTTACTTATTAAGGCAATAGTTGTTAGTTCCCTGGTAGAGTTGTAATAATTAATGTGAATCTCCTTAAATAAATACATAAATGGAAATTGAACAAAAACGGTGATGGGTTATGTTGTGGTCGTGGTTGTTGTATGGTTGTGTATATAGGAGTAGCAGTGAAAGCAGTTCTGGTGTGGGCTTGTTAACTATTGGGGGAAACCCATTGGTTGGGACTGAGTGTTTGATTACCTATTTTTATATTTTAGTCAATTTTGATTTCTAAAAAGACCACAACCTTATTGATCACTATGTATTGAAGCCCTCCATTTCATGGGGTAGGGTGTTTTTTCCAACATCACGGTGGGAGGATGGACGGCTGGTTACTTATATTCTTCCCCACACCCACTTCTAAATCTTTCCACTTAGTCATACATGAGCAAACTGTAATGAATTAATCCTTACCATAGTACAAGATTAAATGGGAAAGATATTGATTTGGATGAGGAGCCCAAGTTTCTTCAGACCAGGTTTATTTTCCCAATTATCTTCAGGATGATGTCTAGGTGTCTGCAAGCCATGTTTGTGTCCCAAAAATCATTGGGATTAGGTGTATGTATCTGCGGACCAGGTGTGTTTTCCCAAGAATCTTTGGGATGAGGCCCAGGTGTCTTTGGGTGTGGTGGTGTTTGTTCTGGACAAGGTGTTTCCGAGCGTGGAGGTAGTTATTGTGGGTCAGGTGTCTGCAGACATGGTTGTGTGTGGTTGGGGGACCAGGTGTGTGAGCGAAGGTTGTGGCTATAGGACTATGTGTTGTAAGAGTGGCAGTGTTAATATTTCATATCGTTATGAATGGCCGGTTAACATGTGGGAAAATAGGTGCGTGGGGTACCCAAATATCGATGTGCTTAGACTACTAATTTACTTGGCTTGGGATACATGGTTGAGTGTGCATTGGGGAGGCTGGGCTGGTTGATATTCCATAGTAGGTGCTTGAGGTTCAACTATTTTCTCATAGGTCCATTAGTATATTCCCTCACTTATGCATGAGTAACTTTATTTCTCCTTACTGAATATACTTGTATACTCACCCTATATATATGATACTATTTTTATATTTCCGGGAGGACTTTGAGGACTGTCCTAGACTTTACTAGCTTGGGTGTTTGGGGTAGTTGATGTTTCTGATGAGTTTCTTTCATTTTATTACTTTACTTCGGGGTTTCTTTGTACCTTGCATCCTCTCTATGTTTGAACATGCATGTGGAAAAATGGGTTTTTGTCATTTCAATAACTTTTGGTATTTTGAGTTGTTTGGGATTCACCATCTTATCTCCTAATATTGTTCTACAATAAAAGGTAATACCATTATTTTACATGATATTATATAACTTTTTTAATGACCCGATATTGACGTATATGGGTATTACATTTATTTTGCAGAATACTTAATACATGACACCAATAGACACCCAAAAAATGTATTAATTAACTGTATTAGGAAACTCAGAACATCACCTTCTAACTTGGTGAAAGATCTTCAACATCTCCCATAAATATCATTCCCTTTTTTTCTTACCTAAAAACATTCTTTATATCATTGGGAATATAAATCATAAACAGTGTGAGAACAAATGCTCAGTAAGGGTGAACATATATGACATAAAACAAACCATAAAAATTTCAACTTAAAAAACATGAACATAATGTTTAAGCATTAGAATCATGAGTCATTAAATAAATCTTGGCAGTATGTAAGGAAATGATCATTAAGGAAAATTAACCATGATAGAATATCATTGTAATAAAACATGTAATTGTGGAAAACTCATAATAACATAATATGATTTCCATAGTATACAAGGAATTGTGGCCAAGACCATCATATTGGATAATTTCCATTACTTAACCGGGTTTATTGGCCCTTCCATCCATGTATTATTGAAACAGATTCACTTGTCATTGTAGTCATGTCTATATCACAATATATAAAACATTATACAATGTATTAGAGGGAGATATAGGTCCCACCCATCTAATAATCAAATCATCCTTATATGTTCCACAAAAACATAAATCATTCATCATAGCATTACACATGAAATATTATGGATTTCTTAAAAATCATTCCATCATAACAAAATCCATACAATATATATGAATTTCATAATTGCATCATAAACACTACAAAATCATGTACTAATATGGGTAGAAACATAACTCTATGTAATCTTATATGAAAAATAATTTTTATAAAACACTTGAGCTTAATTCCAGAGGAAAATATCATTTCTTCTTTATAAATGGTTTATATTCTCTAAATTACATGAAATTTTAAAAGAAAAAATTTAATGGAAAGAAAACATGAAATCATGTCGATAATGCTAGATTGAAATACGGTGTTATGAAGAGGTAAAAATCTGTTCATTCTGTATATGTTAAAAAACATTATCACCATACTTTTGTAAAAAAAGTCAAAAAGTACCTCTTGTGGTAAACAAATGAAACATTCCTTCCATAACACTCATTAAAAGTCAATGAGGGGTAAAAATGACTATAAATATACATATTAGAATTTTAAAAAAATTATTAATTTTTTTAGAAAACAAGGAAATGGATGATAAATATATCAACAATAAATACTTACGAATAAAAAATATCGGATAAAAATGAGATTAGCAAAGTTATCCCTTACCTTAGGTATGATACTCTCCGTATGAGTCCAAAAATCATGTATAATTTTTTTAATCATATTTTAAACTTACATAAGAATCATGGTACTATTTATGACATCATATATGATTCTTTTATTACTTTATATTATCATTTTATTTACAATTCCAAGTAAATGTAACATTTTCGGTAATATAGCTTTGTTTATCGTATGTGTTTTGACTTATTATTCTTGATCCTATTACTTAGATCATGATTTAATTACTTAAATAATGTATAATATAATTTATATATCATATATATTATTAATATTAATATATATTATATTTACATATATAAAATGGAATACATCGTTCATAGAGACGGAAGGTCGTATGTACTCATGAACACTATTTCTGTTTTCTTATCATATAGAATTGAAGTAAATGAATGGGATATATGTACATTCATATATATATATATCATTCTATTGTAATTAATTTTTCATATATTTCCTAATTATGAATAATATATATATATATATATATATTATAATCATACATGGATGATTAATGTTGAGAACAAATCTCATCAGGTCGTGGAGACAGTTGGTTGTACGTACACACGAGCGACGATATCATTACTTTGATAATTAAATGATATGGAAATGGATGGTATATTAATTATAAAGAATCATAATCATTTATTATTCATTATATTTGTCTATTATACTCATCATTATACTCATCCACATAAAATAATGTGGAATAACAAATTACACCATAGTGTGGAGACGGTAAGCCATACGTATACACACATAGTTATATTATTATTCGTTGGATGAATAAAATGATGGATATAATTTTACCATGATTATATTTACATCTCAGTATAAGTATGATACTATATTTATTACTTTTTTATGTAAACAATATAGAAAGAATAAGTTGAAGAAGAAAATGACTTTGAAAGAAGGAAAAAATGATTACTTATTTTTTGGTGGTTTCATTTGGATTTGAACAAAAGGGCTCTATAAAATGGATCTATTCCCAAATATATTCCTCTAGGATGATATGAAGGATGTTGGGAGACTAAATGGGTAGGTTTTATCCGAACCATAGGGCATTAGATTTGGGTTTTAAACTGAATGGAAGGTTCCCTTTTATAAAAGAGGTGAGGGGCACTTTAAGGAAAATATTGAAATATTACACTACTAGAAATTTAGGCTATAGCCACGGACCTATAGCCACGGTTTTGTAGGTCCGTGGCTATAGCCATTATATTGCCACGCTTAAAATTTTCTTCCGTGGCTAAATCCGTTTCATCCTTTTTTTCCCTATCTTTTATCGGGCTCCTCCTCCCGCAGCCCTCCTCCCCCGATTCGCACACCACCCTCCTCCCGACCACGTCTCCTCCTCAGCCCTCGCAATTCCTCCTCGCCGCGCCCTCCTCCTCCCCGATGCCTCCTCCTCGCCGCGCCCTCCTCCTCGCCGCGCCCTCCTCGTCGCGCCCTCCTCGTCGCGCCCTCCTCCTCGCCGCGCCCTCCTCCCCGACGCCTCCTCCTCGCCGCGCCCTCCTCGCCGCGCCCTCCTCCTCGACGGCTCCTCCCCGACAGCTCCTCCCCGACGGCTCTCTTCCGACGCCGAGGTCGACACCCCCATCTCCCTCCCGACACATTTTCCTCATCTGCAGCTGTCTTCCTCGGTAACTTGTTTTTTTTCCTACAGTTCATCCACCTCTTCAAACCCCCTCCTCCTCCTCCTGTTTGCGATTTCCGTCAGGTGTTCTAGGGTTCTTATCATTCCAGGTGAGGGTATCACAATTATTTGATAAATGGTGTCATTATATCATGAATTAATGATGATTTTTTTGTGATTAGTATGAACCATGATGATTTGCATATCAATTTTACAACATCTAGAGGAGTTGTTTTCCAAACAGCAACACTATGAGAACTATCCATGTTTTGGAATTGCATTCTCATGTTTTTTACCCAGATTTTATGTGAATCTGTCTATGAAGATTCTTATTTCTTTTCTATGAGAACTATCAATGTATTCCATACATGAATTTTCCACTGGTTTGTACCATCATTTTGAATTCCTAGAATTTAGGAATCCATATTGGAATTAGTTTATGTTAATAGGTTTAGAGTCAAAGAATCTTTACTTCCATGGAGCATGGATGATAAACCTATTTACCCTACACACCAGGTGTTCAAAGATAATGTTAGATGTTTGGGAATCACCTTCAAACCTCTAACCATGTTGAATATCTCAAAAAAATATATTCTAAAACACATTTTCTATTTACTATTATAAATAAATTCTGTTATGACTCATTTAATCCCTGCTTGCTGCAGCCCTCATTTTGTTTATTGTT
The DNA here is from genome assembly GCA_963277665.1 of Viscum album. Taxonomy (NCBI): domain Eukaryota; kingdom Viridiplantae; phylum Streptophyta; class Magnoliopsida; order Santalales; family Viscaceae; genus Viscum; species Viscum album. Next base: position 1,048,868,758 of record OY728131.1, on the reverse strand, counting down.
GTAGATGATTCTTTGTGTCAAGAACATGCTTATTGGTTCTGGAAATGACAGGGGTAAATATTATGTGTTAATTTCAATGTTTTAGAATATTATTCTGTTTTTTTATCCAAGATTTAGATAAATTAATCTGTAAGGATTCTTATTTCTATTTATATGAGAATTATGCAAGCATTTACTACTTGTATTTTCCATTGTTTTCTAATTTTTTCGTTGGTGTCATTATAATCATTTTGAATTCTTGGAATTTAGGAATCTATTTCCAAATTATTTTACCTTTATTGGTTTATATTTCTTATTAACTTGGTAAATGCCTATGTTTTGGAATTGTATTCTCAAGTTTTTGACCCTCGTTTTAGGGGAATCAGTCTGTGTAGATTCTTGTTTATGTTGCTCCATTGAAAGCAATTAGTCATTTCATTATCCTGTTTTCATTGTGTTCAATTTTCAATGCCTGAATTATTATACTGCACAAATACGACATGTTTGTTGCCTCCTATCATTACAGTTTTCTGTTTGCATACTGTACATACACACCATCATGGAATGTATTATAGAAATGCCAGATTATTCATTTTTATTTGAACTCCATGTTTCAATGGTATTGGTTTGTAATCATGGCCAGGAGTGAAGGAACAAAACGCTCCCGGATTTCCAAGGTGGCAACTTCATAAACCTTCCAGAACCGAATGAGCCAAACAACACAGCCCATATGGAACAAAAAACAGGTACAATATAAATTTCAGACTTTTATTATGTCACCATTATTTGTGCAGTTATATTAAAGTTTCACTTTTTATTCAACAGTAGCAAATTGGTGAACCATTCAACTGTGATGGTGCAAGGTTTTAAATTTCAGACTTTTTATTATGTCACTATAAGCACTGGAACATGCAGTTTTTTGGGTAGTAAATCATGATTTTTCTAGTGGGTCATATTTTATAGTAGTGGATCATGTATTTTAGAGCAGGGTATAATGTATTATAGAGATTGAACATGCTTATCTCATAAGACGGCCTATGATCCATACATCGGGGCATAACGACTTCCAATTTTCCTTTAGTGCCGACCGTTGCTGATTAGAAGGTGATGTTTCAGTTGTATCTTCTACATGTACTTCTCACCTCTAGGATATTCTTCTACATGTACTTCTCACCTCCAGGATAATCTTCATCAAAGATATTTACTATAGTGTGGTTGTGCTCCAGGGTGATGGAATTTGTCATCAGGATGTCTGTGATTGCGGCTTTGATACTGCACTTACCTAGGTGAACTCTACTACTTAAGGATAATTTTATATGTATCATTTCAATGCTCTTATTTCAATTAAATATATTTACTATAGATTGGTTGTGATCCAGGGTGATGGAATTTGTCGTCAGGATGTCTGTGATTGTGATAATGAGGATGAACTTCATGCTACTGTCCACATTTTTTGAGACAACAAGGCTACAATCACACATTCTACTGAACTACACACCTGAATGAAGGGAAATGTAAATAGGAAAATAGAAAAAGCAGACTAAAATGTGATGCCGCACACCAATGGTAAACATACATGTTTACTATTTAATTTGTTTTCAGTACTATTTTTCAAATTCCTATTTGATGTGAAATAATTATTACATTATCTACAGTACTGAAACGTTATTTGAAATTTATGTTGCTCCATTGAAAGCAATTAGTCATTTCATTGTCCTGTTTTCATTGTGTTCAATTTTCAATGCCTGAATTATTATACTGCACAAATACGACATGTTTGTTGCCTCCTATCATTACAGTTTTATGTTTGCATACTGTACATACACACCATCATGGAATGTATTATAGAAATTCCAGATTATTCATTTTTATTTGAACTCCATGTTTCAATGGTATTGGTTTGTAATCATGGCCAGGATTGAAGGAACAAAACGCTCCCGGATTTCCAAGGTGGCAACTTCATAAACATTCCAGAACCGAATGAGCCAAACAACACAGCCCATATGGAACAAAAAATAGGTACAATATAAATTTCTGACTTTTATTATGTCACCATTATTTGTGCAGTTATATTAAAGTTTCACTTTTTATTCAACAGTAGCAAATTGGTGAACCATTCAACTGTGATGGTGCAAGGTTTTAAATTTCAGACTTTTTATTATGTCACTATAAGCACTGGAACATGCAGTTTTTTGGGTAGCGACATTGGGTGTTTCTCACCATAGGTCTCACAGAAAGTAGATATATTCATCTCTTGAACACATCAAAACTGGAACCCAATCTTGGATTTCATATAGGGTTTCCAAATTTGGAAACCAACATTCCTCACCCAGAGAAAACCATCTTTTAGTGCAATCGGTTATGATTGGGTGATTTTTGAGTCATTGTTAACAGCCAAAAATGTGCTGATGGGAGTCCAATAAGGAGTTAAGGAAAACAAGGAATAGTATCCCAAGATCCAATCCAGAGCTTTCTCATCCATTCTTATGGGCCATACGACTGAAATATCTAGTATTTAAGGCCTATTAGAAACTAAAGGATCTGTTTTTGTGTGTATTGGTTGATAACCATTAAGATTTAGTATTATATATCCCTTCAAGAGTTGGATTGGACTATCTGTTCTATGAAGAGATTCACCCCACCGAACTTGACCTAAAAGTTGATAAAGCCTCATAAAATATGGAACAAAAAGACTCACTGGTATTTCATATCCTAGTTGAAATTCCATTATTAAATGGGGTTCCCTTACACCAACATGTGCATCTTGAGAAATTCATATCCACCAATTAATAAACATGGCTCACAATCTTTCCAGTTAAGGATACAAGCTCAAATCTTTCCAGATTTGATAACTCCAATTCATATACTAACCATAATTGAGGATAGACCAGTATGTATTCTGAGAACTACTAACATTATTGGTTTGTGAAGTTCCTTCAATGTTTCACTCTACGCCTCAATCTATACGGGAGAAGTAAAATTATGAACAAAGTACTAAAAGGAACCTCTGGGTAGGGAAAAAGTTTTTTCATTAAATCCCTTTAAACCAATGTTAATAATTCCCTCTTCTACATAAGAGTTCTCTTGAAATATTTCCTAGCTCTATGAGACATAAGTAAATCTGAATATATATAACCCCCATGATGGGGGTTCCCTCAGTTTTATATACATCCTAACGGATAATTCCAATATCCCAATGTTGTAAATGTAAATTTTTTTTCTCAAAATGGTATAAAATAACCTACTTAAGGACAAGATCTAGAAAATAGTAGATAGAGTACTATGAAGTATTGATATCCACAAAAAGTCCCACATCCTACATATTTTTCTCTTGTGTGATACCACCTTGGTTTTCCCAAAAATTCCATGCCCATCCTACATATTTTTCTCTTGTGTGATACCACCTTGCTTTTCACAAGTGTTTGATTGTGATCACTTAGAAGTCGCTGAAAGACTCCTTCAGAGGTATCCACAAATCATGGGAATCACCCGACACTTAGTAGGACCCCCCTTTCACCCGCATTCCAGCCTCCTCCCGCTCCCTTCGCTCCTGGTCGGAAGATGCTGCCCCGCGGATGTCGCTGGATCGGGCCAACACGCTGCGGTCACGCCGCGGTCACGCCGCGGTCACGCCGCGGTCACGCCGCGGTCACGCCGCGGTCACGCCGCGGTCACGCCGCGGTCACGCCGCGGTCACGCCGTGATGTGGCCCTGCTCCAGCCACATCCAGCGGGGGGAGGGGTGTCCAGCGGGGGGGAGGGGTGTCCGCGGTCACGCCGCAGTCACGCCGAAATATATCTATACGTTTGTAATCAATCTAAACAAAGAATAAGAATGGTGTACCTTACACCATTCGATCCAGTCTTTCGAAGCTTTTCACAAGTGTTTGATTGTGATCACTTAGAATTCGCTGAAAGACTCCTTTAGAGGTATCCACAAATCATGGGAATCACCCGACACTTAGTAGGACCCCCCTTTCACCCGCATTCCAGCCTCCTCCCGCTCCCTTCGCTCCTGGTCGGAAGATGCTGCCCCGCGGATGTCGCTGGATCGGGCCAACACGCTGCGGTCACGCTGCGGTCACGCCGCGGTCACGCCGCGGTCACGCCGCGGTCACGCCGCGGTCACGCCGCGGTCACGCCGCGGTCACGCCGCGGTCACGCCGCGGTCACGCTGTGATGTGGCCCTGCTCCAGCCACATCCAGCAGGGGGGAGGGGTGTCTAGCGGGGGGGAGGGGTGTCCGCGGTCACGCCGCAGTCACGCCGAAATATATCTATACGTTTGTAATCAATCTAAACAAAGAATAAGAATGGTGTACCTTACACCATTCGATCCAGTCTTTCGAAGCTTTTCACAAGTGTTTGATTGTGATCACTTAGAAGTCGCTGAAAGACTCCTTCAGAGGTATCCACAAATCATGGGAATCACCCGACACTTAGTAGGACCCCCCTTTCACCCGCATTCCAGCCTCCTCCCGCTCCCTTCGCTCCTGGTCGGAAGATGCTGCCCCGCGGATGTCGCTGGATCGGGCCAACACGCTGCGGTCACGCTGCGGTCACGCTGCGGTCACGCCGCGGTCACGCCGCGGTCATGCCGCGGTCACGCCGCGGTCACGCCGCGGTCACGCCGTGATGTGGCCCTGCTCCAGCCACATCCAGCAGGGGGGAGGGGTGTCCAGCGGGGGGGAGGGGTGTCCGCGGTCACGCCGCAGTCACGCCGAAATATATCTATACGTTTGTAATCAATCTAAACAAAGAAGAAGAATGGTGTACCTTACACCATTCGATCCAGTCTTTCGAAGCTTTTCACAAGTGTTTGATTGTGATCACTTAGAAGTCGCTGAAAGACTCCTTCAGAGGTATCCACAAATCATGGGAATCACCCGACACTTAGTAGGACCCCCCTTTCACCCGCATTCCAGCCTCCTCCCGCTCCCTTCGCTCCTGGTCGGAAGATGCTGCCCCGCGGATGTCGCTGGATCGGGCCAACACGCTGCGGTCACGCCGCGGTCACGCGGCGGTCACGCGGCGGTCACGCGGCGGTCACGCGGCGGTCACGCGGAGGTCACGCGGCGGTCACGCCGCGGTCACGCCGCGGTCACGCCGCGGTCACGCCGCGGTCACGCCGCGGTCACGCCGCGGTCACGCCGCGGTCACGCCGCGCTGTGGCCCTGCTCCAGCCACATCCAGCAGGGGGGAGGGGTGTCCAGCGGGGGGGAGGGGTGTCCGCGGTCACGCCGCAGTCACGCCGAAATATATCTATACGTTTGTAATCAATCTAAACAAAGAATAAGAATGGTGTACCTTACACCATTTGATCCAGTCTTTCGAAGCTTTTCACAAGTGTTTGATTGTGATCACTTAGAAGTCGCTGAAAGACTCCTTCAGAGGTATCCACAAATCATGGGAATCACCCGACACTTAGTAGGACCCCCCTTTCACCCGCATTCCAGCCTCCTCCCGCTCCCTTCGCTCCTGGTCGGAAGATGCTGCCCCGCGGATGTCGCTGGATCGGGCCAACACGCTGCGGTCACGCTGCGGTCACGCCGCGGTCACGACGCGGTCACGCCGCGGTCACGCCGCGGTCACGCCGTGATGTGGCCCTGCTCCAGCCACATCCAGCAGGGGGGAGGGGTGTCCAGCGGGGGGGAGGGGTGTCCGCGGTCACGCCGCAGTCACGCCGAAATATATCTATACGTTTGTAATCAATCTAAACAAAGAAGAAGAATGGTGTACCTTACACCATTCGATCCAGTCTTTCGAAGCTATTCACAAGTGTTTGATTGTGATCACTTAGAAGTCGCTGAAAGACTCCTTCAGAGGTATCCACAAATCATGGGAATCACCCGACACTTAGTAGGACCCCCCTTTCACCCGCATTCCAGCCTCCTCCCGCTCCCTTCGCTCCTGGTCGGAAGATGCTGCCCCGCGGATGTCGCTGGATCGGGCCAACACGCTGCGGTCACGCGGCGGTCACGCCGCGGTCACGCGGCGGTCACGCGGCGGTCACGCGGCGGTCACGCGGCGGTCACGCGGCGGTCACGCGGCGGTCACGCCGCGGTCACGCCGCGGTCACGCCGCGCTATGGCCCTGCTCCAGCCACATCCAGCAGGGGGGAGGGGTGTCCAGCGGGGGGGAGGGGTGTCCGCGGTCACGCCGCAGTCACGCCGAAATATATCTATACGTTTGTAATCAATCTAAACAAAGAATAAGAATGGTGTACCTTACACCATTCGATCCAGTCTTTCGAAGCTTTTCACAAGTGTTTGATTGTGATCACTTAGAAGTCGCTGAAAGACTCCTTCAGAGGTATCCACAAATCATGGGAATCACCCGACACTTAGTAGGACCTCTCTCAATACCAGTCCTTCCTTCATGTCGAAGTTTTCACAAGCGTTTGATCGAGATCTCCGAGAAGTCAACAGGCCGCTGATTTTCATCCACAAACTGGACACAATCAGCCCGTGCTACCGAGAGTTTCTTCGGCCCTTGAACAGATTTAACCTCTCCAGACCCAATTCCAGGTTGCTCCAAGCCTGGATCATCAACATTTACCTGCACCTGTACACCTGATGAGATCAGACCTTGACCCCGCTGCTGAGAGGCAGCATCAAACTCTGACCTTGACTTATCTGCTCCTGGCCTCTGATTTTCATCCTCAATCCGGCCACTAACAGCCCCTGCTACAGTTAGTTTTCCCTGCCCCTGAACCTCACCAGCCCCAGTCCATGTTGCAAATCTGGATCATCAAAATTCACCTCCTCTTGAAAACCTTCACCTGAAATATCAGAAGCATTCCCCTTCATATTGCTGACTCCAGTCCCTGGTTGATCACAACCTGTTCCTGCAAGACCCTGCCCAAGTTCCACACTTCCATTTCCTGCAACAGCCTGACCAAAGCCATTCCCAGCTCCAGGACCATTCTTTCTCTTCTTACGGAAAGTCTGAAAATCATGTCCCTTCTGCGAGAAAAAAGAGCAGACAAGTTTCATTCTGCATCTCTCTTTAGATTGCCCTATAGACAGACACTTGGAACAAAATGCAGGTAGTTGTTCATACTCAATTTTCAAAAACAAGTCATCTTCATTTGTGGATAACACAACCCGATCAATGAGGGTGGAATTAAGGTCCACTTCCAAGCAGGGGGGAGGGGTGTCCAGCAGGGGGAGGGGGCTGGGTCTGGCCCAAAGAGACTGGATAATTTGGCCCCGAGCCCAGCCCGGTTTTACACCACTAAATTTGTCTGACCAGAACTTTATAAACCATCATTTTGTCAGAGCAGCCACCAGATGTTGTTCCCAGTGATATGTTCCTAATACTTAAGTGGCAATAAAAATAATATAATTTTTCTACCAAAAATAAAATAAAATAACATAACATAAATCAGAAGGTTTCATTATTTTAAAATCACCCATGTGCACATCCACCAGCAGCAACTCTAAAAAACAAAGCAGGAAACTAATAGAAAAACATGAAGTGCCAACACAAACACAAACATCAGAGGAATGGTACTTTCTTGATCAAATTTTAGGTCATATCAACCACAGAAATGGGTAGCAACCCCTAAGAAATTGAACTAACATGGTCGTGAGAGCATAAAATTAGAATGTCGACCAAAAAAATTTGAATGTCGACCATTGATCGATGTTCAAACTGCAACAATCATAACATTATAGCATGACTGAATATGAGGGGAATAAAAAATGCAATAAAACCAATCCTATGAACCAAGCACAAGTAGCCGAAAACTACCAACTGTTAGAAAAAGACTAAATTATGAAACTGCTACACTCTCCTCATCATCTGAGTCTGAATAATCCAAACCAATAGCAATATATCCAGGATTCCTTTCCCATTTAGACTTGATAAATGCATCTAGAGTAATGAGTGTATCAACTCTCACTCTTTCAGGTTGAGGCTCCCCCCCCCCCAACTGGATCTCTCCTCACATGTTGCTCCCCCTCAACTGGATCTCTACTCATCTGTTACTCCCCCTAAACTTGAGGTATACTTATAACATATACCAAATGGGGTACTGGGACTAATTTTTCTCTATATACATACCAACTTCAATTACTTCTTTTGCCTCGTCACCAGCTTCTGCAAGACTAGGAGTTTCAATAATCTGTTCTTGGTTCACATTACCAGCAGGTTCTATAATGGCATATTGATCATCACTAAAATGATCAGAACCATTGTCACTTCAAATACTTTCATTATTCCCATCATCTTCATTCTCAAATTCATATCTTTCACTTATACTATCACTTTCTCCACTTTTATCACCATATTTTTCATTTCCTTCTTCCTCACTACTAGATCCACTGCCACTTTCTTCTTCTTCTTTGTCTGCTTTATCCTCTTCTCCAGATTCCTCTTTTGAACCATTGGATCTTCTCATATATTCTCATATAATTTAATATCATCTCCAACCCACTCCATCATCTAGGGATTCCAGATTATCTTCATTTTCTTGAAAATTTTCTCACTCAAGCACACACCACTACAGGGGTTGGGTGCACATGGGCTGGGTCTGGGGGGCTGGGTGCACAGGGGTTGGGTGCACAGGGGGTGGGGGGCTAGGGGGCTGGGGGGCTGGGTGGGTGGGTGCACAGGGGCTGGGGGCTGGGTCTGGGGGGCTAGCCGCCCAGGGGGAGGGGGCTGGGTCTGGGGGGCTGGCTGCACAGGGGGGGGGGGGGGGGGGGCTGGACAGGGGTCTAGGGAGGGGGAGTGGCTGGGTGGGTCTGCTCTGGGGGGCTGGGGCTGGACCGGGGTCTGGGGGGGGGGCTGGGTCCGAGGGGCTGGACAGGGGTCTGGGGGGGAGGGGCTGGGTCTGGGTGCATGGGGGGGCTGGCTGGGTCTGGTGGGGGGCTGGCTGCATAGGGGGGGGGGGGGGGGGGCTGGACAGGGGTCTAGGGAGGGGGAGTGGCTGGGTGGGTCTGCTCTGGGGGGCTGGGGCTGGACCGGGGTCTGGGGGGGCTGGGTCCGGGGGGCTGGACAGGGGTCTGGGGGGGAGGGGCTGGGTCTGGGTGCATGGGGGGGCTGGCTGGGTCTGGTGGGGGGCTGGCTGCACAGGGGGGGGGGGGGGGCTGGACAGGGGTCTAGGGAGGGGGAGTGGCTGGGTGGGTCTGCTCTGGGGGGCTGGGGCTGGACCGGGGTCTGGGGGGGCTGGGTCCGGGGGGCTGGACAGGGGTCTGGGGGGGAGGGGCTGGGTCTGGGGGGGGTGGGTGCATGGGGGGGCTTGCTGGGTCTGGTGGGGGGCTGGCTGCACAGGGGGGCTGGCTGGGTCTGGTGGGGGGCTGGCTGCACAGGGGGGGTATCGCTGCACAGGGGGGTCTAGCTGCACACAGGGGGGAGGGAGGGGCTGGGTCTAGGGGGCTGGCTCGGGCTGGGTCGGGTTGGGTCGGGTTCACCCAAGTAACCCGACCCAAACTGACCCGACCCGCAGAGGGTTGGGTTGGGTCGGGTCGTTCGACCATGAGTCGGGTAACCCGACCCCCAATGGTTTGGGTTGGGTCGGGTTCACCCAAGTAACCCGACCCAAACTGACCCGACCCGAAGAGGGTTGGGTTGGGTCAGGTCGTTCGACCATGAGTTGGGTAACCCGACCCCCAATGGTTTGGGTTGGGTCGGGTCGCCTACCCGCAAAGTATGAGACCCGACCCGACCCGACCCGTCCCGCCGGTTTTGGGTCGGGCCCTAGAACACCCATGACCCGACCCAACCCATGGACACCCCTACTCAAAGGAACATATTTGTCGTTGTATTCATGTTGATTTCTTCCATTAATCCCTACTGAATGCTTGTAGCCTGCAACTGTCGCGGATGAGGATTTTGTTGGATTGGTGTTGCCTGATCTGGTTGGGCCGAATGCTTGTGGCCCGCAACTGTAGCAATGTTGACCGACAGGGGGGTGTCCAGCAGGGGGGGTTGTCCAGCAGAGGGAGGGGGTGTCCAGTAGGAGGGTGTCCAGCATGGGGGAGGGGTGCTAAACATGGTCTGTAAATCTGATGTAGTACAGTCTGTTCCTGTCTTATCTCATGCTGCTAAACATGTCAGAATTGGTGAATTGGTACCTGTTAAACCTGAATCTGGCAGTGCTGAAGATGTTGTGGTTATCAGATCAGATAAACTTGGTTATTAGATCAGGGGGCAGGGGGACTAGCAGGGGACTGACAGGGGGCCTAGCAGGGGGCAGGGGGCAGGGGGACAAGCAGGGGGCAGGGGGGGCTGGCAGGGGGCAGGGGGGGGGGGGGCTGGGGGTGGGGGCAGGGGGGCAGGGGGGCTGGCAGGGGGAAGGTGGGGGGGTGGCAGGGGGGCAAGCGGGGGGCAGGGGGGGCTGGCAGGGGGACAAGCAGGGGGAAGGGGGGGGGGGCTGGCAGGGGGGCAAGCAGGGGGCAGGGGGGGGGGGCTGGCAGGGGCAGGGGGAGGCTGGCAGGGGGAAGGGGGGGGGGGGCTGGCAGGGGGCAGGGGGGGCTGGCAAGGGGACAAGCAGGGGGGGCTGGCAGGGGGGCAAGCAGGGGGCAGGGGGGGCTGGCAGGGGCAGGGGCAGGCTGGCAGGGGGAGGGGGGGGGTGGCAGGGGGGCAAGCGGGGGCAGGGGGGAGCTGGCAGTGGGGGACTAGCAGGGGGCAGGGGGGCAAGCAGGGGGCAGGGGGGGGCTGGCAGGGGGGCAAGCGGGGGCAGGGTGGGAGCTGGCAGTGCGGGACTAGCAGGGGGAGGGGGGGGGGGCTGGCAGGGGGCAAGCAGGGGGCAGGGGGCAGGGGGGGCTGGCAGGGGCAGGGGGAGGGGGGGGGGCTGGCAGGGGGCAAGCAGGGGGCAGGGGGAGGGGGGGGGGGCTGGCAGGGGGGCAAGCAGGGGGCAGGGGGAGGGGGGGGGGGGGGGGGGCTGGCAGGGGGGCAAGCAGGGGGCACGGGGGGGGGGGGGGGGGGGCTGGCAGGGGGACAAGCAGGGGGGGTGGCAGGGGGACAAGCAGGGGGCAGGGGGGGCAGGCAGGGGGGGGGGCTGGCAGGGGGACAAGCAGGGGGAGGGGGGGGGGGGCTGGCAGGGGGGCAAGCAGGGGGCAGGGGGGGCTGGCAGGGGCAGGGGGAGGCTGGCAGGGGGAGGGGGGGCTGGCAGGGGGGCAAGCAGGGGGCAAGGGGGGGGGGGGGGCTGGCAGGGGGACAAGCAGGGGGGGTGGCAGGGGGGGCGCTGGCAGGGGGACAAGCAGGGGGACAAGCAAGGGGAAGGGGGGGGGGGGGGCTGGCAGGGGGGCAAGCAGGGGGCAGGGGGGGGGGGGCTGGCTGGCAGGGGGACAAACAAGGGGGTGGCAGGGGGACAACCAGTGGGGGGGGGGGCTGGCAAGGGGACAAGCAGGGGGGTGGCGGGGGGGTGGGGACTAGCAGGGGCAGTGGGGGACTAGCAGGGGGGGTGTCAGGGGGCAGGGGGACTGGCAGGGGGGTGGCAAGGGGGACAAGCAGGGGGGGAGGGGTGTCCAGGCAGGGGGCAGGGGGTACTGGCCGGGGGGGACTGGCCGGGGGTGGCAGGGGGTATTTTTTTTTTATGGATTTGGACACCCTATAGCCACGGTTTTAAACCGTGGCTATTGATTTATTGCCACGGTTTTAAACCATGGTCATAGACATAATGCCACGGTTTAAAACCGTGGCTATAGATTTTGTCCGGCCTTTAGTATAGCCACAGTTGAAACCGTGGCATTAGGTATACAGCCACGGTTTAAACCGTGGCTATAAACCTATAGCCACGGTTTGGACTGTGGCTTTAGAGTTAAAGCCACGGTTTGGAACCGTGGCTATAGGTCTAGACCTATAGCCACGCCAAACTTAGCCACGGTTCCTCAAACCGTGGCTATTACCTATAGCCACGGTTTGAGGTCCTATAGCCACGGTTCAGAACCGTGGCTATAGCCCGAATTTCCAGTATTGTTAATTTATTATAAAATTATTTCTGGTTTCTAAAAACAAACAATTTATTTAATTAATGAAAAATATGATTATGGGTCATAATAAAATCAACCAATAGGTTTTATACGTGTTTAGGTCATAAAATGAACAATATCTTTTAATTTAACCCTTTCTAAAATAAGTTAACTCTTACCATGTTCTCTTGTATTTTCATTGTACATGGTGAATATAATTATTATTAAATTAAAAGATAAATTAAAGTGGTCCATTAATGAATTTTTTAAATTTATTTAATTCATTTGGATGAATATTATATTTTCACTACTATTATATTCTTTAATAAAATAGTATTTTTTTTAAAAACACATTTATATCAATTTTTCTACTATTTATATCATGAATTTTTTTTAAAGCCATAACAACTTGATTCTTTCAAAAAAAATCACGAATTCAAATATAACAAGTAATAATCATAAAAAGAATTCATGGGTGGCATAAAAAGGTTGAAAATAAATTTATTTTAATATTTATAATCTAATTTATTTAAATCCTTCGTTAAAAAGGTAATCACTATATCATCATTATTTCATAAATAAATTTATTTATTTGGTGTCTAAAAAATATAAATAAAATACCATGATTTAGTAAATCAATTTATATTTCCAATTATTATTTATTTCAGAATTTATCTTATGCACTACACAAAATTAAAAAAAAAATTATTAAGAAGATACAAATTTATGTCATATTTCTCTTTAATTTAAAGTAAGTCTTATGAAATATCATTTTCACATCCAAGTGGTTCCACAGGGTCCCCAAATCGACCAAAAAATTTCCATGGTTAGAAATTTATCATCCAATAGGATTAGGACATGTTTTAGGGTAGTTTAATATTATTATAATATTATTTTTTTGATTATTTACCAGATTTACCTTTCAACCATGGTAAATATAATAATTACTGACGTTACTACTCATAATGTCCAAAAAATAAAAGGTACATATTTACAAAATTTAAACCTTATGATTCCAAATATTGAATTCATTTTTCCAAATTCAAAACACAAAAGTCTGAGTAATTAATTTAAAATTAATGCCACTTTTCAAAACGAAAAAGTGACTTTTATAATAACTAATAACTATCAGAAGATTGACATGTGATTACGAACAATTTAAAATTAAAATTACATCTACTGATAAAAATTGGATTAAATGATAAAAATATAATCCAGTTAAAATTTAAAATCTATTTAAAAGTTAATAGACCTATATAAATAAATTAAAGGAAAAAATAGTTTCAAATTTAAATGCTGTATTTTTTTACTATTCATGAAAATTTGAATTTTATCAAACAAATACCAAAAATTCATCAAATGTAAATTTATATATCCAGATTCTAGATAATAAGTTCATTTTGTCAAATATAACTTATAAAATTGTAAAAAAAAATAGATTTAAAATGGGTGCACCATCATTAGGTGGTAAAACTGTATTTTTTTAAATATACTTCTTTTATTCCAAAAAAGTGAACGTGTTATTATATCTTTTCAAAAAAATACATAATATGAATGTTAATGTTATATAAAATTCATAATGTGCTTAATAATATTCATAATTTCTAGTTTATATCCCATTAAATAATAATATTTTAATAATATATCGTTGTTTAGTGAAACTCAGTATTGTGTACAATGTAAGCTATCGAGGAAGGTCACTTTTTCCTATAACATAAGCCATGAATAGTGTTTCTCATAGTGAAAGCTAGTAAGGTAATGGGTATAACGCAAGATAATATTTGTGTATCATAAACAGAAGACATCAAATAAACCAAAAAGAATATATCTCATAAAATCTTGGGGTGTCAAACCCCTGGTGTTAGTCACCACTCTGGGGAATATATTAAGTGGGACTCGTGGGTCATTAACACTCCTTCGACAAGAATAAAAAAGGGCCTGGCAGTTCTTTTTCCTTCCATCATCTTGGTGAAGCCGATTTGTGTCAAAAGGGGGATATAAAATGATCAGAAAGGAAAAAAAACTCATCATTTTTTCATCCAATGTTAGATCATAACCATATGAGTAAAACATTAACATGGGAAGAATAAATTATTAAAAAGAAAATGGACTAATAATATTTTCCCATAAAACATGATTTCAAGACATGTAATCTCAATATAAAGAACATATACCATGGTATAATTGTGTGGAACCATGAGAAAAAAAACATGATCCCCAGAGCATAATAATAGGCAAAAAGTTATTGCATTTCATGGAAATGAATCATTACAATAAACTATGGCACTAATATAGGAATGGAAAACATAAAATAGGTGAGTAAGAATCACTAACCATTTCCCATAACAAGGTGGATTAAGATTCAATAACTTATTGTTATAGTGAAGTGAGAATAACTTTAGGATTACCGTAAACATAGTTGATTATACATCACTACTTGATTCTCATAACAAAGGTGAGAAGACATAACTTCTTGATTCCCATAATATATTGGAGAATTTATCGCTTTCGGATTCCCATCGTAGAATGAGCATCAATACTTTATTCCAAAAATTATCTTAAGATATAAAAATCTTTAACCAATGAATTAGATAGTAATATAAGACCCCAACCAATAATAATCTATACATAAGTGTTCCAACTGAAAACAATCATTCATCGCATTATAAAGAACCCATGAAAAGAAAAGTGGGGTTCAAAACTTTTCTAGATGGTATCACTAAAATTGACCTCAAAATTTAAATATTTGATACTAAAAATTAAATTAACCCAAAATATTATTTTATAAGAACATTTATAGAGTGGTTTGAGATAATTAATTTCTAATTAAATAAATAATTTAAATATAAGATGGGAAATATAATATAAATTATAAAAGACTTCATAGAATATATTTTTATCAATATAATAAATGATGATGTTATATGTTAGATTCATTAGTAATTTATTCAAAATATAATATGAAATTTTTTGAATAAAACACTTCTTTAAAGTAATGTTAAATATTAAAGCCTTAAAAATGCATAAATATATCAAAAAGTTGAATTGAAAGAATCTTGAAAACATAAATTTTTTTAAATAAATCTTCATTAATGGATCCTTGAAAAGAACATAAAGGTTACAAAATATTTATGTGAAAACATTTTGAAAATTATTACTTTCAAAAATAATTATCAATAATTTATTTAAAAAAAATATTTACAAAGAACCAATGTGGTGTGGAAGATAAAAATTTTTATTTTGAAAGGATGGAAAATATGTTTCAAATTTATAAACACATTTATTGAAAACCAACATCACAAAATGAAATAATAAAATTTCTCTTCAAAATGTGATAATAAAAAAGTGTAATTTCACATTAGTAAATACATATTTTATTTCAAACTAAGTATGGAAAATAATTTTTGGAATAATGATAATATAAATGGGGAAATTTTTTGTTAAAATCGATGAAATTATTTTCCTAAAAATGTCACACTTTCATGACAAAAAAATTTGTCAAGAACCTATATTTTAGAATTAAACAATAGTTTCCTTATATATAAAATAGGAAATACCATTGGAAATAGGAAATATGAGAATTTATCAAAAATAGAAAATGATTTTAAACTAAAAACAATTTAAGTCAAATAGAAGAAAATTAGAGTTAACCAAATCCCTTACGCTTATCATAGTTCATAAAGAAGATGAAATTTTTAAATGGGTTTATATGGTAGATATAAAATACATTGAAAAAATATAAAATACCACAAAATAAAATCAAAGATCATAATTCTTATAACTTATTTTAAATAAGTTCAATAAGATTAATTACAACTCAATGAAAATGAGTTTAGTTTCCAATAACCCTTAAAACATTGCTATCCTTTGAAATTGTTAATCTATGAAATGTAGAACATAAGATAGATTTATAAATCCATTATTTTTTCTAAAAAATTATGATAAAATAATCCATGGAAAGTATTTACCTTACAGAAAATAATCAACTAGTAAGTATGAATATTATCCCAATGATTAAAATGTGTGATAAAAAGACTCTTAAAATTAATATTGCTAAGTCAAACATACTCTAAAATCTTATATAATTAACATAACTATCCTAATCACTAACTTTATATCCATATTAAAATTTAATACTATTTATACACATAATTTACCACCATCTATCATAAATAAAATTCTTGTGTATATTTTATTTTTTCATCAAATGTTATGATTTTTTAATTCTTTGTTTCATAAAAATTTCTTAGTGTCATGGTTGATTTTAACTTATGGGTTAAAATTTAACAATCCATAGTAATCATTTTTTAATAATTCCTTTAGTATCATTCCATTAGGCGAGATACATGAATATGGTTGGTGAAAATTAAAATTAGGATGGATTCGTTTAGATGTATTTAATTATTCAAATGTGGTATATTAATAAATATTCTAATTATAAATAACACCATTATTGATTTATTAAAACAAATTAAATAAATTATTATCAAATTCTATTTCTAATTAATAATAATCATTGATCATTTATGATATTAACCTTATATCATTGTTCACATAAGTTGTAAATAGATTGAAACGAGAGAATGTTATAATGATTTAATGAGTAAGGAAATGTTTCTATATAATGTAAATATAATTATTTAAAAATACTATACATGAAAAATATAATTTATTATTATTAAATTCTTTATTATAACAATCCATGTTGGGTGGTGATGGAAAATGAAGTTCATTGTTCGTGGAGGTGGTAATCTGCATGTACACATGATTAATGATTCCATTTCTAAAAGAATGTGATGGAAAGAAGTTATATGTTAAATTATCATCTAGGAATTATAATAGTAAAATATTAAACATATTAATTCATAAAATAAATCCTTTTTATCGTCTACAAATGTTAGTGATGAAAAGTAAACCACATAGCATTCTGGATGTGGTAGTCCCCATGTAAGCATGATCGATGTTGATTTTTTCTGAGTTGATTGAAAGGTTTGAATAATGGTTGATACATTGATTTAATTAATTTTTACTATATTGATAATATATAATTCACTTTTTTAGCCTAACTAATAAATTTTTGGAAGAGGAATATTATTAAAAAAAAGACTAAGGATTAAGAAATAATCATTTTGAGAACCTGGGATTTCTCATGGAAAAATCCTTATAAATATATGAATAAGGATGAATAATTGAAACTATATAATTTTTAATTTATAGAGTCTTTTATGAGGTGGAAAATGGAAGTATTTATAGTGTGATTTTGTGGAAGTGATCCTACTTTGTAAGTGAAGAGAAGTATAAATTTATAAGTACCCATTACATTTTATTAATTTTAGGTCACTGTTAAAAGTAAAAAGGATAAAATATTCTAAAATAAAAGTGGAGTGGATTTTTTTTAGTAAAATTCTCATCCAAACAGTTTTAGGCTTTTTTAATTAGTTTTTGTATTTTACAATAAGTAATACTCTTTTCACCATTTTTACTATTATCATGGTATCTAATGATTTTCAACAATGTTATTAATTTTAATGAAAAAAATTTAAAATTATACATATTTAATAATTTGGAAATTATTGTTTAAAATTTTAAAATAGTCTTTAAAAAAAGTAATATTATTTTAGAGAATTTCATTTCATAATTAACATAGATAACACATAATTTTTTTAAAAAGTGTTTTTTTAAAAATATAATTAATTTATAGCATAAAATGTTCAATGTTATTAATTTCCATGAAATGAAATTTATTATTATAAAAAATTCATTTCAAATAATACTAAACCAATCTTAAAAAAATTGTTTAATTAAATGATAATAATAAAAACTATTTTCAAATTGAAAAAATAGGTCACCTAAGTTCTAAAAATCAAACATAAGTCTTATATGATTAGATAAATATTTAAAATGAAAAATTCCACTAATTAAATATATATATTAATTTTTAATTTTTTTATTAATTGAAAATTCGTTCTTATATAATAATAATTTCATAAAATGTACAATTTTGGTAAAAATTATATTTTCCACTATTCAATTGAAAATATATTATTTTATAAAAGTCTCAAAAAATCATCCTAATATAATATTGAAATTATTAGTAAAAAAGTTATTTTTTTAAAATAAAATTATAAATTTTTTAAATTTATAATTTAAATAACAATAATATATGTAAATGAAAACTATTTTATTTAAAAATGAACTTTTAAAACATTATGTTTTCATAATGTTATTTTCTAATCATTTCTAATTGATAAATTTTATTTTATTTTATTGTGGTTTTATAATTATTATATTTTTCATAGTAATATTCATCTAGTATATTTCATATCATTTTAGTTTGGTGTTTTATGTGAAATAAGTTGTTGATAAGATGTTTCTTTAAATTAATATTTATATAATAAAATTTTGGGCCATTTTATCAACCCCCCCCCCACTAAATGAATTATATGCTCACCATTTTATTTGTCACACACTACTGAAAATAGATAATGGCTTCGAAATGAGGAAAAAATTGAATATAATTTCCATGTCGTATCTGACTTACTATCTTAGGTAAGACTACAAAATATATATTTTACCTTATTTTAGGAATATTATAATATTCTTGACCATTTATTCTAAATATGTATCTATAGAATATTCCATGGAGTTTCTAGAGATATAACTTCCATACTTTCATTTTAAATATCAATTTTTAGCCAAATACTAAAACACAATTACGATTCAAATATACAATAAAATTAAATATAAATGTGAAAACTTAATCCTATGATGTCTTCTCAAACTAAACCTTCATTTAAACCTATGATAATTTCATATCAACATTAACATAATTGTATTAACCTATAAATCCATTAGTTTAAACTAGGTTTTCCATGGTCATGTTCCTATAACGTTTTATTACATAAATCATTATTTAATTCCCATAAATTAATAACCTTCATAATGGTTCGTAAAAAGGGCATTAATTAACCAAAGTATATCGCATGATAGTTTCTATCCATGTGTGACGACATAAGCCCAGTCATCATGCATTTAGAGAAGATCTAGTTAACACCCAAACAAATTTTTTTTAGGGTTATTAACCATGGGTTATATTGCATCATTGCTAAATCCACTTTATAGAATCGAAGTAGGGTTGTAATTTTTAAAAAAACTGCATACTCAAAACATCAGAAAACTTTTAGGATGATATTATAAACTTAAACATATACCACAGTGTTTTCAAAAAATTTATCTCATCCTAATAGTAAAAAATTTAATAACTAATACTCAAAAATAACTAAACCCTCCACTAATACCAACTATAATTCCCTATACAAACACTCCTAGGTTTGGTGATAAACAATCTTTTTTTAATCTCTATCATTTTTATAAAATGAGATAAATCTATCTTTATTTTAAAAAAAATTATCAAAAATTAAACATTTCATTTAAAAATATTATCCAAACCCACAAAATGTATGGTTTAATGTCTTTGAGTATTATCCATCATGTATTTCACATCCATAAAGGATGTTTGTTCCACTATATTAATATTTACCTTTTATGTCTTCAACATCTCCCTAAGAAAATATATAGATAATACTTTCTTTTAAATATATCCCTATAAAAAATATATGATGAAATAGATATAAAATAAAGGGGTGAGATCAAATCATTCATAAGGGAAAAACTCATCAATATGCCATCAAGGGATAGATCATAAGAATATGAGGAAAACATGAGTTGTGGAGAAATATATCATTAAAGAGAACATTGAATAATAATTTTTGTCCATAATCCATGATAACAAGACCTGTAATCTCAAAATAGAAAATATACACCATATAATAGGATGGCAGAAGAATGAGAAAAAATAACAATCCATGGAAAATAATCATAGGAATAAATATTTGGCATGTCATTGAAATATAGAATAACAGGAAACTATGGCAGGAATATAGGTATAGAAATCATAAAACAATAGAGATGAAATCACTACCATTCTCCCATAACATGGTGGATGAGGTATCACAACTTGATTCCCATATAAAAGTGGTAATCACTACAAAATTACAATAAACATATTTGATTTGGAATCACCACCTAATTCAAATATCATATTAGAGCAGGCATCACATATGATTTATATAACATAGTGGAGCATACATCACTTCATGATTCTCATAGTGGAGTAGGAATCAATACTCAAGGCACATAATTATCACATTGGAAATAAATCCTTATTTAGTGAATTATAGGGTGATATAGGACCTCACCCATAAATAAACCAAAAATATGAATTCCATTTAAAAAAATGTTTAATCAAATAATACATAATCTATGAAATGAAAATTTTGTTTCATAACATTTCTAGATGGTATTACAAAAATTGAACCCTTGAATGTAAATTTTTGATACCCTAAATTCAATCTCTCAAAAATTTTATTAGATAATAACATTTAGAGATTCTTTATTTAACAAACATTCAATGTAAAAAAATCCTTTAATATATTGTATTAAATGAATGAGAAACCAAAAAAATAGTTTTAGGAAAAAATTTATCCTTATCATAAAATTCGAATTTATAGGACACATTCAAAAGTATTTTTTTAAAGAGTTTAAGTAATTTTTTTGGAATACATTACCTTTTAAAGTAATCATAAATAATATATCCTTATATAATACATATATATTTTCAAAAAGAGTAGTAAAAACATTTGGAAATTTTTAATTTCTCAAATTAATATTTCATAATGAATCCTTAATTAAGACATAAATGTTCCAAAAATGTTGAGTGAAATTATTTTAAAATTTTATAATTTTAAAATGAATATTCAAAAAAATAATTTAGAAAACATAAAAAGGGTATAAAAAAGGAATGTGATGTGGAAAATAAAACATTTTATTTTCCAAGGATGGAAAGACTTTATATAATTTTGAAATAAAATTATTGAAAAATCACTTCGTAAAAAGTGTTATTAAAATTTTTCTTTTTAAAAGTTTCAAAAGAAAATAGAAATTACACATAAGTAAAAATATATTTGGATTTAAAGAAATAATGAAATATATTTTGTTGAATAATGAACATATAAATGGAAAACTATGTGTCACATAATGAGATTAGATTTCTTTCCTTAAAATGTATCAATTTTGTAACATCCCAAGTAAGTAATGAATAATAGATATTTTTATCTATGTCTATTAATGATTAAGATAGTGTTTTAGAGGCTTAAAATGAAAATAAATCCAATCTTAAGCATGTAATACACTAATATTCTTAAAAGATTGTTTTACTGCCTTATGATGGAAAACCCTTTTTAAATATATATTTTGACAATTTTATAAACTATGTTTGTCAAAATAAACTTATTCTTTATGATTGGGACATCAAAATTTACATTGTGTGAATTTTTGGTATTTTTCTGACAATGTTCAATTTTTAATGAATAGTGAAAAATACTGCATTTTACATCAAAACTGCTTTTTAATCTAATTTATTTATATGATTAGATTATCTTTTGAATTGGTATTAATGTGTTATATGAATATATTTTTACCATTTAATCCAATGGTGGTCATTGAAATCAATTTCACTTTGAAATTGGACTTAAACTAGTGACAATCTTTTGATACTTATTGTTTCATAAAAACACGCTATTTGCTCTGACACCGGGAATTAATTATTAAATTAATTAATGTGACTTATATGTTTGGAATTTTTTAAAATATATTTCATTTTTGAATTCGTAATATCAAATATAGCTTAGGGTGAATTTTTGGTAATTTTCTGAAAAACTACAATTTTTGATGAATATTGAAACCACTAAGTGGTACTTATAAAGAGTGATTTTCCGTTTAAATGAAATTTTGCCATCATAGTGTTTTGAATTTCAAAACTCTGACATACATGGTTGTAATTAAGAATTAAAATGTGGTTTAATGAGATTATAATAATTTTTTTGGTGAATAGTAACTTATTATGTTCTTAATCGCGATTAGTGGTAATTAAGGTAGTTTATGGTATAAATAATGCTTTAATAATATTAAATGACCTAGACACATGTCCCAACCATATTGGTTGTGTCATGGCCGACCAAGACAAGCCACGGGTCAACTTGGGGACCCCATGGATCCACTTTTGTTGGGAAATGACAAAAATAACTTTTTATTTAATGTAAAAGTAAAAATGACACAAACATAATATGTTTTACGAAAACAATTGTTAAATGGGCTTATAAAGATCATATTTTTGATTCTAAATTGTCATTGGAAAGATAAAAATATTTCCTACAACATAGTATTTTTTTTATAATTTTTAGACATTATATAAATTAAATTATTTATGACATAATAATGATGCAGTGATGACATCATTATTTGACGATTTAAATAAAATGGAAAGATAATGTAAAATATATGAACTAAACATGTCCAAAACCAATTGAATGAGTGGATTTCGAACCCTTATCACCTTATCCACGAATTATATCAATGTGGGACCTTTTAAAACCGAAACACATTTTCAAATAAAGTAATATTTCTTTACTTTCCAAAAGTGCCCCTCCTCTCCTCTTATAAAAGGCCCCCACCTCTACCTCATTTCACACACTCCTAAAGCCTTTGGCTCGGCCAACCCCTGCCCATTTACTCTCTCCACATCCCTATCCTCATCCTAGAGGATTCCCTTTAGACATAATCCTTTCAAAGGAAGCCTTTAGGCTCAAATCAAAAGGAGTTACACTTTTAAAGGTAATTCATTCTCTCATGTTCATTTGTTTTATTTTGCTTCTCCAACCCCCTAAACTCTTTTTATTTACTTCTTTTGTAACAACACCAGTATCTTCAATATACTAGGATGTTTTTATAAGAATTATTTGAGCTACACTCTCACACAACTACATAAAATGGTTAATGAACATACGGTTTCCGTGGATGGCGAAATTCTGCCTCCTGAAACGATGATTGTTCAATACTCATTTAACACCTTCAAAGGTGGCCATTATGATGTCACTATTTTTGTATATGATATATGATATGTTTATGTTTTTCTTAAGCTTATGTTTTTTTCATTTTGGGCATACCTTTATGGTTTCCATTATGGGTAAACACGATATCTTCATTTTAGGAAGTGCGGACTACCGCCCTCTGAAAGTGATTTGATTCGTTAATACCATATGTGGGATGTGTAAAGGATAAAGTTAATGATATTATATATGTTATTATACTGGAAGTATAATATACTCTATTATAATTATGATTCCATTCCAAAAAAAAATACGAAATAGAAATGGAAGTAGCGTTCTTGCGTACGTACGGCTTACCGTCTCCATGAACGGTGCATTTCATTTCTTACCTCTAAATGTGATGTAATATTATAAATACATTTATATGCTGAATATATATGATTTATATGTTATCCAAATCATTAATATCATTCTGGATTTAATGAACCTTTGACCAAATTAACAACATGTAAGTGTAAGAAGTCTATTTTTGACTTAAGAACCAAATACCGACAAAATGAACATTATTAACTTAAATGATTACATTATGTCCATAACATGGTATAAAAGGAATAATTAACATGAAAAAGGTTCTTAAGCAAGTAGATATTAACTCAAGTTTATCATTCAGGAGATTAAAGAACGGTCGGGTCAAGTTGGATACGAGGTATGGGACTTCGTCTCAATCTCCTTTATTTGAGGCATATTTTATTTTATACACAACTTTCTTTTATACGGTGTATAAACCCCTTTGACTTTTACATTTATTCAAAAGGAATCCTTTTTATACGAAGCGTTTACTAATGACAAAAGGGAATGTTTTTGTCATACGTATGCGGCGACAACGACTTCTCCGCCGTCGTGACCGTTATTTGAGTTTCGGCTTCCTCTACAAGCCATACCTTTTTTTTTTTAAAGAAAAATAAATACCATGTTTTACTTTTCATTTATGTTGGTATGGAAAATGGTTTTCACAATGTTTTTGTGTTGTATTGATATCTTGTGATTGAAATGTGGAAATGTTATGTTTCCTTTATGCATGTTTTATGTGATATGATTATGTTATGGTTCTTGGGCATTATTATGAAAACGGGTGGTTCCGTGATAAACTAAGGGCGGGTGAGCCCGATATAGCTCTCCAATGCATTGGGTAACACGAAGGAGTGAAACGTTATGTTTTCTCCGAAGAGATTTAGGGAATATACTGTGATGGGTATTCCAAACATAACCAAGATGGTTACTCCCTACGTAAGAATGTTATGAAGGCCTCAAGTTACCTTTATGTCTTATGATTTCTATGATTTATTCATGATTTTATGAGGTATGTTAAAGTGCCAATGTTTTATGGGTAAAGTATGATTTCATTCTTATGTATATATGAACTCATGTTTCCTTTCCATGTTTTTTTTCATAACCCATACTGAGTTTTTATGCTCATCCCAAGTTTTTGAAATGTTTTTCACAGGTCAAGGGAAAGGTACATGATAAGATGATAGAGATAAGGATGTGTCAAGAAATAATCCATGTTTTATTTTAAATGTGTTTCCATTGATGGGAATGAAGAATACTATCTTTATGTATCCACATTGTTTATATGTGGAATGTAATGCAAGTTTTATGATCTAATTCTCTAAAACTCTAAACCCGAAAAGATCCTCAATGTGTAATCTTGTAATAACTCAAGATTAAGTAAGGTTTAAGGCTGGGGCCTTATAAATTTCATGAGAAATAAATACCTTGATAAATCATCTTCAACCAAAGATATTAATTTAAATAAGAGAGAAAATATAACATATCATATGAAATAGGAAATATGATAATTTTTCATAATTAAAATAATGTTGATAATGTAATAACATTCTAACTCAAAGGAAGATAATTTGAGTTAATCAAATCCCTTTTGAATATCATATTTCTTGATGAAATATACATTTTAAAGGGATTAATTTGGTAGAAATTTAAATCCCTAGAAATAAACTATCTGATACCACATAATAAAATAAAATATCATAATTTTCCCATTATATATAAAAAGTTTGAAGAATAATAATCACAACTCAATGAATGAAAGTTGGGTTTTTAAAAACCCTTACAACGTCATAGTATTTTGAATTGAAAATATATGTATAGTGGAAAATGGAAATAATTTTTAAATTCATTATATTTGATGAAAAATTATGATAAAATAAATTCATGAATAATATATATTACAAAAAAGGAAACAAGTAGTGAATACACATCATATCTCAATGTGTAAAAATTAACATATCAAAAAAATTCTTTAAATCTTTATTGGTCCAAAATGATATAAAATTATATAAATGGATATAAATATATTAATAAATAACATAAAAAACTTATTAAAATATATAAAGTTTTATTCACTTCATTTATAACTATATATCATAAATACATCGTCTGGTTGTAGTTTATTTTCAATATTGAATGTTTTGATTTTTTTTATGGGTTTTCCGAAAAATTATCATTGAGTCATGGTATATTATCACTTATTGAATAAATTTAATAATAAAAATATTATTTAAAATATACTGATAATTGGTTTTCAATGATTCCTTAAGTCCCTTTTCTTTATGTTGAAGACATGAATATGTTTTATGAAAAACGAAATTATGATGAATGAGTTTTTTTGTGTTTATCGATCAAAAGGTTGTATATTAATAAATATATTTAATATTTATAACTCCTTTAAATAATCACTAAATAATATGAATTTTTTTTACTATGTGTTATTTGAATTTAATTACATTATTTAATCATCCATGATATAAACATTATATCATCATTCACATATGAAGTAAAAAAACCCAAACGAGCGTGTGTTATAATGATTTAACAAGTAAAGGTATTATTTATATTATTTTAATATAAAATTTATATAATATTAAGCATGTTATAAATATAATTTATATTATTTAAATTCTTTCATAGGAACATCCATTTAGGGCATTAATGACAAATAAAATTCATCATTCATGAAGGTGGTAGTCCCTATGTACATTAATTAATGATTCCATATATAAAAAAGTATACTTGAATAAAGGTATATGATAAATTATCATTTAAGAATAATAATTATTAAATTATTAACATATTCACTCATAAAATCCATCCATGTTACAATCAATTAATGTTGGTTATGAGAAACCTACCACCTCTCTTTGTTGAGGAGGTAGTCCACACATACGCATGATCAAAATTGTTTTTTTTTCTTAGTAGATGTAAAGGATTGAATTATTGTTAATATATTAATATAAAAACATAAAGTAATTTAATAAAAATTATTTCACAATATTATATTTGATCAAAAAATTATCGAATGATAATATTAAGAAAAAAATACAAATTGATAAAAATACTCACTTTGAGAACATGGGATTTATCTTGGAAAAATAATTGGAAATAGAGGCCTTGGAATAAATAAATAACTGAAAATTCTTATGAAATTGAGACATGAATGTAGGGTTATAAAATATTAAATTTTTTGGATGAATTTTTAATATATATGTGTATAATGAAGTGGTATATGTGATCCCATTTCATAAATAATGCAAAGGGTAATATTAAAAGTACCCATTACAATTCAATAATGGTATGTCCCTATTCAAGTGTAAAGGGTTTCAAAAGTTAATAACAATGAAGGGGGTTATTTTTCGTTAATAATAATATCTTACACACACTTATTTTCATGATTTTAATATTTTTTCTTTTGCACATAGTAATACTATTTATAATCATTTTAATATTATCATGGAATCTGAATTTTTTAATCTCAAAAAATAATGTTAATGAAACAAATTAAAATTGTCATTGTTAAATAATTAGAATATTATTATATAAAATATATAAAAATTATAAACTAAAATCTCTATGATTTTATGAGCAATGATTTCATAATTAACACATATGATGTGGAAAAATTGTATTAAGAAAAAAAATATGTTTAAAGATTAAAATTTATGTGTTTGTTAAAATTATCAATATTATTAATTTCTTGGAAATAAATTGATTTATTATAAAAAACTATGGATTTTAATAAAATCCAATACTAAATTATACTATAAATATTTTTAATGAAAAAAAAAATAATGAAAACTAAATTCAATTTGGAATAAAATTTTACATACAATCTAAAAATTAAACATATGTTTTATATGTCAAGAATAAAAATTAAAATGATTGATTTTAACCCTTAAATACATAATTTATTAAATAAATATTTTATTAAAATTTCTTTACCTTTTTTATATAATGATAATGTTATAAAAATCACAAGTTCGGTAAAAAATGTATTTCTCACTAGTCACATAGAAATATATTATATTATAAAAATATAAAATATTTATTCTAAGATAATATTGAAATGATAAATACATAATTGAAGTTTATTTTTTAATATTATAAATATAAAATTAAAAAATTTGGCTTTTATAAAAAAATAAAATATATAATGGAAATTGATTTAATTGAGAAATTATCTTTTAAAACGTTAAGTGTTATTAATCCTATTTTGTAAGAAATTATAACTTAATAAATTTTATATTATAATTTTTATTATTAATAAATTTTATTAATAATATTGTTCTAATATGTCTTGATAATTTTTTTGACGTTTCATGTGAAAAATAAAGTTGGAAATTTTTTTATTTAAAAGATAAATTATTTTGTAAAATCTTGGGTTGTTTCCTAGATGGATGATACCACATTATTTTCTTAGGAATATACCTTATGTTAATCAAATTTATTTATACCTAAGCTAACACAGTGTATAAAAAAGAAATATATATCATAGGTTTTCAAATCTATCCATAAAATCACATGAATATGAAATCATTATGAAAATTCTACTTTTAGGGTATATGAGATAGATTTTTTAATATGTTTTTTGAACATACACTCAGTGAAACAAAATAAATAAATTCATTCATGAGATAAATCATTCTTCTACACTACTTTTTATGATATTCACTTCCACTTTATGAACATTTTTAATATAATAAATTAATCAAGAAGTGTAACTCATACCATAATCATTTATTTTTATATGATATAAAAAGAATTAAATATTTGATAGAAATTATGAATATTTTGGAAATTTACACTTTTTAGTTATCTCCTTCTTCAGGTATTCTATTTATGATTTTTCTATTTTCATTACCACTTTAAATAGAACCACATCATGATCAGAATAAGATAGATCTTCTTCAACTTCTTATTTGGAGTATTGGGGTTGATACTTTTTTCTTAATTAATGAAACTTATTATTAATATATAAAACACGTTTATGAATCTTCATGTTATATCCTATCTAGATTTTACATGTCCAATTTTGTTGGGATAGTAAGGATTTATTCTTCTATTTAGTTTTATTCTTAGTTGGATTGGGTTTCTTAAATTTTCCAAATAGAGCACTTTGATCCTTTTCATTTTCTCCAACATTACCACCTCTTTCATATAGTTTAGAAATTAAAATAACCACTCTTATGACATATTATTATAATTATTTTTTGTGTGGAATTTTTATTTGTTCTAAAAATAGTTAAAACTTGATACAAATGGTGATTTCCCTCTATTTTCATATAGTTTCTTCTATTTATCCTGACATGTCATACATTTGAAAGATATATTAACTTCCTATTTTCACCATTAACACACCTCTTTAACATTCATTATAGTAACCTTTTTATTAACACTTTCAAACTCTTCACTATTAGAGCCAATCACCATTTAGATCTTACAGTCTCTATATTGGATTGACTCTTTTCTTATTGATTATAGTTATCTCACATTAAATTTTATGTTAATGGAAATTTAAATGTTTTACATTTTTTCCTATGTTGACATAAAATAAACATCCTATTCAATTTATATTTACACCCTTTTAATTATTTATTACAAACTTCTTAGTAGTTTTAGTCTTATCAGTCTTATTATTTGATTCACTCCTTAATAAAGACTTTTTATCTTCCATCACTCGCCTCCTTTCCAATTTTTGTATTATATACAATTCATACCATGAATTTTAATTTTTAATATACTATAAATCGTGATATAATCGGCCACACATTTCTCAATGATCACATTAATTATCAAGGTATTCAAATATGTTCTTTATGAGTATAATTTCTCCATCTTTGGCATCCCTTTTAGTTTATCAGGATTCTTCATACTCTCATTGGTTCTTCAACTTTTTTCAAGACTTCCCTATTATACATATATTGACATATTTTTTCAATAATTTTTATGCCTGTAAACCCTTGGAAGTAGGAATAAATATTTTTCAAACCTATTCATTTTTCATGAACAAGTTATTTTCTATAATTTTTTACTAGTCTACCATTTTGTTTTTACATAAAAATAACAATATTTTGGGATCCATTGGGATATATTTTTTTATTAAATTTTATCACATCTACCCCTAATATAATAGTGGGTTTTTTGAACATTTTAGAACTTCCATATCTGTACTATTTTTATGACTTTATAAACAGTTGTAGTGGATTTATTAGAAATAGAATAAACTATTTTATGGGATACCTTTCTACAAGATCCTGAGCTGAAAAATTCTATAGATATAATCAATCTCTCTTGAAACCCTACATAGGTCCCTTTTATGAGAATCATATCTCAAAAATATAGGTGGTAGTACTCATATTATTTACTTTTTGAGTACGTATCAACTTTCATAGAATCTATATTTCTCAGTATGATATCCAAATATAATTAATTCATTTGAAGAATATTTTTTTCAACTTCAAATGAGTTCAACCTCCCTTCCCATTACTTTTTTTAATTTATGAGTACGTTCATCATGAAACCTATAAATTTTCTACGGAGACATATCTAGGTCCTCGTTCCTCTTGATATAAATATCTAATTGAAAATCATTGAAACTAATAGCAGTTTTATAAGATTAATTTAAAAATATGGAATTTTATTCACTAAATTAACTGGAATTTACTTTCTCATTAATATAAAATTTCAAATTGTTATCATGAATTTATAATTTTTGTCTATAAATTTTTAAATATCACTCTCTGGCCTTCAAATACTTAATGTGAGTGTTACAATTTTTCAATATTTTGGAAAATTCCCCTTTCATTACTTCAAAATCTTCTATAATAGATGATTTCTCATCATATATATCATTGATGAATTTAAATAAATTCATGAAAACATCCCAATGAATTTTCTGTATTTATTCCCAAACCATAAACTATTGGTCCAAAACAATTTGTAAAAGACCACCCTTAACACATCAGATATTAGATTTATTAGAGGAATCACATTATAGAAATTCATCAATATACAAATTGTTCTAAATAACATTATGAAATGATTTTTCTTATTTAACTTTTTTAAATTTTCTAACCGCTTTTACATCATTCTTCTATCTATATTATGAGGTTCTAACTGTAACCACCAAATATTCACTAACAAATATAGTGGTAGATTATTCCATTTGAGTAACTTCTAAAAACACATAAAATATTCAATTCATGTGTTCTTATAAAAAATCATCAAGGAAATTTTATATCCAACCATAGGGGGACCTAGTCTTTAATACCGATTATAAGTCCAAGTAGACCGGTGAAGACATAATTGAGAGAGGTATGAATTAGTTTTTGTCCAATTCTATGAAATTCCAATTCAATTTTTAATTCTCCAAACCCCTTTGGAATTTGAAACTATTATTTTTGTTAATAATATTGTATTTATTTTAAACATATAATTTAACAATAGGAAATATAGGAAAAATAATAAAGTGGAACAAGTGTTATTATATGGTTTGACCTCTATTTGGAATCCTGATCCTTATTGAGCTTAGGATGTTCAATCCAAACCCTCTATAGTAATTTTTTTATTAAAAAAATATAATTTTGGGTATTTTTATAATTCAAATATTTACACCATACAATATAGTAGTGGATTTACCATGTTCCATTGGTAAAAAACTGATGCATTCCATAACACATCTTTAATCTTGCATCTGACAACTTGTTATTATTATGTTTTCTCATCCTCATGAATTATATCTCAAATATTATTTAAGGATTTATATTCACACACACAAAATAATATCCTTCCCTAGTTATATTGTATTCAATGACCTTTAAATCTTCATAGCGGACACATGATACTTGAATTCTACACATGCCTTGATTCTAGGTTCTATGAAACCGAATGATGGACTATTTCAAATCATAAAATTAATTATAAAACCATATAAATATTAATTTTAGGATATGAATTGTTTTTTATAGATCCTCAAAATCATTATTATATATTAACACACAAAAACATTGGGGTATTATCATACTCAAAGCTTCAACATTGAACTTGACTTAGAGAAATTAGGTCAGGTTCCTTATCACTTTATTATTGAATTTATTAAAACCCTAGAAGGTAGTATATCTTCAGAACTAGTTTTGTAGATGAATTTCTATAATTCTTCATTATTAATCTTTTGTCTCTTCATAAACTCACAATAATACTTTTTATTCTTTCATTGAACGATACGCTCTTCTCTCGTATTCTTTTTTCTTTTTTTGAGATATTTTGTTATATCCATGCTCTCTCACTCCATTTTAAAATACTTTATGAAGTTCACCTCATATATAATTTATTATAAAATTTATATTTCTTCAATAAAGTACTTTTTCATATACGTTCATTGTTTTAAATTCTCCTCTCTATTTCATATGCCCGAATTTGTATATTAAAAGATATATCAACACCACCAACAGAAATCACCATGATATTTTATCCATATTTTTCATGGATGGACTTATATACATTCACACACAAAACACTATCACATAGAGTAGTCACATAAGTCTTTTTATATGTCGTAAAATGTGATTATCCCATGTTATCTACTTTTTCAAATGAATGTCCACAGTAAATGACATCAAATCCCTTCTCATG
This sequence comes from Viscum album, assembly GCA_963277665.1. Classification (NCBI taxonomy): domain Eukaryota; kingdom Viridiplantae; phylum Streptophyta; class Magnoliopsida; order Santalales; family Viscaceae; genus Viscum; species Viscum album. Next base: position 1,048,836,933 of record OY728131.1, on the reverse strand, counting down.
TTAAATTAACCATATCTTAGCAAAAAAACTAATATTTTCATTATAGTATACTCAATTTATTATACATAAAAATAAAATCTATACCACATCCATATATTTAATTCATTGGTTGGAATAAAATTCATCAGAGTAGCACTATAGTTCCTTATGTTTGGCATCCCAATAACTATATTTTCATATCAACATCCATTTTATGCACATCCTTTATCACTAATAGATCTAATCATCACATCATTCATAACATTATTTAATAAAAATAATTTATATGATATTTATTCTTCTTAAAATACAAAACTTTCATCATAATATATCTTTTCATTTAATATTTAATTAAATTTGGAAATATTTTCATTTTCTGGAATACAACATATCGCTAAACATTATATTACCTCAATCATCTTCTCATCAACTTAATGATCCTTTTCTCACTCAAATAGAATATATCACACATATTTAAAGATTAGTATATAAATTAATATAAATACATCATCATATTTTTTATTTATAAAATACCATAATGTTTCTCAAGAATATCATCCAATAAATCATACAAAAAAATATGATTAAATAATGGAAAACCAAGAATCATGATTTTTATAACATGAATCACAACACCATCATTTTTAAATGTGTTTATCATATAAATTATCAACTCGTAAAAGTTATCTTTTACATACTTTAATAGTATCTCAATAACCATAATGCATTGATGTTCATTTTTCACAATTTTATGATATTCTACTGTAAAATTTATATCTTACTCCACAATAATTTTGTGATATTTGAATTCATATAGATAAATTCCATAATTACCATATATAAATTTATACATGAAATATTAAATATAGAAACTGGTTTTTTAATTATATATAAATTCTAAATTTCACTATGTTAGAGTGGTCACGTAGATAGAAAAATGATTCATATGCAAGTCATGTTTACACGAATGATGATTATGAAAACTAGTTAGAGGATTTTTATGTAGATGACTCTTACACAATTAAATGGTTGGATAGGAAATATTATTCATAGTTATGGTGTAGAAAAATAATACTTACAAATCTTTATTGATTATTATGTGGAGGGAATAATGTGTACATTTTGAAAACCTGATGCTTATACCTCACTAGATGATGCTTACACTATAGTTGGATTATAATGAAATATTCCTTATTCATCTCATTATTACATGATTTATTAGAAGGGTTTAATATTAATTGATTTATAGGATCTTATTAGTTTAAAATTTTATATATTTCTTTATAACACTACTTAACAAAGAGGATATTTCCACACATTAAACATTTTTTCCAGAAAATATATATTTTATAAAGTCACACATTATTCATTAAATGCAACTCCCAAATCTAGAAAATTAAATTTATTAACAGTTATAATAATCCTTAATCCATGTGAAAAATTATTCAAAAAAATGGGATGATCGAATAATATACAAGGGATATAAAAGTTAATAAACCCTTTATCCCCATTGAAATCCTGGAAATCATAATAAAGTTTACAATTTCATTATAAAACATTCTACTCAAATATTCATTTTCATATCCATAGAATCAATATAATTACTCAATAGTTTCTTAAAAAAATTAATAAACATTCATAAAAGAAAAATCATAATCATGAGGGCTACTTTGTAAGTCATAAAATTCATGAATACACTTATATTGAAATAATTCTTCCACCTTTTATAAAAATTAAAATGACATGATTCGTTTTGATTATCTTTTTAAAAACATATTTAATTTTAAAACCTTAGAAATAATATCATATAAGAACATTGGGACATTATACATACATTCATAGTCAAAATAAACCTTCTTATGGAATCACCTAATTATATAATTCCCATAGTACTTAGGAGTAACTTAATCTTTATAAACATTTCTACTTTACCCAATGCATTGGGGGGATATATCGGGATCACACATCATTAAAGATGTATCAGGCCCACCAAAATTTCATATAAAATATCAATTAAATTTGAATGAATAACAAATAAATATCTATCACTTTAAACATAAAACCCATTTGAATTAGCATTCACTCCCATAATCAATAAGACTTTCATGTATCTCAAAAAAATGATAAAATGTTTCTCTTATTATTTATATTTTTTAAAAAAATTATAAATTATATTTTTTTTTATTTTAAATAAAAATATAAAATTTTATGTATATATTTATAAAAAATAATTATTTTAATTTATTGAATGTTTGGTATTTACATATATGTTAAATACATTTTTTAACTTTTAAATTTTTTTTTAAATAAAACTTATAAAAAAATTTCAATGATTCTTTTTTAATAATTTGCGAAGAAACTAAAAAAAATTAAAATAAATATTACCAAAATTTTAATAAGAATTAATAAAAATATTGAAACTTTAAAAATTACCTTGACATGGAATAAAAATATTTGGAATGGAAACTTTATAGAAATATTTTTAAAATAAAGTCCCTTATCTTGAGTCTGAATTTCCACGTACATTTATTAAATCCTGTATAGTAAATATATTTTATTTATTTACATTTTCAGGAAATTCAATAGGTCTATTACATTATCATTATCTTTTCTATTTTAGTTATTACCACACCTTTATAGTTACTAAATCAGTTTTGTTCGTGTCAGGTGTTTTGAGGTCATTTGATTTAGGATCTTAAATTAAATTCAGTATGATGATTATGGAAAAATAAGTCAGGGTACCATCATACATAGAATACTAATCATGAAATAATTATCATATTTATTCATTAGATAAAAATTTACAACCTTCCATGAGAGGGGGTAATGGAAAAATGAAATAAACTATTCAAGGAGACAATACTCAGTATGTACACTTGAACACTGCTTTCAATTACTCATGGTAAAAACAAAATAAATTTATGTAATATTATATCATTAAAAAATGATATATATATGTATTAATTTTCATATCAATTATTTTATTCCATCTATAAAACTATATGTGAGAGTCTGTGATTTAAAATGAATCACATCACTTCATTATAGTGGATGTCCACAATGATAACGAACGACATTATAAATTTTCAAAGTATGGAAAATAGAGAAAAAGATGATGATATATTATCTTTATAAAATTAAAATTATACTATTAATATCATGTTTATATATAAAATCAAATATTATAAATTTCTATTAATGGTAGTGAGGGAAAACGAAACCCATCACTTCGTGGAGGTGGTAGTCCACACACATGCACACATGATTTTTTATTAGAAATGGGATGGTAATGGATATGAATAACAGTTTTAATTATATGTGAATAAAATTTATTTATATATAAGATAATTATTTTTTTATATTATAATGTGTATAGAATATTTTAAATATTTATAATAAGAAATAAAATTAAAATACTAAGTCAAATCTTATATCTATTAAAAAACACATTTGGATTGCACCTTAAGTTTTATATGTTGGTATGTTGTTAATAGAAATTTTCTAGTTTAGAGTGAGTATATTTGGTATGTAATTCTAGTAGTTATTATTCTATATATGCAGCTGAATATGTGTTGAGAAGAGAGTATAAGTGATTCCCTTTTATAAGTTAGATGGTGTCACTACTGTAATTATTCAAGGTTTAAAAATATTACAAGGTTCTATTCATTGATGAGTGGCCCCAAGGAACCCAAAAAATCATATATATGATTCTATAGAGTAAAAAAATTAATGTTCAGATATGTTTTGGAGACATATTAATCCTTATCTTCATATTAAACCATTTTAAAACGAGTTTTGTAATAACCACGATAACTATTACTTTTTACCACAAAAAATTTGTGTAACTAAAAAAATAAAGTGAATTATAAAAAAAATTGCAGTGTGATTCAAAATATAAAATATATTTAATCATATTAAGAATATATAGGTGGAATAAATTACTTCTATTTTAAGAACATAAAATGCAAGAAAAAAAATTCTTAGGAAAACAAAATATTTAAGGGTTAAACTAGTTTTACACTAAAATGAAGAAAAATGATAATTTAATAGAATTTATTTAAAGAAATTGATTTTTACACACTTTTTTATTGATTTAAAACCACATTCCACCTTCAAACAATAAAATTAATGAAATGAAACATAAATAGTTTTTAATTTGAATAAAATATAACTTATTTCACAAAAGACAATATTAGGTTCTAAAAAAATAATACTTTAAAATAAATTATTTAAATCCATAAACATGAATTTTTTTGTCCAATATTTTTAAAATTTATTAATTCATGCTTATATAATAATAATATCATAAAATTGACAGTAGATTTAATAATCAGTATTTTAACTATTCACCCAAAATCAACTTATTTAGAAAAATATCAAAATATAACTATAAAATATATTAAAAATCCTGAATTAAAAAATTGAATTCATTTTTCTTAAATTTAAACTCTAAAATATATAAATTTATCTTTTAAATTAAACCATTGAATTCTTGTAAAATATAATTTTGCTAAAATAATAACTATTTTGTTTTTCAAATTAGAACCATACATTTATTATTAAACATGGTGAGATTATTTTTGAAACATAAATACATAAATTTAGAATAAATTTTTAATTTATATAAAATATCCAATAATTAAATAATTCTTTAGATATATCAAAATATAAACCATGAGAAGAGAAAATGTATAACCTTTAAATAAAACATATTTTAAGCCATGAAGTAAACCTGACAATTTAAACTATATAATGTGTATATTTAATAATATAAATTATATAATACATATATAATTGATTAAAATATGACATAACATAGGCAAGTGGTAGGAATTGCACCCTCTTCACCTGTAAATCATGGGTTCGAGCCCCTTGGCCTAGCTGGGTGCAGTGGATTATACCATGTCCAGTGGGATACCCTTTTATTTGGAAGAAACATTTTTATAAATAAAATCCAATGATGCATGAAAAATTTATTCATTTAAAAAAACCATGGAATGTTATAGTTATTATGGTTACACAATGTCATATGATGGTTACACATCACAATAATTCATGCTTACATAGCCATGCCTTTGTATATTTTTAACTCTATCTCATAAGATTATGGTTACGAAGGACATGGAGATGATTCTTACACATCCTAGAATTTGTTACCTCAAAACTCATGAAATCTTAAAAGAATATATGATCCCTATAAAGTGACATAAATAATTCTCTACTCTTCTCAAAACATCATCCATGAGTTATTAGACTCAATATTCATTAAACTTCATACTTGGTAACCCAAGGATGGATTTCCAAACACAAAATAGAGCTTTGTATCTCTCCACTAGTCGTTTCATTCAAAGTATCATCACATTACTATAAATTATTATATTTAGTGCTCTAGACCTCATCATCACATTTCATAACAATACAAACCAACACTCTAATCAAAAAAATGTAGTATTGTCTTTATGAATCTATCCATAAATCTCATCGAATGACAAAAGAACTTCATCAAGCACTATTTTCCATCACGGTTTGGTTATAACATTAATTTACCTTTACTTAATGTAATGGGAAACATTTGAATCTACTCTACTTGGTGTAAATTAACTCTTTCTCCCAACTCCATGATATACATATTCACAATTATTAACAACAAAACAACCAAACAACATTAGTTACATGACAAAAATCAATAATGTAAAACATATCATTGACATCCTTCATAGTGGACATGAACGCTATATAATTATCCCAACGTGACATGGCTCACCCATTAGGCTACCAACTCCCAAAATTTATTACACCTATGTATACCTAAATCCATCATTAAATCCCTCAGAATATCTTAGAATCCCACATATCCATCCCTCTCACAAGGAACAATTTATATCGACCACTAATCATAAAAAATCATTTGATAAGGATAACTCAACATTAAAAGAACCCACAAGAATTTTTTCCTTAAACATGGAACACTGAAATATTCCATACAAGACTCACCAGATCATGTCATGGGTAAGGAAATCCTCAATGGTTCTATTCTCATGGTATCTCACAAATAATTGGAGCATCATAATAAAAAGTAATTTAAAATTATTTATAGTATATTCACACCATATAAAATAAAATGGAATATAATGTAGTTCCCTTTTAGATCATCAAAAAAATTCCAACAACCATAATTCTAATGACAAATATATTTCATATAAAATATAGAAATGTTTGAAATACCACATACGTCATATTAGTAAGGGCTTATTTGTCAAGTAATCTTGTTTGATTTAACCTGAATCGATGGAAATAATAATGCCAAATATAGAAACAAAAATCAAGTATTTATTATGAAGAATTATGTGTTTTAGACTTACCAATATTGATCCAACATGAAAAATGATAATAAAATAAAATTTTAGTCTAAATAGTTTCTTTACATGGATGAGAGAAAATGAGGAGTGTGGGATTACGGGTTATGAATACTATTTAGGATGGGACAAGGTTTATAAATTTTTTAACATAATAGTACATTTAATTAATAACTAAGAAACTACCTTGAGTTCAATGGGTACCTCATGAAACTCAATGATGTATGTGATGTCCATCAGATACTATTTTGAATGTGTCGATCCAACAATATTGAAAATTTATAATTGATTCTAATCCTCATAAACACCCGCATTTGTGATGCTAATGATGTTTATTTAATTTTATTTTTGTATAATATATATTAGAATAATTGTTTTTCTGGAATCACATTAGCTTTCAATTAATATAATGTTTTCTTTTATTTATTATTCTAATTTTTTCAAAGTATTATGAAATCACAGTTTATAACCATATGTTTTAAGTGAATATAAGTATCAGGAACCCAATTTTTGTAAGGATCATTACTTTTGTAACCGTACATTTTAAGTGAAAATATGGTTTTAGAAGAATACTTTTTTATCTAACAAACATTTTTGTATTAATTCATGGTCCATAAACCCAATTTTTTGAATCATCCATGCATATCCAACCATACTTTTGAATATTATCTTTAAATAGTGTAAGCATACATTTGACCCAGTCATCAATGATATTTTAATTATATATTTTTTATATGATTTATAAAACTGTTTCATAAGAGTTATTTCATCATTTAATGTTAATTAAATATTTATTCAAAGTACCTTATTCAATGAATTAAATCATTCATATTTCTAATGAAATTTATGATTTTCTTTGTGTGTGTTTGAATTCAAATCATTGCGATTTATCAGGATGAATTAATGGATTACTTTAACACAATGTAAATCAAGATTCATGAAAAATACTGATAGTTTATTCTTCTCATGAGATATGGACATAGATATAACAATGTGACATTTTCTTTAGTTCTCTAAAGAGATACAATTTGGAAATATATATATGCTATAGTTCCTTTTTATTTGAATGATGTTTTGAAACTGTTATATCTATATGTTATAATTTTTTCTATAATTCATCAATGTATCTATTGGAGTTAAACTATGGAGGTATTCATATTCATTATCTATTTCGTGTTTGTTATTTTGTTCAAAAAAGGTTGTTTTTACATTTTAGAATTACTTTGAAGATCATTTTCAACTAGGATATCTTTATAGATATTATTTTCTGAATACTTTTATCTATAAAGAAGATGATCCAATACCTATTATTTTCTGCTGCAATTGTGTACTGAATTTTTTTCCCAAAAAATAATCAATTATTATTTTCAATAAATATTATATTCCAATTCTCAATCATAGTGAAGTGTAAAATTTTTGTTCTGATTTGTGTTTTTCAATTTTTTTATAAAATAATTTTAATTTTTTAAGGTGTCAACTATCTGCACTTTATTGTAAAGGTCTTAGGATAAGAGGACATGTCTTATTGAAAATAACCGAACTCATTGGGAGTGTGTATATGAAGTGTAATAGGGTATCTTTGTTCCCCAAAAAAACTACAAAAATTGATGTGTTATATTATCTATTTTCTCACTTCATAATCATTATAATGAAATAACACTTCACATCAATTAAAATTAAAAAGGGTTAGGTTATATTTTTTCAACATATTTTAAAATGAATAAATTAACTTCCTCAAAAATATGTTTCTTCATATTATTTTTACCTGAAAATTGGTATCAATGAAGTGATATTTGAATAATTATTTGAATCTTATGAAATATTGATTAAAAATTTAGTATATAGAAATATGTATATGGATGAACTTTAGAAGTTATGAAAATGATCAGAGATATATATTTCAATGGATAAAATTAGGGATGTTGGAAAGAAATAACAATTATCTATTTAAATAATCTTGGTTTTAAAATATATATGAATATTTTCAAACATTATGAAATTCTTACAAAACCAAAAAATGGGATTTTATAATGAAACATGAATATGATTTTAATTCTAAAGACGTGAATTCAATTATATGTGGACTTGAACATGATGAATTTAATTATGTTTCATAATTTTATACTCCCCATTAGATGTGGAAGAAAATAGTAGTTTCTTATGAAGGTATTAAATATTTTATACATTTTAGTTATAATACTGTTAATCCAAATTTTGACACCTTTAAAATATATGATGTTGAAAACATCACTCGAATGAATAGAGTATTGAATAAAATATTTAATGGTTGTGTTTATTTTTGAGAATCAATTCCTAAATAATATCTTGCTTCAAATGATCTATGATTTTTACCATAGAAATATATGTGAATATCTGTTATAATAAAATACTCAAATCTTTTCAAAAACATCCTCTGAAGGAATTTATTGGGACTCCAATGAGGTATGAAGATGAAATAAAATATGAAGATGAATATCATATAATTAAAAAAAGGAATAATACATTACCAAAATTAAATTCTTCAAAAAATAAAAATAAATCTAAGGAAAATATTGAATCCTCAAATGATTCATAATGTTAAAATGTATGAATAGAACAAGCTCATTTATCTAGAAGATTTAGTATGTTTTCTAAGATGAAAAGGGGATTCAAAAGGTATTCCAACAATTTTAATAAAAATAGTCCTATACTCAAAAAATATATATGATATGAATGAAAATATATGGTTATCATCGGACCTGATTTCCTATAGTTGGATGAAGATAAAAGGAAATTAGAAATGGAATAAAATAAATATCCGATAAAATAATATTATGATCAAAAAGTAAAGAAAGATATGAAGGATTCATTGAGTTATTATGAAGACTATAATATCTTATAAGTATGATTAAGATAAGGTTACATCAAATATAAAATTAAATATGTTATTAATGAATAAGTACACAGATGTTTAATCCCATTTCTCTTCATCATCTGATTCAAAAAGATGCATAAATCGTAAATTAAAAGCATATTGATCTATTCCTGAGTAGAAATATGTATCCCTCGTTAAAAACACAAATAATTAATGAATATCAATAATTAATTTCTACGTTTAAAAGATAAAATGTTAAAATAACACATAAAATTTTTAGAAATTTTTAGAAAATATATTTCACACTATTATTTATGAAGTTAAAATTATTGAATTTTAGGATAATGTAAAATTATTTAAAAGTGATTATAGTATACTTTAAAATAGAGAATAATATCAAAATCATATTCTTAAAAAAAATATTTGTAAAAAATAAAAATATGGAGTTGGATGTAATGGTGAAAAGCTAAAATTGTAAAAAATTATAATTTGTTCCTATTTCTAAGAAACATATCATGTCAAGAATTAAATATTTCTATTATGGAAATAATGGTAATGATGATAGTAATTTTCTTAGGAGAAACCCTTAGATTATTAGTTTAAAGAGTGAATTTATTCATAAAATTATTTTAGAGGTTAGTTTTTTTAAATTAGTAAAATAAAGCATATATGGTTTTTCTTATTCTTACTTGATGACACAGCTTGGACCAATAACGTTTGGGTTGGAAAATATTTTTTATATGATGTTTTTTGTAGGTAATAATCCACAAGGAAAAGTAAAATATGGTATAGGGATAGTTGATGCTCAAGGAAGATGAGTGGATACTTTACAAATTTTTACGCCCTGCTAATGTTTATTGGCAGGTTAGTTACTTTTTTTGATATTGATAAAAGAAAAATACTTGGAGTTAGATCAGTTGGATTTACAATGTAGGTCCAAATTAACAATGTTTTATATATTCATGTATTGATGAAAAATTTTATAAGTATCTCATGACTTTGCAAGGATTGTTTTTATATTGATTTTTCTAATAATTTATTCCCCATATTTAAAGATACCAAATTAATTTTAGAGCATTATGAACTGAAAATGTTTATACATAGGATATTAGTTCCTTGTGTAAACAAAATTTTAATTGTTTACCTACTAAAATAAATAAATATTGGATTTGGTATAGAATACTTGGGAACTAAAATGTACTTTATTTATCAATGTTATCTATGAAATATTTATTTTCTGATTTTCCCATCCTTAAATTTGATCAGAACAGATAGTGTGATGCATTACAAATAGGAATGTAGCATAATTTATATTTTAAATATCTTAATGAAGTTTTTATATCGAATCCTTTAGAACATATAAACATATATTATTTTTAGAGTCACAAGAGTAGAAATATTGGCTGGAAGATATTTTTTTATTGGTGATATATCTCGATATACATAGGTATATTTCCTAAAACTAACAAGTTTTTTTTTATATTTATGTATTATATTGAAACAAATTTCAAAATGAAAATTATTTCAAAATAATTACATTTGTAAGTCATCATGGAGGAGTGTTTTTGTATTAGGAATTTATTTTTTTTCTCAGCCTTGGGTATTAAAAATTCCTTCTCTACTACAAGAACACCTCCACAAAATGAAATTTTAGAAAGAGTAAATATACCTTTTCATAAAATGGAATGAACCTTCTTAAATAAAGATTTTCTCTTTACTTATTTCTGGGAATAATCTTCTTTCACATTATACCAAATCATGAATATTGTTTTAATAAATCCCTTTATTAAAAAGAAACCTTATGAATTGTGGAATAATAGAAAACCTAATTATGGATAATTTAATGTGTTTAGATACATGGATTATATCTTGAATACTAAGGAAAATATTGGTAAGTTTGATACAAAGTATAATGAAAGAATATTTCTACGATATTCTAATACTTCTAAAATATAATTTCTTAATAAAATTTTATGGATATTTGAAGAATCTATTCATGTGATGTTTGATGAAAGTGTTCCCTTTTATTTCCATAAAAAACATAATAAATCATCAATTATCTATATAACATGATACCTGATACTTATGAAGATGTTTTTGATAATGTATATGAAAATTATGAAATTTAATCTAGTTCAGAATAACATAAAACTATAGATCCTGAATGTGTCGTACCTATAAATACTTAAACGTTAAAGGATATTCCTATTTATACTAATATTAGAGACATTGATAAAATATTTTGGACTAGATGGAATGTTGGAAACCCAGTATAAATATCTACCTTCCATTCCTTGTTATCACCCAAGACTATATTAGAAATTTTAGAAAATTAAAGATAGATAATAGCCATGTAGGAACAACTAAACAAGTTTAAGAGAATTAATGTTTAGGAATGATTCAATAGGACCTCAAACCATCCAGTAATAAAAACAAATTGGTTATTCAAAAATAAGCAAGATAACCAAGGAAAAATTACTTGAAATAAATCTTGACTAGTTTCAAAATGAAATAATCAGAAAGAATTAATATATTAGGAGATATCCATTACAATAATTTCTATATTATAATAAATTATAATCATTTTATCCTATGCATCTTATAGTAATCTTCAATTATATCATATTGATGTTAACTCTATATTTTAAAATGGATATTTAATAGAGGTATTCTATATTGAGAAAGCTTCTGGATTTTAAAATACTCATATACCAAATTCAATTGTAAAACTTATTAAATATATTTATGGTATTATATATGTACTGATGGATTGGTATGAAATATTATGTTCTTTAATTTTGAAAAATGGTTTCTTATTTATATTTTATGATCCTAATCTTTTTAACAAAACACTTGTTCTGATATTATATAGATAGTGTTATTTTTTGAAAAATTAATAAAAATACTTTTAATTATTTCTCAAAACATATACATAAGGAATTTGAACTCATTATAATGGGAGTATAAAATTTCTCTCTTGTTTTAAAATTTATCAATTTTTATTGAATTTTTTTGATTCAAATTAAATATTTTAGTAAGTTATTGAAAGAATTCAGACATGAAAATAGTAATAATTATAAAAATCCCATGTTTATAAATATAAAACATCATTTATGTGAATATGGAAAACTAGTGGTAAAAAAGATATTGAGTTATGATTTTTATTTTATTATATCATACTTCTAGATGGATAAATATTATATTTTGTCTTACCATTGTCCAGTATTTTAATAAAATCCTAAAAAATATAATCTTAATACTTTTAAAATAAATTTTTTATATAAAAAGGAACTCTTTTTCTATCGTTTATTTATCCAACAATATCTGATTTTTATTTAATTTCATATTTAGATGAAAATTTTAGAGGGAGTAAATTAAATAGAAAAAGGACCACAAGAACATTTCACTTTTTATAAAAATATCCAGTCTCATGGTCTAGTAATAAGAAACATCTACATTCATTTTCGATAAGTGATAACTAATATATTTATGTTGGCGGTTTCTATGAACAAGTGTTGTGGACGAAACATATTCTTTTGTACTTTTGACTTAATATTAATCATATTCATATTTTATGTTATAATACTATTGCTATAAATATTTCAAATAATCTTGTGAGTCACTCCAGGACTAAGAATATTAATATAAGGCATCATTTTCTAAGAGATATGTACATAAAAGGTGATATATCATCAGAATTTATAAATATTAAATATCAAATTGTATATATTTTCATTAATCCACTTCCCACTGCTAGTTTATATTTTATTAAGTGTTAAGGTTCGGGGCACAGTGGAAGAGTGGTTGGGATGACACACAATTTTGATTCTTTCCATAATCAACGATTATTCTAGGATCAATACGACAATGAACACCAATCTTCATGGAATATAATCAAAGATTTAGATAAAGAAGAAAGTGGCCTGAAACCATTAGAGAGGATCTTTCACATCATGTTTAAAATTAATTTAATTAATTTTATAAAGAAAAATAATACATGGATCATTGGTATTTTTCTTCATTGACAATGTTGATTGTCTGGAATGAACCTTTCCGATTATCTCATTGATCTTGGAAAGATCCAAACTAGAATCCCTCAAGCGGTGATCCATACGTGCTCGGATGGCCTTCGATCGACACCGCTCATTCTTCGGGTGCTAAAGCGGCGAATCGAGTGTCTTGTGTATGCTGTTCTTGATCGCCTATTGATCGACCTTGAAGAACATCTCTTGTTCTATAGAGGGGAGAGACGAGGATTTGAGAGAGAAATTGCTTGGCTCAACAATTCTGAATTCACCAAGCATGTGGTGTGGTGTGTGGAACAATAAGCATACATTCCTATTTATATACATTGAATTTCTGTTACAATTTTTAATTTCACAACAACAATTAGATACATTCATGAACATAGAGAAAAATCATGCATTTAATAATAATACAATGTCATTATTTATGGTGTTCCATTTTGTGATAAACATAATTATAAATAAAATTCCACATCACAAAATAATAGCAGCATTATTTTAATTTATTCCAACTAGTTAAATAATTATTTAATGTCTTGCAAATAATTATTTTACTATGGGACGGACATTGGTCTGCTCGAACTCCAATTCGATTTATTGAACACCAGAATAAAAAATTAATTTATTCTCTTGAATAAATATTTAATTTACACTATGGTAAATAAATGTTCTATAAAATAAATAAATATTTTTTTTATTTATGCGATCATCTTAACTTGAATAAAATTATTCCATGATCTTGAGAATAATATTTATTTAATTAATTAAATTCAAATAAAATTTAACTGAGGCCACCAAAAACACTTAGTGTGTGACCCTCTAGGATTCATTCTTATTTGCATTTGGTGGGCTTGTCTAAAGTCCAAGAGTACTGTCTAGGAACAGGTTAAGGAACTCAAGAGAAAGAACGTAAAGTTGCAACAATAGCCCCCACAAATGAACCCTAACTATGTAATATAATCCCTTTTTCACAATATATATTCAACCTGGTTTCCTCACTGGGTCAGTAACTTTTATTCTTGATACGTTGTTTTTAACCTACCTGAAATAAACTTTTTATTACACAATGGGCATGGAATTTTGTGGGACAGTTCAATTTCAATCAAAAGGCTGAGATATTAACTTCCATAAATTCAAGGGACAAATCATTCCTCATATTATACATTAAAAACATGCCACTTATGATACACCCAACGTACCCTACTTCCTGCCAACTGTCTACATGACGGTTTTTGTTAGTAAATCAAAGTGTGCATGACGTGACACGTATTAATGATAATATTAAAGTCTAAGGATCATTACAATGTTCGCAGATAGAAATATATGATGACACAAAAACATGGGGTATTCCTACCAGTGGGTCTGTTCTCATAATCTTCTATCTTAGAGATTACCAAGTGTGAACTTCATGAGCCGAAGTCTCATCTTCTTACGTGTACATGCACCAAATGGTTTTCATACTATGTGTCCCATCATATAAAGTAATCCAACCACAGAAATATATTTAATAATATTGTTACAACATTTCAATGATCTCATCATAGCGGTGAACTTCCATGACCTTAATAATGAAAAAAATTCTCTATGATAATATTACATCATAATCATGTAATATAATGAACAATATCTAATAATACATTAAATATCCATGCAATCAATATAAAACCAGTTGGTTCTAAGACTCAAAATCTTACAAAGGGTTATTATGTTTATTTAATTTTCAATACAATCCTTATTCTTCATTGTAAGTTTATTTAGTTCATGGTTTTTTAGATTTATAATTTTTATTTGTGTTATTTTTTCTATCTATATGAAATCTCCATGTTTATAATTTTTTTTAATATTTTATTTTTAAATTTCATCTTAATGATTATCCTATTTTAGATTTAACATATTAATTATGTTATTTAATCTTTTTTAATAGTCTTTTCAAAATACAAAATACTAAATTATTACACTATGTTTTTCTCATGAAACTTAAATGATGATCTAAAACCCATCATAGATAATCTCTCTTTTTTCCTCTGATATTGCACCCTTCCATCCTCCTAAATCCTCAATCTCAATTACAACATGAATCTTTTAATCTTCAAACATATTTTTATTAAAAATGTAAAAACAAATAGAATTGATAAATGAGGTATAAGAAGATCCAAGAAATAGAAAGGCTCAAGTTAATATTGGATATTACGTTAGGTAAAACTGAAAGATCTTGAATGTTTCTTCCAGAAAAATATTATGTAGAAGCTACCAATAATATTTCAAGGTCCACAGTTGTTATTATTTTGAAAAAATATAGAGTATTTTTTTGTAAATAATTGAATGAATTTTGTGGAAATTCTCAATTTAGATTCGAAGATTCAAAAGATGTTGTCTATTAAAAGTTAAATAATCAAGTGTATTTCATTTCTACAGTTTATGTCACTGAAATTTTCAAGTGACAACATAAAGGGAAGTATCACTTCTATTTGGTCAATTGTAGACAATGTCTATAGTTCAGATGATATAATGCCTTTTCATTCTTTATTTTCCAATGTAAGTAAAATATTTATAAGATAATTATAATAATATTAGAAGATTTCGGTTAAGGTTTTTTAAAAAGCTATGGTGATAAGAATATTAGAACTATATAATATTCCATTTCCTGATATATATGCGTATTTATTATTTATAAGTCGAAAAAAGTTTAATTTTAGTCGATTTATGTTAGAATATATGAATAACTATTTTCATAAGGTTGTGTAAATGTCATAATATCCTTATGGAAGTATAGATTATCTTTTTATTTATATGATAAATATAATAGGCGACATTTTAAAGAGTATAAAATTTCCCCACAGTAATAGTATCTTAGTTGAGACACTCTAAATTTTTTTATTTTTATATAGAATATTCAAAGGAAAGATACTTCAATTGAAAGTAATCGAGGAAAATCCATTCTTAGATGGTGCTCAAGGGGATCACAAAAATAAAAAAACTATGTGTTCTTTGATATTTTTTTCTATGAAATAAATAAGGATAGAAGGAGTTATAGAAGCAGTTGAAAATATATGTGTTTTTTTGCAGACAATCTATTCTCTTCAAGAAGAAGTGTAAAAGTGTATGTCACTTATCCAATGACCATAGGGGGAGTCCATCAAGTTTCAAGAAATTTTGAAGAACCATATGATGAGGACAATGACGTCAACCATTTTTCATACCTATGAGATGATAAGAACCTTTTGAACTATTTGTATCCCCTATTTTAAAAGAAATTATCATGTTTTCAAATGGTTGTAAAAATATCTAAATAGAATGTAAAACATGATAAAATTGAAAATGAAGGGTAATAACACCCTCATTATATTTAAGAAACAATAGAATAATATAGTATTAATTATTTTGTTGAAAGAGTAGTTGAGGCTCATTTAATAGAGTAAGGAGATTATGTGGATGAACATGTATCTCATATCAAAGAGGAAATAACTCATGTAGAAGAGCAATTAAATGAATAATATCATGGTGATTATCTTATACACACTCCCTTAACTTAACCATCTAATTTGATAGGATATTATAACCTTTTTATAACACAAGATTCTTTGGAAAATACTTTTACAAATTCAGGTGTGTTTACTAAGGTTCTTGGAAAATTTTCAACTCTGCCGAGTGAAATGTTAGGAGATAATTCCATTTCATTGGTTGAAGATTGAGAACCCTCAAGGAAAAAAAGAAGAAGAATCCTATGATAATCTTAATTCTCACATTAAATATGTTTTTTCTTAATTAAATTAGTATAGTGAATTTAATAGTTAATTTCAAAGCGAGCAACAATGTTCAAGAAAATATTATTCATATTTAAGGAGTTATGTTGTTCATATAAGAGAAATTGAATCAATTCAGGATCAGATGAAAAGTGTAAAGGAATGTTAAGTTTATAAAAGATATTTTGATATGTTAAAAAGTGATATAGATTTTGAAATTGGGAATATCATAGATGAATCAATTTCGAATTAAAAGTTTGTAATTCTAAAAAAATATTTGGCCAGTAGGTTTGAATATGTTATAGAATGTAAAAGTCCAGGATGAGAAAAAACATGAAACCCAAAAACATCTCTAGATTTAATCAGAATATTTTAGTCTTTAAAAACTATTATTTCTATCATAATTTATTGAATTTAGTGTATAAATTTTGATAGTATCCCACTATTCACTCTTTCAGACAATCAAAATGTTCTTGTTCTAAAGATTATTTATATAGAACCTGGTATTAAGAATCTATTAAATGAGAAGGGAAAAATGTTAAATATCATTGTTTTGAAAACTAAATATGTTCGTGAGTTTCTAAAATTTAATTTGTATTAATATTTAAAGATGATCTAGGAGTTAATTATTTTGATGAAATAATGAGTAGGGTTGTTAAATCAGAATTTTGAGTTATTATTGGCATATCTCAAAGCATACAACTTGTTTGTTCATGATTCTTTAACCTCATAATAATCTTCTATACTATATCCTTCTCATTATATATAAGTATTTGAATCCATGTGGACGTACCCTTTGCATGTTCCTGAGACTTACAGAGCTCAGAGGGTGCTCAGAGGAAGTCTGGAGGGACTCGGGTGTTGGAAATTGTGATAATGGAACATTCATGATGTGAAAGTCGATTTCATTCCACGTAGAATAGTTTGACAATGTGAATGTGGGATTCACATTGTGTAATATTTTGGGTCTTGAATTTTTTTTTTGAAAGATGATGGGTTTTTTGCAGAAACTGGCCTTGAGGCCTTACACGACGTGAAAGGGGATTAAACATTGTATAATCCCCTAACACTATAATTTTTATGTGTTTTTTCATTCGCTCAGGTTTTAAAACCCTATGGTTTCTAATTCCACCCTCTTATCCGAGGTGAATCGATAGTACCATCTTCGGTGTTTTGGATATCCGTTTGATGATAATTGATCTCAGGCTTTGATATTTGATTTGTGGTGTCCCGGCATGTTTTTTATCTGTTTTTAGCTATTTCTCCCAATTTTATATCATTTTCACTTTTATATTCCATTCATAATATGGTATTTTCTTACCCTGGGATATAATGGGGTTTCACTTATATGTTGTTGGTGCAGTGGTGTTGCAGCGTCCTCGGTTGGATACAGTTCTTGTAGGAGACTTGATTGGAGATCCATTGCATGGTTTTTCTCATGCGAAGAACATTGAAAAACATTTAAGGTAGGAGATTCATTGCTTATCAATTTATTTTCATGCAATTTTAAAGTTAGCATGATTTATCCCCTTGAATCACATTAAAATTGACCTAATATTTACTTGAACCAGATTAAAAATTTGCATCGATCTCATAGATATGTTTCTTTTTAATATATTGATAATGATTTGCCTTGTAATTTTATAGATAGTGTTACATCTATTCCTTTCTTGGTTCATCATTAACTTCATGTGGTAAATTACTAAATAATGTTAATCCAGAATTAATTAATAATTAATTGTCTAAATGATAAAGAGGTATATTTAATGAATCTGGTTGTTTTTGTTTCAATTTGATTATAATCAATGTTATCTATGTGTGCATGTTTAATTTAATTGGTTAATGAACTTGAAGGATGATATTTATTTGTGATAAAATAATTAAAGCCATGTCAAATTAATAGTATTAAATACTTTATTATTGCATGATATAGATTGTTGTTTAGGATTCTTATAGTTGGAACATGTGATTAATGAATTGGTTAATTGAAGATGAAAAAATAACATTTTATGTAATAAATGATAATGCTTTTGTTGGGTCTGAGTTTCCCATTTCCATGTAACAGCTATGTGCCTTGGGTTATTGATCCATGAGAGATCATTGTGGGTAAATTATAATTGCCTTTATTTGGGGCTGATATCCCATTATATGTCTATTTCCTTCTTCTTGTGATCTAAAGTGAGCCTTGGATGGCTGAACCTAGATGGTGGTTGTGGTATGTGTGACAGGGAGGCCCGTATATGACCTGATCCTAGGATGGATGACCCTGGAGGGTTGTTGTGGTATGTGTTGTAGGGAGGCCCAGTTTTTGTGGCAGTAGATGACGCCTAAAGTGGCGAGATGCATCGGTATATGCATATGGGTGTCAGGGGAGGACATTGGAGAAGGCAGAATGGGTCTAATTTGGGATTACTCATTATTATAAAAGTTTCATGCTTGTTTGAAACAGTTTCTTGGTGGACGACAATGTTTTTATTTATTTAATTTCCTTCCAAACTATTTTCTGGAAAATTTATGTGTTTAGATACTCTATTTTCATTGGAGGTAAAGACAAGTGGGGTATGCCACATTCTTTCTATGTTAATCTCCTAATATTTTGTTGATTTTACTCTCCTACTATATGTGGGGACTACTCGATGGGTAGTCCATCTACTCACCATGTTGATCCCCTTGTGTGTGGGGAGTTTATAATGTTTTCCTAGAGCACCTGGTGATATGGAAGTTAATTTTTTTAAATAAATTAATGGATGTTCAACCCATGGGGTTGGAACTTTTGGGGATGCTATGCTGAGATTGAAATTCTAAGAATTCATGGACTCAGTTTTCTTATGCCTAGAGGGCATGAATATTTGTTGAAATAGTAATGAGATATGATGTAGAAATAATAATGGTTAACTAACAGTTATGAATTAATTAACATAATGCGGAACTAATAAAATGGAATAAATTAATATAATGTATCACATTAAATGGTTTTTGGCATACAAGATATGTAGTCATAGCTGTGGAAACCTGGATTCTGAGAGACAATAGTTGCAGTTGAGTCTAAGACAGGGTGATGCCCATAGTGTGGTTTTGAGCTATATTATATGCATTACTTTTAGTGTTTATGTGTAATAATCCTCTCTATAGGTAATAGAAACTAACATCCCAGGGATTCTGATACCTGGGGTTTTTTTCCCTATCATCCTGATGGGAAGATGGATGGCTAACTATCTCCATTGGTCTCACTCTCTTTTCATGATAGTTACTTGTTTTGGAATTCACAATAATTAGTTTTCCCAATATATGTGTGTAGGTGAATTCAATGGATTGTGGTTATTTAACCAACATGAATTCTGGATATAGTTTCATAAGGACTACAATAGGTATAACATGTATAGACTATGATGGCTTGAGGATCCTTACATGGTGTATGGGTTGTAATGGATTGATGTAAAATATCGGATATATAATACATGTTATGAGAGTTGTTGTGGCTCTCGAAAACTACCTAGTTACTTTTGGTTATATTTATGTCGTGGTGTGTTGCATAAGGTGCATGTTGTGGTACTTTTCCCAAGTGTCTGCAGACAATCCTTTTTGGAGAGAGATGCTCAGGACGTGAGAAATTAGGGCAGAGTGGAAAACTAGTGGGGAAGTAGTAGTTGGGTACACTTTTTATTCATTATTATATTATGTGTTCTTTTATGCAATACATGGTGAGAGTATCCATGGTGAGTCTATGAACCTAGTATACCTATTTAGGTGACGAGTTAGTTTCACTTTTGTTCGCTGTGTTTTTGCATGATTTCTTTAACTTTTTCATGAGAGGCTTCAAGGAGGATCCTACTGAGTATACTGTTATACTAACCCTACACATATATATATACTCCTTTCAAGACATTTGGATAAGGTTGGAGATGAATCTGGTTACTACTAGCTTGCGGTTTTGTAGGTGCTACATTGTATTCGAGGTCATTGTTGTCTCTACTTTCTTTTGGTACATGAAATTTTACCATTCCTTTTTAGTAGTTCTTTTATGAGTGTACATGGGTTTTATTTTATATTCTAGTCTATGAAGGATTAGGTTGGATTTTTTATTATCTCTATCATTCGCATGTGTTTCTCTTAGAGGGTAATGCCTCACATGTACATGTTTATTATACCCTCATTGTTAGGTGCCAACTCGAGGCCTACTGGAGGCAGGAATTAGGGGTCACTATCTTTCTTCCCCCGTTATCCATCCGGGTGGAGTAAACATTGTGGGGAGGGGTCATGAAAGAGTGGTATCAAATGTCATGTTGAGGGATATAATGGAGTTTGAAGTTAGGTAGAGGTGATGTTTCATGGGTTGGTAGGAAAACAGTGTCGGATTTGTTAAGAATGTGTTGTAAACACGAGAGACCAACTAAGACATGAGTATTTAGGGCCACTAATGATCTGATACATGGAACATTAAGCTTCTAGTGGCTACTAAATGAGGTGATACTAGTTTCAAGGTAGAGACCTAGGAATGTATTTTCCATCATTCTTCTTTGTTCATGTGTTTTAATGTGTAGACCTAGGGATAGGTTAACCAAAAAAGAATAAAATAAAATAATTTATTAATGTTAAATACTTCTATAATATAGGTTTTGGGACTGCAAGTATTTATTATTTTATAGGTATGGCTCCAGGATAAAGTCATAGTGAGGTTCACGTAGAAGATGTTCATCAGGTTGCGCTAGCCGATCGTTTCAGAGTAGGGGATGATGAAGAAGTCACAAGGATGAGGACACTCTGAGAGTTTTAGTTTCATATTATGTAGAGTTATGTGGGATTAGATTCATATAAATTCCCAAGAGACTTGTTGGATGGGGTTTTACTATCCTTCTGTTAGATCCATGGTCGAAAGGGGCACTGGGTATCGTTGGATTTTACTACGCTATGTGGGGCAGTGAGGCAGTGGTGGTTCTTGTTCCTTAGGGATCATGAAGATTCGGCAGTCTTGTGGGAGGAGTTATGAGACTAGTTCAGTGACGAGATTCTTTCTTTGAACATGAAGGCATCCAGCCTCCGAGAGATGCTTTCCCTTGGTAAGCAGAGGTCTAGTTTGCGAGAATTTGTAATCTTTTTAAGGAATATTTTGAGAAATTCTTCAGACTTATTTCCAAATGAGGTATCCAGGTTAAGGAATTTTCGAGGAAGCTTTGTGTCAAGAGATCTATCATCATGTCACCACATTTATGCCAAAGAAATGCATTGAGGTGTTGGTGAGAGTAGAGGTCAGAGTCTTCATGATTCCACATGAAACATAGTTATGGTACGGGGTTCCCAGTTGTCTAGACAAAAGAGCTTCCAATTAGCTGGGGTTGTTCCCTGCCTTGAATGCCTCATTTCTCAAGGGTGTCTCCTTTCATACATATTCCAAGGGATCAATTGAATTTTTTTCTTATGAAGGATGAGGTAATCTGTGAGTTGAGTTTCCATCCTTTCCATGAAATTAGCATTAAATAGTTGTTCCACTTTAGGATCCTCCATTGAGGTAGCTCCATCGGAGGCAGAAGCATCAATTTACACCAGTTTGGGATCATTAGAAAGAAAATGGGGTAGGTAAAGGATATCCCTGGGATTATCTCTTTCTATATAGTGTTGAGTGTAGCAATATAGGTGGTTTCATGGTCAGAGAGGTCATGGAGTGGGTCTTGGTCAGCTTCATACTTTTGCATTGCCAGTTCCAAGTGAGCTAGACATCGTTCGATGTACCCATTGAATGTTTTATACTTGGGTGCATTCTTATTTTGATCAAGGAGTGACACACTTTTTTATATCACCTACCCTTTTCCATCCATTGGCACTTGAGGGAGACAAGAATCCAGTGTCCCCAACCAAAAAACGGGGCAAGGGAAGCGCTACCCCTTTAACTGTGATAGTAAAAAAGCACTGATAAATGGGTACCATTTTCAGCGCTATGAAAAGCGCTGATAAAGTGGTACTTTTAGCACTGCAAAAAAATCACTGATAAATGTTCCCCTTCATCAACACTTTTTTTAGCTCGGGTAAAGGTGCCCCTTTAACACCATAATTTTACTAGCGCTGTTAAAGGTGTCCACCTATCTGTGATTTTATAAATGCACTAATAATGGGTAAATATAAAAAGAAGGAAATTAAAAATAATATATTAATATAAAACACTTTAAATCTTTTTTATATTGATTTAAATATAATAAATATTTTTTAAATCTGTTTTAGATTAGGATAGATGGAAATCTAAAATTAATGTGTAAGATATTTAGTAAAAGAGGCTTATAAAATGATTTTAAAAATATTTTTAACTTATAATTTTGGAACTTTTATTTAGTAATAGTCATTTAATAACAGTTTGAATAAAAAAATATAAAAAATAAATAAAAGATCAAAAAAAGATGAAAATGAAACTCAATCATCAGATGACCATAACATTTGATCCGGGTGTCCTTTTGAGCTCAAAAACATATCAAATCGAAGCCTACGGCGAGCTCTACAACCAGTCAAATAGAAGCCTGTGACGACCTGTATGTATGTATTTATTTATAGACACACATAAGAAAACATATTTTATAAAATTATTTAAAACTAATATAATAAATAAATATTAATATTCTAATTAATATTTGGATAAAAATTATAAGTGAAAAGATATTTATATATTTATTATTATAGAAATATATATATATATATATGAATAAATAAATAAATAATTTTTTATAGTTAAATATATTTATATTAATATGAGTTTATATTAATATATGTATAAATTAAACTATATATACAAATAAATAGATATATCATTAAATTTTAAAAAAACTAAATGGATTAGTGGTAATGGTTCTGTCGTGTAAGGGGGGAGGTCTAGGGATCAAGTTCTAGTGGAAGCAAGGTCATGAAATAGAAAGTGCACCCGAGGATAGCAATGTTAAAGGTAGGTCATTGCACGGGATGCTGCACCATGTGATGAGAGGGAGGGGTCACTGCCTGGCCCTTATAAAAGGGGGAAAGTGATGGTTAAAGCGGGGGTCATGTGCTGTTAAAAAGATCCTTAGATTATATATTCTTTTTATCATTTATTATATATTTTTTTCTTTTATCAATGATTTTTTATCCCTGATAAATGGAACCCCTATCATCACTGTTATTAGCAGCACCTTTCTAGCACTGATAAAAGACGTTTCTAGCACTGATAAAACCCTGTTTTGTAGTAGTGGCCCTTGGCATTGACTACAGTAGTTGGAGGTCAAGCTTACTTTTCTGAATTATGTAAAAACTGTGAGCTGCTACTGGGGAATCACCAATATGGGGTAAATTTCCTTTTATTACTGATACGACCATATGACATCATACTTAGCATGGATTTCTTGTATTTAGTGTAGGTAACCATGGATTAGTTCAGCATACTGGTTGTGTTATTCAATACTTATAGAGATCAAGAAATGTTTTTTGGGGAGCGATACCCCCAGATGAGTCGGAGGGTTATTCTATATTTATCATCATTGATGGATGATCATCTTCTAACTTCATCGAAGGTTCAAAAGTAGGCGTTTCCCATTTTCCTAGAAGAGTACCTTGATGTTATTTCAAATGAGTTTTTAGTGTTACACCCTAAATGAGAGAAAGTGTTCAGGATCAAACTATAACCATGAGTGTATCCTATCTCAATGTCTCTTTATATGATTATGCCCTCTAGGTTTCAAGAGAAATGTATATATCTTTATGGTCTGTCGTAGTGTGGTTTTATTTTGTTGAGTGTGTCACCATTGGAGGAACCCGTTTTTCATAAAAAAGGAATATTGAAGTTTTTGGTTATGTATTGATTATTATTGCTTGAACCAATTGAAAATGAAGAACCACTATGCACTTCCATGGATTTTAGATTTACTCAATCAACTAAATTGTGAATGTTGGATGGTGATGATTGATATGTGGTGACGATATCAGAACATTTGTGTAAAGGATGATTATAATTCAAATACTGCTATATGTTGTCATTATGAGTATTACAACTTTTTTGATGTCTTTCAGGGTGGTGAATGCTCCATATGTCTTCATATATAGGGTTAATTAATGTTGTGTTTCATTAGTTCCCAGATATGTTCGTGGTTCTTTTAATCAAAGATATACTTGTGTACTCCATGTCCGAGGAGGAGAATGCAGAGCACCTATGTGTCGTCTTTGGATTTATTCATCATGATAAGTTGTTTGGGAAGATGATGAAGTGTGAGTTTTGATCTCAATAAGTCTATTTCATTGGTATTTTTGTATCCCATCAGGGAGTAGTTGTGGATCCAGCGAAGATAGAAGAAGTTGTGTCTTGGTCATCCGCCAAGATAATAGTAGAGTTGTAAAGTTTACTTTTTCTAGCAGGCTATTACAGGTAGTTTCAAGACAAATTCTCTATGGCTTTTACTCCTCTAACAATGTTGACCAGAAAAGTATCTAGTGTTCTTGTGAACTGATCAATGTTGGATATATTTTTAGTATCTGAATCAGAGGTTTTGAAATGATCTAGTTATTTTTCTACCAACAAAAGGAGTTCATTTTGATGTTTTCTGTGATACCTCATTTCTTGGGTTGAGATGTGTTATAATGTATTAGAAGTTAGTCATTTCTTAGGGGTATCAGTAGTCACATCCTCATGTTAGTAACTACATCACCCATGATCTAATGTTTGTGGTATTGGTGTTTTCCATGCTGTTTTGGATATATTACAACATAGGTGAACATTTTTTAGTCTTCACTGATCTGAATATCCTCAGGTATGTTTTCTCCCAACAAGACTTGATTTTATGACAGTGTCAGTTGATGGAGCTCCTTCAAAATTTCGACATTGAGATTTGGTATACACATGGGAAGGGGAATGTTGTAGCTGATGTGCTAAGTTGGAAGTTTTTTAGTTATGCAGTATGTGAATATTGTGATTCTTGGAGAGTTATGGATGAACATTCAACATTGTATATAGATACGGGAGAAGTCAGGGGGTAGGGTTGTCTTTTTTATAATATAGCATAGTCATATATGGTTTAGATGGTAGAGGCATCCTAGTTGCGGGATCTTGAGGTGAAGGTATGTAGAGACTTAGTTTTTTATGGTGAGGCCCCTGATGGTTGGTCGGAGGATGAACAACACTAGGTGTTGTTCAAGGGAAGGATTTTTGTTCACTTCTAAATGCATGAGATAGTTGTCAAAGAGTCCCATAACTCACCCTTAGTGGTACATCATAGCTTGAAAATTATGTACTATGATTTGAGAGATCTTCTTTGGTGGCCTGGGTTGAAGCATGTAATTGTAAAGTTTGTGTCCCGATGTTTGGTTTTCCAGAAGTTGATATCCGAGCACCATGTTCCTGGTTGTTTGGTACATCCATTAGATGTTCCTCATTAGATGTGGGATGACATATTTATTGAATTTTGTTAACATTTTACCTCGATATCAAAGATTCTAGGATTCTATATAGGGGGTAGTGGATCATTTGATGAAATTATCTCACTTTATAGTGATCAAGGTGCTGAGCTCAGTGGAGGTTTTCTCAAGGTTGTATCTATAGGAGGTGGGGAGACTCCATAGATTCTATAGGACAATCATTTCAAATAGAGAACATAATCTTACCTATGGGGTGTGGAGAGGTATCCATCATGTTTTTGGTTATGAACTATTCCTTAACACATATTTTCATCCACAAATAAACGGTCAGATAGAGAGGACCATCCAAACTCATGAAAAAATGTTTCGCTCTTGTTTCATTGATTTTAGTGGATCGTGGATGACGCACAGTCCCTTAGTGTATTTCTCTTACAACAATATTTTTCACTCCACCATTGGTATGGTTCCATTTGAATCATTGTAGGGATTACCTTTTCTTTATCCATTGTGCTAGGATACGTTCAGAGAGCCTGTGGTTCTCATGCT
This sequence comes from Viscum album, assembly GCA_963277665.1. NCBI lineage: Eukaryota > Viridiplantae > Streptophyta > Magnoliopsida > Santalales > Viscaceae > Viscum > Viscum album. The sequence continues at coordinate 1,048,810,073 of OY728131.1, read as the reverse complement.
AGAAATAGTATATAATAACGTAGACATGGTTAAACTGACTTGTGAGAAGATGAAAGGAGTGAATGATATTTAGAAATACTATTTTGATCATAGAAGGTGTCCTATTTAGTTAAACATTGGGGGATCATTTTTTTCTAAAGGTGACTCCTCATATTGGTCCACGAAAGTTTGGTCGTGGGAGTAAGCTTTCTCCAAATATTATTCAGCCTTTCAAGGTGTCAGATCATATTGAAGACATGGAATATAAAATAGAGATTCTCGCATAGATTAGATGGATACATGGTGTTTTTAACCTTTTCTAGATCATTTTTTATCTTCATGGTGACTATCACATCATCGATTGCGGTGAGATCTATGTAAACATTGATGAAATCTTTGATGAGCAGCCTGTAGAGTTGTTGGACCACCAAGAGAATGTGTTATGTGGACGTTTTATCCCTTTGGTTCATGTCTTGTAGTAGAATGGTGGCATTGGGGATTATTACCAAGGAATGTGATTTGAAAATTCATGCATAGTATCCAGAGCTGTCTGATGTTTAGCTCTTCTCATGTAACATAGTTCTTTTTATGTTTTTAGACCTTTTTAACTGTAATATAGCTTTCTCTTATTTCTTGTTGTGGTTTTCTATCATTTGATAGGTATCTATCCTAGGATATTGTTTGAGATATAGATGTTGTTGTTGTGTGGTTTTTTGCTTCTTCCTCTAGTGGGGTGGCGAGATCTTCTGGTGATGAGATCCTTGATAGGTATCTTACGGGGTGACTGTTCGGATGAACCATTTTTGTTTCCTCTATAGGGTGGTTTTGGATTCTCAGGGATGAGAATATTTTGAGATGTATTTTATTTAAGGGCCTAGCTTAATGTGGATCAACCATTTTCATGTTCATGAGGCCTGTAGAGCTCAGAGGTGGCTCGGAGGAAGTTTGGGGGACCAGAGTGTGGGGAACTAGGTGTAAGGAACTCTCGTGATGTGGAAGTCAGGATCACACCACGGAGAAGAATCTCACAATGAGAATGTGGGATTCACATAATTAAAAATTTGGGGTCTGAAAAATATAAAAAAAATTAAATGAGATGGGTTTTCCTTATAGAAACCATCCATGAGTCCTTACACGAAGTGAAATGGGATCGCACGTCGTGTAATCCCCTGACACTATAATTTTTTAAGTGTTTTTCATAAAATCTGGATGAAAAACCCTATGACTACTACTGCCCTCCATCTAATCCCAGGTGACCCAAAAATCCCCTGTTTAATTATTTGGAGATCCCATGGACGAGAATCAATCTCATGATTCCATATTTTATCCATGGTGACCCAGCTTGATCCATGGTGCGTTTTCCTCCATTTTATAACAGATTCTCTCTATTTGGATCTAGTTTCGTCTCTATCATCTCAGTGTGATATGGCGGTTTCCTACCCATGTTATTAATGGCATTCCTCTTGGTCATTTTTGGTGTGCTGGTGTTGTGACATCTTCAGTTGGATGTAGTTCTTATGGTAGAGGTGATAGGAGATCCATTGTGTAGTTTTTTCTCATGCAATAAGCATCGATGGCCTTTTGAGGAAGGGTATTCGTTGTTTCTCTATTTATTTTCATGAAATCATAGAGTTATCATGATTTCTCCCCCTGGACCACAATTAAATTGACAAAAAAATTACTTGGACTAGATTAAAGAATTGGTATTAATCGCACAATGATGTTTTTGCATTGTATTGTGATAAGGGAATATTTTTTGATTTACTAGATAGTTTTTTATTTATGGATTTCTCATTTTAGAATGTTGTTCTTGATAGAAATTGATTAATAACTCAAAGACTAAATTAATTGATAACTAATTGGATAAATTATAAAGAGGCATGTTTAATAAATATAGATATTATTGTTGAAATTTGATGACAATAAGATTGACAAATGTGTGCATGTTTAATTGAATTTTTTAATAAACCTGAATCATGATGTTTCTTGTTGATAAAATAGTTAAACACATGTTAAATTAATTGTTTTAATTATTTTATATGGCTTGAGATAGCTTATTTCTTATGTTTCTCATAGTTGGAACCTATGTTAATAAATTTATTAATTAAATATGGAATAAATTACTAGAATTTTGATAAAATACATTGCCTTTTTGGGGATTGAGATGCATGTTTTCTTGTAAAGGCCATGTGCCTTAAGTTTTGGATCCATGGGAGCTCATTATGTCTAAAGGCTAAATGAATTGATTTGGGTCCAAGATCTCATTGCTATGTTAGTTTTCTGATACTTTTGATGTGATATGAGGATATTGTGGATTATATTGGAGGTTTTTTGTGGCATGTGAGGAAGGGAGGCTCGGATGTGAAATGAGCCTAAGATGGTAGAGCTTGACGGGCTGTTGTGGTATGTGGGGTAGGGAGGCTTGGTTTTTTGGAATTTATTGATGCATGGAGTGGTGAGATGCAATGGTATATGTATATGGGTGTTGGTGAGGACACTAGGGAAGGCATAATAGGTTGATGTTGGGCTTACAAATTATTATGAAAGTTGGATGCTTCTTTGAATCAGTTTCTTGGCCGACATCCATGTTGTTGTTTATCTATTTTACTATTGCCACTTCTTAAGGACGATGGATGTGTTTGGTTTCCCTATTTCCATGGGAGGTGAATATGTGTGGGCTGGGACACATGATTTTTGTGTTTAGATCCTCATGGTTGGATGAGTTTACTCTCCTGTTATCAATTGAAAAGAATCAATGGGTAGTTCATCAACTCATCGTGTTTAACCCCTTATGTTTGGGGATATATAATGTTTTTCAATAGAACCTAGTGATATGGAAATTAATGCTGTTAAATAAATTAATAAATATTTAAATCAAGGGGTTGAAGAAAATTGGTATTCAATGCCACACTTGAAACTCAAAGATGTCACAGAATAAATTTTCTTATGCCTAGAGGGAATGGGTCATTATTTAAATGGTAATGAGATGGGATGTGGAAATGATAATGGTTAATTAGTGGATAATAATTATTTAATGTAAAGTGAATCTCATAAAAATGGATAAATTAATTTAATTGATCTATTCAAATGGATGTGTTCTTATTGGATATGTAGTCTTAGTAGTGGTAGTCTGGAGTCCGAGAGACATTTGTTGTATTTGAGTATGAGACTAGGTTATAACCATATTATCACTATAAACTATATTATATAATGTATTTTCTTGTTTATATACAATAATTCACCTTGTTGGTTACAGAAACTGACACCCTAAGGATTCTGAGACAATGGGGTGTTTTCCCCAACATCATGGTGGGAGGATGGATGACTGACTAACCACCTTGAACCCTATCTCTTCTCTTGGTAGTTACTTGTGATGGTATGTACGGTGGTTAGTTTTTCCAATATATGTTTGAAGAGGGTTTTAATGGCTTGTGGTTATTTAACAAACATGTATTCCAGATATTGTATCCTAAGGACTACTATATACATAACTTGTATAGGTTTTGATGCCTTGGGGATCCTCACTCAGTTTATGGGCCGTGATGTCTTAAGGAATAATATCTGACATATGATACAAGTTATTTGAGCTGGGGTGGCTCCTAAAATAACCTAGTTACTTTTGGTTATGTGGATATCGTGGTGTGTTGCACTAGGAGCATGTTGTGGTGCTTCACCTAGTTGTCTATGGTATATCATTTTTGGAGAGAGATGATTAGGACATGCAATGTTGGGGAGGAGAGAAAAACTAGTGGGGAAGTAATATTAGGGTGAAATTTATATTATTTATTTTACTATGTTCTCTTGTATGATATACTGGGTGAGAGTAGCCTTAGTGAGGTTGGGAACTTAGTATACTTGTTTAGGTGACGTGTTAGTTTCACTTATTTTTCACTGTGTTTTAGCTTTATTTCTTTACTTAGTGGAGGATACTACTGAGTAAACTGTTATACTCACCCAACGTATATATAAACAATTTTCAGTTTAGTTGGATCAGGTTGGAGATTAGTCTGGTTACTACTAGTTTGGGGTTTTACTGGAGCTATTTGGGCTTTGAGGTCATTTTCATCTTTAATTTCTTTTGATACTTGCATATTTACCTTTTAGTTTTAGTAGTTATTATATGAAATTACATTTGTGTAATTGGGTTTTCTTTTATATTACAGTCCGAGAAATAATTGGTTTGTGTTTGTCTTGTCTATCTCTTCCGTATGTGTTTCTCTTTTTTGGTAATATCTCCTCTATGCATATTTATTATACCCTCGATACTAGTCGCCAACCCGGGACATACTGAAGGTGGGACTCAGGGGGTCACTATCTCTCTTTTCCCATTGATAGCCTAAGAAAGGTACACTTTGTGGGGAGGGGGTCATGAAACTCTTCCCATAACCAAAACTAACATTTTTATATATGAGAAAAAGTTTTTATTCCATCATGACTGATTAATAAAATAATTACTTTTTTTTCTATTTTATTGAAATTTTTCATCAACTAAAAATATTCAAATTTTAATTAATAATTTATATTGGTATTTACCAAACATTCACTGTAGTTTAGTCCTACATTAAATGTGATGAAATTTCTGTACCTTCTTTTTTTTATTAGAAAAACGGACATATATTTAGATAATCACAACATTTGAATTCTTATAATCAAATATTGTTTTACTATATTTAGATCTATTTATGAAAGGAGAAAATTGAATTTATGAGTAGGATAAGTATAAATTAATGTTTTTCATTAAATATATATTATTGATCAATTAATTATAACATATGTTTTTTATAAGATTTTATATATTTTTTATTATATGGTTTTGTTATCATAAAAAAGGGGGAGATTGTTGGGAATGTGTTGATCTAATAATTTCATTAATTTATTATTGATTTTGATGATACTAAAAACCCATATTTGAATTACTAATGAATTTTTTTTAAAGTTTATTTCAGTACAATATATATTGGAATAATTAATACATTATCGAAACACATTAGTTTTAAATTTTTCTAATGTTTGGTTTGATAAGTATTTAGCTATTTTCAAAGTAATCTAGAATCCTTATTCCTTACCATATAATTGAAGTGAACATATGGTTTAAAAACCCGACTTTGGTAAGGATTTGTACTTTTTTAACCCCAATTTTTATGTGAACATATGGTTTGGGGACTATACATTTGTTAACTACCCTTTGATTGTGTACTTAATGTATTGTTAACAAACATAGCATTGGGAATCATTTGTATGTTTCCAATCATATTTTTTATGATTAAATATATGAAGTGAAACCCTACAGTTGACCCCATCATCTATGATATTTTAATTTTGTATTATTTCCATGATTTGTGAAAAATATTAATTAGTTTTCTTTTATAATTAAAATATGTTTAAAGACAAAATAAAATGCCATTATTTGATAGATTAATTCATTATTATTTCTAAGGGATGTTATTAATTTCATTGGGTGTGTAGGAATTCAAATGATTTATTTAATCATCACAATTTGATGGATCTATTTATCCTAAAGTAAATCAATATTCTTGATAAATATTGAGATTTAATTCTTCTTAAGTGATATAGACATATATAAAATAGTTTGACATCGTCTCTAGTTCTCAATAGATTTACACAATAAAGAAATGAGTTTTCTGGTCCTTTTCTTTTTTTTCATCAGGTGCTTAATGATGAATCCATTTTCAACCATTTTTCTACATTTTTTCAAAATATCAATCAGAGTTGAAAATTTGAGGAATTCATGTTCATAATATTATGCGTGTTTGTTATTTTGTTCTCAAAAGTTTATTATTATATTTCTATAACTATTTGAAGATCATTTATAGCTGGAATCTCCATGGACCTATTTTTTCCTAAAGACACTTATCTATAAAGTTGAAGATTCATTATCTATCAGTTCCTTTTTCAATTGTGTTCTAAATTTGTTTCCTGATAAATCAAGAAATCATGTGTTCTTGATGTATCAGTTACTTTTTCTCATTCATGGGGGAGTTTCAACCACTCACTCTAAGATATGGTTTTAAAAGTTCCCTATAAAATACCATGACTTGTTGTATTTTGTCAACTACCTATACTCAGTTTTAAATGTCTCAAGATAATAATACTTTTCCTAGTGAAAATAAATAAGCTCACAAAGAGGGTGTTGGTAGAGTAGACTATGGGATTTGTGTGCCCAGAACCACAATAAAAATTATTGGGGTGTCTTCTCTATTTTCCCACAACATAATCTACATAAATAAGAGAACATTTAACATCATTGAATATCAAAAAAGGTATTTGGTGTAATTTTTTAAAGATATTTTAAAATAACACAATCCACCCCCTCGCAATGTGTGTCTTCATATTATTTTGGCCTAACAGATACTCTTTGAGGTGTCATCACCCAGTCAATAGTCCACCTAGACACTTAAAAAACACTATTTTTACAACGCACAATACTAACCCACCATGTACATTTTGGTATCTTCTACACTTTGGAATAATTTACTACCACCCCTATTTCGATTAATTTTACCTTTAAAACTACACCAACTAGTCATGCGATCAAAACCACAAAAAAAAATTGAATGACTGAAATTATGCCAAAACCACACCTTAATTTTTGTGGGCTATTAATCATATCATGTGATATATTTATATATATATGAATGAAATTTTATAATTATTTTCTTTGCACATCACATTCATTTAGAAAATTAAAATCTATTAATCATGTTAATGTATAATTAATATATATCAGATGGGTTATGTTATATATTTTAAATAAAAAATTTAATTATAATATTTACTATATGTTCCAATGAATTTTATTTCTAAGAAACATGAAAACATTTCATGTAATGTATTGAAATCACGTAACACAAAAAAAACATACATTGAACATGTTTGGTGAAATATATACCAAAACAATACTTCCAAGATAGAATTGAAATCCACAGTCTAGTGGAATTATAACCCAAATCCTTGATATCAGTAGATCATTACTCAATAATGTTCTTAATTACAACAGGATTTTAACCTAATTATGTACAAATATCTATAATAAATCCCAATTTTAGAATTATAATAAAATAACACGACTTTTGGTTAACATAATAAATCTTATATTTTACCAATAATTATGCACCTCAAATTTATGACAATATATTGATAAAAATAAATTTAAAAATTATAAGTTAAATCATACAAACATTAATAATATAAAGTATTTATATACATGAATGTTATGTTGGGAATTAAATACATAAATAAACACATCAAATATTTATTGATGTAAATAATTTTGATTATTTAAAATAATGAATTCATTTAATATTATTATTTAACCCATTCCAATATAAAAATATTATATTAAACATATATATAAAATTATAAACACTCTATAATTATCCTTTTAATTTTGGAATGGAAAAAATTATTTTGAATAACTATATAATGGAAAAAAATACTTTATATAGATATCCAGGATATTGTAAATCCTACATCACACAACATAGAATCATAATATTTTTTTGTCTATCATGGATAGATATAACACTATATCGCTTTCTTTAATACATGATTAATATTTCCACTATATCACTAATGATCTATTTTTATCTATGATAGCAATTCATGAATAGTGAAATTAATACATTGGTCCATATAATTACCCAATAAATGTGTGTTTTAACTTCATCACATGAAAAAATATCTTCATATCAATTAGTTGTTACAATACATTGTTTATTGAGTGTCCAATAAACAATTATCAAAAGAAGTGATGTCCAATATCAATGCTCTAGTTTCCATGATGAATGAATAAGATTAGACTCATCATACCATAGATAGTGACATTATTATATCATTATAAATGAGTGTATAATTTATAAAACTATCAAAATATTATTTTAATATTGAAAAATACTTATTTTTTTTGGATTTCCAAAATTTGAGGATTTTATTATCCTTCTCAAAATATATATTAGATAACACAAATGGGTTTCAAATTTATAATGTATGTATGAATATAGTAAAAAGCTAAAATCATTTAATACATGATCATTTTTATGGTAGGAAATAAGAAGAATGTATTATATCAAATAAGAACACCCCTCTTTCGAGAATCATTATTCTATGTAGTTTATGGTAACTACTTAACAAAAAACCATAAGTTCTTTCCTCTAATGGTAATCCACTATTTATAAAATCTCCAATGAAATGTGGAAGGATATGTTTTGTATTTAAGTATATGCTTGTACCGCAACATGTTTATGAAAATAAAAATAAACTAGATAAATTATAACATGTTAAAAAAATCATGTTCTTTGAAAATGATGTTTAAAAGTCATTTTATAGGATTTATTTCATTAATTAAGAACCCATTTTATTTTGAGAGTATAAAATGTTCAACCATATATTGCTAATTTTTATACCCCTATAATGTTTTATTCATTTATCATATGGAATTTTTGAACTCTTAAAATAATAATATTTCATTTAATTCATCATGTAACACCTCTGGATTTTAAAAAAGCATTATGTTAAATATCATATTCAACAGGAAATATTGTGCTCAAACAAACTCTGAAATATATGACTATTATAACCATATAGCTAAATTAACAGGAATGAATGGATTAAATAATTTAATATATATATATATACACATTTCATACTGAATATAATTCATTTGATAAATTTATTTAAAATAATCACTCAATTTTTAGTAATTTCATTCTGCTCATCCAAAATATGTTTTTTTTAAAATTATTTTTATTTATTATTGTGAATAAATAATATAATTATTTTTTAAAAATATTTTAATTTTTTTTTGATAAAATTAAATTCATTTTTGAAATAATAATTTAAAAATTAACTTAGGTTGAAATTTTGGTATTTCATAAAAAATATTGATTTTTAATGAATTGTGAAATTTATTGATTTTTATAAAACTGCCATTTCTTTTCAAAAATTATGTAATTTTAATGTCCCATTATTATTTAAAATTTATTTAAATAAAAATTATGTTATTTAATAATATTTAATCCAATTAATTATATTTTAATCATCACTATATTATATTTTAGTATAAGTTTATTTTTTTGGTTTAGAAACGGGTTATTTCGTAAAACTGTTTTAAAATGTATAATGTTTCTCCATTTTAATTAATTAAAACAACCCATTATGAGGAAAAATTTAAATTGGATTTATATAATATATATCTATAATTATTATTCTAAATTCATATAAAAATTAATAATATCCCTAGAGTAAATATAAAATCATCTTATGCTTGAAAAATACATCTCTTAAAAAACTCTTCTTTCATCACATCTACGGGTTTGATTTTATATAAAATTATGAAAATTTTTATAATTAAATTTGATAAAATGGATTATATATTTTTAATAATAATTATTTATATTATATATTATTTTAAACTTAATATTTCATGATAATAAATTGTTAAAAATGTAAAAATATTTTTTTGTTGTTAAGGTGAAAATGTGTTTACCAAGGGTTAGAATAAAAATATAATGGTTAAAATGATGTAAAAATATGTTTAAATTATATTATATAGATATATTTAGGCCTTATATTGTATAATTATTTATAATGGTCTAATTTTAAGCATTGTTTCATGAAAAAATGGTATATATTTTTAGTTTCAATACTTATAAGTGTAGCATCTCCCACACTAATAAAATCTATCTACTCTCTTCTTCTATTCACATATTCAATAAATTTGGGATCGTACAATTCCTATCCAAATACAATCCTTAATTCTCTCTCCATTTCCGTTACCCATATTTTGTTCATAAATCCATCGTTAGAAGGGTTTTATTGCTAACTAAAGAGGTTGTCTGAAGAACATGTATTGTGATTAACTGAGCATTTTTATTTTATTTATTCATTAACCGACTTCAAATATTATTCAATTATAATGATATTATAAAACAATTATAAACTATAGAAATTAATTTTGTTTTTTTAATGTAATAACCTAAATCATGATCCTATTCCATCAAATGGGATACGAAACTATCATTCTTGGGTGCGGAGGACAACTGCATCATGAACTGATGTAATTAATTTTACATATTCACCTCTCTTAGCTTGTTATAATGATGGGTTTAAATTTTATATATGATATTTCTAAATATAATTATACTTTTTTAATTATGATACCACATATACCTTCTTACATTATATTCTTTGGGGATACAATAACTTATCTTATTTGTACAAGAAACTACCTCCTCAATAAGTAATGTAATTCGTTTTTCACTAAAAATTTATATGGTAGGTAATACAAATAAATTTAATGAATATATGTTTTATATATGAAATAATTGTTATATTAATGAAATATTTATAAAAACTAAAATTAATATTATTTGTCATTCTTACATTTTTACTCCCTAAAAATGATAACATCATTTATGCATATGTTTGGATTGTCGCCTCCATGAACCAGTGTGATTATCTTTTCATCACAAAATCATACTGATGATATATATAAGTATATTTAAATAAATTATATTATATATATGATTATATGATCATTATTTAAATATAAAATAATATTTACCTTCATTCCATAAAGATAGTGGAAATATGGGAACATTACTCATGTGTGTGTACTGTATACTATCTCTTTTATTGTAACGTAGTTAATTTTTAATCACTGTCATTCATGATTGGTTTTAAAAGTATTATTTATGAATTAAAATGAGAAATTTTTCTTGATTATTATTTAATTTATGTTTAAATAATGAAATATTTGACCATAATCAACCTACCAAAATAATTTTTTAAATATAATCCCAAACCCGAATGTCCTGAAGGCCTTCATTTTTATTGATTTTTGATAACCCCCTTTTAAGGGATCAGGGGGAACACATACAAGACCTGTAGGATCAACGATTACATGGATCATAGGCTTGGTAGAATACATGACCTAAAGGTCTTAAAGAATTGATCCAGACTATCTACAAGGAACTGCCCCTCTCTAGCATCTGCATCATGATAGTAGCTCTCCACGTTCACATGGTCGTCTAGATAAGCTTCCTGTGAAAGAAAATTCTGGTCCCGATGGGATATATATACCTTCTAATTCTAAAAAATTCTTTTTGGCTATGCTCTGGTGAGTGCACATGCTCTGAATCCTCTTCTGGCACTGCTCATTTTTTTGTAGTGTGTCTGGGGAAACTGCATGTGGATCGAAGGCCTTGAGGTGGCCCGAAGGTCTTAAAGGTAGCCTGAAGGCCTTAAAGGTGGCCCAAAATCCCTAATGACCTCAATTCCTATGTGGACTGAAAGCCTTAAGGACTCCATTCCCAAACCAGTTTCCCAAGGTGAATAGTTCCAACTGCTAGAGTACCGAACTGTACCTGCTATAGAAACTACTAAAGTTCCTACTACAGTACCCGCACAGAGTGTAGTTCTTCAAATTAAAACCATATTTTCTTTTTCTTGGTTGTTTTGGTATTAATATTCGTCTTTTAAATTGGGTGGTTATTTTAATATCTTGAAATATTTTTTATTTTTTAAAAGAATGTTTTATGAGTATAATGCCAAAATTTCAATCTCATATGTATTATTATTATGTTGTGGTACATGGAAATTATTTATAATTATTTGTGGTTAAATTATAATCCAATTATGTTTGGTTACATTTTCAAGAATGTAAGGGAGGTTACATAATAAACATAGGATGGGTGGTTATTTTTTAAACCAATGATGGGTTAGTCTGTGAAATACCCCCAATGCATTAGGTTTGGAAGTTAACTATATAGTTATTCCATTTATAATGGTGATATGTAAAATTATTTCACAAGATACCTATATTTTCTTATCTATACTTTTATGGGTTTTTATGGTAATCTCATGATTTATATGAAGGTAATAAATTATTATATTTTCCAATGAATGTATTTAAGACATATTAAGGGTAAAAAGTATGACATTGTGAACAAATTTCATAAGTTTATCATTCCTTCAAATAATCCTTTATGAGATTTATTTTTCTTTCATGTTTTTATGACAAGTATCTTGAAAATATTTGGGTTGAGAAGTTCATTTTTTATGTTAGAAAATTTATATTTTGCGCCCAAATCTTCTTTGAATATGATTTTTCGTAATTATTAATTGAATATATAATTTATTTCTTTTATTTTGTATTCCATACAAATTTTTTTCACTCATCCCACAATTTAATATTTTTTCACATGGTTTAGGGATGGTTAAATGAAATGAAGGATTATAATTGATAGTTGTGAAAATTTTTCATGAAAATAAATATTGTCATATTGTATAAGTTTTACATTATATGAAAATAGATATTGATCAGTAGTGTCTAATATGTAATATATAGATTTATTATGTATTATTTTTGAAATAATTCTATAAAAATATTAACCTAAAAGAACATTGTGAAAATAAATTTAATTCTAGTCAAAATACAGTAGAAATATTACACTAGTCTAAAGGTAGTAGAATATGTAACGTTTAAAAATCCTATATAACCACCAAAAATAGTGTGATAAAGTTAATTACAATAATTTGGGATAAGGATATAGATTTTTATAGATGATGGAATAGTTAAATATATCTTAGTGTTTATCCTCCATATAAGATGTTATATAATAGTTTATTTGATATATTCAAACTATTTTTCCAGTAAATTGTTGGATTCAGAAGGAACCAAATTAATAATTTATATGATGGAAAAATGCGGTAGTTTTCTAAAGAATAAAATGAATTGAATGTAAGCTATAGTGAAAAATCATGTGGGAATTTGTAACTAGATATCATGAGTTGTGATTCAAATCATGTAACTATGTGAGTTTACTAAGGAACAAAACATGATAAAAATGTACTTTCATATATGATTAAGTGATAAATATCACAAAGTTTAAATTATTTCATGACCTATGTGACTAGATTGTGGGAAGAATAATGAATGAAAATTTATTAAGATAACAAGATGATATTTTTTCTTTGTAAAGGGGGTATAAATTAATATGATATCAAGGAAAAAGGATGTGTTCAGTTAACACTAAAAAGGGGAATAAAATTCTTCCCAATGTATAAATTTAATGTCTTAAGAATGGGATAAAGAAAACTATATAGATAAATTCATAGAAATTTACAATTCCATTATAGTTTATGATCAGAAAACTAAGAATGATATATGAAAGGTATGGATTATATCCTAGATTATGTTTTTAAATTATTTAATCTTAGAACATGACTAATATTTATATTCATAGGAAGAACTAAAGAATAATATGGACAAGAATGGTTAATATATTATGAATAACATTAATTGATTATGGTTTCCATATCAATGGATTCAAGATATAGTGGAATTTTCAAGGATAATAATAAGTATAAATTCATTAACACTCTTTTGATTTTTTATGTGATCGGAGTACTTTTGTAGAAAATTATTTATTTTTTATGAATTTTTAAGGTACATATAACACTAATTATAACATTTGAAAATTTTATTTGAGGGAGATTTATGTTTTTTGTTTTGTGGAAAAAAGTTTAAAGGTATTGAATCATTTAAGTTTTATATTATCCTTGATGATTTAGATTAATTTTTAGGATGTTCAACATATTTCTGGGAAAGTTATATGAATAATGTTAGTATAGTTTTAATAAAAGGACCACATGTTACATTTGGTTGGGCTAGAGGGCTTGTACCCAAAACAAAATGGTGACAAGGTTGAAGCACCTAGTACTAGCCTATGTGATTTCCTAGATATTAAGACATTATTGTTTTACTCAAACATATTGACAGATAATTATTACGTTAATTTTGGGATCATATTTTTTATATGGGCATGAGTGTTTTGTAGACTACATTTTTTTATTTCTTTAAAAGCATTTCAAAAAATATAATCTTTTTATGGAATGTTTTACTTTTTTTAAAAAAGGAACAAGTAATGTTTTATTTTAATTTATATAGTGACGATAAATTTTCCATCCATTGTAACTGTTATTTGAAGTATGGGTTCCTTTAATATATTCAAATTTTTATTCAAAGAAAACCCATATTTCCTTTTTTCTGGCTGTTTTGATATTAAAAATTGGATTTTAAATGTAATGATATTTTAATATTTAGGAATTTGTTTCTTATGGGTGAAAATAATATTTTATCAGTGTAATGTTGAAAATTTTAAGCTTTTATGTGTAATGATTACATTATAGTTCAGGGAAATTATTTTTGATGATGGGTGGTCTCATCGTAAACCAATGACAGGTGGTTGCATTATGAACCAAGGATGTATGGTTATGTCATAATCCAAGGATGGATGGTTACAATATACACTAAGGATGGGTGGTTACATTATAATCCAAGGATCGATGGGTCCATGAAATCCCACCAATGCATTAGGTTAGGAAGTCACCCATAAGATTATTTCATTTGTATGAGTAATATATAAAAATATTTACTTAGAAACCTATATGTTTTTTATATAATTTATATGTGTATTTACAGACATAATATGATTTCTAAAATGGTATTTAATGGTATTATTTTTTAAATAATGTTTTTACTACTTATTAAGGGTGATAATTATTACTTTTTGAAAAAATCATGATTTTATTATGTTTTCAAAGAAATATTTATCTGTTATATTTTGAAATTAATTTTTATTATTAATTGGTTTATAAAAATATTTGTGTAGAGAAGTTGATTTCTAGGGTAAGAATATTTTTATTTTGATCCAAAATAAAACTTTAAAAAATAAATTTCATATAAGTATATACGGACTAATGGGTTTCTTTCTTTAATTTTATATCCTTTACAATGAATTTTGTTCTAATCATGCATTTTAAAAAAAAATTCATAGTTTTTAAGGATGTTTTAGGGAAAGTATAAAAAACATTGAAAGGATGGAAGAGTTTTCTTGAAAGGAAATCATGTCTCATTTTAAAAATTTTACATTATGGGATAAATAGATACTGTTTTAAAGTGTCCACTACGTAATATATAGTTTTTTATGTATGGGTTGTGAACTAAATATATAAAACTATAAAACTAAAAGATATTTGGGAAGATGATTTTAATTATAGTCAAAAAACACTAGAATATGAAATGTATAATTTTCGGTCTTTATACATCATCACATGATGTATAAGTCAAAGATATTGATTGAATAATGGGAAATACTATATATGTGATACATATGATGTCTTTATATCTTATATATAACAAATCATGTGATATACATACCATGGAAATAAATCTATCTTATATCCATACTTTTTATATGAGTTTTATTTGCTTTAAAATTTCATTTATATCATCTTGTTAAGTTTAAAAATATTCATTTTAATAACCTTCTTAATTTTTATACCCTGGTGATTCTAGGTTTATATACATGGATAGACTTGAAATTTATGTGACCAGTATTAATAGAGTCCATTACAAAATTCTCATTAGTTATATATATATATGTATGTATATTATTTAATAAAATCATATATGTTTAGATAATAATATTTATGTTGTGTTAAATTTAAAGAATCTCAAAATATTGACTTTTCATTAGCATATAATTCTCATTATATAATTATCATGTTTTACTTTCTATTATATGATAATTTTTTGAGGTACATTTTTTATACCAAATATGTTCATGTTCTCGTTCTCAAACTATTGAGCCTCTTGCTATCATGAACAAATAAATGTGTTTTTTATAAAAACAATTATAATAATTATGTCTACTATCCTTGAGAAATTTTATTGGAATAAAATTTCTGTTTCATGGACTGGTGATTACATATAATTCCCTATTTTTACATTGCAACCATCTAATTATTATGTTAAAATTAACTTGGAATTTCACATAACATATCTAATTTTTTGACGAGACTCACCAAGAAATCAATATTAATTTACTATTGGGAGATATTCATCATGATATTATCATATGATTAACCTAATATTACTTCAATGTTCTTTATAATAATATATTAATTTGCATTTTTCTTCAAATAAAATTTTTATTTATGTATAAAAGTTCATTTTGTTATATATGATATTGTAGTCTCTAGGAATGGCATTAATTCCAAATGGTTTCTCCTACATTTATCTACTCATCCTTCCATATGAAACACTTAAAATTGTGTATTACACAAAACAACCTATTTTTATTTGAATTATTATATAAATTTTCCAAGTAAAAAAATACTTTTAAATTTTAATTCTTTTATGCACTTACTATCTATTCATTATAATCCATATTTTTTATTTTATATAAAAATTATTTTTATTTCTTTACTTAATAAAAAAATATAGACAAAGTAAACGTGTTATATGCTTTAAAAAATTTCAAAATTATGTTAATTGGGGCAACAAGTCCAGCATGATTTTTTTTTATTTTACTGATAAATATTTAATATAATTACTTTTAGTTTCTTAATAAATTTATTTTAATATTTCAATAATAGATAATACTCATCTTTTAAAATATCATCCTTAAAATGATTTACGAATGGATTTTGGTTTCATCCTTAATGATAATTCTCAATTAGAATCCTAGAATTATTAACCACCCTCAAATATTAAAATTCAATAAACTATTGAATTGTTTTCATTTAATTTTTTTTATTGATTTACTATTTTTTTATAAAAAAATGAGGTATTATAAGTTAAAATTGTAAAAATTATAATGTTTTTTTTTGATCAATTATAATATAAATATAGATCTATTATTAAATTAATTTTAAAAAAAATAAAAATATTATTATTATTTGATTATATATGAATAAAAACATCATTTAATCATTTTAGGTTTAAATATTTCCATAGTTAGCTAAATATTTTATAACTAAGTGAAAATAAATTCTTAATCTGTATGAAAGAATTTATAATGTTCTTTATTATAGAATAATTAAAAATCAATATTCATTTAATTCATGATAAACCTTATAGTCCATTGCAAATCATTAAAATTTAGTTGAATTTTACCTAGAAATATAAAAAAGAAACATTTATTTTAATAAATTATACTTTATTAATATTATCCTAATGAAATGAATTTTCTATAAATAAGTAATACGTAATAATTTTAAAATTGATTTTGATTTTTATATATTAAAAAACAAAAAAAATGTAATAATCATTGGTTAATTCATACATATATTTGTAAATATCATCAAATAATTAAAATTATATAAATGTATATTGTGAAAAAATTTCAATGAATACATAATTTTAGTATCTATATACTCAAAAAAATTACATAATCCAGACTTTGACACCTTTCCATAGCCTCAATAATCCATGCATGCTGCTAATATAGATTACATTTATGTCTGTCCAACGGTAAAACCCAATAACCTTCTTGGATTGGGAATCTATCATACAAGGGGAAACCGTTCAATACCCACACGATTATAGATCAGGGTATTAAAGGAACTAGAAATGGATTTCATCAGCACTAAAAAAAATTATGTTATGAATGAAAAAAAATCAAGCTTCTTTTACCATCATTAAAAAACTAGTTGACAATGGTATGTTTTTTCTACACTAATTTATAGAACTAATAAATCTTTAAAAATATTGTAAATATTTTTAGGTTGAGAAATAGAAAATACATCCAATAAACACACGATCCCTGCCTCATCCAGCTAGAACCCACCACACAGCCCCGCCACACACCATGAAAATCCCCATTATTTCTAGAGTGGAGAGATTTGAACCCTTCCCCACTAATTTTTTATAAACACCCATACAACCCACCAAAATTATTTTTCATGTTGTATAATGATATATTAATATATATATATACAGATATATACATTCATGTATGGATGTATTTATTCATGCAAGGATGTATGTATATATATGTATGTATGGATATATGCATACACGTATGTATGTATATTAATTGACATATATTTTTATTATTATATATTTTTATTTATTTAGATATATTAATATAAAAACAATTAAATACATATTTTATATAATGATATATTTATTTGTGTGTGTGAGTTTTAATATATATTTCTTAAACAATGTCTGTTTATTTATTTATTTATTTATCTCTCTGTGTGTGTTGATGTATATATATATATAACTCTAATTTTAGCTACACAATATTATAGAGGATTCACCCTCGTACCCATGGTTGGGATTGCTTATGGGTTGTACACTCGATCCTTTTCCCTGATCCCTCTACTTCAATCACTACCCCCCACTTTTTTCATGATATATGATTTTTAGGCCATATCAAACAGGGTTGGCCACAACACCAACAATTATAATAATATATATTTATATATATTTATATATATTGATATAAATGTACATAAATAAATATTTGTTCATTTATAAATTTATATAATTATCTAAATAAATTTTTATTAAATTATATTTACATATATATTTTTTAATGCATTTAATTACATTATTAAATATTTTTATTAATTGGTATAAAATTGATAGTTTTTTTTGTTTTATAAATTATGAAAATAAGATTCATAATAATTTTTTTAATATGATTTATGGTTTTAAATATACATTTTATTTGTAAATATATTTTTAAATTATTATATATTTTATAATATATAATCATATATAAATATGTATAAAAAAAACACACACACACACATATATATAGATGTCAATATATATTTATATTGTAAATTATATAATATAAATTTAAATATATAAATTTAATGAGGAAATATATTAAATTTATTTATATAGTTTATATTACATTTTTAATGTATTTATTTATATATCTATTTTTATAATCCATATCCTTATATATATATAAGTATGTGAGCATGAATATGAGTGTAAATATAATCATATATATAACAATATATAAGTATAAAATAATGAACTCAACTAATTCTATTTTTATTTTATTTTTGGATAATCCCCATTTTAACTAGATTGAAACTGAACCATTTACTTAATTTGAAGGCCCTTCAACATAAAGACCATGCAAATACATAGCCTATAGGGATTGTGGTATGAGGCCTAAACTGAAATAGCTATCCTAAAGGGTGGTCATCCATCCTCACTAGCTCATCACATCAACAACCCCACCATTGCAACCTTTAACTTATTGGTCTCTCTTTGTAGTTGTTAGAGGCTTCCAGTGATCTGTTGCACCATCACTGGAGCATAAATTAACTCCTCACATTCATACATTCAACACAACCATCGCCCACACACCACTAACGGATCTCCAAGGCATGGAGGCCATATTCCATGAAGGCTTGAAGGTCATGCATCCCAATACTCATTTTTTTCCCAAAAGACAATTTTTGATGAATAATACCACGGTTATTATACCCCCACTAATTAACTACTACAATACTTGTGAAAATTAATTGTCACTTAATTTTGAATTTCAGTTTCATGCTGGACTATAGGGTGACTTTACCAATCATGTATGCCCTCGTCAGCAATATAAATAAATTAAAAAATGTATAAATGATAAAAATAATATGAATTTATATATATATATGTATATTTATTAATTATTACAGAAATAATATTTAAATATATATATATGTATGTATATATAAATTATTTTATACAAGGTAAAAATTATCAGTGCTAATAAATGGATCACTTTTATCAGTACTAAATAAATCCTTGATAAATGGTAATATTTATATATGATAAAAGAATTCAAAAAAATGGTATCCTTTTAACAATGCATCTTTTCATTAAAATAAAAGTAAACTTATTATGTACTTTTTTTGCATTGATAAAAGTGTTTTCATTATTATCATTTTTAACAAAGATAAAGGATAGCATGATTTTTTTCACAAATCTATAGTAGTGTCACTCTTCTCCTCCCTCTATTGAAAGTATCATCTGTCATCACACTTGTTTAGTAATCAAATGAACCATTGGAATTTAAAACACGTACCTGGCTTGATCCCTATTTTCATGGGTTATTATCCATATCACCACCTAACCTCACATCCCTACCATTGCAATGCAACCTCCACTCCCATTCATGTTCGTACCCCACGCCCTCATCACACCAACACTGCCTCCTACCTCCTCATTGATGATACTTCCTTCCCCCCAGTCCACCTCACCTCTCTTCTAACATTGGTGATAATTCCTCACCTGAATTATCGGTGACTCCTCACATCCCCCCGATAACACGCCATCATCAACACACCTCTCCCCCTATGTAATTTCTACAATGTGTTGAAAGGTTACTGTAAGGGGATAGATTAAAATTATTTCATTATAATTAATTTTATTTTATTAAAAGACATTAGAACTATGATTATGATTAAGAATTAACTACTTTTTATAATATTTTAGAAACACTTTTTCTTTGAGGATTGTTGAATGATTCCTTCAATTTGTATATTGTGTTTTTTTGTGCGTACTTATCCTTATATATATATTTCACGTCATTTCATAATTGGTTTCCTTGTTGATTTCTTTTTTATGTTGGTTGATTGATTGATCAATTTTTCATTCATTAAATTTTTTATTTACATGCTCTAATTTATTTTTTTCATAAATGTGTTTTTTAATTTTTATTAGCCTTTAGATTTTAGTTTTCATTTTCTTAATAAAAATTAAAAAACAATTCATTAATAGTGGTTTTTTTCATTAAATATTATTGTTTAAAAGATAGAAAAATAGTTATATTTTAATTCTATTATAATTTTAACATTTATTATAAATAATATGTTATAATTATTATTTTGAAAATAGTTCTCATTCTAATTTTATAAAAATTCATTATAAAATTTATAATATTAAATAAATGGGAGGATATTTTTATGAAACGAATAAAGTTGTACTGTTTCGAAAAAAAACTGGTTGTTTTTGGTTTTATAAGATATATTTAACTTCTATTTTCTTAAAATTCTTAAAATAAATTATAGAATGTATTTTAAAAAATAATTAAATAATATTTAATTAAATGAGTTACAAAAAAAGTATTATAATTTTAATAAAATATAAAATGTATTTATTCTCTCATAAAAATTACGATTTTAATTTTAATTTTTTAAATAAAATAGTTAATTAACATAATTTAGTAAATTTTCAAATTTTCAAAATTATATTTTTGAATTTTATTTGAAAAAAAATCTTATCCTTTAGATTTAATTTTTTACTATTTGGTAATGATTTTTAGCATTTCTCATTTAATTGATAATAATTATAATTATGAATTTTATAAAATTTATTGTTTAGTTTTTTAACTAAATCAAACTAATAATAAATTATCCTGATCGTGTTAGATTTTTATATGATAATCATATAAAAATTTATGTTGTTATTTTGTGTCTAATTTTTATAACCATATATGTATTATTAGGTGAATTTTTAAAACTAATATGATATAATAATATTTTCAATCCTAAACCCAATTAAACTGAATGAAATGCACATAATATTATTATAAAACTTATCAACTAATGATTTTTAACAAAAAAATGTCTGAAGGATGAAGAGAACACTTATTAAACTCCAATTCCACTATTGTATTAAATATTATATAATAATGAGATATTTTTAGGTGTTTTTTTAATTTTGACTTAGAAATTTATAAATATATTTTCGATTGTTTGGTTACAACATGATTAGTAGAAAAACTGTGGTATTTTGTTATATATATATATATATATATATATATATATATTTCCATCATTTCCTTGCACATGAATGGTTCACAAGTAGTGGTAAGCATGTAGAAAACCCTATGTTTGAGTGAAAACTATTCAAATGAATTTAAAATAATGGGAAAACCATGTTATGATCTTTACATGTGGGTTTTTAGTTCATTTTGGAGTGTACAGTTAGCACATGGTTAGGGAAACAGTGCAACTTGTCTCTTGGTTTTGGAATGACCTAGATATATGATTATTTCATAGGAATGTGGTTGATTCTCTACCTTGTAAGGTTTAGCCATAACTATACAGGTGAATGTCATATATGAATTGTTTTCTTTTTTGGGTCTTCCACAGTTTTTATTTTGGTTGGAGAACCGTGTGGGATTTTCATGAAAGTTGTGCAACTTGATTCTAATAGAGGTTACACGATCAGTGAATTAGTTTTTAAACTTCTCCACTAAAACCTATTATTTTCCTATAGTTTTGAGTTTATAATTTATATATTTATCCCTCTTTGGTTTTTAGTCATTGGGACATCCTATTCTCATCATTTCAATCAACCAGAAGTAAGAGAGCTCGAGGAGGTTTCTTTTCATTATCTCTCTTTCACCCAATGTCCTATTCATTAGTATTCATGTGGATTTCGATGGTAAATACCTCTCTTTATCATCTATTCTCTTACTTATAAAATTTCCCCTTACTTTCTCCTTCTCTCATAAACCCTAATGACCATGGTAGACAAATATAGGGTTTGGTTTGGTTTAATATTGGGGATTTTTTTGTCAATGGATTATAGAAGTTTTCTTCTTCTATGAGTTAGCTATTTTCTTCTAGAGAGAGTTATTTCAAATTATTAAGGTAGGATTTATTATTTTAATTCAATTTATTTGGAAATTAATGAGGTTATTGAATTTTCTAAAGTCTCTTTTTATCATGTTATACCAATGTATGATACCAATGATGGATTTTGTGAAATTTTTTCAACATTCTATTATCATAGCATAATGAATTTTCCATATATTTATAATATTCATTATAAACTAAAATTGTATGTATTCAAAGATCTTTTTAGAGAATATAAGAGTGTTGTTTAAATAAATATTAGGTTAAAAAAGGGTTTGGGACCTATTTTGATTATAAATAATTAACCTTGTGTTTTAATGGTATGTTTTAAATTAAAGAGGTGATTATTTTTCAATTAACTCCTTAGTAAGGAAAATTGGGTTTTCAAACTGTTGATCGTTATGTGTGTATGAGATCTATATTAATATTCCTAAACTCCATTTTCATGATATACACATATCTTGTATTATATCTTATGATTGGGAAGATTACATAATGCATATATAATGCATGTTATATGATTTCATGAAAAAATCCTTCTTATATGATATGGAAAGATATAATTTATATCATATGGATATACATGGGAAAATCATAAGGTATGATTACCATGCTGTATGGAAAAATATTATGATTATATGCCACAATCTTGGAATGAATTTAGTAATATAATTGATTTTTTAGGGATATGATATTTATGTTTCATTTGAATGTCAAGAGTTACTATTTAGATTTATCTTCCATAATGGATATCATTTACGGATCTGTTATATTAGATGTAATTTGATAGAGTTAAATATTTCACGGATATTATGAATGTGTTTTCTAAGGTATTAAATTATGTATTATAATGCATGAGTTAATGCACATGCTACTGAGTATTTTCCAATGGGGTTTACAAATTTCACTACCATGAAATAGAAGTTGGTAATATCTCATGATATTTGGAAAAAACTATTTATAACTGGTTCTATCTTGTCCTAACACCTTTTTATGATTTATTACTAGTATTTCATGGTGAATGGAAGATCATTCTCATTTAAAAAGGGATAAAATCTTCCCATGAAAACCTCAGAATGTGGGGCGTCCTTCAACTTCCAATCCAATGATATTTATCAAAACCATTTAACGATGTTAGAATGAAATAGTGATATGTAGTGGATTTTTGTGTAACCTACACATGAATTACAACGTCTTTTATTTCATGTTTTCCAAATTTTCAATACACTAAGAATGGGGTTCTTGGGTTAGGGATTTTGATGGATTTGGCTAGTTCTAATTAGTTTTATTAGACCCTAAAAATCATAAAAAATATTATTCATTCATACCATGTTGTTATAATTACAAAATCATGTGGAAAATGAATTTTTATATATCCTACTACTTACTATTCTGAAAGTCATAAAATACAACTGAATATATTTTTTTATGTCTTGTAACGCACCATATTATATAGTATATCATAATCCTTGAAACAGGTTGATTTTGAGGATTTTTTCTATCCATACAACATAATATTAATATATTGTATTAGATGACTACTTATGCCATGTTTATAAAAACAAGGTATCGTATCGTCGATTTGATATCTCTGTATAACATACAATATGATATTAGAAATCATAGAAGATGATATTGAGTCTTTCATCTTATTTATCATATTTTACCATTCAACTCTCAGTTATAAAGTATGACTAATTTCATATATAGTCACTCTCAATCAATTATAGCACATGAATCCCTCTAAATCATAGAATTAAATTGAAAATAAATAATTCTTTATATTCAATTATAAATTTATTATATTATTTATAAATAGATTGTAAATAATTATAATTGGTATTTTAGGGGTATTTATCTATTATTGAAGCATTCATCACTTTACTAAATATAAATATTTTATTATTAATCTATAAAATTTTTATGAAACATTTATTTTTAAATATTTATAAATATTAAATGATTATTTTATAGAAAAAATATATCATTAATCAATAATATGTGACATTAATTATAAATGAGAAATAACATTTTTATTTGGTAATCCTAAGTACTAATCTATATAGAGTTTATAAATTACAAAATAACGCAGCAATATAATGTGTTTTAATTTTAAATTATTAAATTTTCGTGATAGATTAATTGAAATTGTTCATGTTAAAGGATTTATTTTGGAAATTATTTAAATCACATAAAAAGTGTTTTAATGATTTATTTGATAAATGTTTATGTAATTTAATTATATGATATTTAGATAATGTAAATATATTACATATAAAATATAGGATAATTAAATGTTTATAATTTATAATATATCACATATTCAAAGAAAAAATTACATATAATGAATAATAGAAAGGATTTCATATGATGAATGTAATGTATTCATATTCAATATTATAGAATGTTTATATTGAATATATAAAATTATAGTGTTTATAATTATCTATATTTTCTCAATTTCTCCTAAACAATTATCTCATGTTTAAATATTTGAAATTTTAATTTATTTAAATGTTATTCCTTGCTTTATCATTCATGGATATATATTATTTATATATTGTGAATAAGTGTATAATATATTTTTAATTTTTAAACTAATTATTATATATTCTAATGCCATGCATTACATGATAAGTAATAATAATTTTTTTAGTTTGAATCTACCTTGGAATGGGTTTTCAGTTAAATTTATTAGAATGAATTTAATTGTTAAATAATGTTTATACATATTAGGTTTTAGAGTTATGATGATTCGGATTTTATCTTGAGTTATGTATCTAGGGGTATAAAAACTTTGGGTTGGACTTCCCACTATCTTGGAGGATTATTTCTTGATCTAAAAAGGTGGGGGTTCAAATCTGTGTCTTTGGGTTTACTCATGTAGAAATTAGAATTCTAATAAAATCATTAACCATTACATTAAAAGTTAATATACCTTACGCATGAGACTCTATTAGATATGTTCAAATATATTATGGATTCTATTTTTTGGTGAGTGACACAAAATTATAGGTTGTTTAAAGAGTTACACATCAATAAGGTTTGACCGTATTGGTTTGGTTGAAGGAATAGGATTCCCAAACTAACCCATTTGAATTGTTCATAAATAAATGGGAAAACTCGAGATAAGATGGTGACATTACATATTCATAAAATATTAAATATGCTATTAATTGCAAATAATCTCTTTTCAGTACTCAAATCCTTCAATCAGGTTGTTCTATGCCAAACTTGGGTGCCCCTATATTATTTTTGTGTTAGGAAATAATGTAATGGGTCAACCTACATTATCTAATATATATATTTAATTCCAAATAAATTTTCCCCAATATTATCTTGTCTAATCTTGTTTTTTGAATTTTATTAGGTTCACACTTAACAAATAAACACTAATTCTTAATATATCATAGGAATAGAGTCGGAATTATCCATATGATAGATTAGGTAAAGAGTTACATGCTCAACTATCCATGAATTATATGTGATATGATTAAGATAAAACCTTACATACATAAATATGTGGTTTTATGAATTCTGTAGAAGACTCATTACTTAGGGAAATATTAATCTCATCTAACCAATAGATATAATGAGTTTAAGTAGCCATCATTTAATCAAATAACTTATTAAGACCTAATAAGATATGATACTCATCTGATAAAAGATATTTTATAGATAATAGAATCATTATTAATGAAGAAAACCTTGACATAAATCTGTAATTAGGAATTAGAATATTATAAGAATATCTAAATGGTTGTAACTTAAGAAATGTTATTTAGTAAAATAAACTCTATGTGTTAAAGAAACCTATTACTATGTTACAAAGTGGTGATGTTTTTCATAAATTGAATCCAAATGATTATAAAGCATTAAATGATTAACTTGGGGTTTAAAAGGAATTATATGTATAATTAACAAATGAATTTTAGTCTCACATACTCAATATGATTTAGTATGTCAATGATACTAAAAATAATTGAGTAGGGTAATGACTTAGTGAGACTATATTTTATGCTTATTCTAGTTATTTAGTTCATCTTATTATCATTTATGAAAATGTTTTTAAAAGGTGAATTTATTTAAGAATATTTTACCTAATATTCTCAAGAGTTGAGGAAAGATAAACTAGGTATATGATATTCTCTATAGTTTTTTCATACTAAAATTGGGTAAAATTAGAAACTGAAATAATAAATGTTAGTTTTAGAGTCCAAAAAATATTTCATCAATTATCTAGTTAATTTCATAACATCCTAAAGAATACAGTATGAAGAAGAAGTAATAATTCCAAAATATATATTTTTTTCAGAATACATTTAGGGTTTTTAAACCATCTATGGAATAGACATTTAAAGAATGGGTGTTATTGAAATAATTTCATCAATTTTAAAGGGCACGTGCTTACAAATGTATGGTTTATATGTGTTTTAAATTTATAAGAGTTCAAAATCTAGGGAAAATTAGTAAATCTTGTATTTTCCTTCAAAGTGATGATGCTAAGAGTTACTATATATAACATTTGAATTTAATGAAATTTATCAATATTATATGGATCTATATTATGAATGGGTATCATCAACTCATTTATATAATATGATGAGAACAAAACACACTAACAACAATTTTTTAAGAAAAAAAAGAGATGATTATTTATATACACACATGTTTATGATTTATTTGATTCTATAACTTGTTTTTTGAAAAGGAGAAAATGATAAATATGTTTTATATTTGATAAATAGTTTATTATTATTGATTAAAAAATGAGGGAATATATTCCCAAAACCCATCATTAGTATATTTTAACGAATAAATACTTTTTTTAGAAGAAAAATCTTGTTTTTCTTAGACGAAATCTCATGTGGCGGTGAATTAAGATTCCAATAAAAAAATTCTATTTAAAATTATTTATATTAAAATCCCCCAATTTAAAAAATATATCAATTAACTAAAAAAGAATATATGTATAATTTCATGCAAATTAAATGTTTCTTAAAGCCTTGATAACAACCCAGTTACTATAATTTTTTAAATATTTTATCATTTAAAACAAATATACTCACACCACACATACATATATATCACTTATTAAAGATAAATATCAAGGTATTTGTTTTGAAAATTATTTATAAATATATAAAGTACATTTGAGAAATAGAAATACTAATTTAATTCAATTTTTAAAAAATACTTGAAATTTTTAAAAAACACATAGTGGAATTAAGAAATAAGAGGTTAATTGTCAACGTTGAACCTCGTTCTATCCACATGGTAGAAAACCCACACACAGTAACATTTATTAATACTTAATAAACAAACCCACAAGCAAGATTGATTTTTTCAATTACAAAAACACAAAAGCTATATAAGATTATACACAACCTCTTCAATATTTATATTTATAATGAAAATATAAAAGGGAAATAATTATTATTTTAGTAATTTAATTTATCGCACAAGAGGACTTCTAAATGATATAGATAATAAATTCAATCAAAACTTACATTTTATTTAAAATAGCTAGAGAAAAAGTTTGTGTGAGGGTTTTTATGCTTCTCAATCTCTTTTCATCTTTATTTAATCTATTTTGATTAAATATTCCCATGAAAATAGATAAAAAGAATAGTGAATCTTCTTCTTTAGTTTGGTGATGAT
The DNA here is from genome assembly GCA_963277665.1 of Viscum album. Classification (NCBI taxonomy): domain Eukaryota; kingdom Viridiplantae; phylum Streptophyta; class Magnoliopsida; order Santalales; family Viscaceae; genus Viscum; species Viscum album. The sequence goes on along the minus strand of OY728131.1, from coordinate 1,048,781,963 downwards.
GCATGAAAAAATAGAGAGTCATGTAGCAGAGTATATCATTGAATATAAAATAGTTTAATTACATTAATTAACCATGCAGGTTTTAGTATTCCTTTTAATTTATTGGATTCTCTCATCCAATGTAGTTTTTATGAATTATAATTCATAAATCCTGATATTGAGAAATTTTTTCTTAAAGTCATGAATTCTTTGACTAGAATTTCATTCCCCAAAATATAGAAATTTGAGTATATAAATATTATAATATCAAATACACATGGATCCACTAGGACTTCTATTAAGAATGGAAGGAGATCTCTTAGGGAGGTAGTATTTATGGGCAAGGATGATCCATCCAAAGTCATGGTCAATCAACCATGTCAGAAAACTACTTTTCATCTTATAGTTGTAACATCCTATGTATGATCACAATACATTATATAATTTGATTAGATTGTATGGGATCATATTTCCTCTCAAGGTTTCACTTTTTTTATTGGTAATAGGAATTCTTGTTGACCCGGTCATATTAATTTGAAAATTTTAATTCTTTCTAAAAGGATAAATAGTCATGGACTCAAATGGAATCTCACTATCACATTTTCCATTATCCTTGACATAAGACTTTTTTGAGATTTTGGTGCTTTCACAGATGTACAAGAACTTTCATATATTTAATCATGCACCATCACATTTTATTGTGTGCTCATAATTCCGAAAATTATTTTTGGTAACATGGTCATGTATTTCATCTTACTATTTTAACATAAGGAAAAGATCCAAAAACTTCTTCATATTGTCCACCAGTCATGGATTCATGAGTAACCAATTTTTATAAATTTGTAAAATAATATATTTTGATAATATAAAACACAAAATTTATTAGAAATAATATAACAATGATTTCATAACATTATAATAAAGAAGTATTAGATCAATAAAAAATATACACCTTTTGATGATCACAATCATTGAAAAATGTATAATTAAAAACAATATCTAATTTCGAATGTATGATAACTTATAACTAACTTTGACGAAATATCCTCAAAATGTAAAAAAACAGGGGAAAAAGGCCAATTTAATTCTTCTCCGCATTTTGAGATTATAAAAAAGTGACATAAAGACATTTAATTAAAAATTATGAGGAGATATAAAAGTAAATAATGAATTAAACAATTGATATGAGAGTAAAGTGCCACTCAATATACTAAAATGAAAAGTTAATATATCAAAAATATAGTTTGGATCAATCAAGAAATATAACATGAATCAGTGTCAAATTTCTTCTCCCTAGGGGGATTATAGTAAACTGTTTTTCCACTATTTGAGGTATAAGTTTTTGGTGTTGGATTATTAGTGGATTCATATGTAGGAGTCATAAACACAATCCTCAAATCCACTGGTTGGATAAAATAGATAACCTAAATAGGGGTAAGTTGAAATGGTGTAGAAGTTAAATCTATAGTTTTAGAATCTACGACTAAACCTGTAATATATGGGGTTGAATAATCATATAAGGGTATAATAGAAAGAAAAATAATGGTTGTTAGGGTCTTGTAAATTTAGGGCACCACCAATTCTAAAAGAAAGTTGATGATCCTTCCTACAAGTTCCATTATATGATGGAATTGTTGAATTCCATCCATAAACAACTATAATAATGTTTTCAAAACATTCAAATGGTATACATTACCTTTTATGTCTACTTTCACTATTGGGACCATTATATTCTCATTTAGGTATTTAAAATGAGAATTAATATAATCATTTATGAATATGTTATACAAATAGTTTTTTATGTTAGATATAATTACTCATTTTTTATGGTTATTATCATTAAGTAGGGATTTAACTGTATTTTAAATATACTCTCCATGATCATTTTTATTATTATGGTCTTACTCATAAGAATTTGAGGTCTCGTACCTCATATTTCTCAATTATTCTAACATTATTTCCTAGAATTATTCAAGATCAAAATAGACATAAAATGAGGATACTGGAATTGAGAAAAAAAGATAGTAGCTCTGTATCATAGAGAACCTTGATAACCAAATATGGTGGGGTATATTTAAGTCAAATTCATCCTCAATTATTATATATCTCTAAAAATAATACCAACATGTTCCACCAACTTCTTATTTTCTTTCTCTAAATTTACAATCCTCATTGATAGTTTTGGATGTAAATGTGCAATAACAAGAGATACAATAAATGAAATTTATTACTATTTAGAATACTTATCCTTGGGAAGATATTTTTATGGTAGATATCTTTTAAAAAACATTATATTATCCTTAAATTCATCCAAAACTTCTTAGGATATGTATGATTATTGATGAGTGGGAGGATATGCTAACAATCTCTGAGGTGAATAAATCTTAGAAATGTTTGATCTATAAATTTCTGTAGAATCAATTTTCATAGAATGAGGAGTGACTTCCAATTATTTTAGTTCATTGACCACGTCTTCACTCAGATCTAAAAGAACCATTTCATCTCTAGGATAATTGAAAGTTGAAAATGGTTCTATCCTCTCTTCTATGTCAATTCAATCAATAAGTGATGCAGTGTGATCCTTAGGTGTACGTGAAAGACTTGGTATAGCATGTCCACAATGTCTAGGTGGAACTTTACCCCTTAAATATATCATTACCACCATCATTATGAATCTAGTATTCTAATATAATAATAGAAACCCCTCCTTCAATAGATATTTCACCCTCCATGGGTTGAGGAGCGATCAAAATCCCAAGGCTCAAGCAGAACATAACCCCAACTTCAAGAGTTGGAGTCCTTTATAGTTATTATTTCTCAAACTCAATGAAATCAGATGTAGATTCTTAAGACTTGAGGGATGGCACCTTTGTGTATTTAAAATTATCACCCATTAATTCCTATTTACCACTTGGTAATGAAGGATGATATTTGATAAGTCCATATAATCAATTCTTGGGACCCACTAAATCTCAGTCAAAATATTCATCTTATTCACTGTAATTGGAAAGTATAGAATCTACATCTTGTTCATTTATCTAATACTTTGATTCCTCTTCTAAAAAATACACAATATCTTCATCAAACTATATAACAAGATCTGTTATCTATACATGTCTTATAGGGTTTCTAAGATGGTTGAAATCATCATATATTCTATAATTTTTTTCCACCCCAACTTTTCTCCATGAATTCAAATTTACTTTTCTTATTTTACATGTGGGTTTACTTAATAACATTCATCTAGAATATGTATAGAGACCCTCAATATTGGTAACAAATCCTTTAAATTCCAAATAGTCAAAGATAATATTTTAGCATGGTAAAGAGTTGAATTTTGAAGAAGGATTACACAATTATACTTTATGGAATATCATGTACCTCACGAAAAATAAAATTAAATAATTTTTCAACATGTATAGAAAAAATCCTTTTTGAGGCCTCATAAATCCAATATATCTTTTCCAAGGACAAATGATGTATTGAATTTCCTTCAAAAAAATTATTTTTTCAATTATGATTAATAGTTTGTGGTCATATGGATGTTCCATTCTCAATTATTTTTTCCATAGATCATTAAATATAAAAAATAATTAAGCTCAATGGGATAATAAATTATGTGGTCTTCAATATCTCATTAATAAAATATTTCAAGTACTTATCCCATTTCATTTAGGATATAACGAACATCCTTTCATTCACTACTATATTAATTCATTCCTTCTTCTTATCCAACATAAACATGGGATTTATGAAAAAAAAATTACTAGCCATGGGTATAAATTTTTATTGTTTGTTTTGGATGACACCATTCATAATTGATCTTGAATAACCTTTAAAATTATAGATCTACTAGATAAAAACCATTACACATTAATCTTCGTTTTAGGGACTACATATATTGACTATAAATGAGGGTTTTATGGCATGATTGTAGTAGATAAACGTGATCCTAATTTCTACACTACTAGAAAATAGCCCTATACCCACGGTTTTAGGGAAAACCGTGGGTATACGGGTGACCTATAGCCACGGTTTTGGAAAACCGTCGGTATATGGATAATATGGGAATCTATACCCATGGTTTTGGAAAACCGTGGGTATAGTTTTTTTATGACCTATTCCCAGGGTTTTCTAAAACCGTGGGGAAAGAAACACCTATACCCACGGTTTTGTCCAAATCTGTGGGTATAGTTCTTTTCCTTGAATACCTATACCCATGGTTTTAGAAAACCATGGGTATAGCATTCCCGCACAATGGTGTGAAAAAAAATTGGCGGGGCACAAAAAACAATTTGGTTGGAAAACCTATACCCATGGTTTTCCCTCATATACCCACAGTTTGTATTAATCTATTAATGTAAATTAATGTAACTAAACATATAAAATGATTAGCCTTGTTAGTGAGGCATCGTTATGTACTGACTGAAGATGCGGGGTCAAATCCCCCTGAAATTTTTTTTCTAATACAGCGAACAACAATAATATAATACGCAAAATTAATATTAAAATAAGCTGAAGGCGCATAGCTTAGTTGGTCAGATGTGATTCCTTTCACCCGAAAGACACGGTATCGAATCCCACTAGGTTTTTTTCTAATACAGATAACTGAATTAATATATTACCCAGAATTTATATATAATAAAACGTGAGTCGCGTAGCTTGGTTGGTTAGACAAAATTTCGTAAATGGACAGTCTCGGGCAGCCGGGGGTTCAACACCTACATTCTTTTATTTTGCAATATTTATTACTACGGTTTTAAAACCGTGGAAGATGGAATTGACAGTGTGGAATTTCATGAGGATTTGCAAAAAGCTATACCCATGGTTCTTATAAACTGTGGGTATAGGTTAGAGACCTATACCGACACCGTTCCAGCCCACGGTTTTCAAAACTGTGGGTATAGGCTATACCCACGGTTTTGGGGGCTATACCCACGGTTTTGAACCGTGGGTATTACCCGTTTTTCTAGTAGTTCTAATTGGGATCATTTTATAGAGGATATTATTCAAGTGATCATAAAACAATTGTTCACATTATCTTATTCATTTTAATAGAGGAAACAAAGGTTGTAGGAACATTGTTGGTCTAGAATGAGAACAAAGAGGGGTTAAACATAAGCCATGAGGGATTAGATATTTGAAGTGTTATATTCTGATTCAAATAAATATTTGAAATTTCAAATCATTTTGGATTAATAAATGAATAATTTAAATGAATAAATCTATTTAGAAAATATTAAAAAATGTGTCATATGAAAATAGAAATATAAGTATAATTTAAATTATTAAACTCACATATGTAAATTTTATAGATTCTAATTCAAGGATGAAAGGTTCTTGAATTTAGGCTCTTAAATCTAAAATAATGTATTAAATATCATTGACACAATGTCCATATATTTATAGTCCATGGGTTTATACTTCATATCCATCGTATGTGAACACAAATTCCACAGTCTTAAAATGAACTCCTAGATCCATACACTTCATCGATGAAAAAGAACTCACATATGAAAAGTCCATTGATCTAAGCTCATTGGTCCATTTCTGTATTCACAGTCACAATAAATTATGCAACTAGTTTTTATTATATTTAAATAGAAACCAAGTAAAATTTAAGAATAAAAAATAATAATCATAAAAAATTAATCGAATTTCATATGAATTAAGTATTAAAATATTAGAATAATTTAAAAATATAAGTACGAAATAATCAAGAATAAATAATCATTTGAAGATCATTTCTAATATAGTTAGGTATCTTAATATTCAAAGGATTTTTTATGATATAAGATAATTACTCTTCAATGACTATGAATTTAAGAGTGATATCAACCTTTTTGAAAATTATATCTCAAAAAGTGATGTATTATATCAATTTGCTTTATTTTTTAATGAGAAGTAGGATTATTAGAAACTTTTATAGAACTTTATTGTCACAATTCATATTGAAATGTCTTATTTAATATCCATATTATATAAAGGTGTTCTTCATTTATAGAATTTTTTCAAAAAAAACAACCTATATCTATATACATAGCTTTTGTAGTTGATAGAGAGAAAAAAATATTCTTTTTACAACACGAATCAACATGTGAAATTCCTAAAATGTTACATATTCTAGAGGTGAATTTTAGATGTAACATAAATCCACCAAAATTATTATTTGAATAACTAATTATATCAAATACATGTCCTTTAGTGTATAACAATTCAAATATTGTTATACTTTTGAGGTAATTAAATATTAATTTAACTAAAATCGAATGAGATTCCATTTGTTTTTCTTTAAAAGGTGCACACATACATGCACTAAAGATGATATTGGGCTAGTTGTCAAAAAAATGAAGTAAACATATAATCATTCCCCTATAATTTTTTTGATCTAATGGTTTACTGGTTTCATCAAGATCTAGTTTACAGGTAGTACTCACTGGAGTATCAATTTCTTTTTTATTATCCATAACCTATTCTTTTAAGATATTTAGTGAATTTTATTTGATTTAATATAATTATATATTTATATTTATGTATTTTAAACCATGATTGAAATTTATTTCACCCATTGAACTCATTACATATTTTGTTTACATTAGTTTTGAGAATTTAGTGCATGAAGAATGTTTTGAGGAATCAAAAATAATATCATCAGTGTAAATTTGTGGAAAAAATATTTTAATGATATTTTGATAAATAATGTTGGACAAAAACACATTTTTTAAACCATTTGAAAAAAAGAAAATTTATGAGCCTATCATACCAAACTATGGATTCATATTTTAAACCATAAAGTGAATTTTTATGTTTAAAAACATGATTTGGGAAATGTGAATTTAAATAACCATGTGTTTGTTCAAAGATAGAATCCTCAACAATATAACCATTTAGGAAGGCTATCTAGAAATCAATTTGATAGAATTTTAAATTTAGATGCACTATATAAGAAATTAGTATCTTAATAGTTTCAATTATTTATACTGTTGTAATGTTTTTCTCATAGACAATTACTTACTCTTGACTATAACCTTGTGAAATAAATATTGATCCTTTTATAATAATATTTTTAAAAGCATAAAACTTATTTATATAAACCCATATAGTTAAAATAGTCTAATATACTCTAGGTATAAACTAGTTCTTAAACACTATTTCTCTCCAAATGATTTAAATCATCAAGTATAGAAATTACCCAAGGCCCATAATTGATTCCCACATTAATTTTTTGGGGATAAATTTATTACATGATGGATTCATTTTCCGCCTAGTTTCTATGTGAATTTCTTTCACCAGTCTCATTGTCATTGTCTCCTATAATAAAATCTATATGGTGGTCTATGTGGGTTCTAATAGTTCTAGGGATAGATGCAATTTATTATTCTAGATCATACACATAGTTAGATTGTTCTATGTGGTCTCTACTATGAGATTTTTCAACTATGATAATAGCATGGTTATTGTTTTTTGGGGTGTTATTAATATTAAAATTTTATATTTCATCCAATATGATTTCTAAAGAGGTTTTAGGATCATATGGATCAATTTCATCAAATGTGACATGTATATATTCATCCAACACCTTTGTTATTTTATTCAAGACTCTATAGGATTTACATAATATAGAATAGCTAAAGAAAATTCTCCCATCACACTTAGTTAATATTTTTTCAATATTATCCTTTGTATTGAGAATGTATACTTTGATACCAAAAACGTTGATGTAATTTACCGTAGTATTACTTCCATTACACAATTCATTAGGTGTTTTATTTAAAAGATGTTTAATTAAGACTATGTTAATTATATGACAAGTTGAATTCAAAAATTCATCCCAATAATAAATAGGTAATTCATATTCACTGACCATGATTTAGACAATTTCTTATAAGCTATTATTTCTTCTTTCTGTTACAGTATTTTGTTTTATAGTCTTAGGAGAATATAAATTATGATTATTTAAATTGTTTGATCATAATGATTCAAAATATATTTTTTTAGTCTCATTTGAATTATCATTCTCAAACTCATATTGGTTATTACACTATAGTTCTCTACAGATTTAGAATACATTACAAAACATCCATAAGACTCATTTTTGTAAGCTAAAAAAAATACCCAAGTAAATATTGAATAATCATCAACAAAGGCATAAAAATAGATTTTTATACTCAAAAAAACTCTTTATTATTTAAACAGGTCAATGTGAATTAGTTCTAATGTTTGATAGATTGATACATATTCCTTTGGGTTGAAAGAAAATTTATGGAATTTTTCCTTTTCATGGGGATTGCAAACTTTGTATTTTGATAAATATAGTTTAGGAATGTCGTGAACTATATCCTTTCTTACTGTATATCTATGTTTTATGTAATACAGTGGCCCAATATCCTATTCCCAAACTATGATTCATGAGAAAATTCGTAAAAAAACGAATAATTTTAAGAGAATAAATAATTTAAATAAACTACATAAACTTTATCATTCTTTAAAATAGTAAAAACTAAATAATAATTAGAATCATAACTCATAAAATATTATCAAACCTGAAATTAAAACCGTAATAACATAATTCATAAATGCTTATAGTAATATATTTTAATGTTTTAAAAAATCATAATTTTTAAATAAAAAATGTTTTCTAATTAACATCTCGACTAAGATTTATAATTTTTCGTTTAGTGGTGTCACCTAAATCGACAAAAACATCGTCTACTCTATTCAAACATTAGAAGGTTGAAAAATTCCCCAATAATATGTCTAAAAAACCAACTATCCATATACCTTAACATCATTCTAGAACATTTTAAGTAGTTTTCCTACAATAAATTAATTGTAAAATGAATTTGGTACCCAAATATATTTGGTTCCAAAAAAGTTTAAAAGCATGGGTTTTGGGATCCATATTTTTTGGAAAGAGTTATTTCCATATTTAGGAATATATTAAATAGAATTAGAAAAATAATATCTTTTGGTCCAAATTGAATTTATCTAGATTTATATATTTTAGTTATACTATTTTGTATAGGTCCATTTATATAATTTTAACTAGTAATAAAATAGTTTTTATAGAGTTTTATTTTCTATCGAGGATGATAACCAAACACAACGTTCAGTTTAGGTACAATGTGACTTCCCAAAAATTTATTGAGAGATTATATTTTTATTAAAAAAACATTAATTTCCTTCCATAACTTCTCATTCACTAACTATAAATCATTAATTTTGTTAATAATTGTTATATTATTTTAATTTTCATCAAAAATACCATATATAAATTAGAATATAATATATGATGTTTATTTAAATTTTTATTTTACCTTTTAGTAATTTAATTGTTACTTACATAATATTATAGTATTCAAATAAATATTCATAAGTAATATAATATTCATTATGATTCTCATTTTTAGGAGAATAAATAATATTTTTTACCTTAGTTACAATTCCCATAAATCTCACATTTTCCTCCCCCGGAGATTCCTTCTGGGATGAGTCTAAATCACTCAATATTTATTTTTCAGGTTCTACATGTTTCCATAATGACACTCATATATTCCTTGACCCTCATTTTTGTTCTTAGGATTCAATCTTCAACCATAATTCTTAATGTTTCATTTTCCCTCCACTGTAACTGTTATTTGAAGTATGGGTTCCTTTATTATATTTAAAATTTTCTTCAAAGAAACCCCATATTTTCCTTTTTCAAGCAATGTTGTTATTTAAAATTGGATTTTAAATGTAATGAAATTTTATTATTTGGGAATTTTTTTCATATGGGTGAAAATAATATTTTATTAGTGTAATTTTGTAAATTTAAAGCTTTTATGTGTTATGATTACATTATGGTTTTTGGAAATTATTTTTGATGATGGGTGGTCTCATTGTAGACCAATGACTAGAGGTTTCATTATTAACCAAGGATGGATGGTTACATCATAATCCAAGGATGGGTGGTTACATTATACACCAAGGATGGGTGGTTACATTATAAACCAAGGATCAGTGGGTCCATGAAATCCCACCAATGCATTGGGTTTGGAAGTCACCCATAAGATTATTCCATTTGTATGAGTAATATATAAATTGATTTAAATAGAAACCTATATGTTTTTTATATGATTTATATGCATTTTACGGACATAATATAATTTCTAAATTGGTAATTAATGGTCTTATTTTTAAAATAATGTATTTACTACATATTAAGGGTGAAAATTATAACATTTTATAAAAAAACATGATTTTATCAAGTTTTCAAAGTAATATTTATCAGTTATATTTTGAAATTAATTTTTATTATTAATTTTTTAATAAAAATATTTTGGTGGAGAATTTGATTTGTTGGGTAAGGAAATTTATATTCGGATCCCTAATCATACTTTTGAAAAGAAATTTTTTATATGTATATACAGACTAATGGGTTTCTTTCATTTATTTTATGTCCCTTACGATGAATTTTGTTCTTATCAAACATTTTAAAATGTATTTCATACTGTTTAAGGATGGTTTAGTGAAAGGATAAAGTAAAGTTGAAAGAATAGAATAATTTTCATGAAAACAAATCAGGTATTTTTTTCAAAATTTTACATTATGGGATAAATATATACTGATTGAAAGTGTCCACTATGTAATATAAAGTTTTTTATGTATGGGTTATGAACTAAATATATAAAACTGTAAAACTAAAAGATATTTGGGAAGATGATTTGAATTCTATTCAAAAGACACTAAAATATTAAATGTTTAATTTTGTGTCATTATACATCATTACATGATGTATAACTCAAATATAATGATTGTATAAAGAGAAAGACTATATATTTGATACATGTGATATCCTTATATCTTATATATAACACATCATGTGATATACATACCATGGTAAGAAATCTATCTTATATCCATACTTGATATATGAGTTTTTTATGCATTAAAATTTTATTTATATCATCTTTTTGTATTTAAAAATATTCGTTATAATAAACTTTTTAATTTTTATAAAATGGTGATTATAGGTTTATATATATTGATAGACTAGAAATTTATTTGACCAGTATTATTTGAGGCCATTATGAAATTCTCATTAGTTATATATATATATGTATATTATTTAATAAAATCATATATGTTTAGATGTTAATATTTATGTTGAGGTAAATTTTAAGAATCTCAAAATATCGACCATTCATTAGCTTATAATTTTCATTATATAATTATCATGTTTTACTTTATATTCTATGATAAGTTGTTGAGGTACATTTTGTTATACCAAATATGTTCATGTTTTTGTTCTCAAACTATTGAGCCTCTTTCTATCATGAACCAATCAATGTGTTTTTTATAAAAACAATTATAATAATTATGTCAACTACCCTCATGGAATTTTATTGGAATACATTTTTTTCATGGACTGGTGATTACATATAATTAACTATTATTTCATTGTAACCATCGGATTATTATGTTAAAACTAACTTTTACTTTCAAATAACATATCTAATGGTTGGACGAGACCCATCAAGTAATCAACATTAATTTACTATTGGGTTATCTTCATCATGTAATTATGTTATGATTAACCTAATATTACTTCAATGTTCTTTATAATAATATATAAATTTTTATTTGTCTTTTAAATAAAATTTTAATTTATGTATAAAAGTTCATTTTTTTATATATGATATTGTAGTTTCTAGGAGTGGTTTTAATTCCAAATGGTTTCTCCTACATTTATCTACTCATCCTTCCATATGAAACATTTAAACTTTTGTATTACACAAAACAACCTATTTAAATTTGAATTCTTATCTTAATTTTACATGTAAAAAAAATACTTTTAAATTTTACTTCTTTTATGTATTTACCATCTATTCATTATAATAAATATTTTTTATTTTATATAATTTTATTGTATTTTATTAACTAATAATAAAAAAATAAAATAAACTATGTAAACGTGTTATATGGTTTAAAATATTTTCCAAATTATGTTAATTGGGAAACCAAGCCCAGCATGATTTTTTTCATTTTACTCTTAAATATTAAATATAATTACTTTTAGTTTCTTAATAAATGTCTTTTAATATTTCAATAATAGTTAATACTCATCTTTTAAAATATCATCCTTAAAATGATTTAGGAATGGATTTTGGTTTCATCTATAATTATAATGGTCAATTAGAATCCTAGAATTATTAACCATCCTCAAATATTAAAATTAAATAAACTTTTAAATTATATTTTTTTAAAAAAATATAGTTGATTTACTATTTTTTTATAAAACAAATGATGTTTTATAAGTTAAAATTATAAAAAGTAGTATGTTTTTTCTTGTTCAATTACAATAGAAATATATATTTATTGTTGAATTAATTTTAGAAATAATAAAAATATTATTTTTATTGGATTATATAAGAATAAAAATACCATTTAATCATTTTAGGTTTAAATATTGTCATAGATTGCTGAATATTTTATAACTACGTGACAAGAAATCCTTAATTCGTATGAAAGAATTTATAATTTTATTATTATAGAATAATTAAAATTTTATATTCATTTAATTCATAATAAACATTATAGTCCATTCTAAATAATTAAAATTTAATAGAATTTTACCTAGAAATATAGAAAAGAAACATTTATTTTAATAAATTTTATTTTATTAATGTTATTCTGAAATAATAATTTTTTTATAAATAAGTAATACTTAATACTTGTAAAATTGATTTTGATTTTATATATTTGAAAACAAAAAGAAGTAATAATCATTGGTTAATTCATACCAATCTTTGTAAATATCATCCAATAACTTAAATTATATAAATTTATATTATAAAAAAATTTCAAAGAATAAATGATTTTAGTATCTATATACTCAAAAAAATTACATAATCCAGACTTTGACACTTTCCCACAACCTCACTAATCCATGCATGCTGCTAATATAGATTACATTTATGTCTAAACAATGGCAAAACTCAATAACCTTCTATGATTGTGGAGCCAAATTACAAGGGGAAACCATTCAAGACACACACTATTATAGATCATGGTTTTAATGGCATTTGAAATGGATTTCTTCAACACTAAAAAAGCATTTATGTTTTGAATGAAAATAAAATCCAGATTCTTTTACCCCCATTAAAAAACATATTGTTAATGGTATGTTTTTCTACACTAATTTGTAGAACTAATAAATCTCTAAAAATATTGTAACTATTTTTAGGTTGAGAAATAGAAAATCCATCCAATCAACACACTAACCAAGACTCAACCAGCTGGAACCAACCACACAGCCCCACCACACACCTTGAAAATCCCCATTATTTCTAGAGTGGAGAGATTTGAACCCTTTCCCATTCTTTTTTGATAAACACCCATACAACCCACCAAAATTATTTTTCATGTTATATAATGATATATTCATATATATATATATATGGATATATACATTCATGTATGGGTGTATTTATGCATGCAAGGATGTATGTATGTATATATGTATGGATAAATGAATACATGTATGTATGTATATTAATTGATAAATATTTATATTATTATATCTTTTTATTTATTTAGATATATTAATATAAATACAATTAAATACATATTTTATATAATGATATATTTATGTGCGTTTGTGAGTTTTAATATATATTTCTTACACAATGTGTGTTTATTTATTTATTTATTTATCTCTTTGTGTGTGTGTGTTGATGTATATATATATATATCTAATTTTAGCTACACAATATTATAGAGGATTCACCCCCGTACCCATGGTTGGGATTGATGATGGGTGGTACTCCTAAGCCTTTTCCATGATCACTCTACTTCCATCACTACCCCCCTCTTTTTTCATGATACATGATTTTTAGGCCATATAAAATAGGGTTTGGCCACAACACCAATAATTATATTAATATATATTTACATATATTTACATATATTGATATAAATGTACTTAAATAAATATATGTTCATTTATATATTTATTTAATTATCTAAATATATTTTCATTAAATTATATTTACATATATAATTTTTAATGCATTTTATTACATTATTAAATATTTTTATTAATTAGTCTAAATTTTATAGTTTTTTCTTTTATAAATTATGAAAATAATATTCATAATAAATTTCGTTAATATGGATTATGTTTTTAAATATGCATTTTATTTATAAAAATATATTTATATATTTATATATTTTATAATATATAATAGTATATAAATCTGTATAAAAACAGACAGATATATATAAATATATATGTCAATATATAATTATATTTTAAATTATATAATATAAATTTAAATATATAAATTTAATTATGAACTATATTCAATATATTTATATAGTTCATATTACATTATTTAATGTATTTATTTATATATCTATTTTTATAATCCATATCACTATATATATATATAAGTATGTAAGTATGTATATGAGTGTAATTATAATCATATATATAAGAATATATAAGTAATAAAGAATGAACTACACTAATTCTATATTTATTTTATTTTTGTATAATCTACATTTTAACTAGATTGAGACTGAACCATTTACTTAATTTGAAGGCCCTTTGATATAAAGTCCGTGGAAATACATGGCCTATAGGGCTAGTGGTATAAGGCCTAAACTGAAATAGCTCCTCTTAAAGGGTGTTTATCCATCCTCACTAGCTCATCACATCAACAGCCCCACCATTGCATGCTTCAACTTGTTGGTCTTTCTTTGTAGTTGTTAGAGGCTTCCAGTGATCTGTCGCAGCACCATTGCACTATAAGTTAACTCCTCACATTCAAACATTCCACACCACCATTGCCTAGACACCAGCAAAGGAACTCCAAGGCATAGCGGCCATATACCTTGAAGGATTGAAGGCCATGTATCCCAATTACTCATTTTTTCACCAAACGACAATTTCAGATGAATAGTACCATAGTTATTGTACCACCACTATATCTGTATACAATACATGTGAAAAATAAATCTCACTTAATTTTGATTTTCAGTTTCATGCTGGACTATAGGGTGATTTTACCAATGATGTAAGCCCTCATCAGCAATATAAATAAAATAAAAAATGTATAAATGATAAAAAGAATATGAATATACATATATATATATATATTTATTATTTTATAAATAATATATATATATATATACAAATTATTTTATGCGTGGTAAAAATTATCAGTGTCAATAAATGGCTCACTTTTATCAGTACAAACTAAATCCTTGATAAAGGGTTATATTTTTTTATGATAAAAAATGTTCTGAAAAATGGTATCGTTTTAACAATGTTTTTTTTCATTAAAATTAAAGTAAACTTTTTATGTGTTTTTTTTGCATTGATAATAGTGTTTTCTATATTATCATTTTTTAAAGCAGTTAAAGGATAGTAAGATTTTGTCACTAATCTATAGTAGTGTCACTCTTCTCCTCCCTCCATTGAATGTATCATCTATCATTACACTTGTTTGGTAATCATATGAAACATTGGAATTTAAACCACATACCTGACTTCATCCCTATTTTAATGGGTCATTATCCACATCACCACCTCACCTCACATCCCTACCATTCCAATGCTACCTCCACTCCCCTTCATGTTCTTACCTCATGTTCTCATCGCACCAACACTGCCTCCTACCTAATCATTGATGCTACTTCATTTTCACCACTTCGCCTCACCTCTCTTCTAACATTGGTGATAGTGCCTCACCCGAATTATCAGTGACTCCTCACATCCCACTGATAACACGCCATCACCAATACACCTCTCCCCCAAGACATTTCTATAATGTGTTGATAGGTGACTATGAGGGGATAGATTAAAATGATTTCATTATAATTAATTTTATTTTTTTAAAAGTATTTGTAACTATGAAAATGATCAAGAATTTACTATTTTTTACAGTATTTTAGAATGATTTTTTCAGTGAAGATTGTTGCATTCTTCCTTCAATTTGTATTCTGTGTTTGTTTGTGTGTACTGATCCTCATATATCTATTTCACATCATTTCATAATTGGTTTCCTTGTTGATTTCTTTTTTATGTTGGTTGATTGATTTATGCATTTTTCATTCATTATATTTTTTATTTACAAGATCAATTTTAATTTTTTCATAAATGTGATTTTTAATTTTTGTTAGCCTTTAGATTTTAGTTATCAATTTTTTAATAAAAAATTAAAAAAAATTCATCAATAGTATTTTTTTCATTAAATATTAGTTTTTAAAAGATAGAAAAATATTTAAATTTTAAAAATATTATAATTTGAACATTTATTATAAATAATAAGCTACAATTAGTATTTTGGAAATAGTTCTTATTTTGATTTTTTAAAAATTCATTATAAAATTTGTAATATTAAATAAATGGGATAATATTTTTATGAAGTGAAAAAATGGTACTCTTTTGAAAAAATGGTTGATTTTTGTTTTATAAGATATATTTAACTTCTATTTTCTGAAAACTAGTTATAATACATTATAGAATGTATTTTCCAAAATAATAAAAACAATATTGAAGTAATTGATTTTCAAAAAAAGTATTTTATTTTTAATAAAATTTAAAATATATTTATTCTCTCATAAAAAATAGTGATTATCATTTTCATTTTTTAAATAAAATAATTAATTAACATAATTCAGAACATTTTAAATTTTTTGAAATTATACTTATGATTTTTATTTCAAAACCAATCCTAGACTTTAGATTTAATATTTTACTGTTTGTTAATTATTTTTAACAGATTTCATTTAGTTGATAAGAATTATAATTAGGAATTTTTTAAAATTTATAGTTTAGTTTTTTTAACTAAATCAAACTAATGATAAATTTTCCTGGTCGTGTTAGAGTTTTATATGATAAGCATATATAAATTTATGTTCTGATTTTATGTATAATTTTTATAACCATATATGTATTATTCGGTAAATTTTAAAAACTAATATAATATAATAATATTTTCAATCCTAAACCTAATTAAACTGAATATAAATCACTTCATATTATAATAAAACTTATTAACTAATATTTTATTTATAAAAAAATGTCTGAAGGATAAAGATAACACTTGTTAAACCCCAATGTCACTACTTTATTAAATATTATATAATAATGAGTTATTTTTTAGGTGTTTTTTAATTTTGACGTTGAAATTTATGAATATTTTTTTATTGTTTGGTTACAACATTATTAGTAGAAAAATGTGGTATTTTGTCATATATATGTATTTCATTCATTTCATTGCACATGAATGGTTCACAAGTAGTGGTAAAAATGTACAAAACCTTATGATTGAGTGGAAACTATTCAAATGAATTTAAAATAATAGTTAAAACATGTGATGATCTTTACATGTGGTATTTTAGTTCATTTTGGGGTGTACAGTTATCACATGGTTAGGTAAACCGTGAAGCTTTTCTCTTGGTTTTGGAATGACCTGGATATATAAATATTTCATAGGAATGTGGTTGGTGCTCTACCTTGTGAGGTTTAGTCATTACTATACAAGTGAATTCCATATATGAATTGTTTTCTTTAGTGGGTCTTCCATAGTTTTTATTTTTTTTAAGAAACATGTGGGATTTTCATGAAAGTGGTGCAACTTGACTCTAATAGA
Organism: Viscum album; assembly: GCA_963277665.1. Classification (NCBI taxonomy): domain Eukaryota; kingdom Viridiplantae; phylum Streptophyta; class Magnoliopsida; order Santalales; family Viscaceae; genus Viscum; species Viscum album. Next base: position 1,048,764,339 of record OY728131.1, on the reverse strand, counting down.
GGTTACATGATCGGTGCATCAGTTTTTAAACATCACCACTAAACCCTAATATTTTCCTATAGTTTTGAGTTTTTAATTTATATATTTACCCCTCTTTGGTTTTTACTCATTGGGAAAACCTATTCTCATCACTTCACTCAACCAAAAGTAAGAGAGCTCGAGAAGGATTCTCTTACTCCTCTCTCTTTCACCCAATCTATTATTCATTAGTATTCATGTGCATTTGGATGGTAAATACCACTATTTATAATCTATTATCTTACTTATACATTTTCCCCTTACTTTCTCCTTCTCTCATAAACCCTATTGACCATGGTGGTCAAACATACGGTTTGGGTTGGTTTAATTTTGGGGATTTGGTTTTTAATGGCTTATATAAGTTTTCTTCTTCAATGAGTTAGATTTTTATTCTAGAAAGATTTATTTCATATTATTAAGATAGGTTCTATTATTTTAATTCAATTTATTTGGAAATTCATTTGATTATTGAATTTTTAAAGTTTCTTTTTACCTAGTTATACCTATTGATGATACCAATGATGGATTTTGGGAAACTATTTCAACATTCTATTAACATAGCATAATGAATTTTCAATATATATATATAATATTCATTATAAACTAGAATTTTATCTATTCCAAGTTCTTTTTAGAGAATTTAAGAGTCTAGTTTAAATAAATATGAGGTCAAAAAAGGGCTTGGGTACTATTTTGATTGTATATAATAAAACTTATGTTCTAATGGTATGTTTTCAATTAAAGAGGTGATTAATTTTCAATTAACTCCTATGTGAGGAAAATTAGTTTTTCAAACTGTTGATCCTTATTTGTTTATGAGATCAGTATTAATATTCCCAAAATTCATTTTCATGAGATACACGCATCTTATATTATATCTTATGATTGGAAAGATGTTGTAAGTCATGAGGAATTCATGTAATATGATTTCATGAAAAAAATACTCTTTATATAATATATAAAGATATAATTTATATCAGAAGTCTATTCATGGGAAAATCATAAGGTATGAATACCATGTTTTACGGAAAATTGTTATGATTATATTACACTATCATGGAAATAATTTTATACTATGATCGATTTTTTAGGGATATGATATTTATGTTTCATCTAAATGTTATGTGTTACTATTTATATTGTTCTTCTACAATGGATATAATTTAAGAATCTGTTACATTAGATGTAATTTGATAGAGTTAAATATTTCATGGATATGATGAATGTGTTTTTAAAGGGACTAACATATGTACTATATTGCATCAATCAATGCACAAGCTAGTAAGGATTCTCCAAAGGGATTTATAAATTTCATTACTATGCAATAGAAGTGGGTAATATCTCATGATATTTGGTTAAAACTATTGATATCTGGTTATATCTTGTCCTACCACCTTTTTATGATTTTTTACTAGTATTTCATGGTGAATGGAAGACTATTATTATATAAAAAGGGATGAAATCATTCCATGGATACCTTAGAATGTGGGGCGTCCTTCAACTTCCAATCCAATTATATTTAGAAAAACCATTTAATGATGTTAGTAGGAAATAGTGATATTTAGGGGATCTTTAGTGTATGCTACGCATGACTTACAATGTCCCTTGTTTCATGTTTTCCATATTTTCATTACACTAAGAATGGAGATCTTGGGTTATGGATTTTGATGAATTAGGCTTGTTCTAATAAGATTTATTATAACCTAAAAGTCATAAAACTATTACTCATTTATACCATGTTGCTATATGTATAAAATCAAGGGGAAAATGAATTTTTATATATCATATTACTTACTATTCTGAAATTCAACAAATACAACCAAATATTTTATTTGTATGTTTTGTATCACACCATATTATATAGTCTATCATAATCCTTGAAACAAGTTGATTTTGAGGATTTTTTCTATTCATAAAACACAATATCAATATATTGTATTATATGACTACCAATTCCATGTTTATAAAAACAAGGTATTGTATCATCGATATAATATCTCTGTATAACATACAATATGATATTAGAAATCAAAGAAAACGAATCAGATATCCGTAATAAATCTAATTGAGAATTTCCAATTATTTATCATATTTTACAATTCAACTATCAGTTATAAAGTATGACTAATTGCATATATAGTCACTCTTTATCAATTATAACATATGACACCCTCTAAATCATAGAATTAAATTGAAAATAAAAAATTATTTATATTCAATTATAAATTGAGAATATTATTTATAAATTGTTTTTAAATAATATATTTGGTATTTTTGGGATATTTATCGATTATTGAAGCATTCAAAATTTAACTAAATATAAATATTTTATTATTAATCAATAAATTTTTATAAAACATTTATTTTTAAATATTTATAAATATTAAATGATTATTTTATAGAAAAAATATATCTTCAATCAATTATATATGACATGCCTTATAAATGAGAAATAACTTTTTTGTAGTCCCATGTAGTAATCTATATAGAGTTTATAAATTACAAAATAAGGCAATAATATAATGTGTTTTAATTTTATATTATTTAATATTTGTGATAGATTAATTAAAATTATTCCAGTTAAAGGATTTATTTGGGAAATTATTTAAACTATATCAAAAGAGTTTTAATTATTGGTTTGATTAATGTTTATGTAATATATGTGTATGATATTTAGATAATTTAAATATATTACATATAAAATATTGGATTATTAAATGTTTATAATTTATAATATATCATATATTCAAGGAAAAATTCCATATAATGAATAATAGAATGGAGTACATATGATGAATGTAAAGTGTTCATATTCAATATTATAGAATGTTAATATTGAATGTAAAAAACTTATAGTGTTGATGATTATTTATATTTTATGAATTGATCCAAAATAATTATCTCAAGTTTAAATATATGAAATTTTAATTTATTTAAATGTTATTCCTTGCTTTATCATCAATGGATATAATTTTTTTATATATTGTGAATAAGTGTATAATAGATTTTTAATTTTAAAACTATTACTTATATATTCTAATTCCATGCATAACATGATAAGTAATATTTTTTTTTAGTTTGATTCTACCTTGAACTGGGTTTTAGTGAAATTTATTTGAAAGAATTTAATTATTCAATATAGTTTATACATATTAGGTTTTTGAGTTGTGGTGATTTGTATTTTATCGTGAGTAATGTATTGAAGTGTATAAAAACTATGGGTTGGACTTCCCACAACCTTGGAGGCTTATGTATTGATCTAAAAAGGTAGGGGTTCCAATTTGTGTCTTTAGGTTTACTCATGTAGAAATTATAATTCTAATAAAATAATTATCATTTACATGAAAAGTTCATATACCTTATGCGCGACACTCCATTGGATATGTTTAAATAAATTATGGATTATATTTTTTGGTGAGTAAAACAAAATTTTAGGTAGTTTGAAGAGTTACACATCAATAAGGTTTGACTGTATTGGCTTGGATGATGGAATATGATTCCCAAACTAAACCACTTCAATTGATCATAAATAAATGGGAAAACATGAGATAAGAAGATGAGATTACAAATTCATAAAATATTAAATATGAGGTTAATTCCAAATAATCTCTTTTCAGCACTCCAATCCTTCAATCAGGTTGTTCCATGCCAAACTATGCCCCTATATTATTTTAGAGTTAGGAAATAATGTAATGGGTCAACCTACATTATCTAATATGTAGTTTATTCCAAATAAATTTTCCACAAGATTATCTTTTCTAATCTTGTTTTCTGAATTTTATTTGGTTCAGACATAACTATGAAGCACTAATTATTAATATATCATAGGAATAAAGTTGGAATTATCTATATGATAAATTAGGTAAAGAGTTACATTCACAACTATCCAGGAATTATATGTGATATGATTAAGATAAAACCATACCTATATAAATATGTGTTTATAATAATTCCATATATGACTCTTTACTTAGGGAAATATTAATCTTGTCCCACCAATAGATATAATGAGTTCAAGTGGCCATGATTAATAAAATTCCTTATTAAGCCCTATTAAAACATGATACTCATCTGATAAAATATTTTTTTTGTAGATTATAGCATCATTATAAATAAAGAAAACCTTGAAATAAATATTTAAGTAGGAAAAATAATAATACAATAATCTCTAGATGGTGGTAACTTAAGAAATCTTATTTAGTAAAATAAACTCTACGTGTTAATGAAACCTATTTATATGTTACAAAGTAGTGATGTTTTTCAAAAATTGAATCTAAATGATTATAAAGCATGAAATGATTAACATGGATTTTTAAAGGAATTATATGTATAATTAACAAATGAATTTTAGTCTCACATACTCAATATGATTATTTATATCAATGATATTAAAAATAATTGAGTAGGTTAATGACATAGTGAGACTAGATGTTATGCTTATTCCAGTTAATTAATTCATCTTATTATCATTTATGAAAATTTTTTTAAAAGGTGATTTTGGTTAAGAATATTTTACCTGATATTCTAAATAGTTGAGAATATATAAAATAGGTATATCATATTCTCTAGGGTTTTTTAATACTAAAAGTTGGTAAAATTAGAAACTAAAATAATAAAAGTTAGTTTTAGAGCCCAAAAAATATTTCATCAAGTATCTAGTTAAGGTTATCAAATCCTAAAGAATATAGTAAGAAGAATAAGTAATAAATCTAAAATATAGTGTTTTTAAGAATACATTTATGGTTTTTAAACCATATATGGAATATACATTTAATTAATGGGTGTTATAGAAATAATTTCATCAATTTTAAAGGGCATGTGCTTACAAATGTATTTTATGTAGGTGTTTTAAATTTATAAGAGTTCAAAATCTAGGGAAAATTAATAAATCTTGTATTTTTCTTTCAAATTTATGAAGCTAAGAGTTACTATATAAAATATATTAATTTAATAAAATTTATCAATCTTATATGAATCTATATAAATAATGGGTATCGTCAACTCATTTCGGTAATATGATGAGAAAAAACTCACTAACAATGATTTTTTAAGAAAAAATGAGATTATTATTTATATACATAAAAGTTTATGATTCATTTGATTCTATAAAATGTTTTTAAAAAGTAGAAAATGATAATAATGTTTTATATTGGATAAATAGTTTATTCTTTTTTATTAAAAAATTAGGGAATATATTCCCAAAACCCATCAGTGGTATATTTTAATGAATAAATAATTTTTATTAGAATAAAATTCAATTTTCCATAGAGGACATTTCATGAGGGGTGAATTATGATTCCAATAAAAAAATTAAGTTTAAAAACATTTTAAAATAAAATACACCAAATTTATAAAATATCTCGATTAACTAAAAAAGTAGATATGTATAATTTCATGCGAATTAAAAGGTTCTTAAAGCATTGATAACAACCCAGTTACAATAATTTTTAAAATAATTTTATCATTTGATACAAAAATACTCACACCACATATACATATATATCAATTATTAAAGATAAATATCAAAGTATTAGTTTTGAAAATGATTTATAAATACATAATGAAAGTATATTTGAGAAATAGAAATAATAATGTAATACAATTTTTAAATAATTAATGGAAATTTTAAGAACACAAAGTGGAATTATGAAACAAGAGGATCATTCCCTAAGTGGAACTTGGGTCTTTCCACATGGTAGAATACCCAAGCACAATAACATTTATTAATACATAATAAAAAACCCACAACCTAGTTTGGGTTTTTCAAATACAATAACACAAAAGCTATACATGCTTATAAACAACATCTTATATAGTTATATTTAAGAATGAAAATATAAAAGGGAAAAAATAATTATTTTAGTAATTTTCAATATAGTACAAGAGGACTTCTAAATGATATAGATAATAAATTCAATCAAAACTAACATTTTATTTAAAATAGCTAGAGAAATAGTATGTGTAAAGAGTTTTCTGATTCTCAATCTCTAGTTATCTTTATTTGATCTTCTTTCATTGAATATCCCCTTGAAAATAGTAGACAGAATAGTGAATCTTTTTCTTTAGTTTGGTGATGAATCATGAAAAAATAGAGATTCATGTTGTAGAGTAAATCCTTTAATATTAAATAGTTTCATTACACTAATTAACCGTGCATGTTTTAGGATTCCTTCTAATTTTTGGAATTATAAAGTCCAATATAGTCTTTATGAATTATAATTCATAAATCCTCATATTGAGAAATTAGTTCTTAAAGTCATAATTATTTTAATGCAATTAATTCCCCAAATTATAGAAATTGGAATATATAATTATTATAATATCAAATACACATGGATCCACTAGGACTTCTATTAGGCATGGAAGGATATCTCTCAAGGAGGTAGTTTTCATGGGAATGGATGTTCCATCCAAAGGCATGGTCAATCAACCATGTGGGAAAACTACTTTTTATCTTATAGTCGTAACATCCTATGTATGAACACAATACATTACAAAATTTGATCCAATTGTATGGGATCATACTTCCTCTCATGGTTTAACTTTTTTTAAGGCTAATTGAAACTCCTGTTCACTTGGTCATATTAATTTGAAATTTTTTGTTCTTTCTAAAAGGATAAATATTCATGGACTCAAATGGAATCTCACTATCACATCTCCCATTATCATTGACGTAATAATTTTTTGAGATTTTAGTTCTTTCCCAGATGTACAAGAACTTTCATATATTTAATCATGCACTATCACATTCTATTGTGTGGTCATAATTCAAAAAATTATTGTTGGTTACATTGTCGTGTATTTCTTCTTACAATTTCAACATAAGTAAAAGATCCAGAATCTTCTTCATATTGTAAACTAGTCATGGATGCATGAGTCACCAATTTGTATACATCTGTAAAAAATATATATTTTGATACTATAAAACATAAAAATAATTAAAAATAAGATAAAAATGATTTCATAACATTAAAATTAAGAATTATCAGATAAATAAAAAAATACACCTTTTTATTATCACAATCATGGAAAAATGTATAATTAAAAACAATATATAATTTCAAATGTATGATAACTTATAAGAAGCTCTGACGAAATATCATGAAAATGTAAAACAATAAGGACCAAAGGACAATTTAATTCTTCATTGCATTTTGAGATTATAAACAAGTGACATAAAGACATTTAATTTAAAATTATGAAGAGATATAAAAGTAAATAATGAATTAAACAATCGATATGAGAGTAAAGTGCCACTCAATATTCTAAAATGAAAAGTAAATATATCAAAAATATAGTTTGGATCAATCAGAAATATAACATGAATCAATGTCAATTTTTTCTCACTAGGGGGATTAAAGTTGACTGTTTTCCTACTCTTTGAGGTATAAGGTTTGAGTGTCGACTGATTAGTAGATTCATATGTAGGATTCATAAACACAATCCTCAAATCCACTGGTTGAAGAAAATGGATTACCTAAACAAGGGTAAGTCCAAATGGTGTAAAGGTTAAATCTATAATTTTAGAAGCTACGACTAAACCTATAATATATGGGGTTGAATAATCATACAAGGGTATAATAGAAGTAAAAATAATGGTTGTTTGGGTAGTTTAAATTTAGGGCACCACTAATTCTACAAGCATGTGGATGTTCCTTCCTACATGTTCCATTATCTCAAAGAATTGTTTCATTTCATCCACAAATAACTAAAATAATGTCTTCAAAACATTCAATTTGTATACATTCTCTTTGAAGTCTATTTTCACAATTGGGTCCATTATATTCTCATCTTGGTATTTAAAATGAGAAGTAATATCATCCTTTATGAATATCTTATACAAATAGTTTTTTATGGTGGATATAAATACAAATTTTTAATAGTTAGCCTCATTATGTTGGGATCTAACTTTATTTTAAATATAATATCCATGATCAGTTTTATTATTAAGGTCTTATTCATGAGAATTCGAGGTATCATCCCTCATATTTCTCAATTATTCTAGCATTATTTTCTTGAATTAATCAAGATCAAATCAGACAGAACATGAGCATAATGGATTTGAGAAAATAAGATAGTAGCTATGGATCATAGATGACCTAGATAACCAAATATGGTGGGGAATATTTAAGTCAAATTCATCCTTGTGTATTATATATCTCTGGAAATAATTCCAATATGTTCTACCAACTTCTTATTTTCTTTCTCTAAAATTACAATCCTCAAGGATAGTTTTAGATGTAAATGTACAATAAGAAGAGATACAATATATAAAATTTATTACTATTGGGAATACATATCCTTGGGAAGATATTTTTGAGGTAGATATCTTTTAAAAAACATTATATTATCCTTAAATTCATCCAAAACATCATAGGTTATGTAGGATTATTTAGGAGTGGGTGGATATGCTACTAATCTATGAGGTGAATAAATCTTAGAAAATTTTGATCTATCAATTTATATGGCATAAATTTTAGTTGAATAAGGATTGACTTCCCATTATTTTAGTTCGTTTCCCACTTCTTCACTCAGATCTAAAATAACCATTTCATCCCTAGGATAATTAATGTTGAAAATGGTTCCATAGACTCCTACATGTCAATTCGATCAATTAGTGATGTATTGTGATCCTTAGTTGTATCTGAAAGACATGGTATAGCATGTCCACAATGTTTAGGTGGAATTTACCTCTTCAATTTATCATTATCACCATCATTATGACTCCATTATTATAATATAATAATAGAAACTTCTCCTTAGAGAGATATTTGTCCCTCCATGGGTCAAGGAGTGATCTCAATCCCAAGGCTTAAGCTGAACATAACACCAACATCAAGAGTTGGAGTCCTTTATAGTTCTTATTTATCAACCTCAATGAAATCTGATGTCGTTTCCATAGACTTGAGGGATGACACCTTTGTGTCCTTAAGATAATCATCACTTAATTCTTATTTACCATTTTCTAATGAAGGATGAGATTTGACAAGTCCATATAATCAATTCTTAGGACCCACTAAATATGAGTCATAATAATCATCTTATTCACTTTCATTGGCTATTATAGAATATTCAACTTGGTATTTTATCTCATAATTTGATTCATCTTCTAAAAAATACACAATAATCTAATCAAACTATATAACAGGATCTGCTATCTATACAGGTGTTATAGGGTTTCTAAGAGGGTTGAAATCATCATATATTCTATAATTTTTTTTCCACCCCTCCTTTTCTCCATGAATTCAAATTTACTTTAGTTATTTTACATCTGGGATTACTTAATAACATTCACATATAATATGTATAGAGTCCTTCATTATTGGAAACAAAACCATTAAATTCCAAATAGGCATAGATAATATTTTAGCATGGTAAAGAGTTGAATTTTTAATAAGGCTTACACAATTCTACTTTATGGAATATCATGTACCTCCAGAAACATAAAATTAAACAATTTTACAATAGGTTATGAAAAAATCCTTATTGAGGCCTCATTAATATTATATATCTTTTCCTAGGACCAATGATATGTTGAATTTACTTTAAAAAATTAGTTTTTCCATTAATATTAATAGTTTTTGGTCATATGGATGTTCCATTCTCAATTATTTTGGCCATAGATCATTAAATATAAAAAATGATTATGCTCAATGGGATAATAAATTATCTTTTCTTCAATCTCTAATTCATAAAAATTTTCAATTACTTACCCCATTTCATTTAGGATATAATGAACTTCCTCTCATTCACTACTGTATTAATTCATTACTTCTTCTCAACCAACTAAAACATGGAATTAATGAAAAATTTGTTTATTATCCATGGGTATAAATTTTTATTGTTTTTTTGGACAACTCCATTCATACATGATCTTGAATAACCTTTAAAACTAAAGATCTACTAGATAAAAAACATTACATATTAATCATTTTTAGGGACTACTTATGTTGACTGTAAATGAGGGTTTTATGGCATGATTGTAGTAGATAAAAATGATCCTAATTTATAATTGGGATCATTTTATGGAGGAGATGATTCAAGTGATCATAAAACAATTGTTCACTTTATCTTATTAATTGCAATAAAGGAAATAAAGGTTGTAGGAACATTGTTGGTCTAGAATGAGAACAAAGAGAGGTTAAACATGATCCAAGATGGTTTAGATATTTGAAGGGTAATATTATTATTCAAATAAAAATTTGAAATTTGAAATCATTTTGGATTAATAAACGAAAAATGGAAATTAATAAATATATTAAGAAAATATTAAATAATGTGTCACATGAAAATAGAAATAGAAGAATAATTTAAATTGTTAAACTCATATATGTAAATTTTATGGATTCTAATTCGTGGATAAAAGGTTCTTGAATATAGGATCATAAATCTAAAATAATGTATTAAATATCATTGATACAAATTCCATATTTCTATACTCCATGGATTTATACATCATATCAAATGTATAAGGACCCAAATTACACAGTCTTAAAATGAACTCACAGATCCATACACTTCATCGATGATAAAGAAACTCGCATATGAAAAGTCCATAGATCTAACCTCATTGGTCCATTTTTGTATTCACAGCCAAAAAAATTTATGAAACTAGTATTTATCATAATTAAGTAAAAACCAAGTACAATTTAAGAATAGAAAATAATAAACATGCAAAATTAATCCAATTTAATATGAATGAAGTATTAAAATATTAGAATAATTTATAAATTTAAGTACAAAATAATAAAGAATAATTAATCATTTTAATGTCATTTCTAATATAGTTAAGTCTCTCAATATTCAAAGGACTTTTTACAATATAAGATAATTAATACTCAATGCCTGTGAATTTAAGAGTGATATCACCCTTTTTGAAAATAATATCTCAAAGATTGAAGTATTATATCAATGTTTTTATTTTAGAATGAGAGGTAGTATTATTATAAACTTTTATAGCACTTGTATTGTCACAATTCATAGTGACATGTCTTAATGCGTATCCACATTATAGTAAGGTTTTCTTCATCTAAAAAAAATTTCAATGAAAAAACAACCTATAGCTATATACATATCTTCTGTAGTTGATAGAGAGAAAAACATATTATTTTTACAATACTAATCAACATGTGACATTCTTAAAAGTTACATATTTGAGAGGTGATTTTTCGATGTAACAAAAATCCACCAAAATTAGTATTTGAATAAATAATTATATCAAATACATGTCCTCTATTGTAGAAAAATCCAAATATTGTTATACTTTTGAGGTAATTAAATTTTCATTTAACAAAAATTGAATGAGATTCCATTTGTTTTTCATTATAAGGTGCACACATACATGCACTAAAAAAGATAGTAGGCTAGTTGTCAAAAAAATAAAGTAAACATTTAATCATGCCCTTGTAAATTTTTTGATCTAATGGTTTACTGGTTTCATCAAGATCTAGTTTACAAGTCGTACTCAGTGGAGTATCACTTTCTATTTTGTTATCCATATCCAATGTTTTAAAGATATTTTGTGTAATTTATTGGAATTAAAATAATTATATATTTATTTTTATGTATTTTAAGCAATGAATGAAATTTATTTCACCCATTAAACACATTTCAAATTTTGTTTAGATTAGTTTTGAGAATTTAATGCATGAAGAATGTTTTGAGAAATCAAAAATCATATCATAAGTGTAAATTTGTGGCAAAAAAATATTTTAATGATATTTTGATAAATAATATTGGATAAACAACACATTTTTTAAAACCATATTAAAAATGAAACGTTTTGAGCCAATCATACCAAACTATAGATTTGTATTTTAAATCATAAAGTGAATTTTTATGTTTAGAAACATGATTTAGGAAATGTGAATTTAAATAACCATGGGTTTGTTCAAAGAAAACATCCTAAAAAATATAAGCATTTAAGAAGGTTCTCTAGAAATCCATTTGATATAAATTTAAATTTAGATGCACTATATAAGAAATTAGTATCTTAATAGTTTCAATTATTGCTACTGGTGTAATGTTTTCCTCAAATTCAATTTCTTACTCTTGATTATAACCTTGTGAAATAAATATTGATTCTTTTATAATAATGTTTTTAGATTAATAAACCTTGTTTCTATAAACACACATAGTTAAAATAGTCTAATAGACTCTAGGTATCTACTAGTTCATAAACTCTATTTCACTCCAAATGATTTAACTCATCTAGTATGTCCATTACCCAAGGCCCATCGTTGATTCACACATTAATTTTTTGGGGCTAAATCTATGACATGTAGGCATCATATTCTACCATGTTTCTAAGTGAATATCTGTAACGCCCCGACCCCAGTTACCCAGAGTCGGTGCATTATTACATAACATTGGCATGATCACAAGAAAGATCAAATCTCGAAAGACCGATTGGTTTAGTAGCCTTGGAAACAGTAGATATATTCATAAGTTTTACATTACATCATAAAATAAAAAAACTACTACAACAACATAATGTTTCCACAATCCACACTATTAACCCCTCATAAAATCCCTGCAGGTCATTCATAACTTACTTCTTCACATCCTGGGAAAAATAAAACATAGAAAAGGGGTGAGCTCAAATGCCCAGTAAGGATAACAATATAGCGGAAACTTTCATAAATAAGAATAAACATTTAAGGCAATGTATAACTAAAACAAAAGCCTTTTAAATATGAACTTTCAACATGGTATGGCATAAATAAAATGAAATAATGCCATTTACTTATTCACATGGATATTCTACTAATCGAATAATCACATGCAAAAATCAATAACCACTTTCATAATGTTGGAATGCATAATGCCAGACTGTCATAACCACATAGCCAAGGCCTCGTGCCAAGACTACAAATAAGATTTTGTCAAGGCCTTGTGCCAAGACACTAGTTTGTCTCATGAGACCTACTGATGCATCGAGGAGCTATAGCAGGCTCCACCCATCACTTATTAAGTCCAATGCATTCCCATATGAAAAGGTTTAAACATAACATAAACATTCGTATTAAAACTAGCATACGAAATGTAAATAATTTCACCATAAACTATGAATGGTATAAAAATAGCACATCCACAGTCAAACATATCACAAAACCTTCAATACAATATAGAAGTTTTGTATCATAATAAATCAACTTCAAATAATCTTAAAATCCATCAAAGGATGTTGACATAGATGAAATCAAAATTCTTTTTAAAGAAGTATTTCCTTTTATTTTGAAATCATTTAAGATCCATATAAAATAAAACATTTTCTTTGAAAATATTCTTATAAGCTTGTATGGAAAGCTTCGACAATTTTATAATGGCGGAAAATAACCGCACCCGCCGTATAAGTTAAAAAAAACATTCTTACCTCAATTCTGTCGAAAAGGTTAAAAAGGACATTGTTTTGAAAACGACGGAAAGATTCCTTTATAAACCTCTTATAAAAAGGTCAAACAAGGGTATAAATGACTTTAACCCATATTCTTGTAAATAGTAAAAATGTTTTGAAATACATTTTTATGAAAACATGGATGTGGATGATAAAGAGATCCCAGTAGATTATTACGTATAAACAACCTCGGATAATGAAGAGATTGTGAAATAACCCTTACCTTGTACTTTTCCTTTGTTGGGGTAGGTTAACCTCCTGTATAATGGTGAAATAATTGTTATTAAATTATACAAGAATCATATACATTAATATTATATCATATATGATCTTTTAACATTGCTTTATTAATAATATCTTAGTATTATCGTCGTTTCAGGTGATAATTGATTCGTTCTTCTTAAATTTTTGGTTACGTAAGACATGTTTGTAAAGGATAGATTAAATCTTATTCATAATAATAATGATATTAACATTATTTTTAACCCTAAAATGAGAATAAGACTTGAATGGATACGATGGAGGAAGGATCTCACCGCGTTCGTGGAGACGGTAGTCCGTACGTACGCACGAACGCTACTTCCATTTAATTTTTATTTTAAAAGAATTGAATCCAAATGATACATAGGTATATTACTATTCCAGTATAATATAATATTTTATATATGTTACTTAAGTTCATTAACACCATCCTTTATACGTTCCATGTGTGGTATGAACGAGTCATATCATTTTAAGGGGGCGGTAGTCCGCACTTCCTCAAATGAAATTATCGTATGTATATACAACATGAAACGAATAATGGTATGAAATAAAATGGAATTACAGAAGCTTATATATAAAATATATATCATTAATATCATATTTAATTACAGTGCCATCATAATGGCCACCATGAGAGGCGGTAAGATGTATTTGAACAATCATCGTTTCGTGAGGCGTTAATTTGCCATCCACAGAAACATTATGTTCATCATTCATTAGATGGAGTTGTGTGTATGTGTAGTTTGAATACTTCTTATAAAAACATCCTAGTATATTGAGGATACTGGTGTTGTTACAAAAGAAGGGAAATAAAAAGAGTTTGGGGGTTGGAGAAGCAAAATAAATGAAAATAATTTAAGAGAAATCGTTACCTTTAATTTAGGTAACTCACTTTGGTTGGAACCAAAGGACATCTTGAAATGCTTTCTGCCTAAGGGGAAGATTCAAGGAGGAGGAGAGGGATGTGGGGAGCTTAGTTGGGCAGAGTTTGGACGAGCCAAGTGGCTTGAGAGGTGTGAGGAAAAGAGAAGGATGAGTGCCCTTTTATAAGAGGTGTGAGGGGCACCTTTGGAAAAGCTAGAAATATTAATTTATAATAAATTCATATTCGGTTTCTAATGGCTCCAAAGCTTATTATTCAAAGGTTAAGGTGGGGATAGGTCGAAAACCACTCAACCAATAGAATTAAGATAGGTTTGGGTACTTATATTAACCTTATCTTTAAGTATTAACTCTAAGTTAATTAGTTTCACTTTTACAATGTCTCTTTGTATTTTTATATAATATGGTTAATAAACTTACTATATACATCCAATCGACCCCCAAGTGGTCCATTAATGATTAACCTATCATAATATAAGTCTCTTGGCCGAACCTTAGATTTTTAGGAATTTAATATCAATTAATAATATAATATTTGTTTTAAGAACTCTTTTATGTCAATTTTGACACTATTCAATAGTTGATTTTTGTGAAACTCATAACAGATTGATTACTTCGAAAAAAGTCCATTAAATCAATCCTAATATATCATATTAGCCTAGAAAATTAGTTTAATTCATTAAAAGTTTCATATTTTATTTATTTGGGTATTTATAATATCAATTATTTTAATTTTTCACTATTATAGTAATTAATGCATCATCATTGTGTCATAAATAAAATAAATTATTTAATGTCTAAAAATTATAAATAAAATATCATTATGTAGGAAATCTTTTTAGCTTTCTAATGAATATTTATAATCTAAAATCCAACATATATAACCCTATGTAAAAATTGTTGTTCTAAAAGATATATGCTTGTGTCATTTTTGTATTCATTTTAACTAAATTAAAATAAAGTGTCATTATCACTTACAAGTGGATCCATGGGGTCCCAAAATTGACACAAAGATGCCCATGGTCGACCATCTATCAACCAATAGGGTTAAGACACGTTTTTAGGGTAATTTAGTATTATTATAATATTATATTTTTAACCCTTATTTACCGGATTTACCCTTAACCATGGTAAATAAAAAATTTACCGCAGTAATTATTCAAAATGTCTAAAAATAAAAGTTACCTATTAACACAATTTGAACATCCTGATTCCAAATATGGAATCAATTTTCCTAAATTCAAAACACAGAAGTGGCAGAAATTAATTTAAAATTAATTCCCGCTGTCAAAACAAAAAGCGTGTTTTTAAGAGATAATAACTATCAAAAGATTGACACTTGTTTATGTTCGGTTTAATTGTAAAATTATGTCCAATGACCAACATTATATTAAATGGTAAAAATATATTCTAAATATACTTTAAAACTACTAAAATTCATAATTTATCACTATTAATTATTTTGATTAAAAAAGTTGTTTTTAATTAAAATTTAGTAATTTTCACTATTCATCAAAATATGAAAGTTATCCGAAAAGTACCAAAATTTCACCTTAGGCTAAATTCGATATTCCGAGTCCAAAAATGAAGTCCATTTTCAAATATAAAATATATATATTTTCAAAAATTAGGTATTACTATTCACAACGACTAGTTTAATTAGTTGTGGTGTGTGTTAGAACTCGAGGTTGCGTACAACACACGCTATCGCATTATTCAAAGGGAAACGTACCGTAGAAGCTTGGGGTGTTACATTCTCCCCTCCTTCAAATAATTGCGTCCTCGCAATTTCTAGGGTATTACTGCATAAAAAGACTCGGGTGGTTCTTCATCATAAGTTCCTCGGGTTCCCACGTTGCCTCTTCCATCTTATGATTCCTCCACAAAACTTTTACCAGACGCGTCGTCCGGTTTCTCAGCACTTGTTCTCTCGTATCAAGAATCTTGATGGGCTCTTCGCAATAAGACAGATCGGGTTCCAGTTCTAAATCTTCATAGGTGAGTACATGCGTTGGGTCAGGCATGTATTTCCTCAATAGAGATACGTGGAACACATCATGAACTTTGGAGAGACTTGGCGGCATTGCCAATCGGTAAGCTACAGCCCCAATTCGTTCTAGAATTTCGAAAGGTCCGATGTACCTGGGACTCAATTTACCTTTCTTACCAAAACGTATGACTCCCTTCCACGGAGATACCTTCAGGAAAACATGATCACCGACTTGAAATTCCAAATCCTTCCTTCGATTATCGGCATAGCTCTTCTGCCTACTTTGAGCTGCTTTAATGTGATTTTGGATTACCTTCACCTTTTCCACCGTTTCCTCCACCAGTTCTGGGCCTACAAGTTTTCTTTCACCAACGTCATCTCAACAGGTTGGTGTACGACATCTCTTTCCTTATAACGCTTCATATGGTGCCATCTGAATACTCGAATGGAAGCTATTGTTATAGGAAAATTCTACTAGTGGTAAATATTGATCCCACATACCCTGAAAATCAAGTGAGCAAGATCTCAACATGTCTTCTAAGGTCTGAATAGTCTGTTCTGATTGTCCGTCTGTCTGAGGGTGGTAAGCAGTGCTCAAATGAAGTTCAGTATCCAGGGATTTCTGAAGAATTTTCCAAAATCTTGAAGTAAAACGGGGATCACGATTAGAAACAATCGATAGGGGTACTCCATGAAGTCTCACAACTTCATTAATGTATAGTCTTTCTAGACGTTCCAGGGGTAGATCTTCTCTTATAGCAAGAAAATGTGCTGACTTGGTAAGACGATCAACAATAACCCATATTGCATCGTTCCTTCTAGGAGTCTTTGGTAGCCCCATGACAAAGTTCATTGTAATATTGTCCCATTTCCACTCCGGTATGGGAAGAGGTTGCATGACTCCTCCAGGCTGTTGCCTTCCAGCTTTCAATTGTTGACAAACCATACATCTTGACACAAAATCAGCAATCTCCCTCTTCATGTTGTCCCACTAAAAATGTTCCTTCAAATCTCTATACATTTTGGTGCTCCCAGGGTGTATAGAGAAATTGGAACTATGAGCATCATCCAGCAATTCCCTTTTTAGATCAGTTATATTGGGAATACAAAGTCTCTTCCCGAATTTCAAAATTCCACCTTCATACGCAAAGTCTCTCAATCTCCCATCATTCACAGCTTTAATCTTCTTTTGGAATTCTTCATCATCAGTCTGAGAACTCTTAATCCTTTCTAGTAAAGATGGTTTGGCAACCATTTGAAAAAGCATTGATGTTTCACCTTCCCTGGTTATTCCCATGTCCATCTTCACTAGCTCCATGAAAATTGGATCCCTTTCAATTCTCATATTGTTCAAAACTCCATGGTCTTTTCTACTCAAAGCATCTGCCACCTTGTTTTCCTTCCCTGGGTGGTAGTGTATCGTACAATAATAATCCTTGAGTAATTCAAGCCATCTCCTTTGCCTCATGTTGAGTTCTTTTTGTGAGAAAATATACTTCAAACTCTTGTGATCAGTATAAATCTCACATTTTTCACCATAGAGGTAGTGCCTCCATATTTTCAAAGCAAAGATCACTGCTGCTAACTCGAGATCATGAGTAGGATAGTTTTGTTCATGAATTTTCAACTTTCGTGTTGCATAGGCAATAACTCTATCATTCTGCATAAGGACACAGCCAAGTCCTTTCTTTGATGCATCACTATAAATAATGAACCCATCATTCCCCGATGGTAGAGTCAATATAGGAGCATTGACTAATCTTCTCTTCAGTTCTTCGAAACATTCTTCACACTCTTTTGTCCAAACAAATTTAACCCCTTTACGTGTGAGCTTCGTTAATGGGTTAGCCAATCGGGCCAAATTCTGGACGAAACGTCGATAATAACCTGCCAAACCAATAAAACTACGTACCTCAGTTATACTCGTAGGTGCTGGCCATTCATGGATTGCCTTGGTCTTAGAAGGATCAACAGAGATTCCATCTTTTGAGACAATATGGCCAAGAAAAGAAATCTCCTGAAGCCAGAATTCACACTTGCTAAACTTTCCATATAATTCATGCCTCCTCAGAGTCTTCAAGATAATGCGCAAGTGATTTTCATGATCTTCGTAGGTTTTGGAGTATACCAAGATATCATCAATAAATACCACCACAAATTCATCGAGATACTCCTTGAAAACTCTATTCATTAGATCCCTGAATACAGAGGGTGCATTAGTCAATCCAAACGGCATTACAGTAAACTCGTAATGCCCGTACCTGGTTCGAAATGCTGTTTTTGGAATGTCTTCCTTCTTCACACACAACTGATGGTATCCAGATCGAAGTTCAATCTTTGAAAAGTATTGAGCTCCATGCAGTTGGTCAAATAAATCATCAATACGAGGTAGGGGATACTTGTTCTTTATCGTTATAGCATTGATCTCCTTGTAGTTGATACATAACCTCATAGATCCATCTTTCTTTTTAACAAAAAGAACAGGGGCTCCCCATGGAGAAACACTTGGGCGAATAAATCCCTTATTACTCAATTCCTCTAGTTGTTTCTTTAGTTCGACTAACTCTACAGTAGCCATTCTATAAGGGGTCTTCGATATAGGCCTTGATCCAGGAATCAAATCAATGGAAAACTCTACTTCTCGTTCTGGAGGATGTCCAGGTAAATCTTCCGGAAATACATCTACAAACTCTTTCACAACAGGTACATCCTCTATTTGAACACTCCTTTCCTCGCCGACAGTTATTTCATTCTCTTCCTCCCCAATAATTGAATTAAGTTGAGCAACTGGGGGTGGATCTAAATAAGAATTAGGTGGTGACGATTCTGCTCTAAAAATAAGGTGTTCCTTATCATTATCATCAAGAATCGTAACCTCTTTCTTCTTACAATAAATCTTCGCATCATAGTCCGAAAGCCAGTCCATACCGAGGATTATATCAAACTCAATCATAGGTATGACGATGAGATCAGCAGATAAAGAAAATTTATGTGCTCTAATGGGGACTGATTCGCAAAACTTTGTTGCAACGATACTTCCCTTAGGAGTTTTAACTGGCAACTCCCTTATTAAATCAAATTGGAAATATCTAATTTTCTTAGCAAACTGGGAAGATATGAAACAATGGGATGATCCAGAATCAAATAATGCATTTGCTAAACTTGAGGAAACCATTAAATTACCTGCCACCACGTCTTTCGGAGCTTCTACCTCAGCAGTAGTGATAGCATAAGCCTGGCCTTGATCCCTTGGCCTTTTCTGAGGTAAGTTCTCCTGAAGCTTAGGACATGCATTTGCATAATGCCCCATCTCCCTGCAATTGTAGCACTGAACGTTGGTAGCTTCCTTCTTCCCCTTGCAATCATGAGCTTGGTGGCCTTTTTCACCACACTTGTAACAGACTCTCATTCCCTTCAGGCAAGCACCGGGGTGTTTCTTCCCACACTTACTACAAGATGGATATTCAACCTTTCCCTTCTTCCCCTTATTTCCATTCCCAGATTGATCAGCAGGTCTCTTCTTCTCTTGCTTTGCTTTAAAGTCATAAGACTTAGAGAATTCCTTTTCGGTCTTGATAGCACATGAGACAATGTCTTCATACGATGAAAAGGATTGTGAGACTAATGCTCGACGGAGAAATGGTTTTAACCCATCAAAGAAACGATCAATCTTACTTCTTGGGTTGTGAATATAATCACCAGCGTACCTCGCTAACCTTGTAAAGTTAGCCTCATACTTTGTGTCATTCTCATCCTCCTTTTGTCTCAGACTCAGAAATTGCCTTTCCATATCTGCTCGATGGTCGCGAGGAAAGTATTTTTCTAAAAACAGATCTTTGAACTCCCTCCATTCCATATTTGATACTTCATCATCTTCCTTCGTATTTTGAATCAATGACCACCATTGATCAGCATCTCCAGTGAGGCGGTAAACTGCCATGATAACTTTTTCCCTTTCACTGCTCCCCAAAGCCTGAAATATTTTCTCTAGGGAAAATATCCATTGCTCAGCTACTAAGGGATTTGTATTCCCACTGAACATTGGTGGTTTTTGTCTCATGAATCGATCTAACATTGATCATCCACGCTGCGGATCAGGGTGCTCCATACGGGTAAGGTTATTATTCATAACCTGAGTAAGTTGTCCCAGTATGGTGATTAGCTGATCAGCACCAGTTGCATCACCAGCCCCACTATAATTATCTTGAGCATGAGGGAAATCCCTACATGGAGTGCGTGCATTGATACGGTTTCCATTTCTTCCACTAGGCGCCATTTCTAAACAATGGCATAAACTAGATCAGTTTATGAATCAAAATACATAATCCCATACTTATAAAACACTAAACATAAATTGAACTATCTATGGATATAATCCATAATAATAAATATGTTTTCTTTGAGGAAGTATATACTCATAAACCCTTCATAATGATTTGTAAAGAAAGTGAGAGTTATCCTAAGCATATCCCCCGGGAGTGTCGTAACCAAGAGTGCAGCAAGGCCCGTTGTCGTGCACCAGTTCCCGTTCGAGTCTAGCTCAAAGCGGTGTTTTCAGGTTTTACCCCTAGGTACATCTGTGCCAGAGCCGCCTCTACCTGCTCGTATCCAGACAGGGATGTATTGCTCGGAAAACTCACAAAGTCTCTACAATACCAAAATTCTAGGAAGTTCTTCTATACTAATCCTCAAAGTTCATCTTAGGTCTATGTGCTCTAATCAGAGTTTATCTAAATCTAGCTTCCAAGGTTTGTACTAAACTTCCTCTGATACCAACTGTAACGCCCCGACCCCAGTTACCCAGAGTCGGTGCATTATTACATAACATTGGCATGATCACAAGAAAGATCAAATCTCGAAAGACCGATTGGTTTAGTAGCCTTGGAAACACTAGATATATTCATAAGTTTTACAATACATCATAAAATAAAAAAAACTACTACAACAACATAATGTTTCCACAATCCACACTATTAACCCCCCATAAAATCCCTGCAGGTCATTCATAACTTACTTCTTCACATCCTGAGAAAAATAAAACATAGAAAAGGGGTGAGCTCAAATGCCCAGTAAGGATAACAATATAGCGGAAACTTTCATAAATAAGAATAAACATTTAAGGCAATGTATAACTAAAACAAAAGCCTTTTAAATATGAACTTTCAACATGGTATGGCATAAATAAAATGAAATAATGCCATTTACTTATTCACATGGATATTCTACTAATCGGATAATCACATGCAAAAATCAATAACCAATTTCATAATGTTGGAATGCATAATTCCAGACTATCATAACCACATAGCCAAGGCCTCGTGCCAAGACTACAAATAAGATTTTGTCAAGGCCTTGTGCCAAGACACTAGTTTGTCTCATGAGACCTACCGATGCATCGAGGAGCTATAGCGGGCTCCACCCGTCACTTATTAAGTCCAATGCATTCCCATATGAAAAGGTTTAAACATAACATAAACATTCGGATTAAAACTAGCATACGAAATGTAAATAATTTCACCATAAACTATGAATGGTATAAAAATAGCACATCCACAGTCAAACATATCAAAAAACCTTCAATAAAATATAGAAGTTTTGTATCATAATAAATCAACTTCAAATAATCTTAAAATCCATCAAAGGATGTTGACATAGATGAAATCAAAATTCTTTTTAAAGAAGTATCTCCTTTTATTTTGAAATCATTTAAGATCCATATAAAATAAAACATTTTCTTTGAAAATATTCTTATAATCTTGTATGGAATGCTTCGACGATTTTATAACGGCGGAAAATAACCGCACCCGCCGTATAAGTTAAAAAAACATTCTTACCTCAATTCTGTCGAAAAGGTTAAAAAGGAAATTGTTTTGAAAACGACGGAAAGATTCCTTTATAAACCTCTTATAAAAAGGTCAAACAAGGGTATAAATGACTTTAACCCATATTCTTGTAAATAGTAAAAATGTTTTGAAATACATTTTTAAGAAAACATGGATGTGGATGATAAAGAGATCCCAGTAGATTATTACGTATAAACAACCTCGGATAATGAAGATATTGTGAAATAACCGTTACCTTGTACTTTTCCTTTGTTGGGGTAGGTTAACCTCCTGTATAATGGTGAAATAATTGTTATTAAATTATACGAGAATCATATACATTAATATGATATCATATATGATCTTTTAACATTGCTTTATTAATAATATCTTAGTATTATCGTCGTTTCAGGTGATAATCGATTCGTTCTTCTTAAATGTTTGGTTACGTAAGACATGTTTGTAAAGGATAGATTAAATCTCATTCATAATCAGAATGATATTAACATTATTTTTAACCCTAAAATGAGAATAAGACTTGAATGGATACGATGGAGGAAGGATCTCACCGCGTTCGTGGAGACGGTAGTCCGTACGTACGCACGAATGCTACTTCCATTTAATTTTTATTTTAAAAGAATTGAATCCAAATGATACATAGGTATATTACTATTCCAGTATAATATAATATTTTATATATGTTACTTAAGTTCATTAACACCATCCTTTATACGTTCCATGTGTGGTATGAACGAGTCATATCATTTTAAGGGGGCGGTAGTCCGCACTTCCTCAAATGAAATTATCGTATGTATATACAACATGAAACGAATAATGGTATGAAATAAAATGGAATTACAGAAGCTTATATATAAAATATATATCATTAATATCATATTTAATTACAGTGCCATCATAATGGCCACCATGAGAGGCGGTAAGATGTATTTGAACAATCATCGTTTCGTGAGGCGTTAATTTTCCATCCACAGAAACATTATGTTCATCATCCATTAGATGGAGTTGTGTGTATGTGTAGTTTGAATACTTCTTATAAAAACATCCTAGTATATTGAGGATACTGGTGTTGTTACAAAAGAAGGGAAATAAAAAGAGTTTGGGGGTTGGAGAAGCAAAATAAATGAAAATAATTTAAGAGAAATCGTTACCTTTAATTTAGGTAACTCACTTTGGTTGGAACCAAAGGACTTCTTGAAATGATTTCTGCCTAAGGGGAAGCTTCAAGGAGGAGGAGAGGGATGTGGGGAGCTTAGTTGGGAAGATTTTGGACGAGCCAAGTGGCTTGAGAGGTGTGAGGAAAAGAGAAGGAGGAGTGCCCTTTTATAAGAGGGGTGAGGGGCACCTTTGGAAAAGCTAGAAATATTAATTTATAATAAATTCATATTCGGTTTCTAATGGCTCCAAAGCTTATTATTCAAAGTTTAAGGTGGGGATAGGTCGAAAACCACTCAACCAATAGAATTTAGACAGGTTTGGGTACTTATATTAACCTTATCTTTAAGTATTAACTCTAAGTTAATTAGTTTCACTTTTACAATGTCTCTTTGTATTTTTATATAATATGGTTAATAAACTTACTATATACATCCAAGCGACCCCCAAGTGGTCCATTAATGATTAACCTATCATAATATAAGTCTCTTGGACGAACCTTAGATTTTTAGGAATTTAATATCAATTAATAATATAATATTTGTTTTAAGAACTCTTTTATGTCAATTTTGACACTATTCAATAGTTGATTTTTTTGAAACTCATAACAGATTGATTACTTCGAACAAAGTCCATTAAATCAATCCTAATATATCATATTAGCCTAGAAAATTAGTTTAATTCATTAAAAGTTTCATATTATATTTATTTGGGTATTTATAATATCAATTATTTTAATTTTTCACTATTATAGTAATTACTGCATCATCATTGTGTCATAAATAAAATAAATTATGTAATGTCTAAAAATTATAAATAAAATATCATTATGTAGGAAATCTTTTTATCTTTCTAATGAATATTTATAATCTAAAATCCAACATATATAACCCTATGTAAAAATTGTTGTTCTAAAAGATATATGCTTGTGTCATTTTTGTATTCATTTTAACTAAATTAAAATAAAGTGTCATTATCACTTACAAGTGGATCCATGGGGTCCCAAAATTGACACAAATATGCCCATGGTCGACCATATATCAACCAATAGGGTTAAGACACGTTTTTAGGGTAATTTAGTATTATTATAATATTATTTTTTTAACCCTTATTTACCGGATTTACCCTTAACCATGGTAAATAAAATATTTACCGCAGTAATTATTCAAAATGTCTAAAAATAAAAGTTACCTATTTACACAATTTGAACATCCTGATTCCAAATATGGAATCCATTTTCCTAAATTCAAAACACAGAAGTGGCAGAAATTAATTTAAAATTAATTCCCGCTGTCAAAACAAAAAGCGTGTTTTTAAGAGATAATAACTATCAAAAGATTGACACTTGTTTATGTTCGGTTTAATTGTAAAATTATGTCCAATGACCAACATTATATTAAATGGTAAAAATATATTCTAAATATACTTTAAAACTACTAAAATTCATAATTTATCACTATTAATTATTTTGATTAAAAAAGTTGTTTTTAATTAAAATTTAGTAATTTTCACTATTCATCAAAATATGAAAGTTATCCGAAAAGTACCAAAATTTCACCTTAGGCTAAATTCGATATTCCGAGTCCAAAAATGAAGTCCATTTTCAAATATAAAATATATATAATTTCAAAAATTAGGTATTACTATTCACAACGGCTAGTTTAATTAGTTGTGGTGTGTGTTAGAACTCGAGGTTGCGTACAACACACGCTATCGCATTATTCAAAGGGAAACGTACCGTAGAAGCTTGGGGTGTTACAATATCTGTATTCAGTCACATTTTCCCGGTCTCCTATAATAAATTCTATATGATGGTCTACGTAGGATCTAAATGTTCTAGGAATAGATGTAATTTATTATTCTAGATCATGCACATGGTAAGATTGTTATGTGTGGTCTCTAATGTGAGATTTTTCTGCTTTGATAACAGCATGGTTACTGTTTTTTGAAGTGTTATTAATATTACAATTATATATATCAACCAAAATGTTTTCTAAAGAGGTTTTAGGATCATATGGATCTATTTCATCAAATGTGACATGTATAGAATCATCCAACACCTTTTTTATTTTATTAAAGACTCTATAGGATTTACAGAATGTAGAATAACTAATTAAAATTCTCTCATCCCTCTTAGTTAATGTTTTTTTAATATTATCCTCTGTATTGAGAATGTAAACTTTTAAACCAAAAACATAGACATAAATTATCCTAGGATTTCTTCCAATGCAAAATTAATTCGCTGTTTTATTTAGAAGATGTTTAATTAAGACTATGATTATTATATAACAAGTTGTATTAAAAAAATCATCCCAAGAATAAATATGTAATTCATATTCACATAACATGATTTAGAATATTTCTGATAAGGTATTATTTCTTCTTTCTATTATAGTATTTTGTTTCTGAGTCTTGGGTGCATATAAAGTATGATTATTTATATTTTTTGATCATAATGATTCAAAATATTTATTTTTAGTCTCATCGAAATTATCATTCTCATACTCATAATGATTATTACACTATAGTTCTCTAATGATTTAGAATACATTAAAAAACATCCATAAGACTCATTTTTTTATGCTAAGAGAAATACCCAGTAAATATTGAATAATCATCAACAAAGGAATAACAATAGTTTTTTTTAGACCCAAAATGAAACTCTTTATGATTTTGACATGTCCATGTGAATTAGTTTTAATGTTTGATAGATTGATACATATTTCTTTGGGTTGAAAGAAACTTTATATAATTTTCCATTTTCTTGGGGATTGCACACATTGTATTTTGATAAATATAGTTTAGGAATGTCGTTGACTATATCCTTTTTTTATATTTCTATGTAAGTATATAATACGGTGGCCCAATATCCTATTCCCATACCATGACTCATGAAAAAATTCATATAAACATGAAACATTTTAAGAGAATAAATATTTTAAATAAACTATAGAAACATTATCTTGCCTTAAAATATTAAAAACTAAATAGTAATTAGAATCATAACTCTTACATATAATATTATGTAACATGAAATTATAACCATAATAACATAATTCAGAAATGATTATAGTATTATATTTTAATGTTTTATAAAATAATAATTTTTAAATAAAAAATGATTTATAATTACCATGTTGACTAAGATTGAAAATTTTTCTTTTAGTGGTGTCACAAAAATCAATAAGAACATGTCTTCTCTATTCAAACATTAGAAGGTTGAGAAGTCCCCAATAACATGTCTAAAAAACCAACTTTCCATATACTGTAACTTCATTCTACAACATTTCAAGTAGTTTTCCTACAATCAATTAGTTATAAAATAATTTTGGTACCAAAATATATTTGGTTCTAAAAACGTTTAAAAGCATTGGTTTTGGGATCCATATTTGTTGGAATGGTTTATTTCCGTATTTGTTATCAGATTTATAGAATTAGAAAAATAATATCTCTTGGTCCAAAATAAATTTCACTAGATTTAGATATTTTAGTTATACTAATTTTTATAGGTTTATTGATATAATTTTAACTAGTAATAAAATAGTCTTTATAGAGTTTTATTTTCTATCCAGGATGATAACCAGACTCTTCTTTTAGTTTAGGTACAATGTGACGTCCCAAATATTTATTGAGATATTATATTATTATAAAAAATCATGAATTTCCTTCATTTTCTTCTCATTCAATAACATTAAATCATTAATTTCCTTAATAATTATTTTATTATTTTTATTTTCAACAGAAATATCATATATAATATTAGAATATAATTTATGATGTTTCTTTAAAATATTATTTTACCTTTTATTTATTTAATTTTTTCTTACATAATATTTTAATATTCAAATAAATATTCAAAATTAAGATCATATTCTTCTTTATTTTCATTTTTAAGAGAAGAAATAATATTTTTTACCTTAGCTGAAATTCCCATAAATCTCACATATTCCTCCCCCAGAGATTCTTTCTGGGATGATTCTAAATCACTCAAAAAAAATTTTTGTTTCTAAATGTTTCAATTATGACATTCATATGTTCCTTGACCCTAATATTTATTCCTAGGATTAAATATTCAATAATCATATTTGATATTTTATTTTCTTTTTTACTCATATCATGTAACTTCTATGAAGTTATCGTCCTTCTTCTTGTTTCCTTTTTGGACATTTTTTCATTTGAAATTATATACCATAAAACATTTCTTCAATATGTATAATTTCTTAAATCATATATCTATGTGGTTCATCTCTTAATCACTATCAGATTTACCATCACATCAAACAGTTTTTTCATCTTTGATTTCCTCTTAAAATTTTGATTAATATACTTTGAGTATGGTTGATTTTCTGGGTTCATCATCTTCAAATTTCACTATAGTATCTTATTAATAAATCATTAGTTTTCTAATAATCTCATTTATTGTAATATTAATCAACACAATTGATTAAATAATGGTAACAATAATGAATCTCCATCTATCAGTTATGAATTATAAAATCCACAACACTTGAAAGTTTTCATCAATAACTTTCTGTGTTAATTAATCATGTTTGTAATATCATAAAACCTAAGATATACATTTCAAATTGAATTAATAGGACTAATTTAAAATGTATCATACTAAATATTATTGGTATTCAATTTAATTTATTTAACATTAGATTCGGATTCATGAAAAATAGTCAAAGTATCCCAAATCTCATATGTTATAGTAGAAGCAAATATTTTATAAAATTAAAATTCTCAATTTCAATAGTATAAATAATCCATTACATTCAAATTATTGTCATAAGAATCCTTATTTCAAAAACTCTTTTTATTTTGGTGGCCTTTGGTTGTTCTTATGTTTCTTTAACAGTAGTATAAATATCAAGTCCCATAATTTCACGATGTATTTTCATTTAAAAATTATTTTGAGAATAATTACTCCCATTAAAATATGGAGGTTTATTAGAAGTAGTTACTTCATGTAATATGTTTTCCATAAATATATAATTTTGGAATAAATTAAAACATATATCTTTATTAAAAACTCGATCAATATTAGAGATATATAAGTAAAATAAAAAAATAAATAAGTGTTATGATACCAAATGTTAGTCGTAGTAGAAATATTAAGAGTTCAGTGAGTTGATCATTTAATAAAAAATCTAGTTAAAAAAAAATTTAAAACAAATTCCATCAATTTATATAACATCCCTATTAAATAAAATAGAACATATATATATTTATATTTTTTAAAAGTTTCTAAAATTCTAAATCATAACCCAGTTATAGAATTTTTAAAATAACTTTATCTTTGGAAAGAAAATCTACTCAAACCAAACACACACACACACAATGACACACACATATATGTATCATTGATAAAATCCAAATATTAGAGTATTAGTTTCTTGAATTATTTAAAATTACTTATAGAAATTATGTTTGTGATACATAAATACTAATGTAACACCATTTTAAAATAGATTAATGTAAAACATAAAAATATATAGAGAAATTAAAAAATATATATAGGTTCGGTCTATTAGAAGAAGCTAGTCCTCTCCACTTGACAGAAAAACCCACTATCAAGAAATTTTTTTAATACATAACAATCATATCCATATCTTGGTTCCAGTTTCTCAAAAATAACAACACACAATCTGTCCACGATAACACAAAACCTCTTACACAGTTATACATGGTAAGGAAAATGTAAAAGGTAATGAAGATGTATTTTAGTTCTTCCTTTCAAAAATTGGAGGATGGATAAATAATTTAAACAATAAATGAGATCACAACAAAAACATTATGTAAAATAGTGGTATGAATAGTATATGTGATTATTTTTTATGATCAATCAATGATCAACATTATTTGATCAATTGTCTTTAAATATATCCTGGAAAATATATGAAATGAAAATTGAATCTTTTTCATGATTTTAGAGATGAAAATTAAAAAACATAGTCTTGTAAAAGACTGCATCCTTGTATATTAAGTGGTTTCAAAACATTAGTTCACCATTTACATGTTAAAGTAACTATAAATTTATATAATTATTCACTCCAAAGTCGTCATTTGAGAAATAATCATTATTAAATTATTTTACTATGAAATTTCATCTATAAGACTTAAATGGTCCAACCTTTGTTAAATTCCTCAACATATAGTTAATGGACTTTAATAATATTACATAGACATATACACACGGATCAACTGGTTATTCACTTAGGCACGATAGGATATCTCTCACAAAGGGATTCGTTATGGGAATGGATGATCCATCTCAAGGCATGTATGCTCAACCTCGCGGTTGAACTACTTTTCATCTTATGGTCAGAACATCCTATTTACCGTCACTATACATGGTGAAATATGAGATTCATTCATGAAATCCTATTTCCTCACATGATATCAGATTCTTTTCATGATCATATTCACTATTTTACACACATTCAGAGGAATTTTTATATTTTTATGTTTTCTGAATGGATGCATGAACAAAAACTCTGATGAATTATCATGGAAAGATATTCTCTTCTTATGGTTACTAGAACTTCCGAAATTTGAGTGATTTAATACATGAATAGTCTCTTTCATAGCTTTCATCCTAATTCCTCACCATCCTTCACATTGTCACAATACATAGTGAAATTCTTGTAGGTTGTATATTTTTTCATTTCTTTTTAAGGTCATAACACAAGGAATGGGTCCAAAAACCTCTTCATATGGTCATTCAGTCAGGGATGTAAGACTTGAAAATTTTCATACATTTACCAGAAATATATTTTTTTATCAAAAAACAAAAAAAAATTATTAAAATTAATAAACATAATTTAACATCATTAAAAAAGCAATTACTGTATTAAGAAAATAACGATTCAAACATAAATAAATCATATTTGATATTAAATCAACTGTTTATTTTTTACGTATTCTTGTTAATATAAAATAAGAGTTATTTCATCCACATAAAAGAGTTTATGTATCTTTGCATCATATTTTGAAGATAATATAGTGTCTAAGATGCTAGTGAGAGTATATTTGACCTTAAATAAGATTAAAGTTATCATATAAAATATTACACTAGTCAACAAGTTAAAGTGTTTTTCACTTAATATCCTATAGAATTAATTGTATATTAAAGTGAAGAAAAATGTAAATCATAAATTTAGTTACAGACAGAAATTGAATATCCTTATTTCATAAAGTATTCCTCTAATAGAAATACATATTTGATTTCACTTAATATCATAAATTTTTTTAATGTAGGGATGTACAATTAATGTAAAGAGTTGAATTTAGTTATATAACATAAGTGAATGTAACTTAATCCTGAAGAAGTTTAGAATGTTTTGGTAATTAATAATGTAAATAGTTAAATTAATTAACATAATATTTCAAGGAAATTTTTTATGGAAAGGGTTATAAGGATGATGATGAAAAACAATGAAAATTTATTCATATAGAACATAGGTTGACATCATAAAATTTGATATTATGGAGTTTAGGAATGTCGATATCTTTAAGGAGATGAACAATTGGAATGTGATTCATAAATCTCATCATTATTCAAGCTTTATTTCTTCATAAATATTACACACTTAAGATTTTAGGTGTAGAGTTTTTTCATGTTATTATATAGTTATTTTTAATGAATTAAATATATATGTAGTTAGTTAACTAAATCTTAGAAAGTGCAAAAAACATAAGGTTTATATAGAATTATATTATATATGACATGATATATGGGACTGTATATTGGGGTTTTAAGTATTATTAAAATATTTTTAAGATTGGAAAATGTATTATATTAAAGTAAATATCCACATTATAATTATTTCACCTTGATTTCATATATGTATCTGTAAATTAGATGAAATTCAATTATAAATTTACTCTCATAGTATGACTTTGAGTTCCCATAACTGATTTTGTTCATGAATTATTATAGGTTATGATGAAATTTTAAGGATATTATGAGTAGTATTATTTTATGAGATACGTAAAATGATCAAGAGGAACAAAAAAGTGTTTTCTTCACTGGATGGCCCACCAAGTATACCACATGGAGTGTCATAGACTATCGCATTGGTATAATATGGGTGTATGGATCATTTGTGAGTCCCTATTACCTGAGTTTGGTGATATACCTAGCATTATAACCTCAGTACATTGATATCTAGCCTACACAATCCATTTATTCTTATCTAATTAGGTGGTGGTAGGGTATTTTATTGATTATTTCATAGGATGATGGAAAAAAAGATGGGATTTGTCATCTAATGTAATGGGAAGGAAATTAGGACCCTCTATTGAGATATAATAATGAGTTTATTTCCACACTTATATGTTTCATATGATATTATTTTCTATTCATGTGAGGGGTATGTTATGTTCTTATCTATAAAGACAAATGGAATGTGAAGTATTCATTAACCAGGTCAGAATATACTCAAATAGTTATGGATATATGTGTTTTATATATGGGATGTCCATAATATTTTTCCAATGTTAATTTGATTTATTATACAAAAGTAATGTATTAAAATTCACTCCAGCATGAGATTTGGTTAGTAGGAATATGTATAGATTAAAATGTATTTAACAGAGATCATTCTAAATCCCAATGTAGCTTATGTATCATTGACTCTTTTCTATAGTTTTTTCATTACTTACATTTTTGGAAATTAATATTTATATTTTTAATCAATTCTATAATGTCACATGGTTTGATAATTTCTGGTTGACTGAATTGATATTAATTTTCACTCAAATTGATTCTCTAAATGTATTATAGAGTTAATCAAATTGATTTTCAGATGAGTATTCACATGGTATTTAATATGATGTTATTAATGGTGAAGTTAATGATACATATTAAATAACTAATGGAAGATATCTAAAATAATTTTGGATATGTGAAATATTATATATGATATAATATAAGGTGAAATAGAACAATGTCTTTGAGGGCTTATTGTATGTAGGATATTGAATGATGTGTATGTGGGTGTGTTCCCCAATTCCATTTAAATGTGATGAAAATAGATTATATAATATATTATAATTGGTAATATATCACAATACCTAATGTATATATAAAATATGTTTTCATCCAATAGCATATTTCTTTTGTATGTTATGATATAAGTTTTATCTTAATTTTTTTTATGGAAAAACTGCAAGGTATAATTACCAAGTCATAATGAAAATTATTATGATGATAGGTCACTAATTTATAATGAATCATATTCTATAATTCATTTGGAAATGAAAAATTGTATATTTGGTATTAGAATATAATGATTTAATTTTCAAAATATTATTTTATAATGGCGATCATTTAAGGATCTATTACATGATATTTACAATGATGGAGTTCATTATTTCATGCATATGATGCATGTTTTTTCTTATAGATTAACACATGTATTGTAACACATGAGGTAATAAATAATATATATTGGATAATCCTTGGGTATTTATAATTCCAACTTATAAGTGATTGAGGTGGGTATTATCACATTAAATTCATCCAAAAATTATTATTTTTTCTTGCTTTTCTTACTACCTTTTTATAATGAGGCACTAGGATTTCATGGTGAATGGAAGATCTCACTCCTATGAGTGATTCAGTCATCTTATAGATATCTCCATAGGTGGGACTTCTATCTACTTCCTCTACAATGGTCTTTATCAAACACATATGAATATGTTCAAAGGTTATGGTGATATATAGTATATGTTAGGTGTAATGTATGAATAATTAATAGAGTTATTAACTTCCAGTTTTGTATGTTTTTCTATTCTAATTTTATATATCTTCGTATTAAGATTTTTATTTCTTCTACTTGTTCTAAAAAGTGTTATTAAAACCTAAAAAATCCAAATAATGTTGTTTTCAAATGGTTTTTATAGCATGGTTTTCCTTAATAGACTCAAAGGCCAATTTGGAACTTGGTAAAAATATTCCATAATGTATATATATAAAGGATTGTTTT
Organism: Viscum album; assembly: GCA_963277665.1. Classification (NCBI taxonomy): domain Eukaryota; kingdom Viridiplantae; phylum Streptophyta; class Magnoliopsida; order Santalales; family Viscaceae; genus Viscum; species Viscum album. The sequence continues at coordinate 1,048,730,802 of OY728131.1, read as the reverse complement.
ATATCATGGAATCAACAATTTTCTTTTAACGACACAATTTGAACAATATATAAACGAGTTTTCTGTATGATTATATCAACCTTATTGTGAGTCCCCTGTATTATGTCTTTTATAGAAACTTTCCCTTCATAGAAATTGAAATGAATTATTATGTGAATCTTATAAATATGTAAAATGGGTTGTTTACTGAGAAGGTGTTATAGGTAAGATGAGGAATATTATTTATGATTACATTATTGATTATTTTGATGATCATATGGATTTTATTTCTCACATTCACTTTGAATATGTCAAGGGAACCCTATACAGATAAGAAGAAAACATGAATGAGGGATACATTAATTTAGATTATACTCTATCTGGTTCCTAGTTTAATTATGATATAAATAGGGTTTATAACCCAATAAGGTCATGAGGAAATGTTTGGGTTGGATCTATTAGGTTCACATATGATCCAAGTGTTCTATTAGTGAAGTCCATGATTGTCTTATATTCGAATCAAGTGAGTTTTTAATGACTGTTATCTAATTGATTTTGATCATATCATGTGTATTCCTACCACAAGAATCATTTTCATCCCTTTATTCTCATCCTGGTTTTTTGGAACCAATTAGAGTATTTTTTAATTATATTATTCTTATTTGATATGATGATACATTTTCATTATAACTTATTTATTTAATGGTTTATGTTAAATTCAAATATATTTTGAAAATGTATTATTTGGATATTTTTTAAATAAGTAAAGTTAATGTTTTCATAAACATGTACGTTCACATTTTCATGTTTTTAGAGTGTTTTACATTACAAGTAGTGCATCCACGCCATGGTTAATAAAAATGGTTGTAAAAAAACTATTTCAAAATAAAAATTTGATTTAATCCATGAGTTTAAAACAACGGTCTTTATGCCAAATAATTATTTTGTCCAAAAAAGTGTTGACCTTTTGGATTTGGAAGAGGATAAATGTTTGATAATTATTATTATTTATAAATTTCATTTAAAAAAGAAAGTTTTCTAAATTATATTCAAACTTGTATTTATGAATTTTTTATATATAATGAATTGTATAAATACATTTGTAAAATCCTACTAGGATTATTTTGGTCACACTATACATGAGAACCAATGTGTTTTTATATCTCTTATGTTTTTATATAGGTTCCTAGGCCATGATCTTATATTATTTTATTTCTATGTGGTTCTTTCTTGGAAATTTGGATGTTGTAAGTAACCATGGGTCACATTGAGATGTATTGTGGTGTATCATATTTTTGGATCATCATTGGACATTCTATCAGCCAATTTTCCACACTATTTATTTAATTATAAGTTTCCTTCTTATTAGATAATTTCATATATTGTTTTTAATGTTGTGTATTTATTATAAAAGTGAGTTGGTTAGTTTATATTTCTTATGCAACATTTGGTTTGGTAATTTATGGTATCTAGTTATTTTATATGCCTTGTAGTAAAAAGTGTAGGAACACCACATATGATTCTATGTTGGATTATATTTATTATCTACAGTTATTAGAGGGTGAAACCATCTTCAATTGATTATAGTGTGATGATCTAGTTATTATCAACCTGTGGTGATCTGGAATGTGCTTTGTGCCTTATAGTGCACTCATCTGAGTGATGTGATAAGTTAACCTCAACTAGTTTTTGAAAAAATGGTATTAGATATCCCTATTATTATTTTGTTTGGTAATAGTAGTATAAACAGTGTACTGTCAAGACTTATGAGTTGGTTCATTATTAGGCGATTAATCTCAACCTTTCATGAAAAAGATGATTTTCTATGGGTACATGGGATTTAAGTCTTCAATTTTAATTCCTTTTTCATTATTTTGATATATTATGATTTTAAATGATGGTATTTTGGTCTCTTTTGAGTTAAAGTATATACATTGTGGGTTTCATTACATTTTAATAAGAACCAGTGTTGCACTGTTTCCTTGCACACTCAATAAAATCATGCAAATCCCATGTGTTTGGTTCTAGAAACTTCATAGAGGATTTGGTATGGTTTTCAAAATCGTGAAACCTTTTACATCCATAATGTTGTTATTTTTAGAACACTTCTTTATTTATAACTGATCCTAAAGTGATTATCATTTCGTGTAGATATATTAATGAGTAATTTGTATTGTGTTTATTGTTTTGAGTATTTGTGATTTATATGATTGTTTTGTGTGTGAAATAGGACTTCATAATGTTCTTTTACATTAAATACATGTAAATAATTTTGACTCTCATGAAGTTATTCATAAATCTAATTCGTTTATGGGGAACAACATACATTTTTTTGAAATTATTTTTTGATTTTGTTTAATTTTTTTTAAATTATTTTTTAAAATGTAGCAGAATGTTTTTAGAGTGTTCATGCCTTTTGAAAATGATTTTTTAGAATATTCATCAAATTATATTGATTTAAAAAATAAATGAAATATTTTAAAAAGTGCCTTTATTTGGTGATTTATTATTTTGCGTTTAATACCATGGTTATATGGGAATTGTTTGATCTGGTTGTAAACATTAATTGATTGAGTTCATGGTTCATGTTATTTAGAATATACCTCCAGGAAAGGTCTCAAAATAACAAGAAATGTTTCCTCTACGAATGAACCTTATAGTAGTTCCTCTTGTTATTTGTGTGTTACTATTTCTTTATTAACCTTTCCTTGACTCTGGATTGAGTGGTGGATCCAAAATTTTCCTTAATCTTAGAGCCTATCCAAATAAAATTAAGTATCATATATCTACATATTACAGTGATCAGGGTCCACTTTTGGTGATGGAGTGGATTGATATAATTAAGGGAATAATTTATTCCGTACAAACTTCTAGAAATCTAAAGGATAGAGTAATTGTATGTTTATTTAATGGACTAATCCTTGTGTGGTTGAAATCATTTTACATTTTAATTTGGATGAAAATATTTCTTATAAAATCATTAAGTCCAATATTATATAGTTGAATGATCCTTGAGAATTAAGGTGGAAAAATTAATTGAATTTATGTTCCCTTTGTAGGGTGAGTTCATGGTGAAGGAATATACCAACCATTTTTTATATTCAGTTTAATTATCTCCCAAACTAGTCATTGATGACATTGTAAGAGATCATTTCATTAATATAGTTTTAATTCAGACCATGGATCTATTTTATTTCAATTTGGAATCATACCTTATAAGAAATTGGTAAAAAAGAGGATTTTTGTCGGAGATAATAAGATTAAATAACCTATGATGGGTGATTCATTGATTCTACTCATTTAGGTTAACATGGTCTAGTCTCGTTAGAGACTCTCTAATTATAATAAGAATAATATATCTCTTGTGTGTTACTAATGTGGGAAACCTAATCACCATAAGCTCTCTTACATGAGTTCTCTGAAGACCTAGGTTATCTTCGATAATTATATAATTTAAATTATCAATAAAAGAGATTGAAAATACATATGCATTTTAAATCTGGATGATAATCTTCTCTTTGGATTTACACTCGATGATTATTTGGATAGATTGGTATTTTCATGTAATTCTTATTTGGTGTATTTATTTGGGGTCACATTATCTAGTCCTTTTTGTGGAATTTATTTTCTATGTTATTATTATATGCTGATATTGGTGATTTATAGATTCTCATGCCTCATTTATTGATTATTCTCCTTTATTTTATATGTGATGTTAGTCCTATTATGAAATTTGTATTTTTATGAGATACACATGGAAGTCCATGGGTACCTACTTGGGTCACTATGATTAGTGTTACACCATTCTATAATGTGCTCTGACTGGTCTGCACATTTATATTCTTTTAAGTTCACTATTGGTCAGTGTTTTGTGAGTGATGTCCTAAGTTAACTTTCAATCTAGCTTGTGATTCAAGTTTATATCCCATGTTATTAATATTGAGGCATTTTCATGATTGATGTATCTCATACATTCATATTTTAGGGGATATTGATGAATTATTGGTCCTTATCTTCTATGATTTTGGGTATCCTTTTGATTTGTTCTTACTTTTTGGTTATGTTAACTTCATGTAATTCTAAGATGGTTTTTGGAGATATTTTTTTTGGTCGGTGGATAATTATCATTTCCCTTGGTGATTTAAGTAAATTTGATTACTATGTTGATATCCTTCAAGTGGTAATATATATTCTATATCATAACCATTTTAGATGAATTATAAATGGTGGGGTGACATATTAAATGTGTCCATGATCATTGGGATCCAAATTTCAGGATTGTAGATTGGGTTAAACTGGGAGGTGTTAGATTATATTGAGGAAACATTCCGATGATTTTAAGGGACTATATTTTTATTCAGTTCTATTTTTTCACCTGATATCTTTGAGTTTTCCCAAACCTCCCACCACAAGAATAGAAATAAAATAGGGTTGTGAGATCAATGTTGATATCAAAAAATAAGTTTAAATGGTAAGGATATTCTTCCATAATATGGATCAATTGTATCCACTTATTATTTGGTGTTATTAGCACCACTCAACCCTTGGTTAGGTAAATGGGTTTTGTGACTCATTTATTTCAAAAAAATTGATGATATTCTTGGGGAAATAAGTTCCATTATTGGTATAATTTGACACCCTCATTTCACCATTGTACATAATATTATATTATAATGAGTTACTTTAAAATTGAAAGAGTTTCATGATTTTCAATTAAAAACATTTAATTATTTATTATTTTACATGTTTACTATATGTCTAACAAATTTTTTGTAGTAATCATGTGTACCTTTTTCATATATAGAGATCTCCTTCGTTTTATAGACCATGGATGGTCCAGGGTTAGTATTAATCTTGAAAAAACATTACGTTTGAGGGTAAACCATGTGAATTAATTTTATATAAATGGGAAATCATGTGATGACCATTATATATAGGGGTTTTAAATTCATTTTGGACTAAATATATAGTACATGGTTAGCGGAAATTTTATGACTAGCTATTACATTTGTGAATGACTCTTACATATAAGTTCTTTTCTATAGAAAATGTTTGGAGCATGATCATGTGAGGTTTAGAAGTAATAGTGAAAATGACTCTTACATATGAGGTGTTATAATTTGTGGGTTATACGTGATTTTTACATGCGTTAAAGAACCATGTGGACTAGAACTGTGAGGGATGTATTTAGATTTTAGTAGAGGCTTCATGGTCAGTTCATGGGTTGGTAAATAGTATAACAAAATAAACGAGAAACCATGATTTAAATGTTATGAATTTACTTATCTATAAAAATACTATTTTAACTCATTAGGCACTCGTCTCCTCATCCATTCACTAATTCAAACATATGATAGTTTAATAATGATTCTCATATTCTTCTCTATTTCATCCATGAACATCTTCCTTTTATAAAAATAGATTTGGAAGGTACATAACACTCATTATGTTGTGTTATATTCCTTATTCCATTTACTCTTTGTTTCATTTTAACCCCTGAAAACTAATGAACATATTGGTAAAACTGAGGATTTATGTTGGGTAAATCTTGGGGTTTTCATTTTCTAGGGCTTATAGAGGTCATATTCTTCCATTAAATGGAATAATCCATTGGGGTTGAGATTATTTCATTGATTGTGGTATATGATTTGTTAAAATACATTTATTTTTAAAGTCAATAGATGCTTGAATTTCCTAAATGTACTTTTATATCAAGTTATACCAATGTATGATTCCCATGATGGTTTTTGTAAAGTGTTTTAAATGATCTCTCTAGTTAATATAGTGTATTTTCAATAGATTTTAATTATTAATTTTACACAAATATTTTATGTAAATGAAGTACTTTTAAAAATACCTTGGAGTATATTTTATATTAATTTGAGGTTATAAGAAGTTTTTTGGAACAATGTTTATTTCAAAATAATGTAACCACTATTTTAAGGGTTTCCATTAATTAAAGAGGTTTATTATTTACAATATAATCCTAATGGAGTAATTATAAGTTTTTGAAGTGTTGATCATTATGTGGCCTTCAAAGGATGTATATAACATGGGTTTCCATTTTGGAATCAAATCCTTGTTTTTTCACTTGATAAATGTTTTCTTTGAGATATATATAAAAGGTGGTGTTTTATGACATTGTATCCCACATTAATTTTTAAATGGCCCGGTTGGAATCTTATGAAAAATATGTTTTCTTGATGATTGTATCACCCCTATAGTGAGAACATTTTATTATATCTTGTATATATTTTTTTATTTATGGGATATGAAATGAATTATAATTTCATACTTATTTATATATTAAGGGGTTTCTTTGTTGGGAGGGTGTTGGTGGTGAGATGAGTTTTATTGTTTATGTTTTATTTATCGATTTCTGTAATTATCATATACCCTTCTATTTCTCACATCGACATTAAATATCTCATGTGAACCCTGAGTAGCTAAGTAGAAAACCATGAAGACTACTACAGTAGTTCATATTGTAATCTAATGGGAGTTTATTTTATATTATTCTATAAATAGGGGTTACCACTCATTGAGGTCAAGAGGTCAATTCAGGTGTGGCTCTATTAGGTTCACATAGGTTCCAAGTGTTCTATTAGTGAGGTCTATGATTTTTTCATGTTAGGAACTATTGAGATTCTCATGACACTTAACTCATGAAAATGTTTTATTCATGGTGATTCCAACTATATATTTTAGTTTTAAACCCTAGTTTTCACCTTTTTTGTGGAACCATTTATATTAATTTTTTATTAATATTATTGTTCTTTGATATGATTATTATCATTTATTATACATTATTTTTAATCATTTTAGGATACTTTTCATGTTTTTAGGAAAAGGTGGTGCTGTGAATAATTTTTTAAGAAGTAAAGTGGTTTGGTTTAGTTTTTGTAAACAGAAAAGGATTTCTTTTTAAGGTTATAATTTTTTTTCCTTTTAAAGTGGTGGATCCACCCCTATGTTGCAAAAAAGGTGTTTTTAAAGAATAATTTCATTGGAAGGTTTGATTTTTTCCATGCATTTAAAACAATGTTTTTAATCCTGATAAAGATTTTTTAAAAAAAAATTAATACCTTCTGGTATTTAATAATGTTAAATGTATGATACTTATTTCCTATTACACTTTTTATTTTTAAAATTTTATTTTCTAAATGATATTCAAACTAGAATTTATAAAATAAATTTCATGCACTATTTAGTGAAATCATGCTTGGTAGGTTTAGATCACACCTCACATACACACCTATGTGTGTATGTTTCACTCATATTTTAATATAAGTTCCTAGACAGTGATCTCAGATATGTTATTTTTGGGTGTTCTGCAGATGGAGATTTTGATATAGTGAGTGAGAGTGGGTCACATGGATATATCTTATGGTATCTTGAGTTTTTAGTTCATCAGGGATTAATTTGTATCAAAAAATTTGGTTTGTTTTTTATTTATATTTTTGGTTTCCATTACATGAAATATATTTATTTATTATATATGTTGTTGTATATTTATTTTATGAGTGGGTTGGTTGGTTTAGGTTTATTATGATTCATTTGGTTTGGTTATTTATTTATAAATATTTATTTTATTTACATTGTAGTCCAATGTGTATAAGTAGTATTCTAAATTCATGGTTTTATTGTATTGATCGTCTATTGTAATTCAAGGGTGATTAATTTAAAACATGGTTATAGTGTGATTCCCTAATGCATTTTTTTATCCCTTGGTGATCGTGAAAGTGCTTTAATCCTTATGGTAGGATGTACCTAGTAACATAGACGGTTGAACTTGATAGGTTTATAAGCATAGATTAATATTTAATCTAAATTGAAGAAGCATAAATATTCCATTTTTTCAAATAATATTCACATGTTTGATGCTAAAAACATAATAACATAAATTAAGAACATGAACATCATTCACTATTGTTGGTTTTTTTATTTCTTCAGTTGAGGTTTGATGATGTACACTAAGGAAAAACCTATAAGTTATTCCATATATACTATATCTATGGTTTCTTCAAATATACCATACCCTTTCAATAAGATATTATGATTCCTTAATGTTATGATATTAAATTGCGGAAGAAAAGGAAGGAAGAGAGAAAGAGATTCATGGTTGGAATATTTTTCTCCATGGGGATAACACATAACCTATCCAAGACCAGGACACCTTTATATAGGCTATAGGGATTCTTCCTAATCTGTTTATCCACATCATGAAATTACATGTACATTTCATAAATTTATATGTAAAGTATTCTGTTATATTACTTGTAACTCTCATCTATAGACCACCCATGCATGAATAATGATATAGATTTTTAATTTTATTTATTTCCATTTAGTTTTTTAATTTATTGCCAAATTAATCAAACCATATAATTCATGACATTATGTTACACTTTTAGTTGTAAAATAAAACTATACAATGTAGTTTTTAAGATATCCCCATATCATCAAACACATTGTACTCTTAGTCTATATTCTATACCTTATCAAAATTTGTCTTTATTCTAAAATGCACCTAATCATACTATAGTATATAAATAGGATTTTAGGGCATATCTATTCCAATATATCACATTCACACAATCCTAAAATACTTTTATTCAACTTCACCTTATGTCATATAATATGAATTTTTTTTTGAAATCATATATAAATATAATTTTGGATATCTTCCAAACAGTTTTGGAAATTGGTCATCACTTCACCTTATATTACATTATATGTAATACCTAGTGAGAAACCCATAAAAAATATTTTCTATAAAACTCTAAATGAATTTTTGAGTAGCTATGTGAGTTAGATTGAATCCTAATTTAGTCATCAATAGACTTTGACCTCATCGGCCTTCATAACATTGAAGAATAATCTGAATCATCAGATATATAAATGTAAACAAAGAGCATCCTCTTGCAAATAATTACTGCAACATAAGTTATAATGGGATTTGTCAAAATCTCAATCATACAAATGTATCTCCATATTTGTGTCCACAAAATGCATCACATTCTTTTGTGAATTTTGAAAATAATCCCTTTTCTAAGACATTATGTTACTATTGGATATATTATATGTCAATCCTATATAGTATCATCAAACGTTCCTGATTCTTTGAGTATATATTAACTAGATCGATGAACATTTAACATGTCATTCGTTTAGTAAATTAGTACATCGCATACCCCCCAATCCATATAAATAATTGCATCATATATACTTACTATGTATCTTCATACACTTCCTAAGTCTATTTCAATTTAGGTTCTAAATTTCATAGTCATCATATGAGAGGAAAAATTCCATCTAAGTTGATCTCCAAATGACGAAATGTTTGGAAACATATCCATCCACCTCATGTTAGATAATACTAAATTCATGTATAAGAAGGGTATAAAATACATATGTTTATCATGTTAATTATCTCATTGTCCTCATGTATAAGGACTCTAAATATGATCAATGCATCTCTAGTATACCAAATACATTGTGTATATTACTCAATGTGGTATACATCATGAGTAATCCAGTACACATAACATTTTTATGTCTCATGAGAATGTTTCATGTCTATATTTAAGAATATTACACATTTTATCCTTTTTTGCACAACCTATAATAATTCAAGATGAACATTTATTAGGGATATATAAAAGTCATACTTATAGGGGTCAATTATCATTTCAATTTATGGAATGTATATTTTTTATTCAAATATGAATCCAACATGAATAAATGATAATGTGAAGATTGATTTTTATACAATACATTTTAATATTCTTAAAATTCATTTAATAATAACTTTCAAAACCATATATAAGAAACTATATAAAATATAAAATATTTTAGACTAACATATCATCATTTTGTTTTTTTTCAATTTATAGGGTTTTGTTAACAGCCACATCATTATGTAATTCTATCCACATGAATATGTGACCTTCTGATAAATATTTCCCACTAAAATCTTTATTGAATAAAATAAATGAAGTAAAATAGTTTGAATAATGATGAGTATTAGGAATACTATTATAAATTTTTGATTACATATACATATTCAAACTCATCAGATCCATAACATAGAATGTTATGATGTTAAAAAATATGATTTTCAACTTATAATTTTTCTAAATTCATCAGCATCATCCTTGTAATCATTTCCATCAATCCTTTACCATGAAATATTATAATAACTAATATAACTTTTACATTATTTCATTATCAGTATATGAAAAAAAAAACTTTTAGGATATCAAGTCAAATTCAATATTATATGGTAAATAATAAAAAAAATTCGTTATTTCTTTATAATAACATCTAAAACCTTATAAAAAATCAATAGAAATTCACTAATATGTTTAAATGGTGTAATATTACATTTATTTAGATTGAACTTAAAAAAGTTAAAACATACTCCAACTAGTCTCTTAGACATTACATTCTATTTCCAACATAATTATAAGGTAAAAAAACACTTTTAGGTATATTAAATGACTATTATAACCATTGTGTTTAGTAAAAAAATATTATTTCCCTATAGTAGGAATATTTAACAAATATAATAATATTTTCATATCATATATGGTATTCTAAGTGTATGGATATCTTACATTAAAGATGACATTTTAAAATATGCCACATTTATTGGTAGAATAATTTTTCATCTTTTATATTTTTAAAATAACATCTATGGTTGCATGAGAACATAACATGTGACCAGAGACAAATTAAAGAAAAATACCTAATTAAAATTTTAAAAACCTTCATCCAACCATGGTATAAATGTAACATACCAAGTAAGTAAGGAATAATATATCTTTTTATCTATGTCTAATAATGAATTATATAGTGTTTTAGGGGCTTAAAATGAGAATAAATCCAATCTTAGGCATGGAATACACTAATATTTTTAAAAGATTGTTTTACTGCCTTTTGATGGAAACCCATTTTTAAATCAACATTTTTAAAATTTTATAAGATCTATTTGTCAAAATAAACTTATTCATTATTATTGGGACATTAAAATTTACTTTGGGTAATTTTTTGGTTTTTTTCCGATAAAGTTCATTTTTTAATGAATAGTGAAAAATGTTGTATTTTAATTCAAAACCATTTTTAATATAATTTTTTTATATGATTAGATTATCTTTTTAATTGGTTTTAAAGTTAAATTAGAATATATTTTTACCATTTAATCCAATAGTGGTTGTTGAAATTAATTTCACTTTGAAATTGGACTTAAACTAGTGTCAATCTTTTGATACTTATTGTTTCATAAAAACACGCTATTTGCTCTGATAGTGGGAATTAATTATTAATTTAATTAATGTAACTTATAAGTTTTTAATTTTTTAAAATAGACATCATTTTTGAATTCACAATATCAAATATAGCTTAGGGTGAAGTTTTGGTATTTTTCTGAAAAACATCAATTTTTGATGAATAGTGAAACCACTAAGTGGTACTTAAAAAACTGATTTTTCGTTTAAATGAAATATTACCACCTCTGTGTTTTGAAATTCAAAATTCCGACATACATGGTTGTCATTAAAAAGTAAAATTTGGTTCAATGGGATTAAAATGATTTTTTGGTGAATAGTAACTTTTAAGTTTTTAATCACGATTAGAGGTAATTAGTGTAATTTAAGGTAAAAATAATGTTTTAATAATATTAAATGACCTAGACACATGTCCTACAATTATTGGATGCTTCATGGCCTACCACTACAACCCATGGGTCGATTTTTGGGACCCCATATAGCCACTTGGGTACGATAAAGACAATAATGCCTTTTATTTAAAGTAAAAGTAAAAATGACACAAACATGAGTTGTTTTACTAAAATAATTTTTACATGGGGTTATACATGTCATATATTTGAATATAAATAGTAATTAGAAATCTAAAATTATTTAATACATCATGATATTTTTTTATAATTTTTAGACATTAAATAAATTAAATTATTTATGACACCATGATGATGCAGTGATTACCTCATTTTTTAACGATTTAAATAAAATGAAAATATATTGTAAAATCTAAGACCTACACTTGTAAAAAACCTATTGGATGGGTGTATTTTGAACTATTAGCACATTATCCTAGAAATATATAATTTTGGGACCTTTTCAATCATAAAATCATTTTATAATAAAGTATCCTTTTATAACTTTCCAAGAGTGCCCCTCCTCTCCTCTTATAAAAGGTGCCCACCTCTACAACCTTACCCACACCTCTCAAGCCTTTGGCTCAGAAAAACCCTGTCCATTTTGTCTCTCCACATCCCTATCTTACTCTTTGAAGCCTCAATATGGGTATAAGTCTTCCCAAGGAAGCCTTTGAGCTAAAAAAAATGAGTTACCCGATTTAAAGGTAGTGTCTTCTCTTGTGTTCTTATGTTTTATTTTTCTTCTCCAACCCCCATAAAATATTTTTATTCATTTCATTTGTAACAACAACAATATCTTACATATACTAGGATGGTTTTATAATAAGGATTAGAGCTACACTTACACACAACTACATCTAATGGTTAAAGAACATATTGTTTCCGTGGATGGAAAATTTTTGCCTCACGAAAGGATGATTGTTCAATATTATTTTAACAACTTCAAAGGTGGAAATTAAGTTGTCACTATATTTATATATGGTATATAATATGTTTATGTTTTACTTAAGCTTCTGTAATTTTCATTCATGGGATACCTTTATGGTTTCCATTATGGGTAAACGCGAAATCTTCATTTTAGGAAGTTAGGACTACCGCCCCATCAAAGTGATTTGATTAGTTAATACCATATGTGTGACGTATAAAGGATGGAATTAATGATATTATATATGATATTACACTAGAATTATAATATACCTTTATATCATTATGATTCCATTCCATAAAATATGAAATAGAAATGAAATTAGCGTTCATGCGTACGTACGGCTTACCGTCTCCATGAACGGTGCATTTCATTTCATACCAATAAACGTTGTGTAATATTATTAATGAATTTATATACTGGATATATATGATATATATATCTACATCATGAGTATAACTCTGGATATAATGGATACATGAACAAATTGTAATTATAAAAGAGTTTATTTTTTACTCAAGTACCAATGATCGTTAAAACGACCGTTATTAACTTAAATAATTACATAGTGTTCATGACATGGTAATAAGTGATATAAAGGTAATAATGAACTTGAAAAAGGTTCTTTAGAAAGTATAAACTAACTCATGTTTATTATTCAGGTGGTTAAATAACGATCGAGTCAAGTCGGACCCAAGGTATGGGACTTCGTCTCAATCTCCTTTCATTGAGGCATATTTTGATTTATACACAACTTTCATTTATACGGTATATAAACCCCTTTGACTTTTACATTTATCCAAAAGGAATATTTTTTATACAAAGAATTTTACTAAACGACAAAAAGGAATGTTTTTGGCATACATATGCGGCGACAACGACTTCTCTGCCACCATGACCATTATTTGAGTTTTGGCTTCCTCTACAAGCCATACCTTTTTTTAAAAGAAAAATAAATACCATGTTTTACTTTTCTTTTATTTTGGTAATGAAAATGGTTTTCATAATGTTTTTATTATATAAATGTGTTGTATTGATATCATGTGATTGAAATGTGGAAATGTTATGTTATCTTTTATGTATGTTTTATGTGATACGATTATGTTATGGTTCTTGGGAATTATTATGAAGATGGGTGGTTCTGTGATAAACTAAGGGAGGGTAAGCCCAATATATCTCTCCAATGCATTGGGTTACGCAAAGGAGTTTAACGTTAAGGATTCTCCGAAGATATTTAGGGAATATACTGTTGTGGGTATTCCAAACGCAACCAAGAGGGTTACTCCCAACGTAAGAATGTTATGAATGCCTCAAGTTACCATTATGTCTTATGATTTCTATGATTTATTCATGAGTTGATTAGGTATGTTAAAGTGCTTATGTTTTATGAGTAAAGTATGATATCATTGATTCTTATGTATACATGTACTCATGTTTCCTTTCCATATTTTCATATATCTTTCTGAGCTTTTTATGCTCATACCAAGTTTTTGAAATGTTTTTCACAGGTCAAGGGAAAGGTACATGATATGATGATAGTGTCAAGGAAATGTCAAGAAAGAATCCATGTTTTATTTTAAATATGATTCCGTTTAGGGGAAAAAATTAATATTATCATTTATGTAACCACTTTGTTTAAATGTGGCATGTAATAAATGTTTTATGATCTAATTCTCAAAAACTCTAAACCTGAAAAGATCTTCAAGGTGTATTCTTGAAATATCTCAATATTAAGTAATGTTTAAGTCTGGGCCTTATAGTTGGTATCAGAGGTCGGTTTAGATAACTTTAGGAGTTAGAATTTTATTAAATTATTATCCAAAAATATTTTTTTGTGGTCAAATTGAAATGATATAGCATTTGAAGATTACGATGTTGCTTCATATAAGACATGTTTGTTCAGAATGGTTTCTCGCAGAGGAAATAGGGAAGCAGTTCTAGGAAGGCATACGGAAGGAAATAACCTTCCGAATCAGAATCCTGAGATGGTCGGAATTGGAACTGAATAGTTTGTTGCGGTAATGGCGCATTTGACTCAACCGATAAATGGTGGTGGTATCCATGCTCGAGATCAGCCAGATCAACCGCAGAGGAACATGTCAGTGGTGGAACATTTCATGAGGCAACATCCCCCATCATTCAGAGGATCATCTGACCATGTGCTAGCTGAAGGGTGGATTAAATCACTGGAGAATATTTTAGATGTCATGAGGTGTTTAGACAATCAAAAGGTTAGTCTTGCTATTTACCATTTGGAGGGTGAAGCAGATCAGTGGTGGTCGATGGTTAAAAATATCAGGGACGCTGATGAGATTGATGCTCTCGACTGGGATAAATTCAATGGTATGTTTCTTGAGAAGTATTTTCCTAAGGCTGTTCGACGTAGGATGGAAAAACAATTCTTGGAATTAAGTCAAGAGGAAGACTCAGTGGCTACCTATGAAGAGAGGTTCACTCGACTGGCAAGATATGCTCTAAATTTTATCTGAGTCCTTGATAGTAAAATCAATCATTTTTACTCAGGATTATAGCCAAAATATCGAAGGGATTTAGCTTCTCACAAGTTCAAGAGTTATGAAAATCTTTTTCGATGTTCTGAGAAGGTGGAAATGGAGTTTTCCAATGATCAAGTGTTCTATAACAACCAACAGAAGAAGAGACCGAGGTGGCAGGAGAAAGGGAAGAATTCTTCAAAAAGTTCTAATGGTAAGAAAACTAAGATTCCAGTTTGTGATAAATGTGGGAAAAGGCATGCTGGGGAATGTCTTATGAATTATAGAAAGTGCTACTGATGTGGTAAGATAGGACATAAGGCTCGTGATTGCACTGAAAAAGATCAAGGTGATGGAAAGTCCAAATTTGATTTGCAGTTAGTGAAATGTTTTAAGTGCAATAAGATGGGTCACTATGCAAACGAGTGTCCGACAAAGAGATCGAGTGATGGGAAGTACTTAGACTACAAGAAGAAAGGGGTGGTGAAATCCTTTGCAACTACTTTAGCAGATTTCGGGCCATCAAATGAAGTTGTATCAGGTACTTTTTTTTATGATTATGCTAGTGTGTTGTTTGATTCAGTGTCTACACATTCATTCATCTCTGAAAACTGTTCTATTATAATGGGAATACCATCTCAAGAAATGACTCCTGAACTTGGGGTAAAAACACCTGGGGGAAATGTGGAGTCAAAAATAATTTATAAGAATCTTCCTATCCTTATCCGTGGAAAGAACGTACTTGCGAACCGTATTTTTTTTTCCTCTAGTAGAGTTTGATGTTATCCTGGGTATGGATTGGCTCTCTATTTACCATGCTAAGATTGACTGTAGAGGTAAAGAAGTTTATTTTCAGAAATACTTTCAGTTTGTGTACAAGAATTAACCCTTACTATTGATAACTTATTTTGAGGCTGAGAAACATGTAAAAGATGGAAATGAATGTTACCTTGCACACATTGTTGAAAACAAAATAACTGTTCAGATTAATGATGTGCCAGTGGTAAATGAGTATCCTGATGTTTTTCCTGATGAGTTTCATTGAATAATACTAGATTGGGAAGTTGAGTTTACTGTATACTTAGTTCCTGATGCAAAGCCAATTTCAAAACCCCCATATCGAATGGCTCAAATTGAACTTTTATAGTTGAAGGAGAAATTGAAAGATTTATTAGAGAAAGGTTTCATTCGACCTAGCACATCACCATGAGGTTCTCCTATTTTATTTGTTAAAAAAAAGATGGTTCTATGAGACTTTTCATTGATTATAGAGCCTTGAATAACATCACTATTAATAAAAAATATCTCTTTCCTCATATCGATGATTTGTTTAATCAGCTCCAAGGAGCTCAGTATTTTTCAAAGATTGACCTCAGATTGTGGTACCATCAGCTGAAGGTAAAGGAAGCAGATGTTCCGAAGACTACATTTCATACAAGATGTTGCCATTATGCATATTTAGTAATACCTTTTGGGCTAACCAATGCACCTGCTGTATTCATGGAATTAATGAATACAATTTTCCATGAGATCATGGATAGGTTTATAGTGGTTTTCATTGATGATATTTTGGTGTTTTCTAAAAGTAAAGAGGGGCATGAAAGACATTTAAGGGTTATATCGAATACCTTAAAAGAAAAGAAATTGTATGGGAAATTCAGAATGTGTGAGTTTTGGTTGCAACAAATTTCTTTCCTTGGACACATTGTTTCTAAATATGGGATAACTATTGAACCTTCAAAAATAAAGGTTGTAGAAGAATGGCCAAGACCAACAAAGGTAACTAAGATTCGTAGTTTCCTGGGTTTGGCAGGATATTACTGAAGGTTTGTTAGAAATTTTTCATGGTTATCTAGTCCAATGACTAAGCTAACTCAGAAGGGTGTTAAGTTTATCTGGACAAAAGAATGTGATTATTGTTTTCAGGAATTGAAAAGAAGATTGGTGAATGCTCCAGTTTTGGCACTACCTTCTAGGAATGGTGAGTTTGTTATCTACAGTGATTCTTCATTGAAAGGTCTTGGTTGTGTTCAAATGAAGAATGATCAGATAATTGCTTATGATTCACGACAGTTGAAAACTCATGAGGTAAATTACCCTACACATGATTTGGAATTAGCTGGTGTAGTTTGCACTTTAAAAATTTTGAGGCATAATTTTATGGAGTAAAGTGTGAAATATATACCGATCAAAAAAATTTAAAGTATATATTCAATCAGAAAGAATTAAACATGAGACAGAGGATATGGATAGAATTAATCAAGGATTATGATTGTGCAATTCCTTACCATCTGGGAATAAAAAATAAAGCGACCGATGCTTTGAGTTGAAAAAGTAATGCTTCATTAATAATGTTGAATTTGGAACGTGATCCTTTGGTTAATAATTTGATGAACTTTGGCATAGAAGTTGTTGGTTTAGGATGTTCATCTGATTTGTTTCAGATATCAGTGAGATCATCTCTATGAGACAGAATCAAGCAAGCACAGAAGCAGGACAGTGAGTTGCAGAAAAAGGTAGAGCTGGTTCAGAAGGGTAAGTTGCCTGAATTCAACATTGATAGTGATTGTGTTTTTAGATTTGGGAAGAGATTGTGTGTGCCTTGTGATTCACAGTTGAAGATAGAGTTGTTATGTGAAGCTCATAGTTCTCCATTTTCAGTTCATCCTGGCAGTACTAAGATGTACCGAGATCTGCAGGAGTATTACTGGTGGGATGGAATGAAAAGAGATATTGCTGATTTTACTGTGAAATGTTTGACTTGTTAATATGTTAAAACAGAGAGTCTGTTACCGAATGGGATACTTCGTCCTTTACCATTGCTAGAGTTGAAATGGGAAAATATATCAATGGACTTTGTTGTGGGATTACCTAAGACACCTCGAGGTAATAATGCAATCTGGGTTATTGTTGATCTTTTGACTAAATATGCTCATTTCCGTTCTATACGAGATACTTTTTACCTAGATCAACTTTCTCGTTTTTATCTTAAAGAGATAGTCAGGTTACATGGAGTTCCCTCTCCATTGTATCCGATCGTGATCCCATGTTTACTTTAAACTTTTGGAAAGGCCTTTAGAAGTCGTTGGGTACTGAATTAAATTTTAGTATAGCTTTTCATCCTCAATCAGATGGGCAGTCCGAATGAACAATTCAGGCTTTGGAGGATATTCTAAATTCTTGTTCAATGGATTATCAGGGATGTTGGGACCATCATATTTCTTTGGTTGAGTTTTCTTATAATAACAGTTTCCATTCCAGTATACAGTTGGCACCATTTAAGGAATTATATGGGAAGTGGTGTCGAACTACATCTTTCTGGGATGAAGTGGGTGAAAGGAAGCTGATGAGACCAGAATTGGTAGAAGAGCTGGCAGAAAATTTCAGCTGATATAGAAACATATGAGAATAGCTCAGAGAAGATAGAAAATTTATGCAAACAACAGGAGGAAGGACCTGTCTTTCGAGGTAGGTGATCATGTTTTTCTCAATGTTTCACCATGGAAATGTGTGATGTGATTTGGTAAGAAAGGAAAGCTGAGTCCAAGGTTCATTGGACCATATGAAATTTTGGAGAGAGTTGGATCAGTTGCTTACCGAGTGGCTTTACCTCCGAGTTTATCTCAGGTACACAATGTTTTTCATGTTTTTATGTTGATAATGTATATGCCAGATCCATCTCATGTTTTCAGTCCATAGGTAGTTCAGCTGGAAGAGAACCTATCTTATGAGGAACAACCAGTACAGATTCTTGACCACAGGGAGAAAGTGTTACGGAATAAGGTTATTCATCAGGTAAAGGTTTTGTATAAAAACCACATGATTGAAGAGGCAACATGGGAATCTGAAAATGCAATGAGGGCTAAATACCCCCACTTATTCGATAAGTAAATAAATTTCAGGGACACAATTTTATAAAGGGGGGAAGTATGTAACATCCCAAGAAAGTAATTAATAATAGATATTTTTATCTATGTCTATTAATGAATTAGATAGTGTTTTAGAGGCTTAAAATGAGAATAAATCCATTCTTAAGCATGGAATACACTAATATTTTTAAAATATTGTTTTACTACCTTTTGTTGAAAACCCATTTTTAAATCAAACTTTTGACAATTTTATAAGCTCTATTTGTCGAAATAAACTTATTCTTTATTATTGGGGCATTGAAATTTACTTTGGGTAAATTTTTGGTATTTTTCCGATAAAGTTCATTTTTTTAATGAATAGTGAAAAATGTTGTATTTTAATTCAAAACCACTTTTTAATCTAATTTATTTATATGATTATTTTATCTTTTAAATTGGATTTAAAGTTAAATTAGAATATATTTTTACCATTTAATACAATAGTGGTCGTTGGAATTAATTTCACTTTGAAATTGGACTTAAACTAGTGTGAATCTTTTGATACTTATTGTTTAATAAAAACACGATATTTGCTCTGACAGCGGGAATTAATTATTATATTAATTAATGTAACTTATATGTTTTGAATTTTGTAAAATAGACATCATTTTTGAATTCAGAATATAAAATATAGCTTAGTGTGAAGTTTTGGTATTTTTCTGAAAAACTTCAATTTTTGATGAATTGTGAAACCACTAAGTGGTACTTAAAAAACTGATTTTTCAAATAAATGAAATTTTACCACCTCTGTGTTTTGAATTTCAAAATTCCAACATACATGGTTGTCATTGAGAAGTAATATGTGGTTCAATGGGATTAAAATAATATTTTTAGTGAATAGTAACTTTTAAGTTTTTAATCGCGATTAGAGGTAATTAGTGTAATGTAAGGTAAAAATAATGTTTTAATAATATGAAATGACATAGACACATGTCCAACCCTTATTGTATGTGTCATGGCTGACCACGAAAACCCATGGTTTGATTTTTGGGACCACATTGAGCCACTTGGGTAGGATAAAGACATTAATGCCTTTTATTTAAAGTAAAAGTAAAAATGACACAAACATGAATTTTTTTACTAAAACAATTTTTACATGGGGTTATACAAGTCATATTTTTGACTATAAATATTCATTATAAAGATAAAACGACTTACTACATCATGATATTTATTTATAATTTTTAGACATTATATAAATTAAATTATTTATGACACCATGATGATGCAACGATTACCTCATTATTTGACGATTTAAATAAAATGAACTTATAATGTAAAATACAAGACCTAAACTTGTCAAAAACCTATTGTATGGGTGTATTTCAACCTATTTTCACCTTATCCTCGAAATATATAATTTTTGGGACCTTTTAAATACGAAAATAATTTTATAATAAAGTATCCTTTTATAACTTTCCAAGAGTGCCTCTCCTCTCCTATTATAAAAGGCCCCCACCACTACCACCTTACCCATACATCTCAAGACTTTGGCTCGGCCAACCCCTATACATTTTGTCTCTCCACATCCCTCTATTACTCCTTGAATCCTCACTTTGGGAAGAAGTCTTCCCAAGGAATCCTTTGAGCTCAAATCAAAAAGAGTTACCCGATTTAAAGGTAGTGTCTTCTCTTGTGTTCTTATGTTTTATTTTACTTCTCCATCCCCCATAAAATCTTTTTATTCATTTATTTTGTAATAACACCAGTATCTTCCATATACTAGGATGTTGTTATAATAAGTATTCTAGCTACACTTACACACACATACATCTAATTGTTAAAGAACATACTGTTTCCGTGGATGGAGAATTTCTGCCTCACAAAACGATGATTGTTCAATATTCTTTTAACACCTTCAAAGGTGGACATTAAGATGTCACTATATTTATATATGTTATATAATATTTTTATGTTTTACTTAGGCTTCTGTATTTTTCATTCTTGGCATACCTTTATTGTTTCCATTATGGGTAAACGCGATATCTTTATTTTAGGAAGTGTAGACTACCGCCCCTCAAAGTGATTTGATTAGTTAATACCATATTTGGGACGTATATAATATGGAATTAATAATATTATATATGATATTATACTGGAATTATAATATTCCTTTATATCATTATGATTCCATTCCATAAAATACGAAATAGAAATGAAAGTAGCATTCATGCGTACGTACGGCTTACCGTCTCCATGAACGGTGCATTTCATTTCTTACCTCTAAATGTTGTGTAATATTATAAATTCATGTATATACTGGATATATATGATATATATATCTAAATCATGAGTATAACTTTAGATATAATGGATACATGAACAACTTGTAATTATAAAAGAGTTTATTTTTGACTCAAGTGCCAATGATCTTTAAAATGACCGTTATTAACTTAAATAATTACATAGTGTTCATGACATGGTAATAAGTGATATAAAAGGAATTATGAACATGAAAAAGGTTCTTAAGAAAGTATAAATTAACTCAAGTTTATTATTCAGGAGGACAAATAATGGTCGAGTCAAGTCGGACCCGAGGTGTGGGACTTCGTCTCAATATCCTTTCATTGTGGCATATTTTGTTTTATACACAACATTCTTTTATACGGTGTATAAACCCCTTTGACTTTTACGTTTACCTGGAAAGAATCTTTTTTATACAAAGTGCTTTAATAAACGACAAAAGGGAATGTTTTTGTCGTACGTATGCGGAGACAACGACTTCTCTGCCGCCATAACCTTTATTTGAGTTTCAGCTTCCTCTAGTAGCCATACCTTTTTTTAAAGAAAAATAAATACCATGTTTTAATTTTCTTTTATTTTGGTATTGAAAATTGTTTTCATAATGTTTTTATTATATCAATTTTTTGTATTGATATCTTGTGATTGAAATGTGGAAATGGTATGTTTCCTTTATGTATGTTTTATGTAATATGATTATGTTATGGTTCTTGGGAATTATTATGAAGATGGGAGGTTCCGTGATAAAATAATGGAGGGTGATCCCGATATAGCTCTCCAATGCATTGGGTAACGCGAAGGAGTTAAATGTTAATGTTTATCCGATGATATTTAGGGAATATACTGAGGTGGTTATTCCAAACGTAACCAAGAGGGTTACTCCCTACGTAAAAATGTTATGAATGCCTCAAGTTACCTTTGTGTATTATTAATTCTATGATTTATTCATGAGTTGATGAGGTATGTTAATGTTCTTATGTTTTATGAGTAAAGTATGATTTCATTGATTCTTATTTATAGATGTACTCAAGTTTCCTTTCCATATTTTCATATCACTTACTGAGATTTTTATGCTCATCCCAAGTTTTTGAAATGTTTTTCACAGGTCAAGGGAAAGGTTCATGATATGATGATAGTGTCATGTAAGTTTCAAGAAACAATCCATGTTTTATTTTAAATATGTTTCCGTTGATGGGAAAAAATGAATACTATCTTTTATTATAAGCACTTTGTTTAAATGTGGGGTGTAATGCATGTTTTATGATCTAATTCTCTAAAACTCTAAACTTGAAAAGGTCCTCAAGGTGTATTTTTGAAATATCTCATGATTAAGTAATGTTTAAGGATGGGGCATTATAATAAAAATGGATCATTACAAATTTTTAAAAAAATACATGTCATCAACTTTAGTTGTGAACCAACACAAGCCACAATAACTGATCCATTTCCACACTAATTTTATCACCCACTATACTGGTAAATCATATAATTTTAAAACAATAATGAACTATGTGTCTAAAAAAATCAAGTTATTTTTTTAAAAATTATTTTATATAATATCATTTCACAAGAAAAATAATACAGACAATACACATCAATTTAAATTTCATCCAAGACTAAATATATCCATATATCAAAGTCTTTAATGAAACAAATCCTTAATTAATTACTTGAATGTAAATTAAAATTAGGATCTCATAGACTCTTTATTTCATCTAAACTAATATATATTTACAACACTAATATAATGAATAATTGTATCAAATACCAATAAGAATAAAATAATTGAATTATATAAAATAAATACATAATGTGACTTTATTTAGGGTTTCTTATTACCCTCAAATTATTTTTACCAATTCTTATTATAATGTATTGGTTTACAATAATGAAATAAATTCCCCTTCCTATTCATTGGTTTATGTGTTGATTTGGGCTCTCCATAACCCATTTTCTTCTCTCTCTCTCTAGATAAATTTTTTACTCATATCCTTCTTCACTAAAATGATTGAAATTAATCCTAGACCACTAATGTCCTATTCTGGTATCCTTAATATATTGATGATATTAGGTAAAATTTTATTGAATTAATGTATATTATAATTCATAATAAACTATGAAAAAATTCCCAGGGGGATGAAAGTATGAAATCCATAGCTAGATAGAGTTATAGTGGTGAACTAGTCTCTCTATGATATGGAAATACCTAATAATTTTAAGATCATGTGATAACAATAGGGTTATTTCCACCATTTTACATTATAATATAGCCTTACATACCTTATTAAATTTATTTAAATCTTGTTCGTAATGGATTCATTTTAGTTTTTCTATCATTTTATAATCAACCATAGTCTCATGTTTTATTTTCATCTTATCTTATATGGTTTTGAACATGACTGTAGGTACTTATAGTGAATCCTTTAAATTCATATCATATTAATCTGACACCATTTGTTAAGAAATTTAGACAATAGGTTTCTTGGGGAGGGTTTTCTCCAAAACAATGAATTTTTCCTCTTGAGAAATAAAAATAAGTCCAGGTAACAATCAAATAAATTTTTACATTTAGTTTATCCTTTTCCAAAATTGATCTAATGGTTATGTTTGATGATTATGATGGAATTATATATAATATGAGATTTATTATATTTTTATCATGGTTTAAATTCAATTAAGAAGCACCTTAATTAAAAGTAATCTCAATAAAAATGATGACACCTTATATCATATACATTAAGTGAGGCAATACTCCAATTTCATTATGTGGGGAGTCTCTTTTGGAATTCATCTCAATATTTATTTATTTATCTTGGGAATAATCTCAATCATATAATATATGATTCTTGAATAGTTGAGTGAGTAACTCTTTACTCAATCCATTATATGGATAAACCAAACTATATTCCTCTAGTATCCTAACTCTTAGGGTTTCTTAGCTAGGTGTTCCCAAATCAAACAATGGGATATTGTTAAAAAAACGTTTAGGATTAACTATCTAGACCATGCCATAGAAAATATAATTTATGGTCAACCTTATTTGGAAAAACCGACCTATTTGAATAATCGAGGTCATAACATGTGTTTTATTCGAAAAATAATTTTACACGTAGTATTTTGAAGGGTTTTATTTTAATATATTACCAATCAAATACACATCATAATCATATGAAATATATTTCATTACATGAAATATTTATTATATCATGTTTTATTTTCTTATGTATGCATTCATTTATAGGTTTAGTTTTTTTAATCTTTATTCCATCCATAGGATTAATATGTTCACACCGTATTAATGTGTAACTCTTTACACAAACCTTATGTTTGTGTTATTCACCCAAAAATAAAAGCCAAACATATTCATACAAAATAAAATTAATCTAATTCAAATGGTATTTAAACTATTTAGGTAATGTTTTATAATTTATATGAGATTGATAATCTCCACAAGAGTAATCCCAAAATCCTAGATAGCTAACCCCCAACTATCTTTTATACAGATTAAGCCTCCAAACTAGTGGAAAATTTGAATCAAAGACCCTATACCATGGGACAAATTATTCAAGGTAGAATACAATTCATAATAATTCTAAAACCAAATATTTAAAAACTACATATCAGAAGAAAATTAAATATTATAAATCTATTAATAAGTTATGGACAATGTAAAAGAAAACAAGAACTTTTGTTTATTATTCCTAGAATATTATAACAACATATAAGAATTAATTCATATATTAAACTAAATAATAAAAAATAATTTATAACATAAATATTATATCTGTTAATTAAAATAGAATAACAAACACATGAATATTCAAGAATTTAACAAGATACTAAATTTCTGAACAACTCCAAAATAATAATTATAAACATTTTTAAATTTCTTATGGATATTATTTAGTAATATCATTTATTTCCAATATAATCTCTTTCCTATTGTTCATTACATATCATATTAATTATTATATGACATTTCATGAAATATAAATATTTTCTATCTCAATTTTTATTATTTAAACATTTTACAAAATCTAAATATCACATATTAATATTATTTAAACCATATATCATAACATATATCAAAAACCTTTTAATTAATTACAAATAATATAAAAATAAGGAACTTTTAATTTGAATATTTCAAATTAATCATTATGAACAATTCCAAATTTTATAAATGTAAACACTTAATATTTTTTACTTATATTTATTTTATAAATTACATATAAAATACTTCCATTATTTTTATATAAACACTTTATATTTCAGTTATATGATAATCCATATTATTTTTTTTGAAAAAGGTTTTTTTAAAATTAACACTTAATATGAGGGAATATTTATTTAAAATGTTTGAAAATAATTTAATTAATTAATTATAAAATCAATGAAATTTATTAATTTATAATATTTTAAATCAATAATAAATATCTTTAAATATATTTTATTATTATTTATAAACAAATTTATAAATAATAAAATTCAATTCATAATTGTATTAATCAATCCAAAATTTTCCACCTTTGATCATATTTTGTGATTCTCGTTGAATCGTAGAATATGTTTGATAGATAAGAGCCAACCACTATCGATCATATCATTTTAATGATAGTGCTGAAGTCTCATATGATATCCTTGTTTTACTTTTTGATTCACCACAATATCATAAGTGTAGTACAAATATTTTTTTTATGTTCAGTATGGAAATCATAAATTTTGATATATGGATGTCATATTCTATGACAAGTGTAAATTTGTAGGTTTAAAAGTTTTCACAAATGATGATATCCTATATCATATTCCACTATTTAAAAGAATTAAAAAAATAAAATATAATCTTTAATAACTATAATATAATATGTGATATGTTAAGAATAATGAAATTTTATTTTCATGAATAAAAATGTATAGATTTTCTTTGATACCACTAATAGGTTTCTATGAATATATTACCATTTAATCTAAACAATTGAAGCACAAATAAACTGTAAATACTAAGAATATATATCCATATTATAATACTAATATAAAAAAATTATTGAAGAACATGCATACCTTTCACCATTATCTATTACTATCAATGTATTCAGTTATTTTTTATTGAATATAACCCTAAAACAACATAAAAGTTCTCCCGCCTATGGTGTATCCATGAGTTTTTATGAATCACCAAAACCCTTTTAGTGGTATTTTATTATTCATTCATGTTAATTTATTAAATCGGTGATAAAGTATAAAGGAAGAGCGAGCTTTGGGGTTGGGAAGATTTTCACCCAGGAGGATCACACAAAACCAACCCAAGGTCTAACATACTTTATTAACAATATAAGGATACTCCCTAGAACATGAATATACATTTTGAAATTACTCTTAAATTTCAAAAACATGTGATTAATGGATTTAGTTATATCAAATATAACATTCAACCATAACTCTACCATGTATGAATAATGATAGTTGATGTGTAGGGAGATGTATTTTCTTTGAGTGTGTTTCTATAATGCTAAATAATAAAAACACTATGATTCATGGAACTATAATTCACTTTTAGTCATAAAAAAGCAATATCCTTGAAAAGTAATATAATATCCCCAAATCATCAAATATGATATACCCATTGTCTAAATTTTAGACTTTATCAACATTTCTGTTGTATTCTATGACACACACAATCATACTATATGATATAAATAAGCTTTTAGTTCAAATTCATTTCAAACCTACACCAGTTCAGGAAATTACTAATTTCAATCCTATATTTATTGGATTGTACTATGAGAATAAAATTTACAAGTTTGATTGAGTTATAATGATATGAAATATAGTAAAATTTTTCTTAGAGAGTATATTCAAATTCCTTCTGTAAGATTGGATGATAAAAATGAGACCAAAGTGGTTGATTTAGTGTAGAAATATCCAAAAATTGATTTTGTTTGGGAATAAATTCAATAATATTTATAAAAATTTTAAAACCCTAATAGAATAAATTAAGTAAAATAAATCTTTGTTTCATCATGCCACATGGTTGGTCAGTAATATTAAAAAGACTTTGAGATATCTAGTTGGTGACTTTGAAGTAATTTTCATAGAAAAGCAAATGGTTAAAATAGAATCTAATGTTAGACTAAATAATATTTGGTAATTTATTTAAAGGAAGGAATAATAATAAGTCTCTAATCATCCATGAGTTTAAATATTTTCTATGAATTCACAGAAAATCAAGAATGAAAAGTCATATTAAGATGAAATACTACCGATTATTATTCTCAACCATTAGCAGGAGAAGCTCAAGATTATCTAGATGAGATTTCAATTTTACCTCAATGTTTCTAAAAGTTTTAGTCGGAGATCCAAACCATAATTACTAAGGAATATTTTATCTTAGATATATATAATTTGTCTCCAAAAAATTATATTACAATATCAATAAGGTATAAGACCAATAAGATAGAATCTAATAGAAAAATAAATGGAAAGAAGAATATTCATCTCCCTTTGAAGGAATCAATGTTAAACCAATGGAATCCCAACTCGTATAGTAGGCTATCACCATGAAGACTCCATGGTATAAAAGAGAGAATAATTCATGGAATTTATTTAGAAGATAAATAATGAATAAAATAAAACATATAGTAACTATATTCATAATGTATATTGACTTAGGATGTTATTTTTGGAAGGGAATATAAAATTAATTCATGTAATTCAATCTGAATGTATGCATATGATTCATATACACTCAATATACTACACAGGCCCACATCATCTAACAGGACATTTCATTAATTATGAACCAAATAGTTGGTTTATTTTTGGAAGTAAAATTCATTTAATGATTTCAATGAATGAACACCAATAAGCTTTAATGCTTGGGTTCCATGAGATATCACCAAATATACAATGATATGGACAGTGATCTTCATAAAATAAAGTGAGTTGAGGGTGGAAATTTAAGATGATGTTATCCTATTTTATTGGATGTGAGAAACTTTGGTGGAAATTTTCTTCCATACCATAGCATGTTCTTCACTTTAAATGATGGAACTAGCACCCTTACCAGTATATGATAGTCTTCTAATTTCAAATAGGGATCTAATGGTTATTGAACTACCTTATAAGTAGAAATAATTTGTTTTCTATTTTAGTGATAAAAATCAAAAAAATAAAATCAAAAGTAAAATATTATATTTATTGTCGTATCAGATAAATTATAGGTACAGTGTTTTGGACAATTTACTTCGTTAAATTCTTAATGATAAAATCACCTATTAATTGGGGTTTTCCAATACTAATGATCGTGATATAATAATAAAAATACCCATCAGTTGTATCAGAGTGAAGTTATCAATGATTTAATGTGTTTCATATACTAGTTTTTAGATACCAGTAAGCTTCAGTGTTTTATAAAAATTGTTTTAGCATTTCAAGCTATGTAAAGATCATTTGGATTACCAGTATATGGATGAAACTACATTATGGTATACCATTACAAGATGAAGATCCATAAAGGTAATACCATTTAAAAAATCTTAAATAAAGGTACATGGATATTATATTAACATAGTTAGGTCTATATAAAGGTAATAATGACGTATATTTTCACATATTTGTTTCTATAAAGGTAATTTTCTCCTACCCCTATACAGATTTTCACTACATAAAGGTATTTTTCATTTAACCATACACCGAGTGTTTATATAAAGGTAAAATTGAGGTTACCCTTACATAAACTATCTGTGTAAGGTTAAATGGATGTTACTATCATGTTAAATATGGATTTTATGTCAAGGTAAAGAGAATTGTTTTAAAAAATATATTTTTAAAAAATTTAAATATTTAAAAGGTTTTTATTGTTTATAAAATTTTTACAAATCATGATAAAATGTAATTTTTGGAATATTTAATTTATATTTAATTTATAAATTAATTAATTAATTATAAAATGTTTATAATTAATTGGAAAAATGTTTATAAAACATGTCATTCTCATATATTAAATATAAATATATGAAATGCATTTTAATATATTATATGTAATTCTTGGTGATCTAGAAATAAAATAATTTATTTAAAAATCATAATATATAATATATAATAATTTTTAAAATAATATAATATATTATATTTAGATTATAAAAAATTATATAGTTTATTTGTAAAATAATTTTAATTCCTAAAATAACATATAAATGTCATCTGATATAAAATATGAAAGAGTTCATATTTATATGAATATAAAAAAATTATATTACTGTTAATTTATATAAAATTATAATTATCATTTTTATGAAATGTTCATAAATTATTATCTAATGGTTTAGAAATTAAATAAAATGATTATTTAATTTTAAAAAAATTTAATATTCATGTTCAGTTTATTTTTTATGAAATGTGAATATTTTTTAACTTTTATATTTAACTATTTATCTAATTATAGGAGTATGTGTCTCACATTAAAATCTAGGCATTACTCCATAAAATTTGGATTTCATATCCACTAACCTTAGTTTTTAATTCAAATAAAGACTTCTAAAAAAGTTGTTGAATATAGTTAGATCGTATTAATTTTTATGAATATCATGTTTGAATTATTTCTTTAGGTATCTCTCCCTTAGTAGAGGGACTTGAGATTAGACCACCCACCATCCTAGAGGCTAAGGCCTTGTCTAAATAAGTGAATAGGGTTATCTTTATATTTATCTATTCTTACTAATGTGGAGATTTTAAATATAATATAACTCTATGAAATTACATTAATTTTTTATGTAACTTATGTATATGATGTATTTTGATATGTATGAATATAATTAAATTCATTTTTTATGGGTAACAGAAACAAGTGGTTTGTGTAAAGAGTTTGAAATTATTATGATTTGAAAAATTAATCATTTTGTTCGAATAGGGATTCCAAAACAAGAAAATGAAATGAATTCATACAAAAAAGTAATAAACCATGAGAATATAAATATTTCATAGGATTTAATAGTTATTAATTTAATATACATCTAATGTATATTAAATAGGTGATATTATGAAAACCCCTATATAATTAGTGTAAGATTCCTTCCAAAGTGGCATTTTATAAGACCTTGATCTTCCAACTATGTAGTTTTGTGATTAATAGTGTAATGGTATAGACCTTATCTATGTTTTCTTTATGCATTCATAAGGATTGACGGAGGTGATTGGTAGTTTGGAGATGTTTTGATCTCTTAGAAGGTCACCATTCCCCAGTAATGGA
The DNA here is from genome assembly GCA_963277665.1 of Viscum album. Classification (NCBI taxonomy): domain Eukaryota; kingdom Viridiplantae; phylum Streptophyta; class Magnoliopsida; order Santalales; family Viscaceae; genus Viscum; species Viscum album. The sequence continues at coordinate 1,048,700,330 of OY728131.1, read as the reverse complement.
AATGTTTTAGTCTGTTTTGGGACTGCTGTGTTTCTTATGTTTGAAACGATTGACTCAAAATACCTAAGGATGGTGCAGATCCAAGGAAGTTCTTTTTAAGTTACTCTAGTCTATTTGGAAGTTAGGGAAAATAAAATTTCCAAACACACCATATGGGATAATGTGTCAGGATAGAGAGCTCAAGAACCACCATGGCTATGGTTGGGCCATGGTGGAAGCCATGGTAGAATTTTAACTGTCTTTGAAATGGATGAAACGACCACTGACCTTAATGGATCTTAACCAGTTTGAAAGAAAAAATGTTTAAAGTGTTAATATGGGTCTTAAAAGAATTTTTTAGTCAACACTTCACTTTTATTAACAAATCTACACAACTCCTATTGATTTCCATCAATTTCTAGGCACACCAAATAAACTAGGACATAGTCGCTCGATTTCCCCTATAGATGTTTCATTGACTTAAATTGTTGTTGGGTATAAGTTTATTCTACCTCCCTTAATAAACCATGATCATCTATTTGTGGATTCTATCTAGGATTTTGGAAAATCAAATTCTTTCAGTTCAGGGTATATTTTTCTTTCTCCTTGCACCATTTCTTCATTTATCCCTTTTTGTTATTATTTTCAATGTTTTTTTCCATAATTTTTGATGATAAAACATGAGTTTGGATTGTTGGTGGTATGTCAGAGTTATTTTATAGTGAATATACCATCAGTTTCAATGGTGGTGGATCCCCGATCATCCATTCTTTAGATATCAATTTCTACTATCTGATAAAGGTTGGGGATACAATGATTATCCTATTGTTTTATTTTAAATAATAAGTTTATCATGTTTTATCTATTTGGGTTTGGTTGAATTAAACTCAATGAATATAAAACTAAAAATAATGAAAATGGATGGTTTATGGTTATGGAAATCCCATGTATTTCTACGATGATATTAGTTTGCCTCTTTTTTTCTCGATGGTGTTCTATATAAGTTAATTTTATTATTAACAAGTATTTTTATAATTTGGATTAGTATGTATGTTATATTGAAATTGGTTAAATATCATAAAGCAATAATTTATTTTTGAATATCTAAAAAAGAAGCATGTTTAAATAAAAGTGTTCTCTCTTATGTTTTGATGGAAATCAAATTGATACTTGATGTTTTTTAATTGAAAATTTTATAACATGATTTAATATAATTTGGATGAAGAATGATAAAATAGTAATTCTTATTGACAAGGCATGTTATATTTGATGTTTTATACCATGGTTTGATAAAACTAGAAGTTATACATGAAAGGATAATTAAATGGTTCATATATTTTAATATATAATTCATTAATTTTCTTATCATTGTAACCATTGATAAATGAAATTGTTAATTAAATATAGTAATGAACTGGTTTTTTTATAAATATAATTTTTTTGGGTTGAGTGAGTTTGTTTTCCTAAAAATGGTAGATACATTAGTTTTTAGGGCCTAGATTCCCTCATTGATTGTTTATTATTTCCTTGTTTCCTTGTGTATTGTTTCAGATATGTTCCTTGTAATGTGACATGATGTGAGCCTTGGATGGTTAATGGTTGATGAGACATGGGTGGTGAGTCATGGGATTGTGGTAGCAGGTGGTAACGATGATGGTGGGATAGATTCCAAGGGATATGCCTAGCGATGTAGGTGATGGAAATGGGACTGATGGAGCAGGTTGAATCATGGCTTTCACATTGTGGTTGTAGTGAATGTTGGGATTATTTTTTATTGATGAATCTACATTAATGGATGGATGTACTGGTTTCATATTTTTACATTCCTTTCTGCACATCATAAAGCAGGTGGTTGTGCATGGTTTATGCATTTTTTTTATAGTAGCTCAGGATGAGTCCTAGAGTACATATAATTATGTGATGATAAGGATGAAAATGTTTTAACCCATGGGGTTGGCAGTTTAATGGGATAATAATGATGACAATATTGAGAAACATTAGGATCAATTTTTTATGCATGGAGGGAATGGTAATTAGTTGATGATCATAATAAATTGATGAAAAATATATTTTAATGATTAATTAAAATAATTAATATAATGTGAAATTTTAAATGAAAATAAATAAATGTCACTCTTCTTGAAATGTTTACTTGCTTATATAATTTCATGTCTATAGCAGTAGAAAACAGGTTTCTAAGAGGCGATACTTATAATTAAACCTATGATTATGTATATTCTCATAGTTTCGTTGACAAATATATTATATCATGTATGTTATGTGATTTTGTACACTCCCCTCACCCATGTTGGATGGGTGACAAACACAAAATGGACACTAGGAGGGTGTTTTACCCAATATCTTGATTAGTTAGGAACATATAGTTATCTTGTAATGGCCCGGACCCCCCCTGGCCTTTACCAAAAACATGGCTCCACCTTGATGGTGATGCCGGTCATGGTGGCACCATGACGGTGGCACCATGGCGGTCTCACCGGTCACGGTCGTACCGTATGGGTGACACTATGTCGGTGGCACCGTTCCTCATAGAGACTTTTGTTCCCTCATTCAGTACCTGTCTTTTCTGCTCCTGTAACGTATCTTTTGATGTAAATTAATTTTAATGCCATTTTTGATGTCATTTAAAGCCCAGAATTGACTACAAAAAATCCCGAGAAACATACCCAATGGAGGATATTAAATAAATTTTTTATGTCATCGTGTGTAACTGCCCAACCACATGGGATACCACGATCCGGCTATCCAGGCATTCAAAATTCCTATATCCCGTAACAACGGGATCATATATATATATCGCACGGGAAGCCCTTTTTCCTCTTCTTCCTTTGGCCGACTTCATTCTTCCCCCTGGTGCACATGGAGTCCCTTCTTCCTATGGCTGGTGGTGTGCCACTCCTGGATCATTCCGCACCCCTTGGATTCCACTAAACTCTTCCTCTGCAAGCCGCGCATCCCCTATTCCTAGCGCATGGAGAAAAAATTCGATATTTGATCAATCAAGTAGTGATTTTTCCTTCATCTCTCCTTTCTGTGTATCATGCGGTGTGGGCGAGCTTTTATTTTAGTGGGAATGGATGAAGCCAAGTGTTAATGAAGATAAAAAACAGACTTTTCGCGAAATAAAGGAGAGGGGTGTGATTGATATACTGCAGTTCTGTTTTCCTACTCATCCTTGATTATTATGTTGTGAACTGTTTGGATATATTCTTACTGAAAATAATTGGATGTTGGTGGTCTCTCTCTATGCACTAATAAACTATTGTCTTCTGTTATGATTAAATGGTTGTAATATGGAAATTGAATAACCATGTGAACTCTGTGGATTAAATGGATGCCCAGTAAACATAAAACCTTGTGTGATCACCCCAGGTTAACCAATAGAAAGAGGAAACAGATAAATGATGTGCTTGAACATGTAAGTTTCCCTACTTTATTTGGTAGTGGGTGTGTTATTTTATTTGATTCCTTATGGGGTGATTTGGGTGAGGATGGGATCCTATGTTGTGGCATGGTTGTTGGTTGTGACTCTTCTTGTATCACGAATTGGGGTGGAATCCTCTTCTGTTGTGAAACCATTTTGGTTCCTAGTTTTGTGGATGTGGGGTTGTATCTTGATGCCAGCTTTGGTTCCAATACTTGGAGGGATCTCACTTGGATGTGAATTTATAAGAGAACTGGGTGTGAATGTTTAAATTGTGGTTGGCTGTAACATTCTCCCATAGGCTTATGCTTGTTCCTGTTAGTTTCCACGTAGTGCAGAATTTATTAAAACGAGATCACTTGAACATGAAAACAAAAATGGGTTAATTGGGAAATTGATTCTAGGAATGAGTTGTGACTCGGCTGTGAGTAGTATGCTTTTTTGAGTAGTGACTAGGCTATTTGTTCTTAGGTTTTGGAGCATCTAGGTTGGGATGAGTACCTATTAACTATACATATACTGTATTTCTTATGTTTCTTATTTTTGCCCACCCATGTTGAGCACATAATGTCGAACACTCCCATTTAATGGACGAGGGTGTTTTTCCCAACACCCCTATGAGAGGATGGTTATTAGCTCCTTTTCTGCTCCCTTTCATGAATAGACCAAGTATCTTCGGGTAGGTTGTGATGTCTTGAAGTCCATTATTATCCCAATAATCATTAGGCGGGGGAGTTGTGGTTGTTGGCCCAGGTGTTTATGGGCAGGTTGTTTCCCAAGTGTCTTCGGGATGAGGCCCGGGTGTCTTCGGGCATGATGGTAGCTTTCTAGCCCCGGTGTCTAAAGGCGTGGAATTAGTTCTCTGGCCCAGGTGTTTGTGGGCATGGTTACATGTGGTTGTTGTGGCCCAAGTGTCTGTGGTTGGGATGGTTATTGTGGCCTAGGTGTTTGCGGGTGGGATGCGTGGTTGTGGCCTAGGTGTGTGTGGGCGGTTGTGGCAGTGGGACTGCGGTGAGAATGGTGGGATTGGTTCGATGCGTAGGATTTCTTCAATAACCATTGGTAAAGTGGTGTGGGGTACCCAAAAATCGATGTTCTAATACTATAAATTACTTGACTTGCGTTATTTGGGGAGTGTGCCTTGGTGAGTCTTGGGTGGATAGTTTTCCTTACTAGGTGTTTTGGTTCTCTTTTATCATTGGGAACTAGAATGCCTCCCCACTTGTGCATGGGAGTCTTTGGTCATCCCTACTGGGTATACTTGTATACTCACCCTACGTATATAAAATTGCTTTCAGGTTTCCATGAGAACATCAGAGATCGTGTCGGGCCGTACTATCTCGGGCGTTGTGACAGTTGTAGTTGCGGTTTTTCCTTTCTTTTGGTACATTACTTTTGTAGACATTATGTACTTTCTGGATTTTACTTTTGCATCATTCATATGGGAGTGGTTTTATTTGTCTTTACTTTTACTTCCCATTTTGGCATTATTGGGTTTTATCATCTTATCTCCTGATACTATTAAAGAAAAGGGTAATGCCCTCAATTTTGTGTGTGATTATATACCCTTGGTGCTAGTCGCAACTACAGGACCTATTGAAGGCGGGTCTCGGGGGTCATTATCTCTCTTTAAACTTGAAGAAGGAAGGTTCTGGCAATCTCTTGTTCCTTCCCTCATCTTGGTGAAGGAGGGTCATGAGATAATTGTATCAGAGGCCAAGAGGTTGAGAGGTGGGATGGATTCTGGAGTTAGGCACAGTGTGGATTGCATGGGGTGGTAGGGAAATAGTGTTTGGGTGACCTTGGTGTGTGAATTAGGCCAGGGATGAACGGCTAGGACACGAGATTTTAGGTCCCCCCGTGATCCGATGCAAGGACTTTGGACCTTCCGAAATTACAAGTGAGGTTACACTGATTGTAGGGTAGAGACACTCGGAAAGGTACAAGCATCATAATGACTTGTGTTCTCATGTTTCTGGGGTGCTCTAGTCTTATTTGCAAAGAAGGAAGACGGCGGTCTCAGGCTGTGAATAGACTATAGGAGGCTGAATCAGGTGACGGTCAAGAATCGTTACCTCTTCTGAGGATAGACGATCTCTTTGACCAGTTTAAGGGGGAATAATTCTTCTCTAAAATCGATATGCGGGATGGATATCACCAGTTGAGGGTGAAAGAGGGTGACATCTCAAAGACTGCCTTCAGGTGCAGATATGGCCACTTTGAGTTCGTGGTCATGTCGTTCGGCATTACGAATGCTCCAGCTGTGTTCATGGGATTCATGAACTCTGTCTTTCAGGAATACCTAGATTGGTTCATAGTCGTGTTTATTGATGACCTCTTCATCTAATCTAGATTAGAGGAGGATCACACTGAGCACCTGAAAACGGTTTTAGAAGTCCTCTGATATCACCAACTCTATGGGAAGTTGTCCAAGTGAAAGCTCTGGTTGCGAGAGGTGCACTTCTTTGGGCACTTGGTGTTAGAGAATGGGATAACAGTGGACCCATAGAAGGTCGAGGTGGTTGTTTCTTGGGCAGCACCCAAGAACATGGCCGAGGTCCGTAGTTTCCTTGGGGTGGCAGGTTACTACCGGAGGTTCGTGCCCAACATCTCCCGAGTTGTGTCACCCTTGACAGTCTTGACCAAGAAAGACCAGGTTTTCTATGGGACTAGTATTGAGAGGCAGCCTTCACCTATCTAAAGGAGAAGTTGGTTAGTGCCCCAGTGCTGAGGTTTCCATAAGAAGGGGCAGTGTATGAGGTGTTCTGTGATGCTTCAGGGTAAGGCCTCAAATGTGTATTGATGCAGCGGCAAGGGGTGATCTCTTATGGGTCTATACGATTATGTCCTCATGAGCTTAATTATGCCACCCACGATCTGGTGCTTTCAGTGTTCATGTTCACACTAAGTTTTTGGCGGCACTACCTCGTCGGGGAGTGCTTTGTGGTCTTCACCAATCACAACTGCTTGAAGTATGTTTTCTCCCAGCGGGACCTGAACTTACGACAACGAAGGTGGATAGAGTTCCTTCAGGACTATGACTTCACGATTTCCTACACCTCAGGAAAAGGGAATGTGGTGTCTGATGCCCTAAGTAGAAAGTCGTGGAAGGATGCAGTCCGAGAGTCGGCAGATACTTGGAAGTCGATGGAGGAGTTGGCTACCCTGCACCTGGATGCTAGGATGAAAGGTGGTTGAGGTTTCCTGTATCTGATGACAGTGCAATCTTCTCTGTTGTGGAAGGTAGAGGAGTCCTAATCGGGAGACTTAAAATGTGAAGTGATGCGATACCGGTTTACCCAAGGTTGTGCCCCGGAAGTATGGGCAGAGGATGGTTAGAATCATATGTTTTTCCGAGGGAATTTGTTCATCCCAGAGACGATGCACGAGAGGGTTCTTAGTGAGTTCCACAACTCATCACAAGCAGTGCACCCAGGAGTTTCCAAGATGTATCAGGGTCCGAGGAGACAGTTTTGGTGGCCTGGGGTAAAGCGGGTGGTTGTAGAGTTCGTGGCCAAGTGCCTAGTTTGTCAGCAGGTGAAGGCTAAACACCGTGTTCCAAGCGGTTTGTTGCAACCATTAGATGTCCCCGAGAGGAAGTGGGATGACTTCTCGATAGATTTCATCATGGGGCTACCAAAGTTCCAAGGAGGTTGCAACGCTATCTGGGTGGTGGTGTACAGGTTGATGAAATCTGCTCACTTTCTGGTGATCAAGGAGTCGAGCGCAGTGGATGTCTTAGCACAGATATGCGTGGATGGGGTGGTGCAGTTGCATAGATTTCCGAGGTCTATAGTCTCGGATATGGATGCAAAATTTACCTCACGAGTTTGGAGGGGATTTCAGAATGCTTTTGGAACCCAGCTACGTCTTAACACTACCTTCCACCGCCAGACAGATGGACAGACAGAGCGCACCATCCAGATCTGGGAGGATATGATGCGGGCGTGTGTCCTGGACTTTGGGGGATCGTGGGTACGATACTTTCCCCCACTGGAGTTTGCCTATAATAACAACTATCACTCTAACATTGTCATGCCTCTGTTTAATGCCTTGTACGGAGGCTATGTACCTTGCCCTTGTGTTGTAAAGAGGTCTGGGAGGCAGATGTTCTTCGACCTTGAGGTGGTACAGAGCACGACGGAGAAGGTGCAGCTCATACGGGAAAGGATGAAGGCGGCCCAGGATCGGAATAAGTCATATGACGATGATAGGAGGAGACCCTTGGAGTTCGAGGACTGGGACCAAGTGTTCTTGAAGGTCTCCCCTTGGTGTGGGCAGCAGATATTCAGCAAAGGGAGTAGGCTTTCTCCCAGGTTTGTCGGACCCTTTGAGGTGTTGTAGCAGTTCGGCAAGGTGGTTTATCAACTAGCGTTGCCACCACAGCTGCAAAGGGTGCATGACTTCTTCCATGTGTCCCAGATCTGTTGATATCTGCATGAAGATTCGCACTTCCTCGACTGGGGAGATCTAGATATCAGGGAAGATGCGACGTTCATTGGGCAACCAGTGATGATCGAGGGTCGTGAAGAGAAGGTGCTTCGTGGATGAACCATTCCCTTAGTTCGTGTGTTATGGAGGCATGATGGGATTGAAGAGAGTACCTGGGAACGGGAGACGCATATGCGTGCCTAGTACCCATAGCTGTTTTGAGTTTTGTTCTGTTTTTTTTGTACTTGGTTGATGGAATGGTTACTTGTTAACTATGGAACATGCGGTTTCCTTTTCTTTGGATGTGTGTGATGTGTCCTAAAATGTGGGGAGGGGAGGATCTGATCCCTAGTTAAGACGCATTAAAGTGGATGTTCTTGAACCCGTGCGAGCATGTTAGTGCCGCCCAAAGCCGATAATATCTTAGCATGGAGGAAGAAAAACCACTAATCCACAATACTGTATGGTTTAATCATTTTGTTTTTCATGGTTGTACCGGGGAGAGGAGCAGTATGACTTTGTTTTCTCATGATATATATGAGGAATGGGGCATTCCTTGGTATAAATGAGGTCTACTCCTGAGAGGTATGTTTCGAGTTGGTTGTTCGGACCCCTCTCCTTTCTTCGGGTATGGTTTTAATTCTCAAGGGAAAGAATAATTTGAGAGGTATCTTATGTAATGGAACGGACCCCCTGGCCATTACTTTACCAAAAACACGGCTCCACCATGATGGTGGCACCGATCCCGGTGGCACCGTGACGGTCACACCGGTCAAGGTGGCACCCTAAGGGTGACACCGTGATGGTGGCACCAGTCACCATGGCACCGTGACTGTCTCACCTGTCAGGGTGGCACCGAAATGGTGACACCATTATGGTGGCACCGTGTCCTCGCCGAGCCTTTCGTTCCTTCTTTCAGTACCCGACTTTTCCGCTCCTGTAATGTATCTTTTGACGTAAATTAATTTTAATACCCTTTTTGAAGTAATTTAAAACCCATAATTGACTCTTAAAAATCCTAAGAAACATCCCTGATGAGGGATCTTAAATAACTCCTTGATGTCATCATGTGTAACTACCCAAAAGCGTGGGAAACCATGATCCGACATTCCAGGAATTCAAAATTCATATATCCTGTAACAATGGGATATTATCTATATATCGCATGGGAAGTCCTTTTTCATCTTTTTCCATTCGTCGTCTTCGTTCTTCTCCCAGGTGCGCCTGGAGTCCCTTCTTCCCATGGCATGTGTTGCACCTCTACTGGAGCATTCTGCACCCCTTGGATTCCACGAACCCCCTCCTCTGCAAGCCGCACATCCCATGTTCCTGGTACGTGGAGAAAAACATCAGTCTTTGATCAATCAGGTAGGTATTTTTCCTTCATCTATCCTTTCTTTGTATCATACAGGGTGTGTGTGCTTTTGTTTCTGTGGGAATGGATGAAGCCAATAATTAATGAAGATAAAAAATGGACTTTTAAAGGAATAAAGGGGAGGGGTGTGGTCGATATACTGTTGTTCTGTTTTCTTTCCCTTCCTTGATTATTATGTTGTGAACTATTTGTATGAATGCTTACTGAAAATAATTTGATGTTCGTGGTCTCTCTCTGTGCACTAATAAACTATTTTCTTCTGCGATGATTAAATGGTTGTAATATGGAAATTGATTAACCATGTGAACTCGGTGGATTAAATGGATTCCCAGTAAACATTAAACCTTGTGTGATCACCCCCGGTTAACCAACAGAAAGAGGAAAAATATAAATGATGTGCTTGAACATGGAAGTTTCCCTGCTTTGTTTGGTACTGGGTATATTATTCTATTTTATTACTTATGGGGTGATGTGGGTGAGGATGGGATCTTCTGTTGTGGTACGGTTGTTGGTTGTGACTCTGCTTGTATCACGAATTGTGGTGGAATCCTCTTCTGTTGTGAAACCTTTTTGGTTCATGGTTTTGGGGATGTGGGGATGTTTCTTGATTCCATCTTTGGTTCCAATACTTGGAGGGATCTCACTTGGATGTCAATTTACAAGAGAAATGGGTGTGAATGTTTAAATTGTAGTTGGCTGTAACTTTTTCCCGTAGGCTTGTTCTTGTGACTGTTAGTTGCCCAGTAGGGCAGAATTTATATAAACCGAATCACATGAACATGAAAACAAGAATGGGTTAATTGGGAAATTGATTCTAGAATTGAGTTGTGACTTGATTGTGAGTAGTATGCTTTCTATGAGTAGTGACTAGGATGTTTTTCCTTAAGTTTTGGATCCCCTAGTTTGGGATGAGTGCCTCTTACCTATACATATACTGTATTTCTTATGTTTCGTATTCACGCCCCACCCATGTTGAGAACTTAGTGCCGAACACTGCCATTTCATAGGGGAGGGTGTTTTCCCAAACACCTCTATGAGTGGCTGGTTATTAGCTCCTTTTTTTTCTCCCTTTCTCGAATAGAACAAGTATCTTCAGGCAGGCTGTGATGGCCTGAAGTCCATTATTTTCCAAAGAATCTTCGGGCGGTGTAGTTGTGGTGGTTGGCCCAGGTGTTTACGGGTAGGTTGTTTCCCAAGTGTCTTTGGGATGAGGCCCAGGTGTCTTTAGGTGTGACGGTAGATTTCTGGACCAGGTGTATTTGGGTGTGGAAGTAGTTTTCTGGATCAGGTGTTTTTGGGCATGGTTACGTGTGGTTTTTGTGTCCCAGGTGTCTGAGGGTGGGATATTTGTTGTGGCCCAGGTGTATGCGGGCGGGATGTGTGGTTGTGGCCCAGGTGTGTGCGGATGGGTGTGGCAGTGGGACTATGGTGAGAATGGTGGGATTGGTTTGATGCATAGGATGTTTCAATAACCAGTTGGAAAGTGGTGCGAGGTACCCAAACATCGATGTGCTATTACTATAAATTACATGACTTGCGTTATTTGGGGAGTGTGCCTTGGTGAGGCTTGGGTGGATAGTTTTCCTTGCTAGGTGTTTTGGTTCTCTTTTCTCACAGGGCATTAGAATGCCTCTCCACTTGTGAGTGAGAGTCTTTGGTCTTCTCTACTGGGTATACTTGTATACTCACCCTACGTATATAAAAATGCTTTCAGGTTTCCAGGAGGACTTCAGAGATTGTGCAGGGCCGTACTAGCTTGGGCGCCGTGACAGTTGCAGTTGCTATTTTTCCTTAATTTTGGTACTTTACTTTTGTAGGCATTATGTACATTATGGATTTTACTTTTGCAGCATGCATATGGTAGTGGTTTTGTTTGTCTTTACTTTTACTTCTAGTTTTGGCATTGTTGGGATTCATCATCTTATCTCTCGATTATATAAAATAAAATGGTAATGCCTACCATTTTGTGTGTGATTCTTTACCCTTGGTTCTAGTCACCACTCCGGGGCCTATTGAAGCCAGGTCTTGGGGGTCATTATCTCTCCCTCAACTTGAAGAAAGAAGGGTCTGGAAATCTGTTGTCCCTTCCCTCATCTTGGTAAAGGCGGGTCGTGACATAGCTAGCCCCTCTCAGATTTCTCTCTTCACCCAGTTGTATTATGTTCTATTATTCACAATTGTAACCTTTCTCATATATGTATACAAATGGATTTAATGGATTATGGTTATTTCTTAGACAAGTATCTCTATATATAGTTTCTTATAGATTATTATTGATATTTCATGTATGGGTATTAATGGATTGAGTTATAATACTAGACATACAGGTTGTAGTGAATCCTAGAAACTACTCGACTATAATCTTGAGGTGTGGAGTGGGATGATGATATGATGTGATGAACATGTTTCATGATATATAATGAAAATATTATCTGATGCGAGGGAGTCATGGTATGTTATAGTAGCTCAGTTGTCTTCTGGATGTCTTTCTTTTAAAGAGATATGTCCTAGGATGTGGGATATTGGGGAAAAATAAAAAACTATTTGGGGAGTGGTTGTGAGGTTACATTATTTAATAATATTATTATTATTATATTATTATTTATTATTATATTATTATTGATTATGATAATTGGAAAGAGATCCACAGTGAGGTGGATAACATAGCATGCCTATTTATTTGATAAGTTTTCTCCACTTATTTATTCATTGGGATATAATATGCTTTGTCACGACCCATCCTCGGGACCCGTGTTGTGACTACCCCAAACCCGCCTTCCATAGGTCAGGGGCTGGCGACTAGCACCAAGGCGTAAAATCCTGGTAAAAGGGAAGGCATTGCCTTTGAAAAGTTAACAAGCACTACAGAGTAAGAAAGAAAAAATGTAAACACTAAGTAAAAGCTGGTACAACAGCAAGTGCGAAAATGTAAAGGGGGCCAGAAATACAAGCCCAACTGTAAAGTACAAATGAAAGGAAAAAAACAGCAACTGAAAAGTAAAGCCGCAACGTCGAGCCGTCCTCTGAAGTCCCACCTGAAGGATGGGTACAGAAAGCCTCCACTGCTACTCGGGTCTAGCCGACCGCTCCGAGGGCGTCCTGCCCAGTGGTCCACCTCTAGGTATCATCCTGCACTGCAAACCTCCACCACGATCAGCGCTGTTCGTCATCTGCATACAACACAACAAAGTGCGGGCATAGCCTGTGCAGGGGTGAGTATAAGCTACTCAATAGGGACCCCGAGACCCCCTAAGGTCTCCCGAAATCCACAAAGGATAATCCACAAAGGAAAGATACAATCACAAAGTAAAATCCGACACGTCTTAGGTATATTCCCATACATATACCTAAGTCATCAATACTCTCTCGGCTCCAACATCCGAGCTCAAGTACAACCCAGTCCACACAGGAAATCCAAATGTAAAATCCACACAGGATAGCTCAACACAATCCACAAAGGAAAGTAAAACGTAAATCCACACAGGATAGCTCAACACAATCCAAAAAGGAAGGTAAAACAGAGTTTCAGCTCACACATGATATACTTCTTCGTAAGACGAGATGATCAGATGTAGCCACTGATTAATCTAAGTCTTCAGACCCACAAAGGATCGGTAGGTACTAACCCCCGCAATGACCCACATAGGATCGATCATGATGTTGAAACCATATCTATTGGGAAACTTCTTCTCCATCAAGCACAGTGGTTATGCCGCTACAACCAAGCGGTTCCCTCCAACCTTGGACTGCTGTAGTACTCCACCTATCGAGTACGGCAGGCCTGCTGCTACAACCAAGCGCTCTCTTGTGCCACTACAACCAAGCGCTCCTCCGTCGTGGGTCTGCCGCTACAACCAAGCGCTCCCCTGTGCCGCTACAACCAAGCGCACCTCTGTTGTGGGTCTGCCTCTACAACCAAGCGCTCCCCTGTGCCGCTACAATCAAGCGCACCTCTATCGTGGGTCTGCCGCTACAACCAAGCGCTCCCCTGTGACGCTACAACCAAGTGCACCTCTGTCGTGGGTTTGACGGTACAACCAAACGCTCCCCCTCGTAGCCTCAAGAGGTACTTCTTCAGTTGAGTACCACGGGTCTTCCGCTAAAACCAAGCGCTCCTCCGTCATGGGTCTGCCGCTGCAACCAAGCGCTCCCCACTGGGCTATCCGTAACACACCGTGTCATTCGATCAGCAGTCGTCAAGTATCAACCGGCTCTAGGGTTTCCGCACACAGCATGTTCGTTCCGGGAGGGTCCACTACACGAGATAAGTGGTCGATGCATCAACTGACATGCAGTCTGGAGTTGATGTATCCCATGATGTACCATAGTGGTCTCTGCCGAAAAACAGGGAGGATTCCCGTACTGTTCTCATCATCGTCGCAGTCGAATCCACCGAGGATCTCTGTATAGTCGTCATCGTTGAAGTCGCAGCCAGCACTAGGGTCCCTGCACACAACAAGCTCATTTCGGAGGGTCTTCTCCACGAGCCGAGAGGCTGATACATCCAAAATTCTAGATTTGATGTATCCAAAAGTTCCGTATCGTCAACAGGAACTCAACGCTGCAGACGGCGCGTCAATCGGACGCCCGATCTGAGAGTTATTAGCTTTTTAGTCCCAGGGGCCCGGTTGGTTTTTAAGGCGAAACCAACATGACCGTACACCACCTGCGTCCAAACCTCGGGCAGAGTATGCCAAAAGATCCGTTTCATTTAGAGGAATCCACCAAAGTTGACGACACGTCAATCAGACGTCTGAAGCTCAAGATATGAGCGTTTCCGCTCCGAGGGCCCGGTTGGTTTCGTGAACAAACCAACCCGGCCGAACACAAAGTTTCCCAAAACCTTGAGTGTGATATACCAAAACGACCGTCTCAATCCAAGGATCGCATCCCCACTGACAGCGCATTGTTCGAAGGCCCGTAGCTCATGTTACAGGAAAAAGACCGAAAACGGTCTGAAGACGGGGGGTATGGGCCCGGACCGACCCGGACCAACCCCCCATGGGGCGGCCCGAACCGGTTCGACCCGACCCGGTCCGGGGCAGACCCGGTTTGGCGCTGCCCGGTCCGGCCAGGGCGCGACCCGGCCGGTTAGACCGGCCTGGCTCGGCTCGGCCGAGCGGCCGACCGAGAGAGCCGCGGGGCGCTGCCCCCCGAGGGATGAAGAAGTCGCGGCCCTCGAGGGGCCACGCTGGAGTCAACGGACGCGGCAAGGGCCATGTCCCGTCTATGTGAGCCGGACCCGAGCGGTCGCGGGTCCGCTGGCCACCGCCATCGCGGCGTTAGCCGTGACGGCCCTGTCCGGCGGCGCGCCGGGGTGCTGGCGACCCGCGCCGCCGGAGGCTTCCGCGGGCCCCCGGAGTTGCTCCGGTGGTCCGTTTTCCTTCCCGTCTGCGCCGCTGGTCCTCCCGGGTTCCGTTCATCACTGCAGAAACATCAAATCGCCCTTGAGTCACGTTTTATCGTCGCCCGCCAAATCCGCACAATAACGAAGAACTGCGGAGGGTTGTTGGGCCGTTTTCATTTGGCCCACACCCTCCGCGTTAGGCCGTATCAATCGGGAGGATTAATCAACACATAGAAAACATAACCAAAAACAATTTTAAAGAATTAAAATTGTTCTTATGAACCAGGTTCTTCATTTTAAAAGATATGATCATGGGAATATAAATTATTTCACAACAACCCCTACTTCGTCAAGTCATCGCAAGCGCGTTCTTCGTGGATTTGATCTCCGATGAAGGAGGCGATCGTCGCGTCCCGAAAGGGCGTCGCGTCATCGCAGAAACGCTTCACGTCGTCGCGGAAGGGCATCACGTCGTCACGGAAAGGCGTCGCGTCGTCGCGGAAGGGCGTCGCGTCGTCGCGGAAAGGCGTCGCGTCGTCGCGGAAGGGCGTCGCGTTGTCGCGGAATACGGTGACGCGTCGACGAACTCCGAGGTTCAAGAACATGAAGATTTAATTATATCGATTAAATACATGTGTTGTTATAACCAACAAAGAAGATTTAAAAGAAACCTGAAATATCCTACCTCAAGCAGTTGGTGATCAGAGATCGTTGCGGGGAAGAACGTCTCGGAAGAAGCGTCGTCAATCTCCGAGGGTGACGGCGTTCTTCGCGTTATTCGCGTTCTTCGTGTTCTTCGTGTTCTTCTCGAAGGAGGATAAAGGCACAAAGTTGTCAAAACCTCTCAATGGGGATTTTTTCAGAAGTCGTTCATTGGTCTTATTTTATTATTACGCCAACGGATTGAAAACAGGTTAAGAAACGATTAAATTAATTCATCTAATTAATTCAACGAATAAAACCTCCCAATTAATTCAACGAATAAAACCTCCCAATTAATTGGTGCGCTAAGAAATTAATAAAATGCGTTAATTGACTTTCATAATGATGGGTTTTCGCGGGAGCATTACTTAGCGGAATGAAACGGTGGGGCTCGTGCGGGCCCCACCTCACAAATATCCTACCAAGAGGGTAGGATATTTCAGGACAGCACCCTATCTGCATCATCTCAGCTTAAGCTGCTTTAAGTGGCTTCAAGTGGCTTCCAAGCAGCTTAAGTGAAATAAAATAAATTTTTTCGTAAAATTTATTTGATTTCATAACTTTAAGACCAAAAATTAAAAACCACATCCGAGCAAACGCAACTCTGGAGGAGGCGTTTCTAAGTAATTACCGGCACATCGATTCCATCGGTGCCCTCAGAATTCGATTCTGAGAACCGACTCAAAAGATAGAAAAACCCGCTCGTCCGTTCACTGAACGTACCCGAGCCAAACTTCGGAAAATGTTTCCTGGCACACTGGGCCTCGGAATCAGGTGCCTTTAGAAACCGCGTTCTTCTAAAATTTCAACGAAAATTAAGAAAAACATTTCCTTGAAATTTATGGGTCTTTACATTACTCCCACCACAGGGCTTTACTTCCCCGTAAAGCTTCACCACAAACATAGGAATAAAATGGCGGTATTGAGCACGCATCTGAGCCCTCTGCTCCAAAGTGATCTCCTGGAGGTTCTCGTGCTGCTATCTGATGCGCAAAAGAGGAATCGATCGTCCACGTAGGACCCACTCCTGTTGACCCTCGATCTCCACCGGGACATCCACAAAGGTCTCCCCATCATCAACGTCCAGCTCCCCATGGTCAATGAAATGTGACGGGTCGTGCACGTATCTCCTCAGCTGAGATACGTGGAAGATGTCGTGCACCCGGTGCAACTGAGGTGGTAGAGCCAGGCGATAAGCCACCTCGCCAATCCTGCTGAGGACCTGGAAAGGTCCGATGAAGCGTGGAGACAACTTTCCGCCTCGGCCAAATCTCTATAATCCACGTCGAGGTGAGACACTCAAGAAGACTTGGTCTCCATCCTCGAACTCTAGTGGCCTCTACCTCCTGTCAGCACAAGACTTTTTCCGGTTCTGAGCTATCCTTATCCGCTCATGGATGACTTGGACCTTTCTGGTCCTACAAGAGCTGCTGAGATTTCTTCCTTGTCGATAAGAGAAATCTGGTCTCATCCCCTGGATGAACCATGTTCTTCACCTAATACAGTCAATCCCAACATGGATGATACTAATCCATACCAAGGATGACGTCGTACGGCCTCGACGCTACTACCAAGATATCCAACCGTTACTCTCGCCTCCAAGGGTTGAGTCACACCGTCGGCATCAGTGTGTGGTAACTGGGTCTCCTCTAGTAGATGTCTCACAATTGAGGGTCAAGTCAACAGTCTAATCTGGAACCTCTTAGTAACAACACAAAGGGGGACAGGAATGAAAACATCACAAAGCCATGCGTCTTTTATTATTGCAGCTCATAATACAAGGACGCTACACAACAGCAACAAGGAACTAGAAGTACAAAATACGTATCCACTAGTTCTGCTCCTGTCCATCTACTCCCAGAGCTCCATGATCGAAGGCCTCAGCTTCCTGAAGCTGAGCTCTCCCATTTCCACCAACTCTCTTCGGTCAGGGTGGACCTCCTAGTGGTGGTGGTGGCAACACCTCGAAGCGTCGTCCACTACCTGTTGCTCTGCCAGCTCCTCTGCCACGGTCTCCTGCTCCATGCGATCCGCCTCGATCGAACCTCCGCCTCTGCCTAGGAGGTCCTTAGTTCATCTTCTGGGCATCCGTATGTTAGGTCGGACAGTCACGAGCCATGTGACCAACTCCGCCACAGGAGTAAAACTGTCCGCTCATAGTAAGTCGTTGTCCACCCCAGGTGCCTCGCACAATTGACCATGTGTCACGGAGTCGACCACCGGTAGGTCTAGTCCTCTTGGACCCCTGTGTCATCTGTCTACTGCCCGCTGCAGATGACTCTACCGCATACCGGCTAGTGGTGGGTCCTGCTGCTGGAGACTGCTGAGCATGGAAACTCTCCACTAAGAGGGCTCGCTCCAACACTCTTGTCTGTGTCAGAATGCTGTGAGAAACAACTGAAGCTCTGATCTCTCACCTGATCCCCTGCTCGAAGGTTCGGTCCGTGAAGAATGGGTTCCGTACCATGTCCGTGGAATAGCGCGAGAGATCGGTAAACCTCGCCACGTACTGGGCTACTATCATGCTGCCCTACCGCAGCTGTAGTAGCTCCTGGATGCGCACTGCTCGGAGGGTGGCTAGGACGAACTCTGAGCGAAAAAGGCTATCAAATTCCTTCCAAAGGAGTGATGCCTTTTCGTGCACCTGAAGCATCAAGCTCCACCATCTGCCTGCTGCCGCATGCAGGAGGCTCGCTATAAGGACCACCATACGGTCCGCTGGTGTCCTCACTAGCCTGAAAACTCGATCAACTGCCTCCAGCCAGTCCTCGGCTGCCTGGGGGTCTGTCTCCCCGCGGAACCTGGGCGGTCACTGGCGCTGGAACTCATGCAGTGCACTAAGGCGACGAGCATCGTCAGCGGCTGGGGCTGGAAGCATCAGTGGCTCGGCGGGTAGAGGTACCGCCGGTGCCTCTGCTGTCAAAGGGACCTGTACCGAGGCCTCGTCGCTTGGCGGGATATCGTCACGTACAGCACTCAAAACCCTAGCTGGCTACCATCGTGGGGCCATCCTGAAAGGAAACAGGTGTGCCATGGTCAGAACAGTATACCTGGTGAGCTGATACATGTAATCACAAAGAACACTTGTGACACACACGCAATCAATGTTTTCGTGCATTAAGTCGGTAATCAGAAGTCAGGGTCCTGGTGTATGAATACGTCGATCGCCGCACCAACCCTGGGCTCCCTGGACTGATAACCACACACAATATGCTTAACACTATTGGTTCACATAGAAGAAAGATCAGAGTCTGTGGTAGAACCAAACTCCTCTGATACCAATTTGTCACGGCCCGTCCTTGGGACCCGTGCCGTGACTACCCCAAGCCCGCCTTCCATAGGCCAGGGGCTGGCGACTAGCACCAAGGCGTAAAATCCCGCTAAAACGGAAGGCATTGCCTTTGAAAAGTAAACAAGCACTACAGAGTAAGCAAGCGGAAAGGTAAACACTAAGTAAAAGCTGGTACAACGGCAAGTGCAGAAATGTAAAGGGGGCCAGAAATACCAGCCCAATTGTAAAGTACATCTAAAAGGGAAAAAAACAACTGAAAAGTAAAGCCGCAATGTCGAGCCGTCCTCTGGAAGTCCATCCTGAAGGGTGGGTACAGAACGCCTCCACTACTCCTCGGGTCCAGCTGACCGCTCCGTGTGCGTCCCGCCCAGTGGTCCACCTCCAAGTACCGTCCTGCTCCGCAAGCCTCCACCACGATCAGCGATGTCCGTCGTCTGCATCCAACACAACGAAGTGCGGGCATAGCCAATGCAGGGGTGTGTATAAGCTACTAAGTAGGGACCTCGAGACCCCCGAAGGTCTCCCGAAATCCAAAAAGGATAATCCACAAAGGAAAGAAACAATCACGAAGTATCATCCAACACGGCTTAGGTATATTCCCATACATATACCTAAGTCATCAATACTCACTCGACTCCAACATCCGAGCTAAAGTACAACGTAGTCCACATAGGAAAGCCAAACATAAAATCCACACAGGATAGCTCAACACAATCCACAAAGGAAAGTAAAACGTAAATCCACACAGGATAGCTCAACACAATCCACAACGGAAGGTAAAACAGAGTTTCAGCTCACACAAGATATACTTCTTCGTAAGACGAGATGATTAGATGTAGCCACTGATTCATCTAAGTCGTCGGACCCACAAAGGATCGGTAGGTACTAACCCCCGCAATTACCCACATAGGATCGATCATGATGTTGAAACCATAGCTGTTGGGAAACTTCTTCTCCATCAAGCACAGTGGTTATGCCGCTACAACCAAGCGCTTCCCTCCAACCATGGACTGCTGTAGTACTCCGCCTATCGAGTACTACGGGCTTGCTGCTACAACCATGCGCTCTCCCGTGCTGCTACAACCAAGCGCTCCTCCGTCGTGGGTCTGCCGCTACAACCAAGCGCTCCCCTGTGCCGCTACAACCAAGCGCACCTCTGTCGTGGGTCTGCCTCTACAACCAAGTGCTCCCTTGTGCCGCTACAACCAAGCGCACCTCTGCCATGGGTCTGCCGCTACAACCAAGCGCTCCCCTGTGCCTCTAGAACCAAGCGCACCTCTATCGTGGGTCTGCCGCTACAACCAAGCACTCCCCCTCATAGCCTCTAGAGGTACTCCTTCAGTTGAGTACTGCGGGTCTGCCGCTACAACCAAGCGCTAATCTGTTGTGGGTCTGCCGCTGCAACCAAGAGTTCCCCACTAGGCTATCCGTAATACACCGAGTCGTTCGATCAGTAGTCGTCAAGTCTCAACCGGCTCTAGGGTTTCCCCACACAGCATGCTCGTTCCGGGAGGGTCCACTCCATGAGCTAAGTGGTCGATGCATCAACTAACATGCAGTCTGGAGTTGATGTATCCAAATATGTATAGTAGTGGTCACTTCCGAAAAACACAGAAGATTCCCGTACTATTCTCATCATCGCCGCAGTCGAATCCACCGAGGATCTCTGTATAGTCGTCGTCGTCGAAGTCACAACCAACACTAGGGTCCCCGCACACAGCAAGCTCGTTCGGGAGGGTCCTCTCCACAAGCAGAGAGGCTGATACATCAACAAGGTCTAGAGTTTATTATCCAAAAGTTCCGTATCGTCAACAGGAACTCAACGCTGCAGACGGCACGTCAATCGGACGCCCAGTCTCAGAGTTATTAGCTTTTTCGTCTCAGGGGCCCTGTTGGTTTTTAAGGCAAAACTGACCCGACCGTACTCCACCTGCATCCAAACCTCGGGCGGAGTATGCCAAAAGATCCGTATCACTTAGACGAATCCACCAAAGTAGACGACACGTCAATCGGACGTCGGAAGCTCATGATATGAGCGTTTCCGCTCCGAGGGCCCGGTTGGTTTCGTGAAAGAACCAACCCTGCCGAACCCAAAGTTTCCCAAAACCTTGAGTGCGATATACCGAAACGACCGTCTCGATCCATGGATCGCATCGCCACTGACGACGCATCGTTCGGAGGCCCGTAGATCATGTTACAGGCAAAAGAACTAAAACGGTCCGAAGACGGGGGGTCTGGGCCCGGACCGACACGGTCCAACCCCCCGTGGGTCGGCCCGAACCGGGTCGACCCGACTCGGGTCTGGGTCGGACCCGGTTCGATGCGGCCCGGTCCGGCCAGGGCGCGACCCGGCCGGTCAGACCGGCCTGGCTCGGCTCGGCCGAGCGGCTGACCGAGGGAGCTGCGGGGCGCTGCCCCCCACGGGATGAAGAAGCAACGACCCTCGAGGGGCCGCGCTGGAGTCAACAGACGCGGCAAAGGCCGCATCCCGTGCGTCTGAGCCAGACCCACGCGGTCGCGGGTCCGCTGGCTGCCGCCGCCGTGGCTTCAGCCGCGATGGCCCTATCCGGCGGCGTGCCGGGGCGCCGCCGCCTCCAGCCGCCGGCGCCACCGTAGGCTTCCGCGGGCCACCGGAGTTGCTCCGGTGGTCCGTTTTCCTTCCCGTCTGCGCCGCTGCTCCTCCCGAGTCCCATTCTTCATTGCGGACACATCAAATCACCCTTGCGTCACATTTTATCATCGCCCGCCAAATCCGCACAATAACGAAGAACTGTGGAGGGTTGTCGGGCCGTGTTCGTTTGGCCCGCACCCTTCGCGTTAGGCAGTATCAATCGGGATGATTAATCAACACATAGAAAACATAACCAAAAACAGTTTTAAAGAATTAAAATTGTTCTTATGAACTGGGTTATTCTTTTTAAAAGAAACGATCATGGGAATATAAATTATTTCACAACAACCCCTACCTCGTCAAGTCGTCGCACGCGCGTTCTTCACAGATTAGATCGCCGCGGAAGGAGGCGATCGTCGCGTCGCGGAAGGGCATCGCGTCGTCGCGGAAAGGTGTCGTCGCGTCGCGAAAGGGCGCCGCGTCATCGCAGAATACGGTGATGCGTCGACGAACTTCGAAGTTCAAGAACGTGAAGATTTAATTATGTCGATTAAATGCATGTGTTGTTATAAACCACAAAGAAGATTTAAAAGAAACCTGAAATCTCCTACCTCAAGCAGTTGGTGATCGGAGATCGTTGTGGGGAAGAATGTCTCGGAAGAAGCGTCGTCAATCTCTGAGGGTGACGGCGTTCTTTGCATTCTTCACATTCGTCGCGTTCTTCACGAAGGAGAATGAAGGCACAAAGTTGTCAAAACCTCTCAATGAGCATTTTCCCAGATGTCGGGTGATGGTATTATTTTATTATTACGCCAACGGATTGAAAACAGGTTAAGAAACAATTAAATTAATTCATCGAATTAATTCAACGAATAAAACCGCCCAATTAATTCAACGAATAAAACCGCACAATTAATTGGTGCATTAAGAAATTAAGAAAACGCGTCAGTTGAATTTCATAATGACAGGTTTTCGCGGGTGCGTTACATAGCGGAAAGAAACGGTGGGGCTCGTGCGGGCCCCACCTCACAAAAATCCTACCAAGAGGGTAGAATATTTCTGGATAGCACCCTATCCACATCAACTCAGCTTAAGCTGCTTTAAGTGGCTTCAAGTGGCTTCCAAGCGGCTTAAGTGAAAGAAAATAAAGTTTGTCGTGCAATTTATTTTATTTCATAACTTTAAGCCCGAAAATTAAAAACCACACCAGAGAAAACGCAACTCCGGAAGTGGCATTTCTATGAAATTACCGGAACTGAGATTCCATCGATGCCCTCAAAATTCAATTCCGAGCACTGGTTCAAAAGTTAGAAAAACCCACTCGTCCTTTCACTGAACGTACCTGAGCCAAACTTCAGAAAATGATTCCGGGCACACCGGGCCTCAGAATCAGTTGCCGTCAGAAACTGCGTTCTTGTAAAATTCCAATGAAAATTAATAAAAAAAATTCTTTGAAATTTACGGGTCTTTACATGATTCAATTATCTTTTTCAAGAGATAATATGAGGAGGATCCTAATGAGTATACATATTATTCTCACCCTATTAATATATAACCTCTTTTCCATATCTACCTGATATGGTTAGAGATCAAGATGGAAATCTCTAGATTCTAGAGTTGTTCAGGAGTTTTTTGTGATTTGAGGTCAATAATGAGGTTTTCATAATTGTATTTTTAGTTTCGTTTGATGTTTTTTCAATATATATAACAATAAATGCATGTATTCATGATATTTTATTTTATCTTGTGAAAAAGTTGTATGGTTTTTATCTTATCTAACAATACAAATTCATTCCTTATATGGAAATTCTCCCATTTGAGCATATGATATTACCTAGATTTTTTTCGTCAACCTATAGCCACTTGGGTGTTGGATTTAGGAATTATTTTCTTCTTTCTCTTGTTTTCCACCCAGAATGGGTACCTTTGGAGGTGGTTTTCATGACAAACCAAGTGACCTTAATTATCATGTGTAAGGAAAGAAAGTAATAATTGACATTGGATTGTCTTATCGATTAGTTTAATGATTAAGCGGCTTGGACAAAATTATTTGGTGTTAACTTTTTCTCCTTTTCATTTGGTTACACTACATGGGAAAGATTAACTGTAAGGATATTAGAGGAATATAGTTTATTTCATCAATATAATGGATTTAGATAAATACTTATCTACTAACCTATATGAGGGTCACAACTATTGTCATTGGGGTGATTCTATACACAAATAATAAATTTTTGATATGAATACTAAACTAGATTCATTATGTAGTAAAATATTGATCATGGATCACTAAATAGATAAGATGTTTAGGGTCATCCTATTTAGCCGAGTCACTACCACTTAAATTCCATAATAAAAAAGATATAATACATGATACTCATCCACTAATGTGTATTTTTATATATTATTACAAAAATAAACCCAATCATATTTAAATCACTAATAGGTAGGATCTATAAAACAATTAAATATTGGAATATATGTTTTTCTATTGTTCCAAAGATGAACATTAAATGTATCTAAATTCCAATATAATAGATATGAATTCCACTAACTATGAATCATGGGTATTTGATACTGAGTTTCTATCAAAAACAATTTCTAAAAAACACAAACTCGAATATATGAGAGAATTGATGAAGGTTGAAATATGTATTCATGTTAGTGAAAGAGAAAAAAAATTTGTGATAAAAGTCAGAACCTATTATCTATGTCTACCAAATGGATTAGTTGTACAATTAAAAATGGTTATTGTGTTCTCACTATAAACAAAAACATTATTTCTTTATCTTTCTTGGGAAATATGGGGTTTCTCATTCCTTATTAAGGACAATATTTGTTCTATATATTTTAGTGAAAAGTTTTATAGAATTGGGAATATTATAAATGGTTTATTTATTAATGATATTGATAATCTTGTTTATAATAATTTAAATATAAAAGTAAAGGTTTATTTTAATTCCACCTATATTTAACATTGGTTCTATTGACACATAAAAGATAATTTTTCTTCAATACTGCATATAGATTAATTTTTAGACTCATTCAATTCTAAATTCATTGATATATGTGAATCCTATTTACTATACAATATTAATAAAAAACTATTTTAAATAAATTTAAAAGTTTTACTGGTCTTTCAGATAAAATACAGATTGGTTTATAGTGAATCATGTGTATTTAAGAAAATAGTGGTTATATGTACTTCTTTACTTTTACCGGTGACTTTAATAAAAAATTTCATGTGTTTATGATAAAACAAAACTATAAATCTTTTGAAAAGTTGAAATTAAATTAATATTAAATACATAATCAACAAGGAAAAAGAATTATGATTATCAGAGAATTTAATTTTGGTGAATAATTGATCAAATAATTCAAATATCATCATAGATTTTGTCGAATTATTTCACAGATCACTCTTCCTAGAACTCCACAATGGAGTGGGGTGTCTAGTTTGAGGTATAATACCCTATTAGACAAGGTTTGATAAATGATGAATTTATATGACATTTTTATTTCATTCTAGTTTTATTATCTTGAGGATGCTGCTTTCCAACAAAAATTAAAACATGTAAATATTTTAATATAATAACATTATGTTCAATAGCATAATCAACACGCAACACCGAGTTTAATGGACACATGAAAAATATAACTATTATAAACTAGTCATTAAATTTGACATCATTAATAATATTAAATACTTTATTAAATATTTATATTTTTTACTCCTTATAAAATAATGATAACTTTTTCTAAGTAATTTATCATTTTTTAGTAACTTAATTTTATTCTTCAAAAATATGTTTTCTTCAAAAAAAGGTTTCTATTTATTTTTCTGATAAAATATCATCATTAACTTTTAAAACCATTTTAAAATTAATTTTATAAAATTAAGATCGTTTTATAAATCATAATATCAAAATTAACATAAGTTTAATTTTTTTTATTTTTTAGACAAAATTAATTTTTCAGCGATTGTTGAGAAATACCTATTTTTGTAAATCAATCATTTATTTTCGATAAGTTAACTAATATAAAAGTTCCATTATGTTTTTAATATTATTTTATGTAAAATAAATATATTTTATTTATATTTAATCCAATTAATTACATTTTAATCATCATTATATTGGATTTTAATATAATATTATTTTTGGGTCTCAAAATTGGATTTTTCTGAAAAACTGCTTAAAAGTGCATAATGATTTTCCTTTTCAATTAATTAAAAAACCCTAATAAAGAATTATTTAAATGAAATTTATAGATTATATATTAATTAATATTAATTTTTATTCATCAAATTTTTATTATCAGTCATATAAATTAATATAAAAATATACTTTTCTTGAAAAATACACTTCTTGAAAACCAACTTTTTCATCGCATATGCTAGATTTCTTTTTAAATTAAAATTTTCCATTTATGTAAATTTAATTTTGTAAAATGGATTTCATATTTTTAATAATAATAATTTAAATTATCTATTAAGTTCAAATTAATATGTTACCTTAATGAATAGTAAAAAATTTAAAATTAATTTATGTGGTTAAGGTGAAAACGGGTTTACATGGAGTTATACTAAAAAGATAAGGGTTAAAATGACCTAAAAACTTGTCAAAAATATATTTTACTATTATATTTATACTATATCACGTATAATACTTGATAATTTTCTATTATAGAGTCTTTTGGAATGTGAAAAAATGTTGGTAAACCTTTTCCCTTTCAAAAATTACAATTGTGCCACTCCCCTCACTTATAAAATTCCACCCATATCTTCTTCTCTTCAAACCATAAAATCCATTTTATCAGATATTAACTAAAAAAATATATTAATAACTTCCCTTAAAAAGATCAATAACCCTTATTTTTAACAAAAATCTATCTTATGAAGGCTTTTGGTGGTTTCCTAACGAGGTTGTTCGAAGAGGAGGTATCGTCTTTAACCATGGGTTTTTATTTTATTTCTTCATAGACCTCCTTAAAATATTATACAATTTTTATTACATAAAAAATCATAATATCCCAAATAATTATATGTTATTATGTTAATTTAATAACCTAAATTCATCTCTTCTTCCATCAAATGGGATATGGATTCATGATTCGTCTCTACGACGGACTACCGCCTCGTGAATAGTTGTTATTCATTTTACATAATCTCCTCTAAATTATTGTTATAAATATGGATTTAAAGTATATGTAAGAACACAGATCTCATTTCAGGTTTGTTTTCCCTTTTTCTGGAGATTTTAAGGAAAATAAATGTTCTGGAAATTTCAGAATTACACGCCGTGTACTTTCTGAGTACATGCCATGTACTCTTCCCACCTCGAAGCCGTGTTCTGGCCATGTTCGGGCCACACACATGGTGTGTAAGGATGAGGTGCAGGTCTGTTAATTCGGAGTACGAAAAATTGAAGTACACACCGTGTACTCAATAAGTACACACCGTGTACTTTCTTTCTTTTTCATTAAACAGGCCGGGGGCACACCTAACCCCCAAAATCATCTTCTTCTCCAGATTTCATCTGCCCAGAAGTGATCGTACGGTCAAATATTCTCCAAGCTCCCACCCCGCCTTCCGTTCTCCGATTTTATCACGGTTGATTGCGTTGGAATCACATCGGTGAGTTCTTCCTTCTGCATTATCCTTGTTTCTTGATTCCTCCTCATTTCCATGTTATCATGGGATGAATGTTTTGTGTGTTTTCTTAGATCTATGTTGTTCTAATAGGAATCTGTCATCGTGGATCACGTATATCGAACTCCTCGGATCGAGGTAGGTTATTTGTGCCTTTCTGTAGAAAGTTGATGAATATTATGTGCAAATTCCACCAATACCCATGAATGGGGTATTGCGTGTTTCCTGTTTTTCCCCTTCTGTTTGAATACTTTGCTTGTTTTCTTCAGTAGAGGTTTTTTCTTGTGAGTAGAGTAATTTATATTGTGCTCGGGTTACTTTTCCATGCTTGTTTTGCCTGTTGGGCGTTTTGCCAGTTGCCATGCCTAGTTATAGGATAACGGAACTATTGTTTTCTTATTGTTGTTGAGCCGTAGAATGATAGGAAAGTAGTTTTTGATGTTTACTTGGAGGATATACACGCGTTGAGCATGTTTAGTAGTAATCAGGACTGTGAGAACATAGAGTAGCAGACCAAAGGGAGAATTGACGGACGGGCTTCTCCAGAGTGTCTTTTAATTACATTGCGAGACTATAGGGGGAATTGATGTTGAGTGCTTCCCCAGAGAGTCTGTAGATCCTTGACGTGGGCCACGGGGGGAATTGACGTTGAGTGCTTCCCTAGAGAGCCTTTAGCACAATACGAGACTATAGAGGGAATTTATGGTGAGTACTTCCCCATAGAGTCTACTTAGTTACATAGATGAACCATAGGGGTGATACTGTGTGTGCCTCCCAGAGGGTTTCAAGTACTATAGGTTGAACCATAGGGGTTAGGCTGTGAGAGCTTCCCAGAGGGTTATCTGTTTTCTTCTTGTTGTTGACTACTTACTTGTGTGCTATATTTGTTAGAACTGTAGATTGTAGCTGCTTGTGCTTTCCTATTTACTGATTCTTGTTTATTTACTGCCATGTATTCATTTGACTGTAAGGCATAAATCATTGGGTGATTACCTACTGGGATTGTTTCTCACACCCTGTTTGGGAAATTTTTTCGGGCCAAAGCAGACTATGTTGCAGCAGGTATAGACAAGGGCATGCGCCCTTCTACTTCAAGATCTTGATTTCACTAGGAGCTGGGGAGCATCGGACCGAGTCGTGGCTCGCGATGATGAGGGGCTCACTTTGTTTTTCATTTGCACTTGGTTTCAATTGTACTTCAGCACGTTGTTGTGTTTTATGTTTTCCTTAGATACTTGTACATGATAAATCATTGTCATCGTAGTTATATATGTACAATGCTTCCACTGTTTGGTTTCTGTTGTTATGCATTTTGTTTACTGCTTTCGCTGATTATTGTTGTTTTATTACCTTTTATACCTTACTGAATGAGGGTATAGTTTCCCCACTGACTCACCAAGTCCCTCAATGCTAGTCGGTAGCCTCTGGCGTTCATGGAAACGCGTTTGAGGTCACGTGGCGAACCGGGTACGGGGCACTAGTGGAGGGGCTCCGAGTTCGGGTCGTTACAAAGTGGTATCAAAGGGGTTCTTTTATCTTTCTTTACTGTTTGGAAACTTTATCCAGGGATAGGATGGATTCAGTACTTGGCATTATGTTGTGCTCGGGAGTAGCTAACCCATGTACAGGGAAAGGCCATACTACCTCGTTAATTGCAGTTTGCTGGTTTTGAGATTTTCTAGTTGATCTGATTTCACCTAGAGTGATTCACATGGCTTGTGCTATTACTGTTTTGATATTGCGGTTCTAATTCTGTCGCAACCTGATGAGATGAGGGTATGCCGTCTCATGCACCATATAGACTCTTGTAGGAATCACATGTAATGCATTCGTGCCATGCCATCCAGGGTGCATTAGAGATTTCATGCTGTTGTGATAGAGCTTGTGTAGATTATGCATGATGTTCTGATAGTTGATTGATAGATTCTCTATTGTTATGTTAGAAAACTGTTTGTTTTGTTCTTTGTTTAATGTGAACGCAATATTTCGGTTCTTGAGGTATTAGGGCCCTCATAGATCGGAATTTGGGACTTTTTTGCCTCATTTTTAGTGTTTCGGGAATTCTGTGCAGTTTCTGAGCTTCTGCCCAGAAAAACCTAGAATACACGGTGTGTACTTTTTGGATACACGCTGTGTAGTTTTTAGGCCTTGTCGCTGACTGTGTGAGCAGAAACACGGTGTCATGAAGTAAATTTAGGAACATGTCATGTATGGTATGTGCAAGTCGTGTAGGTTCGGAGCCATGTACCCGGCCATGTCACTAACAACACGGGTCAGGGAGGCTTGGGTAGAACACACTGTGTCCATAGGGAACACACTGTGTTGTCTTGTTCTGGTACTGGCCATGTCACGAACAACACGGGCCGGCATTACCTTCCTTTCCACATGCCGTTTTTGTGTGGAACACGCCGTGTAGTCTTGCCCATGTACCCTGTCATGTCACGAACAACACGAGATGATGTCGCCTTCACCTATACACGTCGTGGGTGTTCAGAACATGTCGTGTAAGGTCCAGCCGTGTAGACGGACATGTGCTCAACAACACGGGCCGTCGAAGCCTTGTCTAGTACATACCGTGTTTGCTTAGAACACGTCGTGTAGTCTCGGGTTAAGTCGGACCGTGTGGGATAGCCGTGTAAAGATAATCGAGCAGGGGATTAGTTTTCTTGTACACGCCGTGTGTTGGGGTCAACACGCTGTCTAGTTTAAGGTGTTACACGACTTGTGGGACAGGAGTTCATGCCCATATCTGCAGCTTTAGAAGACACGCCGTGTAGTTTTTATACACACCGTGTAGTTTTTATACACGCCGTGTAGTCGAGTTTTGTAATGTTTTGTGTTTTTCTTCCCCTGTTCCATTTTTGTACCCTTGTGTTCTCTGTCCTTGTTTTCCTGATCTAAGGTGTGATTTTGATCATTCAGAGCTATGTCTCTGAGACGTCCTCTGGTCATACGTCTGTCGTCAGGCAGTGATCAGATGCCAGACATGGATGATCAGGGACTTCCTGTCAATCCCCCAGCCAAGCCATCCTTGGCACCGGTTGTTGTAACAGTTGTGGGCGCTGATGTGCAGTTCAGGGAAGGTTTCATGAGGATGATGCAGGCCTTCCAGGGAGCACCGCCTCCTGCTTCGTCTATGGCAGACTTGACACGGGTCATTCAGCAGCAGCATCCTCCCACGTTCTCGGGGGAGGGAGGACCTCAGGCTGCAGAGTCATGGGTGGAAACCATGCTGACTCTCTTCGAGAATCTGGAGACGCCTCCAGAGAGGCGGGTCATGCTCTCCACCTACATGCACTAATACTCCGCCAAGAGGTGGTGGGACGTGATCTCACAAGTGGGTCAATAGCAGGCTATGACTTGGGAGGAGTTCTAGCGTGTGTTCTACGACTACATCTACCCGGAGACACTGAGGGCCGATCGATCCCAGGTGTTCATGAGCTTAGAGCAGGGTACTCTATCTGTCATGGAGTATTCCTCTCATTTCACTGATCTGTAGCGTTTTACACCTCTTTAGGATGGGAGTGGGGTGTTCTTCGTGAGGAAGTTTGAGGATGGACTCAGGCGGGAGATCCGCTCGCAGGTGAACATCTTCCAGCTGACTTCCATTACTTCCATCTTCAATAAGGCATTCATTGCAGAGTGCAATCTGAGAGACTCTGGAGCTGCGAGCCAGGACGGTTCTGCTTCCAGAGTTAGCCATCCTCCAGATAACAACAAGAAGCGCCGTAGAGATCCTACGCGCAGTGATTCGAGGAATCAAGACCAATCATCAGGCAGCTTGGTGACATGTTATCAGTGTGGCCAGACAGGGCACACAAGGCCGCAGTGCCAGAGGGACCCCGTGGAGTGCCGATCTTGCAGCAAGATGTGTCACCTTCAGAATTTCTATTAGGGTATCTCACTAGCATCTGGTGACCGGGGTTCTTCCATGACTCCTCGTTCAGGAGCAGCAGCACCAGTTTCTCACCAGTCGGGGAATTGGAGTTCTTACGGCCATTCGGGTAGAGGTGGAGGTTGAGGTCGTGGCAGTCAGCCACCAGTTCCTCAGCACCAGCAGGGAGGTTCATCCCAGAGTGGTCAGCCAGGGGTGAAGGGTCACGGCACGGGCTAGTATTTCACCGTGGAGCATACTTATCATGAGCAGGATCCCGTCCCTTCTACTGTTCGAGGTACGATTTTAGTAGCCTCAGTTCTATCTTCAGCCCTTTTCGATACTGGTGATACGCATAGTTTTATCTCATTTGCCGTTGTAGAGTGCCTTGGAATCTACATATTTTCTTCTGCATACTCATTGACACTAAGAAAACCTTTGGGAACGAGGACATCTAGTGTACGCCAGTGTAGAGAGTGCCCTCTCGAGGTGGCATGGTATCACTTCTTATGGGATCTTTATGTCCTAGAGATGACAAGCTATGATTTCATCCTTGGCATGGACTGGTTGATTCCCTTCTAGGAAGTCGTTGACTATTATCACCGCATAATCAGTTTCATTTCACCAGAGGGTGAATCTTTCCTTCATATAGGCGAATGGGACGTTCAAGCGAGTCGGGCGGGACTCGAGAATCTTGGGCTAGGAGGGGTGACAGCCCAAATTGCTATCCTTTACCTGGATGATTAGGGGACTCTACAGTTGGACTATCCTCTAGTGGTGTATCACTTTCGGGATGTCTTTCTAGAGGACTTTTCAGGTTTTCCTCTAGAGCGTGAGGTAGAATATTCTATTGAGCTCATACCAGGAGCGGCACCAGTGTCCATTCCTCCCTATTGGATGGCCACACCTGAGTTGCAGGAGCTCAAGAAACTGTTATAATAACTATAGGATAAGGGTTTCATTCAACCCATTACTTCTCCTTGGGGTTCACCTATTCTTTTTGCGAAGAAGGAAGATGGTACCCTTCAGCCTTGTGTGGATTATCGGAAGCTGAGCCAGGTGACGGTCAAGAACCGATATCCCTTGCCACGGATTGATGACCTTTTAAATCAGCTTCAAGGATCTCGGGTGTTCTTAAAGATTCACTTGAGGTCCGGTTATCATCAATTGCACATTAGACCATCAGATATACCTCTGACAGCCTTTAGAAGCAGGTATTGTCTATACGAGTATACAATCATGCCGTTTGGTCTCACGAACGCGCCTGCAGTTTTCATGGAACTGATAAACCGATGGTTCCATCCATATTTGGAGTCCTTCATTGTTGTCTTTGTGAACGGTATCTTGGGGTACTCTCACACTCGACATGACCATGCCACACATCTTGACATTGTTCTGATTACACTGAGAGAGCATCAAATTTATGTTAAACTCTCTAAGGGCCACTTTTGGATGGATCAGATTCACTTCTTGGGTCACGTCATCTCAGTGGTAGGAGTATCTGTGGACCCAGATAAAGTGAGAGCTATAGTTTCCTGGGAGCAGCCAATGAACGTTTTGGAGGTACAGAACTTCCTACGGTTGGCTGGATACTACAGATGATTCATTCATGACTTTTCGCGCCTAGAAACACCTTTGACAAGACTGACCAAGAAGGGGGTGAAGTTCTCATGGTCAGATTCTTGTGAGCCAGCCTTTTAATAGCTAAAAAGAGGTTGACATTAGCACCAATACTAGTCTTTCCAGAGACAGGCAAGAGCTACATTGTTTACTATGATGCTTCAGGTATCGGGCCGGGAGCTGTGCTTATGCAGGGAGATGGAGTCGTTGCGTACGGGTCTAGGCAGTTGAGGCCACATGAGAGGATCTACCCTACGCACAATTTGGAGTTAGCTGTTGTTGTTCATGCCTTGCGCTGTTGAAGACACTATCTTCTGATAGAGCACTTTTTGGTCTTCACTGAACATAAGAGTGTCAAGTATATCTTCACTCAGCATGATCTGAATCTGAGGCAGCGCATGTGGGTCGAGTATCTTCAGTTATTTGATTTCGAGCTTTCCAATACGTCGGGAAAGGGCAACGCTGTGGCTGATGCGTTGAGCAGGAGAACTCAAATTCAGGAAGTTTAGGAGGCCAGTAGTGAGTGGAAACTGATGGCTCTATTCTCTGAGATGCATTTGGAGGTGCACGACAGACGAGGATAGAATTTTCTATCTTCTGTAGCTGTTACCTCCACGCTACATGATCGGGTACAGATGAGGCAACTATCAGACTCCGAAAGCTTAGTCCTACGGGAGAGTGTGTCAGGAGAGGACCCTCTTCTTGGATGGACATTGGATGAGGATGAGATCTTTTGTTTCCAAGGACACATATGGGTGCCAACAGACGTACGCGAGGAGCTGATGTGGGATTTCAATTTCTCTGTTTGGGCAGTTCATCCTGGCATCACCAAGAAGGATGTTGCTGGTTTTGTTATGAGATGTTCTACTTTTCATTAGGTGAAAATATAGCATCAGGAACCAGCGGGGCATTTACAACAGTTACCCATTTCGGAGTGGAAGTGGAACGATGTTGTGATGGACTTCGTGACCGGGTTGCCGAGGTTACCTCGGGGAAACAATGTTTTTTAGGTTGTCATCGACAGGCTTACGAAGGTTTCTCACTTCTTGCCGATCAAGGAGACCTTCAGTGTCGATGATCTGGGATGACTTTACATCAGAGAGATCATTCGTATGCATGGAGTTCCATGCTCTTTTATTTCAGAAAGAGATGTGCGCTTTACCTCTCGGTTTTGGCAGGGACTTCAGAAGGCCATGGGTAGATAGGTACTTTTGAGTACAGCATACCATCCCCAGACTGATGGCCAGTCTGAGCGCACGATCCAGGTGCCTGAGGATATGCTCTGGGCATGCATTATAGTCTTTGTAGGTTCTTGGGAGAAGCATATCCCTTTGGTGGAGTTCTCCTAAGACAACAGTTTCTAGGAGACCATTCAGATGGTTCCATACAAGGATTTATACGGTAGTCCATGCTGATCACCCTTATGCTGGCTGGAGGGAGGAGAGCATCTTTTCTAGGACCTCGTCTTGTTCAGGAGGCCTCAGAACAGATAGAGCTAATTCGGAAAAGGATGACTATGGTACAGTCTTGACAGAAGTCTTATGCTGATCAGCGCAGAGGACCTCTAGAGTTTGAGGTCGGTGATCAGGTTTTCTTGCATGTCGCACCAAGGATGAGAAACAAGAGGATTCGGAGACTGGGTAAGCTTTCACTGAAGTACGTCGGGCCGTTTGAGGTCTTGGAGAGAGTTATGTTGGTCGCCTATTGGTTGCGCTACCTCAGAGGTATCGGGCCATGCATGACGTCTTCCACGTCTCTTAACTCTGACATTACCTTTCAGACCCATCTCACGTCTTTCAGCCTAAGGAAGTCGAGCTTGAAGAAGATGCATCGTTCGAGGAGCATCCTATCCAGATTGTCGATCACAGAATGAAGGTTCTCCGCGGGAGGTCTATTCCTATGGTACGAGTGCTATGGCAGCACGGGCGAGTACATGATGAGAACTGGGAGAGGGAGACTGATGTACGATCATAGTGATCGGAGCTATTCAGTGTTTCTCCTTCTCCACCTCATTAGGGAAATTCGGGGATGAATTTATTTAAGGGGGGAAGTTTGTAAGAACTCGAATCTCTTTTCAGGTGTGTTTTCCCTTTATCTGGAGTATTTAAGGAAAAAAAATTTCTAGAAATTTCAGAAGTACATGGCATGTATTTCTGAGTACACGCCATGTACTGATCCCAGCTCGAAGCTGTGTGTTGGCCGTTTCCGGGCCACACACAGGGTGTGTAAGGCTGAGGTGGAGGCCGGTTAATTCAGAGTACGGAAAATTGAAGTACACGCTGTGTACTCAAGAATTACACACCGTGTACTTCAGTTTTTTTCATTAAACGGACCGAGGTCACACCTAACCCCAAAAATCATCTTCTTCTCTAGATTTCACCCACCCGGAAGCGACCGTACGAAAGAATCTTCTCTGAGCTCCTGCCCCACCGTTCTTTCTACGATTTGAGCACGGTCGATTGCGTTGGAATCACATCGGTGAGTTCTTCCTTCTGATTTAGCCTTGTTTCTTGATTCCTCTTCGTTTCGAAGTTATCATGGGATGAATGTTTTGTGGGTTTTCTTAGATCTATGTTGTTCTAAGAGGAATCTGTCATTTTGGTTCATGTATATCAAACTCCTCAGATCGAGGTAGGTTGTTTGTGCCTTTTTTTAGAAAGTTGATGAATATTATGTGCAAATTCCACCAATACCCGTGAACGGGGTATGGCGTGTTTCATGATTTACCCCTGCTGTTTGCCTAATTTTCTTGTTTTCTTTAGTAGAGGTTATTGCTTATGAGTAGAGTAATTTATATTGTGCTCAGGTTGCTTTGCCATGATTGTTTTATTGTTTAGGCATTTTTCCAGTTGTCATGCCTAGTTGTAGGATAGTGGAACTGTTGTTTTGTTATTCATGTTGAGCCATAGAATGGTATCCAAGTAGTTCTTGAGGTTTACTTGGATGATATACACGCGCTGAGCATGTTTAGTCGTACTCAAGATTGTGAGAACCTATAGAAGCAAACTAAAGGTAGAATTGATGGAAGAGATTCTCCAAAGTGTCTTTTAATTACGATGCGAGACTATTGGGGGAATTGACGTTGAGTGCTTCCCCAGAGAGTCTGTAGATTCTCGACGCGGTCCACAGGGGGAATTGACGTTGAGTTCTTCCCCAGAGAGCCTTTAGCACGATATGAGACTATATGGGGAATTGACGGGGAGTGCTTCCTCATATAGTTAGCTTAGTTACATAGCTGAACCAGAGGGGTGAGACTGTGTGTGCCTCCCAGAGGGTTGATAGTACTATAGGATGAACCATAGGGGTTAAGCTGTGAGAGCTGCCCAGAGGTTTACCTATTTTCTTCTTGTTGCTGACTGCTTACTTATGTGCTATACTTGTTAGAAACATGGATTGTAGTTACTTGTGCTTTCCTGTTTACTGCTTCTTGTTTATTTACTACCATGTATTCATTTGACTGTAAGGCATAAATATTTGGGTGATTTCCTACAAGGATTGTATCTCACACCCTGTTTGGTCCATTATTTTGGGCCCACGCCGACTATGTTGCTGCAGGTATAGACAATGCCAAGCACCCTTCTACTTCATGATCTTGATTTCACCAGGATCTGGGAAGCATGGGACCAGGTCGTGGCTCGCGATGCTTAAAATCTCACATTGTTTTTCTTTTTCACTTGGTTTCACTTATACTTCAACACATTGTTATGTTTGCTGTTTTCCTAAGATTCTTGTACCTAATTCATCATTGTCATCGTAGTTATATATCTACAATGCTTCCGCTATTTGGTTTCTGTTGTTATCCATGTTGTTTACTACTTCCGCTGATTATTTTTGTTTTCTAACCTTTTATACCTTACCTAATGAGGACATAGTTTCCCCACCGACTCACCAAGTCCCTCGCTGCTAGTCAGCAGCCTCTGGCATTCGGGGAAACACGCTTGAGGTCATGTGGCGAATCGGGTACAGGGCACCTGTGGAGGGGCTCCGGGTTTGGGTCGTTACAGTATATATATGATATTTTAAACATATTTATACATCCTAAGTTATTATTTCATTGATAACTTCTTACTTCCCATTCTGTGGGGGATACGATAACATCGCTCGTATGTACTGCGGACTACCTCACGAAGCGATGTTATTCTCTTTTCACTACATCATTAAATGGATGTTAATAAGGATGAAGATAATTATTATATGTGATAAAATTGAAATAATTAGGGTATTAATTATATATTTATCACTATAAAAATATAATATATAACTTTTTTCATCTACTGAATAAAGATACTGTTGTTTGTGCGTACGTGTGGAGTACTGCCTCTATGAAGCGATTTCTTTTTTCATAACCACAAAAAATGGATGTTATATATAAGTATATTTAATAAAATAATATCTTATTTATTATATTATTATAATTTTTTGAAATAAAATAATACTTACATTTTTTTCAATATTTATCATTGAAATATGGAAATGTTACCCATGTGTACTTATAGCCTACCATCACCCTGATTGTATCACAGTTAATTTTTGATAATAATATTTCATTACATGTTTTAAAATATTAATTTATTCATAAAAATGATAAATATTTCATGATTATTATTTTTTATATGTTTAAATGTTGATTTATTTGGCCATGGTCAACACCCCAAAACCGTTTTGAAACAATGAACTGAATGTCCTCAAAACAAATGATGTGGACATAAATGATAAAGTATTTTAATATTTAATTAAAAATAAAAAAAATATTTTAAGAATAAGTTATTAAACCCAAGAAATTTTCTTAATAAATCAAATAATTGATATAATATTACTATACATTAGTTAAAGGATACACATAGAAAGTCTTAACTCGAGGTGAGGGATTTCTCATCTCACTTTTACTTCAAAGGAAAAAGTGAAATATTTAACACTTATTTTTGTTTTTTGGTGTATATAATTCCCAAGAATTTATTTTGTTATTATATTCATGATAATTTTTTTTATTTAAAAGTCCATATGGTTTTTTTCCTTTAACAATGTTTGGATCTAGGGATTACTAATAACGTAAGGGACTTCTTCTCAATTTCTCTTTATTGTGGCATATTTTAAATTCATGCACCTAATTTATTTTATATATTGTATATTTGTACAATTTCAAATTTAATATCATTAATACTTCATATTTCATGGTATTTTAAGTCTGAATTTTAATCATTTAATCTAAGGGGATTTTATTGGGAAGTTACCATGTGGAAATTAATTTCATAACTCAATTCATTTTCATTAGATTATATTACTTATTTAGTTGTCTTTGATATTATATGATAATGTGTGTAATGAATTTTGATTATATTATATTATATTTACATTGTTTATGTGGTATTATATTTT
The DNA here is from genome assembly GCA_963277665.1 of Viscum album. Lineage (NCBI taxonomy): Eukaryota > Viridiplantae > Streptophyta > Magnoliopsida > Santalales > Viscaceae > Viscum > Viscum album. The sequence continues at coordinate 1,048,662,631 of OY728131.1, read as the reverse complement.
ATACACATAATTAATTCATTTATTCAATCTCAAAATCAGTGGTATGATTTTTAAAAGGGATAATCTTCTCAACTTCTCTTTCTTTGAGACATACATTTTGATATTCACCTATATTCATTTTTGAGGTGCATATACTATCATTTTAAAATTTCATATAATATACCTAATTATTATCATGATATGTAAATTTACAATTTATGTGATTATTTGATGGATATTTTCATTGAAGAGTTACTAAAATTGAAAAGGCTTTATGTTACATTATCCTCTATTTGGGGATTGTTTATAATCACTATTCCGTTTATGGAAATAAAATGCTATTATTTTTTGTGAAACACATATTTCTTATTCCCATATAGTTATTAATTTTTTTAACATGTTTAATTTCCATTTAATCTATTATTGACTGATAAAATATCAATACAGTTGTTTTCAAGTGTTATCGATCATGAATCTTCTTCTTGATCGGGAATCCTTTTCATCCAAAACAATATTATCAAAAAAAATTCAATAAACAAATTACAACGATTTTGAAAATTGTTTTTCACACATAATTTAATTTTTTAAAAAAATTAAAAGTTATGTTAATTCCTTGTTAAAATCAATGTACTTTTTGACATTTCTTAATAAAATGTGAAAGGAATCATTATTTTATTATACGTAGGTTGAATTTAATATTCACCATCATGACCACTCATTGATTTAAATATTCCTTTTTATCTTTAAAAGTTTATTTTCCAAGAAAAAATTTTCATTAAATTTTTATATATTATTACATTTTATATAAGTGTATTGAAAATGAAAAGGATATTATAATCAAGAAACATTCCATATTATATTTCAAAATAATTTTCTATCTAAAATTGAATCATTTCATGTTATGGTAATTGAATGTTTATTTTCCTGAGGAATGGTTTTAATGATATTATAGTAGTATTTACATTCTTCAATGACAAATAAATCATGATATTACTTACCCTCTACTAAGAATATATGGTATTGATACATAATTTATTCTTTCTTTGGATAGATTATGTGATTAACATGGAACCAGATTCTTTTCCATTGGTGAATTAATAAATAAGATGAAATGATTATTTTTATGTTGAATATTAAATGATTCAAAATTATTTATTCATGAATGGAACTTGGAAATTATTGATGACCACGGGTGAGCCTAAAACATCTTCTTCGAGGGGTGTGCCCAGATTGCATTCGGTGAGACCAATATAGTTTATATGATGGGTACACCCAGATTGTGCATGGTGAGCCTGATGTATATTATATAGTGGGTGTTCCCAAATTAATCTTGGTGTGCTCAATATTTCATATATGATGGGTGTGTCGAGATAGCTCTCAAATTCATTGGTAAATATTTCTTCTCATCTGGGGAATGAAAGAGGTAACTACCAGAGGGTTTTTTATATGAATATAAATGGGATATAGTTATTTCTAAAGTGGGATTAAACATAATTTTGTTGATTATTTCCAATGATACCAATACATTTTCATAATAAATTCTATGGTTATAGATTTTTTCCTTGATCAAGATTGATATCACATGCATCATGATTATTGATTATTGCCTTTGAGAAATCCTTATGACATGTTTTCTGGTTTGGTGACACTTGTATTGATGGGTATGAATATTATTATATTATTCTCATGCACAATGATTTTGTGAGAATAACATTATTCTTTTATTATACTCACTAATTACATTCAACTGTTAATGCTTATGTGTTCCCTTACTTACCATTTAAGCTCATCCTTCATCTATTTCCTTTTCCCTATGTTATTATGATTATTGTTGAATGAATTATATATATATGGGTTTCTTATAGACGATAATGATGAATAAATATAAAATAAGAAAAATTAGTTTAGTTTGGATAAATTCTTATTTAAAGGCATGGTTATTTGTTTCTGAAAGAGTTTTGACTAATTTTATAAAACTCTAAACCAAAAACAGCCTTAAGAATGTTTGTGATCTAACATTTCCTTTTTATGTTTTATGTTTTCAATGGTGAAAATTTGGTCACCTTCATTGGTATCAAATCCAAAAATGTAATTTTTATGATTTCATCACTAGATCAGAGTTTGCGGTTTCATGGCTGTTAAAGTTAGTATTATAGGAGGGTTTATAAAAATTTGGAGATTATGTTGTTTTTAATGTGAGATTATATAAAGAGTAATGGATAAAATTATAGGTCTATAATATTAATGTTGATCATAAGTTCAAATTCGTAGACACCACTTTTGATGTTTTAGGTAATGAAATTTTAATGTGATTAATGAGACTTTAAAAGATATTTTATTAGGTTGAAGTATTCATAAATCTTTGGTTTAATGTGAATTATTCCATTACATTTTATGGAAAAAAGTTTTTATTTATTTATAACAATTTGGGTTTATATGATCTTGAATATTTTGAAAATTTTGGGAACACATGTTTTATCATATTGATGACCATGGGACTGAAGAGTGACTTGGTGATTAAGTGGTTTATGTTAATTTAGAAGAATGTCACTATATTTTTGTGCTTATAAGATGAATGTTATGATATAAAATTTAATTTCATAACACATTTTAATATTTAAGTTATTAAGGTTATCTGGGATATAATGGTCTTTAAATATGGAATGATTTTGTTTTAATATGGGTATTATTATTAAATTTTTGAAATTAATGTATTATTTCATCATATGATAATTTATTCATTATAGAAATTATCTTTCTATGTGCTGAACATTTTGGATTTGGTTAATTTCTAAACACATGTGTAATATATTTATTATCCATTTTATAGTTATTTTTTCCTTTAATAGTTTATTTTAGTACTTTAGGCATGATAATAAATTCTTGAATACTCACTATTTGGGGAAATGGATGGGATTGTGTTGTAAATTGATAAAAGGATAAAAATATAATCATCAAGTAATTATATTTTCATATAATATAAGTCTATATAGTAAGAAATTCATTAACTCTCTGGGATGTATATTGAAAAATAATTGACCTCTTACCATTATTTCTGATGATATTAATTACCTTTTTCACACCTCTTTGGTTTATGGTTTTGTGGTTGTTAATTTTCTCATGACCATTCACTTTCTTCTGATCAATGATCTCTATCACTATCCATCATTATTTAGATATTATGATTTTGTTACATGTGTAAATTTTCAATTCCCACCTATGACCTTCAATTTTTAACCCTAGTATGTTTTATTCAATATGACCCGTATAAATCTTTTTCTGTTTTATTAAGAGGTTGTTTTATTCACACTTTTTTTGATGTGGGTTTCCAATGTAGATATTTTTTTCAAATGTAAATCATTTAAATATCAAAATAAAGTTTAAATTTTGAGGATATTTTTAATTAATGGGGTGTTATGTAACACTTTTATGTTTTCAATAAAGGTAATTATATTTGATATTGTACTCAACAAGCAACACCAATCTTAAACAACTCACATAATATGTAACTGTTATTATATATCCATTAAATCAGAAGGTATGAATAGTATTAACTACTATATGAGAGATATATATATATATATATTTGTGTTTGTGTGTGTCATACTCAATATAAATTATTTATAAATTCTAAATATGTAATCAATTATTTTTCAATAAAGTAATTTTATTCTACAAAAATATATTTTCTTCAAAAATATATTTTTATTTCTTTTTGTCAGAAAATATTATAATTAATATTTGGATCTTTTAAAAATTTTATTTGTTTAAATTGACTTCACTTTTTATATCATCATATGAAAATTAACTTAGGGTGAACTTTTTCAATTTTTTGAAAAATATAGATTTTTTAGTGAATAGTGAAAATAGTTATTTTTATAAAACTATTATTTCATTTCAATGAATTAAATAATTCAAAAGACTCATAGTGTTTTGAATATTATTTAAATTTAAATTATTTTTATTTATTTATATTTAACACATTTAATTATATTTTAACCATATTTATATTGGATTTTAGTATAAGTTCTTTTTTTGGTTTAAAAACGGGATTTTTCTGAACACTGTTATAATGTGAATAATGTTTATCCTTTTTAATAATTTTAAAAAACCATAATTATAATGGATTTAAATAAAATGAATAAATTATATAATATTAAATATTATGTTATATTCATACAGGGATAATTATTAGTCGTGGAAGTTAATATAAAATCATATCTTTCATGAAAAGTATTCTTCTTGAAAACTATATTTTTCATCGTGTCTATTGGATTAATTTTTTAATTAAAATTTTTTCCCAAATGAGAATTTAATTTGAAAAAATGGATTCCATATTTTTGATCAATAATAATTTATATTATCCAGTAAGTTCAACTTAACCTGTTTCCATAATGAATAGTGAAAACATAATAAATTAATTACCACAGTTAAGTTGAAAATGGGTTTAATGGAGGATAAACTTGAATAAAAGGCTTTAAAGGACCTAATATTTTTTATAAAGTCTATTATCTGTCCATATTTTGACCATATCAAGTCAAACCCTCGAGAATGATCCATTTTAAAGCCTTGTTCATGTAAAAAACTTGGGTACACATTTTACATTTCAAAAATTATAATAATTCCACTAACCTCACATATAAAAGGAAAACCCATATCATTTTTTATTCATTCCTTAAAATCCATTTGTATTATCAAATTCCTATCCAAATATCTTCCTAACTTCCTTCCATGTAACTATAATCCCTTAGTTTGATCAGAATGCCATCCAATTAATGATTTTGGTGCTTAATTATGGAGGGTTTTTTAAGAATAGGTATCATGTATAATGATGTATTTTAATTTTATTTCTTCTTCCATCAAATATGATATGAATTCGTCAATTTTTTTCACATTGGAATACATCCTCATAAAGTGACATCATTCATTTTCCATCATAACCTATCACATCTTGTTATAATGAAGTATTTAAATTATTTATATTAAAATTTTAAAATAATTATACTTTTAGAATTATGATATCCCATATATCTTCTTACATTCTATTCTATGGGGGATATGATAACATTGATTGTGTGTACGGTGAGCTACCGCCAAATGAATCAGTGTGATTGTTTTCACTAAATATTTACATGTAAGGTAATAAGGATAACAATAATGAATATATATAATATTTAGGAAATCATTATGATATTCATGAAATAGTTATCATTTTTAAAAGATTATATATCATTTTCATCTTTACACTAAAAAAATGACAACATCCTTCATACCTATATGTGGACTACCACCTCCATGAAGAGACATGATTATTCTTTCATCGCAAAAAAAAGGATGATATATATAAGTAAATTTAATTTAATAATATTTTATTTATAATATTATTATATTTATTTAAGGATAAAATATTACTTACCATATTTTAATAGTGATCATTGAAAAATAGGAATGTCACTCATGCGTATGCATGACCTACAATCTATATGATTTTAACGTAGTTCATTTATCATAGAAATATTTATTGATTAGTTTTAAAATCATAATTTATGTAAAAATATGATAAATATTTCTTTATTCTTATTATGTTTATATTGAAATCATAATCTCTTTGACCATGGTTGGCACACCAAATAAGTTTCAAAATAATTAATTGATCATCTTCAAAACACCTGATGCGGACTTAACCGATTAAGTATGTCAATATTTCATTAAAAATAGATAAAATAAATTATTTAATTATAACCTATTGAACATTAATACAATTCTTAAAAATAAAATAAATTATATAATATTACTATGAAATAGTTAAAGGACACACATGTAAAGTATAGGCTTGAGGTAAGGGTTTTCTTGTCTTGCTTTTACTTCTTTGAAACATAAAAAAATTCACCCATTATTTTTATTAGGTGGTATATATAATTCCCCTTATTTTCTTTTATTATTTTTTTTGAAAATTATATTAATTTAATTTCATATTAGGTTCTCCCTTTATTATAATTTTTATCTAGGGATTACCAACATTGTAACATCCCAGGAAAATAAAGAATATGACATTTTCATATTTATTAATTTTTTTGAATTAAATATTAATTTTAAGGGTGATTTTATATTCAACGGTGTACTTGACACATGACAATGGGTTTCTCCGAAGTCTTATGTTGCACACAACGTTGAATCATACTAACAAATAATAATATATTATAATTTTAAATGGTAGTTAACGCCTAGCAGTTTTATTAGCAGGAATTAATAGAACTAATTACTATATTTTTTTTAAATGTCTGTACATTTATCTAATAAAACTTAGAGGTTTTAAAATGTGAATTAATCCATTTTTAACCTCAAATAGTCTAATATTATTTAAAAGGTTGATATACCGTCTTTTAATGGAGAACTCAATTTAAATATTGTTTTGGTCACTTTTATATGTTATATTTGAAAAAATAAAATTCTTATTTTGAATATGGACCTCAAAATTTACAATGGGTAAATATTTGGTATTTTTATGATAAAGTTCATTTTTTAATGAATATTGAAAAATAATGTATTTTAATTTAATACTGCCTTTTAATCTAATTTATTTATATAGTTAGAATATATTTTTAAATGGTTTTAATGTTTAAATATATTATATTCTTACCATATAATCCAATAGTGGTCATTGAAATTTATTCCACTTTGAAATTGGACATAAACAAGTGTCAATCTTTTGATAGATATTATTTCTTAAAAACAAGCCTTTTATTTTGATAGTGGGAATTAATTTTTAATTAATTTCTGCCACATCTGTGATTTGAGTTTGGAAAATTCTATTCTGTATTTAGAATAATAAGGTCTAAATTTTTTATATAGGTAACATTAATTTTTTGACATTATGAATTTTTTACTTCAACAAATATTTTATTTACCATGGATAAAAGGTAAATCTCGTAAATAAGGGTAAAAATATAACTATAATAATATAAAATTACCCTAAAAAGTGTCCTAATATTATTGGTTGATACAAATCCAACCATTATCATACTAGGGTCGATTTGGGGACCCCATGGTGCCTCTTGAGAGTGATAATGAGACTTTATTTTAATTAACATAATGTAATGAAAAAAATGACATAAACAATTTTTTTTTTTGTAATTTAACTTTCACATGGGTTTATATTATTCATCTTTTTGACAATAAATATTAATTAGAAAATATAAAACAATTTACTACATCATGGTATTTTTTAATAAAATTTAAACATCAAATAAATTAAATTATGTATGACAGAATATTGATGCAGTATTTACCTCATTAATAATTGATTCAAATAATTAAGATTATAAATATTAAAAAAATATCCAAAACCTGTCCAATTCTTATTGTATTATTTTATTTAGACCATAAATAAACTTATATATGTCTTTAATTAGTTTTGAAACATTAGAAACCGAATATCATTATATAATAAAATAATATTTTTACACTTTTCTAAAGATCCCCTCCCCATTATAAAAATACCACAAATATAACTAATTACTCACACCTCTCAAGCCCCTTTTCTTGTCCAAACTCTACAAAAATAATCTCTCAAGATCCCCCTCTTTCACAAAGAAGCCTTACCATAGGCAGATGTCACTTCAAGAAGTCTTTTTGGTTCAAACCAAAGGGAGTTACCTGAATTAAAGGTAACAATTTCTCTTAAATTCATGTCTTTTATTTTACTTCTCCAACCCATAAACATTTTTATTACTTTATTTTATAAAAACACTCATATAAATAATATACAAAGATTTTTTTATGAGATGTATTGGAACTACACTTACACACACCTCTATCTAACTGGTAAAGAACATATTGTTTTTGTGGACGACGAACTAATGCCTCACGAAACGATGATTGTTCAAATATCTCTTACCGCCTCTCATGGTGGCCATTATGACGGAACTGTATTTATATTATATATATATATATATTATGATTAAGTTTTATTTATTATTCTGTATTTTTTTCATTTTTATCAATCATTTATGGTTTTTATTATTGGTAAACGCGATACTTTCATTTGAGGAAGTGTGGACTACCTCTCACTCAAAGTGATATGACTCATTTTTGCCATACGTGAGACATATTAAGGATGGAGTTAACAAAATTATATATCATATTATACTATAGTTATAATATACCTATGTATCACTATGTTTTCATTACATTAAATATGAAATTGAAAATAAAGTAGCGTTCATGCGTACGTGCGTCTTACCATCTCCATGAACAGTGAATTTCATTTTTACCTCTAAATGTTATTTAATATTATAAATAAATATATATATATATATATACTAGTTATATATTATATATATAATATCTAAATCATTAAGATCATTCTTGAGATAACGGAATCTTGACCACATGGACAACTTGTAATTATAAGGTGTTCATTTTGACTCTAGTACCAAATATTGACAAAATGCTTATTATTAACTTAAATGATTGAATAATGTTTATAACCTGGTAATAAGTGTTATAAAAGGAATAATAAACTTTAAAATGGATCTTAATAACTTATAAATTAACTTATGTTGATTATTCAGGAAGAACAAGGAACAAACAAGTCAAGATGGACACAAGGTAAGGGATTTCTTATCTCACTTTCAATTCCGTGAGATTTCAATTGTTCGCCACTTATTGGTTTCATGTGGTGGATTGGATACTTAAATTTGATATATTATTATCATTATTCTCTTTATAACCATGGTACTCTATGATTTATTTGGTGGTTATTATCTTTTGGTTGTACAACTCGATTGATTACATTGTGTTTAGGGGTTTTCATCTATCTTTTTTTCCCGTGAGATTCATGATATATTTTCCACTATTTCCCTTTATGTGGTGTATGTACTAACCATTATAGTATTATTTATTTAATATAAATTAATTTATTATTATTTGCATCTTTATTTAATTATCCTTCTTTCATGGGGTGTATGTTTCGTATGTTAACAAATCAGTAAGGGAACCTTTTCACCATCCTCTTTTTAAAAGACTTATTTTAGTTATTAATTTTAATTTACATCTTATTTTGTTAGGATGTGGTCTTCAATATCCTTATTTCTATAAATTTTATTTCCATGTGATGAAACACCCTTTTTCCCTCTCCTCAAAATATTTTCTGAATTTTAAAGTGATGTTGTTAGGCTGTCGAATTTCTGTAAGATAACTTTTTGACCCAATTTCCATTCCATGGGTTAATCTTATAGTTCTTAATTATTTCATTCTATTATTATGTGTGGAATAATTTTTTATTTATTTATGTTGTAATTTACACTCCCCTTTGTGTGGATATACTTTTTATACACATAATCACCCCATTGATAAATTCTAAATTCATCGATATGAACTTCATAAGGGTTCTTTTAAGTCAATTTCCATTAAACGAGTTAAACATTGAAGTCATTGGTTGTGTCTTAAAAAGAACATGTATAAACGTACTCTGATTGATTTACACCAAATATGAAATCATATATAGTGTATTTATATTTTTCACACATTATTATGTAATTTATTTATCCTTGATCTTAGGATACCATTTTTATAAGGAATTTTGTCTCAATTTACATTCAATTGAGACTTCATTGTTGTTATAAACCAATTCAATCTTATATGGTGTATATACTATCCTTTGGAATATTATATCATGAATCTCTTTATTCTCATGAAATTATAAGGTTCTGATCAAATGTTATTACTTAATTATTTGTATTCAAGAATCTCTCATTTTGTTAAAAACTCATTCACTAAAATATCATTTTAAATGACAAAGAGCCCATACCCGAGTGGTAAGGGCTCTTGATCGGCATCCAAGAGACCAGGTTTGGGCTTACGGGTCTCCATGGTCTTCAGGTCATCAAAGGCCTTCGGGCCATAAGGCCTTTGGTTCACGTAGACCATGAAGTAGCCCAGTTCACATAGAATAGGCTCTAAAAGTGGATTAGAGCAACAGGAGTAGCAGCCACCAGATGTAAAGCTAACCAGATTGGTAGAATGAGAGGGTATGGTAGCTGCCATCAGGACCAGGCAACATGCATATTTTTACGGGGCAATGCTAGCCGATCAGAAATGCAAGGTGGGGAGCTAAGTGATCAATGACGTAAAAATTTGGGGAGGGGCAGTTCAAGTGGGCTGGGCCTACGGGTCATGTATTGGGAAAAAATGTGTCTGGGCCTTCGGGTCATGTATTTCGGGTTTTTCGGGCCTTGTTCCTAGGGCCTACGGGTCATGTATTGGTTCCCCTTAAACCCTTCAAAGTGGGATAATCCATAATAAAATTAAAAATAAAGCCTTCAGGCCATTTGGGCCAAAATATCGTTTTAAATGTTTTATATATTTATTCTTCTAAATATTTCTCATAAATGTCCATATTTTAAAAATGGGTTTTATGATTTATTTATATGGCATTTAATTTTTTCTTATGATAATTCATTTAAAAGTTTCAATTTGGTTTGGGACACATTGATTCAAAAATCTATTTATTAAATGTTTTAAATGGTTTTGAAAATTATTTGATAAAGCATTGCTTATTTCATTATCTTGATTTGATATATTATGATTGGAATGTGAAAATGTTTTCTTTCCTTTATGGTTGTGTTATGTGATATGAATATGTTATGGTTATTGGGCACTGTTTACGTATACGTGTGGTTTCGTGATAAACCTAGGGTGGGTGAGCCCGAGATAACTCTACAATGCATTGGGTGACATGATAGAGGTAAATGTGAATGTTTCTCCTAAGATATTTAGGGAGTATACTATGATGGGTATTCCAAATTTCACTCCTTCTGTAGCTATGATAGCTACAATGTATATATGATATGAATTCCTCATGTTACCTTTATGATTTTTGATTACTATGTGTTATTCATAATTATTATGATTTCAAAAGGCATGTTATGATTGAAAATTATGGTTTCATTGATTTGTATTTATTTATGGGTTAATATTTCCTTTCCTAATTTTATAAACCTTACTGAGATTTTTATGCTCATCCCCTGTTTTTGAAATGTTTTTCACATGTTATAAGGAATGGTAAGAGAAAAGAAGTATTCAAGAAGATTTATATCAAGAAAAGAACTCATGTTTTATTTATGAAGTTTTATAGTTATAAAAAATCATTTATAGTAGAAGTGTATACATTGTAATATTCAAGTAGATATGTAATAGTTATGTCCTAATTTACTGAAACTCTAAATCTCAAAAATCCTCAATGTGAATTATTGACATAATTCATGATTATGTATTGTTTAAGGTCAGGTCATTATAGTTGGTATCAGAGGTCAGTTTAGAGAACATTAAGGATTATAAGTTTTTTTTAGAAACATGGTTAGTACCTATGTCTATTATTTTAGCTAAATCATTGTTTTATAACTTTTTCAGATCAAGGAAAGTCAGTTAAAAATGGAATGAGGAGGATCTGAAACAACATTCCTATCTCTTACTGATGACTTTCTTGTAATAATTATTGCAATGTTGGGTTCAGATGATTGTGAAACATTATCTAACATACAACCCACTAGCAAGAAGTTTTTTGTGATTTCAAAAACCAATACTATACCTCGTTATCATCACGGATCAGGGATTGTATTTAAACAAATCCCATTTTCACAATATTCTCAAATTTTCATGAACGATAAATATTATCCAGGAATTTTCAAATATTTTACCTTATCAAAAGATTTTGAAGCATATTATGATTTAGAAAAAGGTACAGAAGAAGGAGACTTGGGTGAAACATATTTATATTTTTTTTAATATAGTCTCTCAGGAATTACCTATGTTATTTTAAAGGGACCATTAATTGAAAGTTTCAACTCAAATTCGGCCAGACTATTTTATAGAAATCATATTTTATCAGATGTTTTGAAATAATATGTCATACATTATTACATTCCAAAACCATTTTTCTTTGAACACCCATATAACCAATGTGATATAAGGTGTATTTGTATGAAGGAAGCAAATGATTTTGAAGGATCTCTAAATTGTTGATTCAATGCATGGACCTTCTACCTACGTGTACAAGATGACAATGATACAAAATGAAATCCATGATCAAGGTATGATGTTCATTATTTTTGGATCGATTTATATTATCATTTGGTGGTGAAATAAAAAAATGACAATATATATTAGACTTCAAGAATTAAGATGTTGAGATCATAATGAATTGGGATGAAAATGAGAGGTATAATGAAACCATTAAGGTTAAAACATGATTGGGTTATTTTTGAGTATTATAAAATGGACAACACACATACCATGTGACATCCCATCGTGTCGAACAAAGCTGCGGGAATCGAACCCACAAACAAAATGTGATTGGGGTTTATCGCATACCACTAGACTATGTGAAGTCCCAATTAGTATGACTTATTATTTTTGGTTTAATGATTTTATTAATCAAGAATAAGTTGATTTAGGATCTTTTGTTTTGTCAAATGGAGATCCTTAGTATAAGAAATTGATTTTGTGATTAAGTGATAAAAGTTATTTTGGAAGACGTTCTCTCTTTTGGGAACACTGTATGCTTAAGAAAAATAGAATATTATGGGATTACATTTTTGGAGTATTGGTTGATTTTTTTTTGGATGAATATATGTTTTTATTATGGAAATATAGATATTTGGGTTATTTATGGACAAGATTAACCAGTCATAGAGCATATGTGATTTCGTTATTTATGGATCAGTTTTAGACTTTTAGAATAGTCTATGTTTTTGGAGTTAAATGGTAAGATTTAATGTGGAAGACTATGTGATTAAATATTTCTGAGTTTTGGGTTTTAATATTATTTTGGATTATTTTTAATAATTTTAAGCATAATTGTGTATTTAATGGTCTTTATTGAACATTGGGTACTTTTTGTTGAATTTTTTAGATTAATATTAGTATTAATTTTTATAAAGAATTACCTTTTTTGGGGGATTATATGATCTCGTACGAAACATTTTTGTTTTAGATGATGTCTAAAGACAAGGAAAATATATAGTTCTTCTTTTCTGGATTATGTTATTCTATATAAGATGATTCTTGTGCCTTTGATGTGACCATATATATTTTATTTCTCATTGTTTGGAAAAAAGATAAGTTTTGGTAGAAACATTTTAAAGGATAAAAATCTACTTCAAGGTAAGTATATTTCCTTATGTTCTTATTCTATGTAGTAAATGAATTCCTCAAAATTATGAATAGAAACATAAATTTTTTTTGGTTTACATTTTCTATTGGGTATAAAAATATAGTTTAACACATTATATGTTTCTGATTTTCTAGTGGTTAACTTTCTCCTATACATGTTTTCTATCACTCACCATTAGAACTTGATGGATTGTTTTCTATTATGTATCCATGTTTTCCTACATGAAATACTAGAATGGTTTATCTTGGGTGACCTTGGAAATTTTTATTTTTTAAGTGATATTTTTATTTACTCTTTTTCTGATGTGGGACTTTCAATGATGTTTCCATGCCCTATTTAAAATTTTCTAGGACGCAATTTCCAAAAGGGGGGAATGATGTAACAACCTAGGAAAATAAATAATATGACATTTTAGTATTTATTAATATTTTTTAATTATATATTAATTTTAAAGGTGATTTTATATTCACGGTCATACTTGACATGCAATAATGGGTTTCTCTAATGTTTTATGTTGCACACAATGTTGAATCATACTAAATAATAATAATATATTAATATTTTAAATGGTAGTTAATGCCTAGCCTTTTTATCAGCGGTAATGAATAGAAATAACTACTATATAATTATACATGTTTGTTAAATGTTTTTACATTAATCTAATAAAAGTTATAGGCTTAATATGGGAATTAATCTAATTTTAAGTACAAATACTCTAATATTCTTTAAAAGGTATATTTACCATATTTTAATGGTGAAACCTTGTTAAATCTAGTTTTGGTCACATTTATATGTTCTATTTGACAAAATAAAATTCTTTTATAGAATTGGGACATCAATGTTTACATTGGTTAAATTTTTGGTATTTTTCTGATAAAGTTCATTTATTAGTGATTAGTGAAAAATACTGTATTTTAATTCAAAACTCTCTTTTAGGAAAATTTTTTTATGGTTATAATTACTTTTCAATTGTGTTAAAAGTGTAATTAGATTATATTTTTATCATTTAATCCAATTATGGTCATTAGAATTAATTTCTTTTTGAAATTATACATAAGCATGTGTCAATCTTTTGATAGATATTATTTCTTAAAAATAGGCCTTTTATTTTGACAGTGGGAATTAATTTTAAATTAATTTCATCCACATATGTGATTTGAATTTGGAAAAATGTATTCCATATTTGGAATCAAGTGGTCCAAATTGTGTAAATATGTAACTTTAATTTTTAGAAATTCTGAATATTTACATCCGTAAATATTTTTATTAACCATGGTTAAAAGGTAAATCTGGTAAATAAGGGTAAACCAATATTACTATAACAATATGAAATTACCCTAAAATGTGTCATAATACTATTGGTTGATACACATCTGACCATTAGAATACATGGGTCTATTTTGGGACCCCATGGGGCCACATGGGAGTGATAATGACACTTTATTTTAATTAACTTAAAGTAAAGGCAAAAATGACATAAAAAAATATTTTTTCGTAAATTACTTTTGACATGGGGTAATATATGTCATATTATCAACTATAAATATTAATTGGAAATATAAAAATATTTTTTACATCATGGTAATTTTTTTTACAATTTTTAGAAATCAAATAAATTAAATTATTTATGACACAATAATGATCCAGTATTTACCTCATCAATAAATGATTTAAATAAATAAGATTATAAATATTAACAAAATATCCAAAAACTATCCAATTCTTATTGGATAATTATTTTTCGACCATTATTCATATTATCTTTGTATTTAATTAGTTTTTTACCTTTAGAAAAAATATATCATTATATAATAAAATAAAATTTTCAAACTTTCCTAAAGATCCCCTCCTCCCTCTTATAAAAATCCCTCACTTCTAACTCATTACTCACACCTCTCAACCTCCTCGGATCATCCAAAAACTGCACAAATAATCGTTGATGATCCATATATTCCACCATAAATCCTTACCTTAGGTAGAAGTCACTTCAAGAAGTCCTTCTGGTTCAAACCAAAGGGAGTTACCCAAATTAAAGGTAACAGTTTCTCTTAGATTCATTTCATTTATTTTACTTCTACAAAACATAAACAATTTTTATTACATTATATTAGAAAAACACCAGTATCCTCAATATAATAGGCTGTTGGTATGATACGGATTCAAACTACACTTACACACACCTCCATCTAATGGGTAATGAACATATTGTTTCTGTGGATGGAGAACTACCACCTCACGAAATGATGATTTTTCAAATATATCCAACCTCCTATCATGGTGGCCATTATGATGGAACTGTATTTATATATTATATATATATATATATTATTTTTATATTTTCTTTATGATTATGTTTTTTTAATTTATACCATACCTTTTATGGTTTCCATTATGTGTAAACGCGATAGTTTAATTTGAGGAAGCGTGAACTACCGCCCCCGCGAAGTGATATGACTCATTCATTCTATATGACGAACATATAAAGGATTGAGTTAATGAAATTATATATTATATTATACTTTAATTTTAATATAACTATGTATCACTAGGTTTTCATTCCATTAAATATGAAATTGAAATTAAAGTAGCGTTCATGTGTACGTACGGCTTACCGTCTCCATGAACGGTGCATTTCATATCTTACCTCCAAATGTTATGAAATATTATAAATAAATATATATACAAGATATATATGATATATATGATATCTAAATCATGAATATCATTCTGTATATAATCGAATCATGACCACGTGGACAACATGTAATTACAAGGTGTTCATTTTGACTCTAGTACCCAATATCTACAAAACAACCATTATTAACATTAATGATTTCATAATGTTTGTAACATTGTAATAAGTGATATAAAAGGAATAATAAATCTGAAAAAGGTTCTTAATAAAGTATAAATTAAAATATGTTTATTATTCTGTAAGAACAAGGTACCAAAAAGTAACGATCGACACGAGGTAAGGGATTTCTTATCTCACTTTCAATTCTGTGATATTTCTATTGTTCGACACTTATTTATTTATTATGTTGTATTGGTTAATTAAATTTGATATATATCATCATGATTCTTTTTATATTCATGGTATTCTATGATTAATTTGGTTTTTATTATCTTTTTTTCTTATGACTCGATTGATTACAACGTGGTAAGGGGTTTTCATCTAACTTTTTATTCGCATGAGATTCGTTATATATTTTCCACTATTTACTTTTTTGTGGTGGATGCACAAGCCATGAATATATTATTTATGTAATATAATTTAATTTATGAGTATTTAAATCTTCAATGAATTCTTCTTCTTTCATGGGGTATATGTTTCGTAAGTTACCAAATTGATAAGGGAACCTTTTCACCCTCAAATTTTTAAAAGACTTCTTTTTGTTATGTCTTTTAATTTACATCTTCTAATGTTGGGATATGATATTATATATATTTGTTGCTGTAAATTTTATTTCCATGTGATGAAATACACATTTTCTCTAATAAAATCATTTTATGAATTTTAAAGAGACATTATTAGGCTGCCGATTTTCTAAAAGAGAACTTTTTAACCCAATTTCCATACATTGGGTTAATCTTCTAATTATTAATTATGCCATTATTTGATTATTTGTGGAATAATTGTTTATTTATTTATTTATTAATTTCCACTCCCCATTGTGTGGATATAATTTTGATAATCATAATCACTCCATTGATAAATTCTATAGTCATCGATATGAACATGATAAGAACAATTTTAACTAAATTTCCATTCATTGAGTTTAACATCCAAGTCATTGGTTTTGTCTTAAATATAACATGTTTTAATGTTCTATGATTGATATAAACTTAATATACAATCATATTTAGTGTATTTATATTTGTCACACATTATTATGTAATTAATTTAGACTTAATCTAAGGGTACCGTTTTTATAAGGAATTTCATCTCAATTTACCTTCAATTTTCGACTTCATTATTGTTTGGCACAAATTCACTCTTATATGATGAATATACTATTCTTTAGAAAATTATATCATGAATCTATATATTCTAATTATAATATAATGTTTTGATTAAATGTTATTCCTCAATTATTTGTATTCATGCGTCCCTCATTTTGATGAAAACTCTTCAACTAAAATATTGTTCTAAAAGTCATAAATATTTATTCTTATTAATCATTCTCAATAATGTCCATGATTTATCAAATGGTATTTAGGATTTATTTATATGTACATTAATTTTTTAATATGATAATTCATTTAAAAGTTTCATCGTGATATGAGACACTTTGATTCAAAAATATCTTTATTAAATGTTTTAAAAGGTTTAGAAAATGATTTTATAAATCAATTTTTATTTCAATATATTGATTTGATATATTACGATTGGAATGTTGAAATGTTATCTTTCCTTTATTATTGTGTTATGTATTATGAATATCTTATGGTTATTGGGAATTGTTTACATATATGGGTGGTTCCGTGATAAACCTAGGGCGGGTGAGCCCAAGATAGCTCTCCAAAGCATTGGGTAAAATGACGGAGGTAAACGTGAATGTTTCTCCTCAAAGATTTAGGTAATATATTGTGAAAAGTATTCCAAATGGGACTCCCTATGTAGTTGTGATAACTAACATTTATTTATGATATGGATCCCTCATGGTACCTTTATGATTTATGAATACTATGTGTTATTCATAAATATTATGATTTCAGAATATATGTTATGATTAAAAATTATGATTTCATTGACTTGATTTATTGATTGGTTAAATTTTCCTTTCCTAATTTTTTAAACCTTACTGATATTTTTATGATCATCCCATGTTTTTTAAATTTTTTTCATAGGTTATAATTATTTTTAAGAGAAAGGAATTATTTAAGAAGAATCATATAAACAAAAGAACTCTTGTTTTGTTTAAGTAGTTTTCTTGTTGTGAAAAATAAGTTATAGTAGAAGTGTATACATTGTTATATTAAAGTTTATATTTAGTATTTATGGTGTAATTATCTAAAAAACTAAACCTAAAAAGATCCTCAATGATAATTCTTTACATAATTCAAGATTATTTAATGTTTAATGCAGGGTCCTTATAAACAAAATATGAGACTTCTTGATTTCCCTTTGTTGAGGAATATTTTAATTTCAAGAACCTAATTTCTTTTATATAGTTTATATATTTACCCTTTTTCATTTAATATCATAAATTAATCATATTTCATTATATTTTATGTTTCAATTTAAATTATTTCATCCATGTAGATTTTACTCGAAACAAACCATGTGATAATGAATTTCATAACTCAATTCCTTTTCATTAGTTTATATTACATTTTCATTTTATTTTATATTACAAGATTTTATGTGTGATTAATTTTTATTATATTATATTGTATTTAATTGTTTCTTATGTGGATTTGATGTTTATACATATAATTAATTGATTGATTAATTTTCATATTCAATGGTGTGATTTTTGTAAGGGTTATTCATCACAAATTCAATTTCATTGAGACATGTGTTTATTATATATGCCTATATTCATTTTTGAGGTGTATATAATTTCATTTTTGAAATTTTATATCTTATATATACTTATTATCATGATATTTTATCTTTAATTTTACTCTATTATTTCATGGGGATTATCATTGAAGAGCTTCCAAAGTTGAAAAGGTCTTATGTTTCAATCTTATTTCATTCATGATTGTTTATGTTCAAGGTTCCATTAAAGAAAATCATATGATATTATTTTCTTGGGAAAGATATATTTTATTACCCTATGGTTATTAATGTTTCTCATATGTTTAATTTCAATTTTTCCGCTTATTGATTGAAGAAATATCAAGAAATATATTTATAAGTGATAGCGATCTCACATCTTCTTCCATATCGGGAAACATTGTCTTCTGAATACAATTTTAATTGTTTTAAAAAATATATACTATGGGTTTTTATTGTCATTTTTACCTTTACTTATATTTTTTTAATAAAATTAAAAATAATATTCCTATCTTTTTTGGATCAAGGTAATTTTTAACTTTTGTAAAAATATTGTGAATGAAATATTTATTTTAATATACTTGACATGAAACATATTTTCAACCATCGTGAAAAATAAATATTTTAAAGAATAAATTTTTATGTTTCAAATTTAATTTTCAAATAAACCTTTTTATATAATTTATTCTAAATTTTTATATTATTAATAAGTGTTTTTAAAATGGAATGTGTATTTTCCATAATAAATGTTCCAAGGGATCTTTCAAAATCATTTTCTATTTAATATAACATCCATTAAAGATTCTCAAAGAAAAATGGTTGTTTTATTAAAGAATGGTTTTAATGATTTTTTAATGGTATTTAAATTAATCAATGAAAAAAACCATTGACATTTCATATGCTTCACAAGGAATAAGTGGTATTGATATAATCCTTATTCATTCCTTGGATAGATTATCAAATTAACATGTAACCCATTTGAATCAAGAAATAAATGAAAAATATTTATCTTTATGTCAAAAGGTGAGACATTATAAATTTTTTATTCATGAATCGTACTTGGACATTAAATAAGAACATGAGTGATACTGATACAACATATATGAGGGGTGTTCCCAGATAATATCAATGAACCTAATATAGTTTATACAATGGGTGAATTCAGATAGAAATGGGTGGTCCGAATATGGATCATATAATGGGTGCGGCTAGATATCACTACAATGCACTGGGTAATGTTCCATATCTTTTGGGGAAAGAAGAAGGTTGTTACCAGAAGGTTTCTCCTATAGATTTAACTAAGATATAGTTATTTCTAACACGGGTTTAAAATAGGTTATAAAGATGATGTCCCAAGATACCAATATGTTTTTATTAAGATTGTTATGGTTTTAAAATTTCCATTTGATGAAGATTGAAATCACATGGCTCGTAATTATTAATTATAATGAATCTTTCCTTGGTGAAAGAATTATTCCATGTTTTAATGATTGATGATATAGGTATTAATGGGTATGGATATTATTATGTTATGATCATTCACTTTTATTATATCACCATACACTTATACTCTTCTTTTACTCACTAATGACATTTAATTGTTAATTCTTATAATTTCTCATACTGATCATTTGATCTTTCATTTCTTATGTTTCCTTTTGACCATATTATGTAAAACAAAATTTGTATAAATTATTTCAATATGGGTTTTATATGGAATGATGATTTTGATATAATGTTAAATAAGAAAATTAGGTTTATGTGTGATAAAAGCGCATTTAATGACATGGGAAATTTTTTATGTCAGATTTTTCCTAATTATCTAAAATTTTAAAACTAAAAGTTCATTTTCTATACAAGTTATCCAATATTTTCTCTTCATGTTGAATGTTTTTTATCTAAAATACAGGGCCACATTTCTTGGTATCAAAGCTAGAAATGTAATGTTTATGATTTGTGAAATGGATTTGGGAGTGAGGGGTTGAGGCTATTATATGAACATTATCCATAAAAAGTGTACATGAAGACACTATTTGAGATATGTATTAGGAAAAATCCTAAAATTTCATTCATGAGTATTTTCGGTTTTAAAGAATTCTTATGATTATTACCTTTTGATAATCTTATCCCCAACTCAGATAAATTCATATATTTTTGTTATCCCATGGAAACTATAGGATATTATTTCAATAATCATATTGAGAAAAAAGTGTTTTTGGACTAATATATTTTCTTCCTAGAGAAGAAAAATATAATTTTTGGAGATGGAGAGAAGAAAATTATCATTATATATGTTTAAGATTAAAAAAAGGTAGTGTTCCTCATATAGAAGTGGATTTGCTTCCACAGTTATTTATCATTAAAAAAATAAACTCAAGATATATAATAACCCCAATGGTATAGTAGGATTCATTAAAAACCATATACATATGGATTTCATGTGACCACTGATAATGAAGTAATGTTTAAAGGATACGAATTTAATTCCTATGGAGTGGCTATTTAGGGTTTTAATATTGAGAATTGGTTAGAATCTATACTATATAAGATGGACTCCATGTACTCCAACCCTGTTTGGAACATGGTACAAGCACCTAAAGAGGTAATACCCATATGGAAGAGTGGATTATATATATAAATACTAATATGTATTGTAATTTATCTACTTATAAATCATGTCTAGTATAAAAAGGATACAAACAAATACATCATATTAACTATGATGAAACATTCTCACCTATAGTTATAAAAAAATATATTCAGATTCTTCATTGTATATCCGCTCATTATGATTAGGAGATATATCAAATTTGTGTCAAAACTACTTTCCCTAATTGTAATTTAGTATAGGAAATGTATTTGATATAGAAAAATGGTTTAGAAGTACTAAATGAAACTATTAAGGTATGTATGTTACAACAATCCCTTTATAGATTAAAGGAATCTTCTTGGAGTTGGAATATCTAGATTGATGATGTAATCAAAGAGTTTGGTTTGATCTAGAAAATGATTTATTATTGTGTATAGAAATGGTTTTTTGCTATTGTAGTAGTATTTTTGGTATTTTATATTTACAACATACAAATTATAAAAAAAATCACATCTCCTCACTTTATTTTGTGTAAGTGTGGCTAGGTAAATGTTTCTCAATGAAATACATGGGTGAATCGTCTCATATATTTGATATAAAGTCTATAATGATAGATTTGAGAGGTTGATTGGAATATTTCTAATCACATATATTAGTAAATTGCTCATGTGTTTTAGCATGGAGAACTACAATAAGAGTTATTTATAAGAGTTTCAAGGAATATATATCTATAAAATTTGGGATCCTTCTTAGAGTTAGAAATAATGGATAAGATTATTTATGTGCATGTCATAGGATCTATTTTGTATTCCATGTTATGTACATGGACGGATGTATATTATTTTTTGAGCATAACTAGTATATATCAATAAAATTCAGGT
Organism: Viscum album; assembly: GCA_963277665.1. Classification (NCBI taxonomy): domain Eukaryota; kingdom Viridiplantae; phylum Streptophyta; class Magnoliopsida; order Santalales; family Viscaceae; genus Viscum; species Viscum album. The sequence continues at coordinate 1,048,640,501 of OY728131.1, read as the reverse complement.
GAATGTCGCTACATTAATATGAATAATATTCTTATGTACTTGAGAAGGACTAAATATATGTAGTTGGTTTTTAAGGGAGAGGATGAACTTTTTATAAAGGTTTACACGAATGCTAATTTCCAATCCAAAAAAATTGATATGAGATATCAATCTATTTTTATGTTTTTTTCTAAATGGTGGACCTATAATTCGAAATAATTATATGAATTTAACCATAGAAAACTCAACAATAGTGGAAAGTTATCTCATTGCATCTGATTCTATGAAGGAAGTTTCTTTAATCAAGATGTACATTACTGAACATAGAGTGGTTCCCAGCATCTAGGGATAAATTGAGTTATATTGTGACAAAAATAGGGTTGTCTCTTAGGATAAGAAACCTTGGTACAACCAAATAACCAAACACATCCATCAAAAATACCATCACATATGGGAGATCATTGATAAGGGCGATGTAAAGATATTTTGGGTGGATATGCAATATAATGATGAAGATCCATTGACGAAACCATTATAGTAGTAAGAATAAGATGGGCATGTTGAATCTATAAATTTAAGTCACATGAGATATTGGTCATAATGGTTGTAAAATGTATTGTGTGGTTATAATAATGTAAATATTCAATTGTCATTCATTAATTGGTGCTGCAATTTATGTTAAATGAATGTTTGAATGATAATATCCCATAAAAGGGCAACATTGAGTTGTTCCTAACTAATGAACATTACAAAGAATCATGGGTTGTGATGATATGATATGGTTAGAATGAATATAATATTTTATTAATTAAAAATAGTTGTATATGATATACAAATAATAGATTGAAGAGATAACATTTAGATACTTATTTCTTTAACTATCCCACTAGAGTATATCTCGTTGAATATCCAACAATGATTGATATACTTTGAGGGTATTATTATTATCAATCCTTCATAACTAATGTTGTTGAGATATGTAGTATGAAAACCATCATACATTCATACCCCACATATAAATGTTTGAAATTAAATTTTCTAATACATGGGTAGTTGGGTAAGTTTTTGATCATTCCATTAGTTAGAGTAAACTAGGATATAACTTTTCTATATGTATGATATGATAAAGGATCTATCCCTTGATGGAATTAAACTAAGGAACTTCATGGACATGATAAGTTGAGTCACATATATTTTGTGTTTCTACATAGATAAAGGAAATGAGATGTACTCATATATGAGATGAATGACTTGTGACATATTCATCGACTTGGTTAATTTTATTTGATAATTAAGAAAATATAAGTTTGTTATAATATATTGAAAATTTTCATGCATAGTTTTCACTTGATGTAATGTAAAAATGGATTATTTATGCATACATATAATTTATGTGATATATATTGTGTTGTAAATGTTCATATAAAGATATATTGCCCACACCATGTACCATAGTATCTTGAGAATCGATAATGTTTTTCTAGAGGCCACTCATTACATACATCTATGAAATAGGTATTTTATCTTTATTATCAACATTATAATGTCCAATAAATCATATAGCTATTCCCTTGGATAGTGACAATGTGTAACATCCTATTACATGTTTTTAGGAATGCCATGACCCTTTTTATCATGACTTTCTTGGGGCTTGTCTCAAGTTGTTTTGGGAAAAATTTGGAGAATAATGGATTCCCAATTATTGTGTATGGTTGGCAGATGGCTTGGGAAAATCATATTGTTTGACCTAGAAAACCATTCCCCCTTTAATGGTGCTCTAGGGGGTTCATGGTTTGTCTAAATTGTGTAGATAAACCCTCCAAACCATAAAAGTAACATAATGAGGGCTCTCATAGTTGGTGAATGGTTTCACAAACCATGTTCCAACCTAGAAGAAATTATACACCCCAAATAGTAGGGGTACATGGTTAGACTGCATAGTTTGTCTAACCATGCAACCTACTCTAGGAAACCGTTTGTGTGGGATTTAAATCCAAAAAAATTTATATTAAATTTTAAAATCCATATTTAAGATTCCCAACCTACCCACTCGACGATAAAATGATTTACTTCACTTTAGAGGCTCTCATGATTAAATTTTATCACCTCCAACCATCTCCTTTGGAGAATAAAAGTGCTAGTGGAAGACTTGATTCCTATCCATTAATTGGATTTCATTCCATGTAGTTTCTTTTGGTCTCTCCTTACTTCATCCTTATAGATTTTTGGATCATCACATATTGGATGGATCTAAACTCTATTTGATTGGATCCTGATTCTAGGTTTCATTTGGAAATATTTTTCACCTTCTCTCGACATTGGAATTCTCGTTGCAGCTATTGATTATTTGATTCTGTGATTAAACATAGGTGGTTCTATTTGATATTTTAAATGTAACTGAATTCTTGATTTTCTTTATTTTCTTGGAATGGATTTCAACTAATTTGTAAATCTTGGATTTGAAGTGATTTTATTTTGTAATTTTAAATGGAATATATTTTTGACAAAAAACCCAATTACAAGGGAATTATAATTTTGGGGGGAATTCTAAAAGTTATGGAATTGATGAAATGATTTGACAATTGAATTTATAAAATAGATTAAATTGAAATGATGAAAACATATTGTGGTTTTTGTGTTGAAAAAACATTAAATGATGAAAAAAATCATGTTTCAGTTTTGAAATTGAATTGGAATATTAAAATTTAAAACTGGTAAATTAAATTATAAATGATTATTGATTTGAAATAAGTTTATTTTACCTTTTTATATAGATTGATTGAGAACATGTGATCATGGGTAGTCTGTGGGTTATTTGGGATGTGCACACTAGGATCCTGGTCCCCTATAAATGGATTGATGATTAAAACTCTAACAAAAAATAGTTCATCATGATTATCCCTGATGGGACTTTGATGAGTCATTTTTAACCTGGGATTGAGGGATGTATATAAATATACTTATCCATAACCATTTATTTGAAAAGTGTGAAAATCCTATATTCAGAAACTAACATACTATATGGAAGATGATCATGGTGATTTTTTTGTATTATTTTATTATTTATATGAAATTAATTATAAAACTATTTTACTCTTGCCAAATGATTTATAAAAATTATTTTTTATAAAATGTTTATTTAATACATTTTTGGAAGGGTTTTCATCCATATAAAAGAATATTTTTTTTATTTCAAATATAAAAATCATTTATTATGGGATGCCCAGTTTTATTTAAATTGAAAGGATGATTTTGTTTATTATTATGGAATCAGTTGTGGAACACATTATGAGACCCTACTGAGACTTATATCTCACACCATACCTTTGACTATGGGAATTTTTTGATCTTCTTATGTTAGGTATGAGAAAATGGAAGGAGACAAGTGGAGGCGGGGGATGTTCTTGATCCTTTGGATCATGAGTTAATATTTTAATCTTGAGAGATTTTTCTTTTTCGTGAATTTGGTGGTGATGTCCTGCTTTGGGTTTTTCTACACCAATATTATTTCTAATACTTACTTATTTTTAAGGTTCTAAGAATACTGAATTGTATATTTTATCTTTCAATATTTGTGTAAAATTTGTTCCCTCTTTTATTATGTATGATATTAGGTTCTAGTCATTAACATGAGGGGACCAAGGCCACCATTTGATCTATGTAAGTGTTACCTTAGGTATCATAGTACCAAGGTTTATAGGATGGTTTGTGAAAAATAGTTATAAAAGGGAGTTTAATAATCTTTCCTTGATGTCATTATGTAGTTTAGGGAGTCTTTTCAGTACATAGGAGGTAGTTATGAGCGATTTCATGGCCATATCTCATCTTAATGAGCCTTAAGTTACTTTGGGTGGTTTAGGAAGGTGTATTGTGGAATAATTTGATTTGTTTCTAGTATATTCCATTATTTTTATTTGGATAGGTTGAAATACCAATTTTGATATCTTATCTGATGGGATTATCATTCATATTTAAAATGATTGAGTTGTTTATCTGTGTATTATTATTATATCTTAAGTGTGGTTTGTTGACGTTTCTTAACTTCATGACTTGAAGAAGAAATCTTAGTAGGATCCAAGAGGATTCTATTAGTGAACCATAGTGATCAGATCCTCCCATGGACCAGAATTCTATTGAGATTACTGAGCATGTTGTCCATGCTCTAGGAAAGGAACCTAAACTATTTTCTATTCATATTCCATCTTTGGAACCTTGTAAGGATGAACTATAGAATCATTCTCAACAGTTTCTTTTCTAAAATACACTATCATTCCAATGATCTAATAACCTTCAGTGGCTGAGGATTGGTTGATAAATATAGAAATTTTCTTTTATTTTGTAGAAATTGTTGATTTTATTAAGGTGAAATGTGACACATTCAATCTCTAGGGACCTAAGAGGATATTATTGGATTTGAAGGCAATAGTGATGATGCACAAGGGTTTGGAGTAGAAGGAAATTATATTTCTTTTCACAAGTTATTTCTATCTAGAATATATGGTGCTAGAAAATTATATTCAGTTTTTCAATATCCATCAGGATGAACAGGCCATGATGGGGTATGGAAACCACTTTTTCAAGATTGTGTATTTTCACCTGAGATTGCATCGAATGGGAAGATGATTACCCAAAAATTAGAGATGGGACTATAATCAGATATACATTATCATGTATTCTTACTGAATCTCTCTTCATATGATGGAATGTTGGATAATACCAAAATAGCTGAACATGACCTAGCCAGTTAGTGATGTTTTATGGGAGTTCATTTTCTCCCAGTGGCAATTTTTGTGAGTTCTGTTATAGAAAAATGAAATATGATGAGTATCATGGACGATATTAATGGTAGTGTTCTTCAGGACCTCCTATATTTCAATAAGGATGTCCTTTTAATTGTTTCTACTGTGTCAAAGCTAGGCATTCGAATGACGATTTCAATAAAACACCCAAGATCATAGTTCTAGTGGGCACTCGGGTCATTGGAAAAAATTATGTTATATCTTTTTCCCCCACATAGTGTCATGAGATCATCAACACATAAAAGTAATGTGGTTCAATAAGATACTTGAGAAACCGAGGGGTTCCATCTATATGAATCTAGAACGAAACATTTTCATATATTGTTAGAGTCTCTAGAGGAATCTGATACAGGTCCAGTGACTGTGAGATGTACCATTACTATATCTTAATCTTTAGTGACTAAATTATTTGATATTATTGAATATCATTAATTTATATCAAATCATATAGTGAATCTTTTAAAACATTCTATGTAGATTTTGCTTTATGTGATGGATATTACTATTCCCCTTTGAATGAAGAGGGATTAGGGTCTCCAATGTCTATCTAGTGTCTTCTCATTATCATAAATTTAGCTAACCTGAGATTTTATGGTAGTCAAAATGAAACCTATTGGTTTAATTTTTTATATGGATTGGATCATTCCCTATAAGTTTTGAATTGACTATTATCTTTGATAGGTCTCTTTGACCATGTCTGATGGGGAATGACATGTCTTTCAGGGAGATTGGGACCCAATATCGAGTATATCCAGACCTTTTATTATATATGGTAAAGGTGATATTAGTATTTTATATTGATCTAGATCTAGATTATTCTCGTGATGATCTCCTTCTAGTTTTTTTTGAGTTTCCCAACATTTTTTACTCTGATTTCTATAGTTTTACACTAGTAACATTGGTAGAGTTTTCCATTGATTTAATTTCTAGTACAAAACCAGTATCTATACCTTATTATCACATGTAACCAAATGAACTAAAATAGTTAAATACATGGTTGGGGATATCTAGTAGAAATGGTTTATTCACCCAAGTTTGCCTCATTGGGTGGTGCATATTATTTTTGAAAATAATTAAAATTGAACACTTCACCTTCGTGTTCATTACTAGAAGATCAAATGTTTTATGTTTAAGAAAAACTATACATTTCCAAGATTTGAAGGTATTTTTGACCTATTGAAAGAGGAGAAATGGTTCATGAATATTTATCATTGATCCTATTATCATAAAATGAGAATAAAGGAATATGAGATTCCAAAAACCACCTTCTAGAACAGTTATGACCATTATTAGTATTTTGGGTGACATTTGGTCTAACTAATTCTCCTACAATCATTACAGATTTTATCAATAGGATCTTCCTTGAGTATCTTGAAATATTCATGATGGTATTTTTGGATGAAATCTGCTTTACTCTCAGTGAAAGGATGATCATGTTCAACATCTGAGAATGGTTCAAAAAATTCTGATAAATCATTTACTTTAGGAAAAGTTATAAAAATGTGATTTATGGATTCAAGAGTTGAATTTATTGGGATACATGGTCTCTAAACATGGTATCTTAGTTGACCATGAATAGGTGATAGATGTTACGACATGAGAACAAACACATAATTTTATCGAGATTCAGAGCTTCTTGGGTCTCGAGGGCTATTATCGTTGGTTTGTAAAGGATTTTTATACGTTATCTTATATGATGGCCTCCCTCACTTGGAAGTGAGTTATGATTACAAAGGATGTGAAATTTAAATGTTATTTCATTGATTTGAAATTTATTTTTACTTTTTCACTGATTTTGACTATTCTATAGTCCATGTAGGGCTATGTGGTCTTCTATGATGCATCATGTTTGGGCACGGTTTTTGTTCTTGTGTAGAGTGATCACATAATCACCTATGGTTCTCAACAGCTTAGTTCACACTAGAAGAATAATCTGACCCATTGACTTGAACTGTCATTCATGATGCATGCACTTAATATTTGGTGACGTTACCTTTTTCTAGAATGTTTTACCATGATTTGTGACCACAAAAGTCTGAGTTATATATTCTCTCATAAATATTTGAATCTTATCTACATGCATTTTATGGAGCAGCTAGTGTCCTTTGATTTCAATATCTCATATACCCCGAGGAAGGAAAATATCATTTATGATTCTTTGAAAATGAAACTTTTTACATTTTGCATGAAATAATAATCTAAAGATTGAAATTTAATGTCTCTTTTTTAAAAATTTCATTTAGGAGTCTTGGAAAAGGATGATATGGTTTTCTTGGCTAGTGTTCATTTATTTTTTTATTTTCTTGAGATGATTCTTCAATAGCATAAACATGATTATGAATTTTTTGTAATTAGGGACTCTCTGTATGGTGGGGATACCAGTATATAATGGTTGTTCTCTTCTAAGGGTATCCTATGTTTCTTGAATTGTTACGTTGTACCTTTTCCAGTGAGAAATATGTAATGGGTCATTTACATAATTCCCAATGAGATATATATACCTAGGATCCATAAAGTTTTTTTATGATATTTGGTGATGATTCTAGTAGAAAGATATGATACATGACATCACTGACATTGTTTCACATTTTAATAATTGCGAATTGGTCAAGGTAGAGCAAAAAAGACCTTTGGGTTTGCTTCTACCGCTTTTAATGAAGACTTGGAAGAAGGATGGGATCACTATGGAATTTGGTGTTGGGTTTCTATGTACCCCTAGAAAGAGGAATTTGATAAGATTTTTTATCTATTGGCTGATGAAATCAACTCACTTTATACTCATTCATGATAAAATAAAATTTGAGGTGTTGGGAAGTCATTATGTGAAATAGATAGGTTGTTTTCCCGGAGTTCTTTCCGGTATAGTCTCTAATAGAGATCCCCATTTTAGCTATCATTTTTGGTGATGTATTTTGGATTCGATGGGATATCAGGTTCAGTTTACTACAACATACCATCTAAATAAAGATGTCAATATAGAGAGGGATATATAGAATCTTGAGTATGTGCTTCATGTTTCCATTCTCAAATATGGTGGATCTTGGGATGTCCATTTGGGAATGGCTAAGTTTTATAATAAGTATAGTTACTAGTCCATGATCAGAATGGATAAGACTTGTGTGGAAGGTTGTGTAAACTTTCATTTTGTTGGTCATAAATTGGTCAAAATTCCTTGGTTGGAAGGAGTTTGGTTTATGAGATGATAAAAAATATTTAGTTGATTATTTGGAGAATTTGGATGGAATGCATATTTTATAAATCATATATTGATCACAATCATAGACTACGGGTGTTATTTTCTAGTAACTAGGTGGTCTTGATAGTTTCACCTTGGTTGGGTCACTAATATCTTAGGACAAAAGGGATGCTGTCTCTTTCGTTTGTGGGAACTTTTATGTTATTTGAGACGGTAGAAAAATCGTATTACCATTTATCATGTTAACCATAGTTAACATTAATTCATAATGTTTTATAGGTATCGCATATTTGGAGGTTTCTTTCTTATCTATATCATGTCTTGATCTTGGATGATCCTAATATTCATCTTGATTTATCCATGACTGAGCATCTATTAGGGATTGTTGATTTCGAAAAAAATGTACATCCTAGGAGGATGATACCTTTAGTTTGTGTTCTTTGCAATCATGGTTCTGATTCTTATGAGACATGGTATTGTATGTAACTGTGGATATATTAGTTTCCTTGTATCATTGATATGGAAATCTCTTTACATTATTTATGGGCACATAATGTTCTTATGATGGGGTTTTTTTTAACATCATATTACTTATTTTGGGTACTCCTTGACCCATTTTTGTAGAATTCATGGGTTGGGGAATATATTTTGTGGTTTTGGGTGAAATTAAGAGAATTTAGTATTCCAAATGGGATATGAAAATTTGGAACATGATTAGGGAAAACGAAGCCATTTGTCCCAGAAAACTGTGCACCCTTTGATGGTGCTCTAGAGGGGGTTTAGGGTATTTCCAAACTGTGCGTCCAAACCATTCACACCAGGAGAAAATAATATAGTGAGGTTTTTCATTATTTGAGGATGGTTTGAAAACCTATGTTCTCACATAGGAGAAACTGTGCATCCCAGACGGTACGGTTTCATGGTTAGGTAACATGGTTTGTCTAACTCTGCAAACCTTTTCCGGAAACTATGTGGATGGGATTTAATTCCTATGAATTTTTTTTAAAATTATGTAATCCCCAGATTTTATATTTCTAACTGACCCAATCTACGCTAACATGATTTCATTGTCTATTAAGTCTCTGAATAAGAAATTCTATCTCATCCAACCCACTTGTTTGGGGAATCGAAGTGTTATTCGAAGATTTGATCCCTCTCTAGTAAGAGGATCTCCTCCTGTGTAGTTTCTTCTGATCTCTCCTTCCATCCCCCATACTTTTTTCGATCATCACCTATTGGATGTATCTAGACTTCACTATTTTGGATCTTCATTCTAGGATTAATTTATAGATCTTCTTCACCATTGATATATGTTGGTGTTCCCATTATGGGTGTCGATTGTTTGATTTCATCACTAATGGTAGGTGGATCCATTTGAGATTTTCCATTTATTTGAAACCATGATTTCTATAATTTGTTTTAAACAGATTTCAAGTAATTTAGAAAACATTTATTTGTTGTTATTTGATTATGGAATTTAAAATCGCATGGATTTTTATAAAAAATCCAAATTCCAATTGAATGGGAATTGTGGGGTGAATTTTAAAAGTTATGGAATTGATGAAATTATTTGAGAATTTATTTTAGAAAATGGATTAAATTTAAATGATGAAAAATATATTATTTGTTTTTATTGAAAAGTAATAAAATCATGAAAACCCCATGTTTTGGTTTTGAAATTGAATTTTCATATTGAAACTGGAAATTGAGTAATTGAATTGTAAATGATAATAGATTTGAAATAAAATGGTGTTTATTTTTTCCATTGATTGATTGAGCACATGATATGATAGGTATTTAATTGGTTATTTGGAATAATCATGATATAATTTTGATCCCATTGAAATGTGTTCATATTGAAAACTCAAACAAAAAGTTAGTTCAGTATGATTATCCCCAATGGGATGTTGATATGTCCTATTCACCCTATGCCTAAGGGATATGTGCACATATTCATAGCCGTAATGAAATATTTGAGAAGTGTATGTATCATATAGAGAGAAACAAAAAAACTGTAATGAATCGTATTTTTCTAGTTTTATTTTTAGAAATTAACTGGGAAAATTACAAGACCAGGCACTGAGACGACATGTGATTCTAGGGCTAGATGTGATCGGAATGGTTTGATGAAAAATATTATGTTTCTAGTATCTCATATGAATGTTTTTCTAAAAAAAGTGGAATAACTCTTAAATGGCTGCTCATATCATAAATAAAAGGGAACTATTGCGTTCAGTACACTGTGTCTACCTTATGCGTGACTTAACAATAGTATGTGCGAGTCTCCAGTGAGAAAAAAATAAAGGATGTAATCTTAAATAATTTTTTTAAATAAAATTATTTTATTTTAAAATCATAATTACTCATTACCAGTGACTCGTATTGGAAATACAAGACAGTTGTTGAGTTTGTAATATGGAATTTTACATAGGTGGGTCCTAACATCAAATGGTGTGGTTCGAATGAGAATGTTAATTTTTGGATGTTTTAAATAAGAATAAAATAAACTTTAGGAAGTTATTTTGTTTCTTTGGAATATTTCACATTGTGGCGACAATGTGATGCAGTGACGGGGAAGCATGTTCTATTTCATGAGAAAAACATCATGGAGACATGGAAAAGATGAAACAGTAATGCTGAAATTCATGTAACATTGAAACACATTTAATGCTGAAATGTGTATTTCATCTTTAACCATTGGAAGGGATACATGATTAGATTAATGATCCATCCCTATGAGCACTAAAGAAGAGCCCTAAAAATTTCATTCTCATTAGTGAATGATGGAAGATGACAATATGAGGATCAAGGATCGACGAGATGACAGATTATGACAACTCTCAATCGATCACAAACAAAGATCTTACCCCAAAATTGACATATAAAAACTTGAGTTAGTGTGAGATTTTTAATATATTTTCCATCCCAATTCTATATCACTGTGATGAAAATGGATTAATTGGCCAATGGATTAATCCATGAGTCGTGCATACGGTGGGTTGGGTTTTACCTTATGGGGTTTATCAAGAATTATTTATCTAGTATTTATTATCCATTTGTGTGGATTTTTCTTAATTTTTCTAATGGAAGAAAACACGATCGACATGAACATCGTTTGATTTCGTTTCCTCTTTGTTGATTCATATTTCACTCCTTTCGTTCTTCATTCATAATGGGAATTCTTTTTTTGGCCCATGACTAGACAATTCCTGATCCATCAATCGTTGTCCTCCTGACTCTTGGAACAATGATCCCATATCATGGATCTGGGATGGACCCGACATGAAGGAGGTGCGATGATGACAGTGGATAATGGATTGATGCATTGTGGAAGATATCGATGCATGAAAAAAATTTCACAGAGATGGGTTATAATAGGGATTTGAGCCCACGACAATGAAGGTGGGGACCCAAGGATTGCAATGGTGGATCCGTCTCAAAAAAACAGGGTAGCAGTTTGATGGAGGTAGCTCGCATAAGGGTAGCCACCACAACCTCCCTATGGAGACGCGACCACCCGGCAGCATGCATCCAATGTCTTGACAATTAGTGGTAGAAGGACCCACAACAGTGCAATGACATGCGTCGATGGGAAGAAGTGGTCAGGGCGGTCCATGGTGGTGAAGAACAAAAATGTGGTAGGGTGTCACTTTGGACTGGTTGAAACATGGTCCCATGGACCGCATGTGGGAGCATCAGATGGATTGACAGCCGACCATGTTGGCTTGGCAGAAATGTGGTAGCTTCCGCATCAGGGTGGACTGAACTGGCCAACGTTCGAGTTTGCCCGGCTGACAGAATAGGTTAGGGCCTAGCTAGGGTGGGTCGGGTCGACCAGACAGGTCAGGTTGGTGGACGCCGAGTTGGGTCGTGTCGGGTCGATCTGACTGGGTCGGACCGGTTCTGGACCCAATCGACCGCTTTTTCAAAAATCCCAGTAACATTCAAAATTTAAGTACATTTGAAATGCTGTTTTTCGAGTTAGGACCATTGGGACAAGGCGATCCCTTTAAGATGGATTGTTGGGTTTTTATTTAGACAAGTAGGGGACATTAGTGTTCTATTTTTCTTTCCTATGATGGATCTATGCAGGATCATGATCCAATCATAGAGGGTGGGAGTATAGATTGAGATTTTACCCTTTTTAGTTCTTAAGAAAGTTCGATGCAGGATCCCACTCCTGTCATAGAGGATGACCCATGTTCGGAAGTCTGTTGTCTCAACCTTGCTTCGATAGTGACCCAGCGGGCCAGAGCTTGTATCATAGTGAAAGGCTCGGGTTATCCTCACTTCTCTTCATGGTACATTAGATAGTGGTTGTGGGAAATGTTTTACCAAAATTTATAGAGGTACTTATCCCCTATCATGTTCAGATTATTTCAATCAAGACTTAACCTGACCAGTGTGCTTCTGGTAGCTATCAGTGTGTTCACTTTGGGTGGCACCCAAGATAGTAGGGCCTCTTTTTTAGGGTCTCCAATGACTACATATCTCAAGAAGTGACTTCTCTCAGAACGAGTGTTCCTTGAGTAAAATATTGTGCCCATGGATTGGCTATAATATCGAGACTCCTTACCTAATTGATATAGGACACCTTGGGGAATCTATGTAAAATTTTAATACCAGGTGTTCTCTTGAGTACTTTTCAAATACTTATTCTACGTGCTTAATCTCAGATATCTTGGGGAGCCCGATCTGAGGGAATTTAGTTTTCTACGAGTGGAGCCATATGGTTGGTAGTGGATTATACATTTCATCTTTGAATCCTTTATGAGTATACATAGATATTTTTATTATATTTAATGCTGACATATTCCTAAGTTGGGATGACTATATCTAATTGGTGGTGTTTCCTTTGTGGTTTTTACTTTGTGTTTCGGGGTGCCCTATTGATTATTGTTTTACTCAACCTTAAACGGGCTTCCCCCACACATATCTAGTATCTTGTAGATGATTGATTCTTTGACATAGTCCTTGGTAGACCAAGGCTAGGTTGTTCTTAGAGTGAGATGCCAGATGAGATGTGCTTCTGTGTCTCTAGACAACTATTTTTGTACCTATCCTTTAGGTAGGGTTTTCTGTAAAGGACTCCAAATACTTGTACTTGTACTTTTCCTTTTTGGGTATTTTATTCTATCCCTTTTTACCTTAAATTATTTATAGTCATACATTGTGTTTTTTTACTTAATGATTTCACATTCCAAAATCTGTATCTTAGTTTTGGGTGTGTTAGAATAGGTACTTAGAAAAATGACTCCAGTTTGTTTGGGATATACATACTCCGCGCTAGTCCCCAGCCCCTAGACTATGGGTGGAAGGCTTGGGTTAGTCACAACATGGGCCCTAGGGGATAGTTCATGATAGAGTGGTATCAGAGGGAATTTGGGTTTACCTTAAGAACTTAGAGTCTATGAGTTTGGTTTTTGGAAACCATGTTAAGTGTTTTGAGTTTGGATTTCATGCCAAATAATATAGTGTTGGGTAGAGGTCGATGTATCCATACACTGAGACCCTGAATTCTAATTTTTTACTTTTTATGTTAAAACAATAGTTGTAGGAAAAATAGATGGTACATGCATCAAATACGAATGGGTTGTGTTTTCCATGCCCTTCTCGAGCCATCTCGCTAGTTATAATAAATTTATCAAGGTAGATATAATTTTGATTCAAGATGATTTCACATAGAAAGCTAGCTAGGATTCCAATGCATGATCATGAGGATGATATGTAGGGTGATGAGGTCATTACATAGTTTTTTACCATAGACGGAACCTCCGGGTGGTGTTCCAGTTATACCACCACCTGTGGAGTATCACATGGTACTCGTTGTACCAGCGGATGAGATGGGCAGGCTGAGTGCACTTCATGAATTTTAGTGATAGACAGCCCTCAGGTTCTGAGGCAAGCCCAAATTTCAGGTGATTGTGGACTGGATTGAGGTGGTGACTGAGTTTTCTATCTATAAGAGAAACTAATAAATTAGATGGTGGTCCTGGCAGAAAGCCTTATATGTGGATTAGCAGGGTGATGGTGGGGTTTAAATTAACAGCTCTTATGATGATGTGACTCTTTTGTGGATATATATTGAGTAACGTTTTCAGAGAATGATTTACCATGTTAGAAACTTACGGTTATGCATTCTCAATAACATCAATGTCTATTCAATTGCAACATGTTGGTACCTGGTTATTCCTTGAGGCATACCAACCTTCCCATGTACTTAATGGATATGATACATGACTAGTGGGTCAGAGATCAGAACATTAATCAAGGTGCACTTAGGGACATCCGAGCCAACATTATTCCAATATTATATTCCTACTTATGCTAGGGTTCTAGAGAGAATCATTATGGATGAAAGTACCTTGACATAGTGGATATAGTGAGTAGATGTCGATAATGGGAAAGAAAGAACATAGACCTTGGGAATAGAAATCCAACGCCATTCTTAGAGACATGGACGTGTGAGATGTTCCAAGAGGAGGTCCTATGAATAGATGGATATTCAGGGAGGAAGATATGGAAGAGGATATGGAAGAGTTGTAGGAGGTGGTATACATTTCGACATGTTACCACCACCACCCACATATGGTCCACACCTGGATCAGGGAGATGGAGGATAGGGGAAGGGGTTGTTTCATGCTGTCAAGGAATATGATCCAAGGGCTCCAGGAATGATTTGATGAATGGTCTATGTATACTCTTAGTTATCTTTTTAATAAACACTGGTTCTAATCATTCTTCCTTTTCACAGATCTTGTTTGAGACCAAGAGTTTATAGTTAAACCATTGACATGACCCTTATGTCTAGAGAAACCTATGGAATGAGACTCGATAATCACACTAGTGTCGATAGTGTGCTCTGAATCTTGACGAAATATTTTCAGTTGGAATCTCTTGGTGGAGGTGTCGAGGACTTACGACACCATTCTTTGTATGGATTGGTTATCTATAGTCCATGCTCAGATTGACTATTTTAGGCAAAGCGTGTGTTATGTATGTAGCAATGTAATGTGTTTTTTCATGGTCAGTGAAAAGGGAAACATAGGAAGCATGGGATAGGCCCATGCATAAGAGGGTGAATCTGATCACTATCAAGTGATCTAGCCTTACCCTTGGGGTAGTGTTGGTTATTAGTTCTCAATTCCAAGTAGTAGTGGCGAAGTATTCAATGTTCTCCCTGAAGATGTTACAGCTTTACCACCCTATAAAGACATATCTTCTATATTGTTCTACACCATGAGATGGAACTGATATCAACATTAGTATATCATATGGATTTCATAGAGCTTCGTGAGCTAAGGGTGCAGGTGGAGGACCTGTAGAGAAAGGGCTCAGTAAGACCTACTGTTTGAGGTTATGTGTTGATTATCAACACATTATCAATGTGTACATAAAGAATGAGTATCCACTATAAAAGGTTCGATGAACACATTGATTGGTTAAAATGGGGTTCCATTCACGTGGATATAAAGGTGACTGTAGAATTTTAATAATTAAGATAGTGTTTGACGAGTGCCCCGATCTAGTGTTTTCCCTAGGATGGTGTCGAGTATGTAGTGTTCTGCAATACATTGGGGAGCCGACATGGTTATATATTGATGTTGAGGTAAGTAGATATTTCCTATGGTTTGAATCAGTTGAGACCGCCTGACCAAAACTACACAACCCATGATCTTGAGTTAGCAATTGTATTCTTCGCATTGAAGATGTGGTGACACTACCTGATGGGAAGGTAGTTTATCGTCTACTCAAAACACAAGATTCACAAATATCGCCTCTCCCAAATGCTTATAAACATTAGACAACAAGGTTGTCTAGAGTTCCTCTAGGACTATGCATTCAAAATAATCAATACTTATAGGAAGTAAAATGTGGTTGAAGATTCTCTAAGCTAAGGATCAAGTTCATAGATCTTGAATGATTCATTGGAGAAACATGCACTCATTACAATTATCCTTTAGGGATAGAGATGATTTTTTCTAATGCTTTCGTCGGGGAGCGCGCGTCCGTCCGCTTGAGTGTGACGGGCATGGCTTTTGTTACCCTGCATTCCCACTTTCAAAAGGTAGGTAGAATCCGTTCCTTGTTTAGGGAAATTTGATCCTTGATTGAAACGTGATGATGGGATGTCAGTTCTTCCTTCCATGGATTCCTCCTCGAAACCCGTCACCTAGTCCAAGTCTCCCTTATAGATTTAATATGTTGTTCGTGAAAAACTTCCTGGTGCCATATCTTCATAGATGCCAGTTAATTATGTTGCTTCTGTCAGGACATTCCAAGGGGTCCGGTCAGGGAAGCATCCTTCAGTTGGGGTAGTAGTCACGTTGAGGCATCACTGTCATGTCTGGACACTGGGGAATTGGTGTGTCTTTCTTTTTTCCCTTATTATAGGGATTTTTGAGGGCAGGGAGGCCCGAGGCATCCCACATCGAGCGCAGGGAATCACATGCCATAGGCATGTATCTGAGGTTTTCCTTAGTTTATCATGTTTAACACAGGGTATGCCACAATTTTAACGTCCATCACATAAGGATCGGGCTGATAAGAACATTGGAAAGAGTGGATCATATTGAATAACCCCCTTGAGAGAACAATGACATTGGGGCCAACACATGGGCGGATTCCCGAGTACTGTGGAGAAGAATGAGGGGGGCATTATCTCACCAGGATGTGGCGGCCAGGGTAAGAATCCGGATGGACGATGTTTTTGGTATTGATCCTTAAAGATACTTCCTACGTAACATGCCTTATCATGGATCAAAGTCCTCATTGTTCGAGAATGAATGTGTGGGGATTACACTCAAGGCTGCTTGGGTGTTGGTGATCCAACATGAAGGAGATCGGAACGAACAGTTTATGGGCTTGAACCTCATGAGACTTCCTACATACCATTCCTTATCATGGATCAAATTCCATGTAGTTCAAGATAAGAGCATGAAACAATGAAACAGAGGCGGTCCGGACCATTGGTTGGTGGGATTGAACCTCAGGGAGGCTTCCTACATACCATGCCTTGACATGGATCAAAGACCACGCAGTTTAAAATAGATTCCGGAAAACCGATGTGAGTAAGGACCTTGGCCCAAGTGGGTGGTGGGATTGAACCTCGTGGAGGCTTCCTACGTACCATTCCCAAGCATCGATCAAAGACCACATAGTTCAGAATGGATGCTGGTGAATTGATGTGAAGATGGACCGTGGCCCAAGTGGGTGGTGGGCATGAACCTCGTGGAGGCTTCCAACGCACCATGCCTTGACATGGATCAAATTCCCCATAGTTCGGGTAGGAAAGGGGCTATTGAACCGACATGAAGGGGTGTTAGAACAACTAGACGGTGGGATCTCAATGGATTACCACTGGAGTGGGATGCAGTTTAATGTCATGCAGGACGAGGCCCTATCGAAGAAATGACATGAATAAGGACCTTGGTCCATGTGGATGGTGGGCTTGAACCTCGTGGAGGCTTCCTATGTACCACACCATGACATGGTTCAAAGACCACATAGTCCAGGTGTATAGTTTAACGTCATGCAGGACGGATGGCATTTGGGGATCATGCTCTGAGGCAGCCCAAGGTGTGTCATAGTCAGTGCTAACTCTAAGCTCATGGGAGTCATGGTCAGTGTGAGAAACAAGAGGTTACATGGACCTGATGATCATGTCACGGAGGGTCTGTCCATGGGAAACAAAGAGGGGATTCTGCATTGGGTGGCCCATGGTGTGGGGACTTACTCCAGGATGGAGGCTAGAGGGAGATAAAGCACAGCTGGAGAGGGGGATTAGGACTTACTCCATGATGGAGGGCCGGATCCCTACCACACCCTCCTCTGGACTTGGCACCGAGGAAGTGAGGAGGAGCGGGGTTACCGCCTCCTGTAAGAAAAGCTAGGGTCTTATGCCAAGGTGGCTACCCTTCTCCCGCGGACAAACGCCGCTCCCAGAAGGAGGATATCATCCCATGTGGAGACCAAGGGGCGTGGAGAATATCCAAGGTGGGGGCACCCCATGTGAGAGGCATGAGGACATGTCACAGTTTAACGTCCTGTGTTGAGGACGAGGGTGCTTGGGAGTTTAACATCCTACAGCTTGGATGAGGTGGGTTTACTCCACACCCCTAGGAAATATATAACCGGTACCCTCTGCTCCTTGTGGGAGGGAAGGTACCAGCTATGCTATGATTGGAGGGTGCCATGGAGGGATCCGTTGAAGGGTCCATGTTAGCGGGGCTATGCGAAGAAGCAATAACTGTTACCATTTCTAAGCAAAGAAGAATTAGGAGAAGCAACTATATGGGTGGTATCATCCAGGGGACTTGGAAGTCACATCGCGCAAACTTATAGGGTCACACGGGAAAAGGAATTGCCAAGCAGAGGAGTCCATAGGCAGGGGCCTTTTGGAGCTCGGTTGCTCTGCATGGTGAAGGTCACTTGTGAAGGGGTGTGTTTCGCGAAATGGGGTGCCTTGTCCTTAGCATGGGGAGGAGGTACACAAGGGAGGTGCTTCACAATGTGGAAAATGATTCTCGGAGCGCTGCCTCACGGAGCATGAGTGGCTCGTGAAGCGAAGTGCCGTGAAGCAAGGTGCATCGCGAAGTACAATGATTATGCCTTGGAATATGAATCACATGTATGTGAAGGGTGTTTCGTGAAGCATAAATGCTCCATGACAACCCGGGTCCCCTTGGGGATCACCTTTTTTCGTGATGGCCCTTTGGCTTCATGAAAGGCATCCATCTCGGAATAGGGGGTCAAAATGAGACAAGGCGGAGGCATCTCAAAAAGGAAAAATACCTCGCGTAGCTCATGATTCAAAGAGAAAAGGCTGCTTCGTGATTTGGGAGTTGAGAATCCGAAAGGCCGGATTTTCCATCGTCCGGGCTCAGGGGGAGCTTGGTATTTTTAGGAAATAGGCACCGTGAAGTAGTTCTTACGTGACACGAAGAGGGATTGGGTTGCTTCACGAAGGGTTGCGAACGTTAGGGGAGTTTGTGGAGGGTACCTCCTCCATTGCTTTGCGGCGGGCTAGAGAATGTTATGGGTGTTCGCGAAGGGTTCCGCATCCTTTGCTTCACGGCGGCCATGTTGCTTAGGTGGACTCCACGATGGGGCTTCGCGAAGCTGTCCGTGGGGCCTCTTTCTCTTCTTTCTTTTCTTCGAACATTTTGGCGCCAAAAAATACTCCCCCTTATACTTGGAGTTGCGGAGGGATCAAGGATTGAGGTCTGAAGGGAATGGACAAAATCATCGGTTGTTCGCGGTGCTCACTCGCGAAGAGTGTGCGTGAGGTGGACAGGGGCCATGTGGGTCGGGTGCACCGTGATGCTCCATGCAGACAGGACACGCCGCGAAGCTCCGAAGGCCGCCGCCTATAAATAAGAGGCCAACCATCTCTTTTTTCCTTTCTCTGCTCCACATTTTTTTCATTTTTCCCACTCGATTTGCTAAGATCTGCGTACTCCGCACCTGCTCTCCGCGAATCGGGATTCGCGGCGAACCACGAGTCTCTGACTCTGCAACAGTTCCAAGAGACGTGCACTTGCAAGCAGAGGGTAGGCTCTGGGATTGGGCTTCACGAACATGCATCGTGAATAGGCTTCGCGACCCGACCTGAAATTTGTCTGAATTCTGATTCCCAATGGCCCATCACGAAGCTGCGCTGGGTGTGCTTGCAGATGCTACCCGGAGGGATGAGATGGAAAACCTTATGGGTCTAGGAGAGTTGGTCCGTAGCCACTCGGACTATAATTCAATGAGAGAGCTGCTATCAGAGAGCCAAGTTAATTATCCATTGGGTAGGAAGCTTGCTTTCTATGGATTCGGGCTGAGGGATGACGTCTTTATTCCTGAGGAAAGTGGGATGAACCAGCTTACTGGTTCAGGAGCACACCGTACCATCACCAATAGTTCAAGGCGGCTAATGGTCATGCGCAGGAAGACTTCACACCTGTCACTGCCGACTGCCTGTACAATCATCTGAACAATGTTGATGGGAAGCCATTGTAGCCAGAGATGTCCCCTCCCATGTATCGCACAATACTGAAGGCAGCCTTAATGGATTCGAAAAAGGGGTGGTCCAATGAGTGGGACATGCACTAGGAAGGAAACTTAACAAACAATTGGGCATGGGCCTACTGGGTAGGCACCTCATGCGAGGATTTTGGAGCCGAGATGGGGAGAGTGGGTTTGTATGAGGTGTCATGGGCCTCCCAATTCCACATTTATCAACCGAAGTAGCTAATTCCAGAGCTGTTGAGCAGATGGTCGTCTAGGACCAATACATTTCACCTGCACCATGGGGAGGTTGGCATCAGCCTGTGGAATGTCCATCATATTTTGGGGGTCCCAATATTGGGGGCTATGTATGATGAGTTCCTCCCCATCATGAGTGCATGGGAGGATCCGGAGCAAATGCCTCAGCTGGCACTGGCATTGATGGGGATGGTCCTCGGAGAAGATAAATAAGTGGTGAGGGATTTCCACTTCAAGAAGTGATTCAAGATATTCCTAAACTTCCCGAAGGATCAAGAGTTTCCCTTCAGGCCTCGAACTTGCACGAAGGGGGATCAATAGGGCATGGAGCATTCGTATTGGCAGATCTTGGAGGACAACCAATGGAATACCCATGGTTTCAGTGTCAATACCGAACATCAGCGGATAGTCAGACAAGCGGCAATTATCTGGGCCCTTATCTGTGGTTGGATCCTACCTGTGAGGGATACCAACATGGGGGTGCAGCCCAGCTCATTCATCATGGCATCCATGCTGGCCACAGGAGGGTGGGTCAATCAAGGGATTCTGATGCTCGCCATATTGTACAACATTCTAAGGTATGTTAGCGAGGGAAATAGGTCATAAGGGATATGTGGGCCCTCCCATATTCTGTATGGGTGGATCATGGCACACATCAGGGGGGTTTCCTAATATCCAAACACCATCTCGCCCCTGGGGTCAAACTTCCGCCCATCTATTTTGAATGATGCTGGGAGCTTTCCAGCAAAATTAACTGTATCGTTGGCGATAAACTGGGTGTGTAAGGCAGAAGAGTTTATTTTCCACCCATTTTCATTGCCGAAGGGGGTACTCACCGATGACAGTCAGGGGGCGGAAGACAATCGGGCCTATCTCCTGGCCTTCCGAGGTGGAGTCTTGGTGGAAAGGGTGGGTCAAGAGCTTCTCGGCGAGCCGTACACCCCACACCGGTTCTCAAGGCAATTATGGTTCCTGTAGTGGCTGACCCCGCAGGTCTACTGGGAGGTGCGCCATGAGAAGCACCCATGTGTGATGAAGCAATTGTGGCTCACGTTCACACGAGAAGATGAAAAAATGCGAAATACATTACATCCTCCTACTGCCATCTTTGTATTGGTGAAGGAGTAGCAGGGAGGCAGCCTATCCGGGGGAAATGCTGAAGTAGTCAAATGTTTGAGTTGGTGATGGTGGGCCTCCCCTATCTCGAGGTCGGGGTTGGAGGGCGGGAAGGGCCTCTCGTAGTTACGGGGCTATCATGGTAGCGAGACCTGCACCAGATGAGGGTGGGGCAGCAGTGATAGATCCAATAGCTGTTGTGGACCCTGCGGTCCTAGGAGAGCAGAGCAATCCGAAGGGGAAACCACCGAGGGGATTCCGCAGGATATCCACTCATGCCTCGGGGAAGCGGCTGCGCCATATCGACATGCCAGAAGATACTGTTTTTCAGGAGGCCTGGGACATCTGGGATGTTAACTGGTAATTCCTCGGCCCGACCGACATGTGGCAACACTTGAATCATCTCGAGATGGATTTACCGGGTATAGGCCCTGTTCGGGCTAGTTTCGTAGTGTCTCTGGTAGAGGCAGAGCAATATTTGGATGAGCTAGAGGACTTTGTACATTCCAGTGGTGCCCTGCGTCCAATGACAGACCAGGTGATGGTACTGCTGGATCGGACAGTTCCCCCACAGCTATCGGCCACCGAGCTGAGAGAGTGCTTCCCCCTACATGAAGAATTAGACGAATCCTTTTTGGTGGACGGGGCTAGTGGAGGGGGCATGTTGGAGGAAAGAAAAGTCGGTGATCAAGTCTCTGGTCTTGACAATATCGTGGAGGCTCTCGAGGTAACATCCCGAGTTTCTTTCTTCGGGGTCTGCGATTAGGTCATTATGGATTTCTTACCAACATCTGAACCATGTAGGAGGATCATGTGCACAGAAATTGTTCTTTCCCCTTGGCGGGTGATAATGCAAGACCCTCGGAACCTGTACCTATGGCCACGTCCAGTTCTGTTTCTGACGGGGCTAGGACATCCGAGGTGGCTCATCCATAATTTATTGACCTTCTGACAATATATGGAGGGCCACGCTTTGGGTTCCCATCATCATTGACTCAGTAGAAGCACCAATAGTTCGATCTATTTAGGTCCTATCCACTGAATTCATCGCTACCACATGCTGATCGTGCCAACTGACGTCCATGCCCTTCTCTATCACCTACAGTTCTTCGACTGGCATGGGATGTTGCGGTGAGGTTGGTCGGGATTTCTGGTGGCACCCCTCCCAGGGGCTTGCTAGTAAACGTAGAGATATTTTCCCAGCCCGCCTGAGCTGCAGTGCTTCCTATCATTGGTGGGACCACCAGCGGGGTTGTGCCTGAGGTCATTGAGGTGGGGTCTGATGATGAGGATCGATTTGTCGACCGAAGTCCCACCACGCATGACCCAACACTAGATGTTGCACATGATCCAATGCCAGACATAGATCCTGCTAAATATTTTTGAGGGCGTACCCCGCATATGAACCATCCAACTACATGGACTAGGATGAGAAGGCCTCTAATGAAGGGAACAATGATATAGTCTACCGCTGATCATGGATGTTGATCGTGCGCAATATCGAAAAGACCCCCTATGAATTATGGATAAACGATATGGGTAGACTTCGCTCACAACTGTGCGAACTAATTTTCTAGGGGAGTGGATGCCCATCGCCCTCACCTGCTCATCCAAGATATCATGGTAGAGAAGATCTGGGAGTATGATCACGTCCTCAGTGTGGGCTGGTAGAGGGGGAAGGCGAAGAACATAAAGAAGCTCTAGGAAGCAGAAAATGAAGTCCAGAAGCTGCAGATTCAAGAGGATGTGAACTCGGCCTCTCTCAATGAACAATAAGAGCTGGTCTTGTGATTGAATTCCCAACTTTCAGAGGCAGAAGATTGTATGAGGAATGCTTATGAAGAAATGTCCTTCATCTAGGCTGACGTAAAGCGGGGCCAAACTGAGGCTGATGAACTGCGCCCCATCACTTCTGAGGAGGAGCGGGAGTTGAGCTGGCGGCAGAAACTCCTGCATGCCATAAGTCGAAGGGTGGAAGAACTACAACTCTCTTTTGACGGGGTCAACCCGTCCATGGGATGGATAAACCCCCGATTGTTGTAATGATCACCAACTCTCAAATTCACTTTCATGTTTTTATTTATTTGATGTCATATCAAGCATGAGTTTTGTTATCGAGGTTTGTCTCATGTGCGTTTGTTATATTCGTGAAATTTCCAGTGGTCAGTCCCTAAGCTCACGATGGGTTTGAGTCCAATGTGAGAATCAAGGGGTGATCACCATGCTATTTCATCTGAACATAATGTGTTGACCATGATTCGGGTATCCGGGGATTAAGAAACCAATACGGATCTTCCGGGAAGACTTGGGAGAGGCCTGATCATAAGATTATGACCTCAGAACAATCGACGAATTGTTCTTCCGATGTGCTCTGGTGCACGAATGGGGTAACACCAGGGTCATTGGGATTAGTCCGAACATAGGTAAGTGAAAGGTGTGAATCACGATACCCAAAAATCTGGAATGTTATGGGGGGTGGCATGACAATGAAGGCTAACTGTTTACCATGTTCGAAACACAATATCCTTATTGTGTTTGCCTGAAATGGGGATAACCTATGAGGGACAACCATTGACCATGTTCGAAACATGAGGACTGACTCAAAATGCTATCCATTAGTCTTTCAGAATGTTGGCCTAGGAAAATAGGTGGGCCATAGGCCGAGAATCCATACTGTTAGGGGGTCCCTCTAGACATGAAAGATGAAGAGGGTCCGAATAAGGGGAACGCGAAGCGTGGAATGTGGAGTGAGGGTTTTTTCGACGAGAATCCAACACTCTTGAAATTACGCCACCATGGCGGAAGCACCCTGGAAGGGAGCATCAGTTTGATCATGGATCCTTCTTTATTTCAGACAGGTCCTATCTGGCGAGGAATCCGTCGCTTCCCAATGTCATCTAGGGGCATCCCGGACTTGTTCGAGGTATAGTTGCAGTTACATGGTCCCTCACGAGGGGTCATGCCATGGGTCAGAAATGGGGAGGAACATGATCTTGCAATTCCTGAGGCTGGACCTGAGGTGAAATGCATGGGTGTCCCGACGTATCCCATGAGAATGGGAATCAAGCCTTACATTGTTTTGGAAGTGCAATGTAGTCATAGACCAAAACAGAAAGGTGAAATCGTCTCTGGCCGAGGCTCTGGAGCATCCCATGATCAACATGGGGCATCCTTAACATGTTCAGGGTAGAACCATAGTTTAGTGTCATGCGTTGAGGACATATGGCCTCCTGCAGTTCAACGTCATACGATAGGACGTAAAAGGGAAGAGCCCAGAGAGCAGGTGGTGCAGTATCCATGAATCCGATGTGAATGAGGACTTGGAGTCCAAATCACAACACATACCCCCAAAGGAAACTTTTCAAGATGAGAGACCAAGAGTGATAATTAGGCTAGGGTTGAAGTAGAGTGTTCGGGCGTTCCTACGTACCCCATGAGGATGGGAATCAAGCCACATGTAGTTCTAGAAGAACAGTTTAACGTCATTCGGGACGATGAGAAGCCTGGCGGTGCTGGTACACATCCCACCAAAACTAATAATCTCACGTGAGTCATGCTCGATGTGGGAAACGAGAAGTAATGGGAACTTTCCAGACATAGGATGGGGCATGTTAGGGAGGAGGGATACTCAGTGAATTCTGGCCTAATGATGCTAACCCATCCATGTATCGCACCTAGACGCGTGAAGAGGTAAAGCCGAGTATGTCAGAATTTCACTTGAACACGAGGAAGTGGAAATGTGTGAATAATGATGATCGAAATCTGGATCACAATGATGGTGGTGTGATGATGGAGCATGACTGTTGAGCATGGTGGAAACACAGCTTCTACTTCGCGTTAGCCTGGAATGGGGACAGATAGACGAGGGTCGACCGTTGACCATGTTTTAAACACGGGACCATGTCGCAAATGTCATCAGAGATCCTTGGGGACGTTGGCCCGAAATGATAGGAGAGCCCTTAGGCCCAGCATCCATGGAGATCCCTTAATCCTATAATCAATGTCGTCCAAGGTTCCTTTGGGATGTGGAAGAGGATGATGATGCAAATATAGAGATCACAAATGTTGGACATGGAATGAGGGGAATGTCCCCATGAAAATTACATACTTTAGGCTCTTTTTCAAACGTGTCTAAATACGACACTGATACATATTAGATATAGGGGGTTGAGCCCCTTCCCATAGGGAGGTCTTAGATTAGGGTCATAGAATTCAGACCATGGATGAGAAGAAATGTGGGAGACTCACAGTGAGTATTTACAAAAACCCAACGTGAAAGAGAACCGAGGGTTCCGACCACCACGTGTTCCTTAGGGAGGGTCTAGGTCCAGGGACAAAAAACGAGAGTTGAGATGGGCCTAATGTGAAGTGCACAAGAATTCCTACGTATCCCATGAGGATGGGGATCAATATTCACATAGTTCTTGAGGTGGCATGGTAAGGTACCAGTTCCAGGGAAAAGGGGTGTGCGGGTATGGCCCTTGCACCAAAAGAAGTGGTATTTGATAAATCTTATTTGTCTTTTAAGTTGTGTGGTTGTTTTTTTTTTGAAGCGACAAGCCTAGGGTAGCAGGCCCTTGCATTGCCAAAAGAATCAAGTCATAGTAGGCATTGAAAAATGGCATGGCGTATGACCAATACGCAATGTGACATCCTTTACGGTGAGGTTATCACAATGCAGTGACATTTTTTGTCGTGCAACCAGGATGATAATATAACAGTTTAGGGTCATGTGATGGGACCAGGAATGCATTTTAATGTCACGCAGTGCAGACATAGATGAGACGATTTTTGGTGGGTAATGTGTACGGTGCAATGAAACATAACCGATGTGAATGGGGGCATGATCCCACATCACACCATATGCAATTCTAAGAGGAGAAATTCGGGCCAAGGGGGACAGAGAGGGGTGAGAGAAAAGGGGATGGAGAAACTAGTTCCCAGCTGAGCTGGACCCAAAAACGAGACATCCAGGTGGTCCTACATATCCCATAAAGATAGAAATCAATCCATACGTAGTTCTAAATGGTGCATTTTAACGTCGTGCGGGACAATCGGTATAGGAAACATGAGGGATAATTTTTAGAACAGGGTGCATTTGGTGTGGCTATTGAAAACCCGACGTGAATGAGGATATAATCCCGTACCATGCCACGCGGTCACGTATTCAAAGATTTGAAGGTTGGACAAAAAATAAATTAGAAAAACTCAAGCTGGACCCAAAGAAAAGAGGTCTAGGTGTTCATACATATCACATGAGGATTGGAATCAAGCCAAACGTAGTTCTGAGGAGATCTTAGTTTGCATTCTTAGAGATCAAACCACGGAGGATGGAAACCTTCCAAGTAAGTGTAGTCCTCGACCTGATCCCTAAGCCCACGTGGGTCAAACTAGGTGATGGAAACATGGGAGGAAGATGTCTATTGCAACACATGGAACACACACCAAAGGGAAATCGGTGTGGAGCCCCTATCACGACTCTGGACTTCCTAACGTGCAGATGTGCACTGAGGAATTGTACCAAGAGTTTCATAGTTCTACTTGGATATGATGAGGTGGATAAGAATGTGAATTATGTAACTAACATTTTGGGCTTAATGGGGTTGGCATGGTGATGGAGGATAAATATTAACCATGGCAGAAATGCAGTATCCATATCGCGTTAGCCTGAAATAGGGAAAACAAATGAGCATCGACCGCTGACCAAATTCGCAACTCAGGCTTTGTATCAATTTGTTGTCCATGACCATTGGGGGTGTTGGCCCGTAATTTTAGGAGATCCCTTAGGCCTAGAATCCATGCCACTCAGGGGTCCCTTCAAGTGTTAAAGGTGATGGAAACCCTAATGAAGAGAAATAGAAATCCTAAAAAGCTGGTGTAGGCATGTCCGACTAGAGTATGACATTCCAGGTACTAAACTAGGGTACCCTTCAGCACACTGGGGTACCGCAAAAGAGGGATGATGAGGGTGTCCAGGAAAGAGAGGGTAGGCCAAGGGGCTCATGTGAAATGGAGATTTCTGAGAGATGGGGCTGGACCCGATGTCTAGACATTCGGGTGATCCTACGTATCCCATAAGGTTGGGAATCAAGCCACATGTAGTTCTTGAAGACACCCAGGGGAAGGATACCCAAAAGAGGAATTTTATGGTGTAGCGAGTAACCCGATGTGAATGAGGACATAATTCTGTACCACACTACACAATCCCATAAGAGAGAACCCAGGACAGGGGACCGAAAAGGCCAAGGGGCCTGAGGCTGGGCCTCGGTCAGGAAGTCCTGACCTGCTTATAGTTTAACGTCTTGCAGTGAGGACGAGGGTCGGGGGCTCGAGAAGGACAGGGGGCCTGAGGCTAGGCCTTGGTTAGGAAGAACTGACCAGCTTGCAGTTTAACGTCTTGCAATGAGGATGAGGGTCGGGGGCCCGAGATGCCAGGGGATCTGAGGCTGGGCCTCAGCCAGGAAGGCCTGACCAGCTTGCAGATTAACGCCTTTTAGTGAGGATGAGGGGTAAGGAATCTCATCTGGGTATGTGTACAATATTGCAGATAACCCCACATAAAAAAGGGCATAATCTCATAAAACACCACACAATACCATGAGAGAGAACTTGGGTCGGGGGCTCGAAAAGGCCAAGGGGCCTGAGGGTTGGCATCACTCGGAGGATGTTTGTCGCTTGGAGATACAACAGGGTGGAATGAGCCACTAAACTCAGTGTTTGGGACATCTTGGTGTAGACCTAATGATCCAGGATAATTGTTGACCATGTTTGAAACACAGAGTTAGGAGCAACAAATGAGCACCATCCGCTGACCATATTTGAAACACGGGATTTGTATCGATTTGTTGCTCGACATCCTCGAGGGCGTTTGACCAAGGTGGTAAGATAGATCCCATCAGCCTAGAATTTATACCATTCGGGGTCCATTCCGGATGTGGAAGGTGATGGAATCCTAGTCAAGCAGTGGGTGACGCATATCTATACCCATCTCTCAAAGAGGTGAACATCTCTAGGGAGCATTACGTATGGTCAGATCGAGGTTTTCTTGACATGAAGTGGGGAAAAAGTGAACCCTCTCCATACATCTTAACCTGGGGGGGAATATTCTGGCGTTTGGGCTACGCCAACAGACGAAATGTATGAGCGTTCCTACGTATCCCATAAGGATGGGAATCAAGCCACACATAGTTCTGGAAGGCCATGCAGTTTAACATCGTGTGGTGAAGACGTGGGAGGATAGAGGAACAAGGGCGGGCACAAGGTATGACCCCTATAATCCTTGTATGAGTGGGGCTAAGTAAGCCTACACTATATCATGTGATGATACTCCAAGATAATTATACCTAGGGGGGATAGTGTAAAGATAAGTGTTTATGGATTGGCTCAAAACAAAACTTCTGAGCATTCCTACATATCCCATAAGGATGGGAATCATGCCATACGTAGTTCTCACGATGTAGTTTAACATCATGCAGGACTAGACAGTTTAAGGTCATGCAAGATTGTCGTTTAGTTTAGGGTCATACAGGATTATTCATTTTAAGGTCGTGCATGACCATCGTGTAGTTTAGGGTCATGCACGACCATTCAGTTTAAGGTTGTGCAAGACCATCATGTAGTTTAGGGTCAGGCAGGACCATTCAGTTTAAGGTCATGCAGGACCATCATGTAGTTTAGGGTCTATCAGGACCATTCAGTTTAAGGTCAAGAAGGACCATCGTGTAGTTTAGGGTCATGCAGGACCATTCTGTCTATGTTTTTGCATGAACATTGTGTAGTTTAGGGTCATGCTGGACCATTGGGCTCAAGAAAAGTATTTCTTGAGGAATTTGGCATTGGTGGGAGGCGTTATGTGCTCACCATCCATGGTAACCAAGGAATACACGCCATTGGAGTAAACATTGTAAATGATGTAAGTTCCTTCCCATTTGGGCTCTAACTTGGGTGGTTTCCTACCGGGGATCATTGGTTCTCAGAGGGCCAATACCAAGTCTCCTTGATGGAAGGAGTGGAGGCGAACCTTAATGTTGAAGGCTCTAGGTAACTTATTCTGATTCCTATCCCGATTGTGTTGGGAATGTAGCCTACTCTCATCAAGTGCTTCCAATTCAGATAGATGGATTTTGGCCACCTTATCTAGCACCTGATAGACATAGACTACAGTGCGTAATGATTGTAGCTGGATCTCGATGGGCAAGACGGCTCGAACCCCATACACTGCGGAGTATGGGATCACCTGGGTGGAATTTTGATTCGCCGTCTTATATGCCCAGAGGGAATTCAGGAGCTTGTCTGGCCAACTATTCTTGTTCTGGCCAACCATTTTCTGGAAAATGTTAGAGAGGGTTTTTTTTAACACCTCGTTAGCCCATTTTTCTGTGCTTGATAGCGGGAGGTATGGTTGGAGTGAATGTTGTACTTGGCGTACAATTTCTTCAGCTCAGCTGCTCGTAAGATGGCACCATTATCAGTGAGGACTGTGTGAGGGACTCCAAATCGGTAGATAATGTTGGAGCTCAAAAAATCTACAATGGATCGAGCCTTGACTTCCTTTAATGGGACTTCTTCTGCCCACTTGGAGAAGAAATCCGTAGTGGTCAGGACAAACCTGCACTGGCGGGCTGTCGCCGGTGGATAGAGTCCCATGACATCGAGTCCCAACACCAAAAATGGCCAAGAGTAATTGGTGGAGTGGAGTGGTTCTGGCAGCCGATGCAGGAAGTTAACATGCACTTGGAACACGTGGTATCTCTTGGAAAACTCAATACAATCCTGGATCATAGAGGGCCAAAAGTACAGCAGTCTCAGGATCTGATGGGACAGCTTCAGCCCAACCTGGGGGGCACCGCAGGAACTGGCATGAACTTCTTGCATGAATTGAGAAATCTCGACTCCTTGAATGAAACTGAGGAGAAAACCATCAAAAATATTCCTGTAGAGAATATTCTCAAGGCTGGGACCACTCTGGAGGGTAAAATGCAGAGCGCGGCTTCAGATTCGCTCGCACTCGGCCCGATCAGACGGGAGGAAACTATTTTGGAGATACTTGACAAAAGGTGCTCTCCAGTCGGGAGTTGTTTCCACCAATGCATCTAAATAACCTTTGGTTCCTGATGTGGAGGATCCAGAGGTAGTATGTCTTACTCATGGGCTGTCGTCATCCTCTAGGGTGACAGGAGCAATGACTCTCTGGTGTGCTATATGTATAATAAGATCATCCTACTCGGGATCTGAAAGTGATGCAGCTAAGCCGGCCAAAGCGTCTGCTCGACCATTCTGTGATCAAGGGACACGGGTAACCTCTGGTCAAGAAGGGAACTAGGCCATTATATAGAGGGTGCACTCCAACAATGGCACGAGCTCGATCTTCCTGACAACATAGTCGCCATAGACTTGCTTGATGACTAGTACGGAATCCCCTTTCACGTGAAAATGGGGCACATCAATCTCAAGTGCCAACTCGAGGCCAGTGATGAGAGCCTGATACTCTGCCTCGTTGTTGGTTCAGCCTTCTAACAACAGGAATGAGTACGGCAGAACGGCTTGCGCCGAGGTGATGAAGACGATACCTAGGCCCACGCTGTTGAGATTACGATCGTTGAGCCTTATACTGGTGGGACTCCAGTAGGCACCATCAAAGTGCATTGTCTAACACGGGACGACATGGTCGACCGAGAGTATTTCCTCATCAGGAAAATTGAGGTCCAGGGATTGATCCACGGAGGTGGGATGGGCAGCAAGGAAGTCTTCCAATGCCTGCCCCTTGATATCCTTCTAAGGCACAAACCTAATGTCAAACTGCTGGAGAATTACCGCCCACCGCGCTAGTGTTCCAGTCAACATGGGGTGGTTCACGATGTACTTATATAGGTCTACCAGAGAGACCAATTGTACCTCATGGTGCTGAAGGTAATGTTGCAACTTTTGTATAACAAATATGAGCACAAGGCAGCTCTTCTCGATAGGGGAGAATCTTGTCTCTGTATCGGGGAGCATGCGGCTGAGATAATAGAGGCTATTCTCGGTCCCCTCATTATTATTCTGGGTGAGAAGTGTGCCGAGAGACTGATCCAGGGTAGTGACATAGAGAATTAGAGGCTTCCCAAAGACTGGTGGCATCAGGACTGGAGGCTGGAGCAGATACTTCTTGACTTCCACAAACACGGTCTGACACTATTCATCCCATTCATAGGCGACGCCCTTCTTCATGAGATGAGAAAAGGGCTTACACTTGTCATCCAGGTTCGAGATTAATCGGCATATGTAGTCTAAGTGGCCTTGAAAACATCTAATGTCTTGAATATTTCTTTGGGGAGGCATCTGGATGATGGCCTTGATCTTCTCGGGGTCGATCTCGATGACTCGGTACCTAATAACCCAGAAGTGACTCTAAATGCACACTTCAATGGGTTCATCTTCAGGTGGCGGTAATGGAGGAAACCAAACACTTTTTCCAGGTCCTTGAGATGGTCCTGGATATAGCGAGATTTGACCCCCAGATCGTTCACACAACATTCCACCAACATTCCCAGGATCAGCTTGAATATGCTATTCATGGCCCACTGATAGATGGCAGCTGCATTTTTCAGGACGAAAGGCATAACCTGGTAACAGAAAGAACCTAGGGGGCCCTGAAAGCAGTGAAATCCTCGTCTTCAGGGTTCATTCAGATCTGGTTGTACTTGGAGTACCCCTACATAAAAGAGTTGTCTTGGAACCCAGTCGTATCATGAATCCACAATTCTGTCACTAGAAGGGGAAAATCATCCTTTGGGCAGTGGCGGTTGAGATCGCGGAAGTCGATAGAGACTCTGATCTGCTAATTCTTCTTCTTGACTGGCACAACGTTGGCTAGGAACTTGGGGTACTGGACTTCCTTAAAGAAGTTGGCTCTGATGAGCTTGTCAACTTCAGCCCCAACCATAGCACCGTGAGAAGGGTGCATATATATGGGAGGCTGCTTGAACCCACGATGGTCTGTCGGAAGACCAAGGTGGCGGACAACTACCTAAGGATCTAGTCATGTCATCTAATCATAACTCCAGGAATACACATCACGGTGTTGTTTGAGGAAGTCCACATACTGGTTTTTCTCTTTGAGGGACATGGAGGCACTGATCAACATGGGTCGTGGTTCTACCTCGCTACCAAGGTTCACCTGTACTAGTTCATCGACCTTGGTAGAGATTCCCTCCTTCAAAGGTAAGGGATAATCCTTTAGATACCATTCTCCACTTATGGAGGGATATTCTGTAGTGGGAGTCGCTTCTGAGCCACCAGACTCTGATGGGAGGCTGGTGCCAACTTGTGCGGCAGTGGTCAGCACATCAGGAGATTCATGAACAACTGAGACAATGGCGATGAAGGCAGTTGATCCAATCCAGTCTGGTCTGTGGCCCAGAGGGCCATGATTGATGATTTCAATGCAATAGTGGCATGTCAGCTTAAGCAGGTTAATCACAGATTGACGAAATAGACACGTACGATGTATTTTCGTTTCCATGGGGCGGACATCCCGATACCGTACAGGGGTAAGAGGTCCAGGATCACTCATGCCTGGTTGGTGTAGAATTACGAGGTGATTTTTTTCCGTTACTTGGACCTAAGAATATGCCTTCCTCTCTTACTCGAAACAACAAAACACTGCCCCATTTTGGGGGTCGTGGCATCCAGTCAATGGATTGGGAAGACTTAGGCATCATGCAGACCTTCCAAGGTATCACTTGTGACAGGGGCGGGTTCAACCTCACATTCCAGAATCTGATTATCCTTACTCTTGTAATAGTTATCGTCCAGATAAAAAGTTTCACAAGAGGAAAAAGGAGATGTATCTCCTAGGAGAATGCCTAATCAACCATTGAGGGAGTATTTGAGGAATTGATGATACGATGAAGGGACTGCTGCATGCCGGTGGGCCATGGCATGCCCATCAATGCGTTGTACGCGGTGTCCTGGGAGACAACCATGAATTCGGTACTAGAAACTAGGCCACCAAACTGGGTCTTCAAACAGATCTTATCGGCCAGGGTCTGCTCGGCGATGTCTTATCGCTGAATTATTAGGTCGGAGGGAGTTAAATCATCCTCATACAACCCCATATTTCGCAGTGTCCGAGTCAAGATTAGGTTAATCCCAGAGCCCATGTCAACAAAAAAGAGACAGACTTGCACACCATTGAACTTTCTAGTGATGTACAGTGGACGAATGTGCCCCGTTTTGGTAGGGTCCTCGTCTTCACTAGAGAATGAGATAACTTCCTGGCATTCATCATTATCAATTTCCTCAGCATGGAAGGATTCTGCAGCTGCTACCTCTGTCTCAAACTAGAGGGGGCTCCTTAGGGCCTCGGCGAGCGCCTCACACATGTCTGATGACAGGAGAAGAACCTCAAGGATAGAAAGCCTCTCTGGAATTCCAGAAAGGTGCTTGAGGACATCATAATTCTATGACATGTGCGAGCTTCTGCTTATAGGAGGTCACTATGCAATTGGAGGCACAACGAGCCCTACTGGCTGGACCGGTGGATAGCTAGTGCTAGGCACATCCGGTTTCTCACTAGTCAAAGCCTGAATAGTAGCTTTAAGATGAGGAACAGAAAATTGAGATTGTCCTATAGTGGGGAGACACTGGTCGCGGTACGGATGAGGAAGCTCTGCCTGATCTATTAGCACAAATGGCGGTAAAGGTAGATTTGAGGGCACCATATGAGGAGGTTTCATGTGCTGAGTTCTGTGTTGAGCCTGTTGTCTAGTATCAGTGGCATACACGTCCTGGCTGAAAGCGCCAGATGATGTGCCATGATGACCCATATGGTCGCGGTTCCGCCGACGTTGGCGTTGGTTGGGGACGTTCGGGAGGTTCGCCTGGCATTCCCCCTTGTCTGGAGTCATATAGGGATTTACCAACTCCACAGTATTAACCGAAGCATACCCTTAACTGTCACTTGACGAATCATCTACCACTAGGCGGATTCGGGGAGGGATCCCCATCTCAGGGGGCATGATGTCACCGAGAGCGTGGGATGAGGATGGAATTTGTGGAGCGTGCTTCTTCTTGTTGGGCCGCCAATGCTTACTCTTCTAGGAAGAGGCCGACTGAGATGATTACGCAAAGGCACTAGTCGTAGCTTTGAAAGGCTCTAGCTGATTCAGGCGTGCCCATAAAATACCATGGGCGTGGGCGACTGTTTTTTGAGCCATCTAGTTATCGTACTTCTGGGATCCGCTGCTAGGAACCTACTTCCACTCACCTTTGTCGTCGCTAACACTTTCTGAACTCACAAAGACACCCTCCACTTGTGTCGGGGCTAGGCCCAGCCTGACTATGTTGTTATCGACCTGGTCTTGGAGCCATTATTTGAACACATAGCACTACATGAGGGTGTGCCCCAGAATCTGATTATAGGGGCAGTAGTTGGGGCTATCGGTGAGATTTGGCTCTACCAGCCTTCTGCACTCCGTAAAGTGCACAATCCCCTGATCTAGGGTGCTACAGAAGTAACCAGGGACCTGATCCTCATTGAACGAGTAAGTCTGGTGTCTTTTCTCTGGATAGGGGGCTTTGGGATCCCGGCCCTGACGAGGGGTCGGAGGAGCCTGCTGAGGAGGTAGAGCCTGATTATCTCACCTAGGTGGCGGTGGTGCATTGCATGGGGGAACCTGATGATTCTGAGGCGGTCACTACTTAGCAGGAGGCTGTTCCTGAGGTGGAAGGCATCTGCAAGGTTGTAGATCCAATGCTACTGGCAGCAATTCTAGCTGCCTAGTGGCTTCTATTTGGGCCACCATGGCGGGCTCGACTCTGGAAGCCCTTATCGCCGGGACCACATGAGGTAGAGGACACGCCTGACTAGCTTATTATAGAGCTTCCTCGAGGCATTGGGCCTTATCTAAGAAGTCTTGGAACTCTCCGGGGTAGTAATGAGTGATTAGGGAACGAACCTGTTCTGTTTCGGCCTTCCCTACACACATCGTTAGTAATTTCTCCTTAGTTAGTGGCATTTCTAGGGAGTATGTGAGCCACTTCCACCGGGAGATGAAGTCCGCGACTCGCTCATCGGGCCTTTGTTGCATCTGAAGAGGTCTGCGATGATGGTCTTTCTCGTGGTGGAGCTATACTGGTATAGGAATTGCCGGTGAAGATCCTCCCATCTGTTCAATGATCCAATGGGGAGCTGGATGAACCAGAAAAACGTGGGGCCCTCCAATGTCTACAAAAAACACCGGAGTTTGGCAGCTTTTTGTTGTGTTGGAGTCCCCAACATTGGGCCACACCTAGAGGAAAAGTGGTCCAGGTGTTGCGGTGGGTCCCCTATCCCATTAAAAGGAGATAAAGTGGGATTTCCAAAACCAGGGGGTGAAGGCATATCATCCACCCATGCCGGATATGGATTTCTATATGGTGGGACGGCCACCTACCACATTTCCAAAGCCTTGAGGCGGGCGATGAGTTCCTCAATTGGATCTTCCGGGTGGGGGTCCCTGTCTTGACAGGTATCCCTAACCACAAGTTCATTGTCGAGCTCTTCGACACGGTAGATGGGATCAATGGCTTGTAGAGAGGTTGGTGTAATGGCCTGTGGGGTAGCTAGGGGAACCCGAGCTGGATTCCTCGGATTATCACGCCGTTCGGGAGGGTTTGGTGTGACGTATCACGCCCTCTTTTTGTGAGTTTCAGCTTCAACCTTGTCTGCGGGAGTGGTATGAACTGGGCTGCCCAAAGGCATCTCACTGGGGGGATTTGTTCTTGCCCCTACTGCCCGGCCTAGAATTGCCATAGTCGGGTCGTCGCTCTCTAGCACGTTCGGCCAGAATTTCGTTGACCAGACTCTTCTGTTCAGCAAGTTGTTGGCGCGACACGACCTTCTCGGGGTCTTCCATTGTCTTATGCACTGAGGTAGACGAGTTAGAATCCGTGATAGCTCTGACATGAATTTTACCCTTACTGGCATTCT
Source organism: Viscum album (assembly GCA_963277665.1). Taxonomy (NCBI): domain Eukaryota; kingdom Viridiplantae; phylum Streptophyta; class Magnoliopsida; order Santalales; family Viscaceae; genus Viscum; species Viscum album. Next base: position 1,048,604,206 of record OY728131.1, on the reverse strand, counting down.
TACTGAGCACCAACGACTCGGTGGGCACATGAAGACCTAGGAGGTTCTTCTGCTGGCGAGTAATCCTCCTTGAGGGGTCCAACAGGGGTGGAACATCCTCAGGGGGTAAGTCTCCATCAATAAATTCTAGGTCATCCTCCTTGTCCATGACATCTGCCATATGTACCGTGACCCCTCTCGGGGGAATGTCTTCAATATAGCATATCGAGTTGGGCTGCCGTCTAATAGGGTTGTAGAAGAGGGCATCGTAATTACCCCATCCATGGACTCACACATGGGGGTAGCCTCCTAGATGGTTTTGCAGAGTACACTGAAACTCTGAATGCATTTTTGATGGAGGGTCCTCCGGTGACCTGGTGACTCGGGGTACTGGGCCATGGGGAGTGCGACCAAATTGACTAAATGGAATTGCCTGTCGATTTCCTCAAAGTGCACTTGGATCCTAGGGTACAACACCTGGTGATAACGAAGACAGAAGTGCATCGCCCATAAGGTTTGGCATAAGCACTCGACCTCCTCTGGGGTGAGGGATTCCGGTGCATGGAAGTTCGATGCTATCATCTCCTAGAACTTCTCTAGAAAGTGATCCACCACAAGAATGTTCTAGAATCTCCTAGGAACGTATTTAGGTTCAGGCCCCATATTTCCCCTCTTTTAAATCAGAGGCGGCAGAGGAACTGGTAGTGGTACTGAGGTGGAACAATGAGACAGTAAATTGGGCGGCGGAGAATACGGCGAACGAGCCAACTAGCCACCGAATTACAGGACATCCTACGAGGAGTGCGGTGATCTGACCACAATGTCATGATACGATGGGCTAACATCAACATCTTCTAGTGCATAGATCACGATAACCGTAGATGGGTCACACTATTGATCAACCACCATCGGTCCCCAAAATAGCTCTCCATGATCTCTTGTTGAGGTAGAGGGCGCACCAAGTGATGATGGTGCTGACTGCATGATTGGAACCTATGGGACTCCCAATATTTCCTCCTCCTGGATGTACCTACGAATAGAGGGGGGAATCTGGTGGACTTCCCACTCTGGAAGGATGAGGCTAATATGCCTTGTTCCTGCCCTGGTTCTTGACCCAGAGGATGGAGGGGAGGGTTCCGCCACTGAGTTCTGATCTTATTCATAATCTGAGAAATAGACCATTTTGATCTCAGTGTGAAGATTTTCAGAGTTCTTCTTGTGGCTGTGATGACCCACCTTCCTGCTTCAGGATGGCTGTTCGAGGAAGGGAAAATTCTTGACATGAAATTTTCCTTCGACCGTACTAGTGTTGGAAAGGGGAGTACTTCCGCCTGAGTGGGCCGAGGTGCGAGGAGCACCAGGGAAGATGTCAAAGGGGAAATGGGGAGGACCTCAGTGCTGGATGCTGATACTGGTGGGACCCTCACTGGAACTGACAGGATCACAGGTAGGACCTCCATGACTAGTTCCCTTGGTGAAGTCAGTGTGAGGAAGGTCCTCATACTGATCAGACTGAACATGGGTTGGACCTCCATGTTGGTTGATGGAGATGTGAAGTTGATCTCCACCCCTCTGGTTGATAGGACTAATAGGACCTTCTTCGACTTTTACAAGGACTTGAGGAGGGTCCTCACATCATAGAGTGAGTGGATGTGCAACGCCCCCACCCCAGCGGTCCGTGGCAAAAAGAACAACTCTGTATCCAATGTAATGAGTGCGGGAGAGGATCCCATATGAGGTGTTGATACCACGGGAAAGGCCCTCATTCGGTCAAAGGTGGCACAATGCATACATCCATGCCATGCCTAAGAGCAGGAATGGTCCACGTCTTCCATGGTGGTTGCACTGGGAGGGCCCCCACAGTTGGTGGCATTGATGCGGGTTAGCCCGCGGCGGCCACTGCCTGTGCCTTCAACCAGGAGAGTCGACCCAGCCTGCCCGAGGGGTGGTTGGGTCCTTGATCTAGGTTGGGCATATAGATTCCCATGCTCAGAGAATGCAGGGGTTGATGATTCACATTGGAGGTGGCTCGGGCCATAGTAGCCACTGACGTTGACGCCCCTTGATGGGAGTCCTCCTCGACCTATGCCTGACACTAGCATTGGGTCTGTCAGACCGGTACCGGTGGTGCAGGTAGATAGTCCACCTGCTCTTCAGCTAGGGGAACTGGGTGGCGGCGCTGGCGCGGCCTGGTGGGGGCCCTTGCTGTGAACCCCTAGGATGGAACTCTGGCCAGGCGGGCTCGAACATCCACTACCTCATCGGCGTAGGGCATGGAGTCATCGAGGTGTTCTGGGGAGTGGCCGCTAAAACGATTGATGGTTGGAGTGGAAAGCAGCAGCTCCCTGCGCGGCCCTTGAGGACAACATTGACAGCGAGGTGAAAATGCCTCTAAATTTAGTCGGGCCATGTCCCTCATAGTGATGACCCCCTATTCCTTGTATCTATATACACAGTCAATGATCACTCTCTGTTGGATGATCTCTGATGGGGAGAGGGGACGTGGGCACCCAGTAGTCACGATAATCGAGGTCGTCGCAGAAGAGGAAAAACCACGTGGTGTAGCCGCATTGAGATTTCCCTTGCCCCTGCGTCGGTGGGAAGGAGGTGATCGGGTTCCGGATGTAGCAACTGGGCTCTTGGAGGCAGGGAGATTATCTCACTAGTACTGATAGGAAAAGAAATCGACACCGAGTTCCCCAATTCCATTCCGTCTTCCATGATCAGTAAGAGGGATCCACGCTGACAACGTCGCAGACCGAGATGCCCAATGTTTTGACTCCCCCAACTTCTGGTGAGTTTCACACCCGGCCCGCTATTTTCTTGGTGGCACCTAGGGCTGGATATCTCAATCTGGTGAAATGTCACTCTACTGATGTTTCGAACGCTACTAATCTCCACATTTAGGAGAAGAAATTCACGTCGGGTTCACCATTTCTGTTTCTGACGCTTTCGTCGGGGAGCGCACGTCCGTCCTCTTGAGTGCGACAGGTGTGGATTTTGTTACCCCTCATTCCCACTTTCCAAAGGTGGGTGACATCCGTTCCTTGTTTAGGGATGTTTGATCCTTGATTGAATCTAGTGAAATGTCACTCTACTGATGTTTCGAACGGTACTAATCTCCACATTTAGGAGAATAAATTCACGTCGGGTTCACCATTTCTGTTTCTGACGCTTTCGTCGGGGAGCGCACGTCCGTCCTCTTGAGTGCGACAGGTGTGGATTTTGTTACCCCTCATTCCCACTTTCCTAAGGTGGGCGACATCCGTTCCTTGTTTAGGGATGTTTGAACCTTGATTGAAATGGTATGATGGGATGTCGGTTCTTACTTCCGTGGATTCCTCCTGGAAACTCGTCACATAGTCCGGGTCTCCCGTATAGATTTAATACATTGTTCTTGACACTCTTCCTGGGTCCATATCTTCACGGACGCTAGTTAATTACGCTGCTTCTGTCAGAACATTCCAAGGGATCCAGTCAGGGTAGAAACCTTCAGTTGGGGGATTATTCATGTTAAGGCATCACTGGCATGTCCAGATGCTAGGGAATTGGCATTTCTAACTTTTGTCCTTTATTATAGGGATTCTTAAGGGCGCGAAGGCCCAAGGAATCCCACATTGATCATGAGGAATCATATTCCATAGGCATGTATCTGAGGTTTTCCTCAGCTTCCCATGTTCAACATAGGGTATGCCGCAAGTTTAACGTCCAGTGGAGATGGATCGGGCAGATCAGAACACTAGCTAGAGTGGATTATATTGAAGAACCCCCTTGAGGGAACACCGATATTGGTTCCAGCACGTGGGAAAAATTGCAAGTACTATGGAGAGGAATGAGGGGGGAATGATCTCACCAGGATGTGGCAGCTCGGGTAAGAATCTGGATGGATGATGGTTTCGGTCTTGAGCCTCGAAAATAGTTCCTATATATCATGCCTTAGCACAGATCAAAGTCCTCTTAGTTCAAGAATGGATGTGTGGGGCTTACACTCTAAGTTTCTCGGGTGTTGGTGAGGCAACTTGAAGGAGATCAGAACGACCAGGTTATGAGCTTGAACCTCATGAGGCTTCTTACGTACCATGCCTTAGCACAGATCAAAGTCCACATAGTTTGTGCTAAGGGCCTGAAACACCAACACAGAGGCGGTCGGTACCAATGGTTGGTGGGATTTAACCTTAGGGAGGCTTCCTACGTACCATGCCTTGACATGGATCAAAGACAACGTAGTTCAAAATGGATGTTGGAGAACCAACGTAAGGACTGTAGCCTAAGTGGGTGGTGGGCTTGAACCTTGTGAAGGCTTCCTACGTACCATGCCCTATCATGGATCAAAGACCACATAGTTCAGAATTGATGCTGGTGAACCGATGTGAAGATGGACCATGGACCAAGTGGGTGGTGGGCTTGAACCTCTTAAAGGATTCCTACGTACCATGCCTTGACATGGATCAAAGTCCCTATAGTTCGGCTAGGAATGTGGATGTTGAACTGACATGAAGGGATGTCTGAACAACTGGATGGTGGGATCACAATGGCTTACCGCTAGAGTGGGATGCAGTTTAATGTCATGCAGGACGGGGGCGTGTCGGAGAACTGATGTGAATAAGGACCTTGGACCATGTGGATGGTGGGATTGAACCTCGTGGAGGCTTCCTACGTACCATTCCATGACATGGATCAAAGACCACATAGTTATGCTGTGCAGTTTAACGTCATGCAGGATGAAGGGCTTTTGGGGCTCACGCTCTGAGGTAGCCCAAGGTGTGTCATGGTTGGTGCTCACTCTAAACTCATGGGAGTCATGCTCAGTGTGAGAAACAAGAGGTTGCAGGGACATGATGATCACGTTGTGGAGGGTGCATTCATGGGAAACGAAGATGGGATTACATGTTGGGAGGCCCAAGGTGTTGGGACATACTCCAGGATGGAGGCCCGAGGGTGACAAAGTGTAGCGAGAGATGGGTATTGGGACTTAATCCAAGATAGAGGCCTGGTTCCCTATCACAGCCTCCACTGGACTTGGCACCGAGGAAGTGAGGAGGAGCGGGGGTACCACCTCCTATAAGAAAATCTTGGGGGTTATTCCAAAGTGGATGCCCTTCCCCCATGGAAAAACGCTACTCCCAGAAGAAGGATATCATCCCATGTGGAGACCAAGGGGCATGGAGAATGTCCAAGGTGGGGGCACCCAGTGTGAGAGGCACGGGGTGATGTCACAGTTTAACGTCATGTGATGAATACGAGGTTTCATGGTAGTTTAATTTCATATAGCTCAGATGAGGTGGGTTTACTCCGCACCCATAGAACATACATAACCGGTACCCTCTGCTCCTTATGAGAGGGAAGGTACTAGAAATGTTGTGACTGGGGGGCGCCATGGAGCGTTCCTTTGAAGGTTCCACGTTAGCGTGGCTATGAAAAGAAGTAATAGCTACTAGCGTGACTATGTGAAGAAGCATTAGGCAAAGCAATGCAACGGGCGGTATCATCCATGGGACATTGAAGACACGTCGTGCAAACCTATAGGGTCTCATGAGAAAAGGAATTTCCAGGAAGATGAGTCCATAGGCAGGGGCTTTGTGGAGCTCGGTTGCTCTGTATGGTGAAGGGAACTTGAGAAGGGGTGTGCTTCGCGAAGTGGGGTACTATGGCCTTAGCATGGGGCGGAGGTACACATGGGAGGTGCTTTGTAAAGTGTTAAGGGATTTGCGGAGCACTGCCTCGCGAAGTACAGGTGCCTCACGAAGTGAAGTTCCATGAAGCAAGGTGCTTCGCAAAGTACAGTGATCCTGCCTTGGCATATGTATCACATGTACGTGAAGGGTGTTTCGCGAAGCATAAATTATGTTTGACAACCTGGGTCCCCTTGGGTATCCCCTTCCTTCATGAAAGCACTTAGGCTTCGCGAAAGGCATCCCTCTCTGAATAGGGGGTCAAAATGAGACAAAGCGAAGGCATCACATGAAGCAAAAATTCCTCGCATAGCTCATGATTCACAAAGCAATGGGTGATTTTCGATTTAGGAGCTGAGAAGTAGAAAGGTTGGATTATCCTTTTTTTGGGTTCAGATGGAGCTCAGTATTTATAGGCAAGAGGCACCATGAAGAAGAGATTAAGCGGTGCAAAGAGGGATTGGGTTTCTTTTCGGAGGGTCAGGAACGTCAGGGGTGTTCACAGAGGGTACCACCTCTTTTGCTTCGAGGAGGGCTCATGAATGTTAGGGGAATTCGCAGAAGGTTCTGCCTCCTTTTCTTCACAGCGGGCTCACGAACATTAGGGGAATTCACAGAGGGTTCCACCTCCTTTGCTTCATGGCGGCCTCGTTTCTTGGGTGGACTCCACCAAGGGGCTTCGTGATGCCGGCCATGGGGCCTCATTCTCTTCTTTCTTTTCTTCCAAAATTTTGGAGCCAACAATGATGTAGCTTACATCCAATGGGTGGTTGTTACACCTCCACTCTTATATTGAGTTAGGCAGGCATGGCTCGGTGACATTGATAGTGAGACATTACATGCTCAGTTGTCCATAGGAAGTTCCCTTGATGGATATTTGAATGGTGGGGAGCACATCATTCCTTTCAGATGACACAAAGTAGTAGCAGTTGACTTATAGAGTGGCAAGATGCATCAAGATACGAATATGGGTTTCAAAAGAAGACATTAAGGATTGAATAATAGTTTTTATATGGGATTACTTATTCATATAAAAGTTGAATGCATATTTTAATCAGTTTCGTGGTTTTTAAACACACTATGTTGAGCCCCAGTTCTTAGAAGGGGTTTATCTTTTCTTCCTTAGGGTTCCAGGAAGGTAGTGAGAACAGATATTTATGGAATAAAAGATAGTTTTATAATGTATATCTATGAGATGCAATAATATCTAGGTGATCATTGACTGATTCACCAAGTCGGTCACTTATTAGCTATTTGGGAACATAGTTTAGTACATAGCTTGGGAAGCCTCTATGTGCAGGAGATAGATCGACTCCATGATATCCCATAGATGATATTTTCTGATAAGGATTCTCCCTTTTCATCTTGGTCATGGAGATCAAGGAATGGAATAAGAGGACCCTCTGTATCAATTCTATTTATTTAGTTTGTTCTCAGTGATTGCATGAGAATCTATAGAAGGAAGCATGGGAGTAGGGGGCTCAGGTTCGTGCACGTACCCTAAAATATTTGGGTATCCCTTGGTTTAGATTTCAGGGACATATTTCCTTATGTTGTGGAGAATGTAATGACTTGGATCTTCCAGATATTATTTTTAGAAATTAATTGGAAAAAATCCAAAACCAGGCACTGAGACGGCATGCGATTCTGATTCCTGATGTACTCAGAATGGTTCAAAAAAATTATGTTTTTAATAGTTCATGTGAGTGGTATTTTAGAAAAAGTAGAAGTATTTTTAAATAACTTCCCAGATAAGAAATTTGATGGCACAATTACATTTAAGATGGCGGGTTTACCATATGCTTGACTTAACTTTAGTCGGCACGATTCTCCAGGGAGAGAACCCAAAAAGGACAGAATTGTAAATAAAATAATCATATAAAATTATTTTATTTTAAAATCATATTAACTCATGAACGGTGACTCGGATTGGAAATGTGAGACCATAGTTGAGTTCTTAATGTGGTTTTTTACTTAGGTTGGGCCTAACATCAATTAGAACGGGTCGACTGTGAATATTAGTTTATGGACATTTTAATCAAGAATAAAATAAACATAAAGAAGTTATTTTTTTCTTTTTATCATTTTGCTATGCGGATACGTTGTGATGTAACAATGAGGCAACCCAATTCACTTTCATTAATGAAATAGAATGGTGATGCTACAATGAAACGATGGTAACATTGAAACGCATGTAATGAAAAAACATGTTTAGTGCTAAAATGTTTCATTCTTCTTTAACTATTGGAAATGATGCAAGATTAGATTAGTGATCCTTCCATACAAATGCTAGAGAAAATACATGGTGATTTCATCTCTTTTGTTAATGATTAATGATGATGATATGAGGATCAAGGATCGACTTTATTACTGATCATGATGACTCTCAATGGATTTCCAATGACGATTGAACCCTGATGTCGACCGATCCAAATGTAAGGTAGCGTGGGGGTTTTAATATTTTTTCCAAACCCATTATTTATCGATATGACAAACATGGATTAATTGACCAACGTATTTATCCAAATGTCAGGCACACTTTATGTTGGGTTTTAATTTGTGGTGTTTATTGGGGATTGTTTACCAAATATTGATTATGCTTTGTTGTGGATTTTCATTTTGTGTTATAACAACAATGTTCCAAAAAAACATGAACATCAATTGAGGTCTGTTCCTCTTTGTTGATTCATGATTTTCTCCATCAGTTCATCATTCATCATAGACATGCTTCATTTGGCCCACAATTCAACAATTCACTATCAATAGATCGTTGCATTCCTAAATCATTGAACTATGATCCAATATCGCAGATCTGGGATAGAAACAACATGAGGGAGGTGTGATGACGATGATGGAAAATGGATCGAAGCTGTGTGAAAGATATCACCACACAAATGACATTGCAATGAGATGGGTCAAATCATAGATCCAAGCCCACAGTAGTGAATGTGGTGACACGATGATCACAATAGTGGCTCTATCTCGAAAAATAGAGCAATTAGCTGACATTAGAAGCTAACGGAAGGGAAGATTCCACTGTTGGTGCCTGATGACGTGGCCAACCAACTGTAGGTGTCTTAAAAATCAATGCTCAGCATAGGTAGGGCCCCTGATGGTGAAACCATGGGTGGCGATGAGAAGTTGTGGCCAGCGTGGGTTGTAGCGATGTGGACTGACGACGCAGCAGTGACTCACATCAAACAAGTTGGCACACGGTTCCTTGTACTGCGTGCGGGAGAAGTAGCTGACTCGATGACTGGCCTCATTGACATGGCAGGGATGTGGATACTACCATGGCCGATTGGACAGAACATGCCCTCGTTCGAGCAGGTTGAGCTGGAGCTGGTGGATCGGGCCAGCAAAATGGGTCGAGCCCAGCGGTCATGGTCGCCGGACATGTTGGTTCAGTAGACGCTGGGTTGGGCCGGGTTGGGTCAATCTGTCCGGGCTGGATCAGACCTATACCTAGACACCACTGGACCCTTTTTACAAAGGGACTCGTCATTTTCAAACCGTAAGTCCGTTTGACCAGTCGATTTCAGCATTGGGACCCTCGGGATGATGCACTCCTTTTGAGATGGTTTGATGGGTTTTAGATGGACTAGCAGGGTCTGGTAGTGTTCTCTTTGTCTTTCCTATGAGGGATCGATACAGGATCCCAATCCCAGCATAGATGTTGACAATAGAGATTGATATTGTACCATTGGTATTTTATATTAAGGATCGATGGACGTTACCATTCTTGTCATAAAGGATGAGCCATGTTCTAAAGTGGGTTATCTCCACCCAAATTTGAAAGTGACTCAACAAACTGGAGCATGTATCACACCGAGAGGCCATGTATAACCTCACTTCTCTTCATGGTAATTTATATAGGGTTTCTGCACATAGTGTGACCAATATTTACCTGGGAAACTATCCCCTATCTATGATGATGTTTCTAGTCGGGCTAGGATGTCCCCTTGTGAGTCCTGGGTCTAGGACCACCTCTCTGTGTATTGAGAGATGATTCATTCCTTTTGGAATTGACCAGACCATTGGTCTTCAAGTAGTTCTCAGTGTGTTCTCTATGGGTGGGTCCCAAATTAGTAGGACCTCTTTGCAGGGGACTTTGATGTCTTCATAGATCGAATAGAGAGTACTCTTGTAATGAGTGTTCCTTGAGAAGAATCATATGTCCAAGGATTGGATTTGATATCTAGACTCCTTCTCTTAGAGATACAAAATGTCTCAGTAAAACTTTGTGATGTTCGAGACTGGGTGTTCTCTCATATTCTTTTGGTATAATTGTTCTACGTGCTATCTATCAGATAACTCAGGGAGTGAGATCTCCCAAAATCGAGGGAGCTAAAAGCATACCCATATGACTAGTAGTGGATGAGACGTTGCATCTTGTAATCCTTTAACAATATACCTAAATGTTCTTATTATATATATTGTTGACATATACTAGTGTTGAGATTACTGTATATGCTTAGTCATATTTCCATTGGGATATATTACTTTTTGTTTCTAGGTGCCCTATTATGTATTTTTTTACTCACCCATACATGAGCTTTTCCAACATGTGTCGTGTCTTATGAAGACGATCGATGCTTTGAAGGAGTCCTTAGTGGATTGGGTCCAGGTGATTCTTAGAGTGACCTAACATACAAGGTATGCATCTGCAGCTCCAGGTAGCTATTTCTATACCTACCAGTCAGGTAGGGTTTTCTTTGAAGGAGTTCTAGTGATTTGTACTTTTACTTTTTCTTTTTGTTTGGATTTTATTCTGGCCCCGTTTATCTTTATTTTTCTACTATAGTACCATGTGTTTTGTAACTTAGTGTTTTTACTTACAGCATCTGTGGAATGGATTATTATGCATGTCTATAGTACTTAGGAAAATTCTTCCAATTTTTTTGGGATATGGCTACTTAGGTCTAGTTGACATCCCCTGGGCTATGGGAGGTTGGCTTTTGGTAGTCATGGCACGATCCCTGGGGGATGGGTTCTGACACAATCTATAGGTAATATGACTATGGTTATTCTTTTTTATGATTATATTATTTATTTTCCAATAATTATAGAACTTCTTTCATCATGTAAAATTATTATATATAAAATTTTTATTAAATCCACATTAAAATATTTTTCATCCTTTGAAAAGAATCATGTTTTGTTTAAAATATGAAAATGATTTATTATTTTGTGCACAATTTTATTTAAATTGATATCATTATTTTGTTTACTATAACAGAATCCATTATGAAACACATGGTGAGACTCGACTAGGATTTATAGATCACACCCGATCATTGCCTTTAAATTTTTTTAGATCTTATTATGCTAGGTTTGAGAAAAGGGAAAGTGCCACTTTTAGGGGGTGGATGTTATTTATCCTTCAGATCATGGGTTGTTGCAGTCATCTTGGCATGTTTTTCATTCTTTTGAGTATGGTGGTTATGTACTACATTGGGTTTTTTATATTTTTGTGGTTTTTGGTACATTATACTTTTTGGAGTCTTTATAATTTTGACATATATATTGTATCTTCTAATATTTTCTAGAATACTCATTACATCATTTATCATATATGATTATAGGTTCTAGTCACCAACCCTTGGGGATTGGGAATTCCATTCGAGCTATATCAGTGCCATCTAGGGTATCAATTTCTAGGGTATCTAGGCTGATCCATGTCATAATGTTTTGGGTAAAAAAATAGTTCAAAATGAATAGATTTTGATGAAACCTTATCCAAAATAGTTTTTATGTATTCAAAAAGAGTTATGATGTTTTGAACTAAGTACTGATGGATTTTAAGTGCGAGAGGGTGATTGTTGTAAATGTATCTAAAATCATTTCATGTGTTGTGTGTAGAATGAATTCTTATGAAGCATGTATACTCAAGATACTACACATTGACACATAATCTCAAAATATGTTTCATCGATTTTGAACCAAATAGTTTGTTTGGTTTTGGAAGGTGAATTTATTAAAGGAGTTCAATAAATAAACACTGATAGGATGTAGGATTCAGGTTCCATGAGATGGTAATAAATATATTATGATATTGTTCAAACTCTTCATTCAATTTAGAGCATCAAGGGAGGACATTTAAGAATATGTGATCCTCTTCTATTGGGTGTGATAATCTTGTTCAGGAGTTCTCTTCATTCTTGTAGTCTATTCATCACCTTTTCTGAATGTTCTAGCACACATTAATGCATATGAGGGTCCTTCAGTTGTGAAACATGATTCAATGGCTGATGTACACACTCGAAGGTGGGATTTTTTTGATGTTTTAGTAATCTTTATTAAAAATAATTCATCAAAAGAACCATATGAACGTTGTTTCTACAATATATGAATAGTAGGATTTGTATTTTCTTTTTTTAGATAATTTACATATCTGGATTCTTGAAGACATATTTAGCAATTTTTTGGGTTGTTTTCTTCTAATAATGATCATGATATGATAAAATGAATCACATCTTATATATCCAAAAGGATCACCACAAAAGAGTATGGTTGTTAAGCTCAATTGAAAAAATGATCCCATAGAATCACATGAATTCGTAACAGTGAAATAAATTCAGTAACCTATAGAACATGAACTTTTGACTTCATGGAACTTGAAAAGGGATTCCCACCATCTGATATCTAGGGAATTGTGATAACAAAAATATTTATATCTATATTTATATATGACCATGATTTTCCAAAAAATACACCCATATATTTAGATATTATAAATTTTAAATATATATCTAAATTTACATTTAATAATTTAATTAATATATTTATATTTATATATATACTTAAACATACTATTATTATTATTTTGTAATTTATCTAACTTATATATATATATATATTCATATATATTCATATGTGTGCTTTTTTACAATTAAATACTTATATATATATACATTCACTTAAATATAATTTATTTATATAATTTATATATTTAAAACATTTATATCTATATAATGTATTTTTGATGAATAAATTTATATGAAATGTATTTCTTATAAATGTATTTGTATAATATGTTTATACAGTGTATATAAATACATTTATATAGTGTATCTATATAGTACATTTTAATATATTTATTTAATGTATATTGATATTAATTTATACGACATATAATATAATTATATATTTATATACATATATATAATGTATTTTAGATATATATTCATATATATATTTATGAATGTATATATATAAATCTTTAAATACATATATATGTATATTGATATTTATATATATATAATGTCATTGTATAATATATTTAATTAAATTTATTTTTATATATTATTTTAATAGAATTAAAATATTAGAATACATTGATATATATATATATAATGTATTTTTATGAATATATTTATCAAATATATTAATATAATACATTTTAATACATTAATTTAATGATATTTATAAACATTTATACAATGTAATATATATTTATATACATTTATATAATATATTTTCAATATATTTATATGATCAATAAATTTATATGTGTGTTTATATATATTTTTTGAAAATATTTATATATGTGTGTGTTTCTTTATTTGAATGTATGTATGTATGTATGTATGTATGTTTATTAATATAATATAATTACATTATATATTTATATAATCTTAAATACAATTATATTATACAAGAAAATGTACAATAAATTTATTGAATGCATTTATAGTATATATTTATGTATAAATTTATATTATATATATATATATATATTATAAATTCATGCATTAAGATAAATTCACTTATTATTTAGTTGTTTCTTCCCACTTTTATTTATATAGTTTTATAATTATATATTCTATCTCACTTATTTATATTGATAATTACTTTTCCTCCTCACTTTATTTGTTATTATTCATTATTTTTATTTTCTATTGTTATTTTTTATTTTTTATTTATTAATTTATTATTTTTGTTATTATTGTTGTTTTTTATTACTATTATAGAATTATTATTATTGGTTTTCACTTTTTATTAGTTATAGAAATTTTGTTTTTTATAGGATATTTCATATTTAGAAGAATCTGGGATAAGATATTACATATAAAAAATCTGTGTAGTTGTAAATCCTTGCAGATATAATGGAGTTGAAAAATATCTTGAATACTAAATTTTCAAAGAAGGCTGAAATATTATGTATTGGATTTTTTTAAGGAAAATATCTTATTTTTTTTTTGAAGGAAAATAATAACCATACATATGATTACATTTTATAATTCGATTGATTATAAAATATTACAAATATAAAGAAATCTTAGGTATTAATTATTTTTCTAAAGAAATATATTATGTATTTGATGAAAAACATACATTATGATTTTTGGCATTGTTCAAAAACTTATGTATGCTATGTCACCAGAATTTACTCTTATGTATTGAAGATTTTACTTTCATGTATGATGACTACTGAATATTCAGGAAAATGTTGAACCTTATGTTTCATAATGAAGGTGTTACGATAGTTAATTTTAGAAGTATTTTGTAATTTATGTTTAAATGAAAAATAAATCAATCTAATGTATTACTAGAAAATAATTTCCAATGTTTAGTTTATAAGTGAAGGAAATTACACATATGCATCACAATGAAGGTGTTTTCAAAAATTAAGTTCCAAACAATTAAATAATGAAATCCATGTGAAGAATTATCAATAGTTGATGAAAATAGATAATATATAATTTTCTATAATAGATAATTTATAGGATTTAAATAGATAAGTATTCTATATAGAATGAGTATTTTTTCACATCAAACTTAGGGAAATATTTTTGATGATTTAATTGAATATTTGTAGTTCCCTTAAATTTAGGAGATTATTTCATATCCATAATATGGGAAGTTGAATGTCTAACAGTTTTGAAGATCTTAAAGAAAGATTTTCTAATTATGGAGTAGTGTTTTATTTAAAGGTAATTTTTTAATTGTGTTTTTGAAGAGTAATATATCAGGAAATAAATTAACCAACGTCTATAACGATTCAAAATTGATTATTAGATGATATATCTATAAATAATGATGAAGAAAAAACAAAATAATAGATTTTGAAACATTGGATCATTAATTAATTTCTACTTCAAATATTATGTAAGATTCATCACATTTGGATTCATTATTAGGTGTGATCAAGATGCTACATATGTTCATGCTTTATATATCTAAGTCTAGTTTTTTAGTTTTGGTATTAAATTTTATTTTTTATACAATTTTGATGTAATTATAATCATTTTATAATTTTACTCACAATATAGTGTTTTATATTGGTTATACCTCCAAGAAATTTATATGTCTGTAATTGGTTATGCCTCTACAATAAAAGGTAGTTTGTGTATTAGTTGTGCCTCCACTAGAAAATTCAGGTTGTAAATGGGCTGCGACCCCCTAGAAAACTAGGTTGATTTAGTGTTAACTATACCTCTCAAAAGTAATCAGGGTTTGAATAGTTGATGTCAGGTGTTTATAAAATGAACTACTAAAAAAATATATGTGTTCTTATTTACTTTTTCCTTTTTCTTTTTGACTTTTTATTCCATTCAATTCACCCCCCCCCCTCTTGACACTTGTACATCTTTACATCTGAAGAAACATTTATATTATATTATTTATAAAAATATACACACACAAAATTAAATAAATTTATATAATTCATTCATATATATATATATCTATAATATATTTAAATAAATTTATAGAGTGTATTATATTTATATATTATGCACTGATAAAGGAATTTATAAAAATTAAAGCATTTATGAATATGTAAAAATATATTTATATAATATATATATATATAATGTAATTATATTATATATTTAATGTATTTTTATAAATGAAAATATGTATATTAATATATATTTATTCATGCATGAATGTATCTAAACATGCGTATTTAGATGCATTTATATATATATATTATAATATATTTATATACATGTATTTCTATATATTTTTTTATATAATTAATATATTTAAACACATTAATATTTTTATAATATTTTTATATAGAATATTTATTATATATTTATAAAAAGTATATATCATATGTGTGTGTCTGTGTGTTTAAATACATTACATATATTTATATATATTTATATAATTTCTAAATTACATATGAATTTATAAAATGTATTTATATAACTTATTTAAATTAGTTTACATAATTTATTTATATTATATATTTAAATATATTTATTTATTGTACATATTTATATACATTTATATAATATATATATAAATTTATATATTTAAATACATTTATGTACATTCATATATATTTATGTATATAGAATACATTTAAAATATATTTACATATAAAGATGGTTATAAAATATATCTATAGAAAGGTCTGTATTTGGATATTTATGTATATTGAAAAATATACATATTTATATAAATATATATATAATTTATTAACTTATTGTTATCATCATTGTTAAATTTTATTTTTAAAAAAGTTTAAAAAATTATAGGAGTTATAAGCCACCACAAATCGCTTTAATAAGCATTGTTTATTACCCCGTTTATTTATTATTTTTTAATAATTAAATTATATATTTTTCAATGTATGTCCTGAAATTATTGTTAAATAATAATTTAGTACCATTTTTAGGACAACCACTACTAAATTACCCTGAAAACCAATTTAGAGGGGGTTATATATAATCTCCTCAAAAAAATTAGACAAATTTATAGTTTTTTAGGGAATTTTGTAGTTGGTTCCCCTAGAATGAACTACATTGTACTTTATATTGTAGGTATTTTTAGGAATTTTAATTTTATGAAATTCCTTATCATATATTGATTGTTCTTATGCATGTCTTTACTGTGATAATGTCCTAGAATATCTGTCACGCTAAAAAGATCATAGTTTTTCCCTACTATGATGAGAACCTTGAAGTGTTATGGTGATATTCTTAAATATTATTCATGATCATATAATATTATTTGATAGAAAAAATATTATGTTTACTGTCAAGTTATAGTATTCATATGTGGATGAGGCTTCATCTCAAAAATTTCACACATGGTAATCTTCAAGATTGGAGATTATTATAATAGAACTACTTGTAAGAATTACATGTGTTATTTAGTCATTGTATATTCCTATTTTTTAGTGTGATAAATTATCATTAAATATTAACATTGTTGTTAATTCGTTCCATGACTCACATACATATTGTACTGACCAAAACGATGATGTCATATGTTTATAGGATGTAGGGTGTGTTGGGCGAGTCATGAATGATATGTTATTAAGAAGTAAGTAAATAATGGATTTGTACCTTTTAACTTTCTGGATATAGATATCTTGACCCATTGATTGATATGAAACCATCACATCAAATTTTATTGTTATGGTGTAACGATGAATTTATTTAAGATAGTCAAATAAAGACGTATAAATCATATTGGTTGATGACATGGGTGTGAAACCCACATTTTGAGATATCATGATGAATGGATTTTGTTACACAGTGATCATTTTTATGTGGATATTGACATTTTCACATATCACCATCCCCTAAGGGTTCCTTATACAGTAATCTTGGACTGTAGGTAACCCACTTAATTCCACAAAGGAAGAATCCTAGAGGGTCACACACGATGTTTTTCCTTTGATGTAATGACTCATATTTTCCGTGGTTTTATTTTTATAAAATAATTGGGAAAATTCTGAGACTAAGTGCAATGAAAACATGAGATTCTGAGTCTCGGTGTGCCTAAAATTATATGAAAAAATATGATAAATTTTTAATAATGTGCGCAAGTGATATCTCCTTTAAATAGTAATAACTTCTAAATGGGTTACCCAATCAGAAATCTCAGCGAAATGTTGTGTTCAGAGTGGCGTCTCTACCTTAGGTGCGGCCTAACATTGAACAGTATGGGTCAACTGTGAACGTTATAAATTGGATTGAACAATCATTAAAATATTGTAATAACCAAATATTTTATTTGAAGATGCATTGGTTTCTTTAAATTATGGCCTATTTATAGGAATCCAGGGTTGTTGGTATAACCCTGGAAATTCCTCTTAGGTGAGGAGAAGGAAATATATCCGACAAATGATGATAATTGTCGGCAAATTGAGGTTTGATAATGAAATGTAACTCTATTATTTTTTCATTACTGATCCAACCTTGAAGCCACACCTCAACCATTGGAGTTCATTAAATTTATTCTTTTCGTATCTTATAATTTTCTTATTATGATTCGGGTTGAATCCTGATTTTGATCTCATTGAGTTTATCCGAAAAAATGGGTATTTTGAGTTAGATAGCATCTGGCACACGAGGTGGGAAACCATGTAGTTAGCCTGTGTATGTTCCCCTTCATTCCATTAGGGTACACACTGTTGGCACATGGTCTGGAGGACTGTGTGGCCAAAAATATGCGCCTTGCCTTGTTTTAAAAAAAATAGTAAAAAGAAAATTAAAATAAAACCAGTAACAGAAAGAAAGTAAAAAATAAAATAAAATGAATTTATTATAAGAATAATAATGAAAATATGATTATTATTGCGAATATTATAATTAATAACAATATTATTATCAAAAATATTATTATTATAATTGATTTTTTTGGTTTTCTTTTTTAAGAAACCGTAAGGAGACCCTCCCTTTCCTCTCCATCGTGTGACCTGATCCCCGCCCTCTTTATGTATCATGCCACCCCTCCCACTCCCTGCATTTCACAACCCATGCGACCCCCACCGGTTGTGGGCCACCGACTCCTCCTCCTCCTACTTCGACGCACGACCCTCCATCGACCAAATCCTCCTCGCACTGCCCTCCTCCTAACACCACACCTATCCCTTTCATGGACCCTTTCTTTCACGACCTCCCTGTTCAAGACCCCCCATCATCGGCCAACCCTCTTGCTCATCCGACACTCGATCTGGAGGCCGAACATTCTTCTAGTGAGTACCCCTTTGTTGCGGTTTACCATGATTTTGTGGGTTGCGTAGGGTTTGGACAAACCCTAATTCATTTTGGGGTGGTTTTTAGTTGATTCATGATGATTAGGTTTCATTGGCCCCATAGTTCATTGTTCTTTATATGGTTTAATAAGGCAACAGGTTTCTCCATGATTTTTGGGTAAGAATTATTCGATTTCATCATTGTGGGTTAATTTTAATTAGTGATTTTGTGAGTTTTAAGTTGTTGGTAATTTGTTTTGGGTGCATGGGTCTTTGTCGTGGTGTTTTTGAGTTTGTAATTTATATAGTTTTTGTTGGACCTGATTATGGAGGTTTCAGGATGAAAGTATGTATACCGTAAAACACACACACACATATATACCCTCTTTGTACATATTCCCTTATGGAACATGTAATATATGAAATACAGCTAGGGTTGTATATATATATATACCTGTATATGTGTGTGTAAATGAATGTGTGTGTATACACCAAGGGTCAGTTCGAGTGGTCACCGACAAATAGAATAATGTTTGAGTAATGTTCCCTATGCCTTTTCCTTTAATTTGAATTCAAAAAATACTTCATTGTTCAAAATATACATTTTATATTCATGTAGTATATAAATAAGTGATGTAGCCTCGTTGTGATTTTTAGTAACGGTTCAACATTGTTTTTCATAATTTATGTAAGTTCCAATGTGCTCTCGACCTTGTTTAGATATTTTAATACCCTTCTAATGCTCAATTGGTTTTAGATTTTTAATGTTCGAAATTAATTCCTAAATGGTTTTTAGAGTGTGATATGTATTTCCCGTAATGATTGGTGTGTATTTTAGTTATGGAAGTTTTTTTGAATTAAGATGGGATAGTTTGTGATTTTCAAAAGGGAAATTTTATATTTTGATTAACATGGAAAATGTTGGGGTTTTGGTATGGATTTGAGGCTAGTTGGTAATTCACCTTCCATAAAAGGTCTCCTTGTTTTTAATTTTGGTTTCATCACTATAGGAAAACAGGTCTATACCCACTGTTTTGCAAAAAATTGTGGGTATAGGGTACCCCTATACCCACGGTTTTTCAAAATCATGGGTATAGGGATAATACGTGAAACTATACCCACGGTTATCCAAAACTATGGGTATAGGGTATTTTCTGAAGACCTATACCCATGGTTCTAGATAACCGTGGGTATTGTTTTTTTTAAGACCTATACCCACGGTTCTGGAGAACCGTGAGTATAGCTTATGGAGAGGAATGAAAATTACGCGGGACACGAACAAAATTTTGTTGGAAGATATTTTTTCACGGTTTAGTTTAATATATTTTTAGAAATATTAGTTTATGTACTCAAAATTTCGGTAGCTTGGTTGGTCACTAGTGGAGGTGCGACCGTGAGACTTGGGTTCAAATCCAGCGGTTTGTCGTTTTTGAATTTAAATAACCTATGTGGATTATATTAATATATATACGTATATGTATATATAAATATCAATTGAAAATCATTTTTTGGTTGGTCAGTTGGTGGTGCGTGGCCATGAGTCCCAGCGTGAGATGCGGGTTCGAAACCCCCTGTCTTCATTCTCATATTTTTTAGTACCCGCATAGATAAAATGAATATTTATACGCTGACGTATGATTATATAACAAAAACAATTTTCATGTCAGTTGGTCCCTCGGTGATGCGCATCCGGGAGGCGCAACGGCAGTGCGGGTTCGAATCCTGGCTGATGCGAATATTTTGAATTTTAATACTCCATGGTTTGAAAAATGTGGGGTCTGTTGTGTGCCACGCTAAAACAACCGTGGTGCACATTTTACTCCCCTATAACCACGGTTCTCCAAAACTGTGGTTATAGGTTGATACCCCTATACCGACACCGTTCCAGCCCACGGTTCACAAAACCGTGGGTATAGGACGTTTTTCTAGTAGTGCATGTTTTTTTTAAAATGTGTGATTCCTTGGTTGTTTCATCAAGAGTTTGAATAGTTTTGGAATTTAAATGAATTGGGTGATGATGATTTATAAAATGTTAATATTCTTTGTAAATTAATGAGGACCGTTTGGAACTTTGAGAATAGTTTAAAAAAGTGGATAAAACCTCATTAGACCTTCCCCCTAATTTTATAAATGTGATGCAAGTGTTAATGTGTGATTTTGGTATGTGTCCGGTAAAGAGGATTATGCTTTATTTTGTGACTAAAAATGATAATATGATAAATTGGGGGTTCAGTGGTTAGAGTTTGAATGTGTTTTTCAATATATAAATTGAAGTGTTCATGTGTGTTAGTTTGATGAAAACTCATGACCCCTTGAAATAGAGAAAATGGGAAGCCTGGGGTATCTAGGTGGGAAGACTAGGATTAGTGTGCTAGTTGATTCAGAAGTGGATTGTCCTTGTTTCTCCTAGTCGAACTTATGACTAAAACACTAACTAAATATTTTTATGATGGTTGTAGGTCACTAGGGTTATGGTTATGTCCCTTACTAGAGTATTGTACACAAAAACGTAGGTTTTTAGGGCTCTAATACCACTTTTCATTGAGGTAAGTGGTTCTTAGGGTCCCATTGTTTCTAGTTACCGATAGGGGTTGACCATGGTTCTCGATAGTGACATGAGTTTTATGAAATTATTATCATTTTAGTTACTTCAATCCTATTTACTTCTTTTTAAAATACATGTTTTTTATTTGAACTGTTTTTCTTTTCTTTTTGGAATGCTAATAAATTCTGGGAACATATTTTGAAAACATAGTTGTAGATGAATGCTTTTCATGGGATGGAGAGCTTCTCTCCTGGATGTGAAAAGAATGAAAAACATTATCTTATTATGATTTATTTTTAAACTTTCATGTTTTGGGTTTCTTTTTCAATGTAAGGGAATAGGGCATTGTTATTTATTTGCATTCATACTGAGAATTTTGGTGATCATACCTACTTTATCATATCAGTTTCATGTTACTATTGTTGAATCACTTCTAGAGAGTGTGTGGTTCTATGTATGTTGGTGACCCATGATGTCCCTTAGATATACGTTCAACTATGGAACATTACACATTTATTTCCCCTACCAGTGTTAATCTATTTTTTTACCTTATAGTTGTTTAATTGTCTTCTGGATAGGGGCCAAATCATTCCCAACTATTTTATTTTGATACCCTATAATAGTTTATATCTCGTAGGGACCGGGAACGCCCTCTGGGACCAGTCGCAGGCCGACTAGGGTAATCGGTTTAGGGCTGAACCATGTCGGTTCATGAAAAAAGGGTATCAGAGTAGGACCTTGTTATTTGGGGTTTCTGGTATCTCATATATTAGTATTTTTAGGAATCGATAGGTATTTTTGGAAACGTGTTCATAAACCATTTCCCATTCCAAGCCTCAGGTTTCCAGGGTTTGTTTGGGATTTGATTTTTTCATTATCTTGGTCTGTGTGGATAAGGGGTGACAAAGTAATTGATCTGGTTTTATATGAAAAGATTTAATGGTTTAGTGACCCATTTTTATCTTTATTTTAGGATATTTTGAATGTGTATTTCTTTGAGTACTCTAATTGAAAAATCTAATTATACTCTAAATTTAGTGGTGGAGTTGAAATCATTCTTGGATTCACACCACCTCAGAGTCTTCTTGGGTTTTCACCCACATTAATTAGCTGAAAAACAAAAGAATGACTCTTTTGTATCATATTATGACAAGATTTTTTGTTCAACGGGATTTCCTGGTTTATTTGTAGGGGTTCTCGGGGTGGCACTACTGAAAGTTTTGTTTTAGTTGAGATTTTCAGCTCCTGACTGTAGGGCAGTAGGTGCTTCAAGACATCAAAGCTCCATCTATTTTTCTTGGAGTGAAGCTTTTCGCGCAGTCAAGAGAACCTTGGGTGTGGGAAATCTTGTCCTTGTTTTTTCCTCCAGTGTTGGGTTAGAGAAAATTTAAGTTTATCTTTTGAATTTTATTCATCCATAAAGGTTATGTTTTGTGGAGACGGAAATAGAGTGATCTTCTCCTCATTGTGGTCTTTTTTTTAAAGTTCCCCTTTAGATATAAAAGCACTTGGTGATATTTTGTATTACTAAACATTTTTATTTGTGGTGGTGCCTTATGGAAGAGAAACCTCGAAAGGTTATCTATTTATGGATGTGAGTCCTGAAATATATATCCTTGTTTGGTTTTCCTTATGAACTGATTTTGGTTCTTGTTATGTGTTGTGCTCATTTTGGTGATGCACGTGTCTTGAGAAATAAAGAAATAGGGGGTTGGTCTATTTAGAGAGTTAATGGGTTGGTTTGTGTTGGGATTACCGTATCAGTTTATGTTGGTTGGCCTAATCTAGTCGATTATTAAATGGTGGGGAGACCCACCACAGATATTGTTGTGGTTACTTAGAGAGTTAGTCTGTGTGGGATTTTTAGTCATTATTGGATGTTTCAACTTTAGTTCAAGTTAGATGTTCAAGAGTTTGCCCGTGCTGAGAGTCTCAGTGTTGGTCATGTTAGTTATGTTCTCAATAAGGGGAGAACCCTCCTATTTTCCTTATAGTTATTCTTGTTATGACTTCCCTTAGATTTGGTATGGTGTGACTGTTGGAGTGAAAGGTCATATTGAGTTTGTGATTTCGTTGGACTCATTCAGTTTCGAACCTAAGTTTGATTACTCATTTGGCTAGGTGACTTTTTTGGGGCCAAATGTTTTTGTGTTGGGGAGAATTATCACACCTCAACCTTTAGAGTTCTTTAATTTTAATAATTTTTTATCTTCAATTATCCATATCACGTTTTGGGTTGAATCCCAATTTGTACCTCTTTGGGTTTTTGTGAAAATATTTGTGTTTTGAGTTTGAAAACATATGGCACAGAGGGTGGGAAACCATGCAGCCAGCTTATGTGTGTGCCCCTTCATTCTAATAGGGTGTGCATAGTTAGTTCATGGCTTGGAAGCTTGTGCAACCAAAATGTTTAACTTTCCTTGTTTTCAAAAAAATAATAAAAAGAAAAAATTAAATGAAAATAAGTAAGAGAAAAAAGTAAAAAATAAAATCCAAATATTTTATTATAATAATAACAATAAAATATTATTATTAATATTATTATATAATAATAATAATAATTACTATTATTATAAAACTATTAATATTATTATTTATTTTCTTTTTATATATTTTGTTTTTTTAGAAACCCTAAAAAGCCCACTCCCTTTCCTATCCTTTATGAACCCCATCCCTGTAATACACCACCACTCCCTTTACTATCCTTTATTATAAATTATTTACTATTTTTAAAATATTATTATTATTAATTTAGAATATTTATAAGTGATCCTGTCTGGCTGTAATTATTAGTAATGGTTCTCCATTGTTTTTCATAATTTATGTATGTTTCTAATGTGTGTTTTCAGGTTGATATATTCTCTCGAACATGTTTTGAAAATGTAATACCTTTCTAATTCTCAATTAGTTTTAGATAATAATTCTTTAGATGTGAATCTTAAATTGTTTATAGAGCGTGATAAGTATTTCCCAAAATGATTGGTGTGCATGTTTGTTGTGAAAGTTTATTTTGAATGAAGATGTTTTACATGGTGATTTTAAAAAGGGAAATTCCATATATTTATTAGCATAAAAATGAAGGGTTTTTGTTATTGATTTGAAGATAATTGGTAATTCTCCATCCATAAAAGGTCTAATTTGTTTAAAGTACGGTTTCGTGTTATTTTAAAATGTGTGATTACATGGTTGTTTCATTGATAATTTGAATAGTTTTGGGATTAAAAATAATTGGTTGATGATGTTTTATAAAATTATAATATTCTTTGTGAATTAATTAGCCATGTTTTGGACTTTTAGAATGGATTTCAAATGTTGAAAAACCTTCTTAAGAACTTACTCCTTGTCTTAGAAATGTGATGCTCGTGTTAATGTGTGATTGTGATATGTGCCTATTTAAGAGGCTTATACTTTGTTTTCTGTCAAAAAAATGGGGGAATGCGCTTGAGGTGGGGTCTGGTGGTGAGAGGTTAATTGTGTTTTTCAATAAATAAAATGGTGTGTTTATGTATGTTCGTTTGATGAAAACTCACCACCACATGAAATTGAGCGCATGGGATGATTGGGGAATCTAGATGGGTGGACTAGGGATAGTGTGCTAGTTGATTTGAATGTGGATTTTCCATGTTTCTCCAAGAAGGATTGACGACTACAACAATAACTAAATGATTTTATGAGGATTGGAGACCACTGGGGTTATGGGGATGTCCCATACTAGTGTCTAATTCATGAGAACACAGGTTATCATGGTTCCTATAGCACTTTTCACGAACGTGCGAGGTTACATGGGTCACATTTTTTCTATTTACAAATATGGGTTAAACATGGTAATCGCTTATGAAATGGTGTTTGTGATATGATTTCCATTTTTGTTACCTCAAGTTTGTTTCCTTCGTCATAAAATTCATGTGTTTTAATTTGAATTGTTTTCCATTTATTTTGGAATGTTAATGAATTCATGAATCATATTTTAAAAATATTATGTAAGGCGAATGTATATCTTGAGAATTCTTTCATTTCACTTGAATTTGAATAGAATGAAAAAAAATTATTTTATCTTGTTTTATTTTCAATCTAGTTTATTTTTGGATTATTTTTAAAGGAATGTGAATAACACATTGTTAATTTGTCGAAATCCTACTGATCACAAGAGTATCATCATAGTTTTTTAGGAATCAATATGTTCATCCAAGAGACTCAATTTCAACATTGTGCAGAAAAAAAATTATGGGGCACTATAGAAGTACTGTAGTAGGCAATATAGCAAGCACTATAGCAGTTATTATTTGGTACTATAACAGCTGGAACTATTCATCTGTTTGGGATTTTGGGCCACTTGTTTCATCCTGATGTCCCTAAAGGACTAAGGGCCACCCAAGGACATCAGACCAGAAAGGTTTTCGGGCCACCTCAAGGCCTTCAACACACCTCAAGGCCTTCGGGACACCTTAAAGATTTTGGGCCACATGAATTTGTTCCTAATAGACCAGAGAGACTCTATAAAGGGAATACATCAAATGAGGCTTTAGAGTAGGCTTATTCCCCACATCAGAAGCTAAAATATGTGGAAGAAATAGAATGTATGGATTTTCCATCGAGACTAGCCTGTGCATGTATGGGAAGCCTTGTTGAACAGTCATGCGAAGGTGGAGAGCTGATATCACGATGCCGAAGTTGGGGAGGACCAGCTCTAAGTAATTATAGTCTTGATATTTTCCCTATAACATAATAGTCTAGTAATATTTAAGCCTACAAGCCTTATAAGGGTTCCCCCTCATCCCTTGAAAGGAGGGTACTCAAAAATCAATAAAAAAGATGGCATTCGGGCCATTCGGGACTACTGAGCATTTCAGTACGTTTTCCTTTTAGTTTGACATTTCTCTAGTTGGATCAATCTTGGAGAAATCATGGTTCTGTGTTAAGTGGTGACCAATGAGGTCCAGTGGAGGTATGTTAAACTATATTACATTACTCTTTTAATTACGCTCTAGATTTCATTTGTTTTTTTCAGTTTATAGACTTTTAATTGTCTTCTAGTTATGTGAAAAATCATTCTGAACTATTTTTTTTGATACCCGACACTAATTGTCATCCCATGGGGATAAGGAAGACCATTCGAACCTTATCATCGGCTGAATCTGGTAACCTATCTAGGGATTACCTAGGTTGGATTGTGACACTTGAGAAATGATGTTGATCGATTAGTGATTTCCTCTTTTCTCGTTATTTATTTCTATAACGAACGCTGACTAATCCATAAACATATTTTCCCATGGGTCAAACATATGTTGTGGGATGGAATATGTTAAAAGTTATAGGGATTATATATAATCTTTCTCTAACCAATATTCTGAGGATATAGATCGTTGGACAAGAACTCTTGGCCAATGACATTAAACATTTTCTCTGTGCATTTATCCCTCCATTCTATGAGTTCCTTTCATTTAGAACCCAATGGTTCCTGTCTAAAATTTTTCATGTGGATTCGAGTACGATTGGACCCTTAGAGTGTTGAAAATCTAGTTTAATCCCAAACTAGTAAAGATCATGTTACAAGGATCTTTAATATGGATCCGTTTCGAAAAAGGGAGCATTGGAGCAACGAGGGAGACCCAAGGAACCTAGACCGGCAGCGGTGGAACATGATAGTGCCAGGTAGCATGTTGTTGCAGCCACGTGTGGGTGAGGTGGATTACTATGGTCATATTGGTGTTGAATACAAGAGTAGGAGGCGGCGGCCTGGATGCGTAGGTGGAACGACCATACCATGTAGGGCCTACGAAGGCAGAAGACGTAGGTAGTGACCAAGGGCCACGGTAGGAGGCCACAATGGCATCGACAAGGACAAGAACGTGTAGAGTTGCGTGGGATGTGGGATATGGAATGCGACCATAGTTCTGACAGTATCCTATGGCCACGAGGAGGCCACAAGACTAGGTGGAGGAGGTGGGTCAACCACATGAATCATGGCCTGGTGTTGTGTTGACCTGGGAGTCAGATTTCCACATGATCTGGAAACTATGTGGACTAGAAGGATGAGGCAAGGGTGGGTTGTGTCTGGGAGAGCATTATTCGCCCGCACGATGTGGGATAGGCTAGAGAATCAAGCTAGACAGTGTGGCCCAATGAACCAACAAGCCTGTCCCATTTGGTCTGGATAGGCCCATCGAAATGGATTGGGTTAGGTCTACTAATCTATGAAATGCATGGTTGGCTGGACCGGTTTGGGTCGAACTCGGATCAGACCTCATTTTATAAACTAGCCATATCATTCAAACATGAGGTCTGTTTGATGATCCATCTATGTCATTGGTACCCTTGCGACGATATTGTCCTTTTTAGATACATTATTTGAGTTTTTTATAAAGTTAGAAAATGGCCTAATGGCTTGAGGAGTAAGTCATCCCAGAACAAGTGCACTGTGAACGGAATCCAGTGGGTGGATGTGACTATGTGATCTTGGTAGCTACGCGACTTGGGGGAATATTGACCCATCATTTCTTTGGGTGACATCAACTCTCCCTGATCCATCAATGCACTATTATCCATCAATGCTCCGGCTTACATCGTTGCTTCGTGCACCATAAACGTTACGTGTTCCATCGATGCTCTATGCGCCATCAACGCTCTGTGCACCATAAACATTTCAAGTGTCATGGAGGCTGAGAGAACTATATACTACAACAAGAAATCTGTATCCTATTTTTAGACTTATACCTATGTGAGATGAATATTTTTCTTCTTAGTGACTGTACTTCATGTGTTTCCTTTACAGTTTACTTCGTGTGTTTCCTTTGTGGTGTACTTCATGTGCTTCCTTTCGGGTGTACTTTGTGTGTTTACATTGTGGTGTACTTCATATGTTTCCCTATTTTTAACTTATTTTATTTCATAATGGTATTTCCTTTATGGTTTTGGGGTGTCCTACTAAGTATTTTTTTACTACCCCAACATAGGCGTTTCCCGCATGTGTCATGTCTTGTTCAGATGACCGACACGTTAATGGAGTTCTAAGTATACCAGGATGAGGTGGTAATTAGTGTGATCAGATGGACGTGTGGTGCTCCTACAGCTTCATACATATGTCCTACACCTACATTTTAGGTAGGATTTTCTTTGGATGAGTTTCATGAACTTGTGTATTCACATGACATATTCTTTCTTTTGATGGGCTTATATTCTGGCCATGTTTACTTTCTAGTTTTCCAACATTCATATTCTATGGTTGGTATCTTAGTGCATGCATTATTTATTTACATAGAGTTTTTACATTTCATAATATCGGTCATGGAGAAGAGTACGTGGGTACAGGTACTTGGGAAAATGCCCCCCATTTGTGGGATATGCCTACTTAGTGCTAGTCGCCAGCCCTTGGCCTATCGGAGGCCAAACTGAAATGTGGTATTTGATCATGATTTTTTAAATGATCACAAATATTAAGTAAATATTTATTCAAAAAGTTGATTATTTAACTACACATATATATAATATTTATTTATCCATTTTTATTATCATGGTAGTAAATAATAATTTTGTCAATAATTAATAATTTATTTAATTACCTAAGTATCAAAATAAATATTTTATTCTCCAGATAGTGAATATAATATTCACATATTTATTGAATAAATAATATGTATCCTTTTTTATTCACAAAATAATAAAATAATTATTTTTAAATAAATAATTTTTTAAATTACATGAATTATAAAATAATTTTTTTTTGAATTTAAGAAATTTTAAGTAAGAAGAGTGGACGTAATTATTGGTCAAGTAATAAATATTTATTCACCTGATGGTAAATAATATTTACCAATGTACGGGTTAGCACATGCCATGGAATAAAATAATATCATTATTATTTTACAAGATATGGTGTTCCTTTTGGGTTTATCATATTATTAATCAATTTTGTGCAATAAATTAATATGAAACTCTAACCATGGGTCTATAAATAAAAATTTTATGTGAATTATGAAAGGTTTTTAGGTGTGCACAATATTCTTTTATCTTTAGAATTCTCTGTTAATGAAGAACGACTATAGGGTTTTCTCTCAACCTTAAGAGATTCTATTTACCCCCTTCATTCAACTCAATCAAAAGATATCAAGATATGGTCCTACTAGATTTAATTGATCGTGGTTATGATCATGTGAGTGATGTAATATGATTGGTAACACCATGCTAGCACCCGAAGTATCATCTGTGTCCTTTTAAATTCAAAGGTGTTTGTAAGGTTCACTAACAGATGAGATATACTATGGGATCTCATCAACACAATGAAAATAAATAAAAATGAGTTTATATGATCCAAACCTACATCAAAAAAGAACTCAGGAATAATGTATTGATTTGTGTTGTTATATTAATTATAAATAAACATGAAACACATCCACTCTTGGTTCTGCTGAAAATAGTTTTCAATATTTATTGGGAAAAAATTCATTGGTTTTGATGTTTAGCTTTATGTAGATAATGGAAAATATGTAGATTCAAAAACAAATTCCAAGTTTTCTATAGGCCCAATAAGCATTTTCAGTATACCTTAAACCATAAAATGTTATCAAGGAGATCATGTTAAAATTAAAATTATTTTTTATTAATGATTCTTATATGCATTTAAAGTTAATTTTCATTTCTTAAAATTCATTCTTAAATATGGTTGCCACGATATCCTCTTCCTCCACCTATTTCTCATTCATATAACCGATATATAGTAAATAAAAACTGTATAAACATTTGAATAATCCATAAGGAGGTGTTAATGGTTATGTCCTGTAACACTCTGAGATTTTGTGAAATACGTTTTTCAATTGAATTTATTATTTTTGGTATTTTTGATTATAAAAAACATTAATATTAACACGAGTTATAAGAAATACCAATTATACCTTTCATTATATAAAACACCATTTTTAGCTTGAATTACACACAATAATGTCTGTGTGCATTAGACGCGCCACTCAACTTCAATAAACCATAAAATAATTCTGTTTTGAATATGATCATTATAAACTATTTTTTAAATAGGAGATTATGAATATTATAAACTAAATTATGAAATATACATATAAATTTCCTACCCAATATAAATTTATTTACTTATTATTTTTAAATAATCATTCAATTTTAATAAAGTATTTATATTCTCTAAAAATATGTTTTATTGAAAAAAAATTTCTATCACTTTTTTATGAGAAACTACTATAAGTTATTGATAGAAATTTTAGAAAATTAATTTGATAAAATGAAATTAATTTTTGAAATCATCATATCAAAATTAACTTTTGGTGATTTTTTTTCATTTTTTAGAAAATGTAGATTTTTTCATGAATAGTGAAAAATATTGATTTTTATAAAACTGTAACTTATTTTTAGTATACTAAATAATTTAAATCCCCCATTATGATTAAAATTAAAATAATTTTAATTTATTTATATTTAATCAACCTAAATAATTTGTAATCAAATTTATATTTGATATTAGTATAAGATTTTTTGGGTAGGGGGTTCTTAAAACTGTTTTAATGTGAATAATGTTCTTCCATTATAATTAATTAATATAAACCCTAATGAGGAAATTTTTAAATTATAAATATAGATTAAATATCAATAAATTATAATTTATATTCATAAATTATTACTATTAGACCTAGAGTTAATACATATTATCTTATGCTTGAAAAAATACACTTTAGGAAAACCTGCTTTTTCGTTGCATTTGCAAGTTTGGTTTTAAAATTAATTTATTTATACCTATATAAACTTTATTTTAAAAAATATTTTTTAAAATAATTATATTAAAATTATCTTTTGGTATATTTTTTATAATATTTTGAAAATAATAATGTTTTGATGAAAAGGGAAAAATACTGAATTTTAATTGAAAGCTATATTTTTGTTTAAATTATTTTTAAATAAAAATTTTCTTTTAATAATTATTAAAAGTAATTTTTTTAATTTATATATTTATTAACAGAAATTATATAATTAGAATCAATTTCTTACTGAAATTGGATATAAACACTTTGTAAACTTGTGAATATTTTCTCACTAAAAACTCATTTTCTCATCACCTCTACATGATTAATTTTAAATTAATATTTTTCACTTTTGAGAAAGTAATTTGGAAAATTTTATTATATATTTTGAATAATCATAAATTATATTATATAATAATTTAAACTTAATTTTTGACAAAAATAAATTGTGAAAATTGTTAAAATTAATTATCATAGTTAAAGAAAAAAAGCATTTTCCGGGGGTTAAACTAAAACGATATGGGTTAAAAATGACCCAAAAAATTTCAAACAGTAATTTTATATAAATATTTCGACATTATCCCTTATATTATTGATAATTATACATTATTGGAGACATTTAACCTAAAAACATGGATGTAATTCATTCATTCAAAAAACTTACAAACGTTCCATTCACATCATTTATAAAAGACCACCCATTATCCTCTACACATAACACCGTAATCCCATTTTGGATAATAAAATACCTTTCTAGATCACTTAAAAAAAAGATCTTATTATTTTAGAATCCATTTTTTTAATAAAATCCAATCTATGATAGATTTTGGTGAACACTTAAAGAGGATACCCGAAGAAGAGGTAAAGTTTATCAACAAGAATTTTTGTTTTTTTGTTCCTCCGCCTCCTTAAATTATTATTATAACATGATAAAATAATAACCTAATTATATTAAATAAATTAATATTTTTTATATTAATTCAATGACCTTCAAATATCTCTACTTCCATCAAATGTGTTACGAAATCAACGTTCGTATGTATGACAGATTACAACCTCGTGAATTGATATCATTTATTTTTTCATTACCACCTAAAATGGTTATAAATAATGATATTTTTATTGTTTAAATATATATAAATTATATTTATGATATAATTATTATTCATGAATTATTATATTACATGTATATTCATAATTTCAATTTTGTGTGAATACGATAACATTGCTCATGTGTACAACGAACTACCACCTCGTGAAGCGATGTGGTTCATTCACACTTTACATGGAAGGTAATAGGGTTGGGATTAATGTAAATGTTTGATATATATAAAATATAAGTGATTATATAATGATAATATATCATCTATTTTTATTTCTTTCAATGCATTCAAAAAATGAAAATAACATTTATGCGTACGTATGACACACCATCTCCATTAACAATGTATTTCATTTTATATATCTATGTTTTATAGATTACAATAAATAATTATATAATGAATATAAATGATATTTATATCATGGTTAATATTTTTTAGATGATGAAATATTGATAAATTAAGTTGACCAAAAATAAGAAATTAAAATACATATGAAAAAAATAAGTTATTAGCCGAAATGTAGCTTTAAGATGAAATTATCTAAAAATAGGTGATAAAAGGTCATATGTAAATAAATTGGGGTATAATATATAACACCATAATTTTTTAAAATAATAATATTAATTTTATAGGATAAATAATATGAAACAAAAATCATAGATGTGAATATAACATTGTAATACTTTAGGATATACTTCTTTTTAAACAAACTTTATCACTTCGATAGCATTTGGTACACAGAACCATAAACTTTTATGTTCAATAGAATATTAAACTTCAAATATCGAGCAAAAAAACCAACGAGATATTTCACCATTAAAACCTATGCAACACCCCAATAATTTACGGTTTCTCTCTTTTTAAATAAATTTAATCTCTTAAAATACCTTGTGTTGCACACAACTCTGAGTTAAAACAGGCCACATTTTATTATTATGTGACCATCATAAGCTATCCATTAATTTATAGGGAATAAATATTACTAATGAAATTTATAAAAATATTGTTTTATATATTTATAGATTAAAATTTGTTGGTAATCATTTGATTAGAAATAATAAAAAATATAATAATAAAAGAAGCACTTTCATGAACGCAATATAGTTATATCATAATAAATTGAATTTGTAACTATTATTGAAGGATTTTAATGAAATATATATATTATATATTCAATTAAATGTTTTAATATTCATATAAAATTTTTACTATGCATAGGATGAGAATAAATCCTGTTTTATTCTTAAAACCAGTGTTTTATAAAATGAAATTTTTATCAACCTTCGTTGACTTATTTCAAAATTAATTTCCACTCTTTATAGGTATTTAATTTCATAACATGGATTCCAAATTTAGAATCAAGAGGTTCAAATTTGGTAAATAAGTCTCTATTATTTTTGGACAATAGGAATAGTAATCTTGGTAATCTTAGTTACCATGTTAATGGGTAAATTGAGTCATATAGGTTAAAAATAAAATGAAAAGTAATATGAAATGACCATAACACTTCCCTAACATTATTAGATTATTTATTTTCATACATAAGAATTCAATGTTCAGATATATGACCATTTTTAACGTTAATAAGTGATTATGACCCTAATAATATTTTATTTAAATAAAAGTCAAAGATATCAAATTAATGATTTTAGTAACTACGAAATTTTTAATATTTTCTTTTCCAAAATATATATTCGTTTAAGTATATTATTTATAAATTTAAAAGAGTTATTTTCATCATGGTAATTTATTTTTAGTTTTTAGTGGAGAAATAATTACCATAAATGCTTTCACAACGATGATATAGTAATTATTTAGTTATTGGGAAAAAATAATATTAAAAATAGTAAAATAAATTTATTTTAAGATAATCAATGTCTTAAAAAATTTTATGTTACATTAACATATTAGAGATGTATTAAAATAATTTTTTTTAGTTTATCTTGTGTATTGACATATTTTTAAAAGTCACAATAATGAATAGTGTCAAAATTGACAATAATGATAATTTTAAATAAATATTATTTTATTAAATGATATAAAATTCCTAAAATATTAAATTTATAAAATTGATTTGTATGTGGTTTAATATACCATTTATGAATTATTTATTGGTCGTTTGGCATTTTATAGTAACAATATTGACCCATGAATAGTAAAATCCATATTGTCATGGTAAGAGTTTAAGGGGTTAAATAAGGGTTAACACTAAATAATAAGGGTACAAATGTGGCATAAAATTATTTAAAAAATATTGAATGAGAGGATTTAGACCCATTATCATATTATATTCTAAATAACTCACTTTTTATAAAATTTCAATTTAAAATTAAATTATATTAATTTAATATCTTGTGAGTTTTCAAAGGATCACCTTGCCTCGGTTATAAAAAGACACCTCCTTCGTCACAAATTCACGCCACATTGAGATTTATAGAATAACCATAACCTACCTATTTCTCAGTAATTTTTTTATACAATTCATTTAGGTCATTTTCTTCCAAAAATACCAACCCTAGATCCATTGAGAATATATCTAAATGAAGAACCCCCGAAGAAGATTTAATTGTGTTTACTAACTCATTCCTATTCATTTCTTCATATACATTATCTTAATGTATTTCTTTTATAGTAAAATAATTATTCCATTATCATATATATAATAATATATTATTATTAGGAAACAATCATATTCTATATTTTATCCATCCTATGAAAAATGAAATCACCATAGGTGCGTACGTACGACTTACTATCTCCACGTAGCAGTGTAATTTGTTTTTCAGGGACACTTTACTTGGATGGTTATAATGATGTAAATAATGGATATATATATATATATGATAATTATGAAATGATATTAATTCTAGAAAATTTATATACAAATCACTTCCTTTCCCTTTCAACCACTTATAAATGATATCATCGCTCATACGCACATACGACTTACGTCTCCAGAAAGAGATGTGATTCATTTTCTTTTTTCAACAATAAATAATAGTTTTAAAATTTTAGTAAATGATTTAATTTTATATTTATAAAATTAATAGTATTTTTGAAATTTTGGATCTATATTCTATAAAGGAGAAAAAGGTCTTTTAAGTCAAAATAAACATGAGAAAACAAGATAAAAACACCCGACATGGTCAAATGAATAATGAATCATTAATAAATGATTAGTAAAATGTTTAAAAGATTCAGATATGATATCATAAATATTAATATTATTTTTTAAAATTTAATAACATGTTTAAAACCTATATAAAGGAGGTACATACACGTATAGAAAAAATCATATCTATGGTGAGGGTTATTTCACAATCATATTATTATTTGGGATTGTAAGTGTTTATGTCTTCACTGGGGAATATTCCTCTTCCATTTCCATGTTATCTATGGATATTTTTATCTTTTTTAATATTATCATATAAATATTTAAATCCATTTTCACCAATATCTTACTTTTAACATAATGGTTTGAATGGAATAATTTTTTATTTTTCCAACCGAGGTGGTTTATGACTTTCCATTAAAAATACAGAATTAATGATTTTTAAACATATACAACATGAGTTGATTTTCGTAAATTCGTGGTGGTTTAATTTTTTAATTATTTTTTTCATATTTATAGGGTTATTCTCCAAGAAAATAATTTCTTTATTACAAGCACACTTTTTTATATTAACAATTATTTTCAATGTAAAAAATGGGTATTTTCTTAATGATATATTTTTGTAATCAATTTAAAGTACATTCATCTATATCATCATTAGTTGTTAAATATTATTTTTAATTATGTACTCTAATAATAACATTTATCATAATCATTTAGATGGTTTAAGATAATTTTTAGTGGGAATGTGTTGATATTTCGTATTACTAGCTCATCCAATATGGATAGTTACTGATTTTGTTAAGGAAAGTTGATTAAGTTGTATTATTTATTAATGTGAGGAATGTATTGAACAAATTATGTCATATGTGGGGTCCTCTATGTCCCCTATAAGCATCGTTAGGTATTTTTTATTAAACTAAATTGGGTTTTGGTTGAGGCCTTTCTATGTATTCTTAGATTTTATGGGACAAGGCCTTTACGAAATTTCAATATGTCTTGGTTGTGGTGTTTATGGTATGTTTCAGATGTCTATCTTTATGAATTCCATCCTGATGAAATAATAATTTGATTTCCATTAGATTATTTTTATTTTTTAGAATATCCATGGATATTTTTTAAGATTATGTGATTTTTATATGGAATTATTTAATCATTATTTATTCATTCCGTATTATTTTTCATGTTCAAGTTATTGACTAAATGGTATGGGTTTTCATTTATTTTTCTTTCCCAATTGATTATTCCTTATTATTTTCCACCATATTCATACCCTTGTTGATAATTAGATCATACCTATTTCTTGTGATTCATTTCCCCTAGGATTCCACGAAGTATATTATGACTGATAAGTTAGGGTATGTTAGAATAATAATGGTGTTTTAAGTGGATTAACTATATAGTAGTTTATATTCTAAGATGTAATCCCTGATTAAATTATGTATCCATTTTTTCAAAACTAATATACTATTTGGTCTTTTGTGATGTGATTATTTTTTTATTATTCCAATGTAATAATGTAACCACCGACTCTGGGCTACTGGGGTTAGTGGTGGGAAAGATTCCCCAAGGAAGCATTGAAGCATTTTTGGGTTTGTTGTGTTTGTTGAAAAAGTTGTCCTCGATGTTTTTATATTGAGAAGTTTGGTTTCTAAGTTCAGTTTGATGAAAAAGGGGACCTCCATGGTGATTTTTTGGGTTCATGGGATGTTTTTCATAATCCATGATTGATATAAGAACCTCAACAAATGAATGGATGATCTAGAGGTGGCACAAAAAGAGAATTAGAGTTTTTTCCGCAAGAGGTGTTTCGAGATCAGAAGCTCAAAAACTGGGAAAGGCATGTGGTGAATGAAGAATTGGAGAAGTTTTTGAAATATAGTGTTGTGTGGATTATTTTTTTTCCACACTCGAAGGGGATTACACACTGAAGGAGGGTTTTTTACATAGGGGTTGAGTTTTCCTATAAATATGAGTTGACCCCCCTCATTTGGAAGTAGATCAAGACTTAGGGAAGATCTGTGCTTCGGTGCGTGTAAAAAATATGTAAAAGGAGTTGTGGGAAAAATATGGTGTTTCATGTAAAAAATTGGTGTTGTGAAAAAAAGTTTACATTTAGCGTATAATTAAGGTTGCGTGGAATTTTTGAGGTTGCGCGGAAAGTGGAGTTGGGATTGCATGAAAAAATAGATATTTTGTACGCAAGGCAAGGGAATTATGTGAATGTCATAGTAAGGGATACACGTAAAATTTGAGCATACCCATTTCAATTTTGTAGAAAGGTGAGATTCATCTATAGGTGAATTTTGTGCTTCAATATAAAATCATTCAATATTTAAGGATGCATAATTCATCTATGACAATGAAGAGACCTACCGGTCTATAAATTGTGAGTTGATCTTCTGAAGAAGTAGTGAGCACACTTCAATTGAGAGAGAAGTGAGATTTCATATTATGAGGGGTTTTATACCAAAGGTGATAGTGATTCCAGTTCGAACATTGTAAATAGCAATGCACTTTTAGTGAATTTGGTAAAATTGCACATCATAAGTGTATGTTCCTTTGACGTAGCCCATTGAGGGTGAACAATGTGAAAATATTTGTGTCATGTGCATGATTTAATTTCTATTTATACATTGCTACATGGAAGATATAGAATAGTGTTTTTCTTAATAGAGAAACAAGATCAACATGGTAAATTGTCTCAATATTTCATACCCCGATTCACCCCCCTCTTAGGGTATCTAGCATAACAGACCTAATAGTGAGGGTCCTTACAACCTAACTATTAAATTGGAAGGTATTAATAATACTAACCAATTTATGAAATATATATATATATATATATTTCATAAAAATTATAAATTATAGATAAATGTTTAGTAAATAAGTTATTATTTTTTAGTAAAGTAATATTATTCATCAAAAATCTGTTTTTTATCAAAAATGGTTTTTATTTATTTTCATGAAAAATTATTGTAACTAATATCTCAAACATTTAGAAAATTTATTTTATAAAATTTACATCTTTTTTGAAATTTTCATATCAAAAATTACTTTTGGTAAAATTTTGGGATTTTTCAGAACATATTAATTTTTCAATGAATAGTAAAAAATATATTTTTTTTTGTAAAAACATCATTTCATTTCAAAAAATTAAGTAATTTAGAAATTAAATTATATTTTGAATATAATTTAAAGTAAAATAATTATTCTGTAGTTATATTTAATCTACATTATTACTTTTGAATCATTATTATATTTTATATTAGTGTTAGTTTGTTTTCGGGATTAAAAAGTATATTTTTCTAAAAATTGTTTTAATGTACATAATGTTTCACCATTTTAATTTATTAAAATAATCCATAATGTGGAATTTTATAAATTAAATTTATAAATTATATCATTAAATATTATTTTTTATTCATTAAATGATTATTATTAGGCATATAGTTAATATAAAATCATCATTGTTCAAGAAAAAAACACTCTGAAAAACATGATTTTTCATCACATCTGTCATTTTTTATTTAAATTTAGTTCTGGAACAGTTTATAAAATTTATTTTTAAAAATAAAATTTATTTATAAAATGAAATTTTTAAAATTATATTAATGTTAATTTTTGAAAATTTATTGAAATGTTAATTTTTTTGATGAATTTTTAAAAATCCTGAATTTTAATTAGAATCATTGTTTTCATTTAAATTATTTATAAATCTAAAAAAAATAAAAATTTAATTTAAATAAGAATTAGTTCAATTATATATATATTATTCAAATTTAGGTCAATTTAACCAATTTAATATTGAAATTTGATATAAAAGATTTCTAAACATTTGTACCATTTTTCATTAAAACACTAATTTCTCATCAAGTCCACATGATTTATTTTAAATTAAATTTTATAAATATTTTAATTGAATTTTTAAAAATCGATAACATATTTTAAATCATCATAATTTATATAATTTAATAATTTTAAAATTAATTTTTAATCCAAATGAATATTGAATATAGTAAAAATTAATTATCACGATTAAGGTAAAAATGGGTCTACTGGGGGTTAAAGTAAAAAGATAATGGTAAAAATAAAATATAAAATTGAATAATTTTTTTTATAGAAATATTCCGACCATTAAAATTATAAGGTTCGATAATGGATCATTGTGGACCCTTTTGTCATAATAAAAATATTGGAGAACTCATTTCTTTTCTAAAATACCAAGTGTGTCCTCCCCCCCACTTATAATAGGCCACCCCCTCTCCAATCTTATTCACCCCTTCAAACCTCCTTAGATTGGTGAATACAGACCCAAATAACGTCCCAACTTCCCAGTGCTCATCTTAGAATCCTTAATTTTGGTATAAATCTAATATATGAAGGCTTTGGGTGCAACACCAAGGAGGATACCTTAAGAAGTGGTAATGTTATTCAATGAGCATTTTTATTTTATTTCATTATAGACCACCCTAAATTATCATTAAACCATGATTATATAATAACCTCAGTATATTATATATATATTATTTTTATGAAAATTTCATGATCTACCATCATATAAACATCAGTCAAATGGGTTACGAAATTATAATTCATTTGTACGGTGGACTATCGTCTTACGAACCAATGTCATTTGTTTTTTCATTACAATGTATAATGGTTTGGAATGATGATGTATATAATGTATATATATGATATTTATAACCTAAATAATTTTCTGAATTTATTATATCATATATACCTTATAAAAACCCAGTCTTAACATATATTGACATCACATTAATTTTTTGGAATACTTATAACATTAAACAAATAGATCCCCAAAGACGGTATTATTCTAGTGACATGGGAAACATGGAAAAACTAACATTGGTACATAATTGAGCTAAATTATCTCCCACTAGGATTAATATAACAAGAACCCTTCTTAAATAAATCATACAAGATAAATATTTTTATAACCTAGGGAAGGAAACAAAAAAAGGGGTAAGATCAAATGCAAAAAAAGGGTAAAAAATGAGACATGTAAGTATAAACATGAGAAAAGATGTATGAAAATGTGATTATAACTTTATAAGATCATACCCAGAATACCAATAAACATAAACATGAATAATGGATTAAAGATAGGTATTTCGTAAGATATACATTATTAGTAAATAAAAAACATAATCCATGATGTCATAATGTAACATCCCAAGTAAGTAATGAATAATAAATAATTCTTATCTATGTCTATTTATGAATTAGATAGTGTTTTAGATGCTTAAAATGAGAATAAATCCAATCTTAAGCATGGAATACACTAATATTTTTAAAAGATTGTCTTACCGCCTTTTGATGGGAAACCATTTTTAAATCTATATTTTGACAACTTTATAAGCTCTATTTGTCAAAATAAACTTATTATTTATGATTGGGACTTTGAAATTTACCTTGGGTAAATTTTTGGTTTTTTTCTGACCATGTTCATTTTTTAATGAATAGTGAAAACTACTGCATTT
Source organism: Viscum album (assembly GCA_963277665.1). Classification (NCBI taxonomy): domain Eukaryota; kingdom Viridiplantae; phylum Streptophyta; class Magnoliopsida; order Santalales; family Viscaceae; genus Viscum; species Viscum album. The sequence continues at coordinate 1,048,563,587 of OY728131.1, read as the reverse complement.
TACATCAAAACTGCTTTTTCATCTAATTTAATTATATGGTTAGATTATATTTTTAATTGGTCTTAAAGTGTAATTATAATATATTTTTACCATATAATCCAATGGTGGTCATTATAATTAATTTTACTTTGGAATTGGGCATAAACAAGTGCCAAACCTTTCATAGATATTGTTTCAAAAAAACCCGCTATTTGTTTTAACAACGAGAATTATATTTAAATTGATTATTGTAATTTCTAAGTTTGGAATTTGGTAAAATTGATTAAATATTTTGAATCAGAAGGTCCAAATTATGTAATCAAGACTCTTTTGTTTTTGGACATTATGAATAGTAACGACGGTAATTATCTTTAATTATCTTGATTAATTAGTAATCAGGTAGTTAAGGATAATAAAATAATATCATAATAATAAAAAATGACCCCAAAATATTTACTAATGATTCTAGTTGTGTCATGGACGACCATGGGATTCCTTGTGCCAAACTTGGGGACCCCATGGAATCATTTTTGTGTGATAATGACTTTTTATCATTTTATTTTTAAAGAAAGTTAAATATAACAAAGAATGTATGACCTGAGTAAAAAAAATTTAATTTTATCTACATAATTTATCCATTGGACTATAAATATTAATTGGAAATCTAAAAATCTTTCCTACATGATAGTATTTTTTTTTAATTTTTAGACATTAAAAAAATTAAATTATTTATGACATCATGATGATGCATGCATTACCTCATTAATGAACGATTTAAATAAAATGAAAACATAATGTAATATATAAGGCTTACACATGTCAAAGACCTATTTGATGAGTATATTTCGAACCATTATCACCTTATACTATAAATATATCAATGTGGGACCTTTTAAATCTGAAACACTTTTTAAAATAATGTAACATTTCCTAACTTTCCAAGAGTACCCCTCCTCTTCTCTTATAAAAGGTCCCCACCTCTACCTCCTTAACCACAATTATCAAGCCATTGGATCGGCCAATATCTGCTCATTTTACCTCTCCACATCCCTCTATTCATCCTTGAAGCCTTAACTTAGTCAAAAATCTCTTCAAGAAACCATTTTGGTTCAAACCAAGAAGAGTTACCCGATTTAAAGGTAAAGTCTTCTCGAATGTTCTTTTGTTTTATTTTTCTTCTCCAAACCCATAAACTATTTTTATTAATTACTTTTGTAAAAAAAAAGTATTTTGAATATGCTAGGATGTTTTTATAAGAATTATTTGAGCTACACTTACAAACACCAATATCTAATGGTTAAAGAACATACTGTTTCTGTGGATGGTGAATTTCTGCCTCACGAAACGGTGATTCTTCAATATTATTATAACACCTTCAAAGGTGGCCATTACGATGTCACTATATTTATATATGATATATAATATGTTTATGTTTTCCTTAATCTTCTGTATTTTTTATTTATGGCATACCTTTATGGCTTCCATTATGTGTATACGCGATATCTTCATTTTATGAAGTGCGGACTACCGCCCCCTCAAAGTGATTTGATTCGTTAATGACATATGTGGGATGTATAAAGGATTGATTTAATGATATTATATATGAAATTATACTGTACTTATAATATACCTTTATGTCATTATGATTCCATTCCATAAAATACGAAATTGAAATGAAAGTATCGTTCATGCGTACGTATGACTTACCGTCTCCATGAACGGTGCATTTCATTTCTTACCTCTAAACATTATGCAATATTATAAATGAATGTATATACTAGATATATATAATATATATGATATCGACATCATTAATATAAATCTGGATATAATGGATAAATGAACAACTTGTAATTATAAAGAGTTTCTTTTTGACTCAAGTACCAATGATCGTTAAAACGACAGTTATTAACTTAAATAATTACACAGTGTTAATGACATGGTAATAAGTGATATAAAAAGAATAATGAACTTTAAAAAGTTTATTATTCAAGTAGAAATTATCTCAAGTTTATTATTCAGGAGATTAAAGAACGATCGAGTCATGTTGGACCCGAGGTAAGGGACTTCGTCTCAATATCCTTTCATTGAGGCATATTTTTTTTATACACAACTTTCTTTTATACGGTGTATAAAACCATTTGACCTTTACGTTTATTCAAAAGGAATCTTTTTATATGAAACATTTACTAAACGACAAAAGGGAAGGTTTTTTTTCATACATATGCGGCGACAACGACTTCTCTACCGCCGTGACCATTATTTGAGTTTCGACTTACTCTACAAGCCATAACCTTTTTTTTAAATGAAAAATAAATAACATGTATTACATTTCTTTTATTTTTGTATTGAAAATGGTTTTCATAATTTTTTTATTATATCAATGTGTTTTATAGATATATTGTGATTGAAATGTGGAAATTTTTTGTTTCCTTTATGCATGTTTTATGTGATACGATTATGTTATGGTTCTTGGGAATTGTTATGAAGACGGGTGGTTCCGTGATAATCTAAGGGCGGGTGAGCCCGATATAGATCTCCAATGCATTGGGTAACACGAAGGGGTTAAACATTAAGGTTTCTCCGAATAGATTTAGGGAATATACTGTGATGGGTATTCCAAACGTAACCATGAGGGTTACTCCCTATGTAAGAATGTTATGAATGCCTCATGTTACCTTTATGTCTTTTGATTTCTATGATTTATTCATGATTTGATGAGGTATGTTAAAATAATTATGTTTTACGAGTAAAGTAGATTTCATACATGGACTAATGTTTTCATTTCGCACTTTTATATCCCTTGCTGATATTTTTATGCTCATCCCATGTTTTTGAAATGTTTTTTCACAGGTTAAGGGAAAGGTACATAATGTGATGATAGTGTCAAGGAAGTGTCAAGAAAGAATCTATGTTTTATTTTAAATATGTTTCCGATGATGGGAAAATGAGTACTTTATTTTATGTAACCACTTTGTTTAAATGTGGGTTGTAATGCATGATTTATGATCTAATTCTCTAAAACTCGAAACCTGAAAACATCATCAACATCAATTATTGAAATAACTCAAGATTAAGTAATGTTTAAGGCTGGGGCCTTATAGTTGGTATTAGAGGTCGGTTTAGATAAATTTAGGAGTCTATTAAATTATTATCCAAAAATATTTTTCTATGGTCAAATTGAAATTATATAGCATTTGAAGATTACCATGTTGATTCATCTAAGACATGTTTTTTCAGAATGGTTTTCCACTGAGGAAACAGGGAAGCAGTGCTAGGAAGGTATACAAGAGGAAATTACCTTCTGAATCAGCATCCTGAGATGGTGGGAATTGGAAATGAACAGTTTGTCGCAATGATGGTGTAGTTGAATCAAGCGATAAATGGTTGTGGTATCCATGCCCGAGATCGGCCAAATCAACCACAGAGGAAAATGTCAGTGGTAGAACATTTCATGAGGCAACATCCCCCATCATTTATAGAATCATCTGACCCTGTGCTAGTAGTAGGGTCAATTAAATCACTGGAGAAGATTTTCTATGTCATAGGGTGTTCAGACAATCAAAAGGTTAGTCTAGCTATTTACCATTTGGAGGTTGATGCTGATCAGTGGTGGTCGATGGTTAAAAATATCAGGGACGCTGATGAGATTTATGCTCTCGACTGGGATGAATTCAAATGTATGTTTCTTGAGAAGTATTTTCCTAAGGCTGTTTGACTTAGGATAGAAAAACAATTCTTGGAATTGAGGCAAGAGGATGACTCAGTGGCTGCTTATGAAGAGAGGTTCACTCGATTGGAAAGGTATGATCCAAATTTTATCCGAGACCTTGATAGTAAAATCAATCGTTTTTACTCAAGATTAAAGCCAAAATATCGAAGGGCATTGGATTCTCATGAGTTCAAAAGTTATGAAAAGCTTGTTAGATGTGTTGAGAAGGTGGAAATGGAGTTTGTCGATGATCAAGTGTTCTATAACAACCAACAGAAGAAGAGACCGAGGAGGCAGGAGAAAGGGAAGAATTATTCAAAAAGGTCTGATGGTAAGAAAACTAAGCATCTAGTTTGTGATAAATGTGGTAAAAGGCATACTGGGGAATGTCTTCGGAATTCTGGAAAGTGCTACCGATATGGTAATATTGGATATAAGGCTCGTGATTGCACTGAAAAAGATCAGAGTGATGGTAAGACCAAATTTGATTTACAGTTAGTGAAATGTTTCAAGTTCAATGAGATGGGTCACTATGCAAACGAGTGTCCGACAAAGAGCTCGAGTGATGGGAAGAAGTTAGACTATAAGTATAAAGGGGTGGTGAAATCATTTTCAACTACTTCAGAAGATGTTGGGCCATCAAATGAAGTGGTATCAGGTAATTTGTTTGTTTTTTCAGATTATGCCATTGCGCTGTTTGATTCAGGGTCTACACATTCTTTCATCTCTGAAAACATTTCTAGTAAAATGGGAATACCATCTCAAGAAATGACTCCTAAACTTTTGGTAAAAACACCTGGGGGAAATTTTGGGGAAAAAAAATTATAAGAATCTTCATATCCTTATCCGTGGAAAGAACCTACTTGCAAACCTTATTTTTTTTACCACTAGTAGAGTTTGATGTTATCCTGGGTATGCATTGTCTCTCTATTTACCATGCTAAGATTGACTGTAGTGGTAAAGAAGTTTCTTTTTAGAAAGACTTTTTGTTTGAGTAAAATAATGAACCCTTACTGTTGATAACATATCAAGAGGCTGAGAAACTTGTAAAAGATGGAAATGAATGTTACCTTGAACATATAGTTGAAAAACAAGGGAACTATTCAGATTAATGATGTGCCGGTGGTGAATGAGTATCCTGATGAGTTGCCTGGAATAATACCAGATCGAGAAGTTGAATTTACTGTTTACATAGTTCCTGATGCTATGCCAATTTCAAAACCCCCTTATCAAATGGCTCAAATTGAACTTTTAGAGTTGAAGGAGAAATTGCAAGATTTATTAGAGAATGGTTTCATTTGACCTAGCACATCACCATGGGGTGCTCCTATTTTATTTGTTAAAAATAAAGATGGTTCAATGAGACTTTGCATTGATTATAGAGCCTTGAATAACGTCACTGTTAAGAACAATTATCCTTTTCCTCATATCGATGATTTGTTTGATCAGCTCTAGGGAGCTTAGTTTTTCTCAAAGATTGACATGAGATCAGGGTACCATCAGTTGAAGGTAAAGGAAGCTGATATTCTTAAGACCACATTCCATACATGATATGGCCATTATGAATTTGTAATTATGCCTTTTGGGCTAACCAATGCACCTGCTGTATTCATGGACCTTATGAATAGAATTTTTCATGAGTTATTGGATAAGTTTGTGGTTGTTTTCATTGATGATATTTTGGTGTTTTCTAAAAGTAAAGAGGAGCATGAAAGAAATTTAAGGGTTATTTTTCAAACCTTAGAAGAAAATAAAATTTATGGGAAATTCATCAAGTGTGAGTTTTCGTAGGAAAATATTTATTTCCTTGGTCACGTTGTTTCTAAAGATGGGATAACTGTTGATCCTGCAAAAACAAAGGTTGTTGAAAAATGGCCAAGAACCACAAATGTAACCGAGATTAGTAGCTTCCTTGGTTTGGCAGGCTCTTACCGAAGGTTTGTTATAATTTTTTCACGGTTATCTAGTCCAATGGCTTAGCTAACTCGGAAGGGTGTTAAGTTTATCTGGACAAAATAATGTGATGATTGTTTTCAGGAATTGAAAATAAGATTGGTGAATACTCCAGTTTTGGCACTATATTCTAGAATGGTCAGTTTGTTATCTAATGTGATGCTACATTGAAAGGAATTGGTTGCATCCTAATGCAGAATAATCGTGTAATTGCATATGCTTCACGACAGTTGAAAACACATGAGGTAAATTACCCTACACATGATTTGAAATTAGCTGCTGTTGTTTTTGCTTAAAGAATTTGGAGGCATAATTTATATGGAGTAAAGTGTGAAATATATACCAATCACAAAAGTTTAAATTATATATTCACTCAGAAATAATTGAACATGAGACAGAGGAGATGGCTGGAATTAATCAAGGATTATGATTGTACAATTCATTACCATCCGTGAAAATAAAATAAAGTGGCTAATTCTTTGAGTCAAAAAAGTAATGCTTCATTAAAAATGTTGTGTTTGGAACATGATCCTTTAGTTAAGGATTTGATGAACATTGGAATAGAAGTTGTTGGTGCAAGATGTTCTTCTGTTTTGATTCAGGTATCAGTGAAATCTTTTATATCAGAAGATTTATGCAAGCACATAAGCAAGACAACGAGTTGCAGAAAAAGGTAGAGCTGGTTCAAAAGGGTAAGTTGCCTGAATTCAACTTTGATAATGATTATGTTTTGATATTTGGGAAGAGATTTTGTGTGTCGTGTGATTCACCTTTGAAGGGAGAGTTGTTATGTGAAGCTCATAGTTCTCCGTTTTCAGTTTGTCCAGGAAGTTCTAAGATATATAGAGATATTCAGATGTACTACTGGTGGGATGGAATGAAAAGAGATATTGCTGATTTTACTATAATGTGTTTGACTTTTCAACATGTTAAAGCAGAGCGGATGTTAATAAAAGGGATGATTCAGCCTTTACCAGTACCAGAGTGGAAATGTGAGAATATATCCATGGACTTCGTCTGGGATTGCCGAAGACACCTCGAGGTAATAATGCAATCTGGGTTATTGTTGATCGCTTGACTAAATCTTCTCATTTCCTTATTATACGAGATTCTTTTTCCCTATATCATCTTTCCCGCTTGTATATTAAAGAGGTAGTCAGGTTACATGGAGTTCTTCTCTCCATTGTATCTGACCGTGATCCTAGGTTCACTTCTAACTTTTGGAAAGGCCTTCAGAAGTCATTGGGTACTGAATTAAATGTTAGTACAACTTTTTATCCGCAATCAAATGGGCCGTCAGAAAGAAAGATTCAGACTTTGGAGGATATTATACGTGCTTGTTTAATGGATTATCGTGGATGTTGGGACCAACATCTTTCTGGGGTTGATTTTTCTTATAATAACAGTTTTCATTCTAGTATACAGATGACACCATTTGAGGCATTATATGAGAATCGGTGTCGAACTCCAGCTTTCTGGGATGAAGTGGGTGAAAGGAAGTTTATGGGACCAGAATTGGTAGAAGAGTTGGCATAAAAAGTTCAACTGATATAGAGACAATCGAGAACAGCTCAGAGCAGGCAGAAGAGTTATGCAGACAACAGGAGGAAGGATCTCTCTTTTGAGGTAGGTGATCATGTCTTCCTCAAAGATTCAACATGTAAAAGTGTGATGCGATTTGGTAAGAAAGAAAATATGAGTCCAAGGTTTATTGGACCATATGAAATTCTGGAGAGATTTGGATCAGTTGCATACCAAGTGGCTTTACCTCCAAGTTTATCTCAGGTACACAATCTTTTTCATGATTCAATGTTAAGGAAGTACATACCAGATCCATATCATGTTTTGAGTATAGAGGTAGTTCAGTTGGAAGAGAACCTATCTTATGAGGAACAACCTGTCCAGATTCTTGACCACAGGGAGCAGGTGTTACAGAAAAAGGTGATTCATCAAGTAAAGGTTTTTTGGAAAAACCACATGATTGAAGAGGCAACATGGGAATCTGAAAAGGCAATGAGGGATAAATACCCCCACTTATTCAATAAGTAAATAAATTGTGAGGACACAATTTCCTAAATGGGGGAAGGATGTAACATCCCAAGTAAGTAATGAATAATAATAAATTCTTATCTATGTCTATTTATGAATTAGATAGTGTTTTAGAGGCTTAAAATGAGAATAAATCCAATCTTAGGCATGGAATAGACTAATATTTTTAAAAGATGTTTTATCACCTTTTGATGGAGAACCATTTTTAAATATATATTTTGACAATTTTATAAGCTCTATTTTTTAAAATAAACTTATTCTTTACGATTGGGACATTGAAATTTGCCTTGGCTATTTTTTTTGTATTTTTCTGACCATGTTCATTTTTAATGAATAGTGAAAAATACTGCATTTTACATCAAAACTACTTTTTCATCTAATTTAATTATATTGATATATTATCTTTTTAATTGGTCATAAAGTGTAATTAGAATATATTTTTACCATCTAATCCAATGATGGTTATTACAATTAATTTCACTTTGGAATTGGTCTTAAACAAGTGCCAAACTTCTCATAGATATTTATTCAAAAAACCCGCTATTTGTTTTGACAATGGGAATAATATTTAAATTAATTATTTTAATTTATATGTTTGGAATTTGGTAAAATGGATTACATATTTAGAATCATAATTTACAAATTATGTAATCAATACTCTTTTGTTTTTGGACATTATGAATAGTAACGACGGTAATTACCATTAATTATCTTGATTAATTAGTATTTGGGTAGTTAAGGATAATAAAATAACATCATAATAATAACAAATGACCACAAAATGTATCCTAATTCAACTGGTTGTGTCATGTTTGACCATGGGATGCCTTGTGCCAATCTTGGGGACCCCATGGAATCACTTTTCTCGGATAATGACTTTTTATCTTTTTATTTTTAAAGAATGTTAAATATAACAAAGAATGTAACACCTGAGTAAAACATTTTTAATTTGGCTAAATAAATTATCCATTCGACTATAAATAGTAATTGGAAAGATAAAAATATTTCCTACATCATAGCATTTTTTTATAATTTTTAGACATTAAATAAATTAAATTATTTATGACATCATGATGATGCAGCAATTACCTCATTAATGAACGATTTAATTAAAATGAAAAGATAATGTAAAATATAAGACTTACACTTGTGAAAGGAATATTGGATGAGTATATTTATAACCCTTAACACCTTATCCTAAAACTATATTAATGTGGGACCTTTTAAATCTGAAACGCTTTTTAAAATAATGTAGCGTTTCCTAACTTTCCAAGAGTGCCCCTCCTCTCCTCTTATAAAAGGCCCCCACCTCTACCTCCATACCCACACTTCTCAAGACATTGGCTCAGACAATATATGCTCATTTTAGATCCCCACATCCCTATCTTCATCCTAGAAGCCTTACCTTAGGCAGAAAGCTCTTTAAGAAACCATTTTGGTTCAAACCAAGAAGAGTTACTCGATTTAAAGGTAAAGTCTTCTCTAATGTTCTTTTGTTTTATTTTGCCTCTCCAACCCCCTAAACTGTTTTTATTCATTTATTTTGTAACAAAACCAGTATTTTAAATATACTAGGATGTTTTTATAATAATTATTCGAGCTACACTTAAACACACCTACATCTAATGGTTAAAGAACATACTGCTTCCTTGGATGGCGAATTTCTACCTCACGAAACGGTGATTGTTCAATATTCTTATAACACCATCAAATGTGGCCATTAAGATGTCACTATATTTATATATTATATATAATATTTTTATGTTTTCCTTAAGCTTGTGTATTTTTCATTTATGGCATACCTTTATGGCTTCTATTAGGGGTATACACGATATCTTCTTTTTAGTAAGTGCGGACTACAACCCCCTCAAAGTGATTTGATTCGTTAATGCCATATGTGGGACGTATAAAGGATGGAGTTAATTATATTATATATTAAATTATACTGGAATTATAATATACCTTTATGTCATTATGATTCCATTCCATAAAATACGAAATAGAAATGAAAGAAGCGTTCATGCATACGTACAGCTTACCGTCTCTATGAACGGTGCATTTCACTTCTTACCTCTAAACCTTATGTAATAATATAAATGCATGTATATACTGGATATATATATGATATATATGATATCTAAATCATGAATATAACTCTGGATATAATGGATACATGAACAACTTGTAATTAGTAAGAGTTTATTTTTGACTCAAGTACCAATGATCGTTAAAATGACGGTCATTAACTTAAATAATTACATAGTGTTAATGACATGGTAATAAGTGATATAAAATTAATAATGAACTTGAAAAATTTTATTAAGCATGTAGAAATTAACTCAAGTTTATTATTCAGAAGATTAAAGAATGATCGAGTCATGTCGAACCCGAGGTAAGGGACTTCGTCTCAATCTCCTTTCATTGAGGCATATTTTGTTTTATACACAACTTTCTTTTATACGGTGTATAAACCCCTTTGAAATTTACGTTTATTCAAAAGGAATATTTTTATACGAAGCGTTTACTAAATGACAAAAGGGAATGTTTTTTTTGTCGTACGTATGCGGCGACAACGAATTCTCCACCGCTGTGACCATTATTTGAGTTTCGGATTCCTCTACAAGCCATAACCCTTTTTTTAAAATGAAAAATAAATACCATGTATTAATTTTCTTTTATTTTGGTATTGAAAATGGGTTTCATAATGTTTTTATTATATCAATGTGTTGTATTGATATCTTGTGATTGAAATGTGGAAATGTTATGTTTCCTTTATGCATGTTTTATGAGATACGATTATGTTATAGTTCTTGGGAATTGTTATAAAGACGGGTGGTTCTGTGATAAACTAAGGGAAGGTGAGCCCGATATAGCTCTCCAATGCATTGGGTAACACGAAGGGGTTAAATGTTAGGGTTTATCCAAAGATATTTAGGGAATATACTGTGATGGGTATTCCAAACGTAACCATGAGGGTTACTCCCTATGTAAGAATGTTATGAATGCCTCAAGTTACCTTTATGTCTTATGATTTCTATAATTTATTCATGATTTGATGAGGTATGTAAAAATGATTATGTTTTACGAGTAAATTATGATTTCATACATGGACCAATGTTTTTATTTTTCACTTTTATATCCCTTACTGAGTTTTTTATGCTCAAACTATGTTTTTGAAATGTTTTTCACAGGTCAAGGGAAAGGTACATGATGTGATGATAGTGTCAAGGAAGTGTCAAGAAATAATCTATGTTTTATTTTAAATATGTTTCCGATGATGGAAAAAATGAGTACTATCTTTCATGTAACCACTTTGTTTAAATGTGGAGTGTAATGCATGATTTATGATCTAATTCTCTAAAACTCTAAACCAGAAAAGATCCTCAACGTGTATTCTTGAAATAAATCAAGATTAAATATTGTTTAAGGCTGGGGCCTTATACATATTATAGGGATATGACATGTAATTTTGGAATACATAGGTATGTGATATAATTCCTTAGAAGTCAAGACTCATTGTTAGAACATATCAAGGAACCTCCTGGGAACTGCACCTACTGGTCGGGACACACCACCATCCACACCCACAATCCTTTCTTTATAATGGATCAAGTTTCCCCATTTCCCCATATAGGATCAGGTCTCCATATCTTCAAGCTTCATGGTGACAACACCTACTAGGCGGGACACACCATAATCCTCATATATAGTCCTTCCTCATAAGGGATCGGGTTTCCCCATATTCTCATAGTAGATCAAGCTTGTGGACTTGATTCTCATCATTATCTCATGAGATATAAATATTTACCCAATGAATTAGAAGGAGATATATATCCCACCCATCTCATAAAAAAATAATTCATACCTGTGCCAAAAAATAATAAAGTACTCATCATATCAAGACCTATAAATAGAGATGGATTTTATAAACATCCTATAATATTCCCATGAAATTAAATGGGTGTCATAAACATGTTATTATATCATAAGATATGGAAGAACACTACTGTCATTACAATTTCATAAAATCCTATCCCATGAATATAAGTGAGTTTCATAGACATAAAACTCATCGAAGAGAAATTTTTTTGATAAACATCATGGTATTAATACCTAAACCATTCAGAAAAAGAATATTAATGTGAACAAATAAAAATTTTAAAAAAGGTAATTATTAACATCGATCGATGACATCTATGATGGAAAATAATTTTGAAATATATTTTAAAATCATTTCATGAGGAAAATATACTTTTTTATTTGAAAAATTATCTTTAAAACAAAAAACCTTTGGAAAACCATTTTCTTGAAAATAAACATTAAAACTAAAAAAACTATTTGAAATCATTATTTAATCCTTTTTATTTGAAAACATATAAAGAGATCTTGAAAATGATTTGAAAACTATTTTCCTTGAAAAATTATAAAAGAGGATTGAATGTGTTCTGAAAATAATTTCTTTTAAAATAGGTTGAAAACACATAAAAACATTTTTTAAAAGATAAAACAAGGTTAAAAATTTTCATTAACATCATAGGATAAAACTAAAAAATTCTTTACATCATTTTTATAAATCACTATTTTGAAAGAACACAGATTTATGACCAAATAGAAGAATATAGCCACTATTTCATAAAAACTTTTCTTAATTATTTTAAATAACAAAGAGTAGAAAAATGGTACCATTATATTTATATAACATTAATATCTATGGGTTAATAAAATTCATTATATTTCTTGAGATATGGATCAAATTATTTCCTCAGTGGAAGAATAATCATAAACAATCTTTATAATCGATGATATTATTTCAATAAACATTTTATCAATTGGTAAAATTTAATTCTAATCATCATGTATGAAAATTAAATTTCAATTTGATTAAAATCTTAATAATGTATGTATATTCATTATATATTATGTAAAAAACACCTCAAAAAAATAATGTCGGTGAAAACAAAATATGTTTGTCAAAAAACAAATAAAATAAGAAAAAATTATCTTATTTATTTGGTAACTATTGAATCATAAACCCCATGAAATAAAGATATTATAATTGATATGTTAATACCCATTAATTTAATAATAATAGTCATATAATACATCAATTTTCAGTATACACACCATAGAGATTAAATGAGTGGTGATTAAGGCATGTATCTCACTAAAATAAAAAGCGAGATGAAATCCTCTTACCTTGTGTCTTGACTCTCATCGTACCCATTCAAACCTCATGTATAATAATTAAATGATTATTATAAATCAATCACAGAACCATATTATTTTATATAATTTGATATATGTTAGTATTATAACATTATATTACTCACTTATTAACATTTATATGTTAAGGTTTCACTTTGGGTAATATTCGTTTCGTTTTTCGCATGTGTCTTAGTTTGTTGTATCTTTGATCCTAATACCGATATCATGATTTCCATAATAATAATAGTGAAAAAAAATTATAAAAATTATATTTTTGTTATAATAATCTATAGAATATATATGTATGAAAATAGAATACACCATTCATTAAGACAATAGGCCTTGCATATGCATGATAAAATGGAATATCCTTTTATCATACACTCACGATATGTTCAAACATGTATCATCATTATTATTTCTTTGAATGGTTTATATTTATGATGAAATGATTTCCCTGAATCCCTATAATCTTCCACGAGTTATACCGTGATAAAATTCTTATGAAACCCAACTTTTTATCCATGGGTTATGCAACGATGAAATGATGAAATTATTATGAAACCTACCTATTTTCATAAGTTTTCATATAATGACATGTTTATGAAAACCATTTAATATCATGTGTTATGATATGATGAATTGTTTATGATATTGTGACATACATAAATATGGTTTTTATTATGAGATTGGTGGGACGTATAACACACTCCAATGAATTAGTTAAATTTGGATAACTCTTGAGTAAATATGAAATGCATGAACGTGATTACATTTTTACAATGTTATGTGTGAACCAGATTACATGTTTATAATGTTACAAGTGAACCTAGTTAAATGTTCATAGTGTTGTGCATGAACCTGATTAAATGTTCATTGTGTTGTGTATGGGCCTATCATTCTTGTCCATAATAGTTTTTATGGACCTCGTTGCATGTTCATGTGTTTGTGTGAGGGCTTGATTTCATGTATTAAAATTAATGATAGAATATTTTTATATTTACACTTGTTCATAGGGTTATAAGCATAGGTGTATGAAAAAAATATGTGTATTATTCTAATTTTATTCTCCCATGGATCATGTTCTTTGAATCCAATATGATTCATATCCTACGAACTGTAAATATTTATTCCATGAATCAAGATTATGAAATTTAACATACAGGGTATGATATTCAATTGTTATGATTATGTTATCATACCCTTATGATCATGTTATTCTTATTTATCTCCCTTGTTTACCCTTACTGGGCATCTGAGATCATATTTTCTTATGTTTCCTTTCCTCAGGTTATGAAGAAGGGTTTCAGTATGGTATATCTATGAAGATTAACAAAAGGGGATGATTCTTGTGGGATACATTGAATAATTTTCACCAAACTAAGAATATTGTATTCCATGTTTCCAAATTAAGTAAACTGTTAATGTTCTCAAGCATGTGTTTTTGTAATGTATTGAATATTCTTCAAAAAATATTTAATATTGACGTCTGAGAATCCTAGGATGTTATAGTTTGTATCAAAAGATATACTTAGTTATCCTTTGGAAACAAGAATGGGAATTTTTTAGTGATATCCCTAGGGATATTTCTAATGATATGCCTAGGGATGTCTCTAATAATAACGATAAAGATAATTTAAATTATTGGATAATGTATTGTAATTTTGGTAAAGGATGGAGCTAGTGATTTTTATGAAATTGCAACCCTATATTGATACTACAAGTGGATGCGGATTTTTACAAGAGGTGCCTAGGAGTAATAACATTGAAAAGGAAACATTGAGATAGACTCTATTATCACAAGGTTATTAACAATGGGCATCGTTTCACACCTAGTTTTATAGTCTAGGGGATATTATATGGTAATTCACAATTTCGTTATGAACCATCATGAAGGATTGAAATATATGATGACAATGAATGACCAAGGATAAACCTATGGTTTCAAAGAATAAAAATAACCTATCATTATTTAGACATTCTATAAGTTATTTTTATGAGTATATAGTTTCCCATTATGATTACAATTTCTCACACGATGCTTTTGGTTTTAGCCAATTGTTGAAACCAGAAGAAACTATGTTAATATTGAAGGTGATGGATTTTTTTTGATGAGCATCCAAAGTGAATGATGAAGGAGGAGACGAATATTAAGATTATACACAATCATTTATAATGATATATTATTATTAAAGATCACCTTAACCATCTCTTAGACTCACCAAAGAAGATAATGATAGGGTTCACTGAGAGTTATGTTACTGGGGACTGTTGTGGAAAGAATATGCGGTTTATTATATGTTAAGAATATGGGAAAATATCTCAAGGGAATGTCTCAAAGACTCAATGAAAATAACTGAAAAGGAAAAATAAAAATTTTGATTGACACAATGGTATCCTTAAGGTATCATTGATGGTTTAATGTTTAAAATATGGAATTTAGGGAATTGTGAAAATTGATGATCTAAAGGGTTAGATCATGAATAAAATTAGAAGGTTTTATGAGTAATAGTATTATTGTTGACGATGAAGAGACTACAAACGAAATATTTAATGAAGATGTGTTAAGTAATAGTATGATGAATCTAGGTTAGTGGATTATAAATAAAGTGGAATGATTGATGTATTGGGATTAAATGAATTATATCTTTATCAGTGGTTTATTAGTTAATAGAATCAAAAAACCATGGTGAATTGATCCACAGTAGTTTTTCATTAAGGATTTTCAAGAATATGTTAAATGGAACTAATAGACTATAAAAGTGGTTGTATGGAAAAGTAATATTCTAATTAAGGGAAGGTAATCCTTAATATGTTCCTAAGATTAAGAAAATGTTTATTTTTTCGGAGAAAGAGATGATTGATATGGATAAATTAAATTGGATAGTATTGTGGACCTCAAAACTGATAAAGGACTTTTTTGATAATGTGGTTTATGAAATCATTGATGGAGTTTATATCATTGTTGGATTTAAGAAATTTATAAAATAATTTATGTTTTATGTAATGAATGATGAATCATGTATGTTATCAATAAGGTTTTATGGAAATTCAGGTTGTTATTGTGTTTTAAAATAATAAATTATTAAGGTGTTCATATGTTTTATATGTGATAATTGATAAATCTTTATTTTTATATCGATTATTAATGTTAAGATGACTTTTATAAATTTAGTGACCTTTTTTATAAACATTAAATTTTAGAATGGTTATCATGTTATCCATTTATCTATTGGTTTAATATTTACTTTGGATAATGTTTTAGTGATTAATTTATTACTTCACCATATGATGATTTATTCATATTGGATAACCTATGATAACCATTTTGTTTTGATGATAACTAAATATAGACTAAATGAATTATTATTCTCTGTATAGATCTTTTGATCTGTTAGTGATTTCGGAAAAAAAAATTCACCTCAATTTCATAGAGTAATAGACGAGGTGGAAATTAATCAAGGCACAACCCATGGGTGGAATTTTGCTTATGAAATGGAACTAAATCAAGTAAGTACATCTTCTCATTAAAATTATTCAACTTTAGTAATCAGATCTTGAAAAACAATTCCCTATTATCATCATTTTTTATGATATCAGTGAACTTTTTCATATTTATTTGGTTTTTGTATTTATTAACGATAAACTTCTTTAGATCTCCCACTTTTATGATATAAATTTTCTTTATCACACTCTATATGTATGTGAGTGTTAGTTTTGTATTCTATGTCTATGTTTTCACGTCCTAAATTTGTTCTACTATTTAGAATCCTAGTATGTGTTATTCTAGATGAACTTTTTAGATTACTTTCTATTTTTAAATATGATTTTTTATTAACCATTTTTATGATGTGGTTTTAAATGATGGAAGTTTTATGTTTTAACCCTTTGATGAATGAGATGGATTTTGAGGGAGAAATTAATTTTAAGGGTGTTAGAATGTTACATCCTGAGATTTAGAGAGATATTGTTTTCAATAAATTTAATCTTTTAGATATTTTTTATTAAACACAACACAGATTTTATCTTGTGTAATGTTGAATAATTAGAATAGATTTCATTATTCAAAACATCGGGATTAGCTTGTGTTACAAGAAACAACAATAGCATGCTTGACACACGACACAAAGCTTTAGTGAACAATGAAATAGTATTATTTGGAATTTACCCATTATAACCTATTCACTAAATAGATTGGTATGAATAGTATAAAATAATTTATGATATATATATATATATAATTACCCAAGATTGACTTATATGGACATTACATTTATTTTTCAGAATAAATAATACATTACACAAAATATATGCCCAAAGACCATATTAGTTTATTGTCTTTGGAAACTCTGAACATAATATTCTAACTTGGTGAGAGATCTTAAAAAATTCCTATAAAGATCATCTTATTTTGTTTTGATACCTAAACCCCTTCTTTATATCCTATGGAAAAGAAAACATAAAAAGGGTGAGCTCAAATGCTCAATAAGGATAATCATGTACAACATATAATAGACTATAAACAGATGAATGCAGAAAAAATGAACATAATGTTTAAATACCGAAAACATGAGTCATGAAATAAATTTTGGCTGTTCGTAAGGCACAGATCAAAAAAGAATCCTAACCTTGATAAAATCACATTGGCATAAAACATGGATCTGTGGAAAACAAATAATAACATAATATGATTTCTATAGTATCTAAGTCATTGTTTCCAATAACATCATAGTGGAAAAATATCATTAATGAACCCTATTTACATTCCATTCGAGCTGTGTATTATTGAACCGAATTTACTTGTTTTTCTGGACTTGTATTACTGAACTAGATTTACTTGTCATTTTAGCCATGTATATCTCATGAGATATAAATCATTAGCCAATGCATTAGAGGGAGATATTGGTCCCACCCATCTCATAATGAAATCATTTTTACATGTTCCACAAAAACATAAATTATTCATCATATCATAACCCATTAAATAAAATGTGTTTATTAAACATAATTCCATAAAAATGCGTATAAAATAAATGGATTTCTTAAAAATAAATCTATCATAAAAAAAATAAAATAAAATAAATAATTGGGATAGAAACATAACCATATCCCATCTTAGATGGAAAATAATTTTGATAAAACACCTGAACTTAATTCTTGAAGAAATATCCTTTATTTTTTTAAAACATTTTCTTTTAATCAAAATATCATGAAATTTTAAATGAAAATAAAATTAGTTGAAAATATTCTTGTAAAAATGTAGAGGAAAAATCATGTAAATAAGGTTTTATGAATATGTAGAAACCATTTCATGCTGTATAAGTTAAAAACATTCACCTCATACTTTTTCAGAAAAAAGTCAAAAAGTAACTCGTATGGTAAACAGAAGAACCATTCCATCCATTCCACATAGTAAATATCAAAAGGGGTAAAATTTACCTTAAATATACATAGAATAATATTAAACATTTTATTAAAACATTTTTAGAAAACATGGACAAGGATGATATATATATCCCCAGTAAATACTTACAAACAATCAATCTTGGATAAAGATGAGATTGGAAATGTTTTCTCTTACCAATTTATAATCAGCTGAATCATATGACTCATAAAATGAAGAAAATTGTTTTCACATGTAAATATCAGAAACTTCATAATAAGAATAATAAAAACGTTCATGGGTAACATAAAAAACAAAAAAATATTTAGATGATGTATAAATCATACGTCCCACAGAAATAAAATTGGGACCAAATAATCCTTACCTTAGGTCTGATTTCCTCTGTATGTGTTCAAAACTCATTTATAGTGGGTTTAAAAATATTTTTAACTTGTAATAGAACAATACTAAGATTTATTATATCATTTATGATTTACTTATGACTTTATATTACCCATTCATTTCTCAATACCATGTTAATGAAATGTTTTGGGTAATAATCGTTTTATTTATCGTACCTGTTTGGATTTGTTATTCTTGATATTTTTACGTATATCATGATTTAATTACTTCCATAATGTAGAAAATAATTTATATATCATATATATTCTGTATATATATATAGTAGATAGACAAATTAAATGTAATACACCTTTCATGGAGATGGTAGTCCGTATGTACGCCTGAAAACTGTTTTTGTTTCGTTGTTGAATTGAATATAAGTAAGTAAATGAAATACATATATACATAAATATAGTAAAAATATAATGTCAAATATTTCATTAATTTTTATTATATATACTTTTTAATCATTTTTTTGGATAACTTGGAGAATGAATCTCATTATGTCGGGGAGACTATAAGTTATACATACACACGAGTGGAGATATCATTCCCATAATTGTTGAATGGTATTAAATTGGATGGTGTATAATATGTCATAATTAGTTTCATGTTATAATAATTATATATATTTATTATTTCCCCCATTATACCCATCCAAGTAATGTGGTGGTGAAAAATAGATTACACCACGACGTGGGGACGGTAAGTCGTACATACGTACGCATGGTGATTTCATTTTCTGTAGGATGGATAGAATGTGAAATAGGGTTGTTATTTATTTATAATAACATATAATTATATTATTGATAGTTATTATATTACATTATAATGAAACATCTAATTAAGAAGAGGTAGAAGAAGAAATAAATTTGAAAAAAAAATCTGTAGAGGAGATTACCTCTTCCTCAACGTGCTACATTTAAATTTCATGTTAAGGCACTATAGTTGGCCTTTTCAGAAGACCAGAACCTATATAATGTAAATAGGGATGTTTAGAAGAGTAATGTTTATGGGTTTTCAATGACTGTAGTCTCAAATGGACTGAAGAGGGGAGAGGGGATGTGCTCTTTTATAAGAGAGGAGAGGGGCACTCTAGGAAACTCTCAAAATATTAAATTATTATAAATATAATTTCAATTAACAATGGTCCAAAACGTTTTGAATTATATGATAACATGATTTTGGATCAAATTCCCATCATCTAATAATTTTTAGATATGTTTTGAATATTTTTTTATCTTTGTCTGATTGTTTTAACCCTTATTTTACCATTTTTAATCTTACCATGATATCATGTTATTTACCCATTGTGGGTTAATGTAATTACCATATCATATAAAATGACCCAAAAAAGTTATTTATCTCATATTTTCACTTATATTAACCATTTGGATGACTATCATATTTTTATGAATTTAGTATCATTTAATAAACTATTTTATGTTTTAAGTTATGAATTATGTCAATTTTGGACACAATTCATACATGAATTTTTTTAAAAATCATAACAACCTGATTAATTCTAAAATAAGTAATTAACTCAAAAATAATATTTCAATATCATTCAAAAAAAACTTATGACATCAAAAAAACCAAATTACATTTTTTTAAAATTAATTATATCATTAATTTGAATCGTTTATTAAGGAAAACATCATTGAATCATCATCGTGTCATTATTAGTTTTAATAAATTAATGTCTATAAATTATAAATAAAATACCATGATGTAGTAATATTTTTTTCTAATGACTATTTATAGTGAAAGATAATAGTTATAAAACATCACCTAAAAAATGTTTTAGTAAAAGATACATGGGTATGTTACATTTCTTTTAAATTTAAATTAATTCTTATAAATTGTCATTTTTATATCCAAGGGGATCCATGGGGTCCCAAAATTGGTACCAGGATAACCATGGTTTGAAATATCTCATTACATGGAATCATGACACATTTTATGGTAGTTTTATATTATTAAGTTATTAGTTTTTTACCCTTATTTAACAGATTTACCCTTTAACCAAGGTAAATAAAATAATTACTAAAATTACCATTCATAATGTCTAAAAGTAAAAGGTAGATATTTATCCAATTTAGACATCCTGATTCCAAATATGAAATTCATTTTTTCCAAATTCAAAACATAGAACTTGTAGTAATTAATTTAATATTAATTCATGTTGTCCAAAAGAAAAAGAGGGCTTTTTAGAAATAAAAACCATCAAAATATTGAAATGTTTTTATGTTAAATTTAATTGGGAAAATACTTATAATGACCATAATTAGATTAAATGATCAAAATATAATCCAATTACACTTTTAATCCAAATAAAAAGATAATCTAACTATATAAATAAATTTGATGAAAAGGTAGCTTTGAATTAAAATACAGTATATTTCACTAGCACAAGAACCTCTACCCATATGGTGAGGACACATCAAGTGCATACAAGAGACCCAAGTTCAAAAGCGAGAGGAGGAATATTTTCAAATAATGTAGAAGTATTGTAGCAGTCACTGTTCTTCACTGTAACAACCAGCACTATTCATCTGTTTGGTTTTTTGGGCCACTGGTTTGGGCCTCGGGTCCTTCATGGACTTTGGGCCACCCAAGGCCTTTATGCTAGTAAGAATTTCAGGCCACATCAAGGCCTTCAGGAGACCTCAAGGACTTCGGGCTACCTGAAATTGTTCTTAAATGATCAGAAAGACTCTACAAGGATCAGACTCTAGGTGGGGATTCAGAGCAGGCACATTCGCCATAGAAAAAGATAAGCAGATTTTATAAATTAAAGGGTATGTAATTGACATTAATATAAGTCTGTGCATTCATGGGAAGCCTAGAAGAACTACCATATGAAGGTGGAGAGAAAATATCATGATGAAGAAGCTTGGAGGAAGACTTCCAAGTATAGTGTATATAATTCCTATGATCTACAGGTCATGTAATATCTGAGACTATAGACCTTGTATGGGTCCCCCCACGTCCCTTGAAAGTGGGGTTATCAAAAATAAATAAAAAAATAATGCCTTCTGGCCATTCAGGGTATATTTTTCCCAATTCATTAATCATTTAATTTTATCTGAAGAATACTAAAATTTTTAAGAAAGAAAATTTTTTATGTCCCTATTACAAATAAAAATTTTATTTCTGTCATCTTTAACTTATAAAAGTTTCAAAAACTATATTTAATAATGGTAATACATCAAAATGAGGTAAAACTACATTTTTAAAAAAATACTTCTTTTATCTGATTTTTTTTGTTCTCATATCATGTTCTAAAAAATGTGTAAGATGAATGATAATGTTTTATAAAATTTAAAATGTGGGTAATATTTTTCATAATATCTAGTTTATATCCCATTATATGAAAATATTTTTATAATATAACATTGTTGAGTGAAACTTGGTATCGCGTACAATTCAAGCTATCAATGAAGGGTGTTCTTGAGTATAACATAAGCCAAGAATAGTGTTGTGTATATTGAAAGATAATTCTGTGTTGTGTATAGTGAAATCTAATATTGGTGTAGTGTACAATGCATAACATAAGATAAAATAAAAAGTATCTATCCCATAAAAACTCAAGGTATTACATTCAACCCCCCATAAAATGAATTTCACCCTCAAAATTCGTCGAGGTTATAAATTGTTTATTAAATGAGTGTTTATTTAATAGAAAACCCATCGTAAAGAGTAATTATAAAATATCATTTTAAAAAGGAAAGATACAAACATAATAGTTACCCAAATTAACTCATCATTTGGTTTCCACAAAGGAGAACATAGAGGGGAAGTGAAAACATGGATATGGAAGAGAAATATTACCATCATGTTTTAATGGATAGTGATAGAGAATAAGGTTTGGAGAAATTTAACTACTAGAAATACATAAATCTATGATTATTTAAGGGACTGTATATTCATCATATATAAAGGTAGTAAGATAACATTTTTTGTTTTCAAGATCCTTTCCCTAATGTTGAAGAATTTAATGAGAATAAATAATTACATGTTTTTGGAATAATCTCACTGTTATTTCTGCCTTGAAAAGTTTCTACATTATACCTTAATTAAATAAATGATGTAAAATTTTTCATTCTTGAAGTGTTTTAATATCATGCAATAGAATGATAGGTCATTCTATCTATCTCAATCATAAAAAGGATATCACAAGTTATCAAATATACATAGGTCCATATTTGGTGAGATTAATCATATATGGTTTCAATAATGGACTTATACATCATCTATCATAACGTATATAAAAAATAAAACTAATTTATACTAAACAAGGAAATATGGTAGACTAGTGGTAGGCGATAAAGGCATATCGAACTTCGGTTGTGGGTCCGATTCCTATAGCCTTGTATGACACAACGGGTTGTCGCCCATCCTACGTGTTGTCCTTTTTCTAAAACTATACTATTATAACATTCCAAAAATAATATAAAAAAAGTTTTAGCCTTAAAAAGGTACTATCTGATGTCTAACATAATTCATTCAAACCGTTATGCTTATCCAAAATACATTTTTCCAATATCACAGTATAAAAATAATTATAATAAGGGTCATATAACCAGCATGTGAATACCATCATTTATCCCCCATATATCATAAGATATATCTTGTTGGTCACATTACAAACAATTAAATGACTTCATCATGAATTCTCTTGAGTCAGGGTAATAACCATATATCCTTATTGAAAATATGTGTGTTTCCTTATTCCAAAAGATATTGGATATATTCATTAATTCCCAAAAATATGTACACATCATCCATGATATTATTACCCTCTTGTCAACACCTCCATAATTAATTCACAAGAAACTAGCATTATCTAATTTACTTATTCCAATCCAACATATCTTTGTCCGAACATCATAATATTTACATACTAGATATAAGAAGGGATATTTTTCCCTTAATCATGTGTCCTACAAGTATATCACCTTACCCTTAAATCACTTTTTTCCTAATTAGAACTATTCAAAATATCCGTTTAAATCTTTAAGGGAAAATTATACTATAAACACTTATATATTTCATGATTCATATAACATAATCATTGAATTTTGAAACATATACACTCCAATCATCAATATTTATTCTTAAACCATTACATAGGATCCATAATCTTCATATTTACAAAAAAATGAATCACGTAATAAAGTTTATCAACCTCAAGATTCATAGTTTTAATGTAAACAATACTAGAAGAACAACACATACCATTCTAATGTCGTTTATTATCTCTTTATCCTCAACAGTATGACTAATACTCATACCAGCATCATGATTCTCTTCATGATGTTTCCACAAAAGGAAAAAGATCTTAATAATTCCCATACATTTCACATCTTAAACATTTAATGGTTAACTATGTTCTATGTAGTTCTTGTTATTAACCAAGGCCATAATGCAATGTGTGAGATATACATATCAGATATTAGAAAAAGATAAGTATGGAAAATTAATTAGAATATTTCAATCTGTGTTATCTTCAGTTTAACCCCAGGTTACCCTAGGAATGTGACCAATACATGACATATCCTTAAAAAATACACAGAAATATCATTTGAAATATCTCTAGGGATCTCACTAATGTTTTTTTTCCTAGTTTCCAATGGTTAACTAAACATTCCCTCTGATACCAACTCTAATGACCCAAGCTTGACGTACATGGACATTACATTTCTTTTGAAGAATAACTAATAAATTATAGAAAATATATTCCCAAAGACCATATTAGTTTAGTGACTTTGGAAACTCAGAACATAATATTCTAACATGGTCCAATATCTTCAACATCTCCCATAAATATCTTTCCCGGTTGCTTTCCTACCTGAAACCCTTTTTTATATCCTAGGGAAAAGAAAACATAAAAAAGTGAGCTCAAGTGATTTGTAAGGGTAAACATGGAAAACATAAATCAATACATATATATTTGAATATAAAAATATGAACATGAAGTTTATACATCAAAATCTTGAGTCATGAAATAAATTTTGGCTATTTTTAAGTCATAGATCACAAAGGAACATTAATCATGAAAATGCATATAAAATAAATGTATTTCATAAAACTAAATCCATCAAAGGAATAATAAAATCAATGTTATAATATTTATTTAATCATAACCCCATTTCAAATTATATGGAATATAGTTTAAAAAAAACAGTTGAACTTAATTCTTAAGGAAATATAATTTCTTTTTCGAAAATGTTTTCTTTTCATCAAAATTTCATGCAACTTTAAAAGAAAAGAATATATTTAAAAATACACATGTAAACGTGTAGAGAAAGCTTAAGGTAAATAATGAGTCATTAAGAGGTAATAACTGATTCATTACATTTATGTTAGAAAACATTTGCCTCATAATTTTTCGGGAAAAGACCTAAAGTACCTCATATGGTAATCAAAAGAAAGATTCCTTCAATACAACATATTAATATTCAAAATGGGTAAAAATGAAATTAAATATACATATAGGATTTTTAAACATTTTATCACAACATTTTTGGAAAACATGGAAAAAGATGATAAACATATCCCCAGTAAATATTGATGAATAAACAATCTCCGATAAAAATGAGATTGGAAAAGTTATCCCTTACCAATTTATAATCAATCGAGTCATATGACTCATAAATTGAAGAAAATTATATTCCAATTTAAATATAATGACCTTAATAATAAGAACAATAAAAACATTCATTGGTAACATAAACAACACCCAATAGAATAAGATTATGTATAAGGCATATGTCCCACAGAAATAAAAGTCCGACAAAATAATCCCTTACCTTAGGTCCAATTTCATCTCTATGTGTCTGAATATTTGGTATTTTGGGTTTAAACATATTATTTACATGAAAAATAACCATAATAAAAATAATTATATCATATATTATTTACTTATGACTTTATATTAGCTGTTAATTTTTCAATTTCATATTAAAGCAATGTTTTGGGTAATAATAATTTTTTTATCATATCGGTTTGAACATGTTATTCTTTTTATTATTACATGGATCAGGATTTAATTACATCCATAAAGTAAAAAATGATTTCTATATAATATATATTCAGTATAAAAATTTAAATATAATATATAGATAAATGAAATAGAATACACTATTCATGGAGACGGTAGTTCGTACGTATGCATGAACGATGTTTTGGTTTGCTTATTGAATTAAATGAAAGTAAGTAAATGAAACATATATATAAATAAATCCAGTGGAATTATTATTTCATATATTCAGTGATAATTTATTATATATACAATATAATCATTCTTGAATGGTTAACATGGAGAATTAATCTCATCGCATCATGGAGAGGGTAAGTCGCACGTACGCATGAGCGATGATATCGTTACCATAATTATTGAATGGTAATTAAGTGGAGGGCATATAATATCTTAGAATTAGAATCATGTTATAATAATAATACGTAGTTATTATTTCCATCACTGTACCCATCCAAGTAAGGTGGTGGTGGTAAATACCCAGAAAAATTCCATGTCATATTTTTTTAATTATATGGAATATTATGAGTCTGTGAAAATTAACATTGCGTGATTCTGAGGCACGGTGCGCCTGGAATAAATTTTTTAACTTTTTTTAAGTACGTTTAGTAGATGTGTGATCTGGTTTCTGTAACTTTTGATGCGGTGATTGAAATTGAAATTTTGAGACACCGTTGAACTCACAGTGCTGATATTCTTTTAAGGAGACCTTCACCTTGACTGAAGTACGTCGATAGTGGAAGATTGTTTTTCACTTTTTTTGTTGAAGAAGAAAAATAAAATAATTAACATTTTATTTTCCTGTTGAAACCTATCTTTTAAAATTATAGAGGTGGGGACCACCCGAACTAGAAAACCCCCATTTTGAATTCAAATGGTTGGGACCACCAAAACACCTCGTTAATATGGGGAAGTCCCTTGGAATCATCCCATTTATTTGTGTCAACGAAATTAAATTAAATATATCATTTAATTATGCCAACACAATAAAATTAATTGTTCCATTTAAGTTGACCAACATTAATTGTTCCAACGTAAATTAAATTGATAAACCTATTTTAATTTTTGGATCCACATTTCTTTTTGGAAATGGTTGGAGAAAGGGAGGCTTGGGGTGAATATTGGAGAATCTCTTCCTCCAACGAAGAATGGTATCTCCAAAGAAGAACAAGGATTTACCACGAGCCTATATCAGAAGCACTTTGTGGAAGCAAAAAACGCTGACGTTCTTCAAAAACTTCATCTTCTATATCTTGAATCCTCTGATGAATGAAAAGGCAGGGGTGTGATTTGTTTGATCTTCATTAATTTTATTTTATGCTGAATCTCTCCCCATGAGAAAATTGCTACCACTCAAACATGGAGGGTGTGGGCCAAATGAACATGACCCGACCACTCCGCATCCTTTGTGGGTTTTGATGTGTTATTCATGATGGAGGAGGATGTAGAATGGTATCGATGACTGTCACCGGTAGGACTCATGAGTGGCGCCCGACACACTTGACATCTGTGAAGACGGCGATGGTGCAACTGTGACACCGGTGGAGGGTCGCGGTCCGTCAGCCGCGGCGGAGCGGAGGGGGTGGTCGTTGCCTGGCCATCCATTCGAAGTGGAGCCGGCAGAATACGTCCACACCACCAGCATATAAAAGCCGTATCATGATGGCGCAACAGTGGGGGAGGGCAGCCGGCCTGCTGTCGGCCGCCAGTGGTGGCGTGGCGCGCGACTGCACCGTGGCAGACGCGCAACCCATCCAACCGCGGGCCGCCCAGCACGGGCCGCCAAGTGGGCCGGAACCAGTGGGCTGGAGCCAATAGGGTGGGCCGAACCCAACGGGCCGGGTTGGGCATAGGGCCGGGGCCGGGTCAGGCAGGGTCGGACATGACCCAGACCAGCTTCGACCCCTTTTCGCTCTTTCGGCCATAACATGATATATGAACGTCCGTTTGATGAACCGTCTGTGGTGCCAGAAATCCATGATCGAGACAGACCTTTTTGTATTCCCCCCTTGAGTTTTGGATAATGTTAGGGTACATCCGAGTTGGAATGAACACGAATCCAACCTGGCCATCTGGACTGAAAGGCCAATAATTTACAAACTGTGTGTCTGATTGATGCACCGTCTATTGCGTTGATACCCCTATACGTGGTGGTCCTTTAGGATACATCTTGGTGGGACTTATTCTATGTTTCTATATTGACCTATGTCTTGAAGAGAGGATTCTCCCAGAATTAAGAGATCTTATTTCGAGATCCCTATAACAGGCTATAACATTAGAAAGGGATCTTATGCGGGTCTGTGCTTTGAAATCATATGTGGGTCTGTGCTTTGGGATCTTATGTGGGTCTATGATTTGGGATCCTATGTGGATCTATATTCGATAGTCCCACTTAGATCTGATCAAGGAAATTTATTTGGGACTACTCTAGGATCATACATGTGTCTGTTTTATTTTGATCCTACGTGGGTCTGATGATTTAGGATCCTACGTGGGTCTTCCACTTAATAGGGTAAGATGATTCAGTAGTCACATTTAAGAATCTTTACTACCGTACCAAAGTTATATCTAGTCTGAGATGAGTCCATACATTCATGGTAATATCATTTTGGTATTCTTCAGTGTGACGTACCTTTGCGGTACTTACCTTCATGGTAATACCTTTGTCGTATTCTTCTGTGTGGCATACCTTTGTGGTACTTACCTTCATGGTGATACCTTTGTGGTATTCTTCTGTGTGGCGTTCATTTGTAGTACTTTCCTTTGTGGTGATACCTTCATGGTATTATTCTGTGTGGAATTACTTTTGTGGCACTTACCCATATGGTGTTACCTTCGTGGTATTATGTCTTACGTGGAAGAATTGTACTTTGGCTAAGAGATGAGTCTTGTGTTTCCTCATGAATGAGATGGGTACACTTGAAAACATAAGTATATGAATGGGAATATACCAAATTGGGGTTGTCAGATGTTTTCTTGCCTTGTGTTTTATCCTTTGGGGGTTTTGTGAGACCTTTTAGGGTCTTGGAATCCCTACTCAGTATTGTGATACACACTCCTGCATGGGCTACGCCTGCACCTTGTTGTGTTTGGTGCAGACGACAAATAGTGCTGACTGAGGACGGAGGTACCAGGACTAGAGTTATCTCAGAGTTAGAAATTAGACAAGGCATATGGAAGGCAGAGTTTTGGTAGTCACAGCATGGGCCCTGGGGACGGGTTGTGACACTGGTGACAAATAGATTACACCACACCGTGGAGACGGTAAGCCATACGTATGCGCTCACAATGATTTCATTTTTCATAGGATGGATAGAACGTGAAATAGGGTTGTTTCCTATTCGTAATTACATATCATTATATTAGTGATACTGATTTTATTACATTATAATGAAACAACTAATGAAGATAAGTATAAGAATAAATAAATTTGAACAAATCGGTAGAAGAGATTATCTCACCCTTGACAGGTCTCCTTTAAATTTCCTCTTAGGGAACTATAGTTGGTGTTTTGGGAAGACCAAGAACCATATAATGTAACTAAAAAAGTAGAAAAAATAAATGGTTAGAGGTTTTCTGAGCTTGATGTTTCAGAATGAAGTTAATTGGAGAGGTAAGAGGTTCCCTTTTATAATATAGGAGAGATGAGCTTCAAGAAACTCTCAAAATTCCAATTTTTAATAAATTACATTTCTATTAAAAATGGCCCAAAACTTCTTTAATTCAAATATAAGATTATTTCGGTTCAAATAACCAGAAATCAATAATTTTTAGACCAGTTTTGAATAATTTTCTATATATATATTTTTTGTTTAACACTTATTTTAACCTTTTTAATCTTACCATGATATCATATTGTTTACATATTGTGGGTTAATGTAATTACCATATCAGGAAAAATCAGTCCCAAAAATTTATTTATCACATATTTGAAGTTATATTAACCATATATTCCAATTATATATTTTAGGAAATCAATATAATTTAATAAATTATTTTATGATTTAAGTTATGAATTATATAAATTTTGGACACAATTTATACATTAATTTTTTTTAAAAACCATCACAACTGGATTACTTCAAACCTAAGGAATTAACTCAAATTCAATATGTAAATATCATCCATAAAATTATTGGATGATATTAAAATAACCAAATTTCATTTATTTTATCATTTAAAATATCATTTATTTGAATCCTTTATTAATGAAGCAATAAAAGCATCATCATTGTGTCATTTTTAAAATTATTATTTTAATATCTAAAAATCATAAAAAATTATCAAGATGTAGAAAATTATTTTAGATTTATAATTAATATTTATAGAAAAATATATTAGTTATATAATTATACCTTATAATTTTATTAGTAAAAGAAACATTTTTATGTCAAATTTCTCTTACTTTAAATTAATTCTTATAAAATGTCATCTTCACATTCATGTGGGTCCATGGGGTCCAAAAATAGACCCAATTATGGACATGGTTGGAAATATCTCATCCAATAGGATTAGGAAACGTTTTAGGGTAGTTCTATATCATTAAAGTTTTATTCGTTTACCATTATTTACCCGATTTACCCTTTAACTAAGGTAAATAAAATAATTTCTGGAGTTACTATTTAAAATATCTAAAAATAAAATGTATTTATTGACAAAATTTGGATCTCATGATTCCAAATATTTATTTCATTTTTCCAAAATCAAAACACATAAGTTTCATCACTTAATTTAAAATTAATTTCTGTTGTCCAAACAAAAAATCAGGTTTTTAAGAAATAATAACTGTCAACATATTGACTAGTTTTTATGTACAATTTCAATGGAAAATTACTTCCCTTAAATAACAGTGGATTAAATGATAAAAATTTAATCCAATTACACATTAAAAAAAATTAAAACTATAAAATTAATATATAAATAAATTAGATGAAATGGTAGTTTTAAATTAAAATACAGTACTTTCACTATTCATTAAAATTTAAATTTTTTCCGAAAAATAATAAAATATCAAAGAAAGTAAATTTTTATGTTCCATTTCTGAAGAAGAAGTTTATTTTGTCATATTTGACATAAAAATGTCTCAAAAACATGATTTAAAATGGGCACACCATCAAAAGGTAGTAAAACTGCATTTTTTCGAATAAAAACTTCTTTTATCCAAAAAATATGTTTTTCTCATATCATGTTCTATAAAATGGGTAAGATGAATGATGATGTTATATAAAATCTAAAATGTAGTTAATATTATTCATAATGTCTTGTTTAAATCCCATTAAATAATAATATTTTAATAATATAATATTTTTTAGTGAAACTCAGTATCGCGTACAGTGCAAGCTCTCGACGAACATCTCTCTTGAGTGTACCACAATCCAAGAATAGTGTTGCGTACACTACAAGCTAATACGATGTTTCATATAGCGTAAGATAATATTATTGAATCATATAAAACAAGATATCAAATAAAATAAAAATAATTTACCCCATAAAAACTCATTGTCTTACAATAAATTTCCTACTCAGTACAAATTATTTATTAATACATAGTAAATAATTAGTCAATTTTATGTAAAGTAATTATATTCTTAAAAAACATGTCTTCTTAAAAAATAATTTTCTTTAATTTTTATGAGAAAATATTATAATAAATTTATAGAACTTTTAAACTTTTTTTTTGATAAATCATCATATAAAAATTAACATAAGGTGATATTTTGGGATATTTCAGAAAATATTGATTTCTTAGTGAATAATGAAAAATTCGGATACTTGTAAAACTATGAATTATATTCAATAAATTAAGTATTGAAAATTCAAATTATTTTTAATGTAAAATAATTATTATACAATTGTATTTAATCTAATTAATTACTTTTTAATAAAATTTATATCAGATTTTATTTTATGTTTATTTTTTGGTTTTAAAAGGGATTTTTTATGAAAAATACTTTAAAGTGCATAAATGTTCTCCATTTTAAATAACTAAAATAATAGATGATTAGAAATTTTTAAAAATAAATTTATAGATTATATATTAATAAATTAAAATTAATATTAATACAATGATTATTATTATACATATAGTTAATATAAATCATCTTATACTTGAAAAAAATACACTTCTCAAAAACCCACTTTTTCATCGCATCAGCGGGTTTTGTTTTAAATTTAAATTTTAAATATTTTAATAAAATATTTGAAAAAAATTACATTTATTAAATAATCATCTCAAAACTAACTTAGGGTGAAAGTTTGAAAATTTTATGAAAATATTTATTTTTGATGAATTTTGAAAAATACTGAATATTAATAAAAAGATGCTTTTTTTAATTCTTTAACAAGATAAATTATATTTAAAATTTTTTTAAAGTAAAATTATATCAATAATATTTTCATTAATCCAAATTATGTCATTTTTATCAATTTTTTATTAAAAATGGATTTAAAAACATGTTAAACTTTTAAACATTTTCTCATTGAATATATGATTTCTTATCACATCTACATGATTAATTTTAAACTGAACTGTTTCAATTATATTAATATAATTTGAAAAAACATATTCCATATTGTGAATTAGTATAATTTATATTATCTAATATTTTCAACTTAACTTTTGGCCAAAATAAATTGTGAAAACACTAAAAATTAATTACCACAATTAAGGTAAAAATGGTTTTACCCAGAGTTAAACTGAAAAGAAAAAACATCAAGAATGACCCAAAAATTGTTCAAAGAGGATTGTATGGAAATAAATAGACCGTAACTCTATATTGTTGAGAAATTTCCATTATTGGAGACTTTTTACATGAAAAAAGATGGATGGAATCCTTTCTTTCTAAATATTTACTATTGTGCCACTTACCACTCTTATAAAAGGCCACACCTTCTCCCCTACTCTTCACACATTCAGAAACTTTTTTTTGTAAATATCTGACTAAATAATTTCTAAACATCCATAATATCATCCAAATATCCTAATATTTCATAGAAATCCAACCTAGTAATAATTTTAATGCAAACCTAAGGAGAATATCCAAAGAAGAGGTAATGTTCAACAATGATCTTTTTTGTTTTATTTCTCCCTAGAAATTATTATAATATTAGTATAACATTATGATATAATATCTTTAGTATATTAAATTTAATTAGATATATTTATTTGTACTTTAAAACCTAAAACCATCTCTACTTCCATCAAATTTCCCAGGAAGTATTTATACAAGTGCAAAGGGAACCAGTACCTCACAGATCGATGTCATTTGTTTTTTCATTAACACCTATAATAGTGGTAAATAATGATGTATTTTTGGTTTATATATATGATATTTATGATATTTTTATTTTTATATAATGATTATATTACAGGTAACTTCTTGCTTTCAATTTTCTGGGAATACGATAATGTCGCACATGTGTACTGTTGACTACCTTCTCGTGGAGTGATGTAATTCATTCACACTTTACATGTAAGTTAATAACGTTTTTTAAATAAAATACGTGATATTGATTAAATAAAAATTATTCTATAATTATAATATATAATTTCATTTTCTCTATTTCAATACTTAATGAAAATGTAAACAACGTTCATACGTACGTATGGCGTATTATCTCCATGAATGATATATTTCATTTTATATATCTATATTTTATATATTTAAATAAATACATATATACTGAATATATATTATATTTATATCATTTTTACTATTCTTTATTTGATTAAATCATGATCAAGTAAAGAGTTCCAAAAATAAAAAATCAAAACATATACGAAAATCAAAGCTGTTATTACCTAAAACATAAAATTAAAATAGAATTGTTAATAAATGTATAATAAAATGTCATATCAAAATAATTTATGGTATTTTATATATATTTATGGTAATTTAATATATTTAAAATAAACTTATATTTATTATATATTATTTTTTAACATATATGAAGGAAGTCAAGACTTACGATAAGGGTCTTCAGCCTCACATTTATTTTCCTATGAGACACATTCCATATTCACCACATTTTTCATTTTTGTGGTGTATATAATATTCATGAATTTATTTAAAATATTTTCCCATATTGCTTTTGATTTAAATATCCATTTGATGATCACTCTTTCATGGGGTTTACGTTTCAAAATTTACCAAAGCAGTAAGGGATATTTGTCTCCATTTTCCTACATTATGATGTATGTTATATTATATAACTATATTATTTAATAAGGTGTTTATAAAAGACCTTTGATATGTAATATCATGAATTTATTTATCCTTGTGATATTTTATGTAAATTATTCACGGTTTTTACAAATCAAAGTTACCAAAGTGGTAATGTATTTATATTATAATCTCATTGTTTATCAGGATTTTTTATGATTTTGTTTTCAATGATACAATATTACGATGGATCTCTCATGAAACTCATGAATTTTATTCTCATATTATTATTCATAATATTTTTTATTAATGGTACCCATTTTCCTCTCTTTTTACTAAAAATAATTGAATAAATATTTTAAATAAAATCCCACTTTATTTCTGTATTTAATCCAAAATTCATTTCCATTCAAAACAATGTTTTCTAAAAATATTATCAAAAATTTATCGGTATTATCCTATTTTTTTAAAATTAAATTTTAAACATATTTTTCTTTTTTAACAAAAAAAATTGAAAGGAAACATCAAGCCTTTTTCAAACAATTACTATTTGGCTTTTACTGAAAATGTGAAATTGCTGTTTTTTTACATGTACTTCTTGAACGAAACATCCTATCATCATGAAAATAAGATTATTTGAAGCTACCATTATAAATTTTCAAGGTTATTTTCAAATAAAAATGATATTTTTATATGAAATCTATTAAATGATCTATCAAAATCAATTCCCATCTAATATGACATATATTGATATTACCTATGCCATATTGGGAATATAATCCAAGGATTACATTCTTATTATTTCTTTTAATGGTTTATTTTTATGATGGAATGATGTTTATGAAACCCATTTCTCTTCCATTGGTTATAACATGATAAAATTATTATGAGACCCACTACTTTTTCCATAGATTATGTTATGATGAAATGATTATAAAACTTATCACTTTTCCATGGTTTATGATATGTTGAAATGTTTGTAAAACCCATTTCATTACAATGGTAATGAAATGATGAATGTTTTATGATATTATAAAACAAATAATATAGGTTTTTATTATGACACTAGAAGGAACTATATATCCCTCCAGTGCATTAGGAAAATATGGATAACCCTCGAGTAAATTTGTTCTAAATAAAATAGATTACATGTTCACAATATTATGCATAAACCTAATTATATGTTCACAATGTTATTCATGAAAATAATTATATGATAAAATTATAATGAATAAAACCATATTTTATGTCCATAATGTTATGTGAGTAATTGGTTGCATTTCCACAGGTTTATGAAAGGGAAAAACTTCATGTCCTTAACTTAATGAGTGAATATGTTTATATTTACACATGTTCACAATGTTATAAGATGATGTATATGAGAAAAATATATGTATTATTCTAATTTTATGATTTTATGGATAATGTTCTTTAAATATATTAATATTCATTTCTTATGAACTATCAATATTTATTTCATGAATCGAGCTTATGATCTTTGATATATAGGTTATGGTTTTCAAATGTTATGCTCAATACCCTTATATTCCTTTTATGATTATGTATCTCCATTTTTTACCCTTACTGAGCATCTGCAGTCACCCTTTATTATGTTTCCACTCCCTAGGTTATGAAGAAATGTCTATGTAGGGTATTTTTGTGAAAAATAATAAAAGGGAATATCATTGTGGGATACATTGAAGATCTTTCACTAAATTAAGAATATTTTTTCGATGTTTCCTAAGGAACTAAACTATGACGATCCTCAGTCATGTGTTAGTGAAATGTATTGAATATTAATATAAAAACATATAATATCCATGAATGAGAAGTGTGGGTCACTATACGGATAAATAACGCAAGATTACATGCCATGTTGCTAATAAGTACATGTGAGCTACCCATGATCAATGTTATAGGTCTAATATAAGATTTATTAAGAGTTTAAAAATTAATTACACAAGGAGTGCATTAGAAGCACACCACATGTTGATTGAGTCATGTTGACACGTTTTTTTTTCAGACTACACATTATGTAACTCGCTTACATGTTATGTAGTACACGTGTTTTCATGGTTGAAAAAAGGGTTCAAGAAATGTCGTTCATTAATTACAAGACAAATGGAATGAAACCTTTGTAATAAGAAGGTTATATAGTGTATACCAGTTATACATGTTGTGTACATTAAATCATTTCATGTAGAAATACAAACCAGGTATAGTGACCCATGATTTCATACATAGATATTATTTATTATTATATAACTATTAAGTACATAACATAAAAATCAACACCATAATCATTTAAGTATAGTGAATTTGGAAATTTTAAAACGTATCCAATTGGTTCATAAGAAAACTACATATTATCCCATTAACTTCTTCATATATCGTATATTTATTAGACAAATCATACATAAAACATTTCTCCATTACTTGTGTATAAAAACATAATAAAGGGTGTGATCAGATGCCCACTAAGGGTAAAAAAGGTATATATCAATGATTATAAAACAATGACATGAGCATGAGGGTATAAGAACATGATATTTACATTTTAAAACCATAATATGCATATAATAG
Organism: Viscum album; assembly: GCA_963277665.1. Taxonomy (NCBI): domain Eukaryota; kingdom Viridiplantae; phylum Streptophyta; class Magnoliopsida; order Santalales; family Viscaceae; genus Viscum; species Viscum album. The sequence continues at coordinate 1,048,527,117 of OY728131.1, read as the reverse complement.
ATCATGAAATTGAGTCATAAAATAAATATTAGAAGTTCATAAGACATGAATCATAAATTAATCAAATTATATAATCTATGAGAGCATAACATCCACCTACGATATTGATTTGTGGCATACATTTAAGACTATAACATTGTGAACATGTATAAATAGAAATAATTTCACTCACTCAAAAATTTAAGGACATGAAATTTTGTGAAATGTATAGGTTTTTTCAATATAATACTTTTGAATATTTCTAATAATATTTCAAAATCCATGTTCTAAGACGGAATGAGATTTTGAGGCCTGATGATATCAAAATTGATATTCTTAAAGATATTAAATATATTAATATCATATATGCACAATTTTCTATAAAAGTTCCAATAATTCCCAAACAGAGTCTCAGATCAAAAATATGTTATGCCAATTGAGTTCCAAACCTAGTGTTATCCCTAGGCATGGCATAATCATTTTCATCCATCAAGTGTTTTAGTAAAGTGCTACCGGAGGCGCAAATAATAAAAAAAACTAATATTATTTACATATTTGTTTATTACGATGTAATTACCAAGAATAGTAAATTTAAACATGGATATTCCTAATCTATAGGGTTATCAGCATAACCTCTAGGGGATTGAGAGGTGCTATTGGAGAGGATCTGTTGGAGGATCATTGGTAGACGACATCAAATTGATATTAGATTGAGGATTTTGTGTCAATGTAGCTTGTGAAGAAGAAGAAGAAGAGGGAAGTGAAGATTTGGATTCCTTGATCAAAAAAAGTAGAGGATTATAAAGATAAGGCAGAATCCTTCAAATTAGTTACTCCAGGAAATGGATTTGAGGGAGATAGTAAGGATCATGATAAGCAATAACAAGAAGAAGAAAATTTTTTGTATGATGAGGAAGAATCCTATGAGAAGGATTTTCAAGAGGAAGGAGTAGAAAAGGAGAAATGAGATGAAGATCAGATTTTTCATGTCTCTGAATCTGAGGAAGAATATCCTAATGAGGAATCCATTCTGAAAGATGACAGGGGGAAACAAGCTCTCATGGAGACACCTATAAAAGATGTCATCCAGAATAAAGAAGGTGGTGGTACATATTGAAGTAATATAGTACAGGTTGAGGAAGAGTTATCTCCAAGAAATTTATCTAATTCGGAGTAATCTGCTCATGGTCATGATTTTGTAGTTGAATCTCTGAAGAAGCTGGTGGACACAATTTCGATATTTCCTACTATTGATTCCAGATGCCAGATGTTGCAACACAGTTTGAATTAGAAGTCAGAATCTCAATCCATGGTAATGGATAAGTGTATAAAGATTGGGGCCGACCATACAAATTTCCTTATGAACTATGATGTTCACAGGAAGTCTTACAGGAAAATCACTTTATGGTCTAAGAATGTTGAAGAAGACATTGCCGACATTGAACGTTTTCAGAATGAGGTGAAAGATGCCTTGGAAATAGAGGAAGAAAAGATTAAAAATCATCAGAATGAGATGATTATTGAGAAAATTTCTTGGAATCAACAGGTCAGATATTTGAATGGGAAGCTTATCTCCGTAGCTCAGAACTAGAATGGGGAAAGTGACTTCCAGATTGTGTTTGAATAAAAGCTACAAAAGCAAGAGGAGTTTATAAAAATGAAGGAAGAGGCCATGAAGGCTCAGGCTGAAGCATTGAAAATACAATATGAAATGATAAAATCCTTGGAGAGGCAAGCTGAGGAAGACCAAAGAGATTTGATGTCGCTCAAAACTTTTTTGAAGATGCTCATCCTAATGGAAAAGGAAGACAATTGAACTCAGTTAAATATTTTGTTGTATTTATCTTTCTTTGTAAAAGTTTCTCAACCATAATGAAAATTTGGTTGGATGAATCTTATTTTATACTAATGTTTCAAGTACCATATTTTATTTTCCATTCCCTTCAATTCTTTTTGAAAATCACAAAGGGGGAGAAGATAAAATAACTACTCTTAAGGGGGAGAAGGGAAAATTTAAAATGAAGAGAAAAAATTTCTAATTGAAATATTCTTAAAGTAAGAGGGAGTTTCTCTCTACGGAGTTTTTTCATTTCCATGATAATAAAAACTCCACTCTAGAAATTCAGAATACAATCCTTAGAGTTTCAATGCCTAAGGGGGAGTTAGTTGTATTCAATTTCATCCATGAATAAAGGTAGTTAAGTTTTAATTTCAATGTCTAATGAATTTTTTTAAAGTCCTTATATTCTTTTTCTTAAGGATGTTTGTGATTTCCAAAACGGGGGAGATTGTTGAGTCAATAAGGTTTTCCTTATGACTTTTCCATTCCTTATTGTCTCGAAAATCACAAACACCTTATACCTAAGTAAATATATATTTTACCTCCATAAGGAAAATTTTCTTCTTTAAAGAAATTTACCCTAACCTAGATTTTATTATACATATCAATATTTTTCTTAAGTACAAAAAATGGATTCATACCCAAAACCCTAGAATCATATAATGTCAAGAATTGGAGTATTTTGTTGTTAGGATCCAAATTCTGGATGGGAACTGTAATGAAGATCCACTCCGAATTCTGGATACGAACTTTCATGAGTTCGACTCCAAACTCTTATGAATTTCGACTCCGAACATTCATGACTTCGACTGCGAACTCTTATGAAGTTCGACTCCGAACATTCATGAGTTCGAATCTGAACTCTTATGATGGTCCACTTCGAACATTCATGAGTTCAACTCTGAACTCTTATGAAGTTCGACTCGAACTTTCATGAGTTCGATTCCGAACTCTTATGAAGTTTGACTCCGAACTTTCATGAGTTCGACTCCGAACACTTATGAAGTTCTACTCTGAACATTCTTTAGTTCAACTCCAAACTCTTATGAAGTTCGACTCTGAACTTTCATGAGTTTGACTCCGAACTCTTTTGAAGTTCGACTCCGAAATTTCTTGAGTTCGTCTCCGAACTCTTATGAAGTTCGACTCCGAATTTGTACTAGTTCTACTTCGAACTCTACAAGCTCAGATTCTGAACTCTGATGAAACCAGACTCCAAATTACCTTAGAAATTCAGACTCTTGAATTCTACAGACTTCAGGTTCCGAATTCCTATAAAACAGAATCCAAACATATTTTTAACGTAGACTCCGAATTCAATTTTGTTTATACTCTAAAATTTTATTTACATACATTCCAATTTCTAGTTTTTCTATTGCTTACACTTGTTTCATTATAAAACGATGTCATGATTTCAGTTACACATGTTTCCATATAAAACGATGTCATCCATTCTATTTTTAATTAACCATTGGTTTAGTGACACGTGTACAGGTCCCTCCGATATTCAAGGAAAATATGACCGTTGGAGGAGGGATCTGATCATTCCAACTGAGCCTATAAATAGGAGCTCATTTGAAGGAGCTCAACAACAAGTTGATCACTCTAGAGACCACACGTTGTTAAGTTGATCTCTAGAGAGAGAATATTTTCATACTTTGTGCGTACTTAACCACTCGTTCATATTGCTTCTTGTGACTTCGAATGATGATGATTACATTCTAGGGCATCCGAGGATAAGAAGATAGAGGTGCTGACTACCTTGAAGTTCGAGGGCTTCCTTACTGAGGAAGACAAAGGTTCCAACTACCTTGAAGTTGAGGGCTTGTAGGGATAGCAAGACAGAGACTCTGATCTTATTATCGGGGGAATATCCTAGTGTGGGTATGAAAGAATTGCTTGAAAGTATAAATCAAGGGACCTTTATCCATGGTTTTTGGATACCCTTCTCTTTGGGATAAAAGAGTTATTTTTTGTTACTTGTAGTTATACTACTTGTTTTTCTACTACATATTTTATTGTAAGGAAAGTATAATATTCTTATATTTCCTTACAATTGTAATCTGATTCATTTAGATTATATACGCTTTAAGGTGGAATCTCATATTGTAAACTTTAGATAAGTTTCAATTTCCTGATCCATATTTTCGGAACCTGTTTTCGGAATCACTTCCCAGATTCAAACAAGTGAATAGAACTAGAAGTTTGTAACTTCATACCTTGTTCCAATTCTCCAATTGGTGTTAGAGGTGTTGTGAATTTGATTAGATTAACTTTGTTAAACTTAGATCTTTCCTTGTCTAAATAAAATTTTAAAAACTGTACAATTAACCCCCCTATTGTATATTGAGCATCTACATCATTATTTCGATCCTACAGTTTTCTTCCATTGAATTTTATTTTGGACTCTAATTCGATGAATATCAAGTGAATGATTATCACACATTTAGTCATTGGAAGAAATAGTAAATACCACATGTTTGGGATAGAGATATGATGCTACGATATGAGTTCATGATGATGGTATTATATCCATGAATGGATTGAGAGTTCATCTTCTTGTTTTTGGTGCGAGACACTGATGAGTTGTGCCACAAAGTGCATCTTGAGCATTGGATATGGCTGGATTCTTGAAGTAGATAGTGATAGACTTTTTTAAACCTTAAATATGTGATGTATGGCATAATTTTCTGTAAAATTAGTTATTAAAAAGATTTAGAAGAATATGTGTGAACATTTTAAATTTCTCTAAAATTCCAGACTACATGGTGTGTAGTCTTATGAAACCACTCCATGCATTTATTCCTATGTAGTGTTAGGGATTCCATGTAGATATATATATCAAACACCATGTGAAATGTGATACTCATTGTGTGACCCTTTGCTAACTAGTTTTCAAATACAAGAGTATACTCCTAGGAGTTCGGGTAGTGTTATGTGCAATGTGGGTCATACCACATGTCATATACACCCTAGAATACATCTTGATATGTACTGAGAGTACACAAAAAATGATTTTTTTTCGACATAATATGTGTGATGGGATACATGTCATGTACTTCGGAAAGTGCATTAGAATAATAAAAAAGTACGATGAGGGACATATCGAAGCCTATAAACCATGTACCCTCATTGGTCATGTCGTAAATTTTAGGAAAAGTTCATGTCATGTGAGTGTGAGACACTCGTATTGACAGTATTAGTGAGACATTCCATGTACCCATAGGGAAACATTGTGTACTCTTTGATGATATGTAGTATTCCACTTTTGTTCCATGTTAGATTATTTATGAGCTTGTGTGAGCTTCTTTGGACCAGTATCGGTTGATTGTGTTCTCTTTGGTCCATTACTATGATGTTTTAGTGGGAATTTCATTCTTATCATAGAGGGTGAACCCTATACAACTTCTTATTGGCCTGTGTTGTATGGAATGTTCCCTTATTCTGAAGTTAGTTATCTTAGTCCACATTGTCTATACCCTTCATGATATGGAGCATGTATCCCTCTGAGAGGCTCAATGAAATCCTCATGTCCTTCGTTTTTCTTGAAATAGGTTTTGTGGAATTGGAGTGATGAACACTACATGGGCATCGATCCCCAATATATGAGGATATTTCCAATGTGGTCTGGTGCCCCCCATTGATCCCTGGTCATTTACCCCTAGCCATGTATCAAGACCTAATATTCTTGATGGGGTATTATTATGAATGATTGTGTATCTTAGATGAATCCTCTCAGTTCTTTTGTTCTTATTCATTACTATAGCTAATGAGTTTGACCACTGGGATGAGTATCATTAGTGGAATTATATCTTTGAGAGAGGTTAATTTCAGACGAGAATGGCCTTTGGAATGTTTGGTATATGTCTTCAGATATTTGATACCTAATTAGTGATATTTCTTGGTTAATTTACATCAGGGATGGTAGGTCTCATGTAGTGAGATCTCCTAGATTATCGTTACCTTGAAACATTACGATGGGTCTATAGATGATAACTATAAGGCCCCAGCCTTAATCCTTACTTAATATTGAATTAAATGAGTAATTCACATTGAGGATCTTTTCAGGTTTAGAATTTTAGAGAATTAGGACATAACTATTACATCTCAAAAGATTACAAAGTAGTCACTTCTACTAAATTTCCATAAAATAAAAACACTCAAAATAAAACATGTCTAGTTCCATGTCTTATATAGCGTGACATTCCCTTGATCCCATCCTTGACCTTATTCCACTTTATGTCCTGTGAAAAACATTTCAAAAAAACTTGGGGTGAGCATAAAAAGCTCAGTAAGGGATACACAAAGAATAAAAACTGTTACTTTTTCAAACATCAAGTAAACCATGTGTACTCTATCAAAGTAATACCTTCACCTTCATGAAGTAGTAAAAACTCTTCAATGAATAAAGTATCATTACTTACCTTTTTGTAACCAAAGAATTACCATAAAACCCATATAAAGAACACATAGCATATATAAAGGTAACTTGGGACATAAACATACTTAAGTGGAATAACCATGTGGTCGACTTCCACACATATCACTTAATGGAATAGCCATACAGCCAATTTCCATACATACTTAATGGAATAGCCATACGGCCGACTTCCATACCCAATGCATTGGAGGTTATAACGTAACCACCCATCCTGGTATTCACGGCACCACCCGTCATATGGTTTATAACGTAACCACCCGTTAAAATGTCCAAGTACCGATATAAAATCATAAAACATAAAACCAATATAAAGGAATGATAATATTTCCACATTTCAATCAAAATATATCATAATAGAATCCTTTATCAAAACCATTTTCAATACCAAAATACATAAAATAGTATATCGTATTTATTTTATTTTAAAAACATTATGGCTTGTTGAGGAAGCCAAAGACCAAATAATACTCCTCGCGGCGGAAAAGGTCGTTGTCACTGCGTGCGTTAAAAAAACATTCCTTTTTGTTGTTTAGTAAAACGCTTGATAGAAAAAGATTCCTTTTGTATAAAAGTAAAAGTCAAAGGGGTTTATACACCGTATAAAAGAAATTTGTGTATAAAACGAAATATGCCTCAATGAAAGGAGATTGAGACGAAGTCCCTTACAGAGATGATATCCTTGGTTTAAGGATAAATCAATTACATAATTATGTGTGACAAATGAATACACCAAATATAAGTGGATATTAAGTGTAAAATAATCAATGGTCATTCACACATATTCAAAGGATTACATATTCAATAACAACATGTTGAACCCAATGAAATCGAAATTGGGTTAAGAAGTTCCCTTGACAGCCTAACGGCGTCACATCAAAATGAGTTGATGAGAGATAAAAAAAGGTTATCTCATCACTTGGACATAAAATTTACATCAATAAGGATATATGTGAACATATCCCAACATAACAATATGTAAATTAAAAGACCCGACAAAAGAAGTCTTTTAAAAAAAAGAGGGTGAAAGGTTCCCTTACCGACTTGGGTAACTTTTGAAAAGTACACCCCATTGAAGAAGTGTCATACAATGAATATGTAAGTACCCATAAATGTAATTATATTACAATAGGATTGTAATAGTGGGCAGTACATAAACCACTCAATGGAAATTGTGGCAAATGTACCATAAATCTCACGGGAATAAAAGTGAGATGAAAAATCTCTTACGAAAACTTGGCAGCCTAACAGCGCCACTTAAAACATCCAAAATGGATTGATGAGAGAAAATAGGGTCTCTCATTACATCAAAATAATGTTTACAGAAAGATGAATATAAAAGAACATCACCCAAAATAACAAATAGGAGCTTAAAAGAAGTGACATAAAGGAGAGTACTTTAAAAGAAAGAGAGAGGCTAGATCTCTTACGAAAATTCGACAGCCTATCGGCGCCACTCAAAACTTCCAAAATGGATTGATGAGAGAGAATAGGGTCTCTAATCACATGAACATAAAAATTACAGTAAGATTAATATAAAAGAACATCACAATAACAATAAAGATGAGCTTTAAAAGGAATGACATAAAAGAGTGTACTTAAAAAAGAAAGAGAGGCGTAGGATCCCTTACCTCGGGTCTGACTTGACTCGATCGTTCTTTAATCTCCTGAATAATAAACTTGAGTTAATTTATACTTCCTTAAGAACCTTTTTCAAGTTAATTATTCCTTTTATATCACTTATTACCATGTTATAAACATTATTTAATCATTTAAGTTAATCATGTTTGTTTTGTCGATATTTGGTTCTTAAGTCGAAAGTGGAATTCTTACAATTACATGTTGTTCGTGTGGTCAAAGGTTCTTCATATACAAAAATGACATTACTGATTTGGATATCATATATATCATATATATACATCATATACATGTATTTATAAAATCACATAATCATTTAGATGAAAGAAATGAAATGCACCGTTCATGGAGACGGTAAGCCGTACGTACGCATGAACGCTATTTTCATTTCTATGTCATATTAATGGAATTAAAACTATATGACAGTTATGTATATTTTAATTCCAGAATTATATTAATCATTTAGATGTATCATACATAATATATATCCATTATATATATGTACTTATAATAGTACATTACATTTGGGGATAAGAAATGAAATGCACCATTCATGGAGACGGTAAGCCGTACGTACGCATGAACACTACTTTCATTTCTATCTCATACTTTAATGGAAAGAAATAATAATGATATATAGGTATTTAATAATTCCAGTATAACATCATATATAATAACATTAAATCCATCCTTTATACGTCCCACGTATGGCATTAACGAATCACATCACTTTGAGGGGGCGGTAGTCCGCACTTCCTAAAATGAAGATATCGCGTATACCCATAATGGAAGCCATAAAGGTAAGACACAAATGAAAAATAAAAAAGCATAAGTAAAACATAAACATATTATATATCATATATAAAAATAGTGAAATCATAATGGCCACCTTTGAAGGTGTTAAATGAGTATTGAACAATCATCGTTTCGGGAGGCACAATTTCGCCATCCACGGAAACCATATGTTCTTTAACCATTTGATGTAGTTGTGTGAGAGTGTAGCTCAAATAAATCGTATAACAAAATCCTAGTATATTGAAGATACTGGTGTTGTTACAAAATAAATAAATAAAAAGAGTTTAGGGGGTTGGAGAAGCAAAATAAAACAAATGAACATGAGAGAATGAATTACCTTTAAAAGTGTAACTTCTTTTGATTTGAGCCTAAAGACTTCCATTGAAAAGATTATGCCAAAAGGGAATCCTCTAGGATGAGGAGAGGGATTTGGAGAGAGTAAATGGGTAGGGTTTGGCCGAGCCAAAGGCTTGAGGAGTGTGTGTAAGGTGGTAGAGGTGGGGGCCTTTTATAAGAGGAGAGGAGGGGCACTTTTGGAAAGTAAAGAAATATTACTTTATTTGAAAATGTGTTTCGGTTTTAAAAGGTCCCACATTGATATAATTCGTGGATATGGTGATAAGGGTTCGAAATACACCCATACAATATGTTTTGGACATGTGTAGTTCATAGATTTTACATTATCTTTCCATTTTATTTAAATCGTCAAATAATGATGTCATCGCTGCATCATTATTATATCATAAATAATTTAATTTATTTAATGTCTAAAAATTATAAAAAAATACTATGATGTAGTAAATATTTTTATATTTCCAATAACTATTTATAATCAAAATTTGGACTTGTGTAACCCTACTTAAAAACTATTTTTGTAAAACAACTCATGTTTGTGTCAATTTAATTTTAACATTAAATAAAAATATATTATTGTCATTTTCCAACTAAAATGGCTCCATGGGGTCCCCAAGTTGGCCCATGGCTTGTCTTGGTCGGCCATTACTCACCCAATAGGTGTAGTACAAGTGTCATGGTGTTTTCACATTCTTATAATATCATTTTTACCTTAAATGACAGTAATTACCTCTAATCGCGATTAATGAAAAAAAGTTACTATTCACAAAAAAATTATTTTCATCCCATTGAACCAAATTTTACATACTAATGACAACCATTTATGTCGGATTTTAAAAATTCAATACACATTAGTGGTAATCTTTCATTTAACTGAAAAATCAGTTTGCTTGATTACCACTTAGTGGTTTCACTATTCATCAAAAATTGGAGTTTATCAGAAAAATACCAAAACTTCACCCTAAGCTATATTTGATATTACGAATTCAAAAATGAAGTCCGTTTTACAAAATTCAAAACATATTAGTCAAATTAATTAATTTAACAATTAATTCCCTCTGTCAGAGCAAATAGCGTGTTTTTATAAAACAATAAGTATCAAAAGATTGACACTAGTTTAAGTTTGATTTCAAAGTGAAATTAATTCCAACGACCACTATTGGATAGAATGGTAAAAATATATTCTAATTTCACTTTAAAACCAATTCAAAATATAATCTAATCATATAAATAAATTATATTAAAAAGAGGTTTTGAATTAAAATACAACATTTTACACTATTGATTAAAAAAATGAACATTATCGGAAAGATACCAAAAATTTACACAAAGTAAATTTTGCTGTCCTGATTCTTAAGAAGAGTTTTATTTGGTCCAAAAGAATGTATAAGAGTGAACAAAACTATATTTAATGACGGTTCGCCATCAAAAGGCTATAAGTGAACTTTTAGTGAAAACTAGGGCATATATGCCTAAAATTGAATTCTTTCCGTATTTTAAGCCTCTATCCTTTATTGGATAAATGTAAAAACATTTAAAAACATATATAATCATATTTTAGTTATTTCTATCCATTCCCGCCATTACAACAGCTACATGTTAACTACCATTTAAAATAATATTATTTTATTATTAGAGTGCAACGTAAGATTCCCAAGAAACTCGTTGTTGCGTGTTGGGTGCGCCATCGAGCATAACGTTCCCTTTAAAGTCATTTAAAGATTTTATTCACAAATATGGATAAATATGAAAATGTCATATTCTTTATTTACCTGGGGTGTTACAATAACAGTTGAGACATTATGTGACTCAGAGTTGTTTATGAATATATATATGATAAATTTCATTATTTTTATGTCTATTAACATGTTATTAATACCATTGGTTGATGATATGAATAATCCTAAATATTTATTGTTAGTGATTTTAGTGTGTCCTTTTATGTATTGTTATAGTCACCCCTACATGGTATCTTCTCATACCTATCATGTCTAATTGAAATGACGACCCTTTCATGGAGTCCTTAGAGGACCAGAAGAATGTTGAGATTTTTTGGGATAGAAATACTACGGTGTATGAAAATGTATCAATTTACAGAAGTCACATCCTTCTAAGCAGGCCATACTTAGTTTTTCATTTTTGGGTGGGCTTAGAATTAAACATTTTTTCAGGATTTCTAGTAATATTTTTAATTCTCTAATTGGGGTATTATAGATTTATACGCGCATTGTTGTTAAATATTCAAAATCCTAACACTATATAGGCTTGGATATGTCTGTGATTATATAGTAACTTTAAGAAAATGCCTCAAATGTGTGTGATATGCCTTCTCAAAACTGGCCGCCAGCCATTGGCCTATTAAAGGTGGGTTTGGGGTAGTTGCGACTCAAATCCTAGTGGGTTAGGTCATGACATCAGGACTTCACATAAAATTAATGTCACATAACAAAACCCATGAATAATCTTATGGAAAGGGAAAATAGACCCATTATTAATCTTATATAAATGAAATGAATTCCCATTCATAACCTTATATATATGAAAGATGTCCCATGCATAATATTTTGAAAATGAAAATAACTTCATGGATAACATAATTAACTCATTTTTATCCATAATTTTCAAGTGAATTGAAAGGACATGTAGATCCCACCCATCACACAATCCATAAATTTTTGTTCCACTACATGATAAACCATTCATCATATCATTACATGTGAAAAGGAAATGGGTTTTATAAACATGTCATCATAGTATAACCCGTGGAAAAATATCGGGCTTCATAAACCTCTTTTAATAATAAATATAAACCATGTAGAGAAATAATAAAAATGGTATCATTAGATCATATCCCAATTAAATCATAAGTAACATCAAAGGATATCATATAAGATAGAAAATAATTTTGAAATGTCACTTGGACTATTTTTTGTGGAAAATACACTTTTCACTTGAAATAACTTATTTAAAATATATATTTTTTCAAATATTAATGATTTTTTTATGAGAAAATAAACTTATAAAATTGTAACTTAATATTTATATCATTGATTGATCATTGCGGCAGGAAATATTGTTCATGTTGTGCATGTTAAAACAATGTTGTCTTCCACATTTTCTATAAAAAACATATATGTGTTGTTTGGAAAAAGACATGAATGCTAACTTAAAGAAAGTAAAACAAGGTTAAAAATGAATTTAAATAATAATATAAGAATTTTAAAACATTTTTGAAATAAAATTTATAAAACATGGCCATGTAAGAAAAATATTTTTCGAATGAAGAGTGAAATAAAGATGGCATTTGTTAAAATAACTTTCTTTAGACATCAAGTGTACATGAAAAGTGAAAAAATGATGCTAAAACATTTATTCCAATGAAATGACTAAGTGGTAAAAAAATTCATGACATTATTGAGAAATATATCATAATATTTCTTTATCAAAAGAATAATCATAAATAATCTTGATAAATAATGAGATTTTAATATTAAACCCTTACCATTTTGGTAACTATTGAATCATAATCCTTGTAAAAAGTTTTTATATCAAAATTTAATATGAAATATATTTTTATAATATAAATAATATAAATTGTAATATTATTTATGTAATTTAATATTTTAAATAATTTAAATATAAATTTCAACCCCCTAAAATCTTTAAAAGAAACACATTCTAAAAAAACATGAATTTATTATTATTCATCAAAAATGAATCTTTTTGGAAAAATATTAAAAATTAACACTAAGATATTGTAATAATTCTTCTTCCAAAAATTAAGTACATTTTATAAATAAAATTTCTAAAGTGGAAAAATATCTTTAAAATAAGGGAAAAACATGATGGAACAACTCTTTACAAAATAATTCATTTTTAAACATAAAATAGGATTTATTTTTATCCCATGATTTGAAAAATATAACATTAATGTTAAGAAAATTTATTTAATATTTAAAAAATAAATTTCCATAAAATTATTCCCCAATATTTACTAATTCAATTGATAAATATAAAAAAACATTGCGTATATAAGAACAAATTTTAAGAGAAATATTTCTTTTATTTTTATATGATTTTTCTTTTTATTTCTAATATATTTGTAAGAAATGAATTAATTTTATACATGTGTAAACTATATAATTTTTGTAATTTATTTATTCTTACATAAACCAACAAATCCAATGGCTAAGTGAAAATTTTCATATTAAATAATAATATTAAAATAGTATATCATGGTTAATTTGAACTCTATGTTGCATTTAACACAACATATCAAAGCATTATATTTATTTAAAAAAATCATAAAATATCAGAGATTTACATTCTATTGACTTAAATAAAAAATTTCCTCACAATTTTAACTCGATCTCGATAATCAATGGCTTGAAATTAGATGTCACCATTTTTAAAATCCCATATCTTATAAAGGTTTAATAAAACTTCTTATTGATATGAGAGAACGAGAATCATAAAGGTTATATAGAATAACACATAAAAATGTTCCCATGTGGGAAAACATTATTTGGAATTGAAAATATATAAATGGATGAGAAAATTAATTTACATGAACTAATAGAGTGTGATAGATAAAATCGGTTGGAGAATGTTAACAACCACAAATACATAAATTTCTAACAAGTTAAAAGGTCATTGGATCAATAGAAGTGAAAGTATTAAGATGAAAAATTCCCCAATATCCTTTTTCCTAAATTTGAGTAAATGTTTTCTATCCTGATTTAGAATAGGAGAAAATATACTTGATTTATTTCAATTACATAATCAGGATATAATCTATTTATTATTCTTCTATCATTTTTAACTTCATATATTAATCCATGAAATTAAGATTGATTTTCCATTCCTGAAGCACTAAGGGTTCATATGATCCGTAATAGAATTATAATCCATTCATTATATCTCTCGTTATCCTAAAAATAATATGGAAATCAGAAGTTTTCTAATATGGATAAATCATTATATGATAAAATAATAAATTAATCTCTAAAACCTCATCCAAATTCTAACTAAAACAATCACGTAAATAAATAACCTTATGACCTTTCAAAATATAAAAAAATTATAAACAAGGTCAATAATTTTCCGAAATAAAATTAACTGTAATCCACAAAATATCATAAACTAGCTCCTAATTATCACATACCAAATATTTTAATACCATGGTTATATATTTTCTTGAAAAATGGTAATATCTACTATTACCATAAAACCTAAATTAAATCTTATTTGTATTTAAAGATTCATATAAAATAATTATTTAATTTAGATACATAAATTCTTTAATAATTCAACTTCATTCTTAAATAATTAATTGGGACTCATTATCATATTCTTTAACACCGTATTCCATTAATATATCATTTTTAGTCACTTCATCATCAATGGAAAGACATGTTATCATACATCCTGGTTGATCCACCTCTTGATATTTCCCCCAAGTACATCGATTTTCATAATACCAATACTTTTAACATTTAAAACATTAATTAAATTATGATACCTTAAGGAGTCAATAATCACATATATTGTGTTAACTGAACATTTTATTTTTCATCAACAATTCCTTTATTTATTCCCTTCATAACTACAAATAAAAAAATTCTTCTCATTCCTTTGAGTAATTCCCTGGAGTGCTTCTTCCTGCATTCTTGACATGTATAAAAATAATCTTATTTCTTCCATTGTATCCACTACCCAATCTCTCAGTGAACATTATCCTTCCCTACTTTGGTGAACTTGATAATTGTTTAATGTGAAAGTTGTTAATCATATATCTTGGTGACTGATTAGGAATAATCACAATATCCTTTACTATAGTCAAAATCCCACTTGGTTTCTCATAAAACACATATATTATCACATTCATAAAAGACCCAATCCCTTCTGGTTTCCTTAATTGACTTATTTCAGAAAGATTAGTATGAGCAACAATATTTATAGTGTAAAACCATATAATCATGAAAAATCATTTATAAGAGGACTAAATCATGACACCATCTTTTCTATCTATGACACATTAGGTTTTAGTGCGTTCATTTGTGATTATTATCTATTCAAATAATTCATAAATATTCATAAATAAAATGTTATTTAACTTGATAATTTCCCCTAGGAATGTGAATCTAGGTGTGTAGTAACGACACACTCATCTTTCACCTGAATGATTGTCAAGATATACTCGACCAACTCATTTCAGGGTTTTATCCCCTAAATGAATCTATTTCAAATGCAGATCCACATGTAGTATCCATACAAGGATTCATTTATAGGAGAACCACAAAATATATTCCTAACCAAATATTTAAGATTTTACCCTATACTTAGATACATTATATAGCTTCTTCACTAATGTTTTCTCATCCTAGTTTTTAAAGCATAAATAAACCTTTTCTCTAATACCATCAATTGTGACCCCATATTTCATACCTAGATATTACATCTTATCAGTTCAATATTCTTTACATTTCATAACTATCCATTCCAAAACCATTTAGGTTTAGTTCATTTGTAATATTTGAAACATAAACAATGAGTTTATAGGTGAACTAAATCTTCTCCCACTAAATTATACATATCTAGCACTCTTCTTAGACCTATCATACATAAATCCCTTTTCATAACATGAGAAATAAAACATACTAAATTCTGATCTCAGATTATTATCAAGGGTATAAAAGGGAGATATCAATGATAACATAATAATAACATGATCATAAGTGTTTGATAACATGATATTAACATTTTAAAACCATTCCCTAATATCATAGATCATAAACATTAGTCATGGAATAAATCATGGTGGTTCATAATACATGAGTCATAAATGAATAAAATTACATAATACATAAAATCATAACATTGTAATAATATATATATTTTTTTCAAACTCATATGCTTATAACACTGTGAACTTGTATAAATAGAAACATGTTCACTCATTAAGTTATGAACATGAAATGAGGCACTCATATAAACATATTGACATGTAATCAGGCATACAATTAATATTAGGGACATGAAAACATGACACACACTTAATATAATGTAAATGAAAATTAGGAACAATCATCATCTTATGGATATAGAAGATGGTTCAGGTATAAACATTTGAACAAGAAAATAGGTTCACAAATAACATAATTAACTTATGAGAAATATAGTGGCCCTATAATTTTACACATAACATTACATGATTTTAAGAATAATTATAAATCAATGTACAAGGATAATATTGTAATTTATATTTTATTGGAAGAAGAGGTATGAAATCGAAAATTAACTAAAAAAAAATTAATTTCAAAATGAGCTCATATCTTCTATTGTGCTCGTACATCTACATAGGATAACCTGGGGACAACATGAACAATGGGATGAGCTAAAATAGAAGATATAGTGCACTTGAAACTGGTTAAGAAAAAAAATTACTGATTTTATAATGACAATGATTGCTTAAAATAGAAGATATAGTGCACCTGAAACTGTTAATGAATTCGTGAAGTTCCCTTGAAACTAGTTTGTTTATCGGGATGTATTGAATATGGAATCACTTTAGAAAAATTATATAACTAAGAGACAATAATTGAATGGTATTGGTAAATTAATTTTGTACATGTAAATATAATTTAGAATTTTTACATAAATAGTTAATGTAATATCATTTTGGTATAATGAATGATAAGGCAACCCAAATGAGTCAAGGAGATTCGGGTATAATTCCTTACCGATTATCGTCATGATATCAAGTGTACTAAAGAGTGCATAATGAGAGAGAAAGAGGTTTATCATCACATATACATCATGATGAAAGTATGGGGGAGGTCATAAATCATACCCCATCATTAGGGACTATAAAAAAATGTCATAACATTGAGGACATTCTTGAATAAGAGTGAAATTGAGAGGATCCCTTACCTCAAGTCCGATAGTGTTCTCCACTTGATACAAATGACCTGAATATGCATATTAGTTTCATTAATTAATAATTAAAGAACCTATTATATATTTAAAATATTTATTATAACATTTTTTTGTTCATTTATAACCTTTTTGATTGATTATGAGGTTTAATTTCATTGTTCAGGTCTGTTTTCTTACTTTGATTTAATTATCTGTTCACCTATATTCAGGTTCTGTAAACATGTATGATTAATGTTGTTTCCAAAATAAAAGTTATATTTTTATATTGACCATATAGAAGGTTACATGGTTTAGAATTTAATTTGGTTAATTGGAGTGAAGTAGAATCATTATATAAATCATTAATGATATACACTATAATTAATTTGGAGATTTTTCTCATAATTAAATTGTTTTGCTTTATTATATTACATCTAGTGCCTAATAGGATTCCAGAACAACATATAATATAAAATAAATATTTAATAGTTTATTTCAACAATAAAAATGGTTTCATAGCTAGAATGGAATATGGTAATATAAATTGATAAACTATCATCCATTTATGTGATAAATTAACACATCTCAGATGACGTTTTTGTTTCTTTCATAATGATTGGGGAAAAGAGAGATGATAATGAATTATCCCATTTTCATAAACAAAATTACAGTACATATATGTTATTGGAGTTATCATACCATTTGGGATATGTGAATTTAGTAAATAAAAATTAAAAGAAAATAACTTGAAAGGAAATAAAAAAATTAGAAAGAGGAATTTACCTTTTGAGTTTATCTCCTTTGAGATCCTCTCAAGGGGTGTGGTTTTGGTCTTTTGAGGAAAAAAAGGAAGTGGGGAAAGATTTTGGGGATATATTTGGGTATAATTTATTTCAGGTAAAAGGCTCAAGAGAAGTTAAGAGAAGAGGAGAGTGTGGGTGGTTTGTATAGTAGAGGGGAGGAGGGTTCTCTTAATATTTTCATCATTAGTTTATTAATTTTCCATAATATAAATAACAGTAATTATTATTGTAAATAAAAACAGTAATATGTGCATTTGAGTTCGATCCAAAGTCCATTTACATTATCAATGACTCAAGCTTGATTAAAAAATTATGGTTTTAGCATTTATTGTGAATTAACGTATTTTACTATTAATAAAAAATTAAAGTATTTTAGAAAAATCCTAAAAAATCACTCTAACCATTTTTAATCATGTAAAATCCAAAAATGAAATCCATTTTCCAAAAATAATTTTCTTATTATGATTAATATAATATTTAATTAAATCATAATTTATTCAAAAAACAAGTTTTAAAACATTTATTTTCTTATTCCAAAATATATGTACATCATACATTCACATGAATCATATTAATATACTATCATAGTTAAAGTTACTATTCATTATGAAATATATCTACTCAATAGCATAACATTACTATTCATAAGGGTGTGTTACTATTTACAAAAAATTATGTTTATCTTATTAGATTCCAAACATCTTACTAACTACAACTGTTAATGTTGTATTTTATAAATTCAAAACACAAATGTGACAATATTATATTTAAAGTTCATATAAAATTATAGTAGTTTATAGTGTTGTAATTTCATGTGATTATATTACATAATAATAAGAAGGAAATTTCCATTGAAAAACATTGGGTCATTACAATCTCCTACCCCCCCTTATGAAATTTCACAAATAAAATTTAGTTTTACATTCTATTCCATAAACATGTGTGTGTGATTTTCCATCATTGCCTCCTTCAGTTCCCATGTTGCCTCATTGTACTTATGGTTCCTCTATAGTACCATGAACTGGTGAGTAGTCTTGTTATGTAGAAATTTATCTCAATGATCCAAGCTCTTCATTAGACACTTTTCATAAGAAAGATCATCCTCCAACTGTACCACTTCCGAAGAGAGTACAATTGAAGGGTATAATATTTACTTCCTTAAGAGGGATACATGAAAGTCTTCATGTACTTTGGGCATGGTAGTTAGAAGTGCCAGTCAATAGGCCATAGCTCTGACTCGATCAATGATCTCGAAGGGGCCGATGTACCTGGGACATAACTTTCCTTTCTTTCTAAACCTCATGACCTTTTTCTGTAGATATATGTGTATAAATAACGTGTCTCCAACTTTGAACTCAAGGTCTCATCGACAATTTTTTGCATAACTCTTTTGTCGACTTTGGGTTTTCTTGATATTCTATTGAATGGATTTCACCTTCCCAATCATTTCACCAACCATTACATGTCCTAATATCTTACGCTCATCAAAATCATCCAAAAATGCCATTGTTCTTCACCTTTTCCCATAAAGGGATTCATATGGTGCTATTCAGATGGTCGAGCGAAAATTATTGTTGTATGAGAATTCAACCATTGGAGGTTGTTGGTCCCATCCTCATCCAATGTCCACAAAACATTCTCTCAACATATATTCCTATATTTAAATAGTTTGATTACATTTTCCATTCGTTTGTGGATTATAGGTTGTAGTGAAGTTTAGTTTAGTGCTTAGAGAATGTTGGAGACTTTTCCAGAACATAAAGGTGAATATAAGAACATGATTGGATAAAATAGATAGTGGAACTCCATGAATCCTTAGCACTTCTTTAATGTAAATCATTGCAATTTGATCTAATTATTGTCCTATCCAATTGTGATAAAGTGATATGTCTTCGTAGGACAATCCACAATGAGCCATATAGCATTGTTTCCTTTGGATGTCCTTGGAATTCCAGTGAAAAAGTTCATGGAAATGTTCTCCCGCTTCCATGTAGTTATGGGTTTTGGTTGCATCATCCCCTTATACCTTTTTCTTTCAGCCATCACTTGTTGACATAACAGACACTTTGATGTATACCCAGTAATCTACTTCTTCATATTGTCCCACCAAAAGTTCTCTTAGAGATCTTGATACATCTTTTTGATCCTAGTTTGAGTAGAGAAGGTTGAGTTATGTGCATCATTCGAAAGATTGTTCTTTGTCTTTAGATTGGATGCTACACATAATCATGATTCACATCTTAAAAATCCATCCTTTTCAATTTTTAAATCAGAGGATTTCCCATTTTTGATAGCCACCACCCTTTTCTGAATTTCACCTTATTTTATTGAGCGTCCTTTATTTTTTCTATGAGGAATGGTAGAGTAATAATTTGATAATGGATTAACGATTTTCTCCCTTAATTATTCCCATATCCATCCTCTATAGATCTGAGATGATCAGATCCTTTTCAATTATCATTATAGATAATGATACATGATCCTTTCTAATTAGAGCATCTACCCACTAGTTTTCCTTACATGGATGGAAGTAGATTGAGCATTTATAAACCATGAGGAGCTCTATCATTCTTCACTAGCACATATTATGATCTTTTCGTGTGAATATATATATATATATATATATATATATATATATATGAGACTCTTGTGATCATTATATATCTCTCACTTCTCCCCATAAAGATAATGCCACTAGATTTTTAATGCAAAGATTATATCTTCCAACTCTATATGAGACTCTTGTGATCAGTATAAAACCCCATTCTAGATCCTCATATATATATATATATATATGAGACTCTTGTGATCAGTATAAAACCCATTCTGGATCCCTTCGCCTGTGAGAATAAATTCATTGTATGGATGAATCTCATAAGAACAAAGATCATGTTCATGATAAAGACAAGGTCAAACCAACCCGATGAGACTCACAGTTCAAAGGTGGAATGTTTCCACTCTATCCCAAACCAACTCAAAGTGCTTCTTTCACATAGGGAAAATGTTTTTTTATTATCCACTCAATCAACAAGCTTCATGTTAAATCTTGTGATGGTTTAATGATTTATTTACTTTATTTTTGTATGATTCATGATTTAGTTTATGGTGTAAGAATGTTATCTCATAAATTAAATTATTAATATGTAAATATGTAAATCAAATAAAAGGATTTTGTGTAAATTTTTTATTTACATATGGTAAATCACTTATGTAATTCCCCGACCCCAGTTACCCCGAGCCGGTTCCTTATTTTAATACATTGGCATGATTACAAGGAATCAAGTCCCGACGGACCGATCAGTTTAGCAGTATTGGAAAATAGATTACATACATGAATGTTAAATTACACTTTATAACATACAAAAAAAATATAAATAATCCTTTATGAATGACATTATTCCCTTGGATTAACCCAGCATATCAATCACAACACACTTTTTGGAATCCTGGGAAAAAAACATAGAAAGTGGTGAGCTCAGATGCTCAGTAAGGAAAACAAAACAGTAGAAAATTTCATAAATATGTATAAACATTTAAGAAAATGTATAACTAAAACAAAAGCCTTTTAAAAATGAACTTCAACATAATATGGAAAAAATAAAATGATGTAATTCCATTTACTTATTCTTGTGGATAATCTACTAGTCGAATAATAACATGAAATATCACAGACCACATTCATATTGATAAAAAGAATAATTCCAGACTATCATAACCACATAGTCAAGGCCATATTCCAAGACTACAAATAAGATTTTTTCAAGGCCTTGCGACAAGAAATTAGTTTGTCTCATGAGACCTACCGATGTAGCGAGGAGCTATAGAGAGCTCCAACCATCACTTACTAAGTCCAATGAATTCCCCATATGAAATGGATTGAACATAAATTAAACATTCATATTAAAAATAGAATACGAAATGTCAATACTTTATCCCTAAACCATGAATGGTATAAAAATAACACATCCATAGTCAAACATATCACAAAATTTTCAATACAATATAGAAGATTTGTATCATAATAAATCATCTTCAAACAAGTTTAAAATCCATCAAAGGATGTTGACATTAATGAAAATGATTTGTAAAACTCTTTGAGAGAAATATACCTTTTTCATGAAAACATTTAAAAGTCACACAATTTAGAAAGGAAGAATTTTAAAGACATTTTTGAATCAAAATGTCCCATACCACATTGAAACTTTTGAAAGGAATTAATATTTTAAAAACATTCATGTCCATATAAATAAATCCTTAAACCCCATTTTGAAGACATGGGCACTAATGAGAAAGATTTAGAAGAATAAATATTTAAAACATTTGAAATGATGTTTTTGTAACAAACTGCCTTTAAAGAATCCCTTTGAAAACACTTTCATGAAACATGGACATGGATAATAAATATGACTTATTAGATACTTACGTAAAACCAACCCCAGATAATAAAGATATTGTGAAATTAACCCTTATCAATTTGGTAACTTACAAAACATACACCCCATGAAAGAGGTATCATACAATGAATATGTAAATACACATAAATTAATGTGTATTTCACAAAGAATAAAATTAGGCATAGTACATACACCACACAAAAGGTAATAGTGGGAATATGGCACAAATCTCAACAGAATAAGGAGTGAGATGAAAAACCCTTAACTTGAACATTCCTTTAGTTGAGGGTACGTTTAATATAAGGCCCTAGCCTTAAACCTAACCTAATCTTGAGTTATTACAAGATTACCCATTGAGGATCTTTTCAGGTTTAGAGTTTTAGAGAATTAGATGATAAAACTTGCATTACATTCCACATTTAAACAAATTGGTTACATAAAAGATAGTATTCCATTTTCCCATCAACGGAAACATATTAAAAAAAACATGGATTCTTTCTTGACACTTCCTTAACACTATCATCATATCATGTACCATTCCCTTGACCTGTGAAAAAAATTTCAATAACTTGGGATGAGCATAAAAAGCTCCGTAAGGGTTATAAAAAGTATGGAAAGGAAACATGAGTAAATATATACATAAGAATGAAATCATACTTTACCCATAAAACATAAGCACTTTAACATACCTCATAAAATCATGAATAAATCATAGAAATCATAAGAAATAAAGGTAACTTGAGGCATTCATAACATTCTTACATAGGGAGTAACCCTCTTGGTTACATTTGGAATACCCATCACAGTATATTCTCAAAATCTCTTTGGAGAAACCTTAACTTTTAACTCCTTCGCGTTACCCAATGCATTGGAGAGCTATATCGGGCTCACCTGCCCTTAGTTTATCACGGAACCACCCATCTTCATAACAATGCCCAAGAACCGTAATGTAATCATAGCAAATAACTTAATAATAAAGGAAAGATAACATTTCCAAATTACAATAACAATATAACATTTTACGATATTGAAATAATGAATCCATTCTAAAAACCATTTTCAAAACCATTTAAAACATTTAATAAAGATATTTTTAAATCAATGTGTCCCATAACTTATTGAACCTTTTAACATTTTAAACCTTTAATATCCATATAAATAAATCCTTAAAACCATTTTTCAAACATGGATATTAATGTGAAATATTTATAAGATTAAATCATTAAAACATTTAAAACGGTATTTTAGATAAAGGATTTTTAACAAATTGAGAGACACTTGAATACAATAATTGAGTAATAACATTTAATCAAAACATTATAATATCATGAGAATAAAGGGATTAATGATATAATATTCCAATGTATAGTATATACACCATATAAGTGTGAATTGGAGCATAACAACAACGAAGTCTTAATGGAAATGTAAATTGAGATGAAATCCATTATAAAGATGGTATCCTTAAATTAAGGACAAATAAATCGCATAATTATGTGCGAAAAATATAAATACACCCAATATAAGTGGATATTAATTGTAAAATAATCAAAGGTAATTCACACATATTCAAAGGATGACATATTCGATAACTACATGTTGAACCCAAAGAAATCGAAATTGGGGTAAGATGTTCCCTTGACAGCCTAACGACGTCACATAAAATTATAGAAAAATAGTTGATGAGAGAGATAATGGGTATCTCATCTCTTGGAAAAAAAATTTAGGGCAATAAGGATATATAAGAACATATCCACACATAATAAGATGAACATTAAAAGACATAACAAAATATGTCTTTAAAAAGAGTAGGGTGAAAGGTTCCCTTACCGTTTTGGGTAACTTTTGAAACGTACACCCCATGAAAGAAGGACTATACAAAATTGATTTAAATACTCATAAATGAAATTATTTTACACAAAGAGTAGAGTAATGGAAAATACATACACCACTCAGAAGGAAATATTGGCAGATGTAGCATGAATCTCACGAAAACACAAAGTGAGATAAAAAGCCCCTTACGAAATTTCGGCAGCCTAACGGCGCCAATTAAAACTTCCAAAATGGATTGATGAGTGAAAATAGGGTATCTCATCAAATGAAAATAAAAATTACAGTAATATTAATAAAAATAACATCCCAATCATAATAAATATGAGCTTAAAATGAATGACATAAAAGAGTGTACTTAAAAAGAAAGAGAGAGGTAGGATCCCTTACCTCGGGTCCGACTTGACACGATCATTCTTTAACCTCCTAAATAATAAACTTGAGTTAAGTTCTACTTGATTAAGAACCATTTTCAATTTCATTATTCCTTTTATACCACTTATTATAATTCTATGAACACTATGTAATTATTTATGTTAATAATGGCCCTTTTGTAGATCATTGCTACTTGATTCAAAAATAAACTCTTTATAATTACAACTTGTTCATGGGGTAAAATATATATTATATCCAGAATCATATTAATTATGTAGATATAATATATATAATATATATCCATTAGATACATGAATTTATAATATTACATAACATTTAGAGGAAAGAAATGAAATGCACCATTCATGGAGACGGTAAGCCGTACGTACGCATGAACGCTACTTCCATTTCTATTTATTATTTAATGGAATTAAAACATTATGATACATAATAGTATTATAATTCAAGTATGGTATCATATATAATATCATTAAATATATATTTTATACATACCACATATGGTATTAACGAATCAAATCACTTTGCGGGGGCGGTAGTCTGCACTTCCTAAAATAAAGATATCGCGTTTAACCATAACGGAAACCATAAAGGTATGACATAAATAAAAAATACAGAATCTTAAGTAAATCATAAAAATATTATATATCATATATAAATATAGTGACATATTAATGGACACCTTTGAGGGTGTTAAAAGAATACTGAACAATCATCGTTTCGTGAGACAGAAATTCATCATCCACAGAAACAGTATGTTCATTAACCATTAGATGTAGGTGTATGTAAGTGTAGCTCGAATCCTTATTATAAAAACATCCTAGTATATTGAATATACTGGAGTTGTTACAAAAAAAATTAATAAAAAGAGTTTAGGTGGTTGGAGAAGCAAAATAAAACAAAAGAACACAAATGAAAACATTACCTTAAAATCGGGTATCTCTCTTTGATTTGAGCCCAAAGGCTTACTTGGGAAGACTTCTTCCAAAATTGAGGCTTCAAGGAGTAATAGAGGGATGTGGAGAGACAAAATGGACTAGGTTTGTCCAAGAAAAAGGCTTGAGAGGTGTGGGTAAGGTGCTAGAGGTGGGGGCCTTTTATAAGAGGAGGGGTGGGGCACTCTTTGAAAGTTAAAAAGTGTTACTTTATTTTCAAATGAGTTTCGGATATTAAAGATCCCACATTGATTTTTTTCGAGTATAATATGGTAATGGTTCGAAATATACTCATACAATAGGTATTTTACTAGTTTAAATTATAGTTTTAACATTATCTTTTCATTTTATTTAAATCCTTTATTAATGAGGTAATCGCTGCATCATCATGATGTCATAAATAATTTAATTTATTTAATGTCTAAAATATATAAAAAAAATATCATGATTTAGGAAATATTTTTATATTTCTAATGAATATTTATAGTCAAAAATATGACCTGTATAACCCCATTTAAAAATTGTTTTAGTAAAACAACTCATGCTTGTGACATTTTCATTTTAACTTAAAATAAAAAGTTATTTATGTCATTTTCCAAACAAAGTGGCTCCATGGGGTCCCCAAGTTGACCCATGGATTTTCTTGGTCAGACATGAGACATCTAATTAGGGTAGTACATGTTTCAAGGTCATTTCATATTATTAAAACATTAATTTTACCTTAAATTACACTAATTACCTCTAATCGCGATTAAAAACATAAAAGTTATTATTCACCAAAAAATTATTTTAATCACTTTGAACCACATTTTACATACTAATGAAAACCATGTATGTCTTAATTTTGAAATTCAAATCTCATAAGTGGTAATGTTTCATTTAAACGAAAAATCAGTTTTTAAACTACCACTTAGTGGTTTCACTATTCATCAAAAATTGAAGTTTTTCAGAAAAATACCAAAAATTCACCCTAAGCTATATTTGATATTCCGAATTCAAAAATAATTTCTATTTTAAAAAATTCAAAACATATATGTTGCATTAATTTATTTAATAATTAATTCCCGATGTCAAAACAAATAACATGTTTTTAAGAAACAATATCTATTAAAAGATTGACACTAGTTTAAGTCCAATTTCAAAGTAAAATTATTTCCAATGACCACCATTAGATTAAATGGTAAAAGTATATTCTAAATAAACTCTAATATAAATTAGAAATATAATCTATCCATATAAATAAATCATATTAAAAGGAGGTTTTGAATTAAAATGCAACATGTTCAATAAAAATGATCTTTATCGGAAAAATAAAAAAATTTTACACAAAGTAAATTTTGATTTCCAGATTCTAAAGAAGGATTTTATTGTGTCAAATACATCATATAAAATTTTCAAAATTATATTTAAATAGTGTTCTCCCTCAAAAGGCGGTTTATCGACAATTTAAAGAATATTAGAAGATTTATGCTTAAAATTGGATTCATTTGCATTTTAAGCCTCCAACATTTATTGGATAAAAGTAAAAATATTTGACAAACATATATAATCATTTTGTAGATAGTTCCGTTAATTTCCACCATTACAATGTCTAGGTGTTAACTACCTTTCAAAATAATATTATTTTATTATTAGAGTGCAACATATGATTTCAAAAAAACTCGTTGTTGCGTATTGGGTACGCCCTCAAGCATAGCATTCCCCTTAATGTATTATTAATATTTTATTCAAAAATATGGATAAATATGAAATTTTCATATTCTTTATTTACCTGGGGTGTTACATCCTTCCCCCCTTTTGGGAATTGCATCCTTGAAATTTTAAAATTGGGCTTGGAAGCTTCATTGAAAATCCCACATTGGAACAAGAGTCACTAAAACTATCACTTTAAAAAAATGGTAGAGAAGTTCAAATGTCACCTAAGATAACCCATACTAGGATTCCAAGTATGTAAATATGGATATGGAGGAAAAAACAAAGGGTCATGTTCTTATGGAGAGTGATAGTAAACATGTCTAGGAGAAAGTTAACAACAAGAAAATCACAAACTTGTGATGGGTTAAATGGTATTTGATTCCCCAGTAAGAAAAATTAACAGAAAACATTTTTGTTTTAAGTTAATTTTCATTGAGGAATTTATTTATGAGCTTAACTAAAACATAAGGAAGCATACTTAATTGTCATGTTGACTTACAAATTTTACTATATTTTTTTACACAAACTCATATTTTCTCCAAAAGACAGGTATTTAGGATGACTTATTCACATTAAGAGAGCTATAATCAACTTCTAGAGAATCACCTAATCCACAAAAGAGTACTATATACTTCCCATGTCTTTAGACCTTAACCAAAAATAAAACCCAAAGTTCAACAAAGACCATTCAATAAATATCTATCCATAAAATTCTACAAACTAAACCAAACTAACATTGAAACCCAATTCTCTGAAGGATTTAATCACATAGTCTCCTAAGATAAATTTTAACATTTCTCTCCAAAATAACATCAGTTACTCTTACAGTCTCATACTGAAAAGTAATTAACCTAATCACATATCCTCCATGATAGGATAATCATTTCCATTGAAAACCAAAAAAATAAAATTACTCTTAATTCATAAAATCATCTAACTAAAAAGAATCATTCAAACAAACCAGAGACTTCACATAGTCCAGTGGTAGGCGATAAATACTAGTTGCAATTTGGTTGTGGGGTCGATTCCCGCAGCTTCGTCCGACGCGATGGGTTGTCACACAATCCGCGTGCTGTACCTTTTCAAAAACTATATAATTTTATAATATTCCTCCAAAAAGAGATAAATTCATCAAAAATAACCATAACATATTTTAAACACAAAGGTTATCTGATAACTTCCATTTTGCAACCCAAAAAGTATTAACTAGTAATTGCCTCAAATTCAAGGATCATATAAACCCAAATGGTTCTTTATAACTATATCCACAAAAGAAAGGATAATTATTCCTTGAATAAAATTTTCATATATCAAACATCAGGGTTACTATAAAAAGTCTTCTAATGTAACCCCATCATCAAAAGAGACTTAATACATCTACGAATTTCACCATCCTAAAATCTATCATATCTCTTGAATCCCTTATATGATGATTTCTTACTCATTCAACATTCTTCATGATCCATTATCCATTCATTTTCAACTTATTCTGAAATAATTCTTTCCTACGAACAAAATCATGAATCATATCCTAAGATTCCAATAATAGGAAAACATATGTTGAGAAATATTCCATACCTTTCATTCTTAATTGTCAGTTTCTTCAACCTCGATCAAAATGGCATTATTCATTGGTAAATGAATATTTGTATGATATTGGTGACCCCATTCCCGAAACATCTTTGTAGGACATGTGTCTGCATAATGACCATGCACACCACATTTAAAACATTCAATTGATCATTCAGAAAAAACTTCTTTCCCTTTCCTAGAGTCAACTATATTCTTCCTTTTTCAATGGTAGGTTCTTGCTTTATGACCTTCATTTCCACATCTATAGAATATTTCTGTCCCTTTGAAACATTTTCCTATGTGTTTCTTTCCACATATTTGACACATAGGTTTTTGAACATACTTACCTTTATGATTATTACCTGAACTTCCGTAGGGATTTGTTTCTCGCATATACGATGCCTTATAAAAATCACTATGGTTCAGGTGGTCAATAATGACTCCAGATAGTTGGTTGAGGATAACCACAAGATTTCTCATTGCATCTCCCATATCATTCAGTTGTTCTTTCATAAAACCGGCACAATTATCTTCAAATCCACTGTTACATTGGTGCCTGCTAGATCCAACCATTTAATAAAACCTAAAAGGTCAGTGTGAGTATATTAGTAAAATCATAAAATAAAAAATAGGAATATAAACACCAATATATACATATCCATGTTATCCCAAACTCATTATAAATTTAAAAAAACGACGACTCCATCTAATATACTAACCATTTTGGTTATACACAACTTGTCACTTTTTCTTAAACAACACTCTAACCTCTAAAGTTATCTAGACCGACCTCTGATACCAACTATAAGGCCCCAGCCATAAACCTTACTTAATCTTGGGTTATACAAGATTACACATTGAAGATCTTTTGAGGTTTAGAGTTTTATAGAATTAGATCATAAAACTTTCATTACATTCCACATTTAAACAAAGTGGTTACATAAAAGATAGTATTCTTTTTTCCCATCAACGGAAACATATAACAAAAAAAACATGGATTCTTTCTTGACACTTCTTTGACACAATCATCATATCATGTACCATTACCTTGACCTATGAAAAACATTTCAAAAACTTGGGATGAGCATAAAAAGCTCCGTACGGGTTATATAGAGTATGGAAAGGAAACATGAGAACATATATACATAAGAATTAAATAATACTTTACCCATAAAACATAAGCACTTTAACATACCTCATAAAATCATGAATAAATCAAAGAAATCATAAGACATAAAGGTAACTTGAGGCATTCATAACATTATTACGTAGTGAGTAACCCTCTTGGTTACGTTTGGAATACTCGTCACAGTATATTCCCTAAATCTCTTCGGAGAAACATTAACGTTTAACTCCTTCGCGTTACCCAATGCATTGGAGATCTATATCGGTCTCACCCGCCCTTAGTTTATAATGGAACCACCCGTCTTCATAACAATTCCCAAGAACCATAACATAATAATCGAACATAAATTAAGCATAAAGGAAAGATAACATTCCCATATTGCAATAACAATATAACATTTTAACATATTGAAATAATGAATCCATTCTAAAAACCATTTTCAAAACCATTTAAAACATTTAACAATGAGATTTTTAAATAAAAGTGTCCCATACCACATTGAAGACTTTATCATTTTAAACCATTAATATCCATATAAATAAATCCTTAAAACCATTTTGAAAACCTGTATATTAATAAGAAATATTTATAATATTAAATCATTAAAACATTTAAAACTATATTTTAGTTAAAGGGGTTTTAACAAAATGAGAGACACTTGAATACAATAATTGAGGAATAACATTTAATAAAAAATTTATAATATCACGAGAATAAAGGAATTCATGATATAATATTTCAAAGGACAGTATATACACCGTATAAGATTGAATTGGTTCATAACAACAATGAAGTCTCAATGGAAATGTAAATTGAGATGAAATCCATTATAAAGATGGTATCCTTAAATTAAGGATAAATCAATCTCATAATTATGTGCGACAAATATAAATACACCCAATATAAGTGGATATTAAGTGTCAAATAATCAAAGGTCATTCACACATATTCAGAGGATGACATATTCAATAACTAATTGTTGAACCCAAAGAAATCGAAATTGGGTTAAGAAGTTCCCTTGACAGCCTAACAGCGTCACATCAAATTATAGAAAAAGAGTTGATGAGAGGGTTAAAGGGTATCTCATCTCTGGGACATAAAATTTACGTCAATTAGGATATATAATAACATATC
This sequence comes from Viscum album, assembly GCA_963277665.1. Classification (NCBI taxonomy): domain Eukaryota; kingdom Viridiplantae; phylum Streptophyta; class Magnoliopsida; order Santalales; family Viscaceae; genus Viscum; species Viscum album. The sequence goes on along the minus strand of OY728131.1, from coordinate 1,048,496,274 downwards.
CAAACATAATAAGATTAAAATTAAAAGACATAACAAAATAAGTCTTTTAAAAATAGGAGGGTGAAAGGTTCCCTTACCGATTTGGGTAACTTTCGAAACGTACACCTCATGAAAGAATGACTATACAACATTGATGTAAATACTCATAAATGAAATTATGTTACAAAAATAGTATAATAATGTACATTACATACACCACTCAAAAGGAAATATTGGCAGATGTAGCATGAATCTCATGAAAACACAAAGTGAGATAAAAATCCCCTTACGCAATTTCAGCAGCATAACGACGCCAATTAAAACATCCAAAATGGATTGATGAGAGAAAATAGGGTCTCTAATAAAATGAACATAAAAATTATAGTAAGATTAATATAAAATAACATCCCAATCATAAGAAACATGAGCTAAAAAGGAATGACATAAAAGATTGTACTTAAAAAGAAAGAGAGAGGTAGGATCCCTTACCTCGGGTCCGACTTGACTCGATCGTTCATTAACCTCCTAAATAATAAACCTGAGTTAATTTCTAATTTTATAAGAACCTTTTTCATGTTCATTATTCCTTTTATATCACTTAATACCATGCTATAAACACTATGTAATTATTTATGTTAATAATGGTCGTTTTGTAGACCACTGCTACTTGATTAAAAAATAAACTCTTTATAATTACAAGTTGATCATGGGGTAAAATATATAGTATATCCAGAATAATATTAATTATGTAGATATCGTATATATCATATATATCAATTATATACATGCATTTATAATATTACCTAACATTTAGAGGTAAGAAATTAAGTGCACTGTTCATGGAGATGGTAAGCCGTACGTACTCATGAACGCTACTTCCATTTCTATTTCTTATTTAAGGGAATTAAAACATAATGATACATAATAGTATTATAATTACATTATGGTATCATATATAATATCATTAAATCTATCCTTTATACGTACCACATATGGTATTAACGAATCAAATCACTTTGAGAGGGCGGTAGTCTGCACTTCCTAAAATGAATATATCGCGTTTAACCATAATGGAAACCATAAAGGTATGCCATAAATGAAAAATACAGAAGCTTAAGTAAAACATAAACATATTATATATCATATATAAATATAGTGACATCTTAATGGCCACCTTTGAGGGTGTTAAATGAATATTGAACAATCATCGTTTCGTGAGACAGAAATTCACCATCCACAGAAACAATATGTTCATTAACCATTATATGTAGGTGTGTGTATGTGTAGCTCGAATACTTCTTATAAAAACATCCTAGTATATTTAATATACTGTATTTTTTACAAAATAAATTAATAAAAAGATTTTAGGGGGTTGGAGAAGCAAAATAAAACAAAAGAACACAAGTGAAGACATTACCTTAAAATCGGGTATCTCTCTTTGATTTGAGCTCAAAGGTTTCCTTGGGAAGAATTATGCACAAAGTGAGGCTTCACGGAGTAATATAGGGATGTGGAGAGACAAAAGGGACAGGGTTTGTCCGAGCCAAAGGCTTTAGAGGTGTGGGTAAGGTGGTAGAGGTGGGGTCCTTTTATAAGAGGAGAGGAGGGGAACTCTTTGAAAGTTACAAAATGTTACATTATTTTCAAATGAGTTCAGATTTTAAGGATCCCATATTGATTTATTAAAGTATAAGTTGGTAAGGGTTCGAAATATACTCATCCAATAGGTCTTTTACAAGTGCAAGTTATAGTTTTAACATTATCTTTTCATTTTGTTTAAATCCTTTCTTAATGAGGTAATCGCTACATCATCATGATGTCATAAATAATTTAATTTATCTAATGTCTAAAAATTATAAAAAAACTATCATGATGTAGGAAATATTTTTATCTTTCTAATTAATATTTATAGTAAAAAATATGACTTCTATAACCCCATTTAAAAATTGTTTTTGTAAAACAACTCATGCTTGTGACATTTTTATTTTAACTTAAAATAAAAAGTTATTTATGTAATTTTCCAACCAAAGTGGCTACATGGGGTCCCCAAGTTGACCCATGGATTTTATTGGTCGTTCATGACACATCCAATGTGGTTAGGACATGTGTCTAGGTCATTTCATATTATTAAAACATTATTTTTACCTTAAATTAAACTAATTACCTCAAATCGCAATTAAAAACTTAAAAGTTACTATTCACCAAAAAATTATTTTAATCCCATTGAACCAAATTTTAAATCCTAATTACTACCATGTATGTCGGATTTTTGAAATTATAATCACATAAGTGGTAAAGTTTCATTTAAATGAAAAATCAGTTTTTAAACTACCACTTAGTAGTTTCACTATTCATCAAATATTGAAGTTTTTCAGAAAAATACAAAAAATACACCCTAATCTATATTTGACATCCCGAATTCAAAAATTATGTGTGTTTTACAAAATTCAAAACATATATGTGACATTAATTAATTTAATAATTAATTCCCGCTGTCAAAATAAATAGCGTGTTTTTAAGAAACAATATCTATTAAAAGATTGACACTAGTTTAAGTCCAATTTCAAAGTGAAATTAATTACAATGATCACCATTAGATTAAATGGTAAAAATATATTCTAAATACAATATAATATTAATTAAAAATATAATCTATCCATATAAATAAATCAGATTAAAAGGAGGTTTTGAATTAAAATGCCAAATTTTCAATAAAAATGATCTTTATCGGAAAAAAAACAAAATTTTACACAAAGTAAATTTTGATGTCTAGATTCTAAAGAAATATTTTGTTTTGTCAAATACAACATATAAAATTTTCAAAAGTATATTTAAAAAGGGTTCTCCATCAAAAGGCGGTTAATTGACCTTTTCAAGAATATTAGAAGATTTATGCTTAAAATTGGATTCATTTTCATTTTAGGCCTCCAACATTTATTTTATAAAAGTAAAAATATTTGACAAAGATATATAATCATTTTTTAGTTAGTTTCGTTCATTTCTGCAATTACAATGTCTAGCCATTAACTACCTTTTAAAATAATATTATTTTATTATTAGAGTGCAACGTAAGATTTAAAAGAAACTCGTTGTTGCGTATTGGGTACGCCCTCAAGCATAGCATTCCCTGTAATGTATTATTAAAATTTTATTCAAAAATATGGTTAAATGTGAAAATGTCATATTATCTATTTACCTGGGGTGTTACATTTAACCTCCTATATGAAGACCTTAGTATTTATTAAATTATACTAGAACCATATTAATATTTATGATATCATACATTATTCATTTATGACTTTATACTACCCATTTAATAATAATTTCCATGTTAAATTAACATATCGGGTAATAATCGGTTTCTTTATCGTACATGTTTTAACTTGTGACTCTTTATTGTATCACTTAGATCATGATTTAAATAATTACATAATATAAAACATGATTTATATATCATATATATTTATAATATAAAGATGTATAATAGACATATATATGAAATGGAAAACACAGTTTATGGATACGGTAGTCCGTACGTACGCATAAACGTTGTTTTTGTTTTCATAACGTATTGAACGGAACTAAGTGAATAAAATATATGTAAGCTCACACACACACACATATATATATATCTCTAGTATCATTATTATGCCATATATTACAAACATATTAGTAATATATATTTTTATAATCGTCGATGAATGGTGAATGTGGAAATGAATCTCAACGGGTCATGGAGACGGTAATCCGTACGTATGCACGAGCGACAATATCATTTCCATAAAGGTGTGGAATTGGATGGTATATTAATTTTAAAGATACATTATCATGTTATTTTCATTATTTATATACATATTAATCATCATTATATCCATGTAAATAACATAGTGTTGAATAACAAATTACACCACGACGTGGAGATAGTAAGCCGTACGTACGCACACATTGTGACATTATAATTCATAAGATGGATACAATAAAGAATATAGTTGTGAAATATTTATAATAACATCACAATATATAGAAGATAATGGAGTTATTATTTTAGAATGGAAATAACAATGAAATAAGAGGGTGGTGAAATCATTACATCTTCTTCAGGTTCTTCCTTTTGATTTGATCAAAAGGGATCTCTAGGATGGATTTATGATCAAACTAAGGACTATATGTTTAATTGAGGGAATTTGGTAGGATATTTGGGCCGGTTTTGGCCGAGGAAAATGGCTTTGGAGGTGTGATTTTGAGAGAAGGGGATGTTCCCTTTTATAAGGGGGGTGATGGTCACTTTAGTAAAAGATTAAAGTATTAATTTATTATACAATCATATTAAATTTATAATGGTTCCAAATGAATTTATTTAGATCCTTAGGTGGTTATGGGTCGAAATAATCTCAACAAATAGGTTTTAGACAAGTTTATGTTTCCATTTTAACCTTATCATTTAGATTTAACTCTTAGTTAAATAGTTTAACTTTTACCGTGTCTTCTTGTATTCTTAATATATATGGTTAATAAAATTACTCTAAACTTCCAAGAGAACCTAAAGTGCCTCCTTAATTACATATATAATATTATTTAATCCCTTTTTCAGAACCTTTCATTTTTAGAAATATTATATCAACCAATAATATAGTATTTGTTTTAAATATTAATTTATGTCAATTTTGACACTATTTTGGTATTTTGTTTTTTTGAAAGTCATAACAACTTTATTACTTCGAACAAGATACATTAAATAATCCCTAACATGTCATAGTCGGCTATAAAATTAGTGGATGTCATAAAAACTTTGAAATTATATTTATTTCAATATTTATAATACCATTTATTTGATTCATTCATTAATAATGTAATTACTGCATCATCATTGTGTCATAAATAAATTTAATTATTTAATGTCTAAAATTTATAAATAAAATACTATGATTTAGAAATTTTTTTTATATTTCTTATGAATATTTATTTTCGAATTTATCTTATTTATAACCCTATATTAAAAATGGTTTATTTAATAAACTTTGTATTTAACACTTTTAACTCTTCTTTAAATTAATTAACAATAAATGTTCTAATCTAATCCAAGTGGACCTAAAGGGTCATATTTTATTCCTAAGGTTGTTTTTGGACTAATTACACTTATCCAATAGAATTAGTACACGTGTTAGTGTAATAATAATATCATTTTTACCCTTAATTACCCTATTTACTTTTAACCGTGGTAAATAAAAGTAAAAAGTTAATATTCACTAAAAATTCTTTTTTATATTATTGAACAACATTTTAGTCCTTGATATTAACTTTTTCTCTTGGATTTTCTAAATTAAACTCACAGAAGTGGTTAAATTATGTTTTATGTGAATTTACAAATTCTCCTAGGAGGTGGGTAAAAGATGGCGAAAAGTTAAGTAAAATTTTCATATTTCTAAAATTATTATAAAATGACTCTAATGAATTACATTGAACTTATATAGGTATTATGTATCTATTTTTACTTAAAATAAATTTAAATAAAATAAATAATTATTTAAATAAAAATTCGGTTTTAAAAAAAACATAGTGTTTTTCACTATTCATCCAAAATTAAAAGTTTTTAGAAAAATACAAAAAAATCCATTATATTATTTTGATATTCCAAATTCAATAATGATGTATATTTTACAAAATTTGAAATATAGAAGTTGAATTTATTAATTTAAAATTAATTATCAGTGTCAAAACCAAAAGACATATTTTTAAGAAATAATAACTATCAAAAGTTTGACAGTTGTTTATGTCCAATTTCAAAGTGAAATTACTTACAATGACCATCATTGGATTAAATGGTAAAAACATAATCTATTTATACTTCACAACCATTAAAATGTATAAATTAAAACTATAAATTATTTTGATTAAAAAGGTTGTTTTCAGTTAAAATATAGTATTTATCACTATTCACCCAAATATGAAAGTTATCAGAAAAACACAAAAACTTTATTGAAACAAAATTCATATCTCCCGATTCTAAATAAGAAGTTTATTTTTCCAAATTAAATATATAAAACATTCAAATATTGGATTTAAAAATTCTTCACCATTAAAAGACGGTAAAATTTAAAATTTTTAAAAATACTTCTTTTATCTGAAAAAATGTATTTGTTCTTACATAATGTCTAAGAAACTCATAATATTGATACTAAAATTATAAGGATTGTATGATGTTCAAAATACAGTTAATATCATTCATAACCGCTTTTGAATGACTAGTTTGGTAAGTCATGGTGTTCTAAAACTCGGTGTTACGTGTAGTGCAAGTTATTGATTTACTTTGAAGAAATAACATACTATAAAATCTAGGGGTGTTACATTCATCTCTCCTTCAATAAATTGCATCCTATCAATTATAAATTATTTTTCAAAAATAAAAGTTTGAAAATAGAAAATACCTTTGGGAAATCCCACATCGGTAATTAGATTAATAAAATTTAGTATTAATAAACGGAAAAGTGAAATGAAAGTGTCACCACAGAATTATGATCTCGATTAAGAGAACATTGGTGGAAATTAGAGACATATAATTGGAGAAAAAACATAAATATTTATAGGTTGTGATTGAGGTCATCAATCACAAACATGTGTAAAATTGAGGGCCTTAAATTCATCAATCAATGATGATTTAAACTTTTATCGGTTCAACAAAACATATGGTATTAGGATAACACATTTTTGGTTTTAAGATCCCTTCACTAAATTATAAGAATTAATTTCTTTATAGAGTAATAGGAGATGATAAATATATACTTGACAAGTAGAGTCCCATCCTTTAACTAATTTCTATCACAAACTCAAATTTCACTCTAAAAAATAATAGAACATAAAAAATAATATTTTATTTATCCTATTTGAAAAGGGTTAAAAAATGAATTTATAATTCAACTACTAGATTTAAAAAAAAATACTACATTATTCAATCCAGGACATCATGTGGGCCAGTGGTAGGTGATACACTCTTGTCGCACTTCGGTTGCGGGTTCAAGTCTCGTGGCCTTTCCAGATTCGACGGGTTGCCACCCAACCTCCGGGTGGTCCTTTTATGACAATCCAAAAATTATCTCAAACTAGAATTATCCAAAATACATTTTTCCAAACCCACAGTCCAAAATTTATAAGGATGGTAAATAAATGATGATCCTTTTTTCCGCATAATACCATGTGAAGACCTTCATCATGTATTATTTTAAAACACTGCATCATCCTGAATTACCATAAAACCTTATTGATTACATTCATGATCCATTATTCTTTATAGAATACTGGATATAATCTTTCTATCGAAAAATGTTGTAAACTCCAATAATGATGGAATATACAAATCATTAATCAGTTTCAAGGTAGTCAAGAATATTTAATATAATTTATCCAAATCAATCATGTATTATTCCAAAATCACAACCTAGGTATCAGAACAATATTATGGTTTATATTTCTCTTAAACATATATTTTCCAAATATTTTACCTGATATTGATTCACTTTTCATGGTTCCAGAAAATCTTATGTGCTTAGTGAAATAGTACTGCAGTACAATCCTTATGTACTAAATATTTATTATAACCATTACACTGTTGATACAACACTCAAATGACATAATTATATCATAACAATATAAGAAATCTAATCATTCCTCCTCATATGTGGTAGTATCATAACATGATTATTATCCAATAGCATCATTTGGAGAATACTCTGATGATTTTTACATTGGTTCGCGTAGTGTCCCAACTCCTTGCAGATGATGCATTGTACATTTGAAACCTTTTTCTTACCCTTGCAGTCACGTACATGGTGACATTTTTCTCTACACTTATAACAAACTCTCATTCCCTTCAGGAAAGTTCCTGGGTGTATCTTCTCATAGTTATCACATTTGAGTAAAATTATTCTTTTCCCTCTTCCCTTTATCCATCTTTCTCTCTTCCATGCTTTTCTTTTCTTACTTCCCTTCAAAGACATTGGAATCAAATAATTCTTTACTTATCTTATTAACACATGATATTATTTCTTCATATGTTGAAAATACATGGGAGACTATTTCTCTTCTAAATGTTGGCATAATACAATGAAAGATATGATCCTTCTTACTCTGGGGGTCATACGAATTGCTAGAGTTCACATTCATTCTACTGGGTGCCATTTCTATATAATAGCATAAACTAGGTCAGTTTATGAATTGCAATAATTCAAAACTTGTAAAATACCTAATTTAAATTGAACGGTTTATGGATATAATCCATAATAATAAATATTTTTTCATTGAGGAAGTATATACTCATAAACCCTTCATAATGATTTTTCAAGAAAATGGGAATTATCCTAAGCATATCCCCCAGGAGTGTCGTAACCAAGAGTGCGGCAAAGCCCGTTGTCATTCACCAGATCCCATTTGATTCTAGCTCAAAGAGGTGTTTTTGGGTTTTAACAATAGTTACATATGTTCCAAAGCCACCTCTACCTGCTCATATCCATACATGGATGTATTTGGTTGTAAAGCTCACAAAATCTCTACAATATCAAAATTCTAGGAGTTTCTTCTATACTAATCCTCAAAGTCTATCTTAGGTCTATGTGCTATAATCAGAGTTTATCAAAATCTAGCTTTCCAAGGTTATTTCTAAACTTCCTCTGATACCAACTATAACGCCCTGACCCGAGTTACCTATAGTTGGTGCATTATTTTAATACGTTGGCATGATTACAAGGAATCAAGTCCTAATGGACTGATCGGTTTAGCAGTCTTGGAAAATAGATTACATACATGAATGTTACATTACACTTTATAACATACAAATCAACATAAATAATCCTTTATGAATGCTATTATTACCTTGGATAAACCCTGCATATCAATCACATTACACTTCTTGGAATCCTGGGAAAAATAAAACATAGAAAGGGGTGAGCTCAGATGCTCAGTAAAGATAACAATACAGCGGAAAATTTCATAAATAAGCATAAACATTTTAAGGAAATGTATAACTAAAAAAAAGCCTTTTAAACTTGAACTTCAGCATAATATGGAAAAAATAACATGAAGTAATGCCATTTACTTATTCACATGGATATTCTACTAGTCAAATAATCACATGCAATATCATTAACCACTTTCATATTAATGGAATTCATAATGATAGACTATCATAACCACATAGTCAAGGCCTTGTGACAAGACTAAAAATAAGATTTTTTTCAAGGCCTTGTACCAAGACAGTAGTTTGTCTCATAAGACCTACCGATACATCGAGGAGCTATAGTGGACTCCACCCGTCACTTACTAAGTCCAATGCATTCCTCATGTGAAAATGATTAAACATAACATAATGATTTGTATTAAAACAATCATACTAAACGTCAATACATTATCCCTAAACCATGAATGGTATAAAAATAACACATCCATAGTCAACCATATCAGAAAACATTCAATACAATATGGATTATTTTTATAATAACAAATCATCTACAAACAAGTTTAAAATCCATCAAAGGATGTTGATATAGATGAAAATGATTTGTAATACTCTTTGAGAGAAATTTCCTTTTTTATGAAAACATTTAAAAGTCACGCAATTTATAAAGGAAGACATTTAAAGAAATTTTAAAATCAATGTTTCCCATACCACTTTGAAACTTTTTAAAGGAATTAACATTTTAAAAACATTCATGTCCATAAAAATAAATCCTTAAAAACTATTTTGAAGACATGGACATTAATGAGAATGATTTAGAAGAATAAATATTTAAAACATTTGAAATGATGTTTTTGTAAAAAAGTCCCGTAAAATAATCCATTTTAAATCACTTTCATGAAACATGGACATGGATAATAAATATGTCCCATTAGATACTTACCTAAAAACAACCACAGATAATAAAGAGATTGTGAAATTAACCCTTACCAATTTGGTAACATATGAAACATACACCCCATGAAAGAGGTATCATACAATTAATTTGGAAATAAACATAAATTAAAGTTTATTACACAAAGAATACAATTATGGGCACTACATACACCACAAAAAAGGTAATAGTGGAAATATGGCACGAATCTCATAGGAATAAGGAGTGAGAAGAAAACCCCTTACCTTGAACTTTCCTTTAGTCGAGGGTACGTTTAACCTCTTGTATGAAAACCGTAGTATGTTATTAAATTATACCAGAACCATATTAATATTTATTATTTCATACATTATTAATTTATGACATTATATTACCCATTTAATAATAATTTCCATTTTAAATTAACATTTCGGGTAATAATCGCTTTCTTTATCGTACGTGTTTTAACTATTTACTCTTGATTGTATCACTTAGATCATGATTTAAATAATTCAAGAAAATAAAACATGATTTATATATCATATATATTTAGAATATAAATATGTATAATAGATATATATATGAAATGGAAAACACCATTTATGGAGACTGTAGTCCGTACGTATGCATAAACGCTGTTTCCGTTTTCAAAACATATTGAACGGAACTAAGTGAATAAAATATATGTAAGTACACACACACACACATAGATATATATATATATATATCCAGTAGAATTATTACGTCATATATAAAAAACATATTATTAATAAATATTTTTATAATCGTCGATGAATGGTGAATGTGGAAATGAATCTCATCGCGTCATGGAGACGGTAGTCTTTACGTACACACAAGCGACAATATCATTTCCTTAAAGGTGTGGAATTGGATGGTATATTAATTTTAAAAAAGTAATTATAATTTTATTTTTATAATTTATATGTGTATTACTCATCATTATATCAATAAAAATAACCTAGTGTTGAATAACAAATTACACCACGACGTGGAGACGATAAGCCGTACGTACACCCGCATGGTGACATTATCATTCATAAGATGGATAAAATAATTAATATTGTTGTGGAATATTTATAATAACATTAAAACATATATAATATACTGGATTTATTATTTAATAATGTAAATAACAAAGAAATAAGAAGTGGAAGAAGAAAGGAACTTGAAAGAGGGTGGTGAAATCATTACCTTTTCTTCAGGTTCTTCCTTTTTATTTGATCAAATGGGCTCCATAAGATAGCTTTCGGATCAAAATAAGGCCTCTAGGTTGAACTGAGGGATGTTGGGAGGATATTTGGTTAGGGTTTGGCCAAGAAAAATGGCTTTGGAGGTGTTATTTTGAAAGAAGGAGAAGTTCCATTTTATAAGAGGGGTGATGGTCACTTTAGGAAAAGATTAAAGTATTAATTTATTATACCATCATATACGGTTTATAATGGTTCAAAATGAAATTATTTCAATACTCAGGTGGTTATGGATGAAAATCCTTTCAACCAACAGGTTTTAGAAACGTTTAGGTAACCATTTTAACCTTATCATTTAGATTTAACTCTTAGTTAAATAGTTTATCTTTTACCTTGTATTCTTGTATTCTTACTATATATGGTCAATAAACATACTATAAACTTCCAAGATAACCTAAAGTAGCTCATTAATGACATATAAAATATTATTTAAGCCATTTGGCCGATCCTTAAATTTTTAGGAATATTATATCAACCAATAATATAGTATTTGTTTAAAATATTAATTAATGTCAATTTTAAAATTATTTGGTATTTTTTTTCTGAAAGTCATCACAACTTTATTACTTCGAAAAAGATACATTTAATCAGTCCTATCATGTCATAGTCACCTAGAAAATTCTTGGTTGTCAAAAAAACTTTGAAATCATATTTATTTTAATATTTATAATACAATTTATTTGATTCATTCATTAATAAGGTAATTACTGCATCATCATTGTGTCATAAATAAATTTATTTATTTATTTTCTAAAAATTATAAATAAAATACTATTATGTAGGAAATATATTAATATTTCTAATGAATACTTATAGTCGAATTTATATTTTGTATAACCCAATATTAAAAATTATTTAGTTAACAAACATTGAATTTAACACTTTTAATTCTTCTTTAAATTACATAATAATAAATGTCCTAATATAATCCAAGTGGACCTAAAGGGTCATATTTTATTCCTATGGTTGTTATTGGTTGAATTACTCTTATCCAATAGAATTAGGATATGTGTTAGGGTAATAATAATATCATTTTTACCCTTAATTACCTTATTTACATTTAACCGTGGTAAATAAAAGTGAAAAGTTATTATTCACTAAAAATTATTTTTATCTTATTGAACCACATTTTACTCCTTGATATTAACTGTTTCTCTCGGATTTTCGAAATTCAACTCACAGAAGCTGTAAAATTATGTTTTATGTGAATTTACAAATTCTCCTAGGAGATGGGTAAAAGAGGGTGAAAAGGCCAATAAAATTTTTATATATCTAAAATTATTATAAACTGACTGTAATGAATTAAATTGAACCTATATAAATATTATGTATCTATTTTGACCAAAAATAAATTTAATTAAAATAAATAATTATTTAAATAAAAATTCGGTTTTAAACTATATCTCGTTGTTTTTCACTATTCATCAAAAATTAAAATTTTCTAGAAAAATACAGAAAATTTACCCTAAGATAATTTTGATATTACAAATTCAATAATGAGGTATATTTTTTCAAATTAAAAACATAGAAGTTGCATTTATTAATTTTAAAATAATTCTCGCTGTCAAAACTAAAAGGCGTATTTTTAAGAAATAATAACTATCAAAAGATTGACACTTGTTTATGTCCAATTTCAATGTGAAATTACCTAAAATGATAATAATTGGATTAAATGGTAAAAATATAATATATTTATACTTCCAAACCATTAAAATGTATAAGTTAACACTATTAATTATTTTGATTAAAAAATGTTTTTTCAGTTAAAATATAGTATTTTTCATTATTCACCCAAATATAAAAGTTATCAGAAAAACACACAAACATTATTGAAACTAAATTATTATTTCCCTATTATAAATAAGAAGTATATTTTTTCAAATTGAATATATATAAGTTTAAAATATTGGATTTAAAAAGTCATCGCCATTAAAAGGCGGTAAAATTGCAATTTTTGAAAAATACTTCTTTTATCTGAAAAATGTATTTGTTCTTACACTATGTCTAAGAAACTCATAATATGGATTCTATAATTATAAGGATTATATAAAGTTAAAAATCCAGTTAATACTATTCATAACCTCTTTTGAACGGCTAGTTTGGAAAGTCATGGTGCGCAAAAACTCAGTGTTGCGTGTAGTGCAAGTCATTGAATTACTTTGAAGAAATAACGTACTATGAAATCTTGGGGTGTTACAACTTAAGTAAAATTTTCATAATATTAATAAGACATATAAAATATAAAATAAAAATTTCTATGCATAATCATAAAAATCCCCTCGATCAAATATTAAGTCAAACTACTTCTTACACTACATGAATTATAAAGAAACCAAAGAACTAAGTGTTTGAAGTACCCTTTTTAGGACACCTAAATTTATTAGGGAGATCAAATGATGGCTTTGGGTTGAATAAACTAACATGACATAAAGTGGAGTGGCCCCTTAGATATTTTTTATATCCTAGAATAATGTGTTGTGGAAATATGAGTCTGGATTTTAGGATTATAGAATCCACTAAATAAATCTAGATGTTGCAGAACTATAGTTGGCCAGGCCATCTGCTTATGTACCTTTGAGTAATTGACCTACCCTTTCAAGGGATATAATGAAAGAAATCTGTATCATATACACTTGAATTTCCATGTTATAAAACATTCTGAGTTTAATGTTGAGGGTCATTAATACCTGATAAAATATTCTGATACTTAATACAATAATTAAATTATTTCATCCCACTTATTTTTTAGTCAAGTAAACTACTTATAATATGTTTGATTATTATAAAAAAGCGTGAAAACACCATGAAAAATGATTCAATCATTCCTTAACTTGGGAAATTTCCTCAGAGTCACAAATTTTCGAGAGTGGAATAGATCTTTCATACAACTATACTATCATAGAATTTGTTCTATGTATTGGAATTCCCTAAACCTAATAATTTTACCACCAATAAGAGTTGAAAGGGGATGCATGCAGAGGATATATAATGGTTGATTCCTCCATTATATATTATCTTCTATCACTTTAAGATAATAAATAAGGGCTTAACGATAAATGAAATTATCCCTACAAAATTTAGTGAAAACCGTAATTTAGGTTCTTAGCTTGTAGTCAGACCTTCATGTATTGATGTACATTTTTAAAGATAACATTCCATTTGGGTAATAGTTTTTCTATGAATCTCATATTATAATTCTTACCACCAATGTTCCCTTTAATCATCCAATTCTATTATAACATTATTAAATAAACACACATAAATCCTTTTCCCTATACTACACCAATATAATAAGGATTGGTGGAAAATTATTTCTTTTCACCTTCTGGTGAAAATAATTAAAGAAAATGTTATGATGCTCATCGAATTTTGAAACCAATGGTGTCCTATCAATGAATTTCAAAGAGATAATGGATTCATATGGACAGAAATGGATGGAAAGGTATTAATTTCATGTGGAATTAAATAGTTATTGGGATAATTGTAATAAATTAATGTGATAGTATTTATAAACTTCTAGATCATTCATCATTGAATATGATATTTCCATCATACATCTTGGTCCTTAAATATAGTATTTTTTAGATATATATTTGTTCAATAATTAATAAAGTTCAGAAATATTGTAATAATTACGGTGAATTATATCAATGGCTATGAAAGGATGATTCTCATATCAGTATTGAGAAGAAATGTAATTTAAATTACCAAAATGGATTTAGTTATGTTTTTAATGAGTGTTTCCAAAACATTTATCTCAGTATCCATCTAGAAACAATGTGAAATTATTTCTTATATTTAATAACAGTTGGTATGGTACTTTATACTAAAAAAGTTGTTCAATAAATCTTGAATCACATATAAACAATAAAATTAATGATGAATATAAAATATAAGACTCTTTCCCAATTGTTACAAGATAATTATTTATCAAATAAAACTAAAATTGGTTGATTTTTTATACCCAAAAAGTGGGATAATCTCTAATGATCTATGATATTAGGTATAATAACAAATTACTTATAATGTTTTAGATAAATAATCCTTTAAAAATAAATGCATACAATAAATATTTTAGAGTTAGTTCAAAATTTCCATGTGAAATATTCTAAATATAGAGGTAAATTCATATAATTCATTTGATTCCTTTGAAATTTTTAGAAATTCATATTGAAAATGAGTTCACTTGGTGAAGATAGAAGAACCTGTGAGTTGGTTTATCATAAAAAATTTTATCCGAGTAATCATTATTCATAAATATGGAGTGAAGGTATTTTGAAACTTTAATTTCTTTATGTACATCTATATAGCGACAGTTGTAAAATAAAGATTAATTACGAGTCTTTTTTTTGTATTTCATGTTTTCCTTAATTTCATGCAGTATATGTTTTTCAAATAATAGTGCGACAAATAACCATATACCAAAAATATTGAAAAATAGTTATCATATAAATTATGATATGATAAGAATGTATTTGGTAACAAACTCAAGTGTTTTTTGAAAATTGTTTGTTAAAATCTAGTTTCAGATTAAAAAAAACATCAAAACACTAATTGCATCGTAGTTAATAATTCTATTACAACTATGATATTAATTCTTATTCAACAACAATTATGTCTGCATAAAGGTAAACCATTCTATTTAATGATATTGAGAACATACTTAACTATTATTGGTTATGGATTGTGATACATATGACTCATAATAAGATTGTTGGAATCCATTAGGCTTAGTGGTAGGTGTAGTTCTAGATACACATACTGCAAATGAATCCATAAATGAAGAGTTGGTTTATCCTCACTATAGTGGGTGATATATATATATATATATTACTATTTTATAATTGTGATTCCAACCAAATACTAGTAAATGGAAACATTCTAAAAGTGAAAAGTATTTATTAATTATAGTAATGGATCCCATGTATCATGATTTTCGGACTCCATACTTTGACAGTTTCTAAGACATGACACTATAAGTGGGTATTCAATAAAAACTAGACATGGATTGTAAAATTTAGTACCCATAAATCATGACTTATTAATAAAAGGATTAATTTATAAAGAAACCTATACAACAATCATCGGGACTAAAATACTTTGGAATTCTACTTATCAAATCATACTTCTAGGATTATCACATTTGAGATATTGATTGTCAAGGAAACTTTATTTGAACGAAACCCTATAGAATATGTATTTATGACGTAACCAAAAGGAGACCCTATAGTATATATATGTGGAACAACAAGAAAGGATCAGTGAAATTAATAAATTCTAAAAATATATGTAGATTATAAAAATTCCTTTATAGATAAAATCATGCATAGTGATCATAGAATATTCATTTGGGAACAAAGGAGTTCCATGTTTCTCAAATAGGTTAGTGGGATAGCTATGAGTTTTCATGACAAATATGTTGATAACATATGGAAAATAAATGTCATGTAATACAATTTTTTTTGTAGGACCCCATAACACCCCAATAGGGAAGGGTTGAATCAATGTGTTAAAATTTCTTTTTAGAGTGATGGATATTGTTCCCATGTTGGTAGTATCTTGATAAAACATTCTGATGGAAATGTCTAGAAAACAAAGAATCACATGAATAGACACAACACATCCATTTTACTTGGTTAACCACTAAGGGATTGTCTAGAGATAATACTCTAACAGTTCTTTGGTCATATGAAAGTCCATTAATCTTCACTAGTTGGGGAATACAAAGCTTTTGATATAGTTACTTTGTTCCAGGCACACTACCTATACAGTATTTTAGGAAGAACACACTACCTCCCTCAGAACACTTTTGTTAAATCCCTCCAGTTCACTTCTTTGGGTGTAGTCTTACTCATTTTATCAACTTAATGGTTACATCTATAGATTGACATTTTAAATATTTTTTTCTGACTAGAATGAGACTCTTCATTCCCCATAGAAATAAATTGATGCACTTGGAAGCACTAATCATGTAAATTAGATCATCAAAACCTAAAATAAGCATAACTCAGAACTTTCACGCAACCCTTATTGTAGTGAAAAACTTTTAGGATTGTCGCACAACATGTATTTCTCACAAATATTATCTTTCACACAACCATACAACTAATTTTACATGGTATTGAAAGACATAATGAACATTCTGCACATATTATTTACTGTGTATGAGACATTTGTGCTTATTTATTACATGAGGAAGAGACACCAAATCTTCTTTGTAAAAAGTTCATTATTCTTTATGTTGGTATATGTTTATTTATAGATTTGGACACCCTATACACAGGTTTCTTTAGCGTCTTCCTCTATGTGAATAATACTGATTTTGACATTGTTTTTGGCGTATAATATCATTTCTAGAAAATTCATCATTTGAAAGTAGATCATGTTGTTTCCATGTATTGAGGTTATGATCCCAAAACTCATCATGTGTGTACATCAATTTTGATTTCATATGTTCTGCATAATATTCTTTCACATATTATTCATTGCATGAAAAAAAATTATGCCTCACAAACTGTATTTTGCACAAAAACAAATATTTTGTGTGATTTTCTTTTCCATATTTTGTTGAAACTATCCTAATAATTAACTTGATAAAAACCTTTAGATTCACCTAAAATCATTCACACAATTACCTTTTTCAAAAAAACAACTTTTACATTCAATAATTTTTAGACCCAAAAATATGGAAACCACTGGGAAATGATGCCACCCTCATCATTGTAGTCCGCTTCTACTATGTGGTCACTTACTTTTCCAACTCCCAGATCATCTGAGTGTGGATTGAAAACAAACACAACCCAAACTCTATTTCCAGCAAAGTGAATCCCTAGTTCCAATAATCTGTAATGTTGGGTTTGTTGTAAATCTGTAGAAAATTCAATAAAGCCCTAGATATTATCAAAACCTAATACATGAGAAAAAAATATCCAACCCTCTAAGTCTACATGAGAAAATATCGGTGTCAAAAACAAGAGGGGATGTATTAATTGGGATATCATGTTTTGGAATTTTTAATGATGTCAAATCTTCGATCTGACTGTTACATAATAACACTTAATTCCTATCGTGTCATTGAATAATTTCATATTTCTTCCTCATTTCACCAAATTATCATCATATCATAGATATATTGCATGGTTTGTCAAAGAACTATGACAAAAAAACCCTTTAATTCGTCTTTGATGTTATCCAATCTCCCAATTTGGAAATAAACCAATAGATCTTGTATTATACTTGTAAAGCTCAAAACAGACTCCCCCGGGAGCATATCTCCCCCATAAAGCTGCATCACTTCCACAAAAAGATTAAAAAAATAAACACAAATGGTAAGAGTGGACTATATATGACTTTAACATGCACTGGGAGATGGTTGAACACTGAGGTTCAACCGATATTTCTTAAACCCATGTGTTGCAAATGGCATAGTCATAATGTCATCTACTAGGTCATAAATTCCAACATGCTCTATTTTAATCATTCCCTGTTTAAAATTTTTCTTGATGAAGTGATATATGATCCCTATTTGTTTTTTACAAGAATGTGCAACCAAATTCTTCATAAAATTGATCACACTCTTGTTATAAAAATGAATCCCCATCGGTTGTTTAACCTTGACACTAATATCAGTAATTTTTTGCTTCATCCCCAATAGTTGAGTGGTAGAATTTTTAGTAGAGATATAATTCATTTTATCTATATTAAGAGAATTTCATTAATATTTTTTCTTCAACCATGCAACACATTTATTTCTAGTGAATAATTATCCACCACTTGTGGACTTTATATCAGCCATATCATCAGCCCAATCAGCATTAGAAAATGTCACTAATTCATTATCTCTTTCTTCATCAATATATAAGACCAAATTGAGAGTACCTGTAATATACATCGTGATTATTTTAACTACTACCACATTTTATTTCCTTCAGATTTTTTTGAAATAGGGCCACTAATCATGTTGGAATGATGATATCTAGGCATGTTTCAATTAGGTATAATAATATTCCAATGATACTCTTATATATATTGGTATCCATAAATGTCCCATCATCATTATTTCGATTTTTTTCAACTAATATTAGAGTTTACATTGGTTTTGAGTCATTCATTTGAAATTTCTTTAGTAGCTCTCTTGCATATTATTTCTAAGAATGGATTGTATAACACTTATTTTGAATAATCTACTGACCCAATAAGTATGTGAGGTCACCAATCATAGATATTACAAATACTGATTTCATGTGATTGTGAAATTATTTAAATAAATATAATATCATCCACATACATCAGAAATATAAATTAATCTTCCTTTCAATTAATCACATAGTTATTATGATCAAAACTGCATATTTGTAATTGTAGCTTCTTCATATATGCATCCATTCAGCAATACCATGCACATAGTGGCTGATTCAGACCATAGAGGGAATTAATAGTTCTAAAAACCATTGCTTCATCATTTCCAATAAAAAATACCAAAAGTTGTTCAATGAAGACTTATTCTTAAAAAACTCTATATAAGAATTATTTTTTGACATCCATATGATAAACTTTTTACCCTATTTGAATTACCATGGAAAGAATGATCATGATCGACTCCAGTCTAGCCACTGGAGAAAATAGTTCTTCAACATTAATGCCTTCGATCTACGTATATCCTTTAAACTCCATGAGTTCTATATTTTTTATCGCATTTAAATTCTCATTGAATTTGTTTTTAAATATCCACTTTGTTTAAATCACATTGTGATCTTCGAGTCTGTTATCTAGATCCCATTTTTGGTTCTTATCAATATTGATCTAATTCTTCATTCACAGTCTTAACCCATGATTCATCCTATGATGTTTCTTCAAATGAGGTTTGTTCCACACATGATTGGAAGGTAGAATGTGCTTCATTTTTCATTATACTTGTTTGTGTGGGTGGAGTCCAATTCCCAATGATGTTGGATTGATTAATTTGTGATTTTATATTTCTCCTTTGAGGTTCTGATAATGTTTATTCAACCATGGGTTCCATTTCTAAATCTTCTTTTTAATCATCATTTTTTTGACCCCTGAATATTTTTCGCACCTTCTTATATTTCTCCATTTGTGTATGTAAAATGTCTATTTTCATCTACATCTTCTATCATATCATCATATGAGTTGCATGAGGTATTTTTGGATTTATCTTATATTATCATGAAATAAATTATTTCCCCAATTATTACAAAATTATTATTGTAACATTTGTATGCTTTACTTTTCTATTGAATATCCATGGAATATTCCCTTGTCTGTAGCATCAAAATACTTCTCATTATTGACCTCTTTTTTTTAGATGAAACATTTACTACAAAAAACATGAAAATACCTTAGAGATGGATTCCTTCCATACCATAACTCATAAGGTTCCTTGGCTTCTCCGATATACATCTATGATTTATTTTGAGTGTATACTGCTTCTAGAATAGTCTCACTTGAGTATTGATCAGAAATATTACTCTCAATCAGAATTTTTCTACCCATATTGTTCACCTGTAAATTTCTATGTTCAACGACACCATTTTTATGGGGATATAATGATATCCACCTCATGTTTTATACCATATTTTTATTAGTAGTTTTCAAATTCAAGGGATGTGTACTCTCCAATATTGATTTATCGAACAATCTGCATTGTGAAACCAGTTTCACTCTCAACAATTCGATGATAAATCTTCATGCAACCAGAAATGTGTTATTTCCTAGGAATAATAATTACACAAGTCATTCTACTATAATCATAAATAAAAATAATGAAGAACCTTTCTCCATGTGTTCCATCAATATTTATTTGACCACATATGTTTGTGTAGACAAAATCAAGAAAATTTAATACCCTCTTGTTCTTAGACTGATAAGAACTGTAAACCATCTGTCCTTCCATAAAAGTACCACATATATTTTCTCATTCACAATTCATATTAAGGATATCCACGACCTTATTCATCTTAGATATCATTTCAATTCATTATTTTTTAATGTGACCCAACCTATTATGGTACACAATTTTTTTCTTATTCAAAAGATGAGTAAGAGATGTTTTATCTACATTAAACATGTTATAAAAAGCCATATGCTCCACATACTCTCATGAGTGAATTATCTATATTTCCTTTGACAGTTCATCCCATTTTATTAAACATAACTATTAATTTTGAGTCATATAGGTGACTTAAACTCAAGATATTATGGTGAACAATTTCTACATAGAGAACTTTAGTTTTCATAAGATTGTCATTTTCTAGTACTGTACTTCCACAACCTTCAATCTTTAAAGAAACATGATTTTCAAACATCAATATCACATAAACCAATTATTATCAAACTATAATAAATATTCATTTCCGATCATATGGGATGAGCCCCCTTTATCAAGATTCCAGGTTCTACAATGCTTTGTAGCTTCGAAAGAAATTTATGCAAGATTGGATTTCCCAATAATTTTCATTTCCTCCTATGACATACATGATTGGGTGGAGAAAAAAGATAGATTCTACCATATAGTTTCAATTTTCTTGTGTCAATCATACTCATATTATTATTCTAGAGGATAATACATATTTTCAAGAGTAATTTCTCTTGGTTGGAGGGTATCAATATGTCTCTGAGTTCTATAGGAAAATATTCCCACATTTTTTCAGCCTACAATGATTATATTTGTGTCTATAGTTAGAACAATTAAAATAATATCCATAGAAATTATTTAATTTATATGATAAAGGATATGGTCTTATTTTTATTATTTACTTTCAAGTACTTCCCCATTCAGATAGCTCCATTCCTCTTCGCAGTATGACATGGTATGGTCCAGATAACTACAAAATTAAAATTTAATAAGAGGAAATGAATTCTCACATATATTCATCCTCATGTCCCCTTATTCAAAAAAATAATTTTAATATAGATCATCCATTAATAATTAAATATAATATTCATCTCACTTTTCTGCTTTATTTAAAGATTTGTTTGCGAGGACATTTGGTTCCTTTGTGATATGTCTCACTTTTTGCATCCCTTTATTTTGGATCATCTTGTTTTTATCCATTGATGTTTCAGAATAACATCAAATTCCAAATTTTCCTATTCATGTGGATCTATGATCATTCATTTTTTTATCAGCCCCTCAAGAACCAAGTTTATCTATTTCAAATAGATCTAAATCTTAGAATAATCCAAATAGTAATTTATTATTTGTTTCCCTTTGATTTCATTCAGTTTATAGTTTATTTCATTGAGTAACAACTTCTTCGTCTAGTCCCTCAATTGTCTTAGACTTATCCTATAATATATATGTAATTGTATGGATGACATTTTTTTCTCTAAAATCCTAATATTAAATTTGAAAAATTATTTTGAGATTTCAAGAGTTTTCGAATGATCTTTTAATTCTAAGTCCAATCGATAAATTTTTACATCATGATGATCAATATACTCTAATCACTCATAAAGAATATATCTCAAATTTATGTTTCTTTTTCCTTGATCTTCATGATTATCAAGCACACCCTCAATTCAACTAATATATCCATAACACCAATAAATTGACTAGATTTATCTTTTCATGTTTCTTCCATTCCAACTATATCAATAATGTATGCTTAGGTTCCAAATTTAAATATTTGTTCTTCATCATTAAAAAATTCATTATCATCTTATTCATACTTATAGATGAAAAACTTTCTCTATAATTTCTTCTTTGATTATAAGTCTCCATTTTGGGGAAACCTTTTCTGAGGATTTTGTATGTTTCAATATTTACTTTCTTCATTATTGAACTTACTTGAGCCCCAAGAGGGAATGTTCCCAATGCAACCACATAAAAAATAGCCATATGATGCTATTCATCGAATCATTCATTTCCCATCATGAATTTCTTAAAAAAAAGAGAAAGAAGTTCCTTTTAATCATTATATTAATCAGAAGTATCTCTAGAGATATCATGTTTTTACATGGCTATGGATTCCATTTCATTTTTTAATAGAATTTTTACATCTTGTTGTTTGATAATCAATTAATATGTCACCATAATGCACAACAGATCATCTAGAGAATGTTTAGAATGATCTATTTCCACATGTGATGACACTTTCGGATTACAGAGATGTGGAATCCATCTCGAGATTTTTTTAAAAATTTCTATGTATTTGATTTCTACAACAAGTCCTCAAATTACTCCAAATACTTTTGTAATTTTAATAAAACGTGTCTAAATTTCCAATAGTAAGAATTTTAATTTCATTGAACCTATTGTGAAAAAATTGGAGTTTAAACTACATTACTTTGTTGTTTCCTTCATATATATTTTCGAGTTTTCCCAAAATAAACTTCGATGAATTTTAACTCATCACCGTAAGATATATTTAATAGAATAGAATTGGGGTAATGGAATTCTATGTTTTGGATTCTACAACAAACATTTTTCCATCTGTCTCAGTCACATACAGTCCTGTTGGATCAATGACCTGAATCCCCTGTGTATTGTAAAAAAGAACTTCAATTCTAACATATTTTAGTTGAGATATCAACATGCTATTATAAATCTATTATTTTTTCCCATCAATGAGGGGGACTCCCCTTATAATTACTAAATTATCAATGGAGAAAGAGGATACATTTAACAATAGAAACCACCCTCTAATTCCACATATAGGACCCCAAAACACCCTACAAGGGGAGGGGTGAATCTGGGTGTCAACTTTTTCATTAAAAGTGATGGATCTTATTGCCACATTGGTAGGATATTATTAAATCTATCAACTGTAAATTTGCAAAAAAATCACATGACAATAGAAAACACAACAATTTAACACAGTTAATAAATAAGGTCTAGTCCATGTACAATATGTCGATAGTGTTTTAGTCATACAAAATTTCACTATTTTAACTTGTTAAAGAATATAAAAAGTATAGACATAATCACTCTGTTCCATGAACACTACCTTTATATGATTTTTAGTAGAGTATACATCCTCCCTCATAACACTCCCATCAACCCCCCTAGCTCACTACCTTAGCTGAATTCTTACACAATTTAATGACATGATGGTCACTTTAGAAAATTTTAATTTAATTATTTTTTCCAAAAATATAATTAGAGTTTTCCTGCACCATAGTCTTGAATTGATGCACTTGAAATCACTTATCAAGCCAACTAAATATTCAAAATATGAAATAAGTGCAACTCAACAATTCTATTCAACCCCTATTCTTGTGTGACATTTTTAGGATTGTCATACAAGATATATTTTTTGAGACCCTTATCTTTCATGAAACCACACCACAAATTTCACTTGGGCTTGATAGACACAAATAACATTCTGTGAATAATCATTCTACGTGCAACTATTTCAAGCGATAGAGACATCAATTCTTCATTGGAAAAAGTAATTTGTTCTATATGGGGGTATCTACTTTTTAATATACATGGATAAACCTATCTGAATGATATTTTCTTTCCTTCATCCATGTGTGTAAGCCTGATTTTGACATCGTATTTGGCATGTAAGATCCTTTTGTTTAAATTAATCTTTGTCACATAAATCATGCATTTTTTATATTTTTACGTGAATATCACAAAACTACACATGCACATAATTCTATTTTATCATCGCATTTGGAACATAATATTATTTCATGCCTTTATCTTTGTGCACAAAAAACATCTTGCCACAGAAATCATCTTTCTAACCAGAAAAAATCTTTCACACAATTCTATCATTTGCAATATTTTTATGAGAAGATCCTAAATCATTACTTGTAAACAACATTTATATTAAAATCTAGTATTGCACACAACTTATTTTTACAGAAAAATGATTATTTATTCTCTAAATTTTGGAACCAAAAATTTGGAAAACACATTAAAATGATGATAGCTTTAACATTGTAGTAATCTTACCCCGTAATATCACTTTATTTGAAATACCCCCAATCATCCCAATATTAATTGACCAAAAACACAAATCACACACAATTTCTAGCAAAGAGCAGCCTTGGTTCCAACAATATCCCCCCTTGTGTTTTTTAAATTATCTGAAAATTTTAGTAAAGCACTAGATGCTATCAAAACCTGATACGTGATAAACAAATCATCCAACACACTATGTTTTTTATAAGATATTTGTTCAGAAAAAAAGAGGGGAAATATGAATTGGGTTCTTTTATTTAGTAATGATTAATGATGTTCCAGATAAGTTCTAACATTTTTTGCATAACACCTAATTCTCATGATGTCACAAAATCATTGAAAACTATTTCCTCATTGTACCAAATCCTCATCGTGTCATAGAAGCATTGCATGTATTTTTAAAAACCTACAACTAGAAAACCCATTAAGACATCGTTGAATTTCTCCAAACTTCCCTTAGGAAATAAACCAGAAGAACATGAATTTTTACTTGTAGAGATAAAAACAGACTCCCATTGGATCATATCTCACATATATACTTCCATCAATTCCACAAAAAGATTAAAATATTTAACACGGATTGGGAGATGAAGCTATTTGTTACGTCATCATGCACTGTGAGGCGGGTGAGCACAATGGTTCAACTGATGTTTCTAAAACACATGTGTTACTAATGGCTTGGTCAGAATTCCATCCACATGGTCATTAGTACCATCATGCTCTATTTCAATCATACCTCATTCGAACATTTCTTCGATGAAGTGTTATATGATCTCATAATGTTTTGTAAGATAATGATGAACCAAATTCACTATATGATCTACTACACTCTTGTAATCGTAATGAATCACCATTAGTGCTTTCACCTTATAAAAAATATCATTAATTTATTTCAATATCCTCAACAGTTGACTGGAATCCTTTGTATAATTGATATATTTTTCTTTAGTCACACTAAGAGAAGTCGTTTCTGATTTATTTCTCAACCATCCCGTAAATTTATTTACAATGATGAATGCTTTGACACTTGTGAACTTTCTATACACCATATATCTATCCTAGTAAGCATAAAAAATGATGATAATTCATTATAATTTCCTGTAATAAAAAATTATAATTCAAATATAACATTACCTTTAATGTACCTCATGATTCTTTTAACTGCTACCAAATTCTCTTCCTTTGGATTACATTGAATGAAGATCACTATGAATGTTTCAATGATGACATTTGGGTGTGTTTCAGTAATGTAAAATATGATTCCTATGATTCTCATGTAAAGGGTGGGATCCACATATGTCCCATCCTCATTCTTTACATGTTTTGTCCCAAGCATAATCAGATTTGACATTGTTTTGGATTCATTCATGTAAAATTTCTTCAGCATATCTCATTCATATTTTTCTTATGAAGTGAAGGTGTAATATTTCTTCTGAATATCCTATAGACTAATGAAAAAAGTGAGTTCACCAATCATATACATTTTAAACTTTTATTTCATGTAATTAGTAAATTCTTGAAATAATTTATGTCTGTTTCCACCAAATATAATATTATCCACATACAGAAACACCAAAAACTGATCTTTATTTGAATTTTTGTCATAAATATTATGACTAACACCTATTATTTCGAATTTTTGTTTCTTTAGATATGAAATAAATAGAGAATACCATGAATATGGTTTATTATTTAGACTATAAACGGGCTTCTTTAAAAGAAAAACCTTTGCTTCATCATTTCTAATTAGAAATATTATTAGTTGTTCAATGTTTTCATTTTCATCAATAATTCAATTTAAGAATACTATTTTGATATCCATATGATAAACTATGTACCCTATATAAATTATCATGGC
Organism: Viscum album; assembly: GCA_963277665.1. Taxonomy (NCBI): domain Eukaryota; kingdom Viridiplantae; phylum Streptophyta; class Magnoliopsida; order Santalales; family Viscaceae; genus Viscum; species Viscum album. The sequence continues at coordinate 1,048,469,376 of OY728131.1, read as the reverse complement.
AATAAAGAGCTTGTTAAACTCTAGTTCCGCCACTGGATCAAATTTATCTTCAAAATAAACACCTTTAATACGTGCATATCCTTTACACACTAAGTGCACCTTATTTCTAATCATATTTTCATGCTCATTGTTTTTTTAAAGATCCACATTATTCCAATCACATTGTGATATCTTTTTCTATTAACTATATTTCTTGTTTAGTTATTATCAATATGATATAATTAACCATTATTGTCCTTAACCCATGATTCATCCTTTACTTCTTCATTTAATTTGGTTGGTCCCACACATTATAGGAAGGCTGAATATACTTCATTCCTCATTATCAATATTTGTGTGGGTGGATTCCAATCCCCAATGATGTTGGATTGATCAATTCAGGCTCTTATATTTTTATTGGGAGGTTCTGATGATGTTTCTTTATCCATGGGTTCCTCTTCTAAATCATCTTCATAATCATCAATTTTTTAACCCCAGAGTGTTTTTCATGCCTTCCTCTATTTCTTAATTCGAATATATACCATGTCATTTTTTTCTTATTCTTCTATCATATCATCATTTTACCACCTAGTTGTATTTTTGGTTTTATCTTCAATGATCTTTACATCCTATCTCTTTAAAATTATTCAAAGATTATTATTGTGACATTTTTATTCTTTCACCTTTATTTAATATCCAATTAATATTCTCATATCTACAGAATCACCATTCTTCCATTGATTTTTCACTTTGATATGGATAAAAAATTTACCTCAAAAAACACAACAATAATTTATAGAGGGATTATTTATATACTATAACCCATATGGATATTTTTTTCTCACATATAAATCCTTGATTGATTTTTGATTGTACATTGTTACATCAACCGACTCTCTCCAGTAATGATGAGAAACATGACTCTAAATCAGAATTGAGCTTGGCATATGGTTCTCTTACCGATTTCTATGTTCAAAAACTAATTTTTTTGGGACCTTGTAAAATCAAAATAATGTTTTATTACATGTTTTTATAGTTATTTTTTAAATTAAATGGATTTTTACTCTCCTCCATTATTAGATCATAGAATCTTGATTTTGGGGCTGGTTTCATTCTCAACAATTTAACGATAACTCTTGATGCAACAATGTACACATTGTTTCTTATGCCAAATAATTAAACAATAAATTATACTATAATCATAAATAAAAATAATGAATTACCTTTCTCCTTGTGTTCTGACCATATTTATTAGACCACATTGGTCTTTGTAGACAAGATCAAGCAAATTTGATTCCCTTTTTTTCTTCTGCTAATAAGAACTGCATACCATCTTTCCTGGAATGCAAGAATCGCATGAATTTTCTTATTAAAACTTCATATTGGGGATATCCCTGACTAACTTAAGCTTAATTTTTTTACATTCATTTTTTATTAATCTAACCCATCATCTGATGTGAACAGTTTTTTTCTTCTTCAATAGTTATGTAACAAATGTTTTCTTTTCAATGAAATTGGTATAAATTTCCATCTATTCTACATCCTTTCATATGTGAATTAATTTTTTTTTTGAATGTGAATCCACTTATATTAAATTTCACTATTATTATCGAGTCATTGATTTAACTCACACTCAGAGATTGAGGCATAAACCATCAACATAGAGAACTTCAGTTTTCCCAAGCTTGTCTTTTTTTAGTTCTGTACTTCCATTGACTTTGATGTTTAAATCATCATCATTTATAAACCACAATATTATAGTTACAATTTTCATAAAATTATATATTAAATCTATATTTCCCATAATACGGGTTGAGAACCCACTGCCATGAATCTTAGTTCTACGATTATATGTAGTTTTGAGAGCAATTTCTGCAAGGTTGGACTTCTTGATATTCTTCTTCTAATTCAATGAAATACATTATTAGGAGGAGAAAAAATTTTGATTCTCTAATATCATTTCAATTTTCTTGGGCTTATCATAATCATATTCTTCTTCTAAAGAAGAATACCTATTTACTAGGGTGACGTTTCTTGGTTAAAGGGTATCAACTTGTCTCTGAGTTCTGTAGGAAATATTCCCACCATTTATCTACCTATATTGAATAACTTAATATCCATGGTTAGAACAAAGAAAAAAATATCCATAGAAATTATTTATTCTATATGATGAAGGATATTGTCTAATTCTTTTTTATTTAATTCCATATTCTTTCCCATTCAAATAGCTCTATATCTCCTCACAATATGACTTGGTATTGCTCAGATTGCCACAAAGTTGAAATTTCATAAGAGGAAATGACTTCTTATTCAATTCATCCTCATGTCCCAAGATTTTTAAAATTAATTTTATTCGAGATCAAATCTTAATACATGAAGATAATTTTCATATCTCTTTTTTATTTTATTTGAATCATTTCTTTTTTAGGAAATCACGTTCATTTGTGATATGTCCCACTTTCTTCTTCCCTTTATTTCGTATTATCTTATTTATAACCATTGATGTTTAAACATCATATACAATTCCACATTTTCTTATACATGTGGATCTATGATCATTGATAGCATATTCAGATCATTTAGAACCATGTTTAGCTCTATCTAAAAGCTCTTCATCTAAGAATATTTCAAACTGTAATATATTCATTATTTCCATTGGATTTTATTTATTTTCTAATATACTCCTTAGTGTAATAAATTATTCTTTATGTCCCCCTACATTCATAGCCTTCCCCTCTAGTATGTTTGTAAGGTCATTGATGATCATTTCCTTCTCTTCAATCATGTGCTTAAATTCTATTACTTATTTTTTGATTTCAAGAGTTTTTTATTGATATATTTCTTCTGCTTCTAGTTAATCACTTTACACTTCAATATGATCAATATACTCTGATGACTTTTCAAGAACAACTCTCAAATTTCTATTTCTTTTTCCTTTATCTTAATGCTTATTGTGGACACCCTCATAGTTCTCCTTGAGATTTACAACACCAATCAAATTATTATATTTATATTTCAAATATTCTTTATTTTCAACTATAGTTATCATGGATGCTTTGGTTTTAGATTTAAAATATGTTTCTTCATCTTCAAAATAATCATTATCATCTTTTTCTTTTTTATTTATGAAACTCCTTCTCTATAATTTATATCTTTTTTTGAATTTTCCCATTTAAGGAAACCTTTTATGAGGCCTTTTCATGTCTCAAGCTTCACTTTTTTCATCATCTAACCTCCTTGAGAACTGAGAGGTAATGTTCTCAAATATACAATATAAAAAACCGGACATTGGAATCTTTCTATCAAATATCAATTTTCCTCTCTTGCATTTCTAATTAAAAAGATAAATAATTTTATCTTCCCCATTATATTCACCAACTATATATCTATAAATATCATGTTTTTACATGGATTTTAATATAATTATCTTTCATACTCAACTTGTTGCGTCCTCTAGTTTGGATATCATTTCATATGGCACTAGACTGCTTTGAAGATCTTATATAGAAAGTTTAGGAAAATCAAATTCCTCAAGGGTTGATACTTTTGGATCATGAAGAGGTGGAATCCTTCTCAACATTTTCTTTCCAATGTCAATATCATTTATTTATTCTCCAATTCCTTATAGTTTTCCAAAGAATTCGGTAATTAAATTAAAAAAGGTAATTTTATTTTCATCAGGATGCACAATAAGATCATCAAACATATTATAAAAAATTTGGAGTTCCACATCCTTCACTTTTTTTCACCTTCATATATATTTTCTAGTTTTTTCCACATAGACTTAGCTTATTTGAAACTCATCACATTTAGATATATTTGATTAGACAAATCTTCAGTAAGGGAATTTTATGATTTAGAATCTGTATAAATCATTTTCCTATCTTTTTCAGTCATATATAGTCATGTTCAATTAATGACATATATCTCCTATGTTTTTCTAAAAATAACTTTTATTTCTAGAGATCCTAGATGAGATCTCATTATTTTCTTCAAAATATAGATGTTTCTTTTATTAAATATGGGGTCTCCCTTAATATTTACTAAATTATACATGAAAAAAAATCAAATAGATTTAACACCAGCAACCTCCCCCTGATACCACATGTGAGACCCCGAAACACCGTAGGATAGAATGAGTGAATAAGGGTGCCAACATTTTCTTTTAGAGAGATATATTTTTTTACCACATTAGTAGCAACATTTTAAACATATCTAATGGAAATGTCCAGAAAAAAAGAACAGTCACTTGCAATGAGACCACACAAAAATTATAAATGGATCACCACTAAGGGCGTGTCAAGGGATAATATGCCCAAAATGTTTTTTTATACCAAAGTTCATTAATATTCAGTAGATATTGAGGAAAAAATTTCTGACATATTCATTCTATTCCAAGGAAATTTCCTTTACAAGTTTTTAGGATGGTCACAATACCTCCCTAAGAACACTTCCATCAAATCAACATTTCTCATGACTTTGGGAGAAGCCTTACTCAGATTAATAGCATGATGAGCGTTTAAGTAGATTAGAATTTATTCCTTTATCCCTGAATATCAGAAGACTTTTCTTGCACCACTATCTTGAATTGATGCACTTGAATGCACTGATCAAGCAAACCAGATATTCAAAACTTGAAAGAAGAATAACTCAGCACTTGTGATCAACCCCAATTATTTCACATAAATTTTAGGATTTTTGCACAGGATGTCACTATCCAAACACATTATCTTTTATGAAACCAAACTACAAATATCTCTTGGTTATGATATACACAAAGAATATTTTTCTCACAAGATTTACAGCGTGTAATTCTTCTGTGGAAAAGATTTCCCATGAGAGAGGCACAAAATTTTTGTTTAAAAAATATAGTTATTTTATATGGGGGAATTCACTTATTTATAGAATTTGGATGAACCTGTGAAAAAGATCCTGTTACACCTTCCTCGATGCGTGTAAGCCTGGTTTTTGGTGTTGTATTTAGTGCCTAAGATCCTTTCATGAATATAAACATTTTTCACGTAGATCATGAGTTTATTGTGTTTTTAAGTGAATATCATGAAAATAATCATGTGAAAAACTCAATTTTAACATCTTATTTATCACATAAGTTTCCTTCATGCATTCTCTTTGGTGTGAAAAAAATACCAACCACACAAACCGCCTTTCATACAAAAACTAATCTTTTACGCAATTTTTTCCATTCTATATTTTGATGAGACAATCCTGGAATGTAAATTGTCTTAAACATTAAGATTTAACACCAATATTTCACGCATCTTACATTTCCAAAAACTACTTTTCCAATTCTTCAAATTTTTGACCGAAAAATTTGGAAAACACTAGTAAATGACGTTAGATTCATCATTTTAGTCATCATGTATTGTATGATAACATACATTAAAAACTTCATAATAATCCTAGTGTGTATTGACAACAAAAACAAACTAAACTCCATTTCAAATAAATATAATACTTGTATCCAACATTTTTTAACACTAATGAATGAATTTTTTCAAGGACTTAAAGTAGAATCTTTTTTCTAGGTAACAATATCTAAAAATAGATCCATGGGTTTGAAAATTCTAATAATAGTAAATATATTGAAAAATTATTGAAAAATATGAGTCTACAAAAATTAATTACTAAATTTTTTTAGTAATATAATATTTCCAATAATAAATTCATGCAAATTGGGCGAAATTATTCAGATTAAAATAATTTCACAAGATTATGTTCTAGTAATTTATCCCATATTACATGATATATACTAATGATTAATATTATTAATGCATGATGTATTATGGGTGACTATAAAACAGATCCAACATAACTATTTGGACTTGTAGTTAGAACTATCCAATGGTACTTGATGATGTATAACAAGATGTGTAACTAATATCTAGAGAAGTGGGGTTTCTAGTGAAAATGTAAATTGAAATTTTTTCTTTATTTAGTTCAATTTTCATCTAGAATCACAATAATTATAAGTTAATAATAAATAAAAACTTATTATAGCTAGGAGCTATTATATCGACAATATCCATGTATTATGTGACTTTGGTTGAAACTTACTATGTGTTTTAGTATCATAATATTCAAATTAAGTGTCATACCAAAAGTAAGAGTTTTATTATTATTATAAAAATCATTAACTATGGATATAATAGTGATGTGAGAATTCTATCAAGGAAATGAGAGGTAAGTACATGTTAATATCATTTCTTAAGAGATTTTCTCAATGTAGGGATTTCATAGTAATCATTTTGAAACATTTTTATGTAGCTACACCAACCATAGAATGATAAACATGGTAGTCCCAAGAGAAGAATCCATAATCATTGGAAGCATGTTTTACATGTAATAACTAACAAATACTTAGTAGTTATCTCTAGTGAATGTGGAAGTCTATTGGTGTATATTCCATAGAACCAACTACTATGTACTATATATTGAATGTATATTCAAGGATTTGAATAGAAATAAATGCCTTATCACATATTTATTGTTCTTCTTTGTTACATTAATGTGATAATGTATTAGAATATGTGTTTCACTAAAATGTTTGTAGTTATTCCCGGTTATGATGATAATCATGATGTACTATGTTGAGAATAAGTGTTTCACTCAAATGGGGATGATCGATATGGATCACTTATTGAGTTTATTAGTCATATGGAGATTTTATCCTTTTCGAATAAGAATGCATTTTTCACAGGTCCCTCTCATTTTAATCATGTTAACTTGAAGATGAATTTTGTTGAAGTTGTGAAGGCTGGATCTGGGCAATCTTTCATTGATTTTTATAAGCCTCCACCTGGGTGGCATATAAAGAATGGAAAAACTGCTCAAGTGTCAACCAATTAGGAAGCAGTTGAAGAGTGAGTTAATCATTGTTGATACTCAATCCATGTAAGTGTTTTGATTCCCAATGGTGAGAAACTATGTAAATTCAATGAATTCACCAATTTAATTGTATAATTTTTTAGGTTTAAATGAATGGAAAATGACCACAATGGGAAGGGGTACTATCGTATAGTCTTCCCTTCGGATGAATTCTAGAGAAAAGCATGGAGAAAGGGTTCAATGTCTCTAAAACATGGCTTCTTCAACATATAGAAATATTAATGGAATTCTTATCCCATGAATGATCGAAATATTCATTCCCAAATATATATTAGAATTCGTAGGTTAAACTAGCTTTATTGAAACCCAAAGATCTTATGGGATAATTCCTCAGCTATAGGAAATCACATTCATATATATCGGTAGATAGAAAACCGTAGGCTTGGGAATTATGACCAAATTATTTTGGAAGTGGACATGTCAAGAACCCTTGTGGAAGAAATAATCCTCACAATAAGGGCTGAAAGTATGAAACTAGATATTTTATATGAAAGGATGCCAAAAATTTTCATGGGTTTCATGTTCATTATCTAGATGAATTTTTAATGTAACAGAGACATGGAGAGCAACTTTTTTCAGGTTAGAGGGCATGATGATGTCTCATGTAGAATGAATAATTGAAAGGATAAGATTCCTCCAGATATCCTTGGCATTGATAAGGATAATACTTTTAAGGATTAAGATAGACTGATCATGTATGGAAAAACATCTAAAGAGGGACCTTAATTTAGAAATCCCACTTATGTGATAGTTGAAATCAATAGGGAACATAAACTGAACACTGAAGTTGGAATTTTGATGGAACCCTCCACCCCCACAAAGGAATCCTCAACATATGTGGTGATGGCCTCTAATAATGTGGAAGGGACTAATTTGGAGGATGACCCACTAGAGAAACATGTGGATCCCCTAAAATACAAGGACCTTGTCCCTATTGATATGTTTAACAATTCACTTGGGATTATAATAATTACATAGGTCATGAATTTGGTACCACATCCTCATGTTGAGTGTGAAAAATTAGGGCTCATTTGAAACTAAATCGAAGGAAAATTTTCAGCAGAAACTCCCATCTAAGGATGCCTTAAGGAAACCCAATGTGAGCAATGACCCTACTGCCATAAAATCTACGAATAAATTCACACCCCTATGCGGAAACTTCTAGTCTGAGGATTTTATAGATCCCAAGCCTTATGAGCTAGTTTAAAATTCCATAAGGACTGAGACATGCACCCCCACTGATGAACCGACTGATCAATATGGATTCACTGATACTATGTTAGTATCCACTCCTAAAACATATCAATAGAATTGTAAATGAAGTAAAGGAAATGGTCTGAGAGATGAGAAAATAAGTAACAACCCCTGACAAGGAGCTAAGACCATTTATAATGAATCTTATTTTCCGGTATTGTCAAGGATGTGGGAATTCCCCAATAGTTGAATCCCTTTGATGCTATATTTTGACAAAAAATCCATTGATTATAGGTATTGCAGAGTAAGAAATTCTCTTTTATGATTTATGAGATTTCAAATTGGAAGATTTATGTTATAGTATTGTCTCTAAAAATCATAATAATATCAATATGGATCGTCTTTGGGGTTTTAAATATGACATAATTCAGACTCTATTAGTTATTAAGATGCCCCAATGGATCTCAGTCTACTATGACTAGTAGGGTATCTACTTTAACATCTTTTTTGATCATGCCTTCTCATCATAAATAATAAGAAGAGATATTTGGGCCGATACTAAGGCAATATCTAGAAATTACCTTGATAAATGTTGGAAAATATGAGACTTTAACATAGTACTGAAACCTATGGAAAATACTAGACTAAACCTCAACAGAGAAGCTTCAATGGATTTATCATCTTTCATAGACCAATTTCATCTTGGTTAAATTCCAATTACATGTTCTAATTTCACTTGGAGTCGATATACTCTAAATAAAAGGAATATTACCATGATTGATAGGTTTTCTGTTCAGTTGAATGATAGGGAGGTTATTGCAGACATATCTGGGAAAACTATTCCCTAAAAACATTAATATCATAATATCATCTTCATTGATATTTCCACTCACACTACTAGGTCTATTCTTACACCTTTTAGGTTAAATAATGGGTGGATTTTCACCATTAGATGTATTGAGGTGATTATGGAGGATTGAAGGACGGATCAATATCGCATCTCATTACATGTCCTTGGTGGAAAATTAAATAATGTTAAATGAATTTTGAGAGATAGAGAAAGAACAATTTATCTAAACATGTCCTAGATATTAAGTTTTTTGATTATAATTATGGAATTTTTGTAAATAGAAATCAGTTTCAAATAAGACCCATGAGAGAAGAAATATAGTCCCCTTTTAATGCTAGATGATCTTTTAATTGTTATGAATTGGTTGGAAAAAAAATAACATATAGGTTAAGTGGTTAATGTATGGGGACACGAACTCTAAACTTATTCATATGATGTATATGAAAATAAAGATTATGGCAGGTTTGAATGACATAAATATTGTTGAATGTCTTCACACCTCAAAAAGTGGGATTTCTAATGTAGTGGTGGACTATTCTACCATGCCTTCTTCCGATGATGGTATTGAAAATAGTCATTAAATGATTGATAACACATCCCTTTTTATCGAGGTCTCTCAAAACCATACTCTCAAAATGGATCCATCTAATGTGGAAATCAGAGAATCCCTCTTATCTTGAAACATGGAAAGTGTGTATGGACCTGATGGCCACACTAATAAATTTTTTATGTTCTACTAGGACATACTTTTGAATGATGTGATTAAGGGGGTCAAAGATTTATTTAATCATTCTCATATGCCTTATGGGATTAATTCATGTTTTATTTCATTAATTCCTAATAAAGATAATGTTTTGGACATAAAAGACTTCAGGCCAACGGACATTGGGAATTCTACTCGAGAGGTTTTTAAAAAAATTTGGATTAACTGATTGTGGAGATTTGTTAAGGGGTATATCTCTTCAAATCAGTTTGGTTTTTTACCTAGTAGAATTATTCAAAATTGTATCTTCACTACATTGTAAAGAATTAATATGATGAAAAGGATGTCCAATTATAACAATTTTACTCTTAAAATTACTATTTTCAAAGTCGTTGATACTCTAAAATTGGGTTTTATTTTTTAGTTTTCTTATAAGGAATTGTTTTTCTACAGAAATTCTGAAATTAATTAGTGTTATTATCTCTTCTTCAAGGATTTATATTTTAATCAATAAATCCTCAAAATTTTTATTTTAATGTTTTAGAGCTGTTAGAAAAGGTGACCCCCTCTCTGGGCTCATAGTATCCATTACTGAAGATTACTTGACTTGATTCATTAATGATCTCAAATAGTTTGGAATCTACAATATTATTAAAAATGGGCGAGACATCTTAATCCCATCCTACATATTATATGTATATTACATTCCCCTTTTGTTGAAATACTCAATGAAAACCATTTCCACAATTAAATCATTTTCTTACACTATGAGGTAGTGGCTGGTCATACCATAAGATGGAGAAAATATTTTCTTGTGTTTTATGATGGGATTACTGTTGGAATGAAAAATAGGGTCATCATGACTCTTGGAGTGAAGAAGGGAATCATTCATTTTGTTTTTCATAGGGTTCTTTTGTTTCATGATAAGGTTTTAAGATAGTATATGGATGATATTTGTTCTAGAATGACTAGTCAATTGGTTATATATAAATGGAATGTTGTGTCTCTTACAGGGAGGGTGTGCCTCATTAATTTAGTTATCACATCCAAGTGTGTGTACTCATTCTCTCTTTATATATTTCCATGAAGTCTTATCTATTATCTCCAATGTATGATGAGAAATTTTGTTTGGACAAGATCAATTCATGAAATGAAACTAATCACTGTTGTCTATAAGGAGTGTATTAAACCCTATGAGTTGGGAGGCCGTATAATCAAGGATCTCAATATTTTTAATGATGGTCTTTTTAAATATTTACATGGAATATATAAACATCTAATGATCCATCCATGGGGTTTTGGTTAGATGATTCAAGAAAAGACTTCAAAAGGGATACTCCAACTATCTCAATTCATCTGTATAGACTTCAATCAGACACTCTTTCTCTGATCTGAAGAAAAATTACAAATGGATGGTCTATAGACAGTCCTACCTCAACTCTTAGGATGATCTTTGGCGAGAAAATACCCTTAATGCAATAAATGTACATCCTATCCAACTTGGTATCTCCGTAGTGGATTTTTTAACTGTTCTGAAAACAAAATTGAAATTGTCACTCTAAAAGGTACAGTATAAATTTAGAAATATCCTTTTATGGATACTGATAAATTGATCTTGAAGCTATAAATAAAATAAATTTTCAATTCCAAGGAATTATATCTATTATAATGTGATGGATCCATCCAAACACCATGTTGGTTAATGAAATTCAAGAAATAATTTATTAACCCTCTCGGTTCTTACAGTTGTGGAGAATACGGATGAACCACTTGCCTAACGATGTTCAATTAAGGAATGTCCGTCAGTTTATTGTATTAGCATTTAATGTCAGCATGAGTGATAAAAATGCGCAGCACATGTTCTTTGGAATCCCCATTAAAAAGAATATATAGAGATATAATGGTGATTTATTAAATATAAATCATTGTACGCATACTGATCTTGATGCCCTATTATAACACATCAGAACTTACATCAAAATTTAATGGATTCTGAACCTACTAATGGTTGATATTGTAGCAATATTATGCTCCATCTAGGCAACTCACAGCACCTCACCATTTGACAATGCCACTCAATATTTCATGATGGTGAACTTGAAATCCGTAGATATATATTTGTTAGGATGGTATGTGACTGAGTATGATATCCTCTATAATACCAAACGTAGGATCGAGATAAGAATTAGATTCTAAGATACAAGAGGGGGGTGAATTGTACCTTTTAAAAATTCCCTTAGGAAATTTTTAGGATGGTTATGTTTAACAAGGATAAACAAGATAATTTACAAGACCTCTATAAGTTCTAAAGACTCTCTAGATTCCAGGAAAGTAATTCTGAAAATGAAACTTAACAAAAGATACAATGATTAAGATTCTACCTTAAAGTGTATAGAATCTAACTATATCAGAGTACAAATAAAGAAGTATAAGAAAGTTATAATTTACTTAACAATACAAAATGAACAGTGGAAAACAAAGTAGTAAAACTACAAGTAACAAGTAATAATTATTTTAACCCAAGGACAACGGTATCCAAAAACCTTGGATAAAGGTCCCTTGATTTATAATTTCAAGAAAGTCTGTCTTACCCACACCAAGGTAAGCCCTCGATACGATGATTTGAGTATGTCTTGTTATCCCTGCAATCCCTCTACTATCAGGTAGTAGACACCTCTGTCTTCATCAGCAAGGAAGCCCTCAACATGAAGGAGTTGGAACCTTTGTCTTCCTATCTCCGGAATCCCTCAATTGTACAGAGCAACAATCAGAGTCGCATGATGAAAATCTGTACAAGGTAAATTTTGAACAAGCTGTTCAAACTTTCTGCACGAATCTTGAGAGTTGATAAGAGCCTCTCTCCTTATAAATCACTTCAACAGCATGTATGCAAAGTTTTCAAAGTGGTAGCTTCTTCTCAAATGTGCTCTTATTTATAGGCGAAGCTCCAATGGTCGGCTCCCTCCTACAATGGTCATATTTCTCCTTGAATTTCTGAGGGACTTTACACGTTTCCCTCAACAAACGGTTAGTCAATAACTGAAAGCATGACATAGTTTTATAATAAACAAGTGTAAGCATAACTAAACTGATATTCATAGAGTAGAAAATGTAAGTTCATAATGGAAATTTGGAATAGAAATGGTTGAAGTTCAGAATGGAAGTAAAAAATAAATTCGGAGCCTATAAACATAAGAATATTCGGATCCTATTTTGTAGGAATTTAGAACCTGAATTCTGTAGAAATAAGGAGTCTGAATTTCAAGGAAATTTTGTGTCTGATTTCACTAGAATTGTGAACCAAAACTTATGATGTTTGGAGTATAAGTTCATGAGAATTCGGAGTCAGATATCATTAGAGTTCAGAGTATGAATTCAGAGAACTTGGAGTCATAACTTAGAGAAGTTTGTAATCAGAATTCAGAGTGTAACTTAATGAGAGTTCGTATCCAAAAATCGGGGTGGAACATCATGAGAGTTCGTATCCAGAATTCGAAGTGGAACTTTATGAGATTTCATATCCATAATTTGGAGTGGAACTTCATGAGTGTTCATATCCAAAATTTAGAGTTGTACTTCATTAGAGTTCGTATCCAGAATTTGGAGTTGAACTTCATTAGAGTTCATATGCAGAATTATGAGTTTTAAACAGAATACCTCATATCTAAGTATTATACAATTCCAAGGTTTTATATATGAATCCAATTTTAACACTGAAGAAAAATATTTATATGAACAATGAAAACAAGGTAAGGGTAAATTTTCTTTGGGGAAAAAATTTTCCTTAAGAAAAGGTGTTTGTGATTTTCAAAACAAGAGGAATGGTAAAGTCATAAGGAAACCTTGATGACTTATCAATCACCTCCATGAATGAAGGAATGAAAAAAGTCATAAACTAAACCTTATTAACTCAAAAATATCCCCCTTTTTTGAATGCAGAAACATCCTTACGAAAAAGAATGTAATGACTTAGAATAAATTTCTAGAATTTTAATTAAAGCTTATCTCACTTTGTTTATGATCAATGGTGAATATTACTAACTCCCCCTTAGGCATTGAAACTCTAAAGATCGTATTCTAGATTTCCAGAATGGGATTTTCATTATGAATATGGAAGTCTTCGTAATGAGCACTCCCCCTTAATTATGGATAGTTCTTCTTATACTTATAAATTTTTCTTCCCCTATTACATTTTTCCTTCTCCCTTTTGAGTTCTTTTTCCTTCTCACCCTTTGTGATTTTCAAAAATAATTTGATGGAATGGGAAAAAAATAATGTACTTGAAACCTTAGTAAGACATATGAATAATAAAAGAAACCAAATTTTCATTAATATTGAAATTATTTTTACAAGGAAAGACATTACAACAAAAGATCGAATTGGCCTATTTTTCTTCTTTTTCCTTGGTAATTAGCTTCTTCAGAAGGATTTTTAGTTTCTTTAACTCTTTGTGGTCCTCCTCAGCTTTCATTTCTAAGGATTTAGTCCTATCATGTTGAGCCTTCAGAGCCTCATACTGAGCCTTAATAACTTCATCCTTCTTTAGAAGCTTCTCTTCGATCTCACTTTGGAGATATCTTTCCCATTTCTAGATTTGAGCAACAGAGTTAAGCTTCCCATTCAGATAATTCACTTGTTGATTCAGAGTATTTTTCTCAAGTGTCACCTTTTCCTGAAGATTCTTAATCTTGGCATCCTCGGTATCAAAAGCTTATTTCACATCATTCTGAAAGGTATCACGCTCTGTCAAATCCTCATCGATTTTCATTGACCATAAAGTCATTTTTCTGCAAGATTTTATGTGGACCTCATAATTGATAAGAAATTTTTTGTGATCAGCCTCAGTAATCACAAATTTATCAATCACGATGGATACAGATTAAGACTTATGATTTAAGCTGTTCTGAAGCATCTGACACCTGGATTCTATTGTAGGAAAGATAGGAATTGTGTCCACCAATTACTTCAGAGATTCAACAACCAAATTGTGTCCCATGGCAGATGACTCCGAATCCGAAAACTTTCTAGGTGAATGTTCTTCTTAAATTTACACATACTTTCTTTTAGAAGAGCCTCCTACTTGATTTTTCTTTATGATATCATTCATTGGGGTGTCCATAAGAACTTTCTTACCTTTATCAAATTTCAGAATGGCTTCCCCATTAAGAGATTCTTCCTAACATTTAGATAGTTGAACTATCTTGTCTTCATTAGGTTTTTCCTTCTCGTCTCCTTCCTCAAGAAAGTGCTTTTCATAGTTTTCTTCCTCAGATAATTAATTCTCTTTCACTCCCTCCTTGCCTTCATCGTTCTTGCCATCTTTCTCATCTTCCTTTCCCTGAGTGACAAGATTTGAGGACTCGACCTCTGATGTGCAGAGTTGTAATTTTTCTGATGGATTTTTCTTTTTCATGATAATCATCAACTTGTTTAATCATATAATCTAAATCACCACTATCTTCTCCTTATTCTTCTTATACTTACTCTTCTTATTGTACTTCTTCAACAGTTTCTTCTTCTACATCTTCAACAACTTATTTTTTTACATCTTCAATAACTTCTTTCTCTTTATATTTCTACAGAGTGACAAAATTCTTCCCCGATGTTTTAGGTAAACTTTCAACCAAGAAAGACTTCGGAATGGGAATATTCTCAGAGGATATTTTTGTGGCTTTCAAGAGAGATTGTATAACATTAGTCTCAGACATTTTCTTCTTCATCTTCTTCTCTTTTTCTACCTTCTCAAGGTATTCAGCAGTCTTCTCCCTTAAAGACTTGGCTTCAGCAGGGTCCAATCCAAACTGAGGTTCCCCTTCTTTCCTCTTTTCCATATTTTCCCTCCACTTTGCAACCAATTCATCCAGATATGCTTTCTGTTTCTTTGGTTTCGGAGGTGCGGATTGAGCTTCCTTAGCTTTAGGGGTTTTGTCTGTCTCCTCCACTTCCTTCAGCTTCCTTTTCCTGCCTGCCTTCTTGGATGGTTCGACTTTCTCTACATTTTCAAGAACAGCTTTTGTGTCCTCCTATGGCAGATCATAGAACTCACCTGTATCTTTTGAAAAACCAACTTTCATCCTCTTTAAGGTGTCATCGCTAATCATCATCACCTTGAAATTTGTTGGTTTGGAAGTGCAAGAAACCTTGAAAGAATCAAGACACCGAATAATAAGCTTAGAGAGAAGAGCATGGTACCTAATAATTTGGTCTTTCAAATTCCCATTCTTGATGTTCTGAACCATAATAAGGATGTGCTTCAGCAGATTGATCGTTCTTAGATTTACCAAGAAATTAAAGATGTAAATATCACTTTTATTTGAGTTATCCTTGTCACCTCTTCTTGGTACAAAAAGCCCTTGAACCCACAACTGTAAAATCTGGTTGTTGGTAGATAGTTGGGAAATTGTTGCTATTTTGTCATCTTCGAGCCCAAGGGATTTGATAGCCTTCACCGTTCTGAAACTTTCTTCCATAACCGATAGCTTATGGGAGCAAAATTCGGCTTCACCATCACATGGGAGCCCCACCAAGCTAGCATCCTTGGTGTAAGAAAGCTTGTAAGTCTTGACATAGATCTTAAAGGAGAAATTTTCTCTCCCATCTTCTTCATAGATGGTAATAGAGTCATAAAATACTACAAGAAAATATGTATAAAAAACATCCTAATCCCCTGGCTTCGATATGCAGAAATCTTCCCATCCATTGAGATTAACATTATTAGAAATAAGATAATCATACATACTAAAAAAGTTTTGATGGACCATCATTTCCTTGTAGACTAACCAACTTGAGATTGGCTTCATAGTAGACATTTCTTGAGAAGTAGCTTCTACATACATTCGGAACGGAGGAGCACTGAACGATTCAGAATGATCATAAAAAGTAAGGATATAACTTCAACACGCGAGAGCTTGAAATCGATGTGGGACAACAATCGAGGGTCCCCTTTATATAGGCGATGGTAGTGACCTTTCAACATCCAAAACCAATATAAAGGTTGAAAAACTCTCTGATCTGGTTTTGCTGGTTTAAAACATACCCTCAAGAAAATCTTGAATCCGATCTTTTGAGGTTTTAAAAACATTAGTATTTAAGATGAAATGAATCCGAAAAATTTTTAAAACAAAGGGAACTACCAGCAAGTAAAAGTGACAACGATAACATAAGTAAGGAAGTCATACCTTTCAGATTGGCTAGGAAGATTATTTATAATAGGTGATATTCTTCTTGAAGAAAACTTGATTAAGAAAAACATACAAGGAAAAAGTTTTATTGCAAATTCATTGAGTACCAAAACTCAATTACAAAAATTATGAGTATGGAAATTTCCATTATGATAATTCTCATTATGAAAATTTATATTATAAAAATTTCTAGTATGAAAATTTCTATTACGAATGTTTCCAGTATGAAAATATCCTATACAAAAATTTCCAGTACAAAATTTACATTACGAAAAATTTCATTACAAAGATTTCCATTCCAAAAACTTTTATTATGAAAAATTTCCATTCCGAAAATTTTCATTACAAAAAATTTCAAAAATCTTTATTACAAAAAACATGAAAAACTCCATTATGAAAGACTAAAAAAACTTCATTACGAAAAATTTGAAAAACTTGATAACAAATGTACTCCCCCAATGAAAAGGAGTTTATTACTGTAATTAGAATGGTTAAACAAAAAGTTAATAAAGGAAGATTACATTATGGTTATCATTCCTAACTCTTGTTTAATGTATTCAAATCTATCCGAATGTCAAGATTTTGTGAAAATGTCAGCATGTTGATCTTGAGTTCCGATAAACTGAAGAATGACATCTCCTTTTAGTGTGTGATCCCTACGAAATTGATGCCTAATATCTATGTGTTTTTCATGAGAATGATGTGCAGGGTTTTTACTAAGGGAAATGTCACTTGTGTTATCACACAAAATTTGTGTCTTAGTGAAACTCAACCTTTAGTCTGTAAGTGTATGTTGCATCCAAAACACTTGAGCACAACAACATCCAGCTGCTACATATTTAGCTTCAACAGTGGAGAGTGCTACTGAGTGTTGCTTCTTGCATTACCAAGAAACTAATGAATCTCCTAAGAAATGACAAGTTCCGGATGTACTATTTATATCTATTCTACGTCCACCAAACTCAGAGTCTGAAAAAATCTTTAAAACAAAATCATTTCTAGAAGTATAAAATATTCCTAGTTCCATGGTTCCCTTTAAGTAGCGAAAAATTATTTTCACTGCCTTTAAATGAGATTCCTTAGGATTGGATTGATATCTTGTATATAAGCATACTGAAAACATTAAGTCTATACGACTAGCTGTTAAGTATAGTAAGCTTCCTATCATACCTCTAAAAGATGTTTTATCTACTAGTTTCCCAACATCATCAAGATCAAGTGTAGAGACCCTAAGCTTGATGTACATCGACATTACATTACTTTTGCGGAATACTTAGTACATAACAAAAACACACACACAAGGACCGTAATAGTTTAGTGTCTTTGGAAACTCGGAATATAATCTTCTAATCGTGGTGAAATGTCTTCAACATCTCCCATAAAGATCTTACTTTTTTACCTAAAACCTTTCGTTATATCCTGTGGAAAAGAAAACATAAAAGGGTGAGCTCAAAATCTCAGTAAGGGTAAAAAAAAGAAATATCAATCACATCATATACATAAGAACATAACTTTTGGAAATCTTAACCTACAAAAGGAATCATAATTT
Source organism: Viscum album (assembly GCA_963277665.1). NCBI lineage: Eukaryota > Viridiplantae > Streptophyta > Magnoliopsida > Santalales > Viscaceae > Viscum > Viscum album. The sequence continues at coordinate 1,048,451,014 of OY728131.1, read as the reverse complement.
CATAACATGGGATAAATCATAGTAGTAAAATGTAATCCCAATAATCGTAACTTAAAACATGAAACTTTGTGGTATACACACATAATCATAAACCATACATCATATCATAACCCATGTAATAAAAATGGGATTCTTAAACATCATGAAATAATAAAACAATTCATACAAGATAAAGGAATTCATAAATATAATTACATCACAACATAATCAAATCAATGTAATAATAGGGATAGAAACAGAACCCTTTATTATCTTAGATTGAAAATAATTTTGATAAAACACTTGAAATCCATTCTTGAGGAAAATATACTTTCTACTTCAAAAACACTTTTCCTTTCTTACCATGTCATAAAATTCTAAACTAAAAGAAGTTGATTAAAAATAAACTTGAAAACTTGTAAAGGAATATTCTTGAAAATAATGTTTTAAAAATCCATTCATGCCATATAAGTTAAAAAAACATTCTACTCGTACTTTTGTTGGAAAAGTCAAAAAGTACCTCGTACGAAAAACGACAAAAGATTCCTTTCATATTTTTTTACTAAAAACTCACCAAAGGGTAAAATTGGATTTAAAAAATTTTAGGTAGATGGAAATAATATTACATAACGAGGAAACATGTATGTGGATGATAAAATACACCCCAGTAAATACCAAAGTATAAACAATCTCGGATAAAACTGATATTGTGATATTTCCCTTAACTTAGGTCCGATTTGCTTCATACGTGTTCGAACATCCTGTATAATGATTTAAATAATGTCATTGACTTATTCTATAATCATACACACTGTTATGATATCATATATGGTTCACTTATGAATTTATATTACCCATTCCTTTGTAAATTCCATGTTAAAGAGTGTTTTGGATAAAATCGTTTCATTTGTCGTTCGTGTTTTGACTTGTCATTATTTATATGATTAAATAGATCATGATTACTTAATTCCAGAATATAAAACATTATTTATATATAATATATATTTAGAATATATATATATATATATAATAGATCAGTAAATGGAAATAAATACACCGTTCATGGAGACGGTAGGTCGTATGTACGCATGAACGCTGTTTTCGTTTCCTTATGGAATTAAGTAGATGAAATACATATATATACACATATATCTAGTATCATTAATATGTCATATATTTCATGATTACTTATTATATATACTTTATAATCATTCATGAATGGTTAACGTGGAGAATGAATCTCATCGCGTCGTGGAGACGGTAGTCCGTACGTACGCACAAGCGATGATATATTTCTCATGATCGTGGAATTGTATTGGAGTGTATGTATACTATTTTAGAATCAATATCACTTTACAATATTCATATATAGTTATTATTTACACCATTATACCCATCCAAGTAAGGTGGTGGTGGAAAATAGATTACACCATGGCGTGGAAACAGTATTCCGTACGTACACACACGTGCTGATTTCGTTTTCCGTAGGATGGATAGAGGGTGAAATATGGTTGTTTAATACTTATAATAACATATCATTATATTAGTGATACTTATGTTATTACTTCATAATGAAACAACCTAAGAAGAAGAAGTGGAAAAAGAAATAAAGTTGAAAGAATCGGTAACCGACATTACCTCTTCTTTGAAGCGCCTCTTTGAATCCTCCTCTTAGGGCACTAAACTTGTTCTTTGAAGAAGACCAGGACCTCTAGGATGTTGATAGCGAAGTAGAGAAGAGAATTTGGTAGGGGTTGGCCGAGATTTAAAGCTCATAGTTGTGTTAGGAAGAGAGGGAGGAGGTGCCCTTTTCTAAGGGAGGAGAGGGGCACCTTTGGAATAAATAATAATATTATTTTATTATAAAGGCATTTTCGGTTTTAAATAGCTCCAAATTGATTTATTTTGAGGATAAGGTGGGTATGGGTCTAAATAATCTCATCCAATAGAATTTGGAAAAGTTTAGTTTACTATTTTAACCTTATAATTTATTTTAACATTAAGTTAGATAATTTTACTTTTACCGTGTCCTTTTGTGTTCTTACACTATAATGTTAATAAACGTACTATAACAAGCCAAAATAACCCCAAGTTGTTTATTATTAATATATATAACCTTATATATGTCATTTGGCCTAACCATAGACTTTTATGAATAAAATAAAAATTAATAATATAATATTTGTTTTAACAACTATTTTATATCAATTTTGACACTATTTAGTAATTGATTTTTGTGAAAATCATAACAGAATGATTAGTTCAAAAAATGTTAATTAAATCAATAATAACATGTCATATTAACCTAGAAAATTATTTTAATTAATAAAAAGTCTTAAATTACATTTATTTGGGTATTTATAACATCAATTATGTCATTATTTCATTAATAAGATATTACTGCATCATCTTTGTGTCATAAATAAATTAAATTATTTAATGTATAAAAATTACAAATAAACTTCCATTATGTAGGAAATCTTTTTATCTTTTTAATTAATATTTATAGTCGTATTTATCTTATGTATAAACCTATATTAAAAATGATTTACTTATTAAACATTGATTTTAACTATTATAACCCTTCTTTAAATAAATTAATAATAAATGTCCTAATATAATCCATGTGGGCCTAAATGGTCATATATTATAACTATGGTTGTTTTTGGTCGAATTAAACTTATCCAATAGAATTTGGACATGTGTTAGGGTAATAATAATATCATTTTTACCCTTAATTACCCTATTTACTTTTAACCGTGGTAAAAAAAAGTAAAATGTTACTATTAAAAAAAACTTAGTTTCATCTCATTGAACCAAATTTTACTTACTGATATCAACCGTGTCTCTCATATTTTTGAAATTCCACTAAAAAAAGTGGTAATATTAATTTTTATGAAAAATTCATTTTTTTAACTACTACTTAGTGGTTTCACTATTCATCAAAAAATGAAAGTTTCCAGAAAAATACCAAAAATTATGCCTAAGCTATATTCAATATTATGAACTCAAAAATGATGTATATTTTACCAAATTCAAAGCATATCAGTTGCATTACTAAATTTAAAAATTAATTCCCTTCGTCAAAACAAATAGCGTGTTCTTAAGAGATAATAACTATCAAAAGATTGACACTTGTTTATGTCTTGTTTAAATGTCAAATTACATCCAATGACCAACATTGTATTAAATTGTAAAAATATATTCTAAATATACCTTAAAACCACTCAAATTAATAATTTATCACTATTAATTATTTCGATTAAAAAGGTTGTTTTTAATTAAAATTTAGTAATTTTCACTATTCATCAGAAAATGAAAGTTTTCCAAAAAGTACCAAAATTTCACCCTAAAATAATTTTGATATTCCGAATACAAAAATGAAGTCCATTTTGAAAAATAAAATTTACAAAATTTCAAAAAGTGGTTATTACTATTCATAATGGCTAGTTTTAATAATATTTTAATAGCATATTGTTGTTTAGTGAAACCTGTTATTGCATACTACACACGCTATTGAGGAAGGTTGTGATTGCGTGTAATGCAAGGATAGTCAAGGATACATGTTATGCAAGATCCTTTTGGTGTAGCGTACAACACAAGACATTAATGAAATTAAAACAAATATTTTTCATAAAATCTCGGGGGGTTACATTCTACCCCCCTTAAAATGAATTTCGCCCTCGAATTTCGTCGGGGGTTATAAATGGTTTACTACTCAAAATTTTCCTTAATAGAAACCCACATCATAAAAAGGAATACCAAAACCAATATTTAAAAACAAAAGTATGAAATTTAATGGTTACCCAAATAAACTAATCACTGGGTTTCCACATAGGTGAAAATATGTATATGGAAGAGAAATCTAACCTTCATGTTCTGATGGAGAGTGGTAGAGAACATGGATATGGAAAAGCCAGCAATCACAAAGCCATAAATTTGTGATGATATAAGGTACCATCTGATTCATCAGATATAAGAGCACTAGGAAAACATTTTTGGTTTTCAAGATCATTTCCCTAATGTTGATGAAATATGTAATTAGAATAAATACTTTCGTGATTTTGGTATAGTCTCACCATTGGTCGTTCTTTGGACAATTTCCACTTCATCTCTCAAAAAATGAAGTTGAATTTGTCATTCGTGATGTGTTAGCAGATCATGTGATAGAATGATGGGTCATTCCATCCGTCTCAAACAAAAGGTTAGAAAAGTTATAAAAAAATACATAAGTCCACCTATAATGAGATTAATCATATATGGTTCCTAAAATGGACTTATACTTATTATATCATACTGCTTAATATAATTAAACTAGTTTCTACTAAACAGGGACATCATGTAAGCCAGCGGTAGGCGATAAAGGCCATTCGCACTTCGGTTGTGGGTTCGATTCCCACAGCCTTGTCCGACGCGATGGGCAGTCGCCCGTCCTACAGGTTGTCCTTTTTCTAAAGCTATATTACTATAACATCCCATCAATAATATCAAAAAAAGTTCTATCCTAACTTATATCCAACATAATCCATTCCAGTCTTTAGTCTTATCTAAAATACTTCGGTCCAAGCTCATAGTATAAAGAAAATTATTACTTGAAATGTCAAATAACAATCACGTGAATTCCATCATTTATGCCCCATATATCATAAGATATATCTTGTTGGTCAAATTAAAACATGTGAATACCTTAATCATGTATTCTCTTAAAGAATGAATACCCATTGAACCTTAGTGAAAACAAGAATGCAGTTAAAAGTTAACAATTTCCACAAACCAAAATCCTCAAAATTCTTTATACTCAAACCATGATATCACATAGTCCTTATATCAATCATGAGCTCATGAATACAATAAAACATCTCATTATCTTCTTATCCCTTCATTATGCGCATATCATCTGCTTACCAAAAATATCTCAATCACTTTCCATGGTTACCGGTACCATAAAATTATTAAAAACCACAATAGAACAATACATAAATATTCCAATATTCCACAATACTATATACAACATTAGTTTGGAATCCCATTAAATAAACACTAAATCATTCCACCACAACGTTGTCATATTCAACAATGCCAATAGTGATCGCATGTGACTTCCCTTTGTCCTTTTCCTTAAGTGGTTTCTCATGTCGATCATCATTAACCCTTGGATTAGGGCATTGATTAGCATAATGCCCCATTTCGTTACACTTGAAGCATTGAAGTGTTTTTGGTGCGTTCTATACAGTCTTTTCTTTATTCACACCATTAGCAACCCTTTTTCCATTACTTTGACACTCAGATGCTCGATGACCTTCTTTTCCACACCTAAAATATTTTTCTAGTCCCTTTAAGAAAATCTCCACCATGAATCTTTCCACACTTTGAGCATAAGGAAAAATTCATCTTCTTTTCACCATTATTCTAAGATTTCTCCTTTAACTCCATCTTTTGTTTCTTGTCAAAACTATGAGATGGATAAGTAACACCAACTTCAATTTCTACCTTGATTGCACAATGCACAATTTCTTCATAGCTACTGAAGTCTCTTATAGCTAATGCCCTTCGAATATTTTGTTTTAATCCACAGAAGAATCGATCAACTTTACTTTCATGTTGGATAATAAATCCAGATGCATACCTTGCAAGCCTTGTAAAATTCGCTTCATATATACCAACAGATTCATCATCCTTTTACTTTACTTCCAGAAACTTCTTCTCCATATTTGTTCGAAGAATATGAGGGACGTACTTATTGAAAAATAAGTTCTTGAACTCATCCCATTCCATGGACTCAATTTCATCTCTTGGCCTCGTATTCATGATAAGATTCCACCATTGATCAGCTTCACCTTCCAAATGTTATACTACTAAGATGAATTTATCATGTTCATAACATTGAAGAACTGAAAATATCTTTTCAGTGGTAATGATCCATTTTTCAGAAACAAGTGGATCCAAAGACCCACTGAAAGAAGGTGGACGTTGCCTCATGAAGGAATCAATAGAATATTGTTCCCTTCTCTACTCATTTGGAAGTCCAGAATGATTCATAGCTTGTGTAAGTATAGTAATAAGATTTTTCAATCCATCTCCAATAAAATTTGTTTGTTCAGGAGGACAATCATTGCATTTTCCATTACATTGATCAACACGGTTCCTTCGAGTTCCAGCCATAGTCTAAAACCCAAAAAGAATAGTATGAGATGCAAAAATCATGCGATGGAAAAAAACATAATAAAGGGGGAGTACCTTCAATATTTAACATCTTAGGTTTAATTCTAAGATCGTTAGTGCAATTCCAGGACTATAACCTATACTTATACTTAACCTTAGGGACATCCCTAGACATACCTTAGAAATATTTCCAGGGATCTCACTAAAGATCTTGCATCCTAGTTTCCAAAGGTTGACAAAAACTTTCCTCTGATACCAACTGTAGAGACCCTAAGCTTGACGTACATGGAAATTACATTAATTTTGCAGAATAATTAGTACATAACAAAAACACACACATAAGGACCGTAATAGATTAGTGTCTTTGGAAACTCGGAATATAATCTTCTAATCGTGGTGAAATATCTTCAACATCTCCCATAAAGATCATCCTTTTTTTTACCTAAAACCTTTATTTATATCCTGGGGAAAAGAAATCATAAAAGGGTGAGCTCAAATGCTCAGTAAGGGTAAACAAAAGAAATATCAATCACATCATATACATAAGAAAATAACTTTTGGAAATATTAACCTACAAAAGAAATCATAATTTCATATCATGGGATAAATCATAGTAGTGAAATGTAATCCCAATAATCATAACTTAAAACATGAAACTTTGTGGCATACACACATAACCACAAACCATACATCATAGCATAACCGATGTAATAAAAATGGGATTATTAAATATCATTAAATCATAAAACAATTCATATAAGATTAATGAATTCATAAAAATAATTCTATCACAACATAATCAAATCAATGTAATAATAGGGATAGAAACAGAACCCTTTATTATCTTAGAAGGAAAATAATTTTGATAAAACACTTGAACTCCATTCTTGAGGAAAATATCCTTTCTACATCAAAAACACTTTTCCTTTCTTAACATGTCATACAATTCTAAAATAAAAGAAGTTGATTAAAAATAAAATTGAAAACTTGTAAAGGAAGCTTCTTGGAAATAATGTTTTAAAAATACATTCATGCCGTATAAGTTAAAAAAAACATTCCTCTCGTACTTTTGCCAGAAAAGCCAAAAAGTACCTCGTATGAAAAATGACAAAAGATTCCTTTCATATTTTTTACTAAAAACTCACCGAAGGGTAAAATTGTATTTAAACAATTGTAGATGGATGGAAATAATAATACATATTGAGGAAACATTGATGTGGATGATAAAATACACCCTAGTAAATACCAAAGTATAAACAATCTCGGATAAAAATGAGATTGCAATATTTTCCTTACCTTAGGTCCGATTTGATTCTTACTTGATAAAACCTCCTATATAATGATTTAAATAATGTCATTGACTTATTCCAGAATCATACTCATTTTTATTATATCATATATTGTTCACTTATGACTTTATATTACCCGTTCTTTTGTAAATTCCATGTTAAAGAGCGTTTTGGGTAAAATCGTTTCATTTGTCATCCGTGTTTTGACTTGTAATTATTAATATGATTACATAGATCATGATTACTTAATTATAGAATATAAGACATGATTTATATATAATATATATTTAGAATATACATATTTATAATAGATCAGTAAATGGAAGGAAATACACCGTTCATGGAGACGGTAGGCCGTACGTACGCATGAACGCTGTTTTCGTTTCCTTATGGAAAAGTAGATGACATACATATATATACACATAAATACAGTATCATTATTATTTCATATATTTCATGATTACTTATTATATATACTTTATAATCATTCATGAATGGTTAACGTGGAGAATGAATCTCATCGCGTCGTGTAGACGGTAGTCTGTACGTACGCACGAGCGATGATATCATTTTCATGATCGTGGAATTGTGTTGGAGTGTATGTATACTATTTAAGAATCAATACCACTTTACAATAATATTATATAGTTATTATGTACACCATTATACCCATCCAATTAAGGTGGTGGTGGAAAACAGATTACACCATGGCGTGGAGATGGTATTCTGTACATACGCACGCGCGCTGATTTCGTTTTCTGTAGGATTGATAGATGGTGAAATAGGGTTGTTTCATACTTATAATAACATATAATTATATGAGTGATACTGATGTTATTACTTCATAATGAAACAACTTAATATGAAGATGTGTAAAAAGAAATAAAGTTGAAAGAATCGGTAACGGGCATTACCTCTTCTTTAAAGCGCCTCATTGAGTCCTCCACTTAGGGCACTAAAATTAATATTTGAAGAAGACCAGGACATCTAGGATGTTGATAGGGAAGTGGAGAAGAAAATTTGTCAGGGTTTGTCTGAGTTTGAAGGCTCAATGTGGTGTGAGGAAGAGAGGGATGAGGTGCCCTTTTATAAGGGAGGAGAGGGCCACCTTTGGAATAACTAAAAATATTATTTTATTATAAAGCCAAATTCGGTTATATATTGCTCCAAATTGATTTTTTTGGAAGCTAAGGTGAGTATGGGTCGAAATCCTCTCATCAAATAGAATTTGGAAAAGTTTAGTTTATTATTTTAACCTTATCATTTAGTTTTAACTTTATGTTAGATAATTTTACTTTTACCGTGTTTTTTTTTGTTATTACACTATAAGGTTAATAAACTTACTATAACAAGCCAAAAGAACCCCAAGTTGTTTATTATTAATATATATAACCTTATCTAAGTCATTTGGCTGATCCTTAGATTTTTAATAATAAAAGAACAATTATAATATAATATGTGTTTTAAAAACTATTTTATGTCAATTTTGACACTATTTAGTAATTGATTTATGTGAAAATCATAACAGAATTATTAGTTCGAACAAAGTTAATTAAGTAAATACTAACATGTCATATTAACCTATAAAATTAGTGTAATTCATAAAAAGTATCAAATTACATTTATTTGGGTATTTATAACATCAATTATGTCAATACTTCATTAATAAGATAATTACTACATAATATTTGTGTCATAAATAAATTAAATTATTTAATGTATAAAAATTACAAATAAAATACCATTATGTAAGAAATATTTTTATATTTCTAATGAATATTTATAGTCGAATTTATATTATGTATAACCCAATATTAAAATGATTTACCTAATAAACATTGATTTTAACTATTTTAACCCTTCCTTAAATAAATTAATAATAAATGTCCTAATCTAATCCAAGTGGGCCTAAATGGTCATATTTTATTCCTACGGTTTTTTGGTCGAATTACACTTATCCAATAGAATTAGGACATGTTTTAGGGTAATAATAATATCATTTTTACCCTTAATTACCCTATTTACTTTTAACCGTGGTAAAAAAAAGTAAAAAGTTACTTTTCACAAAAAATTATTTTCATCTCATTGAACAACATTTTACTTACTGACATCAACCGTGTCTCTTGGATTTTTGAAATTCCACTCACAGAAGCGGTAAAATTATGTTTTATGAAAAATTTATTTTTTTAACTACCACTGAGTGGTTTCACTATTCATCAGAAAATGAGAGTTTCCAGAAAAATACCAAAAATTAGGCCTAAGCTATATTTGATATTATGAACTCAAAGATGATGTCTATTTTTCCAAATTAAAAACATATCAGTTGCATTACTTAATTTAAAAATTAATTCCCGTCATCAAAACCAATAGTGTTTTTAAGAGATAATAACTATCAAAAGATTGACACTTGCTTATGTCTTGTTTAAATGTGAAATTACATCCAATGACCAACATTGTATTAAATTGTAAAACTGTATTCTAAATATACTTTAAAACCACTCAAATTAATAATTTATCACTAATAATTATTTCAATTAAAAAAGTTGTTTTTAATTAAAATTTAGTAATTTTCACTATTCATCAGAAAATGAAAGTTATCTAAAAAGTACAAAATTTTCACCCTAAGCTAATTTCGATATTCCGAATCCAAAAATGAAGTCCATTTTGAAAAATAAAATTTACAAAATTTCAAAAAGAGGTTATTACTATTTATAATGGCTAGTTTTAATAATATTTTAATAGCATGTTGTTGTTTAGTGAAACTCGTTATTGGGTACTACACACACTATCGAGGGAGGTCGCGATTGCGTGTAATGCAAGGCAAGTCAAGGATGCGTGTTGTGAAAGCTCATTTTGGTGTAGCATACAACACAATACATTAATGAAATTAAAAAAGAATATTTTTCATAAAATCTAGGGGTGTTACATCAAGTGTGTTTGAGGTACCAATAGGAGTACTTATACTCTTAGTATTGTCAAATCCATACTTTTTAAGAAGATATCTTATATAATTATGTTGGGATATGTAGATTCCTTCTGGGTTTTGAGAAATTTTAAAAACAAGCAAAAGTTTTAACTCACCCATCATACTCATTTCAAACTCATATTTCATTAGATCCTCAATGGAATTAGTAAATGATTGATGAGTTAAACCAAATATAATTTCATCAACATAAATTTGAACAATCAAACCATTTTTATTATCATTATTTATGAAAAGAGTTGGATCAGAATTTCCCTTAACATAGTTATTTTGAAGCAAAAATCCTATAAATCTATCATACCAAGCTCGAGGGGCTTGTTTAAGGACATACAAAGCTTTGGTAACTCTAAAAACATGATCAAGATATTTTGTGTCTTCAAAGCCCAGAGGTTGTTCAACAAAAAATTCCTCTTGAACATAACCATTAAGGAATGCACATTTTACATCCATTTGAAAAAGCATGAAATTGAAGAATGCTGCAAAGGCAAGGAAAATATGAATAGATTTAAGTCTAGCTACTGGAGCATAGGTTTCTTCATAGTCTATTCCTTCTTGTTTATTATTTCCTTTAGCAACCAATCTAGCTTTATTTCTTACGGTGATTCCATTTTCATCACACTTATTTCTGAAGAACCATTTTACTCCAATAACAGAAGTTTCCTTAGGTCTTTCAACCAAGGTCCATACTTTATTCCTTTAGAATTCATTTAGTTCATATTTCATGGATTTAATCCAATCATCATCACCTAAAGCTTCATCAGTGCTTTTTGGTTCTACTTGGGAACAGAATTCTAGATGCTCTACTTCATTTTTTAAGGAACTTCTAGTCCTTACAGGTTGATTCATATCACCAATGATACTATCACAAGGATGATTCTTCAGAAATGATTGATTTGGGTTTTTTAGAACTTGTTCATCAATATAGGGTAGGAAATCTTATGGGGTAAATGTTTTATAAGTATCTTATTGAACATTTTCTTTATCCGAAGGATTTTCTATCAAAGGTTGATAATCAGTTTTCGAAAACACATCCAAGGATGGAGGTTGGGGTTGTTTAAAAACAAAATGATAAATTTCATCAAATTTGAAATGTACTGTTTATTCAACAGTACAAGTGTTTTTGTTGAAAACTCTATAAGCCTTATAAGTTGTGGAGTTGCCTAAGAAAATTCTTTCATCATATTTTGGTGAGAATTTGTGTAAGTTATTTTTAGTATTCAAAATGAATACCTTGCATCCAAAAATATTAATGTAGGAAAGTCTAGGTTTTCTACCATTCCATAAATCATATAGAGTATTATTTAGAAAAATTATAATTAAAACTCGATTTATAGTGTAACAAGTTGTACTTACAGCTTCAACCCAAAAATCTTTTGCTATAGAATACTCACTCAACATGGTTCTAGTTATCACTTGAAGAATTATATTTCTTCTCTCAACAACACCATTTGGTTGAGATGTTTTGCAAGCTGAGAAGTTTTGTGTAATACCTTTTCTACTATAAAAAGTTTCAAAATCATAATTTTGAAATTCTCCTCCATGATCACTATGAATAGTTTTCAATGGAAGGTTCTTCTAATTTTTGACTTGGGCTCTAAAACTTTTGAAATAAGAAAAAGCTTCAGACTTCTTTGCTAGAAAATAGACCCATGTAAATCTAGTGCAATCATCTACCAAATCAAATTCATAGTACTTTCCCCCAATGCTTCTAGTTTGTGTTGGACCAAAAAGATCTATATGCACTAGCTATAATTCATTAGTGGTTGAGACTTCACCAATGGATTTAAAACTTGATTTTTGTTGCTTTCCAAATTGACAAGGTTCACAGATTTTTGAAGAATCAAATCTATGCTCCAGTAGATCCTTAACTAAACATTTCTTAAAGATTTTTCATAAGTATCTAAGGTTACAATGTCCTAACCTTCTATGCCAAAACCAAGAATGATCTTCCATTGCACTAAGGCAAGGTAAGTCTTGGCTCTTATGGTCTTCTAATTTTAGTGTGTAAACATTCTCTTGCCTATGGGTGGAAATAAAAAACATTTCCTTGGAATTAGGTACTAGGAACTTATCATTCCTAAAATTCACAAGGTAGCCTTCATCATATAATTGACTTGTGCTAATGAAGTTGTGCTTAAGACAATTTTAAAAAAACATTTGAAATTATGATTTTTCCATGTAGAACAATGTAACCTATACCAATAATTTCTCCCTGATCATTATCTCCAAAATTTACTTTTCCTCCTTTTTTTATAATATTTTCAAAATGGCCTTTGTTACCAGTCATGTGCTGAGAACATCCAATATCCATGTACCATGTATTGTTGATGGTACTTTCCCTATTTTCCTGAAAATAATAAAAAGTTAGGTTTTTGGAATCTAGATTTTCTTGGATCCAAATATGTCAGAAAGTAAAATTTTTGGTACCCACATCTTCTTAGAAAAATAATCCTTATAAAATCCTAAATATTAGGTTTTTTTAGGGAACAATTATTTGCCCAGTGACCACCACATTGACACTTTTTCCAGAATGGGGTACTTTAAAGAACAAAGTAGTTGTTACTAAAACTCGGTTTAGAACTTGTGTAACCAAAACCAGAAGTATTCTTTTGAGGTCGGATTTGTGAATAAATTTTATCAAAATTTTCCTTAGGGTAAAGTTTGACAATCACTTCCTCAAAGAAAATATTTCAGATTTGAGTCTAATAACTATGTTCTTGTCTTACAAAACATGTGGCTTTGAACTAGAGCTAGGCTCGAAAACATATTTCTTAGAAATTAAATTTTATAGTTCTTTAGAATGTTTATTCTTCTCAGAACATACTTCCTCAAGATTTTTTGAAATACTTTCATAATCAGCATTTTTATTATCGAGATCTTTAGAAAGATCTGATATTTCCTTAGTAAGAATAATATTCCTAGAATTTTCCTTATCGAGTTTTTTCATTAGTTTGAAATCTCATTTTCCAGAAGTTTGGAAAACCTAGAAACTTATTCATAGTTAGGTAATGTATTATCTTCATCAGAAGAAGATTCTTCATCTGAAGAGTTATAATATTTACTATCATTAGAATTCCAATAAACATTGGTTAATGATTCAGCATTGTGTACCATAGCCATTAAGCAATGATTATCAATAGGTAGTCTGGATAAAAGTCCAAGATTCTTCTATCCAAAAGATTCATAATGCGATGATTCATCTGAAGAGTCTCCACCACTAGAACTCCATGTGTCATTGGATTTCAACACTTTCTTAGCTTTGGACTTGTAATACATTTTCCTATTTTTCTCAGAATTAATTTCCTTTCTTTCCTTTCTCTCGATCATGGAGAAATTAGGTCTTATGTGTCCAGCTCTCTTACACTCATAGCATATAAATTTAGATTCTTTCTTGTCTTTCCTTTCCGTATTCTTGTATTTAGATTGAAAGTTCTCATGTCCAGCTATCTTGTTCATCCTTCAAGAAATATTTTCTAATTCATTTTCTAAGGACTCACTTCCACTTGATTTAGAATAGATAACAGCATTCTTAGATCTGGATCTAGTAACTCTATTAGGAGTATTGGATTTTATATGATTGGATGTAGTAGTAAAAGCTACACTACCATTTCCATTCTTCTTCTTCACAATATCAGCATCTCTCTTAATTCTAGTCTCGTGCAGAAGAAGAGTTCCAAATAGCTCATCAAGGGTAATCTGAGTAACCTTTCTATTTTCATTAATTGCAGTCCTTTTAGATTCCCACTCATTTAGAATGATGTCTATGATCTTTTCAACATGGGCTTCATCATCTAATCCTTTTTCACCCTGTTATTGTAAACTATTCACTATAGTCATGAATATCTATTGTACATTGCATATGGGTTCACAATAAGGAAAACTAAAACCATGATATTCAGCTCTAAGCATAGCTCTTCTTGTCTCAATTAATTTGGAAGTTCCAAAGTGAGTAACTTCTAGTTTCTTTCATACAGAATTTTATTCTTCACAAAGAAGAAATTAGGCTATATATATTTCTAGTCATTGAACAAAGTAATGTATTACATACCTTATAGTTGAGTTGATATTCATGCTTTTCTTGACTTGTAAAGGCACTTACTTCTTTATCAAGAATTTTGTATCCAATGGTAAGCATAACATAATTTTCAACCCCTGTGTTGATAATGAAAGTATTCATGTGATCTATCCAATATCCGTAATCATTACCATCAAAGATTGGTGGTATAGTAGGATTAGGATTGTCTATGGAACCAAAATTGATTCCTGCCATTTTTTTAATAAAATTATTTCCACACAACATGTTTAGTAGAAAAAATTTGTAAACAAAGAAAATATTCTAAGCAAGAAAATTTGTATCTCTATACAAAAAGTGAATCCGAACTATGATTCTGAAATGTAGATTCCGAAAAATATGAATCCGGAAATATGAATCTGAATGTTCAATTCCGAGAATTCGTTTCTAAATCTAATTGTGAGATTAGTTCAGATTGAACCAAATGCTGCTCTGATACCAATTGTTTGGATGGTATATGACTGAGTGTGATATACTCTATAATACCAATTGTAGGATCAAAATAAGAATGAGATTCTCAGATAAAAGAGGGGGGGGTGAATTGTACCTTTAAAAAAACCCCTTATAAAATTTTTAGGATGGCTTTGTTTAACAAGGTTAAACAAGATAATTTAAAAACCTCTATAAGTTTTAAAGACTTGCTAGATTCCAGGAAAGTAAATCTAAAAATGAAACATGACAATAGATACAAAGATTAATATTCTACCATAAAGCATATAGAATCTAACTATATTAGAGTACAAATAAGGAAGTATAAGAATGTTATACTTTCTTTATCAATACAAAATGCACAGTGTAAAACAAGGTAGTATCACTATAAGTAACAAGTAATAAGTCGTTTATCCCAAAGAGAATGGTATCCAACAACCTTTGATAAAGTTCTATTGATTTATACTTTCAAGAAAGTCTATCTTACCCACACAAGGGTAATCCCTCAATATGAAGATCGGAGTCTGTCTTGATATCCTCGAAAGCCCTCAACTATCAGTTAGTCGACGCCTCTATCTTCCTCAGCAAGGAAGACCTCTACTTCAAGGTATTTAAAACTATATCTTAATATACCCGGAATCCCTCGATTGTACACAGCAACAATCGGAGTCGCATGAAGAAAATCTGCACAAGGAAAAGTTTGAACAAGCCACTCAAACCTTCTGCACAAATCTTGAGAGTTGATAAGATCCTCTCTCTCTAGAAATCACATCAACAACATGTAAGCATAGTTTTCAAAGTTATAGATTCTTTTCAAATGAGCTCCTATTTATAGGAGAATCACCAATGGTCAGCTCCCTCCTCCAACGGTCATATTTCTCGTTTTATTTTAGAGGGACCTGTACATGTGCCACTCAACCAACAATTAGTCAATAACTAAAAGCACGACATCATTTTATAATAAATAAGTGTAAGCATTACTAAACTAATATTCTGAATGGAGTAGGAAATGTATGTTCTTAATTGAAATTTGGAATGGAAAAGGTTGATGTTCAGAATGTAAGTAAAAAATAAATTTGGAGTCTATAAACATAAGAATATTTGGATCCTATTTTGTAGGAATTCGGAACCTGAATTCTATAGAAATCCGGAGTCTGAATTTTAAGGAAATTTGGAGTCTGATTTCACTAGAATTTGGAACCAGAACTTACAATGTTCGGAGTCTAAGTTCATGATAATTCGGAGTCAGATCTCATCAGAGTTCGGAGTCTGAATTCCGAGAACTCGGAGTCAGAACTTAGAGATGTTCATAATCAGAATTTGGAGTGGAACTTTATGAGAGTTCTTATCTTGAATTCCGAGTGAAACATCATTAGAGTTCGTATCTAGAATTCGGGGTGGAACTTCATGAGATTTCGAATCCATAATTCGGAGTGGATCTTCATGAGAGTTCATATCCAGAATTCGGAGTTGTACTTCATTAGAGTTGTTATCCAGAATTTGGAGTTGAACATCATTAGAGTTCATATCTAGAATTCAGTGTTTTAAACAGAATACCTCATATCTAAGTACTATAAAATTCCGAGGTTTTAGATATGAATCTAATTTTTACACTTATGAAAAATATTGATATGAACAATTACAAAAAGGTAAGGTTAAATTTCATTTGGGAAGGAAACTTTCCATATTAAAAGGTGTTTTTGATTTTCAAAACAAGAGGAATGGTAAAGTCATAAGAAAACATTGATGACTTATCAATCTCTTCCATGAATGAAGGAATAGAAAAAGTCATAGGGAAAACCTTTTTTACTCAACAATGCTTTCTACGTTGGTGATGTAGGTTGGTGAAAGTGATAAAATCTTCTAGGACCTTACAATTCTCTAATTTATGGGAATTTCAGGAAGGACAAGGAAACCTATCATGATCATGATCATCAGAAAGATTCCTCTTATATCACAATTGATAAAAGTAATTTTTTTGGAGTAACAATAGGGATTTAGGGACTCTTATGGTGTGCAGGAGTCTTCACACTCACTATGGATTTGTCAAAGGTTTGTTCCATCACTACATTAAACTTTCCATAACATATGAAGCAGAATTATTGGCCATTATATATTTCATTTGATATGTTTTCTTTCAGCGATAGAACATGATCTGGATTAAACCAGACTTTCAAATTGTTTTCAATGCTCTCAAATAAAGAACCATGAATGTTCCATGGTTAATCCTCTCACATTGGTTCTGATTCCATGGACAATATAATAACCTTATTTTAATAGTTTCACACACCTAAAGGGAAGAAAATTAGGTAGTAGATTCCCTATCAAAGAGACCTATCATGGATATGAGTATTTTGTGCTATCTTATGATTCCTTAGTAATGTACATCATTTGTAGATGCTGATATGAGAGGTGTGGTTTACTCTCACCTTTTTAAAACATCTTGTAATGCCTAACATTGCACTTTATTTGACATCAATAAATTTGTTAGAGAATATATCAATCCACTATAGAAACATATACATTTTAAATTATCTATGTCTAGACATTCGAGGTTGATGAATACATTACATAAAATTCACCCTTATAGATGATCAAATCATATTCCCATCACATGATAGATAATGAAATATTATGTCAAAACTACTTACTAGTGAACACTTCATCCGTTAATATTAATCATGTGACCAAACATCATACTCAACATCCAAGAGGTAAAATACAATTTCTATTAAAATCAAAATAATGTGTTGATAAAAAACATAAACAAACACACATGAATATTTAGACTTCCATGGTTCTGTAAGAATGGTATCGATGTATTAATTTTTTCATGTAAAATATCATACCAAGCTCTTGTATTTTTTTTAAAAAAATTAACCTGGTCACTGTAGTATAAAATAGACATATTGTATGACACTCCATACTGTATACATTGTAAATTATCTAGAAAAGATATTTTTTTTGTCTCATATGCATATTTAATATCATTATATGAAATATTACTCATATTAATATAAAACATTAATTACAAAATTAATAATTAATAATGAATAATAGATTGGAATAATTCAACATTATTCATTCAGAATTTAATTTATGAAATACATAAAACCAACATATAATTTTGGAGAGTAAAATTTTTGTTAACATGATACATTTTATTACATTAATTACATTAAAATAACAAATAAAAAATAAAAAATAAGTTATATCTTAATCATATTTTACATGATCGAACACCATATCAAACTAATGTTTGCAACATTTTATTATGGTTTTTTAAAACTCACTCCCTCTCTATATAATTCATGCCACCTCTCAATGTTACCACCTGATAAAATCCCCACCCTAAACTACTTTACTCCTGAAATATATGAGTAAAGTGAGTTTGAATAATGGTGACACATAAGAATAATATTCTTAATATTGATTTCCATGAATATATATTCGATCATCATAACTTTAGAAAATAAAATTTCAAAATTTTAATTAAATATTTAATATATTATGAAATATTTCTAATTTTATAATAATAATCATTATTTTCAAGGACTTTTCTATAATTATTTATTAGTAATCATTTTATTTATATATTTTAATTGGTATTATTATTTTTCAAAATATCCTACTCCACTTTGGTAAATATTTATTCATATTATGTTATGGTAACTAAATTTAATTCTTTATATTTTTATTTAATGATATTCACAAAACTCATTTAGGATATTAATTGATATTCTCTTGGAATTTGGAAATGAATAGTATTTTATTTGGTAACATTTATCTTCTCCATTTAAAAATCATTCATTATATTTACCATTATAAAATATATTCTATTTATAATATCTTACTATGATACATAAACTATATTATGTTAGGAGATAAAAAACAATTCATTATATAGGAACATTCAGTAGATAAACCATTGTATAAATATCATATCTCATATTCTATGTGTTCAGATAATAATTCTAAAAATAATATTTTTTTCCTCAACATATTTCACATATGGTGTAGGTGTTAAATCTCTCATATTTTAATAAACAAAAAAACAAACCCTTTTATTCATGATAAAAAATATTTATCCACATTTTCTCTTGATGTATGTTATATAATCATTTGAATTAGAAACATTGAGAATTAAAAATATCATCATATAATTTTCATAAAACCCCTCTAATAATAAACAACCTCACTTATAATTTTATATAGATATGATAATTATAAATATAGTTTAAATTGACCATTATGGTATTGATATATTCTTTTTCTTTTATTTCATGATTTTTCTATACAGTACTTCAACATTTGAGTGAAAAATACAAGAATGAAAAAATATTTCCTCCATTTTGAACTACTATAAACTCAAAAAAATAAAACATTCATTTAGTATAATATAACCTTTTAAATCCAATCTATTTATATCTATGACATTGATAACTTACATAAACATTCCACACATTTTCTTAAAATCCATATGGCATGTCCAATAATTCCATAATATACAAAAATATAAATCCTTATTAAATTTAACATTAGTATTAAATGAAAATAACTAGATATTTAAAGAAATATTTTTTTGACTCTCTAGATATTGTTTCTCCCTTCGCTTTGAACTTTTACCGACTGTTATTGTTTATAAAACATGACAATATAAATATAACATTAAAAGATCCTATAAATTAAATTTATTTCAACAACATAAGTAATGTTATAACACTTCACTTTCTTGTCTTATAAATATTAGTTACTTATATTTTATATAGTCATAAGACTATTAAGTAATTTTTCAATCAAAAGGAAAACAAATTTCTTTTTTTCAAAATTGGATTTTCATCCATTATATGGTTTTATATAAAAAATTATCCTTAAATTATAAAATTTTAATTTTAAACAAAGTCAATTATTTTTTTTAATTATTTATATCAAATTTATCTTATGGTTATTTATTATTATTTTTCTTGAGAAGTTTTATTTTTAATGAATAGTGAAAAAAACACATATTTATTGAGAACTTTCTTTTTTCCAGAATTCAAACAGTTAAATTTTATTTTAAATCGTATTTAAATAAAAAGATATTCAAATATTGTTTAAAATCAAATTATGGAATTTTAAATTAATTATATTATTTAATTTGGTATAAAAACATTTAATATAGATAAAAATATATTTATACGATAATTATTTTTTCGTTTCATTATTCAAGTTAAATTTTTAAATAAGTTATAAAATTAAATGAATTAAATTTTATAAAAATGTATTTTATATTTTTAGTAATTATAATTAATAATTTTTTACATGTTTAATTCAATTTTCAGTTTCAATGAATAGTAAAAACTATAAAAATATCTAACCACATTTAATGATAAAACCAGTTTACCGAGGGGATAAAATATCAACATAAGGGTTAAAATGACCTAGAAAAAAAATATTTTTTAAAATAATATGGAAATATGTATACCATATATCCTCTAGGATTAATAAAAAGTAAATTTTGGAATCATTTGGCTTGATTAAGACATTAATATATTTTCTTCTTTAATAATAAAATTATTCCCTCACCCACACTAACAATAGGACCCCCATATCCTCTTCCCTCCACACATAACAGATGTTTTTTGTATTTATCATCCCTAAAAACACATCCTTGAATACATACACATAATCTATAATCCCTTGTTTTATTATAAAAAAATCATATGAATGATTTATTTGTAAACCTAAATATGTTTTCTAAAGAATATGTATAGCTTTCAACCATTCATTTTTGAATTATTTATTCTTCCACCTCAATTAAAGGTTATTAAAAAATAATAAAATTATAATAAAATTATATTACATATATTAATATGTTATTATTTTAATTGGATAACCAATATCCATTTTCTCTTCCATGAAATGGGAAATTAAACCATTGTTCGTGTGTATGCTAGACTATCGCCTTGTGAGCTAATATAATTTATTTTAAATCACCACCTATATTAAGGAGTTATAATTATGCATATAATATATATGTGTGTGTTATTAATGAAATATTTTTAATTCTATAAGATTAATATATCACATATTCATTTTCCATTAAATTCATTGAAATATGATAGCGTCATTCATCTGTATGTGTCGACTACCACCTATATAATGCAATATGACTTTTTTTCACTAGAGAGTCACATGGATTGTACATGTAATAATATTTAAATAAATAATATTCTATTTATGATATAATTATAATTTTATAAAGTTGAAAACATATGTATCTTATTTCTATCATGGTCATTGGAAAATATAAATTTTACTCATGTGTACGATTGACAGAACATCTTCAAGATTTTAATGTTGTTCGTTTTTCATAACCATCATTCATGGATTGTTTTAAAAGTAAAATTTATTTTTGTAAAATTTATTTTTGTAAAATTATAATTATTTAATGATTATTTTTCTAGAGTGGGTTGAATAATAACCCCTTCTATCATATTCAACCTACCAAAGTAATTTAGGACATATAACCCAAATATCATCAAAACCCTTAATGTGAATTTAATTGTTTATGTACTTAAATATAAAATTTTATGAAATATAGTAAAAAAATTATGAAAAAAAAATTTTTATTATGAATTTATATAATTTACATAATTTTATTTTTCATAAATATATAGAATATACTTGAGGATTCAAGTTTGTGGTAATAGATTTAGTCTTTATTTCTATTACATTGGGACATATGTGGTATAATGAACTTATTTAATTTTATATTGCCTATATAATTAACCTTATATATATTTAACATAAAAATATACGTATTCTGGTTGATTAATAATTCAATTAAATTTATTCTTTCGAGAGTAATTTTTAAAAGCTAATCCAATCTTATTTCTCTTTTTGATCACATATATTTTTATCCCATGTCATTAGTTTTTTAAATTATATTAAAAAATTACTTTTTATTAATAAAATGATTTATTAAAGAATGTTTATGCTATACTTTTATTTTTACATGCTTTTAGTTAAATATTTCTAATTTTTCCCTTTAATGGGTCATTTCGAACAATTTTTTGTTTAAAAGTAGACATGAAATGTTTTATTATTTATATATATGGTGTTAATGGAATTTCCCACCATAATATATATATTATACACATTATAACATTCTATATGTTTTAAATGATTTTAAAAGGAAAATATTTATGAATAATTATTTTAAATGTTTTGTTTTCATTCATTAAAATAATCGATTTGTCTATAAAATTTTCTTTCATAAAGGTCATCTGTTGTAACTTGACTATTTTTTGTCATTAAATTTCCCATGAAACATTAACATTCTAATGATCATTAGAAACTAAATTTATATTAAATATTCATATTCTTTATCATATATATACTTATTTGTTAAATCATATATCATTTCTATATACAATGTTTTACTATGACTATTAATTTATTGGCTGGGGAAAACATGATAAATATGTATGCATTACTCAATGCAACTATTGTTTGATATGAAATAATGTTTATGAATTAAATTTATCATCAAATATATTAGTAATGCATTGAACATGCAGTAATGGATGGGTCCCAGTTATCGATAACCTATTAATGTATCATCATAACTCATGAGAAAAATTAGTTTCCTAGATTTATTTAAATGGGTTTTTATTGTATAACTACATATAGATTAACTATCTTGGTGCAAGGTATTTATGGTAATGATATCAAGATATATAATATCATGAAATCCAAAATTATTAATAATCATAATTAATAATTTTAATTTTTATTATCCATGAGATTATTTTATTTTATATAATTCATGGAAGAATCTTTTCTCATCTTATTATTTAAATGGTATGAGGTTTTAAGAACCTACCATTGAATATTTAATATGAATTATTTATTAACAATATCTTTTGTTGTGTAGAATATTTACTTAACATCCTTGCTCATGATTTATTTGTTTTTTATTTCATAATAGATGGAGAATGATATTATGAAAAATATCAATTATACTAGAAATTTTTTAATGCTATATATTTTATATTTCTAAGGTAATGTGTGAATCATGTATGTGTCACATTATCAAATACAACTAAATAGATACATAATTAATGATGAGATAATTTTTTTTCATATTCCAGTATAATGAAAAGGTAATTGACACTAGGTTACTATATTTATAAATTTTTATAATTTTATAATAAATGGTAAATATTTCTCAAACTCATAACATTACATAGAGAATAAACTTATTATCTCACAACATTTAATATATTCAATAATATTAAATTTATGATCTGAGACTAATGCAGCTTACAAAATCATGCCTCTAATGATTTTGAAACCTAAAATGAATCAATTAATGATTCTCATAATTATCTATACTAATGATTTGAAAAATTCAATTATTTGTTAACTAGGAAGTTATTTCTAAAACAGATAGAATTTTCATTACTTTTTTACAAAATTTATTAACATTAGAACTAGTCTAAGAAATATATTACATTTATATTATTTTTTCACTATTATTGATCTCAAATATATGTTTTTTAATGAAAATTTCCTTTAACTACAACATATTCCTTTTATCAAATGAGTATTATGTTTTACATTCATTTAATAATGACTTTTATTAAATGTGATATCACTAAAATTATGACCACTTTTAAAGTTATCATATCCAATAGTGGTCCAAGATCCATATTTCAATATGTAATGATTCCATATTAGTTTTCCAATCGCAACATAGCTATTTAGATATTCCATTATTCAAATCATTCCATATATTAAACTTCGATAGATGAGTTTGCAACTCTTTATCCAATCAATATTTTGTATAATCTAAACATAATTATTATAGTATACATTATATGGTAATCATAGTTATTTTCAACCAAAATATAATTTTTTAATTTTGATACATAACTCTAAATGTGGGTAATTTCTACTATTCCTTACACTACTTAATCCATGGGACCCCAGATCTTGCTTGAACATTATTAATTGGATGATGGACTTATTTAAATGTGTTTTATTTATATGTAATTTAACATTTATTATTTTTAAATGGGATTTAATCTGACTATATTTCTCATAATTCTATTTAGTATTAATGATTCTATTTATTTAGTTTTAGAATACTATTCATTATAATGGATAATTATTTTCAAATCATATTGATTTGTGGATCTATATAAAACTCCTCTCTGTGTTACTAACATGAATTAAAAACCAATTATATTTATGGACATAAAAATTCTTACAATGATTTTGGTACATGAATAACATTCTCATAATGTCTTGGAATCATCTGAAATAAATAGTCCCCACCTAAGAAATTTTGGTGTGATATATAACAAACCCCCACTTTTCTAGACTGGGAAAAATCTTCCGAACTAGTGACAAGTCTGACCCAAATTTCCATTACCCAATGATAATTTTAATAGGAGATAATTATATTTTATCATAATCTCATCACTGAATATGCATAAACTATTATAAACTACATAATTCATGCTCATAACGTGGTACAAGAAACAGTCAAGTTGGAAGATAACTAAATCGATTATCTTACCCAACACATGAATCCTTAGATACATATATGATAATTTATATAAGTAGTTTAAAATTTAAAATAAAGAATACAAAAATTAATAATATAAAAACAATATCTATGAATTAATAAATTACTAAGAAAAACATATCATCAATTAAAATAATTAACATGAGATAAAAATTCTTCGGCAATTCATATAGAAATTAATTATCAAATTTTGATAATTTTTCTCATTCATTATGAAAATTCGATAATTAAAAAAATATAAACAATTAATATTTACTTATAATATGAACATCATCATATTATCTCTTTATATAGAATTTAACTTAAATATATGACCTATGCAATGTAACCATTATGTATAAGAAATATTCACATATAATGTAAATATTAAAATATCACACATTTAATAATATTAGAATGTTGAACCAATCAATTATCAAAATTAATTTTGATGTTGTATAAGTAATTTTTTGGATAAGTCCCTTTTAATTTTAACGATTCAAACTAATAATTATAAATTATTCAAAATATTAAATATAAACTAATTTTTAAATTTCCTCCTTTAATAATTTTGTTTTTTTAAAAAATTTATAATATAATATCCTTATACAAATTTTATATTATAATAGAAAGTAAATACCTATAAATTTGAATGGAATTTAATAACAACATTTAATATTATATATATTTAATTATTAATCATTTTTTGAAAAGTAATAATAAATAATAAAGATTTCATATTTAATTAACTTAGGAAAAATATAAAAAATATATTAACATCCCAAAATATATTTTCATTGTTTATAAAATATTATAATATATATAATTCCTTTAATAATTGGGAAAATGGAAATATTAAATTTTCAATATATGAAATATGTTATGATATACATTATATCATAAGATACAATTATCTTGATTTTTATTCCTATTTTGTAATAGATATCTCCATGATATGATATCCATTTAGGGATTTAGGAATCATATACTGGGACTGGAATTGATTTCATTTTGAAGATAGAAATCTCTTTTTTACACACAAAATGTCATTATCATCTATTATAAACTCCCAAGTCATACCATTTGAATTTTTGAAAACTGATTGTTTAAAAGCATATTGCAGCCTATGATATCTCATATCACATGGAACACCTCAAACCTAGATTACATTATCACATAATGCATTTCATTCTAATATATCATATATCTATATATTGGTTTTGATATTCATTTTTTTATGAAAATATATATCACAACCTGTGATTGGAAATACTAAATGGAATAATTTTCAAATTTCTAAATTTTAACCACCATTTAAAAAATCAAATGATCTTGTAATGGTTCTAATAACACTAATGTGTTTCTACGGATTGATTAACACATACTCAATGTATTGGAAACAATAAATAATCCCTCATTCCAAATATCTACAACGTATTGAAATAAAAACCATGCATAAACATAAAATTAACAAATTGTTTAACATGAATCAAAGAAAGGTTTCTATATCCATTCCAAATTTATATTCCAAATTAATACCTCTTATAGAAATCCAATATACTCCAACCTTCAGGGTGCATTCATGGGATGAAATAAATCACCCTATGAATGGACGTGACCCTCCACCATTTCTATCACATGAAAGTGTTTGTCAAGGTAAATGGGGAAGGTTGTAGAGAGAATTGGGAATGATGAAGAGAATAAAAAAGATATATTTAAATGTTCACTCACAAAATATAAAAGGAAGTACCCCCTTATATAATACCTCATGATATTACCATGTATGTTTATAATTCTCTTATACATTACAATATTCATGTTTAAGGATTCTTTAATTCATGCATTCATTTTAATAATTCCTCACTCAACCACCCAATTTTTCATCTTATAAAATGTCAATAATAAATGATATTACATGAGTAATTTAACAAGATTGAAAACACTTATCCTTCAGTTACATTATAAATTATATTGTTCCTATAACACCATGATATTTTAAAAAAACACTATGTTTCATATCATAGAGAACACATATCACCGTGCATAAAAGATACGTGAAATATAATTATTTAAATTTTATAGTTGTAACCTATCCGTTGAATTATAGGGTATGAGTATTATTAATCATATTATGAAATATATATAAAATTCAATATCAATAAAAATTAATTTCTT
Organism: Viscum album; assembly: GCA_963277665.1. Taxonomy (NCBI): domain Eukaryota; kingdom Viridiplantae; phylum Streptophyta; class Magnoliopsida; order Santalales; family Viscaceae; genus Viscum; species Viscum album. The sequence continues at coordinate 1,048,424,369 of OY728131.1, read as the reverse complement.
AATGATTTGGAAATGAGGACTCAATTTATAGCATTTCCATTTTATTACTCAAAAATATATTTTGTTAAAAAGGATTATTTTAGTTTTTTGATAGAATAATATAAATAATTAGTAGAAATTTTTAAATTTTAATTAAATAACTAAAATAATTCTTGATATCATCATATTAAAACTATCTTCTTGTGGATTTTGGGATTTTTCAAAAAAATTATTTTCCAATCAATAGGGACGAATAACGATTTTTATTGGAAATTGATTTTTTATACCATCATTTAAAAAGATACATTTTATTAATATGGTTTCAAGGTAAATTGATTTTATTAGGAGTAATTCAACTAGGTTCATTACAATCAATTTTAGGTTTAAATTTTGTATAAAAACATTTTTTGTAGTTAAACATCATTTTTCTGAAAAATTGTTTAATTTTTTGAATTATTTTTTATAAACCAACCCACCGAGGAATGCCTATCTAGTGATAATCCATTTTTGAATAACCTATGAATTCCTACATTATGCTAGGCAATGGAGACTACTGCATATTAGGAATAACACACACATGTGAGGCCCTAAACAAATGTAAATGTACACACACACATCTCCAAGACCATACAATAATTAAATGTAAAATAAAACTAATACCAAATGAATTAATATATCAAAATCTAACAATTATAATGTAAGGAAATACTAGGAAGAAAAAAGGTACAAATAAAAGCCGATGAAAATTTTTAATGAACTCCCACCTAAGAGGTAGAGGGGGAAACAGTCTATTATCACTCATACTTCAAACCACGATCTATCATGTCGAATTCTATGATCTATTTTATTATATTCAACTATGAACTATTTCAAATGGGTGGTATGCAATATAGTACATGACATATGTGAGAATCCCCCTTGATGGTGTGATTATAATAATACCCATTTGGACACCCTAAAATTACTAAGCATAGATCATCAACAGTAGTAAGCTCACCAGAAGATTTGTCAATTAAAATATGTGACAAACAATAAAACCTCTAACTATACTCATAGTTGATGCTAAGTATCAAATTATGGTTACAACCACATTTCAATAAACATATCCTTATCTAGTTTTTGTAAAATAATGAGCTCAATATATCTAATTCTACGAGACTTATAGTACTGACGACGTCCATCTGAGATTTTGTGCTCAACGAGTCTCACCATTATGATGTAAAAACCGGAAGTATGAAAATATCGACACATATATGTGGATTACACTAAAGTAAATGAGGTTATATTGAGAAACCATATATGTATTAACACTATAAGTAGGGGATCAACACCCATGTACAGTTGGTCATTCACATTTCAAGAACCCTACCAAGGAAAAGGATGACAGAAGATCCTATCCTAACATGTGGGAGGGATTCCTATAACTCAATATGCGACTAATCCCTTGGAGTGGATCAAAATCCATTATTTATGGAGTAATGTTATACTATACCTTCTTAGGTATAGATCAAGAGAACTCACCCATAAATAAACCATTCTATAATGTGGAGAATAAGGTATCCAATTTAACGTTTATGAAGTATATAGAATTTACTCTAAGTACATGGAATTCCCCTTTCCAACTAGATATACCTATGAATAGTGGAATGTTCCCATTTACATTCATGTGTAGACATTTTGGTGTATGTGTAGCTGGACATATCCATGAACCATATGCTACCCGAAGGGTGGAGGTATGATAGGAAAAATAGATGCACATATAACACCTTTAACATGCCACCTTATCGAAGCCTCTTTACTAAGGGAATAATCCAAATGATCCTACTACCAAATCCTAGCTAGAAAACATCATGTAGAAATACCAATATAGACATGAAATACAATGTTCAATGATTATATTTGGGGAACAAACTCAAGAAGGAAATGGATACCCAACCCACCCATATATGATTCATGTACCAATGTTTTCCTTATAACTAATGTGTACATGTGCCAATTTGGAAATATGGTGATCATAGTTGTGGTGTATGGATATGTCAGCCGCCACACCAATATTGGAGTCATCGGTCTGAAATCCTAACTCAATAAACATAAAATTACTACTATAAAACCCAAAACAATCTCATGGCTAGAAAAGACTCAAAACACTATCCCTAATATGGAAAAATTCGTTTTATTCCACTATAACATGACGCAAACCACTAGGTACCACCTACCCAGTGTTAAGCCTGGTGTGAATTCCCACTGGAAATCTCTAATAGTCTAGAAGCCGGTGACCATCATCGAGAGGGAATAACACTCACATTGGAGGCCTTAACATAATGTACCAATATTCTCACACACTTCTCCAATCCCATAAAAGTATGAAATTAAAAAAAAATACCAAATGAATGAATACTTATAAATATTGTAGTCATAGTACAAAAATATATAGGAAAGCATTGAGTACCAAATACAAGACCACCAAAGACTATAAAAATGTCCAACCTGATAGTTATATGGGGCTACATTCACATGTTACTCTTGGTATAAACCATGTTCTATCTTGCCAAATCAAATCTCTTTCTACTTCTGGTCTACCAAGTACCATGTTGAACTTATATGCATCTATATAATATATGACACATGCGTATTGAGCCTATATAGTGTTGATTATAACAATAACTTGTATGAAACCACAAAATCAATAATCAAAAAGCATCATGAGTAGACATCTCATTATAGGATGTGTGAATCGTAATATTTTAAATATAGTAAAACATCTATATGTACACATAGTTGATAATGCATCTCAAGGTATGGTAAAAAATGTATTACGAAACTAATATCATGCACTAGTGTCCGTAATCTCAATTGATTAGGAGAACACACTTTTCGAATCAGATAGCATTAACTGTGTACATCTTGGATATCATGAAAATTTGGACTATACATAGGGAATTGAACTCTATATGGTTGAGGAGATTCATAAATAGATTTGTATCGCACACAAGGCCATGGGTATTACTAAGCAACCCAAAATGGATTACACCTCTATATAGGGGATCAATGCACTTGTATAGTTGGTAATACTGATTTTGTGACCCCATATTGGGGAAAATATTATAGAGGATATTATCCTGAACTATTAGATGGTTTCTTATTACTCTATAGGAAACTAATACCTTAAAGAGTATCAAAATATTTTTTATGGACATAATTTTATTATATCAACTCAAATGGATTGATCAAGGGAATACCCCCTAAAGGAAACAAGTACATGTTGAGGGGAATAATGTCTCCATGTCATATATGATGAATTGCATGAAATGTACTATTAGTACATGTCGTTTACCTTTAATACTGGTTCTTCTTGTTTATCATGACCAATGCTTGTGTCCATTCTTGTATACAAGTGTCCATGTTCATGTACCTAGTAATTTTTGTGTACCATGTCATGTTTGAGTGCACTTTTAATCTCGTTCACTCTAACCATGTCATGTACCTAGATGTGCACGTGACAGTGTATCCCCTATGATACATTTTGATCCTCTATTGAAGGGTAACACAATATTTGATACGTTTCATGTGGTGTTTGATAATTAATTTTCTTTTTGAAACCTAGCATCATATTCCAGGTCCATTTCTGTTACATGTCGTGTGGGGTGGGAATTTCATAATACACAGACCATAATGTATATTCCTCTTTCATGGCTACCACAATGATTCCTCTATAAATCCTTAAAAACCCTGGATCCAAGTCAACTAATCTTGATCCCCACAAGAGATCTAATTTCCATCATTCCAAATAGATTGGTAGACCATCTACATCAAATCATTCATCCACCACATTCCAAAACTGTAACAAGAGGTCCGAAAATCCAAACGTAATCTACTATGTTCACCACATATAATTAAACATCATCAATAAAAAACCAGTTTATATAATATCAATCATTTAGACCAAGAAATGGGTGTGAAACAATTGATTATCAGGTACCTTTCATGTCACCATCCAAAACGAATGTTGATAGTGATGATATGAATAATGGGTGAAGAAATCAACATGAAACAAAAAAAAGAAATGATCCTCAACCAATGTTCATAATGGCATTGATTGATTTCATTTATAATGATGAACAAATAGAGACAATTTAAACAAAAATATAAAAACTAAATTCTGAAAAAAAAAATCATACCCATATTACATTTGATTTTTAATCAATCTAATTTTTAATTTATTTAATTAATTATAGTATAAGAAAATGGGGATAAATTGACATAAGAAAAACTGTCTTCCACTAGATGGATTAATCACTGATGAAGAATTGATCAATGTCATTGTGGTTGGAAATATCTTCAATTTCTATTGATGTAAACAATCCTCGATCCCTCGTGATCATTCTCCAAGCCTTCCTCCATTGTTATTTCTTTAATTTTCAAGGTTATGCAACTAAACCTTGTAATTTTACATAATAATTATAATCTAGAATAATATTAGGTAACTATTTCTTGTTTAATTAGTTATTTAATTTATTTATTTACTATTTATTCCAATGTTAATTTTTTCACAAATGACCGACACCAAAAAATATTACTCCATGCCTAGGATAAGGACAAAATCCTAAACTCAATGGAACATTAAGATTTTTAATCAGAGACAACATGTAGGATTTCATCGAATTTTTCATGAAAATTGATGCCATGTGATATTAATATACATTGTGTTATTCAGCTAATAATTCTAGGCCCACTGGACCTCAGAATCTCATGCCGTCTCAATTCTTAACTCTAAAAATATTGGAAAATATATTTAAAATCATTACATAGAAAAAATAGAGATATTACATATTTATCTAAAATTAATTTTAGACACATGAAGAAATATAATATTAAAAAATTGATGCCATATTTAATTTAAAGTGGTCAAAAATTTATAAATATGTACATTTTTTATTAATATGTATATTATTTAGAGTATGTATTAATTACCATGGTAAAAGTAAAATTGGTTAATTGTAGTTAAAAATATTTTGATATGGCATGAAATTTTAGTAAAATACATTTATTTATTTAATTCACTGAGTCTATTTCATCCAAAATCACCCAAAATTATTAAATATGACCATTTTCAAATTAACATGGATTTTGAACTTTATAATAACAATGTAGAAGATTGAGTCAAAAATGTAACTTTCTTTCTGTTAATATATAAAATATTTTTTTAAAAGAATAAAAAAAATATAATGTTTAGTTAGGAATAGTTATTTTAAAAATAAATTATTTTTTAATAGTTATTTATTTTCATTTTTTTATTAAATAATTACCTTACATTATTAAGAAACACCAGCAGGACTCTTGGAAAGTAGTAGATAAATCTGGTAAATTATTTTGAAAACAGTAAAAGAATTTTTTTGGATGAGTTCAAGTTTACAAGGAATTTCTTAGATAATTACAATATATTTGGGTGGTGTGAAAGGTTTATATTTGAATTCTATTTCATAAAAAAAAATACAATGTAAAATTTATTGAATATTTCCTAAAATTACATTAATAATATTTTATGTAAAATATATTTTTTAGAATTATTTAAAAATAATAAAAACATTTAAATAGGATAAGTAGGATGATAAATTGTCTAAAAATTCATCCACTGTACATTTATGAAGAAATAGATTTCTTCAAATTAAAATTATAACTCTATAGTAATAGAACCATCATTTCCATAATTAAGACAAAATTTGGTTAATAAAGGGGTTAAACAAAAATATAATTTTTGAAATAAAATATAAACCTATATATATTTTATTTTATGACTAATTTACGACTGTAAACTCCTTATATTTTAATCCTTGAAATTTTGGAACCGTTTTATATAATATAGAAATATATTATATTGATGCTTTTCATGTATTTCTAAAAATTAATATAATGATATTTTGTACTAAAAATTATTTTATTAAATGATTTAAATTTCAAAAAAATTCTATATTTAGCCAATTAAATGATATTTATTTTAACATATATACCATAGTCCATTTATAGTTCATTTTTCCATTTTAGAAACTTTCTTAACCACTAATGAATAAAAAAATTGATCTCTCTATAATTTACAAAATTGTTAATGGGGGTTAAAAAAGAGTTAATGGTGAGAAAATAATCTAAACATGTCCATATTTTGTTGGATTATATTATTTAGATTCATATGAAACATACATTCAAATTTTGTAAATTTGAATCCCCTTGAACAAGAAAATTTATTTAAATTAATTTAATACATTAAAAAATTCCAACAATGCTACACCCATCACTTAAGAAAGGGTACATCCTCTCACATATTCCTCACACCTTTTGAGAACTATATATTTGAAAATCCCTACCCAAATACCTTATTAACATTCCTACGCATTTTGAATATCTATTTGTTTTTAGGGATTATATTTTGATGATTCATGGTATAGATGGGGGTGAATGGGCCAATGTTAAGATATTTTGAATTCTTAGAAACAACTGAATAATTTCATTGGTTAATTTTTTAAGCAATTATTTCATAAAAGGATAATAATATTGTATGTGTGATGAGTGTATTTAGAAAATTAAATATAATAGGTAAATGAATTTATAAAGTTGTTTGGATCTAAATTATCATATTGTACTATTCACACCCCGACCGATGGAGTATAGGGAACTCTTTGAAATAGTGAGAAACGTTTTCAAAGTATAAATATAAAATTATATTTTAACAAAAATTTGAATCCCAACAATGATATTTTTGAGTATTATCCCCAAACATTACAACACACAACCTTTGTGGGAGCAGACAGAAACTCAGGACATCTATAAGGGGTAGCCCAAACCTATGTGTACATCCTCTCAGTAAAATAAATATAACCAAAGGAATACATTTTAGATTTAGTATAACCTATGTGAGAAATGATTAATTGTAAATATATACCTCGATATAAAATATAAAATTAATATTTTAGCTAGAAAAAAAAAGAATGAATTTGTTTTGAGAAAAAAGTTCTTACAAACCATTTAAAAATATTTTAATGATAAATTCTGGGAATTACATAAAAATTATAGTTCGTCTTTTCAAGGGTAAAGAGAAGTCCAAGAAGAATTATTCATTCCTTGAGAGTTTATCCAAAAATTTGTAAAAAATATATTATATGTTCACTTACATCTTCATAGAATAATATAGCTCTAAATTTCATCAAATATTATTTTATATAAATCATCATATATTAAAAGCATTTACGAGTCCTTCAAATATATTATGCAATAATAAAATGACTAAAGTGATATATTATAATTTGTTAGATTAATTTGAAATTAAAAAAGAATTATATTAGGTTATTTGATAGTGAGAGATAAGGATTAAAAAATTATATTTGTATAAGTATCGCTCAACTCATGAACAAAATTTTAGACCTTTGTTAAATAATTTAAATAGTCTCTATAAAAATTGTTATATTGAAAATCCCATGAAAATATTGTGTTTGAATTTGAAATAAAAAACTAAAAAAATATTCTTTTAAAAAAAGTATTAAATATGTAATAAATATTAAAATATAATAACACAATGTTATTGATAATAAAAATGTTTAAATGCATTTTATATCGACTAATATTAATTTATAAATAATGTTATTGAATGAATGAGTATAAAAAAACTTGTCTCAATCTGTATGTTTTTTGTATGAAAATTAAACCCGCTTATATCGTCATAATAACATGTTTATATCAATTTAAAAACTTATCCCACCATCTATATAATTAATAATAATTTATAAATTCATTAGAACAACTTAAATATGTTAATAAAATGTAAAAAATTAAAAATATTTAATACAACATAAATAGAGTATAATTTATTTATAGTATTTTCACTGAACTACGTAAGAAATACCATGCATTGGTTCTTCATGTATGAGTTTTTTTCTAGAAATTTTAATTGGAAACATTATGGAATTTAATTATTTCGATAATGTAACTGATTCAGGTATGTGAATGAATAATGTAAAGGACCCACATATCTGAATTTCATAAATCAGTCAATAAATTGACTTATCGAATTTTAGATGTAAAATAATCCATTATAATTATAGAATAGGATTTTGGCCTAGTTGATTTATTTTAATAAAATTTCATTATATTTATAAATAAAAATGAATCATATTAATTGGAATTATAAAACTCATGTTATGATTAAAACACATAGAAATCATTATGTAAACATTCAGTAATTTCAAGCCTAATTTTAGAATTCGTATAAGATGGTTCAAGAGTTTATATATTATTAAAAAATTTATATTATATTCATATGTTTCAAAAAAACACTCAATGTTGAGTATTTAAACTTCTGATATGGATGAAATATATTGGGTAACTGATCTTAGAAAATTAGCTACATACATTTCAATATAGCCATGTTGTTCAAAAATTGGATACATGGTTAAAAAATTAGATACAAGGTGAATAGTGATTTTATTCTATTCGAATAGATAAAAACATACCTAAATGATATTGTAAATTCCCAATTTACATAATGATCATAGGTACTCAAAATAAAAAATTTAGAGAATTTTATAAAAAATAAAAACATGAAATCTAAAAAAAATTACCATAGAATATTATAACATATTCAAAGTTAACATAAAATAAGATAAAATTTATTCAAATTATTTATTTAAGTAATTAAAATAAAAAAACATAAATCTTTTAATTATAAAAAATAAAATGATTCAAGGAGATAGTCAACATTCTCCCCCATTATGATAATAAAAATTCCATGTATGATTTCAAAAACATCTCTCCCTTTTTTGAAATTATCAAAAATATAATTTTTCACATAAAATAAAAAGATTGAAATGTATAATGTTATCATTTAAATATAACATTGAATGATTTATTAAATTTTCCTTAAATATATAATATTCGAAACATGTATAAAGGAGACACTATATCGTCATCCACTACTAAAACATAATACTAAATATAGAGGGAAGAATTTTGAAAAAGTTATTTGGGAAATATAATGTGATATCTTTTAAAAAATATGATTTTATAAAAATAGAATGTCTAGAAATAAATTTTAAATCATCTATTATGTATGAGTTATATTATAACTATAATATAGAAAAAAAAATATTTACATAAATTAATAAATATTAATCTGATGAAAAGTTCCCATATTTCACATATTCATATAAATATGAAAACATTCCCATATAATCATACTCAAAACTTCCGGTAAATCAATGCCATAAAAAATAGAGCAGATGATAAAAATAATAAGTAAAATAGTTAAGGATCCCCATTGATGGAATAAAAATTTATATTGAAGAAAATATCCTCCCAAATAAATATAATACATCATAAAAATTAAAAATTAAAAATATTCAAATATCATGAAATGTTACATAGAGAGTGGAAAAAACTTTATTAAACATTAAAGTACATGTGGAAGTGCCCTATAAAAAATAAAACACATCCACTTATGGTTACCCCTTATCTTTCGAGACTAATTGAGTTTTTGACCACAAAATAATTTCGTACCCAAGTAGAATTAAAACAATTATTGTAAGATACATGAGATGATAGATTAATAGAGATAGAAACTCTAGAAATACTAAGAGATTTAGGGAACCAAAGAAAAAATTCACCATTAAAATGTCATTTCATCTGATATTAAAATAATGTAACTGTGAATCCTTTCCAAAAAGTTTTAACAAAATTGGTCTATTAAATCATTGGAATAAGATGATTATAAACAAAAAAAATTTATCCCTATTTGGTTTCATCATAGTTGTCATCTTATCATATTTTTCATTTCCTTGAATAATTTTAAGTAAAATTTACATAAAATTTACAATATCTTTCATTAAATTGAAATATTCTTCCTGAAAAATTAAAATTCATCACATACTTTTCTATTATAGATGATTAAAATTTCTCAAACTATTATTGTTATGAATTATTGAGTTTATAAAGAATTTATTTCATATTATTAATTTTATCAATTTCTATATCCCATTATAGAATATAATTATTCAACATTTCATTTTCCAAAATATTAATATTATTTTATTTAGAATCCTTTTTATGATCCATAGACTAAATTTAAGGACATTTAGTAATATTCTAATTTTACACTTGATATTAATAACATAAATCACCTATTAATTTAACATTAGAATTATCTTTATTAGGACATATAGAATATTCAAATTCAAAATTATAATGAGAAAAATTACTAACTTTTATTGAGGTTTACATTAGACAAAAACCAATAGAATTTACCATATCACCAATGGATATGTGACCTATGGATATTTTCACATCCTATTAATTATAGTTGTCTCTTTTCCATTCTATATTCATTACTAAAGTCTGATTTTTCAGTAAAAACCCAACCAGAATGATAAGAATGCATTATTTATTTTTTCCTTCTTATATTTCCCTTATTGTTTCATCTTTTAACACTCATATTTTCTATGGATATGTTTCCTACATTCATAAAAAATAAGAGTGGATTTAAATTTCTTGATTTTTATTTTTAAATAATTATTATATCTCTTTATTTTCTCTTTATAAATTTGGATTGTATTTCATTTATTTATGAGGAATGAGATTCACAAAACAACTTAACCTAGATAATTATAATTCTTTTAACAATAAGTATTTGATGAATAAGTGTAAAATTTATAGGAATCACATATATATTCAACATAAACTCCTTTTTTTATCAGATGAAGTATACTCATTATTATTCAATTCAAGCTTGTATTTTAATAAATATTAAATCAGATCATATAGAGATTGATATTAAAAATATTTTCTTTCTTAAATTGATACTTTTTTGAATACCACTTCTTTAGAAAAGCCTAATTTATCCTTTCAGTGTTCACATTATTCTTCATGGATTCAGTAAATGTGATCATGTAATTGAGAATATTTGTGAATCTATTGAACATATCAATCACCAACATGGAAAAAATTATAAATTATTGAAATTTATCCATATAAATTCCATGCATAATTATCTACAATTATTTAGTTACTTGATAAGTAAACTTTAATATCCTTTGAATTTGAAATGCAGTTTTACCTGTATATATTTTTCTGTAAACACCTCAATTGACAGAATTTTAATGATAATTCATGAATTTTTTATTTAATAAATATTTTGTATCATCATTACCAATTAATGTTTTATGGTAAACTTTAGGTATTTTATAAGGTCTATATATTGTGTTCCAATATTTAATACCAATATTTTTCTAGAATAATACTTGTATATTTTTATAATACATGTAATCACATACATTGAAATGAGGTGGTCTAAACTAATTAATGAATCTAATTTTCTATGTTTTTATTACTGAAATAGGTCCTCCATTAGTTTTATTATGGACTACAATACAATTTATCTCAAATAAAAAAATACGAATAATGTAAAAGAATACATGGTAGGAAACCCTGTTATATCAATTCATGGTGAAAACAAAATAATGTATAACTAAAGATTCCCAAATAGGTATCCCTTAAATAATGTATTTGGATAAATAATTATAGATCCATGTATAAATTAAAATGGTTAAACTTTGATACCGAATATTAAGTATTAGGAAAAGTGATGATATAGTTAGTCTATCCTTAAGAAAGGCTAGGATCTGATACCATTTATTAGGTTTGATATGTTGAAGGAAGATGGTCTATAGAGGCTGAATGGAATATTCATAAAATAATTAGAGTTATTAAAAATAACTATTGAATTTATTGGTCTATAATTGATAAATAATTCTTTGTTAAAAGAATAATAATTGTGGATGCATGAAGAGTGTTTGAAGTAATTCAAAGAGAATAACATAAGAAAGTTTCATAGTAGTTTGATCTAAATGATCCTAATGTACAATTGAAACCCAAACTAATGGGGTATATCATAAACATTGAAATTTATATATACTTTTATATGGGAGAAATATAAACCAATATTTTTTAGTAGAATGAATCCCAACCCAGAACATTATTAGTAGTTTCCCCATAACTGAAAACTCACAGCCTTTTATGTGAGCTGATTGAAACAGTAATTTATACAAGGAGTATCCCCAACCAAATTGTAGTATATTTTTTTTAGGTATGAATAAACAAGGGAAAAATTTAGTGGTAGTATATCTTATATACGAAATGATTAAGTGTATACACATATCGAGATAGAAAAGATTGATTAAATATTAAAACTAAATAGAAGAAAAAATTTATTGTTAATAAATAAGATAATATAGGCCCTTTAAATTTATTTTAATAATACAATCTTGTAATTATAGAAATTTCATAGTTCAACTATTGAATTTGATATGGATGTCAAGGAATAATTTTTGATTCCTTGCGATTACATTAGAAAAGATATAAAATGTTGAGTATAGGATCACATGAATGTTTATAAAAGAATAATGCTTTGAATCTCCTTGAATATTATCTTATGTAAAAAATTCTTATATTAAAATAATCCTTGATTCATTTAAATATATTCTAAAAAGATAAAAAAAAATTATTAACATATCTCATGCAATAGGTTATAAACAATTAAAATTCAATAATTATAATGTTGGATTATGTGAGAGAGACAGAGAGACAAGGATATTATCATTTCATAATTATCACACAACTCATGACTGAAAATTAAAATCCTGAAGAATAATGAAATCAAATTTTAAATCAACAATTAAAAAATTTAAATGCTATCTATAATAATATGTAAAGAAAATAACCCCTGAAAACTGATTTTTTGAATTTTAAATTTGTAATTCAAAAAAAATCCATTTTAAATAAGAAATAAATAAATATATATATAATATAAAAAATAAAAAATTAGAGATATTAACCCAATTTTATGTAATTTAATATTAAATAATATTCCTTTATTAACAATAGGATCAAATATAAAAACAGAAAGTAATTAAAATAATTTTTGAGTTTCAAGCTGTCGGTTTTATAAATGAAAATAAAACTCATTTATATCTTCATAAATTTTTTAATGTAATGAAAAATACTTATAAATGGTTTTAAATTATTAATATGATTTTTTAATTCACTATAATAGTTTAATTATGGGAAATAATAATGCAGAAATTCAAAACATGAAACATAGTTGCAAAACATAATATAATTTCATCTAGGATTGTCACTGAAATAGGGTTTTAACATATTCATTTTTTAGTAATTCAAAAAATATTATATGTAAGGGAATATATGTAACCAAATAATGTAACACATTAAAAAAAATAAAATTAATCATGTCAAAAATTCACATATACAGAAATATAAAATCTGTAAACATAATAACTTTTAAAATTACATAGATAAAACATATCCTTCTAAAGGACGAATCAAACATTTATTAGATTATATTTTATTTGTTAAATTTTATTATATTTTAAAATATTGAAGAATAAAATTAATTTTCTTTAAAAGTGTCATTTTATGATTAAAAACCCGTATCAAGAGTATTTAAAAAATGAACATAAATTATTTTGAAAACGTTTAGCAGCTTCTATATTTATTTTATACATATTAAAGATGGATTCAGATGTTTATATCTTCAAATAAAAGGTGGTTAATTTTATTATTCTTTGAAAAATAATAATTTATAATTTTTTTGTTCTTTAGCTCAAGATATAGTTTAAATAATGTCGGTAATCGATTCTGGAAAATAAACTTTCTGGATTTCAAAACATGTATGGGGATAAAAAATAGGTTGCATTGGTAAGAAATTAGATACATTTTTAATAATGAGATTTCATTATGAGAATTCTAAAAAACAAACCTATATGACCGTTTAAGGTCTTAAAAGACTTAATTATTCCATCGTTTGTGTGTATGGTGGATTGTGACCTTATGTACTGATGTAATTTTTTTCCATCACCACCTATCATAAAAAGATATAAATATGGATTAAATTTATAAATATTATATTTATAACAAAATTAACATTTTCAAAAATTAATATATAACATTTTTCATACCATTCTATCAGTTGAAAATTATTACATCGTCGGTGCTTACATGTGGATTACCACCACCACCATTTGATATGGTTCTTTCATTATTTCCACATATACTGCATTGAATATATAAATTATTTATATATAAAATATGATACTATAATATTTCTATAATGATAATATTATATATACCTTTTTCCATCATGATTAATGAAAATTGGAAATGTTATTCATGCCTACGTAAGACATAACATGGTTTCTTTTTCATAACCATACATCATGTTTTTTTAAAAAGTATTATTTATTTATATAAATGATAATTATTTCGTTATTATTATTCTATAATTGATAGAAAAATTACCACTTTGACTATGTTAAACATATTGAAATCATTTCTAAAATTATGTGCAGAATGTCCTCAAAATACAAAACACTAATAAAAACTATTATCTAATTAAATTTCTCACTGAAATAATTGAAACAAATTATTTAGTGACAAATTAATTGAAATCTAAAACATTTTTAAAATAGTTAATATTTTTTATATGTTTGTTATATAGAATTTTAAATACATGCATGGAAATAATCGACACAAAGTAAGGGGTTTCTTATCTTAGTTTCCATTAATTGGGTTATACATCTACTTAATTAACTAGGTTTTCCCAAGACTTTGTGTAATATTTCCTTAGATTTTATTATATTATATTTTAAAAGGTTTTGTGTAGATAAATTTTTTCACACACACTTATTTCATTTATTAATTCTAAAAATCACAGATATGAACTTTGTGAGGTATTTCTATTTAAATTATATTCATATAAGACACATTCTATATTAAACACATTATTCTTAAATATGTTGCATATAAAAACCATGAATTTATTTTTTGATTATTCTCATGAATATTAAGGTTATTTCCTTATCTAGATATACTTTTCTATTTCATGAGTTTTTGATTAAAAATTACCAAAGTGGTAAGACTTTATTTCACAATATCATCAATATTTAAGATTGTTCATATTTAAGTCCCTATTTGGGGAATTATATGGTATATTTTCATGTTTTATAGTTATTTATGAAAATTATATATTTTTATTTCATTTTAATCTACTAGATACTCAGGAGGCCAAAAGAATATTTTTAAGGAATCCTAACTTTTTTTCCAATTTGGATGGGAATTGTTTTCTTCCATGTCAATTTTTTCATTAAAATTATTTCAAGAATGTTTCACTAATATACTATGATTTATTAATGTCATTTTTACCCCTGTTTTAATTTTTATATAAATGTTTAAATTGAGGCTTCTTGTGTTTTCTAAATGAGGCACATTATGATTTTTTACTAAAAATGTGAAATATGCCTTTTATTTAACATATTCATATGGAAAATAATGTCCCACCATCATGACCACCAAATATTTGGAATCATACATTATAATTTTACATGATTATTTTCAAGTAATATATTCTTCTGAATATTCTATTAATATGTAGTTTTTAAAAGATTAAAGTGTATTTTCCCCATGGATATTTTTAATGATATTTTTATGGCTTTTATATTCATCAATGACAAAGATTTTTATTTTAATTATGTTTATTTTGGGATATATTTCATTATACCATCCTTGTTAATTCACTATATGGATTATGATTAGTTTGATTGTGAAATTATAGACATATTTTATACTAGTTCGTCTTATACATATAATACTTTATTATTAAGGAATACTTATTATAATGTATTTAATTCTTATTCACCTATTTCATATAATAAATTCATTAGATATAGTATGTGTCGGTAGGGTCCTATTATCCCATCAATTAATCATTTGGTATCCTAATATATATTAGTTTGGTTGTTTGGTATAATCCTTTCCCATTTATATATGATTTCTTTGAATGATTCTTTGATTTTGTGTTTAAGATAAACCAAAATAATTCCTTGACGATATGTTTATGATGTTTGACATTATGAATTCCATCAATATGAAATTGCTTATTGATTTACATGTGATTATTTATAATGTTATTATATCTAAAGATATGATTGAAACTCATGTGATTATTAATATATCATTATTTAAAAATCATTTATTCCCAAAATATTATTCTTCAAGATCAAGTAATTGATTAAATGGAATGTGTTTTTTTATTTACCTTTTTATATTTATTATACTATATTGACTTAGGATGGATTTCATGGTATGTGAACCTTACTGAGAATTTTAGATCACCTTTATATTCTTTAATTTCCTTAAGATTATAGGAAGTGTACTATGAAATATATTCTTGGATATTTATGATAGAAAATAAACATTTTCTAAAATTTAATATAGTTTTGTATTTATATTTCAATATGAATCCGATATTCATGTATCTATCTATTTTAATAAAACCAAAAAACTATTTCTTCTGTTGGGATATGATAACTTGTATATTGGGAGAATATAATACGGTGAACAATGAATCTGCGATACTAGGGTTGTGAACTTTACAGTTGGTATTAGAGTAAGTTTAGTAGAAATCATGCGAATTAGTTTTAAGAAAACATTGATTATATATCATGACTGAATGAAAACTATAGTTTTATGTCTAATTATTTAATAACATCATAATTCCTATATTATGGTAAATATTATTTTTCCACTATAATGAAATATTGTTTGGATACAAAAATTGGATATAATTTGGGAATAGATACATTTAAAGTTGATAAACTCTAAAATATTTCATTTAATATATCTCAGACATCATTTTGGTACACAATATCTGTCTTCCCATACTGTGCACCAATTTTTACACTTCTAGAAGATATTCTTATGTTAATTCACATTTTATTTATGAAAAATTATAATTAATAAGGGTATATAATATTTTAGAACTTATGACATTAAAAAGTTGTATGAGTTATAACTAATTTTTCTTAGGATTATAGTACTATGGTTGATCATAAGATTAAAGGTACATATATACCTTTTGTGTTTTTATTTGAAATGTGTATATCATGATTAATGATATTTTGGGCGACATTAATTGGGATAAAACACATTGTTTAGTATATGTTTTAGTAAAAATATTATTTTTCTGAATAATGAATTTATATAATCTGGAATTATTTTTAAATTTATTAATAACCATTAGGGTTTATATGATCATTGATTTTGAGATGATAATGATGGATTTTGAAATAAATGTACCATCAAATTTTGGGAATATAATATATATATATATTTATATAAGTATGGGATTCAAAAGTAAATTGATCAGTATGTTAATAATGTTAGGTACAACATATTTGTAATATTATATAATTATAGTACACATGATTTTGTGAATTAATATTGAGTTATTTATAGAAGAACATTTGATTTTATAGTGGTTTAATTGTGATTTGGGATACTTATGGAAAATGTAAGAATATTTTTGGTATTATATGATTATGATAGATAAAAATCACAATACGATGTTATTATCAATTGATATTATTTAGAGATGATAGTTATGTTTTTCTTTAATGAAAGATTAAATATTTGCTATTTTTGGGATTTCAATTTGTTCTATCATATTTTTGAGTATTATTAGGGTTAACTATTTATGGACGGGATTAAGTAGAGAATTTAAGGTTATGAATGAGGCTTTATTGATTAATTTAATTAGCAATATTTGATAACTTATACGAACCATTATGGTTTTGATAAATATTTAGATAAATAATGTCTAACTTTCCATTCTTTTAAGGACATTATGATCAACTAAAACATAATTTTATTTTCTTAAAGAATGAAAAAATCATTATTAATATTCATTTCATTGAATAATATATAACGATAAAATTCATAGATAAAAATTAAAGGATTAAGTTGTTTGTATGAAATTGAAATAATTCATGTAACTACATTTTCTTATGTTTTATATATTGATATTAAAAAAATCCCTCATCTTTAGTAAAAGGAACTTTATATAAAAATGCTATAAATTTAAATTCATTTTCAATGAATTGATTTTCTTTTCAACCCTCACTAATTTTTGGTATTGTGGTCTTTAATTTTCACATGAATGTTTACTTTCATATGATAAATTTTCTGTTTCAATACATCATTATCTGGACATTACATTTCCCCCATGTTAATATTTCTCATCCCACTAATTTTCTCTTATTTGGAATATTAGTTATGCTTTTTTACATATTAACAGAATACTTTTTTAGATGGGACCTTAAAAAATATTCTAGTGATGTTATATTAGAATATACATTCTTTATTTTCCAATGATATTTTAGTTTAAAAGTATTAAATAATTAAGATAATCATGTACATAGAAAACCCATACATTACAAGTGGGTCCCTATACTAAGAATATATTTTTTCATCAAAATAAACCATTAAATTTTTTGATTTACATTCATGAGAAATATTAAATATTTAATCATAAAATCATCATTATCCATAGAAAATATTTAAAACATTTAAAATAACATTTTAATAATTAAGTTGAGAACAAAATTCACATTAAGGGAATAATCATGGGAATACAACATAGAACGTGAATTAGAAAGCATAAATTGATAACATAATGGCATGGGTCACAAAGAAACCGAAAAAAATTACATTTCAAACACTAAATATTATGTTCATGAAAACATATGAATTTAGAAGAAACATATTACCTAACATAAACCAGATTGAAAGATAACTACCTAAACAATATCACAAGGATGGAGAAGTCCCCAAATGGATAACGTTTACACCGTACTCCCATAAATGAAATATCAAGATAATAAACTTTACAAATTGAATTAGAGTTTTACCTATTAATTAGAATCATAAAATTTTAATTCATGTGTGTTTAGCAAAAATTATCTAACATAAAAATTAAATATAAAGGTCACTCATTGAATAAAATGGGTTTTGCTACAATTTCATAATAAATAACCAAACGGTGTATCATAATGATATCTATGATGTAAGGGATAAAATCAGTTCTAAATAATAAAAAATAAAAAACATGTCATGTATAATAGATTCAAGATGAAGTGAATACATGAAATGAGGGTTTAAGAAACTATAGAAATGGGCCTCTTTTGAGTCGTTTAATGGAAAAAAATAATGTTTCATTAAATATGATAAATGAATAATTGATTTCAAAAAAATAGAAAAGAACTAAGATATTATTTTTGATAAAATGAGTGATTTAAAAAAAATATCAATTCCATAAAATTATTTTTGTAGTGTTCTTGAGAATGAGAAATAAATAGAGAAGTTCTCTTCAACATGGTTTTATAATCGACATAAATTAAGATTAAACCCATTTCAAAAAATATAATACAAAAAAAAGTAAATTAAGATAAATTAATATTTTTGGTACAAACACACTAAATATGGTATAAGTATATAATAATATTTAAGAAATACATTAGATATATCCCTTATATAAAACCTGAAAAAAGATTCATTTTTGAAAATATTGGGTATATTTTTGGAAGTTAAATTTTTATAAATTTCATGTCCATATAATAAATTTCACAAAGATAATTTTTAATATATGGACATTAAAGTTAAATATTTAGAAAATAAATCTTTAAAACAAATGAAACAATGTTTTAGTTATAGAGTCTTCTACAAAGATCATAGCAATATAGTGATTATTAATTAAATTAATTTAAAATGTGTCTTCCTATAAATCAATATAAAAATAGTTTAAATAAAATAATATGATAATAAGTTTTATTTTCAAACATAATATTAGCACAAAATAATCAATAAAGTATATGCTTGACCCAATAAATTGAAACTGATTTAATAAAATCATTACTAAATTGTATTCAGTCAAATCGTATGACACATGAAACGGTAAAATTTTAAAAAAACTAAAATTCAATTTGAATAGATAAATTAATTATATAAAAAAATCAATTTGGTGTTATATAAACTTCATAAAATAATATAGATTCATAACATTAAAAATATGCCTTAATGAATGAAAATTTTGATATCTTCCCTTACCTTGAGACTGAATCATCACAAACATTACTTATATTTTGGAATAACAATATAAGGTTAATTTATATTAATTTATAACTATTTAATTTTTTATTATTAATTATATATCACTTATTTTCATGTTTTATAAACTAAATTTTCTAAGTTCACATCAGATATTTTGATGACATTTGGTACTTGAGTGCAAAAACAACATTGGATTGAAGTAGATTGTAAAAGTGGACAATATTACATAATCTCCAAAGTAATATTAATTAAATAATAATCATTATTATAATTCAATTATAATTTTAAATTCATCCAATAAAATGGTTATGAAAATATAACATTGTTATAGTCATGGGGATGGTAGGTTGTACATACGCAATAGTACCGTTTCCATTTTTCAATAATCATTTTGGAAAAAAGGTAAGTAATATTTTATCTTTACAAAATTATTATAATATAATTTTTCTAACATTTATAATTTAAATATTATGATATATATCACCCATGTGATGTGGTGATGAAAAATAGATCACATTGTTTTGTGTTGGTGATAATTCACATATACGCACGAACAACCATATCATTTTTCTACGAATAGAAACATAAGAATGTAAATGATATAAACTATTTATAAAATTATAAATATATAAAGTCTATTATATATATAATTTTAACTAAATGATCATATACTGTTCTGAGATATAGAGATGGAAAATGAATTTCATCCGTTCATGAGGTGGTAGTCTGCTGTACACACATACAATGAATTATTTTTACAATTTTTTGGATTTAGAGAGAGATATGGGTAATTAGACTAACATAGTAATATAATTATATTGAGGATAAACAAATTATTATTTTATTATCATTTATTAATATTTTATGGATGTGGATGAATAAATATAATAGAAATTCTTGATTAAAAACAATACCTCTTTTTCAGACAATATCTATTGTTTACTACCTTAAGACCACTGTGGTTGGTTTTCTGCCAAAAATAAGGCCACTATAATGGGGGGAGATTATAATAAGGTATCAGGGAAGATATTTCCTAGAAATATATATTTTTATTCCTAATAAAAAAATAAGATATACCCTTATATAAGAGAGGGAGGGGCACTATTGGAACTTCTTGAAATATTAAATAAATGAAAATTAGTTCTTAATTAAAAATTTATTAAAAGTGATTTACATTGAATATAGGATGATTATGGGTAGATAAAACCATATATAATAATTTATATAAATGTTTAGGTCAAATTATTACTTCTATCACTTAAGTTTAACCCTTAATTAACCTTTTTAACTCTTACCGTGACAAAATGGGGTTTTGTTACTTATGGGTTTATATTATAAATATAAAATGAGAAAACTCCATAAATGAATCATGGATTATATTATAAACCTTATCATTATTTTTTTATAGAATATATGTTTTTTTAGAAGTTCATATCATTTAATAAAATATTATCTATTTTAAAATATCCTTAATGTCAATTTTAACACTATTTAATTAATTGAATTTTAAAAATATCAAAACAAAACAAATCGTGAAACCAAATATTTTAATTAATATATAAATATTAAACATAATCTATAATTTTTTGGATTACATTAATTATCTCAAAGTATATTTATTTTAATATTTTTAATTACATTAATTTATTTCCATTAATTGAATAATTGTTTCATCAAAGTTGGGCCAACATTTATGGTAATTATTTTATCACTGAAAATTATAAATAAATTACAAATATGTATATAAATATGTTATATTGAATATTAAAATTTATTTCCAAAGTTACATTATCGATGAACCTATAGTAAAATGATATAGTCATTAAATATATGTGTATGACATCATTGAGTTTTCATTATATAAAATATCATCAATGTTATTATATCAAAAAAGTGATATAAACAAGTTGTGATTTAATACCCTAAAGATAATGGTCTAATATAACTTATCCAATAAAATTGGTTCATGTATTATGTTTATTCTATAGTCCTTCTCATTTGATTTTTACCTTTAATTACTAGATTTACCCTTTACTATTGAAATAAAAATTAACAAGGTTATAATTAGTATTGGCGAAAAATAAAATGGACCAATTTAAATAATTTGGACCTCCTAAATCCAAAAAATGGGATCCATTTTTTAAAACTCAAAAGAAATTATTTTTTGAATATAAGATGAAATTAAATAAAAAATTGCAATGATTTTTTTTAGAAAGATGTCTTTTTAAACATAAAATGTTTGTATACAAAATTGAAGTGTAAAATCCATTTGAAAACCATGACTAGATTATATAATATCAAACATAATTTTTTAAAAATTAAATGATTAAAGAAACATTATATTTTAATAGTAAATACTATGAAAAATATAATAATAAATTAAAATCAATATATTAATTATTCATTGAAAAGGAAAAATTTTCCGAAAATTATCTAAATATCACAGAAGATAAAGTTTGATATTTTTGATTAAAAATTAAATTATTTTTTCAAATAAATTTTCTAAAATCTCAAAATATTAGTTATATTATTTTCACATAAAAATTAATATACATTATTTTTGTTGAAAATAATTTTTTTAAGAATAAAAATAAAATTCTTAAAAGTTATTAATTATTCAAAAATAATAAATTAGTTCATTATATATTAGTAATATAATTAAATATTTCTTAATATCATTTATAATATTCATCTTGATTATTTTAATGTATAGGTAATAATAACCACATTTAAATATTGATATTCCATTATTCGTTTAAGTGTGGTGTTATATATCTTATACGCCATGAAACATAGAAATTACATTTAAAATTTTGGGATGTTTCATTCTCCCCCTTTTTTAAAATTTCATCCTCACAATTTATAATTTTTTCTTCATATATAAGGTTTTCCTTTTCAAAATACCTTATTGAAATCCCCTATTGAAATAAGGATTAATAAAACATCCACATTAAAAATAAATAAAGGGAAATACGAAGTTCACTTGGGATAACATATAGTAGGATAACATGTAAGAAAAAATTTAAATGGAACAAAAAAATATCTATCATTTTTTTCTATATTGTGATATGGAATACAGTTATTTTAAATATAACAATCATAAAACCAGAAATCATGGATGTATGAAGATGTTATTGATTTATTAGTATTAAAAATAAATGAATAACATTTTTTTCGAAATAATTTTCGTAAAGTTAAAGACATCGTTTAATTTCTAAACTAAGATCATAGGGAAACATAAATAAATTAAAATTATAGTTTCATACTTTAATAAATTTACACCACTCTCATCATTTACTCTAAATGATTTGTATTAATGATAAATTTTTAATTCCCCAAGCACTAGAATCAACATCATTAAAATTCAAAAATACAAAAAAAATCATAGTAATCTAGTGTTTTTTCATGAAACATTACCCAAAACCAAATGTTTTAAGAAAATATAGGATAATTCCTACAAATAATAAACCATTAAATGAATAAAAACTTATTTTAATATCCAAAATTAAATTGCATTACCAGAAAATCATTATAGATAATTCAACTATCTACAAAAGTAATAAAAATTAATATTGAATCTAACTGAAAACTAATAATTATAAGGATATGATCACATAGTATTATAGAAATTATTGGAACATTAATCTCAAAAAATTCATCAATCACACTTGATGTTTCCTAAAAAAAGTATGTTTTCTATCAATCTACAAGGTATTCCAACCACTTACATAAATTACTTTAAGTCACCATAAATGCAAAACTAAAATCATAGATACTTACCAAATATTAATCAAACATTATTACTAAACTAAAATCACATTGTATTATATTTACATGGATAATATAGGGTTCCAAAAATATTGAACGTCTTCTAAAATAACATTAATCACATAATCAAAAAATAATTTTCAAATCCCATGAAATTATATTGGATAAAAAATATTTCAAAAAAATAACCAAATTCGTCATATATAAAATAGTTTTTCTAAAAATATTAATTCATATAAACTAAGACTTCATGTAGGCTAGTGGTAAGAGATGCACCCTTGTTTCCCTTCAGTTGTGGGCTCAATTCTCACATCCATTTCAAATACAACAAGTTGTCACATAGTCTGTAAGATTCCCATTGTATAAAACTAGTTTAACATAACACATTGAAATTTACCCAAAATGCAAGAAACATCATTAAAATAAAACTAATATGTTTTAACCTCAAAAAATTCCCATACCATTCATTTTACATCCAATTGTGTAATAACCCATATTACCTAAAAAATGAATTCTTCTAATAATATAATTCGTAACCATAAAATGTTGTTTCAAAAATACTAAATGGGGTTTCTGAAACATTTGTATTATAATCAACCGTATATTTATATACCCATTATGGTATCCCTAACTCTTAAGATTTACTCACTTAAAAACATCTAAATCTCAAAAGTTTTTTGAACCGTGAAATGATACCAATTGTAAGGACCGGACCATTAACAACCCATATTCTATTGAAATTAGATTAGAAATTAATTTCATTCATTCATAAAGATATTTTAGGTTTACAGTTTTAAAGAAATAAGATAAACACCTACGTAGAAAACCCATACAATACAGGTGTACACTTGTACTTAATATCTAATTTTTTACCAAATGAATCCCTTCGAAAACAAAACATAGTTTCTTTTCATGAAAAATAATAAATTATATCACCATGAAATCATAGTTTTCCATTCTAGTCTTTAATACCTATGATTAAGATTTTAAATCTCATGATAAGAACAAAAATCTCTGTATGGGAATAATCATGGGAATATAGTATACCACATGAGTTATAAGGCATACCATGATAACATAAAAGGCATGGATACTGAATAAACATAATGAAAAATGAAATATAAAACATCAATTATTATTATCATGGTAACATAGTAAAGTGGAATTAATATATAACATTATTAAAGGCTAACTAACAAGACTATATCACAAGGTGCACAATGTCACTAAGTATATTAGGTTTATTCCCTAATAACATAAATTACTTCAAATTATATTAAACATTAACCAATGTATTGGACCTTTATCTGGGTTCACCCATATTAAAATCTTAATGAAAACATGTTCCCTATAAAAAATAAAACATATGAAATAAATATAAGGGATACTCATTGATTGAAATGGATTTTATAATCAAATCCTAGGGTATAACAATAGAGTGAATCATATTTATGTACATTAAATGTGGGAATAAATATTTTTTGGACAAAATTAAAATAAATTTTAGAATAGATCAGGAATAATGATTTCTATCTGTCGTGATTGCCAAAAATAATTTTTTAAGAAACTTTATAAATGATTCATATTAGTGTGGTTTAATGGAAAATAATAAAGAGTATTTAAATTGGAGAAAGGAATAAATGATTTCATAAAAACAAAATTTAATTAAGATATATTTTAATAAAATATTGAGTAATTATAGAAATATATTAGTGTCTTAGTATAGTTTGTGGATTGTACTTGAAAATGGGTAGGAAAATTGAGATGTTCCCATTAATATAAATTACATATTTAGAGGAATTGATAAGGTAGCCTTTAAAAAAATGCAATTACAGACAAAAAAATGAATTAAGATAAATATATAGGTTTTCTACATTAAAATAAAATATGGTAGATTTATATATGAATAATTAATAAATACCTTAATTTATGATATATAAATAATAACCCAAAGGTAATTTGATGGTTTGGAGATATCACATTTAAAATTTCTAGAAAAGATTATGTTTTATAAATATTTTATAGAAATTTGAAAATTTAAATTTAAAAATAATTCATTTACATATAAATAATTTCATAAAAATCATTTTTAAAATGTGTAAAAAAATGAAAAATATTTATTAAACAAATCATTATAAAATTTAAAATGATGCTTTAGTTAAATAGTACCTTACAAAGATCATATCATTAATGTT
The DNA here is from genome assembly GCA_963277665.1 of Viscum album. Classification (NCBI taxonomy): domain Eukaryota; kingdom Viridiplantae; phylum Streptophyta; class Magnoliopsida; order Santalales; family Viscaceae; genus Viscum; species Viscum album. The sequence goes on along the minus strand of OY728131.1, from coordinate 1,048,398,435 downwards.
AGAGTTAACAAAATTAATGGGAAATATTCATTCATTAAAAAAACACATAAAAACAATTTCAATAAAATTATATGATAATAAAAGTTATTTTATGAAATAATCTTTTCATTACATATATAATGAAATAGAAGTTTATCCCAGCAAATGTAAATTGAATTAATAAATCCTTTACTACTTTAAAATCAGTCATATCATATGCCACATGAAAGAGTAACATTCTAAACAATTTAGATATCATAAGAAAAAAATAGTTATCTAACATGTCAATAAGGAGTTATATACACAACATAAAATAATATGGGAGCATAACATCATAAATAGACATCAATGAAATAAATTTTAGGTGAAGCCCCTTACCTGAGTCATAATAATCAGGTAAGATATTTATATACCATAATAACAAAAATAGGTAAATTTATAACTTTATGAAAACCTTTTTCATGTTTATTAATAATTTTATATCAATTATTACCATGTTATACATATATAATAATTTCTGTTCGCCTCATTTGGTTTGATGATATTTTTTACTTTATTAAAAAAATGAATTTGGTATGATTTTTAAAGTGAATGTGTTTATTCTTCCATAATCTATAGAAAAAATTAATGAAAAAATTATTGTTATTTTACTTTAATTATTCTATTAAATCCATCTATTAATCATGTTTTTGAAAAGTGAACTTTGTTATAATGAAGAAGATAGAATTTCGTACATATATATAAGTAAAGTTTCCATTTTCCCGTGATCATTATTGGAAGAAAGTAAGAATTAGATTATATTTAAAAAACATAAAAATAGAAATAATTATTATATTATTAATTTAATAATACATATACATAAATATATATATCATCCATGAAATGTGGTGATGAAAAAAAATCACATCACTTTGTGGATTTGATAATTCACACGTACGAACAAACGTCAATATCATTTAAATGTTCATGGAATGGTAAGAAAATAAAAGATATATTATCATTAACTAATGATAAAAATTTCCAAAAATGTTATATATAAACTTTTAATTCCATAATTATATCTGTTCATTAGAAATTTTTATGGAAAAATTATTTCATTAGTTTGCAAAAATGATGTCCACCGTACACATAGATGGTGAATTATTTTCCCATTTTATGGAAGAGTAAATTGATATGAGACATTAAAAAAACGGAATAAATTCTTAGTATGTTTATGATAATAGATTTATTATTTTATGATGGTTTAAGAATACTTTATGTTAGTGAAATAATAAATAAAATAGAAATGATTGATTAAAAAAATACCTCATTTCGAACAATCTCCTTTCCGAAATAGCTTAAGACAATTGATTTTGGTGTAATTCATAAAATAAGGACTCGATAATATGGGTATAAATTTTATAAAGCTATTTGGTTAGATATGTTCCTATAAAATTGTTTTTAAGGGCAATAATAATTAAATAATAAGTTATTTTTATAAGATAGGTGGGAGGCACTCATTGAATTTTTAAAAATATTAAATTAGTTTAAATTAATTTTCATTTAAAAATGGATCCCAATCGAGTTATTTATATTATATTATGATTATGGGTATAAATAATATCTCAAAATTATTTGTGGACATGTTTGGGGACATTATTACCCATATCACCTAATTTTGACCCCTATTTAACAATTTTAACTCTTGCTGCGACAACATGTATCTTTACTCATTAATGCCCAATATAATTTGTATAAAATAGATAAAAACACTAAATTGAATAATAGATGATAAAGGAAATCTAATACCATTATGTTTTCAGAATTTCATATTTTTAGGAATTTTATATCATTTAATCATATATTATTTCTTTTAAAATATCATTAATGTCAATTTAAACCCTATTCATTACATTAAAATTTAAAAATATAAAGATCATGATAACTTAAATAAAAATCTTATAATATTTATTTAAAATTAAAAATTAATCATTAAATTAATTTTATGACATTTTTTATGTATAATTTAATTAATTTTAATATTTTTAGTAAGATTAAATTATTTTCCCATTAACTGAATAATTACTACCTCAGAATTGTGTCTGTATTTATTATAATTATTTCATCACTAAATATTATAAATAAATAACCATGATGTAGTTAAATATTTTATATTTCATATTACTATTAATATTCAATGATATATTCTCTATAATCCTATATTAAAATGATATAAATATTAAAAATATGTGTATGACATATTTTACCTTACTTTAAATAAAATATAAAAAAAATTGAACTGTCATCCAAGTGACTTACTAAGGTTATAATATCTATCCTTGAATTATTATTATTTAACATAAATCACCCTAAATATTAGGGCAAGTGTTTGGCACCTTGTTTTTCTGTATGCGTTTATTTTTATGCTTAATTTCTCCATTTACTCTTTATCGAGGTAATAAAAATTACCAAGGTTGATATTCATATTGAACAAAAATAAATCTAACCTATTTTCATAATTTAAAACTCCTGAATCAAAAAATGGAATCCATTTTTTTAAAATTAAGAAATATTAAATTGTAGTGATTAATTTAGAATTAAATCGTCAAAATAAAAAGAAAAATTGTTTTTCAAAAATATGACCTTTTGAAATATAAATTGTCATTATAATAAATTAAAGTGTAAAATAAATTTCATAAAAAATTGAATATTTGAAAATAGAATTTATTAATTGAAATTAAAATAAATAATTAAAATAAATTTTCCTTCTAAATACGTTGGAAAATATAATTTTGGATAAAATTTGGTATTTTCATAATTCCTTGAAAAATCAAACATTATAGAAAATTATCACAATTTACCCAGAGTAAAATATTGATATGATGATTTAAAAAATTAAGTTATTTTTATCCATCACTTTTTATAAAAACTCAAAAAATTAATAACATTATTTATACCTAAAAAATAAATAAAAATATTTTATCAATAAAAATATTTTTTAGTTGAATAAATTAACACTTCTATAAATTCATTACATATTTTAAAAGAATTAATTAATACATTATAAATGAGTAAAAACATTAAATAATTCATATTGCCTATATTACTATTCATTCATTAAAATTTAATGGTTATGTTATAATAGTAACATTTAAATAATAAGATTTCATTTTACACTTAATCTAGGTATTATAAATATTTTATGCAATCAGACATAGTATTTCCTTTTCAAATCACAGGATGTTACAATACTTACCGTTCCCTGCTTTCAAGAGTTTGTTTTATTAATCGATTTTATGATATTGGTTTTTAAAAATGTTATTTCTAAATTTCAAACACATTATTTCCAAGATCAAGAACCTATTGTGAGGAAACAATTTATTAAAGGGTTGATAATTTATCAAATTGATTTTTTATAGGAACACTATGTTTTATAGTGTATACAACCTGAACCACCCTACATAAATGAACCAAAAAATATTATTATTTAAATATTATAGGTATAAAATAGCCCTTAAATATGTAGGTATTAATAGGATGAATCATATAATGTGATATATATTAATTTACAACTCAATATTTATTTATAGAAAAATTATTACGACAAAAGAACTAAATATTTAGCGGTCATTTTTTCGTAAAGAATATTTTTATTCATAATGGGTTTTATTAATTTACGTCAGAAAATATTTTAATTAATTTATATAAATTTTTAAAATCAAATATAGTAAGAATAATATTATTTTTCAAATCGGTATATAAAAAATAACTTTCGGTGATTTATTTTGATTTTTATAGAAATATTAATATTTTGGTTTATAGAAAAAAATGATATTTTTATAAAAGACTACATTTTTATTCTATAATTCACAGTGATAGTTTTTTTGAAAATGGTTTCAATATTAAATTAGATATATTATATTATTAGTAATCGAATAAAATTTGTTATAATAAATTTAATAGTTGAATTTTGTATAAGAACGTGTTTATACATAAAAAGAAATATTCAGAAAAAATATTTTAATTAGGTATTTTGCTTTAATAATAGAATTATTTCTCCCAATTATATAAATTTAATCATTAAAATTTTAATCCATATATGGAATCATAAAATCAAAATTATTGAAATAAGTATCCTTTATTTTTATTAATATGAATAGTTAACATATTAAAGTTTTATTACCACTGTACAAGGTAAAATAGATGAATTATGGTAAAAATGAATTTCTTAAGGATTTTAAATTCCTTAAAACACTTCAAATTATTTCATTGGATGAGTTTATATAATCTATAATCTTATAAACATCAAAAAAAATTAAATTTCTCAATTTTAATTTTATTTTGAATTTTAAAATATTTAAGTATAAGATAGTCATAAATATCATATTGTTTCATTTAATATATATTGCATTTTTTGACAAGGTTATGAAAAATTATATATATGTTTATAAAATTTTTTTGAATGAAAATAATTTCTTTAAAATGGTAATTTGTTTTTATTTTTTGTGATGAAATAATTACCATAATTGTGTATGAAACACCAACATAATGCTTGTGATAGTGGTAGATAAATCATGTAAATTATTTTGAAATCTATTAAAGTAAATATTTTGTGACATAATGTGTCTAATGAAGACTTTTGATAAATATATCATATTATAGATGTGATGAAGTATTGAATTATAATTCTATTTTTGTAAAATTATTTTCAATTTCCATTTATATGAATAGTTATTAAATTCACATTAATAATATTTTCGGTTATATACATTTTTTATATAATTTAAAAAAAAATAAAAAACAATAGAGTAGAGAATTAAGTCTATAAATACTATAAAGTTTCATCTATATTATGTTTAGGAGATAATTTTAACCTCATAAGTTGAATTATAATCTTCTAGACTTAAAAAATCATTAACAATATTGAGGTTAAAAATGTTCAACCAAGGTGTTAATTAAAAATATAATGTTTAAAATAATATATAAACCTGTATTATTTTTATGGGATGATTAAATTAAAATTGTCTCCCCCTTATCTTCAAATATATTTTATTTTTGAAACATTTTACATTTTCTAGACTCATATTATGTTATAATATTTTATTTATTTCCCAAAAATAAATTGATGTTATTTTATAATAAATAATATTTTATTAAATTATTTATATGTCATTAATGTATCATCCTAAATTTTTTTAAAAAGGCACTATTTTCGATAGCATATATGATACGCCACATTGAACATAAGTGAACAACAAAATATTATTAATAAATAACATAGTAGTTGAAGTAGAGAGAATGAACAATATTAATTGAATTATGAAAATATTGTTTACAAATGTTTATAATTTATTATTTTCTTGATAATTTATTATAAATTAATGTAAAAATTTTTTTTAATAAAAGGAAATGTTTACTCAAAAACATGTTAAATGAAAATATGTGTGTTTATTAAATTCTATGATCATCCTTATTTTGTTTTTAATGAAATATATATGTAAAATATTCAATTTAATGTTTAGTATTCATCTTATATATTTTCTACGAATGACATAATAACAAATTTATTTTTTCTCATAAGAGACATATTTTAAAATAAATCATTTTTACCCCCTTTCGATGGAGGACCCAATTTAAATCTACTTTTTGAAAAGAATAATATTTTTTGGACAAAATAAAATTATAAATTGGAAGAGGAAAATCAAAATTAACTTTGGTTGATTTATTGGTATTTTTTTATAAAAGTTTTGTTTTATAGAATAATGATAAATATTGTGTTTTAATTCAGAACTACATTTTTTTCTAATTTATTTCCATTTTCAGGAGATAATTCTAATAGTTTTATTATTATATATTGATTTTACCATTTATTCTAATTTTTTTTATTTTTAATTAATTTCAAATTCATTTTAGATATAATAACATTTCAAACATTTCTACATTAAACTTCAAAAATCCCCCTTTTTAGTTTTGTCTACAGAATTAATTTGAAATCTAATTTTCCCAATTATGTAAATTGAATTATGTAAAATGGATTTCATATTATTAATAATAAAGTCCAAATTATATTTTAACATCAATTTCAGTGATATGTATATAAATTTTACCAGGGTAAAAAAATATTTATCGTAGAAGAAGTAAAATTTTGACAATGGTTAAAGTTAAATGTTAAAAGAATAATATACCAAAAAAATAAAAAATTTGAAAGGGTGTTTGAGGTGTGTAACGACACTAAACAGATTATAAAACATTAATTAAAAGCCAAAATCATGTAATTTAATCCCACCTCTATATCGTTAGCTTTTAATATAAAACAATCATAAATTAATCACTTGATCCCGCCTCTCCTCTAGTAAAATAACAACCCTCACCTCCCCATTTCTACCCACAAATCCTTGTAGCTCCTAAATTGTATTCCAAAATCTCTTCTAATCAGTCTACCCATGTCAATGTTCTTGTGGTATCACCAAATGAATAAATCCAAGGTTCACAATGGTCTTTCAAGGAGGGGATATTCAAGAGGCAATTCTCTCAAAGCACCTCTCTTAATTTCTTTTATTTTCTTACTTTCTCCTCTAATAATTCATCCATAAATTCTTGATTACTACATAATCATGTACATAATTACGAGTTATTTTTCTAATATAATATCTCATATTTTTTCATTTCTCACATCCTCATGTTGAATGAAACGAAATTGTTCTCTATGTTTTGTTAGTTAATCACCTATGTGAATAATGTTTTTGATCGTTTTGCATTACCACCTTCATGGATGATCTTAAAACAATTAATATGGTCAAATTAAATTTTAATAAATATAACATAACCAATTTATTTTTATGGAAATTTTATATTTTTCATACCTTGTTACTTTCCATATTGTGGTTATATGATAACTTCATTTTGGGATGTGTGGACTAGTGTCTCCTCAGAATGATGTGATTGATTCACACATCACATCGAATGTATTAAAAACTATTTTAGTAAAAATATATTATCTAAATAAAATACTAATTATACGATAATGATATTATATATTTATGATTATTTTCAAAAAAATTATTTAATGTTTTTTCTTTCAATACGATAGGAAAAACAAAAAAATAGCATTTATGCATAACTACGGCCTACTATCTCTATGAATAGTGTGTTTCGTTTATCTTCTAAGATTATTATAAATACATATAAAATAAATATATAATATATTTATATAATGTTTTATATTCCTAATATGAAGTAATTATGACTACATGTGCTATTGAAATCATTCAACGATCATTTTCAACACAAGAATTGAATATCAACAAAATGTCCGATATGAATTTAAATAGACGTGAAATTTCTATTACATTATAATAAGTGATATAAAAGGAATAATAAAAATTAAAAATGGTCTTAGAAAATTATAAATTAACATATGATTCATATTCAGAAATATAAGAACACACATGATGAATCAGACTCGAGGTAAGTGAATATCTTAACCCAGTTTTCATTAATTGGGTTAAACATGTACATATTGAGTATATCATTAAACTCTAATGTGTGAAATAAATTTGTAATATATTATATTTTTTCTAATTTTTTATTTGGATTTATAGTGAAAACACCCAATCAAACTATTTTATTAAAAAATGATCTTTTTAAGGGACTTCGTCTCAATATTTTTTTCATGTGGAATTTCTTGATAAGATGCCCCTTTATTTATTTATTAGATGTATATATAGCCACTATGAGATTATATATCCATATTTATTATATAATATTTTTTATTAAATTTTGTTAGACATAATAATTCATGGTGATTGTGATTTAATTTTTTAAAGTTGTATGAGACACATTGAATGATTAATGATTTAATTATCAAATATGTTTTTCATGATATTAATTCACATATTTATTTATATGAATATAAAAGGATTATACAATAAATTTTATTTATATATTTTAATTTTTTTAAGTAATATTTTTTATGAAGCATTTTAAATTCTTATAAAACAACATAGGAAATGTTTTTTAATGTGTGTGGTGACAATGACTTCTCTGTCATCGTAACTGTTATTTGATATTTAGATTCCTCTATAAGACTTACTAATTTCATTAAGAGAAAAATAAATCCCTTATTAATATTTTTGGTGATATGGTATTGGGAGTATTTTTGAAAAAGGATTTACTATTTTAATATCCTTAAATTATTTCTAGTGATTACAAATGAAAATTTATGACAAAAATTTTGATAATTGAAATATTTTATGTATTATAATAATATAATGGTACATGGGAATTTGGTAGGTGGTTACATGATAAACCAAATAAATGTGGATACGTGATAAACCAATGACTTGGTGGTTCCATTATATTCCAAATATGGGTGGTTACATTATAACCTCTAGTGCATTGGGTATGGAAGTCGACCGCATGACTATTCTATTTGTAAATGTCATATGTATAGAAGTTGACTGTTTTGTTATTACATTTAAATATGATTATGTATAAAGTTAATTTTATATGTTACATGATCATTTATGGTATTTATGTTAATATTTTGATTACAAAAAATAGTAAGTAATGAGATTATATTCATTTATGTGTATTTAATACTTCCAAAATTTTTTAAAGTATTACTTCATGATAAAGTAGTCATGTTTTACATTTTTTCACAATATTAATAGTTTTAATTATATATGTATCCCAAACTGAGATTTTTATGCTCATCCCATGTTTTAAAATGTCTTTCACTGTACATATGGGAGGATAGAGAACAAGGATGGAATTAAGGGAAAGCTTTTTTTATAAAACATGAAACAAAATAATGTTTCTATTAAAAAAAAATTGTTTTAAAAAAAGATATTGAGTAGAAGTTTTAAATTTTTAATATTTTTAGTTTTTTTGTATGATTTGTTGAAAAATTTCGTAATGATCTAATCTTGAAATGATATTTAATGTGCATTGTTGACATAACTCAAGATTATATAATGTCTAAGGCTGGGGCTATATAATAAACACCCTATATTAATCCTAGTGAATAATATATGGTTGAAAATATCCACAATTCTCCATTTATGTGTCATTTTAATTTTATTGTAACTTTATTTATCCATAATTATTAAAAACAATTTTCATCACATTAATTGTTAGAATGGTTAATTGGACTTTTGAAAATGATCAAATAGTGAAAACATAATTTAAAAATAAAAAAAATTATTTTCTGAGAGTTTTTAGACTCATATCAATCATTTATTTGAATTATATCAATTTTTCTTCACAAGAAATATAAATATAAATTTAATTTATTTAATACCTTTTGAAATTCTAGGAATGTTCCTTCTATCAATTATAAAAAGAAAAATCACATCCCCACTTCCATGCACTTTTTGAGTACTCTATCTCAATGAAGACCAATATAAATACTATTATAAAATCCCTACCCATGTATTAAGGATTATATTCTTTGTAAATTACTAATCCTTGAGGGAGTAAGTTGTAAATCAATGGAGGTGGTCTCAAGAAGCGGTATGTATTTTAACAGAACAATTTAGTTTAATTTATTATTATACCTCCCATAAATATTATTAAAACATGATGAAATAGTTAAACCATTATATTTAATATAATTATATATTCTTATGTTAATTTAATAACCAATTTCCATCTATTTCTTCTATCATGTGGGAAATGAATCTATCATTCATCTGTACGACTGCCTATAGCCTCGGTACCCGATAAAACATTTTTTACATCACCACCTATCATAGATGATTATAATGATTTATTTAATTTATATATATATATATTATTAATGAAATAATAATTATTTTTTAAATATAACATAACATCTATTTTTACCACTTCATCAATTGACAATGATAACATTTTTTGTGTGTACATTTAGATTACCTCTTTTGCGAAGCGATGTGATTTTTTATTCACTGCTACATCACATGGATGGTTTATATAATGTATTTAAAGGGATACTATGATATAATAATAATTATATAAATATAAAATAACATTTACCTCCTTTATTTCATGTGCATTGAAAATTTGAAATGTTACTCGTGTGTACGTATGACCTATCATTTCTGCAATTGTAATATTGTTAATTTTTCATAACCATATTTCATGGATGATTTTAAAAGAATAATATATATATATATGCTAAATATAATATTATTATATATATTATTTTAAAATTACCACTTCGAAAACACAAAACATATAAATATCGTTATGGAATTTTGTACTGAATGTCCCCAAAAAATCCTATGTGAACTAAACTGAATACGTAATTAAATAAGTATTTTAAAAAAATGAAACAAAATTTTTAATGATAAATTAAAAGAACTATAAAAGGTTCTTACACAACTAAATAATATATAAAATTTCATTATACAATATTTAATGTACACACATGGAATGTTTGGCATCGAGGTACTATGTTTCATAATTCAATTTACATTCACTAGGTTATAAACCAACAACATTATTATGTTATGCCATGATAATGTATGAAATAAACTATGATTGTAATATAACATATTTTCATTTTTTGGATTTTTATTTGTCACACCTTATCAGTTCATTGATAAATTCTCATTTCAATAATATGACCTTTTTAGGGTATTTTTGTCTCACTTTTATTCATTCGAGACACATTTCATATAATCCACTTAGTCATTTTATGTTTTTCATATAATAATAAATAATGTATTTTATGATTCTTCCCCAAAATTTTTGGGTATTAACATATTAAACTAATGATCTCTGTTTTAGGATGTTTTATTCTAAAGATAGCAATGTTGTATGTGTTTATTTGACACTCTCTTCATTATTCAGGATTTTTTATGTCTATATATACTTATTAGGGGAATTAAATGATAAATTCTACTCTCCAATATTTTTTTATGAAAATTATATGTTTTCCTTTCAATTTCCAATAATTAATACTCAAGAGACAAAATAAATTTTATTAAGTAAAACTGCCTTTTTTCTATTTGGTAGGGAATCTTTTTCATCAATGTCCACATTTTCTTTAAAATGTTTTAAATAATGTTTTTTTCTATTAAAATATAATTTCTTGATGTCATTTTTATTGATGTCTGCATCTTCATAAAAATTTTCAAAGGAATATTCTTTTCATTTTCTAACGGATTCACTTTTTAATTTTTAACAAAAATGTGAAAGGAATCTTTGTTTTAACGTTAACAATCCCATATTTTAATTATGATACTCTAGTTATATGTTATTTTTAAACCATTCATCTTTTTCCTCTATATGATTTATGATCAGTTTGATTGAAAACTTAGACATTGATTATATAATTTATTCTTGTATGGGTAATTTTTATTAATGGTTAAAGTTTATTATGAGGTATTGAATTCTTTTCCCCCATTCATGTTATGAATTCATTTAACATAGTATTTTATGGTAGTGGACGTTATATCCATTCAATGCATCAGTAGATCTCATGAGAAAAACTAGTTTGTGTATTTTGAAATCACTTTACCCATTTATATATATCATATCTTAGCATGAGGACTTGATAGTATATTTAAGATTTCTTATAATGTGGCATTAATGGTATGCTTTAGATGTCCATAATTATGAATTCCATCATTATGAAATCATTTTTTGATTTCCATGTGATTATTTTAATATTAATGGTATCTATGGATAAGTTTCAGGCATTAGTGGTTATCTATATTTCATTATTTGATCATCATTTATTCCTTCCATAATATTATTAATGTTCAATTTATTTATTAAATGACAAGTGTTTTTAGTAATTTACCATTTCATATTTATTATTCCTCATTTAATCAACATAGCTTCAATTATATTTAACCCTTTCTTAACATTTGAACTGGCCCATATTTTTTACATTCCCTAGGACGTTGGGAACTAGTAAATGAATTATTTTAAAGGATATTCTAGAGGGAGAATAATGATGTTATGAAGGTAATAAATTTGTGTATGTTATGTTTTCAAATGAATGATAGATTCAATTATTTATATAGTTTATCATGACTATTAAACTATTTAATATATTTGTATTTGATCACTTGTATCTAGATCCCACGTAATAATGTAACCACTGACTCTAGGCCACTAGGCTTAGGTTGTCATAATTTCTCCATAAATCATACTATATTATTCATATTCATATAGTATATCGAAATCATATATTTTTATTGGTGATGATAGCAGTGTGATATCCTATATCAGTCCAGATGATATATCTATACTGTATAAGTTTAGATATGAAATTACACATCAAAATACTATGTTTTTAAGCTATATCTTATTCAATATCCCACTAGCAGTAAATCCTCATGGAAATTGTTCTATTTAACCATATATTTTATAATATTCAACAATATTTGAAACATTATTGAAAAACACCTTTTGGAAAATTTTAGAATACATTTGGTAAATTATTATTAAATTCATCACCAATCATATAATATTAAACACCTTGTTCAAACCCATCTAAAACCCATTTTTGAAGAAATATAAAACCATTTAAGAAAATATCTATGAGTAAATATCAATACTCATTCAATATTACAAAATGTATGACCCCATATGGGTTTTACCATTGATAAAAATATTTATTTTTGAATTTATTAATGAAATAAACGTGGGGTTTTTATAAAACCATCAGTGAAACTCCAACTATAAAAGGATCAACCATGAACTTTATCAAACACATTTATATATATATACAATCATCCCTTGGTGTAATCATATAAAATCATAAATTTTTATAAAACTAATTTATGAAAGACATTGAGTAACCATGGGTTGTTGATTATGTAAATCCCCTATAAGTAATATATATTCTTAATCCTCTATATAGAGACTAATCATGTTGATGAATACATAACATCTCATAACATTTACAAATGATCACATCATATTCCCCTCAACATATAGATAAAAAGATCATATATATTATCTAGAAAAAACCACACACTTATCTGGTTTATCTCAATCATTGAACCAGATTTCATTCGTGTCATACAGTAGAAAAAACCCCCATCTAGGTTAATCTCCAACTGACGAGGTGATCATCAACATACTATAACACCCCCATTATAAGTAATTCTTCCTGGGTTGTGTATGAAAATATTAAAGTATTATTGTTTTCATACTACGTATATCAACAACCTCATATATTGGTGGAATCAAAATATAAATTAATTATCCCAAGTATTCCTATGACCAAGTATATGAAACATATTGTATTATACTATGGGGGTCAACCATCACATAAAATTTATGTTTTTCCATGATTTTATATTTAATATCTCTATTAAAAAATTTTTCTCAAATTTACCATAACATTTCATCACAACCTATAATACTGAATATTGAACATCTGTTAGAAATAACTAAAAGTCGTACTTTTAGAGTTTAGTTTAAAAAATACATGAATCCAACATGAAAAGTGGTGACCAAATTATATTTTATTATGATTCAATTTATATTCATAAACACCATTTAATAAATTTATAAGGAAATAAAAAATTACCCATATTATCATATATCATTTGATTGACCACTAAATCAGCCTTATATTCGAACATTTTTTAGGGGATGATAAACACATAAAATTTCTATATAATTCATGCCAATTTTATTTTTTACCATCTAACAAATTCATCCAACTATACTCTTTTAATGATAACATATATGAATAATTTGAGTTTGAATAACAATGAGACTTATAATCACAGTCAAAATGTTAAACTCTATGAAATTATTTCAAACATATTATCATTAAAACATCAAATATTAAGATAAAAATTATTTTTTATCTAATTTGAAATATTTTTAACTTCATAATACTCATTTTAACTTCCATTTCCATCAAAAAATTAAAATCCATTTGGTAAAAAATTTATACTCATTGCTTTTTTATGTAACAAAAAATTCCTAAACTCTGTTTGGATATAAGTGATTTTCAATATATTATGATAAATAAATTTAACTGCTTTTATTTAAAATTATCAATATAAAAAAGTATTTTAGGATATAATGTGTCATTATTATTTAATTATGATTATCATAATATTTTATTAGTTAACATTAAAAATCTCACATTCCAAAACATTCCCCCATTATCCACTTAATAACTAAATTCTCTTTATAAAATATTTTTAAGACACATTAACACAGTTGTGTTAGGAAAAACAAGTATTTCATTATATATAATAATTAAAAAAATAAACCTATATATCTATATAATGTATAGTGCTCTATGAATTTGGAGAATAATTCTAAAAATATGATTTTATTCTACAAAATATGTCACCAATAGTCGTTGGGTCAAATCAAATTTATATTGAAAACCAATAGGATAAATACTTTTTTCCATGAATAAATTGTTATATCATCATGTTCAATAGAAATATGTTATATTATCTACCTAATTATATAAAATCTGTTTTAAAACAATATTCTTATATAAATTCATGAATACTATTTGTTAACAAAGAACCTCTCCTGACAAATAATAGAGATTAAATTACTTAAAATTTGCTTTACATAGACCAATATGAGCATGATATATTCTATTTCAACCATTCAATGATTTTTACCACAAATTTATTAACCAATTTAATTCAATATAATAGTTGGATCATTTTATTAGTTGATTTTAAACAATGATATATTCCCAATATTTATAAAAAAATAGTGTTTGTATCATATTAAATTTCAAATCAAATGAATTGATTTATATAAAATTGATACCATACATGGACATTCAGATGGAGTACCTCAATCTCTATCATGTATCCTATAAAATTTCATTATATAGACAAATTTCATCCTTTCTTAAAATTATCATTAGTTTTAAATTCCCTTAACTAGTTATTTTAAAGAAAGACAGTTAGAATTTACCACTTTATTTTCTTCTTCAGTTTTTAAATTTTACCCACATGCACCATAAATACCACACCAAAACATAGACATCACATTCCATGTTAATCTATGCTAAAAACTTTTATAGATTAATATAATCATTTATTGAACACTTTCACATTCTTGTAATGATTAAAAAATGAATTCTATATACATAACATGCCTCAAAAGATAACCTTCAGTTCCTCCATGTAGTTTAAAACATTAAAATATATTTAATAAATGAGAAGAGACTAAATACCCACCAATTCTCTTGTATCGATTGATTTTAAAACCTAAAGTGAATTGTTTTATGAATCTTATATGCATCTAAATTCTGGTGCTAAAAAACATCTGCAATTTTTCTACAAAGAAATTATTTATCAAGAAACTTATAATTTATCATCTTTAATAACAAGAATACTTATGTGTTATTAATAGTATAATTAGATTCATTCATTAAGTTCTTTTTGACTACGTATTGATCTCAATGTTAAAATGGATGATAATGATACCATTATCTGTAATATACATTTTACTCAAATGAGTTTCATGTTTTACATTAGTTTAATAAAGTATTTTATTACATGTGATCCCATTAATAGGATGGTCGCCGGAAAACATATCATTTCAATTAGTGGTAAATTATCAATATTTAAAAAGCTAATTATCACATAATATTGTTACTCCCAATCGTTAACTATTTTAGTATCCACTATGAAAATCATATCGTGTACGACCGTTTTATGGTTAATCTAAAAAACTACTTATTCAATCCATCATCTGGATAAAATAAAGACATTTCATAGAGTATATTCATTAATTATTACTCAAATTAATGTAAATAAATGATCAAATCCATAATTGGTTCCTATAATATAACACCATTACATTCAATAGATAATGCATTGGAAACCAACCTTATCGCGCACTTACCCTATTGGATGATTAAGGTATTTAATTGTGTTTACTTTAGAAGATCTATAACAGTTAGTATTTATATAGTAGATTAAATGTCACCATATTAACTCATATATTACCTTTATATATGTGTGATTATATAGATTTTTTTTTGAATATTATTCCCCCCAACAATTAAATATGTTCAAATTATATTTATTTGTAAAGTTTTACCCAACTCAATGTTTGTATTAAAAATCCAAATTAAAATAAAACAATATTATAAAAATACCAATAAATCCCATTTATATGTTATATAAAGACCTTTCTTGTAAATAATTAGAATCATATGAAATAACACATCCCCATTAGAGTAATCATGGAATAAAAAATTTTTATTCCCCCATTTTTTTAAACAAGGCATACACCTACATAATGGTTAGTAATCCAACCCAAAGTCCCTCTACCCAATGATACATTACTCAATAGATATTTTTATTTAATTTCAGTTAAAAAAAATAACATGTATAATATATAATTAACTACTTAATTCAATATCATAAACTAATACAATTCAATTTCAAGGTAAAAGGAAACTAAATAAATTTTTACATATAGCATGTCACTCCTTAGATGCATGTAAGAGAAGTTATAGATGAAATTTGACATGTAGACTAAAAAATAAACTCATTCATAAAATAATAGATATTTCTATGAATAATAGAAAACATTATGTAAATAAATTTAACACCCCAAGATTTTGTGAAATATTTTTTTGTAATTAGATTTATCTTTGTTTGATATATTTCATTCAACGTAACAAATAATATAGCTTGTGAAAGAACTCTTTTTTTCTTTTGTTTCATGCAATTAAAAATTATGGTTTCACTTTATGAAACACATATAGTATCGTATTATACAAACAATATTATTTTTGGATTTTTTTACACACAATGTTGAGATCCTTAGATAGCTTTCATTACACGAATGACTGAATTTTATCAAAATAAAAAATACTATTAAAATTATTATTAAAATATAGTTATATCTACAACCTAGCCATTGGAATTAATGTTACGAATATTATATAAAAATTTATGAAAGTATCATTTACACATTTATTTAAAATTAGTCATTTGGTTACGAATTAGTTGGTAACGAAATTATGAACTATTTGAAAATAAAGACATTACATTTCGAAGAAAACTATTTAACTATGTACAAACTTCAATTTATCCTAATAAATTAAACAAACAAATTTTTATTAATTTTTTAGTTAAATTTATATTTTATGTATTCAATAAATTTTTTTGTACGCATCCAATATATTTTATAGTCATAAGATAATAATTATTCCATTTTTAACAATAAAAAGATGTATTTTTTAAAAAGTTAATTCTTCCGAAATTTAATAGAGAAACCATTAAAAATATGAAATTAGAAAATTATATAATTTTTATTTAAAAAAGTAAAAAATATTTTTTAAATCTAATTATCTAAATTTACATTTGGTGATTTTTTTGAATTTTTATAAGAAGTTTCATTTTTGATGATTAGTGGAAGACACTGAATTTTAATTGAAAATTTCATTTTTGTCTAATTTATTTTTATTCAGAAATTATATTTTCCATTCGTTTTAAGGTTAAATTAGATCCATAATAAAAAATTAATACAATCTAGGTTATTTTAATGATTATTACAGTGAAATTGGATATGTAAACTTTTTAATCTTTTTGACCTTTTCACTTTAAAACCTCACATCATCGTGCCATCTAGGGATTTAATTTTAAATATATTTTGTCCATTTATGAAATTTTAATTTAAAAAAAATTATTAAATATTTTTAATAATCATATTTTTAAATTTAAAATACATTAAAATAAGTTTTTGAACCACCATATTAGTGATGTTTGTTAAAATTAATTAAAGTGATTAAGAGAAAATAAAGCAGAACCAAGGAATAAATCTTAAACATAAAGGACAAATAAACCTTTAAAATAATCCAGACACCATTGTATTGAAATATTTAGAACCAATACTTGATATTTTATAATTTTTACTATTATTGGATACACTAATCATGGGAAAAACGTGTGGGTAATTCAGTTTTCCATAATTTACAAGAATTCCACTCCTCATCCACTATAAAAATGCACTCATCCCTCCCAATTATTAAAACATATAAAGCACTTTGTATCCCCAAAAATATTCCCAAATTAGCAAACATAATCCCCACCTTAATCATAAAATCCCCATTTTGGTTATAAATCCATCCACGGAAGTCCTTCGGTGCAAAAAAAAAGGAGTTACTCAAATAAGATGTAACATCATTCCTCAAGCCCTTTTGTTGTATTTTCTTTATCCACCGCCTAATATATTTTTATTAAATTATTATATAATAATATAATAATAATAAATATTCCAACTGTTTTTATTAAAATGGTTCTACATACACTCACAAACACTTTCATCTATTGGGCAATGAACATACCACTCTTATATATGGAGAACTACCGTCTCATGAAATGATGATAATAGTTTTTTACTTTACCATGACTCCTGGTATGAAATTATGCTGGAAATATGTTTTTATATGATATAAATGATATTTAATATATATTTATGATTAAATAATTATTATATAAACACATAACATCATTTATTCTATTTTGTGTAAATATGATACCTTTTGGACATGTGGACTATCGCAACCCCAAAGTTATGTGATTCATCACACCATACATGGAATGTTTTAAGGATGAGTTTAGATGATTTATATGAAAAATATGAAATAATAATTCAACTGAAATTTTAATATATATATATACATATACTTTATTTACTTTCATTATTTCAATATGAGATTAAAATGGAAACAATGTTCATGTGTACGTACACCTACCGTCTCCATGAATAGTGTCGACCATTTTACACTTCAATATATTATAAATTATTAAAAATATATATATAATGAATATATATTATAATTAAATGATTTTTTACCTTTATGAAATATGAATATCATTATCTATGTAAGAGGATTAAGAATAAAAAGTCAAAAAAATATACAAAAAACAAGGCAGTTATTACCTAAAATGTTACATTAATATTGAATTATTGAAATACAAGTAAAATAAATTCCATATATTATATTTTGTGGATTAAAATATTTTTTTTTCTGTGTTAAATTTATAATAATCTTATTATTATTATACATTTCCTTTGAATGCATACAAAGAATGTGAAGACATATGGTAATGGTTTTCTCATCTCACTTTTAATATCTATGAGGTATATAACATATTAACCACTCATTTCTTTCGTGTGGTGTATATACTTTACATGAATGTTTTATATTATTATTATACTTAAATATACATTTTTATAAATAACCATTTTATTATATTTCATTCATGTGGTTTATGGTTAAAAATTTAGAAATTATGTTAAGTAATGCTTTTCTCAAGTTTCCTTCCATGAGATACATGTTCGGTAAATAACCTATATATTTATCTAGGGTGTATAAACTACCCTCTAACTTGTTATATCATAAATATACATCATTGATAATAATATAAAATTGATGTAACATTATTATCTCATGTATAATATAGTTCAACATTACAGAAGTAGTAATATTTTATTGCTACAATATCATTATTTACGTAGATTGTTTATGACTATGCTTACATTCATGAAATATTATGATGCATTTCTCATGAACACTCATAAACTGTATTCCTTTAGTTTATCCATGATATCATCATCTATTAGTACTATTTCAAACTCTTTGATGAGAAAGATAATTAGGAAAATTTTTTCATGAAAATCCTTCATTATTTATCCTTTTGGTTATAAATCTATCTTCTTTCAAAATCATGTTTTCTAAAAATGGTGTTCAAAAATTTATTATGATTAAAAACTGTTTTTAAAAATTAAATTATATTTTTAAAAAACTATTTCTCAATAAAAGGATATAAATTATTTAAATATTTTTGTATATGTTTTCAAAGATATTTTATAGAAAATGTAGTTTCAAAATGATTTTAGAACTTATTTAAATGTTTTGAAAGTGTTTTTATTGAAAATGTTTTTTAAAATATTTAAAATATTATTTATTAGTTATTAAAATCATTTTCTAAAGAAAAATGTTTATAAAATATTTTATATTTAAAAATAACATTAAAGGGGAGAATATATTTTCCTTATTAAATGGTTTAAATGAAATATAAAAGCCCACATTATAGGAAAAAGATTTTTGAAATTGTTTTATGAAATTGATTTTTAAGGAATGGATATTTTCTTTCAGAAATGATACATGCAATCTTTCTAAATAATTTTAAATATAAGATGACATAAATTTTTTATAATTTGTGAATTATTGGGTATATGATCCAAGAATACCATTTATATTCTTTAATTAATGGTTTATGTTTTAATAGAATACTGTTTATGACACTCGTTTAACTTCTACACTTAATATAGTCTTCTAACCCACTTCTTTTTATATTTTATTGATTGGTGAAGTGATTATATGTCATGTCTATTTTACACATGTAATAATATGAGGAAATTTTTATGATACCCATTTCTTTTCATGGGTAATGATATGATGTGTATGAAACCCATATCTTTTTATAAGTCATGATATGATTAATGTTTTACTATCTTTTGGAACATGTGTTTTTGAATTTTATATATAATGGGTAGGACCTATAAATCCTTCTAATTTGTTGGGTAATGAATTATATCTTTTGATATAATGATGTTAATCAAGCTGATATCCTTAATCCATAATGTAATATGAGGATACCCTGTCCATTTTTTGGAAGATGGGAAACCTCGTCTACTATAGGAAGTTTGGGAAACCTGATAAACTATGGGAAGATGGGGAAACCTGATCCCTTATAACGAATGGACTAAAAATGATGTGGGTGGTGTGTCCCTCCTAATAGATGTAGTCTCCTTAATGTTTCCTCATATTATTTAGGAATATAATTGACTTATATAGAATGTTTTTTTATTCTTATGTGTCTTCCACAAATACATGTCGTATTCCTATGTTATGATTTCATGGATTATGTTCTTTATTCCCATTGGATTCATATATTATTAGCATCCAATATTTATTCCAAGACTAGTGTATATGATCTTTGATATGAAGGGTATGATCTTCAAATAATATTATCATGTTCACATACCCTTATTCTCTGGTTATGGTTCTGTATCTCCTTTATTTACCATCATTGAGCATCTGATTTCACCCATTTGGTATGATTCTTTTTATAGGTTATGAAGAAATGATTTAGGTATATGTACTATAGGATTAGATATTTTTGGGAAACATAAAATATCTTTTTACAAGATGGATTATTTTGTTCCAAAGATACATAGATAGTAAACTATTAGAGTCCATAGGCATTTTTTTGTTGTAATTTTCTGATTAATAATCTAAACTGATGTAATAAGCATGAATGATAATCCAGGGCATATATATTTGGTATTGAAGGAATTTTATAGTCAACCCTGGTAAAATGGGATGAAAAACCGCTTAGTGATATCCCCAGGTACATTTCTAAGGATATTTCAAGGGATGTCTCTAAGGATAATCCTAATGTGTCATAGGAATGTGTCATAATTTTGACATTATGTAAGTGATTTTTCATGATTATGTGGTTTCCGTCTATAGTAAGTGATGCTCACAATATGATTTCTAGTTTTAGTAAATGGACAAAAACATATGTAATTAGGTTAACACTGAATGTGATGGAAAGTTTTCTGATGTGAAGCCAAATGGGATGATCCCAAGAGTAAATAATCTTTTTATCCTTCCAAATAATTATTCAAATTACATTATTAAAAACATATACATTAAACAACTTACACAATCACCAACAAAGAGAAGGTGGTATTTCATTGAGATTTAATGACATGGTGTCTATTGAGGAAATAATATTATGTATCCTATATAAAGAGAATGTTGGAATAACCACCAATGTGAATGTATCAGATGAATCATATGATTTTTAAACTATGAAAAAGAAGGGGGGGAAATTAAATTCAATAGGGAAATGAAATGTTCAGTTACAATAATAGAAGGAAATATTTTCCTTTATACGGTATTATAAACCACTGTACGTTTTAGGTCTTTACGATATGGTAATTATGAAAAATAATGTCCAAATAAAAAATATCTCTAATCGAAATAACAAGATGTTATGCATAATAGTTATATTTCTGATAATGATGAGAGTATATATGAAATGTGAATGGAAAGAGGTGTTAAGTGGTGGGATGAGTTGTCTTGTAAATTTCTTATGGATTAACTAGAATTATAAATGTTTTTATGTAATTGGATTTTAGAATTAGGAATGTTGAATTATAAAAAGATTTCATAGTTTATGTTTTTTTGAAAATGATTTAATTTAATATGTTAAATGGTTATGATAGATTATATATGATATTTATTTTAATGGTGATCATTATTAAGAAACACATGATTAAGGTAAATATAACACTTAATATGATCTTTATGTTAAGATAATGATGTTTGAATGTGAATATATAAATTCAAAGGTACTAATTAACTTGGAAAATATTTTTTTTTAAAATGTGGTTTATGTAATCATTAATGATGTTTACAACATTTTGGATTTATTTAATATATCCATAAATATTAGAATAAGAAAACATGCATTTTTTTTAAGATTTTATATTAATTTGTTTTGCTACCATGTTTTAAGAGAAAACATGATGAAGTTATTCAAATATTTTGTATAGGAAAATAACAAGATACTTTATGATATATGTGAATAGGTAATGTGATTTGAAGAAATTAAAACTGTTATAAATTTCTTTAGAATATTAAAAAAATCAATGAGTGTTAAATTAGACGATTGCAGAGATGGTCTATAAGTATGTTAAAAATATGTGTGTCATTGATGAATTGAGGTTGACAAATTGTTTATAACATTTTTAGATGGCCTTAAAAATTAATTCATTTTTCTTCAGGATATTTTTAATGTTGGGGTTTGGTAATAAGGTTTTACATTTGATTTGAAGAAGACACATTATATTACATAAAATTTTTAAATTCATATTTTGTGGCCCATTATTAAAAATATGGCCAACCAGCCAGGGGAGAAGAACCACTAGAGTTACTGACTATAACCCTAAACTAACCAGCTTGAGGTCATAGCTGGGGAAATGCATAGGAGAACTAGTAGAGGTGCATGAATGAGTGTTTCCTCAAGATTCAGTATTGGCGGTACCTGAAGTGGGAGGAGAGATTTCTAGAAAATGGATATTGCATTTAGTATTATAAAGAATCACTGTGATTGAATCTATTTCTAAAAGGGATTAAAATTTTTAGCACAGAATTCATCATAGTTTTTGGATCTGTTTGGTGAAATATCATCTCCATAATATCATTTTGTTGTGATTTTAACTATGCGGTCAACATGGAGTATTGTTTCAAGTTTTTCGATCTGTCGGTGAACAACTCAATGGAAATGGAACCCATTCATGCTCTTTTTTATTCTTTAGGAAGTCGTCGTGAGCTCATATTGACCTGAATCTCCTAATATGTCAACTGAATCACCATCCAAGGTCTACCTTCATAGTTTTATCATTCTGAAATTTCAAGGATGATCGAAATATGATACAATTTCGTTTTCTTCATAGATCTAAGTTTAAATAAAAAATATAGGTATAACAAAATATTTTTTATTTAGTGACAGTGATCATTTGTGAAGAAATATGGCCTCCGTAATTCTAGAATATTATAAGATGATGATTGATTCCTATAAATACTAAAGATGTGAACATTTTTATTATGAATTTATCTCACATTAGAGCATAGTTTTTTGAAGATAAATTGTACCATTAATCACTCTAGTTGTCTAAGTAAATATCACAGAGACTTATGTTTTCATGAAGAATACATGAAGGATGTGATTGTTTGATATATTCTTTGCATACTTAGGTTGTTCAATGATGAATTGTGTTCTGTGTAACTTTTGATTAGGGGGAGGAATTTAGTTTTGAAATTATTTTGGGTACTAACATTATATTTTGTGAAGAATCCTTTTGTGCTTTCATAGACTTCAACTATTCATATATTTTCATACAAGAAGATTAGTTTTACAATTATTGTTTTTTGTTTCACATAAAGAAATGAATTCTACAAGCTCTTATTCAAGCGAATTGTGTGTGTATCAGTCTTGTGTGATATAATATGTGAGTGTTGTGCATGCCTGTTGTGTGAAGTATTAGTTTACAAATAATATTCAAGTGTTAAAAGAAGTATAAAATGTGTTATGATTCCATATAATGAACTCCAACTTCCTATATTCATGCATGTCTATGAAAGTGTTAATATACACACTTTTAGAAATAAATAGTTATGTTGGTGAGTGTGGTAAACATTGGCAAGTATAAAATATGCCTTACTTGAGGCAGTGATAAAATACATGAAATAATTCCTACATAAAAAAATAAAGCTATGAAATTTATTGAATAAATGCATGCTGTTTAATTTGCATGTGCTTTTTTCATAATATAGATACTATATTTGGAGACTGAATACAAATCATTTTGACTATCAGTGATACATAATAATTTTTTATCTGAGTTTTCAATGGTAGAGAAGATCTTGTCTTCTTCATAAGAAGGAATTTCCCTTGCAGTGACGAGTTAAGGAAACTATCCATTTACAGTTAATTAGTATTGATTGATCAAGAAAATATTTAGTGAACTATTTCCGGAATTGTATACGGACTAGTTTGATCTAGAAATATCATGGAGGACAATTATAAAATCAAAAAGTACGTTGATCAAATCTTGTGTGACATAAGATTGTGAAGTATTTTGGGGGACCCTAAATAACTGGAAGTCTATAGTGGGACACTAGAGCAGGATGTTGGGATTCTAGTAACAATGAAAGAGGATGTGTAAAGATGAATTTAACTATAGAGTGAAACAATGTGGTAACATCTAATCTATAGTGGGACTTGTAAACTGTAGTGGGACTATAGAGTGAAACAATGTGAGAGTTAGTGTTTATGTGAATGGGAATTTCCCATGTGGTAACCAAATACATATAGTAAAAATAATGTATCCATGATTTATTATCAGTTGTATCATGGACATAGGTTCTAGTACCAAACCTTGTAAATATATCATCTGATGTGTTTCATTTACATTCTACATTTCATAAATGGTCCACTCGTTCTAACATGTCTCATATATTGGAAAGGGTTTAGAAAACAGAAAAATTTAATAAAAAAAATTCACACATGGTTCACCAGCCCTAATAGTGTGACTACACTATCCCTAGACACTCTAATTGGTATCAGAGGGATAGGTTTCCTATTATTTGATCTACTCTACAAATTTGTTAATTTATATCAGAATTATATGAACTATTGTTTGTAGTTTTAATAATATTCAGAATAGATTTAGATGTAAAACCTATCCCTACTTATAATGTTAGAAATATTGATATTTATGCCAAATTAGAGAAAAATAGGTAGACAATACTTGCATAGAAATTGAATAATAAATCAAAGATGAATGAAAACCAACCGGTATCTCAAGGCATTCAGAGTGGAAAATTTTTAGTAAAAAAAGTTTGTTATATTTATGATAAATCAAATTTAATTTGTGATGTTTATTTTAATAATTATTATTTCATAAAACATATAAATAAGCATCCAAAGTATGTGGTCACATGTGTGACCAGAGTTTTCAAGGAACTCTGGGTTAAAAAATAACAGCTAGAAGAAGAAGAAAATGATATAGAATGAGAATTGACAAAAATGGTTATAATTAACAACACTCTCAGAAGAGTTATGAAATAATTGGAAGAAATATTATATTATTGAAATTAAAGATATGAAGAATCTATTGAATAATGAAAATATAATGTGTGTGAGAAATAAATTTTTTATAGTGCTTTTTCATAAGTAATTTCTGCACTAGAAATGCTATATAGAATATCTATAAATTTCAAGGATTCTCACCGGAATGATAAATAATAATGAATCAGTGATATTTATAATTTTTTATTAATGTAAAATAAGTTACGCAATGATCAAATTCAAAATATGAAGATTATGTTGGAATAAATCATGAAAAATTTGGAAGATTAGAATATTGATACCAAATTAAAGTGGTTTTAACTAGAATTAAATATGAGAAATATATAAGAGACTTATGATGAGACTTCTCATGTTGATGAGAAAACAAATTTTTCAATGAAATCCTCACATAAGAGTTATATTTATGAAAATATTGAATCTAGTGGAAATAAGAGCTTGAGATTATCCATGGATAAATCTACACTGAGATTATTGATAAAGGTAACTATTTGTCTTGATAAATTGGCATATAATAATTTAGTTTTTATGAATAGTGTATAATCAGCATTTAAATCTGAATAGACATGGGTGGAGAAAAATAACTAGGAATCCACACTATATTCAATGATATATACAGGAAATGTGGAAATATTTGTTCCCTAAAGAAATCACATAATAAAATGTGCTAACTAAAAGAATAATAATGTCAAAGTCAATAAAAATGTATTATTGGAGAAGAAATCAAGATATTTGGCTACTAATGATGTATTTAGATTTTTGGGAATCATGTAATTAATTGTTGGCAAAATATTTCAGTGTATGAAAATTATATAATGATTTAATTTTGGGGGAGAAAATGTGAAGAAAATTTAATTCCTACACAACAGAAGTAGAATTCACAAAAAGAGAATCAATTTATCCAAAACACATATGATTACATTGAAAATTTCTGTGAAAATTTCAATATTAGTTGTCATTATAATGATGAATGATGGTATGTACCAATCATGCATGAATCATCAATTGATGAAAACAGAAGATCACAATAGAATGTGAAGCAGTTAAAATATGAAGTTGACAGGTCAACCATAGAATGTGAACAGAAGAATAATTTTGTAAAAAAACATCTCCCATGGTATTTTTTATGAATTATTTGAATAGAATCTCACCAAATATATGAAATTTATATTATGGTGAGATGGGTCACGTAATGTATCACTGTGAATTTCCCATGAACATTCATACATAAGAAAGAAATATGAAATCAAATAGAGAATAAATTTATAAGAAAAAGCATGATAGATTTAGTGAATGACATTACTAATGAAGAATGTGATATGTTTCATAAAAGTGGAAAAATGTTGATTTATAATTTTTTGTGTTAAAATTTCATCATCTCTCAGAATTCATGAATTTTGTTTTCATTGTTATATGGTCAAAAATAGTTATTTATGAAGAATAGAAAAGCATATATGATGTCAAATGATGAGAAAAATTAGTCTACACAAATAATTAAGACTGAACATGTTACTAAAGAGAGTTTGGTCATAAATACCTAATATTAAGGAGAGGCATGAAATATTTATAAATAAAAGAGAAATGAAATGTAATTACTAGAAAATATGGTGAATCCTTTTTTATCTAAGAATATTTTTGGGTTCAAAAAAAACTCTCATCCATGTAGCTCTAACACAAGAACACTGAAGAACCACCTTATTCCCATATATATTGTGGATTATTTTTTTCAAAGGAATTGATGGTGAAGAATATATTTAGTCAAAGACCTGAATTTATAAAAGCTATGAATATTTTAAATTTATAATGATGTCCCTAATGGGAGACTATTGGATTCATGCTGTTAATTTGCAACATATTAACCAATATAAGAATACATTTGGAATTTATTCTTATAGAAAGTCATTTATGATGAAGAAGTATTATGTGTATCCCTTGAGGGGATGATGAAATGAGTTATCAGATATTTATATTTTATATGGCATTATATGAATATTATTTGTTCTATAGAGGGATGAATATGATAATTCTAAAAAAATAGTTAATTGAATGTTGCCATAAATGAGGTATGATTGATTATATCTTCTATTTTCATAATAAATATTTCAGGTTTATACATGGAAGATATTTATTTATTGATGACCAAAGGGGAAATACATTCTTTCACATGAATGATTATAATATATTTGATTAGATGAATTTATGATATTAGATGAAAATATTTTGATTAATTTCTAAAAAAATAGTGATTGGTATCAGATGAGGGATGTTTAAAGACAACATTGATTTTAAATATGAGAACTCTTGTTTTCTACATTAATAATTTATCATGTAGACATAGAGTTGATTGATTTTATCTCTTCTCTATTTTAGTAGTGATTCCATCCTTTTTAGAAGTAAATCTTACAATAATATTTTTAACAGAAGAGGATATTTTTATAAATTGAAATTTGGAAATGAGAATTCTATCACATACTTTCAACTTTGTCTCTATTTTCAGTAAGGGGTAGAATATGTCATTCAATTTTATAATAGGGTACTAAAAACAAATCTAAATGGTGAAATTAAAAAGGTTAAGTTATTTGGTGATGCTGACATTTTTGTCAATTGCCTGGGAATATAAAAAGGTAAATGAGTTTTAAATCATATGATTGTAGAGTTTGTTTGTAAGTTAAAAAAAATTCAATTGGTTATTTGAGGTTGAATTTTTCTATGAAGTTTTTAGATATCATGTAAAATTAATTAATTTTTCATGAGGATGTTTTTATTGATGGGGTTTGGTAAGCTGGTTTTTCATTCGATTTGAATAAGGATCACTATATTACATATAATTTTTAAATGTATCTTTTATTTCACTGTAACAAAATTATGGCTATCTATCCTAGTGAGAAGCTCTAATTAGGTATCCATGCATACCCCTAAACTGGCCAAAATGAGGCCACATCCTAGTATCTCATGGGAGAGCTAGCGAAGCACAAATGTATGGGGATGCACGGTGATAGGGGTGGGTGAAATAACATGCTTGCAAGAACTGGTGTGGGGTGGTACCAAAAGAGGGAGGAGATATTCTTAGTGAATGTATGTTTTTAATATTGTTATAATGAATCCCTAGGATTGGAGTCTTTTTAATTTCATATTCAAATTTTTCGCATAGAATTCATCATAGTCGTTGGATATATTTGATCAAATATCACGATTGATTGATAATATCACTATGATTTTAACCATGTGATCGGTTTGGATGATTTTTTATGGTCATTCCATCTGTTATTGATCAATGAAATGGAAGTGGATACCATTTGAGTTCTGTTAAATTCTTCTAGAAGTCTTCATGATCTCAAGTTCACTCAAAGCTCCTGTTATGTCAACCAAAGCACCATCCATGGTATTTCTACATCATTTCTTCAATTTGAAATTTTGTTAATGATTCTAATATAATGAAATTCCATTTTAATCATAAATCAATGATTAAATCAAAGAAATTAATTTATAAGAAAAATTATTTATTTGGTGATGGAGATTATTTTCAAAGTGAGATACTATCGTGATTCTCTAAGACTCTGAGTCGACGATCGATGCCTATAAATAAAGAAAATGAAATCATTTAAGACTGAATTTATCTCTCATCTAATAATTGTTTTTTAGAGAGAAAGTGGTCTGTTGATCACTCTGGATTATGAAGTTAAGATCCCACACTCGAATTTTTTCTTGAAGATAAGTCGAATGCTATGATTGTCTGATATATGGTTTGCATACTTGGATATCCATGACGTGTATTGAGTTATACATTTCGTTTTTTTGCATGAATTAATTAATATTCCACATAATAGTCTGTTCATACACTGTATATTTTAAAGAATAAATTCATGATTTCATATCGTACAACCATTTATGTTATTCTATGCATGATGAAAATTTATTCCATGATGGTTAGATTATGAACATATGGAAGTTCATACTATGACCACTTATTCAAAATAACCCTTTTTATATCAGTCTTGCGTGAAATAATCAGTGAGTACTGTGCATGCCTATTCCAAGAAGTAAAAGTTTACCAAGATAGTGCATGTATTAGAAGAAGAGGATAGTGTGTTTGAATTCCATAATAAAAAACACCACTTTCATGTATCCATTTATGTCTATGCATGTGTAAATATTCAGACACAGAGAAACAAATTGTTTTTTAGTGAGGTTGAAAAACACGTTCAATTATAAAAAATTCATTATATGAGGCAATGATTAAATACATTAATTAATGCATGAATAAAATGATAATTCAATGTAATGTATTGTATACATGCATGATTTTCTATGTTCACATGAAATTTATATTTCATAATCTTGGTGTAGTATTTTGAGATTGAAGCCAGATCTATTTTACTATCTGCGATTTAGAAGATTATATTGCATCCCAGTTTTCAAATGGTCTATGAGGCCATGTCTCCATAAAAAGATTGAATTTCTTGAGAATTGTTAAACTATGAAAGATGACCATTTATAAGTGATCAGAATTGGTTGATTAATAACATCTTTAGTGATAAGTTTCTCGAATTGTACATGGATTCGTTTGATCCATCATTATCATAGAGAATGATTATAAAGTCATCCTATCAGAGGATAAAATCTTGTGTGACTCAAGATTTTTATATCTTCAGTGGTATTGGATGTGTTTTAAATATACAGTGGTACTCTGGGCCAAGATTATTGGATTCTTGGAACATTGTGAGATGTAGTATAAAGATCATCCAGTGGGACTCATTAGTCACTAGTATAGTTGGGAAATTGTAAACTCTAGTGGGAATCTATAGTGGAACAGTGTGGGATACAGTGTTGATGGGAATGAGACTTTCCCTAGTTGTAACCATATAAATATAGTGAAAAATATGTTACCATGGGTGATTACAAGTTGAATCAAAAACATAAGTCCTCACACTGAACCTTGTAAAAATATCATTATATGTGTTTCATTTACATTCTGAATAGAATAATGGATCCCCTCATCCTAACAGGTCACATATGTTTTAAGGGGTTTAAAAAAGAAAATAATTTCATAAAATCAAGTCACACCAGATTCACCCCCATCTCAATGTGGCTACATGATCCTTGTACACATCATTATGTGGGATCAATTGTAGGATACTTTGGAGAAATTTAGTTACCTTACTTACAAGTTTTTGGACTATCATATTTCAGATGGGTTAATGTTTAACCATTTGTACAATTGATTATGTTAAATATCGCATGTGGTTTTAGAGATTAATGTATTATTTATCCATATTAGGATATATGAATATTTATTGAAATGTTCTATCCTCTTTGTTTATTATAACTAAGGACTTATGGAATCACATTTCATTATATTTGTAGATCTATTGTTCTTATAATTCATTAGGAAGGTTACATTTACCATCTTTCCATGGTATAAGAGATGAACTAGATATTTTTTAAGGTTTAAATAGGGTACGGATTTACGAAAATGATGAATGTATTTTCATTAAATTTATTTATCTTTAGGAAAAATCATATTGAAATAAAATATAATCTTTTTATCGTAATTTTTTATGATATCAATGGCCTTTTTCTAGCCTCATGGAGTTATCGATTTTTTATTGCAAACATTCTCTTATACATGTACTCTATAACACTCCCTCATACCTTGATGTTTATATTTCACTTCCATGTCCATGATTTTACATCTCACATATGTTGTCCTATGTGGAATCTATGTCATGTGATATTTTGGGTAATTATTATGCTTCCAAAATTTCATTTAAAAGGATGTTTTAGTATTAATTTATACGGTTTGGGATCCATGAAATTAAATTTCATGTATTATTCAATTAAAAATGTAGACTATTTTTATGGAGAAATTTATTTAAACGGGGGTTGAATGTAAAAACCTGAGTTTTTTTGAAAATATTTTTCAATTTAATTTTACATTTCGTTGTTATTAACTATTTCACAGAACACTGAATATATCTTGTAAAATCACTAATTTTGTGTTGTGTCTCACACAAAAAAAATTTAATTATTAACTACAAACATCACATAGATTAGCTCATAGAACATGAAACACTGTGTTTTGATTTTGTTACACACAATGCTGAGTCCCTTCGATAGCTTGTGTTACAACCAATGCCAATTTTATAAAACTATAAAATACTATTAATACTATTATAAAATTATTATTATAGATACCAAATACACATTTGAATGGAGGATATGAGTAAAATTTACATAATTGTTAAATTATTATTTACACATGTATAGAAAATGATTCCTTTGAATTCCAATTAGAATGAACTAAATGTATTAATTGTTTGTAAATAAAGATATTCTTTTTCTAAGAGTATTATTTCTCTCTGTACAATTTATCCCAATAAATTTTAAAATACACTTTTTATGAATATTTTAAAAATATTATATGTTATATATTCAATCAATATTTTTGATACTCATCCAATAGATTTTATTAGCATTAGATAAGATTAAATCCAATTTAATGAATTAAGATATTATTTTTGTAAAAGAAAATTTTTAAAACCTTGAAATAGAGAACCCATATTAATTATCATTTTTGACAGATTTATAATTATTATTGAAAAAATCAAACATAATTTTTTTATTAATAATATCAAAATTTTCTTTGGTGAATTTGATGTATTTTATTAAGAAATTAAATTTTTTATGAATAATGAAAAATACCGAATATTAATTCAAAAACTATTTTTTTCTAATTTTTTATATAGATAAATTATATTTTCCATTTTTTTATAGTTTAATGATATCAAAAATTAATAATTTTGTTCAATTTATCCCACAAGAACTAATTTCACAATGATATTGTATATAAAATAATTTCAATATTTTGGACATTTTCTCTTTAAACCCTACATTGTCATCTCGTATGCGAGAATAATTGTAAATTAATTTATACCAATTATATAACAATAATTTTTAAAAATGAATTAAATATTTTTTATTAGAATAATTTATAATTTATAATTAGTTAATCTATGTTTTTTACTAAAAATTTTAGTGAATGTTATTAAAAATAATTAATGTTATTCAGAAAAAAGTAGTTAATCAAAGGACTAATCCTTAAACGTAAAGTAAAAAAACTACATTAAAACATTTAAAAAATACATTTTATGTCCATAGATTGATCCTATATTCCATTTTATATAATTTCTAACATTATTTGAGCCACTAGACATGTGAAAAACGTTATTGTATGTTTTTAATCAAAAATATAAAAAACATCCACTCCTCCTCTATTAGAAGGCACTCACTCCTCCCAATGATTCACACATATTAAGAATTTGGATAGTCAAAACTATTCTCAAATAATATAACCCCCACCCCCGCCCCCTTCATACTATAATCCCTTATTTTTAATTAAATCCATCCAAGGGTGACATTTGGTGCAAACCAAAAAGAGTTACCCAAATTAGAAGTAGCATCCTTGCTCAAGCACCATGGTTTAATTTTCATTCTCTATCACCTAAAATATTATTATTCCATGATTATATAATAGACTCAATATCCTCAATATACATAGATGTTGTTATTATCATGGTTATATGTACACTTAAACACATTTTCATTTAACAGGTCACCAACTTAATGTTCATGAGTTTAGCGAACAACGACCTCATGAAATGATGTTATTTGTTTTTGTACTTTACCTCCTATCATGCTTGTGAATTATGACGGAAATATATTTTTATATTATATATATATTTATTATTTTTTATTTATTTATGATTCTTGAATTATTATATTAATGCATACCTTCATTATATATATTTTGTGAAATTTTGATATCTTTATTTGTGGGTTTGTGTAATACTGCCTTTTCAAAGTGATATGATTCATTCACACCTTACATGGAATGTATTAAGGATAGGTTTAGTGAACATATATGTTATATATGATACAGTAATGGTGTTGTAAATAATATATATATATTTATATATATTTATTTAAATTAAATTCTTTTTTCTAGTATGATAATAAAATAGAAGCATCATTAATGAATACATATGGAATATCGCCTCCATGAACAATGTTTTTCATTTCTTACTTCTATATTATATAGATTATTATAAATATTTATATACTAAATATATTTTTTTATTGATATCATGTTTTTAATTTTTGAAATAAATAAATCATTATCTACATAATCAGATCAAGAATAAAAAGTGAAAATGTATATGAAAAACGAAGGAGATATTACATGAAACGTAACATTAACCTAGATATGTTAATTAATGGGTAATAAATAATAATAATAAAATAATATATGGTATCATTTATAATAATATGGTTTTTGGTACATGTATGATAAACTTATATTTATTATAGATGAGGTTTCAAGATTTTAAAATAATGTCAAGACTTAAGGTAAACATTTTGTTATCTCCTTTTTTATATCCATGGTATACATGTCTTATTAACCACTAATTTATTTTGTGTGGTTTATATAATGTCTATAAATGTATTTTGTGATCTGATACATGATTTTTTTTATTTACATATCCACTTGAGGATGTTTCTTTGTGGGATTTATGGTTCAAATGGTACCAATTCGGTAATGTAAATTTTGTCTCACGTTTCCTTCATTGAGGTACATGCCATGTTATACACCTATATTTTTCTATGGGGTGTGTATAATACCATTTGATATGTTATATCATGAATTAAATTATTTCATGGTTTTTAATATTCATTTATTATTATATTATTATTTATATAATGGGTAAATATTACCAAAATGGTAATATTTTATTTCTAAAATCTAATTTTTTATGAGGATTGTTTATGATTAGGATTTAATTGATTAAATATTATGATACATCTATCAATAACACTCATTCATATTATTCTCCTAAATTTTCAATGAAATATTCAAGTATAAGTACCATTTTATCACTCATTAGTACTAAATATAATTAAGAAACTCCTGTAATGAAAATCCAACATTATTTCTCCCTTTGATTGGAAATCCATGTTCTTTCAAAACAATGTTTTCTAAAAAAAGGTTCGAAAAAACGTTTTATTTTTAAAACGTGATTTCAAAGATTAATTTTTATTCTTTAATAAAGATATTTTCAAAAAAATTCATTTCATTTATTTTAATATTTCTTTATAATTTTTTAAAGATATTTTCTACAAAATAAAATTAAAATGATTTCATGCTTTCTTTAAATTATTTCAATGTTTATTCAAAGAAAAAGGATTCCCAATTATTTTCTATATTCTATTCTAATTTTAAAAGTAATTTTAAAATAAATAGTTTTTAAAAATGAATTATATTTCAACAAATGTGTTTTTTCAAAGGTGAGGAGATATTTTCCTAATGAAATTTTTATTGAAATTATAAATAATTATTTATGAGATAATTACTTTTGAAATAGTTTTATAGAATGGATTTTCAAAGAAAGGATTATTTTCATAGAAAAACTTCTAAGTATCATTTAAAATAATTCTCCATCTATGATAAAATAATTTTTTAATTTTTATCATTTACTAGGGATATAATCTAATAATACAATTCATATTCTTTCTTCAATGGTTTATGTATTAATGGAATGGTATTTATGAAAAGCATTTGAATTCCATGGATTGTAGACTCTTAACACTTACTTCATTTCATGTGTAATACTATTATTAAATGATTATGAGAAATATCTCTTTTCCATAGGTAATGATATTATGAAATGTATAGGATACATATTTCATGACATGGGTTATGATATGATGTGTATAAAACCCCAATATTTTTAGGGATTATGATATGATTCATGATTTATTATCATATGGAATAGGTATTCAAGATTTTATTATGTGATCGGTGGGACCTATACCTCCATCCAATTTATTAAGGTAAAAATCTATATCTCATGGGATAATACTGAGAATCAAGTCGATGGGCTTGGTCCTCTATGGAAGATGGGGAAACCCTATAAGATCATGGGTTTTTACACATGGTAAAGATCCTTTTCAATTCTGTTTAAATGCATTGTTATGGATTTACATATTTTCCCCTCTTGGTCACTGGTGTATTGTTGGTGTCTAGAAATTTTTTAGGGCCCAAAACTGTGTTTTGAGATGAAAATGTCATAGAACACGGCTTTAGAATGACCTATTCTCGGTTAAGATAATAGTGTGAGGGAGGTAGTAACTTCCACAGGGTTTGAGAAACTGTGTGGTAGAGACTGAATGACTGTGAAATATTTATGAAAAGTTTTAGATTTTTATAGATGGTTATCATATGGCTATCACTTTTTTAGTCATACTATGTGGGGTAACCATGTTAAGTGCCCCATGGAGGCAATGAACTGCGCACAGTTTTCACACGGTGTGGGAAACCGTGTAGGTATATCATGAAATCATGTTAGATGGTTTATTTTTAGTTTTCAATTTAATTTTTAAATTAATTTTGATGTTTTATTTTAAAACAATTATTGGGTTTCTATCCTCACGAACAGCCCCACCTCCATTGGTATCTCCCTTTTATGTCGAGAATAGAAATTTATCACTACTCTCAAACCGACCTCTATTTTGGACATGGATCATCTCATCGAATCTGAATCAGTATGTTGTACATTCCTTTTTATAAATTCTTGTATCTTCATAACAACAATTTCACTATTTGATTTTCGGTTCATATTCTGTAATATTCAATTGTTCATCTATTCTTTAGATTCCTACTAAATTGGGATGTATCACTACTTCATACTAGATGATCTATCTACTACCATGTTGGGGTAATTAGTCTATACATTCATTCAGATATTTGGGAGATTTTTGGAATTTGTCTGATATGCCACCCACCATACTTTTGTGTGTGGCCCTATTTCTGAGAGAGCTACGCTTGGTTGGTTTAGTCAGACCTAGTGAGGATGCTCGTAGGTTCTATTGAGGTGAGTTTCCACTTGCTGATTGATTCAAGGTCACCCATGAGTTGTGCCTTAAGGAAATGCCTTGTTTATTCATGTTTAAAAAACCCATGGGGTTTGTGCATTTTCTTTATAAATAGGAAAATTCTATTGATGCTTTAATGTTTTTGAATAGCTTTCTTATAAGATTTAATTCCTCCTTTCCTTGTTATATCTTTATATCACATATCTATGTCTTTTAACTGGGTTGAATTAATGTGATGATATGGGTGGATAAACATATATGAGTTGATTAATGGAATGTTAAATTGGTAATACAGAAGGGTGGACCCATATAAACTATGAATTAAAAATAGTTTTCCTAAGTCGGTATACTCATGGTTTGTGCTTTTTTATGTGAATTGGTATATTCACATGGAATTGAATCATTTAAAAAGAATGGATTAATCCAACGGGTTTGATAGATTCCATGGACTACTCACCATGGAGCTTGAATGCAGTAATGGATGCCTTGGCTTGACTCTAACCTATAGTTACTATTTGCATGGGATTCCTCATGCCTTATGCCCCCATGGATCTGGCTTTTATAGATCTGTGTATGACATGTCGATACATGTGATCCTAGGACTCAAACCAATGCCTAGACTGAGTATTCACTAAGAATCCCATGAGACTCGATGTGGATGACTTGAATGAGATCCATGGATCCTACCCATCGTGGTCTAGATTTATTACATAGATGACTTGGTACATGACACCTTGGATTCAACCTTCTTGGTCTGCACTCACTATACTTCATGGTTGTGGAATTATTTTCATCTTTATAAATTGTGGATGTTCTTGTTTGATATATATTGAAGTTTTGTGTGACCATGTGACTTGTTTACTTTCATATAGTTTCTATGTTAGGATATGACTCTATTGTAGGTAGAGTTAAGGGCTGTCTGGTTTTACATATGGTAGTATAAATATTCCATGGGCATACACACCTTAATTTTCTACTTGATTAAACTTTCTAGCACATTGTATGATGTTGTTATAACTGTATAGACCTATGTGGTTTCCCACTAGAATGTTTATCTCACACCCT
Organism: Viscum album; assembly: GCA_963277665.1. NCBI lineage: Eukaryota > Viridiplantae > Streptophyta > Magnoliopsida > Santalales > Viscaceae > Viscum > Viscum album. The sequence goes on along the minus strand of OY728131.1, from coordinate 1,048,360,798 downwards.
ATTTGGGCCCTCTCGGGGACCCAAACATTTTATATGGTTGCAGGTGATGAAATGGTAAATTTCCTAGTGTATGTTGTTGACTGTAGATATGGAACAGTGGATAATAGGACCAGGTTGAGGCTTGCGATGCTATGTAAACTTTTGGACTTTTTGGGATAATTGTAATATATCAAACTTCCATGTACTATTATGTATAATTTCTAGATTCTGGTATCATTTGCATCACTTTTTATATGAGAAACTTTTGATTATTGATATGTATTAATGTCTTGTCATACATTCATTTGACTATTGTTTACAATGTTTCTGATATTCATTATGTCTAACTTCCACTATGATAATCTCACAATGAGGGAATAGTCTCTCAACTAACTCACCTGGTCCCTCACTACTAATCAGCAGCCTTTGGCATTTGGGGAGATGCACTTGATGCCATGTGGCCAACCAGCTTTAGAGCACTTTTAGGTGGCTTCTATGTCCAAGCTGTTAAAAATTGGTATCCAAGGGGTTATTTATTGTTTGAATTATTGTTTACCGACACTGTAAAGGGATATGTAAGAAATTGAATTTGGTAATAAGTTGTTCCTGGGATTAGCTACCATACATATAGAGAAAAGTAAAATTTCTTTGATTGAAATTCTGATTTTGTGATTTTAGTGGTTATAGTTGCTTTGATTTCACCATAGGGTGACACAAATGATTTATGTTTTTACTATTAATGCAATTTTGGGTTCTAATTTAGTTTCAATTATATGATATGAGGTTATTCCATCCAATGCAACATATTCCAACTTGTTATAAATCACATGTCATGCATTGTTTCATGTTATTTAGGATGCATTATTTATTTCATGATGTTGTGGTAGTTAATTTCATAGTTGTTCCTATGGATGTGTTAGTTTGGGTGCAATAGATAATGGATAGACATTATCTAGAAATACATTAGGTGTATGGTCCCATATAGATTGGGAAATGACGCACCAATATGATGTAAGATATAGAATAAAGTTGATATGTATGTATTATATGGGAATAAAATTTTGGTTCATGAAATGTTATAGGGCCCTCAGGGATCAAAACATGGTGAAACGTTAATTAAATCATTTGAATAAACGGATGTTAAATGAGATTTAAAAAATTGAAAACAAAGACTTGACCTAGACTTTTCTTTTCAATAATAAAGAGGCATAGTTTTTTGTGATTTGATGTCCTATCATTATATAGTCATGTATTTGGGAGAAGGTTGTGGGTTTGAATTGGTTTCTAAACGGATTTTGACATGTCATATTATTTTTAGATATGTGATTTGATGTTGTTATTTTCCGAGGAGTGAATTTTGAATATTTGAGACATTCCACCATGACAACCTCCAGTTGTATGTAGTGAGGGAGGTGATGACAATACATTAGAGATAGTGGGTCATGGGATATTGATTGATCCCCCTTCAGTTACAACTACGGAATTAGGGGCTATTACAGACATAGGTATCAAGGCATAGTTCTACTAGGATTTCCTTCATTATATGAAAAATATCCAGGGCGCACCAAAGTAACCTTGACTATGGATGAGTGAACATAGGTGTTCCAGTAATAGCATCCTCCCACATTGTTGGGGAATGGAGGTCCATAAGCTAACTCACTATGGATTAAGACAACGTTAGGGATTTTTAGCATCTTGAGACACCTTTTGTGCAGAGGGTCAAGATTGCGGCATATATGATACTTAACGCAGTAATGTGCTGGTGTGATGTTTTCAACCAGGCAGACGAACTATTAGATATGAGTTGGACTGATTTCTAGACTCAGTTATCTGATTAATTTTAGCCCAAAACCTTATTTGTTGAGTTGGATAGTGATTTCATGTGTCTGGATCAGGGCATAATGACATTTGTGGAATACTCAGTGTGTTTTATAGAGCTGCAACATTTTGCACTGATGTATCTTACTGATGAGCTATAGAGGAAGAGACACTTCAAGAAAGGTCTCAAACATTCTATCAAGTCTCAGGTAAACATGTTTATATTTAATCATATCACTGAGATTGTGAATCAGGAGCTGATCATTGTGCAGAACCTCATATAATTTGGGTGTATATAATAAGGGAGTGCTATTTCACTCACTATTTGGTCTACATCTTATGTAAGAATTTTTCATATTGATGCTTCCTGTGATATTGGTTCTAGTTATAATGTGGGTGTAGGAAGCTTGGTTTATAGCCATCAGTGTGGTAGGAAAGGCCATATGAAGAATCAATGTGAAAGTGACCCAATTTTGTGATGATCATGAAGCAGGATAAGGAACATGCCATGGTTTTGCATGACCATTCCTCCAACAGTGAGTGGCAGGGGTTCAGCTCTGACATCTGGTTCTAGAGAAAGTTCGTTATCTCTTCATTATGCTAGGATCTAGAATATTTTAGTTCGTTCAGGGTATGGTAGTTGTGGTCATGGACTTGGTATCCAGACACCAGTTTCTAATGAACAACAGGGTGGATCAGCTTAGGGTAACCATGTCATCTCATATGGTTGTGGTAATTTCCACAATTATGTTGTTCAGCATACCCAATATGAGTAGGATCCCATATCATCTACGGTGAGAGGTACAACCTTAATATATTTTACTATTGAATCATCTGGATTTGATACAGTTGTGTCACATAGTCTTATATCAGCAGAGGTGGTTAAATTACTCGGTCTTGCTGTTTTTCTTTATGATGGGGTTATTATGCTCGACACACCATTGGGAGTCAGAATGGGTGATTTGTGCCATTTTATGGACTGTCCCCTGGAGGTTAGATAGTGTCACTACATCTGGGACCACTATGAATTTGAGATGAGAGGCTTTGACGTCATTTTAAGGATGGATGGGCTCTTAGTGTATCGATCTTACGTTGAATTATTTCATAGAATAATGAATTTTACATCACTAGAGGGTTTAGTGTTTACTCACAAGGGTAAATTGGATGTCCAGGAGAGCGGAGATGGACCATAGCATCATGGGATGGGTAGGATGACACCCCATATTTCTTTTTTGTTTCTGGATGACCAGGGAGAGAATCAAGATGACTTCCCACTAGTGATTGAGCGCTTTAGTAACATAATTCTCGATGAATTATTTGGTTTACCTCCTTAGAGAGAGGTGGAGTTCTCCATCGAGCTACATCCAGGAGATAGACATGAATTCATTCCTCTTTATAGGATGACTACAATATAGATACAAAACTCCAGAGGCATATATTGGATTTATAGGTGAAGGGGTTTATCCGGCGTAATACTTTTCTCTGGGGTTCGCCGATTATTTTTGTGAAAAAGGTGGATGGTACCCTAAGGTTATGTTTGTACTATCAGAAGCTAAAACAACAGATTATTCAAAACTGATAACCCTTACCATGTATATATGAAATGTTTGATCATGTTTGAGGATCTCGAGTGTTCTGAAATACTAATTTTAGGTTAGGATATCACTAGGGATGTGTTTGACCTAAAAACATATATTGTACATCCTTTCGTAGAAGGTATTGGTTATATGAGTATCTGGTTATGTAGTTGGATCATAAAAACATGCCAATAGTTTTCATGGAACTGATGAACCTAGTGTTGATTCCTTACTTGGATTCTTTTTTGGTTATATTCATGGATGATATGTTGGTGTATTCTAACAATTCTAATGACTATTCCATGTAACCACCCAAAATTTCATTAATTAAAATTTTTCTTGATCTAAATAAATGCCTTATTATGGTTATATAAAATGTGAACTTCATTAGTTATATGTTTCTAGATTATAAAAAACCATTAATAATTGTGATCGTTGTTAATATAGTCATTGAAAAGTGTTCACATTATTAGTAAAAATATTGGGCTTTAAAAAATACAATTTACTCAGACAATGGAAGAAATTTCCTTATCTAGTAGACTTTCCCCATACGAAGCTCATTTTTCAGAGCTCAGAAAGGAGGTGGCGTCATTGGGCTTCTTTGTAGACCAATCCAAATCTGAGCTTTAACATATCAAGCATGAATGTAACCACCTATGGAAGAAGTGTAAGTTTTTAGAGATTACCAATCGATCTATGCTATCCGAGCGACCCCAAGAGTCTGTCATCATCGCACACCTTACCCTTCGGTCTTATGCAGGTGTTTAAAGGGGTCATGTAACAAGACCCTATCACTATAACTATTTACATTATTTCTTATAAATAATGTGTATTCATTTTATTAGTGTTTTTTTGTAAGTAGTTTGTAAAGCACAATTAGTATTTTTTTAGTTTATATTCAACTAAAAATCTATTTTTCTCAAAACCCATTAATTCTCGATAAATGTCAATTTTTATTTCAAAATTAAAAAATTCACATATTTAGGAAATTATTTAGATAAAAGGAATATTATTGTTGGAATCAGGATATTTAAATAATCCAACGGTGAATTTTTCATAATTTTCTGAGACAGTCGAATTTTTGGGTAAAAATTAAATATCGTTTAAACATATAATGTGATTTATAACATCATAACGACCCAATAGTGATGTGATAAAATAATATAAACATTATTTTCAAACAATATCTGTTTTAAAATTAAAATAATGTGATTTTGGGGTTGTTTGATTTATTTTACAAAGCCTAAGTGGACCCTTCAATGTTTATTGAACATATTGTCTTTTTAAATTGTTTTCCATGAGAGTGTGACTCCCATACACATAAGAAACATTATTATTTTATGATATTAATACACTGTCCTTATAAAATACTTCTTTAAACTTCCCTTTTGAAAAAAATATGGGCAAAAACCATGGGTTGTTTTGTGGTTTTGATAAGTTTAATGTGTTGTGTCCCAAACAAAAATAATAATGAATTCCTATTCCTTTCCTATATAAACCCACCCATTCTCCCACATCATCTTCAATAAAATCCTTCTAAGTTCATCCAAAGTATTCCCTATATTTATATAATCCTCCCAAGGTACCCCAAGCTCCCAAGAAGCCTCTCTCAAGCCTCTCTCAAGCCATTGGGATCACACATCCAAGTAAGGGATTCCTACCTTTCTCTTTTTATCAATGTTTCCTAATATTATTATACCCTTATATTTTAAATTATAAATGTTGGAATATGATTTACCAAATCTCCCATACATACCTATTTATGTTTTAATGATTATAGACCCCTTTCTCTATTTCGTTATATTCCTCCCATTACACCTGTTACTATAGCGAAATTCCGAAAGAAATTTCTCTCTCCTAATTTACATTCAAACTATCATTTTGTATCATGAATCTAAATTCTATTTAAATTTTTGGTACATGTATCTATATGACCCCCTTACTATCCATTTCATGTACATATGATGAGACACCCCCTTCTCTCTCATCAACTATTTTTATGAATTCATTTTCCATGAAGTTATGCTGCCCAAATTGCACAGTGTTTTTCCAAGCCAAAGTCGTTGTGTAGTGAATTCCAAGAACATTAATCTATCAATGGTATTCACTTTTATGAGAATTTACTTATTGATTATATAGTTTCATGTATGAATTTCACATTCCATTGTCAGGGAATAAATGATGATTTTTAATGAATCTATGTTTTCTGATCCATGTGGCACACTTATGCATGAAATGAAATGTTTAAAGAGGGTGCGCCCTGATATCACTCCAATGTATTGGGTAAAGTATAGTATCCTGATACATCATGAGAAATGGGTGTTGACTCTTTCTAATTTATGTGCAATGAGGTTTTACTAGTGCTTCATGTGAATGGAGGGTTTACTCATGCTCCATGTGCAATGAGCCTTGGCTCATTATAATTCCATGTTAAGTATTGTTGCCACATCTCAATGTTATGATAATCATGCTATACCATGACATTATGTTAGAATTTCTTATATGCTCAATTGACATGCCTATTTCCAAACATGTATTGTATTCTTCGTGTTATACCTTGTTTACTCTCTTACTGGGCTTTATATGTCACCATTTTCCTATGAATTTCCTTAGGTTATCCCATGAAATGCTTGGTTCAAGGGAATGTAGTTGTCATGTAAATGAAGAATTCAATAAATATGTTGTGTTCTATGTCTTATGTTGTTATGTAATGTTCCTAATCCCTAAATACACTAGAAATATCGATCTTCCATGTTGTATTAGGTGAATATTTTATGTAATAAATCATGTTTAAGTGTGTAATAAAGAGATGGGTTGTTATAGTGGGTATTAGAGGAGAGGTATAGTTATTTTTGGGATTGGGATTAGAAAACCCTAGTGAATCCTTGAAGACTATAATAAATATAATAAAAAAATATCACAATGATTTTGGAGACTATTGATGTAAGAACCCGGATCTTCATTCAGGTATGTTTTTCCTTTTTTCTGGAGTTTATATGAAAAATTGATTTTCTAGAAATTTTCAAAGTACACGCCATGTATGTTCTGAGTACACATCGTGTACTCTGATCTGGCTCGAAGCCGTGTGCTGGCAGTGCCCGGGCCACACACATGAAGTGTAGGGGTGACGTGGAGGCCGATTTTGGCGGAGTACGGAAAGGACCCAGTACAGGTCGTCTACTCTAAAAGTACATGTCGTGTACTTTTTTTTCATTAAACGGAGCGGGGTCGCGCCTAACCCCCAATTTCATCTTCTTCTATAGTTTCTATCCGTCTGAATCAACCTATATGACCGAATCTTCCCCGAGCTCCTTCCTTGCCATCCGTTCTTCGATTCGAGCACGATTGATTGTGTTGGAAGCGCAGCGGTGAGTTCTTCCTTCTTCTTGAACCTTGTTTCTTGATTCCTCCTTGTTTTTAAGATATCGTAGGTTGAGCATTTTGTGAATTTTCTCTGATATACGTCGTTATAAGGGGACTCAATCATCGTGGTTCACATACATAGATCTCTTAGGATCGAGGTAGGTGGTCTGTGACTTTCCGTAGAATGTTGATGAATATTTTGTGAAAATTCCACCAATACCCTTGAACGGGGTATTGCGTGTTCTTGTTTTTCCCTTATTGTATTGCCTGCTTTGCTTGATTGCTAGAGTATATGTTTTTCCTGTAATTATGGGAGCTTTATTGTACCTTGAATGTTTGCTATTCTTCTTCTTCCTGTTTGGCATTTTTCCAGTTGGCATTCCTAGTTATAGGATTGTGTAATGCTTCCTTGTTTTGCTGCAGAGCCTTAGTTGATATACAAGTAGTTTTTAGGTTACTTGGATGATGTACATGCGCGCTGAGCATGTTTATTTTCACTCAGGACTATGAGAACCTAGAGTAGTAGACCAAAGAGAGAATTGATGGAAGGGCTTCTCCAGTGTGTCTTTTAATTACGATGCGAGACCACAGGGGGAATTGACGTTGAGTGATTCCTCAGAGAGTCTATAGTTCATCGACGCTGGGCACAAGGGGAATACACATTGAGTGCTTCCCCAGAGAGATTTTAGCACGATACGATACTATAGGGGTAATTGACGGTGAGTGCTTCCCCAGAGAGTCTATTAATTTCAGAGCTGAACCAGAGGGGTGAAACTACGTGTGCCTCCTAGAGGGTTGCTGGTACTTATAGTTCGAACCATAGTGGTTAGGCTGTGAGATCTACCCAGAGGGTTACCTGTTTTTTTATTGTTGTTGGCTGCATACTTGTGTACTTTATTTGTTAGAACTATGGATTGTAGTTGCTTGTGCTTTCCTCTTTACGACTTCTTGTTTTATTACTTGCCTTGTATTCATTGACTGTTAGGCACAAATATTTGGGTGATTTCCTACTGGGATTTTATTTCACACCCTGTTTGGGCCATGATTTTGGGCCCAAGAATACTATGTTACTGCAGGTATAGATAAGGTCCAGCGCCCTTCTACTTCAGGATCTTGATTGCACTGGAGCTGGAGAGCATGGGACGGAGCAGGGGCTCGCGATGGTGAGGAGTTTATTTTGTTTTTCTTTTGAACTTTTTCTCAGTTTTATTCAAACATGTTGGTGTGTTTTCTAATTTCCATAGATACTTGTACATACTGCATCATTGTCATCATTGCTATATATATTCATTACTTCCGCTGTTTAGTTTCTGCTGTTATACTTGTTGCTACTGCTTCTGCTGTTGACTGTTGTTTTTCCACTGTATACCTTACCGAATGAGGGCACAGTTTCCCCACCGACTCATCAAGGCCCTTGCTGCTAGTCGGCAGCCTCTGGCGTTCGGGGAAATGCGCTTGAGGTCATGTGGCAAACCGGGTACGGGGCACCAGTGGAGGGGATCCAGATTCTGGTCGTTACAAAGTGGTATCAAAGGAGTTCTTTTCTCTTGATTTACTGTTTGGAGACATTAGGCATGGATGTAATGGATTCGGTACTTGGTATTAAGCTATGCTCGAGAGTATCTAACCCGTGTACAGGGAAAGTCCATACTACGTCGTTAATTTTTGTTTGCTATTTTTTCATTTTTATGGTTGATATGTTTTCACCTAGAGTGATTCATATGACTTGTGCAGTTATTGTTTTGATATTTCAGTTCAATTTCTGTCGCAACCCGATGATATGAAGGTATGCCATGTCATGCATCATATATACACTTTTATAAATCACATGCCATGCATTTTTTTCATTCCATCTAGGGTGCATTAGCGATTGCATGCTATTGTGATAGGCTTTGTGTAGATTATGCATGCTGTTGTGATAGATTCTTGATAGAATCCCTACTGTTATGTGAGAGATATGTTGTTTTCTCTTGTATGTGACAACAGGAGATGCTGAGCATTGATTTTCGGGGAGTATGGGCCCTCAAAAATCATAATTTGGCACCTCTTTCCCTTGTTATTAGTGGTTCTGGGACTCTGAACAGTTTCTGAGCTACTACCCTAAAAAACCCAGAATACACGGCGTGTAATTTTTGGATACATGCCGTGTAGTTTTCAGGCCGTGTCACTGACCGTGTGAGATAAACACGGTGTCGTGAGAGTAACTTCGAGAACACGCCGTGTACGATTGGTACACACCATGTAAGTTCGGATCCATGTACTCGGTCGTGTCACTAACAACATGGGACGGGGAAGCTCAGGTAGAACATGTCCTGTCCTTAGGGAACATGCCGTGTAGTCCTGTCCAGGTACCCGACCGTGTCACAAACAACATGGTCTGGAATTACCTTCTTTTCCACACACCGTGTTTGTTCGGAACATGTCATGTAGTCTTGTCTAGGTACCCGGACGTGTCACAAACAACACGGGATTGGGTCACCTTACCTATGCATGTCGTGTTTGTTTGGAGCACTCCATGTAAGGTTTAGTTGTGTAGACGGCCGTGTGTTTCACAAACATGGGCCGCTGAAGCCTTGTCTAGTACTCGATGTGTGTGTTAAGAACACGTTGTGTAGTCTCAGGTTAAGTCGGACCATGTGGGTTAATTTTGTAAGACGACTCGGGTAGGGGAACAGTTTTCAAGTACATGTTGTTTGTGGGTGCAACACGTCGTGTAGATTGAAATGTACATGACTTATAGGGTAAGAGTACATTCCCATGTCAGTGGGTTTAGAAGACACACCATGTAGTTTTATACACGCCGTGTAGTCAGGTTTTGTAAACTTGTGTGTTTTACTTCCCCTATTTCTGTTTGGTACTCTTGTGTTCTCTATCATTGTTTTCCTCATCTATGGTGTTCTTTTGATCTTTCAGAGCTATGCCTACGAGACATCCTCTGGTCGTACGTCTGTCGTCGGGCAGTGATGAGAAGTCATATGGGGCTGATCAGGGGCTTCGTACCGATCCTCCAGTCGGGCTAGCCTTGGCACCAGCTGTTATAACAGTTTTAGGTGCTGATGCGCAGTTCAGGGATTGTTTCATAAGGATGATGCAGGCCTTCCAGGGAGTGCTGCATCATGCCACGTCTATGGAAGATTTGATGCGGGTTTTTCAGTAGAAGCATCCTCACATGTTCTCGGGGGAAGGAGGACCTCAGGCTACAGAGTCATTACTGGAAGCCATGCTGACTATATTCGAGAATCTAGAGATTCCTCCAGAGAGGCGTGTCAAGCTCGCCACGTACATGCTCCAAGACTCCACCAAGAGGTGGTGGGACGTGATCTCACAAGTATGTCAGTAGCAGGATATGGTTTGGGAGGAGTTCCATCATGTGTTCTATGACTACATCCACCCATTGACCCTGAGGGCCGACCGAGCCCAGGAGTTCATGAGCTTAGAGGAGGGTACTCTTACTGTCATGGAGTATTCCGCTCGTTTCAATGATCTGCAGTGCTTCACGCCCCTCCGTGATGGGAGAGGGGTGTTCTTAGAAAGGATGTTCGAGGATTCTCTCAGTAGGGAGATCCGATCACAGGTGAACATCTTCTAGCTGAATTCCATTACTTCCATCGTCAATCAGGCACTGATTGCGGAGCTCAATCTGAGAGACTCTGGAGCTTCGAGCCTGGGTGGTTCTACTTCCAGAGCTAGTTTTCCTATAGATGATGGCAAGAAGCACCATAGAGAGCCTAAACGTAGTGATCAGAGGAAGCAAGATGCATCGTCAGGAAGCCAGGTGATATGTTACCCATGTGGCCGGTCAGGGCACACGAGGCCGTTGTGCCAGAGGAACCCCATGGGGTGTTGATCTTGCGGCAAGATGAGTCACCTTCAGCGTTTCTGTCAGGTTTTCTCACCAGAAACTGGTGACCGGGGTTCCTCCAATACTCCTCATTCAAGAGAAGCACCTCCAGTTTCTCACCAGTCGGGGAACTGGAGTTCATCCGGTCGTTCGGGCTGAGGTGGAGGTCGAGGCCGTGGCGGTCAGCCACCAATTCCTCAGCACTAGTAAGGAGGTTCATCCCAGGGTGGTCATTCAGGGGCGCAGGGCCACGGTACAGGCCAGTCTTTTTCCATGGAGCAGACTTATCAGGAGCAGGATCCTGACCCTTCTACTGTTTGAGGTACGATTTTAGTAACCTCGGTTTTATCTTCAACCCTTTTCGATAATGGTTCTACGCATAGCTTTATCTCTATTGCTGTTGTGGACAACCTTGGACTCTGTGTCTTTTCTTCTGCCGACACGTTGACACTAGACACACCTTTGGGGACGAGGATATCTACTGTATGCCAGTGTAGAGAATTCCCTCTTGAGGTCGCTTGGTATCACTTCTTATGGGATATCTATGTCCTAGAGATGACAGGATATGATTTCATCCTCGGTATAGACTAGTTTATTCCCTTTCAAGCAGTCGTCGACTGTTATCGCTAAAGAGTGAGTTTCGTTTCACTAGAGGGCGAGTCTTTTCTTCATAAAGGTGAGTGGGACGTTCAGGCGAGTCGGGCAAGACTCAAGCATCTGGGGCTAGGAGGGGTGACAGCCCAGATCGCAAGTCTTTATCTGGATGACCAGGGACTCCACAGTTGAACTTTCCTCTAGTGGTGGATCGCTTCAGGGACATCTTTCCAGAGGAATTTTCAGGTTTGTCTTTGGAGAGTGAGGTATACTTCTCTATTGAGCTCATTCCAGGAGTGGCACTGGTGTCCATTCCTCCCTATAGGTTTGCCACACCGGAGTTGTAGGAGCTCAAGAAGCAGTTGGAGGAGCTACATGCTTAGGGTTTCATTTGACCTAGTACTTCTCCTTAGGGTTCGCCTGTCTGGTTTACAAAGAAGGTAGATGGTACCCTTCGGCTTTGTGTGGGTTATCGGAAGCTGAACTATTTGACGGTCAAGAACCGATATCCTTTTCCGAGAATTGACGACCTTTTCGATCAGCTTCGAGGAGCCCGGGTGTTCTTGAAGATCGACTTGAGGTCCGGTTATCATCAGTTGTGCGTTAGACCATCAGATATACCTAGGATAGCCTTCAGGAGCAGGTATGGTCTAGACGAGTATACAGTCATGCCGTTCGGTCTCACGAACAGGCATTCAGTTTTTTTGGCACTGATGAACCGAGTGTTCCATCTTTATTTGTACTCCTTTGTCATGGTCTTCATGGACGATATCTTGGTGTACTCTCACACTCGACACAACCATGCCACACATCTTGAGATCATTCTGAGTACACTGATAGAGCATCAGCTTTATTCTAAAATCTAGAAGTGCCACTTCCGGATTGATCGGATTCACTTCTTGGGTCACATCATCTCAGAGGCAGGAGTATCAGTGGACCTAGAGAAAGTGAGAGCTTTATTTTCAAGGGATCATCCGAAGAACGTCTTTGAGGTATGAAGTTTCCTAGGGCTTTCTGGATACTACAGACGCTTCATTCAAGACTTTTCTCATCTAGCAGCACCTTTGAAAGGTCTAACCAAGAAGGGGTGAAGTTCTTATGGTCAGATTCTTATGAGTCAGCCTTTCTGGGTCTAAAAGGGAGGTTGACGTCAGCACCGATATTATTCTTTCTGAATCCAAGAAAGAACTACACTGTTTACTGTGATGCTTCAGGCATCGGGCTGGGAGTTGTGCTTATGAAGGGGGCTGGAGTCGTTGCGTACGGGTCTCGGCAGTTGAGGCCACATGAGAGGAACTACCCAACGGATGATCTGGAGTTTGCAGCTGTTGTTCATGCCTTATGCTGTTGGAGACACTATCTGTTGGGGGATCACTTTTTGGTCTTCACTGACCACAAGAGTCTCAAGTACATCTTCACTCAGTGTGACTTGAACCTGAGGCATCGCAGGTGGGTTGACTATCTACAGTCTTTTGACTTTGAGCTCACCTATAAGCCAGGGAAGGGAAACACAGTGGTAGATGCGCTGAGTAGAAGAATTCAGATACAGGAAGTTCAGGAGGCCAGCAGTGAGTGGTAGCTAATGGATATGTTCCTTGGGATGCATCTAGAGGTGCACGACAGACAGGGACAGACCTTCATATCTTCTGTAGCTGTTACCTCTACACTTCTTGATCAGGTATGGATGAGGAAGCTATCAGAATGTGAAGGCTTAGTCATATGGGAGAGTGTGTCAGGAGAGGACCATCTTCCCAGATGGGTAGTGGGTGAGGATGAAATCTTGCAGTTCCAGGGATGCGTATGGGTGCCAGAAGACATATGCGAGGAGCTGATGTGGGATTTTCATTCCTCAGTTTGGGCATTTCATCCTCGCATCACCAAGATGTATCGAGATCTTCATCTCTAGTACTAGTGGCCAGGTATGAAGAAGGATGTTGATGGTTTCGTCATGAGATGTTCTACTTGTCAACAGGTTAAGGCAGAGCATCAACGAACAAGAGGCCTTTTACAAAAGTTACCCATTCTGGAGTGGAAGTTGAATGATGGAGTGATGGACTTCGTGACTGGGTTGTCGAGGTCTCCTCGAGGGAATGATGCTATTTTGGTTGTCGTCAACAGGCTTATGAAGGTTGCACACTTCTTTCCGATTAAGGAGACCTTTAGTGTTGATGATATGGGACGACTTTACATCTGGGAGATCGTTCGTCTGCACGGAGTTCCACACTCCATTGTTTCAGACAGGGATGCACGCTTTACATCCCGGTTCTGGCAGGGACTTCAGAAGGCCTTTGGTACACAGGAACTTTTGAGTACAACATACCATCCCAGACTGATTGGCAGTCCGAGCGCATGATACAGGTGCTTTAGGATATGCTCTGAGCTTGCATTCTAGACTTTGGAGGTTATTGGGAGAAACATATCCCTCTGGTGGAGTTCGCCTACAACAATAGTTTCTAGGAGACCATTTAAATGGAGCCATATGAGGCTTTGTATGGTAGGCCATGCCGATCACCGTTATGCTGGCTGGAAGAAGGAGAGGCAGCTTTTCTAGGACCTCGTCTTGTTCAGGAGACCTCAGAGCAGATAGAGCTGATTCAGAAGAGGATGGATACATCACAGTCTCAGTAGAAGTCGTATGCTGATCAGAGGAGACGACCTCCGGAGTTTGATGTCGGGGATCATGTTTTCTTACGTGTCGCACTAAGGTTGGGACACAAGAGGATTCGAAGACAGGGTAAGCTTTCACCACGGTACGTCGGGCCATTTGAGGTCTTGGAGAGAGTGGGTCCGGTCGCCTATCGGTTGCAGCTACCTAAGAGGTATCAGGCCATGCACGACGTCTTCCACATCTCTCAACTTCGATGTTACTTTTCAGACCCATCTCATGCCTTTAAGCCCGACGAAGTTGAGCTTGAAGCGGATGCGTCGTTCGAGTAGCATCCTATCCAGATTGTCGATCGCGGTACGAATTTCATCTGTGGGTCGTCTGTTCCTCTGGTATGAGTGCTATGGTAGCACGGGTGAGTACTTGACGAGGCCTAGGAGAGGGAGGCCGATGTACGATCGCAGTGGCTGAAAATATTTAGAGAATCTTCTTCTACGCCCCATTAGGGAAATTAAGGGATGAATTTATTTAAGGGGGGAAGTTTGTAAGAACACAGATCTTCGTTTAGGTATGTTTTTCCATTTTTTGGAGTTTTTATGAAAAATAAATTTTCTAGAAATTTTCAAAGTTCACGCTATGTACTTTCTGAGTACACGACATGTACTTTGATAAGGCTCGAAGCTGTGTGCTGGCCATGCTCGGGCCACACACATGGTGTGTAGGGGTGAAGTGGAGGCAGATATTGGTGAAGTATGGAAAGGACCCAGTACACGCTGCGTACTATAAAAGTACATGTCGTGTACTTTATTTTTTCATTAAACGGACCGTGGTCATGCCTAACCCCCGATTTCATCTTCTTCTCCAGTTTTTGTTCATTAGAAGCGACCTGTACGACCGAATCTTCCCCGAGAACCCGCCTCGCCATCCGTTCTCTAATTTGAGAACCGTTGATTTCATTGGAAGCGCAGCGGTGTGTTCTTCTTTCTGCTTGAACCTTGTTTTTTGATTCCTCGTTATTTTCAAGATATCGTAGGTTGATCATTTAGTGCATTTTCTCAGATCTACGTCGTTCTAAGGGGAATCTGTCATCATGGTTTACATATATCGATATCCTAGGATCTAGGTAGGTGGTTTGTGCCTTTCCGTAGAAAGTTGATGAATATTTTGTGCAAATTCCACCAATACCCTTGAACGGGGTATTGCGTGTTCCTGTTTCTTCCTTGTTGTATTTCCTGCTTTGCTTGATTTCTAGAGTAGATGTTCTGCCTATGATAATGGTTGATTTACTGTACCTTTAATGTTTCCTATAATTGTTCTTATTGTTTGGAGTTTTTCCAGTTGCCATGCATAGTTGTAGGATTGTGGACTGCTGCCTTGATTTTCTGCTGAGCCTTAGTTGATAGCCAAGTAGTTTTTGAGGTTACATGGATGATGTACACACACGCTGAGCATGTTTAGTTTCACTCAGGACTGTGAGAACCTAGAGTAGTAGACCAAAGGGAGAATTGATGGAAGGGCTTCTCCAGAGTGTCTTTTAATTATGATGCGAGACCATAGGGGGAATTGATGTTGATTGCTTCCATAGAGAGACATTAGTTCCTCGACGTGGGACACATGGCTAATAGATGTTGAGTGCCTCCCCAGAGAGCCTTTAGCACGATATGAGACTATAGGGGGAATTGAAGGTGAGGGATTCCACAGGGAGTCTATTAATTTCGGAGATGAACCAGAGGGGAGAGACTGCGTGTGCCTCCTAGAGGGTGGCTGGTATGTATAGGTTGAACCATAGGGGTTAGGCCGTGATAGCTACCTAGAGGGTTACCTGTTTTCTTCTTGTTGTTGGATACTTACTTGTGTACTTTATTTGTTAAAACTATGGATTGTTGCTACTTGTGATTTCCTATTTATGGCTTCTTTTTTTTATTAATTTCCTTGTATTCATTTACTGTCAGGAAAAAATATTTGTGTGATTGCCTACTGGGATTGTATCTCACACCCTGTTTGGGCCATGCTTTTGGGCCCAAGAAAACTATGTTGCTGCAGGTATAGATAAGGGCAAGTTCCCTTCTACTTCAGGATCTTGATTGCACTGGAGCTGGAGAGCATGGGACCGAGCTGGGGCTTGCGATGCTAAGGAGTTTATTTTGTTTTTCTTTTTCACTTGTTTTCAACTATATTCCAGCACGTTTTTGTGTTTGATGCTTTCCATAGATACATTTACCTGCCGCATCATTGTCATCATTACTATATATATTCATTGTTTCCACTATTTGGATTCTCCTATTATGCATGTTGTTACTACTTCCACTGTTGACTGTTGTTTTTCCACTGTATACCTTACCGAATGAGGGCATAGTTTCCCCACCGACTCACCAAGGCCATCGCTCCTAGTCGGCAGCCTCTTCCATTTGGGGAAATGTGCTTGAGGTCATGTGGAGAACTGGGTACGGGGCTCCAGTGGAGGGGCTCCGGATTCGGGTCGTTACAATTAAGTAAGTGATTTATCAAGAAAATATATATCTGTCTAGATACGAGCAGTTAGATGCAGCTCTGGCACAGAAGTATTTAGGAGTGAAAACTCTGACAAGGAGTTTCGGGCTTGTCCAAAATTAGTATGAACAATAATTATTGGAATTAAAAAAATAACCCAAGTATATATGTTAGAAAGTAGATCTTGGACAACATCGATCAAAGCCTGTAGATTCATATGTTATGGAAATAAAAGTTTTTTATAAGTCATCCTTTTTTACTTAGGATTCCCATTTATGTGTTAATAATTTATGTGGCCCATCCCTATGGATATTTTGGATAAAGGAGAACTAGAATAAAAAAATTAAGGGTAAGTTTTTCTTCCATAGTAATACAAATTCTTTTATATCCCTAATGATTATTTGAACAATCCAAACACCACCACAAATCATGGAAGTAAAGATGTCAGTGAGTATGAAAAATGGGGATATTATTGTATCCCATGAATATTAAGCATCCCCTATCATAATCGGTGGATTTAACTTCCTGGAGAACCTCATTATACTCCCTCTAGTGTAATTTTATGCAATTCACTACATGGATTGTATTTCCTTAAATAGAGCCAACATAAATTGTCGTGGGAGGGAAATCCCTCTCTATATGAAGAATCGCCAATAGATTCTGTACAAGTTCATGGAAGAGGATGACTGTTCTTTAGTTCCATCATCTCATTCATGGATATTACATCCCTATGATCATGTGTATCTTTCTCAGATGATTGAGTCCAAGGAAGAAACCATCCTTGAATACATGCATATTGGGAGGGAATTCGCTGAAGTGTTTCCCAATGAATTTCATGGTCTCCCTCCTAGAAAAGATGTTGAATTCTCAATTGATCATATGTAACAACCCAAGTAAGTAAATTACTATGTATTTTCATATCTATGTCTATTTATGAATTAGAGAGTCTTTTATAGGCTTAAAATGATAATAAATCCAATCATGAGCATTGGATTCTCTAATATTTTTAAAAGACTGATTTACTGCTTTTTGATGGACATCCTTTTTTAAATATATCTTTTGAGAATTTTATATTCTCTATTTTTCAAAATAAAATTATTCTTTAGTATTGCGACATTGAAATTTACTTTGGATAAATTTTTGGTATTTTTCTGACAATGTTCATTTTTAATGAATAGTAAAAAATACAGCATTTTACTTCATAACTGCATTTTCATCTAATTTAATTTTATGGATAGATTATCATTTTAATTGGTTTTAAAGTGTAAATAGAATATATTTTTACCATTTAATCTAATGGTTGTCATTTCAATTAATTTCACTTTGAAATTGGACATAAACAATTGTCAAACTTTTTTTAGATATTGTTTCTAGAAAACCCGCTATTTGTTTTGACAATGAGAATTATTTTTAAATTAATTGCTACAATTTCTGTGTTTGTAATTTGTTAAAATGGATTCCATTTTTGTAATCAAAAGTTCCAAATTATTTAATAAATAATCTTTTGATTTTGGGCATTATGAATAGTAATGACGGTAATTATCTTTAATTATCTTGATAAAATAAAATCTGGTAGTTTAGGGTAATAAAATAAAATCATAATAATAACTAATGACCCCAACATGTGTCCTAATGATACTTGTTGTGTCATATCTGACCATGGGATGGCTTGTTCCAAACTTTGGGACCCCATGGAGTCACTTTTGGGTGACAGTGACATTTTATTTTATTATTTTTAAAGGGAAAGTATAAACAAAGTATGTATCACCCAAGTAAAACAATATTAGTTTTGTGTGTTTAAAAGATCTCTTGGACTATAAATAGTCATTGGAAAGATAAAAATATATTCTACATCGTATTATTTTTTTATCATTTTTAGACATTAAATAAACTAAATTATTTATGACACCATGATGATGCAGCGATTACCTCATTAATTAACGAATTAAATAAAATTAAAAGATATTGTAAAATCTAAGACTTACACTTGTCAAAGACCAATTTGATGGGTGGATTTTGAACCCTTATCACCTTATCCTCAAAATATATCATTTTTGTACTTTTAAAATCCGAATCTCGTTATATAATAAAGTAACATTTCATGACTTTCAAAGAGTGCCCCTCCCCCTCTTATAAAAGGCCCCCACCTCTAAGGATGTTCAAATATCATACCTCTCACTTCATTCAGGAATCAATAAGCTGTATAGGTATTTGATGAAACCAATCTGATATAATAACATTAAGAGAGTTGTTATGAAGTGTGTATCTTGATTCATGGAATTCTAATAAGATACGTTGGATTGAAAAAATTATAAGGGTATGATGGTACTATTACCAATAACATTATGGTAATGGGGATCAATAACTATTGATTTCATTATAAGACTCTCTAGGACCCCTAAAGGAAATAATACCATTTCAGTGGTAGTTTATTACCTTAAAAATTTAGATTATTTTGTTACTATCAAGAATGATTTATCTCTTAACCAACTATCTAGTATACATATATGTGAATTGGTATGACTATATGGAGTTCCAATATCTATTATATCAGATTGATATTTGAGGTTTGACTTTTTTTTTTGTGAAACGTTCATCAAGATTCTAATACGGAGATGGGATTCAGCACTGGTTATCAGCCTTAGATGGATGGTAAATCTAAAAGAACCATTAAAACCCTATAGGATATAATATGATATTTTTCAATTGATTTACAATGATTATGGGATCAAAACCTTACCCTACTAGGTTTATCATATAAAAAATGTTTCAATTATTGAGTTTAAATGTGACATTATGAGACTTCATATGGTATGTGGTGTATAAATCCAAAATGTTAGGATGAAGATGGAGGGAATGAGCTTTTGGGATATAATTTTATCCGTTAAATGATAGAGAAGGTTCAAACCATTTTTTCATATTAAATCCCCAAAAAAACTAATAAAAAATCTATGAATACAATCGTCGATGAGACATAATGTTTGAGGTCAGAGATAATGTGTTCCATTATATATCATCATGGAGTAAATTCATGATTTTTTTGAATAAGTGAAAGCTTATTCTTGGATAAATCAACCCTTTGAGACCCTTGATTACATCAGAGTGGTGGTTTATCTAACAGCACTCACACCTAATCTATCTAATTTACATGATGTGTTACACATATAGCAATTATGTAATTACATACCACACCACTCATATGAATTGAATACAAATTTGTTACAATTAGAAAATGATATTTTTTATGAGGATAATCAAATAGAAATCTTATATTGTAGAGACACAATTCAAAGAACAAAGTAAAATGAACTGGTTAATGTGTTATGAAAGAACCACATGTTCGAATATTCAACATGAGTACTGGAAGAGGCGATGAAACCAAAATAACCTAATATATTTTAGTTTATGAGATGAAAATTTACAAGGGTGAATTTTTTAATGGGTGTAATAATTTAATGATATGAAAATTTAAAAATAAAAAACATTTTTTTAAAGAATAAGTTAATTATTATGTAATGTCATAATAGAAAACACAATAACTAATTTTATTATTTCCAATCATATTATGGGTTTTCAAATTTAAAATACCATTAAGAATCATCATCATTGATAATATAATCCATATTAAGTGACTGTTAATATTATTATAATATGAGTTATGATAAATTTCAGTCGACACTAAGGGATCAAATGATGGACTCAACCATTAAGATTGAACCTTAGGAATCCCACTTATCAGAGCTTCCGGGAGAGATAACATCAATAGAATTATCCCTTGACCATCCCCAGATAAAATTTCAGTACTAAAACATGATCAAAACCTATTATGAGAGAATTTCAAGCTTATCAAGATCACAATTCAAACCATGTTTACCAAGCCGCCCCATAAAAACCCCACCATCAAAAACCATTCCCTAAAGGAATTCACTACTGTAATGAAGAAATATGCTAATAGACACTAAAATTATGAATTCATATATTAATATTTTTTTTAAAAATAATAATTATAGCTATCCATTATTTTTATTAATTTTAAAAAATTAAATCATTAGTTTGATTAAATTTCTATTTTGATATAATGAAATAGAAATTGTATTATAAGGAAAGATAAATTTTTTTCAAATATGTATTTTTGATGAATTCAAGATTTTATGAAATAAATGTTGTCATAATAAAACATTAGTATTAAATAATAATTATTTAATATGAATTATTATATAACATTAGAAAATAAAATATATTTTTTATAAGGGTCAGAGAATTTTTATTGTAAACAAACCAGTATTATTCGATAAATGCGTATTTCTGATATAAAACTACAAATTAACAAATTTATAGAAAATTTCATAAAAAATGTATATTATTTTTGAAATCATAAAATTGAAATTATCAAATGGTGAATTATTCAAAAAAATTTATACTGTAGATTATTTGGGTAATAATTAAATATATAATAATTATATGGTCTATAATATGACATCATAATGACCAAAAAAGAGATTTAATATATTCTATTAATGAAATAAATGACCGAAATATTTATTTACCATTTATAATAATGATTTTGGATGTAATTTTATTAACTATTAGTGATTCTTCCTAAAACATTATTGTATTTTATGGTCATAAAATATATTTTTTTATACAATACTCACTTCAAAAACACCAAGGGTATTATTTTAATGATTTATGTTAATATAATTATATAATAATAAAAACTATAAATATTTGGGTGGAATAATTGGAAAAGACCATAATATGGTTTGTATATTTGACTAATTTATTATATACAGACGAAAACCTAGGTTTTAAAATTTATAAATATCTCTAATATCATTTTATATAAAAACTTACCCAAAATATCATTCCTCTTCAATAAAAACCATTGGAGCATAAAATTTCACCCTTGATTCATATATAGAGTCCTAATATTCCACAATAATCTTATGAACATCTTCCAATGATATTATAAACATCATCTCAAGGTAACAAATCCTCTCCTTCTACTCTTTATTCAAGCACCTTCCTTAAATTATAGATTTTTTATAATTTTTCCAATTGGGATATATTTTCACAAATCCATATTATTATCCTTATTATTTATATGTGATTATATACCCATTTCACTCTCATTAATGCTTCCATTAATAATTATGTACCCCTATTATGCTGCTAAAATCACCCTGCAATTATCCTTACAGTACCTTTTTTAAAGAATTCTCATTCGCACATACACTTAAATGTATTCTCCTAGTTGTAAATATCATTAATTTAATTGTAAATCCTATATATGTAATACATACGACATTATAACAGGGTTTAAACAGTTTAAATACATCCATATGTTGTATGACCTATGTGGAACACTTTTGCATGTATATGATATGAAAGTGATTCGTAGACCCAATATTATATCTCCCTCCAATTCACTCAGTAATGTTTTTATCTCTTTAGGTGAATTATATGGTGCATGGTAGGTTATCCTAAGTTCACTATGTTTTGATATCTTGGTATTTATCCTTGACTTATGTTTATGATGTCATGCTTTATGTTATTTCTTCATTCATTTGTTTACTTTATACTATCATTTATATAATTATTCATTATTCAAGATATTGATTCACAACCCTCCCATGGTTCCATAATATTCCTATTGGATCATATATACTAATTTACATAATTTCTTTCTTTTAATAATACCTTGAAGGTATTTATACCTCACTTGTCACTTATGTACATCCATAGGATATCTCATGCAGTTTTAGAAGAATGATGGAATTTTAGGATCTTGTTAATGTATTTTTCAATAAGTTTGCTTTATTCATATTTCATATTGTTATTCTATATACCTTATTTTCCATATAATCATGGATTTATATTCATATGTTATTGTATAATATGTTCATTTATGTAATAAATCATAAATTAATATGTATTAAAAAAAATATTTTGTCATATAAACATGAAAAAGTGGATATTCACACAATAGCTAGGTTAGATGACCATAAAATGTAATGATCACACCAAAAATCAACATAAATAGAGGATTTATAGGATAATTGGGTATAAATGAGAGGGGGTTCAGTCTATGGTGCATTAAATGAGTATGAAAGAGAAGAGGCCAAATGAAGGAGGCCATTTAAGGGAACAAGTTGTGCGAGGGAGGAGGCAGCACATTGGTGGAGGTTGTGTACACATGGGGCCATAACAAGGGGATGTATAGAAGAGGAACTGTATAAAATGTAATTAAGTGTTGTTTTTTTTAGTTAGTGATATTTGAAGAATAATTTAGAAATAGTTTTTTTAAGATAATGATTTTCTAAAATGTGGCTTACTCATTTACTAAAGTTTCTGTAAAAAATTAAAAATGAAGTGTCTCTTATTTAAGGAAATTATAAATTTCACCAATTAGATGCGTTTATAAATGTCACCAATTAGTGATGATTTAAAATGTCAGAAAATGACTTATTATTACTGATGTTTTTTTAATAAATCTGTTTGTATATATATATATATATATATATATATTAATACACATATATTAATATATATATATATATGTGTGTGTGTGTGTGTGATTATATTATATATATATATATATGTGTATAATATTACATATATATGTTTCTAAATGTGAGTGTGTTTATATATATATATATATTATTATATATATGAGTGTGTGTTTATATGAATATACATATTTTTAGATATATGTTTATATAACTGTTTTTATGAATTTACATATATAGGGTCATATGTGTGTTTTTTGTTTATATATGTTGATATGTATATATATATATTCTTATATATATATATATATTAATATGAATATATTTATATATATGTGTGTGTGTGTAAATGTAGCACCCATATAATTTAAAAATAAATTTAATATTGAATGCATGAAACAATGGGTATCTATGAACCAACACTTTGTTATAACCTTGCCAATGGACATAATTTTTCCTATTTTGTGATTTGCATTTCGAAAAACTAATATGCACAGTTGCGATTAGTAAGATAATTAGAGTTTGATAGAATCAACTTAAATTTTTTATGTATAGTAACTTAACCACATGGATAGTAACTTACCCTTATGAAAAATTATTTTACTTTATGATTAATAACCTCACCCATGAATGTACAAAAAATTTAGGTACTATGTAAATGAGAGTGAATATTATAAAAATTAATAATAATGTGTTGGTGTTTTTGTGAGTAATAAATATTTATATATAATTTTAAATTTTTAAATTCATAAAATTCGTTTTCATTAAATATATTCCAAAGTAAATATTATTTGTTCCTTTTATTTTAGGACATTTTTATGATATCTTAGTAAATTTTTTAAAGTATTATAAAATTAGATAAAAAATTAAAATATGTATTTTTCAAGTAAGTCAGAATTTTATTTTAAAATTTTGTTCCTATTATATATAAAATTATTTTTATTAAATGGAGTTCATTTTTTAATTCTACCTGTTGAAAAATTGTTATGGGTAATTTTTGTGATTTTTTTTGAAATACTTAAATTTTTGGTCAATAATGAAACTCGATAATTTGTGAAATTTGATAAATAAATGATTTTATGCATCATGCTTGAATTATTGATGTTGTAAATGGACATTGGTTCAAATTAACATGAACTTATTAATATTTTAGGTCATTGGAATCAAGATTATTGCTATTAATGACCCAAATTAATAAATTAATGGTTAAAATATTGGAAAACACCTCCTCTCCACCACCATAAACACCATCACTATATCTCTCTTTTATTCACTCCACTAATCCTTGATCCTTCTCAATTATTTTCCAAAACACCCTTGTCAAGTCCCTCCCCACATCCTGGAGCCCATTTTCATATCAAAAGTCAAAAACCCTTTCCCAGAAGGAGGTTCTCTAGGAGGTTATTTAAAGAGGTAAATCCTCTTCCTTTTTCATTTAATTTCATTTCAATTTATATTCATTTCTTATTCTATCATAAACACTTATATCTAGTTGATAATGATTACTCTAGTATCATCTATATATTTAAATTATACCATGTTAATGTAATAACCATTATCATTCTCATCACCCTCTCTCTCTTTACTTTTATAAATGAAATCATCATCCAGGATGTGCCAATTTATAACCTTCGTGGATGATAAAGTTTTTTTTCATAAAATGATTCTTCAAATATATTCATGAAATAATTTTAACGGTTGAAAAGGATACAAAAATTTATGATATATCCTTTTTATGATCTATATGTAACGTATTTATATAATATTAATCAATAAAACAAAATGAACTTGTTATGATCAATAACTGCCATAATAATCTAAATTATTGTCACTATATGTATTATCTAATGATTTGTACTCATAATATTTAAAAAAATGATATATATATATATATATATAACTATTAACACTTCTTTATTCACATTAAAAACATGAAATTACCATTTTTATTAATTAAATGCATTTACATGAACTCCATCACATAAGATCGAGTGAACCGATCATGAAATCCTGGAAATGAACCCTCCTAAAGGAATGAATTAAATCATATAACATGTCAATAAGCCTATAAATGAACTTAAAAAAACAATAATGAATCAAAAACATGTATTTGAGGTTCTGAGTTAATTATTTAATAGATTTAATTTTATTATCTAGTAAGATAAGGTCATGTGAAGAACATATTTAGATATAAGGTAACATTTTTCTACTCGAACCTCCATTTTAATCAGGGTTTCTTTTATTCTCTTCATACCTCTATTAAATTTTTATTTATTCTTATATACATATAATAAATTATTTTTTCATGTTCTATATATGTGTAACAATAAGAATACTTCTTTATTTTTTGGGGAGTTACATGTTTTAAAAGGAGCTTTCATAAACAATTCTTCTCGATAAACAAGCCCATTTGAAAGGAAATTCTCCAATTCATAATTATTTTCAAATACACTGTATAATATAATTTTATCCTCCATTTTTTTGATTGAACGAATTTTATTATGAAAAAATTAAATTAATTAACTTCTTATTTTATGAAAAAAATACAGAAGACCACTTCTATTCAAAGTAAAAGGGATTTTATCTTAAGAACGACTCAATGATTTTATATGTGTATTTTCAACTATTTTAACATTTTTTTTGATTCATATGTTTAATTGGTATTAATATTTTATGATTTCTTCCCCCATATTTTATTTAATGGATTATGATTAGTTTGACTATAGATGTTCTATATTGATACCATTCACCAAATTACACTGAATGGTTAGTGTTTATGTTTAATGATTGGGGAAAGTTATTGAATTTTCATATGTAAATTTGAATATGAATTTATATGATGTTTATTCTTATCCCCAATCATATGAGGAATGAATTGGGTATATTATGTGATTTTTTGGTTTTGATATATCCCCTCAATTCATTGGTAGGTCTCATGAGACAAACTAATTTTGGTTTTTACCTCTTTATGTATGCTCTTATCAAGAGGCCATGATGGAATGATTGTGATGTATCAAATTTTTAATTACCTCATCATAAATCTCAATATTGATAGTCCATTTGAATATTCCACTAGTACGATATCCATGGCTACATTTTATGTCATTAATTATTCAGTTTTTATTCCTTCCATATTGTGATCAAGATTATTTTTAGAGGATTTTGTTTCTAGTTATTCATCATGCCTAGTGTTTATGTTTATGATTACTTATAATATATTATTTTCCTGTACTAAGTATACGAGATCACCTCTTTCATAAGTTTTATATTTTCTTAGGATGCAATTAAGTGTATTATGAATGACTTTCATGGATAGTCTAGGAGTTATGGGAGTTATTAATGGATCTACTATGTTGTAAATCATTTAATATTGTAATGTTGAACTTATTTATGTATTTTTTTCATACCAAACAATTAAACTATTCAGTCCTTCAGGATAAAAATTTCATATAATCATTCCATTGTAATAAAATAATTCACAAACTCTAAGAAACTAGTGTCGAGGCATTATAGTTGGTATCAAATGATTTTTATTATAAAACATTGAAACTAAATTAAGAAAATGTTGAACAGGGAAAAAATCCCAAACATAAACTCTAAGGATAAATATAAATGAACATCCTATAATTATGGTAAGCAAGATATTATGTAGATCTTACAAGAAAATACAACCTTTTCTAGATACTATAAGTGGTTGTGGTTCTAGAAACAAGTCTGACAAGGTGTTTCAGACATAACCTTGGGTAACTTGGTACATGAAAATGGGCCTTACTACACACATGGTTTGACACTCTAGGGAGATATTCTTAGGATAATTCATGTATTCTTTACAAGGCATCATGAAAAATTTTAATGTAAATTTTACCTTAAAGAAGCCATCATTATGATTATGGGATAAACTGTGAATATTATTTCAATTCAGGGTAAGTATTATTCTATTTGAGAGTATGTAATATGATTTATAACCTATCTATTGTATTTTATAATTTAGAAATTGTGCATAGTGTAAAAAATGGGAACAAAATTTACATGCATATCCCAATTAGGGATTTCCCCCTATGCAAGATAATGATGTTGGTTCTGGAGCTATGACAGGTGTTGAGTAATATATAACTATACGAGGACAACTAAAACATGTTATAAACAATAACCTTACCCATATGGAGCACTATGAACCACAATGTGGTGTAGAAATGTTATACCTGTTTATGTAACAAAATATTCCATCATTTAATGGGAATACAACCCCATTTCATGTAGAAAAGTTGATAAGTTTCATAGAGATGATATTTCTAATTTGGGATGTAATGAAAGGGAGAAGGTTGTCATGGTAGTTTATTATTTATTAAGATATTCTAATAAATAGAGGTCTCTAATTCCAAACAAAAATAAGGATGAATAGAATTATAATATATAATTTAGGGTCTTTAAGAGAATCTTATTATAAAAATACTTTCCTCATGAATAGTTAGTGGATATAGAAAGGAAGTTTCTAAATGTAAGGAAAAAATTGAATGGAGGTGTTTCATAGTTTGAATTTAACATCACAAGGATAGAAATGCATTCTTCGGAAAACATATGTAATCCATTGACCAAAATTGTTTGATTTTTGAGGGTTTAAAACTATTAATATGAAGGAAACTAGTCTCCCAATGTTTCTAATCATATGTATATATAGTCTCATGTGTTACAAAGATGAAAAAATAATTCTCTAATTATTATGACTTTAAGGGAATTCAAGAGAAGAATACAGATAATTAGAATTTCAGAAAGGGAAAAAAGAAACAGGATAATAAGGTAAGAATTGATTTTTCATCCTTTGATAAATTCCAGAAGAAACACGCTGGTACATGCCTGAAGGGTATGGGTGTTTATTACATGTGTGAAGGAAATAGCCACCAATCCCTTGATTGTAAGGGAAATAATGAATCCACCAATTTCCAGTGCTATAATTGAAAATATATGGGATAATATGGAAATCAATTTCCTAACCATCTACGAAACATTCCCAAGAGAAGTCCATGGGATAAAGTCAATATTATGATATTGCAAATACTAAGGTTTTTGTTCCTAATGATTTGGTGGTAGGAACATTAATTGTTTCCTCAAAAATATCTTAGGCTTTACAGGATTTTGGATCATCATATTATTTAATATCATCCCAGTTTTCCATGAAAACTA
Source organism: Viscum album (assembly GCA_963277665.1). Taxonomy (NCBI): domain Eukaryota; kingdom Viridiplantae; phylum Streptophyta; class Magnoliopsida; order Santalales; family Viscaceae; genus Viscum; species Viscum album. The sequence goes on along the minus strand of OY728131.1, from coordinate 1,048,332,841 downwards.
GACATTTGCAATTGGATTTAATAAAGGAGGTATCATAAAAACAATTAAGGGAAGTATCATATAAAAAAGATGTTTCAATCACCCCCCCTTATGGAACAAAAATGTACATTAGTTTCTCACCATATCATTATACCCATGACTGAATTTGATATATTTCTTGGTATGAAATGGATTTGAAATAAAGATGTGAGATTCTATTGGAAGAAGGAGGTTATAATTTTTGATAATGGTGTATAATCTAATATCTATAATGAAGAAACCTCATCATTTGATTCATATATAGATCCACCCTAGTAGCTCTACTAAATGCAAATAATGGGGGGGGGGATGAGAAGTCAATATCTATAAGCGAGTAAAGGAATCATAAAATGGAGAAATTACCTATTGTGAAAGAATATGTTGATGCATTTCTAGAGGATTTACATGGGTATCCTCAAGAGAGAGATGTTGAGTTCACTATTTATTTTATTCATCGTTCAAGACCTATATCAAAGACTCCTTATAGAATGGCCACTGTGGAGTTACTATAACTGAATAAACAACTAGTGGAATTGAGTGATACATGATTTATCTACCCTAGATTTTATCGATGGGGATCTCTTGTTATTTTCTTATAGAGGAAGGATGGATCTATGAGGTTGTGCATTGAATATAGGGTGATCAATGCTATTACGATATAGCCAAAGTATCCCCTTCCTCACATTGATGATTTTTTAATCAAATTCATGAAGCCCAGTATTTTTCGAAGATTGTCCATCGATTTGTATATCATCCGTTGTATGTGATGAAAGAAGATTTTACAAAATAATCATTTTGGACCAGGTGTGGGCATATTGAGTTTATAGTAATTATTTTTCGAATGACTAATGTACCCTCTATTTTCATAGAATTAATGAATAGTGTTTTCAAGGAGAATATTGAAGACTTTTTTTGGTGGTGTTTATTGATGATATATTGGTATACTCTAAATTATATTAAGATCTTGAGAATAACTTATGCAATATTCTGAAAACTCGTAGATGAAAGGAATTATATGGGAGGATTAGCAAGTGTGAATTCTAGATTCAAGAAGTTTCTTTTAGGGGTCATATTTTCTCTAACGATGAAATTTTAATGGATCTTATAAAGACAATGGTGGTTCAATAATGGCCTACACCAACGGGCCTAACAGATGTACGTTGTTTAATTTTTTTAGTAGGTTATTATTGTAATTTTTATCAGAAATTTTCTCATTAAGTCAATGTGTTGACCAAGATTACTCGTAAAGGTGTTATCTTCATGTGGAATAAATAATGTGAAAAATATTTTAAAGAATTGATTAAGAGATTAGTGATTGCAGTGATCCTCACACTACCATAGGGAAATGGTGGAATTTTTTCCTGTAGTGACGCATCAAAAAAAGGACTTGGTTGTTTCCTCTTTTAGAATTATAGACTTATTTCATATGCATCAAGGTAATTAAAAATTATTGAATAGAAGTATACAACTCATAGTCTTTAGTAAGAATCTATAATATTTTCTTTGATGTTATGGATACACTATCTCTATGGTGAAGGATGTGAGATATATACATATCATAAGATAACGAAATACATCATCTCATAGAAAGAACATAACCTGAGGCAAAGGTGATGGCTCGAGTGACTCAAGGATTATGATTGTTCCATACACTGCCACCTAGTAAACTCAAATAAGGTAGATGAAACATTGGGCATGATGAATCATGATGTTTTAAAAAAATTGGGATTGAAAGGGATCATGTATTCATGGTTCTATTACATATTTATGTGGGAATTATAAAGTAATGTGAAACATCATTAATTTTTCAATTGGTTGTCCCACCATAATTATTAGAAATAATAAAAATTTCTCAGTTTGATGATGAGAAAATTCAAAATAAAATTAGAGGTTTGAATGACAGGAAGATTGGTGACATTGTGTGTGTGGATGGAATTATAAAATATGGGAAGAGGTTATGTGTTTCTTATATACCCGAGTTAAAAATGGTGTCATTAGATGATTCCCATAGACTGAATTTATTTATACATCCTGGTTGTAAAAAATGTATATTTATTTGAAGGAACATTCATGGTGGGACAACATGAATCCAGAAATGGTTTATTATATATCAAGATGTTCAATATGTCAATAAGTTAAGGTAAAACAATAACATCCTATAAGATTGATGCTACCTATACCTATTACTACATGTAAATTGGATGGCATCACCATATTTTTTGTTACTAGATTACCAAAAACACAATAAAAGAATGAATTAAAATGTGTTATTTTTGATCGGCTTTATAAATTTACACATTTCCTCGCTATAAGGAAGGATTTACCAAAAGAGTGCCCTAAACGATTCTATATCAATGATGTTGTTAGACTTAATGGATAACCTCTCTAAATTATTTTAAATCTTGACCCCTGATTCACATCAATATTCTAGAAAATTCTTCAAATATATTTGGATACTAGGCTTCCATTGAGTACTCATTATCACCCTCGCAATGATGGGAAATCAGAAAGCATGATCCAAACTTTAGGAGACATGTTGAGATCATGCTCAGATGACATTCAAGGTATGTGGGATCAATATTTGCCCTTTGTGGATATTTCCTACCAAAATAGTTTATATTATAGTATTAAAAATTTCTCTATATGAACCATTGTATTGAATGAGATTTCATACACCAATATGTTGGGATAATGTTGGTGAAAGGAAGATTCTAGGACTAGAGCTTGTGGATGAAACAAGGAAAATGGAAAGACTATTCAAACCCATAGCAAAGTATCTCAATGTATGATAAATAGCTTTTTTGATAAAAAAAGGAAGGATTTCAAATTTAAAGGGGGAAATCACAGTTTCTTGAAAGTGTCTCTATTGAAGGGTGTTATAATATTTGAAATTAAAGGGAAACTGGGCCCTTAGAATATTGGTCCTTTTGATATAATAGAGAGAATTGGTGTTGTGGATTAAAGTTTTGAAATTCCTCCTCCCCTTTTTGAGGTATAAAATGTGTTCCATGTCGCATTATTGAGAATGTAATTGCCAAACCCAACGCATTTATTCACTTTTGAAGCTATAGAATTGGAGCATTACTTATCTTAATGTGAAGAGCCTATCCAGATTCCAGACAATAATGAAATGTTGTTGAGGAATCAGATGACTCGACTAGTTAAGGTACGTTGGAAAATCATAAAATTAAAGAGGAAAAATGGGATACATATGAACTTATTAGGAAGAACTACCCAAATCATTTTATGTGGTTGTAGGGTAATGAAAATTCTACAAGGGGGAAGTCCAATTACCCAAAGACTTGGGAATGTACTGAACCGGTCCACGTATCGGCTCCCAGCAATAGTATGCGGCCGGTTCGGCGAACCGCAATCCCACACACCGTGTCGCCCATAAAACGGAGGTGGAAGCCGTATAAAGCTGTGAACATTATCGCTCTTGAAATGGAGGCAGAAGCCATATGCAGCTGTGAGCCTCGTTGTTCGCGGAACAGAAGCATAGAGGTGTGCGACCGTGGAGAAATCCTGTGAATCTCAGTTCCAAAAATACCTGGTTGACTGAGTCGTCCACAGGTGGGGATTTTTTCATGGGCTTCCACAAAAAAGGGTTGTCTACCCATCAATACAGCCTCTTCACAACTATATAAATAGTCACCGAGGGGCACCAAAAATTCAGAGAGGAAGGATGGGTGAAAACTGGTGGGGAGATGCTGGAGAAATTTCACCCAACGGTAAAGTCTCGTGACAATCCACGGACCACATATCATCTGCGGATAAACTCTTCCGCATAAAGGATAAAAAAGTCGGCGAAACACATGAAGCCAGCTCCTCTGTGGATGTCCTTGATGTCCACCCCCTCTGTGTACATCCTTCGCGGCCCGCTCCATGGCCAGTTCCTTAGTAGCCAACTCCTACACGACCATCCCCTTTGCAGACACTCTTCACGGCCATTTCCTCCATAACTAGCTCCTTTGCGGCCATCTCATTCGTAGACGTCCTCCATAGCCAGCTCCTCTGTGGATTCCCCTCATGGCCAATCCCTCGCGGCCAACTCTCCATGGCCAGCTCCATGTGGCCCACCCCATTTGGAAAACCATATACACTTGCTGGTACATACCGCGGGAGGGGCACCCCCACACCCCATCCCGAGATCACTGGTCGCCTTCGGTCCCAGCCCTTCGGGCCGGTCCCTTCGCTACCGTCACTAACCCACATGATAAATGGAGAGTCGCACCATGAACTTTTCAAGCCAGGTCAACAATATTTTATATTGCACTTTTATGCAACTCCAACATTCGTCCTATAAAATGCCTTAGTCGAGCTACTCCTCATTAGACTCCTAAAATCCCATTACCTAGCTCCCATGCTAGGTTCATCTAGAAAGGGCCACCCTTACTTATGTCCCACACCAACCATTCGTAGGTATCTCCTACCTAGTCGTCCTAACCACATGACTTTAAACTTTATAACCCATTTCCTATCCATATGACATTAAACTATATGGAAATAGTCCCTATAACATGACATTAAACTGTGATTCCATTGTCCAATCTATATGACTTTAAACTATAGTACACTTACACCCCATACTAGTCATCCTTCCTAGAGTAAGCCCCACACCATCCTCACCAGAAGCCAATGCCCCTTCCCCTATCGTCACGGAAGGTTCATTACTCCACTGTGCGACTCCTACCTTCCTCCAACATTAGGGAGAAAGATAGTCCAGTGTTCTCGGCCTTCTCCTTCAATTTTCATCTTCCTCTCATTCCCTCAGTAGTAATAATGTACGAGTCTTTCCATGTTTGTTTCATTCACCTGTATCACACACCAAGCATGACTCACATGGGATTAGAGATTTGTGATGGTCACGGTGTCCTCACAACGACGGCCCTCAAAACAAACTACGTGGGTTTTGATCCCTGTCTCCTAAGTAGGGTACGTAGGAAGCCTCCCTGAGGTTCAATCCCAATTCGGGCCACTAACCATCTATATGTCCTAATTATTCCCCTCAAAATTAACTACGTGGTTTTTGATCCCTATGTCCTAAACAGGGTACATAGGAAGCCTCCCTGTGGTTTCATCCCAACAACAGGAATCTCTCGCGTGTAAGCCCTAATCACTTAGAACTACGTGGATTCTGATCCCTGTCATGTGGATATGTACGAAGCCCATATCACGGGATCGATCAGAACAGTCATGTCGTTATCTGTCCCCCCTGAATGATAATAAAATCCAGAGTGGCCAGTCAGAAGGATTTAAACCACTACCATCTTAATGAGTCCAAAATCCTTGGAGTCATTAATCCAATGAGGGATGGTAAACCTTGGGCCTAAATGATTCTGAATCCCTACGTTCAGCTGACCATTGACAACCAAGAGTAATCCAGGGATACTATTCTTGGGTATAAACAAAATTTTCTCAAACATATGAATACGTCTTAAATCTATAAGAGAGTCCCATAACATGAAATAATTCCCCCTAAAAGGGTGTGATGAGACCAACTTCCCATCCTCTCGACCAATGTGAGTCCTTATGTGTTGTTGGCCAAATCACTTAGCGAAATCCTGCCTTTGGAATGCAGGTCCATGTATTGTTGGATATGGAACCATTGAGAATTTTGAAATGAAGGCCGATATACCTGACCTGAGCAATTGAGAGGAACTCATCCCTCCGTAAGATCGACCGTCGGGTGTGTCGGTCCTCCATCCAAATCGGTCAAAACTAAAATGGTGTACCTTGGGTGAATATTTAACCATGAATGATTGATCTGACCTAATCCCACTCTATTCCCACTTATACTCATAAGGAGGTCCAAGAAAGGTCATTAATTACATATGAGATTATGAGATGATGCTTTGACGGGCTTGCTGTTTGTATTTGTTAAAATATTTTACAAGTATTAATAAAAACTCTCTTTGATCCAATGGAATCACGGAGGAACTCACAGATGCGTACTTCAATAAAATCAATGACCAGACATCCTCACCAATGAAGGACACCATCAAGTACTCAGCGTCGTCAATGCTGGGTCTCAGATGCGTTGATCTGAGAGTGCCACATGAATGGTACTCTCCCGACGGTGGAGGCAGCCATGTACACCCTCCAATCCGCCAAGACCCACCGGTCGCCTGCCGAGTAGCGCCAACGAATGCAGATCCATATGGCTCCTGATTCTGTCTCAATCCGTTTCAAGAGTCTATCCCCGGAACGAGGCAATGCGTACCTCCCTTATCTTATGGAGGCAGATGAGGTCGACACTGATGACATGATCCCTGATGAATGGGGGTTCCTCCCTAAAGCCCCCTCTAGAAGACGTCAACATGGTTACGCCGCAACACAATATCATCATGCTAGGGAGGATGTTTCCCTGAGGATCCAGGTCCACGCTCCCCATGCTCCTGCCCCTCGGATCGCCTGACGAGGGAAGAAAACGTAAAACTAGGGAACGATTATCACCCTTACCCCAGAAGAGGAGCTCTGATGCCCAGTCACATAGACATATTACGAGCAGACACATACACTTTTCTGCTCCTCCAAATCCCTCCATCTAGACATAGTGGCATCATAAGAGCATGCGCGCATCCCCGCCGAGCTCCATCAAGCCTGTCACTCATATAGGAAGACACCTCCCCAGTAGGCACCTCTCTCTGCCAAGGGTCATGAAGCCCACCAACCAAATGTTGTGGAAACCCAGCTTCTGTAGGAACAAATCCTAGCAGATGCTCTTATCCCCTACAATCCCGATTTGGTGGCCATCAACAAATCCCACCATCCAGATGTGGCAGAAATTAATATGCAGGCACTTCTCCCTACCAAAAAAGGTCACCGACTTGATATGGGGGAGCCAACATATGCAGGGCCAGCTCCATGCAGATGCAAGTAAGTTCTACCATCCCGATGTGGAGGCAAACTGAGAGATAAACTGGCCTATCCCGGTACAAGGGCAGACTCGTTCACCTGCCCCGACACAGGGAAATTATCAGTACCCACTGACCATCAGAGGACTGGAATAGAATATTCCTACTCTGATACCAGAATGGGCCTTCATGGCCATATTTAGGGTGGCCCTCTAGTTACGGGAGTGCACCCTTAATGGATCATTGTGAATCACAGCCTGACCAGAACCGTCGTCTCCCGATCCATCCGGATTTGAATCAACTCCGGTTTCACCCATGGGTTTAAACTCTATGGAATTGAAGTATGCATATCACGAGGTAGAGGATATGTCATCTTCAAACTAGGAAGAGGATCTCACACACCTTTTACTGTTCTTCCCCTTCCTGTCCTGGGATTGATTTCAGACTCCCTGACGAAGGGTGAAATGAAGAGTTCTTTGATGTGACGTTACGATATGCCTCCCTCTTGATGGGGATGATGATTCAAAGGACGAGATAGGGCAAGAACCTCCTCTTCTGACTATCCTTCCAAGATGAGAGAATACTGATTCTCGTGGGGGAGGTTGTTGTTGATGTGGTAAAAATGCCCCCAACCCTGAGGGCTGGGGTTGGCTCCATTCCTTTGTTGTTGAGACTCTTCTCATTTTTATTGGTCTTATGTGGGAATTTTTTGTTAAAAATGCCCCCATCCCTGTAGGCTGGGGTTGACCCTGGATTGCGGAAGTGGCAGCTGCTATCACTACCTACCTGATCTTGTGTTCCCCCATTTGGGGTGAGCATGCTGAGTTCACTTATGAATCAATCCCCACTGGGGAGGCAAGTTATGAATGATTATTGGACTCTCTTAGGAAAGATGCATTTTGTATGCTTTCGATGGCCTGATTCAGGAGTTCGTGAATGGCTTATTCCCATAGGGCTTGATGCTTCTGCAACTTACTCAATATCTTTCTCTGTTAGGTGTGATGCCTTTCTTGAACTGGGACCCCACTCGATTGTTGTCTTGACCTAGTGACGTTGCAAGACATTATCCAGAATGGGTTCTTCTGTGCGGTGAGTAGAGTGAAATACAGTGCTCCATGTTCTCCCCATCCTTTGAAATGGACTCTCATCGGATACTATGCTTGGGTATAATCTAAAGATTAGAGAAAATATTAATATGTCTTAAATATATATGAGTCCCAGAACATTCAATAATTCCCCACAAAAGGGTGTGATGAGCCTGACTACCCATCTTCTCGACCAATGTGTGATCTTAAGTGCCGCTTGCCAAATCACCTAGAGAACGCCTACCTTTGTAAAGAAGATCCACGTATCGTTGGATATGGAACCGTTGGTCATTTCGAAACGTAGGTCGATATACCCGACCTGAGTGATTGAGTGGAACTCAGCCCTCTGTACGATCGACCACCGGGCACGTCAGTCCTCTCACGAAATCGGTCGAACAAAAATGGTGAACCCGATGTGAATATTTAACCAAGCATGAAGGATTTAACCTAATCCCACTCTGTTCCCCCTAATACTCACAAGGAGGGCCAAGAAAGGTCATTAATTACTCATGGGTTTATGGGATGCTACTTTGATGAGTATGTTGTCTATATTAGTTAAAATATTTTACAAGTACAAATCAGAACTCCCTTCAATCAAATGGAATCCCAAAGGAACTCACAGACATGTACTTCAAGCAATGCAATGACCGGACATCCTCGCCAATGAAGGACCCCTTCAACTACTCAGCATCTTCAAAGCTGGGTCTCAGATGCATTGATCCAAGAATACCACTTGAACAGTACTCTCCCAATGGTGGAGGTGGCCATGAACACCCTCCAATCCACCAAGACCCGCCGGTCACCTACCCAACAGTAGCCGCGAAAGTATATCTAGACGGCTCATGTTTTTGTCACAAACTGTTTTGGGTGTCTATCCATGGAATGAGACAACGCGTACCTCCATTATCTTAGGGAGGAGGATGAGGCCAACACTGAGGAACTCATCCCGGATGAATGGGGTTTCTGCTATGAGGCCCCCACCAGAAGACGTCGTCATGGTTATGCTACGACTCAATATCCTAACACTAAGGAGGATGTCACCCCGAGGATCCATGCTCATGCTCCCCAAGATCCGCCCCCTCGGACCACCTGACGAGGGTAGAAAACGTACAACCAGGGACCTGTCATCACCCTTGTCCCTAAGGAGGAGTTCTTATGCCCAGTCACAGAGACATATTGCGAGTAAGCACATACACCTGTCTGCTCCTCCAAATCCTTCCATCCAGACATTGCGGCATCATACGAGTAGGCGCGCATCCCTGCCGACCTCCATCAAGCCCGTCACTCACACAGGACGACACCTACCTTGAAGGCACCTCTCCCTACCTAGGGTCATGAAGCCCACCAAACAGACATGGTGGAAACCCAATGCCTATAGGACCAGCTCTTAGAAGATGCTCGTGAAGCCTACCATCCCGATGTGGTGGTGATGAACAAAGCCTCCCTTCCAGATTTGGCGGTAATTATTAGGCGGTCTTGTATCCCTGACAACAAAGGCCACCGACTTGATACGATGGGGAGCAAACATATGCAGGTCCATCTCCCTGTGGATGAATGTAAAGTCCGCCATCCTGACGTGGCGACAAACAGAGAGATAAACCGGCTTATCTCAGCATAGGGGTAGACTTATTCACATTCCCCGACACAGGGGAATTGTCAGTGCCCAATGACCACCGGAGGACCAGAGCAGGATATTCCTACTCCGATACCGGAATGGGCCTTTATACCCATTCCAGCCAAAGATGTCTCTCTGTATATCCTGGAAATGATGGAGTAGCATGTATGGATCCCAGATCATATCATCCAGACTTTGCAGAATGTAATTGCATCGGCGACAACAATAAGTACTTGTGCCCGTGAGCCTGTATCCCCAATTGATGTGACTCATCTAAGAAATGGTATACCCGCCTCAGAGTAGATCTGTATCCCTTCATCCGCCTCGGTGGGTCCTCATCCATATTCCATGAAACAAGGGAAACCAGATCGAGTGGCATCACTCATTCCAATTGAGGGACAACTGTCCATCACAGTGGATGCCACAGGGCAGGCATATATCCCTGCTAAAAGTCAAGGTGTTTTTCGGCATATCCCAGCATCATCACAGGACCCAATTAGAAAGGTACCCAAAGGTGGAGGCCGTTATCAATAGCAGATGGTCCCCGCTGCCTGTAAGAAAGTTCCCTGAACACACCAAAGGAAGCCTGAAAATAAAGAGTTGGTTCATGACTCCGCTCTGCTGAAAGCTAGGGTTCCTAGTACCGCTAAGAACATATCGGAGGCTTAGAATCCTACCCACACATTACCATATTATGGGAGTGGAAGTAGTGGTTGTGAAGGTCCTCCCCATAATGTCGCTACCAGCAGCTCTGAAGGTCCTCCCCAGAGCACCCGCGGGGGCCTCCCCCATGGGCATATAACGATTGATCATGAGAGCTTCTCTTTTGATGTGAGTCACAGATTCCCTCCGCATGACCAGAATATCAAGAATCAAGAAGTCCCTCCACTTGCTTCGGTCCACCCTGAAGGTCCTCCCTGGGGTATACACTGCTAACACTCTCCATGCAGTGGGACCATAGATTATGATAGTAGTTCTCGCTATCATAGTCGCAAATGTGGAGGCCCTCCCTGCAGTGACGTCTCTTCATGACAAGAAGGCCCTCCCTTTGTCATGGCCTACCCTGAAGGTCCTCCCTAGAGGTTATATTGCAATGACACTCTGCGCATCCAGGCATTCGATCATGATGGTAGACCTCACCACTCTGATAACGTAGGTCCTCCTCATAGAGACATCAAGCAATGAAAAGGCCCTCCATTCATTATGGTACATTATGAAGGCCCTCCCCAGGGTGTAACCCACATACATTCTCCCTGTGGCAGCTATGATGGTATTCCTCACTATTGCGGTAGCTGTGATGGTAGTCCTCGCTACCAAGACCGCCATTGCAAAGGTCCTCCCTGCAATGGCCCCAAGAAACAAGAAGGTCTTCCCCTTGTCGCAGTGTGTCTTGAAGTTCCACCCCAGGATACAAATCGAACGTCAAACAATGATGGTCATCCTCACCATGATGGAAGTTATTGCAAAGGTCCTCCCCGCAATGACATATCATATCGACAAGAAGGTCCCCCACCTACTGAATCAAGAACAGAAAAGCCCTCATATGTCAAGGCACTCATAAGGATGGGATCAAGCATGTTAGATTACTAGCTAGTCACCAATGACACCCATACTAAATCAGGAGACGTTCTGAGTGACATTCATCTTCTGAACCACCTCGGAATCCCCCACATAATGATTCAATACCTACCAGCCCCACGGCCCCCGACCACATTATCGGTGAGTGTCTTAGTTGGGCCGACCAGGTAGAGGATTTACTAGTGGAGGAGTATGCCGACCTATTGCACCTAAGGAAGCGACTAGACAGAGATGATGTACCAGTTATGTTTCTGCCGACGACCACCTCTCAATTCGACATACCCAGAATGTTTCCAGAAGAATGTGTGCACGACATCTGCTCCAATATATGGACAACCCTCCTTCGACTGAAATCACGATTCCTGCCCTACGATGGGAATGTAGACCATGTCATGACAATAAGAGACCTCTTGTGTCACATCGACCTGGAAGCTCTTCCTTCAGCGCGACAACCGCAACCTGAGAGGCGTAAAGGAAACATTGAGTTAGCCTGCCTCCGTGAACTGCACTGTTGCACCGCCTCATTTGTGACGCTCCAACGGGAGTCCATATCAGTGGATGGGGTGAACATGGAGCTTTTCATTTCACTCCGCTCCCCACCCAGAAGAACATGTTCGGCATAATTTCTTACAATTTCATCATGTCAAGACAACAATCGAGTGGGGTCCCCGTTTAGGAAAGTCGACACACCCAATAGACATAGGCCCTGAGTAAGTCCTAGAAGCATCCATCCCGACGGGAACAAGCCATTCACAAACACTTGAATTAGGCCACTGAAAGCATACAACATGCCTCTTGCCTAATAGAGTCCAATTAGAAGTCATTACTTCACTCCCCAGATGGGATTGATTCACAGGTGAACTCGGCATCATATATAGTTCACCCTCGAATGGGGGAACACAAGATCAGGTGGGGAGCGATAGCATCATCCACTGCCGCAATCCAGGGTCTACCTCAGCTTGCAGGGCTGGGGGGATTTTTAACAACAAATTCCCACTTAAGACCAATAAATATGGTAAGAGGCTCAACGTCCAAGGAACGGAGCCAACCCAAGCCCTTTGGGCTGGGTGCATTTTTACCACCACAACAACAACCTCCACCAAGAGAATCAGTATTCTCTCATCTAGGTAGGATAGTCAGAAGAGGAGGTTCCTGCCTTATCATGTCTTTTAAATCATCATCCCTACCAAGAGGGAGGCCTACTATAAGGTCACATAAAAAAACTCTCCATGTCACCTTTCATTATTGAGTCTGAAAGCAATCACGTTATAGGAAGGGGAAGAACGGTAAAAGGGAAGGGAGATCCTCTTCCTATTTGGAAAATGACTTCTCCTCCACCTCGTGATATGAATCCATCAACGCCATAGAGGTTAACCCCATGGGTGTCCCCGAAGATGATGCAAATCCGGATTGAATAGGAGACGACGGTTCCGGTCAGGCTGTGATTCACAACGAACCATCCGGTGTGCACACCCGGAACCAGAGGGCCGACCTAAATATGGATTCCCCTCTAGATAACCCTCCTCCTCTAACCCTGCGAGCATCTTACAAGGATAAGAACAAAAGACCAGTTACCCTTAACATGCCTTCTTCTCTCGATAAAAACGAGCCACTTACGCTCGAAAAGAGATTCTCTTGACAAGAAGAGGAACTGAAAGAATTGATGAGGCTTAAAACCAAGCTACATTATAGGAAATGTCTTATTGAAATCGATTCCCAAGAAGAGCCAGACCTTGCACACCCAGCAAGTGCACCTCAAAGATGATGGTTTCCCCCGGCAAAGAAGTGCGGTTAGGGCCCCCGCCTAATGCGGCGCCTGGCCCATCCAACTACTTGAACATTGATTCAGATGAATACCAAGACTTCCCTACACCCAGGAAGCAACTGGAGTGAGTACGTCTGAACCCTTCGATGGTGTCACAAATGGCATATGCACCCTAGGTGCCGGGAGAGCCGAATCCTCAAGAAATGCCTCGGGATACACTTTCCCAAGACCGGGACCAACAGGATGTAAACCAGGGTCTCTCCAACACCATCGAGGCACTAACAACTTGATTAGATGCAATGAAAGCTCAATGCACTCTGGTTCAGCCAGAGCGAAAGCCCTACCCAGATTGGGTGAGCAACATGCATCCTCCACCCAATTTTGGGAGCCCCATATTCCCTGTTTTCAAAGGATCAGGTGATCCAAAATAACATTTGATGCACTACGTGTCTTATTGAAACCCCATGGTGGGAAATACGGAACAAAAAGATGCAGTGAAACTCAGATGCTTCGTGAAAACCTTGCAAGGCTCTGCCTTCATCTGGTATACGAGTCTACCAGATCAGCCAATAAAAATCTAGGAAGACCTTCGGCAGCAGTACATGTTCCACTTCTACTCAACGCTATCTAAACCAACAGTCATTGACCTCATGAATTGAAAACAGAGGGAGAAAGAGAATGTATCATATTTCATTGCCACATGGAAGGGTCTGACCTACTCTCTGAACATGACAATGCCCCATTATGAGATGCTTGCCATATGCATAGATAACCTTCGAGATAAGCTGCGAACACTGCTCATACAAGTGAAGTGCACCACTGGCTTTCAGAATCTCTCTGAAATTACCCCAATAATTGAAGAATCCCTACAGAAGACTAATCTGATGTTCTGAATATCCTCACATTCTCTTGAAAAGAGAGTAGTTAGAACTGAAGCGTCCTCTATCATGCTCAAGCCAGCCCCTGTGCCTGCTCGACCACCTAGGCCTCCACCAAATCGTCAAGGGCCCCTTCTATATCAGCGGATGCCTCTTCCCAAGCGGGTAAATCAGTGAGGATCGAAGCAGAACCAATTCAAGAACGAATACACAAAGTATACTCGTTTCGAGAGGACCAAGTCTGTGGCTACTTCATCGCTGCCATGAATTGGAATTTTCTCCACCTCACGGAGCTAAGGATGCCCGAAGAAGCCAACCTTGATGATAGGCCAAATTACTGCCCCTAAAATTGAATGTTGGGGCATAATATCCTTGGATGCTTCATCTTCCAAGACCACCTGCAAAGGATGGTAGAATACGGGAAGGTCGAACTAGGACCTCCCCCAGCACATGTGACATATATTTCTATCACTGACTCCGACAAAGGTAAGGGGTGGTAGAAAGTCACCAGCAAGAAGGGGTAGAAATTTGATGACTGGATGACTCGGAAGACTTTCAATCGAGCTCAAGGCATCCCTCGAGCTCAACTACATATGTCGGTGTTGCCGAAAACATCCCCTAGTGCCACACAACAGATAATATCAGCCTCACAACCCTCCACGGTTTGGTCATCTAGGTGTAATAGAAAAGGGAGGAGACAAGCGCAAGAGGAGCAGTCTGCAACGAGGCCAAAGTTAGCCTCGACAATGTCAGATTTTATGCCCTCAAACTTGGCGCCATGGGCACCGACCCACCAAAACAACACCATCAGGGAAAACCGAACAGGTTGACCTGTCACAGGACGAAGAGCTAATCTTTGGTTCCATCAACTCCGTCCATCTAATGGAATTGTTCCCTGAAAAAGGGTATGGTTAAAACCAGTGTTTGTAACACAAGGGTCCAAGAGGAGGAATTGCAGAGGTAGGGGATACTAGGGGAGGTGCAGTCATGGCCGAAACCAACATTATGGTTTTACCCCATCCCAAACCATTAATATCACAGAAACCCATGGGAGAGACCTTCAACGGACTCAGCAGGAGAAAGAATATCCATCCACCTCCACAAGATGCCACTCTAGCCCCGTTATTCTATGATACCCATCAAGGGGGGATCAAGTGTCTAGCTGCCTAGTGCGCACAAATAGATCGGCTGGGCTGAGTCCCCAGAACATGGGAACACCGTCAATATCCGACCCAGTCGCCGATCCTGCCTTGTCACATACTGCAGCTCCCAAAGTGCCTGCTAAAACTCTCTTGCCAATGGAGAAGCATCGGCTGTTGGAGTGTAAATATGATATCCTGATGCAGCTGGCATCAGTACCAGAAAAAATGTCAATCCTGGATACCCTGAGGTTTTTAGCAGATCTCAGGGAGGCACTTGAAGCAACCTTGATCAGCCCCTAGGAGTTTCAAGCTGAGGTATCTGCCGTTGAGATTTACTGGACGAAGACTGGCCTGGCTGAATGCAATTCAGTGATTTCCTTCACCGAACTGGATGAAGATTCCATCATTCAAGGACACATCAAACCAGAATATGTGTCTAGTACACTAAATTATGGTGAGTTCCAGAAAGTATTTATTGACAATAGCTATGGAGTTAACCTCCTTCCCCTACCGAAACTTCGTAAGTTGGGATACAATGAGGATGATCTAATACCCTCAGCCACAACTCTGTTGGGTTATAAAAATAGTTAACATAAGCCAATGGGAAAAATCAAGCTAAAAACCCATTTTGGCGACCTTTCAGCCTACTCGGAATTCCTGGTTGTCCAGAAAAAAACAGCATTCAATGCCCTACTGGGAAGGTCATGGCTCCATTAGCACATGGACATTTTTTATCCTACCACCAGTGTATTTAGTATTGACTCAATGAAAAAGGTGTAACATTGCACACAGACAAATCCCCTTTAGAGATCTCTAATTCACACTATATTGACACCAGGTTTTGTGAGCAAAAGAAAAATAAACACTTGATCGATGGTATCGACTGGATCCCCGCTCCAAACTGACTAGAAATGGTTCTTGATGACCCCCTCCAGAGGCTCATTGAAGACTATGTACTGTCCATCAACCATGTTGAGAGAAGGAGTTCATGTCTAGAAACGTACTCAACTGTCCTCATGTCTTTAGCCATAACGGCCGAGCGTGACAATGTAGAAACGACTGCTAACCCTCAATTTGGGGGTGAATACTTGAGAAAGGGATCCCACAATGCCTCGCCTCCAGACTACCAAGAGCCCGTGCTGAGAAATGTCCCCCCATCGGATCAAGAAGTTGAGAATGTGGGGGACGAATTGGAGAAATATCTCAGGGATGCAGCTCCCGCATTTGAGGATGGTATCTCCACCACTGTGTACAATCTCAAGGAAATAAACATGGGTACCGATGAAGACCCGAGGCCCACTCTCATTAGTACAGCCATGTCTCCCAAGGAGAACCAGGTATATACCTCTTTTATGAGGAAACATCGAGATGCTTTTGACTGAAATTACATAGAAATTCTGAGACTTGATCCCGAAGGGGCGATGCACCACTTTGGTCTGCCAGAAGACCACCAGGGCTATAAACAAGCCGCCAGAAAGATGCACCCCACAAATACTTCCAAAATAGAGGCTGAAGTCGATAAACTTATTAAAGAAGGCATCATTTGGGAGGTCCAATACCCCATATGGCTATCCAGCATTGTCCTCGTCAAGAGAAAGGATGGAGAAATCCATGTATGTATTGATTTCCGAGATCTCAATTGGCATTGCCTCAAAGTTGATTTATCAGCCCCAATCACCAAGTTATTAATTGATGCAAAGGCTAGGTATGAGGCTCTCTCCTTCATGGATGGTTATTCTGGGTATAATAAAATCAGTATGGCCTGAGAAGATGAAGAAGCCACTGCCTTCAACGCCCCTCAAGGAGTATTCTGTTACAGGGTCACTCCCTTTGGTCTTAAGAATGTTTCCTCCACATATCAACGCACCATGCATCATATCTTTAAACCATTCCTGGGGAGATTTGTCGAATGCTATGTCGATGACTTGGTGGCCATATCAAGACAGTGCTCGGATCACCTGTCATACCATGAGACCGTCTTCAACAAACTTTGATAACATAGCCTGAAGATGAACCCCTCAAAATGCGCCTTCGGGGTTACCTCAGGGAAATTCCTTGGCTTCATCTTATGCCATTTTGTCATCGAATTTGACCCTGAAAAGACAAATTCTATCATTGGATTACCACCTCTATACAATCTCACTGAGTAGAGAGGATTCCAAGGACACCTGGCCTACTTTAGGTGGTTCATAGCAAACCTGTTGGGTAAATGTTTTCCCTTCACCTAGTTAATGAAAACGGGGGTTACATACCAATGGATAGATGATTGCCAAGAGGCATTCGATATCCTAAAGAAGTACCTCTTATGACCACCAGTTCTCATGCACCCTGTTGAAGGAAGACCTCTTATTCTATATCTGACAGCCCTAGAGCGGTCATTGGGAGCCTTCCTCGCATATAAAAATGACACTGGTAGTGAAAATAGTCTTAATTACCCCAGTGGAACCATGATCGACGCTGAAACTCGATACTCAAACATCGAGATGAGTTGATTGGAATAGGTATTTGCAGTTCAAAAATTACGACATTATCTACAAAATCATGAAGTCCATTTGGCCTCATGTAGTAACCCGGTCAAGTACATTCTCAACCGCCCGATGCTGACCGGGTGCTATCCCGATGGGCAGTCATCCTACAACAGTTTGACATCCGTTGATTGCCTCAGAAAGCCATAAATGTCCATGAATTAGCATATTTTCTGGCAGAGCACCCGTCGACAGGGACCACGACACTAGACATCGAGCTACCTGATGAAGATATCTTCTTGGTTCAAGAGGAGTTCCGAACATGGGAAATGTACTTCGACGGCACATCCCGATGCCCGATAGGGAAGAGGACGAAGGATCCCAAATTTAACAAGGTGTATTTTTGGATCATACTAATATCCCTAGAAATGGCAGACTTTCCATATTCATTCCTCTAATCAGAAGGATGTATGAACAATGAGGCATAGTATAAGGCCCTCATTGCAGGCCTGGAGCTTGCACTCTAGGCACAAGTACAACAACTTAAGGTAAAAGGTGACTCATAACTGGTCATCAAACAAGTAAATAGTGACTATGATATTAAAAAGGGGTTGATTCCCCTATTTGACCATGTCCGAGGTTTAATGGTGGAATTATCCACATAACCTACATTGACCTATATTCCCTGGTCTCAAAATGCCCAGACTGATGCATTAGCTAATGCTGCCACAGCCCTAAAAGACCCAGATAGGGATGAAACAATTATCAGTATTGCTCATCGTCGAATGGTCTTGTCATTTGTTCAGACTAAGACGAAAGAAAAAAAACGATGTCAGTCATGTCCCTGAGCCATATGCTCCTACCATCGGCTGGATGACCCCCATTGAAAACTACCTTCAAAGGGGAGAACTTCCATCAGACAGGGATGAACGAGAGAAAATACGGAGAAGGGAAATCAACTTTGTCCAATATGGCAACACGGGCCAACAAGAGGTCCTCTACAAAAGAAGCCTCAATAGAGTCCTCCTCAGATACATTGATGGAGAAGAAACTACTGCTGTCATAAATGAAGTACATGTTGGAGTATGTATAGCACATCAGTCTGGGTCTAGGCTTTCATATCAGGTTCAAAGGCCTGGGTACTATTGGCCCACTGTGGCACGAGATTGCGAGCACTTTACCGAAAAATTCCACTCCTGCAAAATTCATGACAACTTAATTAACCAACCCCCGGAGTAACTTCAGTAGGCCAAGTACTCCTAGCCATTTTCCATCTGGGGAATGGACGTTTTGGGACCATATCCTCCCACCACAGCCAACCAACTAAAGTATATCCTCACAGCAATCGACTTATTTTACAAATGGGCAGAAGGTGTACCCCTCAAGGAGGTAGGGACAAGAAACATTTTCAGCTTTGTGAAAGCCAATATCATCACCAGATTTAGTGTCTCTCATACCATACTGATGGATAATGGAACTAAATTATGTTCTGCTGAATTGGATAAAATATACTGAGAATATGGTATCAAGGACAACCACTCATCCTGCTACCATACAGCAGCCAACGGAATGATAGTGTCTTTCAACCAGACCGTATCCAAAATTATACAGAAAATGGTGGAAAAAGACCAGAAATCATGGCAGGAGAAACTCCTTCATGAATTGTGGGCTTATCGAAGCACAATCCACACCACTACTCGGGACACTCCGTACTCATTAGTATATGAAACAAAATTGGTCCACCCCATTGATCTCCAATTTCCCTCACTCTTTGTTTCCATTTGTGATCAGTTATCCAATGATGAGGAATCCGAAAAATGGATAAGTGAATTAGAGTAGCTGGATTAGAATCAGTTTCACCCATTGCACCATCTATAAGTATATCAGAACCGGATCGAATGAGCCTTCAATAAAAAGGTTTGTATTCAGACATTCTTTGAAGGAGAATTAGTGGTGGTCCTCCAAACCCCAATGATACCCTGAAAGAAACTTCCAAATATGGAGCCCACGTGGGAGGGACCATATGTAATACACAAGGTCTACTCTAACGGTGCATATTCTTTGATCTCCATGTATAGGAAGTTCACTACCGCTTCTATGAATGTGAGATTTCTAAATAAGTATTTCGTATAACCAAAAGCAGTTATAGTCTGTGATATATGATGTTAAACTGCCAAGTGCCTATCGTCCGAGCTACAGGATGTTAAATTGCCAATCCCCAATGGTCCAAACTCTACAACCCTAAACTCAAAGTATTTCATCCTCACCGCATGACGTTAGACTGCATGCATTTCATAGAACTACGTATGACTTGATTCCTTCCCTTACAGGATATGTAGCGATGCCAGGATTCTGTTTCTTGGCCCAACCCTTACCAAATAAAGTTAAAAGTGACATTTTTTCCCTCGTGAATGGACCAACCCTACACGGGGTGTATCCCTTTTAGAGAACTACGTATGGCTTTATTATTTCCCTTGTAGGATACATAGTGATGACAGGATTCTATATCCTAGCCCAGCCATCCCCAAATAATGTTAAAAGTGACCTTTTTTCCTCCGTGTATGCACCAAGCCTGAACGAGGTGTATATATTTCCGAGAACTACGCATGGATTGATTCCTTCCTTTGCAAGATACGTAGTGACTCTAGGGTCCCCCATCCTGGCCCAACCACCCCCGAATAATGACTAAAAAATGCCCTTTTCCCCCGTGTGCAGACCATATTTTCACGGGGTGTATTATCTTCTAAAGATCTATGTACGACTTCATTCATTCCCTCACAGGACACGTAGCGATGCCAGGATTCTGTATCCTGGACCAGCCGTCCTTATATAAAGTTAAAAGTTCCATTTTCCCCCCATGTACAGTCCAAACCTTCACGGGGTGTATCCCTTTCAGAGAACTACGTATTTCATGATTCCTACCTTTGCAGGATACTTAGAGATGCCCGGATCCCACATCATGGCCCAACCACCCCCAAATGTAATAAAAAAATACCTCTTCTCCCATGTACGGACCAACCCTGCACGGGATGTACCTTTTTCAAAGAACATTGTGTGGCTTGATTCCTGCTCTCACAAGATACATAGTGACTCCCGGACCCAATGACCATGTCCAACCATCACCTTAATCACCACCCTCTTATCATGCCTATTCACACGTTATACAACCAAGACATCCGCCATTCCTTGTTTCTCACAATGAGTATTACTCACATGAGCTTAAGAATTATGGCTGGGTCCCTTTGCGTGAACTCAAAAAACATGGATTTCAAAGAACTATGTATGACTTGATTCCTACCTTTGTAGGACACGTAGCGATGCCAGGGTCCCCCATCTAGGCCCAACCACCCCCAAATAAAGATTAGAAATCCTTTTCCACCCATGTACAGACCAGTCCCGCACGGGGTGTATTATCTTCTAATGTACTACTACGGTTTGATTCCTGCCCTCATAGGATACGTAGTGCTACCAGAATTCCACACCCTGGCTCAGCCACCCAAAATGAAGCTAAAAATACCCCCATTCCCCCATGTAAGGACCAGACCTGCATGAGGTGTATTCCTCATCCTTAACGCACAACGTTAAACTGAATGGATAAGAATTGTTTTTGCCCTTTTCCCCCATACAGACCTGACCTGCATGGTGTGTATTCCCCAAATAAACTAAGTCTGGCTAGATTCCTACCCCCGCAGAATACGTAGCGATGCCTGGATCTTATCTCCAAGCCAAGCCGCTGATAATAGAATACACAAGAATATATACCCCTCGTCCTTACCACACGACATTAAACTGCAATGAATCTCCTTTTCACGTCGGTTCATCTTCTTCCTCCCTGCACGATGTTAAAACTGGACGGACTTCGTTGTCACCACACGACATTAAAACTACATGGACATATTCTTCACCGCATGATGTTAAAACTGCACAGACTTTGTCCTCGCCACATGAATTTAAAACTGCACGGACATCATCCTCACCACACGATATTAAAACTACATGGACCTCGTCCTCACTGCATGACGTTAAACTAAACAGACTTCATCGCGACTAACCCAATATATATGGAGATACCAGATGGGAAAACTCCTTGTGCATTTGGATGCATCCTCTCCATCCATCAGACTCCACCACCCAGATAATTGCGGATCTTCATAACCACCCATGGCCATCGTAAGTGCAATGTTATCAACCCATGGATACCATTGTATGACTATACATACCATGCCCTCAGCGACTCTAAATATTTATATCCCCTAGCCCATCTACCAAATGAAAGATTTTCTTAGGCGATACTCTTCCTATCTCCATATTCTTACCAGCCTCAGAGCCCCCATATCATAACTCTCGATCCAAAAATTTATGGAGAAGTGGTTTACAAGTTTTTTCCCCTCTCACATCCAAACGTTGCCAGGGTATCCATACCTTTTTAGCCTATGTATCTGCCGATGGATCACATGACGATCTGCATCTATAAACATCAAGCACGGGCTAGGCTACTTTGACTCAATGGGAATATGCGGTGAAGTTGTTTCTTGTATTCTTGGACACCATTATCCCCATGTACTAATTTTTGTGCAATGAGAAATCCCAGATTTTCATAATCATCCATGGCCATTGGAAGTGGAAAGTTATCGACCCATGGATATCTTTGTAAAACTATGCTTACCATGCCCTCAGTGGCTCTGTATATGGATCACCCCTGGCCCGTCTACCAAAGATGAGATTTCCTCAGGCCATACCCTTCCCATCTTCGTACGCATATCAGCCTCAGAGCCCCACACACTATGTCCTGATTTTGGAAACCCCAGAGTTACAGTTTACACCCTCATTCTCTCACACTTGTTCAGAGTATACTAGAGCATCCTAACCAAATTCCCCTCTTGGTGATTGTAGAAATAGTCACCCAATGGTGTGAACTCTATGACTGATAGAATAGGAGTACTTCAACCTTACCACACGATGTTAAACTGAATGGAGTAAAGGTACACCCCACGCACAAGATAAATCAGCACAGTGAACTCTTCATGTTTTAACAGCAACCAGGGACTAACATCCCCGATATTTCTAGATATTTCCTTACCAAATGACAGACTTCATGGCCTAAATATCCATGAATCCTCATTATCATTCATGGCCATCAGAAGTGGATAGCCATAGACTCATGGACACCTTTGCATGACTATGCATACCATGCCCTCAGCAGCACTGCATATTGATATCCCCTGGCCCATCTACCAAAGGCAATATTTCCTCATGCGATACTCTTCCTAGCCCCGTATTTTTACCGGCCTTAGAGCCCCCATATCATCCCTCCTGATCCAAGAAGGCCCAGAACCACGGAATAAACCATCAATCCCTCTCCACGTCTTAGACATGCCGAGATATTTGAGCCCAGTTACATTCCAATCAAGAGTTTCCATTGAAACTACATCCTTACCGCTTGAAAATTAAAACTGCATAGAACATGCCTTTGCCGCTTGGCGTGAAGCTTCTAAGAACAAGCATTAAACATCCCGAGAAATGCCTCCAACTACAAGAATTTTCACGGATTTAAAAATTCCCCCCATCCTCACTGCATGAAGTTAAACTGCATAGTATCTTTATTAATGCTTCCCAACTTTACCGCATGATGTTAAAATGCACAGAAGTCATCTTTACTGCCTGACATTAAACTGCACGGAATTTAAAATGCCCTCCATCCTCACCGAATGCTGTTAATCTGCACATATTTAGTAATAATAACAATGCCCTTCATCCTTGCCACATGACGTTAAACTAGATGGTCAAAATCTTCACGGGTTCAATTAGGAATAGAGGTTTTCCTCTTTCCCTCAATGCATGGGCCAGACCTGCACAAACCACCATCTCACAACAGCTTGAGAAGGGATGAAATTACCAATTCCTAGGAAATTTATCATAGATGTTTCTCCCGTATCCAGGAACCCTCTCCTCATGAATCACACTCTGTACCCGGAAAGAGCCGAACAATGGCAAGCCACCTCTGGTGGTCCTGAATCTCAACATTCCTAAAGATGCTCGGCTATCGAGGGAACACAATAATTGACCAAAGGACACCTTTACATGACTATTCATACCATTCCATAAGTGGATCTACATATTGATCGCCCCTGGTCTATATACCAAAGGAAATATTTTATTAGGAAATGCTTCTCTCAGTATGCCTCTTGGCCACTGATCCCCATATCCATCCCAGGATTTTGAAACCCTCTGAGTTGCAATTTACCAACCTCTTTCACAACCCTGCCTAAATGTGTTGGAACGTCTCTGTCGTGATTACCGAGAACCAGGAGAAGCTGTTCCATTTTAAGGAATGTCCCAGCTGCATGACTTTATACAGCGTCAAGCTCCAACCATCCATCACACTAGCTAAATGCGTAGGACACAGACCCTTATTCCACACTCTTGATTAATAAAGTTGTTCACAAACCATTTTAGATGTCACATACCCTTTACGAGACACTCTTGGTGGTTTTTATAATTCTCCAAGCTGCCCAGGGTGGTTTCCATAATCCGGACTTCCATGAAGTCCTCAGGCCATCAGAAATGCACGGTTATCGACTTAAGGAAATATTTGCACAACTATGCATACCATGCCCTCAGTGGCTCTTCATATTGATCGCCCCTGGCCCATATATCAAAGGCAAGCCTTCCTTATGCGATGCTTTTCCTACCTCTGCATGCCGATTTGGCTCCCATGATTGGTGACATTCCCTGCATGTGGATCAAATCTAAACATGTCCCCCACATGTGTCTGATAGGTATTGGGACATCTTTTAATCAACCAAACCACGTCGGGGCCCTCGCCTGACTATATCTGGTAAATGTTGTTCGAACAAAAACATTAGTAATGATAGTATTGTCAGCATGACTTTAAACTAATCAATAAAAGATGTGCAAAGCTCGTTAGGCCGAAAACCCAAAAAGGGAGACCTAAGAAAAACCCGAGCCATACCTACTGGGTCTACACCAAATGGAACCAGGAAAGTCTTAGGGTATTTATTTTAAAGATAAAATGATTGTAGGGTTTATATAAAAAACCCTACCAAAAGGAGTATTGTGCTCGCTGAGTCCCTTGGATCAGGAAAAATTTACAGCATTTTCCAATCACTCACCATGTTTCAGGACCACTCAATAGAGGAATAACCTTCTCTTCATTCCGATCAGACCCCTTTACAATGGGAGGAATTAATAAGGTCCTGAAAATTACGGAAGGGGGAAATCCAATTACCCCAATACTTGGGAAATGAACGAACCAGTCCACGTACCAACTCCTAGAAAAAGTACATGGCTGGTTCGGAAAACCTCATTCCCACACACCGCGTCACACGCGAAATGGAGGTGCAAGATGTATGTGCTTGCGAACCTCATCACTTGAGAAATGGAGGCAGAATCCGTATGCAGCTGCGAACCTCGTCGTTCACTGAATAGAAGCGGAGAGGTATGCGACCATGGAGAAATCCCGCGAATCATGGTTACAAAAATCCCCGGTTGTTTGAGTCGTCTGCGGCTGGGGATTCCTTCATGGGATTTCGAAAAAAAGTGTTGTGTTCCCATCAATACAGCCTCTTCAAAACTGTATAAATAGTCACCAAGGGGCACCAAAAATGTAGAGAGAAAGGATGGGTAAAAACCCGTGTGGAGACTCTGGAGAAATTTCTCCCTGCGGTAAAGTCTTGTGACCCTCCACGGACCCCATATCATCTGCGGATGAACCCTTCCGCATAGAAGAGAAACCAGTCTGCAAACCACATATGACCAGCTCCTCCGCGGACATCCTTTGTAGCCACCCCCTCCAAAGACGTCCTTCACGGCCCGCTCTGGGTCCAGTTTCTTAACGGCCAGGTTCTACATAGCCATCCCCTTTGCAGATGCCCTTCGCAGCCATTTCCTCCATAGCCAGCTTTTTTGCAGAAATCTCCTTCAAGGACATCCTCCATGGCTAGCTCCTCCATGGATTCCCCTCATGTCCAGTCCCTCATGGACAACATTCTGTGGCCAGCTCATACACGGCCCACCCCATGCGGAAAACCCCATGCACTCAGTGGTCCATTCTGTGGGGGCTGCGCCCCTGCACCCCAGCTCGGGCTCAATGCCTGGCTTCGGTCCCGTCCCTCTGGGCCGGTCCCTTCGCTACCATAACTAACCCCCATGAAAAATGGATACTCGCACCATGAACTTTTTGGCCACCTCAATAATATTTTCTATTGCACCCTTCTGTTTCTCCAACATCCATCCCATAACTGCCATGAGTTGAGCTACTCCTCATGAGACTCCTAAAATCCCATTACCTAGCTCCCATGCTAGGTTCATCCAGAAAGGGACTCCCTTGCATAAGTCCCACACCAACCATTCCTAGGTATATCCTACCTAGTAATCCTGACCACATGTCATTAAAATGTATGACCCTCTTCCTATCCATATAAAATTAAACTATATAGAAAGATTCCCTACAACATGACATTAAACTGTGATTCTATTGTCCAAGCTATATGACTTTAAACTATAGTACACCTACACCCCATACTGGGAATCCTTCCTAGAGTAAGCCCCACAACATCCTCACCAGAAGCCAATGGCCCTTCCCCTCTCATTATAGAAGGTTTATTGCTCTGCTGCGCGACTCCTACCTTCCACCAACATTAGGGAGAAGGATAGTCCAATGGTCCCATCCTTCTGCTCCGCTTGTAATCTTCCAACCCTTCCCTCGGTTGGAATAATGTGTGAGTCAAGCCATGTATGTTGAATTCTCTTGTTTCTCACACTGAGCATGTCTGACGTGGGCATAAAGATTTTTGATGGTCATGACGTCCGCACAACGACGACCCTCAAAACGAAATATGTGGGTTTTGATCCCTATCTCCTATGTAAGGTACGTAGGAATCCTCCCTAAGGTTCAATCTCAATTTGGGCCACTAACCATTTGTTAGTCCCGATCATGCCCCTCAAAACAAACTACTTGGGATTTGATCATAGTTTCCTATGCAGGGTACGTAGGACGCCTCCCTGAGGTTCAATCCCAACAATAGGAAACTCTCACGTGTAAGCACTAATCTCCCAAAACTACGTGGATTCTGATCCCTCTCACAAGGATATGTAGGAAGCCCGTATCACATGTTCGATATGGATGCTCAAGTCGTTATCTATCCCCCCTGGATGACATAATAAACTCCAAAGCACACAGTTTTTCAATTTTAAACCAGTGTCGTCTCAATGAGTCCAAACTCATCGGAGTCATTAATCCAATATGGGATGGTAAACCTCATGCCTAAATGATTCTGAATCCCTGCGTTCAACTGACCATTGCCAACCATGTGTAATCCATAGATACTATGCTTGGTTATAATCCAAATATTCTTGAACATATGAATACGTCTTAAATCTATAAGAGAGTCCAAAACAGTCAATAATTCCCCCCAAAAGGGTGTGATGAGCCCGAATTCCCATCCTCTCGACCAATGTTTTTTCTTAAGTACCGCTGGCCAAATCACCCAGCGAACACCTACCTTTGGGATGTTGGTCCACGTATCGTTGGATATGGAACCGTTGAGTGTTTCGAAACAAAGTGCAACATACCTGACCTAAGCGATAGAGCGGAATTCATCCCTCTGTAAGATCGACCGTCGGGCACGTCAGACCTCCCACCAAATCGGTCAAAACAGTGGTAAACATTCGTTCATTTTTTGGGGTGAAATTTTTTTAACCGGGGAATATTGTAGCACCCCTAGAATTTATAATTAAAATTAACATTGAATGTATGAAACACTGAGTCTCTATGAAACAATAATTTTTTATAACCTAGGCAATGAACATATTTTTACTGCTTCTGTGATTTAATTTCAAAAAGCAAAAATAAATTTTTTTGAGCAGCAAGATATTTAGGTTCTAATAGGATCAACATACATTTTTGATGAATAGTAACATAACCTAATGACTTGTAACATACCATTATGAATAGTAATTTTCTTTTATGAATAGAGTAATCACCCGTGTCCGTATAAATAATATTTTTTCAATATTTAAATGATTGTTAATATTTTAAAAATTAATAATAAAGTGTTGATATTCTTTGGACTATTAAATATTTAATAAAAATCTTAAATTCATAAATTATTAAAATTCATTTTCATGAAATGTATTCCAAATTATATAATTTGGTGTTGTATTGTTTTAGAATAATTTTATTCGACCTTGGTTTATTTTTGAAAGTATTATAAAATTTGTTTATATTTAAAAGCTATGTTATTTTATCAACTAAATGATGATTTTATTTTAAATATAAATTTATCTTATTTAGAAAATAATTTAAATAAAATGGGTTTCATTTATTAATTCAACATGTTGAGAAATGGTTAGGGTGATTTTTTGGGTATTTTTTGGAATTACTCGAATTTTTGGTGCATAGTGTAACTCGACAATATACGAATTATGTAAAATAAATGAATTTATGCATCATGATAGATTCACTAAGGATGAAAATCGCCATTGTTCAGAACTCACATGATTTTATAACAAGTTTATGTCACATGAATAAAGTTTATTTTTGTATTGAGCTAAATTAATACATTAATGATTAAAATAATAGAAAACCCCTCCCCTCCTCCACTTTAAAAACCACCCATCACTCATTCTTCAATTCAGTCTTTTATACCTTGAAACATCTCAATGTTATTTGAAAATAATTTTCCATAGTCCCTCCCTACATAAAATATCCCTTTTTGAATGAAAAAAATACCAAAACCCTTTCCTAAAATGAGGCTCCCGTGAAGGTTATTTCAAGTAGTGAGTCATATTCCTTTTTCATTTAATCACATTTCAATTTATCTTATTTTATTATTATCTCCTAACCACTTCTGTCCAATTTATCATGATAACTATCGTATTATCTATATAATAGAATTATATCATGTTAATTTAATTACCATTATCAATATCCTTACTCTCCCAGTTTTATTTTCTCAATAAAATCATTATTTGAGAGGTTCTATTTAGAACCATCATGGACGACGATGTTTTGTTCATTAAATTAACCTTCAAAGTTGTTTAGGAAACCGTTTTAATGGTTTATAAAGACTATAAAATTTATGATATAAACCTTATTAGTTTTTTATGTAACATGTTTACATAATACAAAAGAACAAAAAAATGAGTTTTTTATGAGTAATAACCGTTGTAATAATCTTAACGATTATTCCTGAATGTATTATCTAGTGATTCACCCATATAATATGTAACCAAATAAAATATATAACCATTTAAAATTTTTTATTCCAATTAACAAACTAAAATTCAAATAATTGTGTATTCTATCCATTTACATGAAATAAATTACATATAATCGAGCGATCGGATCATGAAATCAAGGAAACAGAGACTCTGAAATGACATAATTTAGACATATAACTTATCAATAAGTCCATTAATGTACTCAAAAATACTATAATGAATAAAATAAATTTATAAAAGGTAATATGTTGATTAATTAAGGTATTTAATTTGATTCCCATGGATGTTAAGGTCATGTACCAAACATGTTCGGACATAAGTTAAGGGTTTTCTATCCAAACATCCATTTTCATTTGGGTTACACTTATTCTATACATACATATATAAAATTAATATTTATTATTATTTACTCCTGAAAATTTTATTTCAATTTTTTATATATTTCTAACAATCATAATCCTTATTTATTTTAAGGGGATTTACATTTTTTAAAAAGATCATTAAAAAAATTCTTCTTGATAAAAAAGCATGTTTCAAAAGGACCTCTCAAATTTTTACATGATTAAAAATGCACTATGAAATCTATTTTTATAACCCATTATTTTTTTAAAATCAATAATTTTATTATAAAAATTATATATTAACTCACTTCTAGTTCTATGAAATGATTTTCCCAAAATAACTCTTTTTTTAGAGTAAAAGAGTAATTACCATAATAACTCGATGATTTTGTATGAGTATTTTAATCTATTTAAACACTTTTGATGAATATTATTTTTAATTGGTATTAATGTTTAATTATATAATCCCTAAAATTTTATTTGATGGTTTATTATTAGTTTTACTATAGATGTGCTATCTTGATAGCATTCACCATATTATTCTAAATGGTTAGAGTGTATATTTAATGATTGGGGGAAGTTATGTATATTTCATATGTTAATTTCAATATGAATATATATGGTGTTTATATTTATCCTCATTCATATTAGTATGGTATTAGACTTATTGCTTGATGGGTGGGTCCATCTATAGTCTCTCGATGCATCGGTAGGTCTAATGATTGCAACTAGATTGGGTTTTTACCCGTTTATGTATGGTCTTGGACTGAGGCCTTGATAGAATGATTAGGATGTAAAAAATTATGCATTTCCTCTTTATGAAACAAGATATTGATAGTCCAAGTGATTATTCTACTAGTTTAATATCCCTGGTTATATTTTATAGAATTATGTAATCATATTTTATTCCCGCCATATTGTGATAATGATTAATTTTAATGAAAAGAATTTTCTGTTATTCATCATGCCTAGTGTTTTAGTTAATGATTACTTACGCTCTATTATTTACCCTTACTGAGCATCTGAGTTCACCCCTTTAATATTTTATATATTTTCCAAGGAATTGAATAAGTGTATTATGAATGAATTGACAGGATAATTTATGTCTTATGGGAGTTATTAAAAGGATAGTTTATAGAGTATTTTATTTCAAGTTTAAATGATAGACATATGTATATATCTAGTCTTCCAAAACATCAAATTAGTTTGTTCATTTTAGATACGACATTCTTTTAATCATTCCATTGTAATAAAATAATGCATCGGCTCCGAGAAACATGGTTCAGTGAGTTACCGTAAATATATATATGTATATATACATATATATATATGTGTATATGTGTGTCTCTGTGTGTGATTATATGTATATATATATATGTGTGTGTGTGTGAGTGTGTGTTAGTTTATATATATATGTTTATATGTGTGTGTGTTTTCATATGTTTATATATATATGTATTCCAGCTTTTTTGTGTTTATATATATTTTTATATATGTGTTTCTATGTTTATGAATATATATGTATTATTTTATATATATGTGTGTGTGTTTATATATGTTTATAAATATGTTAATATATACATATATAGGTTTATGTATATATGCTTATATGTGTTGTTGTATGTCTGTGTAATATAAATGTGTATGTACACACACACACATATA
This sequence comes from Viscum album, assembly GCA_963277665.1. Taxonomy (NCBI): domain Eukaryota; kingdom Viridiplantae; phylum Streptophyta; class Magnoliopsida; order Santalales; family Viscaceae; genus Viscum; species Viscum album. Next base: position 1,048,302,188 of record OY728131.1, on the reverse strand, counting down.
TAAATGTATATATGAATATATGTAATTATATTTGTATATATATCTACGTATATATAAAAATGTTTATATATATATATGTGCAATTTTATATATGTTTGGATATATATATATATATATATCTCTGTGTGTGTGTGTGTGTTAATATATATATATATATTTGTGTTTGTGTTGGGAGGGGGGTATATGTGTTTGTGGGTGTGGGTGTTTATATTTTTATATATTTGTGTGTGTTTATATGTGTTTGTATATTTATATGTTTATATATATGTTTTACATATTTTTGTGGGTTTTTATATGTTTATATATATATACCAGTGTGAGTGTGATTAAATCTATATGTATTAACATACATATATGTCACTAATTTTTCTACATTAACAAACATCACTATTTTTAAATGAAATGTTTTTTTGGAAAAGAACATTAAAACATCGCAAAAATAAAGTTTTTTTCTTGTAGTTTTGGGAATGAGATTTGTGTGGGAGAGTGAAAAGGGGGAAAATTTAATAAAATTAAAAGAAAACAACATAAAATTTTATTCTTGTAAACCCACATAGTTTTCAAAACAATGAAGTAATTGTGTTTCACCTACTCATCACTAAAAATTCTTATGAATGATTTATCTTATGAGCCTTCATGGTTTAACATACTATAATATTGATTCAAAGTGAAAATACCCTAGGAAGACCTAATCATACATTTCAAAATAATGATGGATAATAATTCTCCACTTTAAAACTCATAAAATTTCAAATACTTTTCCAGAAACTCACGAAATATCATGGAAACATAGAATAATATATAATAATATCAAATACTTAAATAAATAAAAATTTATTGTTACTAAAATCTATCTTCCTCATTAAATTATTAATAAATATTATTAATATAATTTATAAAGAGTTTATGGATTATGTACCAATTAGAAATATACTCTCCGATTTAAATTTAAAGGGTTGTTCAAACAAAAACCATCCTCAAATCACTAAATTCACAAGATAGGTTGTTATTCCACTATAATTAGGTAATTTAATCCCTTAATAGATGATTCGAGACCATAAAATTTTAATAACTCCAAATAAAATTCAGTAACACTATACCCAAGGTCTCCATGACCTTTTTAGGGAATGAAATAAAGATGAGAATGAAAAATTATTAGAGAGAGGGGGTGGTGTAGAGAAATTTAACACAATGAATCACCAACATTATATGAATATAATCTATGTAAAATACAAGAAGGAGATATAAATGAGAGGGTAAATTATTCATGGATGTCAAAAAATCAAATGGGAGGAAAAAGGGATCCTATTTTTTCATTTGAACAGAGAAAATATGAAAAAATAATTCTATAATTGGAATTTTTTACCATGATGTGATCCTCAAGATAATGATGTAATCCCCCATCCAAATTTAACACTTTTATAAATTAAAAAAAATCCCAAAATATTAGTTATTATAACTATAATTTTGTATAAATTACCTAATTGAATTTGTATTTAACTATTATGTAAAACCATTTTTCATCATAAATTATTTCTAACTATATATAATTATCATAAAATCCAAAAAAATTGTTATATTAAATAAATAATTCATGTGATAATAGTTTATGTTTATGAAAGATAATCACCATATTAATCATAAAATAGATTTAATTCAAGAGGTGAAGATATTCATTTTTCTGGAAAAGGGATTACCTATATGTATCAAGGAATTACACATAAATATCACCATTTATCATATAATTTACCATTATATATTGAGAAATGTAACTTGTGTACCATAGGGATTCAAACTCATACATGTTTTCTGACCTAGAAATGGACCCTTATGTATAAATAAGAAACTATTACATATTTCCTTTTTCAAAAATATACCTTTACCTACCCAAGGAAACTCTAAAACAACCATTATACATGAATACCATTATGTTATAGTAATTATCAATTTTTTAGACACAACACTAGTAACCAATACTTTTCATAGTGTGACAAAGAGTTACCTTTAGGTATACAAGGAGCATAATGCCTATACCATTTTTTGGGAACTCCTCTCATGATCAATGTAACATCCCAGATAATTATAGAATATGTAATTTTAATAACTATTAGTATTTATGAATTAGATATAAATTTTACTTAAAAGGAGATGATATATATGATAGTGTACCCAACACATAATAATTAGCTTTTTATAAATCTTATATTGAACACAAGACAAAGATATACCGAAAAATAATATATTATTAATATTATTTTTTTAATTGGAAGTTATATCTTGGCTGTTTTATTGGTGGGAATGAATAGAACTAATAATATTATGTTTACACAGGTTTATTAGATGTTTTTAATTTATAAGAATAAATCTTATAGGCTTACAATCAGAATAAATCCAACTTTAAGCATAAATACTCTAGTATATTTAAAAAGTTGTTTTTATTTCTTTTTGATGGAGAAACCTTTTTAAATATGGGTTTTTTCACTATTATAAGTTATATATGACAATATAAACATCTTATTTGGAATGGGGACTTTAAAATTCACTTTGGATGAATTTTCTTTATTAATTTGATAAAATTCATATTTTAATTAACAGTATAAATGTCTGCATTTGAATTCAAAATTTCCTTTATGAAAAATTTATTTGTATTGTTAAAATATAATTTTATATTGTTTTAATATATAATTATATTAAATTTACATTATTTATTCCAATTTAGTTAGTTGAAATAAATATAAAGTATAAATTTAATAGAAAAACTATGTGAAATTTAGAACATTTTACTTTAAGTCCCGGTGTTCTCGAGCCATCAACAGAATAAGTGTATAAACAAATTGAACCACTTTTGAGAACTGAATTTTTAAAAATGGACATACATGGTTGTAATTTTTATGGAAAATTTGGTCTTGTAGGATCAAAATATTTTTTGGTGAATTGTAACATTAGTATTTTATTTATCATGGTTAAAGGTAAATGGGGTAATTAAGGGTAAAAATAATTTTATAATAATATAAAACTACCCTAACACTTGTCCAATTTTTTTGGATAAGTTATTTAAATCCAAGAAAACACTTGGACCGAATTTTTGACCTTTGGAATCCACAGGGGTGTGATTATGACATTTATAACATATAATTAAAGTAAATCAGAACATGTCATATTAGTGACTCTTATTACTAAAACAATACTAAAATAGTGTAATTTGTGTGATATTTTCAACTATAAATAATCCCTAGTAAAATAAAAATATTAAATATGAAATAGTAATATATTTAAAAAAATATTAAATGAATAATTATTTTTAATTATGACACAATTATGATGCAATAATGTATTTATCAATTAAAGATTAAAATAAATGATATTATAAATATTAAAATAAATATTATTAGAAATAATTTATTAAATAAAAAACAATTTAGGGGACAATGACATGATATAGGTATATTAAATGGTTTTTTCAGTGATATATCTCTGTTTGGAAGTTATATAAATTCAATGAAATGAATAGTATAAAAATTTAAAAAATTGATTTTTAATAAAAATATTGCTTTATTAAAATATTTAAAAAACATAAAAGTATTATAAAATTACAAAGTTAAAATTATAAGGTCTAAAAGTTCATCAAGTTTTCCATTATGTGAAATTTTCCTCATATAAGTAAAATTTATAGCCTCTTAATATTTAATATTTAGTTACCATAATTAAGAGAAAAAGAGAAAACTGAAGTGTAAACCGAAAAGATAAGATTTAAAATAAAATAATGAAATTTTTAAAAACTTTTTGGCTGAGATAATTTTTAAATATAATCATATTTTCTTCAAAATATATAACAATTTTTTCATTTGTATTAAAAAATTATTTTATATTAATTTAATATTTTCTGAGTTTTGAAGGCTACGACTCCACCCTGATGTAAGACGATAACCACTCATCTCTAATACTGTCTCTTAAAGAACACTTATTTTTGACCAATATCTTCCCAAAACACATCCCAATTCCCTCCACAATTACTTGAGGCCTTAGTTTAGGTAGAACGACCATCTATGATGTGCTATTTTTTTCTTTGTGGGTGATCAACTAACGAATAGGTATTGTTTTCTTTAAGTATTTCTAATTTATTTCTTATTCCACATACATCATGTATCCTCCTACCACGAGTTAATAAAAAATCTAGTATACTTGATATACTGAGAATTTATTATTTCAAAATCATCACCTAAATCCATGTCCACTTCCATCAAATGGGAATGGAATTAATCGTTTCTGTGTATGTGTGATCTATCTCCTTCACGAATTGATCTAATTTGTTTTTCATAACCATATCTCATGACTTGTTATAATAATGTAATTAATTTTTATATGTGATATTGATGACATATTAATCATTATATATTAATAATATATCAATTATGTTCTTACATTCCTAGCATATAAAAATGATAACATCTTTCTTGTGTAGATGTAATCTACCCCTCCACGAAGTGATGTGACTCATTTATATTCCCCAAATAACTGGTATTGAAACACCCGACGCTTTCACAGTACGTTTCCCTTTGAATAATGCAATGGCTTGCATTGTATGCAACTTCGAGATTCTAACACACCCAACCAATCAAACTAGCCATTATGAATAGTAATAGCTAATTTTTTAAATTTTATAAATTTTATCATTCAAAATGGACATCATTTTTGGATTCGTAATATCAAAATTATCTTAGGGTGAAATTTTGGTACTTTTCGGATAACTTTCATATTTTGATGAATAGTGAAAATTACTAAATTTTAATTAAAAACAAATTTTTTAATCGAAATAATTAATACTGATAAATTATCAATTTGAGTGGTTTTAAAGTATATTTATAATATATTTTTTCCATTTAACAAAATTTTGGTCATTGGACGTAATTTCACCTTTAAACCAGACATAAACAACTGTCAATCTTATGATAGTTATTATCTCTTAAAAACACACTTTTTGATTTGACAACAGGAATTAATTTTTAAATCAATTAATTCAACTTATATTTTTTGAATTTAGTAAAATAGAAATCATTTTTGAATTCATAATATCAAATATATCTTAGGCTTAATTTTTGGTATTTTTCTCGGAATTTTTCAATTTTTGATGAATAGTGAAAAATGCTGAGTTATAGTTTAAAACCAAATTTTTTTTAAATGATTATTTATTTTATTTAAATTTAATTAAGGAAAAAATAGAAACATAATACCTATATAAGTAAAATTTAATTAATTCATGATAGTTTAGAATAATTTTAGATATATAAAAATTTTATTGAACTTTTCACCGTCTTTTACCCACCCCTTAGGAGAATTTGGAAATTTACATAAAACATAATTTTACCGCTTCGGTGAGTGGAATTTTGAAAATCCGAGAGACACTATTAATATCAAAGATTAAAATGTGGTTCAATGAGATGAAAATAATTTTTGGTGAATAGTAACTTTTTACTTTTATTTACCACGGTTAAAAGTAAATAGGGTAATTAAGGGTAAAAATGATATTAATATTACCCTAACACAGGTCATAATTCTATTGGACAAGTGTATCTCGACCAAAAACAACCTTAGGAATTAAATATTACCATTTAGGTCAACATGGATTAGATTAGGACATTTATTATTATTTAATTCAAAGAAAAGTTAAAAGAGTTAAAATTAAAGATTATTTAATTAACCATTTTTAATATAGGGTTATACATAAGATAAATTCGATTTTAAATATTCATTAGAACGATAAAAAGATTTCCTACATAATGGTATCTTATTTATAATTTTTAGACATTAAAAAGATTAATTTATTTTTGACACAATGGTGATGTAGTAATTACCTAATTAACGAAATATTAAAATAAATGATATTATAAATATAAAAAAAATGTAATTGGAGACTTTTTATGAATTAAACTAATTTTATAGGTTAATATGACATATTATTATTGGTTATATAAATTTATTTTGAAGTAATAATTCTATTATGAAATTATAAAAAACAAAATACCCAATAGTGTCAAAATTGACATAAAAGAGTTTTTAAAACAAATATTATATTATTAATTTATATTCTATTCTTAAAAATATAATATCTGGCCAAAGGACATGTATCATGATAGTTGTATCATTAATGGACCACTTTGGGGTCACTTGTAAGTATGTAGTAATTTTATTTACCATATATACAAAATACAAAGAGACATGGTAAATGTCAAACTAATTAACTAAGAGTTAAAACTAAAAGATAAGGTCAATAATGTGACCCCAACCAGTCTAAAATCTACTGGTTGAGTTTTTTTCGACCTATCCCTACATTAAACTTTAAGTAATCTACTTTTGATCCATTAGAAACCGAATATCTATTTAATATAAAATAATATTTCTAGCTTTTCCAAAGGATCCCCTCACACCTCTTATAAAAGGGCACTCCCCCCTCTCATTAATTCACACCTTCAAATCCATTTGGCTCGGCCAACCTCTACCCAAATATCCTCCCAAATTCCCTCACTTCAACCTAGAGGCCTTAGTTTGATCAGAAATCCAACCTAAGGATCCCTTTTGATCAAATCAAGAGGAAGAACCCGAAGAAGAGGTAATGTTTTCACCACCCTCTTTTAATTTCCTTTCTTCTTCAACTTCTTCATTATTTGTTATTTATTTTCTAAAATAATAACTCCAGTATCTTCTATATAATGTGAGGTTATTATAAATATGGAACAAACAAATTCATTATTCTATCCATCCCATGAATGACATGTCACCATACGTGCGTACGTACGACCTACCGTCTCCACGTTGTGGTGTAATTGTTATTCAATATATTATTATTTATATGAGTATAATAATGATGTATAATGCATGAAAATAATAAATATAATATGATAATTATTATTTCTATATGATATACCATCAAATTATATATTATTTTAATATCAAAATAATGATATTGTCTCTCGTGCGTACGTACGGACTACCGTCTCCACGAACGCGATGAGATTCATTCCACATCGTATCCATTCAAGACTAATTCTCATTTGATGGTTAAAAATAATATTTAAGGACTTGGAACATTCTTTATATGAATAATATACAACATACCCATAAAAAACATGACATATGTAACAAAACATATTAAATAAAACGAGTAAGTTAACACCCGAAAAGACGATAATACTAAGATATCATTAACAAAGCAATGTTAAAAGATAATATATGACAACATATTAATGTATATGATACTTTTATAATTAAATAACAATTATTTGACCATTATACAGGAGTCTAACCTACCCTCAACCAAGTAAAACGTACAAATTAAGGGGTTTCTTATCTCACTTTTAATTCTGTGAGATGTCCATTGTTCACCACTTATTTATTACATGTGGTGTGTGTACTTCCCATGATTGTATTCATTGTGTTATATAATTTAATTTATGGATATTTACATCATCATTAGATGATACTTCTTTCATGGGTGTATTTTTCGTAAGTTACCAAATCGATAAAGGTATTTGAAATTTCAATTTCCACTCATTTGACATAAAAACAAACATCATTGATTATTTTACTCCAAGATTATGTGTGGAATCACTAATAATTTTCATATGTCATAATTTCCACTCTCCTTTCTGTGGATATACTTTTGAATACACATAATCACTCAATTAATAATTTCTCAAGTCATCAATATGAACTTGATAAGAGTAAATTTTAACTCAAACTCCATTTGTTGAGTTAAGCATCCAATTCATTGGTGTTGTTTTTACAATAATATGTGTGAATGTACTCTGATTTATTTACACTAAATATCCAATAATATTTATTGTATTTATATTTTTCACACATAATTATATCTTTGATTTATCCTTAACCTAAGGATATGGTCTTTATAAGAGAATTCATCTAAATTTACATTCCATTGAGACTTCTTTGTTGTTATGCACCAATTCACTTTTATATGGTGTATATAATGTACTTTGACATAGTATATCACAAATCCATTTATTCTCATGATATTAAAAAGTTTTTGTTACCTCAATTATTTGTATTCAAGTGTCTTTATTTTGTTTAGGAACTCTAACTAAAATATCATTTTAAATTTTTTAACGATATATTATTATAAATCTTTATCATTAATGTCCATGTTTTAAAAAATGTTTTTAAGGATTTATATATATGGACATTGATGTTTTAATATTAAAATTCTTTTTAAAAGTTTCAAAGTGGTATGGGACACTTTGATTCAAAAATATCTATTTTAAATGGCTTCTTGACAAATAGAGTAAATTTTAAATGTTTTCACAAAAAGGGGGATGTTTCTCTCAATAGTTTGATGATTATTTTAATCTATGTCAATATCCTTAATTATTCTCGATTGAGGTTAATCTGATACAATACAATCATCTATATTGTATCGAATGAGTTATGTTTGAATGTGGATGTGATATTTTTAAACCATTCATGGTATGAGGTTAAAAGTATTGACATTATGTATGCGAGTTTTAATATGAATTTTTATGTTTTATTTCAAACTTTTCATATGAGGAATGCATTGGACTTAGTAAGTGATGGGTGGAGCCCACTATAGCTCCTCGATGCATCAGTAGGTATCATGAGACAAACTGGTTTCCTGGCACGAGGCCTTAAAAAAATCTTATTTGTAGTCTTAGCACGAGGCCTTGGCTACGTGGTTATGATAGTCTAGCATTATGCATTCTGTCATTAGGAAAGTGGTTATTAATATTTTCATGTGATTATTCTACTAGTATAAATCCTTTCCATATTATGCTGAAGTTCAAGTTTAAAAGGCTTTTGTTTTAGTTATACATTGCCTTAAATTATTATGTTTATTTATGAAATTTTCTGCTATATTGTTATCCTTACTGAGCATCTAATCTCACCACTTTCAATGTTTTATTTTTCACAGGATGTGAAGAATTATTTTATGAATGACCTACAAGGATAGTATGAGGGGATATGAAGACAATATGTTGTTGTAGTTTTTCACTTATTGATGTAATGTAAACTTTATGAATATATCTAGTGTTTCCAATTCTACTAAACTAATCGGTCATTCGAGACTTGATCTTTTGTGATCATGCCAATGAGATATACTAATGCACAGACTCTAGGCAACTGGGGTCGGGGCTTTACAGTTGGTATCAGAGAAAGTTTAGTACAAACCTTGGGAGCTATATTTAGATAAATTCTGATTAGAGCACATAGCCCTAAAATAGACTTTGAGGATTAGTATAGAAGAACTTCCTATAATTTTGGTATTGTAGTGATTTTGTGAGTTTTCCGAGAAATACATCCATGTCTAGATACGAGCAGGTAGAGGCGACTCTGGCATAGATGTACCTAGGGGTAAAACCCGAAAACACCGCTTTGAGATAGACTCGAATGGGAACTGGTGCATGACAACGGGGCTTGCTGCACTCTTGGTTACGACACTCTCGGGGGATATGCTTACGATAATTTAAATTTTCATTACAAACCGATTTGAATTATTATATATAAGATGAGAGTAAATGAACTTGGTTAATCCAAATGTGTTTCAAATTGAGAATATGGTGACATGTTAATCTCTAAATGATTTTATGACTACTTTTACTCACACAATGCTTTCTGCTTTTAGTCAATGGCTAGATTCCAAGGAAGTCATAGTGACTTTGAGAATGATGTACAATGTGGAAATGGTGGTGGAAATGAGCAAAAAAATGGAATGTTGATAGGTGTAAAAGATATCGTCTTCATGAAAAATGAATTTTCCAAAAATATGATCAACAGTATATATATTAACCAATTCCCGGACTCAAAAAATAAGAGAAAGGTGAGGAATGATAAGAGCTCCAGCAGTGGAGACCATGGAGAAAGGAATCCTCAATTTCCATCACGCAGGAAATATGGAAGGAGACACCCAAGAAAGTGTCTCAATGGGACAAATAAATGCTTTACCTGCGGGATGGAAGGACATAAAGTGAAGAATTGATGAAGAAAAATGAATTGTACTCTGGAAGAAGATAAAAATGGTCCCAAGAATCCATTTACAGTCATTTTCTATAAATGGAGGAGACCAGGACATTACCCGAGTGATGCCCTATTCTATAGGATATTTTCTTGGTCAAAGAAGAAGCAATGCAAAAATAAATGGTTGGAGAAATGTTTAAAAAGTATTAGTGCTATGTGTTGATGGGTTTACTTTGGAATAATTTTCTCTTGTATTTGTAACCCTGCAGTTTTCCATGATAGAATGATATTTGAGAAAGAATTATCTTTTCTATTGTGGATATAGTTATAAATAACAATTTTGTTTTATATGATCATTGGGTTTGAGGAAATTATAAGTTATTATAATTTGGGATGAAAATGCAAGGTATGAGATAACATTTGTGGTTCAATTATGTTACGGTTATTTTGAGGAATTTATCTCATTTTGGTAATGTTATAAAATATAGTTTTTCAAAATGAACAATGTGCAGACTGTGTGACAACCCGTTGCGTCGGACAAAGCTGTGGGAATCGAACCCACAACCAAAGTGCGATCGAGATTTATCACCTACCACTAGACTACGTGATGTCCCTGGTTAGTGTGACTATTATTTTAGTTAAATGATTTTATTGATCAATAATAAGTTGATTTTGGATCTTATGTCTTATGAAATGAATACCCTTAGTATAAGAAAATGATTTGGTGATTAAGTGATAAATGTTATTTTGGAAGATGTTCTCTTTGTTGGGAACAGTATATGCCCAAGGAAAACAAAATACTATGGGATTTCATTTGAGGAGTAATGTTTTATTTTTATATATGTTTTTATTGTGGATTTATATTGATTTGGGTTATTTATGAAAATGATTAAACTATAATAATGAATATGTGATTAGGTTAATTAGTTTTATGTATGTGACTTTAAGAGTAGTTGATTTCATTTGGAGATACAATTTAATGTGGAAGACTACATTCTTATAAGTTTTGGGTTTCATTATTAGTTTGGATTAAATTTAAGGATTTAAAATACAATTGATTATTGAATGGTATTTATTTAACTTTGGGGTATTATTGGTTTAAATTTAGAAATTAAGATTAGTGTTTTTTTTTCTCTGATGGAATATCCATTTGGGCGACCATCAGATATTATACAAACCGTTTTGGTTTTGATTAATCTCTAAAGACAAGGTAAATATATAGTTTATCCTACGTGGATCATGTTATTATATAGAAGTTTATTCTAGCTCTTCCAGTGTGACCATGTCTTCTTGAATACTCATTGTTAAAAAAATGAGTTAGTGGTAAACATTTATTAATGAATGAAAATCTACTATAAAAGTATGTATATATCTTTATTTTCTTAGTCAATATCATAAATTAATTCCTCTTCCTTATATAATGTAACTTAAAACAAAAAATGTTGTCCGTTTACATTTCCTACTGGGAGACTAATGACCATTTGTCCCAACACAAGTTTGTGGTTTTCTTGTTGTTAACTTTCTCCGGATCATATTTTCTATCGCTCTCCATCAGAACTTGACACTTATTTTATCGTCCATATCCATGTTTTCTTACATGTAATCCTAGTATGGGTTATCTTGGGTGACCTTTATACCTCTCTTTCGTTCTTTTAAAGTGATAGTTTTATTAACTCTTTTTCAAATGTGGGACTTTCCATTATATTCTCAAGCCCAATTTTAAAAAATTGTGAGGATGAAATTTATTGAATGAGGGGAGAATGTAACACCCCAAGCTTCCACGGTACGTTTCCCTTTGAATAATGGAATGGCTTGCATTGTACGCAACTTCGAGATTCTAACACACCACAACCAATAAAACCAGCCGTTATGATTAGTAATACCAACTTTTTGAAATTTTTGAAATTTTATCTTTTAAAATGGACTTCATTTTTGGATTCTTAATATCAAAATTAGCTTACGGTGAAATTTTGGTACTTTTCGGATAACTTTCATATTTTGATGAATAGTGAAAATTACTAAATTTTAATTATAAACAAATTTCTTAATCGAAATAATTAATAGTGATAAATTATGAATTTGAGTGGTTTTAAAGTATATTTAGAATATGTTTTTACCATTTAATACAATTTTCTTCATTGGATGTAATTTCACATTTAAACCAGACCTAAACAAGTGTCAATCTTTTGATAGTTATTATCTCTTAAAAACACGCTATTTGTTTTGACGACGGGGATTAAATTTAAAATAAATAAATGAAACTTATATGTTTTGAATTTGGAAAAATAGAAATCATTTTTTAATTCATAATATCAAATATACCTTAGGCCTAATTTTTGGCATTTTTCTGGAAACTTTCAATTTTTGATGAATAGTGAAAAATATTGAGTTATAGTTTAAAACAAAATTTTTATTTAAATAATTATTTATTTTATTTAAATTTAATTAAGGTCAAAATAGATACATAATATGTATATATGTTAAATGTAATTTATTGAAGTTAGTTTAGAATAATTTTAGATATATAAAAATTTTATTGAACTTTTCACCGTCTTTTACCCACCCCTAGGAGAATTTGGAAATTTACATAAAACATACTTTTACCGCTTCTGTGAGTGTAATTTTGAAAATTTGAGAGACATGGTTAATATCAAGGAGTAAAATGTGGTTCAGTGAGATGAAAATAATTTTTGGGGAATAGTAACTTTTACTTTTATTTACCACGGTTAAAAGTAAATAGGGTAATTAAGGGTAAAAATGATTTTAATATTACCCTAAAACATGTTCTAATTATATTGGACAAGTTTATATCGACCAAAAAGAAACTTAGGAATAAAATATTATCATTTAGGTCCACTTGGATTAGTTTATGACATTTATTATTATTTAATTTAAAGAATAGTTAAAAGAGTTAAAATTAATGTTTATTTACTAAAACATTTTTAATATAGTATTATACATAATATAAATTAGATTTTAAATATTCATTAGAAAACTAAAACTATTTACTACATAATGGTATTTTAATTATAATTTTTAGACATTAAATAGTTTAATTTATTTATGACACAATGGTGATGCAGTAATTACCTAATTAATAAATTATTAAAATAATTGATATTATAAATATCAAAATTAATGTAATTTGAGACTTTTTATGAATTACAATAATTTTATAGGTTAATATGACATATTATTATTTGTTATATAAATCATTTTCGAAGTAATAATGCTTTTATGAAATTATAAAAAACAAAATACCCAATAGTGTCAAAATTGACATAAAAGAGTTTTTATAACAAATATTATATTATTAATTTATATTCTATTCCTAAAAATATAAGTTTCGGCAAAATGACTTGTATCATGATAGGTGTATCATTAATGGACCACTTTTTGGTCTCTTGGAAGTTTATAGTAAAATTATTAACCATATAATATAAAAATACAAAGAGACATGGTAAATGCCAAACTAATTATCTAAGATTTAAAAATAAAAGACAAGGTTATTAATGTGACCCAATACTATCTAAAATATATTGATTGAGTTTTTTTCGACCTATCCCCACCTTAAACATTAAATAATCTTCTTTGGAGCCATTAGAAACCGAATATGGATTTAATATAAAATAATAATTCTAGCTTTTCCAAAGGAGCCCCTCACCCCTCTTATAAAAGGGTACTCCCCCTTATCATTAATTCACACCTTCAAAGCCATTTGGCTCTGCCAAACTCTGCCCAAATATCATCCCAACTTCTCTAAATTCAACCATGAGGCCTTATTTTGATCAGAAAGCCAACCTAAAGAGCCCTTTTGATCAAATCAAAAGGAAGAACCTGAATAAGAGGTAATGTTTTCACCACCCTCTATCAAGTACCTTTCTTCTTCAACTTATTCTTTATTTGTTATTTATATTATAAAATAATAACTCTAGTATCTTCTATATACTGTGATGTTATTATAAATACGGAACAAACAAATTCATTCTTCTATCCATCCCTTGAATGACATGTCACCATTCGTGCGTACGTACGACCTACCGTCTCCACGTTGTGGTGTAATTGTTATTCAATATATTATTATTTAGATGGGTATAATAATGTAGTATAATTCATGTAAATAATAAATATAACATGATAATTATTCTGTGTATATGATATACCATCCAATTATATATTATTTTAATATCAAAAGAATGATATTGTCGCTCGTGCGTACGTACGGACTACCGTCTCCACGAACGCGATGGGATTCATTCCCCATCGTATCCATTCAAGACTAATTCTAATTTGATGATTAAAAAAAATGTTTAAGGACTTGAAATCATTATTTATATGAATAATATACAACATACCCATAAAAACACTAATTATGTAAAAAACATATAAAATAAAACGAGTATGTTAACACCTGAAATGATGATAATACTAAGATATATTTAACAAAGCAATGTTAAATGATCATATATGAAATCATATTAATGTATATGATCCTTTCATAATTCAATAACAATTATTTTACCATTATACTGGAGGCTAACCTACCATCGACCAAGGAAAAGGTACAATGTAATGAGTTTCTTATCTCACTTTTAATTCCGTGAGATTTCCATTGTTCACCGCTTATTTATTGCTTATGGTGTGTGTACTTCCCATGATTGTATTCATTGTGTTATTTAATTTAATTTATGGATATTTACATTATCATTGTATGATCCTTCGTTCGTGGGTGTATGTTTCGTATGTTACCAAATCGATAAGGGTTTTTGAAATTTCAATTTCCACTCATTCGACTTTACGCATACATCATTGATTACTTTACTCCAAGATTATGTGTGGAATCACTACTCATTTGATTATGTCATAATTTCCACTCCCCTTTCTGTGGAAATACTTTTGAATAAACATAATCAATCAATTGATAATTTCTCAAGTCATCTATATGAACTTGATAAGAGTAAATTTTAACTCAATCTTCATTTGTTGAGTTAAGAATCCAATTCATTGGTGTTGTTTTTACATGAATATGTGTGAATGTCCTATGATTGATTTACACTAAATATCCAATCATATTGAGTGTATTTATATTTGTCACAAATAATTTTTTCGTTGATTTATCCTTAACCTAATGATATGGTCTTTATAAGAGAATTCATCTCAATTTACATTCCATTCAGAATTCATTGTTGTTATACACCAAATCACTTTTATATGGTGTATATAATGTACTTTGACATAGTATATCATGAATCCCTTTATTATCATGATATTATAATGTTTTTACTACCTCAATTATTTGTATTCAAGTTTTTTTATTTTGGTTAGGAACTCTAACTAAAATATCATTTTAAAAGTTTTAACTATTTATTATTCTACATCTTTCTCATTAATGTACATGCTTTGAAAAATGTTTTTAAGGATTTATATACATGGACATAAGTGTTTTAAAATTAAATTTCCATTTAAAAGTTTCAAAGTGGTATGAGACATTTTGATTCAAAAAAATCTATTTTAAATAGCCTCTTGACAAATACTGTGAATTTTAAATGGTTTCAAGAGAAAGGGAGATATTTCTCTCCATAGTTTTATGATTATTTTAATCTATTTCAATATCCTTCATTATTCTCAATTGAGGTTAATCTGATACAATAGAATCTTCCATATTTTATTGAATGAGTTATGTTTGACATTGGATGTGATATTTTTATACCATTCATGGTTTGTGGTTAGAAGTATTGACATTCTATATGCTAGTTTTAATACAAATGTTTATGTTATGTTTCAAACTTTTAATATGAGGAATGCATTAGACTTAGTAAGTGATGGGGGGAGCCCGCTATAGCTCTTCTATGCATCAGTAGGTCTCATTATACAAAATAGTTTCTTGGAACGAGGCTTTGACAAAATCTTATTTGTAGTCTTGGCATGAGGCCTTGGCTACGTGGTTATGATAGTCTGGGATTATGTATTCCATCATTATGAAAGTCATTATTAATATTTTCATGTGATTATTCGACTAGTAGAATATCCATGTGAATAAGTAAATGGAATTATTTCATTTTATCCTTGCCATATTATGTTGAAGTTCAAGATTAAAAGGCTTTTGTTTTAGTTGTACATTGCCTTTAATTTTTATGTTTATTTATGAAAGTTTACGTTATATTTTTATCCTTACTGAGAATCTGATCTCACCCCATTAAATGTTTTTTCCCAGGATGTGAACAAGTATTTTATGAATGAACTGCAGGGATAGTATGAGGGGATATGAAAACAATATGTTGTTGTAGTTTTTCACTTATTTATGTAATGTAATCTTTATGAATATATCTAGTGTTTCCAAGGCTATTAAACTAATCGGTCTTTCGAGACTTGATATTTTGTGATCATGCCAATGATATGTACAAATGCACCGACTCTGGGCAACTGGGGTCGGGGCATTACAGGTATAATATATATAAATATATTTAAATGATTATTATGATGTTAATAATATTTTGAACATTCTGGAAGGGTAAAATAATAATATACTTGGTTTGATAATGATCAATGAAAAATGGAAAACATTACTCATGCGTACGTCCGACCTATGGTCTCTATGATTATAATTATGTTCATTTTTCATTTTCATTATTAATTGTTTTATTTAAAAATTATGATTAATGTATAAAATTGATTATTATGTCATTAATACTTTTATAGAGAAGATGGACATATGACCACATGGAATGTTCACATCCTAGCAAGTTCATTTTCAACCCATGTACCGAATATCGACAAAACACCTAATATAAACATAAATAATTATGTAAGTGTTATGAAATGCTAATAAATGATAAAAATTTAATAATAATCCTGAAAAATGTTCCCATTAATGTATAAATTAAACTAAATTTATTATTCAGTAATATAACTATTGTACGTGATGAGTCAGACTCAAGGTAAGGGGCTTCATCTCAATCTCTTTTCATTGAAGAATAATGTGATAATATACAGCACCTTTTTTATACAGTGAATTATATACCCATTTGACATTTAATTTAGTAAAAAATATTTCAAAATAAATCTTCTTTTACAAATCCTCTTACTAAATTAAAAAAAGGAATGTTTTTTCATACACAGAATCAACGACTTTTCCACCGTTGGGATGATAATTTTATTTTGGATTCATCTATAAGATGTAATATATTTAAAAGAAAAATAAATAACATATTCAATTTTCATATATTTTGGTATTTAAAATGGTTTTGATAATGTATTGATTATATCAATATCTTGAAATTATATCTTGGGATTTCAATGTGGGAATATTATTTTTCCATTATACTTCTTAATGTTTTTTGTTTATATTATGGTTCTTGGGAATTGTTAATGTATATGTGTTGTTTTATATAAAACTGGTGGAGGGTGAGACCTTGATAGATCTTCAATGAATTGGGTAATGAGATAGAGTTAAATGATCCCATTTTCTCTATGATATTTAGGGATTAAACTAGGATGGGTATTATAAATGAAACCATAATAGTTACTCCCTCTAAAGCTATGAAAGTTACAATGTAAGTATTATATGGTTCACACAAGTTAATTTTATGATTTATGATTGCTATTAAATTTTTCATGAATATTATTATTTCATGATGTATGTTAAATAAATTATCATTAATAGGATATAAGTATGAATTTGTGAAAATGATTTCATTAGTGTAAAATATTTATGGACTAACAGTTTCATTCCTTATTTATATACCATAATGTTATTTTTATTCTAATCCCATGATTTTGAAATTTTTTCAATAGGTTATAAGGATGTATAATAGAAATTAATAACTCAAGATGAATTTTTAAAGATTTTTATCAAGAAAAAAAATTAATCATCTTTATTTTTAAATGTTTTATATTGTGGAAAAAATGGATATAGTTTTAGTTGTATCAAAATTATAAGAATTTATGTTGTTATGTAATAGTTATGGACAATTTCCCTATAATTATAAACATGGAAAGATCCTTAATGTTAATTCATGACATCAATCAATATTTTTTAATGTTTAATTTGAGGTGATTAATGTTGGTATCCGAGTCCAGTTTAGAAAACTTTAAGGGTTATGATATTGTTAATATAATATACATAAATGATTATTTACTTTTTGTTCATATTGAAAATATATATCATTTGAAGATTACCATGTTATGTTGTATAATATATATTTTTTCAGAATTATTTTCCACATACGAAATAGGGAAGCTATGCTGGAAAGACATCAAGAGGAAAACAAACATCCAAATCAGAAACATGAGATGGTTAGAATGAAAACTTGACAATTATTTACAGTGATGGTGCAGTTGAATTGGGCTAAAAATTGTGTTGGTATCAATGCTCAAGATCTTCCAGATAAAACATAGAAGAACATGTTGGTAGTGGATAATTTCCTAAGGAAACATACCATGTCATTCGTAGGGGAATTTAACCTTGTTCTAGCTGAATGGTGGATTAAATAACTAGAAAAGATTTTTGATGTAATGGTGTACTCAAAAAAAATGTTAGTCTTGATTTTTACTATTTTGAAGGGGATTCCAATTAGTGGTGGTCTATGGTTTAGAATATCATGCATAGTGAGGAGATTTATGCTCTTGATTAGGAAGAATTCAAAGGTATTCTTCTTGAGATATATTATCAGAATGCGGTTCGACAATGGAGGAAAAGACAATTCTACGAATTCAGTCATGACTATAACATGGTAGATTCTTACAAAAAAAACACTCAACTAGAAAGGTATTCTTCAAATTTCATTTGGGATATTAATAGTAAAATCAATCATTTTTACTCTGGATTAAATCCAATGTAATGAATGTAATTGGATTCTTGTGATTTTTAAAGTTTGAAAAACGTGTTATATATTAAAAGATGGGGTAAATGGAGTTTATTGATGATCAAGTGTTATCCTACAACTAACAGAATAATATGTCGAGATGGTAGGAATAATGGAAGAATTAATCAAAAAAGCCTAATGGTATGAAAATCATGATTATAGTTTGTGAAAATTGTGGTAAAAAGAGCCCTAATGAACACCTTTTGAATTGTGGAAATTACTTTTAATGTTGTATGATGGGATATAAAGCACATAATTTTAAAGAAGAAGATCAAGTTAGTGGTAAGAAATATTTTGATATGTTATTAGTAAAATGTTTTATGTGAAATGATATGGGTCATAATACGAATTAGTGTCTGACAACAAAATAAAATTATAGGAAGAAGCCACACTATAAGAAGAAAGGTGTTGGGAAATCCTTTCCAACTACAGCATCAGATGTTGGGCCATGAAATGAGGGGGTATTAGTTACATTTTGTTTTCAGATTATTCTAATGTGTAGTTTGATTTAGGTTCTACAAAGTCTTTTATTTCTATGATTTTTTCTGGTAAATTGGGAATTCCATCTCAAGAAATAAATCCAGAACCTATGGTAAAAACCCATGGGAGAAATTTTGAGAAAAAAATAAAATTATAAGACTCTCCCTATCCATGAAGTTCGAATAAATTTACCTACAAACCATGTTTTTTCTCTATTTGTATATGATGTTATTTTGGGTATGGATTGGATTTTTGTTTAACATGCTAATATTGACTGTAGTGATAAATAAGTTACTTTTGAGGAGGAGTGTCAGTTTGTGTGAAAGAATAAAAACATACTATTGATAACATATCTATAAGATAATAAACTATTAAAATATGGGAATGAATGTTACCTTTCATATATTGTTGAAAATAAATGAACTCTTTTGATTAATGATGTGCTAGTGGAAACTGATTGTCTTGATGTTTGTCCCGATGAGTTTCTTTTTTATTATAACTAATTGAGAAAATGAATTTACTATTAACATGGTTTGTGATGATAAACCAATTTCAAAACCCCTTATCGAATGGATCAAATGGAACTTTTACAGATAAATAATCAATAGATGGATTGATTAGATAAATGTTTCATTCAACCAAGAACCTGACTGTTATGAAATTGTTTACTTTTCCTCATATTGATTATTTATTTGATCATCTCACAAGAGAACAATATTTTTCAATTTTTTACTTTTGGTTGGGGTACCATCAGATAAAATTATAATATGGAGAATTTCCAAAGATCACATTTCATACTATATACGGAAAGTTTAAAATTTTATATATTCCTTTTGGATTAACTATTTCACTAGTATTATTTAGGGATCTTATGAATAGATTATTCAATGAGTTCTCAAATATATTTTTGGTTGTGATTATTGATGACATTTTGGTATATTCTAAATGTTAATAGGAGCATGAAAGTCATTTAAGGGTTATATTTCATATCTTAAAAGAAAAGAAAATGTATGAGAAATTCAACAAGTGTGAGTTTTGGTGATAAAAAATTTCATTCCTTGATCACAATGTCTCTAAATATGGCATAAATATTTATCCAACTAAAAAAAAGTTGATGAATGGCCATGAAAAAAACATATAACCAATATTCATAGTTATCATTGTTTTGTATGTTATTACTAGAGGTTTGTTGAAAATATTTCATGGTTATCTAGCCTGTAGACTATGTTAACTCAAAGAGGTTTTATGTTCATCCAGATAAAAGAATTTGATGATTATTTTCTAGAATTAAAAAGAATATCGGTGAATTCTCTAGTTTTGGAACTACCTTCAAAAAATTGTGAATTTGTTATCTACAATAATGCATCATTTAATGGAACTAGTTATATACAAATGTAGAATAATCAGGTAATTTCTTATGCTTCACATAATTTGAAAACACATTTGATAAATTACCCTACACATGATTTTGAATTAGCTGCTATTGTTTATCATTAAAAATATGGATGCATCATCTTATGGAGTAAAATTTGAAATAAATACTTACCAAAAAGGATTCATGTTTATATTCTATAAAAAATAATTTAACATGGGAAAGAGAAGATTGTTAAAACTAATCGAGGATTATGATTGCACGATTCCTTACTATCCTGGAATGGAAAGTAAAGTGGATGATGATGTGAGTTGAAAAAGTAATGCCGCATTAAGCATGTTATGTTTGGAATATGACCCTTTGTTTAATGACTTGATGAACATTGTCTTGGATGTTGTTGTTGAAGGAAATTACTCTATTTTGTTTCTGGTTTCAGTGAAATCATCTCAATCAGAATTAATTAAGAAAGCACCGAAGGAAGATAGTGAATTTCAGAAAAAGATAGAGTTGGTTAAAAATGGTAACTTGCTATAATTTAACAATGATAAAGATTTTTATTGAGATTTTGGAAGATATTGTATTTTCCTTGTGATCCATAGTAGAAGAACAAGTTGTTAGGTGAAGCTCATAGTTCATAGTTTTTAGTTTATAATGGCAGCACTAAGATGTACTGAGACCGTCGAGAGTTTTATTGGTGGGATGGAATGAAAATAGTTATTATTTAATTTACATTGAAGTGTTTGATGTTTTAGTAGGATAAAAGAGAACAAAAAATTTCATTGGGGTGATTCATCATTTACCAGTACCACATTGGAAATGGTAAAATATATCTATAGATCTTGTAGTGGGATTACAAAAGGCTTCTCAAGGTAACAATGGGATTTGGGCGATTATTGATAGACCGAATAAATATTCTCATTTTCTTCCTATTTGAGGTATAATGTCTCTAGATCAACTTTCTCAATTGTATCATTATAAGATATTTTGGTTACCTGGAGTTCCTCTATCCATTGTACATGATCATGATCTTAGGATAACTTCTATCTTTAGGAAAGGCCTTCAGAATTCGTAGGGCACTGAATTTAATTTTTTTTCAACGTTTCATCCTCAATCAAAGGGGAATATAGAATGAAAAATTTAGGAATTATATGATATGATATGTGTTTTTTCAATGGATTTCCAGTGAAGTTGGGACCAACATATTTCGTTGGATGTGTTTTATTATAATAACAGTTTTCATTTCAGTATATTGATGGAACCATTTGCGGCATTATATGGAAAGCGGTGTAAATATATAATTTTTTATGATGTTTTACAGGAAAGGAAGTTGATGGGACCAGTATTGGTAGAAGACATGATAGAAAAAGTGCAGTTGATTCAGAAACAAATGATAAAATCAAAGAGAATGATGATTAGTTTTGTGAATATTCAGAGAAAGGATATTTCATTCAAGGTATGTGATCATATCTTTCTCAATGGTTTTACAGAGAAATGTGGCATCTATTTTTGTAAGAATGGGAAACTAATTCCATGGTTTATTGGAACATATAAAATCCTGGAGAAAGTTGGATCAGTTTTTTATTAAGGGAAATTTTCACCAAGATTATCCAAGGTACACAATGTTTTTCATGTTTCAATGTTAATAAAATTTATGCCAAATACATCTAAGGTATTGAGCCCAGAAGAAGATTATTTGGAAGGGAATATATTGTATTAAGAATAGCCAATAAAGATTTTTGACCATAGAGAGAATGTGTTGTAGAATAAGGTGATTTATTATTTTATGGTTTTATGATGAAACCATGTGGTTTAATAGGAATCATTGGATCAGAAAATTCTATGAGGGAGAAATACCCCCATTTATTTGATATGTAAATAAAATTTCAGGGATAGAATTTACCAAAGGGGGAAGGTTGTAATATCCTATGTAATTATAGACTAAGAAATATTCATATATATTATCATTTATTAATTAGGTGTTAATTTTACTTAAAAGGGGACCCTAGTCCTGATAGCTTATCTGACACACAACAATGTGTTTCTCCGAAATCTTATGTTGCACAAAACATTGAGATATAGTTAAAAATAATATATCATTAATATTATTATTTTAAATGGAAGTTATCAACTAGAAATTGTATTATTGGGAATAACATAAATAAATATATTATGTTATCAAAAGTTTATTAATTTTTTTTACTTTCATATAATAAATATTAGAGGCTTAAAATATGAATAAATCAAATTTTAAGCATAAATATTCGAATATTTTTTAAAGGTAGTTTTACCACCTTTTGATGGATAAACCATTTTTAAATATGAATTTTTTCACATTTATATGTTATATTTAATAGTATAAACATTGTATTTTAATGTAATACATAAAAATTAACATTGGTTGAATTTTCGGTATCTTTCTTATAAAATTTATATTTTAATGAGTAGTGAAAACTCCTACATTTTAATTCAAAACTACCTTTTCATTGAATTTATTTATTTTTTTATATGATCCTTTTACATGGATTTATGATATAATAGATTAGGTTATTATTATTTAATCCAATGTAGTTTATTAAATGAAATTTTAAATTTAAATTGAATATAAAAATTATGTGAACTATTGAACATTTTACTTTAAAACCCCATTTTCTCAACCCATTAATGGGATTGGTGTGAAATTTTTTTTAACAATTTACAATAATTGAATTATCAAAAATGGAAATGAATTTTTTTAACATGTATAGAAATTGTGGTCCAATAGGTACCAAATAATATATGATGAATAGAAACTTTAGTATTTTATT
Organism: Viscum album; assembly: GCA_963277665.1. Classification (NCBI taxonomy): domain Eukaryota; kingdom Viridiplantae; phylum Streptophyta; class Magnoliopsida; order Santalales; family Viscaceae; genus Viscum; species Viscum album. Next base: position 1,048,278,684 of record OY728131.1, on the reverse strand, counting down.
TACGCTAGTTAAAGGTAAAGAGAGTTATTAAGGGTATCAAGAATATTATAATAATATAAAACCACCCTAAAACATGTCATAATATTATTGTATGACTTATTGTCAAAGAAAAAAACTCATTGCTCTAAATTGTGACCTTTGGAAGCCACTTGGGTGTGATTATGACATTTATAGCATTTAATTTAAAGTAAAGGCAAATATGTTATAATCATGCCTCTTATTACTAAAACAATATTTACATGGGGTTATATAAGTGATATATTAAACTATAAATTGACCATAGAAATCTAAAAAAATTAACTAAATCAAGGAAATATATTTACATGTTTTTTGAAAGAAAAAATTTAATTTAATTATGAAACCATGATGATACCATAATAGATTTATTAATTAATGAATCAAATAAATGATATTATAAAAATTAAAATAATCATTATATTACATAATTTATCCCATACCTGAATTTTCAAGGTGACTATGACATTATACGACTCTATTAAATATTTGTTTGCGTATTATATCTCTCTTTGGTGTTTATTTAAATTCAAAGAAATAAATTGGGTAATGATTGAAATAATTGACATTTTATAAAAATAATAATTTATTAAATTATGTAAAATTACTAAAAAATATTTTAAAATTAAAAAGTGACTATGATAAGTTCTAAAAGTTCATTATGTTTCCAATTATGGTAAATTTCCACCATATATGTAAAATTTATAGCATATTAATATTTAAATTTTTGTTACCATAATTAAAATTAAAATTGAATAATTAATGGTAAACTGAAAATATAAGGTTTGAAATAAAATAAATACATGTACAAAAAATTATTGGATGAGAGTATTTAGAGCTATCCCCAGATTATCTTCTACATATCTCATTTTTTGATTCTTTTGGATTAAAAAAGTAATTTATATTCATTTTATATTTTATGAGTTTCCAAGGTTTCCCCTCCCCTCTCCTATAAAAATATACCCACTTGTCTCTAATGATAACTTTTCAATAACAATTTGGTTCAGACAATATCTTCCCTATAAACATTATAAAATCCCTCACCACAATCCTGGGGCCTTATTTTTGGTAGAACAACCTATTTAGAGGTGTTATGGTGTTCTTCAATGGTGATCAACCGAAGAAGATGTGTCGTTTTATTTAAGTATTTCTATATTATTTCATCTTCCAATTCCCCAATGTCTCCTCCAACCATGAGGATATAATTACTATATCATCCTCATTATACATTGATGTAATTTTTTAAATATCATCACCTAAATCCATCTCAACATCCATCAACTGGGAATGTAATTAATCCTTTGTGCGTATGTGTGAACTCTCACCTCCACGAACCGATCTAATCCATTGTTAAATAACCACCTATCATGTCTAGTTAAAATAAGGTAATCAAAATTCATATGTGATATTAATGACATATTAATCATTATAAAATCATAATATATATATTACATTCTAAATTTCCATGCACATAAAAATGAAAAAATCATTCGTTGATATGTTTGAATTAACAACACCATGAAGCGATGTGACTTGTTTTCATTCACCACATCAATTGTATAATATATATAATTATATTTATATGGATACTATTATTTCAATAATATAATGATATTTCTATAAATATTATATAATAATTACCTTATTTCCCTAATGATAAATGAATAATGGAAAACATTACTCATGCGTACGTACGACCTACCATCTCCATGATAATAACATTGTTCATTTTTACTAACAATAATTAATGGTTTTATTTAAAAAGGATGATTAATGTATTAATGTGATGATTTTTTCATGAATAGTATACTGGATTTGATGGCTATATGACCACATTGACAATTCATATTATAACAAGTTCATTTTTGACTGAAGTACATAATATGGAAAAAATTCCTAATACGAACATAAATAATTATGTATTTTCTATTACATGGTAATAAGTGATGAAAAAAATAAACATGAAAAATGATCTCATTAAATTATAAATTTACCAAATTTTATTATTCATGAATATAAAGATTATACTTGATGAGTCAGACTCAAGGTAAGGGACTTCGTCTCTATCTCTATTCACTGAGTCATATTTTGGTAATATAAACCACCATTTTTATATTATGTATAATAAAAAACTTTTACTTTTAATTTTATTAAATGTCTTTCAAAGGGAATTTTTTCTTTGAAGTGTTTTACAAAATGAAAAGAGGACTTTATTTTTTTCATACACAATGACAACAAAATTTCTACCGACATGACCATTATTTGATATTTGGTTTCATATACAAGCCATAATGTTTTAAAAAATTAAAATACATAAAAAATCCCATTTTTATATATTTTGGTATTGAAAAATATTTTTATAAGTGACTGATTATGTCAATATCCTGAAATGACATGTTGTGATAAAAATGTGGAAATGTAATTTTTTTCTTTTTTTCTTGTTAATGTGTTAGGATTACATTACATTTCATGGGAATTACTTATGTATATAGGTGGATCTGGGATAAACCGATGGTGGTTGAGCCTATGATAGCTCTCCAATTCATTGGGTAATAATATGGAGATGAAACTATTACATTTCTCCTAATAGATTTTGGGAATATACATTGATGTGTATTCCAAATGTAACCATTAAGGTTACTCCCTATATATCTATGAATGTTACAATGTATGTATGATATGGATTCCACAAGTTACCTTTATTATTTATTATTTCTATGAAGTTTTTCAGGATTCTTTTGATTTCATTAGGTATGTTAATGAAAATTTGTTTTATGGGTGATAGGTATTATTTAAATGTTATCATGAGTTTAAAATATTCATGGAATAGCGGTATAATTTTGGTTTATATCCCTTATTGAGATATATATAATTATCCCATGTTTTTAAAATTTCTTCCTTATGATATTAGTAAGGATTTTAGTAAATAAGAATTCAATATGAATTTTATGAAGTTTTTTATTAAGAAAATAATTAATTATGATTATTTTTAAAGGGTTTATATAGTGGAAGAAATATATACTATTTTAGTTGTATCCACTTTTGTATAAATTTGAGTTTTAATGTAATAATTATGTCCTAATTCTCCAAAACTATACACCTAAAAAGGTTATCAATGTGAATTCATGAAAAAAATAAAGATTATGTAATGTTTATGGATGGGGCCATATTGTTGGTATCCTACTTTGTTTTAGATAAATTTTGGAGTTTTAATATTTTAAATCTAATATCCAAGAAATATTTGTTAAAATATGTTCAAATTAAAATGATCTAGTATTCAAATATTACTATGTTTTTTTGTATGATATGTTTGTTCCGAATGGTTTTCCATAGAGGAAATAGGGAATCTTTTCTCAGATGAAATCATGAGGAAAATAGCCTTCCATATCAGCAACTTGAGATGGTGAGAATCAGAACTAAATAGTTTATTACAATGATGGATATGTTTATTCATGCTATAAATTGCGGTGGTATCAATGCACGAGTTCAATATGATCAACCATAGTGCAACATGTCGGTATAAGAGCATTTCATGAGGCAACACCCCCATCATTTAGTGGATATTCTGACACTGTGTTCTCTGAAGGGTGGGTAAAATAATAGGAAAATAATTTTGATTTAATGGGTTGTTAAAACAATCTAAATTTTTGTCTTTCTATATACTGTTTTGTAGGTGAAGTCAATCAGTGGAGGTTAATGGTTACAAATATCAGGGATATTGGAGAGACTTATGTTTTTGATTGAGATGAATTCAAAGGTATGTATGTGGAAAAATATTTTCCAAAGGAATTTTGAACTAGGATAAAAAAGAAAAATTATTTTAATTGAGGCAGTGGAATGACTATGTGGCTGCTTACGAAGAAAACATCACTCAACATTAAAGGTATGCTCCAAATTTCATCCTAGGTATTAATACGAAAATCATTTGTTTTTACTCAGGATTAAATATAATGTATCAAAAGGGAATTGTCTTCCCGTGAGTTCAAAATTTATGATGAACTTGTTCAATTTATAAAGAAGGAAAAGAAGTTTTATGAAAATCATATTTTCTTCAACAAAAAACAGAATAAGAGGTTAAGGTTGTAAGAAAAATAGAATAATTCTAAAAAATGTATTATGGTAAGAAACATTAGTTTATATTTTGTGATAATTATTGTAAAAATAGCAAGGGGAAATTTGTTTTGAATTATGATATGTTATTATGATATGGTATGATGAGAAATATGGCTCATAATTTCACTAAAAATATCAAGGTAATGGTAACAGGAATTTTTATTTATAGTCTAAAAAAGATTTTATGTGTAATGAAATGGTTCATTATTCAATTGAGTTTCCAATGAAAAATAAAAATGATAGTAAGCATCCAGAATAAAAGAAGAAAGGTGTGGTGAAATCCTTCACAACTACTTCAGCAGATGTTGGGTCTTCAAATTACGTGGTATCATGTACGTTGTTTTTTATTAAGATTATTCCAATGTGTTGGTAGATTCAGGATCTACACCTTTGGTGATTTCTGAAAAATTTTATAGTAAATTTGGAATTACACATTAAAAAATGAATCTGGAACTTATGTAAAAACACCTGGGTGAAATGTTGAGGAAAATAGAAATTATAATAATCTTCCAATTCTTTGTTACGGAAAGAATTTACCTATAATCCCTATTTTTTCCTCTAGTATAGTTTTCTATTATTTATGGTATAGATTGGATTTTAATTTACCATGAATTGATTTAATATAGAAAAAAAGAAGTTTATTTTCAAGAATAATTTCATTTTGTATACATGAAAAAACCCATACCATTGATAACATATCAAGATTCTGAGAAACTATTAAAAGATGGAAATTAATGTTAACATGCACATATTTTTGAAAAAAAATTAACCCTTCTCGTTATTTATGTACCAGTGGTAAATGAGTATCTTGTTTTTATTTCTGATGAGTTTCCATGTATTATACCATATTGAGAAGTTAAAATTACTATTCACTTTGATCCTTATGCTAATAAAATTTCAAAACCCCCTTATCGAATGAATCAAATTGATCTTTTAGAGTTAAAAAATAAATTACATGCATTATTAGATGAAGGTATCATTCGAACTAGCACATCACCTTGGGGTTATTCATTTTTTTTTGTTAAAAATAAATATGGTTTAATGTGACTTTTCATTAATTATATAACCTTGAATAACAAAATTTTTAAGAACAATTATCCTTTCCCACATATTGGTGATTTTTTTAATATGATCTAGGTATCACAATATTTTACCAAGGTTGATATAAGGTTGGGGTACCATCAGTTGAATATAAAGGAAGTAGAAGTTATGAAGACCACGTTTCTTATAAGATATGGCAATTATGAATTTTTAGTTATGACTTTTGGATTAACTAATTCAACTACTATATTCATGGATCTTATGAATTTAATATTCCATGAGTTCTTGGATATGTTTTTTATGGTGTTTTTGATGAATTTTTTGTATATTCTAAAGGTAATGAGGAGCAAAAAAGTCCTTTAAGGTTTGTCTTGAAAATCATTAAAGAAAAAAATATTTGGGAAATTATTCAAGTGAGATTTTTGGTTACATAAAATTTCAATCCTAGTTCATATTCTTTCTAAAGATAGCATAACTATTGATCCTACTAAATAAAAAGTTGTTGAAGAATGTCCAAGACCCACAAATATATCATAGATACATAGTTTTATTGGTTAAGAAGGTTATTACCTGAGGTTTGTTGAAACTTTTTTCTAGTTATCTTGCCCACTAAATATGTTAACTTGAAAAGGTGTTATGTTAGTTTGGACAAAAGAATGTGATGATTGTTTTTAGGGATTAAAAATAAGATTGGTGAATGCTACAGTTTTGGGACTACCTTTCAAAAGTATTGAATTAGTTTTTCTTCAGCGATGCATCACTGAATGAACATGGTTGTTTCCTAAATAATAATGAACAGGTAGTTGATTATGCTTCATGTTAGTTAAAACTCATGAGTTAAATTACCCAACTAATGATTTGGAATTATCTGTAGTTGTTTTTTTCATTAAAAATTGGGGGCCATCATCTATATTGGGTAAAATGTGAAATATATAATGACAAAAAAATTTGATGTATATATCCACATATAAGGAATTGAACATGACATATAGATTATGGTTGTAACTAGTCAAGGATTAGGGTTGCATGATTCATTACTATCCTAGAAAACCAATCAATGTGGTAGATGATTTGAGTCAAAAAATTAATCTTACATTAACCATGATATGTTTGTAACATGATCCTTTGTTTAATGATATGATAAAATTTGTTTTGGAAATTTTCGGTTTATAAAAACCTTTTTTTGTTTCATGTTTCAATGTAATTGACTCTATCTAATGGAATTAAGAAACCAAAGAAGGAAGATAGTTAATTGAAACAGGTTTAATTGGTTCAAAAGGGTATGTTACCTGTATTGAACATTGATAAAGATTGTCTTCTGGGACATGGGAAGAGACTATTTGTGATCTGTGATCCACATTTTAAAAAAGTGTTATTTAGTAAATCTCATAGTTCACTTTTTTCTATTCATCCTGGAATAACTAATAAGTATAGAGACCTTCGAGAGTATTACTGGTGGGATAGAATGAAATGAGATACTGCTGACTTTACTATGATGTTTTTAATATTACTAAATCATCTCTTTTTCATCCTATTCAATATACAATGTCTCTAGATCAAAATTTTTGATTGTTTCATAAAAATATAGTGTTGTTATATGGAGTTCCTCTCTACATTGTATCTGATCAAGATCCCATGTTTTCTTTTAACATTTGGAATGACCTTCAGAAGTTTTTGTGTACTGAATTAAATTTTAGTAGAACATTTCAACCTCAATTTGATGGGAAGATAGAATAATCAATTTTGACATTCAAGGATATGATATGTGCTTTTTTATAGATTACAATGGAATTTAAGGCCCAAATCATTATTTGGATGAGTTTTAATAAAATAATATTTTTTTATTCAAGTATACAAATTTCACCATTTATGGAATTATATATAAAACTAGTGTCAAACTCCATATTTTTAGGATGAAGTAGGTGACAGGAAAATGATGGGACTAGAATAGGTAGATGAGATGGAAGAAAAAGTTCAGTTGATTTGGAAACATTTGAGGACATCCTAGACCAAGAATATATATTCCTTGAGATCCAGGGGAAGGATATTTCTTTCTATGTAGGTGATCATATCTTTCTCAACATTTCTCCATGGAAAAGCTTGACGAATTTTTGAAATAAGGGGATGCTTTGACCATGGTTCATGGGACCTTATGAATTCTGGGAGAAACATGGATCAGTTCCCTATGGAGTGGATCTGACTCTGATTTTATCCCATGTACACATTGTTTTTCGTGTTTCAATGTTAAGAAAGTATATTCTAGATCAATCTAATGTTTTGAGTACAGAAGTAGTTCTGTTGGAAGAGAATATTTCTTATGCAGAACAACCAGTCCAGATTCTAGACGTCAGATAGAATGTGTTGTGAAATAAGGTTATTCCTTAGGTAAAGGTATTATGATAAAACTATATATTTGAATAGGAAATGTGGGAATCTAAAAAATCTATGAGGTATAAATACCCCCACTTATTTGATAAGTAAAAAACTACGAGGGCGCAATTTCCCTAAGAGGGAATGATTTAACATCCCATATATTTAAATAAAAAAGCATTTTTATATCTTTTAATATTTATGAATTATTTATTAATATTAATTAAAAGTGGAAACTATGTTCGAAGCGTACTGAACACACAACAATGGGTTTCTCTGAAATATTAGGTTGCACAAAAGACTGAGATATACTAAAAAATAATATATCATTAATATTAAAATTTTAATTTTTAGTTATCACATAGAAAATATAATGAAAATAATGGACATAAATGACTATGTTATGTTTACACATGTTTATTAAATGTTTTTAATTTTATATAATAAATTTTAGAGGCTTCAAATGAGAATAAATAATATTTAAGCAAAAATACTCTAATATTTTTAGAAGGTAGTTTTATCGACTTTTGAAGAATAAACCTTTCTAAATCAGGGTTTTACCACTTTAATATGTTCTAATTTACAAAATAAAATTATTATTTGGATTAATGAAATAGAAATTTACATTGGTAGATTTTTTGTTATTTTCCTGTAAAAATTAATATTCTAGTGAATAGTAAAAATTACTGTATTTTTACACAGAAATGAATTTTTGATTAGTTTATTTGTATTTTTATATTATCCTTTTACATGTATTTAATGTATAATTATATTATGTTTTTATTAGTTAATCCAATTTATTACAATGTAATAAATCTCAAATTGAAATTGAATAGAAAAACTATGTGAACTTTTGAACGTTTTACTTTAAAAACCTATTTTCTCGACCCATCAATGGGATAAGTGTTAAGCCTAATTTATCCCCTTCTAAGAATTGAATTTATTAAAATGGAAATACGTTGTTGTGAAATTTATTAATTTTTTTTCCAATTTGATGAGTTTTTTTGGTGAATAGTACCTTTAGTATTTTATTTATCACTATTAAAGGTATATAGGGTAATTAAGGGTATAATTAATTTTATAATATTATAAAACTACCTTACCAATTTTCCTAATATTATTGGATGAGTTATTTTTGACCATGAAAATACTTGGGCTGAAAATTTGACCTCTGGATGCCACTTGGGTGTGATTATGACATTAATAACATTTAATTTAATATAAAGTCCAATATGTCATAATCGTGTCTATTATTACTAAAACAATATTTAGATGGGGTTATATAGGTGATATTTTCACCTCTAATGATTCCAAATAAAGTTAAAAATATTACTTTCATCATGGTCATTTATTTACAATTTTTTAGGAAATATATAATTACATTTAATTATGACATAATGATGTTGCAATAATAGATTTATTAATTACACAATCAAATTATTGAAAATATAAATACTAAAATAAATAATATGTTACAAAATCGATGTCATAAAAAAATTTATAGGATACTATGACATTTAAAAAGTCTATTATAAATTTTTTTAAGTTATATATCTTTTTAAATTATATTTAAATTCAATCAAATAGATAGTGTTAAAATTGATATTTTAAAAAAATTATAATATATTAAAATATTTAAAAATAATAAAAAGTCATTAAAAATTAAAAACTGACAATGATAAGGTCTAAAATTTCATTTATTGTCCAATTATGTAAAATTTTCTCCATATAAGTAAAATTTATTGCCTATTAACATTTAAAATGTTGATACCATAGTTATAAATAAAATAGAATAATTAAGGGTAAACTGAAAATACAAGGTTTCAGATGAAATCAATACATTTAAAAAAAATTTGTATGAGATTAATTCAAAAAATCCTTATCTTATCATGGATATATATCATGTTTGACTCATTTTGATTAAAAAATTAATTTTTAATAATTTAATATTTTGCGAGTTTCAAATGGTGTCCTTCCACTATCTTTAAAAAAGTTACCCAATATTATCTAAAAATTACAATTCAATAACATTTTGGTTCATCCAAGATGTAAAAAACCTTCCTAAAATCCTTACCTATATTATTGAGGCATTATATTACGCATAACACCATCCTTTGAGGTGTTATGTTCTTCTTCATGGTTGATCAACCGAATTAGAGGTATTGTTTTCATTCAGTATTCCTATTTTATTTCTTCTTCAAATTCTATATACTCTGCCACTACAATGATTAGTCAATAACTACATTATCCTAATTATACTTAGATGTTATTATTTCAATATAATCATCTATATCCAACTCCACATACATCAAATGGGAATGGAATTAATCGTTTGTGTGTATGTGTGAACTATCACCTCCACAAACCGATCAGATAAATTTTTCATAACCATCCCTTATGATTAGTTATAATAATTAAATTAATGTTAATATGTGATATTCAAGCCATATAAATCATTATAATATAATACTATGTCAATTATATTCTTACATTCTTTTCACATTAAAATTATAATGTTGGTCATGTGTACATTTGAACTATCACCTCCACAAAGCGATGTGACTCGTTTTTAATCATTGTATCATCTATATGTTATATATAAGTATATTTAAAGGATTATTATGATGTTAATAATATTTTTTTATCATTATTTAATGATAAAACAGTAATGAACTTATTTCTATAATGATTAAAGAAAAATATAAAACGTTACTCTTGCATGCATACGGCCCACCGTCTCCATGATTATAATATTGATCACTTTTCATAATCATAATTAAAAGGATGATATTAAAAGTATGACTAATTTAGAAAATTGATAATTATAACATGAATACTATTATTCAGATGATGTATTTATTCCCACATGGGTAATTTACATCATAAAAAGTTCATTTTCAACTCAAGTACTGAATATCGACAAAATGTCTGATATGAACTTAGATAATTATGTGAGTTTTATAAAAATTTTATAGATGATAAAAATGATTAATAAAATTGAAATTTTTTATCATGAATCAATTATTTATCTGAATATCTTTATTCATGAATATAACAATTGTACATAATGTGTGTGACATATGGTAAGAGACTTCATCTCAATATCCTTTCATTAAGGCATATTTTGATAATATACACCACATTTGTTAAATGGTGTATAATAATCCACATTGAAATTTAATTTAATTCAAATATTTTCAAATAAATATTTTCCTATGAAGCATTTTATTCAAAGACAAATGGATTTTTTTTATAACATGACAATGACTTTTCCAATGCTGGGACCATTTTTTCTTATTTGGATTCATCTACAAGTCATATTTTTTTAAAAGGAAAATAAAGAAAATATTTAATTTTAATGTATTTTGTAATTAAAATGGATTTCAGAAGGGATTGATTTTTTCAATATCTTTAACTGATATCTTATCATTGCAATGCATAAAATTCATTTTCTTTTATGCCTGTTAATGTGTTATGATTATATTATGGTTCTTTGGAATTGCTTATGTATATGGTTTTTTCCATGATAAAACAAGGGTGGGTGATCCCATGATACCCCTAAAATATAGGGGGGTAATGATATGTACTTAAATGATAAGGATTCTCCTAATATATTTTGGGAATTTACTATGATGGGTATTCAAAATGTATCCATGAAGGTTACCCTTAATGTAACTGTGAACGTTACAGTGTAAGTATGATATGGATGCCACAAAATTCCTTTATTATTTTTGATTTCGAATAAGTTTTTCAGTATTCTTATGATTCATGAGGTATTTAATGAACATATGTTTTATGGGTGATAAGTATGATTTTGTGAATTTTTTTCCTGAATTTAAAATATTAATGGACTGGTGATATCATTTCATATTTATATCCATTACTGAGATTCTTATGTACATCTCATAATTTTGAAATTTATTCCACATTGATAAGGATGGATAAGATAAAATAATTTGTCGAGATGAATGTTATGAAGACTTTTATCATGAAAAAAAGAAATCATGTTTAGTTTTAAATGTTTTATATTGTGGAAGAAATGGATATTGTATTAGCTAAATCAACTTTGTATAAATTTGAGTTGTTATATAATAGTTATGGTCTAATTATCTAAAACTCCAAAAAAGAAATTACCCTTGATGTTAATTATTAACATAAATCAATATTATTTCATGTTTAAGGATGGGGCATTAAAATGTGACCCTTATAGTCACATTGTTGTTTCTTCATAAAACTTTTTGAATTTATATGAGAATATTATAATTACTTATGGTGTCCCAATATACTTATATTACTATAAATCACCACTTTAGGACTCACTTATCAACAATCCCTGACTTATATTTCAGACTAACATTTTGTATTCCATTTTAAACATTTTATATTTTCAAAATTGTTTGGTTCCTTGTGCTTATAACATAAAACTTCTCTAAATACATTCACATATCTGTCGAGAATTAACATTGAGTTCTAGACCAATTTATTATGGGTATAACCATTCAAAATAGTAAATTACTATACATGGAGGACCATTATATATGTGACTTAGATAATTTTTTACTTTTCCCTACACTCTTTACGATGTGCTACCTCGTGGAAATGGGATGATCCTTGGTTATCCCCAACTCAACAATTTTCCTCTATCCCCTTACATTGTGATGACCCTTGGACATAGAGTTCCCTATTAAAACCTAATAATTAATTACATCATTATATATATATATATATAATTAGACATTCAATAATATAAAAATCCCAACAAAATAAAACATATATCAATACATAGAGGTAAAAGTCACAAAATATTATATTTCATACCTAAAAAATAACATCATAGGTATTACATTTTAATAAATATTAGGTTTAATATCAAAAATACATTAATAGAATGTGTGAAATGATAATATAAAAAAGTTTCCCAATTGGATAACATGTATATGATATGGAATAAAATTGTCCAAATATATGGATCTTGAATCCAACTTAATTCCACTCCAAACAAAAATTTATGAGAGGATAAAGTTATGGATGTTTTTTTTGAGGATAGAGTATAATTATTCATAAATTTAGGAGAAATGTTTGATGATTATAAATAAGGAGACAAATATAATATCCTTAATGAGAAATATAAATTTATTGATCCCTCCCATGGTATCATCAACATGAGAAACTTATTGTGTAAGAAATTTGAAATCTCTGATTAATATAAGATTTCTTGAAAATTTGTAATGTGATGGTACACAAAAGAATAAGGTAATAAAATTATACCATTTTGATGTTTTGAAACACACCATGAATATGTGTATAGGGAAAAAATCGAAGGATGGGAGAAGAGAATTTGGTACAACAACTAAACTTAGGCATGGCTGTACATCGAATATTTTATTGGGATATGTTTTATACTTCATAGAAATGGATATATGGTTTGGTATTATAGTAATATTAGAAATAGTAATTCTTAGTGGAAATCATCTATTCATTTATTTTTTTTACATTCTAGAATTACAACCACAATTTGGATTCCTCGAGATATGCATTTCAAAATTGATAGGATTAGGGATAATCACTTATTAGGAGTTACTTTTATATCGCTCACCATGATAAAAGGGAAACCATATTTAAAAAGGGAGATTAACTGAATATTATTTATTTTAATTAATAATAATGCTATTTAAATCAATTTTTATTTTTAACATGGGTATCATCAATCCCAATTCATAAGGGTGTGTTGGGTCGCTGAAAAATTTAAATTAATATAGGAGAATTTTTTAGTTTAATTCTCTATATTAATTATTAATGTTTATAATGTGGTATTATGGTATCCTAGTATAAATTAATGTTATTCTAGAGTTTTAATTCATCTATTAATTCTTAAATGGTTTTAATGGGGTTCAATGTCTCTCATAAAAGAAAGGTTGCATAAGATTTTTTGTGAAATATTGAATTTATTAAAAGATTAATCTATGTTTTAAGTTCTCTAAATGAGACTCAAGGATTCCCTAGAGTTTTGTGCCATTAAGAAAGGTATAAATGGTTTCATTGGGGTTAAGATATTCTAGGTTGAATTAAGGCTATGTTATAGTCACATATGATATAAAAAAGCATAATGGATTAAAGTGGGTAGAATATGTGGATGTATTGTGATTGAATTTTTGAAAGGGGGTTTCTAATATATTAAAAACCATATATTTTAATTCTATATAAAAAGGATTTAAATTCCATTTACGGATGTGATATAAGAACCAATGTGGTTCTTTCTATGTTAAATCATCCATAATAAAATGATGTTCCATATAGAAAAATTCAATTAGGACCATCATGTCTTATTATTTATTTTCTATGATTATGAAAAATTACATGTAGTTAATAGTATTTAATAATGGAATTAAATATAATGAGCTCCTAGAATGTTCTTTTGTGAGACTTTCAAATGAGTGGTCCTTTATTGGTTTACCCTCATAGTTGAGTTTAGTAGTGGCATGGTTCTTAAACTATGTTTGATACTCAAAGATATTTAACTTTCTAAAAAATATATTGAAGGTAGAGTGGAATTTCAGTTGAATGGTAACCCATTTATAGTTTATACCAATAATTTCAGTGGAATAGCATTATGAAACATGACCCAAAAAACGAGGTGAAAATCCGTGGGAGAAAATTTGGGCTTATTTCGATTATGGGGTCATGTTTTTGGAGTCTGTAGATGAACAGAGGAAGGATATATGACCTACCTAAGGGTGGATCAAAATATACATAAATACATAGGGGATGGTAAAATCTAGGAGACATACTATATGGGAAAACATCCCATCAAATATAGGTTTATAATAATATATTAAGGTTTCACATCCTATTATAATATTTAGGACTTAAACATTTGTGGATGTTACCCAGATTTATATGGATGTTGTTATTTATACCGAGGAATCTATAAATGAACCATAGTATATAGGTTATATATAAGGGTTTTAGAGACACAATGGGTGTCAATATCCCTCTATATATAAGATTATTATAATTTTTGGAAGCTTCACATCACTTTAAAAATGTTGGGATTTTCATAAATATAGAAGTTATTCACCATTGATAGGAAGTTGAGAATTTCAAAAGTGTATATTAGTCTATATATGATAGAAAATATTTTAGGATATCCCTTACAATTAAAAATCTTTCAAAAAGGGGTTTATGATACTATGTGAATGTTTTTAATCATTTAATAAAAAATTTTATGCTTTGATGTTTCACAACATTGTGTAAATTTTTGAATTGAGACTCAAATGAATACCTTCATGTTCAAAAATTTCTCACATGATCCCTACAGATGATGAATGTTTTGAAAGTAAGATTCAGTTTCTTAAGGTTTTGATACCTATGAAAGGAAAATGTAAATTATTATATTGTATTTCTATGTTATATGGACTACAAATTTAAATTTGATATATACCTTAATCCATGGATCTTTAGGGTTCCTTCAGATAATGTGTTTTAATTAGTTATTAAAATATCATTGAGTGTGTGACCCATATTTGGGTTCATACAAAGAATTCGGTATGTATGTTTCCCTGTTTAGTTAATGTGTAATTATGAACCTAAATGAGATGATGTGATTCTGGTGGTTTACTAATGGCCATGAATGGATGCGCTTTCAATGAAAAAAATTATCTACATTTTGGGAACATTTTCCCTATTTTGAGTGTCTCTAAAACTCTAACCCCAAAAATGAATGGATATTACATTATATATAGGATGATATTCTATGTGAGTATAATTTTTGGTTAGAAGTTATAAATGGTGTGACGCCTTGACCCAAAAACCACTCAACCAGTACTCTGGGACAGTTATCCACACGACATAATGTGTGAATCCCCATATTATAGAGGCTTCTAATTATAGGTGTGGCCATGTGAAGACATTACACTGAGACATTTGTTTCTTATTATAATAATAATATTTTTTGAAATAATATTTTTCTAGTATAGAATACAGGGAAACCTCCGAATCATGGTAAGTGCTATAATAAATAACATTTGGATTAATAGATGAATTTCAGACCTATTAGATAGCCATTTGTGGATCAGACTCAAGAAGTAAAAAACAATTAAATTTAGGGATAATAGCCCATCCCCAATTAGTCTTGAATCCTTCCCAGTCAAATATTCCAACTTCAATCTAAATAGTCAATGAGAACAAACATTGGGTTCTTCCCTAACACATGACCACTTGGTAAATAACATGGTATACTATGGTATTGAAGGGCCATGGTGGCCTAAGTTGGGTGTCGGTATAACTTAGTGTGTCACCGCCAATAGAATCCCTAATGTAACCAGTCTGGTAAACAATTCATGATAACTTTCTATATTCAATAAATAAAAAAATAACAACATAAATTAAGGTGACAACTAATGGTTCCCCATGTTCTTGATTAATGGTGTAGTTGGATGTGCTATTTTCAATCTTTAGGTGTGTGACCATGATCAACCCTACATACTTCAGACACTTTTTTGTGTCTCTGATCATGTCTCGATGACAGTTACCATGAAATATACCAACATATAACTCCGGAGGGAGTCCTAGTATTCCCAATATAAATTTAATCTACAATCACAATAGGGAATTGCAATGGATTCATATCCATATCCTCATCATTCCCCATAATCCATCACCACTCAAATATAGTCACTAATATGGTTATTCCAAATAATTTAAGTTAATATCCTATAATTAATCCACATCATTCATCATATGGGTCTTGGTACCCAACTTACCACCCATTATCATCAATAATCATATGGAATTTTAGTTCTCATCCTGGCATTCCATGTCATCAAGTAACCTATAGAAATCTATTTTTAATCTCAACATTCCTAAGTAGCACATATGCTATAGAATATAATGATCTCATCCCAAAATTTTCAAGAATTCTGAATTGATTTAATAATTCAATTAATAAATCACAATTTTATTAAATTTCACTAGGACCAAGGAAACTACTAATATATTCATTACTTCACATTTTAGTTTCCATTCCAATTTCTTAAAACATAATTTATTATTTTAAAAAATAAATTCCAATTCAATAAAAATCTACCTCCATACCGTAGGTTCAATTCACCCCAATAAATCCTTGGGTAACAATTTACATTAATCAATATATTTAACAAAACTGCATCCATTACCATAATTAATTGACATATTACACTAATAAAATTATTTGATATTAAAAATTCATTTCAATTATTAATTAAAAAAATAATTTCCATTTTTTAATAACTATGATTTTATGATCCATTTGTGAAACTCTGTATCATTACTTTAGATCCAGCTCATTTTAAGGGTCACACTCATTCCAAATTTTTGTTGGTTGGAGAATTATATTTCACAACCCTCAAATCAATCCATGGTTCATCAGAGACTATTAAATAACATTAGTTTTACATTTAATGAAATTTAATCATTTCAATTAGAAATTCCCCTCTAATACCTAATTATGCTCTTTAGATACTCCTTCGTTCATGCTTTATTTTTTTCCTTATTTGGTTCATTTTAAAATTTATCATGGATGGAGAGCCTTTTATTGGGAAAATTACTTAACGTTAACTGATGTATGATTTTTTGAATTATTCAATTCAACGTATAAATGTGTTAATGGATTTCATGGGTTCCCCCTATATTGAGAATTCCCTCGGTGATTTGGAATTTTTTGTTAATAACTTTATTGTTGGTTTTATGCTAGGAAATTAAATGTTGTGTGAAGGGATTTGACATTGTTTAATTCTCACTGGGAATATTCCATGAATCTAGTTTAGGGCATGAAGCTTAGATGCTATGTATTTGTAGTTCAAATCATGAGAATGATAAATAAAGTTTTTTATTAAACAAAGACACATTTTTTTAAGATTTCAGTTGTATTGTAATTCACATAATTTAATAGGATTACCCGACATTTAAGACTCATAGCATATGGTTTTTGGGTGTTGTGAAGGAATTTATTCTTTAATTATTTCTGTAGTTTCCCTTAAGTGACCTCATACCCACCCTAGGTGATTTTGTAGATCTCTATTCCTTTTGAAAGACTCTTCCATCAATTGATCATCATTGTGGTGGTGGTGAGATTCTCTAAGTAAAAATTCATCATGGTTCTTCATTCCTTTGGTTGTGGTCATTGTTTTAGTTGCATATATAGTTTAGATTCATGATCATATATTTCTTTCTATCAATCTTTACATTTTCCTATCATGGATTTTATTTTGATTTACGATCTCTATGCATCTAATCAATGTTTTTCAAGGGGCCTATTTAACACCCCAATCTTTCATGGTATGATTTTCTTGGAATAATATAGTAGCATGTGTTATACGCAACTTCGAGCTCTAACACCCACCACAACCAATCAAACTAGACGTTATGAATTGTAATAACAAATTTTTGAAATTTTATAAATGTTATCTCTAAAAATGGACTTCATTTTTGGATTCATAATATCCAAATTAACCTAGGTTAAAATTTTGAAACTTTTCAGATAACTTTTATATTTTGATGAATAGTGAAAATTACTAAATTTTAATTAAAAACAACTTTTTTAATAAAAATAATTAATATTGACAAATTATGAATTAAGTGGTTTTAAAGTATATTTGGATTATATTTTTACCATTTAAAACAATTTTGTTCATTGTACATAATTTCACATTTAAACCAAACATAAACAACTGTCAATCTTGTGATAGTTATTATCTCTTAAAAACATGCTTTTTGTTTTAACAACGGAAATTAATTCTAAATTAATTTCTACCACTTCTAGGTTTTGAATTTAGAAATATGGATTCTATATTTGGAATTAAGAAGTCCAAATTGGGATAAAGGTTAATATTTTTAGACATTTTGAATAATTACTTCGGTAAATATTTTATTTACCATGGTTAACATGTAAATCCGATAAATATGGTTAAAAAAATAATTTTATAATAATATGAATTTAACAGAAAACGTGTCCTAACACTATTTGTTGATAAATTTCCGACCATGTACATATTTGGGTCGATTTTGGGACCCCATGGATCCACTTGTAAGTGATAATGACACTATATATTAATTATGTTAATGTAAATACAAAAAATGACATAAGCTTATATCTATTAAAAAAAATATTTTTATATAGCATTATTCATAAGATAAATTCACTTTTAAATATTAAATATAAATATAAAATGATTTCCTACATAATGGTATTTTATTTTTAATTTTTAGACATTAAATAATTTAATTTATTTATTACATAATAATGATGCGGTATTTTCCTTATTAATGAAATAATCAAATAATTGGTATTATAAATATTAAAATAAATATAATTTGAATTTTTTGATGCCATCCACGAATTTTAATGACTAATATGGAATTATAGTATTTCTTAAATAAACTTTTCTCGAATTAATAATGTGGTTAAGACTTTAACAAAAATCAATTATTAAATAATATCAAAATTGACATAAAAGAGTTTTAAAAAAAATATTATATTATTAATTGATATTATTTTTATAAAAATTTAAGGTTAATCCAAATGACATGTATCATGATAGGTGTATCATTAAATGACCACTTTTTGGTATCTTGGATGTCTATAGTACGTTTATTAACTATATAATATAAAAATAAAAAGTTACAAGGTAAATGTAAAACTGATTATCTAAGAGTTAAAACTAAAAGATAAGGTTAATATAGTGACCCAAACCTATCAATAACCTCTTGGTTGAGTGTTTTTAGACCCATAACCACCTTAACCTTTAAATAATCCACTTTAGAGCCATTATAAACCGAATATGAATTTATTATAAAATAATATTTCTATCTTTTCCAAAGGTTCCCCTCACCCCTCTTATAAAAGGGAACTCCCCCTTCTCACTAATTCAAACATTCAAATGATTTTGGCTTGGACAAACCCTGACGATATACTCTATCAACTTCCATCACTTCAACCTAGAGGCCTTAATTTAGTCAGAATGCCATCCTAAGGAGCACTTTTGATTAAATCAAAAGGAAGAACCTGAATAAGAGGTAATGTTATCCCCACCCTCTTTCAAGATCCTTTCTTCTTCAACTTCTTCTTTCATTGTAATGTCCATTTTAAAATAATAAATCCATTGTCTTATATAAACAGTGATGTTACTAGAAATATGGTACAACCATATTCATTATTCTATCCATCCTTTGAATGACATGTCACCATACGTGCGTACGTACGGCTTACCGTCTCCACGTCATGGTGTAATTGTTACTCAATAAACTATTATTTTGATGGGTATAATAATGATGTGTAATTTATTTAAAAAAAATATAAATTGATAATTATTCTATATATATATGATATACCATCCAATTATATATTATTTTAATGATATTGTCGCTCGTGCATACGTACGGACTACCGTCTCCCCGAACGCGATGAGATTCATTCCCCATCGTATCCATTCAAGTCTAATTGTCATTTGATGATTAAAAAAATGTTTAAGGACTTAAAATAATTATTTATATGAATAAGATACAACCTATCCATTGCAAACAAGGCTTACGTAAGAAAACATATAAAAAAACGAGTAGGTTGACACCCGAAACAACGATAATACTAAGATATTATTAACAAATCAATGTTAAAAGATCATATATGATATCATATTAATGTATATGATTATTGTATAATTTAATAAAAATTATTTCACCATTATAAAAGAGTTTAACCTACCCTCAACCAAGGAAAAGTACAAGTTAAGGGGTTTTCATCTCACTCTTAATTCCAGTGAGATTCATGCCATATTTCCACTATTACCCTTTGTGTGGTGTATGTACTGCCCATAATTGTATTTTTTATGTAATACACTTTAATTTATGTGTATTTACATATTCATTGTATAATACTTATTTCATGGGTGTATGTTTCATAATTTACCAAATCTATAAGGGAATTTGAAATTTCAATTTTCATCTTTACGCATACTTCATTGATTATTTTACTTGAAGATTATGTGTGGAATCACTATTCATAGGATTATGTCATAATTTCCACTCCCCTATATGTGGATATAATTTTGATACACATAAGTAATACATTGATTAATTCTCAAGTCATCGGTATGAACATGATAAGAGTAATTTTTACTCAATTTCGATTTGTTGAGTTAAACATCCAATTCATTGATGTTGTTTTTACAAGAATATGTGTGAATGTCAATTGATAGTTGTACACTGAATATCCAATCGTATTGAGTGTATTTATATTTTTCACACATAATTATGTCGTTTATTTATCTTTAACCTAAGGATACAACCTTTATGAGAGATTTCATCTCAATTTACATTCCATTGAGACTCTTTTATTGTTAAACACAAAATCACTATTATATGTCGTATATAATCTTCATTGACATAGTATATCATGAATCCATTTATTCTCCTGATATTAAAAAGTTTTTATTACATCAATTATTTGTATTCAATTTTCTCTCTCATGGTTTGGAACTCAAACTAAAATATCATTTTAAAATGTTTTATAGATTTATTATTCTAAATCTTTCTCATTAATATCCATATTTTAAAAATGGTTTTAATGATTTATTTATATGGAAATTATAGTTTTAAAATAAAAATTCCTTCTGAATGTTTCAAAGTGGTATGGGACTCTTTGATTCAAAAATAAATTTTAAATGGCTTCTTGAAAAATAGTGTGACTTTTAAATGTTTTCAAGAAAAAGAGAGATATTTCTCTCAATAGTGTAATGATTATTTAAATCTATGTCAATATCTGTCATTATTCTCGACTGAGGTTAATATGATATAATAAAATCTTCCATATTGTATCGAATGAGTTATGTTTGACTATGGATGTGCTATTTTTATACCATTCATGGTTTGTGGTTAATGTATTGATATTTCGTATGCCAGTTTTAATACGAATGTTAATGTTATGTTTCAAAATTTTCATATGAAGAATGCATTGGACTTAGTATGTGATGGGTGGAGCACCCTATAACTCCTCAATTTATCGGTATGTCTCATGAGAAAAACTAGTGTCTTGGCACGAGTCCTTGACAAAATCTTATTTGTATTCTTGGCACGAGGTATTGGATACATGGTTATGATAGTCTGGAATTATGAATTCCATCGTTATGAATGTGGTTATTGATATTACATGTAATTATTCGATTAGTAGAATATCCATGTGAATAAGTAAATTGAATAATTTTATTTTATTTCGTCTATATTATTCTGAAGTTCAATTTTAAAAGGTTTTGGTTTTAGTTTTATACATTTGCCTTAAATGTTTATGCTTATTTTTGAATGTTTCTGCTGTATTGCTTACCCTTATTGAGTCTTTGAGCTCACCCCTTTCTATGTTTTATTTTCCCAGGATTCCTTGAAGTGTATTACGATTTATATGAAGGGTTATGCCAAGGGAATAATGGAATTCAAAAAAGAGTATTTATGTTGTTTTGTTTGTAATGTAACATTCATGTATGTAATCTATTTTCGAATACTTCTAAATTGATCGGTCCTTCGAGACTTAATTCCTTGTAATCATGCCAATTTATTAAAATAATGCACCAACTCTGGGTAACTGGGGTCGAGGAATTATAGTTGGTATGAGAGGAAGTTTAGTACAAACTTTGGAAGATAGATATAGATAAAATGTGATTAGAGAAAATAGCCCTAAGATAGATTCTAAGGATTAGTATAGAAGAACTTCCTAAAATTTTGGTATTGTAGAGATTTTGTGAGTTTTCCATGAAATACATCCCTGTCTGGATACGAGCAGGTAGAGGCGGCTCTGGCACAGATGTACCTAGGGTTAAATCCCGAATAAAACTGCTTTGAGCTAGAATCAAACGGGAACTGGTGCACGACAACGGGACATTCTGCACTCTTGGTTGCAACTCTCCCGGATGATATTATAGGGATAATTCTCCTTTTCTTTACAAACCATTATGAAGGGTTTATGAGTGTATACTTCCTCAAAGCATTCATTTTTATGATTATGGATTATATCAATAAACTATTTAATTTGTGTTAAGATTGGGATTAGGTATTTCTATTCAAAAAATAATCTAGTGTATGCCATTGTTTAGAAATGGTGCCCAGTAGAAGGAATGAGAACTCCAGCAATGCACATGATCCCAAGAGACAAAAGAATCATATATTTCATGGTCTTAAGCCAGAATTTAAAATGGAAATAGTCTCCAATGTATTATCATAATATGAAGAAATAATATCATGTGTTGATAATATAAGTAAAGAGTTTTCGGAGTCCTATGGATTTGAAGGGATGCCAGAAAAGAAAAGGATAGTAAAGAGAAAGACAGATAAAGGGAAGAAGGTAAAGAAGGATTTTGTTATATTTGATAACTGTGGAATGAATCACCTTGGAAAATTCTTGAAGGGAATGGGAGTATGTTATAAGTGTGGATAAAAAGGACACCAAGTATGTGACTGAAAGTGTAAGAAAAAGGTTTCAAATGTACAATGTTTCATCTGCAAGGAGTTTGGACATTACGCGAACCAATGTCCCAGTCATCAAACTACACCACAAATGATGCTATTGGATAATAATATAGTTATGATACTACCACAAATTAAGAGGAATAACTAGTGTTTTTATGTTGTTATTTTGGAATTATTTCATTTAAGTGTTGTATCAATGAGGTTCTGGAAATATATAAGGATTGTACTGCAGTACTATTTCATTGAGGATTTGAGATTTTATGGTACTCAGAATAGTGACTCTACAATGAGTCCAACTTTTTGGAAATTACTTGGTTGAAGGAAAGATAAACCTTAATATGGTCCTAATATTGAGGTACTGATTTTGGGATATGATATGGTTTATTTGGGTAAATTATATTGGATATTATTGAATACCTTGATACTGAATAATGATTTTTTATCGTTGGAGTTTACACCATTTTTGATAGAAGGATTATATCTAGTATTCTATAAATAATAAGCGAGCATGAATGTAATCAATAATGTTTTTTGGTAATTCAGGATGTTACCATGTTTTAAAATAATACATGGTGAAGGTGATCACATGTTATTACATGGAAAAAGGGATCGTCTTTGTATTTAAAATCTTAATAAATTTTAGAATGTGAGTTTGGATAGAAGTATTTTGGATAAGTCTAAAGGTTAGAATGGATTATGATTGAAAAGTTATTTTTGGATTTTTATAAAAGGACAACACGCAGACCGTGTGACAACCCGTCACGTCGGACAAAGATGCGGGAATCGAACCCACAACCATAGTGAGATTGGGATTTATCACCTACCACTTGGCTACATGAAGTCCCTGGATTGTATAATTTCGTTTTTTTAATGGTTCTGATATGTGAATTATACATTCATTATATTTGGAACCCTATACAATTTGGATAAATAGAGTATTTTTGAGTTGTATTATGTTTTGTAGTGAAAGATGAGTTTGTGGTATAAATTTATTAATGGATAAAACTATAATTATAAAGTAAGTATGTCTCCTTATGATCTTATCTAATATCATAAATAAATTCCTCAACATTAATAAAAGGAACTTAGAACAAAAATGTTGTCCTAGATAGTACCTTAGATCATCACAAATTTATGGCTTTGGGAATATTGGCCTTTTCATAGCCTTGTTCTCTACCACTCTCCATCAGATATTGATGGTTAGATTTCTCTTCCATATCCATATTTTACTAAATGGAACCCTAGTATGTGTTATTTTCGGTAACCTTCATACTTACCACTCTTTATTTTAAATAGAGGCATCATTAATCCATTTTTCGATGTGGGATTTCAACTACGATATTTTGAAATGTCAACCCCAAGTTTTCAATACCAATAATAAATTACAATGATTCAATTTATTGAAGTATGGGAGAATGTAACACCCCAAGAATTCATGGTATGCTTCTCATGGAATAATATAATAGCGTGTGTTGTTCGCAACTTCAAGTTCTAACACACTCCAAAACAAATCAAAATAGTCGTTATGAATTGTAATATTCACTTTTTGAAATTTTATAAATTTTATCTCTCAAAATGGAATTCCTTATTGGATTCATAATATCAAAATTAGCTTAGGGTAAAATTTTGGAACATTTCAGATAACTTTCATATTTTGATGAATAGTGAAAATTACTAAATTTTAATTAAAAACAACTTTTTCAATAAAAATAATTAATAGTGATAAATTATGAATTTAAGTGGTTTTAAAGTGTATTTGGAATATATTTTTATCATTTAATACAATTTTGGTCATTGGACATAATTTCACATTTAAACCGGTCATAAACAACTGTCAATCTTTTGATAGTTATTATCTCTTAAAAACATGCTTTTTGTTTTAACAACGGGAATTAATTTTAAATTAATTTCTGCCACTTCTATGTTTTGAATTTAGAAATATAGATTCCTTATTTGGAATCATTATGTCCAAATTTTGTTAAAAGGTATCTTTTATTTTTAGAAATTTTGATTAATTATTTTGGTAAATATTTTATTTACCATGGTTAAAGGGTAAATCCGATAAATAAGGGTAAGAAAATAATATTATAATAATATTTATTTACCCTAAAACGTGTACTAACACAATTTGTTGATACATTTCATAACATGGGAATCTTTGGGTCTATTTTGGGACCCCATGGATCCACTTGTAAGTTATAATGACACTTTATATTAATTATGTTAAAGTAAATACAAAAATGACATAAACATATATCTTTTAGAAAAACAATTTATATATAGAGTTATACATATGATAAATATGATTGTAAATATTAATTAGAAATATAAGAAGATTTCCTACAAAATGGTTATTTTATTTATAATTTTTATACATTAAATAATTTAATTTATTTATGAGATAATAATGATGCAGTATTTTCCTTATTAAGGAATGAATCAAATAATTGGTATTATAAATATTATAATAAAAATACTTTGAAAGTTTTGATTCCATCCACGAATTTTATTGAGTAATATGACATGTTAGTATTGCATAAATGAATTTGTATTCAATTAATAATGTTGTTCCGAATTTAACAAAAATAAATTATTAAATACTATCAAAATTGACATAAAAGATTTTTTAAAACTAATATTATATTATTAATTGATATTTTATTCCTAAAAATATAAGTATTGGCCAAATGAATTTTATCATGATATTTTTATCATTAATGGACCACTTCGGAGTCTCTTGAAGTTTATGGTATGTTTATTAACTATATAATATAAAAATACAACGTGACATGGTAAATGTCAAAACAATTAACTAAGAGTTAAAACTAAAAGATAAGGTTAATATAGTGACCGAAACCTGTCTATAACCTATTGGTTTAGTGATTTAAGACCCATCCCTAACTTAACCTTTAAATAATTCACATAGGTGCCATTAGAAACCGAATATTAATTTATTATAAAATAATATTTCCAGCTTTTCCAAAGGTGCCCCTCACCCCTCTTATAAAAGAGAACTACCCCTTATTACTAATTCACAATTTCAATGCCTTTTGTCTCAGCCATACCCTTCCCATATACTCTATAAAAGTCCATAAAATTAACCTAGAGGCCTTTCTTTAGTCATATTTCCAACATAAGGATCCCTTTTGATCAAATCAAATAGAAGAACCTGAAGAAGAGGTAATGTTTTCACCACCCTCTTTCAAGTTCCTTTCTTATTCAACTTCTTCTTTATTTGTTATTTCCATTATAAAATAATAACTCCAGTGCCTTTTATAAACAGTGACGTTATTATAAATATGGTAAAACCATATTCAGTATTCTATCCATCCTTTGATTGACATGTCACCATACGTGCGTACGTACAGCTTACTGTCTCCACGTCGTGGTGTAATTGTTACTCCATAAAATATTATTTGGATGGGTATAATAATGATGTTTAATTCATGTAAATAATAAATATAAAATGACAATGATTCTGTATACATTATATACCATCCAATATATATCATTTTAATGATACTATCGCTCATGCGTACGTACAGACTACCGTCTCCAAGAACGCGATGAGATTCATTCCCCATCGTATCCATTCAAGTCTAATTGTCATTTGAAGATTAAAAATAATGTTTAAGGAATTAATATCAATCTTTATATGAATAAGATACAACATATCCATAACAAACATGGATTATGGAACAAAACATATAAAAGAAAACGAGTAAGTTTACACCTGAAACAATGATAATACTAAGATATTATTAACAAATCAATGTTAAAAGATCATATATGATATCATATTAAGGTATATGATTATTTTATAATATAATAACAATTATTTCACAATTATACAGGAGGTTAACCTACCATCAACCAAGTAAAAGTACAAGGTAAGGGGTTTTGATCTCACTCCTTATTCTCATGAGATTCATGCCATATTTCCACTATTACCTTTTGTGTGGTGTATGTACTGCCCATAATTGTATTATTTATGTAATACACTTTAATTTATATGAATTTATATATTCATTGTATGATACTTCTTTCATGGGTGTATGTTTCAAAAGTTGCCAAATCTATAATGGAATTTGAAATTTCAATTTACACTCATCTGGCTTTACGCATACTTCATTGATTATTTTACTCCAAGATTATGTGTAGAATCACTATTCATTTGATTGTGTCCTAATTTCCACTGC
This sequence comes from Viscum album, assembly GCA_963277665.1. Classification (NCBI taxonomy): domain Eukaryota; kingdom Viridiplantae; phylum Streptophyta; class Magnoliopsida; order Santalales; family Viscaceae; genus Viscum; species Viscum album. The sequence goes on along the minus strand of OY728131.1, from coordinate 1,048,251,460 downwards.
CATTTATGTGGATATACTTTTTATAAACATAATAACTCCATTGATAAATTCTCAAGTCATCAGTATGAACTTGATAAGAGTAATTTTTTCTTAATCTCGATTTTTTGAGTTAAACATCCAATTCATTGGTGTTGTTTTTACAAGAATATGTGTGAATGTCCTTTGATTTTTTTACACTAAATATCCAATAATATTGAGTGTATTTATATTTTTCACACATAATTATGTCATTTATATATCCTTAACCTAAGGATACAGCCTTTATGAGAGATTTCATCTCAATTTACATTCCATGATACTCTTTTGATGTTATACAGAAAATCACTTTTATATGGTGTATATAATGTAATTTGAAATGGTATATCATGAATCCCTTTATTCTAATTATATTAAAAAAAATTTATTACCTCAATTATTTGAATTCAAGTGTCTCTCTTTTGGTTAGGAACTCTAACTAAAATAACATTTTAAAATGTTTTAAAGATCTATTATTCTATATCTTTCTCATTAATGTCCATGTTTTAAAAATGGTTTTAATGATTTATTTATATGGACTATAAAGTATTCAAATAAAAATTCATTTTGAATGTTTCAATGTGGTTTGGGACACTTTGATTCAAAAATATATTTTAAATTGCTCCTTGTCAAATAGTCTGACTTTTAAATGTTTTCAAGAAAAAGGAGGATATTTCTCTCAATAGTGTGATGATTATTTTTATCTATGTCAATATCCTTCATTATTATTGATTGAGGTTAGTATGATATAATAAAATCATCCATATTGTATCGAATGAGTTATGTTTGACTGTGGATGTTCTATTTTTATACCATTCATGGGTTGTGGTTAATGTATTGACATTTTGTATGCTATTTTTTATACGAATGTTTATGTTATGTTTCAAACTTTTCATATGAGGAATGCATTGGACTTAGTAAGTGACGGGTGGAGCCCGCTATAGCTCCTCAATGAATCGGTAGGCCCCATGAGACAAAATAGTGTCTTTGCATGAGGCCTTGAAAAAATCTTATTTGGAGTCTTGGAACAAGGCCTTGGCTAATGGTTATGATAGTCTCGAATTATGTATTCAATCGTTATGAAAGTGGTTATTGATATTTCATGTGATTATTCGATTAGTAGAATATCCTTGTGAATAATTAAATGGAATTATTTCATTTTATTTCTGCCATATTATTATGAAGTTCAAGTTTAAAAGGGTTTTGTTTTAGTTTTATACATTTCCTTATATGTTTATGCTTATTTTTTAATGTTTCTGTTGTATTTCTTACCTTTACTGAGCGTTTGAGCTCACCCCTTTCTATGTTTTTTTATCCCAGGATTCCAAGAAGTGTATTGTAATTGATATGCAAGGTTAATCCAAGGGAATAATGTCGTTCATAAAGGATTATTTATGTTTTTTTGTATGTAATTTAACACTCATGTATGTAATCTATTTTCCAAGACTGCTAAATTGATCCGTCCTTCGGGACATAATTCTTTGTAATCATGCCAATGTATTAAAATAGTGCACTGACTCTAGGTAACTAGGGTCTGGGAGTTACAGTCTCGGTTAATACCAGTGTGAGGTACTCGTTTATATACAATGGGATAATTAAATTATAACATTATTGTTCTTTATAAATTCCATTAGGTTGTTCATTGAATAGAAGTGATTTGTTTCAATGGATTTCATGGAAAGATAATATTTTTAAAGGGGTTTTCGTAAAAAATGTATTTTTTATGATTCATGAATGTGGATTTCAAATAAAGAAAATGATTTGGAATGGCTTTGAGAAATGTTTTCTAAGCTATGAGCATGGTTTTTAAATGTAATTTGAATAAAATATAACTTTTTGAACTTTGGGTGTGTTGGGAAATTTACATAGGCATTCTTAGTTTATGGGGATCCACCTGTGATTATTTTATTAATATCAAAATATTGTGGAAGGACTCGATATTTGTTGGATCAATAGTTTGACCTATTTTAAGTATCCTTTTATTTAAGTAACTATTTTACAATATTTTATAACACAAATCATATTATTATTTATCATATATGTATTTTTATCGCATTATAGTTTTTATAATGTGTTGTTGCTCATATGGTTTTATATAAGGTTCTGTTGCATGCCCTCACATGATAGTAATTCATGGATATGTGTTTAATTTATTACCTTATTATTCATGGATATGCATTATTGAATCATAAAATATACTTTTCATATATATGGTTTTAGAATATGAGAGGTTTTTATGAAAACAAATGGGAAAAATATTCACAAAAAGATTGGATTTATAACAATTAATTATAAAACATTTTAATCTAAAAAGCCAAAACATTTTAATTCCTGTAAATATAACTTCTATAAACTCTATGGTGGTATCCTGCTGGGATTTATGCTCACACCCTGCATTTTTCTTCTTGGTGGTTTAATATCTTGTATTATAATTTCTAGGTAATTAGAAGATAATTTTACATCATGATGGATTCTGCTTTCGCCTTTTCCTTTATAGTGGGTTGATTTGGAGGTGAATGTTGGTCATATAGAGACTTTTCATACTTTCCATTTTAGCCTATTTTGGATTGGTTTGTTTGTTATATATATATTTTTTATTCTTATTTATAATAATGTTTTATTACTTGTTTTTTATATATTGAAGTCCAATTTTAGTTTTTTTGTGATATCTCACCTTGTGATGGCTGGTTCATGTGTATGTTTTTAATGATCCATTTTATTTTTTTATAAATTGGTATCATAATGCATGCAAAACAGGAAGTGTGTTAACATTTCATGAGTTTGGTTCAGATTTTTAGGAAGATGGATGTCATGGACATCATAATTCAAATATTATATGGAGAAAAGTGGCCTTCCCTGCCCAATCTTGGGACAGAATCCCAGTTACCGTAGTTTGTTCGATACATTAACTAGGTTTGAAATTTTGAGTATGTAGTCATTTGAATGAACTATATGTTATGTTTATTTAAATTAACCTATTCGATTTTTTTTATTTCTTAAGTCAATAATATTTCTTATGTATTGTTCCATTCCTTTATGTATTGAATATCACAAACACTTTTTCATTAAATTTTTTTTCCATAAGGATATTTATTTACATTAACATTAAATTACTTTTATATTTTATGCTTATTGATCTTTATATATGATTAACTTTATTTATTTTAAAGATTGAATTTCTCTATGAATTATTGGATCCTTATTCTAACCTCATAACCATAAAATTTCATATATTCTGAGACTCGCTATTTTTACACTCTTATTCCATCTGTTTTTCAACTTCATTTTGGCCTTATTTGTTACTCTGAGTTTCACAGAAATCAAACATTGAATCCTGTGAAATTAATACTCTAAATTATTTGAAATTTACACACCTAATTATCTAAAATTCAAATTCCAAATTCTACATAATTCAGACTCTGAATTCTCTGAAATTTAGACTCCAAATTCACTAAAATTCAGATTCTGAATTTTCCATAATTATAACTCCAAATTCATCAGAATTTAGATTCCATGTTCCTCAAATTTCAGACTCCCAATTCATTATAATTCAGGCTCCAAATTCCTCAGAATTAAAACTTTGAATTTATCAGAAATCAGACACTATTTTCCAATATATTTAGAGTCTTTTTTATTTATACTTTTTAACATTATCATTTATTTATTAAATATTTTGTTCCAAAATTATTAGATTCTATTTTACTTATGTTACATAAACATAAGAAATCATCTCATAATTATTATAATTTCTCAAACATGATTATGTTACAAAGAAATTATGTCGTTTAATCGGATTCTAATTAATCAATGGTTGAGTGAAATGTGTATAGGTACCACCTAATTTCAACGAAAAACATGAAATTTGGAGGAGGGAGTTGATCATTGAAGTTATTTCCAATAAATAGGAGCTCATTCGAATGTTCCCATTATCTCTCAAGAAATTACATGATGCGATGCAGTGAAGTTATTTCTAGAAAGATAAAATATTTATCCTTGTGTGATCTGTGAACAAATTGTTCAACAATTATCAAATTGTTTATATTTGTGAAAATCTGACTATTTATGTTTACAATAGAGGGCTTCCAGAGATAGGAAGATAGAGGTGATAGCTACCTTAATGTTCTAGGGATTTTGGGGATATCAAGATAGACTATGATATTCTTATCAAGGGATTACCCTAGTGTGGTTATGAAAGAATTTTTTGAATTTATACAACAAGGGACCTTTATCCAAGGTTTTTTGATACACTTTACATTATGTTAAAAGATTTCCTAGTTATTTACTTGCTTTGTTACAAGATTTATTTCTGCTATATTTTGTTAAATATAGAATGTTATAATTTATTATACTTTCTTATACATTTTTAACTCTGATATAAATAATATTCTATATGATTTAATGTAGAATATTCTCTAAGTTAAACCTGGTTATATTTCTTTATGGTTAACCTGATTATGTTTAGGTTTCTTATAATTGGACCTGGTCCCTTTTAATTATCCAGTTGTTTAAGAACCAAATTAGGTTAGTGAATTTAACTAGTTTAACTTTGTTAAACATAGATTTCATTAAGGTTGAAAAAGAAAAAATTTTATAAAACATAAAATTAACTCCCCTCTTGAAATTGAGCATATAAATATATATTTTTATTTTACAATTGGTATCAGATCAAGTCATTAAAATATATATACTTACATATATTTTTCTTTCTCAACTTTTCATACATAACATTACTTGTTCAACGTTTTTCTTAATATATTTTTACTACGAACATGGTTTTTGGAAGGTATATTTTAATTTAGAATGGTAAGAATGAATGTCGGTTCTATTGACAAGAAAAATCCTACGAGAGGACCAATATTTGATGGTAATTATAATGAGTTATGGAGATATATGATGAGTATTTTTTTTTCTTAAAACCAAATTCGAAAACATTTTCATGCTCACAAGAGATTACGAAATTCTAGACAAGGAAGTTAGAACCATCCCAAACTAAGAAAAACAAGAATATCAATTAAATTACATGGTTCAAATTACTTTTCTGTGTTCTATGAATAGGAATATATACTGTCAGATATCTTCTTTTTAAGTATCCAATTGTATTTTGATGAAATTTGATGTTACAAAAATTGTAACTTCTAATGTGATTGAAACTAGAAGACCTATGTTAAGACATTAATATTATGGATTCCTATTTCCTTATGGGGAAATTGTTTGAAAAGTACAACAATGATTTATGACCATTGTGAACAGTCTTCATTCTTTGGGAGAGAATGTTCATGATGCTGATTTTCTTATGGAAAAGATTATTGATATCATTCCCAATGGATGGGTATTGAATACGAAAACTATTGAGGAGAATAATAAAATATCTATCATTAATCATGAGGATATATTTTGAAGTCTTATACAACATGAAACAAGAATGAAGTGAGTCATTTATTTCCAAAAGAAAAAATGGTAATATAATTGTTTTTGTAACTACTACATCTAATGTCAGGACTCCAAAAGGGTTACTAGATCTAAAGCATAGAATGTTATTGTTATATATGAATTACATGGAAGGGATTAGTCTATGAATGAACCTTCCAAAATTCCTAAATGGATTAAAAATATTTTGGGAATGAATTATTTTCAGTATAGATATAATAAGAAATATAGAAAAGACAATAAATATTTATAAGTAACATGTTATGAATGCAAAAGGGCAAGACATATCAGACTTTATTGTCCTAAGCATAAGAGAAAAGAAAGAAAGGAAAATCATGATTATAGAAACATAATTAAGTAATACGAATCTAATTATATGACTGTATTGAATGTTAATGACACCTAGAGTTCCAATGGTGGGGACATTTTAGATGAATCCACAAAATAGGAATCTTATGGTCAGAAGAATTCCAGTCCTATAGCCAAATTACCTATTTAAAATCATTGTCTTATGTATGAGGTACAAAATTATGACTCCTTAACTAATATTTCTATAAATTCTAATTTTCATAATTATGAATATTATGAATTTTCGGAGGAAGAATTTTCTTCCTTAGAAGACTATAACTTAGATTCATTTGAAGAAGTTTATAGATTTTCTAAATTACATTGGAATGAAAATTGTAAGATAAATAGTAAGTTACAAAAAGAAAATTCATGAATTTATGTTTAAAAAAATGAATTATCAGATATTTCTAAAGGTCTTGATGAAAAAACCTTGATTTTAAAATTGTTTCTAAAATCCTTATGAAAGATAATTATGATAAGTATAAACATTCTAAGGATCTTGTAAATATTATTTCCAAGAAAAACGTTTTTGAGAATAACTGAAACTCTAAAACTATAGCCTATGAGGATAAGAACATAGCCATTAGACTAAAATACGTAATTTTTTTCTTAAATAATCTTTATCAAATTTCAATTCTCAAAGAAAATAATTTGATAAAATCTATTCAAAACTTTTTTTTTCACAGGAATAGTTATAGATTTGGTTATAGTCACTCAAAACCTATTTTTAGTAATAACTATTTAGTTCCATAAAGTGATTCTTTTAGTACCATATATAAATGTGTAGGAAATAGATAGAAAAATAAATCTTTAAATAATACCTAATCCTATGGTTTTTCTAAGGCTTATTTTTCTGAAAAAATGTTGATACATAACATTTTACATTCTGAAAATTTCAGATCTAAGGAAGTTTGAATTCTGAAAGTCTAAATATTTTATTTTCATGATAATAAAAGAAGTACCAGTAGAAATATATGGTACATGGATAATGGATGTTTCAAGCACATGACTTGTATCAAAAACATCATTAAATAGATTATCATGATGAATAGAGGTAAGGAATATTTCAGAGATATTGCTCTGTGAGAAATTCTTGGTATAGTTAACATTGTTCTTTTTTGGAAAAGTTTCAATTACAAATGTGTTATTTGTTAATGGTCTTAAGAATAACCTTATAAGCATAATAAAATTATGTAATTAAGGCTACCATGTGAATTTTAGGAATGATAAATTATTAGAACATAATTCCAAGGAAGAGTATATTCTCTCTGCCCAAATACACGAGAATGTTTATTCACTGAACATATAAGACCTCAAGAATCATGATCTATATATCCTTAGTGCTATAGAAGATAAATCTTGGTTATGGAATATATTACTAGGACACTATAACCTTATAAACCTATGAAAACCCTTAATGAAAATAATTGTTAAGGATCTACCAGAGCATATATTTGATTTTTCAAATTTTTTTGATCCTTATCAATTGGGAATGGAACATATGTAAAACTTTAAATTAATATTTTAATTGTTAACTTCTGATGCATTACAGCTAATGCATTTGGATATTTTTTTCCAACACAAATAGGATGTATTAGTGGTAAATACTATGTATTTGTTTTAGTTTAAGATTACACCAAATTTACTTGGGTCTATTTTCTAGCAAAGAAAGATAAGGCCTTTTGTTATTTTAAAACTTTTTGTTCCCAAGTTAAAAATGAGAAAACCATTCAATTGATAATATTCATCTTGATAATGGGGTTGAATTTTATAATTCAGATTTTGAAACTTTTTCTATAAAAAAATGCATTGCTCGTAACTTCTCAGCCCCATGAAATCCTCAACATAATAGTATTGTTGAAAAAAGAAATCGAATTCTTCAAGAAATAAATAGAACCATATTGAGTGAATATTTTGTTGTTAAACACTTCTGGTATGGAGTGGTTAGTACTAAATGTTATAATATAAATCAAGTTTTAATTAGACCTTTTCTTAACAAAACACCTTATGAATTGTTGACTGGTCAAAAACCTAATGTTTCTTACTTCAAAGTATTTAGATGCAAATTATTAATTTTAATAAAAAAAGATATATTACATAAATTCTCACACAAATCCGATGAAGGTGTTTTCTTAGGAAATTCCACTACATCAAATTCATATAGACTTTTTAGCAAAACATCTTAAACTGGTGAAGAAACAGTTCATGTTATATTTGATGAAACTGATTCATTTGTTTTAAAATAACTCCAACAGACATCATTATATGTGTTTTCTAAAATTGATTATCAACCTTTGATGGAAGATTCTTCCAATAATGAAAATACTCAAGAAAAGTTTTCTAAATTATTTACCCCAAAAGTCATTCTACCTTATGTTCATGAATAGGCTTTAAAAAACCCAAATCAGTATTTTCTTACGAATCATCCCAATGATAATATCATTCGTGGTGTTTAGAAACCTATAATGACTAGACGTTTGATAAGAAATTAAGTAGAACATATATCATTTATTACCCAATTACAACATAAAAGAACTATCAATGCTTTAGGTGATGAAGAATGGATTAAAGCTATGCAAGATGAAATAAATGAATTCAAAATGAACAAAGTCTATACTTTGGTTGAAATACATAAGGAAACGTCTGTAATTGGAGTAAAATGGGACTTCAAAAATAAATATGATGAAAATTGATTCATATTAAGAAATAAAGAATGATATTTTTATTAAAGGCTATAATCAATAAGAAGGAATATACTATGAGGAAAACCTACACTTCAGTATCTTCAGTTGAATCTATTTTTATTCTACTTGCCTTTACAACATAAATTGATTTCAATCTTTTTGAAATGAACGTGATGTATGATTTTCATAATGGATTTGTACATGATGATGTTTATTTTGAAAAAA